>OY728120.1:828054091-830690341 GCA_963277665.1 Viscum album
AAATAATCCTCTTACCATTCACCATTTTCAATAACTTATAGATCCTTATAATTCTATATTAAGTTCATGATATCCCTTCTTTGTTTGAGCAGTTGAATAAGATGATCTCTCCCTTCTAGTTCTTCATTTATCTTGTTTTTATGGGTTGAATAATGTGGATCCCTTCTTCCCATTTCCTTGATTATATTTTTCTATTGTTGTAAACTCCCAAGGATTGTGGTAGATTTTCTCAAGAAACATCTTGATGTATTGATGTTTATCCTTATGTATATAATTTTCATATATAATAACATAATGAATTCTTGATGTTTTATAATTGATAATTAAATTTTGATCCTAAATAAATAGTGTTAGATTTCTTATGGGCCCTGAGTGTTCTGATTTCAAGTAAATATTGGGATATAAGAAACAACAGATGGTGTTCCAACCACTAGATACAAAACAGAAAATTGATGTAGTGATAGTATGAGTATCATGGCCTCAACTAATTAATAATGTGTTATAAAATATTATTAGGGTGTTCCCAAGATATAATATTATTGGATAAAATGATTTATTTATGATCTATGATTAAATTTTTTAATTGATAAATTCTTGGACATAGTATTTATTGTATAATGGGTTAATGAAATTATGAATTCATGATTATGAAATTTATTGTATGATTATTGTTATACTTATTATTGTTTGGGATCCATGGATATATTTCCATAGATATGTTTTGCTCAGTATTATACTATTAGGGGTTGTTTATGTGCTTCATAGAATCTTGTGTTCCCATTATTATAATTATTATTATTCGGGGACCATAAATGAGTTTCCAAAGATCAAGTGTGCTCGTTATTATTCTTTTGGGGACCTTGAAATTATTCTATGTTTTTATGTCTATTATTATAATTATTATTTTTAGGAGACCATGGATGTATTTCCAAGAATCCAGTTTTCCCATTTTTAAATTGTTGTAGGACCTTTATGTGATTTCATGTATATGGCATGATTATTATTAAATTTATTATTGTTAGGATAACATAGATATATTTCTATAAATATGGTGTATTTTTTATTATATAATCAGGGTACATTGATGTGATTCCAATAATTAGGTATGCCCACTATTATAAATATTATCATTAGGGGAATGAGGGTGTTTTTTCATGTATATGGTGTTCTCATGATCTTATAATAGCTAGCTTACCATATTATTGGAATCAAATCAATGACCCCCGAGGGTTGATTTTTTTTTTATTTTACAATTATTATGTCACACTTTATTTCATAACTTGTAAATAAGTATATACATTAGTAAGACTAAATTTTCCTTAGACATTGTTGGTGGTGTCTAGTTGAGTTTTTCTCACACCCGGCTCATACTGCAATTGTTACTTAAAAAATATCATTGTTGTAGGTCACATAAGGGACAGGGCCCCATGTTTGATAGTTTACTGGGTGATTTGGGATTATTGAATGGATAGTGGGACCATCCATTGCCTTAAAATGAATGAGGATTGATTTTCTATTTGGAATATTTTTTATTTTTCTAGTTTACTATATCACTATCCTTTATTTCAATGTATTTATACATTTTGGTTTATTTGGAACTTTCCTTGGCATGTACTTTTAATTTTATTTGATGTATGATACTATATTTAATTTCACTAGTATTTAAACTCCAATAAAATGTTATTACCTCACAATTATGTATTCTTAGACAATTTCTAGTTGTTAGCAGCCTTTGGCATACAGTGAGGTGTGGTTGTGGCCTTGTAGAGACTCGATTGGGTTAATTATGAATGAATAAGTCCTGGGACAGTAAAATCAGATATAGAACATCTCAAATATAATTATCCCTTATTTCATGAACTTATAAAAAATATTATATTGAAAAATGAAAATCTTCTTCAAATAAGTTTTTAGTTATTACTTCCGAGAAAACCATTTCACTATGGGTTAAGACATATGTAATGTCTCTTTTTCTATCTTGATATATGTAATAATAAAATATTACTTATTAGATTCTATATATTCTATATTGATAAAGACTTGTATTTTTTTTCTTATGTCATAAATAAATTAAAATAATAGAACAAAACCAGTGACCAGATTAGGTTTGATGAACAACAGCTCGAGTGAGAAGGAAAAACACTTACTCTTATTTTGGATATCCCATTAGATATATAATATGATCATTACAAAATTACATCATTTGACGTAATAAATGAATTAATAAATAAAAAATAAATTTCCTTGATTTTATGGAACTCGATGTAAGATATAATAATACATGAATTAAAATGTTATTTATTGCTGAGAGAACTCTTCAATTGTAATGTAGTGTGCATTAAAAGTTAAGATTACATCATTATGGTTACATTGTATCATTTCCTATAATAAATTTCCATTTCTATCCTATCTTAATATGTGTTTCAATCGAAGAAAATATTTCCATCCAAAATATCCTCAAATCACATATTTAGATAATGCTCAGTAGATAACGTAACCTCACATTACTTCTTGGAATAACATCTAGGTAATATGAAATTACATATTCAACCCAAAAAATGTTTAATTACAAATATATTTTAACAAAAAATCATATGATAGTGTGGTGTTCGAACACCTTCAATGAAGATGGAATAAAACCATTCAAAAATCATACATATCTTTGAGAGATAACACATTGCAACATTATGTTAAGCATATTCTTAAGTATTGTTGCAAAAAACATTCTTAAGACAATATAATATTAGAGTGTTATGAACATGTCATTGTGAATCAGAGAATAGAATAACCATATTTCTTCAAAACTATGAATCTTTTAAAAATTTCACTTAGAATAAAAACAACCTTATACATAAATAATTTAAATATGGAATTTGATCTTATAAAAAATGTAATTTCTAATGACTTAGAAAAAATGAAGGACAATTATTCTATAACAAGAATAAATTCTAACCATATCCATTCTATACATAGACATCAAAAAAATTATACCTCAAATTAATATGTTTTATTCTCAAATGTTGAAGTGGTTTATTTGAAATAGACATGGTAGAAAAATCATTATAAGAAATTGGAATCTGATCATACTTCAATCCAAAATTAGATAAATTATGTATAATCCAGCGTGTCAATACAAATAATATTATACTACTATATAATTAGACTTATCCATTGATAAGGAAATTGAATCCAACTTCTTGGAGCTCAACGAGACAAAAATTATAAAAATAAAGTGACATATGAAACTTGTACAATATCTATCATTATTATAACTACTGATTTTTGGATTTTAATAACATATTAATTTGAATGAGGACTAGAATGGCTAGAACAAACCTTGGTCAACAGTACCTTTCATATATTTTAGCATCACATTTTCTAGAGTAAAATAAAATTCTGTTACAACATATTGAAACCTTTTATACATGAACACAATGTATATAAAATACATTCTATTAGATATCAAATAAATAAAAATACTTCCAATCATTCCTATGACAATATTAGGATAAGAAATTATACTAGTAAATTATTAAAATACTTTATATGAAGCACATGTCGATGTAACCATACTATTTCAAGATTAAATTATAAATATTTTCTTTAATTAATTTTCACACATAATACGACTTAGAAAAACATCATCCTCTATTTGATATATTTGAAATATTATAATCAAAATGATTTATCTCTTGACTTATTTCAAATTCATTAGTAAATATATCTTAAAATTCCTTACCAAGTGATTTACTGGATGAAAAAATGCAATATCATCCACATAAGATAGAATGATAATAATATATATTCAATAACTATTGATAAACAATTTGTGATAAAAATTATATTTATGAAATTCAATATATGATAGAAACTAATAAAAATGATCATATCATGATTGTGGTTCTTATTTTAATCCATAAAGTGATTTACTAATATTTGAAATAAAAATATTATTTTTTTCAGACACAAAACCTGGTGTTTGACTTGTATAATGATTCATAGTAATAAATCAATTCTCCAATTCCCATTCCACATTAAATTTCGAAAACTTGAACCCTTTATGTGTTACATAAGAAAAAAAAATGAATACCTTATTACCCCGAAACATGTGTAAATTTATCACTATAGTTTATACTAAGACCTTTAAACCCATCAAAGACCCATATGGGATACCGATATACAGAATGGGCTACCCCTTTCCTACATCCATCTATCTAGGGGATGGCGACTAGAACTAATATAAGAAAACATAAATTGGAGTCCTTATCCTATAATAACATGAAATATGAATTGAAATCTAATTAAAAATAAATGTTAACAACACTAGAAAATATATAAACAACTAAACTATATAACACCACATAAGACAAGCACAATCCAATACATTAGAATGAATTCTAAACCCTAAAAGTGAAATATAAATAAGGAAGAAAAAAAATTAGTTGATACATAATACAGGGATTAAAATACACATTCTTGGGAATAATATAATATAAGTAAATCCATTAGAAGCACCATCCCACCACAAAACACCATCATTCACTATTAAACAAATCCATGTATATTACAATCTTCATATCTTCTATGGCCATCTATAAGCTTTGAAACATATCCAAAAATATAACAGAAGTAAACAATGACCATATAGGGGTGAGATTAAATATATAGCGCAGGATGCTCCAAAATAAAAAATAAGGTGATAAAATTATAAGTTAGCTCCAAGAAATAAGTCTTTGGGAAATTATGAGGAGTTAGAAAATTAAAACTAAATATGATTCAATTCTAAAAATTAAACTGTGAAATAAACGGAGAATCTAAGTATTTATAATTCATCAATATGAGATATTGAATCTTGTATAAACCAAGGATACGTGATTAAAATATACCATAAATACAATATTAAACATCAAGATATAAGTGACATCTAGAAGGATGGCACCAATACAAGACATGTCACCAAAAACATAGAGGAATTTAAAAGTTCGGATACAAAATAATACCAAAAAAACCGTAATTCTATCCAATCTATTACTTCCACATCATATTTTACTAACAGAAGTAATGAGGGACCTATTTCTCACTAATGTGTACATCAGCTAGTAGTGTTGTATCACTTATAGTTGACCCATGTCCCAATATGTGTTGTGTGCATCAAGTGAAATGGTTAGCTACTGCATAAGTAAAGGACCAAAACCATGTACCCAAAATAGAGTTACATACTCTACTAAATACAAGAAATAAATACTTCATAGTGATATTATATTACCCTACAGTTTACCACCCTGTCGATTATCTAATTGAACTCCTGTACTTTTGATCATCTCAATATATATTTGAAACTCCAACTTCTTCAATGCATCAAATATAAACCCCATATGTGAAGATATACATAAAGTCATGTTCTATGTGAGAATGAAATTAGAATGTACTACTCATAAATCCTAAACCATAAGCCTAGTTGAATGATACAATGGATAATGTAATATTTATAGTGTTTGTGTCTTCCCAATATAATAGTCAAAATTTTGTACACTTCAGAAGGTTGGTTGTGCACATTCCCTGTTCAATTTTTAATGGATTATAATTTTTTTAAAAAATAAATTATATGGTATTTAGAATTACTCAGGATAGTATCGGTGTACTCTATATTCATGTTAAGGTGCCTCGTCGGCTATACATGGAATCTATCATAAATACATGACTTGTGGGACCTTGTGGATACATGACATGTACAACCTATACAAACTAAGCTACTACTTAAAAAATGCATAGCTTGTGTTACCTGGAATGTGATGAGTATTCTTATCACATTGACATGGAATGTATGAAAGGTACACATCAAGGTATTCTATCCAACAACACACTATGTGTGATATTAAATTTTTCATGAAAGCCCTATTTTATGCTTTTAGAATTATACATGATTAGTATTTCATAGATACATCCCATTTATAAATAACAGTGATGTATAGATCATAATTATGAAGAAACATCTTGTGTGATGGAGAACTACATGCTATGTATTCATAGAAACTCTGGATTGGACAAAAATTATATTTCACACCATGATGGTTTCTTTCATTTATATTCCTAACCATGCCTTCACTTCTGAATGAAACTAATAGTACTACCTCCTTGTTTGTATTCATCATTTAATATTTTAAAAACTTTAGTGCTAAAAAACTGAGAATAAATCTTCAGCCGAGGATAAAGGAAAAGAAATAAGATAAATGTGGTAGGTGAAATATTTAGATAAAGTTCCAAGTAGAGTATGTAGCCAACTTGAGGGGTGTTTATAAATATATAATTTGTCTACCAAATTCTTTCAAAATAATCGTTTACCAATATTTTCAAATATACCCAATCCTTTACTCCCAGAGTAATTCTAAAAACAATTCCTTATACATTGTTTTTGACACAAACAATAACATTAAAAACATAACTATCCATAATTAAAAAATAAAGAACCAAAATTTAGTCACTAACATACCCAAGACCTTATATGTTATGTGGTCTGGATAATTATAAAAAATATTACCTAAAAAACCCAAATACATTTCCACCAAATAGATATTTTCATATTTAACTATGAATTTCATATATTATAATAATTATTCAATAACTCCTAAAAAATTATCTAGTCATTATAAACTTCCCGACACATCATAGAAAATACTGATGTACTTTACCTAAATAATTGAAACAAAATAAAGGGTGATCTTGTAAACATAGTAAGATTGTAGTGTACAAAAAATTGATTATTGACTAAAAAATTGTCCAGGAACCATATATATGGGCCAAATAAACAAGATAAAATTCATAACCATTTATTAATTAACCTATGAAAGACAATTTAATTTTATAATTATTTACATTGAACAAGTTCATAATCCATAATGAGAAAGAAGGTGGATAGTATAATTAATGAATATTCCCAGTGAATATTCCTTTCATTATTTTTCAAAAAAGTAAATTCTTAATAAAAATTACCGTAATAAATCATAAAACTAGTTATAGAAATATATAAACAAAAATATAAAGCATATGGACAAGGTGGAGAATGTCTTTCGACTAGAATGATATGATATGTTCGACTCCACTTATTATAAAACATACACATAAGTTATGAAAAAAGAATACGTGAAATGGTAATAATACATTTAAACTAATGGAGGAAAATACTATGAGAAAATATATGTGTTTTAATATATAATGTAAAAATAATTTCTCAAAATTTAAATTTAGTACAAGAATCCTTGATTTTAAAGTGATATTGGAAAATAGACCGTAACGAATTTAGTAAAATTTTATTGAAAATATTTTCTAGAAAATGACATGAAATGTGATATTAAATAAATTTGTTAAAAACATAAAAACTGTATATATTTTCAAAAAATTTGTATATAACCCTTCTGGATAAAAATTTGTGAAAAATATAAAAAAATTACAAAAGAAGGAAATATGAGGTACGAGACCCTAAATTTATTGATAAATTTTTATTAAGAGAACATAAAATGAGATCATGAAATTTAATTTTAAATAAAATTATGTAACTTTTATTTATTTTAAAAAAAAATTATTGTTTGGTAAATATATAATGTCAATGAAAAATATTTTATTAATTTATTATATGTCTTAAGTAAAGAAAAATGTGAAAAATAACTCTGACCTTGGATACCTACTTAGTTGGATGTGCTAAAAAACACATATAATAGACACAAACACCATAATTAGATATATTATAAATTTACTAGTATTTACATAAATTATATTAATGTTTTAAAATTATCTATTAGAAAATTATTAATTATTTTTTACATAATATCGATTATTTGTTATTAGTTGTTTAATCGTTCTTTATCTGTTTCATTAGAATAGTTTGGGTCCTCAGACATGGTTAATGATATCATAATAGTACTAGAATATAAGTTCCATAATTATATATTAATTTCATCATTAATTCCATTGGGATTTCATGAACAAATCTCCAATAATTTTTTTTAACATTCTTATATATGTAATTTTTAACAAATAAAATATAAAATATTTATAATTTTCCAAATATTAAAATTACCATTAAAAATATATAACAAATTAATTTACATTTTAATATAATATCTTTATTGAATTTTTTTTCTATAACCATCCCTAATAAAAAATTATTGCAAAGTTCATGTAGGTTTTCGAACCAACCAATACAAGACTACGTTATTATAAATTAATGAGTTTGATGTTTAATGATTTTATTAAGGTTTCACTATTCTATAAGTCTAATGATATTATTTATATGTTATTAATATGATAAATCAAAATTTTTATGATATAGAATTAGAAGATAAATATAACATAGGATAATGATCAATTACTCATAAAGAATAAATTATATCTTATATTAGATGCCTTCTTAGATTTGAAGGAATTAGAGTGTTCTCTTGACACCAGATGCTTAAAAAGTTATGAGAGTCCTACTATTTAATGGTATATGGTCTATTATATATGAGAATTTTAATTTTAGGTATATCTTGGAAACTGTGGAGGAGGGTCCTTTTATAATTTATAGGGGTTGTATTATTACAAATACTTATTTATTAATATAAAAGGAATGTAATATTTAATGAAATTGAATAAAAATTAAAAATTGAGGATGATAAAATAATAGAAGTAATAGAAATGACTCATAAACTGATTTATAGATTTTTTTTTTATTTTGGGATTTATCCCCGAATTTATCACTTTAACTCATTTTAGGTTTTACTATAGTAACTACATTTTACTCTATACCTTATTTTTATACTAAATAATTAAATAAAACTAATTACATAATTTCAAAATTATTATTTAAAAAATGATATTGAATTTAATGAATTAAATTTATAACAGTTAATAAATTAATTATAATATATGTCTTCATAATATAATACAAATATTTTTTAGATAAATATATTTTTAAGCTTAAAAATTAATTTCTACTTATTTAGGACAATGTTTGTAAAAGTATTTTTAGATGTATTATTTTACTACATAAATACATATTTGGTTGAGAAAAATGTCTAATTATGTATTAATCCATGCTAATATAATGATAATTCTGTAAAAGATACAATACTTTAAAAATAATATTCTAAATATTCAATAAAAAAATAAATTTTTTTAAATAAATCTCCAAGGAAAATATTTTTAGACTTTAGATAAATCTCCATATCTATCAAAAATTATACATAACTATTTAAATTTAAAAAATTTATATAATTAATTATATTTAAACCTTTGAGACATGCTCTAAAATAATATCTATTTTCAAAATATAAAAAATTTATAATCATAAATATTAATATACCCTGAATGTGATATATAACTAAATATACTTTTGTTTTAATAATCTTAGCCTATTAAAAAAATTTCATCCTAAAAATGGTATCTTGATTATTATTGTAAAGGGATTATGAAGTAATAAAATATATGGAAACGTTTTTTAAATCCAACTATTGGGGGGGAAATGAATTTTAAGGCCATAATTTTCAAAATAATACCCAATAATGGAACCTTGAAAAGAAATAAATATGAAGATAAAATGTTTCAATTTGATGGAAACAAATACATTTTACAAATTTAAAATGTTTTTAAGGAAATCCACATGGATAAAATAAATATATCATTAAATGTTTAATAGAGATTATTTCACATATAAACTTTCCAATAGAGATTACATATTTATCTTAAAATAATAATAACATAAAATAGTTATGGCAAGAAGAAACATGAGATTAATATATTATTTCGTGAGAGAAATGATTAAAATAACATCTATCAAAGGGAATGAAAAATATAACATTTAGAGAATAATATAGTAAAAAATTGTGGTAGTGAATCATGGAAAAGATATTAAGTCCAGAAAACCATTATGAATTATGAGAATGAAATTTAAATTATTGAAAACAAAGATGAATATAATACAATATTAGGATGGAGTAAACCAAAATTAAAAGAAAATATTGAAACAAGATTTTGCATGAATCAAAGAAATAATATTTAGTCAACAAAATACCATTCCTAAAATATTTTATAGGAATTATAAATCTATAGAGATGAAAGGAAACCATCAATTCATTTGAAAATAAGTTAAAGTAACATTTCCATTTCAAGATATTTTACATGATATAATATGAAATAAATGTATAATACATGAAATGAATTAAGGTATTTAAAGGATAACATTGAAATAATAAAAACATTAATCATGCGTTCTACCCAAAATAAACATGATATTTTACCCAAAAATTATTAAGCCTCTTTAATCATAAAAATGAGTGTATCTCAACATAGGCACAATATTAGATGTATATTTTATGAATAAAATTAATTTATAGGTTAATACATTGAAACTTACCATTTATAATTTAAATATTTCATATTTATTTTATGTACTATTATAATACACATATTTTGAAGTGAGTTTCCAAATGAGTACCTTGTCGTTTGATTTATTCCACATAAGACTTTTTACATTAATCTTCTTTTACTTGAGTTTGAGGAATTGTTTTAATATGGAGATTTAGAATACGAAAAAGTAAACTTAATTTATTACTTTAAATTTATTAAGAACAATTTTATCTTTTTGTTATGTGTTCACATCTGTATTCACCTACGTTTAATCTCATATTGTAACACCCCAAGATGCCACGATATGCTTCTTTTTAAATAATCTAATACCCAACACTATAAGAAACACCGAGTTCGAGCGCACCATAAATAGTCATTGAAAAAAGATATTATGGATAGTATTAACCACATTTTTAATTTTATATAATTTTAATATTCATATCATGCATTTCTTATACATGATATAAGAATAAATTCAAATTTTCGAATAAAATAAGTATTTTTTTCAAAAAATTCATTTTTACAACTTTTTAATAGAGAAACCATTTTAAATCCAATATTTGAAACTTTTATATAATAAAATTGAATAAATAAGCTTCTAAATTATAATAGGGACATATATATTTAGTATGGAATTTTTTTAGGTGTTTTTCTGAAAATATTCATATTTTAATGAATAGTAAAATTACGATATCTTAATCCAAAACTACTTTTTCATCAAACATAATTATATTATTTGATTATAATTTTGTTTTTTAAACTATAATTATATTATAGATTTTTTATTTTATATAATTTATGTCATCGTAATTATTTAGACATTAATATTAGATAAAACACATGCCATTATTTGATGGTTTTTATTTTTGAAAAACTCATTTTGTATTTTTGTTAATGGATATTAATTGTAAATTGATAACTAAAAATTATGTGTTTTATATTTTTAAATTTTTTTTCCATTTTTGTTATAATTGGGTCCAAATTATGTTAATTGGATACTTTTATTTTATGGATATAATGAATAATAACTTTATTAATTTTTTATTACCATAGTTAAGGGTAAATCAGGTAATTAAAGGTAAAAATAATAATATAAAATTTCCCCAACACCTATCAAAATCCTATTGGATGGATACATTTTAACCATATAACCTATGTTTAAAAATTGAATCATTTAATAAACCTTTTTCCATGAATATGACAAGAATAATATTAAAATTAATTAATGTGAAAAATTGTGACACTCTCATTTCTTATAAGTATAATATTTTATATATTGAAGTATACCAATGATGACATCAATTATACATATTCTTTGGAAATATAAAATAATTAACAACAATATATAAATTTATTTATAATTTTTAGATATTATATAATTACCATTAATGATGACAAAATAGTGAAGTGGAAATTATTAATTGAAATGTCAAATTATTATTATTATTAATAGTACAATAAATAAAATTTGACTTAATTAATTACATAATTTTTTTAAATAAAATAGACACGTTAGTGACATATTTTATGCAATGTTTAGATGTTATCATGATTTTTTTATTTTTCGGATGAATATATTGAAAAGTATTAATATTGATTTAAATTATACTTTATAATAAATAATATATTATATAATTTCATAAAATTCATAAAAATATAATGTTTAGAAAAATAACATTTATAGTGTGAAAGATTTCATAAATTATCACATTTGTGTCCTTTTTGTATTTTATAGTAATTATAATAACCCTACAGTGTAAAAAATAAAATTTGTCATAGTAAAGGTTAAACTATTTATCTAAGGGTTAAGCCAAAAGATAAGGTTATGTTTATGACCTAAACATGTATAAAATTCATTGGTTGATGGTATTTTGACCCATACACATCTTATCCTCAAAATAAATCACATTAGCACTATTTGAAACCGAAATTGTTTTATAATAAATTAATATTTTAGGATCATCTAAAAGTTCCCCTTGCCCATATTATAAAAGTGCACTTCTCCTTCTATTTAATTCACACCTCTAAATCCCTTTTTCTCAGAAAGACTATATAAATATCCTCTCCCAACATCCCTTAATTCACACCTCTATGTTGTGATTTTTTGGTTCCCAATAAAACAACCATAAGGCACTATAAAATCCTTGTACTGTTTGAATGATATTTACTCAATTGAAGAGATATTTAGATAATATGACCTACTAGTGAATATCACCAAACATGTGGAGTGGAAAATTAATACACTCGACTAGGGGATTTATGGTCCCTAAACCATTATACATCACTGTGTTATTTTACATTATTTATTTTTTCTACTTACTCGATATTAAGAGATAAGGAATTTATCACTTCATATCAAGAGGAAATCATTAATTTGTCATGTTTTTTTAAAGGTCACAATTCCCCCCTCTTGTGTCTTCATCATCTCTATTTCAACACAATAAACATTTTAGTAGACTTGTGAACCCGAGGGATGTGAAATGGTAAGAGTATATATAAACCTCATATATGACTAGAAGAAATGAAAATTTAAGGGATTTTGATACAAATAATAATCAATTTCTCTAAATTTTAATTATAAAAAAACCTTGAATTGAATGTGATATTTGAAAAAAAACATGATGTATTTTGTATCTTTTTATTCAAAATAAATTTTATAAAAGATAATGTAATATATCTATAAATACAATGAATATAAATATAACCATGAGAAAATATGTTAACAATACATTATATAAACCATAAAAATTAAAATAGGTTCACAATATGAAATATTTAAAAAGAATGAAATTTGAGATGAGAAACCATTATCTATTCAATAACTTTTGAATCAGAGACCATGGAAAAATATCATGAAATATGATTTTAAATAAAAAGTCTACAAGGTGATTTTTTTAAAAATAAACTAATGTATATTAATTACATCATGTCAAATAAGAATAATTGAAAAATATAAAATATGATTCAATTGATTGAAATTATGAAAACGAACCCCTAGGTTAGATAATTTCACTACCAGGAAGACTCTAACGCGTTATATATTAAACAAAGACTCAGTAATAATATTTTTCACAACAATATTTATCTTCATTTCATTTCATATTAATATTTTATTAACATATATTAGGTAGCTATTATTAATATCGGTCATTGGTTGTTGGTAGTTTCAAACATTCTTTATCTTATCTTGTATTAGGTCTTGATAATCACTTCATATTAATGATTTCATAATCATGATAAAATTCCTCGTAATGGATTATAAATTTCATAATGAGTTTGGATGTTCTGGGTATATCCCATTAGAGTTTCAGGTACAGTTCTCCAAGATGAAATTCATAACCTGTTTTTTTAATAATTTCTAATGAATAAATGAATTAATATTAATAATGAGTCAAGTATTAATATTAACATGTTAGAAAAACAATATTTAATTTTTAACATCATATTTTATAATAATTATTTTTCCCAAACCAACATTGAAAAAAAATTTATATCATCTTTATTATTGGTGGTTAAATCGACCCATACAATAATAAAATATAATCAATGGATGACTGTGATTGTTATTTGATTTTATTAATTTATCATTATTAAGAAATATTAATAATATTGTTTTGATATTATTGATATGATAAATCATGATTGGATTGATGTAAAAGAAATTTAGGTCTAATAAGTTATTACATACATGGAAGAAATCATATATTCTCTTTAAAGACTTCATGATTTTGAAGGTATTCGGATATTATCTTGAAACAAAAATCTAAACAATGTAGATGAGTATTATAATTAATGAAATATGGAATGTTATTGTTTTGAATTTTTTTTATATTTTTAGGAATATGGGGTGGTTTGGTCCTTTTATAAGTTAGAGGGGTTTCATTTTTGAAAATACAAATGTTTTGATATGAAAGGAATATAATTTTCAAGGAATGTGGATCCAAAATTGGAAATTATGGAATATAAGATAATATTCGGTCAATAATTCCCTTATTCACTTATATAGAGGAATTTTTTTTGTATTTTGTGGTTTTATCCCTTAATTTAACACTTTTATCTCATTTTAGGGTTCACCATGGTAACCATCTTGTAACTTTGTTACTGATTTCAATATCGAAAATTTACATAAACCAAATTACCTAATTTCAACAACGGTAAATTTGAAAGCAATTTTATTTATTTCAATTAATGAAGGTGAAAAAAAATATTATGAGTACAAAAAATGTAATATTTTTAAATTTTTTTTAAATAATGTTACCTTACATTTAAAATAATCTAAAACTAAATGGAATATTGGGAATACATAATTTATCTAAAAGTATTGAAAGTAAATTTTATTTAAATATAATATAAATTGGGTTCCAAAATGTAATACATAGATTTCTAAAATCAATATATGGTTTTAAGTGCAACATTTTACTCCATAAATAAATATTTTTTAGAGCAAAATTCTTCATAAAATTATAATTAATTATTTTATTATGAGAATTTCATTATAACTATAGCTTTTATAAAAAAATACTTTTATCAATTAATAAAAAAAATAAACTTTTTTAGAAAAATAAAAAAATTATTTATTTGACCATTAAATAATATTCATTTTCTATAAAAAAAATTAATTATAATAATTTTAATTTTATAATTGGTATTTAATTGATTATATGATATCCTTTAAAAAATTATAAAATCATATATACAAGTTTAAAATATATAAAAAATCATAATCATACATATTAATAAACTATAAAAGTGACATGTTACTAAAAATAATTAGGTTATCACATTCTCCACCTCTTAAATAAACCACATCCAAAAAATTTGTCACTATTTTTTTAGAATGATTTTATGAATTATACCAATATATATATTTTTTGAAAATCTATTTCATGGGGAAAAAGAGGATTTAAAAATTCTCATTTCCCAAAGAGGCCCCATTAATGGAACCTTGAAAATAAATAATGTTATAGAGATGAAAATAGGAGTGGATAATAGAAAATACCTTTCACCAAACTGAAATGGTATTAAGGAAACCCATGTCGATAAAAGATATATTAAATTTCATTTTGAATAGAGATAATCTGATATATTAACTTTTTAAGGGAGAATATATATTTATCTTCCAAAATATTAAAAAATATTATTTTTTAGGTAATAAAAAATGAAATTAAAATAAAATTTCCCCATATAAAAATATAATATACTATTTGAGAAATAGGATCAAAGATTATATCAATCGTAGAGCATTCAAAAATAGAAGGTAATGAATCAAGTAAAATAGATTGACTAAAGAAAACCCTAAAGACATATGAGAATGAAATATAAATCCATGAAATAAAAATAGAATATAATACAATATTATACTATAATAAACAAATATTATAAGAACATATTAAAATAGGAGTGTACATGAATTAATGAAAAGAAATTGAGAGAAAAAACCATATGTGAAAAAATATTTTTTGAACAAAGAATAGATAAAAGTGGAAAAGATACCATTAATTCATTATAAATTAATTTAATGATTGATTTTAATTTATATATATTTTAGAGTATAAAATATGAAATAAATTTATAATTAATAAATATAATGGTGCTTCTGAATGGTGACCCTATAAATCAGGAAACCCTTGATTTTATATTCTCAAAAAATTAAATTTTCACTTTAACTCAAAATATTATTGGACATAGTTATTATTAAAAACGATTATTTCATAACATAGGCACAATATAATATGTTTATTTTATTAAGAACATAAATTTATAATTTAATAATAGGAAATATATCTTTTTTATACAAATAATTCTTAAACCATATAAATAATATTATAAGATGAAATTGTGTCAATGAGTTTCCAAAAGTGTACCTTATTTATTGAGTTATGTTTGAAAAATAATACTCAATAGATGGTTATTCCTATAACATGTTATGAAGGAACTATATTAAAATTAGTATAGAGAATAAAATAAAATATATCTACTTGGTTTCATTCAAATCATTATGAAAAAATGGATCCTTTATCCATGTGTTTGGATTATTTTTATCCTCTATTTGATCTAATATTATAAAAGATGAATACATAAGAATAATATTTCATGACTGAATCAAAAAAATAATATCTTACTGGACCATCATATCAACTAATTTATTATGTTCCTCGCTATATACAGAATATTAGGAAAATTTATTCCTTCTATTTTTATATTTTTACTAAAAACAAAAATCGTTCGTTTAATTAATGATAATAACCAATTATATATGAATAAACAATTATATTAAGAAGAAATAATTTAATATTTATAATCCTTAAAATAAAAAATAAAAATAAATTTCAACATAAATCATACCTAAATAACTAAAACCTAAAACACTTTAAAATAAGACAATACAAATTCAAACCCAAATAAACCAAAATAATACTGATCACACAATTTTAAAAAATCAACACATGTGGTTTCCACAAACAACAATAGTCACTAATAATTTCACATTTCAAATATTATTACAATTTAATCATATATTTTTCTCCACAATAATTTCATATTCCTCTAATATAACATTAATTTTTTTCCACTAAATAAATTATCAATCCCCAAATTTATTTTTATATTTGAAATAATATTCTAAAAATCTATAAACCCTAGTCTTAAATAAGCACAATTACCAGAACAATTAATTGTACTAAAACCCTAATGGTTATCAATAAATTTTATATTATATCCCAAATAATAATTTTATATTATTTTTAAATTACCATAAAAGTAAAACACATATTAAACCTATTTTTTATATATACCTCAATCATCTATTTATTATACAACCCATTAAATGTATCCCAAAATATCAATAATAAACTTAAAATCTAGTTACATAATACCTAAAAAGGGAATCTAAAACCATATTTAAACTTATCATATCCTGATAGAATATAAAAATCTTAAATTATCCATAATTAATAACATATTAACCTCTAATGTCATATAATCCTTCTTTTATTCCAACAGTATCCCCCCCGACCTACACTCACTGATCTGGTGCTAAAAACAAATTATTTATAAACTAACTTGATATAATCAGTAACTTCCCAAACAACCCCATCCATAATTAAAAAGTCAATAAGAAAAATCGAGTCACACACATAAAAAATTCATTTTAGGTTATTAATTTTATGGAATTGGGTAAATCCATGATCTATAAAAACCCAAAATAATATACACTAAGTGGATATTTTACCACAAAATCAATGATTCCTTATTTTATAATAAATCATTAATAGATCACATTAATGATTCCACAGATGATATCATTCTGGACATATAAATTATAATACAATTATTATTTACATGGGTAATGAAATGATAAGAATCGGTTCGCATATTCAGTCAATCTGGGCGTAGTGTACAACAGAAGCTATCATTGATTAAACAAGGCATGGATAATATATACGAATAAATAATAACCAAATAATTCAAAATAATTAATTCCATAATAATGAAATATATACATTGTTAACATAATAATGTAAATAATTTCTTCAAAAAAATAACTTATTTTATAGTGATGGAATGCTTAATATTGGACATCTAATTCAATGATTAAAGGTCACATTGAAAGTCATTATAAATAATTAAAATCTTTAAGGCCTCATTAAAAGACATAGTAAATAATTCAAACCATCAAGTCCTCATGCTAATATATTATAAATAATTCAAACTATTAAGGATTCACTCTAAGACATCATACAAAATCGGGTAAGGCATACACCAAGTAAAAATTAGTTTTATTAGGGGACCAGCCAATATATTGATGGAATATATAATTATAGTCCCCACTCATCACATAATAAGAACAATTCATCCATTATCTGAAATCAATGAATACAAAATAAATTAATAATAAAAATACCTTAGGTATAAATCATTATCTTTATTGAAATAGAATGTATATGTAATATCAATATCTACCTAGTCAATAAATGGGATAAAATATTGAGGTCACCCATTATAATATATAATTCCCAAGAACCATATATATGTTCTATATAAACATGTCAACATTACATAATCATATCATAATTAATCCATGATATTTTCACCGGTTTCATGAGTATTTCCAAAGAAAAGATCTTTTGAAACCCTAATAAAGAAGGTCAATACTATTATTATATCATATCCTCTATGAATATTCCTTTTATTATTCTCTATATAAATACAATACCAATAGAGAAACACCTTAAGAAATCATACAAATATTGATAATAATATGTATAAATAGTAAAAGAATATGGGAATAAAATAGACATGTAAACATTAGAAATTACATTACAAGACTAAAATAGATTGAGTTTTAGAAACAAATAATAGACAACTTCTCCCAATAAAAATTTTTCATAGGGAATCTCGATTCCAAAGTGGTATTGGAAAATAAATCCTTTCACATTCAGTAAATTTTATTTTAAAATACTTATTGGAATATAAATAGAAATTAAAATATAAATAACATGAATAAATAGATAATCATTATATAATATGGAAACAATGCAGTTTATGCTCCTTATAAATGAAAACATGTTAAAAATATGAAACATGTCTGAAATAAAGAAATTTGAGAAGATAAACCCATAAATATTTAGTAACTTTTGAATCAATGAACATGGGAAGTGATCATGAAATATATTTTTAATAACATGAATAAGATACCATTTATGATAATTTATGTTAATGGATAGATGTATATCTTGTAAATTAAGAATATTTGAATAAATTGAAATATTTATCAAAAAATGGAAATTGAGACAAATAACCCTTACGTTGGATTCATTCATAGTCAAAAAATGTGTAACATACTATAATAATAATAATAATAATAATAATTAATAATATATGTATGAACCTTATTAATATTAATTATTTTTTATTATAATATATTAGCTTCATTTATTACAAAGTTATTACTTATGATTTAGTTAATACCAATCATTGGCTATTAGTAGTTTCAACAGTTCCTTAACTATTTTTGTATAACTATTTCATTCATCATTCCATGCTTATGATTTCATCATCTATATAAGAGTCATGTTATTATAAGTTTTATAATTATATATAAATTTTTAGCTTCATTAAATTTCATTTTAAACTAAAACTCTCTAATATGAAATCTATAATGATCTTATTTTGGTAAATATTATTTAATAAAATGGGGTTATATTAATAATGATTAAAATAACAATATTTCCCTTATATAACCAAAAAATTATTTAATATTAAATATCAATTCTTATCATATATTATTTTGGTAAATATTATTCAATTGTCACGACCCATCCCCCTGGGCTCATTCTTTTACTACCCCAAGCTCGCCTTCCATAGGCCATGGGCTGGACACTAGCACCAAAAATGTGTATCCCTATAATGGGAAGACATTTCCTTTAAACCTGTAAAAACACATATACTAGAATGCAATAAGATGCAACCATGAAGTAAAATGCTATAGTAAAAGAGTGCTGAAAGTAAAAGGGGTCAGAATACAAGCCCAACTGGAAAGGTAAAAGTATAACTGAAAAGTACAAACAACTAAAAGGTGAAAAGAAGATCCTGGATTGTCCACCATGGATCATTCCTGGAGGGTAGGTACAGCTCATGATAAGTAGTCCCTACATCACGCCATGCAAAATGGTCCACCTCAGAGCACCATCCAGTCATGGCTCACTCTTCCTCGATCAATGATGTACAACGTATGCACAAGACTCAACAAGGTTTAGGAGAAGCCCGTATAGGGGTGAGTATAACGATACTCAGTAAAGACCCCGAGACTCCGTAGGTCTCTTAATGATCCAAAAAAGAAAACCCCAAATCACGACCTAAACACTACTTAGGTATATTATCCTACAAATATCTATGTTATCAAGATATACTCATCTCATACATGAGGGAAGTATACCAAAAAGGTAACACCACGAAGGTAGAAGTACCATACAGGAAACGCCATGAAGATAGAAGTACCACACAGGTAAAAGACTTTGTTCAAACTGAGTCTCAGTACAAACTAGGTATTAGTGAAGTAAAGAAGTACAAATTTTTAGTCACGATGCTAGATAATCTTATTCTGCCAAGAGGCACTACTTCTGACCATACGGAGTCTGAACCACACAGGATCGATAGGTAACTGACCCCCGCTGACCCACACATGATCTAACACACATAGGATCGATAGGTAAATAACCCCCGCAATGACCCACATAGGACCCGACCCACACAAATCGATAGGTTACTAACCCCCACAATGACCCACACAGGATTTGACAAACACATGATAGATAGGTAACTAACCCCCGTAATGATCCCCATAGGATCTGGCCCACACAAGATCAATATTCACTTACCCACACAGGATCGCTGAGCCTTGACCCACACAAGATCTGACCCACACAAGATTGGTATGCACTGACCCGCACATGATCTGACCCACAGAGGATCGATCGGTAACTAACCCCTGAAATGACCCACACAGGATCCGAACCACACAAATCAATCGGTAACTGACCCCTACAATGACCCACAGAAGATTTTACCCACACATGATCTATAGGTAACTAACCCCCGCAATGATCCACATAGGATCTGACCCACATAAGATCGATATGCACAGACCCACATAGGATTGTTGAGCGTTGACCCACAAAATATATGACCCACAAATGATCAGTATGTGTTGCCCCACCGAGGATCGTTAAGTACTGACCCACATAGGATCAGTGCAGACCCACACAAGATCGCTCGGTACTATCCTTTGTATGATCTATCTCCAACCTCCTCCTCACTACCAACCACCAGATTCCTCACACCCAGAGCACTTGAGTTCCTTTGTTTATGCCCCTAGAGATATAATTCATACCTCAATGGCCACTAAGCTCCAAAAAGGAGTAATACAAAGTACCTACATGTTGTAAGGGTTCCCACGTGACAGACGGTGCGTCAATCAGATAATAGTCTATGAGTTATAAGCGTTTTGGACATGGGGGCATTGTTGGAATCAGATTCGATCCAACCCAGCCATACTCTAACTGTCTCCAAACCACAAGTGGATTATACCGAAAATAATTCCAATATCCAATGATCCCAATTTCGTAGACGTTTCATCAAACAGACATCTGGTTCTCATGATATGGCCCTTTAAGTGTTTCTGGGCCTGTTTGGGACTCAGTCCGGTCTTACCCAGTCGGACTGATCCATCTTGACATGGTCTAGGCTTGGCTACGAAGAGCTCGGATCGGCCCACAAGGGGGGTGGCTCACAAGGGGTGGGCCGACCGAAAAGGGGGGGCGTAAAGGGTGGCTTGGCCCGCAAAGGGAGGCTCACAAGGGGCCTCCTAGCCCGAAAGGGGGAGGCCCGCAAAGGGCGGCCCACAAGGGGGTCGTTGGGCCCCAATAGGGTGTCCCATAGAGGGAAGACCACAGGGGGCTGCCCATCCCGAAAGGCAGCATCTTGCAATGGGTGGCCCGACCACTGTCAGCTCGAGCTGGCAAGGGGGGAAAGGTTCCCCCTAATATCCAAAATGGCCCAAAGGCCGTTCACTTTTGTGAAACAGTGCTGGAACGTGAGAACTGCCCGGTCACTGTGGAACCCATGCGATGGGTTCCTCCTCAGCCATAGCTTCGGTCGTAGTTTCTGCTCGCCAGCTGCATTCTAGTTGTGATGTCTCCCCTTCCGTAGCTCGTAATAGGAGGGAGGATAAAGGGTTCAATAAATTCAATTTAAATAATCAGAATCAAAACCCCTACCTTGAATCGTTGGAGAGCACTCGCTGTTGAGAAAGTCTTGGTGTTCGTCGTCCCTGCAACAAGCCACCCGTGTTGCTGCTCGAATGTCGATATTCAGTTTGGGGTTTCTGTGTATCTTGTCACCACTCACTATAAAAGGCTCCATCCACCAAGGTTTTGGTGTCTTGGCCCTCCTTCAGCAATTTGTTTCTTGGTGAAGATGTGCCGACACCTCTCCCAATGCTCCATATAAATAGGTGAGGGGTGGGTAAGTAAGGACATTGGGAATTAATATGGGTCATTAATTAGGAAGCTTCCTAATTTCACCAACATTTCAGTTACTTAGATAGAATGGTCAAGAAATTTAATGGATTGACGCATCGCTTGGTCCCACACTCTACTTGTCTATTGGATGATATTAAAAAAATATAATAAAATAATAATGTTATTTTATTTCTTTTAAAAATTATCAAGAAAAAATTATTCCTTAGACCTACAAAGATCAAAGTAAAGTATCCCTTAAGTGAAACCTGGCACTGAAAATTCAATGGTGATCTCTTATTTTTAATTCGAGCACTTGTTCAAAAGATACAAAACACCCCGCTCATGTGTTTATTTAACGTACATAAAAAAATTCTGAAAATTATTAACATTTACCCTCGACCTGTGTCGGTCGCGGTTAGTCCCTCTTTAAGGGAATCATTTCCCAATAAACTCAACGGTATGCTCAAATTTTCAATCCAAGATACCGCTTGCATGTTATGGATTTTACAATAAAATAAGTGTCACTTAATAATTTTATTTACGGTCAAAAACAATCTTTCACTGGTGGCCCTCACTAGCCAATAACAGTATCAGTCTAAGGAAACCATACCCTCATGAGTTTAGTGGTGGTCTCGGATTTTCAATCCGAGTTATCATTCTTGAGATATAATCATTTGAAAAATAAAATTATTTTATTAAATTATTTTATTTACGGTTATGCAATTTTGGGTTTTCCCACTGGAGGCATGTGCCGACTAAATTTATGTGACGCCTAGGGTAAGCCCGCTTTCTTGAATGCCATGGTGCCCTCATATTTCTAATATGGAAACCATTTAAGAGTAATTCCACTTTTTCAAGAAAACTGATTACACATACTAATTACAGATTATCAAAACATCGATAGATCATTCCGGGAACTCCGACCATGGAATCACAAGCCGTCAGATTTTGCGGTATCAAAATAATTCCATATAATTAAAAAAAAATTACATGGAAAATTTAGGTCTTTAAATCCATTTTATTAAAATAAATTTATTATGGTGATTATAATTTATTTTAATATAAATAAACCTAATAAAATAAATGTTTTTTTGAAAAATGTATATTTATTATTAAAAATATGTTTATACTTAATTAGACAAGTGATTGTAAAAATTATTGATTCCTATGATATTAATTGATTTTAGAATAAATAGAGGAGGGTTATTTTACATTCAAACCCATAAAAATCCAAATGGAATTGTATTAATTCTTAATTATAAGAAAATGACCAAAAGTTGTTTTATCTTAAAAGAAAATATAGGATGGATTCCAAAATGTAAAAAGTTGATTTATAAATACAACTTAATATTTGTAGTTGAATTATTTCAGTCCTTAATGATATATTTTTACATTAAAAAACATTCCGAAAAAATTTAATACAAGATAAAATCATGATGATTCCATTAATGATATAGTATTGGTAATAACTATTTTGTTACTATTCACTCAAAAATCATGTTTTTTAGAAAAATTGAAATAATTTACACAAAAATAATTTCAAAATGATGATATAATAAATTAATAACTTTTTATGAGACTAAAATTAAAAAATCAATAAAAATAACTTTTAAATAAAATCATATAATATATCTCAAAATAATTTATTTCGAATAAGAACTATTTATTTAAAATAAAAAAACATATTCTTACCTCATACATTAATAAAATTATTTATAATTTAAATATAAATATTTATTTTTCAAATTAAAAATAATATGCATTTATTCTATATATAATAATTAAAAAATCATTAAATAGATCAATAATAAGAAATATTTTTAAGAATGTATATTGAGCCATTAAATAAAATATATTTTCTATCACAAGGTAAACGTAATAGTTCTAAATTTAAAATTGAAATATAATTTGTTATATTACATTCATTAAGCCATTATATAAAAATATATACATGGTTCAAATAACAAAATACATAATCTGGTATGTTAATAAAAAAAGTGATATATTACTAAAACTACCACATTTGTCGAATTTTTTATATTCTAAAATCTGTCTCAGTTCAAATGTATATATCCATTTATTAATACATAACCCACACCATAACATGAAATGAAGAAAAAAAGATGTATCAACACAACATGTATTACAAGGTTTGATCCCCTTGTGGGTATCTATTCCATTATTTTTTAGGTTTAGTTTAAGACACATATTTTCAACTAATATAAACCATTATTACATTGTTGCTACTATCATTCTAATTTGAAAAGTGTTTTGAAAGTTTAAGTGGCATGGGGAGGTTCTATAATTCAACAAAAAGTGTTTCCAATGTTTTTTTCACATGATATTTTTTATATTGGTCCCCAAAAATTAAATTTTTTCAAAAAATCTCAGTATACTAGCTTCCTCTAGTATAAAATAAAAATTAAAATGAAATGGGTAAGATCATTTTCCTTCATCATGATTCTATAATAAAAATTATTTCAAAAAACAATTGTGATCTTACCTTGAGACTTCATAGAAATAAAAATAATTATTCTTCCCTTTCATTAAGAACAAAAAATTAAATCCTTTTGCAAGATTAGGACATTTCTCATTCTCATCTCTTTAAGGGATAAAACATTCAGACCTTATATATTATTAGAATATTATACTTGAACAATAAATTATAGAATCTATGTTTATATAATTTATTCTTCTTTATGTACTTTTATAGAAATATATTTAGCTGTTACATATTATTGTAAATGTTTCCAAATATTTATGATTACATAACTTTTGAATTACTCTCACTAATCCATTATAAATTCATTTTTTAGATCCTCGAAATCATTGAACGAAAAAATATTTATAACGTGAATGTTGGATTTTATATATATTTATATATAGTACCTATACCTCAAATTTAGTAGTGATGATACATGAATGAAATATTAACTTATATAATCTAACATATTCTGATAAATATGGTGATTGTGGGATTCATAATTCATAATTCACACCAAATAAAATCGTCAATGAACCACATTCAAATCCTTTGAAAATATTATCTTATTATTTTTATATAATTCAAAAAACATGTCATAAACTATCTTATATTATTCCATAAATCCTAGATGGAATCAAGACGCCACTTTTTTTATTTTTTTTCAAGAAGACCATCTCAATATTGTTACAATGACTATGAATTCACAAAAAAATTATTTAAAATATATTATAGATTCGGAATCAACCAATTACATAACATTTATAGAATCTATAAAGTTATGAAATTAACGTCATTATTCTTCAACATGAGTTTATATATTTTCCATTTTATTACTCAATCATCTATATCCATTTTCACTTTGACCAAAATCTAACATTTATCCTAAGCATTTAGTGTTCTTCCACAGATACAATTTATCATTCAAACATTTAATTAATGTATTTCTCAATAGGATTCAAATTTATATATTCTTAACTATTGATTATAAAAGCATCCAATCTCTTGGGCATCATCACATTTGAACTTCCTCAAATTTAAATTTCCTCATCATCATATCCCCATGGCTAAAGAAAAGTTTATTATGTAATACCATCCAGACAAGACTCAAATCCGATGTTCTATAGATCTGAATTTGATATAGGTTTTATATTACCTCAGTAAATCCTAAAAAATATCTTCTTTTCCTATATTCCAATATCATCCGGATATGTTAATCATACAATCATTATAATTACACATTGAAATTTATATAATCTGAAAATATCAATATTACTGACTCATTCAAATTCCAGTCATCAATATCATCCTTTTCAATTTTTTTTTTCAACTTCTGGGATTGTTTTATGAAAATAATTCTTCAAGGGAATATATAATATCCCTTTATTTATCTTCTAGATTCACCTTCTATAAAAACATATGATCAGCCTTTTAATAAAATTTCCTTTTTAAATTCAAAGAAACTTTAAAATGATTTTCATGTGTTAAGAAAAATAACCCTAATATAATATATGTTACCTCTAACATATAACTTGTGGTTATTACTTTTATTTATTTTATATAATAGTTGACCCTTACATAATATTTTTTTACTCTTACATATTAAACAATGTTTCTATACTTTTCTATATTTTTAATTTTTATTAGAGTAGTAATCCTACATCTTTTCCAAATTTAACTGCATATAATGTTTTTTCATTTTCAAATTTTATCACTACTTATTTTTAAAATATATGGCGCATGTTTCTGAATATATTATATATAATTTAATATCATTTACAATGAATATTTTACTATATAATTGTGATATATTTTTTATATTTTCTTGTACATGAAGCATCCATTATATTTTCAACATCCGTAAAAGGAATCAAGACTTATAAATTATGGGAATAGCATGAATCATGATATGATTTCAAAAAATAGTGATATATTTTATGTTGATTGACTCAAAAATCATCTCCACGTTTATCTTAAAAAAATTCAGTTAGTTTAGATATCATAGAACCCTTATTATTCACATATTCTGGATTGACTTGTATGACACTTACACATAATTAAGTAATTTTTGAATAACTTATTTGTATCAAGTCCTTTTTCAATATTAGACATCTCTATAACTTCTAAATATAACATCCAAAAATATAAATTTTAGATAGTGTATCTTATAGATATATCTTCTTCCAACATAACTACTTTAACATCTCCAAATTGTAGTTCAAATTTTATCATCATGTTCTCAGGATTTATATATAATAATTATGGATTATCATATCAAAAAAAGAACATGTGTTCAGAGGTGCCTTTAAAAAATAGAACATAGTATTTATTCCTATTTAATTCAACTAAATAATCATAATATATCTCTAATCCATGAAAAATCCACATCACATGATGGTAGAATTATTTTCACCCTTAATCCTTACGCATCATTATTACTTTTGGATCCTCATTTTCTTACATCATGTGGATTAATCATCTAGTCCCCCAATCTCTATAAATTTTACCTTATGAATGTAAATAAGGAATATCCGAATATTCAATAGTATTAACTTATAAAAAAACAATTATAATTTTATTCCTAATATATTCAATATATTTACCTTTGAGACACCCTAGAAATCTAATGTAAGAACATTATATTCAATAGAGTTTATGAAACAAACACTAAGTCTATAAGGGAATATAATATAGTTATACATTATAATATATTTACTATTTTAAATAAATCTCATATATATATTTCCATTCACACAATAAATATTTCGTATGGGTTGCATGCAACAATGTTTTTTTTCAATGTATTGCATTATAAGTAAGACTGAGTTTTATCGAACAAAAATATATTACTAAAATATTATTATTTAATAAAATGAGATATAACCTAACCATAACATTAGAGGTTATGAATATTATTAATAAACATAAATAAATATATGGGTTACAAAACATAATATGAAGTCATAGGTTACAAATAAATTAGAAATTAATATAAAATATTTTGAATATAATGGAAATATTTTTATGCTCACAATTTTTTTATCCTAATAAATAAAATTATCTACATTTTGTGAATGTTATAAATGATATATATATATATATATATTATATTCATCCAAATATTATTGATATTCATCAGATATATTTGGTATTTATAAACTAATAAAAATATCAATTTTATGCATAAAAACCTATATTTTATAATGATAGTTTTACCATCTTTTAATGGGGAACATATTTAAAATATAATTTTTGGAACTTTTATAAATTTTATATGTAAAATTAATCATTATATTTGAAATAGTTACATAAAATTAGGTTATAGTGAATTTTTTTTATTTATCTTTGACAATTCATGTTTTGATGAATAGTGAAAATATTGAATTTTAATTGAAAACTTCTTTTTCATATAACTTATTTATAAGGATAAATTATATTTTTGACTAGTTTTAAAGTATAATTTGATTTATTATAAATAAATTAATCAAATTTAAGTCATTTTAATCAATTTCACTTTGAGGTTGAGTACAAAAACATATGAAACTTTTGACCATTTTTACTTTAAAAACTCACTTTATCATTCCATCTACAAGATTAAATTTAAATTAATATCTTCTTCTTCTATGACTATAATCTGGAAAATTTGATTTTTTATTTGAAAGAAATATGATTTATAATTTCTAAAAAAGTCAAAATAGATTTTTACAAAGAATATTAGTAAAAGTGATTAAAAATAATTTTAATGATTAAGGTAAAAATAAGCTTCACACGAGACTAAAAAATTAACATAAGGTCCAAAATGAAATAAAAACTATAAAAAATCCATTGGGTAATAATAATTCGAGCCAATACTCCCATGGATATAATTTGTTTCATTATTGGAAACAATTTTCATAGGAAAAACATGGGTGTAATTCCCTTTTAAAAAAATTTACAGGAATTTCGCTCCACCTTCACTATAAAAAGGATCTCAAAACTCCCACATATTTACATCTCTCAACCCATTTTTATTGACCTTAATCTACTCAAATAATCTCCCAAAATACCTCCCATAATCATGGAAGGCTGATCTTGGGGAGAAACCTAACCAAGGTAGTCTTTTGGTATAATCCAAAAGGAGTTACCCAAAAAGGAGTTAACATCCTTAAATAATCTCATTTGTTTATTTTCCTTTTCTATCCATTAAATGCTTAATATTAGTTTATTATATAATAAAATCAGAAGAATATATATAATAATATTTTTTTTCCACATACACTTACACAAACTTCCATGTAATGGATAACAAACTTAGAGTGTATGCGTATAGTGAACTACTACCCCATGAAATAACGACGTTTATTTCTCCATTAAAACCAAACATGGTTTGGAATTATGATGGAAACACTATTTATATATTATATATATGATATTTATTATTTATTTATTATTTTTTAATTTTTATATACACATACCTATATGCTTCCCATTTTTTGTAAAAATGATAACATCAATTGTGGACTTATGGACTACCGCCTCCTAAAATAAATGTGATTCATTCAAGATATACATGGAACGAATAAAGGATGATTTTAATAAAAAATATAAAATATATGATGTTAATATTATACTATAATTATAATATACATATATATCACTTTCATTCAATTAATTTAAATATGATAGGGAAATCGTAGTAACGTTCATGTGTACGTACGACCTACCATCTCTATGAATGCTGCATTTCATTTCCAATCTCCAAATATTATGTATTATTCTAAATAAATATTTAATAAATATATATAATAATTAAAAATTTATTTAAATTTTGGATATAATTAAATATATATATATGTAATAGTATCAAAAAATAAAAAGTTAAAATATATTAAAAAAACAAGTAAATTAACACCCAAAATATTGAAAATGATGATTATTATTATAAAATGGGTAACAATATATTATAAGAATATAATATATGATATTATAAATATTATTACGGTTATGGTACAAGTTATTTAAATATTTAAAACCATCATATATGATTTTAAAGGATGTTCACACAAAAGGAAACATAATTGACGATATTCTGTCTAACTTTTCATTATGCGAGGCATACACTATTTTCAACATTTAATTATTTTTTGTGGTGTATATACTACCCAAATTTGATATATTATATCATTAATTATTTAACAATCATGGTATTTAATGTTTCATTTTATTTTTTCTCTTTCATAGGGCTTATAATTTTATTGTTACCAAGTATTATGGGATATCATCTCAATTTACATTATTTGAGAAATACTATATTTTTGTGCACCTAATTTATAATATACGGTGTAAATACTTGAAAATTGACATATTATAACATTATTAACTCATTATTCATGATATTTGGAGTTCCAAATTGAATTATTTCATTAATGTGTATTTTAATTAAGCATTACCTAGTAGAAAATAATTTCACAACCAAATTCATTATCATTTGGTTATATTACTTCCTCGTTGTCGTTATTATTATAAAATTATGGTTGTTAATAAATTTTACTATATATTTTTGTATTTACACTATTTTTATATGGATTTAATTTTTTCACACACAATCTATTTAACTATTGATTCCCAAACCAACTTTATGGTCTTTTCATGGGGTTAATATACAATCTTATTTGGTTTTGGATTGTTTACACTTAAATTTCCATAAAAGTTAATTAATGGATAATTATTTAATAAAAAAATTCATTTTCTTAATCTCTTGTTATTCATGAACTTTTACATGTAATAGAACCATTTTCCCACCCATTGGAACCGAAATTTATTTAGAATTGTTTTAAGAGAACTCAATTTCATTTCTCTCTTTAGAGTGATAATATGTTTTCTTCTTAAAATAATTTTTCTGTAAAAAAAATTGAAAAATGTTTTAAAAATTTCTGAAATAATTTGTTAATAAATTTTTTTACAATTTTTTCTTTTAATTTTTTTAAATGAATATTTTTCTTGTTTTCTTAAAAATGAAATTTAATCATTCTACAATCCAAAAAAATGATTTTTTTCCTTATACGATAGGTAATTATTTTTCTTCCTTAATTTATTGAAACTTACATTTAATGATTAAAAGTATATTTTTTAGAGGGAATTTTTTCAAAATTTCTTTTGAATGAAAAGGATCTTCGAAATTTGTTTCAAAATTAGAAAATGGATATTATCCTCATTAATTCATTCCGAATATATTTTTATAAAACATTAATTTATCCCAATTATCATTTTCCATTTAAATTTATATAATTAAATATATCATTTATCACCGATATGTTCATTTCTTAAAACACATACCACTTTTTATAAGGTTTTTACATTAAGGGGAGGGGAATGTAATGCCCTAAAACTGTAAAATAAGTTCATTGTATTCAATAGATTGTCTATCACATAACACCAATCACATAAGGAAAATTAGAGTCCTTAAAATATATTTAATATTTTAGATATATATATTATATATATATTAATTCATGAAACACTGTGTTATCATGCCTCACATGAAAGAACGAGTTTCTTTAATGTATTGTGTTACACGTAAGGCCCTGTTTTACAGAACAACTATATATTATCAAAATATAATTATTTAATATAATTAGATATAACCATCCATTAATTTATAATTTATTAATATTATTAAATAAATTAAAAAATATATATGGTTTACAAAAATATTGGATTAATTAATATGATAAAAATTAATCAAAATTGAATATACAAACCAATTGAATATAAAAGTAATTTTTTTAAACTAAAAATAAGTTTTATAGTAAAAAAATAAAATAACTATAAATTAGTTAATGATTCTTATTTAAATATATATATATAAATATAATATTTAATAAAATATTTTTCATATTCATAAAATAAATTTTATAGGCATAAAAAAAGAATAACCGAAATTTTAAGCATAAAAACCTAAATTTTTATAATAATAGTTTCACCACATTTTAATGGTGAACCTATTTTATATAAATTTTATAACTTTTATAAATTTTATAAGTCAAAATAAACTTAATTACTTAAATTGAATCATAAAAATTTGGACAGGGTGAATTTTTAGTTTTTTCTTTGATGTTTCAGTTTTTGATAGATAATGATAAATAATAAATTTTAATTCAAAACATATTTTTTGTCTGATTTATTTTTAAAGATAAATCATATTTGTTTTTAGATTTATATTATAATTAGATATATAATATGTCACTTAATCAAATTTATGTGATTGGAATCAATTTACCTTTGAAATTGAATATAAAAACAAAGAAACTTTTTGAGAATTTTTACTTTAAAAACACGCTTCACCATCCCTTTTAGAGGATTAAAATTAAATATATTTCATCTAATTATTAGATTAGAATTAGAAAAAATGTCTTAAATAATTGTAATTATGATATTTTCTAATTTCTAATAAGTTAAAACAACGTTTTTTACAATAAAATATTATGGAATGTGATTAAAATTAATTAAAACTATTAAGAGAAAAATTAACTTGTCAATAGACTAATACTTAACCATAAGGGAAAAATGACATTGAAACTTGTAAAAAATAAATTGTATGTTCATTTTCATACACTATAATTCATTATATATAATTTAGTATAGTATTGGAAAAATGTTTCAAAGGAAACACGTGGATGAAAATCTTTTTTCAAAAATTTACATGAATGACACTCCTCAACCACTATAAAATGACATTGACCCCTCCTAGTTATCCTCACAACTAAATCCTTTTTTATATAAAAAATATGATATAATAGTATCCCAAAATCCCTCCCATAACCCAAGAAGACTCATATTGGGTATAATTACAACCAAGGACATATTTTGGTATATCCTAAATGGAGTTACCCGGAAAAGTAGAAACACCTTTCCATAAGCTCTATCGTATTATTTTCCTTTTAAACCCATTTAAATATTGTTATTCAATGATTATATAAAAATATAAGTATAATAAATATACCTAGATGTATTTATGTTATTTTTTTTACTTAAAATTACACAAAAAAAATTTAATTGGTAACAGAATTATCGTTTATGTGTACGATGAACTACCACCTCACAAAATAATTTAATTTTTTTCCTTTAAAATATCTCATGGCTTGGAATTATGATGGACAAGATATTTATATTCAGTATATATGATATTTACAAAGTCATTATTCTTCTATAATTTGTAGATGACACATACATCTATGAGATCCATTTTTTGTAAATACTATAATATTGTTTGGGGATGTGTGGTCTACCATCTCCTCAAAGCAACGTGATTCATTCACTCTATACATAGAACATATAATGGATGGTTTTCAGAAAAATATTTAACCAATATTAAATAGATATTATAATTTTATCATAATATAAAAATAAATCGTTTACTTTTCATTCTTTTAAACATTACATGGAAATGGAAGTAGTGTTCATGTGTACGTACAAGCAACCATCTCCCGGAATGGTGAATTTCATTTATTATCTCTATATATTAAAGTATATTGTAAACAAATTTGTACTATATATATGTGTGATAATTAATTAATGTTTTAAATATTTATATTATAAAACCATGATATATGAGACATGAATAACACATAACATGTTAAAACATTCTCGAAAAACTACATAATTAACATGAAAAATAGTGAAAATAATGTAATGTTTTTATCAAATGGGTAATAAGAGATTATAAGTAGTTAGTATATGATATATTAAATATTATTATGTTTATTATATAATTTATAAACATGATTATAACCATTAGACATGAATTCAATGTGAATTCACCCAAAAGGAAACACAAGGTATGTGATTCGTATCTCACATTTCTTTTCATGAGGTATACACCATTTTCACTACTTACTTATTTTGTGTGGTGTATCTACTTACCCATTTTATATATTATATCATGAATTATTTGATATGCATGTTATTTAAATTTTCCGTTCAACTCATATCATTCATGGGGCTAACGATTCAAAAGTTTCTATGTAATAAGAGAGTTCGTCTCAATTTCCATTCTTTGAGGAATATGTTATTTTTTTCACCTCATTTCATATATATGGTGTACATAATGAAACATTGACATATAATATCATTAATAATTTATTATTTATTTTATTTTTAGTGTTATATTTGAATTAGTTTATCAATGGAGATTTTAATTAAACCTTACGAAGTTGAAAAGAAATTCATAACTCAATTTCGTTTCTTTGGGTAACATCACTTCCCCATAGTAATTAATATTATATTATTATATATGTAATCACATTTAACTATATAGTTTTTTTATTTATAATATTTTACAAGTATTTAAATTTGACACTCATAATGTATTTTCGATTAATTCTAACACTAATTTTATTTTCATTTCAAGGGGTTACTTCAAAATCTCATTTCGTTCGAGATTATTTACACTCCAATTTACATCAAAGGAAAATATTATATAATTTTATAATAAACACTTTAAAATTAATATCCTATGTTTATTCATGATGTTTCCATGTAATAATACCATTTTTCACTATTTATTACAAATTTTGTTTATAAAACAATAAATAATTTCTCTCTTTAGTCAAACAAACTGTTTTATTCTAAAAACCCATTTTTATAAAAAGGTTTTCAATTTTTTTATCCATTTAAAAATATTTTATTAAATAATTTTTTTTATTTTTTATATTTCAAATGTTTTCAAATGAATATTCTCATTTCATTCCAAGAAATTCATTTTTCTAACATATTACGGTGCAAAAAATAATATTCTTTTTACCTTGTATAAAATATACAGATTTAACTATTGTCATTTATTTTAATTTCACTTTTCCACTTTAAAAGGTAAAATTTTAATGAAAGTGTTTTAATTTTTTTTTCTAATAAATGTATGTTAAAAATGTTTTTTACATGGAAAGGATAATTTCCTCAAGAGTGCTTCCAAAAGATATTTTTATAATACTAACATTAATCAATAACAACAACCCATTTTTTACTCCACAGGGGGTATTTTCTATTTTATACCATCATTTTTCTTCCTCTATATGGTTTATGATTTATTTTTCAAAGTATAGTGTTGATATTAAATTTCTTTAGTCCTTTTATTACCCTTGAAATATTAAATTTCCTCTGGTCATTAAACATTAATTTCTCCATTATTATCTATATAATTTATCATGTATATGTTCATTGCCTAAACCATACATCATTTTTATATGGTGTTTATTTTGAAAGTTATTTGATTATATGGGAAAATATTGATGAATTTTTATACATTATTCAGTATGGATATTTGATAAGGCACATGGTTTATAAATTAAATCAATTATTCTATATTAACAGAATGCTTCAGACATGTATCACATGGGTTGGGGAGAATTTATATTAATCCCCTAAATGAATTGGTAGTCTCTTAAGATGAATTATTAGGTAAAAAACAATTTTATTTTGTTTCTAAATCAGTGTAGATTTAAACTATCTTGTGAATGGTCTTGATAATAGCGTGTTTAACTATCTCATGAAAGGTCTTGAGCGTAAAGGCACCTTATACCTAGGAATCATGGATTATAATAATTAATCACTTCCCAAATATAGAATCTATTATTATTATTTTGGAGATTTTTTTGACATTATCAATGGATGTATTTCATTCTCAATTAATTGATAAAATATCATGTGTTCTCACTTATTACATTTCAACCTTGTTTACACACTTACATATTTTTTATTGGTTAAATTGTAGGTGGATTTATTTATTGCATTTATATATTGATTATTATAATAGATTCTTTTTTTCTTACTCTATTCTTTAACCTTGCGGAGCATCTGAGCTCATCCTTAATTTTTTTATTTTCTATTATTTGTACAATGTGTACATGGAAATATATACAAGTATATGCTAAATTAGAAAAATTTTATTCTAAAAATAAAAAAATTATGATATAATTAATTAACTCAATTTTTAATTGAATAGTCATATATATTTATATGGTTTACCAATACAACTAAACTCTTTCGATCCTTCAGGGTTTGATTTCGTATAATAATGAAAATGTAATGGTTGTAGACAAAAGATTCAGGATTCTAGGTTCTGATCACTACAACCATTACTTATGGACATTAACAAGCTTTGAGAAAGCAAAAAAAATCATTATTATACATTTGGCTTCTCAATGTCCCATTAATATCAGTTATTAATAACCAATACAAAATAAATTCAATGACCCAATAGGTTTTTTATGATGATTCTATTTTCCCTTTGTTGATAAAAAATTCAAAGCATCATGAGCAAGGGATATTCATACTAATCTTATGCTCATACCATGATATCATATTTCATCTTCTCCCAATTATATTCCTTTTTTATAGTAAAACCAACCTTACTTGAGAGATGGATGGAATTAGTTTTCTTAAATTATTGAGATATAAATTAATCCTCTAAATGTATTTGCAAAAAATTATATGGTTAGTAGATAAGATTAAAAAATAAGGATATTAAATATACCAACAAATACTTAATCATATGATACAAAATTAAATATCATTTTTCATTGGTTTTTGAAATGATTTTCAACTTATATCCTTCATACACATTTAGAAATAAATTAAAAACATTCCTAAAAATTTTGAATTCGATTTTAATGTTACTTTTCTCTTTTCATCAAATAGCCAGTATATCCCATTTTGATTAATAATTTATTTTTTACATAACCATTGGAATGTATAATTAGCATACATCATAAATGAATGAATTTTTTTTGAGTTTTAACATTTGATATATTTTCATCATTTTGAACCTTTTTGTAAGTATTCTTGGATTGGAAAATGTAATATCTAAAACTTCAACATTCTTATAGTCAAAAAATATCTTTTCTTTCAGTTTAACTTGTCAAATATATCGAATCAGTAGTTACATAACATATAATAATTTCATATTTTTATTAGATATAGTTATCTAGATGATGTTATAATCAACTCCCCATCAAATAAAAAACTCTATCAATATTCTGTAACATGGATAATACCAACTGATATGTTGCGGTTGATATGAATTAAAATAATGTAATTCATGATGAATATCTTCTAGGGTGTTATATTAAATTTAAATTAATTAGTTCTATTTATGTTGTTCCTCAAAATTTCATTACCTTCAACTTACTATATAGTGAAAATCAACACATAATATATGGGAATAATATTTTTTCTTATATTCTTCTTAGTTAAAGAAAAAATGTCAATAGACAATCCTCATCAACGAAACAACATTCAATTCATCTGTAGATTTTGGATAACTCTCCATGATTTCAAACATTTAGGTTATATAAACAATAATCTTTTTGTATTGAATGGTTTTATTTTTTACCTTCATATTTTACTTTCTAGAAAATATTCTTGTGTGAATGATTCTTCATTAGAGTCACCATTAAAATACATTTATCACTTTTTGATTGATTCCTTTGATTAATGATCATGTATATCATGGTAATTAATTTTTTAAAAATTTATACAGTGTTTCTAGATTTTATTAATCTTCCACATATTGTTTCTTAAACCATTATGTTATATACATTAGGTAACATCCTATAAATTTCGAATTCTTCTTCAGAGATGTATTCCACCAAACCAGAGATTTTATTTAATTCTCATATTTATTAACATTATTATTCTTGAATACTACCATTTAAATTAATATTCATGGATTGATTAAAAATTTTAATTATTTTATGATTACTTTCATAATAAAAGAATCTCTCATTCGGGTTTTCATTTTCATTTAGATTATTCTTGGGTGTTTTTTTTCATCTTACTTTTTCTTACACACCAAGGTTAACTGACCAACTCTCTTCATTTTATTTTCTATTCAGCTTATGTGGAACACTTCCTTTAATTGTAACTAAATTACTCTTGGTATGTGAAACCCATCAATAACCATTACAATGAACTTATACCTTATAAATTCCATAGAATTTTTTTGGATATATATATTTTCTAAAAATAATCAGGTTTACCATATTCTGTATAAATTGGTTGAATTAATAATAATTCCTGTTAACATGAAATTTAATCCCCCATAATTTTTTATTTATGTTATTTTCAATAAATGACATGTAATACCATAATCCAGTAGACTTTTGTAGAAATATTAAATGGCATAAAAATATCCAATGGATATTTGTTTGTTCTTATTTGTTGCAATCTGGAGAGTTTTAAAACATTTAATTTATTTATAAAACACAAAATTAATTTGGAATCTATGGGTAACTTTATTTCTTACATGTTTTTAAATTCATCATTATTTTTGTGGTGGGTTACTCATAATCATTCTTCACCAACATTATATTGGAATTTAAATTATTACCAATATTATTGAAATAATCTTAATTATTGGATATTTGTTTTGAAACAATGGGTTATATTTTCATAAGAACATGCATTGTACTTATATTTTTATAATTTTTGTGATTTTTTCCTCTAGGAATACTATTTTCAGTTATGATAATTTTTCTAGAGTCTTTCATGAAATCACTGTAACTTTTAGATTGAAATAGCATTTTGGGTTGAACCACGTCAAAAATTTCTTAGTTTGAATTTATGGTAATTTTTAATGTGGGGTTATTTTTATCAATCTCAACTGAAAAAGTAAATTTTCCCATTCTTTATTCATATTATGAAATTAATTTTAATGAAATAATCACTTTTCTAGTATATAATTATCAATATATACTTTTAGCCTTGGATTCAAAATGAGTATATTTTACACCAATTAATTCCATTAATGCATGAAACTTATCATCATATTTTTTATTAATATATAATTTATTTAAAGTTTGTTTATCTAATTTTTAATTATATAGAGTAAATATTTTTGTATATAATTGTAAAATTATTACCTTGGAATTGAAAATTTGGGTGTGTGTTTTTTACATTGGAAACTTTTTAAATAACTATTTCTTTATATTATCCACTTATAATTTGAAGTTTCCTAAAATAATTAGAACTCTCATTAAAAAGTAACTTATAAAAAATAATATTTAACTTTGGGTTACTGGTCTTAAACTAATTCAATAGACTCATAATCTTGATATCATAAACATGATTATTCAAGAGGATCATTCTCAATTGATTTATCCGAACATGTACATATTTTATTACTGTCATATAGTGGTGTATAATTTTCTTTATTTTTTATATAATTTAACATTAATAATTGATTAAAATCTATTTTCTTTCTTTTTTTCATGATATTGGAAGAAACATCAACTTTGGTATTATTTGGAATAATTTCCACATTCTCTTTTTGAGGTATCTCTCAAACTTTTTCAAATTTTTACTCAAAATAAAATATATAATCAAGTTGGGAGAAAAAATATAGATCTAATATGAAGAAACATTTAATAGTTATAATACAAATTAATGTTCCTATTGGATCATGTAGACACTCTAAGTGTGGGGCGAATCAGTGAATGAATGTTTTATCAAATTAATTTATTTTACAAATTCTCACCCTTTATAGTATCAATCCCCTACACCAGTTATGTTGTCTGGGTCAATTAATGTTCTCCTAAAAAATTAAAATCATAAGGAAAAAAATAATTAAATAATATATACCAACACATATATTTTTACAAGGTTTTATAAAAATTATTGTATCTACTCCTTAATCCATTATGGGCCTATAAAGGAGAAATATTTTTCACTAATATTAGAAGTTTTCACAATGGGGTTGGTATAATTTAGAACACTAAAGTGTTTCCCAACACTAATGTTGTATAGTGATGCATCATCCTTCACCCAAAATTGTTCCCTAATTCTTTTATCTATCTATAATTTATTATACTACTTCCCAATAGTTTATAATCATGTGAATAATTATTTATACTTTCTACTTGTAGTTTATAGTGGTATCCCAAACAAAATGTCGAAGATCTATTAAATTCAGGTTAATTCAATGACAATGTGAACATAACCGAGTGGCAAGGGCTCCTGCTTATCATCTAAGAGACCCAGGTTCAAAACTAAGTAGAGGTGAATTTCCGGGGTATTGTACCAGTTCTATAGAAGTTATTATTCAGTACTATAGTAGCCAAATGTATTATACTAATTTGGGAATTCGGTCCACCGATTTGGGACTACGGGCCTCAAGCGCCTTTGGTTCATGTAATGATTTCCGGCCACATGGCCTTCAGGCCATAGAGACCTTGGAGTAGCCCAGTTCACATAGAACAGGCCTCAGAAGATGATCAAAGAAACAATAATAGTAGCCACCAGAAGTAGAGCTAACCGGATTAGAAGAATGAGAGGGTATGGAAGCCGCCATCCGGACGAGGCACGATGTAGCATTATATGGGGCAATTCTAGCTGATCATCAATATATGGTGGAGAACTAGGTGATCTATTATATAGAAGCTAGGATGGGGTAGTTCTAGTGGGTTGGGCCTTCGGGTCATGTAATTGGCATGGTATGCCTCTGGGCCTTCGGGAAATGTGGTGCGGGTCAGTCTATCCTTATGCCTTGGTCCTAAGGGTCATGTACGGGTTCCCATTCAACCCTTAAAATGGGGATTATACATAAAAAATAAAAATAAGTCCTTTAGGCCATTCGGTCTAGTTAATTCAACACTCCATATTCTTCCATAATAAATAATGATCTTCATAAAATAATTTATTGTAATATGAGCCAATTTGTAATCGATTTTTCAAGAACAAAACATTACCACTATATATAGGATCATAACATTTGACCTTCTCACATCTTTATGAACATCAATATTTAGAAAATATATAGAATCAAAATATTGGCTTTCATCTCTAGCATCTAGAATCTCTATTTTTTGGAATTTGTACTTCATCAAGTACTTTTGTTTTTATAACTAATATATATTTCTATGAAATTCTGATAATACCTACCGACTTTTAGTTTATTAATTAATATATTTTTTTCACTAATTCATCAGAATATAATGGTCAAGATCCATAAATGTTTTAGCATAAAATATATTCATGTCATGAATGTTTTATTCTCTCTCTCTTCACAAAAAGCATCTAGTATGAGAAAATCAATACAACCATGCCCTAAATTTAGTCCTTCTTTATTTAATAGAATATATTTTGAAAAACATAGTGAATAAGGGATATTGAATTCAAAATTCATAGAAAATAAAATGTTTAGTCAACTACCTTCAATGGAATAAAATACTTATGATTTTAACATCATCAAATAATCTATAAAACTAAACATGGAATATATTAAAACATTCAAAAATTAATGTCTAGAATTTCCACATCAACTTCATGATTGATGTATCTTAATGTCCAACCCAACATTTACATATTAACATTAAATATAGATAATTTTAATTTTTTATTATCTAAGAGATAATATATCTTTTTATTCCTGAATATATAAAAATTCAATAAAAATATAATATAAACACAATTCATATATCTTTTCTAGTTTTTCCATTTCATATATATTACTGAATCATTCCCAGAATTCAGATCTTTAATGTAAATATGATGAAACTCCTATGATTTTTATGATCGTCTTAAATAAATGTAACATATCATTACCCTTTTTTGTTCAACTTATTGATCATCTTCAAATGTTTATAAATTTGGATCATCATAGGTTATGATATCTTTAACATCAAAACAATTTAACTTCCTCCACTTTCAAATTAATCAAATCTACATCCTAAGGATTTTGGGATTTATTCCCTGAATCAAATTCAATAATTAAATGAAAATATATCTTCAGTAACACTAAATTTACAAAATATATTATTTCACATCATTGAATCCACTAGATAACAATTTTTTTCCATAATTCAATATTATCCTGATCATTCAATCATGATTTCATTATGATGAAACATTCTAATTTACATTGAACAATTTTATAATCCTTAATAACTACTCTAATTTATGATCTATAATATTATATTTCTCAATTTCTACATCCACTATATGGAGTTTTTATTCAGGATGATTTAATAGAATATATAACATCAGTTGTATCAACTTCTAGCATCACCTTCCAGACATAGTAAAGATCATTATTTTTATAATTTCTCATTTATTAGTTCTCACACACTTAAAAATTATTCATACATGTTGTAAAAAATAACCATTGTGTAATGTATGTAAAGTATTTTATATCATGTAAGTTCTTGCCTTCGACGCTTTTCTCCAAATTTTGATCCTTATGTATTTTTTTGTTTCTCAGACATATTAGATAAGGCCTTTTACTTTTTTTACATCTCTAATCTTCAAAGAATAAAGACTCTTATGTATTCATCAATGATACCATTATGTATGTATTTTTAAATAATATATTTTTTGAATATATATTTGGAAAATATATTGTTCATTCTTATAAAATATCTTCTATACCATGTAAGATATTTTTTCATATTAATTTTAGAATATAATCACGGTATATCATTCTTATAATCTCGGTTAATGAAATATTTGGAACATTATAATCTTCGAGATATGGAATTAGGCATTATAACTACTAATCTTTTCATAATTTGAACTATTTTCAAATAATAATGTTATTTTTAACATTTAATGATATATAAATCATAATTTTGTTTATATTTTTAAAATTTTATTTATTACATACAGAATATCTCTCTCGGATGACTTATATTCCAAATTCATATATTTGACACTTATGAATCCTTAATTACTTTTGAATAAATCTTATGTATAGAGTTCTTTTCAAAAACACTAATTTTCTATAACTTCTGAATGTAACTTTGATTAGTATAACATCTGGCTAGTGGAGCATCTGGATGCATCATTGTCCAAATTAACTCCTTCTTTATCACAGTATTGTAGTTCAACATTAATAAATAGTTCTTAGATGTTGTAAAACAAATTTGATTCGCCCATCCCATAATAAGAACATATTGTTAATAGTTCCATTATCAACCATAAAAATCATCATTTATCCCATTCAATTCTGCTAAAAAATAATTATATCTTCATTCTTCCTCAACTATCCATCTGCAAATGTAATTAACATTATTATTACCTCAAATATTACTCAACCCCATTACATCTGAAAAAAATCTATTACATCATCCAAATTAATCATCTAAACTCTCAACATTCTTCATTGTTATCTTCCAGATATAGAACTAGAATCTCATTGTGTTCTAGAGTCTTAACATTTAAAACACCACATGTTTTACTTTTATAACATTTTAATTATTAATCATTATAATTCCTTACTCATTAAATATATCAACTATTGAAAACTTTTACAACACTCATCATAATATTTTGGGATCTTCACCAACCACTAAAATGGATTCATGCACATATCCATTGAATAAATAAGAATACGAAGAGGTGAAAAAATTAATTCATTTTCATAGAATTATTTATTTCGATATTGAAGGAATTCTCCTCAATAACCATGAATTAATTTAATAATACATGATAACCATCTACCAATACGAACAAACAAAAATTGATAAAAACATAAGGAAAATTATTAAATAAAAATATTTCAAATAAATATGAAGGCTTCAACCAAATGAAAACACATTTATCTAATTAAATAATTTTCAATGAATCATGTTAAATGATCTATGAGAAATATTAAATTACTTAATATATTATTCATGTGATAATAATGTAATAAATGTTAATATCAAAATAAAATATTTATGTCACATAAATATCTGAGTAATTATAAATGAATAACTTTTCCATAATACTCTAATTTATAAAAACATAATTATTAGTTTGAAAAACAAAAATATCCTAATTTATGATTTAATTCTTTAAATAGGATATTATCTTTTAAAAAATTGAATAATAATCTCTAAAAGAAATTTATCATTTTAATCATTGAGATAATTATTTTATCGAAGAAAAGTTATTTAATAAAGAAAATAAATATACACATTTTGAACCCACTAATTTTTTATGAAAGCTAATAGTTTATTTGGTTATGAATTTTATCATGTTACAAACCAAAAAATACAACAATCCTCCATAGAGAACCTATGTCATTTGATCATAAGGGTAAGAGGATAGAATCATAAAAAATATAGGGGGGGGGGGAAGAAAATCATATTACATAATTAGAGAAAGGAAAAAGCTTAAATCCTTCCATTTTGGTCCTCATTCCTTATCATTAACACTATAAATAATACGAAGAACACACCCAACTCAAAAATGGATAGGGATAGATAGATAGATTTATATCTCTAAAATACATCAACCACTAATGGGGGAAAGGGTATGGTGGAATTTCTTTACGGTGATTTTCCACCATTAAAGGTATTATAGGGGAGGAATTAATTTATCCTTAATGGATTTCAATAATACCTCAAATGACTGATGTAATTATTTTTCACCCATAAATACACTATCAAAGATATCCTTTTCTCTTATATTCTAATAGTAATGTAAACACCACAAAGATATGATAAAACTATCTCACCAATTCCATAAATTAAATTAAATTAATTTACTGTATTTATTTGGATAAATTTCTAAATTTAACGAATTACTAAAAATTACCAGCCTATGGTTTGAGTATTGAGAACTAAGATTATTCCACAAAAATGGAAGGCATCACATTTTTGACACATTTTATATTTTTGAATTTTCATCTGATCCATAATTTAGGAGTTATTAGTGTTTTCACACATTTAATAAATATTTATTCAGTTAATAAATATTAAATATCGCTTCAATTAAAAATTATTCAAAGATTCACAAAAATTCATCTCAGTGGTAAACACTAAATTCTGAGCTCAATAATACCATTTGAACATTTTTTATGAAGTCATATTATAGGGTTATTACATAGTTTAACCGACTTTAATGGACTCATCTATCCAAACTCAAAATTAATATTTTATTTTGAAAATACTAATTCTTTACCTTCACCCAATCTTAAATTTTTTTTAAACAGGAATAGAAATCAACCTATGATCTAAAAAATTGAATCTCATAAAACAGCCTCACACAAAATTAAATACACACATGATTATATATAATTCCCCTTAGAAAGATCAAATCCTAGGATGAACCAATACATAACTACTCTGGGAAACATCCTTCACATCCTCATAGGAACCACCTATGTCAATACAATCTGAAAAAGTCCTTATAAAATAGGTTATGATCCATTATAAAACTCCCTCCAAGATTTAACATGAAATTTCTTTCTGACTAGATTTCAGCTTCCCATATAACACAACTTGAAAACTACAAATGATGAATAATAATCATAAAAGTATCACTATCAAACTCCAAAATTTCATTAAGAAATAAATAATCCACTAATTATAAAAAAACACTAAAAATTCCCTATAAGAACATATCTACTAAGGATGATTTTAGGGTTCAGTTGTGAATGCTCAAGAAAAAATTGGCCGATTAGTAAACCAAGACACAATTTCAAACTCCTAAAACTTCTACGAAAGATATACACATTTCATTAATTAAAAATTTTTAAACACTATAAATAATATGATTTTTATAGTTTAGATAAACCATATCCATTGTCTACAGACCCCATGACAACACATTCCCACCTCAAGAAACTAAATCCAAACCCCTCTAAGAATTATCCATCTTTTGGTGAATGATATAACTATATAATGAACAATATTTTTCTTCTATATGTAATCTAAAATGGTTCCATACCCACTAGGGTATTCTATTTCACAATTATTAATCAAAACCCTCAAGATATGTTTTAATAGGAACTACTATCTAACCTTAATGTAATATCACATACTCCCCAACATTTAAATAATGTGTTTGGTGAACTATTTATTAATTATTGATCACTAATAATCCAAAAATTTAATACAGTATTTCAAACTTGTAAAACATTTATGGTATGAGGGTAATCATCAATAACAAATTACACATCATGTATTCATGAATTCCATACCTACCAAGGCTGGCTTCTTATATTTCACCAACATATACAATGAACAAAATGATTTATTAGGGTGTTAGTTACCACTGCACAACCAAGCCATACTGACCACATAAGTTTTCATGAATACAATAATAAGATATAATAACAAATAAAAAAATATATAAAATGTAACACCCCAACCCAAACCACCAGGAATGAACAACAGTTTTACATGGCCTCAAGTTCACCTCCTTATACACTAGGGGCTGCCAACTAGCAATGAGGGTCTATTTTTGTCAGTTGGGAGACTATACCCTCAATTTCTTGTCCTGGGAAAATAATAATATAATGAAAAATAATAAAATATAATAATTAGAGTAATCAGATTGAAACTATTTTGACGGTATACAAGTCATTAAAAATTTAAACATAGCTTCCGGTGTGGTAAACCAAAACGGTCACAAGTGTGAGCAGGTGAATAAATATATAAAGAGTAGTATCCTCCATAGTACATCCCAATACTACTCTCTCGTCCATTATCCTTCGATCATACATCATTGATGACCCCCTTTCCATTTTAAATACACATATACAAGAAGTATGCACACATATCAAAATTTTCATATAGGATATGAGTATTAATACCCAGTACGACACCCCCAACGTGTATATAAAATATATTCACATACATATCATCTTATTTCCACGATAATAATAATTGACAATGAAATCACAATATATATCGTATAAGAACCCATGATCTAACCAAACCATCATGATCCTTGGTTGTACCTAATTAATATCAATATTGGATGGATGTTCAAGATGATGGAACCGAACAATAACTATCCAAAAAGTTATAGGCATGTCATTTGGTTTGCATAGGGAATAAAGTCTCTGGTCAGACCATAAGGCTGACTCATGTGCATGTACTCAGTATTATAAAGGCATCACGTTTTGGTTTGTCTAATTGGAATCCATAGGGAATCATGTTCTGATCAGGTCATAAGGATATCATGGTCTTACCTTGGGAATGAGTCCACCATCTTCATCACTACATATTGAGCCACTGTAATGAGTAATCCAATGAGGATGGTCCACCGATCACAATCAATAATAATAATACCACCAATAGAAACATTTAAACATAATAGAAAAAAGTATAAATTCATGGTATAACATTTCATCAGGATAAATATAGTAAAAGCAACAACACATGCAGTCATAATCAAGAATGGTCAACAATATACAAGAAAACTCATCTAATCAAATACCATAAACATGTCTCATGTTATAAAAAGACACCCTTATATGTAAAAACCCCGAATGGAATAAAAACATGACAAAACAAAAATCCCAACATTAACATTAGTTTATATAAGTTCCATAATAGTTAAATAACATCGTACTTATAGGTTTTTGATGAAGATATTGAATCCCAATATATAGTAACCCATAAAATATGTATACTATATTACATTGAAAAACGATACAAGGGATATTGTAACAACACAAAATTTTATTAATAAAAATTACTCTTGATATAATTAAATGCCTTATTATGTAATATTTTTATATTACATATTCACTTCCTTGGTCTTATGTTTCCAATCTTTAGAAACTATTAAGATTTGGGGACATTTTTAATTTAGATGTTAAACAATGATCACATGATTAGTATAAATATAGGGCTTTAACAAATCCAATTTACATAGACAAAGGAAGTGATGGCCTCATCCAGTAGAATTTCTCCATACGAAGCCCGTTTGTAGGAGCTCCGAAAGGAGTTGGAATCATTGGGGTTCACTTTTGACCAAGCCCAAGCTAAGCTTCAACAAGTTAATCTCGAACAAAACCGCCTATGGGAGAAGTGGCAATTGATAGAGATCACCACTCGAGTGATTTTATCCGAGCCACCCCAAGAGTCTATCACAATCACATGCCTTACCCTTCTGTCCTATATGGGTGTTATAAGGGGTTATGTAATGAGACCCTTGTACTATAACAATGTACATTATTTTTTTAATAGATAATATACAATCATTTTATTATTGTTACATTGTAAATAGTTTTATAAGCAAAAATATATCTTTTTAGTTAATTAGGAAATCTATTTTTATGAATTAATGGATTTTTGAATTAAATAATATTTTAATAAAATCTATTCACTAAATTATGTTTTACTAAATATTAATTTCTTTATAATTTTTATGAATACAATTGTGATTTTTATTAAGGTTCGAAATTTATTTTTGTCAAAACCCATGAATTTTCGATAAATTTCTGTTTTTATTTTAAAAGTAAAAATTCAAAAATTAATAAAATTATATCGATAAAATTAATATTATTTTCAAAATCAAGAATTTAAAATTATCTAATGGTGAATATTTCATAATTTTCTGAGACAGTAGAATTTTTTGGTAAAATTAAAATACCTTTTAAATAAATAATAAGTTTTATGATATCATAATGACCCAATAGTGATGTAATAAAATACTATAAACATTATGTTTGGGAAATATATGTCTTACCGTTAAAATAATGTGATTTTAGGTATGTTTTATTTATTTTACAATGCTTTAGTTGACCCTCCAACACTTATAAAACATTTTAACTTTTTAAATTGATTTCCTTGAGAGTGTGACTCACCTCCACATATGTAAGCATAATATTTTATGAATTTCGGCCATTTTCATTATTAAATATTGTTTTCCACTCCCATTTGAAATAAAATTTTTCCAAAACCATGCGATGTTCTATCATTTTTATTTGATTAATTTGTAGTGTTGAAAACCTAAATAGTAAACAATTCGCTCCCTTTTCCTATATAATCCCACCCAAGAACCCACTTACTCATCTCACAACCCCTTGGGAGCATGAAACCCCTACCCTAATCTCTCTAGAATATTTCCAAGGTGCCCCAAGCACCAAATAAGCCACTCTCAAGCCCGTCCCAAGCCTTTGGGATCACATTTCCAAGTGAGGGATTTGTTCTTTTCTAATTTTTGTCCAAATTTAGTTATGTTGTTATGTCCTTTTATTTTCAATTAAAAATGTTAGGGTATTATTTACCACCTCCCCCATACTTCCCTCTTCATGTTTGAATGATTATATACCCCTTTCCATCTCATTAATGCCTCCCATGTACACCCATTACCATGCCGAAGTTCCGTAAGGAATTTCTCTCTCCTCATTTACATTCAAGAAATTCGTTTATATTATGAATCTAAAATACCATTACTCATGTTGTGAAATTTATCTATATGACCCCATTAATTTAAATTTCATGTAAATATTATGAGATACTCCTTTGTCTCTCATCAAATATTTTTATGAATTCTTATGTCACACCATTATGCTGTCGAAATTGGACCGTGATTTTCCAATCCCAAGTCATTGTGTCGTGAATACCATGCTCATTTGTCTATCAAAGTTACTCACATTTATGAATGATTACTTATTGACTATATTTATTCATATATGAATTATAAATTCAATTATTATGGACAATGAAATTATCTTTAATGATTCCATGTAGTACGATCAATGAGGCACACTAATGAATGAAATTAAATGTTTGAGAAAGGTGCACCCTGATAGCGCTCCAATGCATTGGGTAAATATTAGTATCATGAAACATCAAGTGCAATGAGGGTTTACTAATGATAATTCAAGTAAAGTATGGTCTTACTCATTCTCAATGTGCAATGATCATTGGCTCATGCTAATACAATGTTAAGTGTTGTTTCCACATTTCCATGTTATGATAATCGTGCTATATAATTCATTTATGTTCATGTTTATCATAGGATCCATTGATATGACTATTACCTAAAATGCATTTTATTCTTATTTTTATGCCTTACTTACTCCCTTAATGGTCTTTATAGATCACCCTTTTATTATTTATGTCGTCAGGTTATCCCATGAAATGCTAAGTACAAGGGAATGTAGTGGTCATGTAATTGATGTTTTCTATAAAGATGTAGTGTTTCATGTATTAAGTCATTATATAATGTTTCTAAGACCCAAATACAATATACCTATTAAAAATATATGTTGTATTAAGGGAATATTTTATGTAATAAATCATGTTCATGTGTGTAATAAATAGAATAGTTGTGATAGTTGGTGTCAAAGTATAGGTTTAGTTATTTTTGGGATTAGTAATAGAAAACCCTAGTGAAATCCTTAGGGATAATAATAAGTATTATAAAGACGTAACTATGTTTTGGTGAGTATTATGTAAGTGGTTTATCAAGAAAATACATCCCTAGCTGAATATGATCATGTAGAGGTGGCTCTGTCACAGATGTACCTAGGAGTGAAAATAGTGACAATGAGTTTCAGGCATGACCTAGGGTATCCATGAATAGGACAACATGCCTTACTGCAAAATTAGTTATGACAGTCTCAGAATATATGATTTGGAAATTCACAATCATAGAATGAACCATTTTTAAGGGAATTAAAAAATTCCCCTAAGAATATATGTTAGGAAGTAGATAAGGGATAACATAGATTGAAGACTATAGATTTGTATGTTAAGGAAATAAACATTCTTTATAAGTCATCTATTTCTTTCCTTTCATTACCCTTTATGTGTTACAACTAAATTTCCTTTTATTTAATCCAATGGATACTAATAGGAGGAATCATGCTAACAATCTATTAGAAGATCAAATTGATGACTGTTCTAATGAGATGCACAATAAAATGGGAGTGGTAATTGTGAACTTTGTCATGATACTCTCTCAGTTAACTCAAGATTTGAATTAAAACATGTGTTAAGAGAAGCGTTGAACCCCCTAAGAACAAAAACGTCACAACTGAGAGTTTTATTTGAAAAAGGCCTCCTTCTTTTAATAGATCATCTAATCCCTCAATTGATGAAAAATAGATCAACTCCATTAAAAAGATCTTCTCCATCATTCAATGTTCGGAACATGAAAAGGTTCTTTTGGATGCTTATCGTATGGAGGGTTAAGATGATCAATGGTGGGAATTGATAAAAAAATATGAAGCATGAGAAGGATATCGAGGTGTTTGAATATATGGATTTCAGGAAAATGTTTTTCGATAAATATTTTTCATGCACCCTTCTATTTAATATGGAATGGAACATCCTTGACCACAAGAAAAAAGATGACGAATCCATCAGAGCATATGAGGAAAATGCACAAGGATTGCACTATATGACTCCGAATTTGTCATTACCCCTAAATTCAAGGATGGATGTTCCTTTTAACCGGTGAATCCCAGCCTACGGAAATCCCTGGTGATCCATGACTTCGATATCCATGAAGAAATTGTCTAATGTGACTTCAAGGTAGAAATAGAGATCAACGAATCTCAATGGAATCATAGGGATAATAAGAGTATGGTGTACTTTTATTCTGGACACTGGATGGATAAATATAATATTGCAATAAAAATACAACACCCCACTTACCAAATGTTCAAAAAGAAGCACCCTAGAAATTTCCTGAAGGGAGTGAGGAAAAGATTTATGTGTGGAGGGGAGGGAACCTAGCAATTAACTGCCAATAAGAAAAACCCACAACTATGAAAAAGTAGAGGAATTATCTGTTTGAACCACAAATCATTGTTCATTGCTTCAACTGCAAGGAAAAATGTAACCTTTCACATTAGTTTCCTAACGAATGGGGTTTCAGAGGCAACCAACAACTTACAAGGATTCAAGGGTGAGATTTTTCCATCACTATCGTTAATGTGAACCCCGCCAAAAATGTGGTGGCAGGTATGCCGGTTATTCATTCTAGAATTGCAACCAAACTTTTTTATTATAGTATTACACATTCTGTTGTATCCCGAATGTTTAGTAGAACAATCCCAACAACACCAAAAATTAACGAAGTGCAGATGTCGGTGAGTACAGAAAATGGTTAAATCATTGCATCTTAGGAAGATAACTCCTCTCCAGTCATAATTTGTGGATAGGACTCTATGGCTAACCTCATCATACTCCCTCTGGTGGAATTTTATGCAATTCTTAGCATGGATTGGATTTTCTTATATTGTTCCAATATAAATTTTTTTGAATGGGAAATCACTTTCCATATGGAGAATCAACCCTTGATTCTATACATGTGCAAGGAAAAAGATGAATCTTCCTTAGGACTGTCATCTCATGTGTGGATATTACTACCAAATGAGTATGCATATCTAGATTAGATGATCGAGTTTAAGGAAGTAACCATCTTTTATGAATTTCATATTGTGATGGAATTCTATAAAATGTTTCTTGAGAAATTTCCTGGTCTTCCTACTATAAGATAAGATGAATTATCCGTTAACCTTATACCTAGGGAGTTGCCAATATCCATGACTTTATAAAGAATAGCTATTGTGGAGCCTAAGGAGATGAAAAAACTACTACAGGATAATCTGGATAAATGGTTTATATGCCCAAGTGCTTTACGAGGGGGTGCAACAGTCCTCTTCATCAAGAAGAAGGATGGATCAATGCACCTTTGCATTGATTATCAAGATCTCAACAAAATCATAATAAAGAACAAGTATCCTCTTCCATGAATTTATGAATTGTTCAATCAGAATCATGGAGAAAAATACATTTCCAAGGTGGATTACTTATCAGGATAATACCATGTAATGAGGAAGATGTATGATATCCCCAGAACTACTATTCATACAAGGTACACGTACAATGAATTCATAAAAATGAATTTAGGTCTCACTAATTCTCTAAAAATCTTCATGGATTGATGAATATAGTATTTATATATCACCTTGAAAAATTTGTTGTAGTCTTTATAGATGACATTCTAATATACTCCAAAACCAAGGATGAGCATGAGGATCATCTAATCATTGTACTAGATACCTTGCGAAAGGAGAATCTATATGAAATGTACAAAAAGAGTGAGTTCTTGTTGAAGGATGTCTCATTCATGTGTCATATCATCACAAAAAATGGGATATCTATTGATTCCTCCAAGACAAATACAATTTAGGGATGGTCAAGGCCATCATTGGTAATTTATATCCATAGATTCCTTGGGTTATTATGATATTATCACCGATTTGTGAGAAATTTCTCATGACTGTGAAACGGACTTACAAAGCTAACTTAAAAGGGAGTGAAGTTTTCTTGGAGTGATAAATTTTAATATAGCTTCATGGAGGTGAGAACTAGGCTTATCATTGTGATCTTTCTCACATAACCCACTAGTGGAAAACTATTTGTGATGTTTAGTGATGTTTCATAGAAGGGTCTAGGCTATCTGTTGATGAAAAATGACAAATTCATTGCCTATGATTCAAGAAAATTGAAAGTTCATGAGAAGAACTATCCAACACATGATCTAGAGTTGGCTGCATTAATCTTCATTTTGAAAATTTTGTAGAATTAGATATTTTGGGATAATTGTTAAATATACATGGATCAAAAAAGATTCAAAGTTATATTCACACAAAAAGAGTTGAACATGTGCCAACGAATATGGTTAGAGATGATCAAAGACTATGACTGCTCAATCCATTACCACATGAGGAAGGAAAACAAGGTAGATAATTCTCTAAGTAGAAAAGACAAAAAAAATTCTATCATTGATGATAATTGAAAAGGATCCAATCTTTTTATATTTGATGAAGATAGACATGGGAATCATAAAGAAGGGAAAATCATGAATCCTTTCCAAAATGATTGCTCAACCATTTTTTTGGAAAGGATAAATGATACTCAAAAGAATGATGTGGGAATTCTGAAGAAGGTGTAAAATTTTATAAAAGCAGAATCCTCTGAGTTCAATGTTAATGAATAAGAAATTATGAGATTTTTGTCAAGACTATGTGTTCTATAAAATTTGGAGTTAAAGAAAGAACTTTTGGATGATTCACATAGTTCAAATTTTTCCATTCACCTAGGAAACACAAAGATGTATCAAGATCTCCAAGAGAATTACTGGTGGGATAAAATGAAGAAAGATATTGCTGAGTTTACATCTAATTTCATGGTATGTCAGCAAGTGAAGGCTGAGAGTCAGAAGTCTAAGGGAATTATGCAACCATTACCCATAGTAGTATGGAAATGGGAAAACATCTCCATGGTCTTTGCCATTGGATTTTTGAAGACATCCAAAGGAAACTATGATATCTAGGTTGTTGTTGATAATCTTAATAAGACATCACACATCCATGAAATTTAAGTGGATTTCTCACTGGATCAACTAGCACATATATATATGAGATGTTGTATGGCTATATGGAGTACCACTATTGATTGTTCCCAATCGAGATCCAAGATTCACCTCTATGTTTTTGAAGAGTCTTCAACATTATATGGATACTGAGCTGAAATTTAGTATGATTTATTATCCCCAAACTAATGGCAAATCTGAGTGGAATATCCAAACACTTGAGGACATTTTGAGAGCGTACTAAATATACTTCAAAGATGGATGGGATCAATATCTTCCTCTGGTTGAGTTCTCTTAAAACCACTGTTTCCACTAAAGAACTAAAATGGCTCTTTATGAAGCCATATGTGGGAAGAGGTGCATAACACTGACATGTGGGGTTGAAGTTGGGGAGATAAAACTCATAGTTCTAGTAATGGTTGAAGAAATGATAGAGATGGTTAAGACCATCCCACAACACATTACAACTGCTCAGACTTGAAAAAAGAGCTATGTAGGTAATTTTCAATGAGATATATAGTTTGATGTCGGAGACATGCTATTCCTCCTTATATCACCCTAGAAGAGGGATATGAGATTTTTGAATAATGTAAAAATTAGTCCAAGGTATATCGGGTCTTTTAAGATACATGATCGCATTGGAGTAGTTTCCTATCGACTAGAACTCTCATCGAACCAATCTCAATTACATGATGTATTCTATGTGTCACTCTTGAGTATGTACATACCTGACCCATTACATGTACTTAATCCAGTGGTGGTACCATTGGATAATGACCACTCCTATTAAGAGAAGTCGGTGAAGATCTTAGATCATAGAGAAAAAGTTCTACGAAATAAGATAGTGCCTCTTGTCAAGGTTCTGTGGATAAAAAACATATCCGTAGAGGCAATGTGGGAATTAAAGGAAATGTTGATGTAGAGTTACCCGCATCTATTTTGGGGTGGGAACAAGAAATTTCGAGGGTGAAATTTCTTAAGGGGGAAGATTGTAACGACCCAAAATTTTGGTAATGAAAATTCCTATTGATATCATTAAATATATTATTATGTAATATGGTTAAATAACATATTCATTTCCTTGGTCTTATTCTTTGGGATTATAAAATACCATTAGGAATTGTGACCATTGCTAATTTAGTCATTAAATAGTGATCACATGATTATTGTAAATATAGGACTTTAACAAATCCAATTTACCCAAAAATGGACGATATGGCCTCATCCTGTAGAATTGATCAATATGAAGCCCATTTGACGGATCTACGAATGGAGGTGGGGTCATTTGGATTTTCTCTTGACCAATCCCAAGCCAAGCTTCAACAAGTTAATCTCAAATGGAACCGCCTACGGAAGAAGTGGATGTTGCTATAGATTACCACCTGAGTGATGTTATCCGAGCCTCCCCAAGATTGTTTCACCATTGAACACCTTACCCTTCATTCTTATGCAGGTTTTATAAGGGGTTATGTAATAAGACCCTAATACTATGATTATGTACATAATTTTTGAATAGATAATATACATTCATTTTTTATTATTACTTTGTAAATAGTTTTTCAAAGCCAAAAATAACATTTTTTAGTTAATTAAGTATTCTATTTTGATGAATTAATATATTTTCTTATTAAATAATATTTTAATAAAATATTACCACTAAATTAATTTTTATTATATATAAATGACCATATAATTATTATGAATACAATTTTTTTTATTAAGGTTTGAAATCTATTTTTGTCAAAACCCTTGACTTTTGGATAAATGCCAATTTTTATTTTAAAATAAAAATTTTACCTGATTATAAAATTATTTTGATAAAATAAATATTATTTTCAGAATCAAGATGTTGAAATTCTCTAATGGTATATTTTTGATAATTTTCTGAGATAGTCAATGTTTTGGGTAAAAATTAAACACCGTTTAAATATATAACATGTTTTATGACATCATAATGACCGAATAGTGATGTAATAAAATACTATAAACATTATTTTAGTCTAATATAATCTATTACATTAAAATAATGTGATTTTATGTTTTTTTATTTATTTTACACATAAATAGTGGAACCTGCAAGACTTATAAATAATTTTAGCATTTTAAATTGATTTCCTTGATTGTGTGACTCAACTCAACATAACCAAGCCTAATATTTTACGAATATAGGAAGATGGCCTTATAAAAAAAATTCCACTCTTTTTTTTAACATCCTTGGGAAAAAAACGTGGGTTTGATTGTGGTTTTGATTTGTTTAATCTATAAAGTCCAAAACCAAAATAATAATGAGTTCCCTAAATTTTTTGATATAATCCCACCCAAGATCCCACTTAATCATCACTAAATGACTTTGGATCTCTACCAAACCCTTCAAGCCCCTCTATAAAATCCTACCATGGTGCCCCAATCACCATATAATCCTCTCTAAATCCCCTCCCAAGCCTTTTGTATCACACTTCCTATTAAGGGATTTCTCCCTCCCTCATTTTATCTAGATTTCATTAGGTTGTTATGCCATTTAATTTTTAATTAAAAATGTTTCTGTATGGTTTTACACCTCCCCCATACTTCCCTCTTTATGTTTGAATTATGAGAGACCCCTTTCTCTCTCATTAATTCCGCCCATGTACACTCGTTACCATGTTAAAATTCCATAAGGAATTTCTCTCTCCTCATTTAAAATAAAGCATTTATTTTGTATTATGAATCTTAAATTCCATTACTTATGTTCATACTTATATATATATATGAACCCATTACTTTAAATTTCATGTAAATATAATGTGACACCCAATTATCTCACATCCACCATTTTTTTGAATTCTTATGTCACACCATTATGCTGCCGAAATTGCACAACAATTTTCCAAGAAAATGTCATAGTGTCATAAATACTATTCCCAATTCTCTATCGATGGTATTCAACTTTATGAATTTTTACTTATTGATTATATAGATTCATTAATTAATGAAAAATTATCTTATTTTGGAATAAATTATTATCATTAATTACTCCATGATGTATGATCGATGTGGCACACTTATGTAGGAAATGAAAAATTTAAGAAGGGTGTGCCCAAATAGCGCTCCAATGAATTAGGTAAAGATTAGTATCATGATACATCATGTTAAATTAGGGTTTAATCATTATAAATAAAGTTAAAAGTGTTTTTACTCATTCTCCATGTGCAATGATCCTCAGATCATGCTAATACCATGTTAAGTGTTGCTGCTACTTTTCCATGTTATAATAATCATTCTATAGCATTCATTTATGTTAATGTTTCTCTTATTCTCCAATGATATTATGATTTCATATCATGACTTTTATTCTTCAAGATATTCATCATTTACTTAGTTAATAGTCTTCATAGCTCACCCTTTTCTTATGCATGTCCTCAAGTAATTCCATGAAATGTTATGTACGAGGGAATGTAGTGGTCATGTAAAGGAAGTTTTCTATAAAGATGATGTGTTTCAGGTTTTAATTCATTATTTAATGTTCCTAATCCCTAAATAAACTAGACATATATATCTTCTATGTTGTATCAGGTGAAGATTTTATGTAACAAAACATGTTTAAGTGTGTTATAAAAATCCGGATTCTTATAGATATCATCTTAATGGATCTATCAGTTTAATAGTCTTGAATCATTAGATATATACATTATTCTCATATTACATATGAAATATAAAATACATATCATATAAAAAATTTTCTCATCCTTGATATTATTCATAATATCCTTCTTTATATAATGGGTAATTAAAAGAAATAATGAGTAAGTTCAGATACATAGTAAGAGTTTCATACAACATAATATATCACTATAAAATAAAGAATAATCAATATGGAAAGTTAATTTACTATAAACCAATGAAATTTAATCAATAACATGTACAAAAAATGCATATACAGATAATATCAATGCATTAATTATAATATATTAGTAACTGAATTCATACTGAAGGAATTATTAATGTTGAATTTAATGATCTCATACATCTTGATGTCATTACTATCAAGGCCTTTTCACAAGATAATATAATCAATTTTTTCATATATACCAATATACCCATTAATATTTTCATCTATATTATTTGTCTCATGGGACATTTCAATGCATCGAGGGGTATCTATAACCATTAACCACCCATAACTAATCGTCCAATTCATCCCTAATATATTTAATTATTAATTTATTTCATAAAAAATATTACATAATAGTAAATTTCCATATTGAGTAATGAATAAAAAATAATAATATTTCCAAAACCAATAATAGTATAACACTATACATAGAAATGGTATATAGTTTATGAAATAATCATATCCATGAATAAAATTTATTTGGACATTTAATAGAAATATAAAGTCCAATGAGAAATTATCAAAAGAAAGTGAATCTTTCAAAAAATAATTTTAATGACCAAAAAATCATTAAGAGATAAAAAATTACTTTTAATTCATAAAAAATACAGGTTTCAAAATAAATTAATTTATTTTTGATAATAAAAGAAAATTAATGTGAAAAATTTAAAATCTGTTTACTTTGAAGATTTTTCTTTTCAAAAAACATTTACAACTTGTAAAAAAGTTAAATATATCAAAATGGTTATGGTGATGGGAATTTAATTTAACTCCATAATTTTTTAAATGAAACATTCCTTTTGTCTTTTTTTTAACAATAGTAAAAAATGACCCTTTCAAAAAAATTTGAAAGATTCCTTTTAAACATTTTAAAAAAATAATTTTAACATAAAATTTACTTAATAAATAATTTGATTAAATAAAACAGACTTTTGGAGTTTTTTTGAAAAACATCAATATAGAATAACAATATGCCTAATTAAAAAGAGAAATAAGATTGACATTCCATTTAGAAATTTATTTTCATGATTGAAGTTAAAAATAGAGTAAATGTGAGAATAAAATATAGGATCTACTTAAATATTAATAGTAAAATAAAATATATGAAATTTATAAAGTATTGATTATAATATTCCTTCAATTAGAATAATGGTAATCTAAAAAATGAGACTGTAAAAAAAATTACCATTTTGGTAACATTTAAATTGAACCCCATGAAAGAGTAAGATTAAATTGAAAATGTCACGACCCGTCCTCGAGGCCCGTGCCGTGACTACCCCAAGCCTGCCTTCCGTAGGCCAGGGGCTGGCGACTAGCACCAAAGGTGTAAATACGGATAAACCGGGAAGGCATTGACTTTATAAAGGTAAAAAAACACCATAGAGTACAAGCCGAAGAAAAACACTATGTACAAAAGGATGTACAGAAAAGAAGTGGGACAGAATACAAACCCATCTGAAAAGTGCAGCTACAACTGAAAGGAAGTACAACAGAAAAGACTAACAGTTGGAAGAAAAGTATCAGCTCCTGGGTCATCCACCTCGGATCCTACCAGAAGGGTAGGTATAGATAGCGCAGCTCCTGGATCATCCACCACAGATCCTACCTGAAGGGTAGGTACAGATAGCCTCCCCAACGCTCTCACCTGTCAACCTCCTCTGAGTATCATCTCGTTGTGAAGTCCACCACCGGGTACCGTCCAGTCCTCGAACACTCGGCCTCCGTCAGTGCTGCCCATCGTCTGCAACCAAGACAATGAGGTGTTGGCATAGCCCGTGCACGGGTGAGTATACGATACTCAGTAGGGACCCCAAGACCCTCAAGGCCTCTCTAAATCAAACAAGGATAACCACAAATCAGAAACTCAACAGATAACTCTTACATAGGTATAATCCCATAGTTATACCTAAGTCATCAGTAACCCATCTCAATCATGAGGAAACGCAAAGGTTATGAAATCAACGGATAACATCTACTTAGATATATGCCCATACATATACCTAAGTTATCAAGTGACCCATCTCAATAATGAGGTAAACACATAGGTCATAGACTCTGCTCAAACAAGGATTTTATTCAAGATAATGAAACCACGACTGCTAGAGAACTCCTCCTCTGTCGAGTACAGTGGGTCGGCCTCTACAACCAAGCGCGTGCCACTAACCTTGGACTGTTGAAGTACTCCACCTGTCGAGTACTGTGGGACTGCCGCTGCAACCAAGCGCATCCCACCATGGGTCTGCCGCTACAACCAAGCGCACCCCCTCATAGCCTACAGAGGTACTACTTCTGTCAAGTACCATGGTTCTGCCGCTACAACCAAGCGCACCTCCACTGTGGGTCTTCCGCTATAACCATGCGTACCCCACTGGGCTATCCGAATCACTCCAAGTCGATCGATCAGTAGTCGTCAAGTCTCAGTCAGCTACTAGGTCTGTGCACTCTGATAGCTCGTCTCTGAGAGGGTCCGCTCCATGAGCTACTGGTCGATAATCCAAGTATCACAAGTCCCAAGAAGAAGTATCTCAAAGGATCTCCTCGTCATAAGGTTCTCAACACAATAGACATCACGTCAATCGGGCGCCCGGTCTGTGAGTTATTATCCATTTCGTCACAGGGGCCCGGTTGGTTTCGTGTGCGAACCAACCCGACCACATCTCAACTGTACCCTGAACTCTTATAGGGTATACTCATAGCGACCGTTTCCCAACGTGATCACCAACGCCACTAATGGTTCGTCAAACGGACGTCCGGTCTGAATGTTATCAGCTTTTCCGTTCCAGGGGCCCGGTTGGATTTCAGGTACAATCCAACCTGGCCACTATCCAACTACAACCAAAACTCATGCGAAGTATACCAAATGTTCCATCTCAACAAGAGGAATCCAACAATATCGACGACACGTCAATCGGACGTCCGGAGCTCAAGATATAAGCGTTTCTGCTCAGAGGGCCCAGTTGGTTTCGTATCAGAACCAACCCGGCTGTACGCGAAGTTCTTTGAAACCTTGAGTGTAATATGCCGAAACAACCGTCTCGATCCAAGGATCGCATCACAGTTGACGGTGCGTCGATCGGATATCTGTAGCCCACGATATGGGCAAAAGACCGTAAGAGGTCCGCGAATAGGGGTTTTGGGCCCCGGCCGACCCGGCCAAAGACCCCTTGGGTCGGCCTGAACCGGGTCGACCCGACCTGGGCACAGCCCGGCCCGGCCTGGGCGGCCCGACCCAGCATGCCGGCGCGCTGGCGGTCCCCTGGCCAGCTCGGTGTAACCGAGCTGGGCGGTCAGGGGGGGATGCCCCCTATTCAATTAAATGTGGCCCCCCACGCGGCGACCGCTACTGTTCGGCCAGCCGGGGGTTACGAACCCCCAGCTTCTCCCCTGACCGGCCGGCCCACTCCGGCCGGCCGGCTGCTGCCACCACGGGATCAGCTAGTCCTGTCCCCCTCCACCGACGCCGGCGGCCGAAAACCGGCCGCCGCTCCCTGATCCAATGCGGCTTAAGGCCGCGGCCTTGGTTCGTCCGGCGTTGCGCGACGGCGCCCCACCCCTCCGACGCGACCCCACTCTGGCAGCGGTGTTTTCGTGATTCTCCGGTGAGGCGTGACGGCGCCATGACCTTGTTTGACTTCGATGGCGTAACACGATGGCGCCGTGCATTCCTTGACGCATGATCACATTTGGTGCGACAACACCGCGCCATCTCCATTCCAAACCACAACAAGGTTAATCAAAAGAATTAAGGGAGGAGGGTCGGTCATGTTTGTGCAGTCCGGCCCCCTCCTGTTAATTGATAGCAAGCGGTCTAATTTGAAACAAGGAACGACGATGAAACAATTCACGAATAAAAACAATAAATACCCTACCTCAAGCGTTGTCGTCGAACAAGGTTTGTCGTGGAAAGGGACATCGAAGAATTGATCGTCACGGAAGAAGAGGATCATTGGCGTTTTTTGATCTCCGAGGAAGGCGTCTCTCGTTGTCGTTCGTCGTCGAAGGTCAACGTTCTTCGTCGGCGGCGGTGCGTTCTTCGCGTTCTTCCACGAAGAACGAAGAACTTCAAGACTTCCCTTTTCTTCCAAAGACCAAACACAACAAGCCCAACCACAATAAAATAGGTGTTTCACTTATTTTATTACTCGTGACTTATGTTTGAAATTCAAAAATTGAATTAAACCACTTAATTAACTCATGTGTAATTTAATAGGAGGGTTATGGGAGTTTAGGAAATATGAAGGGGTGGGGTTCATGTGTGCCCCACCCCACAAATATCCTACCTAGTGGAGTAGGATATAGTGGGTTCCACTTCAAAAACATAACATAGGTTAAACAACATTAAAATGAAATAAAAATTGGTCACACCATTTTTATTTTTATTCCTTTACTTAACCCAAAAATTTAAAAAACCACACCCGAACAAACGCAACTCCGGAAAAGGTGTTTCTAAGAAATTACCGGCGATGCGATTCCATCGATGTCCTCAGATTTTGATTCTGAGCACCGGTTCAGAAGTTAGGAAAACCTCCTCGTTCAGTCACTGAACGTACCTGAGATAATCTTATGTAAATGATTCCGGGCACACCGGGCCTCGGAATCAGGTGTCGTCAGAAACTGCGTTCTTGTAAAATCCCAAAGAAAATTAAGAAAAAAATTTCCATGAAATTTCCAGTTTTTATAGAAAATTTATTAATAATTAATAAATATATAATAATTTTGAATATATGAAATGGATAGTATGTACATGGCATAAAAATAAGTTAGAGCATAATACAGAATATGTATCAATAGAGTGGTAATTAAGATGAGATCCCTTACAAAAACCATACCACTGAAGGGATAATTAATCAATTAAGTAATTATCTATGAAAATTTTTAATCTAAATAATTAATTTGGAAATACATAATATTTCAATTAAAGGATACTTGTCACATAATCTTGGAATAACATAATAAATGATGAAGTAAAATAACCCAATAAATTGAAATTGAGTAGTGTAATCTCTTAACTAAAGTTCGAATCTCGTCATAAGTGAACTAAAATAATGTATAATAAATTTTAAATTATTTAAATTCCATAAAATATTAATATAAATATCTATAAAATCATATATGATCATTTTATTACATCTTGTATCCCATTTTTTTAAAATCATTCACTATTATCAATATTTGACGTGTTAACTGCTTTGTTTTTCAAGAGAATTTAGGATTGGATGTTTTAGTCCATATACTTCTATAATGTTTCCAAAATAATCATAATTTTAATCATGATAAAAACAAAATATATTTTACTTATATTTATATTTTGTTTCATCCATAAATGGTAGATATATAAAAAATAATTACACCACTCATAGAGATAACATGTTGCATTTTTGCATGAATGTTGTTTAAAATTTTCAATAGATGAATAAAAAGAAAGGTAAATAATAATTAAACTTTTTAGAATAATTATTATATAAAATATATCATATATATTCAAAAAAACTATTCTTCTTATAACCTATGTAAATGAGAAATGAAAAAGAGATACCATCTCTTTATGGAGGCTGTAGTCCACATGTACGTAGAAGCAACATTATTGTTTTCCAATGAATTGGAAGGTAAGAAGGTATATATGATATTATTATTTAATAAGAATAATAATTTCATAAATATTATATATATTTACTTGTTTCATATTTATTATCTTCCAATTAAATTCGTGATGAAAAACGAATTACACAGCTATGTGGAGATGTTAAGACGCAAGTACGCACATTTGATGTTTTTTATTTTTCAAGGATAGAAAAAAGGGAAAATGGTTGTAAGATAATAATAACAACATATTATAATATTTCTTATATTATATTTTTTTTTATGTAGTGTAAACTATATTTAATGGAATTATAATGAGAAATACACTTGATAGAGTTTGTAAAGATCATTACAACTTCTTCAGTATAATTCCTTTAGATTCTTTCTTAAGGTCAATTGCAATTATATTTTTATAAGGTTATAAACTATAATTTTGGAATATTGATTCTTATAAGATAATTGTGAATGTTTTTTCTGATCTAGATGGATCACTATGGTGTTATTAAAAGAGATAATGAGTTTTCATTTATAAGTTAGGGGAGGGCAATATTTAGAAATTCATGAAATATTATATTATAATATATGTCTAACTCTGGTAAAATGTTTCCAAAATGGTATATATTCTAAGAGAAGAATTATATGGTATTCAAATAATATTAAAATCCAATTTTTTATTTTTGAAATATCATATCAAACTTTATCTTTAGATTAAACCCTTGGTGATTAAATTTTACCCTTAACCATTGTAAGAAATTATTAAAACATAAAGGGTTATAATTTTATATATGAGGTGATAAATGACACATAAATGAAAAAGGTATAAATTTTAAAACATATACTATCCAAATTGTTATCTTTAAATACATTTATAATTTTTTAATAATGTATTAAACTATTATTTTTCATAAAACATTATTAAAGTCATTTTTTATGCTATTCATTTTATTTGACATTAAGTACACAAAAATAAAAATTTTAATATAATATAATACATTATAAAAACCCTAATATGATATATTAATCTATAAAATTCATGTATGACAATAATTCATCCATGTTTATACATTTTTAATAATTTTAAAATCATTTATTTTATTTTTTATTTACTAAATAAATAGTGTGTCGATGTCCTGTAAGAATATATGGTAGTTATTTAATCACTAAAAACATAAAATATATTACAATTATAAAAAAATAATTCAAATTTTATATTAACTTTCAAAATAAAATATAACCTCTTCTAATCCTTATGGGGAAATATTATTGTTTTTAAAGTCTAGAATATGACATTTTGTTTTTATTCTTTTCTTAAAGTAATATAAAGGTCAATATAACTAAAAATGGAATCAATTTGAAATATTTTCAATACATTGATGATATTTTCTGAGAGAAATTCATCAAATAGGTAATAATAAAATTTTACAGATTTTTTAAAGCCTTATCTAATTCTTTTGACAACATTTTTCCCGTTTTACCCTTACTCAGTTGAAAAATATACACAAAAGTTACTATTAAAAATGAAAAAAGGGTCCTATTTAAAAAATTAGAATTTTATGATTCTGATATATAATTTTTAGATACCCTAGTTTTGAGACGAATCTAAATTCCAATGGAATTTGAATTTTTTTCTTATTAGATGGGCCGTTTTGAAAACTAGGATCCAGAACGTAATTCCAAGAGTTGAAACACATCAATGTGTTATTTTTGGACTTGGATAAAGGAATTAAGGATCCATCATGTGTCTTGTTGTGTTTCAAAAATTCCATGGTCATGAAATAAATGTTTTGGAGGGTCTTAGAGAGGCACCAGTTTGTTAGAAACCATTCGACCCTCAGCACGAAACAATGCGGCTTGTTCCAAAGGAGTAGAATGCCCCACATGACCTATACATGGTTTACGCAAACTATATGCCTTGCCCGAACTATTAGTGTCAAATAAATAGTTTTCTCAAACTATTCATCAAACTATTTTCAGATGATTTGGATAACTATGTGATGTGTTTTATTAAGAAATTAAATTAATTAAATTAAAACAAAATTAAAAATAAATTAAATGAGATTAAATATAAAGTGAAAAAAAATAATGAAATGTTTTAACAATAAAATTTTTATTATTAATATTAAAATTAATATTATAAAGTTATATTTTTATTTATACCACAAAAGTGGGTCTTTCTCCCTCCTTACCCACACAAAACACCCTCACCCCCTTCCTCTCCAATGCACATGACACCCACTTTTCCTATCCTCCTCCAGTGCGTCAATTTACTCCATAATTATTCAGGTTTATTGTTTGATTAATGGATGTATGATACATATCGCATCCCTATATTTCATTCTAGAGATGTTTTTTCACATACCAACCCAGGTCGAACCTAAACCAGTCACCCAAGCCGATCTGAGGCAAGACCTGAGAGATATTCCCAATCCTCCTTGGCTGGAGAGAAGTGGAAAATCATCAATGGAGTACAAAAAATGAATTATTTTCCCCAAAAAAATAAAGAAATGGAATAGTATCAAGAAATAACTTGCAGTGGAAAAATATAAATAAGACTGAACTATATATCATTTTAATAGGAAACTATAAAAAATACATATGAAAAACACAACTATACTAACCGAATGGGATAAAAACTATCTCTATGTGAAACCGAAGGTCACTCTCCAACTCAACACTCAATTTTCAACAATGGAAAACAAACCCAAGCTAGAACATAAAGATGGAATAAAAAAAGAAAATAAGTATTGGTGTGATTATTATAACTCAAGAGGAAGGCCCAATATTCTATTTCCTAATGCACATTATTAAAAATTAAAGAAACCTCATTTCTATGTTCAAACAAAAATATATTAAAGTATTCATATCTATATATTTTTACTAAAACCAAAATTAGAATCAATTTACCTTAATCATTTTAAAAACCAGATTATATCTTAATGTGTTACAATTCTATATTATTAGGAATGTGATGATTTAATATAAAATCGGCACTAAATAGTTTGAAACACATTTGCTTTTGATAAAAAAATTCTTATGAGTTATAAAACTAAATCATCACTTTCCACTAAAGAAACCACACAAGATTACCAAGGCAGGCATACATCAAGGGCAATGTAAATAGGTATACAAGAATCTCAACAACAGTTTAAATAGTTAAAAGCCACTAGACATAGGCGAACCCGGGAGATCATGAATAATCCCGATGACCCAAATATCTATGACCCCATCTAATGTAGCATTCCACATATGATGAAATATAATGCTCTATATGCTCAGCCACCCTTTCTTAGGACATGCTGAGGGAAAATAGCATAACAATGAACCCAATATATCTTCCAACTATGAGCCACTCGTCAGTACCATAACCTACCAGGGTAGTACTCATCTTAGAAAATTCTCTCAATATTCCAGGTTCCTCTGTCGTATGTATTAATAGGGTGATGAATTATATTCTTCTGAGCATAAAATCAAATCCTATATATATAATAATAATCACAGCGGGTCTCACCATGAGTCTCCCCAAGGAAAACTCTGATGCCTTAAGGTCAATAAATTACCAAGGGTTCCCAATAGTGGAACACATATAATGGAACTCAGGGATTCCATACTGAGGAAATCCCAACCACTCAATGTTAAAAAAAGAATGAGGAACATACAACAGGGGTTTTACGACTCACACTTTTCATCATCTTCCAAAGTTTCCAACTGGGGTTTTCAATTTTTACCCTAAATAACTTATTAAAAACTAATTAAAATGTTATAAGAATAATAATAATAATAATATCTTATTAATATCTTAATAATAATAATAATAATATTAATAATAATTATAATAGTTAATATTCATAATAGTTATATTATTTAAAACAATAATTATAAGATTCTAAATAATCATAATAACTTTAATAATAACAACAAAAATTCAAAATGACACAATAATTAACATTCGATTAAATTAAAAAATTTACTCACAATAATTATACTAATAAATACAAATAATAATAAATATTTTAATAGTGTAATTTTTATTAAAATTAATAACATTATTACTCATTTTAATTTTTTAAAGATGAAAAGGTCACACAATTGTCTGGGTGAAGCCGCACAGTTTCCAAATCACGCTTCAGTAGTGTGCCCAATGACGTCAAACCCAAAGCGTGATTTTTTTTAAAATAAACTAAAAACCATCATGAGAGACTCAACCCAAAACTCAACAAAAAATTATTCAAAATACATAAAATAATAAAATTAAATAATCTTGAAGGTTAAAAATTTGACAAGGTTTGTTTCTAGACACTAACTTCCACCACATCCACAGTGAAACTTCAAGCATGATGGTTGAAAACATGACCTTCAACGAGTCAGGAAACTCAACAAAGATAATTTCAATTTCAATCTTTCACATCCACTTCTCCACTATGAAAGAGTCTACTAGGCCATAGAAGAGAGGTGAATCTAGCTTCTATAACTCAATCACAATATTATTAGGATGATCAGCCACACTACGATCCCCCATTGAAGTTCCATGGGAACAACCAATGGAAAAAATTAAAGAACGAATTAAAAGTACAATCAACACTAAAAATACTCAAGATAAGACCTCACATAAGTGACCAAATTTAATCATAAGAAAGAAAACAACTATTCCCAACATACATGTCCTTTTAAAAAAAAATTTGATTTCAAGAACAAACTAGGTGGATTTTTACCCTCTCCAATGGTGTTTCATCAAGCCTCAATCACATGAATATTTCTATAGCACCCTATGCACCAATCCCCCATGACATACTGAACATCCATCTCCATTTCCAAATAAAACCATGCATGTTAGCACCAATGAAAACATCAAAGGATGAATCAAAACACCTTCATTTTCCCAAAACAAGTCATTCATACCATATCATAAATCATGTACCTTCTAAAGGCACACTAACCACCATGTCATAAACCATTTTTTAAACCCATCCCATTTTATTTTAAAAAATTTCTAAATAAAACTTTCTATTTTAAGAAACCATTTTCCAAAACTAATTTATCCGATTCAAACACCTTTAAGAATTCAAAGGAGACCGAAAAAAATCAAAAAAGAAACATAGGGTGGCTAGTGAATTGGTCATTTGGTTGGTGGTAATATGCTAAACATGTCACGGAAAAAGAGAGACATTTAGGACCATACCCCTAGCTCTATATGGCTTTCCAGGCCATGCAAGGTCACAAGAATTATTATCCCAACTCCTTTTTTCATATCCCAATCGAAAATAATTTCCTATAGAAAAGAAAATTATTAAACCAGAATTCCCAGGGAAACTCGAGGATCAGAATGAGAAAGATATCTTGATGGTCTTCCCAAACCTACCCTGCTTGTTTAGACAATCCTACTCCATTTAACTTTAAATCCACAAATAGAAAATGGTGCTTTGAAAATTATGGTCTCCTAAGAGTTGATATTCTCTGATAACATTTTGTCACAAACCAACCCGGGTCGACCCTAAATCGGTCAACCAAGATGATCTGTGGCAAGACCCAAGAGGGGTTACCGATCCTCCTGAGGTAAAATGAACAAAGAAATCAATAGTGTGTAGTAGGGGAACAATTTATCCCAATAAACAATATTGAAACTAAACAGTAGTGAGAATCACATTCATCCCAAAAATATTAACAAGACATAAATGAATATCATTTAAATAGGAAACTAAATTAAAAACATCTTAAAAACACAACTACCCTAATTGAAAGAGATAACCACCATCTCTGTGTGACCCCACAGGTCACTCTACAACTGAAAGAACAAACGTCATCCAAGGAGAATGCACCCAAGCTAGATCCTCCACATGGACTAAAAGCATAAAAGACCTACATGTGTGATTATTTAAACTTAGTAGGCTAGCCTGATATTCTATTACCCAATGAACTAACATTAAAATTAAATAATAAACAATTCTATGTTTTAACTACTATATATTAAATTATGTTTTTCTATAGTTTTTTACTTAAAATCAATTTACAATCTGTTACCCTTAATCATTTTCAAAGACATGTTCTATCCTTAAGTTTCACCATGTCATTTCAAGGGGAAAGTGATTATTTCATATAAAATCAGCAATAATGAGTTTGGCACACATTTTATTTTGTAAAAAAATCATAGAAGTTAGGAAACCAAAACATCACCTTCCCTCAAAAACACTACACAAGAGTACCAAGGTAGTCATTTAACAAGGGCAATGTAAATAGGTATACATGTATCTCAACAATAATTAAAAAATCTAAAAGCCACTAGACATAGGCGAACCCAAGAGATCAAGAATAATGTAGATGACACCAATTCCTGCTATTCCATCTACAGTATCATGCCACATATGATGAAATATAATTCTCTATAGGCTCATCCTCCCTTTCTCTGAAGCGACTGGGGGAAAATCTCATATCAATGAACTCAGTATACCCACCATCTATGGGCCACTGTTCAGTACCATAACCAATAAGTGCAAAATTCTTCGTACACAATTCACTCAATATTCCAAGTTCATATGTCACATGTATTAAAAGGGGTGTTCCATTAGAGGCATCTGAGAATCAAATCACAACCTCTATTTATAATAATAATCATAGTAGCTCTCACCCAGAGTCTCCCCAAGGACTACTCTAATGCCTTAAAGTCAATAGGTTACTAAGGGTTCCCAGCTAAGGAACCCATATAATGGAATCCATGGATTCCATACTAAGTATATCCCAACAATTATCTATCAACTAGGCATGAGTAACATCAAACGAGGGGGTTTTATGATAAAAACCTTTCATTAATTTCCAATGTGGCCAAAAAGGCCCTTAATTGTACCATAAAACCATCCTTTGTTTAAAACACAATCCAAATCTCTAAATAGGTGACAAAAAACCATTTCCACAAAAAAAATTATAAAACCCATTTATTAGACATTTTAATTACACTTCCAAACCAAAACTATCTTTTATGAAAATTCAACCAAGATACAATTCAACATCACTTGGAAAACAAATTTTAAAGTCCAGCCTCACACTTATTTTAGACTAGAGACATTTGAAACCCTTTCAGGAAACCCCAATTCCATCATTTCACATTCCATAAAATCACTAAAAATGAAAAACCATGCATTCAATATTACCTGAAAATCACAAGGGCCAATTGGGCATTGTGGACATACATTTCGAGTGCACTATTTAAAGAAACAAAGGAAATTATCACCAAACAAGGATTTAAGAAACATTTTCACACCAAATGATTAAAACATGGATTTCACATCATCATATATTAATTATTAGGGGAGTGAAATCAATATTATTATGTTTCTTAAATTAAAAAGGACAGGTTCATGAAAATCCTACCTCAAATTCATGGCGTGACGACAACACACGATACAGATTGCTCCACATGGGTTTAAAAACCACTATCCTATTAAGAAAAACCCCTAAACTATCAAAAATAACAACTAAATAATCAAAAACGCCATCTCAAACAAGGTAAAATAAATGGAGATGGGGCTAATAGAGGTACAAGTGAGGTGTTGGTCGAAGGAGGAAGCGGCGCTGGCAGGGGCGAATTGGAGAGGGCCTGCCCTTGACGGGACTCGAGAGGGGGGTCACGACCAGATGGGGTGACACTGATGTTATTTTCTCCAACAGGGATCGTTCTGCATGACCAGAGGTGGGATATCTAGGGTGGAGGCTCACTGGTTAGACATATCACCAGTAAGAAGAGGGGGTGATGATGGGGTTGCTGTAATGGAGGGAGTTAGATAGTATAAAGATAGTGCACCGGTTTTGAGCCCAAGTCCACCCCATGAGACAAGGGGAGTGGGTAACATACTAGGATTTTCAATTTTTCCCTTTGAAAAATACCCTAAAAAACTAATTAAAATGATATAAAAATAACAACAATAATAATAAAATATTAATAATATCGTAATAATATATTAATAATAATAGTAATCATATATTAATTATAAGAATTAGAATTTCTAATATTACTAATAGAGATATTATTTATAATAACAATTATAAGAATCCAAATAATCATAAAAATATTAATAATAATAAAGAAAATTCTAAATGACATAATAATTAATATTATCTTAAATTAAAAAATATATTCATAATAATTATACTAATCAATAATCATAAAAATAATAATGTCAATAATGTAATTATTATTAAATATTCTAATTTTATTACACATTTTAATTTTTCAATGATAGACAGGTCGCAATGTTGTGTAGCAGAAGATGCATGGTTTCCAAATCACGCTTCTCTCATGCGCCCAATGACGTCAAACCCAAAATGTGCACTTTTTAACATAATCTAAAAAAATTCATCTGAGAATCATCCCAAACCTCAAACAAAAATTGTTCAAAACCTAGAAAATAATAATATAAAATGATCACCTAGGACAGGGTGTGACATGTTTCCTCTCTTCCATTGTCTTAATCTATTTGACTAAACTATAGGATTTAGGTTGAGCTGATTTTTGATGTCTCTTTTGTTATTTAACATGAAACAAGTCTCTTAGGTCAACATTATTTTTGTTTTATCATCCACCACCAATGGTGAAGTGGGTTGGTTCAGTTCAGTAGGTCATCACTAATTTGAGGTTGGATCCCTTAGATCATACCAATTTCCCTAATTTTTTTGGTTTCTTTTAGTGGTTTTGAGTTATTAGTTTTATAATTAGTGTGTTTTGGTCATCTTTGTAGTAGGTTAGAGTATCCATAATCAATGATTTCTTACAACATAGGAATAGGTTAATATGCGTAAATATATACATATATATATTTATATATGTTCACTAGTTATATGTATATTATCTTATGTCAGTGAATATATATATATCATTCTAGTGGTGGTTATATATATATATGAAAATTTATATAGGTGAAAGGGGAAACAATCGTATGCATATAGAAGCATATGTGTAAGGATCCCCTTGTATATATTCAGGTCCATGTGAATATGTACATAGGGGCTAGGTGTCCTTATATATATATGTGATGGTGCATATGTTCAGAAGTGGGAATGAGCAACTTCAAGTGGTCACTAATGAAAGCATAATGTGCCAAAGTGTTTGACTTGGCCTTCTTTTATTTTATGTTGGATCGCTTGTTTATTCCATTTCATTAATTATTTTTTAAAATGCCTTATATGATATTCCTTCAACAATTTTCATGTTATGAATATTATGTGTGTGACACCATGATCGTATTTATTGACATGAACTCTCACATTGTGCCGTATGATATATATATATATATATGTTATGATTTGAGTTGAATTGAACTCTTTAAATTAAATGATATTATTTGTTGACGTAAGAGGACATGTTTTTATAGTAAAACCCCTAGAAAGAGGAGTATGATTTAATATATAAATAGTGTAGGGTAGTGAGTTATGACATGTGTGGCTATTTTCTTGGTCCTTTTATGCTTTATGTCATTAGACGATATATGGAATGTTTGAGACATGACAATTTTTGATGTTATAAAATGGAGTTTACCTCCATTTATATATATTTTTAATGAACAAATTATCCATCTACATTCTTGGTCTTTTAATTATTAGTTTTTATTTTAATGTTAAAAATATATATTTCTTATTTATTGTCATCATTTTGGAGCCACTAGTTATATAGGGGGTTCCGACATAAGGACCCTTGGAAGGACACATGTGTCTTCATGCTACTATGATTAATGCTTAGTGAATATACATGGAGTGATATCAGATATTATTGAAATGGGATCAATGTGAATTATTCGTTTTTACCATCTGATTAGAGATACTATATCCCTAAGGGAGACCCCTTGGATAGACTTGGAGGCATTATTGGTTAAACCAAGCCCCAAGAAATACTTGATCCCATACATGTGATACAAGGGATGGACTCAGAGGATAGTACTTGACTATTACACCATCCACTATGTGATACATGGGACTTCATTATTGAGTCAACAAGGAATGTATTCATGGAATTGGTTATATATTAATACCCTTGAGAGATACTTGGGAAATTCCCTTCAGATAACCATGAAGGGTCTGAGGTAATCTAACTATGTTCATAAATAATGATTGAATGTTTTATAAATATTTTTAAACAAAATTATAGAGAATGAAAACGTTTTTAAATAAAATTGATTCGATATTTGGAAACAGAAATCATAGGGAAGTTTCCTCCAAGGCCAAGAACAAGTTCGGGGATAGTCTCACTCCTCACACTTTATTTCAATTACATTACCAATGCAGGTTCTCCATGTATAAACACATCGACTTAGGCCAAATCATGTAATTGGTTGGGAGTCCAAATGGAACCCAATCCATTCTTTTTAATTTTTATTTCATTTTACCATTTATATACCATGACACACTAGATAATTAAATTACACAAAATGGATTCAAATAGATATCATGTGTTCTGTCCTATATAGATTTATATATCACACATTTCTCAGGGAATATTTTATACCCAAGTAGACTTTATGTCTATATGTATTGATTGGGGGTAGAATCCAACATTTAAATTTTGTTTTACTTCTTTATGATAGAGTTGGGGAATATGATTGAGCTGGTGCTCAAGATGCTCATAGGGATAGTAATTGGGTTGTAATTATTATTTTACATTTTATTGCATATTATAATTCTTCCTCCATATACTTGTATCATCATCTATCATACATTTAGTGTTGTAATTTGGTGTCGGAAGAATTTATATTTAGAAATTATATTTTTCTACCATTTCTTTTTTATTTAATTAAGCCTGTTCCACTACTAGAATTGTTTGTTTTGATATTATTATACCAATGTGAAGCTTTTATATATGGGTGTTTTCTCCCCAACATACCAAAAATAGACCATCATTACTAGTTAGTAGCCTATGGCATATGGGGAGGAGCTTTGTAGTCCTTGTGGTTACTAGTCCGATTACCAGTTTAGTGGTAAGTTAGGAAAATATGTGACAAAGTGGTATCAAATGTCCATTTTCTTTATCTATATATTTTTTTCAAGTATATAGGAGACGAGGAAAGTTACAGTACATGATAAATAGCCATGTATGGGACTGATGAACCCACCCATGGGGAATTGTCTAAGTGAAAAAGACTAGGATTTTTAGTCATTTTGTTACTATTAAAATTGTTTTTTATTTCACCTTGGGGGGATTGGAGTAATTTCCACTACATACTAATTTATGAGATTTGGAAATTTTTTCCATTCCTTAGTAAAATGAATAGGAATCATTACATTCATCATTATAGGCACATGGGAATTCACATTCCATGCATATCACATGCAATGGAATTTACATTTTTAGGATATTTGAAATTGTTGATGTACCATATATGTTATCTTCCTATCCGTTTTTTACCATGCTTGGTGCTTTTAGTGACATTATTATATTTCACCATCTTAGGTAATTTTTTATCATTTCAGGCATACTTTACATGTTTAGGTATCTTATTATTGTGCCTCTTTTGAATTTTTATGCTTATTGATTATTTGGGATGGGATGAATGTTCTAGTTGCAATTAAAAATGAGAGTCAATTTCTAGGTTGTAAGGTGTATGAGAACCTTATTGATTGGAAAATTATGACCCAAAAATTGAAAAATTATAATTTTACTTTATATATATTCATAGGCTTTTGAATATTTTTTATTTGGTTAAAAAATTATAATAAAAGAATTGGATGCAGTTTAATGGGAATAGATTTCGAATTAGTAATGTGTATGAGCAATTTAGGGATTGGAATGGGGTGACCCATATAATTGAATACTAATATATTCACCATTTAATATTTTAAAATATTTAGGACATTAATATTTATAATTACTCATTTTGGCTCATACCTAAATTTCTTGGGCTTAAAGTCGCATGTGGATAATTTCATAAAAAAAAAATTTGAACCATGTAGGATAGTTGGGGCTTTCTGATAATAAAATTGAGCATCTAAGGGCTTTTTCAAAAATCTATATGCATATATTTCATGGGTTATATTTAGTTGAACCAAAAGTTGTCAAATGAGAGCCTAGAAGGATGAAATTTTTTATTTTCTTGAGAAATGTTATATGGGTACTTTTTACATAAATGAGGGTGTCTGAAATGGGATATGTGATAAATGGCCTAATTATATTAGGATGTCACTGAATTATAATGCTTGAAAGTAAATTTAAAATGGTTAAAAATGTTTTTTTAAGATACCATTCCTATTTTTTCTTATGAAGAGTGTTGTTTTTTTCATTTAAAATAAACTTGAAATGATTAAATGTTTAAATTTATTTTCTTTAAAATGTATTAAAATGTGACGTTAAAAGTGTTCAAGGCCTTAACCCACATTTAAGGGTAGTTGTGTTATTTTTCTATTGTTTCCTTGAAATGGGAGGTGAGTTTTTTCATAGGCTTCTTCCATCCTAGGCCCAAGTCAAAATCATAGATCATTATGACTAATAATTCGTGTAGGCATGAACACGTTTTGGGATAATGTTTTTAGCTTTGGAAAGGGGATATCAATTCATAGGTTTCACCCTTGTATCAGAGAATATCATCGAATTTCTTGTGATCATTTTCTCATATGATGTATTTTCTGGGTACCATAGTCTCATTTAGGACTCTTGTTATCTAAATTACACCCTTTTTATAGTAGGTGGTCATGTTTTATTGGCCGTTTCTATAGTAATGATCATCAAGTAATGCACAGTTCATGATGTTTTGACATTAATAGGGAATGATGATCCTTTTATAAGGTCAGATGACCCTTTATTTCTCAACATTTGGGTTGTAAAACATAGGAGGTTGTCAAGTTGTTCTATAGCCATGCATTTTATGTGACTCTATGGTATATTCAGAGTATTGATTATCGAACAATTGAATCCATATGGATGATTAGCCTTTGGTTATTATAAAGTATGTGTCTTTTTTTATCATATAAATAGTTGGGAAACATGTGTTTCTCTATGAATTAGCAGCATTTTTGTTTAATGTTGCATTATACCATTTGATTTTATTGTAAATCATTCAATCTATAGATGTTAGGATTTGAACACGAGTTATCATTAAAGTAGATTGAAATGGACATTGATAAAGGTAATAGATATACCAAATTTCCAAGATAGTGACTTATGAATGGTCAGGTTTATGACATGTTGTTGGGTTGTATTGGATTTTACACCTAATACCCTAACGTCTATGAGTGTGACTTAGAGAATTATCAAATTTTCATTAATGGTGAATCTAATCTGGAGTGCTTATGAGTGACTGGTATATGTCCCTCATCATTCAATGACTAGGGATCTCCTAAGGTATGGTACACCATTCGATTTTTGTTTAGATGTCCCATTCTAAGTGGAAGGAATGAAAATCAAGAGGACCATTTGGAAATGGTTGCTTATTCCAAAATAACCTTGCTGACTGTGATTTTTGTAATGTTAGTGATTTCTTAGAAACAGGATGATCTTTTGGGTTGTTTTATATTTAAATTTAAGGAAACATTTTTCGTCTAAGACTTACTTTGGTGGTAAATATTGAACAATCATCGATTACATTCTATAGTGATGTCTTGGGATCGATTTTTAATGATGTGTTGGTAGGTGAAGTTGATTTTATTTCAATGGAATCTGATTACTTTTAGTTAAACTTTTGTTCTATTATTTTTCTCGGTCACCTCTTAGTATACAATAGTTTAGTGATGACCCTGTCACCTATCTTGAAATCATCCTTGATACACTATTATAGTTTTAGTCTTATGAAATTATAAATATTTAATTGTTTTTGGTCTTGTTTCAGTTGTTTTCATAGTGTTTTACACTGATGTATGGTTCTTATCGAGTCATAGTTAGTCCTAAGTGACATTGGGTTCCCAAGTAGGAACACCTCAAATGGAATCTTGGACCCCAACCATTTCCTTTGACATGGACTCTATGAAAATGATGCTTCGGGATCAGTACATGATTTATTAGGAATATCTTGGATTTTACCAATTTCTCTCTTATAAACATAAATTATGGGCTAAGATGGGTTTGTTCCTTGGAATACAGTATGATAAACCCATGGTTATCCCAAAATCATTTTTGCGCATGGATGTGTTCTTTAAAGAGTAGTTATTCCAGTGGTCTTGATCTTGGATTAAACCTTGTTTGTACTAAGGGACATCAGTTTTTAATGGTCTTGTGATGTTCTGACCAAGGAACTTCACTGAATGTCAAGTGGGGACTTCAGTGAGCGTGTTCATTGTAAATCTGAGATTCCTTGGGAGAAGGAATCATAATTTGATTTTTAAATTGTTATCCATCTATGAAGGGAATATTCTTAAATGGTCGACCATAGTAGATCGACTTTTTAACCTCCTTGCTGGGGTTTACATTTAGTGAAGGACTTTTTTTGGAACATCGTCAGGTGGAAACGAGTATATTTTGAGTTGTCCAAGTATTTTTATGAAAATATGGATCAGCCTTTTTAAGTGGTGTAATTTTGGAATCCACCAATTGAGAATTTCAAAATCACTTTTGGAGCATCTTTAGAATGCTTAATGGGGTGCTTTTTGAGGAAATTCTAATGGAGGAGGCACTGTGGTGTGGAATTGGACCCTTACAAATATTAAAGCATAATGTGGGGATTTATTCGGTTAAAGGTTCAAATACATGACTTAGAGGTCATCTCTATGGATTAACGAGATTGGGTGAATGTTGTTTAAATAATTTTTTTTGGAAAACGAGCGTTGGGTTGGGTTTTATTGGAGTAAGTGTCTTATTATTATGAAATGGTTAAGGGTGGATTGGGAATTTGGAAATGGATCATGGATTTTGGAAATTTACTTCACAGCCCTTATAGGTCGGGTGATGTTTTTTTATTGTGAAAGGATTCTTGGGGATGAGATTTTCCAAGGTTGAGACGTTGTAGTGACCCATGTTTTGAGAAAAGGTAAATTTCCAAGGGAATTTTCATCTTTTATGTTTAGTGGATTGACCTTTTTCAAACTGGTATTTTTGAATGTAATTATGAGAGTTGAATGAATTTAATGTGTTTTTTTGGACTTTGGTAAACTCCAAAATGATCCCCTGGTTGTCTCATTGAGTTTCATAAATTATATGGTACAAAATAAATTTTTTGGAGGGTCTGACAGAGGCTCCAAATTTTTTTGAAACCATGCTACCCTCAACATGGAACACGACTATTTTAAATGATCTTTTTGAACCCTGTATGTCATGTGATGTTTTTTTATTCCAAAACTCTTCCTGGGGATGGGTTGTTCCCAGGGGGAGAGGTTTTAATAACCATTATTTTGGGACTAGGTAATATTTTAAGGGATCGTTGAACTATTATCTTTATTGGATGGTACATTTTTCAATCCAGGATATGTTACAATATTATAAGAGTTGAAAGACTTTAATATATTCCTTTTGGACATTACGAATGTCAAAAAAGATCCCTCGGTTGTCTCATTGTGTTTCGGAAATGATGTGGTCATAAATTAATGATTTGAAGGGTCTGAGAGAGGCTCAAATTTTTTTGAAACCTTGCAGCCCTCAATATGAAACTATGTGTCTTATTTTAGAGGTGCAATATTCCCCACATGATCTATGTTCTATTTTCCCAACTTGTGAGACTATCCCATATGGTTTTTCCCAAATGGAAAGTTTACTCATACTTTTTATCACACGTTTCGTTGATAGTATGGCTAACCGTGTGACCCAGACCATGCGAATTTTTGAAGAAATTAAATTAATTAAATTAAAATTATAATTAAAATACATTAAATGAGATTAAATTGAAATTGAAAAAATAGAAATGTTTTAGTAATAATAATAACTATTATTATTATTATAGTTATTATTATTATTATTATATTTTGTTTTTATTTACACCCTCGAAGAGGGTCCCTCTCCCTCCTTACCAACGCATGACATCCCCCAGCCCTTCCTCTCCATCACACGTGATACCACCTCCTTGTGGCCTCCTCTGATACATCGATTTACACCAGATTTATTAATGTTTCTCATTCAATTCATTGATGTAAGAACCCTCTACCATCATTATCTTTCATTCCAATGATTTTTCCTCTCTTCTATTTCCCAAATCCATTCGGTGGAACCCAAGGGTTTCAGGTGGGCCGATTTTTTATGTCTATTTTGTTTTTATGGAACTCATTGAGTCCCTCGGATTAGCATCATTTTTGTTTCAGCATCCTCCACTAATGAAAAAGTGGTCTAGTTCATTTTATTCCACTACCTCTGCATTGAGGTTGGTTCTCCTATACTATAAACTTTTTATCAATTTTATTTGTGGAGTTTTAGTACATTTTAGTTCCTATTTTTTATCTATAGTGTATTTTGGTCATTATTGCGGTGGGTTTTTATTCGGAAGATTTAAAGGCGCCCTACCTCATATACGTAGACATATATATGTGTGTATATGTTCCCCATTATGTATATTCATCCATGGATGTGAATATATATTTATGGGGCTATGTGTGCTTTTTTGTTTATATGAAAAGTGAATACAAGGGTATGTGGGAATAGTCATACGCATATATGATCATATGTGTAAGGACCCCCTCATACATATTCAGCGCCATGACAATATGTACATAGGGGCTTGGTGTCCTTGTGTATAAGAAAAGGTGAATATTTTTAGTGGTGGGAAAGAGTAACATTGAGTGTTTTTCGAAAAAATCCTAATGTTCCAAATTGCCCAACTTTTCCTTTATCACTTTGAGGTTGTATCCCTTGTTTCTGTCCTTTCATTAATTCATTTTTTAATATTCCTTATATAAAATTCCATCTATGTTTTTGAAGTTATAAAATTTAATCAAATTCCTCCTTTCCCCAATTTCATACCTTGCACTATAACCTTTTGTCGAATGACATATATACCTTATGAATTGAAATTAAATGACTATTAAAATTAAATGAAATGAATTTTTGAAATAAAATGTCTTGAATTTATAATAATACAACTTGGATGAGGTGGACCATCTTCTAATCTAATAAGTGCTTGTTATTGAGTTATACTATGAATCTCCATTTTCGTAGTCCTTATTTTAATCTTGATAACATTGGTTCATATCTGGAATTTTTTACACGTGAACATTTTTGATGTTATAAAATGGAGTCTCCCTCTTTTCGAATAGATTTTTAATGATCCAATAAAATTCTAAATGGTTTTCAATTTAATAAATAGTTTTATTGTAATTTTATAAATATATGTATCTTGTTTAACTACTTTATTTTATATTAAAGGGTGATATAAGGGATTCTGACATAAATAACCCTTGGTGGGAATATTATGGCTTCTTTCAAGTATGATTAATGCATACTGAATATGGAAAGAACAATATCGTCTATTCCTGGTATGGGAACAACAAGCGTTATCTCAGTTTACCTCCATACGAGTGATACAAGATCCCTTAGGGATACCCATTGGATAGACATGGAGGCATGATTGGTTATAGAAAGCCTTGAGTGATACTTAGGCCCCCTGTGTGTGATCCCCAGAAAGAACTAACAGGATAATACATGACCATTACATCATGCAATGAGTGATACACGAGAATTCATTATTGATTCTCAATGGTCTGACTCTATGGAATTGGTTGTATGCAGATCCCCTCGAGCGATACATGGAAAGTCTATTAGGATTTCCATTAATGGCATAAAGGTGTCTCATTATGTTCAGACATATTGATTTAACATTTTATAATTAGTTTTTTAGTGAATTTAAGAGCATGTTAAAATGTTTAAATAATATTGATTGGATCGATGGAGATAGAAATATTAGGGATGTGTCCTCTTAGCCAAATAACATGATTGAATATATTCCAACTCCTCACACATTATTTCACATAAATTTACAATGAATTTTCTTTCAGTTGGAGCACATTACCTTATACGAAAGTATGTAATTGGTAGGGTAAGAAAATGAAACCTTGTCCAATTATTTTAGTTATTTATTACAGTCTTGTAAATACATACCATGACTCACAATATAATAAACTTATAAGAAATGGGTTTTGGACAGACACTGAGGGTGCTGGAATACTAGGATTTATATATCACACCTTACTCAAGCACCGTTTTGTACCCGAGTAGACAGTATGTCTTTAGGAACTGATTGATGGTTGCATAAATTTCCAATGTTTGTTTTACATCACTTGGATCGAGTTGGGGCATCAGACTGGGATAGTTCTTGATTTTCTTGTGGAGTTAGTTTTGGGTAGTTTATCTATTATTACAATTTATTACATATTTTAATTCTTACTATTTTTAATTTTAGTATCATTTTTCATATATACACTGATTTAATTTGGAGTGGGAATCATTTATATTCTGTTCTTAAATTTTTCTTCTACTATTTTTCAAATAATTAATACTACTTCTACTACTACCATTTTTGTTTAAATAATATTATAATATTGTATGACACTAATCCAGTGGGTATTGTCTCATCACCGTACCATCAATATACCGCCACTAACGTAAATATCCTCAACCATATGGGTTGGAACAATTGAGGCCATGTGTCAACTAGTCTTGCTACTAGTTTAGCGATCAAGAAGGATGGGATGTTTTAAAATCCATTTTTTCATACTCAATTCACATAATTGGTAGAAATTTATATAATATAAAAACATAAAATGAAAACAACATAGTTTTTTTAATATCATTTTTATGTACAAAAATAAACTAAATAAATGTATCATGAGGATTAAAATATAATTAATTATATTATTTAAAACTAAAGATGGTGTATCTCAATTATGGATTAAATTCAAAAAATTATGGGGTTTTTTCAATTAAAATTAATGAAAATTTTATAAAAGTTATATTTTTTTGACTATTCAATAAAAAATAAACCTCTTCAGAAAAATAAAAATAATCAACCTTTGATTATAGTGACATGATGAATTCAAAAATTTTATAATTACCATATATTAATCTTTTAATCATAGTTCATTTAAACATTTTTTTGAATCTAATCTAAGATATCAATGACATTTATTTAAAGAGAAATATATCATAAAATCATGTCATATTACATTCTATCCCCTTATAATAATTTCACCCTTGAAATTATAACTCATTGTTACAAACAACTCTGGATACTTTTAACTCTACACCTCCCTAGTTTTCGATGTAGCTTTCTAAATTTAATGCTTTCACTTGGAATAGTTGACCTGATGAGTGTTCAATTTTTTTAGACCTTTCTCTCTCATATCCATAATCTGTATTGGTTGATCCTCCTAATATATATATTTCTCCAGTGGTATTAACATTGATTTCAATATATTTGAAGGATCATGATTGTAGTTCCTTAAGATAGATACATGGAACACATCATGAAGTTGAAATAGATTTAATTAAACTTCCATGAAATAAGAAACTGTCTGGATACAATCAAGATCTCCAACGGGATCAATATATCATGTGATCATCATTCCCTTCATTCCAAATATCATAAAATTCTTTAATGTATATATTATAGGAATACTTTATCAGTAACTTCAAATTCTATATCTCATTGTGGATTTTAAATATAATTTTGTTATCGACTGTGAGATTCTCATATGTGTTGTTTAGTGGATATAACATTCTCTAATATTTTCTCAAATAAATAAAGTCCCAAGAGCTTTATTTATCTATCCTCTTTCAAAAAAATTAGTTCTGCATTTCCTTCCATAGAGAGATTTTTAAAGATCCATTTTAATAGTCAATTGAAATATATTTTTCTCTGAAAACTATACTAAAGGTTGGTATTAATCCCATAGACATTGTATATCCATAAATAAATCTCACATCATGTATTCTAGTGGTTTAATAGTCATCTTAGATTGAAAATCTATCCAACAATGATAAAAAAACTAAGACAAAACTCTTTATCCGTATCCTAGTGATGGAATCCCAAGAACATTAATATAACCCGCACATCCTAATCATATATGACTGATATCACAAAAAAATATTTACATACATAGATATTACAATAATATAGATGAATACATATTATATTATAAAATAACATGCCTGATTATTGTAACAATTTAATGTTTTTAGAAACTTGGTACAAAATCATATAACATGGTAAGAGATCTTCAATATTCCCTACAAAGATATCCCAATTCCGTAATTCTTCATGAAACCCTTCATTATAACTAGGGGAAGGAAAAAATAAGAAATGGGGGAGCTCAAAATCTCAGTAATGTTAAATAATGGAAGTACATAAGCTTTACATTAACATAAGTGTATGAGAACATGAGAATGTAATTTAAAGATCATACACTGCATATCAATGATCATAATCATGTGAAATGGCATAAATATTGGTAGTTCATAAGAAATTAATAATAAGGAAATCAATAGAATAATCCATGAAAGAATAAATGATGAATAAGGAATATAATTTTTGGAATCCATATAGCCACAAAAAAATTTATTTCAAGGCCACCTACCAAGACCTTCCTAACATGTTAGGTTTGGGCTACAACCCATGTACCAGCTTCAGGATTGTTCTAGAAACCTATGTAACCTCTTATTATGGGGCATGGGAAACAAACCATGTACCCTCTTGTTTTTAGGCATGGTCTACAACCTATGAACCCTCTTTCTTTCAGGTTCGCGCCACCACCAGTGTACCCTTTGAGCTCATATACCACTTACCATTTCATAATGCATTGGAGAGAGATATTGGTCCCACCCATATGATTATAAAATAATTCATACATCTTCTATAAGATAACGAATCATTCATCATATCATGACCCATAAAAATATATGGGTTTCATAAAAACCATATCATAGCCCATGAAATTTCATAGGTATTATAAATATTTCACAAGATCATAACCTATATAAAGGATATACATTTCATAATTACTTCATAAAATCATAACCCATAAAAATAAGATGGTTTAAAAAGATAAAATCCCATGGAATAGAAATGGGTGTCATAAAAATCATGTTATTTAAACATGAACCACTCGTGAAATAATAAGAATGGTATTATTGGATCATGTCTCTGATAAATCATAAAATGTTTCAAATTATCAATTCTATGATGGTGAAGTATTTTGAAATATCACATAGAATATTTCTTATATTAATTTTTCATTATTAGAATATCATTTTCATAAAACCATTCGAACAATCCAATTCTAATAATGAATTATTTAAAAATTAATTGAAAACATTTCTTGAGGAAAATATACATTACTGTTTGAAAAAAAAATTTAAAACATAAAAACTCTTGAAAAAAAATTCATTAAAACGAAATATAATACTTATAAATAAAGATAAAATAATTTTAAAATAATTTTTAAATTGAAAACATCATTGTATAAATTATTCATTGAAAATGTATTTAAAAAATATTAAATAAGGATTTCAAAATTGTGAAAATTATTCCTGAATAATTTTTTTAAACCCTTATTATTGGAAACATAAAATTAAAAAAATAATATCATGTATATTTGGAAAATAATTTTTCATAATAAATATTTTAAACTGGAGAAGGAAGATTTAAATGAAGGAAGGAATTGATAACAGATAAATCCGTACATATCTAATACCCCATCCATATCATAGAAGATTAATGAAGTACCTCGATTACAAAATGATAAGAATATTCCATCTAAAAACATTTTTCAATGAAGTTAAAACATGGGTAAAAATGTCCTTTTAATGTCAATGGATAATAGAAATGAAATTTTGAAATCAATTTTAGAAAACCTGATTTTTAAAGAACGCGGATTGCCAACTAAAACTATAGATAAAGTCGGATTTTAATAGACTTTTTTCTTAATTATATTAAGGTACAAAGGGTTGAAAAATTCTACCATTACATGGATATAAAATGAATAACTAGATAAGGTGAAAATTAATGATATTTAATGCTATATGGATTGTAATATTTCATCAATGGAAGCATAATCGTAAATAATCTTTATAAACAATGGGATTGTAGTTATAAATTGTAAAACCATGGTAACATTGAATCATAATAAAATGTAATGGATAAAATTACGTGAAGCTTAAAATATCATGAAAATAAGTATATTCATGATATAAAATGTAAAATTCATTATATACACCTCATATAAATATATAGGTGCATAACATGGCATGTCTCACAAAAAAGGCTAATTCAGAAAATATTACTTTTCCGATTAATATCTTTTGAAACAAAAACCCCTTGAAAGAAAGATCATAAAATTAATAGATAAATACTAATAAAATATTTAATAATTATCATAGAACACATGAATGGAATGTATATAGACCACACAAAAATTATGAGCAGGGAATAAGGCATGTATCTCACATAAAAAAGTGAGATGAAGTTCCCTACCCTTAAGTCATGAATTCCTTTGTACACATTCAATCCTACACTATAATAATTATAAGTTTATTATAAATAAATAAAATAACCATATTATTATATATAATACCATATAATATTGGGTGATGAATTTATATGACCTGTTTATTGACAATTCCATGATAATTTACGTTTCTGGTAATATCGGCTTTCTTTTTCCTGTATGTTATGGCTTGTTATTATTGATCCTATAACATAGATTTAGGTTTAATTATTTTCAGAATGTAACTAAAGTTATAAATATCATATAAATTAGTTATATAAGAATTTACATTAATCTATTGAATATTTAAATATGAAATGGAATACACCGTTCATAGAGATGTTATATTGTACGTACGCTTGAATGTTGTTTTAGTTTTATTTTCATGTTGGGTGAAAGAAGGTAAATAATATATATATATATATATGTTGATATATAATATCATTATATATCTATTAATATTTCTTATATATCATATAATTTCACTAAAATCATCCTCAATACATTCAATATAGAGTGTGAACGAATCACATTGCTTTGAGGAGGTGGTAGTCCACACTTCCCCAAATGAAATTATTGTATATAAAAAAATAAAAATAATTAAGGTTTTTGTTATATAATATATAAAAAATTATTAATATATAAAAAATATCATATATATCATATAAAAATACAGTTTACATTAGAATTCCTAACCATGAGAAGTGGTAATTTAAAAACAAACTACATCATTTCGTGGGGAAGTAGTTCATCGTGCATTAGAATGGTTGGTTCATTCCCCCTTAGATTTAAGTGTGTGTAAGTGTTGTTATAAAATTTAGATGAAAAATAACTCAGTATATTTGGTATACTGATCTTATTATAAAATCATGGAATAATAATAATTTATGTGCTGGAAAATGAAAATAAAAAAGGGGATTTTGAGAAAGGATGCTACCTATTCTTTGGGTGAATCCTTTTGGTTAGCCCCAGAGGAAATTTTTGGATGGATTTATAACCAATGGTATGATTCTAGGAGGAATTAAGATATTTTGGTAGCTTATTTGCGAATATTTTTGAGATCCAATGTACTTGAGAGTGGTTAATAAATATGAGAGTCAAGTGCCTTTTCGTAGTGGAGGTGTTGCATTCCTATAAATTTTTTAAAAGGGTTTTCCACACAGGTTTTTACAATGAAAAGTGGCTAGAATAATAATAAAAATTTTGATAACATGGGTTATAGTGTCTAAATATTTAATGGCTCGGACCTCTTCGGTCCATTACTTTGTAAAAATGTGGTGTTAGAGGCATTCTGGAGGTCAATGTAACATATCCCCAACGCTTTTCCAAAATCATCATTCTTGATGAACCGTTTCAATGGTAGACAATTGTCAACTGTAACATCAAATTACGTCTTCATGTACTTTTTATGTTTCTAACTATCTCTGTTTTGGAGTAGTGGCTTGGGGGTGCGCTTGGGTGAACTTTTAAGGAGACCAAAAGGGCAGTAGCTTTCGCATGGGCGGTGCACAGTTTGTCTAAACCATGCGGCCAAACCGTGCGTAGTTGTCTTTGGAGGCAGTAGCTCCCACAAGTATGGCACACAGTTTTTCTAAACCATGTATCCAAACCATGCAAGATGTGTGTCCAAGGCAGTAGCTAATACACAGTTAGCGCACGATTTGTTAAAGCGTGCGAACTAATAGTGCGGCCACTTAATCTAGATCCTAAAATTGTGGATATTGATATTTTTTCGTCTAACATGCCTGTTTCATCTCCTAAGCAGTCATAACATGGGATTACCCTCCCTTGAAGAGAGGAGAACCTGTCCCAAGAATTTTGGAGACGATCTGAAGGCTTCCCTTGGCAAATCAAAGCCGGTTTCTTGAGCTATGTGATCTTTCTTGTTTTGTTGTTAGATTTACTAAGATCTACCCCTCCTCTTCTATCAGTTTCTTAGATATATGCATGTTATGGTTAGATATAAGTATGTGGATTCCAAATATGATGAGTTTTGGTCATGGTTGTGTTAGGAGAAGTGATCTATGGAGGATTCATCGACCATCAACCAGACTTTCTTCTGTGTTATTCGTTTGTTGGGGTTTTCGTCAAAAATCATGGAGGTAGGGATCTTACCTTCTTCTCTCTACCCGTTGTACATCATGTGGTGTGGTTATACTCTATTTTTTAATGATATATGGTTGAACCAGTAATTAAAGGTAATAATTGGTTAAAGAATGGGTTTGGGTAAATTATGTTGATATTTTTGTTTTATTTCTATCAATGCTTATCCTTTGGTCATGTTGTGAATTGAATAGGCTTATGCCTACTGAAAATAACCCTTTTATTGTGAAATTAACTGTTTATCTATTTTTTTGGATTATTTTGTGGATGGAATTTCATAAAATGTGGAAATTGGTAAATCAAGTAAAGTTGGATGATCAAATGAATACCTAGAACCCTTGTATGATCACCCCAGTTAAACTAAATGAATGAATGAATTTTGTGGGTGCGGGTTGGGGTTTATTTATGTGAGGGGGTGTTTCAGGGGTGGTTGTTGGAATGGGTGAGCATTGGGGCGGCAGTTCTCTTTGTTGTGGTTTGGCGTGTATGATATGGTTGTGATGGGCAGCGGAGCTAGGGTAAATGGTATCAAAGGGATGATTATGTGGTACATGTATTGTTTCCGATGTGTTTTTGGTTATGGTGGTTGGAAGTAGGGTTTAAGCGATGGGGTGTGCATATGAATAAAATTGGAATATTTAACTAATGAATTGTGGGGAATGGTACTTGATTAAATACGGAAAAGCCATGGAATTGATTGGCTGATAAAAGGGAATGGATTTGTGTTGCTTGTGTTTTTTTGTAATATTATTTGTGGTTGGAAGGGATATGTTTTAAAAACGGTTAATCTGGTTTAGTTGTTGTTAGTTTATCAGTAGATAAGGAACTGATGAATTAAAAATGTTGAAACATGAAAAGCTTAATGTGGTTTGGGCTGTTTATTTTCTGCATACCTTTGAGGTAGTAGTGCCGAGGAATGTGCTCGGATCATTTGTATAGAATACTTAGGATGGGATGAGTGGTTGATATAATTATATAATTCTGTATGTTTTATGTTTCTTTATGCACCCCACCCATGTTGAGAACTACGTGCCAAACACCTGTGGGACTGTGGGTGAGATTCCCAATCATCTTAAGGATGGCGTGTTACTGTTCTTCCCTATGCTCCCTCTTCCAGGTTCTATAGCCCAAGATCCTTCGAGCAGGTTACGCAGATGTTTCCCAAGATTCTTCTGGATGAGGATATGATATGTTCCAAGGGGTCCTCAGGATGATATGTTATGTGGATCCCAGGTTTCTTCGGGATGAGAAGTGGTTATGGCTGAGGATTGAGTGCCAGTGGGATACTATGAGGTTCGTATGGCTAGGTTGCGACACTAGCACGAGATTCTTATGGCTAGGTTACGAAACTACCTCTAGAAGAGGGGGAGGTATCAGAGAGTTAGGTGTGAGGGTTTGAGCAGTATTCAGTAGGAAGGTGGTGCAGGTTACCCATTATTTGACAATGTTACTATAATACTCTATTGACTTGTGATATATGGTGAGTGTGGATTGTAAGGATGGGTGGATATATTCCTTGCTAGGCGTTGGTTGCTTCTATTTTCTCACAGGGTATTAGGAAGTCTCCCCACCTTTTCAGGAGAGCTTTAGGTTTTCCTACTGAGTATACTTGTATTCTCTCCCTACATTTAATTTCAGGTCTTCAAGAGGACTTCAGGGACAATGCGGGACCTTGCTAGTTGGGCATTGGGTTTTACTGGTTGCAATTTTTTCTTTCATTTAGGTATCATACATTAGAGATTTTCTTGTACTTGTACATTTTTTTCAGTATTGTATAAAACATGCATATGTGTTGGTTTTGGGTTTATTTTCATTTACTTGTTTCTTTTCTATTGGTGCTAGACTCATCCTATTTCCTGATCATATATAATAAAAAGGGTAAGGCCTCCCATATTTGTGAAAAACTCATACCCTTGGTGCTAGTCACCACTCTGGGGTCTACTGGAGGTGGGACTCAGGGGTAATTATCTCCCTTTCAACATTGCCAGCTCAAGAGGTGCATCTTTTGGGGGAGGGGTCGTGACAAAATATGTTTATCTAGTGGATTTTTCACAATTTTATAAGTCATTATGGCCTTTAATTATAAGCTTTAATCCCTTAATAATATAATTATTCTCTAAACCGATGCAATTAATTTTAATCACATTCACTAATATATTATATCGAAAACTATATTGAAAATATAAGAAAATATAAATTATTTTTATCCAAAATATGTAATCATTGTTTCCAAATTTTAATCATAGGAGTGGTGGAAATTATTTTAAATTCAATCCCACAGATGGATGGAAATTAAAAATGTTCAAATGTTCAAAAAGTATTTATATCAAACTTTAGAGTGTAATTTTTTCAATGACCTAAATTATATTAAATGAGGAATAATTTATCTTATTTTTATTTAAAATGAAATAATAATAATAATTTAAACGTATAAATAAATTATATAAAAACACTGTTTTGAATTAAATTCATTATGATTCAGTATTAATCAGAAAATAAAACTTCATAGAAAAATAAAAAAAATCAACGTAATAAAATTTTTATTTTATAATTTCAAAAATTGTTTTTATTTTGTTAAATAAAATTTATAAAAGTTCTATAATTTTATTCAAATTGAGTTTTCAATTAAAAGGTGGAAAGGTTACATTTTTTTATAATTATATCTTTGAATTCATAAAATTTGATTTCTTCTTATCTTATAACTATAAAATCTATTGGGTGAATATAAAAAAATTTATTGAATATATAATATATAATATTTATTGATAATCATAATTAAAATTGTTTCTTTTAATTTATAGAGAAAAATATTCTTTTTACGAAAAAAATAGTTTTCATAGAAATGTAATTTCATTATTTTCAAATAGTTCTTACATTCACTAAAACGAATTGATAACCAAAAGATTAATTTTGTATACTTTTGTTTATAATATTTTCAAAATTTAGTTAATCTTATTAATAAATTCCATTAAAATGGTTATATGGTAGCTATATAAATATTTTAATAGTCATATTAATATAATATTATAGAAAGTCAAAATATCCACCTTGCATGTAACACAAGTTATTGAAGGGATTCAGTATTGTGTGTAATATAATAAAATATTTGTTTTGTGTGTACCATGAGGTAATCTTATTTTTCATTTTAGTTCATGATTAACATGGTGTTGTATATAAGTCAAGACAAACATAGTGCTTTAATATAAAATAATATATATATAGTGGTGAATGAAAGGAGAAATATCAAAAAAAAAATTAATTCAAAAACTATATATTAAAATTACGGTGTGTAACATTATACCCCAATTAAATTGAATTTCACCCTCTAAATTCGTTTGGGTTATGAAATGTTTAATACCAAAATTATAATTTCATAGAAACCCACATTGTAAAAATGAACAATAAAACATCCTTTAAAAAGGGAATGACAAAAACATAAAGGCTAACTAAGGAATATCATAACTAGGTTTCCATATGGTATAACATTGGTGGTAAGTGAAAACATGGTTATAGAAGATAAATATAACCATCATGTTTTGATGGATATTGATAGAGAACATGTTCAGGATAACATTAAAAATATCAAAGGTATAAATATGTGATGATATAAGGGGCCATTGGATTCATCAAAAAAGATGGTACTAGGATAACCATTTCAATTTCAAGATCCTTTCCCCAAGAGTTTAATAATTTTCTTGATAATATATACATACTGGAATCAGAAAAATCTCACTCGTTGTTGTGCATTGATCAATTTCCAGTTAAACTCCTTCTCAAAAAATTAGGTAAATTTTTCATTCTAGAAACATAAAAATATCAAGAGGATTAGAAATAGAATGATGGGTCATTAAATATGTCGTTATCACAACAACATGGTATGAATATGTTATAAAATATGAATAAATATTCATATGTATAGAAAATACAATAATCTATAAAATATCCTATGAATTTTAACTTAAACCATTCCATAAATGTGCAACCTCTTAACCCTTCCAAAGATGTAAATATATAACATTTGGATGAAGATCACTAAATCATCTTAACATTGATCCCCTAAATATCACAAATTATATCTGGGTAATCACATTCCAAACATTTTAATGGCATCATCCTATATTCTCATGAAATAGGAAAGTAACCTAAATTACCATAAGTTCTTTTTAAAACATGTGTACTTGTTTATTCTAACAACTATTGGATATAATCCCTAAATACGTGATTTTGTAAACATTATCCTTGATAACATAAACCAATTTTTCCACAAATCCTAAAATGTTTCTACGGTTATAAATACTTTCTAATTCGGTTTTTCCTTTTCATAATCTATTTATCATTATAATACATAATATTATCATCCTTAGTTAAAATTTAATGGTTACATTCCCATAATCAAAATATCACCATCCCATTAAATCACTTTTCTATGTCATCAGAAACTTTTAAAATATACTTTTAAATCATTAATGAACAAAATTAGACATAAAAAACTTATATATTTCACGATTTATATAACATAAAATTTCAATACCAAAGAAATAAATTCATCATTCATAATAATTTTTTCTTAAATGATTACTCATGATTTATCATCTCATTCCTTAATACCCCTTTCATAGAATATGAAATATGAATCATGTCTTAATATTCCTCAACATCAGTATAATCATTCATCTTATGTTTAATGAAAACAATACTGGAAGAATATCCTATACATTTCACATATCATTCATTTTTCTTTATCCCCAGTAGTTTGACCAATACTGATACCACATTCCAAGTAATATTTATGGTAATTTCACTGAGGGAATATATTTTTGTAAATTTTATACTTTACACATCTAAAATATTTAATTTTTACATGGTTCCATTTAGTTCTTGCTATTGACTAAAACTAGAAAGCATTGTGTGTGGAACATTTACCTAAAAGGGACAACATAATAATAGAAGTTACTTATAGGATGTATAAATCATGTAAAATGCTTCTATAAAATACGAAAATACAGAGTTTCCTTATCTTCCTCATAGAAATCACATATTTAAATCCTTCATGATGGTTCAGAAATATTTTTTTAATTCAGAATGAATGTCCCTTGGGAGTATCAAACCATGTTTTCAGCAAATCCCATTGTCATGTATGAGGTTACGCTCGAGTCCAGTCTGACACACATTTTTAGAGCTGTCACCCCTAACTAAATCTATGAAAGAGCCACTTAAACTTATAATATCAGGAAGGGGATTTCTATATAGGAAACCACTCACTCTATCATTTACTAAAATTCTAGAAAATATTCTTATATATTTCCTAATCCATAGACTTATCCATATGGACATCCCTAGATATATCCTTATAAATATCCCCAAGGATCTGAATAATGTTTTCTAATTATAGTTTCTAAATTCTATCTAAACATTTACTTTTCTACCCACTATATTGAACTAGGATTAATATATATATGTATTACATCAATATAGATGAATATTTAGAATATTACAAAATTACATACCATAGGGCTATAATAGTTTCTTGTCATTAGAAAATTCGAACAAAATATTCTTACATGGTGAATGATCCTCACTATTTTTGACCAAGATCTACCCCAATAGAACTTCTACTGAAAAATATTCTGCATAACCTAGGGAACAAAACATAATACAGGGATGATATAAAATGATCAGTAAGGGAAAATAAATGAATAATTTAATATTTACATGATCATAAGGGTATGAGAACATGGGAATATAATTTGAATGTCATACCAATATTATAAAAGATCATAATAATGATACATGACATAAATATTGGAAGAGTATAATATATGAAGAATAAGGGAATCAAGATAATAAGACATGAAAACATAACAAATGAATAAGAAATTGAATCATTGGAATACTCATAATCATTGAAAATATTATATCAAGGATACCTACCAAGACCATCAAAACATGTTAGGCTTGGGATTCAAATCATGTACCTGTTTTAGGCATGGGATAACAAACCATATACCCAGTTATTTTTGGTCGTGGGATATAACCTATATACCCTATTTTTTTAGTCTTGGGATACAACATATATACCCTCTGGTTTTTGGGATTGGACCACAACTCATGTACCCTTTGTGCTCATATACCATATATCATTACCCAATTAATTAGAGAAATATATTGGTCCCACCCAACACTTAGTAAATTATTTTATACATTTTCCAAAAGATTAGAAAACATTCATCATATTATAATCAATAAAAAGAGATAGATTTCATTAAAATCATATCATAACCCATGAAATAAAATGAGTATGATAAATATTATATCACATTAAAACATAAGGAAAAGAGATGAGTTTATTAATGATTTCATCAAGGCTTAATCTGTGAAAATAATAATGTTTATAAAGAATATAACTCATGGAAGATAAATCGGGTTCAGAAACATTATTCAATTAAAATTTAAATAGTTCAATAAATAATATTAATGGTATTCTTGGATCACGTCCCCAGTAAAGCATTAAAAATAAAAAAGGATGACATCATAAATGGAGAAGGATTTTGAATGATCATATGGAATATTTCTTCTGTTAAATAGCCTTTCATTGAAAATAATTTTAAGGAAATATTTTTTAAAAATATTGTTTTTATTAAGAACACTTTACTATTTCACATAAAACATTTCTGGTTGAAAATATCAATTCTTATATGAAAATTATTATTTTAAATATGAAAACATTGAAATTAAATTTTGAAAAAACATTAAAAAATATAAATAAATAATGAAAAAACATTTCAAACAATATTTAAATGTAAAAATCCATGAAACATTTTTCAATGAAATTTTTTTTTAAAACATTTAAATTAATATTTGAAAATATTTTTAAACACTTCACGAATAATGATTAAAATTTTAAAACCATTTTCATTGAAACCCAATTTAAAAATAATGAATGTCAAATATTATGAAAAAAAAATTCGGAATTTTTTTTCTTAATCATTCAATGGATGATTCAAGGTAATAATGACCATGGATGCGGATAATTCCATACATGTTGAACATTCCTTTTTCAGTGTAGAAGGTTAGGAAAGTGTTTCAATCGGAAAAAAACCAGAGGATTCCATTTCGAAACCAATTTATATTATTGTAAACAAGGGGAAAAAATATCCATTAAATATTATAGGATAATAGTAAAATATTTTGGTTTTTTTATAAAACACAGTTTTAAAGAACACATATTTACCACAGAAAGGAGAAATAATGTAAGATTTTTATAATGGAATTTTCTTAATTATCATAAGTAAAAATGAGTTTAAAATCATACCATAAGTTGGATTTAACTTGAATAACTATGGGAGGAGAAATTTCAATTAATTTCATGAGATATTAAAAATAATATTTCACCATTGGATGTTATATCATAAAAAATATCGATAAACAATTAGATTATAACTATAAACCATTACTAATTTGGTAAAATTAAATTATAATAAAATGGACAGAATAAAATTACATAAATTTTAAAATATCACAAAATAAGTAGATTCAGGATATAACATTTCAAAGGCTGTATATACCCCTCATATAATACTATAGGTGCACAAAATGGAATGTGTCTCATAGAAGGAAAACAAAGGAACATTTAATTTACTGATTTTGTTACTTTTGAAAGATAAACCCCATGAATGAAATATCATATAATGGATATTTAAATACTTATAAATTTATGTATAATAATAATATAATATATAAATGGGAAGTATAACCATGACATAGAAGAAATTACAGGGGAATAAGGCATGTATCTCATTGAATGAAAAAGTGAGACAAAAATTATCTTCCCTCAAGTATTGAATTTATTTGTACACATTCAAACCTCCCATATAATATATATTGGATTATTTTTCCTCTAAAAAATTAAAAAATTCTTATATATAAAACCATAAATGATGGGGATAATGAATTTATATTAATATTTTTTAACAACTCCATGTTAATTTTATGTTTTTGGTAATACCTACTTTATTGTTCGTATATGTTTTGGATTTTTATTTTGGATCGTCTTTCGTAGATCATGATTTAATTATTTAAATAATGTAAAACATGATATAAAAATCATATAAATTTATTATATATGTATGTATAATAATTTATGTAATATATAAATATTAAATGGAATCCATTTTTCTTGGAGATGGTAGGTCGTATATACGCATGAACGAGGATTCAGTTTTATTATCATAAGGAAAAGAATAAAATAAATTATATATATGAATATATAAATATAATATAATTAAATTTTCATTATTATGTAATATATATCATATATGTTCACTAGAATCACCTTTAATTAATTCCATTTAGACTTTTAATGAATCATATCTCATTGAGGGGGCGACAGTCCACACTTCCCTAACGAAGATTATCATATTTACAATAAATGAAATAAATGAAGGTATGTGTTATATAATAATTCCAAAAAATATATATCATATATATCATATAAGAATATTGTTTTCTCAATAATTTACATCCATGAGAGGAGGTAATGGAAAAATTCACAACATCATTTCGTGCGGTTATAATTCACCATACACAAGAATCGTATGTTTCATACTAATTAGATGGTAGTGTCTTTAAGTGTACATAAAAACCTAATTATATAAAAATATAATTATAGTTAGGATATATTTTATATTATATAATAACTGAATAATAATAGTTTTTTTTAATGAAAAAAATCAAAGAAGCTCGAGGTAGGATGCTACCTCTTCTTTGGGCAACTACATTTGGTTTTCACTAAAGGTATTCATTAGATGGATTTATGATTAAATATAGGATTATAGGATAAATTGGGGAATTTTGGTATCTTATTTGATAATATTTTTGTAGATCTATATGGCTTTATATTTTGGAATCAGTTAGAGGGGAGAGTTAATTTTTTTTAGTGAAGGAGGTGTGGTATTCATGTAAATTTTTTAAAAGTTAATTACGCCCCCGTTCTTCCTATCAAATGTGGGTAAAATACAAAAAAAAATTATATAAAATTTTGTTTTGTGTAGAAATATTTCCATCCAATTTCTTTTAGAAAAGTTTCTATGTCATTGTTCTCTTAAGTGTAAGGTTTAGTCCCCTATTAAGATAATTTTTCTATTAATCGATGTAATTAGTTTTAATCACATTCTCTAGTATTTTTTTTCAAAAAAAAATTTACATTTATATAAATTATAATTTATTCATATAAAAATATAGAATAAATATTTACAAAGAAAATTTATATAAGTTTTAGTAGATAATTTTAATTTAATCATGCACATAGGACAACGCAACGAGTTTTTCAAGTAAAATTGGTCAACATTTTTGTATGTTTTTATATCCAATTTCAAAGTAAAAATGATTCAAATTACCTAGATTAGATTACATTATGTATAATTTATGTAAATTAACTTCAAATAAAAATAACAATAATTTATCCTTATAATTAAATATGATGAAATGGGATTTTTATGTTAATATTCAGTATTATTCACTATTCATAAAAAAATAAAAGTTCCCATAAAATAAAAAATTCAACCTACTAAAAATTGTTATGGTATTATATAAAAAAAAGAGATTATTTTTTCAAATAAAAATGATAAATGTGAGAAAATAACATTTAATATGTATTCTAAATTAAAAGGGAGTAAACTTACATTTTAGATGAATACATATTTTTATTCATTAAATTGGATTTATTATTATCTTATACTTATCAATTCTAATGGATGAGTATCAAAAATATTTATTGAATATGTAATATATAAAATATATTGAATACTTTAATCAAATGTGTGTTTTTAATAATTTTTCCAAAAATTACGTTTTTACATAGAATAATAGTTTTCTTACAAATGTAATTTTTTTATTTTCAAATAGTTCTTAGATGCACTCATTCTAACTGGTGAGTTTTTTTTAATAAAGTGTTGATAAAATTTTCAAAATTTATTTAATGTTATTCATAACATCCATTCAAGTTACTAGGTAGTATCTATAATAATATTTTATTAATTATATTAATAGTATATTGTAGTTTGGTAAAAACATTACCTTGTGAGTAAAACAATCTATTTAAGGGACTCAATATTATCTATAATACAAGGAAGACATTGTATTTCATGTACCGCATAATAATATAAGTGTTGTGTGTAGTGAAATATTATCTTTTTGTTGTATGTTACACAATCCAAACTTATTGATTTAATATAAAAAAAACTTTTATTGTTTTATTAAATGAAAATTATCCAAAAATTTAAATTATTTAAAAAATATATTTCCAAAAGTATTGGAGTGTTACATTCTACAACATCACCAAACCTAAAAATAATAACATCCATGAAATTTACCAAGGTTATTAATGGTCTAATACTTTAAGGTTCCTTTTATAGATACCTATATTATAATAATGAATACGAAAACATCCTTTACAAAGGGAATGTTAGAATCATGACCGTTACAAAAAGTAACTCATAACTAGGATTCCACATGGTAAAATAGTTATAGAAAGTAAGAACATGGAAATTTATGAAAAATATAACCCTAATGTTTTGATGGATATTTATAGAGAACAAGGTCAGGATATAGTTAACAATCACAAATCCAAAAATCAATGATGATATATGGGTTAATATGATTTATCAAAAAGAACGTAATATGATATAGATTTTGATTCCAAGATCCCTTCCCATATATTTAATTAATTTTTATTAGAATATATACATAATTTATTCGATACAATATCATTATTTATTGTTCCTTGATCAATTCCCACTTCACCTATTTTTCCAACAAGGAAGGGGAATTTTTTATTCTTGTAGCACTAACAAACCATGAGGATCATAAATAGAATGATAGATAATTCGATGCATCTTTATCACAAATATAATGAAATCATATGTTATAAAATATGTATAAATCTACATAAAGAGAGATAATAATTTAATCTCTAGAACCACAACTGTTGTTTCTCATAAACCATTCTATAAATGGAAAACCATGTAACACTATTGAAGGATTAAAATAGAAAAAATATGAATCAGGGACCCTAAATTAGCTTAGCATTGATCCAATATATATTATAATGTAGCTCTTTGTAGTCACCTACCCAACATGTGAATACCCTATTCAAATATTATATGAAAAAGGGTAATAACTAGAATTACTATTATTCCTTATAGAAAACATGTGTGATTCATTATTCAAAATATTAATAGATATAATCCAATTTTCTAAGAAGCTGTAAACTTTATCTATGGTAACATAGACCAATTTTTACCTTAATCCTTATTCGGTTGTAATTTAATAAATACTATAAAATTTACTTCATCCATATCATCAGCATGTTATCCACATAAAATATCATTTTCTCAGCCTTGTGAACATGTCAAAGGATACACTCCCTTAATAAAAATAAAAAAATTCCATTAAATCAATTATTATTTCATCACCACCATTAAAAATATCCTTCCAAACCCTAAATGAAAAATATTATATGAAAAATACTTATATGTTTCATGATTCATATAATATAATATATGAATTCAAAAACATAAATACGTAATTTATCTAACATTATTCTTAAAATATAATCAATATTCATCATATTATTCCTTAATATATATTTAATAGAATATTAATCATGAACCATGTCTTAATGTATCTAAACTTTAGTATAATCATGTTTCTTAAATTTACTATAAACAAAACTAGAAAAACATCCCATACCTTCAAATTTCATTCACAACCTCTTTATCCTCAGTAGTATAACCAAAACTCATACCAGCATCCTAATTAAATTAATGATATTTTCACTAATAAAATTGATTTTATTGATTCCCATACATTATAAATATGAAACAATAAATTTCAACAATGTTCATTCTAGTCCCCACCATTGACTAAAACTAGAAAGAATAGCATGTGAAACATTTATCATAATGGAAACCAAATTATCATAAAAAATAATTTATAGTATATATAATTCTGGGAACATACTTATTTAATCTATGAAAAAATAGTTTTATAATTTTCCATTCTTAGCCAAAATATATTTAAATCCTTCATGATGTTCTATAATGAGTTTGCGAATTTCCAAAGCATTTCCCCTATGAGTTTCAAACCAGGTATTAAGAAATACTTATGGTCATGTACCAATTTACACATGAGTTAGTCATAACACATGTTTTTGGTTTTGTTACCCCGAGGTAGATCTATTCTAAATCCACCTAAAATTGAACTATACATACATGTATGCATTTCTATTAAACCATTCACTACATCCTTTACCATATTTTATGAAATTTTCCTTTCAATTTTCATTATCCTTAGAATTATCCTTATATACATCCCTAGATATATCCTTATAAATATCACTAAGGATCTCCCTATATTTTTCTCATCCTAGTTTCAATGGTTTAATCAATCATTCATTTGATACTAAATATAGCCACCCATTCATAATATACAATGATATTACTTCAATATATATTGATATTCAACATATTAAAAATGAATGTGCCTGAGGACTGTAATAGTATAGTGTCTTTGGAAAATATTCTAACATGGTGATAGATATTCAATGTTTCCCATATATATATACCACTTTAGCAATTCTATATAAAATCATTCTTCATAAGATGGGGAAATAAAATATAAGCCTGGGTAAGATCGAATTCTTAGTAAGGGTAAATAAAAGAAGTATGTAAGAATAACATGATCATAATGGAATTATAACATGATAATATATATTGAGAATCATACCATGAATATAAAAGATCATAATCATTATACATAGCCTAAATATTTGTAGTTTATAAGACAAGTATCATAAGGGAATCAATATAACAATCCGTAAAATAATAAATAAGTAATAATACAAAGAATTTGTGGCATACACATAATAATAAAAAAATAAATTGTCAAGGCTACCTACCAAGGCCCTCATTACATGTTATGATTGGGATAAATCCCATGTACCAACTTCAAGATTAGGATGAGGACCCTTGTGAACTCTTATTTTTGTGTTTGGGCGACAACTCATGTACCCACTTGTTTTCAGGAATGAGATACAACTCATGTACCCTCTTGATTTCTGATTGGAGGGAGATATAGGACCCAGACATCATATAATGCCTCGACATGAAAATCCCGGAGCTGATGCATTAATTTAATACAATTTTAGGATTATAAGGAATCAAATCCTGAAAGGCCAATCTGTTTATCAGTCCTCCAAAATAGATTCCATTCAACAACCTTACATTACAATTCATAACATAATATACAACATAGATATCCTTCCGAGAATTCCATTTTTCTCGTAACCTAACCCTACATATCAATAATAGTACATGTCATTAAATCATGGGAAAATAAAACATAAGAAAGGGATTAACTCATATGCTTAGAATGATTAAGAATAAAACAGAATCTATTACTAATAATTAATCATAAACCTTATAGAAATATGTATAACTATATAACAAGCCCTTAAAACATAATCATGATAATAATATGGGAAAAATAAATAATACCATATTAAATAATCATAACTATCGATATTCTACTAGTTAAATAATCACAAGGAATATCCATAAATATTATCATAATGAGGGATTTCATAATTCGTAATACTTTAACTATCAAGATATATGATCATGATAACTACTGCCAAGATCTATCCAAATGATAGTATAATTTGGTGGTTGGAAAGCCATCTGATTTTTGTTATCTATCCCCCTGATAATGTTAAACTTCTTGGAAAAAATATAAAGGGTTTATCGCCAACAAAATTTTCTCATGAGACCTACCGATGCATCATTAGGCTATAGCAGGCCGTGTCATTCACATACTATGTCCAATTCATTCCCCACCTGAAAATGGTGAAACATAAACAACGTAATCATTTGTATTCCAAATTTAAATATGAATTATTAATACATTAACCATAAATTAAAAATGATATCTTAATAGCACATACACATTCTAGAATATCATAAACCCTTCAATAAACTATGGTGTGTTGTATAATAATAAATCAACCAAAATTAAGAATAAAATCTAATAAAGGACATCAAAATAGATGAAAATAATATTATTATTAAAACTCATTGGGAGACATGTCGATTTTTTACATTGAAAACATTAAAAAACAATAAAATTTTAAAAAATTTCTTCTGAAAAAAATTGTATCATTTTATTGAAATCCTAAAAATGTTAAGGCGTCATAATAGTGTAAAATAGCCACTCGTGTCGTATATGTTAAAAAACATTCTTTCCGTAATTTATCGAAAAGGTCATAATGTACCTCTTTTGGAAAACAACATAAGAATTACATTAAAAATGTTTTATAAAAAGTCGAACAAGGAGTAAAAAGGCATTAAAAAATTTTGAATAATATTTCAAAATATATTTTAAGTAACATGTACATGGATGATAAAGATAATCCAGTAGATACTTATGTATAGAAAACAATAGATAATAATGAGAATGTGAATTTAACCATTACCTTGTACTTTTCTATATTCAAGGTTGCATTATCCTCCTATATAATGGTTAAATAATGTCATTAAATTATTAGGGAACCATATCTACTTTTATGATGTTATATATGATTCTCTTATATCCTTTTTTAATAATATTTTTGAATTACCATAGTTTCCGGTGTTAATTGCTTAGTTTTCCATTCTTATTTTTTCGTGTAAATCATGTTTTAATTGCATATGAATTAATTTATTGATATCCATAAGGATATGAGGTTCATAATTTTTTTACTCATCAAAAATATTTTTTAATCATTCTTTAATGGTTAACATGTATAATTAATCTCACAGCGTCATGGAGATGGTAGTCCGTATGTATGAACAAGTAATGAAATCATTCCCTTGATGGTTAAATAGTAAGGAATTTGATGGTATAATAATTATACATAATAATTTTCATTTTATAATAATTATTTATATCCATTATACTCAACCTTATATCTATCTATATAATGTAGTGTTGAATTAGAAATTACGCCATGATATGAAGACGGTAAGTCGTATGTAAAAATAGATGATGATATTATAATTTGTATGATGGATAAAATATAGAATATGGTTGTACGATGATTATTATATCATCTCAGTATATGTATGATACTTGATTTTTTATTTTGTATGGAAATAATATAGAAATAGGATGTATAAGAAGAAAAGAACATTAGAATATGTGATAAAAAATTACCTTTCTTTTCAGGTGTATCCTTTTGATTTTCACAAAATGTCTCATTAGAATGGATTTATTCCAAATGTATGACCTCTGTGATGATTTTAGAGAGGTTTGGAGAGTAAGTGGGATAGTTTTTTGGAGACAATGGTATTTAAGGGTGTGAATTAAGTATGAGGACTTCTCTTTTATAGGATAGGTGAGAGACACTTTTGGATGATCTAAAAATATTAATTTAATGTGAATTAATTTTTAGTTTGAAATAGAAAAAAAGTGATTTAGTTAAAGGATAAGTTGGGGAAGGGTCTAAATCCCCTAAAAATTAATTTTATAGTTGTTTATTTAATATCATTATCCTTATACTTTGTATTTAACCCATAGTTAAATAGTTCACTCTTACTTTGTCTTCTTGTATTTTTACACTATGTGGTTAATATAGTAACATTAAAATTCAAATCGAAATGTAATTGGAAAAGTTATAATGTATTTGACATTATAAATATTAGTTTTAAAAACAATATTTTTAATGACTTTTATCTCATTTAATAAAATATTATTTATTTTTAAAATATCATTTATGTCAATTTAACTATTATTCACTATTTCCAGTTCAAAAAATATCAAACCACCCTGATAAAATTGAAACAATACATAAATTATGTCATTGAAATGTCTAATTTAGCTTTAAAATTAGTTTATATCATTAATTAAGTAAAATTATATTTATTTAAATTTGATTAATAGCTTTTATTTTATGTTTCTATTAATAAATAATTTATACTTCCCTATTGTGTCAACATTATTGGTAATTATTTAATCTATAAAAATTTTAAATTAATTACTATGAGGTAGTTATTTCTATTATATTCCTATATAATATTTTTTATTAGTTTTATCTCATAGAGGAATCTACATTAAAATTATTTTACTTATATGAAATGAGAGTGTGAAATTTTGTCACATTCAATAATTTTAATAATATTCATGTCATTTTCCTGGAAATGGTTCAATTAAATGATTAAATTTAGATACATAGATGATAATTTTTATATTTATTCATCCATTAAGATTTTTAACGGTGTTAGGGTAATTTCATAATATTATTTTTATATATAATTACCTGATTTACCCTTAACTGAATGAATAAAAAATTTACAAAAGGTACTATTCATAATTCCCAAATATAAAAGGATAGAATTTACAAAATTAGGACCCAGTAATTCCAAATATGGAATACTTTTTTAAAAATTCAAATCATATAAAATTTATTAATTAATTTAAAATTAATACCATTTTCAAAATGAAAAATAGATTTATAAAAGTTAAGACATTACAAAAGATTGGAATTATTTACATCCAAATTTATGGTAAAATTAATTCCAATTCTTAGATTTATATTAACTAATATAAATATTTTATACTTATATTTTAAAACCATTAATATATATAATTTATCCACATAAATTTTTTCGATGAAAAAAATTGTTTTCAATTAAAATTTATTATATTCCTTACTATCCATAAAAATGTTAAACTTATCAGAAAAATATCAAAAATTAATCCAAGTAATTATATATATCTTGATTCCAAAGAAGAATTTTGTTTTAATATATATAATATATAAAAGTTTCAAAAAGTATAAATAAAATGGGTTCTCCATTAAAATGCGGAAAAAATGAATTTTTTAAAAAATATATATTTTATATGAAAACTATTTTTTTCTTACAGCATGTCACAAAAAAACTAACATGGATGTTAAAATTACGTAGAATATATAAATTTTAAAATTTGGTTAATACTATTTATAATCAATAATTTAATTTCTAGGTTATCTATTATATTAAATTATTCTATTTTATTAAGTTATTACTGTTTAGTAAAACTGGGTGTTGCTTGTAACGCATGCCAACTCATTATTGTGTGTAGCGTAAGCATAATATGGTGTTGCACAAAAAGAAATATAACAAGAAAAATTAAATTTATTTATAAAAGGAAATATTTTAAATTATAGGGGTGTTATATTCTTCCCTCCTTCAATTAAAGTATTCCTCGTAATTTAATCTTGGGATGAAAAACCAGGGGTTTGACACTTTAATACAACTTTGATGAAATCCCAAATCAGAAAAATGATTAATGAGACCCCCACATTATAATAAATATAGTGATGTATTATGATCTCTATATATAAAACATTCTTGTGTTCCATCAAGAAAATCATTAACTTGATAGAAAAAGATAACCATCATGTTTTAAGGGAGAGTGTTAGAGAACATGATGAGGAAAAAGTTAACAATAAAAAATATCTAAATATGAAATGATCTAAGGGATCAACTAAATCATCTAGAAAAGTTATTAAGAATGATATTTTGGTTTCAATATCCTTTCCTATAATGAACTATTATGCAAGAATTTAATTTATTGCTTTCTATATCATCTTTATAATCTCATCATTCAGATGTTCTTCAATTTATATTAACTTTATCCCTTACACATGTAACAGAATGCTCAAAATAGTTTTTCAGGCATGAATTAATTTGATAAATCATACGGCACAAAACCATTTCACTAATCCTTAAAAATTTTACTAATACCAAAAAGGTTAGCCTAAATTATCCAATAAATCATAATTTAACCTCATAAAATAATATCCAATGTTTACCTAACTCTACTCCAACATTATTATTTTTTCAAAATACATCTATCTATATTAAAAATATAGAAAGGTATTTAAATTTAAAAAATCAATCATAACACAATTTCCCTAATAAAAATAATATACCTTTTATTGACACATACAAAACATCTAATCACCTGAGTAACCTTAGTGAAAACATTTATGCCTCCAAATCCTTAAAGAAGAAGTACTATAGTACAATCCTCAAATATTTAATAATTCTTATAACTAGTAAATTGATAATTAAATATTCAAATTACATAAGTTATGAATCCGAAAAACACCAATATATTAATTATTTAGTTTTTACCATAGTAAAAAAATATGATTGAATAGTTTCCATTTTTGTTTTATGAGATATATTTCATTGAAGATTAAGATATTTATTTGTATAGTGCTCTATATCACTATAGTTGAAACAACGAATATCAGTCTTATCTTTCATTCCTTGTATTATTTTTCCTAGTGCCCTTTTTCTCCACACATATAAAAAACCCAATCCTTACAAGCACTTCCTAGGGTGATTGTTTCCAAAATTATCATAGTTGGGAAAATCCTTCTTTCCCTTATTCCCTTTATCCATCTCTCGATCTACCTACTTCTAGTTATCTTACATTATATTAAAGTCATAAAACTAAGAGAATTTAATTTCTTCCATGATATCATATGAGACTATATATTTGTATAATGAGAATGATTTTGAGACCAGTTCCCATAAGAGGAATGATTTTAACCCATCAATGAATTGATCAATCTTAAATCATGGGATACATATGTAGTCTACGAGATTCCATTCTAACCTTGTGAAGTTAGAATAATACATTGCAATATTCTCATCATAAATTTTCATTAGACATATAAATTTCCTTATTATATTAGCTTTCTATTCACCGGTAAAATAGTTCTCTATGAAAAGTTCTTTAAACTCCATCCATTCAATATTTTATACTTTTTCATATTCCTTCATGTTTTAAATTAATTATAACCATTGATCTTAATCTCATGATAGATGATAAACGACCATGACAATGTGATCCATTTTGTTACGTCAAATAGAAAAAAATTCATTTTCTAAGGAACTTATACATTTTTCAACAACAAATAGATTTTTAGTTTCACTGAATGTTGGAGGCTATTTTCTAATGAATCATTCTAAAATTGTTACTCCACATTAAGGATAAAGATGATCTATATAGGTAATGGAATTGTTCATAACCTATGTTAAGTGTCCCAATATGGTTATATGTTGTTCAGAACTAGTTAGAGCTCCTACTCCATCATCATTACCTTGTATGGGAGGAAAATACCTACATGGATTACACGTATTGTTATGATATACGTTATTTATATTAGGATCCATTTATAATCATTGAAATACACTATATTAGATCATAACATATTATATAATAAAAGAATTATTAAATCACATAACCAAAACTAAAAATTTAGGTATATCTAATGTCTAAATCATAAATATTGAATATTGGGAAAATATTTAATTTTAAATCATTAATAAGGGTTTGTAGTGAAAATATTAATAATCGTAAGCATATCCCCTAGGAGTGTTTAACCATGTGCATATTAAGGCCCATTGTTATGTACCAGGTTACCGTGTGTTATGACTGGGACTCTATTTTGGATTTTTTTACTCATAGGTACATTAATTCCAGAACCAAATCCACTTATAGTATCCATACATGGATGTATTTCCTTGAAATTACACATAAATTATATTTAAAGTTATTATAGTATGTTATTCTACACTTATTTTGAATTTCTATATTTGGGTTATGACCCCTAATGTAAGACTTATAAATCTAATTTCCAATGATGTTTCTAAACATCCAGTGATACCAACTATGACACCCTAAACCCAGAATCCCAAAGTTGCTGCATTATTTTAATAAATTGGCATGATTATAGGGAATAAATTCTCAAAGGACTGATCAAATTAGAATCCCAAGAAAATAGATTACAATTATCATCATTTCATTACAATTCAAAACATAAAATAAAATGTATATAATCCTTTGTGAACACCATTATTCTCCTAGATTAACCCTCCATATCTGTCATAATACACATCATATAATCCTAGGAAAATATAAAAATAGAAATGGATAAGCTTAGAAGATCAGTAAGGGTAAAAATATAAAAAAAATCTATAATTAATAATTAATCCTAAACCTTAAGGAAATATTTATAACTCTAACCCAATACCTTTTAACATAATCTTGATCAAAATATAACAGGAATAAAAAATACCATATAAAATTACCATGACCTTGGATATTCTACTAGTCAAATAATCACATGGAACATCTTTAACTAATATCATAATGAGGGAATTCATAATGCATGATATCTTCACTATCATGATATGCACTCAATATGTCCACTGATAAGATAAATCCTCATGATAGTTTATGTTTGTAGGTAGAAACCCATCTGTTTTGCATCAAGATCAATCCTCTTAACACTGTTAAACTGCTTGGAAGAAAAATGTGAATGGATTATTGACAATAAATTTTGTCCAATGAGACCTACCGATGAATTGAGGGGCTATAGTGGGCCCCACTCATATCTTATTAAGTCCAATAAATTCCTCATATGAAATGATGAAACATAAAAACGTAATCATCCATATTCAAAACAATTATATGAATTATGAATAATTTTTCCATAATCAATTAATAGTATATAAATAGAACATTCATAGTAAAACATATCAAAATACCATTCATACATTATGTTTGACTTTATCATAATAAATAAACCACAATTAAGCATAAAATCTAATAAAGGATGTTGATAGAGATGAAAATAATAAAAACATTTAAACTCTTTGAGATAAATATCTTTTTATTACATTGAAAACATAAAAAATCGCGAAATTTGAAAATAAAACATTTCATTTGAAAATAACCTTGTTTTCTTGAAAGGTAGGCTTAAAAATGTTATTGCAACATAATTCCAAACAAGAGCTGCACGTTCTGTATATGTTAAAAAAATTCTTTCCTTAATTTGTTGAAAAAGTCATAAAGTACCACCTTTGAAAAATGAAGGAAATATTCCATTGAAAACATTTTATAAAAATTATAACATGGATTAAAATGATACTAAATATATTTTGATAATATTTTGAAATAAATTTCATGTAACATGGACATGGATGAGAAATCTATACTAGTATATACTTATATATATAAGCATCAGATAATAATGAGATTGTGAAATTAACCCATACCTTGTACTTTACATTAGTTGAGGGTGGGTTAACCTTCTTTATAATGTTTAATAAATGTTATGAAATTATTCTAGAACCATATACATATTTAGGATATTATATATTATCCTATTATATGATTTTGTTAATAATATTTCGATATTACCTTTGTTTAGGATGGTAAGTGCTTCATTTTCCCATTCATGTTTTATCATGTATGTCATACTTGTTATGCGCTAGATTTAATTAATTGATATAATAATTGATTTAAGGTTAATGATAATTATTTTTACTCATTATATAAATTTCATAATCCTTATTTAATTGTTATCATGGAGAATTAATCTCACCGCATTGTAGAGACGGTAGGCCGAACATACGCATGAGAAATAATATCAATCCCTTTATGGTTAAATGGTAAAGAATTGGATGGTATATTAATTATATAAAATATTTATAATTTATATTATTTATTTATATCCTTTATACAAAACATTATATCCATCCAAATAATGTAGTGTTGAATAAAAAATTGCACCATGAAGTGGATATGATAACCCTAACGTACGCACACATCGTGATATTGTTATTCGTATGATGGATAAAATGTGGAATATGGTTGCAACATGATTATAATGACCAATAATTATATGAATGATACATGATATATTAATTTTCTATGGAAACAACATAGAAATGTGAAGTATAATAATAAAAGAACTCTGAAGGAGGTGAAAAAACAATTACATCTTTTTGAGGTATCTCATATTGATTTTCACAAAAGAACTCCATATAATGTCTTTATTCCAAAATTATGAGCAATATAATATAGTCAGGGAATATACTGGAGGAAATGGGTTTGGTTTTTATAAGAAAAATTGATTTATAAGTGTTAATTAAATAGGATGAGAACTTCCATTTTATAAGAGAAGTGAGGGACAATTTTGGAAGATCTTAAAATATTAATTTATAATATATTTATTTTAGGATTCAAATATCTAAAAAGTTATTTATTTAAAGTATAATATGATTATAGATCTAAAACCCTAGAAACAATTAATTTTAGACATGTTAAGGCCACAAAATTAACCTTATCTTTCGGATTAAAACCTTATTTAAACAGTTTAACTATTACAGTTTCTTCTTGTAATTTTACACTATATGGTTAATATAGTTACTTTAAGATAACAAAAGAACCCTAATTGGATCATATATAGAATATTTTAAATTATTTAAGTAATTGGACTGAAATACATATTTTTATAACTTTTATCTCATTTAATAAAATATTATTTATTTTAAAATATCATTTATGTCAATTTTAATAAAATTCAATATTTTCATTTTTAAAAATATGAAAACAAGAAGATAACTTCGATCAAAAATGTATATAACATGTATAATTTATCTATTAAATTATTTTATGTCATGAACTATGTAAAATTATTTTTAATTTAGTATTTTTAATATCATTTATTTGATATACCTATTAAAAAATAATTTGCACATCACTATTGTGTCAATATTAATAGAAGTTATAGAATATATAAAAATTATAAATAAATGTGTATGATGTATTTAATTATTTTATATTTACATTCACATTTATAATTTATTTTATCTCTTGGTTATATCTATATTAAAATTATTATACTTATAAGAAATCAGAGTGTGATATTTTGTGACATTAATTATTTTTAATAATATTCAATTCATATTCATAAATAAAGGTCAATTAAATATTTTCAATTTCAAACCATAGATGATTAGGGTTGGATTTCATCATCCAATAGAATTTTTACAGGTTTTAGGTTAATTTTATAATAATATTTTTACCGTTAATTACCGAATTTACCCAAAACTTTGGTAATAAAAAATCGACTAATGTTATTATATATAATTCCCACAAATAAAAGTAACATATTTACATAATTTGGACCCAATTATTCAAAATATGATTTTTTTTCAAATTTCAAAACTCGTAAGTTTCATTAATTAATTTGAAAATAATCACTTTTTGAGAATGGAAAACATCTTTTTAAAAGGTAAAACATTGCAAAAGATTGCAATGTTTTTACATCCAAATTCATTATAAATTTTATGCTAATGAGAAAAATTATATAAACTAGTCAAAATATATTCTATTTTTACATCAAAAACATTCATTAAAATAATTTATCTCAATTAATTGATTTGATGAAAAAAGATGTTTTCAATTAAAATTTAGTGTATTTTTACTGTTCATCAAAATACAACACATATCAAAAGAATATTAAAAATTCATAAAAAGTAAATATCTTAAACCTATTCCAAATAAGAATTTTATTTTTTAAAATAAAATATGTAAATTTTTTGAAAAATACATTTAAAATGGGTGCGCCATCAAAAGTTGGAAAATTTGATTTTTTTGAAAAATACTTCTTTTATCCAAAACAATTTTTTTTTCATATATCATTTATAGAAAATACATAAGATGAATGTTAAAATTATATAGAATATATAAAATTCAGTATTTGGTTAATAAAATATATAATTTCTAATTTAATTACTAGGTTATATATTATAATAAATTATAATATTTTGATAACTTGTTGTTGTTCAGTAAAATCAGGCATTGCATATAAAGCCATACAAATCATTGTTCTTTGTAGTCTAATAATATTATGTTTTTGAGTAAAAATAAATAAAGAAAAAAAATAAATTTATTTTGAAATTTTTTTTATAAAGTCTTAGGGTTTTACACAACTCATAATAAAATCATTCATACATGTTCCATAAGTTAATAAAATTTTCATCATATCATGACCCATAAAAAGATATGGGTTTCGTAAAAATCATATCCTTACCCGTGAAATTAAATGGGTATCATAAAAATTTCATATCTTCATAACCATTGGAAAAGAAATTTCTTTTATAATGATTTCATCAAAGAAAAACCTGTAAAAAGAAGTGGGTTTCAAAAGAATATAACCCCTGGAATAGAAATAGGTGTCATAAAACTAATTCTATTAAAACAAAAACCATTCAAGAAATAATATGAATGGTATTCTTAGATCATGTCTCCAATAGAGCATAAACTTCAAAATAGAATGACAAATTAGATGGATAAGGATTTCAAAAGAGCACATATAATATTTTTTATGTTTTATATACTTCCTCGGAAAATAGTTTTCATGAATTATTTTCCAAAAAACATTTTTTATAAATAATTAATTAGTATGTAATTTAAAATAGTTCTCATATAAAATTTCCTTTTTTCTTTGAAAAATCATTTTCAAAACATTAAATCTTTTCAAAACCATTTTCAATAAAAATAAACCAAAAACGTATCAATAAATCAAGGAAATATTTATATCTGTTTTTATATTACAAATATATTTTATAACCTTTTTCATTAAAAATATAATTGAAACCATTTAAATTATTCCTTGAAAATATTTAAAAACCTTCTTAAATAATATTTTTTTTGGAAAATATTTTCTTTCATTTAAAAAAAATAGATGTCCATATTATTAGGAATATCTGTTTCATAAAACTAAATCATGTAAACATGAAAAGGAATCTTCATATGAAGTATGACCATGATGGATGAAAATTTTCTACAGGTCAAACATTCCTTTGGTATCGTAGATGTTTAGAAAAGTTTCTCAAACGTAAAATGACAAGAATATTATATTATAAAACCATTTACTAAAATTTTAAAACAAGGGTAAACATTTCCATTAATAATTATAGTATAATTGTAATTTGTTTCTTCAAAAAACAAATTTTTGAAAGAACATATATTTTCGAACAAAACCAGAATTAAATTCCTATTTTAATAAAGACTTTTTCTTAATTATATTAAATACCATTGAGTGAAAAAATGGTACCATTTATTGGATATAATAATAATAATAATAACCATATTAGGATAACTTTTTTAAGATTTCTTGGGATATGGATCTTAATATATCATCAACAAAAGAGTAATCCTAAACAATATCTACAAATGTTGAGATTATAGCTATAAACTGTTACCGATATAGTAATGTTCAATCGTAATACAATGGAAAGAATAATATTACATTATTATAAAAATATCATGAAAATAATTATATTCATGATATACAATTTCAAAGGTAGTATTTAAACCTCATTGATAAATATAGGTTCATAACATGGAATATGCCTCAAAGAAAAAAAAATATGGAAAAAATTACTTTACCAATTAGGTAACTTTTGAAACATAAATCCCATGAAAGTAAGATCATAAGAAGAATATATAAATACCCATAAATATATGTATAATAATAATAGAATAAATTAATGTGTATTGTGATCAAAATAAAAAATAATTTAGTGGTTTATAAGGAATGTATCTCAGAGAAGTAAAAAGTGAGATGAAATTCCCTTACCTTATGTTTTTATTTCCATTGTACAGTTTCAAACCATTGAGATAAAAAATATATGTTTATTATAAATATAAAATATAAACCAATTATTACATCTAATACCATATATTATGGGATTATGGATTTATATTACCTATTTATGAAAAAATCCTTGTTAATGATACATTTCATGTAATATATGGTTTGTTTTTCATATATGTTTTGGCTTGTTATTTTGGATCCTCTTACATAGATAATTATTTACTTATATATAAAATGTAAATATTGATATAAATATCATATATATACAGTATATATTTTTAATTATAATAATATATACAATATATAAAAATGAAATAGAATACTTTGTTAATGCATATAAAAGCTCCTACGTACACAAGAACAGTGTTTCTTTTTTATTTTCATATTGAAAGCATGAATGTAAATGAAATATGTGTATATATATATAAAATATCACTATAATAGAATTATTATTTAACATATTTCATATAGATTCACTAAAATCATCTTTAATTGATTCTATGTAGAGTGTAAACGAATCACATCACCTTGAGGTAGTGGTAGTCCACACTTCCATAAACAAAATTACCATATTTTAAAAAAATATAGAGCATGAAGGTATGTGTTATATAATAATAATAAAAGAATAAATATTTCATAATATATATATATATTCCATTATAATTCCTAACCATGAGAGGTGGTAAAAATGAAAATGAAAAACATCATTTCGGGAGGTGGTAGTTCGTCGTACACAAGAATGGTAAGTTTGTTACCCACAAAATTGAAGTCTGTGTAAGTGTAGATATAAAATATAGAATATTAAAATATAAATATTTTGGGGATAAATAGGTTATTATATTATCATGTAATAATAATAATTGAGGTGGTGGAGAATGAAAAAAAAATTAAAGGATCTGGAGGAAGGATGTCATCTCTTATTTGAGTAAATCCTTTTAGTTTTCAGAAAAGGGATTCCTTGGATGAATTTATACCCAAATAGAGGCTTATAAGTGGAACTGATCGATTATATAAGCTTGTTTGAGTAGTTTTTTGGTTATCCAAAGGGTTGGAGAGTTGTGAGTAAGTGGGAGGGGTGAGTACATTTTCTTAGTTGAGGTGGAGTGTAACTCTTGTTAATTTTTTAAAAGTTAATTCCATCAACGTTAATCATATTATAAATTGAAACAATAAAACAAATTACAGAAAAGGTTGGATAATATCAATATACGGCCATAAAATTTATTTTTTACAAGTTTCTATACCATTTTGTCCCTTAAGTGTATGGTTCAGTCCTTTGTTATGTAAATTTTTCTGTTAAACATTATTATTAATTTTAATCACATTCACTAATATTGTTTGGTAAAAAACAAAGTTAATGATATTATAAAAACAATTTATTATGATACAAAATATTTAATCTATATTTCTAAATTATAATTATATAATTGGAAGAAATTAATTGAAATTTAATTCTATAGACAAGAGAACAGATCAAATTTTTATAGATAAAATGTTCAAATGTTTGGTTAGTTTTTATATACAATTTAAAAGAGAAGTTGATTACAAAGAAAAAATTGGATTAATTTATTATAATTTATCTAATTTATCTTTTAAAAAAACAAAAACATGATTCAACCATAAAAATGAATTATACAAAAAGGAAATTTTTAATTAAAACTCAGTATTATTAACTATTCATAAAAAATAACACTTCATAGAAAAATATCAAAAATTCATCCTAATAAAATTTTTATTCACTAATTTTAAAATATTGGTTTATTTTCTAAAATAATAATTAAAAAACTTTCTAAATAATATTAAAAAATGGTTTCCAATTAAAATGTAGTAAAATTACTTTTTAGAAGAATACATATTTTTATTCATAAAATTGGATTTATTCTTATCTTATAAAAATCAAATGTATTGGATTAGTGTGAATTTTTTGATGGACTATAAAATATTTAAATTTAATTAAAAACATTATTCCAAAGCATATTGTTTAATTTATTGAGATTTAATTTTATTAGTACATAGAAAGCACTAGCTCTCTTACAAAAGTTATTTCATTATTTTAAAATTGTTCTTCCATTAAATCAAACTAATTGATAACAAAAGGATTCAATTTTTAAACATGTGTAGATAATATCATCACAATTTAGTTAGTATTTTTTTAACCACCACTACAATGACTTGGTTGTACCTATTATAATATTTAATGAAACATGTTAATATTATGTTTTATTTTGGTAAAAAATATTCCTTGTGTGTAAGGAAAACTATTGAAGGGACTTCGTATTGTGTGAAATAGAAGAAAAAATAGTGTTGTCTGTACCATAAAATAATCTATTTGATGGTTATAGAGGACGATTAACTTAGTTTTGTATACAAAACAAACCAAAAATAGTACTTTAATGTAAAAAAACCATATTCCATTTTGTCTGAAATGAAATATTTCAAAAAAATCAATTAATTTAAAAAAATATTTCAAAAAGTCGTGGTGTGTTACAATTGGGAGAGGTACTCGATGTAATCTCTGAACTTCATTAATGTATAAATGAGTAATGTAATCAACAGAAAAAAATTTTATAGGATTGATAAAATGCACTAATATCATAAGGTGATTGAATATAACCTAAATATAGTTATCCCCTTTAGATTTTTTGGTGATTCAAATGATGAAATTCCTGGAAATGTTTTACCATTTCTATTCTAGTTGGGGTTATAGCCTAAAATCCCCTTATAATTCAATTTCAAAACCATAAATTTTTGATACATCAGATATTGTAAAATCCCAACCATTCTAGAAAAATCTCGTGTGTGTTTTTAGGTATTTCTTGTTGTTGTTATTAAGTACCTTTTGGTTATGGCATTACTAGGGATGTGTTTTGGTGATTTTTTAAGGAACATGGGAAGATAGAGTGTTGTGATTAATTTGTGCATGGTTTGGCCAAACTGTGTGCAAGATAACTATGGGGACAGTGGAGTTTGGCATGGTTAGCACATGGTTTTTCTAACCAAGCACTATCAAGTCGTTTGGGTAGAAGAATACTGCATGGTTAGCGCACAGTTTGGTCTAACTGTGTAGCTTCGTAGGTGAAACCGTGTTTGTAGAGTAGTTTAATCCAAAAATTTGTTTTCAAAGAAACCAAAACCCTGAATCCTCTCTAATTCGACCTAGTAATAGGCGTGAGAAATTATAGGTGTTCCCAATGCCTTACGAAGGGATTCAATGGCAATATGAACTCTGTTCATTGAGATCGAAATCTCGAATCGAAGATCCAATATTGTTCCAGTAAGTGGATTTCATCTTGATGATACTCTCATTCATTCCTCTATCTTTTCTAGATCATCACATGGAATATATCTCTAGTTTTCATGTATATAAACCTATGAGTTTAGTTCTAGATCTAAGATTCTAGATCAAGATCTTGATTTTCTTGATCTTGATGCCTTTGATCTTAATTTTGGATTAGTGATTTAGATCATGATCTGGATCTACGATGTTGAGCCGCTCAAATTTTTGGGATTTTCTCCTGGGATAATTTTTTTTAATAAACCTAGGTAGGAGGTCTAAATATAACTCCCATAGTTGTGATTTTGATATATTAATACAATTTTATGATTTTCTATACTCCCTTGATAAATAGTTTCCTATATTGGAGTAATTTGGAAAGTGGAATTTAATTGAGTTTTCCTTGTTGTTTAATTGATAATGGAATCATGGAATAAATGATGGAACTTTCCCAAATAGATATTTTGGAGATTTGTTTTGGGTTGAGATATTGTAATTGAGATATTAAATTATTGTGTTAAGATAATTATTTTGGGGGAATTAATTATGAAATAATGATGTTGGCTATGTATGATGATTAATTGTGAGAATTAATTATGTGCCATGATGTTGAAAAAAGATAATAAATTGAGATAATTAATTATGTGCCACGATTTAGAACAAACATGATTAATGGAGACAATTAATTATGTTCCAAGATGTGAGAAAATATAATTAATTCTGACATGTTGAGACTTGATATGGAAATTCAATTATGAATAATTAATTATAGAATTAGAATTGTGTTGATTGATTAATTAATTCGCAAATAAATTAATGGGTTATGTTCCTAGTTAATTGTTTATTTAACTAATGGACATTGAAATGTATAACAAATCATTGGACTAATAAAGGAATAATGTGGAAAAATCATGTGAATTAACGAATGATTAAATGGATGAGATTTTTGTGGTGCTAAACATGGCATTGTTGAATGATTAGAATTTGGGACCTGGAAATGGCATTCCTCATCAATAGTTATCCAATAATGAGATTATGAGGTTCTAGGAATGATGACATACACCAAAAGAGAAAAGGAGTACTAGGCATGATGACCTACACTCAACGAGATTGTGGTGCTAGGCATGATGACCTACACCAAATGAATGATAATAATGAACGATGATTCAACTGAGATTTGGGGTTCCTGGAATAATGACCTACACCAAATGATAAACGATATTTAATGATGATTCAAATGGGAAATTGGAATAGAAACTAGGCCTAATTTGATGATTAAATATTATATGACAATGTTATGACCATTTAAATTATGCATTATATTTATTTATTCATAAAAATAAAAGCAGTATCTTTTGAGTGGACTCATTTTAGACACTATGGGTGGGGGCCTACTGCGATGTACTCACACCTTATTCGGGATTCCATATATGAACACAAGTAGACATTATTTTTGCATGATAGGATAAGGGAATGGCCCTAGGATAGGTTGTAGTTTGGGTATTGGAGTACGGGAGAGTGAACCGGATGTGCTTCATGACCCAATTAGGAGTCCTTGTGTTTTTACATTCAGTTTCATTGAAGACACATTACATTTTCACTGTCCTAGAATGATTTACCTTTCATTTGTGTATTTTAATTTCATGTTTTGGTTATCATATGACATGGATTTTTTCTAGTTATTTATATTCTTCTACACTTGGTTATTGTTATTTTCTTCCATTCAAGTTTCATTGTGATAAAAGAGTGTATAATATCCCCAAGACTGACTTACCAGAACCTTGCTACTATTCAGTACCCTCTGTTGTATGCGGAGGTGAACCTAAGGGGATATGGTCAACTGGCTCGGGGAACCGTTCAGTGGCACCCAGGTCAGCACATCACAAAGTGGTATCAGAGGTGTTTTCATTACATTATTCTTATTTTGTCTTACTATTTTGGGAATGTTATATAGGATAATTGGAAGAGATGAGTCCTAGTAATGATCTCGTTCATGGGAATTGCAAACCCATATATGGGGGAAACCTGAGTACTCAAGGTGGGATTGTTCTGATTGATATTTACTGTTATAGTTGGATATTATTTCACCTTGTGTAATGCAGTTGGGGTGTGATGTGATATTTGTTTTGAATATTGTTGAATTTTGATTCATGGCCTAAAGAGGCATGATACATGATCTTACAAGCATCATTATAGGAACTCTGGATTGTTGTGACATGCATCATTCTAGGCACTCATGAGAAAATGGGTTATAGGTATGTTGTTGAACTTGAACTATTTTCCTTGTCGTGATATTGAAATAATGATGCAAAATGAGAATAAATGTGTGTCTAATGAGAACATTCATTGATGAATTGAGTTCGAATAATTAATTAATTGTTGAATTAATTAAATTGAGATAATATGATTAATTAATGGCTGGATTAATTAATGAGAATTTTTATACCCTTATTAGCCAAGACGTAGGAGTAGGATGGTTAAGGGAAGTGATAAGGTCTCTATATTGACCATGTGGCTAAGAAAAATGTGAAAGGACATGTTGAAACAAGTTGTGTTAGTTTCTCCTCTTACGTAAATTTAATATGGTTGTGTTAGGAGACCTAAGACATGTGTCTGGATTTGTAGATATAAACCTCCATGATGCTTGTAGAGGGAGAGGATGAGTGTTATGTCCCAAAATGAACTAATAGACAAGGAGCTTAAGGAAACATTGTAGTAAGCTAAGGAAGAAGGGGAGTATTTCAGAGGAAACATTTCTAATTTCATGCTGTTCTGGGAGAGAGAACTAGGGTTGGTTCAGAAAGGCATGTCTGAGTTGACAAGAGTCTTCCAACTGCAACACCCTCCAACTTTTACCTGAGAGGGAGGACCTGAGGGAGAATAATTTTTGATTGAGTCTATAGAGAAGATACATGACCACATGGAGACTCTAGATGAGAGGAGGGTCACATTGGATGCTTATATACTATGGGGTTTATCGAAACCCTAGTGGGACATTCAGGTAAGATCTGGACAGACTGATGATATGTTATAGAAGGAATTTCTGGAGAAGTTTTTGGAACACTTCTATCCAGATACATTTGGAAAAGATAACGCCTTTAAGCTTATTCATCTGACCCAAGGAAGCACGTCCATAATGTATTACGTTGAATGTTTCACAAATTTACTATGTTTTTCTATGGATTTGGTTGTAAATGAGGATTCATTGAAAAAAAAATTTATTACGGACTTAAGTGTAAAATTATTTCTACGATGAATGTCTTTAGGGTGAATAAATTATCAGAAGTTGTTAATCAGGCTCTCATTTCTCAGGGGAACATGAATGAGGCCTCCAGTACTGGACAAGTGGCTAGATGATCCAGGATTTTCCCTTCTGAGACCAGGAAGCAACGTCATGAGAACCTTAGTCAGAACAGTGGAAAATAAAGGTGGATAGTCAAGAGAAAAAGATACACAAGATCTTTCTCATGTTCTTTTCCACCGATGTGGTAGGTAGGGACACTATAATATACATTGGCCTCGACCAGGAATGGAGTGTCGGGTTTTTGGCAAGATGGGACACTGACAAATGTTTTCCGAGAAGCAACAACAAGCTGGTGTTTAGGGAGAATCTGCTCAAAGTCAGAGTTTGGGAAGGGGGTATTCTAAACCATATTGGCATGGAAGCTGGAGGTCTACTAGTGGAGGTAGTCAAGGTAGAAGATGTGGTGATTCAGGGTATGAGAGTCCGTATCAAAAGATTGGTGTTACTCATGGGAGTCAGATAACACCAAAAGGAAGAGGGAAATGACAATTACATGTAGTGCAACCTACAATTGTGGAGAGTGAGGATATTTCATTGACAGTGAGGCATACTATTCATGTTTCATCTACTTTATCTAGTGCCTTGTTTGATACCGGTGATTCTCATTCCCTTATATCTACAGATCATATTAATGGATTGAGCCTGTAAGTGGAGTCTATAAGTGGGGTAATGAATATCGATACACCATTGGGAACACGGGATAGGGACATCTATTTATGCAAGGGTTGTTCACTAGATATCAGAGAGAATCATTTTCTTTTGGGGTATCTATGTACGTGATATAATGGTCTTTGACCTGAATATGGGTATGTAATGACTAGTCACATAGCAAGTCCACATAGATTTTTACCGTAGGAGTGTGACCTTTGTTTCTCCTGAGGGTGACCAGTACGTTCTTCCTAGACAATGGGATATCCATGTAGGTAGAGTGGGGAAAATTACTCAGAAACTAGGAGAGCTCCAATCCCAAGTTATTAGTCTTTTTATGGATGATGGGAGTGGTAGGAAAGACGTCATTCCACTAGTATTATAACTATTTATGGATGTATTTCTTAAAGAATTTTCAGGGTTTCCTCCTGAGAGGGATGTGTAATTCACTGTTGATCTCATGTTTGGGGCTGAGCCTATATCTATTTCACCTTACAGAATGGAACCGACATAGCTTCAAAAGCGAAAAACTTAGTTGGGGGAGTTGGAAGATAAAGTGTTTATCCATCCAAGTACGTCGCCTTGGTGATCACCTATTTTGTTTGCAAAGATGTCCAACAAGAGACTACTCTTGTGTATCAGTTATAGGAAGTTGATTAAAATTAATGTAAATAACTGATGTCCTCTTCCACATATCGAGGATATATTTGACAATTTGAAGGGGGCTTCTATGTTCTCAAAGATTAATCTGAGATCAGGGTATCATCAGGTGAGATTTGGGACTTCTGATATACCAAGTAATTCTTTCAGAAATAGGTATGGCCTTAATGAGTTTGTCATAATTCTATTTGGGTTGAAAAATGCTCCAGTAGTGATTATGGCTGTGATTAAAAGAATCATTCATCTGTACATTGATCAGTTTGTGGTGGTGTCTGTGGACAACATCTTGGTGTACTCAATGACTCAGGATGATCATTACCAATATCGTGATATCGTCCTAGGTACACTGAGAGAGAATAAACTTTAGTCCATGATATCTAAATGAAATTTTTATATTGACATGGTACACATTTTGGGGCACATCATCTCGAAAGAAGGTGTGGAAGTCGACCAAAAAAATGTTTAGGCAGTGATTTCTTGGGAGCAGCCCAAGAATGTTTTTGATTTCAGATGATTTTTGGGATTAGATGATTATTATAGGAGGTTCATCCAAGAAATTTATGATTTAATAGTATCTATTATAGGTTTGAACAATATAGGGATAAATTTATTGGATATTATAATGCATGAATTCTTTCAAGGAGTGTAAGTAGTGCTTGACATAGGAACCAATTTTGATCTTACCTGAGTCTGGTGAGGCGTACATGGTCTATTGTGGCTCTTCTAGGAAAGTAATTTTTGTTGTGTTAATGTAAGGGGATTGATTATTTGCTTATAATTCTTTGCCATTAAGGCCATATGAAAGGAATTATCCTACGCCTGAGCTCGGGATGGGAGGAGTGGTTCATGGTATTAATTATTGGAGACAATATCTTTTGGGTGAAAAGTTTAAAGTTTTTATAGATAAAAAAATATTGATGTATGACTTTTCACAGCATGACATTAATCTTTGTAAATGAAAATGGTTAGAGTATATGCAGTCCATTGATTTGGAACTGGTATATACACTCGGAAAGGGGAATAGTCTGGATGATTCCATGAGTAGGAAAACATAGACTCAGTTGTACATTAGTCATGTGTAGAGTGGAAGATGATGGCTTTGCTGGTGAAAATGTGTGTGGTATTCCAAGAGAGTAAGGAGAGGAAGAATCGGGTTTCTGTAGTATTGGATTCCACACTCTTGAGACAAATCCGGTACAGGAAGTATGATGGTTCATAGTGTTTAGCATTAAGGGAAAGCATTGATGGTGGGGAGACACCTAGAGACTGGATGATTGATGAGGACTGGATAATCTATCTGAAAAATTGGGTTATTGTGCCTATGAGTATGTGAGAGGAACTCATGTGAGAATTTCATGCTTCATGGTGGGCAGTGCGTCCTAGGGTGAAAAAATGTACTGTGACCCCTGGAGTCTGTTTTGGTGTCCATGAATGAAAAAGGAGAAAGTAGGGTTCATAAAAAGATGTTTCACCAGTCAGCAAGTGAAGGTAGGGCATCAATGACCTGGAGGCCAATTGTAGACATTTTATAATCTTGAATGGAAGTGGGATGAAATGACTATAAATTTTTTTTATAGGACATCAAATAACTCTTTGAATGAATCATGTTATTTTAGGTCGTTGTGAATCAAATAACGAAGGTAGCACATTTGTTGTCTACCAGGGAAGCAATTATAACAGTGTTGGTGGGAGAACTGTACGTGAGAGAGATAGTTGTTTGCATGGGGTGCCATAGACTACTATTTCAGATCTCAATTTTTGCTTTACATCACGCATCTGGTAGGGCTTAAAAAAGTATCTTGGTACATAGGTATTGTTATGTATGACCTTCCACCAACAGAAATATGGGTCGTTGAAGTGTATCATACATTTGTTAGAGGATATGCTCTGTGCAAGTGTGCCTTACATGGGTGGTTCCTAGGAGATACACATGGCTTTAGTGGAGTCCACCTATAACAGTAGTTATTAAGAAACTATTCAAATGGAACCATATGAAGAAATTTATGGAAGACCTTGTATTCGTTCGGCTGTCGCCTAGATTGAGTCACCAAAAAATATGGATGTAGGACAACCTAGCGCCCATGTTTGTGGAACCGTTTGAGGTTCTAGAAAAAATAAGGCTAGTTGCATACCGATTTGAACTTCTATAGAAATTCAGCGTTATGAATGAAATTTCCCATGTCTCAAAACTACAGTGGTATCACCCAGACCATTCTCTTGTGATTGATGAAGAATATGTGGATCTTGAGTAATATGATTCCTTTGAGGAGCACCCGATATTTTTTCCAGGTCATAGTGAAAATCATTATGGGGAAAGATTGTGCTATTAGTTCTTGTGTTTTCGAATCATGGAATGCTTCAAGAGGAAAGTTTGGAATAGGAAAAAGACATGAGGGTTCAGTGGACTAATATTTATGGCTCAAAATCTTAGAGATGTTTAGGAGTGTAGCTAGATGATGTGCTTTTATAAGGTGGGGAGATTGTAAGATCCCGACCTTTTCTGGAGAAATATCATGCATGTGCTCATGTATTTATTCTTTTTTTATGTACATTTGGGTTGGGGTATGACATGGGGTGTGTTTGGGTGATGTGTTATGGAACATGGGAAGTTAGGTGGTTGTGCATGGTTTGGGCATGGTTTGGCCAAACTGTGCACAAGAAAACTACGCAGATAGTGGAGGTCATAACATTTGGCACACTGTTTTCCTAACCATGCGCCATCAAGCCATGAATTTAGTGGAATACTGCATAGTTAGGGTATTTTTAAGCCTAACCATGTAGCTTCCCATGTGAGATCATGTGCATGGAGCAGTTAAATCCATAAATTGGTTTTAAAACCTCCCAGACCCCCAAAACATCTATAATTCTACCTATGCTCAGTCTTGAAAAATTCAAGGTGTTCTTGAAGCCTTTCGAATGGATTCCATGGAAATCTAAGTGCATTTCATCGAGTTTGAAAGCCCAGATCAAATGTTTGTTCTTGTCCTCGTAAGTGGAATTCATCCAGATGCTTCTCTAATTCATTCCTCTATCCTTTCTAGATTTTTCATGGATGATCTCCCTCATTTTCATGGATCTAAAAATATGAGTTAATATCTAGATATCGGATTGTGGGTCAAGATTATATATTTTCAATATCTTGATGCCTTTGACCTTAATTTGTGTTTAGGGATTTAGATCTGAAGCTTCATCGATGACGTTGTGACACTCATAATTTGGGGATTTTCTGTTGGGCTAATATCCATTAATAAACTGAGGTATGTTGTCTAAATCAAACTCCCATAGTCACTATTTTGATATGTGAATGTTAGTTTTTTATTTACTATAATCCCTTGAAAAATGTTCTCGTAAATTTGAGTAATTAGGAAAGTGGAATAAAATTAAGTTTGCCTCGGTGGTTAAATGATAATTGAATAATGGAACAAATGAAGGGGGTTTCCCAAATTGATATTTTGGAGATATGTTATGGGTTGAGATATTGAATTGTTTTGTTAAGATAATTAATTGGGGGAAATTATTTATTATATAATGATGTTGGCTATGTAAGATAATTAAATGTGAGAATTAGTTGTGTTTCATGATGTTGACCAAAGTTAATTAATTGAGAGAATAAATTATGCGCCATGATATTGACCAAATATGATTAATTGAGATAATTAATTATGCTCCATGAAGCATTCAAAGATAATTAATTTTTAGAATTAATTATGACATGTTGCGATTTTATATGAGTAATTAATTTCAAATAATAAATTACTGGATGATAATTGTGTTGATTGTTTAATTATTTGATGAATTAATTAATGGGTTACATACTTAGTTAATTATTGAGTTAAATAATGGCCTTTAAAATGATTTACTAAACATTAGATTAGTAAATAAATAATGGGTAAAATTCTTGTGAGTTAATGAATGATTAAATAGAAGAGTTTTTTGTGGCTCTAGACATGGAATTCTAGACCGGTTAGAAATTGGTTCTTGGACATGGCATTCTAGACCGATTAGAAGATGGGACATGGACATGGAGTTCCTCCCCAATAGTTATCCAAGATTGTTATTATGGGGTGTTAGGTATGATGACCTACACCGAATGAAAAAAAGAGGGCTAGACATGAAGGCATATACTCAATGAGATTGTGGTGCTAAGCATGATTACCTACACTAAATGAATGATATTAATGAATGATAATTCAAATTAGATATGGGTTTCTTGGAATTAAAACTTACACCCAATGATTAATGATATTGAATGATGGTTCAAATGTGATAATTGAATTTAAACATTGCCTAATGTTATGAATAAAGATTAGATGACAATGTGATAAATGTTTAAATTATGCATTGTATTTATTGCTTTATAAAATTGCATGCACTATATTTTGTCTGGAATCATTTTAGACATCATTTGTGGTGCCCTACTGAGTTGTACTCACACCCTATTCAGTCCTTCTGATCGGACCTTGAGTATAATTTTTTTTGTAGGATGGGATAAGGGAAAGGCCCTGGGATAGGATTAATCTTAGGGATTGGAGCGTGTTAGAGGGAACTAGAAGTGGTTCAGGACCCGTTTGGGAGTTGTTGTGTCTTTACATTCAGTTTCATTGAAGACACTTGAAATTTGCATTGTCATAGCATGATTTACCATTTAGTTGAGTATTTTAATTTCATGTTTTTATTATATTATGACATGGATTTTTAAAGTTATTTAGATTCTTCCATACAAGGTTATTATTATTAGCTTATGTTGGTGTTTTATTCTAATAATAGAGGGTATAGTCTCCACAAAACTGACTTACCAGACCCTCACTTCTAGTCAGAACCCTCTGACATATGAGGAGGTGTGCTTGAAGGCATGTGGCCAACTGGCTCGGGGCACTGTTCAGTGGCTCCCAGGTTAGAACATCACAGGTATTGAGATATATTCTTGAATATACCCCTTTTCATATTTTCCCATGAGATATTTTCTTTTGGATATCTATATTTCTATGTACATAGAAGATGATCGAAAAATGAATAAATATGAGTTTCATCGAGAAAATCCTTTTGCAACTCTAGTACTGATAGGACACATACTTGGTTCATGTACACTATCATTCCAATAAGATCATGGTTTCACTCTAGAACATTCTTCACCTTCTTCTATAATTCAACATCTCCTTATCTTCCTTCTTAATCCTCTAATGGATGAATGGTTGATACTTATTTTGATAAAGATAATATATTCCTCCCTTTTTTAATATTTCAAGGAATAAATTCTAAAAAGCCATAAATATTAGTTCTCTTTCAATACTCATATTAAAAAACTAGAAGATATCATTAAAAATCAGAGCATCAATATCTTTTTTCACCTTCCCTATATTGTAATGTATTGAGGATTGAAAATAATTGATTAACTTTAACTGAATAATCTGGTGCATAATCAATTATTTATTTGTAAATATATACTTTAAGATTTTATAATCACTATATATATATATATCACACCTATCACCATATTGATATAGCCTCTATATATTCAGTGAAATTTTTTTTTGGTCTAGTCCAAATCGTGAGTAGGAAATTATATTGATGAATTTTCAATTGGAAAGAGGCATAAGATATTTCCATTTCTATATTCACAATGAATCATCCTAATACCTTATTTTTTAAAATACTATATATCACAAACCCGTCTCCAGTATAGGGTAGTGTAAGCGTAGTTGTGATGGATAACCTTCACAATAGTGCATTGAAATTAACCTCACATTCATCTTTCTATAAGAACATAGATACCTTCCAATTCAATACGGTGACTAGGTTATATAGTTGTTATAAATATATCATAGATAATGGGTATTATCATGACAACCCAAGACAACTATGGATCTCAGTGAAAAACGTTTTTTCTTGGCTATTTCTCAATAACATCCTTATTTTAAGAATCCACTAATATACCTTCACTTGAAATTATATGACACAAGAATGATACTTTTTATAACAAAAATTCAAACTATGTAAATTTAAAATATATAATATCCTTAATAATGGTATTTATCTTAATTCTAAAATTATTTTCATGTTATTCCTTATTCAATTAATATATAATAATATCATCAACAAAGCTTACCAAAAACTGATCATGGTAATCTCCAAGGTATATTTATTATATCCATGATTATATCCAGATCATTGGAATGTCCAAATGGAAATACAGAATTCATAGAGACCATACCATGTACAAAAGTCTATCTCAGGTATATCCTCCTTCTTAAAACATTTCTAGTGATATTCTGATCGAAGATCAATAAAGGAATAATATTGTTACCTCAATAATTTATCAAATACATAATCATTATTGTCTAGTGGATTCATGGTTTTAAAAATTATTTTGTTATGTTCCTAATTAAAAACTCAATGAATCATTTATTCACATTTCTTCTTAACAAAAAGAATAGGTTCACCAAATGGAGAAGCATTAGAAGGAAAGAGTCTATTATTTAGATTCTCTTAGAGTTTATTCTTCAATTCCTAAAACATAATATGAGACATTCTATAGGGATTATTTGGAATATGGGTAGCACTATGTATGGGTTCTATTTAAGGTTATTCTAGGAAACACATCTATAAATTCATAAACAAAATGTCATATAATCGTCGTATCTTCAATGTTGAGTTTGTTCCCAACCATATGAGATGACTATCCCTCATAAATTGGTAGTATTAAAAATATAAAGGTTGAAATTTATATTAGGTGTTTGGGATCATGCTTTCCCTGATAGAATATAATATGTTGATTCAAAATATCAAATATATCTTTGAAATTTTGTAATATCATTTTCAGAGACATGATTCATCATTCAGTTAATAATGGATTAGTACTTATGTTAAATTATGGAGATTATGTTAAATTATGCAACACAATATTGATGAATCATTTCATGGAACAATTGGTTTCTATATATAGAAAATATTGTTAATCATAATCGGAGTTTTCTGCACTAATATTCCCATGAAAATATTAGTTTGGACACCACTTGTACTGGTTTTCTCAACTGGGAAATATATCTATTGTCCTTGGGGGTTGATTACATTTCTTATTTTATGATACACCACTAAATAATGGATCCAAAATAGGAATCTCATAATAATCATGAATATTGGTCTATAAAATAAAAATCCCTATAATGGTATAATTTTCAAAATACTATAAGGGATTATCATAATTCTCAGGTTAGATGTGTTCATTTCAAATTTGGTTCCCATGATTTCCACTAAACATACAATGATACCAAATGTACCAAATCCAACTCTAGGAACCAAGAGATGGGTTCTATATTATTACATTGGCATAAGATACAAGGCATATCATCTTAATGGACTGATAAGTTTACCAGTCTTGATGTACCTAATAACTATATGATTATCATTTTATATGGGAAATATAAAATACATATCATAAGAATCATTCTTTAATCCTTTACATTACTCATCATATCCTTCTTCAAAAATTGCAGAACGGGAACAAAATAAATTTTGAGGTTTGATTATCATTAATATTTTTATACGACAAAATTTATCTTGAGTAAATAAGGAATAATCAATACGCAAAGGTAAATAGCGGAATTCACATTCCATTTAACCAATAAATTGAGAAATAAATAAATCCATGGATAATATTAGTGGTCTAATCTCAATAATAATAATAACTAATATATAAATGAATGGAATTCATATTGTTGGATTTTATAATCTAGTATGTTATTATATCTTTACCATCAATACCTCATGCCAAGATAGTTTAATCGATGGGTAGATATATACCAAAAAACTATTTAACAATTTTTATAACATATTTTTTCCAAAGGACCAATATATGCATTGAGGGGATATCTATAACCTACCCCACATATCAATGAATGTGCAATGCATTCTTTAGGTATTTAATGATCAATTTAATTTATAAATTAATATAACTTATCAATAAATGATCATATTGAGTAAATAATATGTAATTTGAGGATTTCCCCTATCATTAATAGTAAAACTCCACATATAGAAATGGAATAACATTTAATCAATAATAATTTAAAAGATTTATAATAATATTTATATTTAATAGAAAAGTAATGTCTAATTAAAATTTATCAAAATAAAGTTAATGTTTTAAGAGATAATTAAAAATAATAATAATATATAACAAACAACCTTCAATTCATTAAAAATGTACATTTTTAAATAATTTCATATATTTGGTAGAATAATATAAAATATAGAAATAATTTAAAATATGTTTTTATTTAAGATTATAATTTTTAAAACCATTAAAAATTTATAGAAGAAGCTAAATATTAAAAAATGGTTAAGGAATCAAGAATGTCTGTTAACGACATACATGTTAAAAAGAAACCTTCCTTTTTGAATTTTTGTAAATAAATAAAGAAAAAGAAATAAAATAAATTGAAATATTCCATTAATTTTTTTTAAAATATTATAGGATATCATAAATATTACATACTAGATTATTATAGTAGATAAAAAAGAATTTTGTAAAATAATTTTCAAAAAGGTCGACATAGATAAAAAAATAACCAATAAAAAGAGAAATAAGAATGGATTTTATTTGTTTGATTAATGTAGAAATTAGAAGAAATTATGGAAGAAATTATATAATCATTAACTATATATAAGATAAATAAATATATTTTGTTTACAAATATTAGATTATAATATTCCCTCCACGTAAATAAAGGAAATACAAAAAATGAGATGTTAAAATAAATCTTTTCATGTTTGGTAACTACTAAAATTTATCCATATAAAAGAGTAAAATTGAATTGAATCATAAATAGTCATGAATAAATATATGTCAATTTTAAATAAATAAAATGTTAATTATATACACCATATAAAAATAATTACATTCATAATAAGAAATATGTCTTAGTGGAGTGGAAATTGAGATTAAATCCATTACCAAGATCATAATGTCAAAGTGAGAATTAATCAATGAATTAATTATGTGTTAAAAATTTTAATCCCCATAATTAAAGTGAATTTAAAATATAGTTAAATTAAATGGTGATTCTCATATAATTTTTTCATAACATAATAAATAAATAAGTGATATAACCCTATGAATTTAAATTGAGTTAAAGAATCCCTTACATAATGTTCAAATTTACCCATATGTTCTCTAAACTCCAATATAATAAATGTGAATTTATTATAATTCTATTAAATAATCATATTAATATTGATAATTAAAAATATAAATATATATGATCCATTTATAAAAACTTATCACCAGCTTGTTAATAATATTTTATTATTATCATTGTTTTGGGTAATAATTGCTTCATTGTTATGAGAATTTTTGTTATGTAGTTTCAATGTTTGTTATTTGATTACTATTAAATAATATTTATTTTTTAATAATTATATAAATATCATATATATTAATTATATATATTTTTATTCATATATAAAAGTTACAGATAGAAAATGTAATTACACCACTCATAGATATGGTAGGTCGTAGGTAAAAAATGATCATTTTTTTCTTTTTTAGAAGGATGAAATGAAAGTAAGGTAAATAATAATTCTCTTTTAATTAATAATTATAATATCATATATATCATATAAATTCATTAAATATATCCTTATTACTCTTCATGCAAGGTATAAATGAAAAATGGATCACATCTCTTCATGGAGGTGGTAGTTCACTATTACACATGAGCAACATTATTGTATTCCGACAAATTGGAATGTAAGAAGGTATATATATGATATTCTTGTTCCCAAAAAAATAATTAAGTCATAAATATCATATTTAATCAATATTTTTATTTTTATAACAATCCAAGTAATGTGGCTATGAAAAATGATTTACACAATTATATTGATACAGTAAGTTAAATATACGGACAAATGATGATTTCACATATGATAAGATGTAAAATGGTTTTATATTAATCATAATAAAAATAAGTATATTTATAATAATTGAGTTAGTATTTTAGGATGGTTAAAAAATATGTAGACAAAGTAAAAGAGGAAATAAACTTAATATAATCATCCTATCATAATTTTTTAGGTTTAGACATCATATTAGACCTTATACAATGGATAAACACAGTTTATATCCAATTTCAACCTTAACTGCGGTAATGATTTATTAAATACTAACGGATTATAATTTTACATATGTGGAAACAATTGGCCCCTAAATTTCCACTATATGACGTTATAGTCTATAAATTATCACCCTCTTCCACTTCTAACATTTTTAATTAATTTTATATAATCTATTATAATAATATATTCATTAAATATCATTAATGTCGTTTTTGAAACCATTGATTTAATTTTCATATGAAAGACACCATGAAAAGTTTGTAATTATAAAATCATCGTTTCAGTCATTAGTAATATAGTAAAATAAATGTAACATTAATATTCATCTAAATTTTATTAATTTAAAACAATTTAAATTAATTTATTTTGTTTCTAAATCATTTTGATAAATATTGTATCGTGGTTGCGTAATAATTTATCACAAATATTAAATAACTAAAAATTGAAAAAATTACTATGATAAAATAAATAATTCATAATTATAATTAAAATTTAAAACAAAACATAAAAACTTTTTATCCTTATAGAAAAATATTAGATTTATTAATTTCAAGAGTAGGACATTTTTTTTTCTTAATGTAATATTAAAATAAATATGAAATAAATATGGAATGATGTTGCCATAATTTCATGAAATGTTTGAAAATGGCTGAAATAAATTCATAAAATAGGATAATGTCATGTTTTAGGGAATTATTAAAGCATTATCCAAATGGTGTAACCATGTTTTACCCATTTTAACCGTACTAAGGTAAGAAATATCCACCAAGGTTTTTATTCAAAATGATAAATGGGGAACTACTTATCAAATTTGAAAATCTTGATTCAAATATTTATTCCATTTTATTCTACTCAATTTAAATAATATTATAAAATAATTTAAGATGATATAATTGTAAGGAAAATTAGGTTTTCAAGAAAATGCATTTTTATGTACAAAAACGACTTAACAACAAAATATAGTATATTTTGGATTAAAAATAATTAATTAGTTTTTTTAGTCCATGCCAAAGAAATGATACGTATATTTTTCATTTAAAATAAACTAATCTTTTAAAAAAATAATATTTTTCACTATTTACTGAAAACCCAATATTTCTAGAAAAAATCCCAAAATTTCAACCTATGATAATATTGGAATATGAATTCAATATAATGTAGTTATCAAATAATACTTTTTTAGACACAGTTCATTTACACTCACTGTTTTATTTAATTTATGTTATCAAAGAAATTTATTTAAATAGAAACATATAAAAAATCATTGGTTGTTAAAGAATAACTATAGAGTTCATCATGTATTAAAGAATAAAACACACTAAACATCATGGAGAATAAAATCACATGTAATGGATTTCTACATGGAATATGGGTTTTCAACAAGAACTATACAATGATGTCTCAAAATAAATCTAATTCAATAATTTTATTCTAGTGTCACATACCTTAAGGTGTCCATCGAAAAAATCAATTATGATGTTTCTCAAAAGTAGGAATACAAATTCATTCGATCCTTTAAAGATCTAAGAACATATTATAAATTAAATTTTTATCCTATAATCGGTTATTGGGTCTATCCAATGATCATTCAGCCATCATGAATCCATTAATGTATAATATATTCAATATTTTAATCAAGAAGATGAATAACTCATGATGATCGTTCTAAAAAAGAATACCCAAAAACATTATCATTCATAAAAAATTATACATCAGTCAACGAATCATCATTTACACATCAGAACATCTACCAATGTACCATGTAATCAACAATAGATCAAGGTTACATAACCAATCCACTATCAAAAAGAGTAATATGTTGATGATTCAATAATACATACATGTTGAACACTCATTGTCGAAGGTATATATCATTTTGGTTATGAAATTATGTGAAATTTCATGACACTCAATAGATATAAAAAGTAAGAAGAAATTAATCACTAGATAATCAAGTAAAACATAGATCCTATATAGATCAATGCTCGTTTCGAAAATAAGATGAAGAAAATGGAATAGATCTATTTAGAACAAATCGGTCAAATGATAATGGATTGGTCAATGTTTGACAGATTAAGGGGAGACTAATGGGATATATTTATGAACGAAGAGGGAGATTTCTAATCTAATATAAGATAAATGGGTTGGGATTTCAAATTTGAAGGTTGTAAAAAAACACATACCATTAAAACATGTGGGTGTATTTAATGGAACCATGGATTGGGTGAATCAGCAAGATAATGGACATCACTGGCCAATCATTGGAGCCACCAGTTGTCCAGTTCCAAGTCACTGATTGGTCGGTGTGCTCTAAAAAATGATGTCCTTTTTTCCATGGCCACTTCTTGGTCAGTGTGGCCTGTTATATACAAAATACCCACTAGAACCCCACCATGGAGCTAATTGTAGTTTCCCATCCACAATATGGACAATACATCACTAAAACATCAATAATAAATTCACAATCCATTATCATTTAAATTATGTCCTATAAATATTCAGTATTAATGAAGAAAAAAAGTGGAATTTAATAAGTATAAACTAGAAATATCTCACACTTAAAAATAAAATTTTGATGTTATAATTCTAACCTTATAATGACTTCTTGTCGTTAAGAATTATATTCAAAGGATATTTTGGAAAAAATTGGACATAGAGCCTGAACATTAATGTTTCATTCCCATGTCTCCTCATAGATCCAACCATAAGGATATTAAACCTATACTAGTTCCACCATATTACCATGAAGAACTTTACCACTTCGAGTTAAGATCAAAACTAGGTGCCTGATGTATGATGCCTTAGTATCTCACTCAAAATACTTACAATTGATGACATGTGTATTCACAGGAATATAAGTTTGGTCATATGAAAAATAGAATAAATTATGGGTACCTCAATAGAGAGAAGTAATATCTAGATTATTTGACTATTTAATTACCCTCTCATTGATCTCTAAGGGTTAAACATAAAGTGATGATAGCTATCATTATTTCATTAAACATTACTAGCCTAAATGGGGACCCACTATAAAAAATACATGATCACCTACAATAAATTTAAAATGTATCCACATATGATCGTAATAGGACATTTGATAATTTGGAGTTTATATCAACCTCGTCTTGATAATCTGATCTCTCTGAAAGGTCTCTTGTACTATAGTCGGCCCCACAACCACTGCCTCACCAGTCCCATGCCAATAGTGTTGTGAAAGACATGACTTATGATACAGATCCCCACAAGGTTCTATATGAATCAGATCCTAATAACTGTATTTTTAGGATAAATTGACCAAATATAGGTGATTATATGAAGATTTTCTGGGGTTTAGGGTATATTCTTGAGGAATATCCTCTAGCATGGGAATCTTCCATTCAAACTGTCCCCCAGTCTGGGGATGGTACACTATGACCAGTAACAGCTATGTCCCTAAGGCCTTATGTGAGATACGCTAAAAACATGATGTAAAATGTGCATCTCCATCATATATAATTATAAAGGGAAATCTATTTAATATTAGTATCTCACAAACATATGGTTTTCCTAGATCATCTATTGAGTGAGTCTCACAGATCAGTAAGAAATGAGATATGTTAGTTAGCTAGCTGATAATCACCCATATAGAATGACAAATCCACAAGGTACTAGATTCCCCTTCAAAAATTCTATCATGATTTTCTTCCACATCTACATGGTCACTATATGTGTCTAGAAAAAACCACCAAGAGACTATTTCTTGGCCTTTGACCTCTGACATGCATGGTAATGGGAAACAAAACCAATAACAACCCTCTTCATTCCAAGTCACTAGAACTATCACTCTTAGTCGAGGTATATCATTGTTTCATCAGGATGTACTTCCCAATTATAGTTATGAAAGTATCTCTCAAGATATTATCTAATAGAAGAAAAGACTACAACTCACCCATGTAGAAGGATTACATCATCACTTTCCAATTACCACATGGGTATCGAGTAACCACCAACTTGATTTTCCAATATCAATACACGATCTTGGTTAGTTTCCTATCAAAATAGTGCACACATAATTGATCACCGATCCTCTAAATAATACATCCTATGGTCATCCAACAAGGTGATTAGGTGCCAGTACTCCTTTGAAATCCAATCACCAAGATCATTATTTTTCTACATGTTACATCTATGAGTGTCTACAATGATATTTTCGTTCCCTAGTGAATAATCCATCTCAATGTCAAATATATTTAGGTACTCTTCCCAGTGCCTCTAGCTAATTTTTATGTCCCAATGTGTTAGGAAATTGTAGCTTCACTTGTGGTCAGTGTTGAAGATAAAAATTATTCCAAATAAATAGTGTTACCAACACTTCATGGTATGGACCATATCTACCATCTCAAAGTCATATGAAGAGTATTTCTTCTCATGGTATCACAACTGAATAACCCATTAGAAACTACCTTCCCCCATTACATTAGCATTACTCCAGGACTAACACCTGATTTATTATAATATATTTCATTTCCAACTCGTATCTCTATAATCATAAACACTAGAGATTTATTCAACTTCCTCTTTGGCTCAAGAAATGACACTTCACATTTTTTTAACCATTGAAAAATCAATCCATTATTATAAAATGCATTAATGATTGATTAAAAATGAGAGAATTCATAGATAAAATATCGATAATATCAATCTAACCCCGAAAGCTTATGATCTTGAACATATTATGGGAACATGTCATGGATATCATTACCTCTTCTTTATACAGGTCCATTGATATACCTATCTCAAATAACACATGAAAATATAATTTCACATAATGAATAAAAAAGATACACTTCAAAAGATAAGAATATAGATAATATAAACCATGTTCCCTTAGGACTATCTCTATGTGTCTATAATGACTCTATAGGCTTGATGAGTAGATGGGGATGTCATTAGAAAAATCGTGATGAAAAAGTGAATATATGCATAGGGATATTGATAATGAGATCCATGAATAGTTACAAAACATTCTTCAATTAGAAAGATTTACCAAGTGCACATATAATCCATACATTATCTGAAATTGAATTATATTTATTACCTCCTATATAACTCATAGTTGGTGATATCCTGAATGAATATGAATCTTGGAAAACCACTAGGATCGTTGCAACTAATAAAAGAGATTATTAATCTGTGACAAGGGATATATGATCTTGACCCTAACCTAGTTCAAATTCTGGTAATCCATAGAATGTTTAAGAATTATATCCATCTTCTTGGTGAGTAAAATAGGTACACCCCATAGTGGAGTACTCTGCTAGAGAAATACATTTTAATCTATATCCCCAATATGTACTTTGAACCCCATTAACTCAAACAATGTCATATGATATGGGGGAATCAAAATGGGTTTTGTACATCACATAATCTATATCTCAAATTCAAATCCTCTATCAGGGTGGAGTCATGTGTTGTCATATGGAATTCCATCCCAATAGTTATCCAAAAAAGGATGAAAAATGAGGTATCTACCACTGATCCTACATATAATCAACACCTGAAATATTTGTCATGATCATCTTGAGGAGACAAAATTTTAGATCAAATCATCCTTCCAAAATTTCCCATTCACCAGTCATAAAGATAATATCTATCATAATCAAAGTAAATGATACCAATATTTGAAAGTAATTAGTGAGATATTAAAAGTTGTTCATTTAGTCCATATCGTTAATCTCATCGAATCATTTTATCTCTAGAATCATGAAGTACCATAATTGTATATGGCCATTAAATACTAAAGGAAACTATGGGATCGTTGAATTTGGTACACTTTCATTCCCAGCATTGTATTAAGGGAAATTTACTCAGAGGATAACTTGATCATTATGTCACGTCGAATAATGAATTGTGAAGATATTATGTAACAGGAAGCACCGATATCACAAAGTCGTAGATAAAGATGACCTGATCAAAGATGTACCCTGAAAAGTAGATATTACCCCACAACCATCTTCAAGAGTCTGATCCACTATGTAAGCATAGACTACCTTTGGTTTGAAACCATATCACTAAGATACCCGACCTTCCCCTGTAATCATCATTGAATCCTAAAACTAAGGATCTCAACCAAATATCTAGGTCATAGATTTCATCATTCCAACAACTGTGTAGATCCTAAGCCTCTAAGCCCTAGAGGGAAACTCTTGGAGATTCCCATCATTCCACACTATTGATGGGTGGTCTCATATGTTGTACTAAACATGGGATAATGGCTAACCATCCCATACTTGAAGCAATGTTGGACTACCATGGACATGGATAATGAATCCATTCCCTTATTAAACTATGTAATACTACTTACTATACATTACCTACCCTCCTCTTACAACTATGTTTGGTGACACTCATCAGAGTTGTAGGATATCAACCCACCTGGGTAATAATGTATGACAACCCTGATCATTTATTACACAATTAAACATAATTTATTAAATAAAAATAACTTGATACAAAATAAAAGATTGATAGGTCTATGGTCTTTGGGGATTATGATCATTATAGAACAAATTAAAACATAAAATACAACATCTTTATTGAAAAATTCCTTTACATGACCACTACATTCCCTCATACTTAGGATTTCATGGGATAACCTGAGGACATGCAAAAGAAAAGGGTGATCTATAAAGCCCAGTAAGGGAATAAACAAGGATTAACATGAGGAATACAATACATGTTATAAAGTAGGAATATAATTAGAAAACCATAGAAGGATAAACATAAATTAATGGTAAAGCATGATAATCATAACAAGGCAATGTGGCAAAAACACTTAACATGGAATTAGCATGAGCCACAGATCATTGCACATGGATCATGAGTAAATCCTCCTTCCACTTGAATCATGAGTAAACCCAAGTTTCACTTGAAATAGAATAATTAAAAAACCATTTCACTTGATGAATCATGATACTATACATTACCAAATGCATTGGAGGGATATAAGGGAACACACTTCTTAAACATTTCATTTAATGCATAAGTGTTCCACATGGATCATATAACATTGATTCATAAAACATAATCATTTATTCCACATAAACGGAATGTGGAATTCATATATGAAACTTTATAATCAATATGTAAATTTTCATAATGGTTAATACCCTTGATAGAGAAATGGGATTGGTATTCACTACCCAATGACATTTTCTAGGAAAACCGGTGCAATTTCGCCAGCGTAATGGTGTGATGTAAGGATTCATAAGAATGGTTGATGAGAGAGAAATGGGTGTCTCGTCATATGTATATGAAATGGAAAGAAAGGGGTCCATATAAATACATGTCCCAATAATTTTTATGGAATTTCTATTCATGATATAAAGTAATTGCTTGAATGTAAATGAGGATAGAGAAATTCCTTTCAGAATTTCGACATAGTGATGGGTTTACATGGGAGGAATTTAATAAGAGAGAAATGGGTCTCCTATAATTCAAAAACAAAGAGGGTAGTATGGGGGATTTTCAAAAACATACCCCATAATTTATAATTGAAATTAAAAGGGCATAAAAATTTAATGAATATATGACAAAAATGAGAAAGGAAGAAAAAACCCTTACGTGGAAGTGTGCATCCAAAGGCTTGAGAGAGGCTTGAGAGAAGCTTGAGAGAGGCTTCCAGGGTGCTTGGGGCACCTTGGGAGGATTTTTGAGAGAGGAGGGAAGTGTATGTATGAACTCCAAAGGCTTTTAGTGAGAGGAAGTGGGATCTTGGGTGGGTTTATATAGGAAAGTTGAAGGATTCTTTATTATTTAGGTTTGGGACCCTCCCATTAAACTAATCCAAACCACAAACAAGCCCTTGTTTTTTTCCCATGGATATTGGAAAAGGTAAGTGGAAAAAAAAAATCTATAAGGCCATTGTCTGAACTTCTTAAAATAATGGGGTTGCTTATGTGGAGGTGAGTCACACTCCCAAGGAAAACAATTAAAAAAGACAAGATGTTTAATAAGTCTTGAAGGGCTAATTAATGATTTGTAAACTAAGTCAAAAAAACCTGAAAATAAATTATTTTAATATTAAAACATATATTTCCTGAACATAAAGCATATAGTATTTTATTACATCACTATTGGGTCATTATGATGTCATAACACATATTATATATTTTAATAGTATTTAATTTTTACCCAAACATTTAATTGTCTCGGAAAATTATGAAAAATTCACCATTGGATAATTTAGACAACCTGATTCCAGAAATAATATTTATTTTATCTATATATATATCTAATTATGTTAATTTTCAATTTTAAAATTAAAAGCGACATTTATCGAAAATTCACGGGTTTTGACAAAAATGGTTTTCAAACCTTAATAAAAATTAAAATTGCATTCATAAAATTATATGATCATTTACATTTTATAAAAAAATATAATTTAATAATAATTATAATATTTTAATAAAATATTATTTAATTAAAAAATCTATTAATTAATCCAAATAGATTTCTTAGTTGAATATTAACTAAAAATATTATTTTTTCATTAAAAACTATTTACAATGTAACAATAATAAAATGAATGTATATTAATTATTATATAAATAATTATGTACATAACCATGTTACTACATTCTTGTTACATAACCCCTTATTACACCCGCATAAGATCGAAGAGTAAGGTGTGCGATGGAGACATACTCTTGGGGTCGCTCGAATAACATTGCAGGGTTGGTAATCTCTATAAACTTCCACTTCTCTCGTAAGTGGTCCCACTCGAGGATAACAAATCAAGATCATATTGGACTTGTTCAAGAGTGAAGCCCAATGATTCCTACTCCTTTCCATGCTCTGAAAAATGGGCTTCGTATGGGGCATGTCTACTGGATGAGGTCATCACTTCCATTGTCTGAGTAAATTAGATTTCTTAAAGCTCTATATTTATACTAATCATGTTGTCACTATTCAATGGCTATATTAGCAATGGTCACAATTCATAACATAAAACCAAAGAATTTGATATTTTATATAAACACTTAACATAAATAGGCATTTAAATAGATCAAGAGGGATTTCCATTAATGAATGTTTCAGTCATTACAATCTTCCCCCTTATGAAATTTCGCCCCCGAAATTTCCTTTTCCCTCACTAAAATAGATTTGGGTAACTATGCTTCATCATTTCCTCTTATTCCCATGTCTCTTATTCAAACTTCTGGTTTCTCCACAACACCTTGATGAGGGGCATTGTCTTATTTCACAGAACTTTTTCTCTATGATCTAATATGTTCACTGGTTTGTAAACCTAAGAAAGATCATCCTCAAACTGTACCAACTCTAAAGAGAGTACATGTGAAGGGTCTGGTATGTACTTCCTTAAGAGGGATACATGAAATACATCATGTACTTTTCCCATGGTAGGTGGAAGTCCTAGTCGGCAAGCCACAGCCCCGACATAATCAAGAATATCTAAGGGGTCGATGTACCTTGGACCTAACTTACCATTCTTTCTAAACAACATGACCTTTTTCTATGGATATATGTGTAGAAATACCATGTCTCCAACATTAAACTCAAGGTTTGATCGACAATTTTCTGCATAACTCTTCTATCTACTCTAGGCTACCTTGATATGCTGCTGAATGGTTTTCACCTTCTCCACCATTTCATCGACCATTTCTCGTGCAAGTAGCTTACGCTGACCGACCTCATCCCATCATGCTAGTGTTCTACACCTTTTCCCATAAAGGGCTTCATAAGGTTCCATTTGGATGATCGAGTGGAAACTTTTATTATAAGAGAAATCATCCAGATGAAGATATTGGTCCCATCCTACTTGAAAGTCCATTGAGCAAACTCTCAATATGTCCTCAAGTTGTTGTATAATCCGCACGGATTGGCCATCAGTTTGAGGATGATAGGTCGCACTAAAGTTTGGTTCAGTATTCAGAGCATGTTGAAGACTCTTCCAAAACATAGAGGTAAATCTTGGATCTCGATTAGGCACAATAGATAGTGGTACTCTATGCAGCCTTACAAATTCCTTGATATATATCTGTGCAAGTTGATCTAATGAGAAATCCTCCAAAATATCAATGATGTTTGCGGCCTTTGTAAGATAATCCAAAGCAACCCAGATTGCATTTTTGCCTTTGGATGTCTTCAGAAGTCTGGTGAAAAAGTCCATGGTGATGTTCTCCCATTTCCATTCATGTATGGGCAATGGTTGCATCATCCCCTTAGACTTTTTCCTCTAAGTCTTTACATGCTGACACACCATGCACTTTGATGTATATTCAATGATCTCCTTCATCAAATTATCCCACCAATAATGCTCTCAATGATCTCGATACAACTTTCTATTTCCTGGGTTAATACAGAAATTTGAACTATGCCCATCATCCAAAAGTTCATTCATTAGCTATGGAATTGATGGAACACATAGTCATATCCAAAATCTCATAATTAGTTCTTGATTAACATTAAACACCAAGGGATTTCCCTTTTATGATAGCTTCCACTTTTTCCTGAATTCCTACATCATCTATTTTAGAAACCATTAACCTTTCCAAGAGTTATGGTTGAGAAATAAATTGTGAAATTATTGATGATGTTCCCTTCTTTATGATTCCCATGTCCATCTTCATCAAATCTAAGAAGATTGGATCCTTTTCAATTCTCAGCAATGATAGAATCTCTGGGTCCTATTTACTTAGGGAATCTGCCACATTGTTCGCTTTCCCAAGGTGATAATGGATTGACCAATCATAGTCTTTCATCTGCTCTAACCATCTTTATTGGTTAAAGTTCAACTCTTTTTGTGTGAATATATATTTTAGACTCTTGTGGTTAGTATTTATCTCACATTTCTCCCCATAGAGATAATGTCACCTAATTTTCAAAGTGAAGATCACTGCATCCAACTTGTGGTCATGTGTTGGATTGTTCTGTTCATGACCTTTCAATTTCCTTGAAGCATAGGCAATGACTTTGTCATTTTTCATCAACAAACATCCCAGGAAATTATTCGAAGCATCACTGAATACCACAAAAAGTTCTCCACTATTCGTAAAAGTGAGCACGGGCGCAGTGATAGGCCTCCTTTTCAATTATTTGAATCATTCATCACATTCATCACTCCATGAAAACATTACTCCCATCTGAGTTAGCTTGGTAAGAGGGTTGGAAAATCGTGAGAAATTTATCAAAAATTGCCGATAATATCCAGCTAACCCCAAGAATCTACAGATATCCTTTACTGATATTGGCATTAGCCATTCCTCAATTGCATTTATTTTGGCAAGATCCATAGATATCCCATTGCATGTGATGATATGGCCCAGGAATGAGACCTCCTTCAACCAGAACTCACAGTTGATGTACATTTCATGGAGCTTCTCCTTCCGTAAGGTCTCTAGTACAGTTCTTAAAAGCTACTCATGATCCTCCTTAGATTTGGAGTATATAAGAATATCATCTATAATGACAACCACAAAATTTTCTAGGTAATCTATAAACACTCTATTCATCATGTCTATTACGATTTCTAGAGCATTGGTGAGTCTGAAAGGAATTACTATGAATTCACAGTGCCCGTATCTTTGTACGAAATGTAGTATTGGGTATATCTTCATTCTTCACCCTTACATGATAATATCGTGACCGAAAATCCACCTTAGAGAAGTATTGTTCTCCACACAGTTGATCTAACATGTCATCAATTCATGGGAGAGTATACTTGTTCTTTGTCATGATTTTCTTACGCTCACAGTAATCGATGCAAAGGATCATTGACCCATCTTTCTTCTTGACGAATAGGACTGGTGCACCCCATGGTGAAGCACATGGGCATATAAACCCTTTATACATATTCTATTTTAGTTGTTTCTTCAGATCCTCAAGCTCCACACCAGCCATTCTATACAGAGTATTCGATATTGGAAACTCCCCTGGTATAATATCAATTGAGAATTCCACATCTCTTATAAGAGGAAGACTAGGAAATTCAATATGAAACACTTCAGCGAATTCCCTCACAATAGGCTTGTCTTCTAGGATGGTTTCCTCCTTATACTCAATCATCATACACAGATACGCATGCTCATCGGTCAGTAATATCCACGCTTGAGATGATGGAGCTAAATAAGATTCATTTTCCTCCTTGCACATGTAAAGAATCGGGGGTTGATTCTCCATATGGACAATGATTTCCCTCTCACGGAAATTTATGTTGGCTCTATATAAGGTAATCGAATCCATGCTAAGAATTTCATCAAATTATATTAGAGGGAGTATTACAAGGTTCTCCAGGATGTTTAATCCATAGATTATGATAAGGGAGTAGTTATATTCATGGGATATAGTGATTTCCCCATTTTTCATACTCACTGATATCTTCACTTCCATGATTATTTGTGGTGCTGGGATTGATCTACTTAACATTTTAGATATAAAAGAATGTGTATAACCTTAATCGAAAAGTAAGTTCACTATTATTGAATGAATAACTAGCATACATGTCACCAAATCATTGTCGGGGTTCAATTCGGCGGAAGTGATGGAAAACACTCGACCTTGCCGCCATGGAGGTTGTTGGTTGCCTCCTAAAACAATTGGTTTAGGGACCTGATTTGCAATATACTCTAGTTCTTTATAGTTGTAGTAATAAACAATTTGTTGAGGAATGAATAGAGCATTCCTCTACTCTGTTGCAGCTATGTGGTTTTCTTTTTGGTAGTTAACAGCTACATGCCCTTCCCTTCCACACCTAAAGCATTTCCTTGTCCACTTTAGGAAATTTATGGGGTGCTTATTTCCGCACCTTTGGAAATTGGGGTGATGGATCTTCTTATCACCATTGGATTTATCCATCGGACCACTAGCATTGAAGTCTACCATACACTTATTATCCCCATGATACTCCTGAGATTCTCCGATATCTATTTCAACCTTGATGGAACATCAGATACTTTCCTCATAACTGTTGAGGTCGTGGATCGCCAGCTCTTTCTACAGGATAGGTTTCAGCCCACCAAAAAGTGGTCAACCTTGCATTCTAGGGTAACGACAAAGCCGGAAGCATATCACGAAATCCTTGTGAAGTATCCCTTGTACGCTCCAATATATTTGTCATCTTTTTTTCTTGAGGGAAAGTAAGACCCTTTCCATTTTACGCCAGAGGGTGCAGGGAAAACATTTATTGAAAAACGTATTCACGAAATCTGTCCATTCTAATGCCTCGATCTCCTCCTTAGGCTTCGTATTTTTTATCAACGTCCACCATTGATCAGCTTCACCCTCCATACGATAAGCATCTAGGAGAAACTTCTCTTGTTCAGAACATTGAAGTATGGAGAATATCTTTTCAATGGAGTCGGTCCATTGGTCAGTGATAGAGGGACCAGATGATCCATTAAAATTAGGAGGTCTTTGTACCATAAATATCTAGATAGAGACTTGTTCTTTCTTGGGGGTGGGGGTTGAACGTTCCCCTTTCCCCATGTTTTTCATCAAAACCTGAGTTAGCTGGGAGAGAAGCATGACAAAGTTTGTGATTCCCACTCCCATCGGATTGGGCATCCCATTAGTAGAATTGTCCCATTGATCTTCATATCAGTTGTTATCCTGAGTCCTCATATTACTGGCCATTGGATAGAATAAAAGGAGAGTTAGGGGTAACACATAAAGGGTAATCCATTGTCAAAATATGATAACTTATAAATAACATTTTTTTCGTTAACTTATGAATATATTGGCTTTAATCTATGCTATCCATGATCTACATTCTAACATATATTCTTAGGGGCATTTTTTTAATACCCTTAATAAAGGTTCATACTAAGCTTGTGAATTTACCAAAGCATATCCCTTGGGTGTGTCATAACCAATAGTGCAGCAATTCTCATTGTCGTGCACCAGTTCATGTTCGATTCTAGCTCAAAGCGGTGTTTTCGGGTTTTTCCCCTAAGATATAACTATGCCAGAGCCGCCTCTACCTGCTCGTAAATAGATAGGGATGTATTTTCTTAAAAAAACAAATTACTCAATACTCACCAAAATTTACAGATTTATTTATTATACTTCGTTTTTTATCTATGACTTTTCTAGGTTTTTCTAATCATAATCCCAAAAATAACTAAACCTATCCTCTAATACCAACTATGAAAACCCTGATGTTTTATTAAAAAATTAAACATAATTTATTAAATAATATTCACTTGATAAATCATATAAGATCGAGAGGTCCAGTGTCTTTGGGGATTATGATCATTAAAAACAACTTAAAACATTAAATACAACATCTTTTCTGAAAAATTACTTTACATGACCACTACATTCCCTCGTACAAAGAAAAGGGGGTGCTATAAAGACTTGTAAGGGAATAAACATGGAGTAACATGAAGAAAACAATACATTTTATACAATAGGAATATCATTATATCACAATAGAATCATAAACACAAAGGCATGATAGATCATGATAACCATAACATGGAAATGTGGCAAAAACACTTATCATGGAATTAGCCTGAGCCAAGGCTCATTGTAAATGGAGAATGAGTAAATCCTCCTTGCACAAGAAGCCCAAGTAAAACCTCGTTGCACATGAATTCGCATGAGTAAACACCCATTTCACATGATGTATCATGATACTACACTTTACCCAATGCATAGGAGCACTATAAGGGCGCACCCTTCTTAGACATTCCATTCCATTATAAGTGTGCCACATGGATCATATAACATGGATCCATAAAACATCATCATTTATTCCATGATAATGTAATTTGGATTTCATATATAAAACATTATAATCAATAAGTAAAAGTGCATAATGTTTAATACCATTGATAGAGAAATGGGCACGGTATTCACTACATAATGACATTGGCTTCGAAAATTTGTGCAATTTCTACAGTGTAACGACGTGATGTAAGGATTCATTAAAATGGTTGATGAGAGAGAAAGGGGTGTCCCATCATATATACATAAAATGGATAGTAATGGGGTCATATAAATATATGGCCCAACAATTGTAATATAATTTAGATTCATGATACAAATGAATTGCTTGAATGTAAATGAGGAGAGAGAAATTCCTTTCGGAATTTTGGAATAGTAACGGGTGTACATGGGAGGAATTTAATGAGAGAGAAAGGGGAATACCATCATTCAAACATCAAGAGGGATATATGGGGGAGGTTTGAAACCAAAACCCACCATTTATATTTGAAATTAAAAGATTATAAAATTTTAAAAAATATTGGACAACAATTAGAATGGTAAAAAAACCCTTACTTGGAAGTGTGTTTCCAAAGTCCTAAGAGAGGCTTTAGAGAGACTTCCTGAGAGCTTCAGGAACCTTTGGAGGATTCTATAGATAGGAGGGTAGAGGTTGGACAAAATACAATGTCTTTTAGTGAGGAGGATGTGGGATCTTGGGTGGGTTTATATATGAAAAGTGAGGTAATTCTTTATTATTTGGGTTTGGGACCCTCCCATTAAACTAATCCAAACCAAAAACCATCCCATGGATTTTTCCCACTGTTATTTTCAAAAGGAATTGGAAGAAAATATTTTATGAGTCCATGTTCCATAATTCTTAAAATAATGGGGTTGCTTATGTGGAGGTGAATCACACTCCCAAGCAAAACAATTTAAAAAGACAAGATGATTAATAAGTCTTGAGGGGTCCATTAAAGCGTTGTAAACTAAGTTAAACAAACCCAAAACAATATTATTTTAATGGTAAACAAATATTGGTCAAACATAAAGCTTATAGTATTTTATTAGATCACTATTGGGTCACTGCGATGTCATAAATCACATTATATATTTAAATAGTATTTAATTTTTACCAAAAAATTTGTCGGTCTCAGAAAATTATGAAAAATTCGCCATTGGATAATTTCAAAGACCTGATTCCAGAAATAATATTTATTTTCTCTAATTTTTTTTCTAAATATGTTAATTTTCACTTTAAAAATAAAAACCAATATTTATCGAAAATTTAAGTGTTTTGACAAAAATGGATTTCAAATATTAATAATAATTTCAATTGCATTCATAAAATTTTAAGATAATTTATATTAAATAATAAAATCTATTTGATAATAATAATAATAATATTTTTAAAATATTATTTAATTGAAAAATACATCGATTAATCAAAATATATTTCTTAGTTGAATATTAACTAAAAATACTATTTGTTCTCTAAATAATATTTACAAGGTAACAATAATAAAATGAATGTATGTTAATTTTAATATAAAAAAATAATGTACATAACCATAGTACTAGGTTCTTGTTACATAACCCCTTATAACCACTACATAAGACTGAAGAGTAAGGTGTGCGGTGGTGATAGACTCTTGGGGTGGCTCAGATAACATTGCTCGGGTGGTAATATCAATCAACTTCCATTTCTCTCATAGGCAGCCCCGGTCGAGATTAACATATTCAAGTTTGAATTGGGCTTTGTCAAGAGCAAAGCCCAATGACACCACCTCCATTCTGAACTCTGAAGAATGGGCTTCTTATGGGGCACGTCAACTTGATGTGGCCTCCACATCCTTTTTCTGAGTAAATTGGATTTATTAAAGACATATATTTATACTAGTCATGTGATCACTGTTCAACAACTATATTTGCAACAGTAACAATTCTTAACATAAAATCAAAGATGTTGACATTTTCTATAAAAATTCTATATAAAGAGAAATTTAATTAGATCATGTTTGATTTCCAATAATGAATGTTTGGGTCATTACAGAAAGGATGATTGAAGTCCAGCTTCTCAATCCTACTCTAGACCCTTCTCTAAGTTAATGACATAGAGGGAACCTATTGATATATAACTTGGTTGATATTCCAAAACTAACTTTTTATGTCTGAGGGAAGACCTTTCTTGAAATCCTGGCCTTCTGTGCAATTGTTATGAACAATATTGAAATAAAGAAGTGTATTATTGTAAATAGAGGAGAGTACACCCAAACATTCTTGGACCTTTCCAACAACAAAATTAAATCCGACACAAAATCTAGATTTAATGTATTAGGAAATCATTCTGAAAATAATAGGTTTTTAAAAGTCTCATTGATGATAACCTCATATTGTCAAGACGATCCCATTGCACCCAATCATCTCCCATTTGGTCACTATATCAAGAACAGATAAAGCTTCATCATAAGGTCATTGAATTTCCCCATGAGGTCCAAGACATTATGAATGATGTTTATCCATGCCTACACATCCTTCAGCGATCCAGTGACCTAAAAGACTTTATAATTCTATATTTGGAAGTCTATAGTGTAGTACTACATGATCATTGATTCCCTTCCATACTCAGTTGGAAAACGTGAAATGAATCCCATATACAGTGGGCCTACTTCCTATAATATTGTAGTATCAATGAGATTATTCCCTATAGTACACTTCTACACAAAAGCTAGTGGAATAGGGGAATCGTCCCTAGCAAAAGTACCCCATCCCATGTTAATAGGTTTTCCCATTAGACTTTATTGAGGTGGAATCTCTTATAGGATAAAAGGAAAAATTTTGAGCATTTATAATAAAACCTATATGGTCTAATGGATCCCACAGTGGAATCCGTAAAAGAATATCTATAACCAAAGGTATAACCCTCTTATAACTGACCAATTTTCCCCATCCCCACACATTTGTCATAATCATATATATATATATATATATAACATAATTAAGTTATAAGAAGAATAAATATATTTCAAAAACATTAAAAAATACACATATCCCCAAATAGAGTGGAAATATATCCCAAACATATAGAAGATATAAATTAATTAAATTAAGAAAAATTATGCATCACAATAATAGGTATATATAATTTGAGCGTACATGCCTAATCAAGATGCACAAATACATCAAAATTGTAATGCCTTTATTTTTATACCCTTTTTTAATAAATTAAATTTATCTGATTCCTTGAATCATATAATACACCATGTTAATCTTTATTTATAAGTCACACCATGTTAATCTTTCTATACATCCAACACTTACTTAGCTTCTGTCATATATAACACAGAGTTTGTGGGAAACATCATTTTATTATTATAGCGACATAAACATGATCATTATAACCTAGATATTAAAAATAGTAGAATAAATATTAATAAATATTTTTAAAATCTAATGGTTTTATATAATAAAAACATATTAATATTAAAATACACCATCTTTTCTAATGTCTTTCAATGTTTTCAAAAAAACTATTTTCCTAAAAAGTATCTTTTTATGTCCCATTGTGAACAATAATAGAATTTAATTTTGAAATTTTTTGATTTTTAACTTCATAATAAAAATAATTTTTGTATTCAAAATTTCAAAATTATCTTAGGGTATTTTGTTGGTATTTTTCAGATATAATTCATCATTTGATGAATAGTGAAAATAATGAATTTTAATTGAAATCATTAGTTTAATCTAATTCAATTATATTGTTAAAATATATTTTTATTTTATTTTAAAGTACAATTTTATGAATAATATACAAATTAATCCAATTTATTTCATTGTACCCAATTTCAAATTGAATTTGGATGTAAGAAATTTCAATCATTTCACCTTTTTTACATTAAAAACATGTTGCCACTTCTCGTCTCTAAGATTAGTTTTAAATTGATTTTTCCACTTATGTGTAAATAATTTGTAAAATGGATTAAATAATTTGAATAATAAGAAATTTTAATGTCTAATAAGGTAAAACTAATTTTTCACCAAATTAATTTGTGAATATGAATAAATTTTATTAAAGAGTTTAAGGTAAATACGATATTAATTTGTGGTTAAACATTAATATTAAAATGGATGATGACATATAAAATAATAGAGAACATAATTTTATTCTATATTTATACAATTGCATATCTTTTATTGAAAAATAAAAATTATTTTTGGAACAAGATTTATAGGATACCACCCAATGGTGTTTTCCTTTTTATATTTACAAGAATTCAACTCCTCCCCCACATTAAAAGGGAACTCATCCAACTGCTTTCAATATAAATATCAATATTCTTTTCTTTTACAAAAACTACACAAATATCATCCCAAATTACCTACCATTATAGCATAAGAATCAATTTGTTTATAAATCCAACCGAGGAATCCCTTTCGTGAAATCCAAAAGGAGTTACGCAATGAATCTGTAACATCCTTCCAAAAGAACTTTTGATTTATTTCATTATCTACACCTTAAATTCATATTATTACATGATTATATAATAAAATTAATATAATAAATAAACTAAGATATTTAAACTCACTCACACAACAATCGAATGTGATATGAAATTATTATTCGTGTGTGTGGAGGACTATGGACTCATGAACCGATGTCATTAATTTTCCATTACCACATTCAAATGTTGGGAAAAATGATGTAAATAATATTTTTATTTGATATATATGATATTTATGTTTCCTATATTCTTATCAGATTATTATATAACACATACCTTCATGTTTTCCATTTTGTGAGAATACGATAACATCGTTTGTGGATGTGTGGACTACCAACTCCTCAAAGAGATATGATTCATTCACGCGTGACATGGAATGTATTAAAAATGGGATTAATAAATAGATGTGAAATATATGAAATAATAATTCCATTTTAATGATAATATATATATATATATATACATAATTTAATATTCCTTCTTTCAATGCAACATGAAAATGGAAACAACATTCAAGCATACATATGACCAACCTTCTCCCGGAACTGTGTTTTGCATTTTTTATTTATATATTTTGAAAATTATTATAAATAGGTTTATAGTAAATTTATATTATATTTTTATGATTTTTAAAATTATTTAAATAAGAAAATCATGATCTATGTAAGAGGAACAAGAATAAAAAGTCAAAAAATCACGAAAATCAAAGCAGTTATTACCCGAAACATAACATTATGAAGGATTTGATAATAAAGAGGTAATATAATGTCATAAGTAAATAAAATATGGTGTTAAATATATGAATATCATTATATTTTAGATGTACAATAATCAAATATTTATTGTACAATATTTTTGAAAAAGTATGATGAGAGTCAAGACATAAAGTAATGGGACTTGTAGTCTCACTTTTATTTCTGCAAGACCTATGCCTTATTCTCCACTTGTTTATTTTTTGTTGTGTATATAATTACCATGAATTTATTATATGATTTTTAACCTTATATTTATGTGTATTTAAATATAAATTTTATAATCTATCTTTCTTATAGTTTTATGATTCAAAAGTTACCAAATCAGTAAGGTAATTTTGTCTCAATTTTCCTTCTCTGAGACACAAGTTTTTTATGCACATATATGCTTTGAAACAATGTATATAATTCGATATGAAATTTTATATCATAAATATTATTCTATTAATTATATTTTAGACTTTATGTAATGTTATTATTTCATGGTAACTTTGATTCAATGTTATCAATGTGGTAAAATATTATTACTACAATCTCATCGTTCATCTGGTTTTTATGATTATACATCTATTGTTTAAATATTATGATCCATATCTCAATAATTCTAAATATTTTTATCATCGTCTATTTTTTCATGATATATTCATGTATTAGTAAAAATTTTCCCTCTCTATGGAACTTTTAATAATTAAGAGAATATTTTTCAGAAAATATGACATTATTTCTCTCTACAGCTTGAAATGTATTTAATTAAAAAAACCTTGATAATTATGTTTTTATAAAATATTATTTAAATTATATTTTTATCTCATTTTTAATGAAAAAGTATTACAATTTGGTTTTTATTTTTTAAAAAATGGTTTAAAAAGGGTTTCAAAGACTCCTTATATTCTCAAGGTTATTTTCATAAAAAAGGTTCAGAAATGGTTTTATATTTTAAAAAGATATTTAATAATTAAAAATGATATTATCCAAAATAAATGTTTTTTAAATATATTTAAAAATTATTTTCCCTTAGAAATGACATCCATTTTTGTTACTCATGCATTTATATGGATATGATCCATGTGTTCCATTCATATTCATTCATTGAATTATTTATGTTCTGCTGAAATGATATTTCTGAAACCCATTTTTATTTCATGGGTTATATATTTATTAAAACCATTTACATTTAATGGATAATATTATTACGAAAAAAACATCTATACATGGATTATTCTTTGATTAAATGATTATGAAACCTCTCTCTCTTCCACAATTTAGGACAGAAGTACATGTTTATGATACCCATTTAATTTGATGTTTCATGATATTTGTTTATGATTTTTTTGGAAAAAGTATGTTTGATTTAATTAGTATATATTCATTACTTAAATATACCTTCATTTAATTGGTTATTACTTTATATCTCATGATATTATTATGGGAGACAAGATTATGGGCATGAATCCACAATGGGAAGAAGGTGTAACCTGATCGACTATAAGGAATGGGTCATGACTGGGGATGGTGGTATGTCCCATCTAGTAGGTTAAGACCCAATGAAGTATCTATATAAGTTTTTGAAATTATACATGACTTTTAAAGAATTATATGACATGTTTATGTGTCTACCACAATTCCATGTTTTATTCCTCTATTATGCTTTCATGGGTTATTCTCTTAATTCCCTTCTGATTCATATCTTATGAATATATAATATTATTCCGTGATACTTGATTATGATATTTGATGTATAGGGTATCATATTATAATGTTATGATAATGTTATCATACCCCTATTCTTAGTTGTAGGATTACATATCTACCTTGAATTCCCTTACTCAGTATATGAGATCAACCTTTATTATGATTATTTTCCCCAGGTTATGATGATATATATTATATTGTGATGTTTCTAATAAGGGCTATAGTCTTCAATAACATCTTGGGAGACAATTTACCTCACTTATGCATAATTATTTAGGTTTCCTTGTTTTATATGTCACTAAACTAATATTTTATTTGGTAATGTGTTTGTATACTGTATTAAATATTATAAAAAATTATGTAATGTATATGTGTTAAAATAGAGGGTCACTATAGGTGGTATCAATGAAAAAGTTTGTTAATCCTTTGTAAAAAAAGAATGATAAAACCAATAGTGAGATCTATATTGATATATCTCCAGTGATAAATCTACAGACGAGTCAAAGTACAGGAAAATGTCCATGATTTTTGAGAAAGGATGGAATGGGAGGTTTCCAAAAAATTCATCCCTATCCAGATACTAAAAATGTATATGGAGCTAGAATCAGTGTAGATAGTGGTAACAACCCCAAAAACAACATATTATGCTATAATTTGTAGGTAACTAGTTCAGAACAATAAGCCTTGTTGGACACCTGGTTTGACCTTCCGAGGGTAGTGCATTGGGAATTAACACTATTTATGAATAATCATGAAAGAGTTAAAGATATGTTGTCTATGAATAACCTAGAATAAACCAAAGGTGTCATAGTTTAAGTAATGTTTCATAATTTATGCATCCAATATGTGTATTTTAATGATTATATGGTTTCCTACTGTGATTATTGTTTCTAACTCTATGATTTTTTGTTTTAGAAAATGTATATAACTCAATGGAAATGAAAAAATGATGATTGTGATGTGTAATGAAATTATGGCCCTCTTAAGGATCAAAATATTATGGGATTTAGAATGTAAAAACGAATTTCTATGTTCATATAACCCACTCATGATATGAATAATACTAAACATACAGTTGATAAATGGAGGGAACAATGTACTATTAATTTCATTAAGAGAAAAAATAAACCATCTTTTAATGGGTCTTCTGATCCACTTGTTACTGAAAAATGTATTGGTACCACGAAAAAATATTTTCCATTTTTAGTGTTTAGAACATGAATACTTCATTTTGATTGTTTATCATCTATAATGAGAAGTGGAATAGTGGAGAACTATTATCAATAATACATGGAAGAAAGGTGAAATAGAATCTATGCATTGGTAGAAGTTCAAGAACCTATTTTTCAATAATTACATTCCTCATGTTCTTCATGTGAATATGGATGAGGAGTTACTTGAGTTAAAGAAAAGGGATGAAAAATACATTGGTACCTAGGAGGATAATTTTATAATAAATGTGAGGTATTATTTTAGTTCTATCATAAAACCTAAAATAAATTTTGATAGATTATTTAGTATCATAAAACTAAATCTCTAAAGGTAATTATCCATAAAAGACTTCAATAGATATGAATAGATAGAATGTTGGGAAATCAAGGGGTAAATAGAAGTTGGATTTATGTATAAATCATAAGGGTTTTAAATGAAAAGAAAGAAGAAGTTCAATGGGAAATATAAAAAACTTGGAGATAAGAATATGATAATTCCTATATACTCTAATTGTGGGAAAAAATCCTGGAGGAAATTGTCTTAGGTGGTCTAATAAATGTCTTAAGTGTAGAAGGGGTGGGCATTGGGGCATTTATTTCTGATGTGATGGGAAGATGTTGGATAACGATGTGAATAGACTGAAAGATACACAAAACACACCTCACACAGTTCGGTGATCTAAGTGTAATGATAATTGGAATTATACTATCAATTTCCCAACCTTTAGGGTTAATGATGATTGTCATAAACCAGTCCGAGTCGACCCTGAACCGGTCACCAAGGCCAGCTAGCAACAAATCTCGAGAGGCGTTTCCGATCCTCCCGGGATGGCGACAAGAACCAAGGGAATCAACAGAGTACACAAGGGAACGATTTCACCTATATATGAAAAATAAAACAAACAATAGAAAGAAATGGACAACCCAAAAATACATTTATATAAAAAATTAAATGAACATTATTTTTACAAGAAAATGAAAGTACAACTAAGAAAACAACCCAACTGACCAAACCTGATAACCAACTAACTCCATGTGACCCTGCTGGTAACTCTCCAACAAAATGATCACACATCTCCAAAGGCGATCTAACTCATGTTGAAACCAGCACAACGACTAAAAACAGAAGAAGACTATAGGCGTGAGTATTAAAACATATTAGGTTAGCCCGATATTCTATTTCCAATGAACATCATTTAAAATAAAAGAATCATAAATTTCATGTTTTAAATATAATATAGTGTTATGTCTTCCAAATGTGGTACCATGCTATAATAAAAATTACCAGACAAAAACTTTCATGTTTTATAAACAAGAATGAAAGTAATAACTTTCAAAGCGGTGCAACATTAATATGAAAATAGATTTCAAGAGGGATTCTTTAATGAATTTTAACTCTTAAATAAATCACACACACTACTGAATTTAAAAACCAAACACACCATATACCGATGGTGAGTACAAAATATATAATGATCACAAGTCATGGGATCACCCCTAGGCACGAGTCAGTTGTGAGCCCAGGTACCTCATATCTCGGTGAAAGTAACCATAATAAATATCTGATACCATGAACACGAGCCACTAGTAGGGAGAATAACATTAACCTATTGGTCCCCCTTCGTCATCATCATCATTGTTTAGTTAGTTTTTTCATCATCAAACATGCTACGTGAAACAGGGGCCAAACCCCAATGGATCACTAGCATACTAGTACACGTCTACCAACCTAGATACCCAGGATTCCATTTAGTGCTCAATGAATTAACAAATATTATCATATTCTCATTTCACATAAAATTCCATCCCAAATCCATATACACACAAAAATCTCACAAACTTTCTTCACATTTCGTTCATGAAATAAACAAACCTCTAAATATTTTCGTAAAACAATTTCAAGGAGTGTATTAAGGCTTTGCACATAAAACTCATTCAAAAACACTCTTTCAATTATAAAAACCAATGAAAACCTTACCAAACCATATTTTCAGCCCTAAAAAAATTTAATAAAATCATTTCATGGAAAAAAACAATCCCAATGGCACAACTTGGTATATATAAGTAAAACACTCATTCTTCATATTTAAGAAAGGCCAAACGGGCCTTTAAACATATTCTCAAAACTAAAATTTGACAAAGTTATGCAATTAAATTTTATTAAGGAGGTGTGTACATTCCATTCATATAATAAAACCACATTCAAAAATCCTTTAAAACACTCAGGTGACAAATTCAATGTACATCCATTTTTATAAGAATGTGAAATGGGCCATTTTCAGGAAACTCGTGCCAAAACATGTTGTAACCAAAAAAAAATTGTTTATAAAAAAAACCAAACTTGAAAGCCATAAAGGATCCTAAAATAATTTTCTTACATGCTTCCAATATATTTATAAATTATAACAAATTATTTTAAATTGCACTAGACACATAAAAGCCAACATGGCAATTTACCGAACACATGACATGCACTCTTAAAAAAAACTACATATGTTGAGCACCTAAAAAGGAATAAAACACCATTTTCATGCCATAAAGTTATTAAAAAATACGGATACATATTCAAAATACCAGAAACAATGTGTTAAAGCACATGGAATTATTTTTCATGAAAGAGCAGTGCACATTTATTCCAAAATAGCTATATTTTTAACAAAAATAAGTCATAAAACATAATTTGCACACAAAACCATTATAAAAAAAGTTTAACAGCATAAAATATCATATAAATAAGTTTATAACAGAATTAAAATGATGAAACTTGAATGATAAAAGTTTGTGCAAGGGATATCCTGCCTCAAATCCATGGCTTAATGGAAATGCTCACCCGAAATCACCGGACGCAGGTTTATAAACCCCAAAACAATGAAGACCAGACATAAATGAATATAAAATCCATAAAAAGCCATGGTATAAATGAACCCTAGGTCGATCATAAATAGGGTAAATTATGAAACCATGAAATAATGAAAGGAGGAAGAAGAGGGACGATAAAGGGGATGGAATCTCACCTTCTCCACTAGAAAACTCATCATATTACATTAGATCTGCACCACTAGAGAAAAGGGAATAGGTTGAAAATTATTGGAGAGTCTCCTAAGTTCGGGAATAACCATATAAGGAATATTTTTTGAAATAGAGAACGAATTTAATGAGTTATGTAGAAAACAATTTACCTTATCAAATCGGGGAGATTTGAGGTTACCTGAGATATTTCTCCCTAATCAGTAACCCATATGGGCTCCAAAGAGGGTAAATCGATAATGGAGCTATGGTTAGGGTTATTTTCTTCTAGGGGGAGGTGGAAGAACCAAAAAATATTAAAAATTGTATTATATATAGAAGAAACAAATATTTTTTAAACTGGAAATGGGCCCATGGGCTGGCCCAATACCTAAATTAGTAACCCCAATTCACCATGCTTATTAATTTATATGGGGTCCAAAAAGGAGAAGGAAGTTTTAATATTTCAGTATTGGACAAGTGGGTAGTGTAATGGGGGAAAATGATGAAAAAAAGCTGTTATAAAAGAAACAATGAAGGTTTTTTTAAAACATTAAATGGGCTCACGGTTGGCCCAAATCATCAAGTAACTACCCTTTCTTCAAAAACTCACAAACAAGAAATGGAGAACCCAAATTAGGGTGGTTAGACATATATGAATCCTAAGAACTCAAGATTCACCTCACCATATACCCATGAAATGTTATTGGATTTCCAATTGACCGGATCAATACAATGACAATAAATTAGGGTGTGACAATTCTCCCCACCATTAAAGCTTTCCACCCCCGGAAAGCCATAACACTTTCTGAGTAAAAAATAAACACCTAAGGATTACCTATACACATTATTTAGCCTATAAATAAAATTGGATGTTATTCCTCTTTCTAAAAAAAACACTACTCACAACCACATCTGGAAAATCATTGGAAATATCAAGCCACCACCTCCCCAACCAAGCCAAGAACCCGATTTTTGGGCCTTCTCCCAATGAACCCAACCATCACCCAAACCAAAGAGAACTCACAAAAACCAAATAATCATGGGGAGTCCCGAATTCACTTCCCATCATTATGAAACAACTATCACTAGAAAATTATTTAAGATAAAAATCCATGAGACCCATGGTGGTCTCCCCACTATTAGAGACCAACTAGTAACGAACAGATAAGAATTCCACATGAGCTAGAATTGGGCCTCACTCACACAATCCCAAAAAACTCTATTAAGAAAACCTAAAATACCATGTTAATAGGGTTAAAACATGAACATATAAACCACCCGCTCCTGAATAGAGGAAAAAAAACAGGGCCAACACTTTCAGCGCAGATCTGGACCCCCACCACTCGGGGATGGGAGGGAAGGGGACCCAAACTTTTGGCTACTGAAACCACAAAAGAAACAAAGTAACTACCAAAAACTCTCCACCTAAGAATAGGTAAAATCATTTCTGTACTTAATTTTCATAGGAATTCTACATAGGGACATTGATTGAAAACCCACATCAATGAAGGCATAACCATAGACACTGTGTGAGGGGAAAGTCCACCACACTTGTTGCGACAAAGGGAAATTCAAAGAAACAAGGAACCAAAACATTGACATAGAAAGTAAATTACCAAAAAATAGGAGGAATGATCCTAATTGAGCGCCCCAAATCTCTGGTGATTTCTTGACAGTGTGAAAAGCTTCACTCAGAGGCTTATGGCTGGAGCCCTAATTCGTGAAGCATCTGATGCACCGCAGTTAGGTGATAAGGGTAATACCACCCAAAAAAATCACTTTCTCACAAAAAAACCTTCTATTGAATAGTAACTATTAGATTCATATCAAAATTCTGTCTCATTCGAAACTAGGGGTAGAATAGACAAGGAATACGACGAGACACATCAACATCACCGAACACAATTGCTATGTGGAAATGAATTATCACGACCTAGATGCAAATTTAATCGATCCCAAACAGCTCTCTATTCCAAAAAATAGGTTCAGCCATCATCCAAAGTGGTGAATTTAACATTTGAAATTAATCCGTAGGTTGATCAGTAGGAAATATTTCCAACGGAGAACTATCCATGGCCACATCACAACATCAAACACATCTTTAGGAACGAAATTAAGATTAATCCAAAACAGAGCCACCAACAAGATCTCATATCAAGATACAACAAGAGTATGACTTTTAGTCACAAGGATTCTTAATAAACAAAAAATATATTCTAAGACAAAGAATAAACCATCCACAAAACCATAAGTTCAAAACAAACACCACAAATTTTCAGCTAAAAACACTTTTGAAAAAAAACTAACTTGGTGGATTTTCACATTCACCAATGGTGTTTCCTCAAGTCTCCCTTAAATGAAAATTTACATTCCACCCTAGTCACTCAAAAACCAATCCATATATTCCATCCTTCCAGATATCAATAAAACCATGCATGTGAGAACCCATGAAAGCATCAAAGGCTAAAACAAAACATCAACATTCCAAAAATCATGTACTATCAAATGGAACACCAACCACCAAGTTAAAAACACTTTTCATATTCTAGAAAACAAACCACACTTCATCAAGAACCAATTGACTAAGAAAAAAATCCATTTAATTTAATAGAACTTAAAAAAACAACAATTTTATTCCAAATATCCCTTGCCCATTTTTTTAAAATTAATCAGCAATGTGTCTTTTTATAATCTGACAACAAAAAAAGCCAAAACCCCTTTCCAGAAAACTACCAGTGTCCCAAAACCAAATTTCCAAAACCTATTCATCAGATTAAAACACTTTTCAACAGCCCAAAATAACCCATTTAAAACAAAGTTTCAGAATTACCTTAAAAATATTCACACCTTCAAAACATTTTATTCCAACAAACCACAAGTTTATATTAGGGAAAATCCAATCCCATTAAATCATTTCCATTTCCTCCCAAAAATTTGTTTAAAAAAACACAGCCTTCCCAAAACCATTCTTATATTTAATATTTGAAAACCACCTTTATACTTTTCCAAGTTCTTTCATTCCATTAAAACTCATTTCCATAATTCTCACACATGTATTTTCAAAACAAAAATTCAGAATTCATGAAGGGTTGAAGAGACCAAAAAAGGGAACTAGTGTCGGTGGGTGACTTGACCATATGGTTGGCAGCCATATGTCTAACACAACACCCACACAGAGAGACTTATTAGGACCATTCCCCAGCTCCACATGGCTTGCCAGGCCTGAGAGTTCATAGAGGCCATTAGTCAGACTCTCCTTGTCAAATCCCAACACCAAATAATCGGCAATAACAAAGAACCCTAATAAAACCAGACTTCCCATGGAAACCCAAGGATCAGAACGAGATAGAGTTCACGACGCTCTTCCCACACATACCCTTAAAGTCCCAAAAATACTACTTCATCTACCTTGAAATCCCCAAATAACAAGGGCACTCTAAAAGAATGGTGTGCTAAGAGATGACCTCCTCTGATACCATTTTGTCACGAACCACTCTAAGTCGACCCTGAACCAGTCACCCAGGCCAGCCAGTGAGAAATCCCGAGAGGCATTCCCAAACCTCCCAGGATGGCGACAAGAACCAATGGTATCAATAGAGTACACAAGGGAACAATTTCTCCCATATTTGAACAATAAAACAAATATTGGAAAGAAATGGACAACCCAAAATACATTTATAAAAAATGAACTGAACATTATTTGTACCTACCCAACTAACCTAACCCGATAACCAACTAACTCCATGTGACTACGCTGGTCACTCTCCAACAAAATGATCACACATTACCCAATGCAATCAAACTCAAGCTGAAACCTTCACAAGGTCTAAAAACAGAAGAATAATATAGGTGTGAGTATTAAAACTCAGAAGGTTAGCCTGCTATTCTATTCCCAATGCACATCCTGTAAAATAAAAGAAGGGTAAATTTCATGTTTTAAATATAATATAGTGTTATGTCATAAAATTGAGGTCCCATGCTATAAAAATATTACCAGAAAAAAATTTCATGTTTTATAAACAAGAATGCAAGTAACAACTTTCAAAGCAGTGCAACATTAAAATGAAAATAGTTTGCAAGAGGGATGATTTAAAGAATTTTAACTTTTAAAAAAATCACACACACTAATGAATTTAAAATTCAATCACACCATATTCTGATGTTGAGTACTAAATATCCAATGAGCACAAGTCACGGGAATACCCCTAGGAACTAGTCAGTTGTGAGCCCAAGTACCTCGTATCTCGGTGAAAGTAACCATAATAAATATCTTATCTCGTGAACACGAGCCACAAGTAGGGAGAATACCCATAACCTAGTGTTCCCCATCATCATAATCATCATATTTTAGTTACTGTTGCCATCGTTAAACTTGCTACATGAAAGAGGGTCCAAACCCTACAGGATCACTTGCATACTTGTACACGTCCGCCCAGCTAGATACCCGGGATTCCATTTAGTTCTCAATAAAGTTACACATATTATCAAATACTAATTTCACATAAATATCCCATACCAAAACCATAAACAAACAAATATCCCACAAAATTTCTTCACATTTCGTTCATGAATCAATAAACTGCTAAATATTTGCGTAAAACAATTTCAAGGAGTTTATTGAGGCTTTGCACATAAAACTCATTAAAAAACAATATTTCAATTATAAACATACATAAAAACCACTGTAAACCATAATTTTCATACTTAAAAACATTTAATAAATTCATTTCACGGAACATAAAACAATCCCAATTACACCACTTGGTATATACAAGTAAAACACTCATTCTTCATTTTTACAAAAGGCCAAACAGGCCTTTAAACATTTTCTCAAAACTAACATTTGAAAAAGTTATGAAATTAAATTTTATTGAGGGGTGTAAATACCATTTTCATAATAAAACCACATTCCTAAATCCCTTAAAATAATCAGGTGACAAATTCAAAATACAACCATTTTTATAAGAATGTAAAACGATCCATTTTTCTGTAACTCGGGCCAAAACATGTTGTAACCAAAAAAACATTTGTTTATAAAAAAATCCCAACATTAAATACATAAAAATATCCAAAAATAATTTTCTTACATTCTTCCAATATATTTATAAATCCAAACAAATTATTTTAAATAGAACTAGACACATAAAAGCCAACCGAGCAATTTACCGAACACACGACATGTACTCTTTAAAAAAAAACTTATGTTACGAACCTAAAAAAGGGATAAAACACCATTTTCATTCCATAAGGACATTCATGCTACTGAGGCATATTAAAAATACCATAAAGATTGTTTGAAATCTCATTGAATAATTTTTCAAGCAAGAGGAGTGCATATTTATACCAAAACAACATATTTTTAACAAAATAAGTCATAAAACATAATTTGCATACAAAACCTTTAGAACCAAATATTCACATAGAAAAGATCATATAAATAAGGTTATGACAGAATTAAAATGATTAAACTTAAAGGATAAAGGTTTTCTCAAGGGATATCCTACCACAAATCCCTGGTGTAATGGAAATGCACAGCCGAAGTCACCCGTCGCGGGTTTATAAACCCTAAAACTATGAAGACTAGACCCAAATGAATATAAAATCCATCACAAAACATGGGATAAAAGAACCCTAGGTCTATCATAACTATGGGATATTATAAAACCATGAAATAATGAAAGGAGGAAGAAGAGGGAGGATAAATGTGATGGAATCTCACCTTCTCCACAAGAAAACTCTTCATATTCCATTAGATCTGCACCACTAGAGAAATGGGAATGGGATGAAACTTCCTGGAGAGTCTCCTATGGTCAGGAGGATCCAGGGAATGAATCTTTTTTCTGAAAAAGAGAACTAATTGAATGAGTTATGTATAAAACAATTTCCCTTATCAAATTTGGGCGATATGAGGTAACCTGAGATATTTCTCCCTAATCTGCATCAGTTATGAGATCCAAAGAGGGTAAATAAATAATGGGGGTGACGTTAGGGGTATTGGATTCTAGGAAGAGGTAGAATCACCGAAAAATATTAAAATTTATATTAGATATAATAGAAACAAATATTTTTTTAAACAGGAAATGGGCCCATGGGCTGGCCCAATACCTAAATTAGTAACCCCAATTCACCATGTTTATGAATTTATATAGGGTCACAAAAGGAGATAGAAGTTTTAATATGTCATTATAGGATATGTGGGAAGTGTAATGGGTGAAAAATTATGAAAAACAAAGGAGTTATAAAAGAAAAAAATTCATTTTTTTAAAAACTGGAAATGGGCTCATAGTTGGCCCAAATCATGAAGGAACCACCCTTTCATAAAAAACTACTAAACAAGAAATGGGGAACCCAAATTAGGGTTATTAGACATATGTGAATCTTCAAAACTAAATATTCACCTCACCAAATACCCATGAAAAGTATCAGGATTTCCAATTGACCGGATCAATACAAAGACAAAAAAATCGGGTGTTGCAATGATGATCTCCATCAATAGCCACTTAATCTGTGGGAAATGGGTAAATATCATGTGATCACTATTTTTGATGATGGGTGTGATAAAGACATGGATAAAGTTACACTTTACATCCATTATAGTACTGTTAATGTCTTATTATATTTTTTATCTAACCACTATTTGATATTAATATAATTTTTTAATTGTTTTATGATTACACAAAAATGATTAGATGTGGAATTAGATATGAAAATATCTAATGATAATATGATTTAATTTTATGTCTAATATTCCTATATAGTTGATTTTTGTGGGAATATACATCCTTCAAATCTTTTCATTCTTCATCTAGTTGAATCTTATGTAATCTTAGTCTTGGATAGGATTTCTCTACACAAATTCCACATCAATTTTGAGGTAGGGATGTTATGTTTGATACTTATAACCAACCTATGATCATATATAAAATTGATGATATTTATGAACATCCTATGGTGATTAAATGAAGTATATTGATCTTAATTCTCATTTAGATGGTGTTTTATTCTCAAATAAGTGGTGATAAAATCAACAACGCTGATATGACTATTCCTCATGAATTTGTGGATGTAATTTTAGAATAGTTTCCTAAACTTCCACCAAAATTTGATGTTCATTTCTCAATATAAATAATACCTGGTACCACACCAATTTTCATGAATCCATATAGAATAGATTCAATTGAGTTGTAGGAATTTAAGAAGTGTCTGCAAGAAAATCATGAAAATGTATTCATTTAGACATTTCTGTAACCTTGGGGTGCACGTGTTCCCATTATTAAAAAAATATGGATCCATGAAATTCTTCATTGGTTATTAAGAGATTTAATATATCAAGATCAAGAGAAAGTATTATATTCCCTGTAGTCATGACTTGTTTGATCAACTGTGTTTTTTTCAACACATTCCCATGATTTTCCTTCATCATGGATATCATCAATTGATGGTTATGGAGGAGGATGAAACAAAGAAGAAATTTTATAAAAGGTATGGAAACTATTAACATATATGTATTATTTTTTATAGCTAATTCCCCCTTTACGTTCATAGATTTTATGAATAGAGTCTTTATAGTTTAACTTGATCGGTTTGTGATAGTCTTTATAGAAATCATTATTATCTAATCAAAGTGATATAAAGAGAATTAATACCACATGAGAATTGTGATAATGACCCTATAGAAGGATAAAATTTTTAAAAATATTACAAGTTTTGAATTGTTTTAGAAAACAGATTCATTTTTGTTTTATATAATCTCAATTGAGGGTACAACAATAGATCCATAAATGATAGATGTTGATGAATGTTTTCCTAGACCAAGAATGGTGACTATGAACAATCGTTTTCTTAGATTAGATGTATATTATTGGATTTTTATAGAGAATTATTCATGACTATATAATCCTATGACCTAGTTATCTTGGAATGGTGTGTAGTTACTCTAGGTAGATGAATGTGATGAAAACTACAAGGAACTAAATAAAAGGATAGTTAGTGCACCTATTCATACCTTACCATGTATTGGATATGTGTTCGTAATATATATTGATGCATCAAAGAAGGTATTTGAATGTTTTATTATAATTAATATCATGTTTATTCCCAATGCTAGAGGATAATTGATGATTTGTGAGAAAAAATTTCCCAACTTATGATTTGGAGTTTACTCTAGATTTTTTTTTCATTACCGATATGTAAGAATTATGTTTATTTAAAAAAGTGTGAAATGTATTCCAATCATAATAGTGTGATGTATATATTAAAATTGAAGGATTTGAACATAAACCAAAGAATATTGTTAGAGATGATAAAGGACTAAGAATACTCAATATATTAAAACCATATAAACGATGCTTCGATTTTAAAGGATCATGATAACTTATCCATGATTCGGATTACAAAATATTCAATATTTTTTTATTTTAAAATGATGGATCTAGAAATCCAGAAGGAAGGGAAATTTTTTTTTCATTCTCAACTTATTGTTCAAAAATATATCTCAGTGAATATTAATGAGGTACTGAAGTAACATATATAGTGGAAAAATAAAGGTAGATATTTTCATGAGTTTAACCTTGATCAGAATGGAATCATATGGTTTAGGAACCATGTATGTGTTCCTTCCATATTGGATTTGATGAATATTCTGTAAGAGGAAGATCATATCCCTCCATTATATATTCATATTTGATGTAATAAGATTTATAGATATTTGAATGTATAATTCAAGTTGGATGGAATGAAGATAGATATCACATAGTTTGTATCTTGGTTCTTTGTATGTAATCAAGTAAAGGTTTAAAGAAAAAAAAATCAAAGGTAATGTTGCAGCCATTACCAATAACATAAAGGAAATGTGAGAAAATAAATATGGATTTTCTATATTAGACTCCCCAAAACCTCTAATGGTCATAATTTTATATTGTGGCAATAAAAATCCTTACAAATCCATCACACTCCATAGCTATAAGAGAAAATTTATATCTAGATTAGTATGTCAGGATATACATTGGGGAAGTGCTATGGTTTGTTTGAGTACCACATTCAATAAAATATAATTGGGATTTTAGGTTTACTATACAGTTTTGGATAAGTGTTTAGTATTACCTTGATACTGAATTGAGGTTTAGCATTACATATCTTCCATAAATAGATGGTTAGTCTGCAAGAAAAATTCAAACCCAAAAGGATATACTGAAATAAATTTATTTGGATTTCAATGGTGGTTGGGATCAACACCTTACTCTAGTTGACTCTTATTACAACAATTGATTTCAATAACTAATTCATATGGATCCTTATTAATCACTATAAGAGATGAAATGTAGAGATCCAATGTTCTGGAATGAGGTCAGAGAAAGAGAGTTATTGAATCCAGAGATAGTTGATGAAATTTCCACGAGGGTTAGAGACATTCAGTAGCATATCAATGAAAATATATATAATAAGAAAAGATACGTTGAAAACCATAAAAATGAACTAAAATTTTATATTGGTGAGAATGTGTTGTTATAAACCTATCCCTAAAAAAATTATGATATTTTGGATGGAATGGAAACTATGCTATAGATATATTGGTCCACATAAATTTATTGACAATATCGAGACATTATCCTATCACATTTTTCTTCCATAAATCATCTATCAATTCCATGATTTTTTCATGTATCTCTCAAGTGGATGTACATACCTAACCCTTCAAATGTACTGAACTCAATGGTCATACCACTAGAGAATTATCTTTTCTATGATGAATAACCGGTTGAAATTCAGGATCATAAAATGAATGTTAAATAAAAAAATGCCACACACTAGGTAAATTTTTTGTGTAGAGACCAAAAATTATAGAAAGATAATTGGTATCTTTGGGATATGATTAGGCATAGTTATCCTAATTTGGTTTGTATAATAATGATTAATTTTTCAGTAAAATCAATTTTAAGGGGGGTAGAATGTAACACCCCAATATTAATGAACCTAATACTGAATAAATTCAATTTTATTGATTCCTTATGTTGTACACGACTATAATTTAATCATGAGTTATACACAACACCAAGTTAATCATTCCGTATAAGAAAAACTGGCTTAGTTTACGTTACATGAAATACAGAGTTTCTGCAAAACATCATTTAATTATTATAGTTATTTAATCATGATTATCATAAACCAGCCATTAAAATTTCTATTATTAATATTAATAACTAATTTTGGCATATTGAGGTTTCATATAAATAAAATATATTGTTAAATGTTTTATTAAAGTATTTACACATTTTGAAAATATTAATCTCTAAAAAATATACATTTTCAGGATTATTTTTGAACAACCATAAAATTACTTTTTTGACAATTTTAGAATTATAATATTATAAAATTTAATTGGTTTTTAATTCATTATTTCAAAACTATTTTAGGGGATGTTTTTTTGGATTTATTTGAAATATTGTTTTTGAATGAATAGTGAATATAATGAATTTAAAATAATTTTCTCAGATAACATAATTATTTAGTTAAATTGTAATTAAATTTATTTTTAACGTATTACTAGTTCAATTATACAAAAATTAATTCCATTTTTTCACTGGAAGAAATTTCATATTGAATGTTGATATTGAAAAGTTTCAATCTTTTGATCATTTCCACTTTTAAACCACGTAATCACATCCCATCTGCAGGATTAGTTTTGAATTATTTTCTACCACTTATGTGTTTAAAATATAAAAAATTGGATTATATATTTATAATAAGAATAATTTTTTCATTTTAAATAAGGTTATCTAAATTTTTTATCAATGTAATTAGTGAATGTAGTTTAACATAATTTGCATGATTATGTTACAAATGAGTTTAATTAGTGGTTAAATAAAAATATTAAATGTATAAATGACCTAGAAATTTTTTAATAAACATTTATAGATGTTTTTTTGAAATATATACTAGTTCCTATAAAATTTACAATTATTGGAGGCACATGATGTAAGGGAGTCCTCTCAATAGTGTTTTACTTTTTATATTTACAAGAATGGAACTCCTCCTCCATTATAAAAAATAACTTACCCCACTAACTTAATAAAAATTATAAAGCCATTTGGATTGAACAAAAATATCCAAAATATCCTCCAAAATTCCCTCCCTTCATCCAATAGTCCTGACATTGGAAAAAACATCAACTGATGAACCCCTTTAGAAAGAACCAAATAGAGTTACCCGAAGAAGAGGTATCATCCTCTTATAGTATCTTTTTGTTTTTTTCTCTCTACACAACATAAATTATTCATATAATATGATTATATAATAACCTATGCTTAATAAATATACCGATATGTTTTTATTTTTAGGTATGACCTACAATCACACACACTTCCATCATATGGGATATACAATCATCATTTGTGCATACTGCAGACTACAACATAGTGAACTAATCTCATTTGTTCCTTCATTACAACAATTAAAGGAAGATAATAAATTTTTTATTATTTTTATAATATATTTATGATATATTTATTATTCCTCAATTATTTTATTACATATCCTTTCATTAATTATATTTTGTGAGAATATGATAACATCATTTGCAGACGTGCAGACTACCACCTACTCAAAGTGCTGTGATTCGTTCATATTTTATATGTAATTTATTAAGGATGATTTTGATAAAAATATATGATATATATGACATAATAATTCTACTATAATGATAATATATATATATATGTAATTTACTTTTATTTCATTCAATATGATAAGTAAATTGAAACTAAGTTCATGAGTACGTGTGACCTACCATCTCCATGAATGGTGTATTTAATTTCATAATTTTTTAATTTTTATATTATAATAAGTACATATATAATGAAAATATTTGATATTAAAATTATGTATTATATTCATTAACTAACTAAATCACGATCTATGTCAACGGAAATTTTATAACAAGTCATAAAATGTATGAAGAATAATGCAGTTATTACCCAAAATATAACCTTAAATGGAATAGTTAATTGAAGGGTAATATAAAGTCATAAGAAAAAATATAGTATTATATATATAAATATTTTTCTTTTTTATGTTTATAATAAAATGATATTTATTATACATGAGGTTTGAATGAGTATGTTGAGAGTCAAGACATTAGGTAAGGGGATTTCTAGTATCATAGTTATTTCTACAAGACATCAACTCTAATTTCTTTTCTGTGTTATATATAAAAGAAAACAATTTATTATATGACTATTATCCTAAAATTTATTGGTATTTAAATATCTATTTTATGATATCTATTTCATGGGGTTTTACGTTTCAAAATTTACCAAATTGGTAAGGTAATTTTCTCTCAACTTTCCCTTTTTCAGACAAATGTTTCATTATGCCCCTATATTACTTGAAAAGTTATATATATTTTGATTTTAAATGTTATATAATGAAAATTATTATTTTCATAATATTTTATGTTTCTTTTAATATTATTTTTACGTGGAAATTTATTTATATTTGACGAAGTGGTGAGTGATTATTTCTACAATCTCATCGTTTATCATGATTGCTTGTGATTATATATCTACTTATGAAATATTATGATCCATATCTCAATAATTATCACACTATTCCATGTAATATGGGTTTTATTGATATCTTCATGTATTGGTATATTTTTTGTTTCTTTTCAGCACTTTGGACAAATAATAAAGTTTTTCTAATATGATCTAACATTATTTCTCTCCTTAATCAAAAGTCTATTTTATTAATAAAATAAATTTTTTCAAATTATTTTTTGAGAAATGTTTTTAAATAATATTTAATTCTCATTTTCAGGTAATAATAATATTTACAAAAATATATGTTTTAAAATATTGTTTAAAATTGTTTTCTAATCTTCATTTCTGAGTTTTCATATATATTTTCAAAGAAAATGGTTTTCAAATGGGATTATCTTTTAAAAAGTGTTTTAAATGAGAAAATGATATTTTTGTCAAGACTTTTTTAAAAGATCATTCCAGATTATTTTCCATATAAGTTGAAATTCATTAGTGTTACCCATGCCTTACATTGGATATGATACAAGGGTTTTATTCATATTCATTCTCTGAAAAGATTATGTTTTGATGGGTTGATTTGTAAGAAACCCATTTTCCTTTCATAGTTTTTATGTTTATGAAAATAATTTCCCATTTTAGTGGTCATAAGGTTATGAGTCCTACTTATTTTAATAGGTTATTATTTGATGAATTGATTTTGAAACATGTCTCTAATCTACAGGTTATGATTTGATGACATGTTTATGATTCCCATTTTATTTTATGGGTTTGAATATGATTGTATATGATCTTGTGGAACAAATATTTATGATTTCATTATGAGATAGGCGAGACCGATATCTCCCTCCAACTAACTAGGTAATTATTTATATCTCATTTGATTATAATGGGAAACTAGTTGAAGGGATTATATCCACTTTTGGAAGAAGGTGTAGCCTGATCCACTATAAGGAATGGTTCATGATTGGGGATGGTGGTGGGTCCCACCTATAGGTGTATCCCGCATGAAGTTCCCATCAGAAATTATACTTCACTAACAGATAATTACCTTATGTGTTTATGTGTATACCATAATTCTATTTTTATTCCTATTTCATGGTTTCATGGATCATTCGGATGATTCCCTTATGATTCATATCTTATGAACTATGAATATATATTTCATGACTCTTGATTACGTTATTTTATTTGAAATATATGATCTTATATTTTTAAGATTAGGTTTACATTCCATTATTATCATGATTATACATACATATCTACCTTTTTTACCCTTTATGATCATGTGAGCTCACCCATTGTTATGTTTCCTTTTAATAGGTTATGAGGATAGGTATTCTTTTTTATTTGTCTCAGAAGGGTTCTAGTCATGGGGAACCTTGAATGAGATAGTATAGGTCACTTCTGTATCAGTATTTATGTTTCCATGTTTCCAATTGTACTAAACTAATATGATATTTGAGATTATGTTTTTGTAGTGTATTAAATGTTCATAAAAAATATTATTCTATCTATATATGAAAATAAAGGGGTTTCTATTCAAATCCTTATAAAATAGTAATATTAGACATGTTAATGGTAACTTAGTGGTCTGTTAAAAATATGTTGGCTTGGAAGATAGATACTCACATATTCAACTACAAAAAAACTTTATATTTTATTACATGTCCTATGATAGTCTAAAATAAAAAGAATAAATTATGCTCTGATGTGATTTTTTAACACCTCACCAAGAAAAACAAGCTGCAAATCAGAGTAAAAAATGACCGCATATATGACTCCAAATATGAAAGAGTATGGAAAAAGCATTGATGGTTTATATCTACCATTGGGAGATTATACCCTCAATATTATTTCCTTTAATAATTAATATTTCAATTGAAAATAATAAAACACAATAATTATATTAGACATGTGGAAATTGTTATTTTAGAATATCAACCATAATAATAAGTGAACATAGTTACCAGTGTGGAAAACCAAAACCAATCATATCTGAATGAAGGGTAATAAATATATTAATACTAATATCACCTCTTGTATATCATGGTACTACTCCCAGCTCCCTATTTCTCAACTCAACAATGTTCTAAGATCCCTTTATTCTTTCTTAGATCCCTATACATGAATTCTACACACACATCAAAATGAAAATACAAGTTTTGAATAAAAAATATCAATAGGATACCACCAATCCATCCTAAAAAATGAGAACATATAAAATAGGTGTATTCCGTGATAATAAGAAATTCACAAGAAGGCATAAAAATAATCTATTGAGCACCCATGTACTAACCAATCCACCATGAGCCAATGTCATAAGTAATATGGATATATGCTGTATGGTTGATCATGATTTTTGAAAAGAGAAAAAAACATGCCAAATTTTATCGAAATGTTACTTTCTATCCACAAGGTATAGTGTTTGTGGTTTCTCCATAATGCTGACAGGTGGGAATATACTTAGTATCATCAATCCATTGACTTTCAGAATTTATACTCATTATCTTCAAGGAATTTAGTTTCAAATGGGCCCTAAGGATATCATACTACTACATCAATTATTAATCTCCAAGAACTATCCCCAAACATTGATGACACTCCCCTTATAAGTGGTAATCATACCATAAAAATCCAAAAATTACGAACACTGAGAACAATACTGTCAAAGTCAGGGTATACATATTACATTACAAATCATAATTTCATTGAGAATGTTATCATGAAAAAATAAATTGATTATTTTTTTAAGGTTTATTTATAGAATTGTTACAACCCTAGGCCATATATTAAGGAACGTTGGTGGTTTATAGAGTGAATTTTTAATAAAAAAGAACCAAAGATTGGGTGGTTTTTAAAAAAAAGAGAATGACATGATTTAATGAGTTTAATAGTTGATAAATAAAAGTGGTATTTTATAATTAGAAGAAAAATATATTGGTTTTATTTCACTACACTGATTTAACGTTCATTTTTCAAATAGATTCATTCAGTTTTGAAGTAATTCATTGGTTGAAATTAATAGAAATAATGATTAATTCCTAATCATCTATTTCAATGGTTGATGAACATATCCTTGAAAAAAAATAATAAATCCAAATTAAAACACTAATTAATGGAATATGATCTTCCAAATTGGATTTAAATCACAAGATATTGGGAAATAAAATGGTTCTTGTGTTGTCCAATAGGAAAAATACAAGTCACGATCTCAAAACCTCACACCGATCGGTTAGAAATTAAGAGCATAACATTCTCATGCATCAAAACAAGCATTAAAATATGAAATAATATAATATACATAGAATGAAATGTATTAACACCTAGAGTACAATAATACAGTAGCTAATATATGCAATGTATCTCCCTTGACATGTGTGTAGCTTCCTCACAACAAACTCCCTCCGTTTAGACCAACATTAAGGGGAGGAGAAAGATCATGTGGATATCCTTCTTCATTTAAGCTCTACCTATGATGGTATAGAGCTCCAGAACTTCCAAGGTGATCTTATTAATCCTCTATGACTTCAATTGGGAGGCACTTTCTTCTCCTGGTCAAAGGTACAATTGAGGTGGCCAAGGTATCATTTTATAGGCAATGTGGAAGTTGGTTTTGGGAACACAAATTGTCTAAAACAATGTGTACCATTATTTTAGACCTCTAAAAAGTATTATATCACTTTGGGGAAAAATAATTAGTTTAACGTCTTGAATATATACACCAAAAATTTGGACCCATTTAGACAACTACATCTTGAGATATTGACTAAACATAGAGCACTGCTTTTGACTTTGTGATGATTTGATTCCTTGGATATATATGTTTGTATGGGACTCATAGTAGCTGAACTGGGAAAAGGTTCCTATAGATTAAATATAAAAAATTAATTTTTTAATCATACAATAATATTTAATCCTATTTAGATTCATTATTTAGTAATAGTGTACGGTTTTTTCCATTGGTGTGCTCTAATCCTGCATACTTTTGTCCATTTTTCATGGACTTTTTCATGGGTCCTCCAAATCACCTCCACCTACAATGTAACTATAAAAACAAGAAACATTTCCCTTTTTAACATTATTAGACACAATATAGTTGAATGAAACATGAGGTTAAACTTATACCATTTTATAATTTTCAATACAATACTAGTTTAGCACTGTGTTGTATGGGTGAAAATAAAACAGTGACTCACAGTGAGATCACACCCCCACACCTAAAATTTTTACCCCCATGAAAATTCATATTTTCAATAAATAATCATGTTGATATTTTCATCTTCATAAATATTTTCCATTCAATTAAAATTTAATTCCTTCTATAAATATGATCAAAGAAAAAATCACATCAAGGAGTTATTCTCAGAGATCAGGGAAAAATACATCACAAAAATTGCATCAGAATGCAATTCCCAGAGATGTATGAAACAAATTAATGAAAATAATGAAAAAGTTAATCATGTCACTAATTATCCATTTGAGTGTGTGATAACCATTTCATTCTATTCTTTCCACATTCTATTGAGTAAATATAAGTTATTTTAAAAATTCTCTACTTACATTATTCCTTCCACCAAACCTTCCCTACATCCTTTGCAATAAAATTTAAAGACACACTCACTTAAGAATTACCATAATTCAAACCATGGGATCTTGACCAAGATATCCAAAAATTATATACATTTCATCACTCCTCTCAATTTTTATTTATTTTGATTTTTTTATGGTGTATTGTAGTCAGATAATAGGTAAACATGCATAGATCAATCTGGTACAATAATCAAATAAATCAGATAAGGAACGAATATATGAAAAAATAATTTTCAAATGTTGAGAAAAATTAAACTAACTATATTTACCTTTTATTATTTAAAAATGTTTCACACTTCATGGTTGGGTGTAAAGATGTTTGGAGAAATTAAATGAAATTTTTTTCCTTTAAATATTCACACAAAGGGTACCTTTATTCTGAAAGGATTCAAAATGGTATAACTATTTATGTCATCAAAAATCAAAAAAAAATCATAAGAATGTTATACCACTATGTTGAATTCGTTCTGAAATACACATTTCATCAAAAACTTTTTTGAATGTTTAAACAATAAGAAATATATCAATTCCTCGTGAATTTTCATTAACATCCATGATTGAGAGGCCATCAGTTTCCATGATAATGTGGGAAAAATAATATTTCATCACAGAAGTGAGGGAGTAAATGAGGGTGTAAGTAACAATACTTTTAAGAAAGTAAAATAGTGAATAAAGAAGAAGGGAAATGAAAATTCCTAACTAATCGAGAAATATACCCATCCCCGCACACTAAGAGCATGTAGTCTCCTCACTATTATAATAGTGAATGTGGGAGTGAAGGATAAAACCTGGTGATTGATATTAGAATGATGATTCTTGAACTTGGAGTTCTTCCATCTGGGACTCTGAAATGGATTCATGAATATGATTAAGCCATAGCCTATTGACAATGAAGGTTTTCTTGGTTTCCTCATTTTGAACATGAAAAAAACCAAATGCAGAGGAATTAGAAACAATGTATGGTTTAAAACAATGGTAATGTAGCCTAACTAGATGTAGATTCAGCCTTGCATTGTAGAGGAGGCCCTTCTTCTCAATATGGATCTAGATACGAAGGATGATATGATCATGGGAAGCCATGGTTCACTTCTTATAAATCTGAGAGTTTTCATTTAAATCTCTTTTAATTTCCTCCATCTCCATTATCTGCAAAATCCTTTGAGAACATGCATCAGAAAAATTAAAATTTCACTGTTTAATGGCCTATTATCCCTAAAAATAAATATAAATAGGGACGTGGAAACTATTTCCCAACATAATATGATAGCGTGACATTCCAATGAGAGTTTTAAAGATAATATAGTATTCCCATAAGGGGTCAACGAGTTGAGGACTCTAATACTCTGTCGTGGGTTTAACTATTTTTTCAATAATATATTTTACATCTCAATTAAACACCTAATCATGAAAATTATCTAGTGGGTGATAAGCAGTAGACACTCGATGCCCAACCCCATACCGACAATAATGAGACTAAATTGTTTTATTATAGAAATTAGTACCCTAGTCACTAATGATTAACCTAGGTAATCCAAGAATAAAAAAATTTCAGTTCTCTAGATTTCCAGAATTGTCATGGAATCATCAGTCCTTATAGTGTGTAATTATACCCATTTTGACACATAATCCACTTCCAAAAAATATGCATGTTCCCCAATGAATAATGGAATGGTCCCATAAATTCAATTCCCCAATCATCGAAAATTCCATGGAATAGAAAGGGTTTTAGTGGAATTTTTTTCTTTTTGAGACATTATGCATTCATTGGTCATGAGGATAAGATTTATAGGAATCATTTGCATCCCGAAATAATGTTTTCCAAAAGATACCAGAATCAAGGACCTTGCAAGCGGTTCTTTGGGGCCCAAAGTGGCCCCCACAGGCATGTGTGTGGCAGAATCTACGGATAGATGGAAACTCTATCTCTGGAACAAAACTCCTAAGGACTTGATCACTACATGTGGGACAAAGGTAAAGGTAATCGCAAATGTTCCAACGTTCCTCTTTCTTTAGCTGGTGAACCTGGTTTTTGTTGAAATTAGTTGGAATGTACGGTAATTCAAAATAATTTACAGTTTTAGTATAACAATGAATAGAATCTTTCACATAGTACATTTTCTCATTTGGAAACATGTAATTTATTGGAATGTAGGGGGTGATTAAATATACAAGGATGGGAAGATCATACTAATATGATCAACCAATACATTCACTTCTCCTTTTTTATCCCTAATTTATATATTCTATTCGTGAAGTTAGAGATTACAACGAATGATATATGGTTTGGATTTATGTTTTTAAGGTTATACCAGAGGTTTGAATGGTTTGAGAACACAATGACTTTGGATTTAAAAGGTTTGACCTAAAGTTATCCATGGAAAAAACAAGGACATGAAATTATTTATCATTTTTGGTATAATTATCTTTGTAAGGGTCAATTGTACATTATTCATAGGCTATGACATGTGGAGCTTGATCAACCCAATGTGATAAGAATTCCCCAACTGAATTTATTGAGGTGTCACACATGAGCTCAAATGGTAAATCCCACCAAGGTGGTTGGATTACCAAGGGTGATTTGAGACTCAATTTCAATTTATTAAAATCAACATCACATTCTTTATCAAAAAAATTCCCTTTTATTTTTGGAGTAATTGGTAGAGGGGGAGGGCAATTTTACTAAGGTCATGAATGTAAAAATACTGATATCCAACAAGAACTAGTAATGACCGCACATCCCATATATTTTTGGGGAATGTTTGGGAGGAAATGATATATATTTTTGATTTATCTGCTTGGATACTATCACTAGAAAGGATATGTCCCAATACTATACCATATTGCACTTTGAAATGGGATTTATCATTATTTAATATGAAATTCTTTTCAAAACAATGATGCTGGATTTAACCCAAAAAACAAAAACATTCATCAAAAGAGGATCCATAAATAGTGAAATCATCCATGAATACTTCCATGAAATCCATTAGGTATCCCGAAAAAATATTAACCATGCATCATTATAAATTACCCAGAGCATTACAAAAACTAAGCGACATCCTTTTATATGAAAATGTGGAAAAGTGGAATGCGAATGTAGTTTGTTTCTGATCTCTAGTTGAAATATGGATATGAAAGTATCTAAAAAACCCATCATGGAAGAAGTAATAGGACGTCTCTACTAGCTTATCTATATTTGATTATTTAATGGTAATATGAAATGGTTCGTCCTAGTCTGTTGGTTTAATCAGTGATAGTATATGTAGACACACCAACTATTCTTCACATGAGTTGGAAGAAATTCAACATTTTCATTATTTATTACTGTAAGAAGAGTTTTTAAAGAAATATTGTATTAGACTAACCCATTTGATGTCATAACTTGGTTAAACGATTCCAACAATAGATAATTTTGATACCTACTTTCTAACAACATCTAAGAGGTTTGGGTTCAGTCGACGTTGTGACTTAATCATAGGTTTAGCATCATCCTTGAACAATATATGATGTGTGAAAATTGATGGGTTAATGCCATGAATTTGTGCAGGTGTCCATACCAGTCTTTTTTATACCCCTCAAAAGTTCAATAAGTCACAATTCATTCTAGGGAGGGAGTTAACTAGCAATTTTGACATGAAATTTTTTTCCACTCTCAAGATAGAAATATTTTAAATCTTGATGTATTTGATATAGTTCAAATTTAGAGGGGTTTTGGATTAAAGTGGAGTGTGTGTGAAATTGAGAGGTCACTGAACATATATAACTTTTTAAGGGTATCATCCTTAGATGAGGAATGCTATTTTACAAGCTTGGGAATATCTTCGATGGTCATGTGATCATCAATGTCCAAAAAATTATTAATTAACAATGATGAATGGAATTTTTTTACACCGATAAACCATTCCATCCAAAAATAATTTACCATCATTTCAATAAATAATGAAAACATATAAAGGGGATCAGGGAAAGAGTAGAATATTTTTCAAGGGAAGGGAGTACATCTATAGATTTAACAGTGAGAGTGGAATGTTCTTCTGATGGGTCCTTCATGGAATCAAGGATGTTGATGTGGAAAATTTCACCACCAAAAATTCCATAGATAACATATCATTTTTGAAATTAATTGTGATTTTGGTTGTTTTTAGGAAGCCCCTCCCGAATATAACTAGGGAATTTCAATTCATCATATCATCATCGATTTTGAGCACATAAATTTTTTTAGGAAAAGTTAAAATTTTCACCCTCCCATGAACATCCTATTTCACACTAGAAGGGTGTGTTTTACTCAAATGTTATAATGGAATGACAATTCTAGTGGTCTTTAGTTCCTCCAACTATAATGAAGAGTTAATAGAGTAAGGTATGAAATTTATAAAAGCAATTAAATATATCATATCATTGGAAAATAAATACTCCCCTATGGTGAATGAAATTGAGAATGTTACTACGTCATTACATTTGGAGGGAAGTGATGTATCTATAAATGTTGAGACATTCCTCCCCAAGCTCACATTCTCATTATGTCAAAGTCTCTGTTGGTGAGTACACATATCCTTCTGAAACATAGTGTATCTTGGAATTTTCATCACAACATCAATCATAGGAATGTTAACCTCCACTTTTTATTTGAAAATTTCCAATTTTAACTTATCAATATCAGTTTCCTTTTTTTCTTAGATGGGTGGCCCTTTTTGGAAATGGAAGATTAATTTTTGGTCTAGGTGTCTCGTCAATAAGAAAATTATTTCCTTTAGAATGTCTTATCTCATGCCATGGTTTTTCCACATTTGGGCTAATATTAACATATGGGATGGTGTTTACCATAATAGTGGATGAACCTAGTGGGGGTGGTGGTGGGGGGGATTTGGATTATATGTTGAGTTTTACTCTTAAGGGTAATGGAATTGAAATTTTCATTATCCATAGGGTTTACAAGTTGTTGGGATGGTAGTTTAGCCGACCCATGACTTTGAATTTCCCACATAGAGTCAGAGAGTTGAACTAATTAGGTTTTTTTGGTCTTGTATGGATTCTTGGGTGGTTTGATGGAATTGGAGATTGTTAGTATCCATTTGTTTGATCATATAATCTTGTCTAGTCTCTGGTTTTGGAGGGGGTTTTTTTATTGGACTTTGTTGTGGTTGAAGATTTCTATATTTTGGTTGTTGACTACTATAACTCTATTGGTTCCATGGTTATTGAGGTTAGTTTTAATACCCACATAACTGTAGGCTTGGATTCCTTTCCCCCAATGGTTTGATGTATAATAAGGTTCTTTCTAAAAAGGGTTGGATATATGGGAGACCTGTAATGATAGCCTCACTAATTTCAGACATTTATAACTATTGGGGTCATTAGTTAGTGTAGTGGGTGTCAGATGATCATGTAAGACAATGGATTGGAGGAGGATATTGGGATTTCCTTGGGAAAGGGTATGTTGTCAAAAAACGGTGCATACCTCTTCGATCATCATGTCGACCTTCTTCTCAAATTCAGTACATCTCTCATCATGGATACCTCGAATGTCTACAGTAGACATTGAACCAAATTGATGAGTGTTTTGTGCCATGTTATCTATCTGTTTCCATTCAGAAATTGGGGTTTTATTATCTAGTGAACCAGCTATAGTGGTATCAATCAGATTTTGATCAACATGAATTAATCCTTTATAAAAATACTATATTAAAAGTTGACCACTTATTTAGTGGTGTGGACATCTTGAACATGACCTATTAAAACTCTTCCAATAATCAAGAAGTGTTTCCCCTTGTGATAGTCTTATCCCAAAAAATTCTTTCCTTATTGTTGAAGTTGAAGAGGCTGTTAAATATTTATCATGAAATAGACATTTCTTGACCACCCAACCTCTAATTGGTGAATTAATAGAATACAACCAATCATTCACAGTGCCTTCTAAAGAAAATGGGAATAAACTAATCTTTAACATTTCTTCATCCACATTAGTAGGTTATAATGTCAAAAACAAAGTATCAAATCATTTTAAATGGTCATTTGTATCTTCTCTAGAATGTCCACGAAATCATGGAAATAAGTTAATTTGACTGTATTTTAGTTCAAGATTGTGTTCCTCACATTGCATTTGAATATATGTGTGTTGGATATTGACTTCAGTACAGGTTAGTTATTTTACTGCTCAATTCCATTCATCCATGATATACATGTTAATTTTAGGTACTATTTTGATTACAAAATAAGAGGGATCTCAAAAATTCTAAAGTGGTGATGTGTCCTCCTTCAAAGGGATATCTTGTTCATCTTGGTGTTACTGATATTTGATCCTCTTAGGTTCGGGTTCAAAAGGCGGTAAGTCTCCTGGAGTAGAATGCTTCATTCATAGATCCTACATTAGAAGTAAATCAAGACAACACAATATATGAAATTGTGGAATATAAAACAAATAAATATTAAAAAAAATTACAAAAATTATATTAAAACACCCACTTAAACCAAATCTATCCCCGGAAATGACTTCAAAATTTGAGAAAATTGTAATGTCACATAAAACAGATTATGTTTTTAAGGTTTATTTATAGTATTTGGAAGACCCAAGGTCATATATCATGGGGATTTTGGCATTTGTTTTCTGAATTGTTAATAAAAAGGAACAAAAGAGGGGTAGTTTAGAAAAAATATTTATGAAAATAACATGAAATAAAGAGTTTAATTGTTAACAAATAAAGGATGTGTTTTAAATTATGAAAAAGGGGTTTTTTTTATTTCCCTACACACATTTCATATTCATTGGTCCTAGATTTTTATTCGGGTTTTAAGTAATTATTTGGATGAAATTAATTTGAATCCAGATTATTTTTTATGTATTTATTTTAATGCTTGATGAACCAAACCTTAACATAAAAATATTATTTACAAGGCATAGAATATTCACATGGAGTAAAATCTTCCAAATAAGATTAAAATATCAGGAATTTGTTTCTGAAAAAGGTTTGTGTGTTTTCCAATTGGACCAACACAAGTCACACACTCAAAACATAACACCGATCAGTCAAAAATTAAGATTATAACGTTCTCTTGCATCAGAACATGCACTCAAATAAGAAATCGCGTAAGATACATGGAAGGAAATTTTTATACAACCAAATTACTCATATAAAATATCTAATATATGAAATGTAACTCCCTTGATATGTTTGTACATTCCTCACAATGAATGCCAACTTTTTAGACCAGCATTGAGAGGAGGAAGCTCGGGTTGATCTCCTCCTTCATTTTTTTTCTCTCCCTATGAGGATAGGGAGATCCAGAACCTCATATTTGATGGAAGTAATCATTTAGAGCATCAATTTGGCAGCACATCTCTTTACTGGTTTAACTTACAAAGGATGTTCTGAATGTATCTTTTTATAGGTAAAGTGGAAGGCGGTTTTTTGAACACAGCTTGTGTAAAACCATTGGGATCATTATTTTAGACCTCAAAACAGTCATATATCACTTTGGAGAAAACTGAAAAGTTTTAGGAGCACATTCTAACTATCCCCACTGAAACCTTTTTAGAATTTTGTAAAATATAGATCGAGATATTTATTGAATACAGAACACCACTTTTGACATTGTGTAGAGTTGATTCCCTGGACAGATCTGTCATGATGAGCCTCTTAGTTGATGAACTATTCTTGGGTTAATTCAGATGAAATTTAACCCATTAAATTAAGGTCCATACCATAAAATTTCAACCAATTTGGATTCAAAAATTAGTATCAGTGTTCATTTTAGTCTACTAGTGGGAATAGATCCAACATAGTTTGGCCCATTTTTCTTGGACATTATCAAGGTCCCTCAAAATCACAACCACCTAAAATGTAACTATCAAAACAAGTAACATTTCCCATTTTAATAGTTTTAAACAAAAAATAATGTTATCAAACATGAATTTCAGCAAATTATTATTTTTATAATTTTCAATACAAAATTGTTTTAACACATTTGTGTAAGGGTGAAAATGAAACAATGAATCATGGTGTGATCAGTCAATAAGAGAAATATTGTATATAAAAAAACCCCTATATCCAAAATCAATCATGGTAAAAATGATATAAAAAACTCATGTAATCAAACATAATAATCACGTTTGATGGGTTATACACAAACTGACATGAATTTACACTCAATAATGAAATAAAAAAATACCAAACAAAAAGAATCACATAATGGTAAAAATGTAAACAAGATCCCAAAAAGTTATGGAACTTACTATGTCAATTTTGTTGAAAAATAACTCCAAATTTCATCATGGATCAAAGAACCAACCACATCACATATCATAATGAATAATATCACACATGAAGGGTGCCAAAGTTTGATTCTAGTTCATTGTGAGAATTTTTATAATGAAATATCATGAGAAATAAATTCTAAGAACATTATTTTAGAGTCACCTACCTTAAGGATTCCACAAATAGAATCAATTATGAGGTATGTAGAGAGAAGTAATGATAATTCACTAAATCTTACACTAATCTATGAATATATTAGATATTGATTTTTAATTATAGAAGATGCAATCATGTATAGCCAATATCAATGATCCATCATGATTCTATCAATGTAAAATATATTTAAGATTATAATTAAGAATAATATGATCTTTTTATAGAAATTCTAAAAAATATTATCCATAAAATTATTTGTTCTTGATGAATAAATATTTGATCCGTGAGATATCATTGACATGTCCAAACCTCCACCAATATACCATGGAATCATTAATAGATCAAGGTTACATCATTAATTTTCTTTCATAAATAGACCTATGATGATTATTCAATAACACTTTATAGAATCCTTGTAATTTTAATCCATATTATTACATCATTTTTATAATAAATAAAAAATTATAAAAAACATTGATTAAAAAGGCCTAGTTTAATTGGAATAATTTTTTTATAATTTTCCAAGAGAAAGATAGAACATGAACACAAAATATTATTCTAAAAAATTAGATTCTATATCCAATAGATTTTCAAAAACTACATAGTAAAACCTAGAGATTAAATAAATGAAATGGGAGAGATAAAAAACCCATTAAGGGAATAAACATGATAATGAAACATAACATGTGAGTAAAAGGTATAATATAATATATTAAAAGAGAAGTCTCAATAGTAATAACATGAGAGAATAAAATAAATAGAATGGAATCATAAGATAATGACAACAAATGAAATTTTGAGGTTACATAAAACATGACACAAACATGAGTTAAGGATAACTACCTGACATGGTGTACAATGTCCCATAATGGATTAGGTTTAATCCAAAGTCCCATACAAAATTTATTCTGAGAATAAATCTTCACCCAATTAATTGGATTAAAATATGGGATAAAAAATCATAAAATGTTCATGAATTATTTAAGATACAAAAATGAAATAATCATAATGAAAAAAATTTAAGAATATCCCATGAAAATAAAATGAGTTGCACAATCTTTCTTAGTATCATAATCAAATAAAATTTCATAAAGAAGAAATCTGAGAAAGAAATGTAAGTAATATATTAACACATTCAACTATGGGATAATATTTTTTGTATTTATATGGTAGATACATATATACAAAATTTATAATAACTCTATAACATTAAATCGAGTGATAATTTTAGTTAAAGAGAGAATGGTCATAACCTAAAGAAAAGTCTGGTTTAGAGAGACCCTTTACTTGATGATCAATTCATCACATGAATTATATATCTTACTAAATAATGTTTTCTAATTAATTAATTTATTGATAAATTATTTCATGATTGTTATTCCTTTTGTCATATTTATTGTTATGTTATATTCAATTACGTAATAAATTTGGTTTAAGTCAGATGTTCTCACAATATTCGATTTGTATGTATAAAATCACATTGTAATGATAATTAAGGTCAATGATATTATTATTTCCTCATATACAGAATAATAATAATGAAAAATTATCATCTTTATACATGAATTATAATTTTAAAACAAATCATGAAATTTGGTTATAAAATGAGTTTTGTTATAACCATTGATATGGTAGGTTGTACACACACATGATTAAGATTTCTTTTTTTTCAATAATCATGATAGAAAAAAGGTAACTGAAATTAAAATTTTCATAATGATCACTATATAATAAATATAATTTTATTTATTTAAATACACTTCTATATACCATTAATATGATATAGTAATGAAAAATGAATCACATCACTAAGTGGTGGTGTTAATCCATATGTATTCACAAACTACGTTATCAATTTTCTATGAATGGAAAGGTAAGAAAGTATCTGATATATAAAATATAATTAATTATGATTATTTCATGAAAATAAAAAAATACAATCATTCTATAATTATATAAAACCATGAAATGTGATGATGTAAAAATAATTACCTCGGTTCGCAAGGTGGTTGACCATCATTCACAAGATCGATGGGTTTTTACCCATTTGAGAGAAGTGGAGATTGATGTTGGTTATTCCAAAAACATAATGACATGTTAGTACATAGTAAATACTTATTTTATTATATTATAATGGTGGAATAATATTTTATGTACGTGTAAGAATAAATAAAATAATTTTTTTAGTTAAGAAGAATACCTCTTATTCAGACAACCTCTTTAGGTTTTCACCAAAATCATTCGAACGAGGTTATTATAATAAATAAAATTCTTCTATGAATTGGGAATGAGTGTAATGAAGGTATTTAGTTTATTATTATATAAAAAAATCTTTTAAACTATGATTGAAAGTGGACTGGAGTATCCCTTTTGTAATTAAGGAGGTGTGACATTTTGGTAAATACCAAAAACTATTTATTTATTCGAAGTCACTCTCAATCCACTCACCTCTAAAATTGATAAATAATGGATTTAAATGAATATAAGTTCTATCCTAATCCCCACCATAAAAAATAATAAAGTTTTAAGCATATTATTTCCTTTACCTCTTTAGCTTAACTCCCAGTAAACCATTATTAAAATTCACTTTTGGAGAAATAGCCTATACCAATGGTTTGGAACCATTATTATAGGTCCCAAAATCATTGGTATAGCATATAAGAATGGTTTGGAGGGAAATTATATGATTTTGTTTTGGTATACACCAATCCCAATGGTTTTAGGAAAACCATTGGCATCGACCTACTAAAAGGGTTTATAAACTGTTGGTATATGTTTATCCCAATAGTTTTCCCAAAACAATTTGGATAGGTAATGTAAAATAAAATACACTGCATAGGATTGAACCCCTGAACTCCAAATTATAAATGAAATACCTAAGCACTATGGTATATATATCTTTTTGAATATATTAATATATATATATATTAACATATAATTTATATTTGATATATTGGAAGATTTTTTAGAAAATAATTCATAAAAAATATGGTTATATATCCAAAAGGATTTTAGAACTGTTGGAATAGATACCCGTTTTCATCTATCCTATTGGTTTTTCAAAATAGTTGGGATGTCCTTAACTTATCCTAATGGTTTTGAAGAACCATTGGTATAAGGCTACTTTTTGGATCTATCCCAACGGTTTGGATGAACCATTGGGATAGCCTTATCCTTTCATAAAATATGTTTAAGAAACAATAGGTTATGTTTATTTTTTGGATCTATCCAAATGGTTGTACAAAACCACTGGGAATGTGGTGATGGTATAGTTAGGATTTGATGTAGTGATTAACCATAATAACTTTTTTTATTTTTTTCCATTGATCTTGATAGAAAAATAAATTTGAATTATTATATAGATTTAATTAATATGATTCTATACAGGGAATCAATTTTAAAATTTTGAATTCACATAATTGGAATATTTGAATTTATAATTAAACCCATAAACAGAATAAAAATTGGATATCTAGAAAATTCTGTTTTTCAAGGAATAAATGATAATATATTAACACTAAGAATAGTAATAATTATTATATGAACATAAATTAATATAAATAGATATAATATATATATATATATAGTTTATATTAATATTTCCTTTTTTAGGTGTTACCTTAAATTATTAAAATTATTAAACATTATATACATGAATACAGTTTGTAGAAAACCAAATTTTTATGCATAAGAGTTAACTTATAGCAAAATCATGATTTTTTATTAAAAATAAATAAATTATATTAATATTAATAAAATTTTACGTTTCAAACATTTACACCTAATAAAAAACATTAAGATACTTTTACATTACATTATATATGAATAAAAATCACAATACTAGAAAAATATGTAATTTTAAATATTCACTGAAAATGAAATCATTTTAGAAAAATCCAGTAACATCACCCTTTGTTAATTTTATTATATTATTTTTTAAAATTATTTTCATTTTATAAAATAATAGTTTTAAAATTTCCTGGAATTATTTATAATATTTTCACACAAAAAGCAATAAAATTCACTTTTAAAAAAATTATACTTTTAAAAAAATCAAATGACTTCATTAAATACTATGTTATTATCTTCAAGGAATTTATCAATAAATATACTTTCATTAGGTCTGTATATATATATATAATTCTTAATTTAGTTACTTCTATTCGTAGACATAAATTTAATTGATAGGTTACAATAGTCATTTTTAAATAGACATTGTTTGTTTAGGCTCAATGTTGTGTGTTAGAAACCCTATCAAACATTGTTTTATTTTAAGAAAAAGTTATTGTTATATTCTTACCCCATTATTTAATTTATCCCCAAATATTTTTTATTACATACTATAGTTAAAACATGTGATATTACTTATTTGTTATAGCTTCCTCTGTTTCCCTGGATGCCTCTTTATATTTATGGTTCCACCATAGTACTTTACCCATGTGAGTTATCTTATTACATAAAAATTTATCTCTATTGTCTATAATATTTTCTTGTTACTCATAATAATAGAGACCATTTTATAGATTTACCACCTCTAAATTTAGTATGTGTGGGGTAAGATATGTATTTCTTCAGTATAGATAAATGTAATATTTCACGTATCTGAGAAAAGGTTGGGGGACTTCCATTCGATAATCCAGAACACCTATGTTATTGATAAAATCAAAGGGTAAAATATATATGAGGATTATATAACCCTACATACAAAATATCTTGATTCTCTTCGATGGATATATGAAGAGAAACTCATTAAACCTATACAGAGACTCTAATTATCATAGAGGATTTTTATCATATATCTTCTATCAAATCTGAGAAGCCATGATTTATTGATGAATGGTCATGAAAGATTATACTAATTCCTTAACCATTTCATGTCCCAAAAACATCATTTCACAAACTTCAACACAGCTCATAGGTGATCTAAATTTCATCCCCTAAAGGGATACATAAGTATCCCTTAAAATTCTTATGAAATAACTATTATAGTACGAGGTCTTGAGGAAAGAAAGATATTTATCCCATCCTCCATTGAAGTCCATAGAACATGAATTCAACACGTATTTCAATGTCTGAATAAAATATTAAAATTGGACATAATTTAAGTTTTGATAATTTATTCATATGTTGAACTCAGTATTTAGAACATGTTGGAGACTCTTACAAAACCTGGTGGTAAATCCCATATCTTGGTTAGATACAATTGAGAGCGTTATTCTAAGAAACTAAACACTTATCTAATGTATATCCTTGTAATTCGATCAAGTTAAAGTTACTCTTAAATTGATATTAAGTGTGAAGTACTTTTATGTTGATCCACCACAACCTATATTTATATATATCCTCATTATGTCTTTAGAATTATAGTGAAAAAGTCAATAGTGTTGTTATCCCATATCCATGTTGGTATGGAAATGGTTAAATCATCTCCTTAGACTTTTTACCTTTCATCCATCACTTATTGACATACCAAATACTTTAATGTATATTAACCGATCTCTTTCTTCATATTTTTCCACAAATAGTTATCCTTGAGATCTCAATATAACTTTATACTCCCTAGGTGGATAGAGAACTTCGATTTATGGGAATCATTCAATAAATCTTTATTTATATCATGATTTGATGGTACAAAAATCCATAACTGAATTATTTGAACTCCTTCTACAATTTAGAAATCTAAGGATTTACTAATTCTAATAACATCCACCTTCTTCTGAATTTCCACATCACCTCTTTAAGTAGTTTTTATCTTCTCTAGAAGGTATGGTTGATAAATAATTTGAGAAATCAATGATGATGTTCATTCATTCAGAATTCCCCTATCCATATTTGAAAATATTAGAAGATTGAATCCTTCTCAATTCCCATCATTGATAATATTTCTTGATATTTCTTACATAGGTCATCTTCCACATTGCTTCATTCCTAGGATGGTTTTGGATTTATTAGTCATAGTACTCGATCATCTCTAAACATATTTATTGAATATATTAATCTATTTTTAAATGAATATATATTATTGGATCTTATGATCCTTATATTTTTTACACTTCTCCCCATATAGATAATCTCAACAGATTATCAATGAAAATATCACTATATACACCTGCAGTTATTGTGTTAGATAGTTATTATCATGAAGTTTCAATTGAATTGATGTATAGACTGTTGGGAATGTATTGTATCAACAATACTCTATAAATATTATTGATATTTATGCTCACAAATACCCTTTTATGTTTTACTAATGATATTACATTTAGTGTATTTTATTAAATCAATATTCTATATAATCCTTACATTTTAATTATATTCAATCTTCTTATTATCCTGGAATATTTTTAATGTATTTGAAATGCACTAAAGCATGTTTTGGAAACACTATTCAAACCATTTGACGAGGAACGTAATGTGAGGAAAAAATCATTTGTTTTTATTAAACCTTATGTTTAAAGACCAGCGTCTATGGTAAATCAATCATACATTGATAGAATCTCATATATAAAGAACCTTATGATTAGATAAAACCCTATGTTTAACAAAGGGAAAAAATATGGTTAAATAACCATACGTAAGTATGGAACATTAAATTTGAGAAACAATGTATGGATCATTAACCTTACTTTTGTGATCAACATTAAAATTTTATCCTTGTGTTTGGAGAATGAATGTTATGTAGTTCAAGCCTATGTTGGGTATTTTTTTGTTTAATTAAGGATCCTTACATTTGAATTTTCAATATCTTATATTTGAATTTACAATTTTATTAGAGTTTCATTATACTATCATTACAGAATATCAATTCTATTTAATGAACATTTTCACACGATTTAAGGATAATTTTGATTGATTCAAAAAATAATATTACATAGATAAATTCTCTCATGTTCTTAACAGATGTTTTGACTACTCTAATAAATCTTAGGAATTTGAATTCTAACGATTTATCAAGCAATTATATTGGATATAGAATTGAAAAGATGACTATCTACTTTATTTATTCTATCGTTGTATTTGGTCTATATATTTGTGTATGAATCAATGAAGAATACATGTTGAGATATATATTGAGCCATATATTGAGACACATATTCATGAATGAAACGACAATATTTTGATGATCTATTACAGATCTACAACATCAATCGATCCGATTATATTTTCTATAGATGATGAAATAATGGAGATATACTTGTTCTAAATCCACTATTTGTTCTAGTTCTATTACTACTATTCATTTCTGATTTTATTGAAAGATTTACTACAACCGAATCTCTTCAGAACTGCTCTTTCTTGATGAAACAGTTTTTAAGAAAAAGATCCAACTACTGTCAGTTGATGTTACAATAGTGATGTTCTACCAGAACCTTTTTAATCAATACATTTATACTGAGAGTTTAAACTACTCTTAGTCAGCTGTGGTGGGGTAACAACTTCTTGATTTAAGTTCCAGTTATTTATTTTTATATTGAAGAATTATAAGGCTATGTATCGATATTTTTTTGTAAAGGTGTCAAATCCCTACACTCAGTTGTAAATTGGTATAATAATATGTGGAACTAACAAGTGAAATTCACCAAACACGCAGAGAGAGTAAATGTTGAAGCAAACTAGGGGATCATTATTCCTAGAACCAATATAAAAATCCATATTCTATATCTCTATTTTCCCCACTAATATTACATTCATATAGAAGATAAAAAATACTTATAGTCGATACGAAAAGGCATAATTGTTAATGATTTTGATAAGACACAATTCTCCCCCACCCATCATCTGTATATTTTTATATTCTGACCTAACAATTAGTTACAATGTTGAGATTTTGGAAAAATATATAAAAATTTAAAAGTATAAGGTCTATACAAATATTTCCATGAATGGACAAAGAGAATAAATTTCAATGGTTCATGCTTCTTATATCAATGCAAAAAATTATAGATGCTGGAAATCATGGATGATTATCTATTTGAATAATATTTCATTCAAAGTGTACTGTAAGATCATTACTCCTTATATAATTCCTGAAAATCTTGAAACGTGGACTTCTAATACAAAGGTTGAATATGAGACAAATTCTAATGATATGAATGCTATTATATGTGGTCTTGGAGAAGATGAATTCATTCATGTACAACAATTTCTTACTACTTATAAAATGGGGTAAACCATTGCAGTTTCCTATGAAGGAATAGAAAATGTCAAATAAATGAGGTATGAAACAAAAAAGCAAAAATTTGATACATTCAAAATTATTAATGGTGAGGGAATCTCTCAGTTGAATTCAAGGCAAATTGATATTATCAATGAAATGAAAGCCTTAGGTGATCCTATCAAACAACTAGATCTAGATTTGAATGTACTAGGAGAAATACCTACCAAATAGAATGGTATGTCAGGTACAATTAGAAATTCATCACCTATCAAAAATCTATTAATGGGAGAATTAATTGGGATAACGCTGTTTTATGAAGCATAAATGAAAGATGAATATGAAGAACATAAAGTCTTTGTGAAAATGTATAATACTTCCCTACAGGCAATATCCTACAAGTAATGAAAATGAATAAATCATAAATTCAGAGAATAAAATAATTTAGATACTTATGATTCTAAAATGGAACTTTCTCAATTTGCTAGAATTTTGGTCATGGTTTATAAAAAATAAAAGAGGATTCATAAAATCCTTCAAGTGGGATGAGAAATAATCTTGAGAAGTCAGATGATATGAATGAAAGAAATTAGGTAACATAATACATGATTGTCCTCATCTAATTAGTGAAAAGAGAAAGACAGAAAAGACATATCAGAGAAATGATGATTATGAAAATAAAGGAGAAATAGCAATGATGGCTACTTGGAGTGTTTTTAAAGAATCTAACAGCACAAAAAATTCTAATTTTGGAAAGGAAGGATTAAATCATAATGAAAATATGTGCTTCATGGTAGAAGATGATACGGTACAAACCAATTATTTATATAATTCTTATTTTGATTCTAATTCAATTTAATCAAATTATAATTTGGTTTCCTACTACAAAATTCTATAAGGAAAATATGACTCCCTATTAAGGAAACAGAAATCATAAAATAATATTTAAATGATATTTTTGGAGAATGATATTCATTACTTAAACAACCTCAAGAGTTAATTGAAAATTTTAACTCATTTATCACAAACTATAATTATCATGAAAATAAAATTGAATCATTACAAGATAAAGTAGAAACTTATAAAAGTGCTTCTCTATTATTTATAAAAGGATAATCTATTCTGAATGAAATTCTTGGTAAAAATTTTACCAGAATGAAAATATTTAGTATAGGATTTAACGGTGAAAAATATAAACTATATAATAATTATTTTGTCCTAACTCAAAAACTATTACATGTCGTTTTTCTGGAACAGAATGGTATATAACAAAAAAGGTTATTTATGAAATCCCCAAATAAGGGGAATTTAAAATTATTTTATTTCAAAATACTTTATCTAAATAAAATAATATGATTCTGAAAAATCAATGCAGATCTGCATTCCCTAATCTATGATAGCTAACACTGCTGGACCCAAGAGAATATGGGTACCAAAACAAACTCCTGTTTAAATTTCCCTTAAAAGAAATAGGTAATAGAAAAATAAAAGATATATTGTATATGGAAAGTTGCATCTCTATGCATATGAGTGGAAACTGATCAAATGTCAACACACTGATTGAAATAGATGGAGGTGTAGCAAAATTTGTGATAATACCAAAATGAAAGATAATTGGACTTGGAACTGTTGTAGATCCAAAACAAGTATCAATAAAAAAAGGACTATATGTACAAGGTCTGAAGAATAACCTAATAAGTATCTCATAACTCTATGATAACGGGTATTATTTTGATTTTTCTAATAAAAATATTTTATGAATTTAATGATAAAATGATTAATTTTAGAGAAACGGGAACTGATAATGTTTATTCTTTTGATTTTAATTTTCAGTGTAATCAAAAAGTGAATTGTTTAACTTATAAGATATATGAGTCTTAGATATAAAATATGAGGCTTGGTCATTGTAATATTTATTCTTTACATAAATTATCTATGAAAAAACTAGTTTCTGATTTTCCTTGTCTTGAGTTTCATAGTGTTAGATTTTGTAATGCATGGCAAATTGAAAATCAACTCAAATATTCCTCCTAATCTATTAAGAAAATTCCTACATCAAAACCAATATAACTCATCCACATGGATCAATTTGGAACATAAAGAGTATCAAGTTTTTACGGAAAATTATTTCTATATGTTTTAGTTTATGACTATTCTATATTTACTTCGATTTATTTTCTAAAACACAAAAGTGAAGCATTTACTATTTTTAAATGAATATGTAAAATTGTTCAAATTGAAAAGGGTTTTAAGATAATTTCATTATGATGTGATCATTGTGGATAATTTTAGAATTAGGAATTCAATTCCTTTTATTAAAATTTGAGTATTAAACACACCTTTTTTGCAGCAAGACCACCTCAAAAAATTTGAATTATTGAAAGAAGAAACATAACTACTCATGAAATGGCCAGGACTATGATGGATGAATACAGTCTTTCTACCTACTTATGGGAATAAGATATAATAATAGCATGTTATATCATGAATAGAGTTTTAGTTAAGATTAATTTAAAAAATACACCTCATGATCTTTTCAAGAACAAAAATCTTAAAGTAAATTAATTATAATTTTTCTTGGATGCATGGTGTACATACTGAACACCAAGGATAATCATTGTGTGTTCGATCCAAAATCTAATAAAGGAACTATTTTTTATTCTTCAACTATATATAAATCCTATAGAGTTTTTAATAAATATTCAAGAATTTTTGAATAATCGGTTCATGTAATGTTTGATGAAAATCAACCTTTTATTAAACAGAAAGGTCAAAATGATGAAATTACTAACGCTTCTGACAATATAAGACTTCCAAAACTAAAAATTATTTTGAAAATAATGCAAATTAACTTTATTCCATTTCAAAAGAAAATGATAATGATAATACAAAAAGTGTTTTACCTAGATAGTCTTAAACCAAAAAGAATAATCCTTTAGAAAATATTAGAAGAGAGCAAGACATATGAATAAGAATTAGAAGAAACACATGACACCTAGTTGGATTCTCTTCCTTTCTATCTCAACTAGAACCTAAATATTTTGATGAATTATTCGAAGATGATAGTTTGATATTAGCAATGAAAGATTCACTAAACCAATTCAAATGGAATGATGTTGGGGAATTATTTGAAAGGAAATGAAATTATAAATTTATAGGAACTAAGTGAGTATTTATAAATAAACAAGATTTTTGATGGATTATAACTAGAAATAAATCTAGATTAGTATCTAAATGATATAATCGAGAAGAGGGTATAGATTAGGATAAAAAATTTCCCTATGTAACTAGATTAGATGATATTATAATTAATTTAGTTTATTCATATCATATGAAATTGAAATTATATCAGATGGATGTAAAATATTCCTTTTTAAATGCTAATTTAACCGACTAATTTTACATTGAACTACCTCTTATAATTGAAAATTCTCAAAAACTAGATTCTATTTTTAAACATACAACAACACTCTATGTCCCCAAACAAGAACCTAGAGCTAGTAATGATATATTATGTTTTTTCTTTTGAAAATTGGATTTACTTTTGGATTGGAAGATCCAACTATTTTTAAGATTACTAATTTTCCTGATACATTGTTAGATAAAATCTATGTTTTTGATGCTGATTTTGGTTCAAAAAAAATAAAAACTCGGTAATGATTTTTTAGAACTAATGAAGAAAGAATCCGAAATGAGTATGATGGGAGAATTGATATTAAATTTAGGTCTTCAAATTAAACAAAAAGAGTATGAAAATATTTTTAACCAATGTAAATATATTACAGATTTATTGAGAAATTTTTTTCTTGAAAACAACCAGACATATACAACTCCCATGTGTACATAACAAATCATAATTTGGATAAAGTTTGAAAACAAGGGGACAACAACTTATATGGAGGTATGATTGGTAGTTTATTATATATTTCTACTTGTAGACCTGATATTATTTTTTCATTATGTTTATGTGCTATATTTCAATCATATATTATATATTCTTATCTTATTGTTTTCTAATTAATTTTTAGATATTTAAAAGAAACAATTTTTAAATCTATTCTTTATCGAAAACATCTGATTTTAATTTATTATCATATTAAGATGCTGATTTTGGAGGTTATTTATTAGATAGGAAACGTACCTCAAGAAGCTATCACATTTATGAAAATATGTTGTATTATGGCCAGGTAAGAAACAATAATCAGTTTCCCTATCAACAGACGAGGTAGAATAAAAATCTACAGGCCGTTTTTTTGCACAAGTATCATAGATTAAAAAACTAATGGACTTTGGATTTAATATTATTAGTACACCTATTTTATGTGGTAATAATAGATCCATAAATATTTAAAAAAAATCCAATAAGTCCTTCAGGAACTAATTATATTTATATTAGGCATCAATTTTTAAGATATCATGTTCTTAAAATGGATATAACTTTAGAATATGTAAATAATATATATTAACTGTTGATATTTTTACAAACCATTTACCACATTAAGATTTTATTTTATTAAGGGAGATTTAGTTTTGATTAATTTTTAAGTAAAATTTAATATTTTTAAAATTTTTGTTTTTAAAATTTTTTTTACTCTGTTTTAATTATATTTATTTATTAATTCTAGTTTATATATGATAAATTATTGTTTTATTTCTTTAAATTTGATTTGATTTAATATTTTTTCTCTAGTATATATGTTAGTTATTTTATTTTATCATAAATCTATTCATGTTGTTTAATTTTAAAAACAAATCATGGTTATCTTATGTAATGACATGTGAAACAACGCACTGTCAGAAAGGTTTTGAATGCCTATCCATTTCAATTCTCAAACACTTTTCGAATATTGAAACCTTCATCTACCTTTGTTTACCTATTTTTTCTTTTTAATCCGTATAACCTGAAATACCCATATATTTTTTCTTATAAGTGTGAAAAACTATGAGAACCAAAGAAGGTGAAGCCAACAACCGTAATCTTTAGGGAGTTTCTAGAAGAAAGATTCAATAAGGAAAAGTGGTTGATTTCCAATGGATTTTTTAAAAGAAGCTACTCCTCAAGAAATTTCTATATTTTCAAGTATTGGAATCTATGTTTCATGGGGAGAACTCATTATTCTATTATGATGTAGAAATGATATTTTTCTATAACATTATTTAGTTTAGTTTTAGTTATTATGAAGATACAGTTTTTGCGACAATTAAAGATAAATACTTTTCCATTTCATCAATTGAAATTTCTCAAATTTTGAACAATCCTCATGAGGGGTTATTTCATTTAACTATATAGTCAATTAGAGATATTTATAGAAAGTATAAAGAAATTATGTATTTCTTGTTTGGTTCAACAAACATTAGTAAAAAAAATTCAAGGATCTCGAGGTAGACCAGAAAATAATGGTTAAGTATATTCATAAAGGATTTTCTCCAAGGATGGAATAGATGAAGGAGATTCTATATAAAAATATTTATATCATGTTTCTATTTTTAAGTGAAATAAGGATAAATTTTACAATATATATGTTTAGATATTTGCACTGTTAATTTCAGAAGGATGATTGGATTAATTTTTATCCTTATATAATGATATTATCTCAAATTTTGTTTAAGAAAGGAATGATTTTTTTATAGATTAACAAATCAAATTTCATCAAAACAACATACTCAATGCGGGAAATTTGATAAATCTTGGTTTTTAATGGATTAAAGTATAATAGGAACTCTTTCCAATTGTTTTCGATGGCCAATGTAGATCAAGATCTTTTTCTCAAGGGGAGAAAAGTGCAATTGGGAATTAAGGTATTTGTGAAAATTGAGGTGGAAGAATTTCCAAACCATACAAAATAATATTAATATTTTTTGAGGAAGAAGAATAAGAGGAATATGAGGCTGTGTAAGATGAATTGGTTGTAAAAACATTAAAAAGGGAAGATACACCAGATGAGGAACCTATGTTGGGTTTCGACGAGGATTCCTGGTCAGTAAATTTGGTTGAATATTTTCATGAAGATGATCAATAGTTTGAAATCTAGATAAGCAATCAGCACAATGTTGTTTTACCAATTATCCATGAAGAAGATATAGCTATTTAGGAAGAACAACAATTTATCAGGTCTAAAAATATGGCTAATATAATTGTTGAGAATATAATTTTTTCTATTTTTGATCTTGTGGATGGGAGACCAAATTCTGAAACCAAATAAAAAGTATAATTTATTCATTTTTTGTCTTATTCCTGAGAAAAATTAATAGAAAATCTAGTGGGGATGACTTTTGAAAAGTCTCCTTCATGAACTTTTGCAATTGTCAATGTTGGTCAGTCACAATATCCAGATAAAGGGACATCTAATTCCCAAACAAATCAGGTTGAAGAGCATGAAATTATGTTTAATAATAATCAGGAAGATAATTTCTATCTATGTCAAGAGCCCAATGTTAAACGAAACAATTTATAGGATCTCAAAAAAAAATTCCAAATAGGCTTATTATTCTTTCAAGAGAGAGATATTGAATGAAGTTCGAAAGATTATGTATGAATTTGTTTTAAAATCAGACTTTGTTGATCTAATGTGGTATTTTGGGAAGTAATTTTAAATCAATAATGAGTAGTGTTGGTCAGACCGGTACATCTACCTCTGCTCCTACTACCAGTTCTGATCTAATTAGTTGATTTTAGTAAATCACCACTATTAGGGAAGATATGAATAATCATCTTCAAAATCTCTAGTGCAGTAGTGCTCCTATGTTAGTTCTATTGGACAATCATAAATTTCTAGTTGACCAATATACATAGAATGGACCATGTATCAGATTTTCGAAGAACTAGTTTATAGATAAATTGGATTAGTATATGCAGCAAGAGGAAATATTACATGTCTTTTTGAAAGTCAATATTGTGAAGAATTTTTATATCAGTAAAGATTCCAGAGTTTTGATTATGTAGTTCGGGGTCAATCATATGAAGGAGATAAGGTTTTAGATGGAAGAGTTGAAATAAATGTTTGAATCTGTTAAAAATATTAAAAACCTTAATCGATCCAAATCCTACCTAACCTTTTTTGTACCTAACAATTTCAATTGACTAAACTTGTTTCCTTGTCATACTAATTATTGTACTTATAAAAAAAAATTTCAATTTTTTTTCTTATTTTTATTTTTTCATACATTATTTCATATTATTTTATGTTTATCTCTAAATTAAAAAATCCAATAATATTTATTTAAATAGATTATTATAACAGTAACACTCTATTATTTTAAAAATTAACTGTGTTTTAATCATATTGTATAAATTCATTTTGACCTCACAAAAGGGGGATAAATTTTCGAAAAAAAAACATTTATTTTTAATGAAATAATTATATCAGATCAAGTTTCAGATTATTTTCTTATAATTTTTTGAAAAATTCTAAATTCTGTTATTAATTTTATTGTTTTTTATCATTAAAAAGGGGGAGATTAATGGGCATGTATTTTCTAGAAAATTATCTATAAATCATATTGATTTTGATTCTCACAAATACCCTGTTTGTTTTAGTAATGATATTACATTATGTGTATGTTAAGAAATTAATATTATTTATTTTATTTATTTTGGAATTATATTCCAAATTATTATTAACATGGAATATTCTTTAACGTATTTGAGACACTCATAAGCATGTTCTGAAAAAACTATTCATACCGTACGTTGGAGAACATAACGTAAGGAACAGAACATTCGTTTTTATTAAAACTTATGTTGAAAGATCACTATCTATGGTTAATCAACAATATATTGAAAGAAATTTAAGGGTAAAAAACCATACATTTGGATGAAACCTTATGTTTGACTAAGGGAAAAAGTATGGTTAAATAACTCTACGTAAAGTATGGAACCATAAGATTGAGAAGAAACCATATAGATCATTATCCATACTTTTTTATCAACATTGTGTTTTCAAACTAATGTTTGGAGAATGAATTCAATGTAGTTTAAACCTACGTTTTTTAATTTTTGATTTTATGAAGGAACCTTACGGTTGACTTTCCAATATCGTAGATTTGAATTTACAATTTTATTGGAGTTTCATGCAGTGGTATTTTCCGAATATCAAGCCAATTTTAAGGTCATTTTTCAATGATTCAATGCTCATTATGATTTATTAAAAAAAATCTTAATATGTAGACAAATTCTCTCCCATTATTAAGGGAAGTAATGACCATTATGATATGTCTTAGGAATTTGAATTCTTATGATATCATAGGAGATTTTCATAAACCTGGAATTGAAAAGCAGGCCCTCTACTCTATCTATTCTATCAATATATTTTTTATATATATGTGTCTATGATTTGAAGAAGAATATATGTTGAAATATATATTGATCCATATATTATAACACATATTATTGATTGATATCGCATTCTTGTGAATATCTTTTATAGATAAACATAATCAATAAATCAGAATATGTTATCTAGAGATGAAGATAAAGTAGAGATATATGTGTTCTGAATCCAATATTTGATATAAATCTAATAATTCTAATTATTATAGATTTTATTAAAAGATCTACTCCGACCGTATAACCTCATAACTTCTCTTTCTTGAGAATATTTTTTTAAGAAGAATATCCATCTACTTTCAGTGGTTATTACAACTATGAAGTTTAACCCACACAATTTTAATCCATATCTTTTTATTTTGAGTTTCAACTACTTGTACATATTTTTGGTGGGGTATTAGCTGCTTGATTTAAGCTATGGATATATGGTTCCCTGTTAAAAACTAAAAGGCTCTATTTTAGCCTTATTTGTAAAGTTGTTACCCCTCTTGCACTCATTTGTTGATTGGTCTTAGGATATGATGACATGACTTGTGAAATTCACCAAAATCATAGAGAGAGTAATTGGTGGAGCGGACTAGGGGATATTTATGTCATGAACCACTATAAATAGTCGTGATCTGTATTTCTATTTTATCCATTGTTCATACTTTCATAAAGCAGATAAATGCTACTTATTTTCATAATCATCAGTCGATATCAAAAGTCAGAATTGTGAATGATTTTGAAAAGACACAATTCATTCTCCTCTTGTGTATATTTTTATATTTTTTCCTAACATGAACTATTACATTATTCTTCTAAATTAGTAAATAACCCAACCCCCTTTTTGAAGAATCTCTATAGATAGTGAAAAGTTTTCCTCTTGGGAGAAGTGTGAGGATTGGTGTGGTGATAAGATTATTTTTTAAAATCCTTAAATATTACTCTGTATTCATTGGTCTAGAATAATATTTTCCCCTTCTATATAAGCATGTTTAGTGGGATCGACAATCACAAGAATTTTCATACAAATATTTTATAATACCCAGCTATTCTAAGGAAACTTTTGATCTCCATTTTAGATACATGTCTATGTGTGTAGTAAATATACTTTTATTATAAGGGTCTACATATATCAATTTATTGTTGTTTATATTCCATAGGAATGATAATTAATTCATATAAAACTCAGTTATAATATTCTTAGAAATTTCTTTCACATTCTTAAATCCTATATTATTGTATTCAAATACCACTCATCCTTATTATTATATTTAGATTAAATATGGATATCATTTATAAATAACTCAAAAAATCTACCAACTAAATCTCTAAAGAATCTACTCCCTAAGTATATAATGATTATTGGAGAATTAGTGAGTCTAAAAGTCATCCTTATAAACTCATAGTGTTCATTCCATATTTGGAAGGTAATTTAGATATTATCTTATTTCCTGAAACTTAATTGGTGGTAGCCCAATCTGAGGTCCACCTCTGAGAAATATAGATCCTGTAGTCGATTATTGAACAATTCATATATCAGTGGTATGGGATAATATTTATTTATAATCATTTTTTGTGTTCTGAATAATCAATGTAGAAGCCCAAAGACACATAATTATTATTGATTTAGGGGGATGACTCACCAATGGTGAAGCAGTCATGCATATAAATACAATTTCTAAATTATCTTATAACTGCCTTTTTAGTAATCAAAATCAATGATGTCCATTTGGTTACAGGTCTTCGATATGGTATATATACTGGTGTAAGATCAATTGATAACTCAACATCTCATTTAGGAGGAAGACAAAACAAATATTTGGGAAATACATCAGTTTAATCCCTCACAGTAGGAATATCTTCAAGCATGAATCACTCTTTTTTCGCAATCATTTAGGTAAAATATTCTTTCTCATAATAAATAATATCCATGATTGAACAAAATATTCCATGGGATATTCATCCTCTTCCTTACACTTGTATAAAATTAGAGGGCGAATAGGGGCATAGAGTGTTATCTCCCTCTCTCAATAGTAGATGTTATATTTATAAAAGTATAACCAATCCATACATTATATAGCATCAAACTCCACTAAATAATGTAAGACAATAATGAATGTAATATTTAGTCTGAAATCAATGAATCGAGAGGATTTATATACATCGTATACAACAATTTATCTATTTTCTATTCTCCTAGATTACTCAATTACCATGTTTTGGGGTGGTGTCTAAATAGTTGAATTAAACCTGAGAATATGAATGAATTCATAGAACAAGAATCAAAATTTATGTTCTATATTCAATAATGAATAACCACCATACCTATCACCACAAAATTATGGGGATATCATTTGGAAATAGTCATATATTATTCCATCCTTGTTTTGTAGGCCTTGGAGGTTTTTCATTGATAGTATATTAAAAACCCATTATTAGTGAATTAGATTTCATAATGCCCATGTTACATGAAATTAAAAACCTTCACCATAAGCTGAGAGTTATTCTTAACATTCATTACTTATACCAAATTCATGGGTTTCATCACTTCTTTTCACAATATACTAGGATAATTCCCCTCTTTTCCACATTTGAAACATCTTCCAGTTCCCATGAAAATGTTTCTAGGATGATCCACCCCACAATTCTGACATGTGGGATTTTGGGTTTACATTCTTCAATAGTATTTATCAGTTTATAGTCCCGAAGAAAATGTCCCATTAAATTTTTTGTCTCTATTCCCATGAGACTAATTAGAGTCACTAATATCCATCTCAAATTTGACGAAATAATGAATAGTCACTTCATAGTTGTCAAATTACAAATCACTGATTCTTTTCATAGACTCAGTATTAACCCACTAAATGAATGGTCTACCTTAATATTGGGGTTGATGATAAAACCAAAGGCGTACCATTCTTTTTTTATGATTTTTTCCTCTAATTACCCAATTCACACATCATCCATTTTCTCCATCCTGAAAAACTCCCTCACTATTTTATGATTAAGATTTTAGAGAAAATATTTATTGAAAAGTATTTAATTAAATTATACCCATTACATGGGATCAATATCCTCTTTTAACGTTGTGTTCTTGATCAGTATACACTAATAATCATGGAAAACAAAACATTTCCTTACCATTTGAATTTAATGGAAGAGAATACTATTTAAATTTTTTTAACGAGGGTATTAGAAGATCCACTAATGTTTAGTGGCCTTAGTTGTATAGAAGGCTGAACTATAAAATCCTCTTTCTTAGTAGGAGTTTCTAATTCCACATGATTCAAGTTATTATAAATAAATTGAGATTTTTGAGATAGTACATCCCTTAATTTCTTAGATCCTTCTCCGATATGGTTTTTCATATAATTGGGTAAATCATCACATTTCTTATCATGTTTCTTGTTGGAATGGTTTCTCTTATTTTATAACATTAACTACAATAATAAAAAACAAGATGTGGATATATTAACACACAGAAGAGAACTTATAAAAATGAAATGAATTAATTATACAGGATAAATATATCTTTAATTATTTATCTCTATGTTTGACTATAATTATCCATGTTAATGGATCCTAATTGGGTTTCTATCCTGAAAATTTGTTCAAGCCCTTCATTATGTTTCATAATGAGTTTATGAATTTCCAAAAAATATCCCACATGAGTGTCAAAATAGGTGTGTAACAAGACTTATTTTCATACACCGAGTGATGATTAAGTCCAAAACAATAAACCCCTTTTGAGGTTATTATCCCATGGTAAGATTTTTCCTTTTCCATATCCACTTTTATTATCCACACATGAATTTAATTTTCTGCAAACCACTCACTATATCCTTCATCAAAATTACTAGATTTTTTCTTATAATTTGACTTATCCCATGTTCGATCAATAATGTATTATTTTCCTAATACCATAAATAACTATACTATCTTATAATACCAAATATTGTGAGACAATTATTTTTAAAAATATTATCACATGTTTTTTAAAGAAAATAACCATTAATACAAAAATGGATCAAAATGGTCTAGTTTCTTTAGAATACATGGCTAATAATACATCAAAATGAAACTAAAACATGATATTGTTATTTAAATCTCATGAATGGGTTCTTAAATACATTTTAGATCATAATAATCTATATTGTAACCATTGGAATACATAAAATAATGGGGTGATAAACAATTCCTAGTAAGGGGATAAACATGATAAGAAGAAATAGAATGTATGTTATGGGTATAACATGATATCATAAATGAGAAGGGTCATGAGTAATCACATGGGAGTATAAAAAAAAGAGAATGGTATAATAAGATCATGAAAATATATGAATTTTTGATAAAATATATAACAAGACAAAAACATGTGTCCAGGATAACTACATACACAATATCACATGGTAGAAAAAGTCCCTTAATGGATTTGGCACACTCCATACTCCCATACATAACATCTCATGTGAATGAATATTTACCCAAGGAATTAGAGTGTTACCTGGGTTCAAAAATCATAACATGTTTATTATTTTTGTGTTCCCCAAAATTTAATTCAATCATATGGGATAAATATAATATTTACCAATAGAAGAAAAATATGTACTATAATCTTGCATCATATCATAATTAATGAAAAATATCAAAATAAATGCATTTAATAAATGAACATAATAAATGAATTAAACCATAATTAGAAGGGATAATAATATAGGTGTATATTTGAGATAAATATATACATAATTTATAATAATTATAAAATATCAATGAGATAGATAAAGTGAGTTAGATAGAGTGGTCACAACCAAATGAAAATGGGTTTTTAGAGAAATACATTACTTTAAGAATGATTCATCACGTGTATTATTTTTCATCTTTAATAATAAAATTAAGTTCATTATTTAATTAATTGAGAAAAAATTTCAGGGTAATTATTTATTTTTTTCTTATTTTTTATCAAATTATATTCAATTATAGAATCATTTATGATCATGTTATACATTTTGACGATGTTCAATACATTTTTCTAAAATCCGTTTGGAAAGAGAAATAAGTTCAAAGAGATTATTATATAATAATATCTTGAATATTAATAAGGATATATTTATCATTTTTTATAAATCAATTATACTTTTGAAATCAATTATGCGAGATAATCATGAAAAATGAACTATGTTAAATTCAAAGAGATGGTAAGTTTTATGTGTGCATGAGTAACATTTCCATTCCTAAACTATCATCATGAAAATAAGATATGTGTTATTTTAGTTTTTTTATATCAATACTTATATAAGAAAAAGAATATTTTTTCTTTAAAAACACACACATATATATATATCATCCATTTTACTTATTAAATAAAATCGAATCACATCGCTTTTGTGGAGGTGGTAATCCACACATACATAAGAACAAAATTATCTTGTTTTAATTGATGGAATTGAAATAAAGTATTTGATATTTTAAATTTTTATAATGATTAATATTTCATTAGAATAATATAAAAATATTAAATCCATCATCATAAATATCTATCAGATTTAATGAAGTAAAATGAAATAAATCGGTTCATAAGGTGGTTGTCCGCTGTAGAAACGATCGATCGGTTCATTTCCCATTTAATGGAAGAGGATAAGGATGTAAATTATTTAATTAACATAATATCCTATTAGTATATGGTATATAGTTATTTTATTGTTTAATAATCATTAATTTTTATTTTAACGATTTTGAAGAAGAAATAAAATAAAACCCTTGGTTAAAAACAATATATCTTCTTTGGAAAACTTATTTAGATTTTCACCAAAATCCTTACAAGGAGGTGTTTAAAATAAAAAAGGGACTCTAGGAATTTCAAATTAGTGCATTTATGGGATTTTGGTTGGTCTTGGATGAACCAAATGTTTTTAGTTTTTAATAATATAGGAGAATAGGTTCCCTTTTATAATTGAGGAGGATCGACATTTCTATAAATTCACAAAACTATTCAATAATGGGAGAACACCCTCAGGACATGTGCCACCTAGATTGTTAAATAATATAATAAATGGAATATAATGTTAATAAAAAACCTCAAAAATAAAAAATAATTCATTTTTTAAAAATGTTATTCCCTTTACCTCTTTTGTTTAACCCATAGTAAACTGGTTTAAAAATTAATTGTGGTTAAAAATCATTACTGGTTTTATTATACATGATTTCAAAAAAATCAAGACAATCTCATTATATTATATTAATTATTATGATTAAAAATATTTTATCAATTTTACAAAATTAAATTCATATAATTGATAAAATAGAATTTAATATTGAACCCACAAAAGGTGATGAAAAGTGATTTTTTTAGAAAAAATTGTTTTCTAAGAAAATATATAATATTGTAATAAATATATGAACGTAAATAATTAATATAATAAATTTAATTCTCCGAATGATATATTTAATCTAAAAACGTAATTTCAATATTTTCTTATTATTGGTTCCATTAATTAATTTAAATAAATAGACATTATGTACTTAAAATGATTTGTGGAAAACAATTTTTTTAATCATAAAAACCAACATAAACCAAAATCATGAAAACATTAAGTCAAATGATAGTATTATGATTATTATAAATTTAATGTATCTTATTTTACGTTAATATCAAATAAAAAAAATAGTTTTACTTTTAAATTATTTTTTTAATGGCAATAAATTATAGTTTTTGAAAAATCAGTAATTTTAACAATTCACTAAAAATTAATCATTTTTCAATGATATAAAAAATTCAAAACAATTTAATTTTATTATTATTATCTCAAAAATTAAATTGTATTTTTTAAATAAATATTCTAAAATTTCTAAAAAATAATTGTAATATTTTCTCACAAAAGTAATAGAATAACTTCTGAAGAAAAAAATATTTTTTTATAGAATATAAAACCAACATTAAAAATTCAGAGCTTATTCCCCAGAATTTATCAATATATTTTCATTGATTAGGTACATATATATATTTCATAGATTAGTTAATCCTATCCAAGCTCAAAAATTTAATGGCTAGGTTATAATGGTCTTGTTTAAATAATATTGTTTTGTTTAGGCTTAATGTTGTGTGTCGTATATGTTGTCAAACATAGTTCTATTTCAAAAAAAATCAGGGTGTTATACACTAACACATTAAACATTATTTTTCAAAGTTAGAACATATTTTGGTTGAAAATCAACAACATATTTTTATATCCACCAACAATCTATGAATAAAGGTGACATTCATCAGTATATCATCATGGAAAACACAGATCCAATATAGGCATATGCTTATTTAATAGAGAAGAAGAGGAAAATGTAAGATATCATTGAATAAAATGCTATTAAAATATAGTCAGATGAGTAAAAGGATGATGGATCAAGGGGATATGTATGGGAGATGTAAATAGACAAAGTGATATATCTATATTTTGAAATATGCTCAAGGGTGTTTGATTTGAGTGTCAAAGGAGGTGAAAAAGAAAATACGATTAAAACATAAAGGATGCATTTAATGATCTCTAGACTGGGTGCACTGTCCATCCAGTTCCTAGAAGAATAATATAAATTTTTCCTCAGCCACTTATGTTAGAACCCGATTTTTATTTTTGAGGTACGAGTTTCTTCTTTTCTCTTTTCCTTGAGTGTTTTTGAGAAAATAAGGAAAATCGGGAAAAATACTAAATTTTGGGATTACACGCCGTGTACTTTTCCACACGCTATGTACTTTCGCTGTGTGGGATGAGTACACAGGGTGTGTATCCATGTCGGCAATAAAGGGTTTAAAAAACCTACTACACGCTGTGTAATGGGTATATACACGCCATGTAGTCTGTCGGTAGGCAAATAGTAAGGCGGTGGAAGCAGCCGCCTGCTTAGTGGCAGTACACGCCGTGTAATAAAGTATCACACATCATGTACTCATGTCAACAGATGAATAGTGCCACACTGTCGAGATGCCGTCAAAGGAACAATTTAAAAATTGAAAAGTACACACTGTGTGCATAAGAAGTACATGCCGTGTAATTTGTTTTTCGCTTAAAATGGGCAGTAGACAACCATATTCATAGGATTGGCTTACAACCGAAAGAAGGAGTCGAGAGAGGTGGCCGAACCTTTGAGGATCTTCAGATCGAGCGTCAGGAATCCGTTTTCACCTCTGACGATCTCATTGGAACCGTACAGGTAAGCCCTCCACTCACCATAAGACATTCATGACAATTCTTCCTCTACAGGATGTTATTTAGGTTTGACCGATGTTTTTTTCACCTCAGATCTACGTCGTTCTTAGACGATTCGTGGATTTTCATTCATGTATACCATTCAGGGGCGTTCAAGGTAGGAGGCAAGGTGGTTAATTTCCAACTGTTGTGATTTTTTATGAATTGTTGAGCTACGAACCCATGTTGGGGTGTCTTGTGGCTGAGGCCTTAGTAGATTTAAATACCTAGAATTTTATAGGTAATTAAATGTGATAATGAACTGCTGTTTGGGATCACTGCTTGGATCCAGGACCACCCCGGGGGTGCGTTCCTCTGTTGAGCCATTTGGCCAGGCTACCCGACGGTATTCCTTTATAATAATGATTATAGAATTACCTTGAGGGGAATTTCATGTGTATTTATTATTTACATGTTGGGGATGGCCCGGTTACTTGTTTAGCCTGAGGGTAGTGTTTTACTTTGGCTGAGGGCAGTGCATCTTTTAGCCTGAGGGAAACTTCTTCCGTGCCTGTGGGAAATAGACTTTGTGCCTAAGGGAGACACTTTGAATGATTGAGGGAAATATCTGTTATGCCTGTGGGAAATTACCTTCGGGTTACGTTTCTGATAACCTAAGGGTAAGTGTTTGTGTGTCTGAGGACACTGACTATTTACATAGAAATTCGCTATGGTGGTTTCCTAATAATGAAAGATTAAATGAATAATAAAATGGAAATATAACTGGTAATGTTAGTTACTTTTGATTACTGCTTAGTTTAATTCACTTTACTACTGCACACTGTTGTTGCATATTTTCACATAGTTGGGAATGGGCCTTTGGTGGGTGCCTACTAGGATTTATTTCTCACACCCTATTTGGGTCATGTCTTCATCCCAAACAGATTACATTTCTACAGGTGTTGATAAGGGAAAGGGTCCCTCTACAGGTACTTGCTTGCTACTTAGGAGTAGGGGAGCATGGTACCGGGCTAAGGCTCGCGATGTTACCAACTATTTTGTTTTGGTTTTTCTTTACTCTATATTGTACTGTACTATATTGTTTTGTAACATGTTCTGGTTGTTTTCTTAGAACATATAACATGTTTCATCATTATCTATATAAATATTGGTTATCCTTTGCTGTAGTTGTTTATTTTAAATGAATTTGGTTTATTCCTTCTGCTATTTTTGAATGCTTTCTATTTTATTCCACTGTGCTACACTTTGAAAAATGGGGGCATAGTTTCCCCACTATCAGACTAGGTCCCTCGCTTCTAGTCGGCATCCTCTGGCATTTGGGGAAATATACTTGAGATAATGTGACCAACCGGGTTCGGGGCACCCGTTGAGTGGCACCCAGAACCGGGATGTTACAAAGTGGTATCATAGGGGATCTTTTCATTGACTAACTATTTGGAGCCTTAGTCAGGGATAGTATGGAAACGGTAGTTGGTAATAAGCTGTGTCTGGGCATAGATTACCCGTGTACAAGGAAAAGACAGTATACCTCAGTAATTGCAATTGATTTTTCAATTTACAGTTGATCTGATTTTCACCATTGGGTGACGCACTTTTGACTGTGTTGTTTATAATTTATCCATGAGTTCAATTTAGTTGCAACCCGATGAGATGAGGATATACCATCTCATGCATCATTTAGGAAAATTCTAAAAATCACATGCCATGCATAGTTCCATGCCATGTAGGTGCATAAGAAATTTCATGTTGTTGTGATAGTTGTTGTGCTAGAAAAGCATGAGGTTGTGATAGCTACATGATAAATACCTTTATGTGATATGGTATTTTTGTACGAGACTTTTGATATAATGGACGCCAAACTTTGGTTTTGGGGGAGTATGGGCCCTCATTGACAAGAATTTGGTGGATCATTGGCTGTTTACTGTATTTATAACTCAGATAAGATGCCAAACATTGATTTGCGGGGAGTATGGGACCTCACGGGTCGGAATTTGGCACATAGAAGTTGTTTAAGTGGTTTTTCTGGGTTCCGGAGTAGTATATGAGGCTTACTATCTAGAAAACCCAGGATACACGTCGTGTAGTTCCTCAGACACACGCCCTGTGTTCTTCTATTCGGGAAGAAAAGAAAACTTTTTAAGTTCACGCCATGTACCCTTGGTACATGTCGTGTAGTCACTTTCTGTGTCATAGACCACGTGGGCGGGGACACATGGAAGGGAAATTCTTGGGGAGAACATGTCGTGTACTTGATGTACACGATGTGTAGTGTTGACCTAAAGTCTGCCTGTGTAACCAACAAACATGGACGGAGGAGACCTTAAGACATTGATGTCGTGTCCACTATGGAACTCGCTTTGTAGTCTGACCTGGGATCCAGCCGTGTAACTAACAACATGGGTCAGTTTAATCCTTTCGTGTACATGCCATGTGTATATGAAACACGACGTGTAGTTTGAGTCATGTATCCGGCCGTGTAACTAACAACACGAGTCGACAAAGCTCGTCTAGTACATGTTGTGTACCTATGGGACATGCCGTGTAGTCTTGTCCGAGGACAGACCGTGTGGACCTGGCCGCGTGGCAGGGACAATGGGGTAGTGTACATGCCATGTGTTGGTGTAACACTCCATGTTGTATCAAGTCAAGTAGTCGGCCGTGTGACAAACGACATGGGCAGTTGGGAAATTACACCATACATGCCATGTAGATTATAGACATGCCATGTAGATTTGTTCAATGAGAGCCATGTGGCATAGCCATGCAGAAGGACCCGGGCAGGGAAGAGAAGTCAGTTACGCACTGTTTAGTCAGTATACACGTCGTGTAGTATTGTTTTTAAAATCTTGAATGCCTTCTAACTTTGGTTCCCTTTTCCCTTCGTTTTTATCCATTGATAATCTGGACCTAACGTGTGTGTTTGACCATTTAGAGTCATTCCGCCGAGATGACCACACATTGTTTTCCAGGAGAGCGGCAACGATTATACTCCAGAGATGGTGGGACATGGGCTACCAGTGTATCTTCCAGTAGAGCAAAATGCAACACCAGCCATTATTCTGGACACAGGCATGAAGGCGCGGTTCCGTGAAGGCTTCACGTGGTTAATGCAGACCAGTCAGGGAGCACTGCAGGCTGCCACATCTATGGCTGAGCTGACTCGTATATTCCAGCAGCAGCATTCGCCGACGTTCTTAGGGGATGGCGGACCATAGGCTACAGAGTCTTGGCTGGGGTCTATGCAGAATATCTTTGAGTATCCTGAGATGCCTCCATGGCAGAGGGTTAAGCTCACGACTTATATGCTACTTGATTCATCCAAGAGGTGGCGGTATTTTACCACCCAGTCAGTGCATCAGAGAGAAATGGCGTGGGATGTTTTTTAGGCAGTCATATATGAATTCTTCTTTCCAGATATGATGAGGGCAGATAGAGATCGAAGGTTCATGAACCTTCAACAGGGCTCTATGTTGGTGATGGATTATTTTCCTCACTTCACCGAGCTTCAGTGTTTTGCACCCGTACTAGTGGGTGATGAGACGTTGAGGTCCAGACGCTTTGATGATGGTTTCTGATATGACATCCAAGCACTAGTGAAGGTTTTCAGGTTGCCTTCAGTACATGCTATTGTGAACCAGACACTGATTACGGAGAGGAACCTTCGGAAAGCTAGTGGCGCAGGCTAGGAAGGTTTGGTACCTATTTCTGGTACTATTTCTACTGGCAAGAGGAAGAGGAAAATGGATTTCTCTTAGGGTGGCAGCACCAGCCAGAAGATTATTTTAGGTGGCCAGGTCATGTGCTACCAGTGTGGTAAAGAGCGGCACAAGAGCCCTCAGTGTCCACGAGACCTAGTGGAGTGTCGAGCTTGCGTCAAGATGGGTCATCTGAAACGGTTTTACATGGCATTTCCATCAGTGGCTAGTGAGAGAGGTTCTGTGTAGACTCCGCGTGCGGGAGGAGGACAAGCCGCTTCATTCTAGTCGGGGAACTGGAATGTGTAAGGGCGTGTAGGCTGGAATGGTGGTCGTGGATGTGGTAGTCATACACCAGGATCTCAGAGGTAGCAAGGTGGGATAGCTCAGGGTAGCCAGGCTGTGACGCATGGCTGCAACACTGGGCAGGCATATCACTACTACAAATACGGCTTTTATCAGTGGTAAAAATGGCCTTTATCAGCGCTAGAAAAAAGTGAGGATAAAGCCACGCCATGTGATACCAGTGTGGTAAAGAGTGGCACAAGAGCCCTCAGTGTCCACGAGACCCAGTGGAGTGTCGAGATTTCATCAAGATGGGTCATCTGAAACGCTTTTACAGGGCGTTTCCATCAGTGGCTAGTGAGAGGGGTTCTGTGCAAACTCTGCGTGTGGGAGCAGGACCAGCCTCTTCTTACTAGTCGAGGAACTGGAATGCGTCAGGGTGTGCAGGCTGGGATGGTGGTCGTTGACGTGGGAGTCATACACCAGGATCTCAGAGGTAGCAACGTGGGAAAGCTCAGGGTAGCCAGGCTGTGACACAGGGCTGCAACACTGGGTAGGCATATCACTACTACAAATACGTCTTTTATCAGCGGTAAAAATGGCCTTTATTAGCTCTAGAAAAAGCACGGATAAAGCCGGTGAAGATAAAGGGGGGGGGGGGTCCACTTTATCAGTGCTTTGTTTTAGCGCTGATAAAAGACCCCTATATTATCGCTTCCTTTATCATCGCTTTCGTTTTACCACTGATAAACGACCCCTTTTATCATCGCTTTTTTTAAAAGAGCTGATAAAAGGTAAAAAATTAAAAATATTAAAAAAAATTAATTCCAAACGGGTGGCTTTAATAGCGCTTGATCCCCCTCTTTTACATCGCTTTTCAGCCCCTGTTTAGTGCCCCACTGTAACACCTGAGACTTTTATGAGAAATATTTTGTTATTATGTTATATAAATCATCAAAGGAATCTTTCACTACACACAACGCTAGCTTGGCTTGCTTTACACGCAACCTCGGCCTTCCTCGATAGCTTGCGTCGTACGCAATACTGATTTTCACTAAACAAAGATATGCGATTAAAATATTATTAAAACTAGCCGTTATGAATAGTAATAACCACTTTTTGAAATTTTGAAAATTTTATTTTTCAAAATGGACTTCTTTTTGGGATTCGAAATATCGAAATTAGCTTAGGGTGAAATTTTGGTACTTTTCAGATGACTTTCATATTCTGATGAATAGTGAAAATTATTAAATTTTAATCAAAAATAACTTTTTTAATCGAAATAATTAATAGTGATAAATTATTAATTTGAGTGGGTTTAAAGTATATTTAGAATATATTTTTACAATTTAATACAATGTTGTTCATTGGATGTAATTTCACATTTAAACCAGACATAAACAAGTGTCAATCTTTTGATAGTTATTATCTCTTAAAAACACGCTATTTGTCTTAACGACGGAAATTAATTTTTATATTAGTTAATTTAACTGATATGTTTTGAATTTGGTAAAATAAACATCATTTTTGAATTCATAATATCAAATATAGCTTAGGCCTAATTTCTGGTATTTTTCTGAAAACTTTCAATTTTTGATGAATAGTGAAACCAGTAAGTGGTAGTTAGAAAAACTGAATTTTTCATAAAACTTAATTTTACCGTTTTGCGAGTGGAATTTCAAAAATCCGAAAGGCACGGTTGATATCAGAAAGTAAAATGTGGTTCAATGAGATGAAAATAATTTTTTGCTGAATAGTAACTTTTTACTTTTTTTTACCACGGTTAAAAGTAAATTGGGTAGTTAAGGGTAAAAATGTTATTATTATTACATTAAAACATGTCCTAATTCTATTGGATAAATATAATTCGACCAAAAACAACCTTAGGAATAAAATATGACCATTTAGTCCCACTTGGATTAGATTAGGACATTTATTATTAATTTATTTAAAGAAGGGATAAAATAGTTAAAATCAACGTTTAATAAGTAAATAATTTTTAATATGGGGTTATCCATAAGATAAATTCGACTATAAATATTCATTAGGAATATAATAACATTTCCTACATAATGGTATTTTATTTTTAATTTTTAGACATTAGATAATTTAATTTATTTATGACACAACGATGATGCAGTAATTATCTTATTAATGAAATATTGACATAATTGATGTTATAAATACCCAAATAAATTTAATTTGAGACTTTTTATGAATAAAACTAATTTTCTAGGTTAATATGACATGTTAGTATTTATTTAATTAACTTTTTCAGAACTAATCATTCTGTTATGATTTTCACAAAAATCAATTACTAAATAGTGTCAAAATTGACATAAAATATTTTCTAAAACAAATATTATATTATTAATTGTAATTTTATTCCTAAAAATCTAAGCTTCGGCAAAATGACATAGATAAGGTTATATATATTGATAATTAACAAATTGGGATTCGTTTGGCTTGTTATCGAATGTTTATTAACCTTATAGTGTAAGAACACGAGAAGACACGGTAAAAGTAAAATTATTTAACGTAATGTTAAATCTAAATTATAAGGTTAAAATAGGAACCTAAACTTGTCTAAATTCTATTTTATGAGAATATTTAGACCCATACCCACCTTATCTTCTAAATATATCAATTTGGAGCTATTTAAAACCGAATTTGACTTTATAATAAAATAATATTTTTAGTTATTCCAAAGGTGCCCCTCTCCTCCCATATAAAAGGGCACCTCCTCCCTCTCTTCCTCACACCACTTTGAGCCTTCAATCTCGGCCAACCCCAGAAAATATCTCCTCTAAACTTCCCTAGAAACATCCTAGATGTCCTGGTATTCTTAAAAGGCCAATTTTAGTGCCCTAAGAGGAGGTCTCAAAGAGGCGCTTCAAAGAAGAGGTAATGCCCATTACCGATTCTTTAATCTTTATTTCGTCTTCCACTTCTTCTTCTTTAGTTGTTTCATTATGAAGTAATAAAATATGTATCACTCATATACTGATATTTTATTATAAGTATGAAACAAACCTATTTCACCATCTATCCATCCTACGGAAAATGAAATCACCGCGCGTGCGTACGTACGGAATACCGTCTCCACGCCGTGGTGTAATCTATTTTCCCCCACCACTTTACTTGGATAGATATAATGGTGTAAATAATGACTATATAAGATTATTGTAAAGTTATATTGATTCTGAAATAGTATACATACACTCCAATACAATTCCACGAACATTAGAATGATATCATCGCTCGTGCGTACGTACGGAATACCGTCTCCACGATGTGATGTGACTCGTTATACACGATCTTAATTTCATAATGATTATATAAATGAATTGAGTTAATGAATATGATATATATTACACTAATACAATTCTGGAAATGTGGTATCTATAACCTAAAAAGAAAAATAATAATTTATTCGACAAAACGCGCATAAGAACAAAAAGTAATAAACCCCCGAATAACAAGTAGTAATGAAATATTACTAATAAGAAGCTAAGTATATGACCATATATGATATCATAAAAATAATTATGATTCTGTAATAAGTCAATAACATTATTTAAATCATTATATAGGAGGTTCAGACACTTACAAAGCAAATCAGACCTAAGGTAAAGGAAATATCACTATCTCATTTTTATCCGAGGTTGTTTATACTTTGGAATTTACTGGGGTTTATTTTATCATCCACATCCATGTTTCCTCAATATGTAATGTTATTTCCATCCATATAAAATTTTTTAAATCCAATTTTACCCTTCGGTGATTTTTTAGTAAAAGATATGAAAGGAATGATTTTTCGTTTTTCGTACAACGTACTTTTTGACTTTTCCGAAAAAAGTACATGAAGAATGTTTTTTTAATTTATACAGCTTGAATGGGTTTTTAAAACATTATTTCCAAGAATCTTACTTTACATGTTTTCAAGCTTATTTTTAATCAACTTCTTTTAGCTTAAAAGTTTGTGACATGTTATGAAAAGAAAAAATGTTTTTAAAGTAGAAAGGTTATTTTGCTTAAGAATGGAGTTGAAGTGTTTTGTCAAAATTATTTTCCATCTATGATAATATAGGGTTCTGTTTCTATCCCTATTTTTACATTGATTTGATTATGTTATTATGTAATTATTTTTATGATGTCCTTTTATCTTATATGGATTATGTTATGATGGCATGCTGTTTAAGATTCCCATTTTATTACATGGGTTATGCAATGATGTACGATTCTTTTGATTTTGTGGAACACATAAGAATGGTATAATTATGAGATGGGTGGGACCTATATCTCCCTCCAATGCATAGGGTAAAGATTTTATATTTCATGGGATAGACATGGCTGGAACGGCAGGTTAAACCGGTTCAGTGAAACAGGACTGAAATGAGGAGTGAAATTGGTTCAGAAATGGACTTTGTCCACTAAGATAGTCTTGGCAATGAGTCTTGACTAATAAGAAATTATTCTCTATGATTATGTGTGTATTCCACAAAGATTCATGTTTTAAGTTATGGTTATTGTGATTACATTTCACTTCTATGATTTATCCCATGTTATGATCTTATTTGCAGGATAATATTTTCAAAATGTTATGTTCTTATAAATATGATATGTTTGATATTTCTTTTTTTTACCATTACTGAGCATTTGAGCTCAACCTTTTCTATGTTTTCATTCCCCAGGTCAGGAAGAAGGTTATTAAGTAAGATATTCCAAAAGGGACTATAGATATGATGAAATAAATGGGAGACATTATAGACACTTTATGAACTAGTTGTTTATGTTCCCAGTTTCTAAAGTCACTATACCTATACGGTCCTTTCATGGTTTTGTTCTATGTTGTAATAAGTATGCTTCAATTTTCAAGTAATAACAATGTATGTAAAGTATGGGTCATTATAGTTGGTATCAGAGGAAAGGTATAGTCAACCTTTGGAAACCAGGATGTGAAAGCCTTAGTAAGAACCCTAAGGATAATTCTATGCATACAACACAGTCTTAGTGTTTTAGAAATGACCATGAATAACCTAGGATAAGACCTTAAGTGTGAAATTTTATTCTTGATTATGTGGTTTTCCTATTATAATTAGTGTTGCTCACACTATTCTTCTTGGTTTTAGTCAATGGCTGGAACCCAAAGGAACTGTGTTAATAAAGAATGCGACGGGCAATGCAATGATTGTCCCCCTGAGCAACCAAACGTTATGGGAGCTGGAATGAAAAATATTGTAGCCATGCTCACACAACTTTCTGAAGCTATGAATCATGCAGGAATTCTAAACGAGCAATGGAAGGAGAAACATTTTGTTGAAACATTCATGAGGCAGCGTCCACCTTCATTCAGCGGGTCTACTGATCCATTAATTGCTGAACAAAGTATTAGTACTACTAAAAAGATATTTTCAGTTCTTCCTTATTCTGAACATGATAAATTCATCCTAGTAGTGTATCGTTTGGAAGGAGATGCTGATCAATAGTGGAATCTTATTAAGAATACGAGGCAAAGGGATGAAATTGAGTCCATGGAATGGGACGGGTTCAAGAACATATATTTCAATAAGTACATCCACTGTATTCTCCGAACAAAGATGCAGAAAGAGTTTCTTGAACTGAATCAAAAGGATGATGAATCTATTGGTATATATGAAGGAAATTTTACAAGACTTGTAAGTTACGCTTCTGGTATTATTATCCAACCTGAGAGTAAGATCGATCGATTCATTAGTGGCTTAAAACCAAGTCTTTGAAGGGCGTTAGCCATAAGGGACTTCAATAGATATGAGTAAATTGTTTGATGTTATCTCAAAGTCGAGATGGAGATTGGAGTAACCCATCAGTCATATGGGTTTGATAAGAAGAGGAAAATCGAATTCAAAGGAAAATCTAAAGAGCACACTGAAAAGAAGATGAGCTTTCCCTTATGCTCAATGTGTGGAAGGAAACATGGAGGGAGTTGTATTAAAGGGACAAGTAAATGTTTCAAATGTGTAAAGGAAGGTCATCGGGAATTTGAATGCTGAAATGATTGGAAGAAGATGTCTAATGATGCAAACAAAGGAAGGGACACACAGAATGAACCTACTACACTTCAATGTTTCATGTTCAAGGAGATGGGGCATTATCCCAATAAATTCCCTAATCCAAGGGTTGTTGATGATGATCGACATCAATAAAACCTTCAGGATAAAGACAAAGGAAAGTCACATGCAATTTCTATCCGCGATGTGGAGTACGATAATGATGTGGTGAAACGTACACTTACCATCCACTCTAAAGTAGAAAATGTTTTATTTGATTCTGGATCCACCCACTCTTTTATTTTTGAGGAATTTTCTAAGATTATCATCGTATTACCTCAACAGTTAGATGTTGAGTTAGCTGTGACAACACCTAATGGCACAACAGTCGCATCAAAAGTTTATAATTCTTCCCCGATTGATGTTTGTGGGAAAGTGCTTCCTGCGAATCATATGATCCTTCCTATAGTGGAATTTGATGTGATTCATGGCATGGATTGTCTTTCTTTATATGGAGCTTATATCAATTTCCAAAGAAGGGAAGTCACATTTCATATTCCAGATCAATCTATGACCGTCTATCGATGCAAGGATGAACATAACCTTCCATTGGAAATTTCTTCCATCTTATGGGTATTGATTCAACTGAATGATGGTTATTTATCTCAAATGGTTGGTGAGAAAATCACAATTAAGAATATTCCCATTGTACGGGAGTTTGATGATGTATTTCCGGAGGAATTTCCAGGTCTTCCACCAAATCGTGAAGTTGAGTTTTCAATTGAACTTGTACCGGGTGCTTTGCCTATTTCAAAGACACCTTATAGAATGGACCCAATTGAGTTTTAGGAATTTAAGAAGAAACTCCAAGAGAATCATGATAAGGGATTCATACTCCCTAGTGAGTCACCTTGGGGAGCACCTGTTCTATTTTTTTAAGAAGAAAGATGGATCAATGAGACTCTATATTTATTATCGAGAACATAACAAGATCACTATCAAGAAAAAATATCCTCTCCCATGCATTGATGACTTATTTGACCAAATACGAGGAGATTAATACTTTTCCAAGATTTATCTTCGTTCAGGGTATCATCAATTAAGGGTCAAAAGGGAGGATACACCAAAGAAGGCTTTCCATACAAGGTATGGACACTATGAATTTGTAGTGATGCCATTTGGTCTTACTAATGCCCCTACTATCTTCATAGATCTAATGAATAGAGTATTTAGAGGCTATCTTGATCAATTTGTCGTAGTCTTTATATATGATATTCTTTTTTATTCAAAAAGCAAGGAAGAACATAAAGATCACTTGAGAATTATATTGAAGACCCTGAGAAAGGAGAAGCCTTATGCCAAATTTACCGAGGGTGAATTTTGGCTTCAAAAAGTTTCATTTTTTGGTCACATAATCTAAAAAGAGGGGATATCTGTGGATCCAGCAAAAATAGAGGTTATCGAAAGATAGTGGAGACCAACAACTGTAACTGTGATCCGAAGTTTTCTTGGTTTGGCTGGATATTACCGACGTTTTTCGAAAGATTTTTCAAGACTATCTAATCCACTCACCAGGTTTACTCGGAAAGGAGTTAAGTATATTTGGACAGAAGAATGTGAAGAGAATTTCAAGGAGTTGAAAAGAAGGTTATCCAGTGCACCTGTGCTCACACTGCCTTGTAGTGGAGAATGGTTTGTGATCTATAGTGATGCATCCACGAAGGGATTGGGGTGTGTTCTTATGAAAAATGATATGGTGATACCTTATGCCTCATGACAGTTGAAAATCAATGAGCAAAATTACCCAACTCAAGATTTGGAGTTAGCTACGGTAATCTTTGCATTAAAGATTTGGAGGCATTATCTTTATGGAGAAAGGTGTGACATTTATACTGATCATAAATGTTTAAAGTATATTTTCACACAAAAGGAGATGAATATGCGCCAAAGAAGATGGTTGGAACTGATTAAGGATTACAATTGCTCAATTCATTAACACGCTGGGAAAGCAAACAAGGTGGCAGATGCATTAAGTCGACAAGACCATGCTAGCTTATCCATGATGAGGATCACAAAAGATCCTATATTTATGAATTTACAAAGGATGGATCATGGAATTATAATGGAAGGGGGAAATCGTATCTTTCTCAAATGAATGTTCAACCATCTATACATGTGAAGATTAAAGAGGAACAGAAAGAATATGTAGAGTTACAAAAGAAGGTGAGAAATATTCCTGAATTCAACCTTGATTAAGATTGGATAATAAAGTTCATGAATCAGGTTTGTGTTCCTCCCATCCCAGAATTAAAGAAGGAGATGCTGGATGAGGCTCATAGTTCTTCATTATCTATTCATCCTGGAAGCACGAAGATGTATTGGGACCTAAAAGAGTACTTCTGCTGGGATGGCATGAAAAGAGATGTTGCTGAATATGCCTCTCGATGTTCGGTTTGTCAGCAAGTTAAAGTAGAGAGACAGAAGTCTAAGGGGATGTTACCACCATTACCCATACCCGAATGGAAATGGGAAAACATCACTATGGACTTTGTCACAGGACTTCCTAAAACATCCAAAGGAAATAATGTTATATGGGTCATAGTTGATCATCTTACCAAATCTGCAAACATCATTGCTGTTAGAGAGGATTTCTCTCTGGATTAGCTTTCCATGATATATGTAAAGAAAATGGTCAGATTTCATGGAGTACCACTTTCTATTATATCTGATCAGGATCCGAGATTTACCTCGAAGTTCTGGTGAAGTCTTCATCATACTCTGGTTATAGAGTTGAGTTTCATCACTGCTTATCATCCTCTGACAGATGGTCAGTCTGAGAGAACAATTCAAACTCTAGAAGATATGTTGTGTAAAGACCCGCAAATTTCAAGGAAATTTGTTTCTTAATTTTCTTTGGAATTTTACAAGAACGCAGCTTCAGACGGAACCTGATTCCGAGGCCCGGTGTGCCCGGAATCAATTTCCGAAGTTTGGCTCGGGTACGTTCAGTGAACGGACGAGCGGGTTTTTCTATCTTTTGAACCGGTGCCCGGAATCGAATTCTGAGGGCACCGATGAAATCGCAGCGCCGGTATTTGCTTAGAAACGCCTCTTCCGGAGTTGCGTTTGCTCAGACGTGGTTTTTAAATTTTACGGCTTTAAGTCAGAAATAAAATAAAGTTTGTGCGACAACTTTATTTTATTTCACTTAAGCTGCTTGGAAGCCACTTGAAGTCACTTAAAGACGGCTTGAACTGAGTTGAACTGGATAGGATGCTATCCAGAAATATCCTACCCCTTGGTAGGATATTTGTGCGGTGGGACCCGCACGAGCCCCGCCGTTTCTTTCGCTAAGTAACGCACCCGCGAAAACCCGTCAAAGTAACTGAAAAGTCAACCGACGCGTTTTCTTTAATTCTTAACAGACCATTTAATTGGGCGGTTTATTTCGTGAATTAAATGGACTGTTTCTTCGTGAATTAAATGGGTCGTTTCTTTCGTTGAATTAATTCAACGAATTGATGGATCGTTTCTTAACCGGTTTCGTGTTGGCATGTTTATAAAATAAGACCAACATAAAAATCCTTGGAAAGGATTTGAGAGAATCTTCGTTCCTCCACCCTCTCCGCGAAGAACGCGAAGAACGCGAAGAACGCGAAGAACGCGAAGAACGCGAAGAACGCCGGCGACCGGAATTCGACGACGCACACCAAGATCTGCGACGTCGACGAGATCTACCCGCGACGTTCTTCGGCGACGCCTCTTCTTCCGCGGCCGACCCTCGTTCGGCAACAAAGGTGAGAATCAGATCTTTTCTTCTCCCTTTTTAATTTCAATATCAACGGATTTAAACTAATTAAATCCGTTGATCTTGATCCGGAGATTGGCGACGCGACGAGCGATTCCGCGACGACGCGGCGATCTCCATCTTCCGCGACGAGCAATTCCGACGACGACGATAAAGTAAGGGTTGATTGGAATATTTTCCTTCCCGTGATTTATTTCTTTTAAAGTAAAGAAGCATGACCTTCGAACAATTTTAACATTTAAAATTGTTGTTGATTGTTTTATTGTTCCTCCCGTGGATTATGACTAACGCGGAGGGTGCGGGTCTAACGAACAAGACCCGGCAACCCTCCGCCGATCTATTTTGGTTGTGCGGATTTGGCGGACGTCGACAAACCGTGCGGCAAGGGCAATTTGTTGGCTCCGCAGTGAAGATCGTCCCCCGGGAGGAGCATCGGCGCAGACGGGAAAGAAAACGGGCCACCGGAGCATCTCCGGCGGCCCGCGGAAGGAGGCGGCGGCGCGGGTCGCCGGCGCGGCGGCGCCGGCGACCGGAGGCGGCGGCGCCAGGCGCGCCGCCGTGGAAACCTTCCGCCGCGGCTGAAGCCGCGGCGGCGGCGGCAGCCGGTTCCGCGGCCGCGCGGAACCGGGACGGACGCGGCGGCCCGGCCGCGTCCGCGTGACAGGCGGCCCCCCGCGGGGCCGCGGTTCCTCTCAAGCCGCGGGTTCAACCCCGCGGCGGCGGCTCTTCGGCCGCGCGGCCGAAGACCGAGCCGGCCGGTCCGGTCGGCCGGGCCGCGCCCAGGCCGGACCGGACCCGGCCGAGCCGGTTCGGGCCGGGTCGGGCCGACCCGGTTCGGGCCGACCCGGTTCGGCCGACCCCAGGGGGGGGTTCGGGCCGGGTCGCCCCGGGCCCAGTACCCCCGTTTCGGGCCCTCTACGGTCTTTCGCCCATATCTTGGGCCTGGGACCTCCGATTGACGAACCGTCAGCGGCTACGCGATCCTTGGATCGAGACGGTCGTTTCGGTATATTATACTCAAGGTTTCGGAAGACTTTGGGTTCGGCCGGGTTGGTTCGTACACGAAGCCAACCGGGCCCTCGGAGCGGAAACGCTCATAACTTGAGCTACGGACGTCCGAACGACGTACCGTCAGCTGTGGTAGTTTCCTCTAAGTGAGACGGAACTTTTGGCATACTCCGCCCGAGGATCGGATACAGGCGGAGTACGGTCGGGTTGGTTTTGCCCTAAAAACCAACCGGGCCCCTGGGACGAAAATGCCAATAACTCTCAGACCGGGCGTCCGATTGACGCGCCGTCTGTCGCGTTGAGATCCTGTTGTCGATACGGAACTTTTGGATACATCAACTTCGGACTACGTGTCAGTTGATGTATCAGCCCCTCGGCTCGTGGAGCGGACCCTCCTAAACGAGCTCGCTACGTGCGGGAACCCTAGCGCTGGCTGTGACCTCGACGACAGAGCAGAGATCCTCCGTGGACTGCGACGACGGCAGAGCAGAGATCCTCCGTGGACTGCGACGACGGCAGAGCAGAGATCCTTCGTGGACTGCGGCGACGACTGTGCAGAGATCCTCAGTGGACTGCGTCGACTACTGCACTCAGCGATCCCACGTGGATCAGTGCTTCAGGTTCTGTGTGAGCCCGATCCTCCGTGGGTCCTTACTACCGGTTCTGTGTGAGCCACTGCCTACAGGTTCTGTGTGAGCCCGATCCTACGTGGGTCTTTTTGCGGGGGTTAGTACCTATCGATCCTTCGTGGGTCCGACGACTGAGACGGATCAGTGATCGTCTTTGACGTCATCTGAAAAAGTATACCTGGTTGAGCTGAATCTTATGTTACTCTCCTTTGTGGATTGTGTTGAACCATCCTTTGTGGATTTACTGTTTACTCTCCTTTGTGGATTTGGGTCTTGCTTTCCTTTGTGGATTGAGTTGTTCTTGAGCTCGTGAGCAGAGCTAGAATTGGGGACTTAGGTATATGTATGGGCATATACCTAAGTCGAGTCAGATGTTACTTCGTGATTGCATCTTTCTTTTGTGCTATATCCTTTGTGGATTTCGAGAGACCTTCGGGGGTCTCGGGGTCCTTACTGAGTAGTTGTACTCACCCCTGCACGGGCTATGCCCGCACCTTGTTGTGTTGGTTGCAGACGACGGACAGCGCTGATCACGGTTGGGGCGTGGAGCAGGACGGTACCTGGAGGTGGACCACTGGGCGGGACGTGCTCGGAGCGGACGTGGGACCCGAGGAGCCTGGAGGCTATCTGTACCCACCCTTCAGGTGGGATTGCCAGTGGACGACACGAGGCCGCCGTCTTTTCTTCAGTTGCTGTTCTTTTTCTTTTCAGTTGTACTTTACAGTTGGGCTTGTATTTCCGGCCCCTTTACTTTTCTGCACTTTACTTTCCGCTTGCTGACTCTGTGTGGTTGTTACTTATAAAGGCAATGCCTTCCCTGTTTACTGGGATTTTACGCCTTGGTGCTAGTCGCCAGCCCCTGGCCTATGGAAGGCGGGCTTGGGGTAGTCACGGCACGGGCCCCGAGGACGGGTCGTGACAAATTGGTATCAGAGGCGGTCGGTTCTACCGCAGACTCTGATCGTCCTTTCTTTCTATGTGAAGCAATAGTGTTTAGTGTATTGAGTGTGGTTATCAGTTCAGGGAGCCCAGTGTTGGTGCGGCGGCCGACGTATCCGTACACCAGGACCCTGACTCCTGATTTCCGACTTAATGCATGAAAACATTGATTGCGTGTGTGTTTCAAGTTTTCTTTGTGATTACTTATGTCAGCTCACCGGGTATACTGATCTGCTTTATGAAAGTCTCAAGTTTTCCTTGTGATTACTTGTGCCAGCTCACCAGGTATACTGTTCTGACTGTGGTGCTCTTGTTCTCCTTTTCAGGATGGCCCCGCGACGACTGCCAGCTAGGGTTCCGAGTGTAGGGCGCGACGGCAGCCCACCGAGCGACGAGGCCTCGGTGCAGGGCCCTTTGCCAGCAGTGGCACCGGCGGTAGCCTTACCCGCCGAGCCACCGATGCTTCCAGTACCAGACGCCGACGATGCACGTCGCCTCAGGGCACTGCACGAGTTTCAGAGCCAGCGACCGCCCAGGTTTCGCGGTGAGGCGGACCCCCAGGCCGCCGAGGACTGGCTAGAGGCGGTGGTACGGATCTTCAGGCTAGTGAGGACACCAGCGGATCTCATGGTGATCCTCGCAGCGAGCCTCCTGCAGGCGGCGGCAGGACGATGGTGGAGCCTGATGCTCCAGGTTCACGATGAGGCATCCCTGCTCTGGACGGACTTCGAGAGCCTCTTCCGCTCTGAGTTCGTCCCGGCCACCCTCCGAGCGGTGCGCATCCAGGAGCTTCTCCAGCTGCGCCAGGGCAGCATGACGGTCGCTCAGTATGCGGCGAGGTTCACGGACCTATCTCGCTACTCGACCGACATGGTACGGGACCCCTTCTTCCGGGCCCGGACCTTCGAGCAGGGCTTGCGACAGGAGATTCGTGCGTCGCTGATCTCCCTCAGCATTCCGACCCAGGCAGGAGTGCTGGAGCGAGCCCTCCTGATCGAGAGCTTCCTGGCAGAGCCTTCTTCAGCGGCGAGACCTAGCGCAGGGCGGCAGGTAGCTGAGTCTTCGGCAGCAGGTAGCCGACGGATGACTCACGGGTCCAGGCAGACCAGACCCCCACGCAGACGGCCTCAGGACACCGGCTCAGCAGTACGAGGCACACAGCGGAGTGCCAGCCTTTCGAGAGGCAGGCTGTGCTACTCTTGCGGCGGGCAGGGTCACATGGCTCGTGACTGCCCGACTCGCCGATCAGAGGAGCAGCAGACGGTGGAGGGGCCACCCAGGCAGAGGCAGAGGGTCGACCGTGGCGGTCCGCAGGGAGGAGGCGGACGAGGCCGAGGAGCTGGCCGAGCAGCGGGTGGTGGGCGACGCTTTCAGGCTCTACCCCCACCACCACCAGGAGGGCCACCTCGACCACAGGGAGCCGGCGGGCAGGGACAGGCCCAGCTCCAGGCAGTGGAGGCCTACGACCCCGACATGCCAGAGATGATTCGAGGTACGATCTGTGTCTATTCCACCCTTGCTGCAGTACTTATAGACACAGGAGCGAGTCACTCTTTCATAGCCTCTGCCCTTGTTCGGAGCTCGGAGATTCCGACTGAGCCGTTGGCTCGATCCTTACGGCTAGAGACTCCTACGGGAGCAGACTCGACGATTACGCACTGGTGCCGGCAGTGTGAGCTTACTCTAGGAGGCGAGAGCTTCGGCTGGGATCTCCTTGTAGCGGCGTCGAGGCCTTACGACGTCATCTTGGGCATGGATTGGCTATCCACGGTTCATGCCCAGATCGACTGTTTTAGGCGCAAGGTACGATGTGTTCGTACCGACGGGAGCAGGTTTACCTTCACCGGCGAGAAGGGAACCTTTGCAGCACAGGATGGACTTCCGCGGAGGAGAGTGCAGCCCATCTCACATCAGTTGGCTAGCCTCATCCTAGGAGCAGTGGACGTGCGGAGTCCGGCTTTTCCTGCAGTGGTGGACCAGTACGTGGACGTCTTTCCCGACGACGTTCCAGGGCTACCTCCTCGTAGAGAGGTAGACTTTTACATCGACTTGTACCCCGGGACAGCCCCGATATCTACTCCAGCATATCGGATGGCCCCCGCCGAGCTTCGAGAGCTGCGGGTACAGTTGGAGGACTTGCAGAGCAAGGGGTTTATCCGACCCAGTGTTTCACCCTGGGCTTCCCCGATTTTGTTCGCCAAAAAGGCGGACGGGAACTTGCGACTTTGTGTCGACTATCGTCGCCTGAACCAGGTGACAGTGAGGAACAAGTATCCGCTGCCACGGATTGATGACCTCTTCGATCAGCTCAAGGGAGCGCGGTGGTTCTCGAAGATAGACCTCCGGTCAGGCTATCATCAGCTCAGAGTTCGAGACGAGGACGTGCAGAAGACGGCCTTCAGGTGTCGGTATGGCCATTATGAGTTCTTGGTTATGCCGTTCGGCGTAACCAATGCTCCAGCGGTGTTCATGAGCCTCATGAACAGGATCTTCCAGCCATACCTCGACCGATTTGTCGTTGTCTTCATTGACGACATTTTGGTATACTCGACGACTGAGGAGGAGCATGCCTACCACCTGCGAGTTGTGCTAGACACACTCCGAGAGCACCAGCTTTATGGCAAGCTCTCAAAATGCCAGTTCTGGTTACGTGAGGTCCATTTCTTGGGGCACGTCATTTCTGAGGCGGGAGTTGCAGTGGATCCCGCGAAGATCGAGGCAGTGCTAGCTTGGGAGCCACCCAAGAGCGTGACAGAGGTGCGGAGCTTCTTGGGCCTAGCGGGATACTATCGGAGATTCGTGCCAGACTTCTCCAGAGTTGCAGCACCACTCTCAGCCTTGACGAAGAAGGGGAAACCCTTCGTGTGGTCAGACAGATGTCAGCAGAGCTTCCAGGAGCTGAGACAGAGATTGACCAGCGCACCTATCTTGAGGTTGCCTGAGGAGGGAGTTGGGTACGTAGTTTACTGCGACGCATCAGGGACTGGACTCGGGTGCGTCCTGATGCAGGAGCGGGCCGTGATCGCCTACGGATCACGTCAGTTGAGGCCGCATGAGCAGAACTACGCCACTCATGACCTGGAGTTAGCAGCAGTGGTCTTCGCTCTGAAGACTTGGCGGCACTATCTGATGGGCGAGCGCTTCACAGTCTTTTCTGACCACCAGAGTCTTAGGTATATCTTCTCTCAGAAGGACCTGAACCTGAGACAGCGGAGATGGCTTGAGTTCCTCCAGGACTATGACTTTGAGATAGTCTATACTCCTGGGAAGGGGAACGTGGTAGCCGATGCCCTCAGCAGGAGGACGGGCATTCAGCTGCTTGAGGAGGCGACGGAGCAGCTAGCCTCCTTGCAGATATCCTTCGTGGATAGAGACGGAACAGCCTTTCTTCAGTCTCTCACAGTCTCTCCTCCACTTCTACAGCGGGTCAGAGAGGCTCAGCGTGGGGACGCTGACTGTGAGACCCGGCGTGCACTGATATCCTCAGGTCAGGCGCCTGATGGTTTCTCCCTTGGAGCAGAGCACGACATCCTTTTCAGAGGACGTACCTTCGTACCAGTCGCTTTACGAGAGGAGGTGCTGAGAGAGTTTCACACTTCTCCCTTGGCGGTACATCCCGGAGTGGCGAAGATGTACCAGGATCTCAGGCGACAGCACTGGTGGCCGGGTATGAAGAAAGCTGTGGCAGAGTTCGTTTCACGATGCCTCACCTGCCAGCAGGTGAAGGCAGAGCACCAGGTACCAGCAGGTTTGGTACAGCCCTTGGAGGTCCCGGAGTGGAAGTGGGACGGCATATCTATGGACTTCGTGACTGGACTTCCACGCACTTCCAGAGGTCACGACTCCATTTGGGTGATTGTCGACCGACTCACCAAGTCGGCACACTTCTTACCCATCAGAGAGCAGGGCTCAGTAGAGAGCTTGGGACGTCTTTACGTCCAGGAGATCGTACGGCTTCACGGTGTGCCATCGTCTATCGTCTCCGATCGAGATGCTCGTTTCACTTCCAGGCTTTGGAAGGGGTTGCAGGAGGCGTTCGGGACGCGGCTCCATCTGAGCACAGCCTTCCACCCTCAGACGGATGGACAGACGGAGAGGACCATACAGACACTCGAGGACATGCTCCGTGCATGTGTTCTCGACTTTGGTCGCAGCTGGGAGGACCACCTACCCTTGGTGGAGTTTGCGTACAACAACAGCTACCACTCCACCATCGGGATGGCACCATACGAGGCGTTGTACGGCAGACCCTGCAGATCACCGTTGTGCTGGACAGACCCTGGGGAGTCAGCACTCGTGGGACCAGAGATGGTCCGAGCCACGACAGAGAAGGTCCAAATCATCCAGGAGAGGATGAGGACAGCTCAGAGCCGGCAGAAGTCATATGCTGACAGGAGGCGGAGGCCACTAGAGTTCGAGGATGGCGACCACGTCTTTTTGCGTGTCTCACCTCGACGTGGTTTACGGAGATTTGGCCGAGGCGGCAAGCTGTCTCCCCGCTTCATCGGGCCTTTCCAGGTCCTCAGCAGGATAGGAGAGGTGGCTTATCGCCTGGCTCTACCACCTCAGTTGCACCGGGTGCACGACGTCTTCCACGTGTCTCAGCTGAGGAGATACGTGCACGACCCGACGCACATCATCGACTTTGGGGAGCTGGACGTGGACGATGGGGCGACTTTTGCGGAGGTTCCAGTGGAGATCGAGGATCGACAGGAGCGGGTCCTACGTGGGCGGTCGATTCCTCTTGTGCGCGTCAGATGGCAGCACGGGAACCTCCAGGAGAGCACTTGGGAGCGGGAGGCTCAGATGCGTGCTCAGTACCCCCATTTGTTCCCCTAGTTTTGATGTATCTTTACGGGGACGTAAAGCCCTGAGGTGGGAGTAATGTAAAGACCCGCAAATTTCAAGGAAATTTGTTTCTTAATTTTCTTTGGAATTTTACAAGAACGCAGCTTCAGACGGCACCTGATTCCGAGGCCCGGTGTGCCCGGAATCAATTTCCGAAGTTTGGCTCGGGTACGTTCAGTGAACGGACGAGCGGGTTTTTCTATCTTTTGAACCGGTGCCCGGAATCGAATTCTGAGGGCACCGATGAAATCGCAGCGCCGGTATTTGCTTAGAAACGCCTCTTCCGGAGTTGCGTTTGCTCAGACGTGGTTTTTAAATTTTACGGCTTTAAGTCAGAAATAAAATAAAGTTTGTGCGACAACTTTATTTTATTTCACTTAAGCTGCTTGGAAGCCACTTGAAGTCACTTAAAGACGGCTTGAACTGAGTTGAACTGGATAGGATGCTATCCAGAAATATCCTACCCCTTGGTAGGATATTTGTGCGGTGGGACCCGCACGAGCCCCGCCGTTTCTTTCGCTAAGTAACGCACCCGCGAAAACCCGTCAAAGTAACTGAAAAGTCAACCGACGCGTTTTCTTTAATTCTTAACAGACCATTTAATTGGGCGGTTTATTTCGTGAATTAAATGGACTGTTTCTTCGTGAATTAAATGGGTCGTTTCTTTCGTTGAATTAATTCAACGAATTGATGGATCGTTTCTTAACCGGTTTCGTGTTGGCATGTTTATAAAATAAGACCAACATAAAAATCCTTGGAAAGGATTTGAGAGAATCTTCGTTCCTCCACCCTCTCCGCGAAGAACGCGAAGAACGCGAAGAACGCGAAGAACGCGAAGAACGCGAAGAACGCCGGCGACCGGAATTCGACGACGCACACCAAGATCTGCGACGTCGACGAGATCTACCCGCGACGTTCTTCGGCGACGCCTCTTCTTCCGCGGCCGACCCTCGTTCGGCAACAAAGGTGAGAATCAGATCTTTTCTTCTCCCTTTTTAATTTCAATATCAACGGATTTAAACTAATTAAATCCGTTGATCTTGATCCGGAGATTGGCGACGCGACGAGCGATTCCGCGACGACGCGGCGATCTCCATCTTCCGCGACGAGCAATTCCGACGACGACGATAAAGTAAGGGTTGATTGGAATATTTTCCTTCCCGTGATTTATTTCTTTTAAAGTAAAGAAGCATGACCTTCGAACAATTTTAACATTTAAAATTGTTGTTGATTGTTTTATTGTTCCTCCCGTGGATTATGACTAACGCGGAGGGTGCGGGTCTAACGAACAAGACCCGGCAACCCTCCGCCGATCTATTTTGGTTGTGCGGATTTGGCGGACGTCGACAAACCGTGCGGCAAGGGCAATTTGTTGGCTCCGCAGTGAAGATCGTCCCCCGGGAGGAGCATCGGCGCAGACGGGAAAGAAAACGGGCCACCGGAGCATCTCCGGCGGCCCGCGGAAGGAGGCGGCGGCGCGGGTCGCCGGCGCGGCGGCGCCGGCGACCGGAGGCGGCGGCGCCAGGCGCGCCGCCGTGGAAACCTTCCGCCGCGGCTGAAGCCGCGGCGGCGGCGGCAGCCGGTTCCGCGGCCGCGCGGAACCGGGACGGACGCGGCGGCCCGGCCGCGTCCGCGTGACAGGCGGCCCCCCGCGGGGCCGCGGTTCCTCTCAAGCCGCGGGTTCAACCCCGCGGCGGCGGCTCTTCGGCCGCGCGGCCGAAGACCGAGCCGGCCGGTCCGGTCGGCCGGGCCGCGCCCAGGCCGGACCGGACCCGGCCGAGCCGGTTCGGGCCGGGTCGGGCCGACCCGGTTCGGGCCGACCCGGTTCGGCCGACCCCAGGGGGGGGTTCGGGCCGGGTCGCCCCGGGCCCAGTACCCCCGTTTCGGGCCCTCTACGGTCTTTCGCCCATATCTTGGGCCTGGGACCTCCGATTGACGAACCGTCAGCGGCTACGCGATCCTTGGATCGAGACGGTCGTTTCGGTATATTATACTCAAGGTTTCGGAAGACTTTGGGTTCGGCCGGGTTGGTTCGTACACGAAGCCAACCGGGCCCTCGGAGCGGAAACGCTCATAACTTGAGCTACGGACGTCCGAACGACGTACCGTCAGCTGTGGTAGTTTCCTCTAAGTGAGACGGAACTTTTGGCATACTCCGCCCGAGGATCGGATACAGGCGGAGTACGGTCGGGTTGGTTTTGCCCTAAAAACCAACCGGGCCCCTGGGACGAAAATGCCAATAACTCTCAGACCGGGCGTCCGATTGACGCGCCGTCTGTCGCGTTGAGATCCTGTTGTCGAATACGGAACTTTTGGATACATCAACTTCGGACTACGTGTCAGTTGATGTATCAGCCCCTCGGCTCGTGGAGCGGACCCTCCTAAACGAGCTCGCTACGTGCGGGAACCCTAGCGCTGGCTGTGACCTCGACGACAGAGCAGAGATCCTCCGTGGACTGCGACGACGGCAGAGCAGAGATCCTCCGTGGACTGCGACGACGGCAGAGCAGAGATCCTTCGTGGACTGCGGCGACGACTGTGCAGAGATCCTCAGTGGACTGCGTCGACTACTGCACTCAGCGATCCCACGTGGATCAGTGCTTCAGGTTCTGTGTGAGCCCGATCCTCCGTGGGTCCTTACTACCGGTTCTGTGTGAGCCACTGCCTACAGGTTCTGTGTGAGCCCGATCCTACGTGGGTCTTTTTGCGGGGGTTAGTACCTATCGATCCTTCGTGGGTCCGACGACTGAGACGGATCAGTGATCGTCTTTGACGTCATCTGAAAAAGTATACCTGGTTGAGCTGAATCTTATGTTACTCTCCTTTGTGGATTGTGTTGAACCATCCTTTGTGGATTTACTGTTTACTCTCCTTTGTGGATTTGGGTCTTGCTTTCCTTTGTGGATTGAGTTGTTCTTGAGCTCGTGAGCAGAGCTAGAATTGGGGACTTAGGTATATGTATGGGCATATACCTAAGTCGAGTCAGATGTTACTTCGTGATTGCATCTTTCTTTTGTGCTATATCCTTTGTGGATTTCGAGAGACCTTCGGGGGTCTCGGGGTCCTTACTGAGTAGTTGTACTCACCCCTGCACGGGCTATGCCCGCACCTTGTTGTGTTGGTTGCAGACGACGGACAGCGCTGATCACGGTTGGGGCGTGGAGCAGGACGGTACCTGGAGGTGGACCACTGGGCGGGACGTGCTCGGAGCGGACGTGGGACCCGAGGAGCCTGGAGGCTATCTGTACCCACCCTTCAGGTGGGATTGCCAGTGGACGACACGAGGCCGCCGTCTTTTCTTCAGTTGCTGTTCTTTTTCTTTTCAGTTGTACTTTACAGTTGGGCTTGTATTTCCGGCCCCTTTACTTTTCTGCACTTTACTTTCCGCTTGCTGACTCTGTGTGGTTGTTACTTATAAAGGCAATGCCTTCCCTGTTTACTGGGATTTTACGCCTTGGTGCTAGTCGCCAGCCCCTGGCCTATGGAAGGCGGGCTTGGGGTAGTCACGGCACGGGCCCCGAGGACGGGTCGTGACATGTTGAGAGCTTGCTCTATGGATTTCAATGGTGGTTGGGATCAACACCTAACTTTGGTGGAATTTTCTTATAATAATAGCTTTCAATCCAGTATTCATATGGCTCCTTATTAAGATCTCTATGGAAAGAAATGCAGGACTCCAACTTGCTGGGATGAAGTTGGGGAAAGGAAGCTATTAAGACCTGATCTTGTTGATGAGATGGTAGAAAAGATCCGATCTATTCAACAACACATAAGAGCAGCTCAAAGTCGACAGAAAGGTTATGCCGACAACCGAAGAAAATACCTAGAGTTTGAAGTGGGTGATAAAGTGTTCTTACGAATATCTCCCTGGAAGAGGGTCATGAGATTTGAAAAGAAGGGGAAGTTGAGCCCTAGATATATCGGTCCTTTCGAAATACTGGATCGTGTTGGAAAGGTAGCTTATAGATTGGCGCTTCCACCAAATCTATCTCAAGTTCATGATGTGTTCCATGTATCTCTCCTGATAAAGTATATACCTGATCCTTCCCATGTACTCAGCTCAGAAGTTGTACCGCTGGAGCAAGATCTTTCTTATGAAGAACAGCCGATAGAGATTCTGGATTGTAGCGAAAAAGTCCTACGAAATAAGACCACTCGCTTGGTGAAAGTTTTATGGAGGAACCACCAATTATAATAAGCTACATGGGTGCTTGAGGATATGATTAGGGAGAGTTATCCTCATCTTTTTGTTACAAAGTGACGAATTTCGAAGGCGAAATTCATTTTAAGGGGGGTAGAATGTAACACCCGAGACTTTTATGAGAAATATTTTGTTTTTATGTTATATAAATCATCAAAGTAATCATTCACTACACACAAAACTAGCTTGGATTTCTTTACATGCAACCTCGGCCTTCCTCGATAGCTTGTGTCGTACTCAATACCGAGTTTCACTAAATAACGATATGCGATTAAAATATTATTAAAACTAGCCGTTATGAATAGTAATAACCACTTTTTGAAATATTGTAAATTTTATTTTTCAAAATGGACTTCATTTTTGGATTCGGAATATCAAAATTAGCTGAGGGTGAAATTTTGGTACTTTTTGGATAAATTTCATATTCTGATGAATAGTGAAAATTATTAAATTTTAATTAAAAACAACCTTTTTAATCGAAATAATTAATAGTGATAAATTATTAAGTTGTGTGGTTTTAAAGTATATTTAGAATATATTTTTACAATTTAATACAATTTTTTTCATTGGATATAATTTCACATTTGAACCAGACATAAACAAGTGTCAATTTTCTGATAGTTATTATCTCTTAAAAACACGCTATTTGTCTTAACGACGGGAATTAATTTTTAAATTAGTTAATGTAGCTGATAGGTTTTTAATTTGGTAACATAAAAATCATTTTCTAATTCATAATATCAAATATAGATTAGGCATAATTTTTGGTATTTTTCGGAAAACATTCAATTTTTGATGAATAGTGAAACCACTAAGTTGTAGTTAAAAAAACTGAATTTTTCATAAAACGTAATTTTTCTGCTTCTATGAGTGGAATTTCGAAAATCCGAGAGACACGGTTGATATCATTAAGTAAAATGTGGTTCAATGAGATTAAAATAATTTTTTGGTGAATAGTAACTTTTTACTTTTTTTTACCACGGTTAAAAGTAAATAGGGTAGTTAAAGGTAAAAATGATATTACTATTACCCTAACACATGTACTAATTCTATTGGATAAGTATAATTTGACAAAAAACAACCTTAGTAATAAAATATGACCATTTAGGGCCACTTGGATTAGATTAGGACATTTATTAATAATTTATTTAAATAAGGGTTAAAATAGTTAAAATCAGTGTTTAATAAGTAAATAATTTTTAATATGGGGTTGTAAATAAGATAAATTCGACTATAAATATTAATTAGAAAGATAAAAACATTTCCTACATAAGGGTATTTTATTTGTAATTTTTAGACATTAAATAATTTAATTTATTTATGACACAACGATGACGCAGTAATTATCTTATTAATGAAATATTGACATAAGTGATGTTATAAATACCCAAATAAATGTAATTTGAGACTTTTTATGAATAAAACTAATTTTCTAGGTTAATATGACATGTTAGTATTGATTTAATAAACTTTTTTCGAACTAATCATTCTGTTATGATTTTCACAATAATCAATTACTAAATAGTGTCAAAATTGACATAAAATGGTTTTTAAAACAAATATTATATTATTAATTGTTATTTTATTCCTAAAAATATAAGGATCGGCCAAATGACTTAGATAAGGTTATATATATTGATAATAAATAACTTGGTGTTCGTTTGTCTTGTTATAGTACGTTTATTAACTTTATAGTGTATGACCAAAAGAAGACACGGTAAAAGTAAAATTATTTAACTTAATGTTAAATCTAAATGATAAGGTTTAAATAGAAACCTAAACTTGTCTAAATTATATTGGATGAGACGATTTCGACCTATACCCACCATATCTCCGAAATATATCAATTCTGAGCTATTAATAACCGAATTTGACTTTATAATAAAATAATATTTTTAGTTATTCCAAAGGTGCCCCTCTCCTCCCTTATAAAAAGGAACCTCCTCTCTCTCTTCCTCGCACCACTTTGAGCCTCCAAGATCGTCCAACCCCTTCCATTATCTCCTCTCCACTTCCCTAGAAACATCCTAGAGGTCCTGGTCTTCTTCAAAGACCAATTTTAGTTCCCTAAGAGGAGGTCTCAAAGAGGCGCTTCAAAGAAGAGGTAATGCTCGTTACCGATTCTTTCATCTTTATTTCTTCTTCCACTTCATCTTCTTTAGTTGTTTCATAATTAAGTAATAACATCAGTATCAATCATATACTGATATGTTATTATATTTATGAAAAAACCCTATTTCACCGTCTATCCATCCTACGAAAAACGAAATCAGGGCGCGTGTGTACGTACGGAATACCGTCTCCACGCCGAGGTGTAATCTATTTTCCACCACCAAATTACATGGATGGGTATAATGGTGTAAATAATGACTATATATGGTTATTGTAAACTTATATTGATTCTGAAATAGTATACAGACACTCCAATACAATTCCACGATCATTCGAACGATATCATCGCTCGTGCGTACGTAAGGAATACCGTCTCCACGATGTGATGCGACTCGTTATACATGATCTTCATTGAATAATGATTATATAAATGAATTGAGTGAATAAATATGATATATATTACACTAATAACATTCTGGAAATGAGTTATCTATAACCTAAAAAGAAAAATAGGAATTTATTCGACAAAATGCGCATAAGAACAAAAAGTAATAAACACCCGAATAACAAGTAGTAATGAAATATTACTAATAAGAAGCTAAGAATATGACCATATATGATATCAAAAAAATAATTATGATTCTGAAATAAGTCAATAACATTATTTAAATCATTATACTGGAGGTTCGGACACTTACGAAGCTAATCGGACCTAAGGTAAGGGAAATATCACAATCTCATTTTTATCCGAGATTGTTTATACTTTGGAATTTACTAGGGTGTATTTTATCATCCACATCCATGTTTCCTCAATATGTAATGTTATTTCCATCCATCTAAAATTGTTTAAATCTAATTTTATCCTTCGGTGATTTTTTAGTAAAAAATATGAAAGGAATATTTTGTCGTTTTTCGTACAAAGTACTTTTTGACTTTTCCAAAAAAAAGTACGAGAAGAATGTTTTTTTAACTTATACGGCTTGAATGGATTTTGAAAACATTATTTCCAAGAAGCTTCCTTTACATGTTTTCAAGCTTATTTTTAGTCAACTTCTTTTAGCTTAAAATTTTATGACATGTTAAGAAAGGAAAAAATATTTAAAGTAGAAATGATATTTTCCTCAAGAATGGAGTTCAAGTGTTTTATCAAAATTATTTTCCATCTAAGAAAATATAGGGTTCTGTTGCTATCCCCATTTTTACATTGATTTGATTATGTTATTATGGAATTATTTTTATGATGTCCTTTTATCTTATATGGAGTATGTTATGATGGCATGATCATTAAGATTCCCATTTTATTACATGGGTTATGCAATGATGTATGATTTTTTTGATTTTGTGGCACACATAAGAATGGTATCATTATGAGATGGGTGGGACCTATATCTCCCTCCAATGAATTGGGTAAAGATTTTATATCTCATGAGATAGACATGGCTAGAATGGAAGGTTAAACCGGTTCAGTGAAACAGGACTGAAACGAGGAGTGAACTCGGTTCAAAAATGGACTTTGTCCAATAAGATAGTCTTGGCAATGAGTCTTCACTAATAAGAAATTATTCTCTATGATTATGTGTGTATTCCACAAAGCTTCATGTTTTACGTTATGATTATTGGGATTACATTTCACTTCTATGATTTATCCCATGTTATGATCTCTTTTACAGGATAAGATTTTCAAAATGTTATGTTCTTATAAATATGATATGTTGGATATTTCTTTTGTTTACCCTTACTGAGCATTTGAGCTCACCCTTTTATATGTTTTCTTTCCCCAGGCCAGGAATAAGGTTATTAAGTAAGATATTCCAAAAGGGACTATAGATATGATGAAATAAATAGGAGACAGTATAGACGCTTTATGAACCAGTTGTTTATGTTCCCAGTTTCTAAAGACAATATAACTATACGGTCCTTTCATGGTTTTTTATATGTTGTAATAAGTATGCTTCAATTTTGAAGTAATAAGAATGTATATAAATTATGGGTCGTTATACCCACGCACCCTCTTTACCCTTTAACAGTGCTTTCTCCCATATTCCCTCATGCCCGCGCGCCCCTGCCTCCACCAGGATTTGAACTCGAGACCCCCCCCCCCCCCCTCCGCGCCTAAGCCTTTACCACTACTCTATTTTGATTTGTCTTCCAATTCATGAAATATATATATATATATATATTTTGTTATATTTATTCGTAAAGTAATATATATTTATATTAATATATATATAGTTATATTAATATATATATATATATAGTTATATTAATATATATGTATATGTATATATATATTTAGTAAAATTTATTCGTATAGTAATATAAATTTATATTAATATATATATATAGTTATATTAACATATATATAGTTATATAAACATATATATTGTTATATTAACATATATATTGTTATATTAACATATATATAGTTATATTAACATATATATAGTAATATTAATATATATATATATATATATAGTTATATTAATATATATATATATAGTTATATTAATATATATATTCATCGTGATATTAATATATATAATTATAGTAATACTAATATATATATGTAGTTATATTAATATATATATAGTTTTTAGATTAATATATATATAGTTAGATTAATATACATATAGTTAGATTAATATATATATATATATAGTTAGATTAATATATAGGTATATAAATATTCATATATTTGTATTTTAAATAAAATTGATGTTAGTTATTATTTAGATAAATCTAATATATTTTATATGTAAATATATTTTATTACTTATATTTATAATTAAATTTTTAGGTCTGAATATATAAAAAATATGTACATATAGTTATATATTTGATTATAAATAACAGTGCATTATAAAAAAAAGATAAAATTTCAAAGAAATAATGTCAATAGGAATGTTATACTTTGGAATAAATTCATTTTCCACCAAAAAAGCCAATAATACCCCCTAAACGAGGCTGAAAATCCACAAAATGTTAAAAAATCAGGGTACCCCGACTAAAAACTCAGTTTTTGAGTTGCATTTTCAACATATTTTGTATCTTTTTTTAATTTTTTTATTTTTTTAGTCAAAATATTTTTATTAAATGACTATTACACCATAATAATTAGAAAATTATTAATTAAAATATTTTTTTAATTTTTTAAAAATCCATTTTCACTAAATATATTATATATTAAGTACATTAAGTGTAAATGTACATTTATACTTATCTAAAATATATTTAAGAATTATATATTATATTTATATCAATATAACTAGATTTATATATTAATATATTGAGAGTTATGTTAATTGTTTTTGAAGTCGACCCTTTATCAGCGCTTCTAAATGCGCTGATAAAGGGGGGGGGTCTATTTATCAGTGCTAAAAAAAGCGCTGATAGAGGGGTGCTTTTATCATCGTTTTTTTTTTGTGCTGATAAAGGCACCCTTTATCAGCTCTTGTTTGAGCACTGATAAAGGCACCCCCCTTTATCAGCGCTTTTTCGTTAGCGCTGATAAGGGGGGGGGGGGGTCGCTGCAAAAAACTATTTTTGTGGTAGTGTATGCAGTGCAACAGACCTAGAAGGAGCATAATCTCAGGCCTTCTACTATCAGAGGTACTATTCTAGTAGCTTCTGTATTATCTTTAGTACTTTTTTATATGGGTGCTATACATAGTTTCATATCTGTGCCCATTGTGGAGAGCCTTGGGCTCTGTGTTTCTTCTTCTGCTGTTATGGAATAAGACACTCTGTTGGGGAAGAGGATGACATGTGTGCATCAGTGCAAGGAGTGCCCCCTTGAGGTTGGTGGGTGTCACTTTCATTGGGACCTCAATGTCTTAGAGATGACGAGCTATGATGTCATTCTCGGGATGGACTGGTTGGTTCCCTTTCAAGGCTTTGTAGACTGCTATTGTTGTAGGTTGAGGTTTACATCACTAGAGGGTGAAGAGTTTCAATACAAGGGTGAATGGGATGTTCCGGCGAGTCAAGCTCGAACAGAGCTTCATGGGTGAGGTGGAGTCACAGCCCAGATTGCGAGTTTAAATATGGATGATCAGGTGGCTTGTCAAACATTTTTACCTCTAGAGGTTGATCGTTTCAGGGATTTCTCCCCGGACGACTTTCCAGGTCTACCTCCAGAGCGTGAGGTGGATTTATCTATTGATATTGTGCCACGAGTAGCATTGGTGTCCATTCCTCCTTATAGGATGGCCACACCTGAGTTGAAGGAGCTCAATAGGTAGTTAGAGGAGTTACCGTTAAAGAGTTTCATCTGACCCAATACTTCTGCTTGGGGTTTGCCTGTCCTGTTTTCTAAGAAGGCGGATGGTACCCTCAGACTCTGTGTGGATTATCAGAAGCTGAACCAGTTGACGGTTAAGAACCGATATCCCTTTAAGAGGATTGATGATATTTTTGATCAACTTCATGGAGCACGAGTTTAAAGACCCGGAAATTTGATGGAAATTTTTTTCTTAATTTCATTGTAATTTTACAAGTCTGTGGTTTCTGAGGGAACCTGATTCCGAGGCTCAGTGTTCCAGAAATCAATTTCCGAAGTTTAGCTTGGGTATGTTCAGTGAACGAATGAGCGGGTTTTCCTATCATTTGAACTGGTGCTCGGAATTGAAATCTGAGGGCACCGATGGACTCACATCGCCGATTATTACTTAAGGGGACCTTTGTCGTAGCTACGTTCTGAGAGAGTTGAGATTTAAAAATTTGGGATTTAGATTAAAATAGATAAAATTTGTTATGAAAAAATTTATCTAAGGAAGGTGGAAATTAATCGTGCAAAGGGGGGGAATTAGTGTAGTGGGACCCACACGAACCCGTAACTCCTCACCTCCCCATTACTCCCCTTGACCTCTTAAAACCTCCCTTGTTAATTTCTTGGAAACTTCACTTCTTAAAGAGGAGCCTCTCCACCTTCCTAACATAATGAGGCAACTAAGGGGATTTAATAACCTTATTAATTATCCTTGTCACACCTCTTGACTTTTTGAATGGCATAGAGAACTTTTAAAAGAATGAGGCTTAAGGAAATATTTTTTTCACAAATATTTTTGGAGAATTTGAGGAGAGCCTTTGTGTGAAGAAAGACGGGAGTTCCTCCTTCGTGAATAACTTCATCCTCCCGCGAAGAATGACTCCCTCCCTCGAGGAAGAATGGTTCTGCATCCGTCGGATCTCCAACGAACGACGTTCGAGCTGAATCAATGGCCTTTGAGGTAACGACGAATACCTTTGACCATCGTCATCTTCATCGCCTCCCTTGCGACGACGTTGACGAGGCGACGTCCACCCTCTCGCTATATCATCCAAAAACGACGAATGACACGCGGTAGGGTTTTGAATTATGTATGATTTAATTACCTTGTTCATTAGTTCTAAAGAAAACTAAGAACGTGGATCAACTTGTTATCATGTAGATCCGCGAATGTTTTAATTGCGAGTTGTGAATTTTGGTATGCTTCAATTTTATATAAGAGATCGTGGAATGATTTAATCCAATTTTATTTAAAAAAAATAGATTGTTTGATTTTTATAAACCCTGTTAAATGTTGGTTTATTGATAACGCCTAACGCGGAGGGCGCAGGCCGAACAAACACGGCCCGACCACCCTCCACATATTTTTGTCGATGTGTGAATTGACAGAGAAAAGTAAACGGGACCGCAAATGCAATTTGAAGCCTCCATTGTGAAGATCAGGTCCCGGGAGGACAGCTGGCGAAGACGGAGGGAAAAACGGACCACCGGAGCGCGTCTGGTGGTCTGCGAAAAGTGGCGGAGGCGCACCACCGGAACAGAATCGATGCGACTGAGCCGTGAAAGTGGACCAAACTGGAATGGCATAGCCATTCCGGAATCAGAGGGGCACGGCTTAATTGTCGCGCCAGCTGACTGCCAACACCCTCCCCAGGCCGGACCGGGGCGGGCCGAGCGAACCGGAACGCCAGCGCTGGCTGGGCCGGGTCGCGCCAGCTGGGCCGCGCCGCGCAGGCTGGGTCGGGCCGCGCCGGTCGGGCCAGACCCGGACCCAGGTCGGGTCGACCCAGTTCGGGCCGACCCAGGGGGTACTGGGCTGGGTCGGACCGGGCCCTAACACCCGATTCTCGGGTAGTTTTTTTCAAATGCCCATAACATGGGTTACAGAACTTCGATCGATGCACCGTATGTTGCGATGAGATACTTGGATCGAGACGGTCGATTCGATATATTACACTCAAGGTTTTAGAGAACTTTGTGTATGGCGGGGTTGGTTTGACCCAGAAACCAACCGGGCCCTCGGAGTGGAAACACTTATAACTTGAGCTCTGGACGTCCGATTGACGTGATGTCAACATTGTTGGACTACATTCGGTGAGATGGATCTTTTGGAATACATCACCTGAGGTTTGGACACAGTTGGAATAAGGCTGGGTTGGATTGTACCCGAAATCCAACCGGGCCCCTGGAACAGAAAAGCCGATAACTTTCAGACCGGACGACCGTTTGACGAACCGTCAGCGGCGTTGGTGTTTACATTGAGAAACGGTCCCTATGAGTATACCCTATGTGAGTTCGGGGTATAGTTGAGATATGTTCTGGTTGGTTCATACATGAATCCAACTGAACCCCAGGGACGAAAAGGCTGATAACTCACAGATCGAGGATTCGAATGACGCGTCTTTTGTTGCGTTGAGACCCCTATGACAAGGCGGTCCTTTGAGATACTTCGTTGTGGGACATTGTGATACTTGGAGTATCTTCCTGTAGCTCATGGAGCGGACCCTCCTGGAGACGAGCGTATGGATTACGAAGATCGTACAGCTGGCTGAGACCTGATGACTGGTTGTCCGATTTGATTCGGTCTGACTTTCATAGACCAGTGGGGAGCACTACATTGTGAGGTGGCAGACCCATGGTGGAGGAGCACTACATTTTGAGGTGGAAGACCCGTAGTACTCGATAGGAGGAGTAACTCTGTAGGCTATGTGGGGGAGTACTACTGTGTGAGGTGGCAGACCCATGGCGGAGGAGCACAACTTTGTGAGGTGGCAGACCCGTGGTACTCGACAGGAGGAGTACCTTAGCAGTCTAAGGTTAGGGAGCAGTACCTTGGAGTCGTGACAGGATCACTGTACTCGTCAGAGAAGGTGTTCTTCCGCAGTTACAGTTTCGATAGTGAAAATCCCGGTTTGAGCTGAGTCAATGACCTTTGTGTTTACATCCGGATTGAGATAGGTTACATGATAACATAGGATTATGTATGGTAATATACCTAATTAAAGTCTGTCTGTTGAGATCATACTTAGTGGTTTATCTTTGATGGATTTTAGTGAGACCTTGAGGGTCTTGGGGTCCCTTCTGAGTATCGTTATACTCACCCCTGCACGGGCTATGCCCGCACCTCATTGTATTGGTTGCATATGACAGACATCACTGATCGTGGTTGAGGTTTTTTTACCTGGACGGTACCCAGAGGTGGATCTCACGACGAGTCGGTTCCCGGAGGAGACAGACGGACAATCAGACATGGAGTGCTGAGGAGGATATATGTACCTACCCTTTAGGTAGGATCCATGGCAGACGATCAAGGAGATGCTTGTCACCTTTCATCTATTTTTCTTTGAGTTGTAATTTAATTTTAGTTGTAATTATACCTTTCTATTTGACTTGTATTTCTGGCCCCTTGTATTTCCACCACACTTGTTTACTTCTTTACTTAGTGTTTGCTTCCGCTTGTACTCTGTTGTGTTGTTTACTATTATAAAGTCAATTCCTTCCCTTTTTATTGGGATTTACGACTTTGGTTCTAGTCGCCAGCCCCTAGCTTATGGAAGGTGGGCTTGGGGTAGTCACGGCATGGGGCCCAAGGATGGGTCGTGACAAATTGGTATCAGAGGGAGGTTCTACCGTAGAACTTATAACACAGATATTTCTTTCTGTGAAGCAATAGTGTTATGGGTACCGAGTGTGGTTTTCAGTTTAGAGAGTCCAGTGTTGGTGCGGGCGGCCGACGTATCCATACACCAGGACCCTGACTTCTGATTTTCGACTTGGTACACGAAAACACTAATTGTGTGTGTGTCTTCAAATGTTTTCCCCTTAAACAGCTCAAACCAGGTCAGCTCACTAAGTATAATCATTTGACTGTGTCACGTCTGTTTCATTCAGCATGTCTTTCAATAGACGACCAGCTGGAGCCCAGAGGGATGTACGTACAGACAGCCTGCCAAGCGACGAGGCTTCGGTACAAGGCCCTCTTACGATTGAGGCACCAGCGGAGGCACCAGCCATACTACCATACATCGGGCCACTGATGCCACCATCCCCAGCAGCAGGCGATGCATGCTGCTTGAGCGTACTGCACGAGTTCCAGCACCAGAGGCCACCCAGGTTCGAGGGAGACAAGGACCCATAGGTGGTTGAGGTTTGGCTGGAGGCAGTGATGAGAGTCTTCAGGATAGTTGGTACACCAGCAGACTTCATGGTGATCTTTGCTGCCAGCCTGCTTCTGGAAGCATCATGCAGATGGTGGAGCCAGATAATCCAGTTTTGCGATGATATGACCTTCACATGGGGATACATCAAGACCTTCTTCAGGGTGGAGTTTATACCAGTGACTCTACACCCTGAGCGTGTTCAGGAGCTGCTGCCTTTGCCGCAAGATTTTCCATCAGTAGCCGAGTCATCTTTAGGCAGTAGATATATGATGCAGGGGTCCAAGAGGACCAGACAAGGAGATGGGCGACCTCGGGATACAGGTTTGGTTGTGCGAGGCACAAGAAACAGAGCCAGCCATATGAGTAGCGGGAAGTGTTATGAATGCGGCAGGAAGGGTCACATGGCACGTGACTATCCGACCCCCCACACAGTTGATCCGAAGGCATTGGATGAGCCACCGAGACAGATGCAGCGGTGGGTGCTTGAGAAATAGCCGAGCAGTGGACATGGAAGTAGAGCTCCAGAAGCTGGTGGACAGGAGCGGAACTCGTTAATGTATTTTTGTTCTTTGTGATTAAAGTTCCATGTTGTTGTTACATTTTTGTCTTTTTTACTTTGAGCTGCTGTTATAAAAGACACTTATCTATGTGATGTTTACTTTCCTGTCCATTTTTTTGGTTGATACTGAGAGGTCCCGGTTAAAACTGTTGACTTGACCCTCACTTTCGAGATTTATGCTAGAGGAGACCCAGTGAACTCACACTGATTCCGACAGTGTGACTCAACCCTTAGAGGCGAGAGTAAAGGTTGGATCTCCTGGTAGTAACGTCGAGTCCTTAGGACGTCTCCCATGTCATGAATGCATCATTCATGTCAGGATTGAATGTATTAGGCAATGTGCATGGTCTATCCAGAGGATGAGACCAAGTTTCTCCTCTTGGAAAAGGAGAAATCTTAACAGCTCTTACAGATCGTAGGTGGAGAAGGTGAAGATCATCCAGGAACGGATGAATACTACACAGTGCAGTAAGAAACAAGAAACTGGCACCAGTCTCAGAGACTTGGGCATGTAAAATGTTTCAAAAAGAAGAAGTGAGAAGGACAGATGAGTCTGCGGAGTAGAATACATGGAGGCATAGCTAAGAGTAGCTTCATGTGGTCGAGGAGTGTGACCCAATGGCACTAATAATGATTTGAGGGAATGTCTATTTCCATTACTAGCTGCCATTACAACAGACGTAGATATGAATCATTCCTTCCTTCCACGAATCTTGTCCCAGACCTGGAGTATTAGGTAAGCCGTAGACTTGACCCTCATGTCTGGAGATACCTCTAGGAGGAGGCTCGATAATCAGACTTACCCCGACAGTGTGGTCTGACCCTCAAGGAGAGAGTTTCGGTTGATATCTCTTGGTGGCAGCATTGAGGCCTTACGACGTTGGTCTGAATATGGATTGGATCAATAGTTCATACATAGATTATATGTATTAGGAAAAAAGTTTGTGGTTTATCTAAAAAGTTGGGATGGGTTTTCCATGGTTGGCGAAAAGGATACCCTAGGTAGCACAGGATAAACTCAAGGATCAGAGGGTGTGGCCGATCACTATTGAGTCAGTCAACCTTAACCATATGGAAACAGGTGTTTTGAGTTTCATTTCTAATCAGGAAATGGAAGCCTGTTGAGTTCGAGGATGGCGATCACATCCTTATACGGGTCTCACCTCAACGAGGTTTACGAAGATATGGCCGAGGTGGTAAGTTATCTCCAAGGTTTGATAGACCTTTCGAGGTCCTCAGCAGGGTAGGTGAGGTTGTTTACCGCTTGACCTTTCCACCCCAGTTGCACCGGGTGCATGATGTCATCCACATATCTTAGCCGAGGAGATATGAGCATGATCCTTTACACATCATCACCCATATGGGGTTGGACGGTCGATTCCTCAGGTGCACTTTCACTGGCAGCACGTGAACCTCTAGGAGAGAACATGGGAACAGAAGGCTCAGATGCGTGCTGAGTACCACTATTGTTTCCCTAGTTTGTGTTATAGCTGTACGGGGACATAAATCACTAAGGTGGGAGTAATGTAAAGACCCAGAAATTTCTAGGATTTTTTTTTTCTTAATTTCATTGGAATTTTACGAGTTTGTGGTTTCAGACGAAACCTGATTCCGAGGCCTAGTGTGCCCCGAATCAATTTCCGATGTTTAGATTGGGTACAATTAGTGAACGAATGAGTGGGTTTTTCAATATTTTGAACTGGTGCTCGGAATTGAAATCTGACGGAACCGATGAACTCGCAGCACCAGTTATTGCTTAGGGGGTCCTCTGTTGTAGCTGCGTTTTGAGCGAGTTGAGGTTTAATAAATTGGGATTTAGATTAAAATATATAAAATTTGATATGAACAGATTTATCTAAGGAAGGTGGAAAATAATCCTGCAAGGGGGGGGGAATTAGTGTAGTTGGACCCACACGAACCCTTAACTCCTCACATCCCCATAACTCCCCATGACTTCTTAAAACCTCCCTTGTTAATTTATTTGAAACATCCCTTCTTAAAGAGGAGCCTCTCCACATTCCAAACATAATGAGCCAACTAAGGGGATTTAATAACCTTATTAATTATCCTTTTCACACCTCTTGAACTTTTGAATGGCATAGAGATCTTTTTAAAGAATGAGGCTTAATGAAATATTTGTTTGAAAAATATTTTGGGAGAATTTTAGGAGAGCCTTTGTGTGACGAAAAACGGGAGTTCCTCCTTCATGAATAACTTCATCCTACCTCAAAGAACGACTCCCTCCCTCGACGATGAACAATTCTCCGTCTGTCGGATCTCCAACGAACGACGTTCGAGCCGAATTGAAGGCCTTTGAGGGAACGACGAACGCCATCAACCATCATCATCTTCATCGCCTCCCTTGCGACGACGTTGATGAGCCGACGTCCAATCTCTCGCGATATCATCTACAAATGATGAACAACATGAGGTAGGGTTCTGAATTATTTATGATTTAATTCCCTTTTTCATTCGTTCTAATGAAAACAAAGAACGCGGATCAACATATTATCATATTGATCCGCGAATGTTTTAATTGTGAGTTGGGAATTTTGGTATTCTTCAATTTTATTTAAGATAACGTGGAATGATTATTCAAATATATTTAAATAAAATTCATTGTTTTCTTTTTATAAACCCCGTTAAATCATGGTTTATTGATAACTCCTAACGCGGAGGGCGCGAGCTGAACAATCACAGCCCAAACACTCTCCGCAGATTATTGTCGATGTGTGAATTGACAGCGACAAGGAAATAGGACCGCAAAGGCAATTTGAACCCTCCGTAGTGAAGATCGGGTACCGGGAGGACCACGGGCGAAGACAGCGGGAAAAACGGACCACCGGAGCGCATCCGGTGGTCCGCGGAAAGCGGCTGCGGCACGCCGCTGGAACAGAACCACCGCGGTGGAGCAGTAGTGGTGGACCATACTGGAACGTCTTAGTCGTTTCAGAAGCAAAGGGGAATGGATTAAGTGCCGCTCTAGCTGGCCGCCGACGTCCTCCCCTGGCCGGACCGGGGCGGGCCGAGCGAACCGGACTGCCAGTTCCAACCGGGCCGGGTCGCGCCGGCGGGTCCATGTCGCGCTGGCCAGGCCGGGCCACGCCGGGCCGCGCCGTATCGGGCTGACCAAGGGGGTACTGGGCCGGGTCGGACCGTGCCTTAACCCCCGATTCTTGGGTTGTTTCGTTCAAATTCCCATAACGTGGGCTACGGACCTCCGATCGAGACACCGTCAGTTGAGATGGGATCCTTGGATTGAGATGGTCATATTGGTATATTAAACTCAAGGTTTTAGAGAACTTTGGGTATGGCCGAGTTGGTTCGAACCCAGAACCAACCGGGCCCTCGGAGAGGAAACGCTTATAACTTGATCTCCAGATGTCCAATTGATGTACCGTTGACTTTGTTGGACTACTTTCGGTGAGACGGATCTTTTGGCATAATTCAACTGAGTTTTGGACCCAGTTGGAATATGGCTGGGTTGTATTGTACCTGAAATCCAACTGGGCCCCTGGAACGGAGAGGCCGATAACTTTCAGACCGGACGACCGTTTGATGAACCGTCAGCGACGTTAGTGTTCACGTTGAGAAAAAGTCCCAATGAGTATACCCTATGTGAGTTTGGGGTATAGTTGAGATATGATCGGGTTGGTTCGTACACGAAACCAACCGGGCCCTAGGGACGAAAAGGCTAATAACTCACAGACCGGGCGTCTGAATGACGCGCCGTTTGTTGCGTTGAGACCCCTATGATGAGGCAGTCCTGTGAGAAACTTCTTTGTGGGAAATTATGATACTTGTAGTATCGACTTGTAGCTCGTGGAGAAAACCCTCCCAGAGACACGCGTACGGAGTACAGAGACCGTGTAGCTAGCTGAGACCTGATGACTTCTTGTCCGATTTGATTCGGAGTGACATGAATAGCCCAGTGGAGAGCACTACTTTGTGAGGTGGTAGACCCATGGCGGAGGAGCACCACTTTGTGAGGTGGAAGACCCCCGGTACTCGACAGGAGAGTACCTCTGTAGGCTATGAGGGGGAGCACTACTGCGTGGGGTGGAAGACCAAGGCAGAGGAGCACTACTTTGTGAGGTGGGAGACCCGTGGTACTTGAGAGGAGGAGTACCTCAGTAGTCTAAGGTTATTGAGCAGTACCTCGGAGTCATGACAGGATCACTGTACTTGTCAGAGACGGAGCTCTTTAGCAGTTACGATTTCGATAGTGAAAATCCTGGTTTGAGCTGAGTCAATGACCTTTGTGTTTACCTCATGATGGAGATAGGTTACTTGATAACTTTGGTATATGTATGGGAATATACCTAAGTAAAGGTTATCTTTTGATATCCTACTTAGCGGTTTATCTTTGTTGTATTTTAGTTAGACCTTGAGGGTCTTGGGGTCCCTACTGAGTATCTTTATACTCACCCATGTATGGGCTACGCCCAAACCTCATTGTGTTGGTTGCAGACAACGGATAGCACTGATCGCGGTTGAGCCTTGTTGAGATGGACGGTACCCAGAGGTGGATCTCACGATGAGTCGGTTTCCATAGGAGACAGATTGATGGACAGTCATACGCGGAGTGTTGAGGGGGATTTTTGTACCTACCCTTTAGGTAGGATCCGTGGCGGATGATCCATGAGCTTCTTGTCACCTTTAAGCTATTGTTCTTTGAGTTGTACTTTACTTTCAATAGTAGTTGTACCTTTCTGTTGGGCTTGTATTTCTGGCCACTTGTATTTCCAGCACACTTGTTGACTGATTTACAGAGGTTTTGATTCCGCTTGTACTCTATTGTGTTGTTTACTTTTATAGAGGAAATGTTTTCCCTTTTTTGGGATTTACGTCTTTGGTGCTAGTCGTAAGCCCCTAGCCTATGGAAGGCGGGCTTGGGGTAGTCACAACATGGGCCCCGAGGATGGGTCATGAAAATGAGTTTTCTCAAAGATTTACTTGAGATTATGAATCATCATATGAGCGTGAGACCATCGGATATACCACATACAGATTTTCGATGTAGATATAGTCTGTACGAGTACTTGGTTATGCCTTTCGGACTCAAGACTGCGCCAGCAGGTTTTATGGATCTGAATAATCGTGTGTTCCATCCTTATCTCAATTCTTTCATGGTAGTATTTTTGGATGATATCTATGTGTACTCTCACACTCGACAAAACCATGCCACCCATCTTGAGATCTTATTGAGAACTCTGAGAGAGCATCAACTATATGCTAATCTTTCAATGTACCACTTCTGGATGGACCAGATTCACATCCTAGGTCATATCATCTTGGAGGTAGGAGTTGAAGTAGACCTAGAGATTTTGAGATCAGTAGTTTCCTGGGAGCAACACAAGAACGTGTTTGAGATACGGAGTTTCATGGGGCTGGATGGTTACTACAGACTCTATATACAAGACTTCTACCTCTTAGTAGCGCCATTAATGGGTTTGACTAAGAAAGGTGTAAAGTTTGTTTGGTCAGAAGCTTGCATGATAGAATTTCAGGATCAGAAAAGAAGGTTGACATCAGCACCAATCCTGATACTCCCAGAGTAGGGGAAGAGCTATAATTTTTACTGTAATGCATCAGGGATTGGGCTAGGAGGTGTGTTGATGTAGGGAGATCGAGTTGTTGTGTAGTAGTCTCGGCAGTTGAGGCCACATGAGAGGAATTACCCGACACATGACCTCAAGTTGGCTGCGGTTGTTCATGTGTTGAACTGTTGGAGACATTACCTCTTGGGAGAGCATTTTGTTTTTTTCACCGACCACAAACGTCTCAAGTATATTTTTACTCAGTGTTACTTGAACATGAGGTAGTGAAGGTGGGTCAAATACATTCAATCCTTTGACTTTGAGCTTGCCTATAAACCTGGTAAAGGTAATGCAGTAGCAGATGCACTGAACAGGAAGACTCAGACACAGGTTGTCCAGGAGGCCAGTGATGAGTGGAAGCTTATGGATTTGTTCTCTGATATGCATATGGAGGGGAAAAATAGTCAGGGGAAGACCTATCTTTCTTCTTTAGCTATGACTTCTACCCTTCTATGTAGAGTGAGGATGAGAAAACTATCTGATTTGGAAGGCCTGGTTCTATGAGAGTCAGTGGAAAGTGAGGACCCTCTTCCTGGGTGGTGGATTGGCGATGATGTGGTACTGTGTTTCCATGGATTAGTATGGGTTCCATTGTATATACACAAGGAGCTGATGCGATAGTTTCATGCTTCAGCCTGGGCAGTTCATCCCGGAGTTACCAAGATGTACTGTGACATGAGATGTCAGTATTGGTGGATGGGTATGAAGAGAGAAGTAGCTCATTTTTTTATGAGATGTTCCACCTGTCACAGGTGAAGGCAGACCATCAGAGGCCAGATGGACTGTTACAGGAGTTACCCATTCCAAAGTGGAAATGGGATGATGTCGCAATGGACATCAAGACTAGGTTGCTGAGGTCACCACAGGGAAATGATTCCATGTGGGTTGTTGTGGACAGACTCACGAAGGTAGCTCACTTTTTTCCGATCAAGGAGACCTTCGGTTTTAACGAGCAAGAAAAATTGTATAACCAAGAGGTCATACATCTTCATGGTGTTCCTCGTTCTATCATTTCAGATAGGGACATTTGTTTTACATCTTGTTTCTGGCAGTGTTTTTAGAGGGCACTGGGTACACAGGTGCTTCTGAGCATAGCTGACCACTCTAAGACTGATGGTCAGTCAGAGCGTACGATACAGGTGCTATAGTACATGCTACGTGCATGTGTCCTATACATTTTGGGATCTTGGAAGATGCATATACCCTTAGTCGAGTTTTCCTATAATAATAGTTTTCAAGAAACTATTGACATTTCACCATACGAGGATTTTTATTGTAGGCCATGCCAATCTACATTGTGCTGGTTAGTGGTAGGTGAGTTAGCTTTACTGGGACCACGTCTCGTTCAGGAGACTTTTGAGAAGGTCCAGTTGACTCAGAAGCAGATGACTACCTCACAGTCTCATCAGAAATCTTATGTTGATCGTTGTAGATGACCCTAGGACTTTGTGGTCAGGGATCAGTTTTTATTACGTGTTTCGCCGAGGTTAGGAAACAGGCGGATTAGGAGACAAGGTAATATTTCACCAAGGTATGGGGGGCCATTTGAGATTCTGGAGAGATTCGGGCTAGTTGCCTATCGGTTGCAGTTACCACAGAGGTATCGAGCCATGAACAACTACTTCCATGTATCTCAGTTGTGCAACTATCATTTAGACCAGTCTCATGTTTATCAACCCGAGGAGGTTGAGCTTGAGGTAGATGCATCCTTTGAGGATCATCTGATTTATATCATTGATAGGAGCAAGAAGGTTCTCTGAGGCTAGTCAGTTCCTCTCGTAAGGGTGCTATGGCAGCAAGGCTGAGTGCAGGACGAAACCTGGGAACGGAAGACCGACATACGTGCTCAGTGGCCAGAATTGTTCTGAGCATTATCTTCACCACCCTTGTAAGGGAACTTCAAGGATGAATTGATTTAAGGGGGGATGTTTGTAAGAACCCGGTTCTTATTTTTGAGATACAATTTTCTGCTTTTTTCTTTTCCTTATGTGTTTTTGAGAAAATATGGAAAATGGGGAAAAAAAAAAAAATTGGACTTCATGCCGTGTACTTTTCCACAGGTCGTGTACTTTGGCCGTGTGGGATGAGTACACAGGGTGTGTAGCCATGTCGGCAACGAAGGGTGTATAAAACTGACTACACGCCGTGTAGTGGGTATGTACACATCGTGTAGTCAGTTGGAAGGAAAATAGTTAGGTGGTGGAAGTAGCAGCTAGCTGAGCGGCAGTACATGTCATGTACTCAGGTATCACACACCGTGTACTCATGTCGAAAGATGAACAGAGTGACGCTGGCGAGATGCTGCAAAAAGAACAGTTAAAAAATGAAAATTACACATCGTGTACTTGAGAAGTACACGTCGTGTAGTTTTTTTCTCATAAAATGGGAAATAGCCAACCTTGTTCACATGATTGGTTTACAACTGGAGGATAGAGTTAGGAGAGTAGGTTGGACTTTTGAGGATCTCCAGATCGAGCGTCGGGAATCTGTTTTCGCCTCTGACGATCTGATTGGAATCGCACGAGTAAGACATCCACTCTCCTTAAGACGTTCTTGCCAATTATTCCTCTAAGGGAAGTTATTTAAGTATTAATGAGGTTTTCTTTCACCTCAGATCTACGTCGTTCTTGGAAGATTCGAGGATCGTCATTCGCGTATACTGTTCAGGGGCGTTTAAGGTAGGTGGCTTGGTGTTTAATTTCCAAATTTTGCATTTTTGTGTGAATTTTTGAGCTACGAACCAATGTTGGGTGTTGTGTGGCTGAGGCCTTAGCTGTTTGAAATACCAAGAATTGTATAGGTAATTAAATGTGATAATAAACACATGTTTGGGATCACTGCTTGGATCCAGGACCACCGCGGGGGTGCGTTCCTCGGTTTAGCCGTTTGGCCAGGATACCCGATGGTATGCCTTATTAATAATAATTATAGAATTTCCTTGAGAGTAATTGCATGTTTATTTCTTGTTTACATATTGGGCACAGACCGGTTACTTTTTTAGCCTGAGGGTAGTGTTTTACTTAGCCTAAGGGAAGTGCATCTTTTAGCCTGAGGGAAACTTCTTCCGTGCCTATGGGAAATAGACTCTGTGCTTGAGGGTGACACTTTTTACGCCTGAGGGAAATATCTATTATGCCTGTGGGAAATTACCTGAAGGTTATGTTTCTAATTACCTGAGGGAAATGTTTTGATTGTCTGAGGACACTGACTGTTTACATAGAAATTCACTGTGGTGGTTTCCTTATAATGAACGATTAAATGAATAATAAAATGGAAATATAATTGGTAAAGTTAGTTACTTTTGAGTACATCTCAGTTTACTGCATTTTACTACTACACACTGTTGTTTCATATTTTCACACATTTGGGCACGGGCATTTGGTGGGTGCCTACTGGGATTTATTTCTCACACCCGGTTTGGGTCATGTCTTCAGCCCAAACAGATTTCATTTTTGTAGGTGTGGATAAGGGTAAGGGTTCCTATACAGGTACTTCATTGTTGTAGAGGAGTAGGGGAGCATGGGACCAGTCTTATACTCGCGATGCAACCAGATGTTTTGTTTTGGTTTTTCTGTACTCTGTATTATACTGTACTTTATTGTTCTGTTACATGTTCCCATTTTTTTCTTAGAACTTTAGACATGTTACATAATTATCTATATAACTTTTGGTTATCCTGTACTATAGTTGTTTATTTTATATGTGTTTGGTTTATTACTTCTGTTGTTGTTGTACTCTTTCTATTTTATTCCGCTGCACTACACTTTGAAAAATGAGGGAATAGTTTCCCCACTATCAGACCTGGGCCCTCGCTGCTAGTCGGCAGCCTCTGGCCTTTAGGGAAATGCGCTTGAGTTCATGTGACCAACTGGGTTTGGGGCACCCGTTGAGTGGCACGTGGAACCGAGATGTTAAAAATTAGCTCAAAATGAGGCCAACTATAAAAATAGACCCACTAGACAACCATCATCTTGTTGGCCTCCACCATAATTCTAGTGGCTGTTTTCTAGCCACAATAGGAACAAACACTTCATTGAAAATCCAAACTCCAATTATAAAAACCATAGGCTCTAACATTCATCCCACCAATCATCCATGTAAAACAATATTAAAAGGGTAAATTGTTTTTTTAAAAACTCAAAATATATATTACATATAAATAAATTGAGGATGATATATCAAATATCATGTGATAAAAGATGATATTAACAAGTATATAGTTTACATCATTTATATAAATTAAAATGTTAAATTAGAAAATTATTCTCATGATATAAAAACCAAATGGTTTAGTGACTTTAGATATTTGATACATAAATTTATTATTACACATTACTTCTTTAACATCTCTTAAAAACTATCCACACATGATTTCCTTCTAATCATAATCTTCTATATAATTACCCCTGTAAGTTGAAGAAATTAATGTGTTATTTTAAAATAATAGTAGGGAAAAACATATCATTGTGTCATAATCGGTTGAATCATAATCATGTAAGAAAATATGGGCATATGAGAAATTTATAATAATAAATAACATAAAATAAAAATATATATCCAGAATGTATATTAAAAGGACTTATAACCTTATATTATTAAATATTTATCATGGTGTAACAGTTTGGATATGAGAAATAAAAATCTTGATTCGTCGATCATAAAAAATTTATGATTCATTAAATAGAAATCTAGTATAGGAAAAATAATAGGAAATCATAAAATATGTCATGTTTTGAAACCAATACCATCATAAATTAGTTGATCATTCATCACTATCTATTTCCCCCAACATGAGGGATTGAACATCACGTCATCTTTCCCTTTATATATCAAGAATCCAACTTATATACCAAAGTGGATTGAGAATCAAAAATAGTTTCACATAGTTATATCAGGGGACTTAAGTCTTTATCAAATAAATTAGATGGATATATAGGGCCCACCCATCACATAATGATAAAAAAATACATATGTGTACCTTATAATATCGATCATACATTTCATCCTAAAACCCATCAAAAGAAATTGATTTACAAGAAATTTTTGAAATTTATCTCATTAGATTATATTAATAATTAGATATGTTGATACATAAAATTTGATATCTCAAAATAAGTAATATCATCAGGAAAATTTATCCATAAGAGATAGGTCTTTTGGATATAGGTAAAAATGTAAGGGAAGTCGTAAAAAGTGATTTCAAGAAACATTTACAACAGTTTAGTTAAAAAACATATATGAGATATGTTGAAAAATATTTTCCATAGAGGTGGGAAGATGACATTTTAAAATGTTATTTTTACGGAGACCTTAATAATGGGACCCTTAAAACAAAAAATGTTAATGTTAGTAAATTTAATGTAAAAATAAAAAATTGATGGAATTAAAAATGAAAGGCCTTTTAAAACTTATAAGGTATTTTTAGAGAAAAATCATATTAATGATAAATTTAAAAAAATATTCATTTTTAATGTGATATATAGAATTATGAATATTACAGAATAAAATAAATTATTATATTTCGAAAAAATTCTGAAAACATATTGAAATAAATAATACATTAATGGAAGATAATGATCCATTAGAAATGACAATAATTATTCCTGATAATGCTACATTTTAATGATGAAATAAATTCATCAAATAAGTAGAAAATGATGTGAAAATATAAATTATGAATCAAATAATAAGGAAATTAATTATCACATCATCATATTATAGAATAAGTCAACATTCTAATACCATATTCAATAAGGAATTATTTTTTACTCAATGAAAGGATTTCAATCAAGAAAACCCCAAAAACATTTAATCATGTTTGGTGGAGTGAATCAAGATCCACCTATATAATAAAAATAGTCTCATTAAAAATATATTTTCAAATATCATTAGTTTTTTTCCACATTTAATATTATTCATTTTCAAGATGTGAAGAAAAATGTGTTTACAGAAAAATGACAATTATAATATTTAGTGTTTATATTATTTTTTCTTATAACATACTAATAAAAATAAAAGTTAATTGATTTAAACATTGCATTCAATACATTATATAAAATAGATTAATAAATTTAAATAAAATTTTCAAAACACATATATAATAACAATTATTTCAAAATAACTCTCTCCCTTTTCTTGAAAACTAAAATTTACCTTGGATAATTTTTTAGTTCCAAGAAATTAAATTGGAAAAGATTGGGACCCCAAAAATTTCTATCCCGATCATCATCGCAACATGATGTAATTTTTTTATATCTCCCCATATAAGGGATCATAGTGTTCTAACTTCATGTAATACTGTAAAATTTAGTTATTTTAGAACTCTTGTAGAGAAATATGATTCTCCCAAAATGCATTAAAATTAATTAAGAATGATATTATTTTATCTTCTATAGATTTAATTGTATTTTATGAGAGAAAATTAGTTTTATTAATGTAAGTAATGTTAAATATCATCATCCTGGCCTATTTTTGTTGAATACTTCCTCTTGATCGTGTTGGGAAGCATGAATATAAATTATATTCAAATGATAGTAGAAACACATGGATCCATACCACTTCCTATGCATATAATGTGGGGATTTTTGAATGTTAGAAATCCTCAGAAAAACATATGATGTGAATAGAAATTATATGTTTATCCACCACTATCCAAATGGTATTATATCCTTTATAATTATTAAGAAGTCTATCGATGAAATCCATGCTTATGTTTTATCTTTTAAATGATAGTATTTGTAATAGTTTTAATACACCCATATATTTGAAAAATTCATCCACAACTCTATGACATAACAATATTCAAGATATATACTCTAAAATATACCAATTCATGTTATCCCACCAAAACTATTGATTACAATCTTTATATAACTTTTTTTCATATATGAATAGTGAAGGATGAGGAATGTGAATCAACAAAAGTATCCTTATTGAATTCTATTTTTAAAGGGACACATATTCCTTTCTCAAATTATATAATTTAATAATTGACAATTTTGAACTCCAGAATAATTCTTACCTTGTTAGGTAGTATTAGATCATCTTTTGGGCCTCTTTGATCTTCATATAGATAGATGGTATATTAATAATTTGTGGAAGGTATTAGTTTATCCATTACATTTTTATTCCCATATCCATCATTTAAATATATGAAAATAAGGGATCTCTTTCAATTAATTTAGTTATAGGGTAGCGTGATCTTTTATACATAGATAATATAATACATTATTTTCATTCTCAACATAGTAATGTATTTATTACTTATTGCATTTGATAAATTCTGATCATCCCTTTTACATCATGTTAAACTCTTTTTTGTGAATATGTTCATTAATTGATTATTATTAGTATAAATATAAATCATTTACCAATACAGATAATCTAATAAAATATTTGTTGAAAATATTACAATAACTAGTAATATATCATGAATTAGAGAATGTTTCTCAAGGTTTGTCAACTTTTTGGAGACAAAATCAATTACCTTTTTATTTTTAAAAATAACACATCCTAATATCTTCTTTAAAGAATCAATGTATATTGAAAACCAATCACCACTATATGGTGGTGTAAAAATAAGGGTACTGTCCAATATCTTATTAATTTCCTTGAATATATTTTCACATTATTATATATAAATTACTTTGAATCACATCTACATTATCTTTGTTAAATGATTTTACAATATTGATAAATATCCCAGAAAATGTTAATAATAACATGAATATCCGATAAAGAAAGGTATATCTATCATAATGTTTGGTTGGGGTTATTATTTTAATCAAATATTTCTATTAATTTTTCAACTAATATACCTTCACATTGGATTACCTGACCAAAGAAAAATAAATTTGTATCCAAAATTAACAATCTATAAACTTGGAATACAATTTGTCCTTTCATAATTTGATTAGTAGCACCCTTAAATTATAATCACATTCTTACAAGCCCTTTGAATATATGATGATATAATAAATAAAGGCTACCAATAAATTTTCAAGGTAAAATATAAAGAGATTATAAATTATGTTAAAAAGAATTTGTGGGAAATTTCTCTGTATGAATGGTATCACTATGAATTCATTGTATCTATATATTATAGAGAATGTCTTCTTGGGAATATCATATCTCATTTCCCTTAATTGATGAGATATATATCAAAGGTCCACATTTATGAATTATTCAACCACTCTATATTGATCAAACAAATCATCAAAACCTAGTAAATTATATTTTTTCTTGATCGTAATTTTTTAATGTATCTGACAATCAATGAAAAGGCCCATTGATACATCCTTATTGTTGAAAAATTGGTTTGGATAACCCCTAGAAATTAATATGGGTGTATACAACCATTTTCTAGATTATCATTAATTATCATCATTAATTAATCGAATTAAACATAATCCATTCTCTAAACAATCATTGATATATTCATAAAATTGGTATGATTTTATTTGGAAACTAAACCGCGTGTTCTGGGGGATGACTAGGTAGTAAATTAGATAATATGTCAAGATAATCCTATAAATCAGTAATTTCTCTAATGTTGAGTACTTCCCAAACCATTTCATCCAAGTATCCCTTGTTATTGGTCAAATAAACCCATATTAAGGGCTTTGGTTCAAATCGGATTTCATATTTAACCTTGCGTTGACATTTTAAAATGGGATAATTTTGGATATGAAATTAGATATCTTCATCCTGATAATTTGTAGAGACCGAACGCTTGATTTAAATGGAAATTACATTAGTTTTGTGGAATAACTGATAAATAACGAAAAAAGACACACAAGGACCGTAATAGTTTATTGTCTTTGGAAACTCGGAAAATAATCTTCTAATCTTGGTGAGCGATCTTCAACATCTCCCATAAATATCTTTCCCTTTTGTTTTCTAACCTAAAAACATTCGTTAAATCTTGGGGAAAATAAAACATATAAAGGGTGAGCTCAAATGCTCAGTAAGGGTAATCATAGAGAACAGAAAACAATCCATATACATTTGAATGCAAATTCTTGAACATAAAATCTAAACATCAAAATCTTGAGCAGAGACATTAATCTTGGAAGTACGTAAGGAATATATCAAAAATGAACATCAATATTGATAAAATAGCATGGGAATAAATCATGTAATTGTGGAAACCATTCAACACTTGTTATCATTTCCATAGTATCCAAGGCATTGCTGCAAAGACCATCTTAGTGGACAAAGTCCCTTTCTGAATCGAGTTCACTCCTCGTTACAGTCATGTATTACTGAACTGGGTTAACTTACCATTCCAACCATGTCTATCTGATGATATATTAATCTTTACCCAATTAATTGGAGGGAGATATAGGTCTCACCCATATCATAATGAAATCATTTTTACTTGTGCCACAAAATAAAAATACATCATTCATAATAACCCAACGAATAAATTGGGTTTAAAAAACATCATCCCATCATCAAATAATCCATATAAAAGAAATGGATATAATTTCATAATAATAAAATTGAAACCATGTAAATCATAGAGTCATTATACTTGAAACATACACATATGAAATTATTCCATCATAGATGGAAAATGGTTTTGATAAAGCACTTGAAATGAATTCTCGAGGAAAATATCCATTCTTCTTAAAAATCATTTTCTTTTCACAAAATGTCATGCAATTTTAAAAGAAAAGGATTTTTTTGAAAATAATTATGATATATTTTGGAGGATTCTTCATGAAAATAGGATTTTATAAAACCGTAAAAAACCTTTCATGTCGTATTTGTTAAAAAACATTCTTCTCGTACTTTTGCCGGAAAAGTCAAAAAAGTACCTCGAAACGTAAACAAAAGAAAGATTCCTTACATACCATGTAGTAAAAGTCAAAACTGGGTAAAAAGGACATTCAAAATACATGAAACCATTTTTAGAAAACATGAACATTGATGATAAATATAACCCCAGTAAATACTTATGAATAAACAATCTCAGATAAAAACGTGATTGGAAAAGTTATCCCTTACCTTTTGTCTGATATGCTTCGTATGATTCCGAAACTCCTGTATAATTATTTAAATAATTTCATTGAACTATTACCGAATCATATTCATTGTTATGATATCATATATGGTTCACTTATGACTTTATATTACCCGTTCTTTTGTAAATTCCATGTTATAGCACCGTTTTGTGTAAAATCGTTTCATTTATCATACGAGTTTCGACTTGTGGTTCTTGATATTATTACTTATATCCTGATTTAATTAATTACATAATGTAAAAAATGATTTATATATAATATATATTCATTATATACATATATATATACATATATGATAGATCGATAAATGGAATGAAATACACCGTCCATGTAGACGGTAGGTCGTACGTGCGGATGAACGTTGTTTTCGTTTCCATATTGAAATGAATGGATTTAATTTGATGACATATATATATACACATAAATCCAGTATAATTATTATATCATATATCTCATTATTATTCATTATATATACTTTATAATCATTCATGAATGGTTAACATGGAGAATTGATCTCATCGCATCGTGGAGACGGTAGTCCGTACGTACGCACGAGTGATGATATCATTCCCATGATCGTGGAATTGAATTGAAGTGTATGTATAATATTTCAAAATAAATATAACTTTACAATAATCATATATAGTTATTTATTTACACCATTATACCCATCCAAGTAAGTTGGTAGTCGAAAACAGATTACACCATGACGTGGAGACGGTATTCCGTACGTACACACATGCGGTGATTTTGTTTTCCGTTGGATGGATAGATGGTGAAATAAGTTTGTTTCAAACTTATAATAACATATCAGTGTATGATTTATACTGATTTTATTACTTCATAATGATACAACTAAATAAGAAGAATTAAAAGAAGAAATAAAGTAGAAAGAATCGGTAAGGATATTACATCTTCATTGAAGTGCCTCTTCTTAACCTCCTCTTAGGGTACTAAAGATGGTCTTTGAAAAAGGCTAGAACTTCTAGGATGATTCTAGGGAAGTGGAGAAGATAAATTTTAAGGTTTATTCCAATCTTGAAGGCAACAATGGTGTGAGGAAGAGAGGGAGGAGGTACCATTTTATAAGGGAGGAGAGGGGCACCTTTGGAAAAACTAAAAATATTATTTTATAATAAAGTCATATTCGGTTTTTAATAGCTCAATGTTGATTTATTTCTAAGATAATGTGGGTATGGGTCGAAAGCCTCTCAACGAATAGATTTTAGATAGGTTTGGGTCATTATATTAACCTGATCTTTTAGTTTTAACTCTTAATTAATTATATTTACATTTACCATGTCACTTTGTGCTTTTATATAATATAGTTAATAAACATACCATATACATCCAATAGACCCCAAAGTGGTCCATTAATGATACACCTATCATGATATAAGTATCTTGGCCGAACCATAGTTTTTTATGAATATAATAACAATTAATAATATAATATGTTTTTTAAAAACTATTTTTTTTCAATTTTTACACTATTTGGTAATGGATTTTTGTAAGAATCATAACAGCATGATTAGTTAGAAAAAAGATTATTAAATAAATTCTAACATGTCATATTAACCTATAAAATTACTTTAATTCATAAAAATACTCAAATTACATTTATTTGGGTATTTATAACATCAATTATGTTAATATTTCATTAATAAGATAACTAATGCATCATCATTGTGTCATAAATAAAGTTAATTATTTAATGTCTAAAAATTATAAATAAACTACCATGATGTAGGAAATCTTTTTATCTTTATAATGAATATTTATAGTCTAAATTATATTATGTATAACCCTATATTAAAAATGTTTTAGTTATTAAACATGGATTTTAACTATTTTAGCTTTTCTTTAAATAAAATAATATTAAATGTCCTAATCTAATCCACGTGGACCTAAATGGTCATATTTTATTCCTAAGGTTGTTTTTGGTCGAATTACACTTATCTAATAGAATTAGGACATGTGTTAGGGTAATAATAATATCATTTTTACCCTTAATTACCCTATTTACTTTTAACCGTGGTAAATAAAAGTAAAAAGTTACTATTCACCAAAAATTATTTTCATCTCATTGAACCACTTTTAGTACTTGATATTAACCATGTCTCTTGGATTTTAAAAATTCAACTCACAGAAGCTGTAAAATTAAGTTTAATGTGAATTACCAAATTCTCCTAGGAGGTGGGTAAAAGACGGTGAAAATTTCATTAAAATTTTTATATATCTAAAATTATTATAAAATGACTCCAATTAATTACATTGAAATTATATATAGGTATTATGTATCAATTTTGACCTAAAATAAATTTAAATAAAATAAATAATTATTTAAATAAAAAGTCGATTTTTAAATAGTAACCTAGTGTTTTCACTATTCATCAAAAATTGAAAGTTTTCAGAAAAATACCAAAAATTCACGGTATGCTAATTTCGATATTATGAATCCAAAAATGAAGTCCATTTTGAAAAATAAAATTTCAAAAAGTGGGTATTACTATTCATAACAGCTAGTTCATAATAATATTATAATAATATCTCATTTAGTGAAACATGGTATTGTGTACTACACACGCTATCGTGGATGGTTGAGATTGCGTGTAATGAAAGCCAAGTCAGGTATGTGTGTAGTGAAATCTCCTTTTGGTGTAGTGTACAACATAATACATAAATAAAATTAAAAGGAATATTTTTCATAAAATCTCGGGGTGTTACATTCTACCCCCCTTAAAATGAATTTCTCCCTCGAAATTCGTCGGGGTTATAAATGGTTTACTACTCCAAAGTTTCTTTAATAGAAACCCACATCGTAAAAAAGAATACCAAAACCAATATTTAAAAACTAAAGTATGAAACGTAACGGTTACCCAAATTAACTAATCCCTAGGTTTCCACATAAGAGAACATAGGTGAAAATATAGACATGGAAAAGAAATCTAACCATCATGTTCTGATGGAGAGTGGTAGAGAACATGGCTATAAAAAATCCAACAATCAAAAAGCCATAAATTTTTTATGATCTAAGGTACCATCTGATTCATCGGATATAAGGGCACTAGGACAACATTTTTGGTTTTCAATATCATTTCCCTAAAGTTGAAGAAATTGGAATTAGAAGAAATATTTTCGTGATTTTGGTATAGTCTCACCGTTGGTCATTCCTTATAGAATTTCCACTTCATCTCTTAAAGAAATGATGTTGAATTTTTCATTCGTGATGTGTTAGTAGATCATGTGATATAATGATGGGTCATTCCATATGTCTCAAACAAAAGGTTAGAAAAAGTTATCAAAAATTCATAAGTCCATCTATAGTGAGATTAATCATATATGGTTCCAAAAATGGACTTATACTTCATATATCATACAGTGTAATATAATAAATCTAGTTTCTACTAAATAGGGACTTCCTGTAGGCTAGTGGTAGACGATAAAGGCCTATCGCACTTCAGTTGTGGGTTCGATTCCCACAGACTTGTCTGACGCGACGGATTGTTGCCCGTCCTGCAGGTTGTCCTTTTTCTAAAACTACATTATTATAACAATCCATAAATAATATCAAAAAAGGTCTAGCCTTAAACAATACTAAATTATGTCCAACATAATCCATTCCAGTCTTTAGGCTTATCGAAAATTCTGATGTCCAATCTCATATTGTAGTGAAAACGATTACCAGAGAGTTCATATAACAAGCATGTTAATACCATCGTTGATCCCCATATATCATAAGATGTGTCTTGTTGGTCACATTACAAACATTCAAATGCCTTAATCATGTATTCTTTTGAAAAATGAATACCCATTGAACCTTAGTGAAAACATGAGTGCTATCAAAAGTTAACTCTTTCCACATACCAAAATCCCAAAATTCTGTATACTCAAACCATGATATCACTTAGTCCTTATAACAATCATGAGTTCATGAGTACTACCAAACATATTATTTCCTCCTTATACAATCATTATGTGCATATAATCTTCTTTCCAAAAATATATGAATAACCTTTCATGGTTACCAGTACCATTCAACATATACTTTCAAATACTTTAGAAAAAACAATAGTGTAATAATCTCTATATGTTTCTTTATTCCATAGTACCATTAAATTACCTATACAACATAACTCGTGATAAACATACAATCATTCCAATACCTTATTAAACCAATGACCAAGATTCAACAATTCTTTCATCTCATATATCATTTATAGTCCCCTCATCATCATCCAAATAAATACTACCCATATGACCATTCTGATTCTCTTCATGAGATTTTCCCTTAGGGCATTGGATTTCACAATGCCCATACATTCCACATTTAAAACAACTAATCATTGTTGATGTCGTAGCAATACCATTATACTTATCCATGGTGTTAACTGAACCTATTCCTTTGCACTTACTGGATTTGTTCCCTTTTTCTCCACACCCAAATCATCTTCCAATTCCTTTGAAACATTCTCCTTGATGCCTCTTCCCACATGATTTACATGATACAAATTGAACTTTCCTTCCTCTATGATCATCATGGAAATCCATATTTCTCTTATTATATGAGTCGGGAAACATACCATAGTTGAGATTATTGATCATATTATGAGATTGCTGATTAGGAATAATAATGATATGTGGACCTCCAGATCCAATTTCATTCAGTTTCTCAGGAAGAATATCATTCCATTGTACATCATATCCTCCATTATCGTGAATCTTCCCATTCCCAGCCATTTTCTAAAACCCAAAAAAATAGTGTGAGAGGCCAAAATCATAATCAAGGGGGATTAACTTAAATATCTAACATCTTTTTTTAATTCTAGGATTGTTACCATAATTCTAGGACTATAATCTATACTTATACTTAACCTTAGTGAAATCCCTAGACATACCTTAAAAATATCTCTAGGGATCTCACTAAAGTTCTCGCATCCTAGTTTCCAAAGGATGACTAAACCTTTCCTCTAATACCAACTGTAGAGACCCAAAGCTTGATGTACATGGATATTACATTAATTTTTCAGAATACTTGATACATAAAGAAAACAGACACACAAGGACCATAATAGTATGTGTCTTTGGAAACTCGGAATATAATCTTCTAATCGTGGTGAAAGATCTTCAACATCTAACACAAATATCTTCCCCTTTTTTTCTTACCTAAAACATTTCTTTAAATCCTGGGGAAAATAAAAAATATAAAGGGTGAGCTCAAATTCTAAGTAAGGGTAAGCATAGGTTACATAAAACAATCCATAAACATTAGAATGCAAAAGCTTGAACATAAAATCTAAACATTAAAATCATGAGAGAATACATAAATCTTGGAAATACGTAAGGCATATATCCTAATGAAACATCAATATTGATAAAATAGCATGGGAATAAATCATGAAATTGTGGAAACCATTCAGCACTCGTTATGATTTCCATAGTATCCAATGCATTTCTTCCAAGACCATCTTAGTGGACAAAGTCCCTTTCTGAATCGAGTTCACTCCTCGTTCCAGTCCTGTATTACTGAACCGGATTAACTTACCATTCTAGCCGTGTCTATCTCATGAGATATAAATCTTTACCCAATGCATTGGAGGGAGATATAGGTCCCACCCATCTCATAATGAAATCATTCTTACTTGTGCCACAAAATAAACATACATCATTCATAATAACCCAACGAATAAAATGGTTTTCATAAACATCATCCCATCATCACAAAATCCATATAAAATAAATGGATATCATTTCATAATAAGAAAAGTGAAACCATGTAAATCATATATACATTATACTTGAAACATAAACATATGAAATAATGTCATCTTAGATGGAAAATGGTTTTGATAAAGCACTTGAAATGAATTCTTGAGGAAAATATCCTTTCTTCTAATAAATCATTTTCTTTTCAAAAATTGTCATTCAATTTTAAAAGAAATATATTTTGTTGAAAATAGTCATGAAATATTTTAGAGGATTCTTCATGAAAATAATGCTTTATAAAACCGTAAAAATCCTTTCATGCCGTATAAGTTAAAAAAACATTCTTCTCACACTTTTGCCGAAAAAGTCAAAAAAGTACCTCGTAACATAAACAAAAGAAAGATTCCATACATACCATGTAGTAAAAGTAAAAATTGGGTAAAAAGGATTTTAAAAATACATGAAACCATTTTTATAAAACAGTAACTTGGATTATAAATATAACCCCAGTAAATACTTACGAACAAACAATCTCAGATAAAAACAAGATTGGAAAAGTTATCCCTTACCTTATATCTGATATGCTTCGTATGTCTATGAACCTCCTGTATAATGACTTAAATAATTTCATTTAATTATTACAGAATCATATTCATTGTTATGATATCATATATGGTTCACTTATGACTTTATATTACCCGTTCTTTTGTAAATTCCATGTTAAAGCACCGTTTTGGGTAAAATCGTTTCATTTATCGTACGAGTTTCGACTTGCTATTCTTGTTATTATTACTTATATCCTGACTTGCATAATTCCATAATGTAAAAAATGATTTATATATAATATATATTCATTATATACATATATATATATATATGATAGATCGATAAATGGAATGAAATACACCGTTCATGGAGACGGTAGGTCGTACGTACGCATGAACGTTGTTTTCGTTTATTTATTGAATTGAATGGTATTAAGTTGATGACATATATATATAAATAAATCCAGTATCATTATTATGTAATATATCTCATTATTATTCATTATATATACTTTATAATCATTCATTAATGGTTAATATTGTGAATTAATCTCATAGCGTCGTGGAGACGGTAGTCCGTATGTACGCACGAGCGATGATATCATTCCCATGATCGTGGAATTGTATTGAAGTGTTTGTATAATATTTAAAAATAAATATCACTTTACAATAATCATATATAGTTATTTATTTACACCATTAGACGCATCCAAGTAAGGTGGTAGTCGAAAATAGATTACACCACAACGCGGTGAGGGTAATCCGTACGTACGCACGCGCGGTGATTTCATTTTCCGTAGGATGGATAGATGGTGAAATAAGGTTGTTTAAAACATATAATAACATATAAGTATATGAGTGATACTTATGTTATTACTTAATAATGAAACAACTAAATAAGAAGAAGTAGAAGAATAAATAAAGTTGAAAGAATCGGTAACGGATATTACCTCTTCTTTGAAGCACCTCTTCTTAACCTCCTCTTAGGGTACTAAAGATGGTCTTTGAAGAATATAAGGACCTCTAAGATGATTCTAGGGACGTTTAGAAGAGATATTTTAAGGTGTTGGCCGAGCATGAAGGCTCAATGTGGTGCGAGGAAGAGAGGGATGAGGTGACCTTTTATAAGGGATTAGAGGGGCACCATTGGAAAAACCAAAAATATTATTTTATAATAAAGTCATATTTGGTTTTTAATAGCTCCAAATTGATTTATATAGAATATAAGGTGGGTATGGGTCCAAATCCTCTCAAAAATAGATTTTATATAGGTTTTTGTAATTATATTAACTTTATCGTTTTGTTTTAAATCTTAGTTAATTAGATTGACATTTACCATGTCACTTTGTATTTTTATTTTATATAGTTAATAAACATACCATATACATCCAAGATACCCCCAAATGGTCCCCTAATGATAAACCTATCATGATATAAGTATCTTGGACGAACCATAGATTTTTAAGAATATAATAACAATTAATAATATAATATTTGTTTTTAAAACTATTTTATGTTAATTTTTACACTATTTGGTAATAGATTTTTTTGAAACTCATAACAACATGATTAATTCGAAAAAAGATAATTAAATAAATAATAAAATGTCATATTAACATAAAAAATTCATGAAATTCATAAAAAGTCTCAAATTACATTTAATTGGGAATTTATAACTTCAATTATGTTAATATTTCATTAATAAGATAAATAGTTCATCATCATTGTGTAATAAATAAATTAAATTTTTTAATGTCTAGAAATTATAAATAAAATACCATTATCTAGGAAATCACTTTATCTTTCTAATGAATATTTATAGTAGAATTTATCTTATGTATAACCCAATATTAAAAATGTTTTAGTTATTAAACATTGATTTTAACTATTTTAACTCTTCTTTAAATAAAATAATATTAAATGTCCTAATCTAATCCAGGTGGACCTAAATGGTCATATTTTATTCCTAAGTCTTTTTGTTGTCGAATTACACTTATCCAATTGAATTAGTACATGTTTTAGGGTAATAATAATATCATTTTACCCTTAATTACCCTATTTACTTTTAACCGTGGTAAATAAAAGTAAAAAGTTATTATTCACCAAAAATTATTTTCATCTCATTGAACCAAATTTTAGTCCTTGATATCAACTGTGTCTCTCATATTTTCAAAATTCAACTCACAGAAGTGGTAGAATTATGTTTTATGTGAATTTCCAAATTCTCATAGGAGGTGGGTAAAAGACGGTGAAAAGATCAATACAATTTTTATATATCTAAAATTATTATAAAATGACTCCAATTAATTAAATTGAACTTATATATTGGTATTATGTATCAATTTTGACATATAATAAATTGAAATAAAATAAATAATTATTTAAATAAAAAGTCGGTTTTTAAATATTAACCAAGTGTTTTCACTATTCATCCAAAATTGAAAGTTTTCAGAAAAATACCAAAAATTCATCCTTGGCTAATTTCGATATTCTAAATCCAAATATGAAGTTCATTTTGAAAAATAAAATTTCAAAAAGTGGGTATTACTATTCATAATGACTAATTCATAATAATATTATAATAATATCTCGTTTAGTGAAACTTGGTATTGTGTACTACACACGCTATCCTGGAAGGTTGCGATAGCGTGTAATGCAAGAAAAGTTAGGGATGCGTGTAGTGCAAACACCATTTGATGTAGAGTACAACACAAGAAATCAATTATATTAAAAAAAATATTTTTCATAAAATCTTGGGGTGTTGCATAATTGATATGAGCTATATGTTGGGTGAGCTGATAAAAATACAATATCACATAAAATCCCCTAAAGTGTAGAAGAACTAGATCCATATGAAGTGTTTTCCCACAATATTTGATTTCAAATTAATTATATAAATGATATTAAATTATTGAATGACTATATTTATTCAACAATAATTCATTTTTAAACATTTGGGGATATTAACCAATATCATAATTAACTATGAAAAATATGAAGGAATTTAGAGAAATATAATTGAATAAATTGTTTAAAATAATTAGAATATAGGTCACAAACGCAATACCATGATTATATTTCTAAATAATCCACTAAAACCAAATGGTTTAACCATGAATAATAAGAATAAAATCTTCACAAAATAATATTGTGAAAATTAAAACTCATGATAACTTAATATTGGACAATAATAACTTATCCTTTAATGAATTTAGTTTAAAATATATTTCTTTTAATTGGGTTTTGTGTTACTTCTTAACATAATACATATAAAATAACTAAACCCCATTCTAAATCCAACATAGTGGAATTCATATTAACATGCATATGTTCCACATAATTTATCAAATTTAAAAAATTACATCTCAAAAATAATCTCACAATATTATACCCAAAGGTTTTGTTTCATTGAAAATTAACTACATTAATGTATTATTATACATTATTACATAAGAATCTATAATGAAATTTTATAGACATGACTTACATCTAATAAAAAATTATATATAATTACCTATGTATGTGGAAAACAATGAATGAAAAATCTCAAATGATTAGTATGGGAAAACATATTATTGTTTCATAAAGCATTATCTCATTAGAATATATGAAATCATAATCATGCGAGAAAGATAAGATTAAAATTAATAAGGAAAAATATGTATTTTCCATAAATTAGTTGATGATCAATTAATACATGTTTCTTATAAAATAGTGGATTTGGAATCACTACATGTTTCTAATAGTGGATTGAACATCACAACTCATTTCCCTATGTGGATCGGGTATCAAAACTCATTTCCCATATAAATATCATGAGGCCTAAAGATATAAACAATTCATTAAAGTTATATATAGAGCCAACCCATCATATAATGATAAATATACATATTTATGATAAAAAATATCAATCATACATATCCTCATGGAAAAAAAGTCTTGAAAGTGGGTCAAATAACGTTTTCAAACATTGTCACATTATATGATATCAAGATTTACATCAATTGACACAATGAAATGAATATCCCAAAAGAATAAATATCACCTTGAACATTAGTCCATCATAGATATGCATTTTTTATTAATTCAAGAAAATGAAATAAATCCATAAAGATATATTTCAGAAGACATTTTCAATATTATCATAAAAATATGAATTTACAAGTCACATTCAAAAATCCCACCTGAAATGGTGAGAAAATTTATTTTTGAAAAAGTATTTCTAATGTGTCCCAAATAATGGGACCCTAATAAAAATAAATATTTATTTTAGGAAGAGTGATGTTGAATATCCAAAATCTAAAAAATTAAAATGAAATTCCCATTTATGTTTTTTAGATATTTTTATAGAAAAAACCGAAATCAATGAAAAACTTATAAAAAATAATTTTGAAAAGAGATTACAATAAATGTGAAGAATACATAAGATAATACATAGTTATCATCCAAAATTGAAGAGGAATTGTTTTATAATGAAATAATATTGACATGGAAGGGAATGAGCCACTAGAAAGGATGCTAATTATACTTAACAATGCCATATTTTGATAAAAAAATAAATCCATTAAAAATATGAAATTTATGTGAAGATTATATTCCATAGAAAATTAGGAGGAAATAAATTTTTTTATCATAATATGTTATAATAAATCAATATTTTATGTACTTTTTCAGTGAATAATAATTTTGAAAAACGGAAATGTGACAAGTTAAGAAAACCCCTTGCCTTGGATTCCTATTAGAGAGTTTCACTCTAAACTCGAGTATAATAAAATTAGACTCAATGAAAATATTTATTTTTTGATTATACAAATTTAGTACATTTTATATAAATATAAAATATTACATTATTACAATGTTATTGAATATTTTTAGTAAATATAGATCATTGGTTTGTTAAAAGTTTTAACTATTCCCTACTTGTTTATGTATAACGGGTTCTGTTATCTTTCCTTGTCCATGAGTTTATCTTAGCTAAATTATTAAAGGTGTTATTATATAATATCCAACATGATTTATGATGTTCCATTTTCATTCCATGGTAGGTTTAGGTACAGTTTATAAAGACTAAACATTTGAGAATCTTGATTATGTACCTTTTAAAGAACAAAATATGGTACATTAATAATGGTTTAAATATTACTATTACCATTATAAAATATAAAAATAAATCAATATTTATTCATTAATATAATATAATAATATTAATTATTTTTATAAATTCACTCATGATAGAAATTTATAGCATCATTCTTGTAGGTGGTTATGCTAACCCAAACAAGAACATTCTATAATTTATGGGTGAGTAGAGTTTGGAAAGATATTTATTAATTATAATATAATTATAACATAAGTATAATTATATTATATATATTTTATTAATTTTAAGAATCCTATTGTATAATAGGTGGATATAGAAATATACATATGAGTTGATTATGGAGATGGTTACACTTATGTTGAAGGCTTGAATTTTCTCTTGGTAGGATTCCATGAAACGGAGGATTGAAGACATATTTTTTTGGACCTAAGTATAAGGCCCCAGCCTTTAACATTACTTAATCTTGAGATATTTCAAGAGTACACCTTGAGGATCTTTTTAGGTTTAGAGTTTTATAGAATTAGATCATAAAACATGCATTACATCCCTCATTTAAACAAAGTGGTTACAATAAAAGATAGTATTCATTTTCCCATCAACGGAAACATATTTAAAATAAAACAAGGATTCTTTCTTGACACTTCCTTGACTCTATCATCATATCATGTAACTTTCCCTTGACCTGTGAAAAACATTTCAAAAACTTGGGATGAGCATAAAAAGCTCAGTAAGGGATATAAAAATATGGAAAGGAAACGTGGGTACATGTATACATAAGAAACAATGAAATCATACTTTACTCATAAAACATAAGAACTTAACATACCTCATCAAATCATTGATAAATCATAGAAATCATAAGACATAAAAGTAACTTTAGTCATTCATAACATTCTTACATAGGGAGTAACCGTCATGGTTATGTTTGGAATACCCATCACAGTATATTCCCGGAATCTATTCGGAGAAAACATAACGTTTAACTCCTTCGCATTACCCAATGAATTGGGGATCTATATCAGGATCACCCATCGTTAGTTTATCATGGAACCACCCGTCTTCATAACAATGCCTAAGAACCACAACATAATCATATCACATAAAACATGCATAAAGGAAGCATAACATTTCTAAATTTCAATCACAAGATATCAATATAACACATTGATATAAAAACATTATGAAAACCATTTTCAATACCTAAATAAAAGAAAAGTAAAACAAGGGATTTATTTTTCAATCAAAAAATGTTATGGCTTGTAGTGGAAGCCAAAACTCAAATAATGGTCACGGCGGCGGGGAATTCGTTGTCGCTGCATACGTACGAAAAAAACATTCCCTTTTTTCATTTAGTAAAACTCTTTGTATAAAAAATATTCCTTTTGGATAAATGTAAATTTCAAATGGGTTTATACACTGTATAAAAGAAGGTTTTGTATAAAACAAAATATGCCTCAATGAAAGGAGATTGAGACAAAGTCCCATACCTCAGGTCTGACTTGACTCAATCGTTCTTTAACCTTCTGAATAATAAAATTGAGTTAATTTCTACTTTCTTAAGAACATTTTTCAAGTTCATTATTCCTGTTATATCAATTATTACCATGTTATGAACACTATGTAATTATTTATGTTAATAATGGTCGTTTTGTCAATAATTGGCACTTGAGTAAAAAATAAACTCTTTATAATTACAAGTTGTTCATGGGGTAAAATATCCATTGTATCCAGAATAATATTCATGATGTAGATATCATATTTATCATATATATCCAGTATATACATGCATTTATAATATTACATAACATTTAGAGGTAAGAAATGAAATGCACCGTTCATGGAGACCGTAAGCCGTACGTACGCATGAACGCTACTTTCATTTCTATTTCTTATGTAATGGAGTGAAATCATAATTATATAAAGTTATATTATAATTCAATTATAATATATTATATAATATCATTAAATCTATCCTTTATACGTACCACATATAGTATTAACGAATCAAATCACTTTGAGGGGGCAGTAGTCAGCATTTACTAAATTGAAGATATCACGTTTACCCATAATGGAAACCATAAAGGTATTCGATAAATGAAAAATAATGAAGTTTAATTAAAAATAAACACATTATATATCATATATAAATATAGTGACATATTAATGGCCACCTTTGAAGGTGTTAAAAGAATATTGAACAACCATCGTTTCGTGAGTCAGAAATTCGCCATCCACGAAAACAGTATGTTCTTTAACCATTAAATGTAGGTGTGTGTAAGTGTAGCTCGAATCCTTCTTATAAAAACATCCTAGTATATTGAAGATACTGGTTGTTTTACAAAAAAAGTAATAAAATGATTTTAGTGGGTTGGAGAAGCAAAATAAAACATAAGAACACAAGAGAAGACACTACCTTTAAAACGGGTAACTCTTTTTGATTTGAGCTCAAAGGCTTCCTTGGAAAGACTTCTACCCAAAGTGAGGTTTCTTGGAGTAAGAGAGGGATGCGGAGCGACAAAATGGGTAGGTTTTGACTGAGCCAAAGGCTTGAGAGGTATGAGTAAGGGGGTAGAGGTACAGACATTTTATAAGAGGAGAGGAGGGGCACTCTTGGAAAGTTATTAAAGGTTACGTTGTGATAAAATGATTTTCGGATTTTAAAGGTCTCAAAATTATATATTTAGAGTATAAGGTGATAAGGGTTCTAAATCCACCCATCCAATAGTTTTTTGACATGTTTAGGTCTTATAATTTACATTATCTTTTCATTTTATTTAAATCGTTAAATAGTGAGGTAATCATTGCATCATCATGGTGTCATAAATAATATAATTTATTTAATGTCTAAAAATTATAAAAAATTACTATTATGTATGAAATATTTTTATATTTCTAATGAATATTTATAGTCAATAATATGACTTGTATAACCCCATGTAAAAATTGTTTTAGTAAAACAATACATGTTTGTCTCATTTTTACTTTTACTTTAAATAAAAGGCATTAATGTCATTATCTTACCCAAGTGGCTCCATGGGGTCCCAAAAATAGACCCATGGGTTGTCTTGGTCATAAAAGACTCATACTATAGGATTAGGACAAGTGTAATTTTTTTTCATTTTATTATAATATCATTTTTACCTTAAACTACACTAATTACCTCTAATCGCGATTGAAAACATAAAAGTAACTATTCACCAAAAAAAGTTATTTTAATCCCATTGAACCACATTTTATTTCCTAATGACAAACATGTATGTCAGATTTTTGAAATTCAAAACACAGAGGTGGTAAATTTTAATTTAAACAAAAAATCAGTTTTTTAAGTACCACTTAGTGGTTTCACAATTCATCAAAAATTGAAGTTTTTCAGAAAAATCCCAAAACTTCACCCTAAGCTATATTTGATATTCCGAATTCAAAAATGATGTCTATTTAAAAAAAATAAAAACATATATGTTACCGTAATTAATTTAATAATTAATTCACGCTGTCAGAACAAAGAGCGTGTTTTTATGAAACAATATATATCAAAAGATTGACACTAGTTTAAGTCCAATTTGAAAGTGAAATTAATTCCAATGACCACAATTGGATTAAACGTTAAAAAAATATTCTAATTTTACTTTAAAACCAATTCAAAATATAATATAATCATATAAATAAATTAGATTAAAAAGAGGTTTTGAGTTAAAATACAATATTTTTCACTATTCATTAAAAATGAACTTTATAGGAAAAATACCAAAAATTTACACAAAGTAAATTTTGATGTCCCAATTCAAAATAAGAATTTTATTTGGTCCAATAAGATTTTATAAGAGTAACCGAATTTATATTTAAAAAGGGTTCTCATTCAAATGGTGATAGTTCGACCTTTTAGTGAATATTAGAGTATTTATGCCTAAAATTGAATTCTTTTCGTATTTTAAGACTTTATCATTTATTGGATAAATGTAAAAACATTTAACAAACATATATAATCATATTTTAGTTATTTCTATTCATTCCCACCAATACAATTGCTACGTGTTAACTACCATTTAAAATAATATTATTTTATTACTAGTGTGCAATGTAAGATTTCAATGAACGTCTTTGTTGCTTATCGGGTACGCTATCAAACATAGAAACCCATTTAAAGTAAAATTAATATTTAATTTGTAAATATTAATAAATATGAAAATGTTTTATTCTTTATTTACCTGGGATGTTACATCCTTCCCCCCTTTTGGGAATTGCGTCCTCGCAATTTTATTCACTTATCAAAATAAGTGGGGGTATTTATCCCTCATAGCATTTTCAGATTCCCATGTTGCCTCTTCAACCATATAGTTTTTCCACAAAACCTTTACCTGGCGAATTACCTTATTCCGAAACACTTGATCTCTACGGTCAAGAATCTGTACTGGTTGTTCTTCATAAGAGAGATTCTCTTCCAACTGAATGACCTCTTGGCTCAAAAAATGAGATGGATCTAGCATATACTTTCTCAACATCGAAACATGAAAAACATTGTGTACCTAAGATAAACTCGGACGTAAAGCCACTCGGTATGCAACTGATCCAACTCTCTCCAGAATTTCATATGGTCCAATGAACCTTGGACTTAGATTTCCTTTATTACCAAATCACATCACACTTTTCCATGGTGATACTTTTAGAAAAACATGATCACCTACCACAAAAGAGAGATCCTTCCTCCTGTTGTCCGCATAACTCTTTTACCTGCTCTGAGTTGTTCTCATGTGTTTTTGAATCAACTAAACTTTTTCTGCCATCTCTTCTAACAATTCTGGTCCCATCAGCTTCCTTTCACCCACTTCATCCCAGAAAGCTGGAGTTCGACACCGCTTCCCATATAACGCCTCAAATGGTGCCATCTGTATACTAGAATGAAAACTATTATTATAAGAATACTCATCCAAAGAAATATGTTGGTCCCAAATTTCCTGATAATCCTTCAAACAAGCGCGTAACATATCCTCCAAATTCTGGATTGTTCGTTCTGACTACCCATCTGATTGAGGATGAAATGCTATACTAAAATTTAATTCAGTACCCAACGACTTCTGAAGGCCTTTCCAAAAGATAGAAGTAAACCTGGGATCACGATCAGATATAATGGAGAGGGGAAATCCATGAAACCTGACTATCTTTTTAAGATACAAACGAGAAAGTTGATCTAGGGAAACAGTATCTCGTATAGCTAGGAAATGAGAAGATTTAGTCAAGAGATCAACAATAACCCAGATTGCATTATTACCTCAAGGTGCCTTCGACAATCCCACAACGAAGTCCATGGATATATTCTCCCATTTCCACTCTGGTACTGGTAGAGGCTGAAGCATCCCTTTCAATAACTGCCACTCTACTTTAACATATTGACAAGTCAAACACTTCACAGTAATATCAGCAATATAACTTTTTATTCTGTCCCACTAGTAATACTTCTGAAGATCTCTATATATCTTAGTACTTCCTGGATGAACTGAAAACGAAGAACTATGAGCTTCACATAACAAATCTATCTTCAACTGTGAATCACAAGTCACACAAAATCTATTCCAAAATATCAAAACAGAATCATTATCAATGTTGAATTCAGGCAACTTACCCTTCTGAACCAGATCTACCCTTTTCTACAACTCACTATCTTGCTTCTGTGCTTTCTTAATTCTGTCTGACAGAGATGATTTCACTGATACCTGAAACAAAACAGAAGAACATCCTGCACCAACAAATTCTATGCCAAAGTTCATAAAATCCATAACCAAAGGATCACGTTCCAAATTCAACATTGTTAATGAAGCATTACTTTTTCGACTCAAATAATTAGCCACTTTATTTTCTTTTCCCGGATGGTAATGAATTGTACAATCATAATCCTTGATTAATTCTAGTCATCTCCTCTGTCTCATGTTCAATTCTTTCTGGGTGAATATATACTTTAATATTTTTTGATCGGTATATATTTCACACTTTACTCCATACAAATGATTCCTCCAAATTTTAAAGCAAAAACAATAGCAGGTAATTCCAAATCATGTGTAGGGTAATTTACCTCATGAGTTTTAAACTGTCGTGAAGCATAAGCAATTATCTGATCATTCTGTATTAGTACGAAACCATGTCCATAAAATTAAGCATCACTATAGATAACAAACTCCCCATTCTTGGAAGGTAGTGCCAAAACTCGATCATTCACTAATCATCTTTTCAGTTCCTGAAAACAATCACCACATTATTTTTTCTAGATAATCTTAACACCCTTCCGAGTTAGCTTAGTCATTGGACTAGATAACCGTGAAAAATTTCTAACAAACCTTTAGTAATAGCTTGCCAAACAAAGGGAGCTATGAATCTCAGTTACATTAGTGGGTCTTGGCCAATCTTCAACAACCTTTTCTTTTACAGGATCAATAGTTATCCCATCTTTAGGAACCATATGACCAAGGAATGAAATTTGTTGCAACCAAAACTCACACTTGCTGAATTTCCCATACAATTTCTTTTTTTTTTTGGGTTTTCAAAATAACCATTAAATGTCTTTCATGCTCATCTTTAATTTTAGAAAACAACAAAATATCATCAATGAAAACAACCACAAACTTATCCAATAACTCATGGAAAATTCTATTCATAAGGTCCATGAATATAGGAGGTGCATTGGTTAACCCAAAAGGAATAACTAAAAATTCATAATGGCCATATCTAGTATGGAATGCAGTCTTCGGTACGTCTCCTTCTTTTACTTTCAACTAATGGTACCCTGACCTCAATTCAATCTTCGAAAAATACTGAGCTCCCTGGATCTGATCAAACAAATCATCGATATGAGGAAAAGGATACCTGTTCTTAACAGTAATGTTATTCACGGTTCTATAATCAATTCAAAGTCTCATAGAACCATCTATCTTTTTAACAAATAAAACAGGAGCACCCCATGGCAATCTTCTAGGTCGAATGAAATCTTTTTCTAATAAATCTTTCAATTTCTCCTTCAAATATAAAAGTTCAATTTGACCCATTCGATAAGGGGGTTTTGAAATGGGCTTAGCATCAAGAACTAAGTCAACAGTAAATTCAACTTCTCGAGATGGTATTATTCCAGGAAACTCATCAGGAAAAACATCAGGATACTCATTTACCACTAGCACATCATTAATCTGAACAGTTCCCTTGTTTTCAACAATATGTGCAAGGTATCATTGATTTCCATATTTTACATGTTTCTCAGCCTCTTGATATGTTATCAACACTAAGGTTTCATTCTTGTACACAAAATGAAAGTCTCTATGAAAAGAAACTTCTTTAGCTCTATAGTGAATCTTAGAATGGTAAATAGAGGGCCAATATGTACCCTGGATAACATCAAACTCTACTAGAGGTAAAACAATAAGGTTTTCAAGTAGGTTCTTTCCACAGAAAAGGATAGGAAGAATCTTATAAAATATTTTTTCCTCAACATTTCCTCCAGGTATTTTTACCAAAAGTTCAGGATTCGTCTCTTGAGATGGTATTCCCATTTTATTAGAAAAGTTTCTTGAGATAAAAGAATGTGTAGACCCCGAATCAAACAACACACTGGAATAATCTGAGAAAACAAACAATGTAGCTGATACAACTTCATTTGATGGATCGACATCTGATGAAGTAGTTGCAAAGGATTTCAACACCCCTTTCTGCTTGTAGTATAAATGCTTCCCACCACTCGAGCTCTTTGTCGGACACTCGTTTGCATAATGACCCATATCATTGCACTTAAAACATTTCACTAACTATAAATCAAATTTGGTCATACCATCACCCTGATCTTTTTTAGTGCAATCACAGGCCTTATGTCCCATCTTACCACATCGGTAGCACTTTCCAGAATTCAGAAGAAATTCCCCATCATTCCTTTTTCAACATTTATCACAAACGGGGTACTTAGTTTTCTTACCATCAGACCTTTTTGAAGAATTATTCCCTTTCTCCTTCCACCTCGGTCTCTTATTCTGTTTGTTGTCTTAGAACACTTGATCATCGGCAAACTCCATTTCCAAATTCTCATCACATCGAACAAGCTTTTGATAACTTTTGAACTCACGAGAAGCCAATTCCCTTCGATATTTTGGCTTTAATCCCGAGTAAAAACGATTGATTTTACTATCAAGGTCTCGGATAAAATTTGGAGCATACCTTGCAAATCGAGTGAACCTTTCTTCATAAGCAGCCACTGATTCTTCCTCTTTCTTCAATTCCATGAATTGTTTTTCCATCCAAAGTCGAACAGCCTTAGGAAAATACTTCTCAAGAAACATACCTTTGAATTCATCCCAGTCGAGAGCATCAATCTCATCAGCGTCCCTGATATTTTTAACCATTGACCACCACTGATCTGCTTCACCGTCCAAATGGTAAATAGCAAGACTGACCTTTTGATTGTCTGAACACCCCATGACATCAAAAGTCGTCTCTAGTTCTTTAATCCACCCTTCAGCTAGCACAAGGTCAGATGATCATATGATTGGTGGGGGATGTTTCCTCATGAAATGTTCCACCACTGACATGTTCCACTGTGGTCGATCTGGATGATCTTGTGCATGGATACCACCGCCATTTATCGCTTGAGTCAACTGTTCCATTACTATAACAAACTATTCAGTTCCAATTCCGACTATCTCAGGATGCAGATTTAGAAGGTTATTTCCTTCTGTATGCCTTCCTAGCACTGCTTCCCAATTTCCTCTGTGGAAAACAATTCTAAACAAACATGTCTTAGATGAAGCAACATGGTAATCATCAAATTCTATATAATTTAAATTTTACCATAAAGAAAATATTTTTGGATAATCATTTAATAGAATTCTAACTCCTAAAGTTATCTAAACCGACCTCTGATACCAACTATAAGGCCCCAGCCTTAAACATTACTTAATCCTGAGATATATCAAGAATAAACCTTGAGGATCTTTTCAGGTTTAGAGTTTTAGAGTATTAGATCATAAAACATGCATTATATCCCACATTTAAACAAAGTGGTTATAATAAAAGATAGTATTCATTTTTCCCATCAACGGAAACATATTTAAAATAAAACATGGATTCTTTCTTAACACTTCCTTGACACTATGTTCATATCATGTATCTTTCCCTTGACCTATGAAAAACATTTCAAAAACATGGGATGAGCATAAAAAGCTCAGTAAGGGATATAAAAATATGGAAAGGAAACATGAGTACATGTATACATAAGAATAAATGAAATCATACATTAATCATAAAACATAAGCACTTAACATACCTCATCAAATAAAGAATAAATCATAGAAATCATAATACATAAAGGTAAATTGAGGCATTCATAACATTCTTACATAGGGAGTAACCCTCATGCTTACGTTTGGAATACCCATCACAGTATATTCCCTGAATCTCTTTGGAGAAACCTTAACGTTTAACTCCTTCGCATTACCCAGTGCATTGGAGAGCTATATCGGACTCACCCGCCCTTAGTTTATCATGGAACCACCCGTCTTCATAACAATTCCCAAGAACCATAACATAATCGTATCAAATAAAACATGTATAAAGGAAACATAACATTTCCACTTTTCAATCACAAGATATCAATAAAACACATTGATATAAAAACATTATGATAACAATTTTCAATACCAAAATAAAAGAAAATTAAAACATGGTATTTACTTTTTATTCAAAAAATGTTATGGCTTGCAGAGGAAGCCGAAACTCAAATAATGATCACGGCGGCGGAGAAGTCGTTGTCGCCACAAACATACAACAAAAACATTCCCTTTCTTTATTTAGTAAAATGCTTCGTATAAAAAATATTTCTTTTGAATAAATTTAAAAGTCAAAGGGTTTTATACACCGTATAAAAGAAGGTTATGTATAAAACAAAATATGCCTCAATGAAAGGAGATTGAGACGAAGTCCCATACCTCGGGTCTGACTTGACTCGATCGTTCTTTAACCTCCTGAATAATAAACTTGAGTTAATTTATAATTTCTTAAGAACCTTTTTCAAGTTCATTATTACCTTTATATCACTTATTATCATTTTATTAACACTATGTAATTATTTATGTTAATAAGGGTCGTTTTTTCGATCATTGGTACTTGAGTAAAAAATAAACTCTTTATAATTACAAGTTATTCCTGGGGTAAAATATCCAATATATCCAGAATTATATTCATGATGTAGTAATCATATATATCATATATATCCAGTATATACATGCATTTAAAATATTACATAACATTTAGAGGTAAGAAATGAAATGCACCGTTCATGGAGACGGTAATCCCTACGTACGCATGAACGCTACTTTCATTTCTATTTCTTACTTAATGAAGTGAAATAATAATGATATAAAGGTATATTATAATTCCAATATAATATAATATGTAATATCATTAAATATATCCTTCATACGTACCACATATGGTATTAACGAATCAAATCACTTTGAGGGGGCGATAGTCATCACTTCCTAAAATGAAGATGTTTACCCGTAATGGAAACCATAAAAGTATGCCATAAATGAAAAATAAATAAGATTAAGTAAAACATAAAGATATTATATATCATATATAAATATATTGACATCTTAATGGCCACCTTTGAAGGTGTTAAAAGAATATTGAACAATCATCGTTTCGGGAGGCAGAAATTTTCCATCCACGGAAACAGTATGTTCTTTAACCATTAAATGTAGGTGTGTGTAAGTGTAGCTCGAATAATTCTTATAACAACATCCTAGTATATTGAAGATATTGGTGTTGTTACAAAATAAAGGAATAAAATTTGTTTAGTGTGTGGGAGAAGAAAAATAAAACATAAGAACACAAGAGAAGACAGTACCTTTAAAACGGGTAACTATTTTCGATTTGAGCTCAAAGGATTCCTTGGAAAGACTTCTGCCCAAAGTGAGGCTTCTAGGAGTAAGAGAGGGGTGTGTAAGGACAAAATGGGTAGGGTTGACCGAGCCAAAGGCTTGAGAGGTGTGGGTAATGAGGTAGGGGTGGGGGCCTTTTATAAGAGGAGAGGAGGGACACTCTTGGAAAGTTATAAAAGGTTACTTTATTATAATTTTTTTTTCAGATTTTAAAGGTCCCAAAATTATATATTTCTAGGATAAGGTGATTATTGTTTTAAATCCACCCATCCAATAGGGTTTTTACATGTGTAGGTCTTATATTTTACATTATCGTTTCATTTTATTTAAATTGTTAAATAATGAGGTAGTCGATGCATCATCATGATGTCATAAATAATTTAATTTATTTAATGTATAAAAATTATAAAAAAACTAATATGATGTAGGAAATATTTTTAGTTTTCTAATTACTATTTATAATCAGAAACAGGACTTGTATAACCCCAGGTAAAAATTGTTTTAGTAAAACAATACATGTTTGTGTCATTTTTACTTTTACTTTAAATAAAAGGCATTAATATCATTATATTACCCAAGTGGATCCATGAGGACCCAAAAATCGACCCACGGGTTGCCTTGGTCGGCCATGACTCATCCAATAGGGTTAGGACAAGTGTAAAGTTATTTTCATTTTATTATAATATCATTTTTACCTTAAACTACAGTAATTACCTCTAATCGCAATTAATAACATAAAAGTTACTATTCACCAGAAAAATTATTTTAATCCCATTGAACCACATTTTACTTCATAATGACAATCATGTATGTCAGATTTTTGAAATTCAAAACACAGAGGTGGAAAATTTTCATTTAAATGAAAAATCAGTTTTTTAAGTACCACTTAGTGGTTTCACTATTCATCAAAAATTGAAGTTTTTCTGAAAAATACCAAAACATCACCCTAAGCTATATTTGATATTCTGAATTCAAAAATGATGTCTATTTAACAAAATTCAAAACATATAAGTTACCATAATTAATTTAATAATTAATTCCCACTGTCAGAACAAATAGAGTGTTTTTATGAAACAATATATATCAAAAGATTGACACTAGTTTAAGTCCAATTTTAAAGTGAAATTAATTAAATGACAACAATTGGATTAAATGGTAAAAATATATTCTAATTGTACTTGAAAACCACTTAAAAATATAATCTAATCATATAAATAAATTATATTAAAAAGTGGTTTTGAATTAAAATACAACATTTTGAACCATTCATTAAAAAATGAACATTATCGGAAAAATACCAAAAATTTACCCAAAGTAAATTTTGATGTCCTGATTATAAAGAATAATTTTATTTGGCCCAATAGATTGTATAAGAGTCACCAAAACTATATTTAAAGATGGTTCTTCATCAAAAGGCTATAGTTCAACCTTTTAGGGAATATTAGAGTATCTATGCCTAAAATTGAATTCTTTTCTTACTTTAAGCCTTTATACTTTATTGGATAAATTTAAAACATTTAAACAACATATATAATAATATTTTAGTTATTTCTATTCATTTCCACCAATACAACGGCTACGTGTTAACTACCATTTAAAATAATATTATTTTATTACTAGTGTGCAACGTAAGATTTCAAAGAAACTCTTTGTTGCGTATCAGGTACGCTATAAAACATAGAAACCCCTTTAAAGTAAAATTAATATTTAATTTATAAATATTAATAAATATGAAATTTTTTTATTATTTATTTATATGGGATGTTACACTAAGAATGAAAAAAAATTAAGAGAACTCTAGGAGTATAAAAATTGTCTTGTATTAATGAGGTATTCAAAGGACGAGTGTGGTTTTCAGTGGGTGGAGGTGACCTCTAAATATTAGTAAAAATGAGGGAAATTTCATTAGAATCATTTTTTAGGTGATGGTAAAAGATATAATCACATTAGTGTTATGTGGGTTTGGTTAAGAAATTTTGGGGAGAAATATGGGATTTAATTATTAATATAAATACGTCTTGTATAAATGGTTTATACTATTCTAATTATCTTAAATTCAAGACACAATATGTTATCCATTTTTTCTGTGTTCAATTATTTACCTTTGTAATTATTTTTCTTATAAAAAATAAATTATTACCCCTATTAACTAATTTTTACATGATGATTATAAAATTATTATAAATTTAATATAAATACAATTAATTAAATGATAAAATTGTATTTTATATTAAATAATATGATATATACAAATACTATTTTTATTGAAAAATGGATTTTAAAACATTATGTGTTATTATTATTATTTATTATCAAATAATAATTCATGTAATTCTTAATATATTTATTTATATATAAAAACAAAATTATATTTAGTAATTAAACTATATCAATTTTATTTGGATAGAAAATACCAAAAATTTTAATAAATTTTTTTTGAAATTATTAATTTTTCCCTTATTGTGGAAACTATCTTTTATCATGATAATTTATTTTTAGTTCTAAAAAAATAACCAAATTACCTGATTTCAATATGTTGATTACACATATTAAATAAATTATGGTTCATTAAAATTCTAAAAGTTATAAAAAAAATTATTACATAATACATAAAAACATTTGAAAAAAACATGAAAATTTTATTGAGAGAAAAATATTTTATTATTATTATTTATTAAGTAAGAATATTTATAGGAATACTAATTAATTAAATAATTCATATTATTTATATATTACACTAATATCAATATTAAAGATGGATCAATTTATTTTATTATTATTTAAAACATATTACTAAAAACAGTTTTTTGAAAAATGACATTTATTAATTTAAACTACGTCATATTAAAATTAGTTACTTAACTTTTAACCATATAATTTCATTAATATATTTACGTTTATAATAATTATATTAATTTAATAAATAAATAAAATAATTTAATAGTAATAAAAATATTGGGAGCATATAATTATATTTTTATAACAAAATGTTTTAATGAAATATTATCTCTTTATTTTTGTTATATTATTTTAAATTTGTTATGTAAAATTACAAAACATAAACATAACTATTGGGTACATCCATACTAAATGAAAATACTTCAAATGAGTATATATAGGACATCCATATTTCATTGAGAATATATACAATGATCATATATTATTCAAAAATATAACTATGAATTCACTAATAAAACCATTCATCCAATTCATTTTTATATCCATATCAACATGTCTATTATCTATTAAATTATCAACATGATAACCATATTTTCAATTGAGTTGATGATATTCATTGAAAACCATATGGATTACTATTTTATGATCATGGTTTTTATTTATATATTGATTTATTCCTCCTATATTTTTATTTAATGTTTTTTCATATTGTGTTAATGTTTTTCTTACATTGTAATATTTTATCTTAATAAAATGTATTTCATTTTTTTAGTTTGCTGTTTCATGTGAAATAAGTAATTCAATATAGTATTTATTTAGTTGGAAAATAAATAGTAAAATTGGGGAGGGTTATATCATGCATAAATTGATGAATTTCTCAAATGATGAACTGACACCGTAAATGTGTTCTATAGTTGTGTTCTTAAAGTAGGACATAAACAACATAAAAATTCCTATGATTGTCAATATTAGTTTTTTTCAAAATTGGATGAAGTTAATGAAGTCTAAAAAATAATACATAAATTATATAATCATTACATGGATTTTTTCTCCCCCAAACTTTCATTCGGAATTTTTGGATTTCCTCAATGGTGTATAAATATCTCCCACTAATATTCACTTTAAAAAAATATAATACCCACAAGACCCTTGGTTAACCTCAAGGAAAACTTGTTCAAGGTGGTAACAATTATAACAACAAAAACCCTCCTCCAACATGTAAACCAATTACCCCTAAACTTCTTGAGTATTTCCAGGATAACAGATAAATGGTAAGAATATTAGTACATCCCCAAAAGGAGTCCACCAGGATCGCCATTCCCTAATTAGAGTAACCATACTCATCTATAAATAATTTATAAAATTATCATTCAAATTCCATTACATAGTTTGTATGTAAACAAATGATTTTATCCAAACATTCTGGAATCATGAAGAATCTCTTCTCGTCTTGAGGAAAAATAAAACATTCAATAATTATCAGAAAAATGATGTTATTTAGTATGAGTCCCTTGTTATAGATACTTATGGATTAATTCTAGTGGAATATCCGATTTTTTAAAAAATATATTAATTATGAAATATTCCACTCAATGATTTTAATGAGAATGTGTGTTATTGAGTAATAAAAAAATATTACACCAAATATCAATTTATAATAACTACATTGAGCTATATATCACATGAAACCCCCCAATGATTTTCTATAGGCACTTTTTTCCTGACCGGGATTACCTGATGCGGGTGATATAGACAACGAATGTAATTTCTTACCTATAGATAGCCATGTACAACAAAATATAATTATAAAAATTACCTCCTAAAAGTCAATAAATACCTACAACACAAAATCATATAATTTAAAATGTGTATTTAATGTGGAGGAAAATCCACAGTACTTCATTGGCTATATATAGTGTTACCATCAAACTATTCTATGCTATGGTACGCTACCAACATAAAAAATACATCTAAAATGATTGTTCAGTGTCTCTCGTGTAATTGAGGGTTAAAAATAATCACAACCCCAATAACACCATAAGATTTTATGAAATATATATTTTTAATTAAATTTAATTTCTATGATATATTTTTACATGAAAAACTGATTTTATATAAATTACAATATAGAATTAAAATAATATTATTTAACATGATATTTAAATCCAAGATATTAGATTGGAATCTAAAAATAAAAATAAATAAATCATTAAGGTTATTTATAAAATATATAAAATTAGTCCATTGGTTACCAATTTGTTATAAATAAGAATGAAATTATTTGAAGGTAAATATATATGTTTTTTCTAGAAATTTTTTTTGTGAACATAATGTGTTATATTCTTAATAAATTAAATAAATATCTATTTATTAATAATTATTAATAATTTTTTCAATTATATATTTAATTGAATATCTATACATTAAAAAAATTACATGGAATGGAATAAAGGTAAAAACAATTTTAGGCTTAAAAATTCTTTTTGATAAAAAATATTTTCTTGCATTATGTGCACTTATTGTAAAATAAATATATTCCATCTATAGAAATTAAATATTAAATAATGGATTCCATATTTTGATTCATAATAAATAATATTAATTAGTAAGTTCAACATAATTTTTGTTCACAGAGAATAATAATTCTGGAAATTATTTGTCTCCTTTATTAGGGTAAATCCAGTAATTAAGGTTAAAAATGATTTGAAAAGGATTTAAAAATATACATAAAACCTAACTTATATATATTTCAGGAGTTTAGTTCTAAAATCATAGGCCTGTATTATAATATAATGAAATTGTATCCCTATTTTTCGTTGAAAATAACCAATATATAATTTTATGTAACGAAGTGACATAAAATATCACCCTCTTTGTTTTTGTTTCATTATATTTCTCACGGGGATAAAAATAGATATTATTTATTATTAAATTTTATTTGAAATAATAATTATCATTTATATCATGGTAATTTATTTATAATTTTTAGTGAAGGCCAAATTACCTTAAATGATTTTGCAATGTTAACACAGTTATGGTTTGAGTAGGAGAGAAATCAAATAAATAATTTTGAAAATAATTGACGTAATAAAATTTGGATTAATTATTGTGTTCCATGAATTTATGGATAATTATATCATATTTGGTATTTTTAACTCTATTTATTTTAATCACATTTTTATCTTTTTTAAAAAATTTACTCTTTGAATAGTCTAAAAATTTACTTTAATGGAATCTCATGTTAAATAATATTTTATTAAATGATATAAAATTAATAAAACCCTATAATTTTTCAATTTAATGGGACATGGTCTACAATATATAAAATTTACGACTTATGGGTCACTTTTTCTCTTATTATAACTACCTCTTCCTCAAAAGGGTACAAACATTTATGTCACAATAATTATTAAAAGGGATAACGATGGGTTAAAAATAAGAGATTAGGGTTAAAAAATCGCCTTAAATTTTATATATTTTTTAGATTGGAGTTTATAAAATAATCCTCACAATTTATTTGAATATTTTAATTTTTTTCCACTTGATGATAACAATTATTTTAGATTAATTTTTGATTATAGGTAATTCTAATGGTTCCCCTCTGTCTAGCTATAAAAGGGAACATATTTTCTTAGGTATTGAAAATGTTCATGCCTTCAATCTCAGATAGTACCCGCAATAATGTCATCCCAAATCCTTTTCCCACATAAAAAAGCTTCTCTTATTTCTAAAAAATCATCCTTTAAAGCATTTAAGAGTAATCTTAATGTTATTTATCAGTGAAAAGATATTAATCTTAACCAAATATGTTTAATTTTATTTTTTTTATTCTACCTCCAAATAATATATTTCATCTCTTATAAAATAAAAAACTATGTATCATTAATATATTTAGTTTTTATTATCATAATTGAACATTAATTACCCACTTTTTTTACATCCTATGGAAAAAAGAAATTACTGTATGTTCTCATATGTGGACTACCTTCTCTAAGAAGCAATGAAATTTATGTTTCATCACTCATTCAGATTTATGGTTATAATATTGGATTTACAGAATAAATATGATATTTATGAAGACATAATTGTTATATAATTCTGTATTATTGTTGATTTCTCTTTCGTCCAATCCAACAACAAGTGAAAACGTCACTCGTGCGTACGCACGAACAACCATCTATACAAAGTGATGTAATTAAATTTTAATCGTAGACTTATATAAATGACTATAATTTTTTTTATAAATATTACTTATGATACTCAAAATATGATTAAAATTATAGTTATTAGGGAACTAAGATCAAATTTCAAGGACTGAGACCACTAAACTAAAACATGCATTAAAAACGAATAAGTTGTCTATAGAAATAATGATTTTAATAACTAATTATTACTAAATAAGTGATATGATGTTATAATTTAATAATTATAGTATTATATATACAATTATTCTTCTGGAAAATATTTTTAATTTATTAATATTTATTACATATTATTTTTGAACATGTGTGTTGAAATATGAGACTGGAGGTAAGGGATTTATGTTCCCATATCATTTTAATCAAGATTGTTTAGGCATGAATTTATATTAAGAGAAATTATTTTAACATTATCTAATGAACCTATATTATTTTATTATTTAAATTTTATTTATGGAATTTTTATGTTTTAAAAACACTTTCCTCTCTTTGTTACTATAAATGGTTAAAATTGTTTTTAATAAAATACTACCTTATGTCTTTTTCATTTGTTTGGAATATTTATTCTCCATATACAAGTTATCCAAAATATTTTCAATAATGTTTTCAATATGATCTACATATCCTTTAAATTTGTTTTACCCATTTTTAACTTTTTAAAAATGATTTTTAAGAATATTCTTTTCATATTGTTGATTGAGGTACTATTTAATGAAGTATTGAATAAAATCTTTTAGTAAACAATTAAGACACAAATTTTTTTCCCAAAATCAAGACTAATAAATAATTTGAAGCATAATTTTTCAATTACCATAATTATTTTAAAATAAAATATTTCTATAATTTTTTGGTAAGTTTATATATTTAAAATAATTTAATTCAAAATAAAAAGGAGATTTTCCTTCTCATTTATCAAATTAATTGGAATTTTTATTTAATATATAATCCCATTTTATTAACTAGGGAGAGAGGGAACCCTTATATTACTCAAGGACTAGAGGAAAATATTCATTTTTTACATAGTGTATAAATATCCTCGAGGATGGAAATCCATTCCATGAAAAAATACCTACCCTAACTATAATGAGATAACCATTCCCAAAAAAATATTCAAGGTTTCACCAAGATCACATTTTGATATAGCTGCTAGCTAGAAGTGTCTATCTGTATAAATTCATAGGTTGATAGAATAACCACTATATCCCGCATTCATTCTATGAAATAGTTGGAAAGACTTGATAGTTTCTACTACTCTGATACTACTTAGAGTTTCTCCAGTTTTCAGATGATTTTGGTCAACATTACAGCTTGGAGTTCCGACGGTTGAAAATCCATTGATGACCTAGAGGCCGTATGGCCAGACGGCTAAATTCTGGCCCAAAATCCATACTAATATGAATATTTCCACCCCTATAGTACCTTAACATTACATGTTATACTTATATTATAATGAATTTAGAAATATTCCCTCATCGTTATTATCCAGAGTTTCACGTAGGATTACGAGGTTTGTTAACTACTAGTGTACTGACCTAAATACAAAAGTATATTTTCTTCATGATATATTCATTTTTTATTTTTAGGAATGTTTTCATATATAATAACATATTTTTTTTACTTATGATTTTATTGGTATATGATCCAATGATAACATCATAATAGTTTCTCTAGATGGATTATGATTATGACAATGGTATGTTTATGAACATGTGTATTATCCATGAGTGATGATTCATATATATGATGAATGTTCATTAATCATTTGCATATATATGAATATATTATGATTATGTGATGGAAGGGACTAAAATTATATATCCCTCTAATCAAATGGGTAATAATTATGGAGTTAAAAAACTCATAAGAGTCGATGAATTTATGAACTAACTAAGAGATGATGGAGTTTAAAAACTCCAAATACGTTATGGAGTTAACTTGATAATATTAATTCCAATGAAAATGTCAAAATTAAATATTTAGGTGTTTACCTAATGGATTTATAACTCCAAAGATTTTATTATGAATATTGATGTTATTGAGATAAAATATTCCTAAGACATGTTCAAATTATTATTATATGCTATCATGATTCATGATTAATTAATGATGATTCCTCAATCTTATGATTCATTTCATTTGAAAGGATAATCTATCAGGACAAGAAAGTGGTTTATTACAAATGAAATATTAGAAATGATCTTTTTATGTAATGATCATGATCTCATACCATTATGCTTATCGTATACTTTCTAATGGCTACTGATTAATAAATCTAATTTTAACCCTTACCGAGCATCTAAGATAACCATATCATAGGTTTTCATTCTCAGGGTATAAATAAAAGTTATAGGTATCTTATGTATAAGAAGGTTACTATGTGAGAATATTTTTTTAGAGATTTAAAATATCATTCATGAAAGAATATTTTTACGTATCCAATAACCCATGAAAGAAAACCATTATGATTATGATCCATATATTATGAAGAGATATATTGAATATTATTCTAAAATGATGTAGTAATTATTTATGTTTTTCTTGGGTATCATCAGTTTCTATTACTGTATGATTTATTTTGTTTTTGGATATTATGGTTATATAACATCATTTTAACCCCAATGAATAATTCTATTCATAGGATAACAATATAATGTTTTGGTAAAGTTTATATTATGTAATTTTGTAGAAAATGCATCCCAATCCAAATACTGTAAAGTGGATTCAACAATATAATAGATGAAACTAAGGGTAAAAACTCTAAAAATGGTGGTTTGGGAATTAAATCGATCATCATCGGTGCATGATTAGTGGAACTAAGACTGCAAACCCATATAGACAGTCTTAGGGGATAAAATTGGGTTAACTCACATTTCCATTATGAACCATTATGAAGTATTTGAAAATATGATGACCATTAATGGGCAAGGTTAAACCTAAGGTGTCATATACTGAAATGTTTTCATGGTTTATACATATTATGAATTATTTTTTAGTATTACATAATTACTAACAATGATTATTATTTCTCATGGTATGATTTTGTATCTTAGTCAATGGATGGGACTAGGAGGAATCATGTTGATAATGAATGTGTGATGAAATATAATGATCATTCGCATGTGAAATAAAATGAAATAGGATATGAGATGTGAAATCTTGTGGTTATTCACATCCAACTATATAAATATATGAATGGAAACATGAATTATGATAATCTTACAAATTGAAAACAGAAAAAACAAAATAATGAATCTCTTATAGAGAAAAAAACACATTCCATTTGTGGTTCCATTGATCCATTGATCAATAGGAAAAGGATCAACACCACAGAGAAGATATTTTCTATTTTTCAGTATTCGAAATATGAAATAGTTTTCTATGATGTATATGTTTTTGAAGGTCATGTATATCAAGGGTGGAATCTTATCAAGAACATGAGGAAAGTGGAGGAAATGGACTCCATGAAATGGTAAGTGTTTGTGAAGGTATTTTCACTTTGTGTTTCCCCAAACTATTTTCATGAATGTTGAATGGGGATTCCATGAAAAAATAGAAATTTTTTTTACTACATATGTGGTGAATTTCACAAAAAATGGAAGGTATTTTTTTTTTGGTTTTTTCAAATATCCTGAAAGAAAAGTTTCTTAGCTCTTTAGTGGCTTGAGAAAAAATCAACAAAAAGAACTGTATATGATATATATTGATAACTATAAAGAAATTTTTTAATGTGATCTCAATATGTAATTTAAAAATAGAGACTCTCAGTGTTCTTGTTGATTTTTGGAAAAAAATGAGAAAAATTTAATTTCAATGAAATTATTGTAATTAATACTATGGTGGAAGAAAAATTAAATTTATTTAATCTAATATTTTTTTTAAGGAAGTATAGATGAAATTTACTTATAGTGTCTGGTATATGATTTATGTTTGGAGAATAAGTGTATTAAGGAATATAATTCCAAAGTGATGTGAGGAGGCCAATCTATTAAAGGAATAAAAAATATTCTCAACTAAATGTTCCAAATACACTCCCATGCTATAATTACAAGTAATATCTATATTTAAATAATTAGTTTATGAATATTAGGTTTGATGTGGACAATATATATATCAAAAAATCATCATCCAAGACACAATAAAAAATCTCATGTGATCACAATTTCCATAGTGGGTCATGAGAACAATGTGGTAAATGTTTTTTTATCATCCACTCCAGAACAATATTTTAGATGATTTTGGATATAACAACAAGTTTATATATGAAGAATTTTCAAAGGGTATATTAACACCCACTCAATGATTAAAAGATGAGTTAATAGTAAAATCTTCTAATGGTATTATTATCACATCTGAAGTCTATAAATCCTCACTAATAGTAGTTTGGGGGAATGAGCGTTTCGGAAATTTTGTGATTGTACCTATTGTTCAATTTAATGTTATTTTTAGGAATGGTTTGGCTATCTATCTATATACATCCCAAATACATTTTTAAGAATATGATGCTATGTTTAAATTACATGTCAACCTATGTTAGTTTTATATATGAGGATTAATATAATCTTATAATATAAGTTACTTTTATTGTATGGGTATTATTACATATTTAGGAGGGATATATATCCCATTTGGTTAAATAGAAACCCAACATAAAATATATGCCTCTTTTGTAGAATTATGACGATGTATTTATGGAATACTTGATGTGTCTTCCTCTAAACCTTGATAATTATTTTTAAATCAAACTCATACCTAATACTACACTTATTTCGAAGACCCTAAATTGAATGGAACCAATAGTGTTACCAGAATTAAAGTAGAAAATATATGAGAATATTGATATGGGATCACCCATCCAAGAAAATCACATATGGGTGTACCTATTCATTTATGATAAGAATAATTATATTTCAACGTGTATTTAAATTGGTTATCGTGAACATAAGAAGATGACATTTTTGAACAGGTGTCCTCTACCCTATGTTGATGATTTGTTTGATCAACTATGAAGAGATCAATATTTTCCAACGATTTATCATTGATCAAGACATCATCAATTGAATGTTAAGAAAGATGATATACCAAGACAACATTTCATATGAGGTATGATCATTATTAATTTATTATGATGCCATTTGGTCATATCAATTCCCCTATTATCTTCATGGATTCATTAAATACAATATTTGAAGATCATTGATAACAGAATCTCTACCATTAGTAATTTAATTATATCCTGGAATCAATTTGGATTCATCAAAGAAAGATCTATACCAGACTATATCTGTCTTGCCTCTAAATCCACCAATATTTTAAATAGAATCTTTATATTCGGTAATGTTTCCATATAATTAGATATCACTAAATATTTTGATACAATTGATTGGAGCTTTATATATAAAGTTCTAGATAATTTTGTTTTAAATGGCATTTTTATAAATATCATCAAAAGTATTTCAACTCATCCCATATATTGATTCATTGCAACAACTCTCCTAGAGGAAACTTTAAATGTTCTATGGGGAATCAGACAAGGTGAACCTCTCTCTACCATTCTTTTCTCTATTGTGAAAAATTACATGAGTATATTACTCACTCAAGCTGTAGATCAAGGAAGATTCAAACTAATTATTTCCTATAGAAACCTAAACACCCCATCAAATATTTTATATGTGGATGATTTCATTTTATTCCTCCATGGTGACAAAGGAAATATTAATAACCTCAAAACCACCATTTCTCACTATGAGTAAGTGTTTGGAAAACATGTCAAAAGACGTAAATCATTCATCAACTTTGGTAAAAGATCCCCCCCATAAAAAAGTTCATATTATTAATGCTCTGGGGGTCCAAGAGGGTTCCCTCCCTTTCACCTATCTTGGTGTCCCCATTTTCTAGGTCCAACCCAAATCCATCTATTTCCATCACATTGTTGATCATATTCATTGGAAACATTCCTCTAGGAAAGGTAAAACCCTTTCAATGGTGGGAAGAGTTTTCCTTGTCAAGTCCACCATAGTATCTAAATTGGATTACTTCATGATGGTATATAAAAGGAAAGAGGGTCTTTTAAAACATCTTAATATTTCTATAAAAAACATTATTTAGAGCAGAGGTACTCTCAAAGGAACACTAGTAACGATCCCCCAGTATACCGGTTATTAACCCATAGGGAAAGGAGGCTTTGGTATAAAAAATCATAAAACATTCAATGATGCTCTCCAAGCCAGACTCACATGGTCTCTTATAAATAAAAACTCTCACTCCATGAATTTTATTTGGGCTCGATTCTTTGATAAGGTTAAAACATGTAATCTTCATTATATGACTTCTTTTATTTGTCCCTCCATCAGAACTGATTTTTCCTCCATCATGGTTTACCTCAGATGGATTTTTAGTAATGAATATACTCTGAAATTTTGGATCGACAACTGGACAAACTCACCCCTCATTTCTAAGGTTCCTAATGCATTTACCCCTGTCTCCACTAATATCACCATTAGGGATGTTTTTAATTCTCAATGATTAAAGTTTCTTTATAACGTAAAAGAGATTTTCGAGAACTACTCTTTCACAACTGATGGTGATCTTTTGATTTGGGAGCCTACTCAAAATGGCATGCATGATTCAAAAAACTTTTATAACCACTGCTTTTCCAACATTGACAATAATCTATGCTGGGTTAAAAATTTCCACAAATCGTGTTTAAAACCATCTCATATTACTCTTATTTAGTAGATTTTGCATCAACAAATTCCTACATATATATGTTTTCAATCTTATGGTATTAACCTTTGTTCTAAATGTAGAATGTGCAATCAAAATCCTGAGGACATTATTCAACTTTTCCAATCTTATGACACTACTTCTGCTCTTTGGCATTACATTTTTGATATTTTTTATTCCAGATGGATTTTGTATAACTTTATATTCTCTCAGATAAAAAGGACAGTTGATTTTATACGGGGCCCTCAAATAAGAAACCTCTTTCTCACAGCAGTGGCAGAGCTCTTTTACGTCTTATGGTATAGTAGAAATGACTTTATCTTTAACAAAAACTCATTCAGATTAAATGCAGGTAAAATGATGATTCTTATTACTATTAGAGAGGATTCCATAATTTAGAAGGACCAATGCAATGACTCCTTTAAGGATTTCGTGATCCTTCACCACATTAGAGTTCGTGGAAACTACCCGAATCCCAAATACACTATTGATGTTTTCTGGAAAGATCCTCCTACTGGTTGGATCAGAGTCAATGTGGACGGAGATTCAAAGGGAAACCGAGGACCCTTGGGCTGTGGTGTCATCTTTATATACCATCTTGATCAGATCCTAGGATGTTTCTAGGGAATATGTGGCCCCTCTTCATCTTTGGAGGTTGAAATGATGGGTGTTATTCATGCCATATCCTTTACCAAAATGTAAAACTAGAAAAACATTTGGATTGGGAGTGACTCTACAACTATAGTGCATGCCATTTGGAATGGTGTTCCTCATCTTTCTTGGACTCTCACCTCCCGATGGATTTATTGTCTTAAATCGCTCAAGAATCACACTTTCAGTGTCACTCACAGTGACTATGAAGCGAACAAGTTTTTTGATTGTCTTGGCACATGGGATTTCTTCATGAAGTTATATTTAGGAATGACCTTCCATCAGATTTGCTTCCTTACTATATTAGAAACACTATAAAAATAATTACTTTTCATATTATGTAATTTCACCTTGTACTCCTTTCATTTTTGTATAAAATTTAGTGTTCTGGACTTTGACCAAAACAAAACCATCTTTAACAAAACATTATTTAAAGATTTACTTGATTAGTTTTTGGTAGATTTGATATATGATATTATTATATATGAAAATAATAATAATAGATGATTGTACGTTAGACCCTAAGGAAGGATAATTTGTATGATAAATATAAAAAATGTTAATTATTGATTTAGAATGTTTCAATATGGGGTTATATAATATAAAGTTAGGGTATATCGGTAGATCCTTCAAAGATGGATGTTATTGACCAATGGAGAAGAACAACCATAGTAACTATGATCTATAGTTTTCATGGGTTATCTATATATTTTCATCACATTTTGAGGGATCTCTCATATCCATAGAATCCAATAACCATGTTCATTAATATGGTATCCATGTTCATTTAGGCAAATGAATGTGAGGAAAATTTAAGGAAGCTTAAAGGAATGTTGTCCAACACACCATTACTTATTCTAACCATTAGTAAAGAAGGGCCTATAAAAATTAGTGACTAATTGAAGATGATACTGAGATGTAACCTCGTACAAAATTATATGGTGATATCTTATGCCTCACACCAATTGAAAATTCATGATACAAATTACATGAAACATGATTTAGTGTAATCAATTGTATTTTTTTTCATTGGAAAAATTGGGGAATTATAACTAGGGTGAATGATATGATATACATACATATCATAAAATATTGAATAACATATTCTCATGAATATAGATGAATATGTTTCAGAGGAGGTATTTGGATTTTATTAATGATTATGACAACTCAATACACCACCTCCCTAGGAAGGAAAACCATTGGGCTGGTGCACTGAATCTGGAAGACCATGATAGATTTTATATAATGTGGATTTATAAGGATCCTATATATATATTGATTTTCATAATATCAATCTTGAAATCATGAGGAAAGGGAACCGATCATATATTTCATATATTAATTTCAACCATCCAACCATGTGAGGATTAAAGAGTTGAATAATGTAGATGTCAAACTAATGAAGAAGGTGATAATTGATCGTAAGGTCAACCATGATTGTGAGGGAATGATACGGTCTGGAACCTATTTATGTGTTCCATTGGTAACTAATGTAAAAGAGTATGAGTTTGATGATGATCATAATTAATTATTCTCTATTCATCATAGACATACAAACTTGTTTATATATCAAATAGATAATTTCTCCTGGGAAAACACGAAAATGAATATTATAAAATATGTATCTATATGATTCCATTTCAGAAATTTGAGGATAGAATAATAAATTTTAAGGGGATGTTACAACCTTTACCAAAACTATAATATAAATGGAAAACCATCACCATTTATTTCCCCATTGATATTTGTAGAAGATATATAGGTAAAAATATTTTATTTGAATTCGATAACCTTAAAAAATATTGGAATTTTGTATGCATCAGGTAATTTTTATCTCTTGATCTTATTTTGTATATATAAATTAATTAATTGGTAATATTTAATGGATTATTGCAATCTATTTTATCTAATTGAGTTCCAAGGCATACATCGATGTGTTGTATAATTATTTTGTGGGATTTGGATATAATGTTGAGTATCAAACAACATATCATCATTGGGATGATTCTAATTTATAGAGAACCATTCAAACTCTATAATATATTTTTAGAGCATGTTATATGGAATTAAAATTTGGATGGGATCAGATAATTACATTGAGGGAGTTTTCATAGAATAATATCTTTGAATTAAGCATTCATATGGATTCTTATGGATCTCAATTTAGAAGGAGATGAAAAAAATCATTGTATTGTGTTGAATTTTGGGAAATAAATAGATTGGGACCGAATATAGAAAATAAAATTTTCAATATGCTATGATATATTCAAAAGTATAGAAACCAAAAATTTTGATGTATTGATATTACATCTAAGTAGATGAGTATCCTTTACACAAAAAAAATTATCCACACTAGAATCATATAGTTATAGTATCATTGGAATCAAGGAAACATAAAAATATAGTTTATAATAGTTCTTCATTTTCTCCCACATAGATCTTAATAAATCCCATCTTTTTTAGTTTTATCATATATAAAACCATTTTCCATAAACTAGGTGAGGAACCCTAATAAAAGATGATTGTTGATACTCAATAATTTTAAAAAAGGGAGATATCAATTATTATGTAATAATAACATGAGAAAACTATTGTATAAAACTAATCATAACATTTAAAAACCATATCCAAAATATCTTTGATCATAATCTCAGGTAATGAAAAAAAATATTTGCAATTAATAAGACAGGAATAATAATGTAATCAAAGATCTTAGTATTTGATAAGATAATATAAGCATAATACATGGAATTATGGAATATAAATAATAATTGGAAATCATATCATTATTACCCTAGGAATTTTTTTCTTGGATTATCACAGTGGATTGGGTTCACTCCCAAACTGTCACCGTAGTCAGGGTTCACTATGAAGACAATCATGATAGAGAAATTCCATTACTGAACAGGGTTAACTCCCCATTCCAGAATTATTTATAGATTGAGAAATTAATCATTACCCAATGAAATGGTAGGAAATATAGTTACCACTCATCACCCAATGAATATAATACCTATGTGTTACAGAAGTTCATGATCAACTCATTGTATTACAACCAATGAAAAGAATTAACTTTTCATCCCCTAATAAACCCTAGAAGAGGAAAGGGTTACATAATCATCTTGATATCCTAAAAATAACCCATATAGAGAAATAATAAGGATGGTATCTTTGGATAATATTCCCAATAAATCATAAGAAACATTTAAGGTTTTTCATTGATGAATCAAAATTTCATTAAAACATTATTGAGGAAAATAACCATTCCATTTAACATTACTTCTTTAAAATATAAAAATTTCCAAAATATTTTGGAAAATATTTCTTCTATAATATGAATGATATAAAATAATGTAATATTAAAAAAATTAAGTGTACAAGATGAAAGGAAATTCCATTCATTTAATATAAGCTAAAAACATTTCTTTCATACTTTTGTCAAAAAAGTCACAAAGTACATCATTTAGAAAATATCAAGAATATTCCTTTAATTTTTTTTAGAAAAAATTAAAACATGGGTGAAATGAATTTAAAAATTATATGAGAATAGAAAAATAAAATTATGTATTTTTAGAAAAAATGGATATTGAAAAAAAAAATGAAATTTCAACTAAAGAGATAAATGATGTTGATTTTCCTTAAAAAATGTCTTTTAAGTATCTTGAGTACATTAGGTGATGTAATTGAAAGGAAAAAATGTATCATAAATAAATAAATAAATGATAATAAAATTAATTAGTATATTGATAGGTTGATAATAAATTTTTCAGAATTATAACTTAATAATAATTAATCGCAATACATAATAAGATAGTAACATGAAACCCCTTACCTTAGGCTATAATTCCTCCATAAATTTTCTAACCTCGTGTATAATAAATATAGGATTATTTTGTATCTTATTTTGGAACCATAAAAGTATATATCAAACTATATATGATTTAAGGATAACCATTTTACCGTTTTTAACAATTCTTACATGAAATAACTATTCTAGGTGATAATCACTTCATTTTTATGTATGTTTTGGTTGGGTAGTTTCAGTTATTATAAGTCGATCATAGTTAAAAAATATCTAGAATCATAAAAATGGTATAATTATAATATATATTCAATATATATATATATATATAACCATTAATGAAATTTATGGATTGAAAAATGAATTACAGCATTCATAGAGACAATTAGTCATACCGACACGTGAAAGTTGTTTTAATTTTGCTACAGATGGAAATAAATGATGATAAAAATTAATTCAACTTAAAAATTATATTATCATATCATATTGTTGGTGCCAAAATTGGAGAAGAAGATGAAGAAATGGGAAGCCTCAAGGGGATTCTGCGTGAAGTCCATTCGTGGAGCCCTAATCGCACCGCACCCACCGCGGAGCAACGAGGCGGGCCACTCCGCGACAGGATTTGACACTCGTGAGCCCACCATGGAGCAAGGAGGAGGGATAATTTGAAAATATATTTGACATTCACGAGCCCTCCATAGAGTAAGGAGGTGGTGATGGTCTGCGACCGCATTTGACGTTAATGAGCCCGCCACGGATTAGGCTTCATCGTCGCGCTGCGCGATATCTGCTTCACGGTGCCTCTCCCTTATAAATACCTTCCTCCCCCCAATTATCAGGGTGGATCATCCGACCTTTCAACTTCCATGCTCCCGAATCATGAAAGCGCCTTCTGCTCTGCGAACCATGAGTTGTGCAAGGTACTTCTTCTCTACAATGTGCCACCCCTTTGCCTTGTTTTAACCCACACTTTCGACAGGGATGCCTTCCACGGAGCCTAAGGGCTTCTGCGAATGAAGGGGATCCCAAAGGGGACCCGGGTCGTCATAGAGCATTTATGCTTCGTGAAACACCCTTCATGTACACATGATTCATATTCCAAGGATGGGTCACTATACATCATGAAGCACATCACTTCACAATACCTTGCTTCGTAAGGCACCTTTTCTCTACAAAGCAGTGCTACGTGAATACCTTTACTCTTTATGAAGAACCTCGCATATACACCTCTACCCTATTCTTAGGCTGAGGCACAACACTTTGTGAAGAACACCCCATCGCATGTACCCTCCACCACGTGGAGCAGCAGAGCTTCATAGGGCCACTACCTATGAACCCCTCATCTTTGCAATTCCATTTCCCGTGTGACCCACCAGGATTGCACAATGTGATTTCATAGTCCCTTGGACGATACTGCTCGTTGGGTTGTTTCACCTCATGCTTCTTCACATAGGCACTCTAACGGCTATTGCTTCATTGCATAGCCACAATAACGTGGACCCTAAAATGGTTCACTCCATAACACCCCCTAGACACGGCGTTGCGTGTCCCTTCTCCTCACCAAGGAGCAGAGAGTACCCGTTATGTAATTACTTGGGGTGCGGAGCAATCCCACCTCATCCGAGCTATAGGAAGTTAAACTGCCAAACACCATCTTCATTAGCACATGACGTTAAACAATGGCCTTGCCCTATACCTCGCAAATGGGGTTCCCCTGCCATGGATATTCTCTACACCCACTAGTCTCCACATGGATGAGATATTCCCTCACAGGGTATGATATCCTCCTTATCAGAGTGGAATTTGTCCGCAGGGAAAGGGAAACCACCCAGGAGTAATCCCCTATCTTTCTTCTTGGAGGCAGCATCACTGCTCCTCCTTTCTTCTTCAGTCCGAAGGACCTAGGGGGGATGAACATTGGTCTCCTCATTTCTTCCGTTCTAAAACCCTCTCCTGCTAGGCTTTGTCGCCACTGGGCCTCCATCCTCGAGTAAGTCCCATCCTATTCGGGCCGCTACCTATGAATAAGCCCCTGTTTTCTCTTTGGGAAACGATCATGTGTAAGCCCCACTCCACATCCCACTGACACACCATTCATGACCTGACCCTCATGACTTTTCTATCTCTTGTTTCTCACACCGAGAATGACACACATGGGCTTAGAGTGAGGGCTGACCAAAGTATCTTCTCTGGTAATCCTATAGTGTAATACCCATAGTACCACCTGAACTATGAGGTCAATGATCCATTCTATGTCAAGGTACATAAGAAGCGTCCACAAGGTTCAAGCCCACCACCCATTGGTCACTCCGACCCCCGTCACGTCAGTTCACCAACACTCTTGGAAGCCAAGAGTGTAAGAAACACACTGCCACGTGAACTATGAGGTATTTGATCCTTGTTAAGGCAAGGTATGTTGGAAGCCTCCATGAGGGTCATTCCCACCACCCATTGGTCACTCCGACCCACTTCAAATCAGTTCACCAACACTCTGGGGCAGCCCAGAGTGTAAGCCCCAAACTGCCACCTAAACTATGAGGTCGTTGATCATTTCTAAGGCAAGGTACATAGGAAGCCTCGACGAGGTTCAAGCCCACCACCCATTGGTCACTCTGACCCCCTGATCTCATCGATTCACTAACACTCGGGGCATCCTAGATTTTGAGCCCCAAACCCACCTATACTATGATGTATTTGATCCATGCCAAGGTAGGGTACTTAAGAAGCCTCCACGAGGTTTATGCCCAAAAACCATTGGACCCCAGGTCAACCTTCACGTTAGTTCCCGCCCACCTGAACTATGAGGAATTTTATCCTTGAAAAGGAAAGGTATGTAGGAACACTCCCTGAGGTTCAATATCACAATCCATTAGTCGTCTCAACACCCTTCATGTCTGTTCACCCCATCCCACATGACGTTAAACTGTGGACCTCTTTCATTGGTAAGTAGTTGTCACTCCATTCAGCAGTAAGCCGTTGTCACACTATTTAGTGTTAAGTCATTAGAAACCCAATTGGCGGTAATACTTCATCCGAATAACTATGTGGAATTTGATTCCCTACCACAGGGATACGTAGGAAGCCTCTTCAAGGATCATGCCCAACACCATCATCATACTCATGTCAGTTCCATCCCATTCGCCATCCACTTCATTCAACCACTTCATCATCATTCCGGATTCTTACCAAGGTCACCACATCTAGGTGGGATCATTACTCCTCATACCACATTCCCCTAAATAGTAACCGGGATGTCCACTACATGTTTCCCCAACATTAGTGTTCCCTCTGTGGGTTTCACCCATCTGATCCACTCTAGTCAGTTTTCTGATCTGTCTGATCCATCTCCACGGGATGTTAAACTTGTGGCATACCCTGTGTTAAACATGATAATATAAAGAAAACCACAGATACATTCCCATGTAATATGATTCCCAACTTTCGATGTGGGATTCCTCAGGCTTTTGCACCCTTGAAAAGCTGTATAATAAGGGACATAAGATAGAAACACCAGTGTCCTAGCATCCAGACATGCCAATGATGCCCAACGTGACAACTCCCCTAACTGAAGGTTGCTTCCTTTACCAGACCCCTTAGAATGTCCCGATATAATTAGTGTCATTAACTATTGTCCATGAAGATACGGCGCCATAAAGAGTTTCAACAAAAACGTATTAAATCTATAAGGGAGACCCTGACTAGGTAATGAGTTCTGAGGAGAAATCCATGAAAGGATGAACTAAAATCCCATCATCCTGTTTCGATCAAGGAGTAGACGTCCCTAACGAACATGCGCACCCCAGTGAAATCGTCAAAAAAATGGTGAATCTGAAGTGGAGATCGTCTCCTCAAAATGGATATTAGTAGTGTTCGAGGCATCAATGGCTTGAGGTGTCACCTAATCTAGTTATCTGGTGCCGGCTCCCGCTAAAAAAAGAGGGGGCCTAGTGTGAATCTCACTAGAAGATGGAGAAGTAGAATGTTGGAAATCCTATTCTGCGACATTGTCAGCGTGGATCCCTCTTACTAGCCATGGAAGATAGGATGAGGCTGGGGCATTGGTCGTCGATTCATTTTTCTTTCAGCACTGATGAGTAAATATCATTTCTCTCAGGAAACAAGTTGTTACCTTAGGGATACGATCACCACCTGCCCATCGACATGAGGGCAGGGGAAGCACCCACACGGCTATTCCACGTGGCTTCACCTCTCCCACGAATGCCTCTACATCTACGACCATGCATTGCTCATGCCCCCTTTCTCCAACTGAGCTCATCCAAAGAAGGGTAGTAAATGTACTCATGCACCGTTATGGGGAGGAGGGCATAATCCTGACCCGGGGTATGGCCCGCCTGGATCTGGAGGCATCTGTGCCTCATCGCCAATGTCGCACCTTAGTGCCACGTAGGGATCCATTGCTCCCCACCCAGACATACAACCATTTCGGGAGCCTCTCCCCCGAATTCTTTGATGACTCCCTGCCTTACGCTCATGAGGTAGGTGATGTTCGGCTCAGCCGAGTCAGAGTCTCATTTCGGGGGCTCCCAGTGAGGGCTCCCACCCGGCCGCAACATTGTTGCTTCCCGATCATGCTGGAAGATGAGCATGTAAGCTACCTACCTGCACCACTAGCCTCTGTTAATCTGACCTGATGCCAGCGTCGAGTGCAAGCTTAAGAGCACACCCGCTAAGGGGAATCAACATTGGAAGCTACTATGGCTCGAGCCACCATCGACGCATATCATCAGTTCCTTGTATACACTGTGTAGGGGAACTTTTACACACAGCTGGGATCGAGGCCCCAACTGCTCCACCGGCTGGCTGGGTCGACTCTCTTGGTCGCTGGCACAAGTAGTATCCCCTGAAAACTAACCCGCAGCGATGCCACCCAGTATAGAGGTCATCCCCCAACCACTACCTCAGAGAGTGAATGATTTCCCCACTTTGAGGATCAACATGGAGGTCTTCCACGTGCACCCCCAATCCTAATGAAGGCCTTCCCTAGAACGGTGATACTCGGCACATAAGCCTCTCCCATTCCCATTACACTAGGTGTGGAGTAATTTATCCTACCCCCGACTACCGGGGTGGGGACATTTCCCATATGGTCTCTCTTCAACATGGGGATCCTCCCCATTTCATCTCAGTATCTAGTGAAGGTCCTCCCCACCTCAGCAACCAGAGGGGTGAGGGCCAACCTTTCTCCACCCACACCCAGCATGGAAGACCTACCCATTTTCAGCTAGACCAGTACAAGGACCCTCCTCGTAATGAGGTCTCTAGGGAAAACAATCCTGGACTTCCTCCCCATGCTTATGCTAGTTTCTACGGAGGTCTTTCCCACTCCAGGGATAACCATGGAGGTCCTCCCCATGAACCCTTTGATATCTATCATGGTGCACCACGCACCTCGGATTTCTCAAGTGGATACGCTCTTTTCCCTAGTACCAGTGTGGTCGAAGGACCCCGTGTCAGAAATATGACCTATCTCGAGGAGCCACCCAGGGGTAGGAAGGAAGGTCATTGATTCCATAAGAAGAATTTTTAGAAGGACCAGATAGAGGTCTAGCCAGTCTGCTTCTCAGACTTCGAGGTGGAATATCACTCCACGCGGGAACCCTCCTCTCAGTCATCCGAGTCAAGGGTTGGGTCAGGGATGAGGAGCATCATCCTGGTGCTCCCAGAAGGTATGTTCCATCATATTCTTGCCTCCATCCATAGGTATATCCAGGATGATGAATATTTTGTGACCCCATAAGTTATGGTCGTGAAATCACCACTATTGTCACCAGAAGCGCTCTCTACCTTGACAAGAGATCATGGAGAACTATTCTTTGAACTGATGGTGGGCGAGAAACATTGTGGCCTATCACAAGTATCCCTAGCCCTTGAAACTGAAACGACGGTCGTCAACCCATCTTATCACGACGTAGTGGCCGGATCACTACACTATTCGGAGGATAGCCCGAGAATCGGCGGCCAGTCAGCCTGTTCTCCGTACTCTCCACTGGCCAGGCTGCTGTCCCAGTGGTCTGCCTCTGTACCTTTGCCAATTCCTCAGCCACCCCTATTTGATGAGTGGGGAAATCAAGGTCTAGACCCTAAAATTGAGTCTACGTGCTTCTAGAACATATTCGCAGTGGACCACTACCCCGAGAAGTTCTGCCCTATGGCATCACTGAATTTCTGCATACCAGAATCCCTCACCCTAGAGGAAGTTGTGTGTTTCCTCCACACCCTTTAGGTGACGCATTTTAGTCTTCGTCATTGGAGATTGGTTTATACTAGGTTACAAATGAATTTCAAAGACATTATCGAGCAATTTGGTATGGTCAATTTGGTAGCACTCCTTGTGGCCCAATGCCCCGAGTCACTAGGTCGCCATGAGGCCCTCCAGCAGCAATGTGTTCAGAGTATCAAGGTACTCCGAAAAATTATCAATGAGGCTACCCCCCCCCCCCCCCCCACATGAAAATCTGTTGCTGGGGGAAGTATTCCATACTCCTCTTCAGTCCTATCTGGAGGCAGCCCAACTCACTAGGCGATATCAATAACATGCCCCCGGGAAGGGTCATGATCAACATGGCTGACATAGTGGATGAGGAAGATGAGCTGGAGCTTCTCGATGGATACTTTCCCCCAGAGTGCATGCCACAACTATTGGACTCATCAGGAATTATTACTCATCAGTAAAGGAATATACATGGTCACCATGCGCCCTTTTAGTCATTGGTACTCATCCGGAATTATGGTAACGACATAGAGCACGTCGGAGCTACTAAGCACTCTGACCCATCTGCCTCAGAGCATAAAATGGAGGAGGACCCTGAGATGGCTGCGTTGCACCAACAACTTGCTGAGTAGAAAAATTTGGTCAATGAAATCCTAGATGAATGCATTGTAGAGCAACGGCCTGACTACGACAGTCTTAGGCCAGTACAGCAGGGGTTTGAAAAACTTTCCCCCGGTGAGCTGCCCCCAGGCAACCCTAATCATGCTGCTCCCACAGAAAAGGGCTGAATTTGGAACTCATGGAAAGAGGGAATGGTATGACTAACCAAACCCCCTGAACGGCATGGAAATCCATGAAATCTAGCTCGGGTTACCCCAGATGCCCCGTCGGTCGCCCCACCAGCCGCTCCATGAGCCGCTGAGCCTGTATATCCGGTTGAAGAACCCGCCAATGAGCTCGTAGTTTGGGATCCCAATCTAGACAGGGACCCCCACCCATATGAACCTATTGTGGCACTAATAGAAAGACTTGAGTCATTGGAAGCACAGTAAGTGGAAATCCCACCTGATGGTAAGCCATATTCGACATGGGTGGATGATATGCCAGCACCTCCGGGTATCGGGAATCACACCTTCTCCCCCTTTAACGATATGAGGGACCCGTCGCAGCACCTAACCCACTTCAACTCAAGGTTTAGGCCCATTTAGGGAATCCAGTGAAGTAGGAGGATTCCAAGCTCTACTATTTTGTTTAGATATTGGAGGGGTAGGCATTCATCTGGTACAACCAGCTCCCCGTCGGATCTGTAACCAGCTGGAAGGACTTTTGAAGGCAATTCCTCTACTAGTTCAGCTCTACCACCTAGAAAACGAGCATAAAAGACCTATTCAAGTGAAAAAATGGCCTGATGCACAAGTCGAGGTCTTTCTTGCATGGTGGAAGGGGCTCACATACTCCCTTGACAGGCCACTAAATCAAGAGAAATTACTGATGATGTGTGTAAGGAATGTCAAGTCGGAAATGGTTCTTTCCCTGATCTCCCAAAACAACCTTGGAGGATTTTGAGACATCTTCGATAAGGCCCAGAGCCTGGAAGAAGCCATGCAACAAGACAGGATCTAGGTCCCCGTTCCCATACAGAAGAAACCGGTCCTACTCATTCAACAAGAATCAGGTCCCTGGTTACTTCCGTAGCGCCTTAGAGTAGGGGATTGTACACTTGCCTGAGTGCAGAAGGTAGGAAGAGGCGAATATCACTGATAACCCCAAATACTACCCCTATGATAGGATTCTAGGGTACACCCTCTAGTAGTGATATCTGTTCAAAGAATGGAATCAAGACTAGGTCAATAACAACATTTTCCGGCTGGGCCCAGCCCTGACATAAGTGGCAAGTGTCTTTTTAAGGCCAGAGTGCAGTAGCAACAATGAAGGTGAGTGGCAGCAGGTTTTGAACCACGGGTCCCAAAATTATAATTACTGGATGGCTCGAATAATGGTTGTGCATTCCCATGGAATCATTTAGGCAAGCCTGAATCATTCAGAGACTTCCATAGCTATGGCCACCACTTTCGCATCATCATCTCAACTAGCCTCTTCCCAGAAGAGTGAACATCGGCAGCACAAGAGGAAGTAACACACCCCACCAATTCCATCATCATCCCGCACTCTCGGTGACTTCATGACCTCTGAGATGGGGATTCCTCCCAGAATTCACCCGGTAGTGGTTGAATCACCTAGTGATATTCATGGGTACATTTCGGTTAGTACCATGGAGTTGGTAATCCACTACATGACTCCCGACGACAGGGAGTTCCTGGAGAACCTCCCCAATGTCCCCAGTTGACACCAACGTCGACAGAGTCGCAGCCACATGGGTCATCAGGGCACGTCATTTGGTGCCTCTAGCCAGGCCGTTCATGCCACTGAGACAAGACAACATGCCCAGTGCAGAGCTCAACATACGTAGCCTCTTCATCCAGCGTCATTAGGCCCACCTCCACCACCCTTTGTGCTAATGGATCAGGAAGAGCTACCTCGGCCATGCCGCAACCAGCATCACCCTACTACAGTCTAATCTTAGTCGTCTGGTTCTCATCTGACAGCTACTCTTCAGGATTTGACTATTGAACAGCGGGACATGCCCAACACCAGGTGGCCATCTGTCTAGCCTGTAGGGACCTCCATGCTTCCTGTCATAGAGAGCCCCCCAGCAAGTAGAAGTTCATGCATGGTGCAGAAATATGATGTTTTAAAGCACCTTGACTGCATCCCAATGAGGCTTTCCATCCTCAAGGAACATCGCCTATCATCATATATTCGCGAGGGCCTTGTTGAGGCTTTACGAATCCCCCTCCAGTTTGAGATGGAGGTAGCAACTGTGGAAGCCTTTCATGTTGAAGCGGTCGAGAAAGATGAATTTCAGGCCATCATTTCATTCTATGAAAATGATGAAGGCTCTCTCATACCGGGGGCACATCCTCCCACTATACATCACTGAACAATTTAACAGCGTGGAGGTACGCCGCTGTCTTGTTGACACTGGTTCTGGGATTAACCTTATCCCAATGCTAACACTGTTGAAGATGGGGTTATCTGAAGTTGACCTGACTCCCTCCGATATAATAATCCATGGATACGACATGACAAAGTAGACCCCAATCGGTAAGATCTTCTTGAAAACCCAGTTAGGTGGCCTAGTTTCTAGAACCGAGTTTATGTTTGTCTCCTAGGACACCGCGTACAATGAATTGATGGGCAGGCCAAGGCTCCACCTGCATGTAGCAGTCCCCTCAGTGTATCACCAGTACCTCAAGTACTCCATTAATGGTTGAATAGGAATAATCCAAGGTGATGCATCTCTTTTCACCTCTTGTGAATCCCTCTACTTGGATTTTGAATATTACAAGAGCAAGGATAAGTAGATTCAGGAAAGTGAGGTTGAGCCCGCCACGGTCGCAACTGACCCCTGGGCAGGTCTCGATGACGCCTACGTCTTCTTGATCCATTGATTGGAGGCCACAACCCCCAACATGGGGAAATGTTTTTTTGTCTTTGTTATAAGAGGGAATCATATTCCGAAGTCCAAGTGATGGCAGGAAATCCCCATGTAATGCTACACAAACCAGGCTCAGGTGATCCCGTAGTCTCCTACCCCCGTACGGTATCAGGATGTCTGCCCCATGGAAACGACAATACATCATATGTTTCTATTTCACCAGGCTGTAATTATCCATCTCAAGCCCATGTTCCACTATTGCTTAGATATCAACATGTGTGGCTCCATGGGTAGAAGAACAGATGGGATCAGATCGACTGCCTTCATTGCTATGGTTTCAGCATCACTTGAATCTCCAGATATGTTGTCCACTCCTGTCCAGGCTGGTACCAACCTCCTGTCAGGATCTTCCGACCTAGAGGGAGCTTCTCCCTCTGGGTATAACTCCTCATCAAATGAAGAAGAGTATCTATATAATGCTCCCCCACCTTTGAAAAATGCATCGCCGCCATGGTCGATGAACTGGTACGAGTGATCCTTGGTAACAAGGAAGATCTGAGACCCACATTGATAAGTTCCACCATGCACCTAGAGGAGCAGTAGCGGTACATAGATTTCTTGAAGCAGCACTATGATGTATTCTCCTAGAGGAATGACTAGATGCTTGGACTACATCCTTAGGTAGACATCCACCACCCCAGTCTCCTTCAAATCATCGCGGGTACAAGTATCCTCCTAGAAGGATGCACCATTCTCACGGTGCCATGGTCGCGGACGAAGTTGACAAGATCATCAGATCCAACTTCATGAAGTAGGACTAGTACCCCAATTGGCTGGCCAACACTGTGCCAGTCAGGAAGAAGAATAGATAGATCAGGGTCTACATCGACTTTTGAGATCTCAACTGTCACTATCCGATTGATGATTTCCACCTTCCAGTGACATAATTGTTGTTCGATGCTACAGCTGGGTTCCAAGCCCTATACCTCATGGATGGTTACTCTCGATACAACCAGATCCAAATGGCCCCCAAGGACATGGATTATATAGCTTTCAGTGTGCCCTAGGGTACTTTCTGTTACCAGGATCTTCCATTCGTCCTGAAGAATGAAGGTGCCACCTATCAGTGGTCCATGAACCGCATATTCAAACCAATTCTTTGGACATTGGTGGAATGCAATGTGGAAGATCTAGTGGTAAAATCTCGCCAGTACCAAGACCATCTCAAGGACCATGAGAAATTGTTCGGCTTCATCCGTTCTAGCCACCTGAAGATGAACCCGTTGAAGTGTGCCTTCAGTGTCACCTTCAGGAAGTTTCTTGGCTATGTTGTCAGGTACTGGAGCATAGAAATCGACCAAGAGAAGATCAAGGCCATCATCCAGATTCCTCCCCTGAGAAATATTCAGGAGCTTCGAGTTTTACAAGGCCACTTATCCTACATATGTTGATTCATTCTGAATCTTGTCGGAAAGTGTAAGCCCTTTTCTCAGATCATGAACGAAGGCTCTGCTTACGAATGGGATGAAGAGTTCCAAACAGTGTTTGAGTAAATAAAGAAGTATCTTCTCCAGCTTCCAGTCTTGATTCCACCTATCTCTTGAAAACCACTAATCCTGTACGTGACCTATCTAGAAGGATCTCTTGGTGCCCTTCTTGTATAGAAGAACAATGAGGGGATAGAAAATAGCCTCTACTACCTTAGCCATATGCTCATCGATACGAAGACCAGATACTCCCTCATCAAAAGAAGTTGCCTTGCACTTGTATTTGCTGTGTAGAAGTTACGACATTACCTGCAACACCATGAGGTACAGCTGGTGTCTCGGGTAGACCTGCTGAAGTATATTCTGAACTGCCCCATGTTGATCAGTCGTCTAGCATGGTGGGAAGTAATCCTCCAGCTGTTCGACACTAGTTTTGTGCCTTATAAGGTTTTCAAGGTACAAGTATTGGAATATTTTCTAGATGCCCATCCAACCCTTGTGGACCAATCCATAGGCCTAGATATTCCTGATGAGGAAATTATTCCAGTAGGTCATTCCATCCCATTTTTGTGGATGAACTTTAATGGTGCCTCCCGGATCCCCAACGGTAGGAGTCTCAATGATCCTTGGCTCAATAGTGTAGGTCTGAGTATGGTCTTTATTACTCCGGAACAAGACATGCTTCCATATTCATTCCTGTTGTCGGAGGGCTACACCAACAATGATGCAGAGTATCAGGCTCTTATCACTGGCCTCGAGCTGGCCCTAGAGATCGATGTGCCCCATTTACATGTGAAAGGGGATTCCAAACCAGTCAAAAAGAAAATAAACGGTGGCTATGTCACTAGAAATAAAAAGCATGTACCATTGTTGGAGTGCACCCTCCAGCTATCGGCCTAGTTTCCATCTTGGACGAATGTTACCCATGTACCTCGATCTCAGAACAGTCAAGGCGATGCCCTAGGTGGCCTAGCTGCATCACTTGTAGAACCCGAGTTGGATGATCTGATCATAGACATGGAACATTGGAGATTCATTGATCCCGTCACCCCAGATTATTACAAAGGCCAACGAGTAAGCTATATTACCATCAGAGCCTCCAAGTCTGGACCCCCTGGTTCCTTAGATGCAGTGGCTGAAGAAACTATTGACAGGATATCCCCCTTTGTCGAGTATCTCAAAAATGGTTACCACCCGGCTGATCGGGCCGAGCATGAGAGAATCTGATGTCGCGCACTCCAGTTTAACCTCTAGATTGGTCCCAATCTTGAGAAGATCCTCTACAAGAGTGGGCTTGATGATTATCTACACCGATGCATCCAAGGAGTCACGATTTATCAGGCCATGTAGGAGGTTCAATCTCGTCCCTGCAGCACTCTCCAGACTGGGCCGAAGCTCTCCCATCAGATTCGGAGACTGGGGTACTTCTGGCTCTCCATGATCCATGACTGCATTGAGTTCTCCAAGAGATATCACACGTGCCAAATTCATGCTATCTTCTTGCATCATCCCTCAGATCCTCTCCACTCCACCAAGTACTCTTGGACGTTTGCGGTGTGGGGACTCGATGTCATTGGACCATACCCACCAGTGATAGATCACCAGTGAAGGTTCATCCTGACCACCACAGATTTCTTCTCCTAGTTGGCAGAATCAGTTCCTCTTAATGAGGTCAAGGCCCATTCCATCGTCGACTTCATGAGATCCAATATTATTTACCGATTTGGAGCCCCTCACACCATCCTCATCGATAATGGTACAAACTTCTGAGAAGTCGAGCTTAAGAAATAGTATACCAAGTAAAACATCTGTTCAAACCATACCTACCCCTATCACGCATAGGAAAATGTGAAGATCGAGGTGTTCAAAAAAACCCACTCTAACATTATGCAAAATATGGTTGGTTAGAATAAGAGGAGTTGAAAAGACAAGCTTCCCAATTCCCTCTAGGCTTATCAGATGATGACTCGTATTTCCAGCCAGGTGACCCCATATTCCCCGGTGTATGATGATGAGGACGTTCTTCCCATCAAGATCCAGCTGCCTTAATTACACACGATGTCCTATGACCAGTTGGTGCCAGATAAGTTAGCTGAAATTTGTCTAGCTGAACTAGAAGAACTTGAAGAAAATCGGATTCATGCCTTGCACAATCTAGAAAGGCATCTGAATAAGATAGCTATAGCCTTCAACATGAAGGTTCGCCTACGCTCTTTCCTAAAATGTGACTTGGTATTGGCCCTCTGGACACCAATGATTCATGGCAGGAAACCAACCATGTTGGATCCCAAATGGTAAGGAACTTACATAATTCACAGGGTTTACCCCAATGGAGCATACTCCCTGGTGACCATGGATGGTGAGTGTATAACTCCTCCCACCAATGCCATGTTTCTCAAGTGATACTTTTTCTGAGTCAACCAGTCTAGCATGACCTTAAACTATTCAATCCTACAGGAATTTAAGCTGTTCATCATACCACAGGAGGTTAAACTACTCCCTTAGAACTACATGTGGTGTGATTCCCATCTGCATGAGATACATAGGAATGCTCAAGCGTTTCGTCTTGAGCCCAACCCCCAAACTCATCTCCTTGACTACGCCATGGGTATAGTTCTCTCGAAGGATCATTACTTGATATGGTGTAGGCTTCCTTAGCCCCACTCATGCTAGGATTATAATGGTCACACCATGTGCCTGCTCCCCGTTATTCTATCCTCCCACGTCCTCATCGCATGGCGTTAAACTACATGGCCTTCATGAACTACGTACGGCTTGATTACCATCCTTATGGGATATGTAGGAAGGCCTGGATATTTTGTCTATTGGCCAAGCCCAAATGTCAGAATCTACCCATGGGTCACGAAATATGGTGCAGTATATGTTTTTGGCCTCAATACAGGTCGAGCTCATCTTGATTCCCCTAAACGTCCCACTCCCCAAAAGTATCCACCTCTTTCATTGTCCTGCTTGATTTTAAAATATATGGGTATATCTATGATTCACCCACTCCATTGATTGGGAATCCATCATCCTTCCCATCCAGAAGGTCCCTGAACAGCAAGGATTCTAGGCCTAAGGGATCTCATACCATTTCGGGCCAATGTCCTCGAGGATGTCGAGCAACAAATTGATACAAGTCCCACGTTGTGAATATTTTCAGTGGTCGATGCTCATTTGTTGTTCCCATTCCAGGTCACTATAAGGACTCTTTGTTTCAAACACGGTCAAAAACTATCCTTTGTTGTCCAGAACACCCCAAGATGTCCCAATAATTGAGTGCAGTGGTTCATTCTTCCCCACTGTATATCCAAGCGATGAACTCCCATTAGGATATGCCAGCCACTAGACCCATATATAACAAGGAGAGCCGAGTCCAGCTTTTTGTTTCCCACACCGTGCACTACTCACGTAGGCTTAGGAGCTATGATGAGGCGGTAATCACACAAGAGGTTGTATGGATATTGTTGGTCAAGAATCCCAGCCTCAGGCCCCTTGGCCTATTCAGGCCCCTAGGCCAGGTTCCTATTTAGGGTTGTCTGATGTGGTATGAGATTATGTCCTCATTTACATTGGGTTATTCGTCGCGCCATACACCTCCCATGTTTGGGGTATTCTACCCCTCTCTTCATTCTCACTACAAGATGTTAAATTGAGAATTGATTGGGTCTTCCCATCTGAGGCCCAGCCTCAGGCCCCTTGGCATTTTCGGACCCCTGGCCCAATTTCCTATTTAGGGTTGTACGATGTGGTATGGGATTATGTCCTCATTCACGTCGGGTCACTCGTCATGCCATACACCCCCTCGTTAGAGTATCATACCCCTATGTGCGATTCCAGAACTACATATGGCTTTATTCACATCCCCATGTGATACATAGGACCACCCGAGGATATCGTCTTTGGGTACAACCCCATCCTGGCCTCTTGTCTCTCATTCCCACTGAGAGAGAAATATATGGTGTGGTATGGAATTATGTTATCACTCACATGGGCTGTTGTAACAACCATGCAATTTACCTCCTCATCCTGAGAGTTTTCCATCCCCTTGTACTATCGTCATCTTTTCAAGTCGGCCATTCTCAAGATGATCCCCTCAGACCTCTTCTCCAATTCACCAATGCGCCTAAGGGTACTCTAGTTTAGTACATGTATTGTCAAACACTAGTTGGACATGCTTTCACCCATTTTTCAGGCGTTGTGTTTTCCCTCATTAAGGATTCCATCACCTTTTACATCCAAAGGGACCCCCGAATGGCATGGATGTTAGTCCTAAGGGCCCTCCTAACATTACGGGCCAACATCCTCCAGGGTTTTGGACAACAAATTAATACAAGTCCCGTGTATCAAATTTAGTTAGCGGTCGATGATCATTTTTTTATCCCCATCAGGCTAACACGATATGGATGATGTGTTTCAAACACGGTCAACAATTATCCTCCATCACCACGCCAACCTCATTAAGCCAAAAATGTCGGTTACATGGTTCACATCCTTCTCCACATCATCATGTCCAAGTAGAATTTCGAAATTCTTGGTATTATTCCTCATTGCACACCTGCACGTGAAAAAAGCCGCAATACCCTTGTTTCCTACACCGAGTTCGACTCATGTGGGCTTAGGGATTGGACTAAGGACTTACTTTACATAGGATAGCCATACCTCTCCATGGTCTGAATTCTAAGACCTTAACCCAAGATATTTTTTTTATTTCCCCTTAGTAGAACTATGTGTGGATTGATTCCCATCCTCATGGGATACATAGGACTACCTGAACGTGTAGACTTCGGGTCAGGCCCCATATCTCAAAAATCTCCTATTCACCTTGGCCCCTTGGCCTACCCTTTCATGGGGGTGAGTATAGGGTGTGGTATGGGACTATGTACTCATTCATGTCTGGTTTGTAAATACCACGCCACGTACCTCTCCTACTGAAAGTTCTCTATCCCCTTATTCTATAATCATCCCTTCAAATTGGTTAATCTCAAGTTTCGAACCCTCCCAAACCCTCATTTGCAATGCACCAATCTATTTAAGATTCATCTGGTTCAGCGTGTGGAGTGTCTAGTTTTATGTCGACATGCTTTCATCGATTTTTCAGGATTCATGTTCCCCTTAAGTTCGGCTTCCACAATCATCCCCACCCGAAGGGACCACCAAATGGCATGTATTCTAGGCCTAAGGGCTCTCCTACCATCACATGCCATTGTACTCGAAGGTTTCAGACAACAAATCAATACATGTCCCGCGTTGCTAATACTGTCAACAACCATTGCTCATTTGATTGTCCTCATTATAGGATAACGCGATGTGGATGCTGTGTTTTGAACACGGTTAACTGTTATCCTCTATAATTTGGCTAGCCCCAATAATCCTGGAATTTTGGTTACATGATTTACATTAGTGTCCACCCCATCATTTCCAAGTCGAATTTTAGCACTCCTGACAGTATCCCTCAGTGCTCATTTGCAAGTTATAAGGACAAAGCCGCGCTAAAGGCATCGTTCGGGGCTTCGCACTGACTTCCCTTTGACGTGCGGCCCAGGTATTACAAAAAACATCTTCTTCCCCTGTTTCCCACACTTAATTTCACTCATGTGGGCTTAGGTATTAGGTTGAGGTCTTCACTTACTTGAAAGTATTTCACTTCTCCACGTTCCGAGCTTTATGTCCATAAACTAAGAAAATTATTAGAACTACGTGTGGCTTGATTTCCATTTTAATGGGATACATAGGAACACCTAGATGTATCGTTTTTGGGTACAGCTCATTTGGGTGCTATTTTCTTCTACCCCATACCCTCTTACCTCAATTTTTCCACTTGGACTGAGGTTTCTTTCACAGAACCGCATACAATGTGGTATAATATAATGCTCTCATTCACATCGTGTATGTTTTATTGCACTATGCACATTCCCCATTTAGCCTCGTCTCTAATTCATCTGTGCCGCATAACGTTAAAATGAATCCCTGGTCCCATCACATGACCCTAAACTGTGACATTATTTTCCTAGCCGCACGACGAAAAATGGCACTGCATCATGATGTCCCCACTCAAGGGGACACCAAGTGTGGTATCAGTCACATGACATCCCATTTTTCAACACCTTCATACAGCTTGATTCTTGTAGTGATGTTGAGACTTCCTATCCTAGGCCTATCGCTTCACAAAAAAACCATTCACCTTATAGGACAATCAAGATACAAAAAATACTACTTTGTCTCGTGCGAGTGCCACACATGCACACCCCTTTTATCATTGGAACTAGTACCTTACCGTGACAACTCTTAGAACTACGTGTGGCTTGATTCTCATTTTCATGAGTTACATAGGAACTCCTCAGCACTTCCCTCATGGTCCCATCTTAACTCTTGTTTCCGGTCCCTTGACCTAAAACCTTCCTGGGGAACACAATGTAATCTATAATCTGAGTCCTCATTCACGTGGGTTTCATAATCACTTTACCATGTGTCCCTTTCCCTCCATACCGATCCATGGTCCGAGCTCTATGACCATAAACTAAGACCACTCTGCGTCCATGCCAGAAGACGTTAAACTGCACGACATCTTCCAGAACTATGTATGGATTGATTCAATTCTTCATGGGATATGTAGAGACACCCTGTCATTTAGCCTTGGGTATAGCCCCAGGAATCATAAATCCTATTCCTCCTCATTTCCAACCCCCTGGACTGACCCCTTGCGAGGAACTATGTAGCTTTAGCTTTTCCATGAACAAATTCAAGATGGCCCACAATGGAATTGGGAAGCGACAGCTCCCTCTCCAGAGAGGTCCTGTCTAAAAGAAAGAATGATCCATGATCAAACCGATGTTCCCATCTAATGTTCTTCCACCACAGTGGCAAAAATTCGAGAGTTTTGGATTCTGTTCGAACAAACCATCACTCTACATTACACACATTGCATGCCCCTTATTCAGACCCTCATCCTCTATCATGTATCTGGGATCCCCCTAACAGTATGGATGCTCGACCTATAGCCCACCTATTGTCCGGGGCTAATGTTCTGGAAGACCAATGGATGACATTTTGAGTCATGCCCCGTGTTTTGAATGTGGTCAGCGGTTGGCCTTCATTTTCTTTCCCCATTCTAGGATAATATAATAAGTATTCTATGTTTTGAAGGCAGTAAATAGTTATTCTTTATTTTAACTCCATCCCCACAGTGTTCTGAATCCTGGGTAGCATGATTCGACCCTTCCAATCCCATCTGTTCAGATTGATTCCAATGCCCTTTTCATTACCCTATCCCTGCACAAGAGCACTCTGGGAAAACAATAATTCAGCTGTTATGAGAGCTTAAATCTCCAGTCAGGTCTCCCATTTCCTCACAGAAATTTGGGCCGGTTGTTCAAACCCCGAATTCCCAAATCTTGGGTTCCACTCCAACATTTGGATGGGGGTGATAAGGTGGTCATCCCTTGTTTCTCATTTTCGGACCGACCCACGTGAGCTTAGGGAATGATCGATGGGCGCTCCAAAAATATCACAAGACTATAATAAATTAATATAAAAAATTGAACTCATGCATAATATGACATCAAACAATCAAATCATTAATGTATCTTTGTGGTTTAGTAATCATTACAGTACCTAAGGTTCGTTTCCCCCCATGGAGGGGTTAACCTCGTCAAAAGAGCATAATTTCTCTGCCACCCTATGGCTAGTGGCGTCCAGGGGTTGTTGCCGCCTGTTCATCTCCTGCTCCTCCTTGGAAGTGATGCAACACAATTCATCAGCCGCAATCTGGGCCCACTCTACGTTGGTCTGAATGATGGTCATCTGCTCGGAAGCTCAATTCATTCCCCCTTCAGCCTCTGCCAACTGGGCTTTTATCTATGATAAAAGCTCAAATAGCACATAAAGGGAAGCGTAATGCTCATCTTTCTGGGCCTGTAGCTGTTGAACCTCATCTTCACCCTCTTGGAGCCACTTGATGTTTACTGCTTTCCTCCACTACCAGACAAAATTGGGGCTCTGATCATACTCCCGAATCCTTTCCTTCATAAGATCTCAGAAGAGCATGTGGGGATGCTAGGAATCCCCTCCCCCAGCATATAGTTCACGTAGTTACAAGAAAATTCAATCAATATCATCAAACCATAGTGCTTGGGGGTGTCATTGATGAAGCACATGATCATATTCCATGATCAGTGACAGACTATCTTTCTATCCTCTTCGTCAGAGGCTGTCTCATCCTAGTTGGCACGATAGGTAGGCTCATATGTGGGGAATGCCCCAAGGAACTCTTCCCTAGGGTCAAATTCTGGTGTTTGATTGGGCATGGAGAGACCTGGACTATCTGACTGATCCTCATCATTAGATCATACGTCAATGATCTCGGGTTCAGCCCTGCTGACTATCCCACCAGTGATCTAGAGCATCGCCGCTCGGTCAGTTTGGACCTCCGCATCCACGACCACCATAATTCCTCTGGGGAGGACACCAACAGAAGCCCCGATCAACCTCTCCAAGGAGAGCCACTCCATCTAAAGAACTGTACGTGCCAAAAAAATTACATGGATGTCAGTAAATATTGTTAGGGGATGACAGTCATAAAATTGGCTGAGAGGACTTATAGAGATCAAATTCCTGGTCTCGTTCTTTGGTTGATGTCGTTGAGACCCCGAAGCATGGCCCCCCGTATATGGTCAGAAGGTATGAAAACTCCAGAGGGGTCACTTAAGGTGTCGTATCCCTGCTGGACACAACAATAGATGCGGTGGAAGACATAAATCTAGAAGTTCCCAGATCTGCATCCACTGTGAAACGAGAATGATTTTTGTATATAATACTCTCCTGCATGGTTCAGATGTTAACAAGGAGTCTGTAATGACTTCACAACAAGTCAAAAAGAAGGGGGTTATAGATTATTTTTACCTGAAGGGCCTCTTCAAATTCTTCATGATCCGAATCTTGATCTCAAACATATCCCTCCTCCAATGGGATCCCTCTCTCGGCCTTGTCTCCCCAGGAGGACTCTTCAAATTATTCCGGCTGTGGGAAGAACTCTCTTAAATCAGCAGCTGACAACTGAGGGGAAGTAGTGGGGTATAGAATCACCTTGAAACGGTCCATCCTTAGATTAAGGGAACCTCGAGAATGCACAAAGTCCTCTAGCTCTACCAGGTACTGCTCGGCCTTCGCCTGGGTCACCGCAAAGCCGGCCTGGATAGGGCCTATCCCCGGTAAATCCATCGTAAGACGGTTCAAGTGCTGTCACAACTCGACGAGGTCGAGGAATTGACGGTTGACTTCCTAGATATCCCAAGCCTCAAAGAAGACAACATTCTCTGGCATGTCGATATATCTTAACCGCTTCCCCGGAGCCTCGGTAGGTATCCTGCGAAATCCTCTGGACGGCCTCCCCTCTGTATGGCACTATTCTTATGTAACCTTTGGTACCGCTATCACTAATTATGGCTATTGCCTCACCCCCAACTGGTGCGGGCTTCTCTTCCATGGAAACCTCGACACTGTGAGATTCCCTTGCTGCTTTCCGGTCCCAAACCCAAGGTCGGCGACGTTCATCATCACCAACCCAAATGGTTGGTTGCTTCGGCACTCCCCTGGATAACCCTCCCCCTAGCTTATGGAATACTCCTTCACCAGCCCAAAGGCTGCAGTAGGTAGAGGCAGTTCATTACGCATCTTCCCATCTCCCCGTGTGAACATGAGCCACATCTACCTCATCACACACGGGTGTTCCTCATGGCGTACCTCCAAATAGATCCACATGGTCAGTCACTTCATGCATCGAAATTGCCCTGCAAACCTGTGTGGGGTGTACGGCTCGCGGAGGGGCTCACGATCCACCCTTTCCAACTAGAATCCACCTCAAAAGTCTAGGAGATATGCCTGGTTTTCTTCTATTCCCTGGCCATCACCTATGAACACCCCTATCGACAATGGAAACTGGTGAAAATTGAACTCTTCCACCTTCCACACCCGTTTCAATATAAATGGTGTGGTGAAATTGGCCATAAAGCTCCCCGCAGCATTTAGGATTGATGGGCATAAGATTGATCCCGGAGGTGATATGGGGTTTGGGTACTCATAAACCCCCCTAATATGTGCCGTAATCTACCCTTACAGAAGGTGGAATGTCCCACATACCCTCTGTGGCCTCTTCCCCTCGCTAATATGCCATACGGATGAAGACTTCATCCCTCAGCACAAAACCATAAAAAGGCATCCTTTTACATAGTGGGTAGTTATTCTAGCTCTCCGACAGCAGCGACACCCATGAATCTGGTTAGAGTGACTTTAGAATAACTCCCCTAGGCCTAGTCTATTCTCCATCTCATCACTATGGGCATTATCTAAAAGAACCCCCACGACAGCTTCTTGATGAGACATTTAGTTTTAGAACGTGGACGATTTTCGATTTGGTTCGTGAATCTCGTTCGTGAAGAGTGTTCCTCGACAGCATTCACGAAGTCTGATTGTAGAGTCCTACTTATGCTTTCATGCACAGGATCGTGAAGCGCTGTTGCGGAGTGAAAAACCCATTGTGCACCACGAAGAGAAGGCCCGATTTGCGGAGAGAAATTGTGGTGTTTGCATAGCTTCGCGTATCGAGAGTGCAAAACGAAAATATCACGAAGAGGGGAAATAAAAAAAGAGAGGTCATCTCCCCTTTATATAGGTGACTCCCTTCAGAACATCACAGTGCGTCAATTTCACACCGAGCATCACAACACTCTCAGACTATGCATCGCTGATCCACCTCGCGAGCCCTCTTCATGATACAACTTCGCGAATGACCATAGATTTTGGCAATTGACACTCAAACTTCAACCCTTGATTTCTTTGCGGATCTATGTCTGGGGGGGGTATTTGTTGGGGACAAAATGGGAGAAGAATACGAACAAATGGAAAGCCATAAGGGGCTAGCATGTGAAGTCCATTCACGGATCCCCAATCACACTGTGCCCACCATTGATCAAGGAGGCAGGTCACTCTGCAAGCAGATTTGATGTTGGCGAGCCCGCCGCAGAGTAAAAAGGCAGGCCACTCCGCGAACAGATTTGACGTTCACGATCCCTCCATGGAGCAAGGAGGCAATGATGCTCTGTGACCACATTTGATGTTCGAGAGAAATCCACAGAGCAGGCTCCTTCATCACACCAAGTGATCTCTACTTCGCGGTTCCTCTCCCTTATATATACTGGACTCCACCCCAATTCTCATAGAGGATCATCTGACCTTTCAAATTTCAAGCTACTGAATCGAAAAGAGCCTTATGCTCTGCTAACCATGAGTTGTGCGAGGTTCTTATGCTCTGTGAAGTTCCTACCATTTTGTCTTGTTTTAACCCCCTATTTCATGAGGGATGCCTTTCGCGGAGCCTAAGGGATTCCGCGATGGAAGGGGATCCCTAAGGGGACTTGGGTCATCATATAGAATTTATTCTTTATGAAACACCAATCATGTACACATGATCCATATGCCAAGGAATCGTCACTGTACTTCACGAAGAACATAGCTTCACAATACCTTGCTTCGTGAGGCACCTTTGCTCCACAAGGCAGTGCTCCATAAAATATTTTACACTATGTGAAGTACCTCCCATATGCACCTATACCCAATTCTTAGGCTGAGGTGCACCACTTCGCAAAGCACACGCCTTTGTATGTACCGCCCGCCTGGCGGAGCAGCAGAGCTCCACAGGGCCCCTGCCTATGAACCCCTCTACTTTGCAATTCCTTTTCCTGTGTGACCCTCTAGGTTTTCACGATGTGATTTCAAAGTCCCTTGGACGATACTTCCCATTACGTTGATTCGCCTCACGCTTCTTCTCATATGCATGCTAACAGCTATTACTTCTTTGCATAGCCATGATAACGTGGATCCCTCAATGGTTTTCTCCATAACACCACCTTTCCATGGCGTTGCCTGTTCCTTCTCTTCAACAAGGAGCAGAGGGAACCAGTTATGTAAGTCTTAGGGGTTTGAAGAAAACCCACCTCATCCTAGCTGTAGGACGTTAAACCGCCAAGCCCCATCATCCTCATAACATGACGTAAAACTGTGGCCTCGCCCCATGCCTCGCACGCGGGGTGCCCCCACCATTGAAATTATCGATGCCCACTGGTCTCCATGAGGTTGAGATATTCCCTCATAGGGGATGATATCCTCCTTATTAGAGTGGCGTTTGTCTGTGGGGAAAGGGAAACCTCTCTGGTGTAAGCCCCTCTATTTCTTCTAGGATGTATCATCCCTACTCCTCCTTTCTACTTCAGTCCCAAGGAGTAAGGGGTGGGGGGTGAAGACATCAGAGGCCTCCATTTTTCGGTTCCAAAACCCTCTTCTATTGGGCTTTGATTCCATTGGGCCTCTATCTTGGAGAAATTCCCAACCTCTTCGTGCCATTAACCATGCATAATCCCCTGTTTTCTCTTTGTGTTGTGATCATGTGTAAGCCCCACTACACATCCCACTGATTCACCTTTCACGATGTGATTGTCATGTCTCTTTTATCTCTTGTTTCTCACACTGAGAATGACTCATGTGGGCTAAGAGTGAGAACCGACCATGACATATTCTCTAGGTATCCTAGAGTGTAATCCCCACACATCCACATGATCTATGAGGTTTTTGATCCTTTCTAAGGGAAGGTATGTAGGAAGCCTCCACGTGGTTCAATCCCACCAACCATTGGTCGCTCCAACCCCCTTCACATTAGTTCACAAACTCTTTGGGAAGCCTAGAGTGTAAACCCGACACTGCCACCTGAACTACAAGGTCTTTTATCTTTTCTAAGGCAAGGTATGTAGGAAGCCTCCACGAGGTTCAATCCACGCACCCATTGGTCACTCTAACCCCCTTCACGTCGGTTCACCAACACTTTGGGAATCCTAGAGTGTAAGCCCCACACTGCCACCTGAACGACGAGGTCATTGATCCTTGCTAAGGCAAGGTACATTGGAAGCTTCCATGAGGTCCAAGACCACCACCCATTGGTCGCTTCGACCCCCTTCACATCTATTCACCAACAGTCTGGGCTGCCTGGAGTGTAAGCCCCACACCCACCTAAACTATGAGATCTTTGATCCTTGCCAAGGCAGGGTATGTGGGAAGCCTCCACGAGGTTCAAGCTAACAACCGTCGGACCCCAGGTCATCCTTCACATTGGTTACCGCCCAGCTGAACTATGGGGTCTTTGATTCTTTCCAAGGCAAGGTATATAGGAAGGCTCCCTCAGGTTCAAGCCCACCATCCATTGGTCATCCCGAGCCCCTTCACATGGGTTCGCCCCATCCCGAATTACGTTAAGCTGTGGAAATCATTCAGTGGAAAGCCGTTTCAACTCCATTCAGTGGTAAGCCGTTGTCATTCCATTCTGCGGTAAGATGATGTCACTCCATTCAGTAGTAATCCATTTTTACCCCAATCATTGGTAAGCCATCGTCAGATGAACTACATGGACATTGATTCCCTACCACGGGGATACCTAGGAAGCCTCTTCAAGGATCAATCCCAAAAACATCATCATCCTCATGGAAGTTCAATCCCATTCGCCATCCACTTCTTTCAACTACTTACTCATCCATACTGATTCTTACACGGACCGCCACATCCTGGGAGGATCATTCCACCTCATACCCCATTCCCCTCAACCATAACAGGGAATTAAACCATGCATTGGACTCAAATGCAGTCTTCCCTACAGCGGTTTCACCCATCAGATCCACTCTAGTCAGTGTTCTAATCAGTCTGATCCATCTCTGCTGGATAATAAACTTGCGGCATAACCAATATTAAACATGGGTATATGAGGAAAACCTAAGATACATTCCCATGAAAAATGTTTCCCCACATTCGATGTGGGATGCCTTGGGATTCCACACCCTCGAGAAGCCCTACAATAAGGGACTAAAGTAAGACGTGCCAGTGTCCCAGCGTCCAGACATGCCGGTGATGCCAACCATGACTACTCCCCTGACCGAAGGATGCTCCCCTGACCAGACCCTTTGGAATGTCCCGACACAAGCTGTGTAATTAACTGGTGTCCATGAAGATATGGCGCTAGGAAGAGTTTCACGAAAAACGTATTAAATCTATAAGGGAGACCCATACTAGGAAATGTGTTCTGAAGAGGAATCCATGGAAGGAAAAACTGAAATCCCATCATCTTTTTTCGATCAAGGAGCAGAAGTACCTAAATAAGGAGCGGATGCCACCCGCCTTTGGAATGTGGGAATGAGGGGCAACAGACTGCGCTACCATCCCCCAAACGAGACGGACATGCACTCCCCCGACGAAAGCATCTGAAACACATATATATCAGTTATATTCTTAAAATATATCCTCAAAATGATCCATATTAAATATAAATGAAAAAAAATTATCATATCACTTCACAGAGGTGGTTTTCCACATATACGCACGAGGGATGCTATCGTTTACCAAAGGATTTAATGGTAAGAATGTAGAAATGAAATTATCATTATACATGTATAATTCGGTCATAAAAATAATATAGAAATAGTAATCCCATTACAAAACCCATCCCTAAAATATGTTAGTGAAAATTTAATTGCATCTATATGTGGAGACGGTATGTCGTACATATACACATATGACAATTTCACATCCCATTTGATGGGAAAGAGGGTTTATAATGATTTTTTTAATAAATATAATAATATTTAATTATATTTTGGATACTGAAGTTATTTTTTATTGATAATATAATAGATTTAGATGAGGTAAAAGAAAAATTTAGAGGAAAGTGATCGGTTTAGGAAATTACCACTTCATTGAAATAACTCCTTTAGATCTCCAATAAGGGGTTTAAGGTTTGTATTTTGGGAGGGAAAATCCACTATGATTTTTCAGGTAAGTGGATTAGATAAATATCAATATTTTAGTCAATATATAAGGGAAATAGTGTTGTGAACAATAAAAAAGGATTCCATTTTATATTTCAGGGAGAGTCACTCATGGAATTTCATAAAATTTTAAATTAATATATATTAATTTTAAATTCCAAATAAAAAACAACATAAAATATTAAAATTTAAGCAGAGGAAGAGTCCAAATCATATAATATAATAATATTTTTAAACTTTTTTATCACATTTTCCCTCTTATCTTTTAGTTTTATCCCCTCATTTATCATTTTTTCAATTAATATAAAATTAATGTTTTCTACACATTAAGGATTATTAATGTTAATATACAATGAAAAATTTATAATAAATGGAACTTGGTTTATTTTTATAATGACACCTATTATTGTTTCTCAAAATAATATTTTTATGTATTTTATGTAATTTAATAAAATATTTTTTATTATGAAAAATAATTAATTACATTTTTAACACTTTTATATTATTTACCATTAAATGAATCTAGAAAAAGGGTGAATTAAAATCTAATGTCATAAAAATTAAAAAGTATTTCATTTAAATCTATATAATTTGTAGGACACATTAGATCATTCAAATTGCATCACTTTTAATGTATTTAATATTTTTTATTATATTTTCTATTCAATATAGAAATACTTCATTGACATTTAATAAGAAATTAATGTCATTATGTAAAAAAAACCAATATTTTGTTAAAAATTTCATTATTATCAAAATAGGTACTTATATTCATTCATAACATTCATTTAAACCTATATGGACAATAAGAGATATTAAAAACAAAGAGTGTGACATTTTGGAACATTCATTGATTTAAATATTATATTGGTCATTTTCATGAACAAATTTCTATTAAACAAATAAATATAGATATAAATATTACAATGGTTTAATTCTAATACTAAAAATAAGAATTATATAAAAAAGTATTTATTTACCAAATTTTCTAAACCAAGATGAACCTGGTTTAACATTTAAAGGGGTGATAAATTTTACCATAGTTACTATTCATATTGAAAAAAATAAATGGGTATTATATACCACGTTTTAATAGAATTTTTCTAAATATGTGACTAATTTTATATAAATAAATACCTATAAAAGGCATAAATGAAATATAATGTAAGTGTGCAATATGAGAAGAAAACTAATTTAAAAAAAATATTTTTTATGAATGTAAATATATTTATTATTATACAATATATAATGAAAAATTAGATGAATGCTAATTTTTCTTAAATAAACACAATTAATTATAATTATTCACCAATAGAGATAAATTTAATTTATTTTGACAAAAATACATTTCTCACATAAAAATAGTTTGTTTTCAAAAAAAACTACTCATTTATTTTCAATAGATTTTTATTTTTATTTAAAATTAATTTTAAAAAAATGAATTTATTGAAGAAATTTGAAAAATAAATATTTTATAAATTTATTTAGTAATATTCATAGCTTCCAATACAATTTTTAGTATATGTAAATATTTTATTAGTATATTGTAGTTCATTTAAACTTGTTTTTGTGTGTGGCGAAAGCTATTGAAGAAAAAAAATTATTTGAAAAAAAAATTCTTAAAATATTGAGGTGTTATATTATACCACCTTTAAAGTGAGTTCACCCTCAAAATAACATTACATAAATATAAAAAAATGAGGATACTTCATTCTTATCATATTATCATGATCCCATGTAGCTTCCTCACAATGGTGGTTTCACTAGAAAAACATTGACTAGGTGAGTTGTCCTGTTTTATAGAACATTATATCTATGAAATATCATCTAAATTAGTTATTCCTATAAAAATATGTCATTCCCTAGTGGTATGAAATTTAAGTTAAATAAACATGAAGTATCATGTATGTACTTCCATATGATAAATACGTGGAGGAAATAAAGACCTTGAAAGAATTTGGTTGTTTCACCAATTGATATGATACCATCCCTATATGATCCATAATTTCAAAAGGACCAATATACCAAGGGATTTACATGCCCTTATTTACAAATATCATCACCCTCTTTTAGGGATATATTTATAGGAATAAATATTCACCAACATCAGACTCTAGATATTTCCATAGATTGTCTTCCCAATTTTTTATTGGCTCTTAGATACACTTATGTGTTATTGAATTGATTTAATCTTCTCTTCTATTTCCATATATTGACTAGGTCTCTATACCTTTCATTGTCCAAAATTATTCAAGAAAATTGGAGTTCTACTAATACTACCATATAGGGCTTCAGAACGAACCATCAAAATCATATAGTAACAAAATTTCACTGAAGGATGGTGTTGACCTCAAACACCCTTGGAATCCATAGAGAAATATCTAAACTTTTCTTATCTAGTTTTAATGGTCCTGTCAGAGATACCATATTTCTAAGAACAGTAAGAAATACTAAAACATAACTCTGTATCTATATCCTACTAATTACTTCTATAAAAATTTTATGTAAATCATAGATTCTAATAAGATACAATTAGTAATTGAAATCCATGATACATTACCACATCATTAATTAATAATGGATCGATTTGGTCAACATATAAATATTCTCTAATGTAAAAAAAGTGTTCTAAGTTCATAAATAAATAAAATACCAAAAATATATCATTTTTACCTTATATTTCATGGAGTCCTAATGATGAAATATATGTTGATTTCTTCCCATTTACATTATGGTAGGGGTAATTTTTATATAATCCCATTATGAATATATCTCTTAGAATTAACATTCAAACATACCAATAACCATGAAACATTCTCTGAAATATCTCTCTTTAATTTATCCCACCAAAAATAATATTTCATACCTTTTTAATTCTTTGTACTTCTAGGATAAATGGATTCGGATGAACTATGAGATTCATTCAAGAAATCCTTCCACAAATTTGGTATTTATGGGAAACATAAATAGTTTTCAAACCTTATTCGTCCATCATAATCATATTTTAACTCAAGGATATTTGTCTTCATCATTTATAGATATGCATTTTCCTTATGCGCCTATTTATTTATAACATATAAATATGGTTTAAAACTAATTTGTGGAATATAATATTTCTCCACTTCTATTAAGATGTCAATATTCATTCATTTTGAGTCCAAAAATATTGGATCTTTTGTCTTCCTCATCATAGATAATTTTGCATGAAACTTTTTACATAGAGAATCTTCACCATTATTCTCTTTCTAAAGGTTGTAATTCATTGAGTAGTCATATTATTTAATCATATCAAACTATATTTTTTGGTGTAAGACCAAGGATTTTTGAGTGAAAATATACTATAAAATTTTTTGATCAGTGAATATGATGAACCATTCACTATAGTGATAATTCCTCCATAACATTATTACAAAAAATTACTACAACTTACTAAAAATCATGAGTTCTAATTTTCATTATGGACCATCAATTATCATGACAAATAATCTATAATCATATCATTATGTATGAAGACACATCCCAATCCCTTCATTGATGCATAAATGTATTGTAATGTCTTGTATTTTCCGTGTATTAATTTTAAATAATATATGGAATAATTTTAAGAACAATTGTAGAGACGAAACATCATTAAGAGGCCCTGTGAGCCTAGAATGGTTGTTTAAACTTTTATTAACATAAGTGATTTGGCATTTTTGTATGGTTGTGGCAGTTTCCCGATGGATACTCGGATTAAAACTGAGGGCACCATTTCAACTAGGATGATGACATTACCTAAGAACGAACATAACATTGACTAGTGTGGGTTGAGGAAAAAGGTAATTTTTGTAATTTTTTGTAAAATAAAATAAAATAAAATAATTTGAAAAGCTTATTTTATTTATGAACATTTGAAACAGCGCAACGATGATGCAACTATTTCGATAATTAATGACACAACATGATGACTATGAAATAGAAATTCTAACTCATTAATGCCACTATGTTAGGGAATTTTTAAACAAATTACCTCCATTTAATGGGTTAATTGATTGTTGGTTGTTGGAAGGAAAGGTAGGGAAACTCTGGAGAATCTATGGAGATTTGGGGAGAAATCTCAGTAACGAACAATGATGAATCCAAATTGTGAGTCACTACACCAAAGGAGTTGAAGGATCACTATGACGATGGAAGTGAAATCCCTTTATCAGTGATCAATCCCTTCTCAGGGTAGGGGTTATGTTTTAAATTATTTCTTCCCAATCCATTTAGTTAAACGTCCAATGAAAATCATCCCATGAACTAGTTGACCTGCACATCGTCATTCTTGTGGGAGGGATTTTCATTATCAGGTTCGTTCCTGGGGATTATTTTTTCATGTTTGGATTTTTATAATTTACCCCATTTAATAATCTAATTAGAGCGGATTAACACTGTGATGAATGACACCAGAGGTTTTCTTTACCTTGTAGTTTTATTTTTTTCCCTCCCTCTTCCCCGTGTTCATTATGTTCTTCTCGAAATATGAATGAGGAATCTTTGCATGCCAAAGTCTTGGAAGAACGATCCCAAAACAGAGATCTAACATCATGATGTCATAATGTTTGTGTGATGACGATAGAAGTAGAGGAATTGACATGGTTTAGGAGTTCTCATTATTCGAGGGTTCTTTGTGCGGGTGCATCAAAATTTTGTTGGGACTGAACGGAGACCTGAAACCGATTGAATTGGATTTTTGGTGTTTGAGAGACCTAAACCATTGAGTTTCATGAAGATGGAATGGCTAGATCAAAGAACATAGCATCACAAGAGGTGTGTAGGTGAAGAACATTGATTCTGGAAATTTTTGAAGAATATGGCGTCTATCCCGAAGAACAGGCCGGGTGGGACTGACTTAGTAGAGGATAGGGTTCCGTGATGTAGGAAGCCATGACACGGTCTGTTCTACAAATAAAAAAGTGTGTGGTTCCTTATGAGGGACTCATCATGTATCTCAGACTATACATAGACACGAGGTCAAATGCAAGACTGTCTACTCCACCACACAGCCAGACTAGGCCGACTGCACGGGTTAACTAATGTATCGGTTAAAATTGATGACATATACAGGTTGTGGTCGTGTATGGTCACACAACCACTCACAGGGAGTGTACCCTAGTTACTTCAACATGGTGTTTCATCTGCCCTGTAGGTCGTGTACTTACCTTTCTACACGGCATGTTCCCTCTGACTCGGGACTTTACAAAAGAGTAGTACTCGGAGTCACGAAACATGAATTGTGTCCCCTTCTACACACCATGGATATCCTAGAAACATGGAATGGTCTCATGGAAAACCATTCCATAGACAATCTTACTTTATTTTAGTGCCCATTTTTCTCATTCCCATAATGGTCTGGTATCTATTTCATCCCTAAGAGTATGATCCCTTCTGCAAAACCTTCCGAGATAGAGTCAGGTATCCCTCTGAGATGCCCAGAGTGAGAGCCTCTATCGATTTTTAACCCTATGTAGAGTTAGGTGTCGATGCGACAAATCATACTGGATGTCGATCCTCTACCTAGAAGCTAAATCTGGAAGAGTTGGGGTATCTTCCATGGCCCTAGCAGTGTTCCTCATTTGTGTATCGTAATCTTTTTCCCACTCAATAGTGTTTTCTCCCAAAATGAATGTATCTATCTATATCTCATGGATTTTCTTGAAGAACATTAATTATTGGATATAAATAATCAGATCCATCAAACTCGTGGAGTGCACTCTCCTAGATGAGTGCTTCATGGATCCTTTGAAATAAATCCCTAGTAGGGGTATGCAGTTTTGTGACGTGTCTCTGGACTACAGTTTTGTGTTATGAGTATATATGGATTGTGTTTCTCTTACAATATGTTCAGTAAACATATACTATGTATATATTATATTACCTTTACCTATTGTATTTCTTGGTGGTTTTCGGGGAACCCTACTATGTATTTTTATACTCACCACTACACGGTCTTTTCCCACACGTGTCATATCTTGTGAAGATGACTGACTTTTTACAGAGTCTAGGGTAGACCAGGACCGGAATGAGCTTTCTGAGTTTCCTATAGGAGAAGGTGTTCCAATATCTTCGAGTAGTAGTCCCAGTACCTCTTAGTCCTTACAAAATGGACTTTACAGTTTGCAGACTCTTGTTTTAGGTGGGCATGTATTCTGACCCATTTTTACTTTATGTGATTTACTTCTGTTGTAATTTGATGGTTGGAATTTGTGGTATGCATACATTTTTTCCCTTAGTGGTTATTGCATTTTAGCATTTGTGGGCTGTTAGATGTGTGTGTGTGTGTGTGCATGTACATAAGAAATTCCTGCCATGTTATTGATATGCCTACCTGGTTGTTGTAACCAGCCCCTGCCCTATTGGAGGTAGGCATGGGGATTCGTCGTGCATGCCCTAATGGGATGGATCATGAATGATTTGTATCAGAGGTGGTCGGTTCAACCATAGTACAAATATTTAGTGATATAATTTTGGGGAAATATTGTTATGTGTTTTCAGTTTGGTTTTTAGGACATGGACACCAGTGTTTGTGCGGGCGACCAATGTATCAATACACCTGGAATCTCATAACTAGTACATTGACTCGGTTCATGAAAATACTTGTTTTGGGGAAATTAAAAGAATGGTACATGTAAAATATAGGAATGGGTTGTGTTTTCCATGTCATTTGTGTCTTCTATCCTCATATAATCGTTGACCATAGTACATCATTTTTTCCAGGATGCCTCTTTGATAAATACCCACTAGGATTCAGCAGTGAAATCACAAGGAAGATCCCCTCAGGGAAGAGGCTTCGATAAAGGGACCAGTTCCCCATGAGTTACCTCCAGGTGGTTCACTTGATACACCACTACCAGTGGATAAGCTCGTGTACCTGCAGTACTGACAGATGAGGGGCGCAGGCTGAGCATGCTGCATGAGTTCTAAATACAGATACCCATTAGGTTCCAAGGCGTGACCAACCCTCAGGTGGATGGGGACAATCTTGAGGTGGTGAAAAGAGATTTTAATTTAGTGAGGACACCAATGGACTAGATAGAGATCCCATGAGCAAGCCATCTATTGTGTTCAGCGGGATGGTGTTGGAGTCTGACCATAAAGACTCATGATTAGGAGACTCTTTTGAGGTTGTAGTTTGAGAGACTCATTAGGGTGGATTTATCTCTAGTTATGCTAAGAGAAGTGTATATCCAGGATCTTCTTTAGCTCTAACAGGGAAGTTTGATGGTGTCTTACTATTCATCAAGGTTCATCAACATTTCTAGGTACATAATAAATATGGTAACAGATCAGTACTTCAGAGATCAGACCTTCGACTGAGGTCAACAATAGGACATCCAAGATAATGTAATTCATCTATTAATTTCAACTTATGTAAGAGTTCTTGAGAGGTCCTTGGTGATCGAGAGATTTTTGGCGGAATAGAGGTAGTTGACGGTAGTCAGCAGTAGGCAGGCAGATGTGGAGACCTCGACAATAGGGAGATGATGTTAGGCACATGGTTTGGGATGTTGGTGACATAACAGGATGACCTAGTACATGTGATTGACATTCCAGGACTCTCAGGATAGATCTAGTTATCCTAGGGAGAGGTGGTGCTACTTTTGCAACAGTAGGGGACATCTATCTTGAAACTGTCCAACTCGTCGAACAACAGATAGAGTAGTGGTGGATGGACCACTGAGGGGGATGCAGAGAGTTGATCAGATAGACCCTCCAGGTAGAAGACGTGGAAGAGGATCACTAAGATCTTTAGGTGGTGGAGGATGCTTTGATCTACTTCCACTACCACCCCAAGGAGTTCCGTTCTAGGATACCGGAGGTAGGGTAAAAGGGTGGGGATAACTGCATGCGGCTGAGATGTATGACCCATGGACTCCATGGATGATCCCAGGTATGATATGTGTCTTCTATACATTATCTTCCATAGTTATAGACATAGGTTCTAGTAATTCTTTTCTTTCCACATGTCTGTGTGAATCCTTGAGATTCTGGTGGAGCCATTGACTCGACCCTTATTCTTGTAGAAACCAATGGGAGGGGACTTGATGATGACGCACCATTGTAGACAGTGTGATATTACCCTTGGAGATGAGATTTTGGGTTGGATCCTCTTGTTGGAAGCCTCGATGCCTTACTGCATCATTCTCAGGATGGATTGGATATCTTCAGTCCATGCATTGATTGACTGATTTAGGTGAAGAGTGCAGTGTGTCCACAATAATGGGATGAGGTTTTCCATTTTCGGTGAAAAGAAGACCCAGGAAGCACAGGATGGTCTCATGGTTAGGAGGGTGAATCCAATCAATTTTGAGTTTTCTAGCCTTACCCTTAGAGAAATAGATGTTGTGAGCATCCAGTTCCTAGTAGTTGTGGTGGAGTACGAGGACGTCTGTCCCAAAGATGTTCTAGGACTACCAGCCTGTTGTGAGATCAACTTTGACATCAACTTGTTGCCAGGGAAGACACTGATATCTTTTCTAGTATATAGAATGGAACCCATAGAGCTACATGAGCTAAGGGTGAACCTAGAGTATTTTTAGTATAATTGGTTCATGAGACCCATTTCTTCACCATGGGTGACCACAATTTTGTTTCCAAAGAAGGCAGATGGGAGTTTGAGGTTGTGCGGGGATTACTAGTGCCTGAACCAGGTGACAGTGAAGAACATGTATCCAATTATGAGGACCGAATAACTCTTCGATTATCTAAGAGGGAAATAGTGGTTATAGAATATTGACATTCGACCAGGTTACCAAAAGTTATGAGTACGGGATGGGGATATACCTAAGATGAATTTCAAATGCCGCTATGTTCAATATGGGTACCTGGTGATGCCTTTCAGCATGACGAATACCCCTACAGTGTTCATAGAACATATGAAATAGATCATACAACCATATTTAGACTGGTTCATAGTGGTATTAATTTAATACATCATTTTATACTCAGCATCGGAGGAGGAGCACACGAGACAAATGCGGATGGTGCTAGATGTACTCTGAGAGCACCTTCTATTTGGGAAGCAATTGATGTCCCAGTTCAAGATTCACGAGGTTCAGATTCTAGGAAATGTAATTTCAATAGACGGAGTAGTTTTGGACCCAGCCATGGAAGAGGTAGTGTCAGCATGGGAGCAACCTCAGAGCGTTAAGGAGGTCTAGAGCTTCCGTAGGTTGGCTGGATAATACTAGATATTCATTCCCGATTTCTCCTGGATTTCAGCATGGTAGACATCCTTGACCTGGAAGGAGAAACCCTTCATATTGACAGAGAAGTTCCAGTAGACTTTTGAGTAGTTGAGACAGAGTTTGATGAGCTCCCTGATCATGATATTGCTTGAGGAGGGTTTTTAGTACATAGTTTTCAGCGACTCATTAGGGACAATGCATGGTTGTGTCCTCATGTAGGGATAGGTTGTTATTGCTTATGGTTCATTCTATATGAGTCCGAACAAGAAGATCTATGCGACACATGATCTTGATTTGGAAGTGGTAGTTTTCAAATTGATGATGTGGTGATGAAACTTTATGGGTGACCAGTTTATCGTCTACTGTAATCACAAGATCCTCAAATATATCTTCTCATCGAAATATCTAAATGAGAGATAGAGGAATTGTCTAGTGTTCTTCAATGAAAACGATATCAAGATCATCTATACTCATGGGAATGGGAACAAGGTGGAAGATTCTCTTAGAAGGAGATCGAGCTCGTATATATTGAGTGATTTGATGGAGTAGTTGGCATCATTACAGTTATCCTTCATGGATTGAGAGGATGGGAATTACCTTCAGTTGATGCTTGTCACTATCTAATCATACATAAGGTTTGGGAGGCACAACATGGGGATGTTTATTGGTAGGATTTATGTGCTCAGTTATCCATAGTACATACCCCTAATGGATATTAGAAATGTGGGAATTATGTTTTTCTGTTCAAGGCATGAACTTTTGTACTAGTGCAACTTCAAGAGGAGGTCATGGGGGAGATTCATACAACCCCCTTGGTAGTACACCGTAGCGTGGTGAAGATTTACCAGGATCTTTGACAACAGTTCTGGTGGTCAGGAATTAATACGGCTGTAGCAGAGTTAATTTCTGGGATCCTAACATGCCAACAGGTGAAGGGTGAACCCTAGGTTCTAGTTGGTTTAGCTCACCCCTTGTAGGTAATAGAGTGGAAGTTGGATGAGATATCTATTGACTTCGTGATGGTCTTACCACGAAAATCCAAGGGGAAAAATTCCCTCTGGATGATCATTGAATGACTCACAAAGTCGTCCCACTTTTAAGACATTAGTGAGAAGTGCTCTGTGGAGGGTATAAAATGCCTCAAAATGCAAGGGATAGTTTGGATTCATGGTTTCCCATCAACGATAGTCTTAAATCATGATGGCCATTTCACATCCCGGTTGTGGAAGGGATTACGTGAGGCATTTGGGACCCAATTACGTTTGAGCACAATGTTCCATCCCCATATAGATGGCCATATTTATAGGACTATTCAGGTTCTGGAGGATATGTTACGAGCCTATATTTTAGACTTTCTTCATAGTTGGGAGGAAAACCTACCACTAGCGGAGTTTTCATACAACATTTACCACTCCACCATTGGTATGGAGCTGTTTAACGCTTTATATGGGTGACCATGCTAGTCATCGGTCTGCTGGACCAATCATGGAGAGTTAGAACATAAGCATCCAGAGGTTGTGTGAGCTACCACTGAGATGGTGCATATCATCCAGGAATAGATGAAGACTACACAGAGCCAGAAGAAGTCTTATGGGAAAATAATATAGAGATCATTGGAGTTCAAGGAGGGAGACCACAACTTCCTTTTGGCATCACCTCAATGGGGGTTATGGAGATTTGGTCAGGGTGAAAAACTATCTCTGAGGTTCTCAAACAATTCCAAATACTACACACAATTGGAGGGGTGGTGTACCACTTAGCTTTACTGCTGTAGTCGCACAGGGTACATGATGTCTTCCACATGTCGTAGCTGAGGAGGTACATTCTTGTGCCGTCGCACATCATCAACTGGGTGGAGCTAGACATCGAGGATGGAGTGCACTTTGCTGAGTACCCAGTGGATATCAAGGATCAACAAGAGATGATCTTTCTTGGGAGATAGATTCCTTTGGCATGCAACCAGTAGTATCTTGAGAACCTCCAAGAGTGAACATGGGACCGAGAGGCTACGATCCATTCCCAGTCCCACATCTTTTTGAGTAGCCCATGTTTTTGATTTTTTGGGATGCAAATCCCCAAGGTTGAGAGAATTTAATTTCTTGGATTTTCCATTTATCATATTTAAATATTATATGGAATTATTTTGAGACCAAGAGAATAGACGACACATGATTCTGAGGCCCGGTGCACCCAGAATGGTTTTTTGAACTTTTTTTAAAAGTTATGTGAGTTGGTGTGTGTGCATGGTATTGGTAGTTTCCAAACAGAAGCTCGCATTAAAAATCAGGAGGCAACGTTGTGTCAGGGATGACGACTTTACTTAAGAATGGGACTAACCTCGACTAATGTAGGTAAAGGTAAAAAATTAATTTTCGGATGTTTTTAGTAAAATAAAATAAAATAAAATAATTTGAAATGTTTATTTTATTTGGGAAAGCTTGCTAAAATGCAATGATGAGGCATGTGTTTTGATAATTAAAGACACAACATAATGAATCTGAAATAACAAAGCTAACTCATTAATTCCACAACATAACAGAATACAGAAACACATTACCTCCATTTAATGGGTTAATTGAATATTGGTCATTGGTAGGAAATGGAGAGAAACATTGGAGGTTTCTTGGAGCTTTGGGGATAACTCTTAACAACGGATAAAGAAGAATATAATGTGCGAATCAATATCCTAAATGAGTTGAAGGATCTCAGTGGCAATGGTAGCGCAATCCCCTCATAAATGATTGATCCGTTATCAAGGTAGGGGTTATGTTTTAAATTGTTTCCTCCATTTTCATTAAATTAAATGATGAACATGAATCCACCCATGAACAGGTTGAACCACTCATCGTCGTTCTTGTAGGATGTAAATTCTTTATCGTGTTTGTTCATGGGGAATCTTTTTTCATGTTTGAATGTTATTAATTTTCCCAATTTAAAAAATCAAATGGGAGCAGATTAATTCCTTGACGAATGACAGAGGAGGTTTGTTCCTCCATGTTGTTTTTTTCTTCCTCCATATTCCTTGTGTTCTTCCTGTTCTTTGTGGGGATATTAATGAGGAATCATTTAGCACCTGTTTCTTGGCACAATGATATCAAAATAGAGATTCGAAATCATGATGACCTCGAGGAGGTTTGATGGTGATAGTGGCAGATGAATCGACATTGTTGAGTAGTTCTGGTTCATAGATAATTCTTCATGCGTGTGAATTAGAACATGTTTTTAGTGCTGACCGGAGGCACAAAACTGATGGAATAAACTTCGTGATGTTTGGGAAACCTAAAACCTTGAGGTTTATGGTGGTAGGATGGATGGAGTGAAGAGGGGAAGATAATGGGAGTTGTACCAATAAAGAATATAGATTCTAGAAATTTCAGAAGAATAGAACATGTATCCAGAAGAACACGTCATGTGGGAATGGCTTAGCAGTGGATCAAGTTCCACGAAGTAGGAAGAAATGAAATGGTGTGTTCTCTGAAGAAAAAAATGTATGGGTCCTTACATGTGACTCACCATGTATCTCAGATGATACACAAACACAGGGTGGAGTATATGGCCTTGTACTCCACCACACTGCCAGACCAGGATGACTACATGGGTTACCCTGTGTACCGGTTATAAGGGATGACATACAAGGGTTGAGGCCATGTAGGAGCACATGACCACACACATGGAGGGGACCCCGATTACTCAGACATAGCGTGTGGTCTACCCAACATGACATGTACTTACATTTCTACAAGGAATGTTCCCTCTAACTCGGGCCGTTACACACATGCAGTACCCAGAGTCACGAAACACAGCGTGTGACCCCTTCAATACGACGTGTTTATCCTAGAATCATGGAATGGTCGTTTTGTCCACCGTTCCGTGAGCATGATTCCTTTGGGTTAGTGACCCTTTTTCTCATTCCCCTAAAGGTCATGTATCATTTCCATCCATAAGAGCATGATCCCTTCAACAGGACCTTCCGACATAGAGTCTGGTGTCCCTTTGAGAGGCCCGGAGTGAGATCCTCTATCTATTATTGACACTAGATAGATTTAGGTATCGATGTGACTAATCCTACAAGACATTTATTCTCTACCTAGAAGGTGAATCTAGATAAGTTTTGGTATCCTCCAAGGCCCAGGTAGTGATCCTCATTTGTGCATCGTGATCTTTTCCAACTCAAGAGTGTGTTCTCCTAGAATGAGTGTACCTATCTATATCTCATGAATTTTGCGGAAGAACAGTACTTATCATATGTAAATTATTAGAGAAATCAAACTCATTATGTGAGTTCTTACAAATGAGTGCTTCATGGAACCTTCGAACACTATCCCTTGCACGGGTTTCCAGTTGTGTGACATGTCTCTAGACTACAGGTCTGGGTTTTTAGTATATTTGGATTGTGTTTCTCTTACAATATGTTCATTAGACATATAATGTGTAGAGATGACTGTACATTTACCTTTTGTATTTCATTGTGGTTTTTGGGGTCTCCAACTGAGTATTTTTATACTCACCCCTACACGGGATTTTCCGGCACGTGTCATGTCTTGTGCAGACGAGTGACCTTTTGATAGAGTCCAGGGTGGACCTGGATCAGACCGAATGTTTTGAGATCCCTACAGGATGATGTGTTCCTATGGTTTCATGCAGTAGTCCCAGTACATATTTGTTCTTATAGGTTGGACATTATAGTTTTAAGACTCTTGTTTTTTGTGGGATTTTATTTTGGCCCTATTTTACTTTCTGCACATTACTTCCCTTATACTCGGTTGGTTTGGATTAGTTGTATGGATGCATTTTTTTTCATAATGGTTTTTACATTTCAAAATTTGTGGCCTTAGAGATGTGTGCATGTGTACGGATACTTAGTAAATGCCTCCCATGTTAGTGATATGCCTACTCGGTGCTAGTCATCATCCCCTAGCCTATTGGAGGTGGTCTTGGGGAGTCACATCACATGCCCGACTAAAACACTTTGTGACATGTATAATAAAAACTAGTCTCCAACAGTTGTGCCAACAACCCTTATCTATAGTTCATTAAAAAATTTATCACATTTATCTTTCCAAAAGAAAATTGTTCCCTTACAAGTTAACGTGTTCATTAGATTCGATCTGTAGAAAAAATTTACCCAAAATATACCCATAATATCAAGAAAAACTATGAAAAATATCGATCTCAGTCATAGTTGTTGATTTGGTTAATGTTAAATAACTTCTGTCTTTAAAGGGTCTACAGATATAACCACATATGAAATTATATGACCCAATTGTGAAACAACTTTCATAAAAAATCACACTTCAAAAATTTTACGAAATGTTTTTCATTCCTCATGGTCCTAAGCACAATACATAGGTAATATTCTGGAACATTCTTTCTCTATAAATATATAATAATTCATTCTATAAACACCCTAATAAAGTACTATAGCTATTATCTAAATAATGTATTCATTAAACATTAATGACAGTGTGGGAATTAGTAAGACCACATGGAATAAATATAAATTCATAATTTCCTTTCATTGTACATAATTTTTTCTTAAGTATATCCTCTTTATTGACCCTCAATTGATGATATCTAGAACAAAGATCAATCTTGAAAAAAGTATTGAGATCCACAAAATTGATCAAACAATTCATCAATATGGAGAATATAATACTTTTTTCTGTTAGTGATCTTGTTATGATCTCAATAATCAATACATAGTATAATTGATCCATCTTTCTTCACAAAAAATAGGTGCACCCCAAGGTGGCACACATGGATAAGGGAATCCCAAGTAAATAATTTCCTATATTTATTCTCCAATTCGTGAAACTCAATGAGAACCATTCTATATAGAGTCTTGTAAATAGGTATAGGATCAGTTATTCGTTCTATTGAAAACTATATATCACAATTTGTCGGAAGACCATAAAATTCATTCAAAAAGATGGAAAATAATTCCCACACAATAGGCATATTATTGATGTCAAGTTTATATCCAATGATATGAGATAAAAAAAATCTTTAATTGGAACCATGGAACATATGAAAGATGTAATTTCCATTGGATTTTCATTTTATCATCAAACTCATGTGGTATTTTTGTTAATAAAAATTATTTGTGCCCAAAATAACGTCAAATTCAACTAGTGTAAGAATGAAAATATTTTCAGGAAATAAAGTGAAACAAACATGAATTAGAGAAGAATAATAGACTTGGGATGTGGTCATCATAACCTTAGGGGTTTTTTCTGCTAACTCAATATCTACTTTTTCAGGTGGAAATGTGATATCCTAAGAAAATTCATTAGATATAAATGAGTGCTGAGATCCCTAATAAAGTAAGAAATTATAAGTTATATAGTGGAGGGTAAGTGTACCTTTCAACATATAATTTTCAAAATCCTCATCAAAAATAGTGATAACATGATATTTAACGTTTTTTATGGAGTTTAGAGGTTATTGACATCGATCATCATCATTAACCTTCATATTTGAGCATTGTTTAGAATAATTACTATACCCCATGAATTTAAAACACTAGATTTTTGGTTGGGTATTATGAGGTTCTTTCTCTCTATTCCTATCATTATCTAACTTCTTCCCATCACATTAGTATTAGATTGCCTGATGAACTTATTTTCTACACTTGAAACATTTACCAGTTCCCTTTATATATTTTCCACCATGTTTCCATCAAAATTTTGTGTATAAAGGAAATCATGTATTCTTATCTCCATGGTTTCTAGAATTTACATTGAAATAAATTTTTATTTTATTGTTAAATCCCTATGATTTATGGGAATCACCAAAATCCATTTCCACATTGATAGCACACTGAGTTATTTATTCATATTTAATTATGTCCCTTATGGAAAATATTTTCAGAGAGTTGATTTTAAGCCACTAAAGAGTCAACAAACCTTAATTTTAGGTTACATGATAATTCAAGTTGTGTTCCTCACAATTCATGTACAATTTTCAGCATTTGTACCAAAATATTCATAATCCATATGTTTTATTATGAGGAATTATTTATCAAATTTTATAAGACCAATTTGTGGATAATACATACATTGAAATAACATCTTAAACTCATACCACTCTATAGATTCAACTTCATACTATTGATTTTATTTCATGATAAGATTACATGAATGGTATTATTCACCTACAAAATGAAAAATATAGAATAAATGTGTCATGTTCTGAGCATTGGAGAATGGAAAATATATTTTTAGTGGCACTGATCCATTACATAGTTACTAGTGGACCCATACCCCAACTAAAATAATTTGGACATTTCATAATGAAGGAAAAATATTGTTCTTCCACCGTTACTTATTTATAATTTATCATTATTCATATCATGATAATGTTATATGCATATAGAAAAAATATTTTACACTCTAGATCCGAGAACATTCTATTTCTCAAAAGGATAATCATTTCATTTATAATTATGATTATTTCTGCAGGTTCAATCCATTGACTAAAACCAAAAGAATAGTGTGAAAAAAAAACAATAATATAGGGAAACCACATAATTATAAAAAAGCGATTATAGGATGTCAATATTGTGAAAAAATTCTTCATTCAGAACATAGGTTTTACCTAGTTCATTCATGGTCATTACAAAAACAATAACATTTTTTCTTACACAGAGACTTACCCCTAGTTTATCCATAAATTTTTCTTATCCTACTTTCCAAAGGTTAAATAATCCTTAATTTTATACCAACTATAGAGACCATAAATTTTCATTCATAGTGATCAAATATAAGTATATGAATATTATTTACATTACATAATGATCCACACCAAAATTGTATATATATAGTATCATCATTAATTAGTAAACACGAATTAATAGTTTATAGTAGTTATGAATTATATTCCACTTATATTTTCTTAACTATCTCCCTTCTTAGAAATATCATACATAATTTTGTTTTTCATAACCTAGGAATCAGAACATAATAAATAGTATCACTAATGATCAGTAATGGTAAAAAAGTGAAATATCATTGATCATATAATCATCAAAAGGAAAAAGGGGTATGGGAACATTATATTAACATTTAGAAATGATTGTATGCATATCATATATCATAATATTGTTTCCTTTAAAAAATCTTATATGTTTATAAGACCTAAACCAAAAAGGAATCAAATAACATGATCCATTAGTGAATAATATAGGCATATGATATGGAATTATTTCCTTCACATATTCATAGAAAATCATAAAATTAGTAATCAGGGCTCTTTTCCAAGACTATAATGTTGGAATGGGTCCATTCACACAACCATCATAGTAATCAGGGTTCACACCCCTGACTATCAATGTGGAAAAAATCCATTGTTGAACAAGGTTCACTCCCCATTCTATTCATGTTTATCTCATGAGATATCAACCATTACTCATTTAATTGAAGGGATATATTGGTAACGCTCATCATATATTAAAAATCATACATATGTGTGACAGGAGATCATAAAAAATAGATCATATGAGCTCACATGAAAAGAAGGGGGTTTCAAGAACATTTTATCAGAGAATTACCATCAGAAATGGACTAGGATTCATAAACATCATTCCATCAAAAATATAAAAAATCTATTTAATTAATAAGGATGGTATCCCTGTATCATATTTTCATGAACTACACTAATGGGTCCCATTCCACAACTCCCCAATCCCGTCTCTAATAGGTTTTCGGATGGTGACTATCGATGAGTAGTAACATTACCTACATTAGATTCATTTCCTATACAGCTATATGTGTAGTGAATTCTTCAAGCCCACAAAATGCTAAAATGTAAAAACCGTTAGGTTAACAATGCATTCATACCATTATATCCCACAACCAGATTATGACATAATGTAATGTAATGTAAAGTTAACATGGCCAAAATACGAGCCCCAAAAAAATATTTTGTGTCCACAAAGTCTACACTATAAGAAAATGGTTCTAAGACATCTATCTAAAACTATATGAACACACCTCGGGTAGTCCTATCTCACAAATCACTGTCTTGTCCTAGTCTACAAAGAACTCTATCAATGGGTAGATTGTCTGCACAAGGGATGACATGTGCAAGAAGTGACCGTGCTGGGGTGCTAATAACAATACTAAGTAGGACACCCAGAAACCAAAATGTAATATAAGAAGGAAAATAATATGCATCTCTAAATAGGTTTATGTATATAGTACATATACCAGACTATCTAGATATACTCAAGTAAGATACATAGTCTAGAGGTAAGCCCTAACCACTGGATATCATGCCCAGGAATTCAATTCAAAGATTCCATGTAGCACTTAGATAGGAGAGTGAACTATTGAGTTTCATAGCACTGATGATGTACATCCAATAGGTACTTCTTTCCAGGTATCACCATAATATATTTACAATGATAAATCCGAAAAGTGATATTAATCAACATATGGGGATCATATCCAGGGCCGTGGGGTGATAACAACAAAAAAATCTAGGTTAAAATTCGATGTATATCATCAGTGCCCGTGAAGTGTTAGTCAGGTCGATACCGAGAAATCCACTTAGGGAAAAAAGAATGAATAGAGGATCTTGTTCTAGGCCTTTTGGGGAATTCCAACAACTCTATCTAGGCATTCAAACTGAAGGGATCATAGTCATATGGTTAGTAAATGATTTACACCTACCTTCAGGTAAATAATAAATGGAACAAAACATAATGAATATTGTCCATGATATGGATGACTAGTGGTTCAATCCATGTTGGAAGGGTTCATGGTGTATAGGAGGGTCACACATCATGTCACATGTCCCGAGGAACTACCTGTTTACAATGACCATGTATATAAAACATTTTTGGTAGAAGAGGGATGTACATGTCATGTAGGGGGAGTCACAAGCCATGCCCTTCCATCTGGGGTCTTCCCGTGTGCTCTGGTCATGTGCCAGTACATCAAATCTTCTCATGTACGCCTATCCAGGTACCAATATATGGGGTATCCCATGAACTTACTCCAAGAACTATCATATGGGGGAGTACATGGCATGTAGGAAACCTTTGTACTCCACCCCTTGTCCTAGTACATCCCATGTACATGATGAGTCATCCACCTTTGAATAAATTTCATGTATTAGGGACAACACACCGTATGTATCAGGTATTCCAGAAACCCATGTACTTCCTCCACTCACACAGATCCATCTCCCAGATCTCACTCAGTTGATTGGTTCACCTCCAAACTCTAGATAAAAGGACGTATTGTCACTATAACATCGTATTATGGGATTTGGGACTTTATATTTCATGGAAAAAATTATTTTATCGTTCATCATTACCAAAGAACATAGATTAGTCACCCATTGTCATTTGATCCACCACCTCGCCTACTTTTGCACTACTACCAAGTAGTCCCAATGCCGGATCTCCAGTTTTGGATCATTCTTCCAATAATTGAAGGCTCAATTATCGATTGTTCAATGTCAAGGAATGATCAATGAGAGAGGACCAAGAACACAAGAAATTAAGAGAGAAAAGACCAAATATCGATATTTATCAACCTCAATAAATGTTTGTGTTGATCATGGTTCATCACCATTATAATTCTACATGATTCAAAATAATAGTTTATATTTAAAACTCGATAAATAACACAAATAACCCATTATAAAATTATGATCAGTTCACTGATCAATCTATCCATGGATTAGTTCGTGTCCATCATAGTATATCAAGAATAAGAAATATAAATATAAATAAAACTTTTTACCAAGATTTGGATCTCTGGATAATGAAGACCGGTTCCCGCATCATCATTGTTGGTGAGATCTATCAAGATTGGTGCATGGAAATATTGGATTCGAGATTTCATCATTGTTTGTCAGAGGGATTCTCTTGAGATTCTTTAGCCCAAATTTTTAGGGAATTCTACGGTTATGAGGATAACACTTCATTTCTGACAATGGAGTTTATTTAATGTCAAATCGATCGCTATGCCATCATTTGAACTAAAATAAGTTTTATTAATTTAATTTATTCAATTTTTTGCATATGATATTTTTTTCATAAGTGAACTATGATGACCAATGTTAGGTTATGACTAGGGTAAATCCACTATTCTAAACTCAATGGTGCCCTCAATGATCTGATCTAATAACTAGTTTATAATTTTTTCAAATTTTTATGTACAACTGCATGTTTGTGTTATTTAATATTTCAATTTATTTAACACATTTATTATTGTCACACATGGCCTCAAAATTGAAGACCATCTCATCTCCTAGTTGTGAAATAAATTAATAAAATATTATAAAATTCAACATGGAAAATCAAAATAAATTACCTTCTCCTCATCTTGGGGATTTATGTACTTGGAAATCCAAAACCAAGGATACACAAAAAGATAAGGGTACAAAGCACTAATATGATCCTCATGATCCCATGTGATCTCTTGGGGATTCCCATGTTTCCATGAGACATTAACTAAAGGAATAGATTTCCCACATAGGATCCTTGTATCCCAATCCTCGATCTTGACGTGGTACTTAGAAAAAGACACTCTATCCTCAATGTCCAGCTATCCCCAGTGGATGAGTTACGATGGGTCGTTCACTTACCTCCTTAGCTACAAAACATAGATGATGTGATATACCTATGATAACTATTGAGGTATATTTATGTGGGTTGACACCTCACTAACTCTACACAGTATCTGAAAAGGGTTGATGAACCATGGAGATAGCTTGCTTCCCCATCCAAATATCAGTAAACCACATCGTGGTGAAACTATTGGAAACACACTCTATTCTTCATTGAATTTAAAAAACATAAAATTATTGGTAGAATAATACTTGTGATGGATTGGTTCAATCCTCATCCACTCTTGGATCATATGCTATTTCTCAGTTGTAAATCGCTCCATCTCCAAGACCATGAGTGATTACTCTGTATGGTAAGTCCCATAATGTGGTGACATGAAGGGTCGCCTATAAAATTCCTTGAATGGTGCCATACCAATGGTGGAATGATATATTTTGTTATATGAAAACTATAAAAGGGGTAGTTTATTCTCACAAATAAGGATGAAGTCTAACATGCAAGATTATTGCAATTACTCCAGATCATGAATGGTCCTCTCTATCTGGTCATTCATTTGTGGGTGAAACGTTGTGCTCAAGCTTAACTGGGAGCCAAAAACATTCTCTAATCCCTTCCATTAACAGGATGTAAAATTAGAAAAACGATATGAATCAATTTTCATTTGAACTCCCAGGACCCCATATATATCCTTCACGTAAAGGCATATCTTTATATCTACTGAACTTTTTTCTTACATAGCTATGAAGTGGGATGAGTTGGTGAGTCGGTCAACGATCACCCAAATAGAATCATGTCCCCTAGATTAACATGGTAAATACATCACAAAGTCCATCAATAATACATTTCAATTCCATTTTGGAACCTCAGGGTGTTCAACTAAACCCGCAAGAACTCAATGCTCAGCCTTCACTTGCTGAAAATTAAGTCATCAATAAACAAACTATGCTACTATATTTGTCATCCCTGACTTCCCAACATAAATTTGGAGGTCCTGGTACATTTTTTCCACACCTGGATGTACTGCCAAAGGGGGTGTATGATACTTCCTCAGAACTAACTCTTGCAATACCACTGGTAGCATTATTCGTTCTTTGAAAAGAATAACATGTTCCCCACCATTTCAATATCTGTTAGGGGCATGCCTTGTGGATATCATTGCATGTAATGACTCATAGTCAGTATCCCCAAAGTGTGCCTCCTTGACTTGTTGTATGAGTGGAGGGGTAACAACCATCAACTGGAGGTATGGTTCTTTATCTCCATCCATAGAGGATACCTTCATTGCGGCCAGCTACTCTATCACCTCGTTCAACAACTTCAAACTAGATCTCTTACAGAGGACTTATGCCTCCATGTTCCCCTTCCTAGGAGTATAGAAAATCTAAAAATCATAGTCTTTGAGGAACTCTAGAAAACATCTCTATCACATGTTTAGAATATTGTGAGAGATGATATATATGAGACTCTTGTGATCAAAGTTGATGATAAACTACTCATCCATCAGCTAGTGTATCCACATCTTCAATGGGAATACTACTGCTGGTAACTCAAGAGCATGGGTTGTCAATTTTTTCTCATGTGGTATCAACTAGAATAAACCGTAGTACTATCACAAATCACCACTAATTAAAGACACAACCCATCATGGTTCTTGATCCATCGTAGAACACTACATACTTGACACCATCCTCCTTCAATCTCAAGATTATAGAACATGTCAAACTCTACTTGAACTGTTGGAATCCGTGATGGAAGATCATTATCTACATGAAAGGATGCCCCTTTTGAGTCAAATCTGTCATAGGTGATGATATCCTAGAGAAATCAGTTATGAATCTTTGATAATATCATTCAATCTCGAGGACGCTCTACACCTCCATCACGTTGTTAGGTGGATTCCATGATAACACTACCTGGAACATCACCAGGACCACTGCCACTCCATGCACTGAGATAACATGTCACATAAAGTGGACCACCTAAATACAAAACCTGAAAATTAATAATTTCCCATAATGAAGGTGCTCTCAGATTTTGTCCAAAACCATCCTTTAGTGTATCACATGATCCTTCATAGACATTGAGTATGAAAGGATATCTTTGATGACGAGTACAATAAACTGGTATCTGTATAGCTAAATGATCTGCTTCCAAAGTCCTGTGAAAACTATTGAGGCATTCTTCATACATATGGGAATCACAATTTACACATAATGATTGTAATAACATCTGAAGGCTATCTTTGGTATATCCTCATCCTGTAGTCGCGACTATTAATATACTAACCTATGGTCATCCTTCTAGAATGATAATTATCCTTATAAATGATCAAATAATCATTGATCCTTGGTAGTGGATTATTTTTCTTTACAGTCACATGATTCAAGCATTGGTAGTCCACACAAAAACTCAATCTCTCATATTCCTTTTGGGAAAGAAAAACTCTGGTTTCCTTGGATAAAACAAATGGTATCAAGAAGTCCTTCCTATGAAAGTCTTCCAATTTCACCCTCAGCTCACGAAGCTTTGTAGGATCCATCTGATATTTTGGTGAAAATACCAGTGGCATCCCTGAGTGTAAATAAATATAGATTTATAACTCCCGGTGGGGAGGTAATCCTAGAACATCTTATATAATGACATCCTTGTTCTCCACCACCACTATTAGAAAGTAGAAGCTCATAATATCTGTGACACCAAGGTCCAGGCTAGCAAGATAATGAGTAATCGACATTACCCTTCTAAAAATGAGTCCATCTTGTGCTTCCTAGTTTTCCTTTTTAACCGAAAAAGTTAAACCTCATTCCATCCCTATGGGAACAGGACACCCTTATCCTAAAATACTTGATCTAGTCATGGAATGTAGATTACCAATCCATACCATGAATGACATCATAGGGCCTCAACACCACCTCGAAGAGGTTCCAACCTAAACTCACTCCTCCAAGGGTTAGGTCACACTGCCAGAACAGCTGTATGATCATTGATTCCCCTCCAATAGGTGTCTCCAAGTGTAAGGATCTAGTCAATGGTTCAACAAGAATCCTTAGTTCTCATAAAAGGTATGTGAAAAGAAAGGAATGAGTAGAAACTATATCTATTAATATGAAAGAAATGGTATAAATGAAACATATCGTTCCTATAATCATTCATGGAGCCCTTAGGTCATATGTCTCAACTGTAAGTAGTTGTCCCCTCCCCTTTCCTCCATCCCGCAAATCCAAACATGGACCACTATTGGGTGGTGTTGGTAGCAAGTCGAAATGTCAACCTCTTCCTCCTACTATCCCAGCTCCTCTCCCACACCCACTACCCAACACATCTTCCTTCTCTTGTCACTGTGTCTCTAGGGTGATTGGACCTTCCCCATAAGCCCTGAGTAATATATACTCTATCTTAGGAACTCCTATTGAAACATTTCCCTCATCCTGGTCTACGAAACTGACGTCAGATCCTTACTGATGAGGTCTTTACTTCTTCTCGTCCACTACTAAGTTTCACCATCCATATGTGATCATCCAAGAATCTTTTAACCAACAAAGACCACTCAAGAACTCCAATATATGTTGGAATGAATAGAAAGATAATACTAGCTATTATGTTTCTACACTGACCTCACTCTATAGAGTGATCCCTAAATTACTAATCTCTAACCATATCTTTTATGTCCCTAGAATGGTTGGTTAACCTCGATGAATAATCAGACCCTGACAAGATGCCCATCTAGAGCTATATAATCAATGGAATACATGAAACCCAAAGTGTAACTGGTGATAACTACTCTATAAATAGGTGATGGAACTCTATACATGAAATAATCACCTCTTCAAGATTTTGGAAAGCCCAACATCACCATCATCCTGTTGGGCTCTGTAGAAGCCTTGACACCATGACCACCATATGATTTGTGGGCTTCCTAACTAGATGAAAAACTCATGTTACAGCACCAAGCCCATCCTCAACCACTTGTGGGTTAGGATCTCTTCGTAACCTAATGTGTATCTATAGCAGAATCTCATGAAGGGTTCTCAGCCTCCTCTCCTCATATATTAGATTGAGGGTACCACGTGATTATCTACAGGTGGTGGTATGGTTAGCACAATACCAGGAGGTTACATCTGGGAAAGTGGTCCATGTATCAAAGCTTCATTACTGAGGGGGTCATGAAGCTACTAAATCCAAGATTGTAGGTGTTGTGGATTATTCCTATAAGAAAAAAGACTGACCATGGTTAATGAGTATAGCTAGGTATCTTACTCGAGAGGGACATGAAAACCACAACCCATTCCTACATGATGCATGTAGCAATATGTTTCCTATGACTTGTGATTTCATGTACTGAGTTGAAAAGCAGGTTATATGAGTCCTGGTGTATGGATTTTTCAACTGACACCCCTAAAATGGAGTCCCTATCATAAAAAACGAACTCGAAGCACTTAAAATCATTACCCCAAACCAATTTCACAGACTCCTGGTCCTAAGGTATAATTGACCACCTCTTACACCGCTCTGTCACAACCTGTTCTAGTGGGGCCCATGCCGCAACTCCCATGACCAACTCAAATAGGTTAGGGGTTGGTATGTAGCATCGAGTAGGCATATCACTATCATGGTAGCCATTTACTATATACCTATATGAACACACACACATCTCCATGCGGAAAAAATGATGAAATGTAAAAACAATTATATGAACAACGCATAAATACAAAAATAAATCACAACAAGAGAATGGTAGAATATAATTTAATGTAAAGTATATAGGGCTGGAATACAATCCCAACAAAAACAGACAATAACCATAAGTCCATCCTCTAAGAAAATTCTACCAGGACTATTATTTGATAACATAAGAACACACCTCAGTCTGTACTATCTCACAAAGCACCATCCAGTCCTGGTCATCCTAGGACTTAATCAAAGGGAAATAATCTTCAAATGACATGAAACATGTGGGAGAAGCTTGTATTTTGGTGAGTATAATAGTACTTTGAAGGAAACCAGAAAACCAAAAATAAATATATAAAAGGAAATAATAGTCATCTCTACATAGGTATATGTCTACAACACATATAACAAGACTATCTAGATATATTCTACCAAGACACATTCTTTAGAGGTAAGTAACAACAACTTCATACAAACCGTATAAATGCAGCTGAAAGATTCCATGAAGCACTGATCTAGGAGAACACACTTCTATGACTGCTAGCACTAAATACGTTCGTACAAGATGTACTGATCATATGATCTCTCTATAAGAGAGATATGCTGATAGATCTGAAGAGATATAAAATACAATAGATGAGGATCATAGTTAGGGCCATGGGGTGATACCAACAACTCAATATAGATTAACCTACTATGTGGAGGATCAAATCCTACATAGTGTTGGTCATGCTGATTCCAAGAAATCCTCCTAGGGAATGACGAATTAAAAGAGGATCCTACTCCAGGCCTCTTAAGGGATTCCAAACACTCTATCTAGGATGTCTTTATTAAGGGATCAATGTCCTAGTAGAAGGAAATGATTCACACATACCTTCTGGGAAAAAAAATGAAAACTAACCCTAACGAATGTTGTCTACGTTAGGGAGGAAATGTGTCTCAATACATATAGGAAATAGTATATGGTGTGTATTAGGGTCACATGTCTTATCCCATTACTCTAGTTAATACCCATGTACAATGAGTCATGTATTTAAAAATGTCCTGTAGAATATGGGGTACATGACGTGTAAAGAGAGTCACATGCCATGCCCTTCAATATAGGTTATTCCTATGTACTATGTCCATGTCCCAAAATTCAACATCATCCCATGTGTGCCTTCCCATGTGCTAGTACACATGGTATCCCATATACTTGGTCCATTCCATGCCATTTGAGGGAGTACACGTAGTGTAGGAGACCCATTTACTCCACCCCATATCCGTGTACTTGCCATGAAACGGTCGAGTCATACATTGGTGACCACATGCCATGTATCTTGGACTGCACACCATGTTTACCGGGATTTCTAGAAACCCATTTTCTTCCTCTTCTCAGGATGATCAATCTTTGAGATCCCACTATGGTTCCCGGTTTTCCTCAAAAATATATATTGATTGTATCCTTGTCAGTGTAACACCGAATCAATGGGATTTGGGCCTTATAATTTCTTAGAGAAATTGATCGTAGTTTTTCTGTATCATTGATGATGATACTGGATTGGGAAGACATCAATCTTTGATCCACCAGCACACCTACCGTCACACCTTCACCAATTTTTCCTAATGCTGAATCTTTAGATTTGGATTGCTATGCCCAGAATCGAAGGCATAATGATAGATTGTTCAATGTTGGGGAAATAATGAATGTCATAGAACCAAAACATAGAAAATCGGATAGAGAAATCTGCAATAATCAATAGGGACGAACCTCGATCATTGATAATCTCGATCTTGGTTTTCCACTGTTATAATGGTAAATGAATCGAAAAAATTACCTATAATCAAATCCAACTAAATCCCACAAATAACCCAATGGGAAATTATGATTTATCTTTGGGGTAATCTGTTCCGGGATTAGTATGCATTCGTCATTTGAATTCAAGAACATGAAATATGAATCGAAATAATGCATTTCACATGGATTTGGATCTTTGGGTGACGATGATCGATCACGGTGTCATCGTCATTGGAGATATCTAACATGATTGGTACAGATCGAGCTTAGATCTTATATTTTGTCATTATCCATTGGAGGTATTTTCTAGAGGTTATTTTTTGATATTTCCTGGGAAATCTATTATTATGAGGCTAACCCTAGATTTATGAATTAAGGGTTTATTTAGTTTTTAATTGGTCACAACATCATCATTTTCAATAAAATAATTTATATTAATTTATATTCATTATTTTTCCCCCGTCATAAATTTTTCCAAAGAGACACACCATAAGAAATGCTAGGTCTCTCCTAGGGTAAAGCTTCAATTCTATACTCAATAGTTCCCTCAGATTTCTGATATGAGAAACCATTTATAAGTTATTCATCTTTTTGAGGACAACAACACATGCATGTTAAATAATATTTTAATATATTTCAAACAGTTAATATGGGAACACTGAGCCTCAGAATCACATATCATCTCAACACCTCGTTTTAAAATAAATCCATATAATATATAAAAATAATACAAAGAAAATCTTAGACCTTACACATATTATGCTAAAATAATAATAAAAAATAATGATTTTTTCATTTCTGATTCAAAATCCCGTTAAAAATTTATTAATTAAGATAACCTTTCCATTTGAAATCACTTCTTAAAAATCTAGAAACATCCAAAATATTATAGAAAAAAATTTATTTGAAAACACCATTATAACATAAATTTGAATCGTTAAAACATTAAATTTTTAGGATGATGAGAAATCCCATTCATTTCATATAAGTTAGGATACCTTTCTTTCCATACTGTTGTCAGAAAATTCACAATGTACCTCATTTGGAAAAAATGAATATTCATTTAAAATAATTTCATTAAAATTATAAAATGGGTAAAAATGTATTTAAAAAATTATAGATGATTATTAGAAACCTCATTTTAATCATTCTTAGAAAACAAGGATATCAATGAAAAAAAGATTTTTTGACTGAAGAGAGGAATGAATTCTATTTCTCTTGAAAAAATATTTCTACTTTCTTGACTACATTAGGTGAATAAAATTAATGTAAAACATCATTATTCAAATTATTAATAGAGGATAAAAAAATTAGTATATTTATTTCTTAATCATAATATTTTATCATTAGGATTTAATCATAAACAATCCTGAAAAACAATGAGATTATAACATGAAACCCCTAACCTAAGGTCCAGCTTCTTTTATAAATTTTCTAACCACATGTATAATAAATATTGGTTTTGTTATATAAATTATATGAGAAAAATAATAATATATATCAAACCATATAATATTTAAATTTACCCTTTTATCACACATTTATTAACAATTCTATATTGAAATCAAAATTCATGGTGACGAATGATTTAATTTTTTATATAGGTTTTGGTTAAGTAGATTTGATCCATGTACATTTAACATTGTTACATAATATCTAAAATTCTTATCATGAAATAAGTATAATATATAAGTATTATATATATATTTATAGTCATAAAAAAATATTTGGTATAGAAAATATATTTTAACATTCATTGAAATGGTAAGTCGTACATATGATTAAATACTCAGTTAATTTTTCAAATAATATAAAAATAGAAAGGTAAATATCAATTGACCCTCAAGAGATCATTATTATATCATAAATATCACATATATTACTATAATTAATAATAATTACCATAAAAAAAATATAAATGAAAAATGAATGACATCTCTCTATGAAGGTGGTAATCCACACCTATGCATAAGGAACATTGTCTTTTCCAAAAGGATAAGATGGAAAAAATGTTGGCAAAATATTATCATTCCAAAACAATTAATTTTTAATAAATATTATATATAAATATTAAACCCATCATAATACCCATCCATTAAATATGGTGATGAAAAATGAATTGGGTCACCACCAGGAGATGGTAAGCTGTACCTACACCCAAACAATACTTCATTTCACATTTGATGAAAAAGAGATTGTACACTGGTGTTTTCATAATCATAATACCGCTTTATTTTATTTAAGATACAGAAGTTATTTTTTATGATGAATTTAACATATTTATAACATATTTATAGGAGGAAAAATAAAAATACAAATGAAAGAGATTTTTTAATGTGATTACATCTTCTTTGAATTGACACCTTTAGATCTCCTCTGAAGGGCTCTAGGGATGCTTCTTTGGGGAAAAAAACCTCTATTATGTGTCTATGGAAGTAGAGAAGTGGAATTATGATAGGAGAGTCAATAGAAAAATATAAAATTGGTGTGAATAATTTAAATATTGGTGCCTTTTATAATTGAGCGGAGGGGAACATTTGTAATTTCTTAAAATATTAAATTATTATAAATTAATGTTGAATGTTAAAAGGATCAAAATTGATTATATTAAAATATAGTATGAGTATTATTCAAAACATTCTAATGAAATAAAATGTGGACAAGCTTGACTATCATTTACATCCTTATATTGTAGTTTTAACCATCATTAACCCATTTGCAATTACAGTAATATTAATGAATTCGACCATTTCTGGGACAATAATGTTCTAAAAAAATAAAAAATGTCCCATAAATGGATAATGTAACTTAAAAAACATATACCATTTTTTTTCTAAGAAAAATATTTTTATGATTTTTATAACATTTTAAAAAATATTAATTATTATAAAAAAATATTAATTTCATTTTTGAAAGTATTCCTTTAATTTGAATTTGAATAAATCAACAAAAGGTGGAATTTTAGTATAATAATTTTATAACCCCAAAATATGTCATATAGACTTCTAGAATTTGTGGGACACATTAAATAATTTAAATTGTATCACTTTTAATAATTTAAAAATAATTTATAATATATTTTATTAAATGGTGAAATATGACATCAGGGTTTTATAAGAATTTTCTTCATTATATAATTAAAAAAATTGAAAACAATTTTTAATTGAGAAACTACATTCATTAATATCGAAATAAGAACTTATATTCTTTCGTAACATGCTATTTTTCCAATGTGGACACATAGTAGATATTTAAAAAAAGAGTTACATTTTTAAATTAATTTGATTTAAATATTATTTAAGACATTTTGATGTTAATTTATAAATTAAACTAATAAATTTCAAGAATAATGATATAAGGGTTGAATTAAGTTCATACAAAAAGAATTATGATGAAAAATTATTCCCCTACCACTATGTTTTAACCTATAGGAACTCAATTTACCCTTTATCGAGGTGATAAATTTTACCATAGACACTATTGATATTGTAAAAAAAGTAAAAGAGGTACATTTATCTAATTTTAATCCACTAATTATAAATATTTAATAATTTTCTCTAATTTAAAACTTATAACATGAAGAAATTAGTTTCTAATAAATTGTGAAAAATGAAAGGAAAATAAGTTTTTAGGGAAATAAAATTTTAAACATAAAATTTGTTTTAATACTATCTTATGAATAATAAAAAATAATAGATAAATATTAAAATAATTTATTGAATATTTAAATTCACCTATAGTGATCAATTTAATGAATTATTATAAAAATACATCACTAATATAAAAGTATTTTTTTCAAAAAAAACATCTCCATAATTTTAAAACTATTTGAAATTTTTTTATTAATTAATTAATAACTAATGAAGTCATTTTATATATTTTCAAACCATAAATTTTTATAATCTAGTTATTCCTATTAATACACTTTAATACTATTGTTTTTTGATAATAATATTTTAATAGAATAACATAGTTCTTCTAGAGTCTTTGTTGACTGTAATGCCTGCTAAAAAACAAATTATATTTATTTGAAAAAATAATTTCTTTAAATATATATACACTATAAGATGCACATCATGTAATTTTAAACAAAAGAGAAAGGTTATTCTGAAATTCATCGGAGAAATATTGGGTTGAAATTTAGTGTTAATATATTCCTACAAATATCTTATACAAAAAATTTTATGATATTTTGATAAAAGGTAAAGTTGTTCACAAGGTATATCAACAAATTTTACATTCTTGATAATACTGGGATGGAAGCCTATCCTAGTTCACATTCGCTAAATCTCTCTCAAGATCACAATGTTTTCAATGTATCCCACCTGAGGAAGTGCATACATGATCCTTCACATGTGTTGAAGTTATATGTCATACCAATAGATCATGATATTCCTTATAAGGAATAACCCATGGAGATTCTATATTAATGAGATAATCTAATAAAAATAATACGACTCACTTGGTCAATGTTTTTCTATGAAACCATAAATTTGAGGAAGCTAAGTGGGAACCCAAAGATGTGATGAGGTAGAAGAATCATCAATTATTTGTATTGGAGTGATTAAATTTTGAGGGAAAAATTCATATAAGGGTATATAATGTGACACCCATATATTTGTTGATATATTTCCCTTTAAATAAAAATAATTATATTTTTGGCATAATTTACAAACAACATCAACTTAAAAAACAATGATATACTATTAAAATATTATTATTTAATGAAACATTTATCACCTAGACATTAGACAGAAATACATGGATATGACCAACAAAATTATTAAGAATAATTTTTTACATTTGTATAAAATAAATTAATTTCTTATCAATTGTTTATTTATGATAATTAAAGCATTTGAAGGTAAATAGAGAAATTTTTCTAAATAAATATTTTTATGGTCATAATGTGTATTTAAGATAATATAGTCAATTACTCTGTATTGATCAATAATTTCATATAATTTTAATGATAAAATATTAAAAAAATATGTTATTATTAATATAATAGTTTTTAAAAGGAAAATAATGAAGTTAAACTAAATTTTATTCATAAAAATTAAATTTTCTAATTATGTTTCCATTTTATTTTGTTCATTTTTTTCAAAATTAATTTCTACAAATTATATAAGTTTAATAATTTAAAAACTATTCCATATTTTGAGTGATAATAATGAATATTATATAATAAGTTCGACTTAATTTGTGGTCATAATGAATAGTAACAGTTATAAATATTTATCACCGAAGTAAGGGTAAATTGAGTAATAAAGGTTAAAAATAATTCCATAATGATTTCAAGATATACCTAGAACATTATTTATTTATATTGGATGGGTTTTGATCAACCATCCCCAAAACATAATTCAAGATAAGGAAACATAGAGTCATTTTTCATTGAAAACGACCATAATTTAATTTTATGTAAAGAAAAAATATAAATTTTCAGTTTCCTTATTAAAATATATCTAATGTTTTCCCATAAATATAATAATAAGTAATATTCAGTTCTAATTTTTTATTGTCAATAATAATTCTTTTTTATTCTAAAATTTTATTTTTAATTTTTAGTGATGTAATAATTATCTCAAATGACACAAAATGTGTACATAGTCTTTATTTATTTATTAGAAAAAGTAAAATAAATAATTTAAAAAATATTAAAATTATTACTTTTTTGAATTATTATGTTATAATTTTCATTAGAAAAACATAATATTTTTTTGATGTTTTAAAATTTTTGTTTCATAATAAATTTCAATTTTGTTGCATTTAAATTAAGACTATGTTAATAGTCCCAAAATTGACTTTAATGACATCTTATGTTAAATAATATTTCATTAAAATGTTTATAGTTCATAAAAAAATATTTTTTCACATGAAATTGATATGGTATATAATATGAACCATTTTCAACTTATAGGTTACTTATCATTTTATAGTAACTTCCCCAACCCCTAGAGAGTAAATAAATCGACAACATAGTAATCCCAAAAAGGGTCAACAGGGGGTTAAAAGTAAGAGCTTTGGATTAAAATAGAACATAATTTTTTCTAAATTTTATGTTATGAGATTATTTCAACTTAAAATCATATTATATGAAAAATATAACATTTTTTAACCACTGAGGATTTAAAAAAATTATTTTAATTTAAGAAGTTGTGTAATTCAAAGGGTTTCTATCCCCTCACTTATAAAATGGAACCTCATATTCTCTATTTTTTAAAAATTTTGTGCATTTTAGATTTGATATTATACACCCTAATACAATCCTGGATTCTATTATTTAATTTGATCGCATAGTTTTTTTCTAAAATATGATCCTTTCAATTCGATTTTCATCACCACTGGAAATTTATGGTTATAATGAGGAATTCACTAAAAATATATGATATTTATTATTCTATTATAGTTTTATAAATATAAATTATTTTATATTTTCTTTTTATTCCATCAATTGAATGGTTGAAATATCACTTGTGTGCACATGGGTACTATCGTCTCTGTGAAGTGATGTAATTAATTTTTCATCATTTATTTATGTTAATAACTATAGAAGTATATATATATATATTATAATGATATTGATTACAATATTAAGATTATGTTGATGATTTCACTATGATCCAAGTATAGGGACTCGGACTACCAAACCGAAGCATGTATAAAAATGAAGTAGTTATCACCCGAAACAGTGATTTTAATATAGAATACTTAATACATGGTTGATAAGACATTATTAATAAATAATATATGAAATGGTATATATGATTATGGCAGAAAAATTTATGAATAAAATATCTATACTTATTATATTTTATGTTTGAACTCTTCTATAGAATAGCTAGAGTTGAAGTGTGGGATTTATTTTCAATGTAATTTTAATTCGGAATTTTACTTCGTAGAATTATTTTGAGGGAAATTATATTATCCAAATATAATGAAATAATATTATTTACTTATATTATAGTTATTTCTTGTATTTTGAGGTTTTATTTCCACTTTCATTTCTTTGGTAGTAAAAATGGTTCATAAAATGTTTTTAAGATATGTCAGGAATATTTCACCTATCTTGGTCATCAATTTTTATCCTCCAAAACTACGATATATAATTTTTTTAATGAACGTATTTAATATAATTAAATGACTAGTTAAATTTATTTATACCCATGATTTAATTTCTAAAAAATGGCTTAAAATGAATCTAGTTGTCTTTTTCTAAGTGAGGTACCCTTTACTGAAAGTGGAAACATAATATTTGTTTTAAACGATTACAACAATTACATAATTTCCCACCATCATCATTGATAAATTATTTAAAGCTTCATTTACTAGATTCCATGGTTCTATTCAAAAAAAATTGATAAAATTTTAAATTTTTTTATATTTTCAACTTGTGAATTGAATATTTCAAGGGTATATTAGTCAATAAATATTCTTGTGCTATTTTAATGAAATTTTTTATTTATGATAAAATTATTTTTTGTTAATTAATATTTTATGGGTGATATGATCCAATGATACCATCCAATTCCTTTATATTTTTGGATTTTTTTTATGATGATGATATTTTTATAAACCATTTTATTTTCCATGAGTGATGTTAAATTGATACGAGGAATGTTTATAAATTTGTGGAATATATATGAATGGATTATGATTATATGATGAGTGGGAACTAAATTATATAACCCTCCACTTCATTGGGTAATAATGGTAACGTTAAGAATATCCTATGATAATATGGAGTTAAGAAACTCCATGAAGACAACAGAGTTCATAAAATCTTAAGAGAAACTAGATATAATAAACTCCAAATAGATTATAGAGTTAACAACATATAAGTTACACCTAAGTTAACATTAGAATTATCCTATTTAGAAATTCCAGGATGAATGTTTTATTACCAATATATTATTATTATTTTATTATTATTGAGACCAAAATTTTTATTAATTGTCAAAATGTTTTTGATATGGTATAACATGTCATGATTAATTTATGATGACCCTGAACTCTTATGATTCATTAATTATTGAATGATAATGTTTTATTCCATGATTGTTGTTTATTGTTAGTGATAGAATTGGTATGAAAATTTATTGTTATTATCATGATCTCATACACTTATTCTTATATTATTCTTGAATATGATCAGAGATTAATATGTCCCATGTTTACCCTTACTAAGTATATGATCTCAGCCATTATTAATTTTTCTCTCCGTAGGTATTGAAGAAATATTTTATGTAGTATATGTAAGAGAAGGGTACTGTATGAGAAACAAATGTGGGTGATATTGGAGATATTTCATAAAATATGTGGTTTATGTATATAGTATCCAAATAAACGAAATATTTTTGGTTCTTGTGAATATATTATCATAAGATTTGTTGAATAATCATCTAAAATGATAGAATTTTTATATATGTTATTCACAAGTCACTTCAACATCCATAAATAAAACTATCCCTCATAGACTCTCCAAAATTATCTAGTAGAGAAGCTATCCATGCCAAATATTCTACAAGGTGTTCCCGATCTAAAACCATCAACATTGACGTGGTCATGTTCATACTTTACTAAAGGATAGGGTAAAAATCATCTAAATTAAGGGTATCCATAACACATTGAATTTATCCTCCCGAGTAGGAGATTAATCTCTATTTATGAAAAAATAATACAATAATGAATTTGGATATCTATCTAGCATCGATCTATTTCCCCATGAAGGGTAAATGTAATGAAATAATAACAATATGGTCGGTGGTTGTCTAAACCAAATTCGTATCATCAATATAATACTCAAACCAATCATCAAACATATTTTGATATTTCCAACCATGTGACATCATTAGCCATTTATCACTAGTGTGATCATAGTACGTTCTACCTATAGGTAGTATTCTTCCCCTTAGTGGGAATATTCATCCAATCTATAAAAGAATTTATACTAATAATATATGGGGAAACACATTATGACTACTCATATAGAAGAGATTCCTTAGATTTGTTATTTGATTTGATGATTCATCACTTAATTGATCAATGGTGGGGGGATTAAGAACAACCATAGGAATGTTATGACCCCAAATCTAAATAAGAACTTGTTTTGGTAGATATAATCCACTATTTATTGGAATAAACAAATAGTTACTAGATCATATATATATTAGATTAATAAAGAAGTAGATAGAAGATCAATGCGGGCCTCTATATGATTGCGTACCAACTTATACTATTCGAATGATAACATATAGTTTTTTAGTTATTGAAACACTATAGAGGCGTGAAATTGTGTAATATTAAAATTATATTTCCTATCGAATGTCATGAAATCATCATTTGTGATGCACAATTCTCAGTTACAGCTCAAGGGTCTTGTGTGAAAATAATAAACAGTAAAAATTAAATTAAACTAATAACTTTTTTTATATGTGTTTGTTATCATGTTCATCATGTAACTTGCAATTAATCCATTAATGAAAAATCATAATATCCCTCTATATATTCTTCATGAACTTTAAGACTCTCTGAATGCGTAAATTAAAATATTATAGGTTATGTCATAGATTATATTTAAGACTTATTACCTTATAATGATATATTTTATGTGGTTCCTGTGATATGAAAAGGTAAAATTGGATCAATTTCATGGAATGTATCCTTCTCTCCTTAGGATGATATAGATTAGATATAGGAGAACTCAAATTTGAGTTGATGAATATTGTGTCGAATTTAACTTCTCTCTGGCTTAAATAGGTAGGTTAATCATGTATAAATTTTACTATGAATCCCCATTTATATATTACATACTAAATAATCCATAAACAACATATTATGAGGTATTAGTTATTTCAAGAATTTAATTTATAATTTTATAACTTACATATAATATAATTAATATATTATGTCCAAAATTTGTGTCATTAACTTGTCTAATTATTTTTGTATATATTACAAAAACATAGAATATCAAAATAATATCTATTCATAAAATAATTTTCCCTATATTTACATAAATTGTGTTGATAAATTGAGTAAATAAATTCTATTCTAATTAATCTATAATCAAATAATATTGATTTTATTTATATCATTGTGATCTTTCAATCTTAGACGTTTCCCAAAAACCATGCTCGGGCCCAATAGATTCTAAACTTTAATCCTCCTAAATAGGATATGCATTTTTTTGTGCAATGTGTCTGACTCTCTTGGTCTACATCTCAATATTAGTGAGTATTGCGCACTAAAATGAGAAGATTATAGAAACACATCATAGACCGAAAGGAGATAAGGTATAGTCATAACAAAACCACCCTCATGTACCAACACATTCCATGTAATATAATATCAATGTCATAATATATCTCATAATGATGAATATACAATATGTGTTACTAGCTACACCTTATTTATTTTTGAGCATGAAGTATGGACTTAGCTACTTCTACCATAGAAATATGTTTATCAAAGGAACTACCATCATGGAAAACTAGAATAAGATATATTTTTATTCAGTTTCAAAAATATAATATTTTATTTTAAACCATTATCATCACACCAATTAAACACACAAAATAGTATAAATCATAAATACATAAATAAAATTGTTTTCATCATACATCAATGTATGTGACCAAATGGCACACATTGAAGATGATCTCATGTTATGATACTAATACACGTTCTTACTGAAAGGAAAAAAAATTACGCCTGTATCATATTGTCATCCTCTTAGAGTTTCAATCATCATAATACTATCTACTCAAGGTCACCAAGTGAATAAAATTAGGAGAAAAATTCACAATTATTATAAGCCCACAAAACAATTATTCTACCATGATCTGTGGCTTGTAAGCATGTTATGTCTATACACTAGGACTAATGTTTATGATTATTTCTATGGAATCATGACGTTGGTATTATAGCCTATGAACTAATATAGCCTTTTGGTGTGGCATGTAATATATAGAAATTACCATTAAAATAATTTACATAGAATTATCAACACTATAATTATATGAGATACACATGTATATATCAAACTTTATACATGTAATGTCAATCAATAGACAGATATGACTTGGGTATAGGTAACCCACTCAAAAAAGTTCTGCAGGATGAGTAATAGGTTATATGAGCCTTGGAATAAGGATATATCAGATGATTCAACTAAAAGTCTATCTCTAGATTGATAACAATACCTAAGACCCCCATCACTGCTGACCTAATTCCAAAATTAATCCTTTGAAGAAAAAACCACAATCTCCATCCCTAAGAATTTATTAACATTATTACCAATCTATCATGACCCAACCGAATAGGGCCCCACCTTGTTCTGAGGAAAACTGAGTGAGACATCCTAATACCATATCAAATAGGCTATATAATGGAGACTACCACCAAGAAGGAAAAAATAAATGGGATGTAATATAATATAATAACCTAAAAAATGAATGTATCTAAAATACAGAATATGATCGAATAACACTAAAAAATAGATAAATTATTGAAATATTAAATAATTCCTCCATATTAAAAACACTATCTAGTATAATCCTATGGAGGCTAAACCCTAAAAGGGACATAAAATGTAGAATAAAAAACCATTCGGTATTAATAAAACTGAGAATGGGAAGAAACTCCATGACTACATGGTTTCATGGAAAAACACCATCAAAATTCATCTCCCACTAAGACCAATTATTTGGAACTATATAAAATCTACATGAACTCCACTTGCTCCAAATATATGGAGGAAATCCCTGAATAGTGAAACATATGGGAAAACATAGAATTTTTGGGAATAAGGCCCATGTATGTGGAGGTATAAAAATACCCAGTAAGAATCCCTAAAATAAAATTAATAATTATAAAATATGAATTCATCTCAAAACCCCATGTACAGGGCAAACAATTAGGAGTTTCAGAAAGAAAATTAGATACAAATTATTTATTACAGGACAACCAATTAATAAATTATGAATCCCAATAAAAAAACACAACTCTATGATAGATCATTTCTCAGAAAAACAAAGGAAACAACAATAAATAGGACCATAAATCAATAATTCAACATCCAACAATAAGTGACATCCTGAAGGTCTATCTAAGGACCTGAGATGTAATTAATAGCCAAATTCCTCCACAAATACCCATACATCGTATAATAAAAAACAAAAGAATATTTCACAAAAGTTACTTCCACATCATCCCTTGTAAGTAGTAGAAATGTGGTATCATTCCCTTTTAAAGAGTATAACTATCAAGGGGTTATTAACCCATGTGGAGGGTTCATACCCCAATATGTGTAGTGTATGTCATACAAGAGTATTTCCTACTCAATCAGTGGAGGACCCGACCCTTTCCCAACCAGTGGGTTACCAATTTCACTCAATAATAGGACTCACACATTAGTGGAAATTTATTTTCATGATGGTAAACAATCCACAGCTTCACTAAACATATAGCCACACTCATCATCATATCTATGTATCTAAAAAAATCTAGAAACTTGAACACCTTAATTACAAACCCTATAAGATGAATATATATGTTTCCTCTCATTTTACATGATAAAACACTCTGAATGGATTACACATACGTCTAAAAGTAAACCATAGATGAAACGATACTTTGGATACCATAATCTTTCATACACATGATATGTCCATGTAAGGTATATAATGTGTATTATACTCATGTATGAATTTCTTGTACTTTTCCTACCCAATCAGTGTCATGTATCAGTGTACACGATATATACATAATGTACTAGTTGTAGAACAATTTGGGATAGTAGCTGTGTACACTAGATACACACTCAGTCACCTATCAATATTTATATGGTGGTTTTTATTGTTTATCATGGGAGCCTCTCCTAGCATGTGTTGACATGCGTAGACATTCATTATTTCGATGCACAACCGCTTCTCAAAGATTGGAGACATATATCACTTTCATCAGAGATTTATTCTCCATGATCGATATAGGAAGATGGAATATCATCTCCTCTTCAACGGATTCCTCTTTGGAACTCATCACATAATCTAGGTTACGCACATAGATTAATTCATGATCATGAATGTAATTCTCGGTTCCATATCTTTGTGACACTGATTAATTACACTGCATCTATCTAGACATTCCAAAGGGTCTTGATAGGGCATCAACTTTTGATTCAGATAGTAGTCATGTTGGGCATCATTGGAATGTCTCAATACTAGGAATATTGGTCACCTATATTCTTACATATAGGAGGTCATGTCATGAAGGTATATAATGTATAGAAAAAAGTCATCCTATGTCTATCAAGAGGTATCTGATGCCAAAGGAATTTCACCCATGGATTTCACCTTAGGAATCCCATATTCGCAATAGGTAGCTCACACCATAGGCAGGTATCCTCCAAGGATTTAATCTCAGAAATTACAAGTTTATCATGATAAATTATTATGTGTTAGATCATTAGTTTAACATCTTTTGGATATATAATGTGACTTATTATAATTCCCCATATAGGTGGATCAAGGAGGCACATCTGTGGGAGGGAAAAACATGAAAGTTTACTGATGGATGGATCAGAACTCCCAATATTGGTGTATCCTAGAGGTTTGTCCCATAATGGGAATATTACAGACTATGAAAGTGAATATCTAGGAGGGAGTACTGATATTTACCAGGTAGATGGATCAGAACAGCCTATTGAGGTAGATATATGGTTTAACTTCTTATGGAGATGGATTAATCGGACATCCCATAGAGGTGGATCATAATGGTACATCCCTCTAAGGTTGAACCTAAATGTTTTACTGATAGATGGACCATAAAACCATTGGATGCAGACCGAGGAATCATTTCCCATAATGGGATGATTTCACATCATGATGGTTGATCTGAACACCCATGGAGGAGTATCAAGGAGGTTTACCCCGAGGAGGGGGCACAAAGATTTACCGTTGGTTGAGATTGGACCGCAAAGAGGTGTCCAATGTAACCTATTTATAATATATAGATTAAAATGTAGGTAGTTAGATGGGATGGAGTGGGGAATATGCATGTGATTTTCCCTTTACAAGAGGATCGGTCTTAGATGGGTTGTGTGGGTCTTATGCATGGAAACTACTCAGGTGCTGCAATGAGTACCAATGATGTTATCTGGGTTTATGTGAATTAGTGGCCCATGTGTGTGGCATGCTCTTCATGGGATGTGGATGGCTCGGTAAGATCAGGGTGGATACAGATGGAGTGGATGGAGAAGATGGGGTTTCTGGGGTGTTGTGTCTCTAACTCTGAGAGGCTTCCTACGTATCCTAGTTAGATTGGAATCAAATATCATGTAGTTTTGAAGAGGGAATTAAGGCTTACACATAGAGAGGTTTCCCAGGGAATTGGAGCACATGATTGGGGCTTACACACAGGATCTTCCCACAGAGCATGTATGATTGGGGATTATTCCATGAGGGATTCTATTATGTTTGGAGATTAACAATGGAAGCTCTCCATTTTTTGGGGTCATGATGGGGAATAAACCAAATAAGGAGGCCCATGGAGCATTTATGGTATGTGGCGTACATGTGGAGGATTCTTGTAGTGAATTTGAAGACTGAGGATTACTCCAAGAGGGATTCCTGTAGATTGATTATGGGAGGATTTCAGTCTGGTAGTATTTTAGTGTCATTAAAAACCCTCCATCCCAAGTGTCTCATGCTCGGTGTGAGAAAAAGATGTTGTAATATTCCTAATCCTCCTGTTAGAGATGATTCACTAAGAAAAGATGGTGTTTTACTTATTCAAGGAAGCTTCCCATGGAAGATACCATTCCGTGTGAGGAGGATATCATTCCATGTAAGGAATATCTCATTACCTGTCACTCATACATGAAGCATCCTATGAATGGTTTGTATGGCTTACCCAAGGATTTTATCCAATTTTGGAGTTCTGTTCTCCATGGTGGGAGGATGTGGCATCCAATGATGAACATACATGGGGAATACTTTGATAATAACATGATGTAAGACTATAATTTACTATCATATGATGGGGACATTGGTGCTTGGCAGTTCAAAAAATGCAATACAGACATGCGAGACTCACTCTTAAAACATTGGCCTCACATAAATGTCGATCATGCACCTACGGGAGGGTGATGGATTAATCAATGCTAGCTTGGAATGGTGTGGAGGAGTTTTTAGTTACAAGTTCCACAATAACATTACATTGTTGAAAAGAAAAAGATGTTAGTGTTCCTATGATGAAAAACAAATGGTAGGGAAACACATGCATTAGGGGTATAAGGGACATCTCATGAGGGACCATGAAATTGTTGCAAGAAATTTTGTATGGACACAGAAAAGGGGTGCACACAAGGCATGGTGGTTGTGTAGAAGAGGTGATAAAACATTTTTCATTGGAATAAAGGAAAACTATGATGATTCAAGTAAGTGGTTCACACAATATTTTAGGATTGTATGCAAAGTAAAGCTTGTGAAAATCATTGGAGCATCATGCGCATGGTTGATGTTTTCAAAGGAGGACCCCTTATGAACACTTGACGTAGGCTAAAATAGGTTCAGACATGTTTATAAATATATGTTCCCTATCAAGGTAGGACCCATAGGGAACCTATCAAACATGATCTCTAACATTAGGGTTCCATCCTTTTTCTCTATTGTGGAAGATCAATATTAAATGAGGCACAACAGTGGTTCATAATCCGAAGAATCAAACTACAGAAGGAGGAAGCCTTGAATATATTGGAAAAGCCTTTAAGGATGGAGTAAATGGTTTCGGTTGTGGTATAGGTTTTATACACATCTTCATGCATAGTTGTGGATGGTGAGAACACCAGGGATGGGTTGACATTGCATTCATCATGCAAGATGCTATCACACTGATCTGGTTGTTGTGAGAAATGTGACCCTCTTAGACAAATTTTCATTTTATATTTTCAATGGGATTCACAGAAATGGAATGAGATACATTTTATTGGATGTGTATGAGTTTTTCATGTGGATTTTAGTCATGTGCACAAACCTTGAAACATTCGTGTTACTTCTGTGTCTTTATCAGAATGTTCGGTTAAGTGAGATGAAATATTTGGATTATCCAAATATGATCTTTTGAGTATTCAAGGATAATTAGACACCATAAAATTTCCCCCCTGAATCTGAGTGAAGATGGAACGAGATGGTCAAGTCATGAGGGAATCTCTAAAGAAAATATTTGATTCCAAAAGGTAAGTGAAAAACATCTATATGTAAATGAAGAAACCGAACCTCGTGCAAGGAAGAATAGGTCCATGACTATAAATAAACAAGGTCACCATATGTATAGAACCATGACATTCCACATGATAGGAAATCATTTCTCCAATGCACATAAGATAAAAATTCATGCAAATAAATTTGAGCTTCATCCGCTTTTTTCCATATAGATGTTTCTTCTTTTTGATTTGGAATTGGAAGAAATACATATATTTTTTTGCATCTACCGCATGGTCCTATGTACGATGTCACATATTTTATGCCAACTTTCTAATAAAACATGATTCTTACTATGATCCTTCAATATCAATTAAAATGGAAAATCAACAAGATACTTCTGATATTGAAGCTTTCTTCACCAATTAGAGGTACTAACTAACTTGGGATCCTCAATATATGTAGTGTATGTCATATAAGAGTATTTCCTACTCAATTAGTGGAGGACCCAACCATTTCCCAACTAGTGGGTTACCATATTCACTTAATAATAGGACTCAGACATTAGTGAAAATTTATTTTCATGAGGGTTAACACTCCACAGCTTCACTAAACATCTTTCCACAGTCATCATAATATGTAAGTTTCTAAAAAAATCATGCTACTATAACTCCTTAAATATAAACCCTATAATATGAATATATATGTTTCCTCGCATATTAAATGATAAGACACTCAAAATGGATTACACATACATGTAAAACAAAACCCTAGATGAATTGATACTTTGGATACCATAATATTCTATATACACGATGTTTCCTTGTAAGTTATATAATGTGTATTATACTCATCTAGGATTGTCTTGTAGTTTTATTATCCAATCAGTGTCATGTATTAGAGTACATGATATATACATAATGTACTAGTTATAGAACAATTAGGGAGAGTAGGTGTATACAATAGATACACATTCAGTCACCTCTCAATTTTTATATAATTGATTTTTATTATTTTTCTAGGGAGCCCATATATGAATGTGTTGACATGCGCAGACATACATTATTTCCATCCACAACCGCTTTCCAAAAATGGGAGTCATCTATCACTTTCATCCGAGTTTTCTTCTCCATGATCAAAATTGAAAGATAGAATATCGGCTCCTCTTCAATGGATTCATCCCTGGAAGTCATCACCTAATCCAGGTCAACCTCATAGTTTAATTCATGACTGTGAAACTAATTATTGGTTCTCTCTCTTTGTGGACACTGATTAATTACACTGCTTCTCTCTAGACATTCCAAAGGGTCTTGATAGGGCAGCAACTTTCGATCCAGATAGTATTCATGTTGGGCGTCGTTGGAATGTATCGATACTGAGAACATTGGTCACCTGAAATATTACTCATAGGAGGGAATGTCATGAAGGAATATCATGTATAGAACCAAAGTCATCCAATGTAGATCATGAGGTATCTGATTCCAAAGGAATTTCATCCATGGATTTCACCTTAGGAATCCCATTTTCATAGGAGGTAGCTCACACCATAGGCATGTATCCTCCAAGGATTTAATCTCAGAAAAAACATGTTTAGTATGAGAAATTCATATGTGTTAGTTCATTACTTTAAAATCTTTTGGATATGGAATATGACTTATCAAAATGACCCATAGAGGAGGATCATGGAGGCACATCCATAGGAAGGAGCACCTTGAATGTTTACAGTTGGATGGATCATAACTCCCATTATTGGTGGATCCCAGAGGTGTGTCACATAAAGGGAATATTAAAAACTATAAAGGTGAATTTCTAGGAGGGAATACTGAGATTTACTAGGTAGATGGATCAGAACAACCTATGGGGGTAGATCTATGGTTTAACTTCTGATGAAGATGGATGACTAGGACACCCCATAGAGGTGGATCATAGAGGTACATCCCTCTTAGGGTGAACCTGAAAGGTTTACAGATAGATGGATCAGAACACCATTGGAGGTAGACCGAGGAAGAATTTCCCACAAAGGGAAGATTTCACAACATGATGGTTTATCAGAACACCCTTGGAGGAGTATCAGGGAGGTTTACCCCTAGAAGGGGGCACCATGATTTACCATTGGTTGAGATTGGTCCTCAAAGAGGTGTCCAATGTAACATATTTATAATATATGGATCAAAATGTAAGTAGTTAGATGGGATGGAGTGGGGAATATTCATGTGATTTTCCATTCACAAGAGGACCGATCTTGGATGGGTTGTGTGGGCCTTATGCATGGAAACTTCTCAGCTACAGCAAGGAGTAGCAATGATGTGAACTGGGATTATGTGAATTAGTGGCCCATGTGCGAGGCATGATCTTCTTGGGATGTGGATGGATAGGTAAGATCAGGGTGGATATGGATGGAGTTGATGGAGAAGATGGGGTTGATGGGGTGTTGGATTTCTAACTTCGAGATGATTTATACATATCGTAGTTAGATGGGAATCAAATACCTTGTAGTTTTGAAGAGGGAATTAGATATTACTTGTAAAGAGGATTCCCATGGAATTAGAACCCATGATTGGGGCTTACACATAGAATCTTCCCATGGAGCATGTATGATTGGGGATTAATCTACGAGGGATTGTAGTATGTTTAGAGAAAAATCATGGAAGCTCTCCATTTATGGGGACATAATGGGGAATACAGCTAATAAGGAGGCCCATGGAGCATTTATGGTATGTGGATTACATGTGGAGGATTCTCGTAGTGAAGTTGGAGACTAGGGATTACTCTTGGAGGGATGCCTGTGGATTGAGTATGGGTGGATTTCAGACTGTTTATATTTCCAGGTCATTAAATACCATCAATTCCATGTGTGTCATGCTTAGTGTGTGGAAAAAGATGATGTAATATTCATAACGCTCATGTTAGAGATGATTCACTATGAAGAGATGGTGTATTCCTTATTCAAGGAATCATCCTAAGGAAGATATCATTCAATGTGAAGAGGATCTCAACCCATACGTGTAGGGTTTATGCATAAAATATTCCAAAGGAGGATTTTATTCCACGTGATGAGGATCTCACTCCATATAAGGAAGATATCATTCCCTATCACTCATACATGAAGCATCCTATGAATGGTTTGTGCGGATTACCCAAGGAAGTTAACCAATTTTGGAGTTCCATTCTCTATGGTAGGTGGGGGAGGAATCCGATGATGAACATACATGGGGAATACTGTGATCATCACATGATGAAAGACAACAGTTTAACATCATATGATGGGGAAATTGGAGCATTGGTGTTTTACAAATGCAACACAGACGTGGGGGACTCACTCTTTACTCATTGGTGTTACATAAACGTAGATCATTCACCTATGGGATGGGGACAGATTTACCAATGCTAGGTTGGAATGTTGTGGAGGATTTTTTAGCCACAATTTCCACAATAGCATTCCATTTTTGAAAAAAGGTGACAGCATTCCTATGATGAAAAAAATGGTAGGGTAACACATGCATTAGTGGCTTAAGGGACATCTCATGAGGGACCATGAAATTGTTGCATGAAATTTTGTATGGACACATGAAAGGGGTTCACACAAGGCATAGTGGTTGTGTACAATAGGTGATATAACATTGATCTTTGGAATAAAGGAAAACTATGAATATTTACATAAGTAGTGAACACAATATTGTAGGCTTGTATGCAATGTCAGTCTTGTGAAAAACTTTGGAGCGTCATGCACAAGGTTGTGGTTTTGCAGAGGAGGATCCCCTATGAACACTTGATGTAGGCTGAAAGAGTTTGAGAAATGTTTATCCATCTATGTGCCCTCTCAAGGGTGGACCCATAGGGAAACTATCGCACATGATCTCTACCCTTAGGATTCCATCCTTTTTCTATATTGTGGAAGATCAATATTAAATATGGAAGAGAAGTGGTTCAACATCTGAAGGATCAAACTGAAGAAGGAGGAGCCCACCAATATATAGGAAATTTTTTTAATGATGTCATTAAAGGTTTCGATTATGGTAGACGTTTTATGCGCGTCTTCATGCATAGTTGCGGAAGGCGAGCACACAATGGATGGGTTGACATCACATTCAGCATGCATGTGTCTGGCACACTAATTTGATTGTTGTGAGAAATGTGACTATATTGAACAAATTTTCATTTCCATTTTCAATGGGATTCAAATAAATATAAATAGATACATTTTATTTGATGTGTATAAGTTTTTCTTATGGATTTAAGTCATGCATACAAACCTCGAAACATTCTGGTTCCTTCCTTAGCCTTCTCAGAATGTTCCATTAAGTGAGATGAAATATTTGGTTTATCAAAATATGATCTTTTGAGAATTAAAGAATAATTTGACACTATAAAATTACCCCCTTAATCTGAGCGAAGAGGGAACGAGACGGTCAGGTCTTGAGGGAAACTCTGAAGAGGATATTTGATTCCGAATGGTACGTGAAAAACTTCTATATGGGAACGAAGAGACCGAAACTCATGCTTGGAAGACTAAGTCCAAGGCTATAATTGAACAAGGCCCCAATATGTATAGAACCATGACCTTCCACATGATAGGGCATCATTTATCCCATGCACATAAGATCAAAATGTATGCATAGAAATTCAATCTTCGACCACTTTTCCCATATTGATTTTTCCTCTTATGTGATTTGGAATTGGAAGAAATACATTCATTTTTCACATCTACTGCCGGGTCCTACGTACTATGTCACATCATTTATGCCAACTCTCCAATATTACATGATTCTTCCTTGTATCCTTCAACATCACTCAAAATGGATAATCAACAAGATACTTCTGTGATTGAAGCTTCCTTCACCGCTCAGAGGGACGAACTAAATGGGGATCCTCAGATTATATAGGCCTGAAGGATGTTATCAGATAACCAAATGTGTATAGGTATGCACATTCAATCACATAAGGATTATCCACTTATAGCTTATATTACCTTGTGGAAATTCAAACTAACAAGAAAATTGACCATTCTGTCATTCGAGATTAACGCATAACGATCGTGGTTCACACACGAAGACGATCTCCACACTAGGGTGTCACTATTCAAGATAACGATTCTGTATATCATAGGATATTTTCTGTATATTCAAAAAATGGGAGGACCAAGATAGTCATGTGAGATGACCCAGTGGTATAATAGTTCTTGTACAAGTATGCTTTTATGTTCCAAAGTAGTATGATAGAGAGTAGAAACAGATGGCGGAAGGATGAAAAATTATGGTCTAGTGGAATCACTAGTATCAACTAGGCATGTGATTACATGGTGTGCTACACATTCTAGGAATATGGAGCAGAGATACACAACACTAATCTATATGAAGAAATGTAGAATTTTTAGTTCCACTTTGACCTTCAAAATGATATAGTGCCAGATCCCCTTAGCTAATGGTCCTTAGACACAAATACATTCCATATCCAACATAGGGAAGTCAACACCAATATATGGAACATCCACTGCATTGGTGGAATTCCACTAGAGGTATTATAGTATTATGAATTTATTTATAAAAATAACACATGGGGGGTTAAAACCCAAACCCCAGTCCTAGAGAAACATATCCTAGAAGTGGTGAAAGAGAAGCTGAAACTTAGACTAAATTCCCAAAATGGTATCCTATTGAAAGACTCGTTCTACTTATTCATTTATAAGGATAATAAGTTGAGGAGGTTAGGTCATGTAATGTAGTATCTGGTTTTATCTAATAGGGGTTTGGGTGTATCATATTGGTTTATCCTAGTGGAAGGAAACCACCAGGCATGTCGGTACAACTTGTCGGGAGGATGTGGCCCATTGATTCATTATTCTAACTTCTATAGAACTTTTCTTATTTGAATTTTACTACCAATGAGGCACATAAGGACGGGAATCTGTATGGGAATATTTGTGATCATAGAGATCCTAGTATCTAGAAATTGTTTCAACCTGGGAGTACCTATCTTGGCTAGGATTTACAGCATAATGGGTAATGTCACATGTGGAAGCACAACACTGATGTATTTGATAAACATTTTTGGGGTCTAGCTAGTGATGATCGATGGGGATGAGATCTTACTTTGGATTAAAAATCAGGAAAATTAAATTTATAACATTTTTTACTATAGTTTGAAAAATTTTGGACAACCTACAAGGCTTATGGGAGTAAATGGAGTACCATAAAAGCTTTTGGGGTGGAGTTTTGGTGGCTTGGATTGACATCAATGTTTTCTGTAAGACATACACACCATCTCATTTTTCTATGGAGTTTTTTTTGTCATCCATTATTTGAGAAGTGAGTCTACATGGGGGTCTATAAAGAGAAGAAAACCAATATCCTTTGAAAAATGTGTTTTATTTTGGTTATAGAAGGCTACAGTAAGACCATCATATTTTCCCAAAGCAACGTTGTTGCGGTCATGTAGATGGAATATGTGAAAAACTAGTTTGAAACATATCTAGAGGCAGTCCTGCTGAAGTATATTACGGAAATTAAACTAAATGAAGGGATACATATTAGTAAGGAAGAATATGAGAGGCCCATAGAGAGTAAATTTTGGTATCTGTGGTGAATTTTCATCGAAATTCCTCCCAGTCAAGGTAAGGGTAGTTCTCAAATCATTCAGACATATATGAATTATCAAGGAGATTTTGTATCAATGTGTCTTCCTATCGCATAAATCTTATACCCGACTAACCTAGGATAATGTGGGATAATAATTGAAATAACGAATGATGAAGGGTCTCTTACAGTGGAAGTCCCCAATGTGAATTTGTAGCTTTACTTGACAATGCATATCTCCTGTAAGTCCTTGTTTTAAAATAATTGTATATATAATTTAATATTATATTGAATGATGTGAATCATTCCAAGGAGTAATTGAAACATTAAAAGCCTAGTGAGAAGAAGAGTTTGCTGAATTCATGGGATATATTTTTTAAGGACTTTAATGATCATGAGAAGCTGGTCATCCAAGATGAACTGGATTTGGTGGTTCCAGATGAACTGGTAGCTGGAGCTGTGAGAGATGGCACAGGTGGGGTATGAATCGAGGATGGAAGGGGAAAAACTACCGAGGAAGAATCAATTGATGATGTATTTCTGAATGAATTGACCCCCATCCCATCCAAAAGGATTCTAGAGGAGGAATATTCTACTGAACTCAAAGATGATCTTTTAGAGAATGATCATGTAGATCTTAAAAATCTAAACAACTTCTATTCTGATATGACTGATGATAGTCACATCATCACGCACCAGGCCTGGATGTGCAACCAGCACTTCATTGACTAGACTCCAGATCCACAACTAGGGGTCCATATTGTATCACTTCTCCATTTTATTTTTCAATTTATTCATATGAGGGAAGAACCTCATTGTGTCCATGCACTGGTCTGTTACTTTCTTTCTGAAAATTCAATGGAATGAAGCCAACATCAAGAAATCAAATAGAACTAGGATAAAGATAAAAACATGCATAAACATTGAGACTTCCACTAGAACATTTAGTGTATTGATGGTAAAGATGGTAATAATGAGTCTATCATAAAAACTAAAAAAGTAGGTCATCAGGAAACTGAGGGCTAATATAGAGGAGGATGAGAACCAAATGATGTTTTTAAAATCTCAAACCATCTATCTCTATATTGAGTGGGGTTGGGAAAATTAATGAGAAGACTACCTTCATCTGAAGTCTAGTGATGAAGATGTAATTCTTGGGAGGAGGCTAAATATCATAGGGTATAGTCGATGGAGGGTGGGAGAGTTGAGGTGCTCGATAACTAGAGCAGGGCCACATGGGATGTTTTTTCAAGAATCATGAGTGGCTCCAGTATATATCCATCCCTTATTATGCCTCATCATTCTTGTTTGTTTTTGAAATTTTCTATTTTCATAGACAACTTTCTTTTCTTGCTTTAATTATCTCACACCAATCATATTTTTGAGAAAACTAATGACAAATCCCTAAGCTAACATGGGTCATGTTAGGTGTTGGAAATGAGGGGCCAACATAAGATCATTCAATTTGTATGAGAGAATCAAATAACCATTGAATACTCAAGTTTTTTTATTTATGAATAACCACTACGAGTGTTCAGGCTGAGAGTGGAAATGGCTTCAAGAAAATGGCTCATCGAACTGTCAACCTGATTTTCCAATGTGTTCTAGTTTAAGAACAGGATAACTAAAAGGGAGTTCAAATATATTCAAAAAAAGGGGAATGAAATGTTTGAATCACTATGCCCAAAATTTGGAACATAAGGAGAGTGTCATGTAGATATAGGATTACATTTTTCCATGTTGGAAGCACAATATCCATACTATTATCCTATATTGGGGACAATCAATTGAGAGTCAACTGATGACCATGTTCGAATCACAAAACCTATAAAAAAATGTTGTCTGATGTCTTCTGAAACATTATACAAGGAAGGTGGGTGTTCTAATGTGGCATGATACCATACTTTCAATGGGTACATTTAGACATGGAAGAGCATGAGGATCTAAAATAATGGGCACAAAAAGTATTTGAATGGTGTGTGGGAATGATTTAATAAATTCAGATACTCTTTGGATTACACTGGTGTAACTTAGAGAAGACTGGTGTAAGCGTGTTGGACTGAATAAAGATAAAATAATTTTCTAGGGGATAATCATGTTAGATTCATAAAAATAGTTTAATGTGAAGATAAGACGGTATATGGATTGAATTAGGGAATTGGAACTCCAAGGAGAATGTCGAAGACATTTTTTAGTTTTACATCATGGAATTGAAGATGATAGCCACATAGTTTTACAACATACGGTGAGGATATGAGAAACATAGTTTATCATCATACTGTAAGGGAATAGAATGCAATTGATTAACTTCATGAGATCAATATGAATATTAACATTGTGTTTCATTGATTTTAGGCTCTTATTTCCTTGTCATAGTGTCTGCACCTAGAAAATACTAGGGTATGGGGATCCCAATGAAGGGAATATGTGGTGTTGTAGAGTGACAAGCCCAATCCCACAGATCAATTCCCCCAATGAGGTTCTCAGTTTAAGTACACAAAGTTTAGACAATAAGTTATCTTATTTTATGGTCATATAGTTTGTAATGAAAGTTTATTTTTCACCTAATCCACATATGTACATGACATACAATAAACCCTAATCCCATATAAACCATGATAGGTGTGGGAAACAAGGAATGTTTTATGGGTTCTCCTGATATATGGAAGCACAGTTCAAGGGTGTCACCAAGGGATTAGAATTCCACTATAATATAGGGATGTGGAAGGGTGGCGAGTCGAGAATTTCATTATTTAAATAATGGAGATACTAGTGAGTAGGGATCAAATGGTAACCATTTCTAATATATATTGACCTTAACCATAAATGTCAAGAATGGGGAGGGAAAACATATAATCAACCATTGAACTTGTTTAAAACATAGCACCTTCCATTTTCATGCATAAATACATTAGGGAGTTGTCCCAATATGGGTGGTGAGACAAAATCTAATGAGGCCATCACCATTTGGCGGTCCATGTAGATTTTAAATTTGATGGAAAACCAACCTGAGAATGACATTAAGTATGAAGTGAAGTTTAGTGGAGACTCAAATCTAGGTTTTTAAAATATTTTATTATCAATTTCATGGAACATGGTAGATATTTTAGTGTTATGAATCATGGACTATAGGATACTAATTTAAATGCATAGATTTTAGAAGGATGATGAGGGTCTAAAGATGATATGTCTTGTGCAGTGTCAGGAAGACTTGATGTGAATGAGAACTAAGGGGCTTAACATCACACAACGCATTCCTTTGATGACTCCCATACAATTTAGTGTCATGATGAGTGGAATATAAAAGAGGGAATGGGGTTGAAAACATTACTAAACTTGGGACTAGGCCCAAATACAAAGTGTTTAGGTATCACTATGTATCCAATAATGATGGAAGTCAAGACACACATATTTCTGAAAACCGAATGTGGTGAGAGACTAACACGGATGTGGGAAATACTCATTAGTGAGGGAACTGTGGAGTCCCATGATTTTCAGGAGTCATCCTAAACATGTCCAATTTGATGCCACAATTTAATGGCATTTTAATAGTATATCTTACTTCTAGTTTAATGTCATAGATCTGGGAGAAAAATGGAGGAATGTATCATATGGGGTTTTATAGTTCGGTTTTGTAACAAAACCAATGTGAATGAGGCGAAAGTATTCCCAATACAAAATGAAACACCTCCACTAAAATCCCACATACAAATAAAATTCATGGTTCTTGGAAATAGTTTTAATAGTTTAAGGCCATGTTTCCTTGACCATCATCACTTAGAATAGTTTTAATATATTTTAGAACATAAATATGACACTATTACAAGTAATATACATAAGGTGGAGTCATTAAAAAAATAACATGGATGAGAACCAAGGTAGCCCATATACCACATATTCATTCCAGTGGAAGCTTCCATACAATTTAGATTCTTGATTCTTAGACAATGTTGGGATTATGGGGCCCATGTTTTAACAAATTTGCAGCTCACCTAATGATAAAATGTCATGGTGTTGCTACATATCTCATAAAGATGAGAATCAAACCACATTTAGTTCTTTATATCCAATGAAATTGAATTTCATTTGGTAAGGATGAAGATGAAGTGACATGAATAAATCGAAATTACACCAATAGGCCCAATATTGAGGATTTGGACATCACTTTATATCTCATTGGAATGAAAATCAAGTCTTATGAGGTTCATGATGAGAAGTATCCAAGCATTTGTTTGAACAGTACATAGGGAGGGTTTTCTTGTTTTGGGTGGTTGGGCTAAGATAAAAAATTATAGGTGTCTCAATGTATCCCATAAGGTTGTGAATCAATCCATACATAGTTCACGAACATGACACAGTTAATGACTAAGAACAAGGGAATTTTCCTCTTTAGTTATAGCAAGATGGTGTTGTGCAGTTAATCATTGTATGTATAGAATCATAATTTTTGTTATGTTTAACATCATGAAACTAAGACACTAATAGAACAATTTAATATCTTGTTACAAGGATGATGGAGGGATAAAGTTCCAAGTTTGATGTGCATGGTGTGGTAGCTATATCCCAACATAAATGAGGACCTATGAGGTCCCCCACTACACCAAACTATCCCAAAAGAAACATACACACTATTTTATATCATGAGGCTTACTCTAAGTGCCCGGTTTATCATTGGATTCCTGGGAAACTAATGCTACATGATTTAATGTCCTACAACATAGAATATAGGGGCTTAAAATAGTTTAGTTTCATAATTATTTGACCTAATGAAGATTGATTTGGGTCGTTACACCAGGACCATGGGATCTTGTTTTAAGGGCATTCAGTTTGGACAATTTGATGAGGATTCTAAAGATGGGATGTGTAATGTATAATTTGAATGAGGTTGATGAAGGACCCACACCACAGAACACATTATTGAGAAGTACTTACACAGTTTAATGTCACGATGATTAGACTTGGGATGTGTAGTTTAAATTCATAAAACAAGGAATATTGGGGAAATTTATTCCAAAAAAAGATATTTTTTGTGGAATAGAAAAACCTAACGTGATTGAAGGGACAAGGAGGCCCAAATCCACATGACACATTCCCAAGGAAAAAGTCCACAAATGGTTTAAAATTGTAACGCATTTACATGGTGCCTAGTTTAACATCATGCTCCTTGAATGTCAACTCCTTATGAAAATTATGGCATGAGAAACATGTAATTGGTTAGAGGAGTGGTACAATCTCCATCCAATGTGTCCATTGAGTATACACCATTGGGAATGAAATTTTGAATGGTGTACAGTCCTTCCCACATGGGATCCAAAATTAGTGGATTTGTACAAAGTATCATTGCTTTATTGAGAGCCAGTACCATGTCACCTAGGAGAAAATAGAAGAAGGTAATTTTTTTGGTGAATGATCTTCAAATCATATTATAGTGTCTCTATATGTTATGTAAGTCCATGAACCTATTTTACTCGATGGATTCCACCTCAGCTATATAGAATTATTCATTTTTTAGCATCTACTGGTCATAGATAGCTGTTCCGAGTGATGGAAACTAAATCTAAATGTGTAGGACTACATTTTTTATACGTGAAAGAATATGGATTAACCTGGGTGGAATTTTGTGTTGTTTTATGATAACCCCATAATGTATTTAGGAATTTTCTAGACATATTTTCTAATTCAAGCCCACCAACTTTTTCAAAATACAGGAGAGGGTTTTTTTGAATGCCTTAATCACACCATTCTCATATGAATGATACAGAGAAGTATGGTTGAACAAGATGTTTTAATTGGAATACATCCTCTTTATCACATCTTCCCAAGATTGGTTCCATTATTGGTGAGAATTGAATGAGGAACTGCAAATCTATGAATGATATTGGGGCTCATGGATTGAACAATTGATCAAATATTGAATTCCGTAAGATGGATTTCTTCCAATCTATTATGAAATACCATATGACTATCAAAATGAACCTGTATTACTGATTTGTCTCTAGTTTATAGGGTATATAGACATCAATCCCATAGACTAAAGAGGTCCACAAATATTTTTTTATTATGAAGGTGCTTTGACGGTTGATGAATAAAGTTGGAAAGAAGGTGACACGCGTGGATCTTCATAGAGAAATGGATGAAGCCTTAGACCTTGGTGGGCCTGATGTTTCCCAACCATTGAATCTATTAGGAGATATTAAACCCTCACTAGTGAGAATAGTAGGACCAGACCTGAACTTCATTAATTTTATGGGGAATGTCATCTCCTTGGATTCAACGAAGGATAATATCATAAAAACCACATCGTTAGCTATTCTTCACAAGGTTAGAACCAATTTGGAGAGTGAAATATGATTCAAAATAATGTATTCTATCACATTCAGATCTCTATAGAGATATAACATCATACTAGAGATACTCATTAAAAACGATTTTCCAATTAGAGGTTCATTCAGCTACAGGGGGATCCAGAGGTCCCAATTTTGATTCACCATTAGTCATGTGGTTTACCTTCTGGTTGTCATCATCATCATAAATGATGTAGGTCGAGAAAAGTTTCTATTCCACATGATTGAATATATCATCCTAGTGAGTCTCTATAAGTGATGTCTCCAGAATGGTCTAGGAATCAGGTCGACAATTTTTTTAGCTGGGCTGTGAGCCACCTCTGGCAGAGAAGGGAACTAGGAAATTAGGTGGTGAGTGTTCTTGAGCACTGGCTTGAGCATTGGCTTCCTAAAGACATATCCCCATTAATTTTCTTTATGACTAACGTGGAGCACCCTTAAAAATCATGTGGGGAACTTCTATCTTGATATGCATCACGAGGCCAGTATTGAGAGCATGATACTCTACCACATTGTTGCGGAAACCATCTACCAATTAGAATGAATAGCTATGTACCACCTATTCTAGAGTGATGAAGAAAATCCCTAGAACTAATTTGTTTATATTTGGATCACTTATCCTTATATCAGTTGGGATCTTGGATGAACCATCGAAATGCATCTTCCATCATTTCATATCATAGTGAAGTGATAGGATACCCTCATCTTGGAAATCAACATCTATAGATTCGTTTATTGGAAGTGGATGGGAAACCAGAATTTCTAACAAAACCTAACCCTTAAAATCATTCTTAAAACCAAAATAATGATGAAATACTAAAATATCACTACCGAACAATTTATCCATACAGTCAACATCGAGCGATTTAGGATATACCTTAGTGGATCCACACTAGTCACAAACCATGTCTTGTGATGATGCAGATAATGTTGTAACTTCATTAATATGAAAACCAGCACGTGGTAGCCCTTCTCGATTGTAAAGAATCTAGGCTTCATGTGGCAGTGCATGTGACCATAATAGAATAAATTGTTCTCTATCCCTAAATTGTGATTCTAAGTGATAAGGGAACTGATGGATCATTCTAGGGTGGTCACACAAAGGACCACATGATTTCCTAAGAATAGCTGCATCAGAATAGTAGGCTATAGAAGATACTTCCTGACCTCAACAAATGTGGCATTGAAATATTCATCCCACTAGTAGATGGTACATTTCATTATGGTATTGGATAAGGGATTACTCTTTCCGATATATTGATGATGAGTCGATGTATATAGGCTAAGTTTACATGGAGGCCTCAAAGTTCTCAAAGGTTTCTTGGAGAGGTATCTAGTTGATTGCCTTGATCTTATTTTGATCCATCTCGATTCCTCTATTTATGAAAATGAAACTGATAACATTCACTGATGTAACCGCTAATGAACATTTCAATTGGTTCATCTTATGTTTTTTGGTGCGTTGGAATATGAACACCTTCTAGAGATCCCATATATGGTCCTGAAACTCATGATATTTGACCACCATATCATCCTTTTAGTATTCCACATGAAACATAAGTATTGTCATGAATAAGTGGTTCATAGATCGCTAATATGTGGCCCATTCATTCTTCAAACTGAAAAAAGTTTCATAATAAAAAAAGTACCTTGATGCAGTTTATATGTGGAAAACTCTTCGTCTTTGCGGGCCTTCTAGGTTTGATGGTATAAGTAGTATCCATCCATGAAAAAGAGAGCATGGAACCCTGTTGTGGAATCAATCAACGACTCAATCACTGTATAGGGAAATCATTATTCAAACAGTGTGGGTTGAGGTCCCGAAAGCAAATACAGACTCTGATCTACCAACTCTTGTTATAAACTAGAACAATTATGGTCAGCCACATGGGGTACTAAACAACCTTAAGAAGAAGGATTTTATGAGCTTATCAACCTCATATTATTCCATGGAACCATGAGAATGTTGATTTTTTTAGGAGGCTTCTTGTACCCACAAGGACTCGCCCAACGAAAAAGACAGTGGATGGTAACCTGGATGTCTAGTCCTAGAATCCCTTCAAAACAATAGGAAAAAACATCATGATGCTACCTTATGAAATTCACATGCTGTTTATATCCCTATGGAATCGTAGATTCACTGATAATCATTGTCCTCAGATTCTCCCTCGGTACCAACATTCAACTAAAACAAATCATCAATGGTGGTGGAGGATCCCTCATAAAAAGAATGTGGAACATCTTCTAAATACTTGTCATAATATATGTAATGGGAATCAGTAAGATGATATGGTTATTCTAGACAGACTAATTACTAGGGGACACTGATTCCGAATAGGGCAGAGGTGGAATCTTCAATACGGAATTCCGACTTTTTTGAAACCATGGTGATAGAAGATTTCATACAAATTACATCAAGACATTCACCATTGGGTCCATAACTGATAGTGATATAATTGTGAAGTCCCACTTATCCCGATTCAACCCGTCTTGGTGAAATAAGTGAGTGTGATGTACAGTTGTAGTCATTAAGAGAACATCTTAGTACCTTACATGGTTAGGGAGTTCTAGTATTAATTGATTCTGACATATGTAACAGTATGAGATAATATCCTAGTGTTCCTTGTACATAGGGATGTAGTTCCATTTCCACTCTGAAATGAAATCTAAATTTCCCAAGCCTATAATTGTTTCCTTCAACAGAGGAATTAGAATGATTAGAGAATCAGCCAAGTCTATAAATGGGTTGGATACAATGGTGGAATGATCAATCTCATTGGTCATAACCTTCTTATCCTTTCACTTGTAATAGTCTACATCTAAATAGATGGATTCTCAAGAGTTTATGGGAGATGAATCACCTTAGAGAAAGCCTACTCAACCATAGAGGGAGTACATGAGGCATTGATGATTTGAAAAGGGATCAAATGAATGCATATAGAGCCAAAACCAACCCATCATCATGTTATATGTGGTATAAACTGACAAATCCCAGAATTCGATATTATCGGCCAATAAACCAAACTAGTTTATCAATCGAATCCTTCCACATAGCCTCTTCTCAGTCCCAACATAAACATGAATCTTTAGGTAAGAGGGACACAAATATGCTTCAGTCAGTCCCATCTTGTGGAGCGGATGGTTTGGGATGAGATTGATCTTTGAAGTTGTGTTAGCTAGATATCAATGGACCTCCATGACATTGAACTGGCGAGTTATGTATAGTGGGCATATATAGTCCTGAAACAGGGAGCCCCCATCCAATCTAGATAATGAGATGACATCACGGAATTATGATCACTCATTTTCCTCAGCATATAAATAATATATGTCCTCTACCACAATTTGAAACTAGAGGGTGATTATCAATTCTTTCTTGAGGACCTCACTCATTTCTTCTAATGGGATGAGGTCATTGAGGGTCGAGAGTTCTGTCGGAATAATGATTAATTTATTCAAAACATCATACTTTCATGATTGGAGGATTTTTTTCCTATAGTCGGTTTACCATTGGTTGAAGGAAGGGTAGATACTACTAGCTGAACCACCAGATTTTATATGGTACTAGAAATCTATTACGTCTCCTTAGAAAACATTCTTAGAACCCAAATTGGGTGATTAAATACTGACTGGGGACTGGATTTATATGAACACATCTGATCATTGTGTAGTCTTGACTAATCTTCCTTGTTGATTAGCATGGTCAGTGGGGGCAAAGAGTCTGAAAAAATAGGTTGGTAGGACTATGCATAATGATAACTTCACTAAACCATCTATTCAGTTTTAGTTTCATGCATATCCTGGCATGTAGAACTAGCCTAATCACTTCGATGATTTTTATGTCCTCGACTTATTCTTTGATGATGCCTGTCGAGCATACTCAAATTGATTTCATGAAATTCCCCAAGATTTAGGACTATGTGGGGGTTCCCCAGTTCAAATATGCTGAAGAAGACATATTCTTGGACATTGTTAGAGGATTCTTCCAAATTTGGATGGATCTTGGGTGAAATTCGCATTTTTAGTGTCATGAAGTCATCGACAGTATAGGATATATTTAGCACTAGTGAGGGAATTTTATTTCCCTCTCACAATCCTATAATACTATTTTGAGATGTAAAAGGCTATGATGTGGATGATGAATCATTTTCTAGAGAGGTACAGTTACATCAAGAGGTTTGGTTTAACTGATGTTGGTAGAGATGGATCTATGGGAATGAGAAATATCTATTTGAGCCAAGTAGTTTAGAAACATTTAATTATTTTGATTGAAACCTATTTCCATTCACTGGATCCCTTATTTTGACTTTCATGACTAGCAGAGTTGTATTCCAACTATGTCAAGATGTGACCAAAATTGACAAAACCATTAGCAACATGGTCCTGGAGAAAATAAATAAACATAAGGATTTCATTGATGTTGTTTTCAAGGATTATGTGGATATGGGAGTGATCAGTGTGATCAGTGATCTCATCATCGTGGGGTTTCTTTCATTATAGATGTTTTATAACCCCCTGTTCCATGGTACTATGTATGTAACCAGGGATCAATGCTTCATTGAAGGAGTGGGTTTGGTTTCTATTCTCTAGGAATTGATATCTATTATATTTCCCTTGATGAGGGTATGTGGCCTTACAAGGGGATAGAGCATCATTCTATCACCTAGGCGGTTGTACGTGAAGAGGAATCATATGACTATTACACACTGGGAGAGGCTAAACAAGATGAGGCTTCTACACTCTATGAGGCTGTTCATGGTGAGTCTCCACTAGAAATAGCTCTTGCTACTCTAGGGCCTCCACTTGTAATATATAAGAGGTTTAATATTTTCCAGCCCTTATTGCTGGAGCTCAAAGAGGCATTGGATGTTCCTTCATGGAATATTGCATGAATTACTCTAGCTGCTAAGCCTTATCAGTGGAATCATGAATCATACCATAGATGACCTTCATAAGGAGGGTGGGGACTAATTCACTCTTGAAATTCCCTACACATATTTTTAGTAGCTTTTCTTGAGTGAATGAAATGTCTAGAGAGTACTTGGGGTCCTTTCACCTAAAAAACTTATATAAAGTCATCTAGAAATTTCATACACATAAAGAGGTCGTCAATACTTGATTTTCAGGTAGTATTGGTTAACTGGTAGACAAAATACCTTTCTATGTCTTCCTAACCAATGATATACACAATGGGTAACTTGATTTTCCAAACAAATGTAGGCCCTTACAATGTGTGAAAAAAAATATTGGAGCATTGTACCCTCATATAGCTCTAGGGTTCCCATCATGGGTCACCACCTTGACATGAAGTGGTTTAGATACTGATGTAGGTCACCCATCCCATTGAAGGGGAAAAGTTAGGATTCCTAAAAATATGGTGGTGCTCGAATCTCTTCCACCGATATTGGATAAGGATTATCTTTTGGTTGGATTTCCACATGTCAATTCTCTATAGATTTTAAGCAAGAGAATAGAGTTTCTATCAAATCTTCCTTTTAGGGATTCCTATCATGATGAGGATTCTTGAAAAAAAATGTGTAGGTATACTCATCAACATAGTAATAAGGATCATCAACTCCTGGGGAATCATGTGGTGGTGCTGCTTGATTTGGATCATGGGGAAAATTATAATGCCACTGGGTTAGATTGGGTGACACATAATGCGTTTTCATTACATAAAATCTTGCCTCATATTTTTTTGGATTCACTAGATCACTAAGATCAATTGAGATTATTTGGACAAGGACTCATGGATGACTCTAATTATCAAATGTATGAGGGACAAGATCATGTTGAGGAGAACCATAGTCCAGGAACCTCTTAGAAAATATCTTTTCCATAGCCCTCTTCTGATAGGTGAGCTTTTGATATATGGATGAAATTGCAGGATAATCCTCTATCTTAAACATAACATTATAAAGATGATGGTTTTGAAATCTCAACCATCTCTTTAACCATGATGGTTTTTCTATCAATAGGAAATGACACCGAGTGCTCCATGAGTCTAAGATCTACCATTTTAGGTGAGTGCAGACTCCTGTATGAGGGTTCACCTAGTACTGTGCTTTCTCATGGGGGAATGTCATCTATTTTAGTTCCCATTTAGTAATCCCATTCCTATATAAATATATCAGGGATGACCATATTTACCATGAATGTGCCAAAAGTCATATCCTCAATATCACTAGGTACATATTACTATCACATGATGGTATTGATGTGGGTAGGATTATACTTTCACAATCCATGGACCTTCATGTGTAGATATGCCTCTTCAATGATTATATGGAGCCTTTGGAATCTCTTTATGCATCTTTTTTAGAGGTTCTAGTGATAGACAGGTGACGCTGGGTACTGATCCACATAGAGTTATTTCCTCTCAATAATGCAACGTAGATGATAAATGTCATCAATGTTACCAAGAATCATTTTGGTCGACCAACTAATGAAAATAAAGGTGAAAACATACTTCCCAAATAGTCTAATAAAAGCACATCACATATTCCTGGGTGAGGGACTCTGGGATGTTGATGTCGGGAAACACATTCAACCAGAACACCTCATTCAGCTATTCAGTGGGTGATGTTTTTCCCAAACATCCTTTTTTTGAAGAGGGTCATGGATTATGGTTAGATCAAACATTAATTGATGCTTGATGGAAAACAGGTGGGAGAATATATATGGGTTAATTCATTATTTGAATGTATAGTAGAGGATCCACTACATGAGGTCACTAGTCAGTACATATTGGGTTGTCCCTTGAGTGTGGTGCCGACCGCATCATCATATCTATGTTGGACTATTTTGTTACCATTTATTCATGTGTGAGGGAAGGGACAATCATATGCATGTCAAAAATATTGTATTTATCAATCATAATTTATAAAAACACTCCCTGATCATAGGTAGAGTTATATAATGAAACTTGTGATGAAAGGGATGACTGCAATGTGATACCCTACAAGGGAGATAAATCTTTCTCTACCTGCATGAACATGTGAAGCGGTCCTGGAACCATTTGGACCTCACTCTTTTAGGATGGATAAATTCCCCTACTTTTTCAATCCCTAGATATTAATTCGTATTCCTGTGATAAAGAAACCATCATTAATTTTCATTCAACCTCATAATTTGATAAGTGAACAAAATTTTCAATGCCTTGGTTCTTCCCAAAATTTTTCATTCAGCAGAGATAGTTTGTCCGTATGACTTGGTACAGTACATTATGTAAGGGAAATTATTCCACATCAGTATGACCTCAATGTTAGTGGTGATGGGATGGATAGGATATCCTCTTTGATATTTTAGGATGCTGTTAGGTCCTCTGTACCGGTTTCTTTTAGTGTGGGTAGGACCTCCACTTTGACTGCTGAAGGAGTGGGTAGGACATCCACTCGGGGTGTAGACGTAGTGGGTCGAAGATCTAATATGGGCAGTGAGAACATGGGTATGAACTCCATGATGGATTTGAGATTATTAAGGAACTCCAATTTGATGGGTTGATATATGAGGTGGTCCCTTACACTAATCCAACTGTACATTCGGAGGACCTCTGTGTTGATAAGCATGCATACAGGGAGGATGTTTGTACTAGTTACTGGGTATGAATAGAGGATTTCCAGTGTGACTTTTGTAAACATGTTAAGGGCCTCAATGATGACCTCCATAAGAGTGGGTAGGACCTCTACTCTAGTGTTCTTTGGAACTGGGAGTACCTCTAGGTTTTTTGGAAATGAAAGCATGAATATGTGAATTTTACTCGTTATCGGTGATGTGTTTCCAAATTCTCTATGGTATTATATGGAGTAGGGAATACCTACGATTGAGCTAGGAATGGGGTGAGGAGGGAAATCTCACTTATTGTCTGTGACAGATTGAGGAATTTTGTCACGATAACCATAACTACGGGTAGTACCTCCACATTGAATGTTGATGAAGCCGGGAGGACCTCTTCTTTCTCCATTGCTCGGAATGTGGGAAATAACTCCATGATGATGGTGGGAGTAGTGAGGATCTCTGGTTTGGATTGATATTATACAGGAGAGCCTCCTCACTAGATTGAATCATCACAGACTGTCCTATAATGGCTTCTTATGATGCTAGTGGCTAATAGAGTCAACCCAACGTACATGTATATCCACTGAGGCATCAATTCCAACCCAATATTGATGTGACCCAGCTCAGTAATTAAAAGGATCTATAAGCTTCCACCAATGTTGAAAGTATCCAATGGAGTTATGGAAGACTATTACCCTTATTAGGTATCTCACTGATCATATTCCAAATGTTGTTGTGAGAACATTCAGACTATGTCCGTTAGAGAAGGGGTGTGTCAAACTTGTTCATAATCTTACAGAATCAGTCATGGATATATTTAAAGAGTCTTGGTGGGAGCTCTTCTTTTCATCTACCACATGGTAGTCATTTATAGGGTGACTCAGGAATCCCCTATATCTTTATCATTGGTGAGAATTTCATAGGATCATTTCAAGGGGAGGCTCTCAAACTGGTTTTCTCATTAATGCAAGGATAATTGGCTCCCTATTTGTCCATTTGGGTGGTGGTGTATGTGAGGTAAAAAATCCTACAGTTCATTGTTATCTTTATACCATTTAGGAAAGACTCCCCCCCCCCACTTTTAACATTATATTATTACCTCCATCGCCCTTCGACTAATTATCTTTTATGGTGATATGGGGCATGAGTTCCCAGTAGCTAATGGTGTCGATGATGTTGCGGTGAAGTTGGGGTCATGTAGGGTAACCGCGATGACATTTCTCCCACACCTACGTCAGAGGATGATGGTCAATTGGTTTCCTACACCTTTGGTCCTTCATAGAAATATTATTCAAGTTTTTGTATGAAGATATTGAAATCAATTAAAAATTCCCTAGAATCATCCAATCATTGATTGATGTAGATTGACATAGATCCATGTGAACGGTGTCACAGAATAGAATTATGAACATTTAACTTCCCAATTTATAGTGAGTTTCATGTTGGGCCTGCTATTAGATTGGTTGGTCTTAGAAACAGATAGAATGTTTTCGTGACATGTAAATCTATTAATTTATTGAATTCTACTAGTCCCCATGTTTAGGATAATAGTTTCCTAAAAGGATCACCGTTTTTTCGGACACTTTCTATAGGTCGCCCAACTTCATTTGTGTAGAATTGTGCTGGAATGAGTTATTACCCTGAATTACATATTTCCAATTGTAGACATAATTAATCACTTTATTCGGTGATTTCAGCTCTTTGATTTAAATTGGATGATGGAATGTCAATTCCTCCTTCTGTGGATTCCTTCCTAGAACTCATAACCTAATATATGTATCCATAATTTATTATTTCATGTTAGTGAAATACATTAATAGTTCCTTCACATTATTGATGCCATTTAATTAATGACCTTCTGTCTACACATTCTAAAAGTCATGATAGGGTATAAACCATTGGTCAAGAGAGTAGTCATGTTGGGCATCACTGGAATGTATGGATGAAGGGAACATGGGTCACCTATATTCTTCCTCATAGGAGGGAACCACATAGAGGCTTCTTAAGAAAAGAACCCAACGAAACCTATGTCGATTATGAGGTATCTGAAGACAAAGGCATGTTTCCATGGATTTCACCTCAGGAATCCCAGGTATGACATGAGGTAGGAGACACCGTAGGAGCATATCATCCAAGGATTTCAAATCAGGCATCCCATGTAAAGCATGAAGTAGCAGTATGATTTAGGTAACGTGTTTAATGTATTAAAAATATGGAATTTGACTAATAAGAATGCCTTATGGACACTATTCAAGGAGGCTCATCCCTATGATGGATAACTGTGAATGTTTAATGATTAATAGATTAGAATGTATTTATAAGGAAGATCTGGGGGGTGTGTCCTATAAAGGGAATATTTCACATTGTTAGGGTGCGTACTAGGAAGGAAGAACTGATGTTTACCAGGTGGATGGATTTGGATGCCTCATAGGAGAGTATATGATTTTTAACGTCCTATAGAGAAGCCCCATAGATAAGGATTATGAAGGAACATACCTTGGAGGGATCACCTAAAAGGTTTTCCAATGGATGGATTAAAACACCCTTGGAGGTGAAAATTGGAGGCATGTCTCATAAAAGGAAAATTACATACCATAATGGTTGAACTAGACACCCATTGAGCTGCATCAAGAAGCAGAACCCCTAGGAGGGGGAACCAAGGATTACGTGTAATTATGGCCCATGTGGGTGCAATGATATTTATAGGATGTATAGGAATGGTTAGGAGTGGAGGGAGTGGAGGGAGTGGATGGAGTGGATGGAGTGGATGGGGTGTTGGTATTGGACCTTAAGGAAGCTTCCTATGTATCTCGGTTAGTTGGAAATCTAAGACCATGTATTTTAGAAGAGGGAATTAGGGACAAACCCTAAGGTGGTTTCTCATGGACATAGATCATGTGGTTGAAGATTAAGAATTATATATTCCCATGGATCATGTATGTTTGGGTCATACTCTAGGAGGGACTCCCATCTTGTTGGGGCATAAACCTGGAAGCCACCCATTCTGTTGAACATTTTGGGGATTATACCTAATGAAGAAGCCCATAGGCCTGTGTTGCAGGGGGGATAAAAATAGAGTATGTTCATAGGGATGGTTGAGAGTAGGGATTATGGTAGGATGAATTCCTATTGATGTATTATATATATAGTTTTGGCGATATATGGGTGTCATGGTCACTACTAACCTATAATCCCTTGTGACTCATTCTTGGTGTGAGAAACAAGAGGGAGTAATATACCTTCAAATCATGTTATGGATGATGTGATAATGAGGGATGGTGTGAGGCTTACACATAGATGATTCCCAAGGTGGATATCATTCAGTGAGGGGAGGGCCTCATTCTATAGGACTAGGGATTATTCATAGAAGCTTCCCAGGGAGGATTTTATTCTATGTGATGAAGATCATTTGATGGAGATCACATTCACTGCTACACATACACAGAACATCCTTTGAAGGGTGTGTGGGGATAATTCAAGGAAGCAACCTATTTTGAGATTTCTATGCCTCGTGGTGGGAAGAGGTGGTAACCCATGATGATAATACTATGGGCATCCCATGCTTATCACAAGAAGTAAGACTATAGTTTAACTTAATGTGCTGGTGATGTTTGGTCTAGGTAGTTTTATAATATACAACACAGACATGAGGGACTCACTCTTAAACCCTTAGATATATATAACTATAGAACATACACCACTATTAGGGGAATGGATTTTGAAATTAAAGGTTTGAAAAATGTGGATAATTGGTCAGCCATGAAGTCCACATTAGAATAGAGATGAGGAAAAAAAATCCATTAGCATACTTATGTTGAAAAGAAATAGGTATGTAATTTATGAACTGGGGTAGTGTTGTATGCATGGTTGAGGATTCATGTAGGAAGATCGCTTGAACACACCTTCCCTTTCCTAAAATAGGTTGGTGAGGAATACATAATTAGGGGACCACTCATGGGAGTACACAAAGGGAACCTGGAATGTAAGATATCGACCTTGAGGGTTCAATCATTTCTCAATATTGTGGAATATCAGTCTTATATATGGAAGAGAAGTGGTTCATCTTCTAAAAGATCACCCATAAGAGGGGGGTGGGGCGTGTACATAAATATATAGAAAATGAATTTAATGATGTCATACAAGGTTTTTATCAATGATTATGCTTTCCAAACATCTCCATGTGTAGCTAAAGTGGGAAAGCGTTCAAGGATTGGTTTGAAATTGAATTCAGTGAACATGAGGCTTATGCATAGATATAGTTATTCTATATAATGTGACCCTCTAGAAAGCACCTTCATTTTCTGTTTTTAATTGGATTTCAAGAAATCATAGGAGATAATTCATATTTAGAATGTAAGAGTCTTGTGTGCATATTTCTATCTTGCATGAAAACCTCAAAACAAGCATGTTCCTTTTATGTCCTTCTTATAATGTTTTGTTGAGTAGAATGGTGGCTATTGTATACCCAAATATCTATATCTTCGTCTTCATGATGAATTTGACACCAACAATAACTTCTTTGATAAGTACAAGACCTATTGGACCTGAAGACTACTTTGAAGGAAAATCATGTACACACTAATCAATTCATTCCAAAATAAATAGAATATATGTTGTGGAATATGACATATAGGTATGGTCTGATAGAATAAAATGTAGTCAATCTACATGTTGAAACACTTATAATATATATAAAACTTATGTGACCTAGAGTAACATAGTGTATGTTTTTTAATTCTCTACAAAAAAATAATCACCATGGTTACATTAATATGTAGAAATTATATCAAATTTAGATGATTCATAGAAATAATTGTGATGAAATAATCATAATTAGAAACACGAATGATGTTTGATGGATAACACAACACCTAGTAGATAGGTAAATTTTAATTTGTTTTAAACACTAATTTCATATAATGAAATCCACAATCGCCTTAATTTTAATCCAATACTCCACATACAACTATACATAATAAACTGAACAACTTATATTAACTTGAAATGTTATCAATTTATTATTGCAGTGCCCCAAAACTGAGATTGAACCATTTTTTGACGACAGGGATAAAGAAATTTTATAATTGTGGTTGAAAAAATATCTAACCCATAAAATAGTTTCATTAAAATTAAAAATGATGAATGTAAATTGAAATGTGTGAAAGAAATTTGATTATTTAATATTTAATTAAATGTTTAAAGATAATAAATATTTTATCCCATAATTAATGAGTTAATCTAAAAAAAATTAAATATCCACCAACAAGAACAATCAATGTTAGATATAAAATATAAGAAAAATTATAATATAATTAGAAATTAAATAATCGTTGAGGCATCATCCCTATGTTATTTTCAAGGTGTAATTAAATAATTGTTATACAATCATATTCAAATGATCTTGAAAAAATAAATAATTTATAAAATCCATTATTCTTATTATAAGGATAAAATGTAATTTTATAATTAAATAAAAATATCTCATAAATATTTGAGTTATTAAAATCCTATGGCATTTCCATAATCCAATAATAGATAAAAACATAAATTATCATTTGAAAAAGAAACAAATAATAACAAAAGCACAAGTGTTGTAAAAAAGGTTATCTTTTTATCAAAATTTTATTATATTAACAAAACACTATCATGTTCATCATTAAGAAAAATATTTTGAGGAATTATTTTAAAATTAAAATAAATTGTTTTATTCTCTATAAAGAAGTTTTCATGAAAAAATTGTAAAATAAAATTTTCAAACATTAAAAATTATTTGTAAAACTCGAACTATATTCCAAAAATAGAAATTTATTTTTTTATAAATACAATTAATTTTGAAGATTAAAAATTTATTTTATATTATAGAATAGTTTTCATGTTTCCTTCAATAAACATTTTAGGACTCTACCGTAAAAAAATCATTTTCATTTTATCATGAGGGGAAGATGATTGAATCATAAAAAATTTAACCATATTGAATAGAAAAGTTACCATCCATTTTGGTTAAATGATGAAGAATTAATCAATCCATCTGAGTCTATGTTTATTGTGACCACCACAAAAAGAACATGGTGAATTCCCTTTTTTATAGATATAGAGGGTGGGAGATGGATTTCTAGAAGATACTTTTTCAATTAATTGGAAAATGGAATGAGTTATTTCCTTCAGCAGATTTCCCACTATTAAAGGAATTATAATGGAGGAATAAAACTAAATATAATGGATTCCCCTAATTAATTTTATTAATATATGTAATTATTCTTTCCCATAAATACCTAGTCGACACTATTAAAGACATACTAAACTAGATTCGTCATATAACAATGAAAATTCGATATAGAAATAATAAAACCACAACACCATTTCCTTAAATAAAATAAAATAATTTTATATGTATTTGGATAAATCAATGATTTCTATAAATTGAAAAAAATGCTCAGAACAGGTTACAACATCTGAGTGCAATGATTATACATCACTTATGGAAAACACATGTATGGAACAAGAAAATTCTTTCTATTAGTAATGGAACCCCTATTTCATAATTACATTTTTATTTTACCATTGAAACAAAAAGAAAGAATATTAAATTTCAAAGAAACATAACAAGTAATAAAAAACCATTTCTTATGATAGGTAGGAATAAGATAATTAGATAAATGAAAAATAATAATTTAGACTATAATTTAAACTATATAGGCTCAAATTCTTCCATTAAAATCACTTCTTTGATAATAACTTTAAATATGAATATAAGCATTATCAATATAATAGAAATTATCAAGAAACATGAACAACTATTGTATGTGATGTATTGGCTGAAGATGTATGAAAATTTTGGATTCTATATAATATGTAATATATAAAGTGTATATTTTCATTGGATCACTATATGACTGTAACATGACTATTATAATAAGACCCTTGTATGACCACTGAATTAATAGAAATTAAGAATATAATAATTAAATAAATGTTTTAATTGAAATAAAAAACTGTTATATTTTAATTATATTTTTTAAATAGAAATCTTTTTATGAATTAGAAAATATGATATTATAAAATTTACAATTAATTAAAGTGAATGAAAGAAATTTTTCTTGTCAATAATTTTATTTTTTAGAAAATATTTATTTATTATTTAAAATTATTATATATATCAATTAAGAATTTATTTCTATAAAATAAAAAATATATATGAGATCATAACATAAAAATTATATTATATATATTTTTTAATTTTTTTTAAAATACCTTATTTTTCAGTCGTTAGAAAAAATAATGTTTTTAAATCAATATTTTGTAGAAATTTTTTTCCCATACCCTAAGAAAAATTTAAAATATCGTTTTATTCTATCAGGGATTAAAGTAAAAAACCATTCCTTAAATGTCCAAAACCATGAAAAAAAACCATGGGTCAGGAAATATATTTTCATTGTCCGAGACGTAGACTTCTAAGGGAAATATTTTGAAGTTAATAATAAATTGTCCACATTTTGAAATAAACACCCACCATTCTAACACATTTCATTCACTATTAGTCACATTATCAATTCCTTCCCTCTATTAGCCTCCCATTATGTCCATTTTCGAAACCCACAAGCTCTCGAGGAAACTCCCCTCTAAGCGCAGGAAGTTATACTTAAAATATGTGTTCTCTTCATCATTACTTTATTTCAAGTAATTAACTATAAATTATCATTTTTATTTCAACTTATTATGTTCTAATGATTAAATAAACATTATTTTATCATATCATTCAATCTTTAATAATGATAAACTCACATTCCCACTCATTAATCACATTTAATTAACTAATTTGTATACCTAATATGTTATTGAAATAAATATTTTATTTACCATTTCACCCATTTATGTTTCCAATACCCAACACATTTTTAAAATAATCGTATTATTATTGATATAGATATACTTTATAGATTGGTAATTTATACATATGATAACCTTATTCCACTTTTGTGTGTTTAAAAGAATGAAAAGTACATGTCTTTGATCAACTATGTAGTCAATTAATTTTATATGAAAACCAACGTGGTTATTTATGAGATTACTCAATATTATAATTTAATTATATGGAACACATGAATTTAGACATATGAAGGGTTACCTTGATAGTACTCTAATTCATTTTGAAAAGAATTAATATGAAACATCAATAAATTTAATGAAATATTTTCATTGAAATTAATTTAATTTCTTTGATAGCATGGGTAACAAATAATTTATGGTTTAGATTAAATTATTTTCAACACCATGTTTATCTAATGTTTCACATAACATTGTGTTCCTTTGATAACATATGATGCCCACAAGACTGAGTCTTTCCAGACAACAATATACTATTAATATTATTATTTAGCATGATTCTTATCAGATAACTGTTGGAATGGAGGGAATGAATATGATTAATTAGATTAAGAATATATGGCATTAACATGTTTATAAAATAAATCATATGGATACCAACAAATTATAAATTAAAATAAAAAACAATTGAATATAAAGGATCTTTTTTATTAAAAATTATTTTTATACCCAAAATGGGAATTTATATTGAGAAATAATATTTTTCACTATTATTGAAAGATATTAAAGAAATAAATTTTTTAGATATTCATCTCGATATTTATAAAATCATACAAATATTTTGATTGGCATAAAATAGGAACATGCTTGATTGTCAGCATAAATGCTAAGTTTTTCCAAAGGTAGTTTGCAGCATTTTAATGGTAGTCTTTTTTTAAAACTAAATTTTAAAACATTTAAAAATTTTATTTGATAAAATAAGCTTCATTTTTTAAAATTAATATATCTAAATTTACTTTGGATAAATTTGGATTATTTTTATAAGAAGTGTCAATTTTTGATGAATACTGAGAATTGTTGAATTTTAATTGAAAAATAATTTTTATCAAATTTATTTATATAGTTTAATGAAAATATAAATTATTTCTAAAGTAAAATTAGTTCAATAGTTCATCAATAAATAAAATTTAGGTCATTGGAATCAATATCACAATGAAATTAAATAAATAAACATTTCATACCTTTGAAATTTTTAATTTTAAAACCCATTATTTCACCCCATTTAAAGGATCAATTTTAAATTTAATTCTTCTATATATGTGATTGGAATTTTAAAAAATGGAATAAATTATTTTAATATGAATAATTTAAAATTTCTTGTATGTTAAACTTTTTTTTCATAAAAAATTATAGTGAATGAAATTTAAATTAATTAGAGTTATTAAAGTAAAACTGTGATTACTTAGTGGATAAACTTGAATCTTATGGGACAAAATGACTAATATAGGTATCAAAATAATTTTTTATAAATATTTAAACCATTAAAACACTAGGATATAATTTTTTTGTTTTATGTAATCCCCTTGTTATGTAAAAACATGGGTTCACCTCCCTTTTTTGCTAAAATACCAAGTGTGCCCTCTCCCTCCCTTATAAAAGACCACCACCACTCCCCCAGTATTCACACAGATAAAGACATTTGTCTCATAAAAACAATAAAAAAATAAACTCAAAATATCCATAATCTCATCCAAGGAGACTAAATTTTTATATAAAAATGGCCATGGAATTCTTTTGGTGAAAACCAAAAGGAGTTACCTAAAGAAGATGTAATGTTCTTCAAAGAGAACTTCTGTTTTTTTTCAACCCCTTAATTTATTATAAATACATTATTAAATAATAAAACCTGTATAATAAATATAGGGATACATTTTTATGTTATTTTATTAACCTAAAACTATACACACTTCCATGAAATGGGTAAATTAATCACCATTTGTGTGTATGACAAACTTCCACCTCCCGAAACAATTTTTTTTTTGTTCTTACTTTACCACCTCTTATTTTTTGTAATTATAATGGAAATATGATTTTTATAAGATATTTATTATATTTAATTTGTATTTATGCTTCATTAATTATTATATAAAACGTAACTTTATGATTTCCTTTTTGGAGGAATAAAATAACATCGTTTGTGGACGTGTTGAACCACCTCCTCAATGAAAATTGATTAATTCATTCTTTATATGGAAATTATTAAGGATAGATTTTACTAAATATATATCATATAAATTAAATTTTAATGAAATAATTATCAATCTACACATGTAACATATCATTTTCCACATTCTATTTAACTCACTGAAAAAATAAGAACCTGGATCGTGGACGTCTGACCACCATCACTTCTAAGTGATGTGGTTCTTATTTTTTTGTAACCACCTCAAAAAAAGGAAATTTATATGTATATATAATTAAATAATATTTTATTTATCATATATATTTCATTCTCTAAAGATAATCATTACCATCCTTTTTCTAATTATCATTCAAAAATATAAACATTACTCATGTGTACGTTTGACCTACTATCTCCATAGTTAAAATTTTAGTTAATTTTTTATAATAATATTCAATTATTTGTTGTAAAATATTTATTTTTTCATTAATTTGATGATTATATAATTATTTTTATTCAACATTTGTTTAAATAATGACAACATATTACCATAATCAACTAATCAAAGACTGTTTTGACACATAAACCGAATTGGTCAAAACATTTTACATAAAAATTTTATTAGGTAATTTTATAACACTTATTTATAAATAATATATACGTTAAAATAAAATTGGAAAAGTTTTTAAGATTGTAATTAATTAACATAATTTTATTATTTAGGAAGAGAGAGGACAAGCATGATTAATCAGACTCAAGGTGACGGGTTTCATAACTCATTTTCCATTCATTGGGTTAATAATTTTTTACATTGTTTTTGTTATGAAAATAATATACATGAAACTAAATTTTATTTTATTATAATGTTTTTGAACTTTTATTTAGTGAATATAAATTATTCACACATAATTTCTTCCTTGGTTTATTCTCCAATGATATAATCACTGTAAGGGATTTTCATCTCACTATTTACATCTGCGAGATAAATGTCATAATCAGCAGTTAATTATTTTTATGACTTATCTAACTCCATTTGGATATATTATATCAAGAACTATTTTATCTAATTGGTATTTAAAATTTTCGCTCAATTATTATTACTTTTGGGGATTCTGATTCAAATGTTACAATAGTTTTAAGGGGTTTCATCTCAATTAACATTGAATAGAGAATTATTTGTTAATAAGAACCTAATTAATTTTTTGTGGGGAATATAATTATATATGAAATTTTAAATAATAAATTTAATTTATTTCAATACATTCAACGTTTTATGGGTTGATATTCTTTAAAATATATCATGCTTTAAAAGTTACATAAGTGGTAAGGGTTTTCTTATCTCACTATAATTTTTGTGAGATAAATTCCATATTCACTAATTTTTTTTGTGGTCTACATATTTCCCATAAATGTATAATATTATTACTATTCTTGAATTTATTAGGATTTACATATCTATTTTACAATATCTCTTTAATGGGGTTTATGATTTTAATGTTACCAATGAGGTAATATATTTTTGTCGCAATTTTCCTTCTTTGAGACATTTGTTATGTTATAAACCTTTATTATTTTATGAGGATAATATTTTGATCCAATGAAATGATATATCATGAATATATTTATTATCATGATATTAAAGGTTTCATTTAACTAAATTCTTCCATGGGGGATTGTGATTCAAATGCTAAATAGTGGTATGTGACACTTTGGAATCTTTTAAATATTTTTTCCCATAATGATTTTAGTGATCTCTTAATGGTATTTATATTCATCATCATCAATATTTTTTTGTTAATAATCTTCACTTAGGTATATTTATTATTTATACCATCTATATTTTTTTATGGATGGATTTTTATTGTTTCAGTGATATTATTATAGACTCTGTTTATTTTCTAAGGGATAACCATGTTTCAAAGGTATTGTCATAGAACCCATTTCATTTCCATTGGATAATCAGGGTTTAAAGAGATTATTTTGGAACCAATTTACTTTCCATATTCTTGTCATTATTTTATAATGAATGTTTTTTATTCAAGGTACATGAGCATTATATGAAACGAGTGAGCCCGATACAGCATAAATTAATGGTTGGGCCCCATTATAGCACATGGGTGAGGCCTATATAGCATATAAAAAAGGTTGACACCCATTATAGATCATGGAATATAAGAGAGCCCAATATATCTTATAAAGATGTTGATACTCATAATAAATATCTGATTCATTAGGTTATGATAATATTGGATTTTGGTTTTATGTTTATTAAAATTGAAAGGATTTTGAAAGTGTTTAATTAAAGTGATGCTCCAAGTTTTCCAAAAAGAGTTTCAATTACTTGTTATGATTTTATATTTTTCCTAATAATTTAGATTGATATCACATTAAATTTGATTATTTATTCTGATAAATCTTCCCTTTTTCATATTTTCATATTTTATAATATAGGTATTGATGCGTATGAGTTCTTTTACAATTATACCGAGAACATTGATTATGTCATCATACGATTATTCACTCTTATAATAAATAATGACATTCAATTGTAATTGATTATCTTTACCCTTACTAAACATCTAATATCATGTATAATATTTTTCATTTTCACAATTTTTTAATTAAATGATTTTGAATTATTTATGTCTATAAAGTACTTCACAATGATAATTTTGATGACCTATTGTGAAATAAGAAAAAGTAAAATGGGAGAAATTTTCATTTGATGATAGTTGAATTGTTATATAGGTGTTTTTCATTATTATATAATGCACTAAACCTAAATGTTCTTCCATAATGTGAGTTATAAATGTTTTTCATTTTTTGTTTTAATTTTTTTATGGGAAAAAATTGGGTCATGGTTATCAGCATCATAGCCCAGAATGTAATGTTTTGGATTTTAGCATAAGATTTAGAAGTCAGGGTTTGGGGTTGTTATAGTTGTTATAAAAGGTTTTCTTAGATAAAATTTTAGATTAGAATGATTTTATATTATATTATTTTAATTTTATTGATACTGTCATATAAATATAAGCTTAAAATTGATCATAAGTTCAAATTATTAGACACCCCATTAGATCTTTTCATGCAGTAAAAATTATCAACTCATTAGTGAAAGTTTTTTAGATGCTTTTTTGGGTGGAGGTATTTATATACCCAAGGATTAACCTGAAGTGTTTTATGGAGAAATTATTTTTTATTATTAAAGAATAAAGGGGAAATTAGATATGTTGGGTAAAAGCCCATCATATATTGTGGGGCGATGAAGCATGGACCCATGACCGAAGGATGATAAGGGTTTTTTCACTACCAGTATCCTTAAAGATGTCATAGTTTTTATTATTTTTTTACATATTGAGATTAATTTCAGTTAGGAAACAAATGAGATTTTATTTGAGGGATAATGGGTTATTTATGATGGAATAATACATGGTAAAAACCTTATTATTTTTGGGTTTCAAAAATTGTAAGGAGATGTTTGAAGATTTGTATGGTTATTTATTTTCGGAATAATTTAGTTTGAACTCTGTGTTTTACCATTGAATGTTAGAGATTGATATATCATAGGAAGGATTATATATTTTAGAAATTATATTACCATGTTATATACATTTTGGTTATTGATAATTTATAAATATTGGTGTAATATTTTGATTTTCCCTTTTAGTGTTCTATGGTATTTTAAATTATATTTCAGTACATCAAGAATAGTGAATTCATCTTTATTACACATATTTTAGGAAAAAAATATGAGTTTTTGGAGAGATTAAGTCATATAGGAAATTATACTCATCATGTAAGTATATTTCTTTTTTTATATTTGTCTAGATTATAAGATAATTCCATAACTCTTGGAGTATGATGTTGAAGAAACAGTGTTCTAATAGTACATGTGATTATGATGAACAAATGGTATTTTAGAGCATAAATTTTTTTGTTTTTGAAGACCACAAAGTTAAATTTATAATTTAATTTTTTTTGGATTTGTAACCACAATCACTCTCTATAATTATTTTCTATTTTATTCTAGGTTCTCCCTATATTGAATATTAGTTATCTGTAAATTGTAGTGAAATTTATGTTTCAAAATTTCCCTTCTTAAGAGTAATATTTATTAACCATTTTTTGGAATTTAATTTCAATAATGTAATTATGAAAAATTTAATCTGTTTATTACCAATGAAAATATTTACGGAGAAATTCATTTTAATAACGTAGGATGTATCATCCTATCATTTTAAGAAATACCTTAATTAAAATTAATTTAATTTTTTTTAAATATTATGTTACATGATATAGTCAATTTATCTTAAGTTATATATAACACCATGTTTATATTTTTTTCACGTAACAATGTGTTCCTTATATAACTTTTGTTATACAAAAGTCCAAGTCTTACCAGATAATAATATATCGTTAATATTATTATTTAACAGGATAATTATCACCTAAACATTATAATGGGATGAATTAATGAGACTAATTGGATTATGAATAATTTGTTTACACTTGTTTATATAATGAATCATTTGTTTACCAATTAATTATAAATGAAAATAAAAACCAATTTAATATAATGGACGTGTTTTGATGAAAAACAATGTTTATGCCCATAATAAAATTTTATCTTAATAAATTGAATTTATTATTATTAGTGAAGATATTAATTAAATTTATTTTTTATATATTCCTTAAAATATTTTTACATTCATCCAAAAATATTTATATGCATAAAATAAGACGAAGTCCAATTTTATGCATAAATAGTTTTATATTTATAAATGGAGAGTTTGGAACACTTTAATGGAAGACATGATTTAAAAATCATGTTTGAAACATTAATAATATATATTTTACAAAAGTAAATTTAATTTTTGAAATATTAATATCAGATTTTTCTTTGGTTGACTTATTTTTTGTGAATTTTTAAGAAATTTTATTTTTGGATAAATAGTGGAAAAAATTGAATTTTAATTGAAAATTTTATTTTTATATAATTAAATTATATTTTAATTTTATTTTCACTTGAAATTATTTAAATTATTTATAAATGAATACAATTTAGGTCATTAGAATAAATTTCCCATTGAAATTTGATATAACAACATTCCTAGATTTTGACCCTTTTACTTTAAAACCATATTGTTTCGTCCCATTTGTGGAATTAATTTTAATCTAAATTCTTCCACAGTTATGATTGAAAATTGGAAGAATGTATTAAATATTTGTAATTAGAGTAATTTATATTTTATAGTTAGGTATATATAGCTTTTGAAAAAAAAATTAGTTTTGAAATTTATTAAAATAAATTATATTCATTAGGGTATAAATGTGTTTAATTAGTGGTAAAACATTAATAATAAGGGATAAAATGATATATAAACGTATATTAAACCCTTTTTATGGACATATTTATACCATTAAACATCTAATATATTATTTTTTATGTCATGGAAGCCTCTTGTTAGGAAAGAACAAGGGTACACCTAACATTCTTTTCAAAAATATCAATATTGTCCACTCCCTCACCTATAAAATGCCACCCCTCTTCACATATATAAATCCTTTTGGACCATGAAAAACCCGAGAATATTAACTACCATCATCCTTAATCTCATCCTATTAGGCTAAATTTGGTAGGAAAGTAATCCAAAAACGTCCTTTGGTTAAAACCAAAAGTAGATTACCGAAGAAGAGGTACAACTATTCAACGATCACTTTCATTTTTTTCCATTTACATCAATTCAATTATTCATATTAAATTTTTGAATAATAACTTTAGTATGCAAAATATAGAATTTTTTTAATGTTAATGGTTCAGACAAAACCTATATAAAATTCTATCAAATGGGTAATGAAATCATCTCTAGTGTGTGTGGCAGACTACCGCCTCACGAAATGATGTCGTTGGGTTTTCTTTTACATCGCCTCATGGTAGAAAATTATGATGAAAATACTATATTTATATGATATATATGAAATATAGGATTACATTATTATTATTATTTAATTATCATATAACACACACCTGAATGATGTGGAAATACAATAACATCATTGTGGACTATAGCCTCCACAAAACATTATGGTGCATTCACGCTTCTCGTGGAATGTATTAAGAATATTATTTAATAATAATAGATTGTATAAATTAAGTCCTTATTATAGTAATGATATAATTATATATCTTTACATATAACATATCATTTTCCTCTTTCTATTTGACACACTAAAAAGTGACAACGTAGTTTGTGGACATGTTGGCTACAACCTATTAGAAGCAATGTGATTCATTTTTTTATCACCAAATTTAATTAATGATATATATAAGTATATGAAAATAAATAAAATTTTATTTTATATATAATGGTCATTCTGTAATGATAAAAATTACATACAATCTTTCTATAATGATCATTGAAAACAGGAATGTTATTGATGCGTATGTAAATCCTATCATCTACATGATTGTACGATTGGTACATTTTAATAATAATATTCTATTATTGGTTATAAATGAGTAATTAATTTATCAATATAATTTTTATTTCAAGATTATTATTTTAAATATTTTAATATAATGACATCATTGACCTTAGTTGACTTATCAATGTTAGTTTTCACACATCTGTCAAATATGGTCATAACATCAGACTTAAACATTTTTGATTATGTAATTGAATATAACATGTATATAAGTGAAATAAAATTAATAATAAAATTTCAAAAGATTTTTTATAATGTAAATATTTAACAAAATTTTATTATTCCGGAATAAATAGGAAATTCATGAAAAATCAAACAAAATGTAAGGGGATTCTTATGTCAATTTCAATTTATTTGGTTAAAATTTTATGTCATTGGTAACATTATATCAATAATATTTATAAGATTAAATCTTATTTTATTATATTTTATTTAGAAAATTATTTTCTAAATTTAAATTTTTGACACAAAATTATTTCATTGATTTATTATCACTCCAATGTTATAATCATTTTAAGGTATTTTCATCCCACCGTTTAAAACTATGAGATAAATGTCATATTAAACACTTAATTCATTTTTGTGGTGTATCTAATTAAATATTGATATATTATATCATTAATTATATTTTATAAATCTTATTTAAAAGTTTCAATTTATTATTATTAATTTTTGGTATTACAAATCAGATGTTCCATAGTTATAAGGGGTTTCATCTCAATTTATATTCCTTTATGGATTATTTTCTATCATAAACCTAATTTATTTTATATGGTGAATATAATACAATATGAAATTTTATATCTTTAATATCATTTATTTCATTATATTCAATTTTTAAATTTATGCTATTTTTTCAGGGATCTCATGTTTTAAAAGTTACTCAAGAATTAATTCCTTTTCTAGTCTCAATTTTATTTTTGTAAGATACATGCCATATTAAGTACATATTTTTGATGTGATGTGTATATATTTCCCATGAATTTATTTTCTGTTTTTTTAAACATGAATTAATTTGGATTTACATATACATTTTATGATATCCCTTTCATGGGGTTTATAGTTTCAAAGTTACTGAAAAAGTAATATATTTTTGTAACAATTTCCCTTCTTAGATACTTTTTTATGTTATACTCCTATCCTCTTTTATAAGCTGTATATACTACACCATGTATATGTTATATCATGATTATCCTTATTATCCTAATATTAAAAGTTTAATTTAAATATATTTTTTCATTTGGGGTTGTTATTCGACGGTTTCAAAGTGGTACAGAACACATTGGAATGTTTATAGATTATTTTCCTCAACAATATTATTAATGATATCTTAATGGTATTTTCATTCATTATTGCATAGAACCATTTTTATTACTTACCTGACATTATGAAAAATTATTATTGATACCATATGCTTTCTTTTGAGGGATGGATTACGTATGTTTTGAAGAGATTGTTATGGAACTCGTTTATTTTTAAACGGTTAACCATATTTCAATGAGATTGATATAGAACCCATTTAATATTCATGGGTTAATCATGATTTAAATATATTTTTTGGGAACAAATTTCATTTTTTATGGTTTTATCATGTTTCTATGATGAATTTCTTTATTCATGGTAGTTGATAATTATATGAAATAGATGATCTCGAAACACCATATATGAAAGGTTGAGCCCCATTATAGCTCAAAAGTTAGCCCGGTATAGATTATATTAAGGGTTAAGCCCAATAATAACATATAGAATATGGTTGAAACTAGAATACCATATATTAAGGGTGTTCCCCATTATATATCTCTAATTTATTTGGTAATGATAATAATTTAAGTTGGACATATGGTTATTTCAATTGAATGTGTTTTAAACTGGTTTAACGAAAGTGATGCTCTATATTACCAAAAAGATTTATAATATCTTGTTATGACTTAATAATGATTCTAATTATTTAAATTTATATCACATGGATTTTTATAATTGATTATCATAACTCTTTTATTTTATATTATTTCATATTAAATGATCCAATTATTTATGGATATGAGTTCATTAACGATTCACTCATTCACTTTGATTATTTAATCTTACCCTTATAAAATCTTATGCCCATTAATGTAATTCACATATTCATGCTTACATTTACCCTTACTGGGAATCTTATCTCCCCATTAAAATGTTTCATTTTCCCTATGTTTTACTGAAATGATATTTAATGATTTATATTTATAAATTATTTCAAAAGGATGACGTTGATTCCCAATTGTTAAATAAGAAAAGATAGGATTAATGGGAGAAATATTAATTTTAAAACATTTCAATTGATTATGTAGGAGTTTTTCTAAATTATCTAAAAATATAAACATAAAAGTGCCTCTATAATGTGAGTGATCCATGTTTCCTTTTGATGTATTAAGGTTTTTTCTGAAAAAAATTATGTCATAACTATTCACAACATACACACGAATGTAATGCTATAGATTCGAGCATAGGATCTTGATGTGCAGGTTCTTGGATGTTATATAATACCTAGAGATAACATGTTTATGTTAAATTGGTTAATTAACATAATATAATTTTTTATGAAACCTTGGTGAATATCGTTTTTTATATGTTTATAAGTTTATCATCATTATATTATAGTCTCATTTCCCTAATAAATATATCGTAGTTATTATTATTCTCTCATGTAATGCCTCATGTTTTATCTATGATTACCACTCATGTACCATTTCTATTTTTTTCAATTATTGTGATTTAAGGAAACCATTTTCTATTTATGTATGTACATAAGAAATCATATACAATGAGGTGACTAATCTATCTCTTTTTATTATGATTTTTCAAAATAAATTTTAGGAAAATATCAATTCTTTAATGAAAAATAGTTTATTTGAATAGTGAATTGTTGTATATATCAACAAACTATATTGGAAATTTGATTCTTTTAATATATTCATCAATATGTTTTATTTCATACATAAATTTATTAATATTCTGGAATCATAATTCAAATTATATAAGAATATTTGTTTATATTTAATTATTTTGTTAGTATCATTTGAAATAGTCATTTATAGTTGTTTTAAAATGTCTAAATATTTTTGGTTATTTTATGAAATTTTTCTTAATGTTAATTTTAAATTAAAACTTATGGAAATTATTAAATGCATTCAATTTTATTATTGAATTTTAATTAAAAAATAAACTTATTGGATAATATATATTTATATATTTTCTTATTTGTGTTCATTTGAAATTAAATAATTTAGTCAAAATTTAAATTTACCATCTTTTGGTTGATTGTGGGAGGCATATATTCTACTGTTTGAATAAAATTTATTTACATCAACTAAATTTGTAATGTGAAAGGTTATAGTCAATTAAAGGACTATGAGTGACGTATAGAGATGTGGTTGTGTCATTTTACACATCAAGAGTTTCCATTTCAAATGTCTGTGTGTCAGTTTCTCTGAATTGACTATTCTGAGATTCAATAATAGAAACTCATTGTTTGTATACATTCAAAAAAATAGTGACTAATTTTTAGTTTTTTTGAATAACATACCACATGAAAATTGAACTTACCATTCCCCTAGTCCTATTGATTCAATAAGGTTTTACTTATGACTTTTCCATTCCATAATACTTGAGGGATATTGTTGATTCAGTAAGGTTTCATTATGAATTTACCTTTCATTCTTGTTTTAAAAATCAAAAACACCTTATCTCAAGGAAAATATCATTTTACCATGTCTTTTACTTCTACAAGGAAAAATTACCATTCCCATAGAAATTTATCCTTACTATTCTTTTCACTGTTCATTATCTAATCTAAGTGTAAAATTAGGTTTCATGTCTAAAACCATGGAATAATATAATACTTAGATAAAGATCATTCTGTTTTTAGACTCTGAGTTTAGACTCTGAGTTCTCTGGATTTAGACTCCCAGTTCTTCGGAGTTCTGACTCCGAGTTCTCTGAAATCAGACACCGAACACTTCTGAGTTCTGACTCCGAGTTCTTTGAATTCAGACTCCGAACTCTACTGAGTTCTGACTCAAAATTCTCATGAACTCTGACTCCAAACATCGTAAGTTCATGTTCTGAATTCTTGTGAATCTAGACTCCTAATTCCCTTGAAATTCAGTCTCCAGAATTCTATGGAGTTCAGGTTCAGAATACCATAGAAAATAGAATCTGAATATCCTGGTACTATAGACTCTGAATTAATTTTTTATTAGAATCCTAACTTTTATTTTCTTACATTCTGAATATTGGATTTTGGTTATGTAACTATATTTTTGCTTAAAATTGTTTTTTTATAAAATGATGTTATTCATTCAGTTAATAACTAACCGTTGGTTGAGTAACATGTGTACAGGTCCCTTTGAAATTCAAGGAAAAATATGATGGTTGGAGGTGGGAGCCGACCGTTGGTGTTGTGCCTATAAATATGAGCTCATTTGAAGAGAGCTGAACACTTTTTTATGACTATAAATATTACATGCTATTGAAGTGATTTCTCGAGAGATACTCTCATGCTTAGTTCATACTGAACATCTTGTTTAGATCATCTTTGTGGGACTCTGAATTCTGTTGGGTACATTCAATGACCTTCGGAGATAGAAAGACAGAGGTGCCGACTAACTTGTAGTTGATGGCTTCCTTGCTGAGGAAGAAAGACGTGCTGACTACCATGAAGTTGAGGGCTTGTGGGGATATCAAGAAATACTCTGATCTTCATATCAAGGGCTTACCCTACTGGGGTTATGACAAACATTCCTGAGAGTATAAATCGAGGGACCATTATCCAAGGTTGTTGGATACCCTTTTGTTAGGGTTAAAATATTTACTACTTATTACTTGTTTGTTTCAAGTTTCCACTACATTTTGTTTATTGTGGGAAGTATAACTAACTTATACTTCCTTATACTTGTAAAATCTGATTTAAAAGGATTATATACACTTTAAGGTAGAATATTTATCTTTGTAAACATTCATTAAGTTTCTTTTTCCAAAACCATCTATTGGGAATCATTTTCTTGGAATCATATTTCTGGAATCAACCAAGTGTGTAGAACCAGAGGTTTTGTGAATTACCTTGTTTAACCTTGTTAAACACAACAATCTTTAAAAGTTCCAAATGACTTTTTAAAAGAATACAATTCACCCCCCTCTTGTATTTCTGAGAATCATTAGATACTTTATTCAGTATATATATTATTTCTATCCTACATTAGGTATTATATAGACTATCATACTCCACATACAATCTCAAAAAGACTTATGTTACAAAATGAGTTTTTCCAAAGTGATGGAAAAAAGCATCACAATCACTTATGTGATTGTGAGTACTGAAATACAATCTTACCACATGTTCCGTTATAAATTAAATACACAAAATGATTCAAGAAACCATATTAATGAGTCTAAACTCACTATAATTAGGGAAGATAAGGTCCCATGGTGGGAGCATGATGCAGATCCCGGGACTAATTCAAAATTGAACTAGTTAATATGTGATATCTGTGAGTATATTTTATTAGACACATATTATTAATTGATCATTGTAAATATGAGGAAATGTACCTATCTAGGAAGAGTGTGAACATTATTTCTAATAGAGATTTAAGAAATCAGATAATGTTCTTTATATTAATATCCTAGAATTACATACATGCTATGGATATGAAAAGATTATCAAAGAGGGCCATCGTGTCAGTATTTCCATCGTCAAACTTTGAATCTATACACTATTTTGACCTATCAATTTCCTTTATTTATAAACTGAATTCGAATATGATGAATCAAATCCAATATTATGGTTGGACTTGATGATTTATTCTAAGGTGATTATAAAACCATGTTGTCTCGTTGAAGGAATTTTGAACACAATTGGTTGATTTTGGAGTGTATATAAATTAGTAAAGTAGATGGAAGAATAGAATTGTAGTTATGTTAACTAACAAACCTAGTAATTTCAAATAGACTCACTCATGGAAGGACCCATTGAGGATGATTTCACTAAATATAAACCAAATATCTGATTTTTTTCAGTTTAAAAAACATAAATTTTTTAATAAATGAACCAAAGATCACAGTTCTGACAATCCATTGATAAAAGTAAATTCTAATATTATGGATGTTTTATAATATTGTTATTGGAATATTTATATTTCCAGGAATGATGGCGGGATGAAGGTACCGGTTAACATTCCCTTCATAAGCACTATGGAAATTATCTACTAATGGTTAAGAATAATATTTTTTTCCTATTTGAATTATTAATATTCTATTTTTAATTTAGGAATGTTTTGAGTCATAATCTATGATCTAATGTTAATGATGGTCATTAAAAAACTCATGGATATAAGTCACTAGATATTTTTCAGATATTTTTCATTTTTATTGTTGCTATTTTTGGAATGAAGAAAATACCAATAAGTGTTGTTTGAGAGTAAACTGGGATATAAAAATTCTTAATCTATTTGATTACTAAATATGATAATCGCATATGTTCAGTTAAAATTATATTAGTTTGTGTAGATTATGTCAAATTCCTGTGAAAAATTAAAATGAAAATATCTATGTGGTCAATGATTTTTTTATTGTGTTATGTTGGCGCATGGGGAATGTCACCAATTTTGAAATAATAAAAAATATTCACATGAATTAGGGAATTTTCACACTTATCATTAGACACTTATCATTAGAGATCAGTTGGTTGGTCTTAATACCAGAGTAAAGAGAAGCAATTCTTTAAAATTGTCATTAAAGAACAAGATCGTTGAGGAGATTTCTTGTTCCTGTAATTCTTATTTCATGAAAATTTAAATTTATTTGAATTTATATGTCAATTATTCTAAATAAATATTTTTTTCAAAATTTCCTGGTTTGGGAAAATAAGATTTCATTGAATTTATTTTCTTTCTTTCATTACAAAAATCATTTCACTAATGGAATGTGTTTTTATATTATTTCAAATAAATTCACTAATAAGAAATGATCCTTGAATATAATTTGGAAAAATGAATCAAATGAATCTTAATTAAATATAAATTCACATATATAAATTTTCCTCTATTGGATTCAACAAATAAGGAATTTTGGTATAAGACTCTACTGTAACTCGAGGTAGTTTGTATGTAAAATATATTTTGGGTTGATAATACAAAATTAATCTTTTCAAATGAATGAAATGTAATATTTTAACTATATAATAAAATGTTTCTCTAAAATATGTGTTTTATTGTCTTTAGATCTTAAGTGGTTACATATATCATCAATATTATTGTTAATATATTCATAATATTTTATTTTTCATGTTGTTATCCACCTCTGTTTTAACTTGATTTTGTTCATTCATGGTCATCATAGTGAATTTTACCCTTCCATGCAAGTTCGACACCCAAATCAATACTATTAGTGTGTTAATAAAAATATATAAATAAAAAGAGTAGTACTATGACAACGAGGTATAAGGTTTTCAAAAATAATTTCTAATAATGGTTATTTTGTGTGAAGGTTTGAAAACTATAAAAAATAAAAAAATATTAAAAAATAATTTTTTTAAAAAATACAAGAGAAGTTTTTCTCAACAAGTCCCACATTTAATACTTCCTTGTCTTTTATTCAAAATCTATAACTGTAGTTATTGTTTTCTCGTTTCTTATCCACATGATCATATTTATATAGTTTAGAGTCTTATATAGGTGAAATAAATTAACATTTGAGTACCTAGAAAAAAACCAAAAGGAAAATATTTGAGAGGGAGTTCCTAGTAATAATTAAATGAATCATCAACATTAATGTATTATGGATTATAATTAATGGAGTTCAATTAGAGATTATCAACTCCCTTGAGTGTCTAGAAATCCATCATCCCTTAAGATTTCAACTAGAGCTTAAAATTATTATTTGAATCAATATTATGTCTCACCTTTTCCAACAAATAATTGTTTATCTAATGAATAATCATTGTCCTTCATTAAATAATTTAACAAAAAAATTTATTAGTCAAAACTTAAAGTAATCCATGAGGAACAGATTGGGTTGAGGTTGTATCCCTTATGTCTTAAGGGAAACTCTAAACATTGGTTCCTAAGATTAAATGAAAATATATTTGAAACATGGGATAATTGTTAGGATTCTTTTGTGATAATGTATTATACAATGAGGTTAAATGGTGAAATAAGAAAAAAGAATCACTTTGAGGATAATGAGACCCATCAAGAGGCATGTGATATATTTAGGGATTGTTTTAAGATGTTACCACATCATCGTGTTCTTTACATTCCCTTATGGGAATTATCATTTACGTTTTTTCATCTTTAGTCCAACAAATAGTTGATCAACATTTTGGAGGTAATAATAATGATAAATTAGATATTATCTTTAGGAAATTTATAAAAATTTAGATATAAACACAAAATACAAGAATTTAAACCGATTAAGAGTGAATAGACGATGAAAAAACATTATATTGAGTGTGGAAATGAATGATGAACTTGATGAAATTAATGATAAAATTAAATATAAATAAATAAAAGATATAAAAATGTGTGGATTGGGTTGGCTATAAAAACATGAACAAATCTCTTAAAAAACATTTCTCTCAATGTGGTATTTTTGGGAACATTAAAAACTAATTCCTTAACATCAATATTCTATCCCCAAAAAAATTTAAAATGTCAGGATTTGGTCCATGGAAGCTTCTTATAGATGTTCCCATGCCCAAAAATTTCAATCAAACTTGTTGGAAACATCCCAATATCTTTTACAAGGAATAAAAAATTATTAAAAAATTTAATTTTCCTAATTAATAAAATTATCCAAGATAATAAATCTAAAAAAACATTTTCCTATTAGTCTATTTCTGAAGGGAATCATGTGGGGAAAATTTTTACAATAATAGATGAAATTCTATATAGATTCAAATCTCACGAGGCTAAGTTTGACTCCCAAAATCATCAAAAATGTTATGATAATTCTGAAACAAATTTAAGGAATTTTAATCCAGATATTAAAATGGTTCAATTAACAAGATAAATGACTTATTGAGAGATATGTATTATTTCTAGAACAACTAAAATCAATCAAAAAAAATTTCATTGTTGTAGTGACTATTAGTGTTCTAGTAACTGAGTACGATTGTTGGAATAAATATTGGAATCAAAAATAAAAAATTATTAAAGAAACTCAAAGTCAAAAAATAAGTATCATGAAATTTGAAAATTGTAAAAACAACATTGAATATGAAATGAATTTTGTTATTCAATGTACAGAATAATGTGAAAGAAGGACATGAAAATAAGAAAATCAAAGTTAATGAAGAACGTAAATAAGAAATAACAGAAATTCATTTTATTTTGGAGAATTATTTCCCACCCTTACCTTTCCTAGAAAAATTAAAACCCATAATTACGAAAATATATCTAGTCAGTTTATTAGGATTTTAACGAAGCATTAAATTATTATTCCATTCATCAAAGATTTATATTATATTATATCATACATAAATGATTATTATTTCAAATATAAAATCATTAGATGTGTTTCAAAATTATATACCAATGGAAGAGTATAATATTTTCCTGAAAAATAAAAAATCTCACCAAAACTAAAAATTAAATGGTGGGTTTTCATTTTATATATCTTAGGAAGTAGCAGTAATTTGAATTTTCTATATGTACTTAATGAAAGAATAAATCTTATCCCTTTATCAGTTTTTCAATATTAGATATTGGGTATGTTTCAACCACTAATGTGGTTCACATACAGTTTGACTTCTCCTTCACACATTATATAAATAAATTGACGATCTATTTATGGGAGTTAGTAAATTTTTTTTACCAGCTTATTTTAACATTTTATATAAGGATTGTGATAATGAAATACCAATTATTTTTGGTTTTCCATTTCTATACACCAAAGGATATTTAATAAATGTGGGAAAGGGTAATATATTATTTATGTTCAGCGAGAGAAAAAGGAGTTCCATGTGTTTGAAAATGTGAACGAAACTAATTCTAGATAGAAATGTCGAAGAGTTAGGTTATTAAAATCAGTGAAGTCATTCTATCATTTATAAGAGTTCCAAATATAATCTATGGAAGAATATATATATTTTGATATTGAAAATGATATTTCACACATTACTAAATATTTTCAAAATTTTAATCTAGAAATGTTTCTATAATTACACAAAAATTATTTTTTTTCTAAAAATTGTGGTGTTATAGATAAATTTTCTATGATTTTTTTAAAAAATATAGAGGAATAACTCCTTTTATTAAAAGTGAGTAAAAGAAATGAATCGACAAGAGAAAAGGAAAAAAAGTAAAAAACAAATTTTAAACTACCTTGTTACCTTTTTTCCAATAGTCATGTAATTCTCCTCTTTTATTCTTCAAAAATTTCTCCCGAGTTGGGCCTTCTATACTGTGCCCCCGATCACTCAATCTCCTCCTAAATTAAGGAAGATATTGAATCCTTTCATAAAGCATCTCAACATTAGTGCTTTTATAATTCGATCTTTCTCCTTTTCTTTTTATGAACTTAAATAGTTTTTAGATAAATTTTGGTTGATATCACCTATGAAAAAAATAATGAATAATTTGACATGATTTTGATGGATATTTTGGAACAATATGATGATTTTCTTTGAAAATGATCATAAAATATCATCAAGAATCTCAATGTAGTGGGCTTTCCACTTGGTATAGTAGTGAAAAAAATTCAATTTTTTTAATTGAATGTTTATCGAGTTTTAATATTCATTTTTTGAGATATATTAGTGACAGTGGACCCCCTCGACCAAAGAGTCTTCCTTCCATTGAAAAAGAACCCAATTTTCAAATTGAACCACTGGTATCACTTTCTAAATACGAATTACTAGTTTAAAAACCCATCAAAAAGGTAAATATCTCTACTCAATTTAATAAAAATCACCTGAAATGATTTGGGTTCTCTCAAAATGTTAAAAACATCAATAACTGGTTCATGACTATCCTCAAAGGCTTAATCATTCGTATTTCATGCATCAGATACCTAGGGTATTTGTAATTGGGAATTATATATTTTATATATATTTTTTGGTTTTTAAAAATTAATCTTCATAACATATAATTAAAACATTTTTTCCAATGAATTATTTCATTATAACATGGTTTAATACTTTATTATGATATTTGGTTGTCATTTTATTTTTAAATTATTATTTTTTGTTAAAAAAATAATATACCCCATGCAAGCACTGGAGATAATCCTTAATAACATTTATGGGGACATAATGGTCTACACTCATGGTAGTTCTATCCATTTAGTCTCAGATAGAATCCGATTCAAAACTGGTGAATGTTATACGCATGTGGGGCCTTGTATAAGGCAAAAGTAGACACCCTCTTTGTTTGGGCTTATGGAGAATGCATCCCATAGGCCATGTGTGCTACATGTTTTTTCTAGATGATATTTAGTTTAGATTGGCATAAAATCATCATCTCTACTTGATTTCATTTTGACGTGGTAAAAAACTAATAAGCTCTGTTCTAATCTCAGTCATCAGATTTCCTCTATATTTTTATCACATCCTTTTGATTATCATTATCCATACCATGCTCATAAATTATGAACTCCTAAAAATTATTTTCTCACCCACACTCAGAAATGTTATCTACTTCAACTCCATCATTTCCTATTCGATATCTTGTACAACCGAAAGCAACACAGTGTCTCTAGTGTTCTTAACTGAGTCCCTTTTTACTTTCTGTTCAATCTCATCTTAGTTAACTGGTTCAATGGTCCTTCATCTACTTAGACTTATCCCTTAGTTTTATAACAATTGATAGTTATTTAAAGAACCTAATTGTATTTAAGAATTTTGAATGAGTCTCCTCAATATTATATTTATATTTTTTTGGTATCCATTCTCAGGTTTGTCTCTTTATCCATTTTTCTTTTTAATAGTGACAATATCCTATTCTTCAGCATTTCTTTTTATTCAATATGATCAATTTTTTTATAGTTCAAAGACATTATTATTGATTTATCAACTCTGAGGAGTTACCATTATTTTACCATTAGCGAGTCAATACAATTACCATTGGTTTTTATCAATGGTGGGTGAGTGAGTTTGTTAGTGTTGGTTTTCAGTGAGTGGTTATTTTTTTGAAGCCGTTGGAATTAACCAACAGTGTGTAACTTGAAACTGCTATAAAAATTCCAATGGTTAATAATTTTACTCACTATTTGATCCCTATGATGGGTCATAGAGCCATCACTAAGAGATAAATGGCGAGTAAATTTACAAACCATTTCACCGCAATAGTATGTATCATTACCCACCATTAAACATCAACAATGAGTTATTTTTTCACACATTTTTTTAATTATATAAATTTTCTTTTTTCAGTATCCTTCATCAATGTATTTCATGTGATCCTAACTATTCTTATGGGATTATTCTATTATAATGAAAATTATTTTAATTCGTTTGTTATAATTTTTTCATTGGTTTTTAATTCTATTTTTGTACAACACTTTATGTGGTATTTTTTTTCATAAAAAATGAATTATATATATTTTTTTATTTTTTTATTTATTATTATTATTTTTTTATTCTCAAAGAAAAAATGGTTTTGATTTAATCATCAACATATTCAATCTTATATCAGACAATATTATTAACAATATGACATTGCATCCCAATGGTAGATAATTTACTCATCATTGGAGTTCCAATGGTAGGTTATCTTTTATTATTCTCATTGATCAATTAGGTGTTATGATGCATGGATTGCATTTCATTTTTATTTTATTAAAATTATTTTATTCTAAAAAATGAAATGATAGGTGATTATCTATCCTTAAACCATTTTACATTTCCAATGGTAGGTAACGTCTCCCCATTATCTGTTATCAATGTTTACTCGTGAGTCACCATTAGTGAAATTTTTATTCCAAAATTATGTATTCATAAATTTAATTAATTTTTAAAAAAAAATTAAATTGTCAAAAGTTATTTATTATTTGTTTAAATACAATATAAATGTGGTATAAAAATTATTGAAACATTTTTAGTGAAATATGTTTAAAGAGATTGTGTTTCATATGATTCTTTATTTTTTATAACTTTCTCATGGAATTATAATCTACAAAATTATATTACTATTAAATTATTTTAAAATTTGAATTTTCTATAAATTATTACTCTAAATATAATGAAAAATACTTTTAATATTTCATGAATAAATATTAGTCTGCATGTTTATTTTTACTATGCGACTTAAACAAAATATGGAAATGATCATATTATTTTGTAACACAACACTAAAAAGTGTTACAGAAACATTTTACATGAGAAAATCCATTATATATATGTTTTAATGTTTTGGAAGATTACATCAAGAATAATAAAACATGTACCAGTTTGATTATTCATTCAACAAGCATGTGATAATACTATTCTTGTTACTCTCGAATTGATCAAAACACTTCTTCAACTTCTTTTTTCCCACTATGATCATTGAAGATATTTATCACTATAATTATACTCCACTAATATGATCAAATAACACAAGCTATATTGAATTTATTTATTATCATCCTGAATACTATTTCATTTGTTTTCTATTATTTATCTTCTGAAATATTATATATTACCTTTTTGTCCTGTAGAGTTATTATTTAAATATTTTTCCTTCCAAAAGTTGTTTTTATGTTATTCCTCCAATATAAAATGAAGGTTGGGATATTAATTCCACCAAAAATAAAGGTTAGGTTATTACTCCCATACATAAGGAAGGTAAGTTGTGACTCCTTTAAAATTCAAGGGCTCTACCACCAAGTATCTAAAAGTCATGTTTGTGTTTTTTTGTAATTAGGTTATCACTACCACAAAAAATTAGGCATTTAATGTATAAAATTACCCTAATGGAGTGGAGGATATTTATGAGAGGACTGAGTTCTTGGTGATCCAAAAAACTATAAAAAACATTTTGTAATCTGTTTTCTTTCCGATGAAACTTTTTACACAATTATTAGTCGAATAATTTTAGTAATTCTAATAATAACTAAAAAAGGAATATGCAACCCCATCTAGTCACTACATCCATACCTAGGTACCTAACAATATGTATCATTGGGTGGGTCCTTTTTAAGTATTTTTTTTAATTATTTGATTACTTATTTATAAACTAACAATTATCCTAGTCATAATGTTTATGGGATAGTTCCCCAGGTTTTTATGGCGAATAAATATTTTGAGATGTTAAATCCCCTCATACCACCACACTTATATATAATGGAATATATATACTAGAATGAAATAATTGAGGTATTTATTAAAAACATGACTATTAGAATATAATTTCAAAAAAATATCAATTTCATAATGTTGATTTAGAAAACCATACAAGTATTGATGATTCAAATTTTTTTAATCGAAAAAGTTATGAATTACTTATACTGCTCTCTAAGTTGAAATATTTATAATCATATTTTATCCTCAAAAATCACTTCTAACATTTGGAGGAAATTGAAAGACAGTAATCATGGAACTCATATGTTGTAGAGAAACAAGATAGGTATACAAAGAGCAATGTTTCAATAATATTTGTTGAATGAACAAGAAAGATTATATGAGATATAAAATAGATTCAACAGAAATGTCAACATCATGTTTTTTCTATGAGTGACCATGAATAATTAATTTCTCATTGAAATAATAATTCAATCTCTAGCCATGAAATGGAATTAAATGAAATTTTATATTTATGAAATTAATGATTTACTAAATATTCAATGGGGGAGTTAACAAAATCATTAATTTAATACGAGATGGAAATAAAGAATGAAAATATTTATGACCTTGATAAAAGGAAAGTTATAATATTTTAATCAAATGTAAATCTTATTAAAATTCTTATAATTCTGAGTTGCTACAATATGAGAAGGTTTTAATTGAAAATTTCAACATTGGGGATTAAAAGTATATAATGTGAAATATAGGAATTATGAATAATCCTAGATTATATTTTAAAAAAGATGACAGAAAAGGTTGTAAAAGATGTATAAATAGTAAATATAATGTTTCTGAATTAGTATTCTATCATTTTTGGAAAAGGGGGAATATAAAATTAGATTATTAAAAATTAAAAAATGATGTAGAGGACAAGAACTACATTAAAGAACAAAGAATGGTATATCATGCTGGTTGGAGTTGTACATAAGAATCCAACTTAAGTGATCTTGGTTTTGAATGTGAAAAAGAAACCCCCAATATTTGTATAATGGATACTACTACAAATGAGTTACACTCTAAAAATAATTACAGCTCTGGATATGAATCTAATATTGAAAATGATGATAAAAAACTAATAACCCAAAATGAAAAATATGAAGGTGACATATTGAGAATGGATGAACTTTAAGAGGAACTTTGAAGAGAAAATAAAAATATTAAAGAAAAAAAATAAGAACATGAATGATTCTATATTAAGGAATATAGAATAGAAAAATGATATAGATTCTGAACTATTCATTATTACTGCTGAGAATATAAGAATAAAATAATTCCTATAATAAAATTTTGAAGATCAACATAGAAGATTTAAATTATTCTGTGTGGATTTAAAAAAAATTAAAAAGGAGTACAAGAATATTAAACATAAAAAATTTGAAATTGAGAAACTAATAGATCATGTTCATATGATAAAATACATTTTGACTTGGATGTTATTCATAATGAGAACTAAATACATAAAATAGACATTACAGATTTAATGTAAACCTTATCTATTTTTTGTCTGAAGAAAAGTGAAATTTTATAAAATAATGGCTATAAAAAAACTGGAATATGATAAAATGGGTCATGGATATAAAAATATGGTTCCTCAGATGTATAGAACAAAATATGTTGACATCACAAATTGGAATATTTCAAATGTTTTGTGCATTAATTATAACATGAAATGGAATTATGAAAATTAAAATTATTTTTGTTTACATAGTAGTTAGGGAATACAAAAATTATAATTTAAAAATATGTGTCTTCAATAATACCATAAAATAAATATCAAAAATATTTATGGCTAACAAATTTTTTTACTAATCATGTTGGACCCAAACTTGTATGGGTACCAAAACAAATGTAACAACCCAAAATGTTATAAATGAAGTTTCAATTTTTGAATTAATAAAATGTTTTATTATGAAATACGGTCATATAAAAATCATGCACTTACACAAATATATCTTATTTGATTTAAAATACCATTATTTCTATTTACCATTTTTAATATATCCATTGAATAGTTATCGGATTATTACTTAAAATATAGGGACTCTAACAAATCTAACTAACTTAGAGAAAGAAATTTTGGACTCAACTAGTAGAATAATGCCCGTTAAATCCTATATATCAGAGATTCCAAGGCATATAAAATATCTAAGAGTTACCATTGACCAAGACCATATTGAGATCCAGTAACTTAAGAAAGAGTGAAACTATTTATAGGATAAGTTCAAGCTCATTGAGATCACGACTCTTACTGTATTTTTCCAACGACTCCATGAAAATTTCATGATCCTACACCATACTCTTAGGGTGTATGCAGATGTAATAAAGGGATATGCCTTAAAAAATTAATAATATGAATATTTATATTTTATATAATAATGAATTTATGTTCATATATTATTGTTACACAATAAATGATTTTTATTTTGATTCCACTAAACATGAATCATATTTCTGGGTATTATTTAAATTGAACTATGGTATTAATTTTAATGAATTAATGTATTTTAAAAATAAATATTATTTTAATAAAATATTATTCTTATATAATTTGTATTAATTATAATAGTTCATATAATTTTTAGGAAGTGATATGTACTTTTTTAATGGTATAAAAACTGTAGTGTCAATAACCCAACATTTTAAAATAAATATTGAATATTATTTAAAAGTGAAAATAAACATATTTATAAAACTATTTATATAAAATAAATATTATTTTTGAATGATAATTTCAAAATTATCCAATGGTGAATGTTTTATAATTTTCTGAGATAACTGAATTTTCGGATAAAAATTAAATTACATATAAATATATGATGTGTTTTATGACATTATAATGACCGAAAAAGATATAATAAATAAAAAAATGGGTATCCTTTGTGGAATATTTGTTTTAACCTTATAATAATGTGATTATATGTTAATTTATTAATTTATTAATTCTTTTATGAATCCTCCAAAATATATAATATATTTTATGATTTTAAATACATTTCTTTAAATGAGTGACTCACCCCGACATAAGAATTGGTAATATATTAATGTGTTTGTCCCTTTTACTAATAAAATAATTAAACCATCAACACTTTGAAAAAAACATGGGAAAAATCCATGGTAGGGTTTGTGTTTTTGAATATTTTATTATATAAGTCATAAAACCTATGTCTATGAAATATTATAGAATTCACCTTACATTTCCTATATAAACACACCCAATATCCCACTTATCTTAAATAAAAATCCTTTGAGCACTTATTTTATCTTCCCTACCCTCTCTAAAATCACCCTAAGGTGTCCCAAGCTCTCAAGAGGCCCCATTTTAAGCTTTTGGATCTACACACTCAAACAAGGGTTCTTTCCTTTCTCATCATTATCCATGTTTCATTATCTGGTTTCCCTTTTATTTTATATTAATAAGGATGGGGTATGTTTTTACACCACCCCATAATTATCATATTTTGTCTAAATTATATTATACCCCTTTCTCTCTCATTATGCACTTCCATTTTCACCCGGTACCTTGCCGAAATTTCATAATCATCCATTCTTTTCTATTTGTTCACAATTATTTATTATTGTATGCCATATTTTCCTAATTATAAATTTTTTGGAAACTACATACATGTCCCAATTACTATCCAATTATTTTAAGAATAATCAGATACCCATTTACACATCATCAACACATTTAATTAATTTTTCATTGACGATGTTTCGATTCCAAATGTTCACAATAGTTTTTGTTGAATATATATTCTATATTTAATACCATTATCATTTACAATCTAGGATGATCAATTTTATGAAAATAAAACTTATTATTTGGACTAAAATGAATTTTTTACGTACTCTTCTATCCTGGAATAAATTTTTATAATGAATGAATCCATGTTTTAGGATATATGTGGCACACTTAAGCATGAGAATGAAATTAATGTGATGGTTGCACTCTGAATTATATAGTGTTGCAATGCCTTGGGTACTATTTAGTATCATGATTCATCATGTTGGTATATGAGTGTACCTGATTCATTTATTGTACTTTTTCAACTATGAATTCCAGGATATTTATCCCTGACCTATGTTTATGATGTAGTGTTTTTAGTTGTTTTAATATCTCCCTTGTTATAATTATCATGCTATATCATGCCTCATTATTCATGTTCCTTTATTCCTCGTTGATATGTCTTGTCTAACATGTATTATTATATTATTTATATTCTATTTTTATTCTATCACTGGGAATTATGGATCACACCATTCTTATGTATTTTCCTAAGATATCCAATGCAATATTAAGCTCAAGAATGTTAAAGATCTTTTCAATAAAGTTATTGCAATTCATGTTTAAAGTTGTAATGAAATTTAACTAATTCCAAAATACAATATACTTATTAATAATTCCGGTTGTATTAAATTCTATATAATGTAATTAATTTATGGATTAATGTTTAATAAAAATAAGGGTTCTTATAGTCTGTATTGGAGGAAAAGTTTTGTTATTTATGGGATTAGGATTATAAAACTCCAGAAAAATCCATCTAGAAAAGTCTGAGAATAAGAATACATCCATAATATATTTTTGAGTATAATGCATGTGGTATATCATGAAAATACTTCCCTTTATAGATACTACATGTGAATTTGGTTTTGGAATAGATGTACCTAGTGGAAAAAAATTTTACAAGGTGTCTTGGGCCAGAATTATAGTAACATGGCACACAACAATGAGCCATACTATGCACCTAGATTGATTTTCATGGGGGATATGCTTTGGTAGATTCATAATATTACTACGAACCATTATTATTGGTAAAACATTTCTCATATGAATATATGTTTTGAAATATATCATGGATAACATAGATTGAATCCTTTAAATTCATATGTTAAGGAAAAACATGTAATTTATAAGTTACCCCATTAATTTAATTGGATTATTCTTTATTTTTTTAATATTTTTAAAATAGTCATCCATAATTTTACATTTATTTTTTGAAATGGATATAAATAAGAGTAATTAGGTAATCAATTTTTATAAAGGGAAATGTGTCAACCGGCCTAATGAGATACCCAACCCAATTGGAACAAGAATCCCAAATTTTGTGAAGATAATCACTCACCTGTCCCTATTTTGAAATAGAAAAATAGATCACGAGGAGAATCTAAATCCCCCAAAATAGAACAAGATGAAATTTAGAGTTTCATGTGAAGAAGGCATCTTACTTTCTATGGATCTTCTAATCCTTTAATAGCTAAACAATGGATCAACTCCATTGAAAAGGTCTTCCCCACCCTTCCATGATCCGAATAAGAGAAGGTTGTTTTGGTTTTTTATCATATGTATAGTGAATCTGATTAATGGTGGACATTGATAAAAAATATGATTCCTTAGGAAGTGATTGAGGTGATTGGAAGGAATGATTTATGGAAAATGTTTTTTCATAAATATCTTCCACTCACCATCTGACAAAAAATATAATGGGATTTCTTTTCCCACAAGAAAATAGTCAAAGAATCTATTAGGGCGTAAAAGGATCAAATCACAAGGCCTTCATGATATACATCTTGCTTTTTCATTACCTATGATGTCATGTTTGAACAAATAATTTGTGGGCTAAAACCTAGAGTATAGAAATCGCTAGTGATTCATGACTTTGATTGATATGAAGAAATTGTCTAATGGGCCCTCAAAGTTGAAGTAGAGATACCAAAATCATAGGGGTATCGTGGGGATAAGAGGTGGAAATGGTGTTCAATTATGGATGTCCTATAGATAGATCTAATGGATCCATGAAAAACCAACATCCCACATAACAATTGTGAAGAAAGAAGCAACCTGGAAAATGCCTGAAGGGGATGAAGAAATGCTTTAGGTGCAGGAAGGAAGAGCACATATCCAGTGATTAATGGTTGGAAAAACCCACTACTGTGATGATGGAAAGGAATTATCAAGTCAAAACATAGAGTATTTGTCATTTATTCAAGGGAAAGGAACCGAAAAACATTCACCAATGCACTATGTTATGGGTTTTCATTGACAACCAACAACAACCATGGTATAAAGGGGAATATTTTTCCCTCAAAACCATAGAAGTGGGTCCTGACAATGAGGTGGTGACAGGTATTCTAGTTATTCCTTCAAAAATAGCAGACGTACTTTTTTATTATGGATCTATTAATTCCTTCATGTCATGAATTCTTATTATAACTTTTCAAACCCTATCACAAATAGTGGAAGTGGAGTTATCAGAGAAGGTGAAAAGGGGATTATTATTTTATACTAAGTGTTTAACTCATCCCCTATCAAAATTTATGGTATGAACTTCCTAGAGTACCATATCATATTCACTTTTTTATAATTTAATGCATTTCTTGGAAAGTATTTTATTTATCTATATATAGCCAACATAAATTTACATAAGAAGGATATCACTATCTATATTGCTAATTGACCCCCCGATTCTATAAAAGTGCAAGGTGGAGGATGAATTATCTTTTCCAGCATACTCTAAAGAATAAATATTATATCCTATGAAAAAGAATATCATTCTAAAATTATTGTGTCTCTGGAAAGAATCATCCCTAAAAACATGCCCATTGAGAGGTAATGTGCTAATGTGTTTCCTGAGGAATTTCATGGTCTTCCTCCTATACATGATTTTTAATTTTCAATTCATATTCTATTTGGTGTGTTACAATTATTCAAGTCTCTATATAGAATAGATGTTATGTTACATGGGGAGATGAAGAAACAACTATAGGTAATATAGATAAAGGTTTCATATTCCCATGTGATTCACCATGGGGTGCCCCAGTCTTATTCATTATGAATAATGATGGGTTAATTTTCCTTTTCATATATTTTATTGATCTCCAAAAGATCCCAAAAAATAACAATTATCCTATTCCCTATATTGATGAATTTTTCTATCAGCTATGTGGAGCACATTAAATTTTGAAGGTGGATCTATGGTTGAGATATTACTATGTTATGGTGAAGAAGGAGGATATTCCCAAGGGTACATTTCATATAAGGTACTGCAACTATGAATTCATAGTAATTCCTTTCATACTCAATAATTCTCAAAATATATTCATGGAATTGATGAATAGATTAATTAGATATTAACATGATAAGTTGAGGTAGTATTTATAGTTTATATTCTAATATACTCTAAATGAATGGAGGATCACAAGGATAATTTGAGTAATGTGCTAAATTCCATGCGAAAGGAAAATAATTATGTAAAGTACCAAAAAATGCAAGACCTAGTTAAAGGAAATCTCTTTCATGGGGAATTTCCTAAAAATTAATGGGGTATATGTTGAACCTTCCAAAACATAAGCAATTAATGGATGACTGAGGCCAACATCTATGACAGATATCTGTATTTTCCCTGGTTTAACTCGGTATTATCATCGATTCATGAGAAATTTCTTATGATTTTCAAACAATCTTACCAAACTAAATTGGAAGGGGGTCATGATTTATTGGAATGATTAATGGGAAGAATAATTAATGGAGTTTGAATTGAGTTTTACCACTACACTTGTTCTCATAACAACCATAATTGGATATATTTTTGTGGTATTCAATGATTATTTGATGAAGGTCCTAGGTTTTCGGTTGATGAAAAAAGAAAATTTCATTGCCTATGATTCTATGAAGTTGTGTGATCATGAATATGACTACCCAACAAATCATTTAGAGTTATCTATAGTTATCTTTTAACTTTAAAAGTTTTGTGGTATTATCTCTGTTTAGTGAAGTATAAAATGTATATGAATTGAAAAAGTATCAAGTATATATTCACAAAGAGAGAGTTGAATATTCACTAAAAATATGGATAGAGATGATAAAAGACTATGAATTCCCTATTCCCTACCATCCTAGAATGAAATCACGTATTAAATGCTCTAAGTATCATGGACCTAGAAATTCTATCGTTGAGAAGAATTTATAAGGATCTGATCTTCATTGATATAAAGGGGATGGACATGGGAATCATAAAGGAAGGGAAATCATCAGTCATTTCACAAATGTTTGCCCAACCGTCTCTTTTGGAGAGGATAAAGGATTCTCAATGAGATGTTGTGGGAATTTGAAATAAAGTGGAAACATTAAGCAAAGGGAAATCCAGGGAGCTCAATGTTAATGTAGAAGGTGTTGTAATATTTGGTAGAAGAACATGCGCACCATCAAATAAAGTGTTAAATAAGGATCTTTCGGAGGATTCACATAGGTCAAAATTATTTATCCATCTTGGAAGTATAAATATGTATTGAGATCTCCAAGAACACTATTAATGGGACAATACGAAAAAAGATATTGTAGAATATACATCAGGATATATTTAATGTCATAAAGTGAAGGGGAAATGGAAAAAATCTAAGTTTAATGGTGAAAGAATTACCCATATCTACATGTATAAGGTAAAATATCATCATGTAAATTTTTAACGGAAATCCTATGAAATCTTGAGGACACAATGGTCTTATGGTTATGGTGGGTCATCTTACAAATACTAAACACTTAATTGTGATTCAAAAAGATTTCCCATATTATCAAATGGTACAAATATACTTCAGAGAAGTGGTGAGGCTAACGGGTGTACCCCTATTGATTGAATATGATCGAGATACAAGATTCACCACTATGTTCTGAAGTGTCTCTAGAATGCTGTGAATACTTATTTGTATTTCATCATGGATTATCACCCACAAACGGATGGCCAATCTAAGAAGACTTCCAAGACACTTGAGCATATATTGGGAGCATGAACAATGGACATCAAAGGATGATGGAATCTACATCTTCATGAAGATGAATTCTTTTAAAACTAAAGTTTCCACTAGAGAATCCAAATGGATCCCAATGAATCCCTTTACTGGATGAATTGCAGAACAACTGAATGCTGGGATGCTGTTTCAGAATGAAAACAAATAGGTCTTGAATTGGTCTAGGAAATGGTGGAGAAGGTTAAAAACATTCAGTAGTGTATCAAGGGTTCAATACAAGATCTAAGCTAACAATCATTAATGAGTCCTACAGATTTATTTTTGAGACATGGGTTTCCTCTACATATCTAAATGGATAAATGTGATGAGATTTAGAAATATTGAAATACTTAGTCAAAGATACATCAACCCCTTTGAGATCCTTGATCGCATTAGAGTAGCTTACTACCGACTACAAATCCCACCTAACCAATCATAAGTACATGAATTATTACATGTATCCCAATTGGGGAAGTACATATCATACCCCTCAAATGTACGCAACCCATAGGTGGTGCCATTGGAGAATGACCTCTCTTATGTGGAGCATCCAATGAAGATATTAGATCGTAAAAATTTTTTTTATGAAATAATAATATTCACTCGGTCAATGGGTTTTGGTGAAACCACAAGTTTTAAGAATACACATGTGAACCAAAGGAGATCATGAAATATAATTACCCTCTACTATGTTAATGTGGGAAAACAATTCTACAGTGAAATATCTTAAGGGGGAAGATTTTAATAAACCATCCAATTATAAATGTTGTTTTCCTTTTTGGTTTAATAATATGTCTTATTATGTAATATTGTTATAAACAACACATTCACTTTCATGGTTATATATTTTAAGATTTTAAAAAAAGTTAATAATTTTTACCATTGTTAATATAGTAATTGAATAGTGATCAGATGAATAGTATTAATATGGGGATTTTAAAAAATCAAATTGAATTAATAAAAGGAATTGATGGCCTCAACCAGTAGAATCATGCCATATAAATCCAATTTATATGAGATTTTGAGGTATATATCATCTATGGGATTTCCCCTTGACCATGTTGAAGCTAATATCCCACAACATTAGAATGAGAGATACCATTTATAGAAGAAGTTGAAGCTCACCAAGATCACGACGCAAATCAGGATCACCAAACGTCCCCATGAATGTCTCCCTATTATGCACCTTACTCATAGGTCATACGGTAGTATAATAAAGATATATATATCAAGATGTTAATAATATGAATATTTATATTTTATATAATAATGAATTTATTTTCATTTTTTGTGTTACTTTATTAATAATTTTTATTTTGATTTAATTAAACACAAATTGTATTTTTGGGTAATATTAAAATTCAATTATGTGATTTATTTTGTTACATTAATATATTATTGAAATAAATAGTATTTTTAAAGAAATTTATTATTAAATAAGTTTTATTAATTATAAATGATCATATAAGTTTAATGAATATACATGTAATTTTTATAAGGGTTCAAAAACTGATATTGTCAAAAACCCAACATTTTCAATAAATGTGGAATAATATTTTAAAATTGAAAATTAACATATTTATAATTTTAAAAAAATGTTAATTTTGGAATCATAACATCAAAATTATCCTATGGGGAATTTTTCATAAATTTCAGATATAGTCAAATTTTCATGTAAAAATTCAATACCGTATAAATATACAGTGTATTTTATAACATCCTAATGAACCCAAACATATGTAATAAATATTATAATGGGTATCCTCAAAAAAACATATTTTACCCCAAAAAATAATGTTTTTTATCTTTATATTGTTAATTTTATAATTACTTTATGAGTACCACAAAATATATTACATATTTGCTGATTTTAATTTTATTTAATTAAAAGAGTGAATCTCCTCCACAAAAGAAAGGGTAATATTTTAATATTTTAGGCCCTTTCGAAATAAAATAACTAAAACCTAATTAATCTGGAAAAATGTTTGGGAAAACCCCAATGAAGAGTATGTGGGTTTGAATATTTTTTTATATAGATTCCAAACCCTATGGGTGTGTAATATTAAAGGATTCCCCTCTCATTTCCTATTTAATCAAAATAAATATACCATTTATCTTCAATAAAATTTATTTTTTAACGTCTTTACTTTTACTTACCCCATATATAATACTCCCAAGGTTCCCCATGCTCTCAAGAATCCATTTCTCAAGCGTTTGGATCCACACACTCCTGTAAGGGTTATTTACTCTCTCATCGTTAGCCCTATTTCTCTATCTTATAATTCCATTTTTTATATTACTAATTATGGGGTACATTTTCTCACCTCCATGAAACATCCCTTATTATTTATTAATTATTAGAGATCACAATTCACATTCATTAATCCCTCCCATGTACACCTGTTACCATGCAGAAATTTCAAAATCATTTTTCCTTTATCTGTTTTTCTTGTTTATTTATTATCATATTCCATTTTTTATAATTATATATGTTTGGACATGTCCTTACATGTACCTATTACTATCCTCTTAATTTAAAAATAATTATAGACCCATTTATCTCTTATCAACCAATTTTTTAAATTTTTATGTGACATCGTTATGCTGCTGAATTTTCAACGTGATTTTCAAGCCAAATCAATTTTTTAGTGTTACAATACCCATATCCAATCAAGGGTTTTCACTATTATGAAAATATAACTTTTTATTTGGGAAATACATGTATTTATTCCATACTTCTAGGTCATGTAATAAATTATTATGATGAATGAGTCCATGTTGTTTGATATATGTGGCACACATATGCAAGATAATGAAATGAAATTGATGGGTTCAAATTAAATTATAAAGTGCACCAATGAATTGGATAATGATTAGTAACATGATATGTCATGTTCGTATAGGGGTGTACTAGAATCATTTATGGGAAATTTTCCAACATGATGTCTTGGAATTTTATCCTTGACCTATGTTTATGATGCTGTGTTTTAATTTATTACCACATTTCCCATGATTTGATTATCATTCTATATAATGCATTTTTATTCATATTCTGTTATGCCTAATTGATATTACATGTCAAATAAGAATTATTATCATCATGTTATTCCATAATTATTACCTTAATGAGATTTATGTCTCCCCCCTTTCTTATGTATTCCCCCAGTTTATCCAATTGAATTTTAAGCTAAATGATGATAATAATGTTTTCAATAATTATGTTGTAATTCATGATTATAGTTATAATTAAATGTACCTAATTTCCAAAAACATGAATTCTCAATATTTTGGGTTTTATTAAGTTTGATTTTATGTAATTAAATCATGTTTTAATGTGTAATAAATGGAATTGTTGTTTTAATGACAATATAAATGATTTGTTTTAAATGATGGATTATTGAAGAGTTCCCAAGTCACATGGTATATAGACAAAATGGTATCCAAAAAGTTCTATCAATTAATGAGGAACCTAACATGGTCACCATGTTCATATAATTTTTTTAACCTTCACATATACTATCTACTATAATATAATTTGATACACTACTGTACAAGATATTTGATAATATTTTTAAAAAATTATTATATTTTTGATTTGAGGAATGCGTTTTAATTTCTATACATTTCTCCATAGCATGTTAAATTTTATTCATTTATATTATTAAAATTTCAGTTCTTAATATGTTTATTATATATTTACATCTCTCTAAAATATCCTAACAGTATTGTTTTATATTTCATTAAAAATACTTGAATTTATGGGGAGGTAGACCTTGTTTCTTATTTCAAATAATTTACTTCTAAAAATGTTTAAAATATTTGTTTAAACAATTAGATTATAAAAACATGAAATTATACATTCTGTATGAATTTTTTTCAATAAATATTCCAGTTAATTCTTTAATAAAATTCTAATTATATTTTGTGCTAATATTTTATATTTTCATAATTTATAGTTGAAATTCATTTGGAATTATGATTTTTTAAATAATTAATTTATTTAAAAAATGAATTTATGTTGATTGAAATTTGTTTTTTTTATTTTTATATCTTGTATTTCTATGATAATACATAAGGGGAATTTTTTTTACACCTTTAATGAGAGAAAATATATCTTTCCATAGGAAGTATTTTTTATATAATCTATTCATGAAAATTGGTTTTTTAATATAACATTGTTTTGTTATTTTCATGTGACTAAACTTAACAAATAAAAATTTTAACAATCCTTTTTGTGTGTGTATATGTTATGATTAAATAAGGCTTACTATGATTTAATAATAATTATTTCATTCTAGTTAAAAATTATTAGCTAAAATAAAAATATCTATTATTTTTTCAATGAATATTTTACTTTTTTACTTTTAATGTTATTTATTTTTATTTAAAATGGAGTTTTTATTTTATATACTAATGTATGTTAGGAATTGTGAATGATGAATGATTATGTTTCTATTAGTACAATTTCTATTTTGTTAAATCATTTCAATGATTTTTTTATTTATTCAGTAATTGGATGTTCTTTATTACACACCTTAATATTTATTTTTAATATCACTATCTACTGGAAAATTGAATCTCTTTATGGTTTTTTTATATTACTCATATTTTTGTACAATGATGAAAAAATAATTAAATCATAATGATTATAATTTTAGAGGTAAAAAATATTTTTTATATACTATATCTAAATGTAATATTGAAAATTATTACATTAACTAGATTTTAATAATTGGATTTTTTGATAAATTTAAAAAGGGGTGGGAAATTGTTTTGGAATATTTAAAATATTTTTTGAAAATTTTATAAAATTTATATCTTTGAATTTAAAAATTATGTTGATTGTTTGTAAATGGGTATGGAATATTTAATATCTCTTTTTTATATTGAGAAATTACACATCACAACATGTAATAAATTATTATTATGTTTAAAAAATATTATTTCATAACAACATGGTTTAATACTTTGTTATGATATTTGGTTGTCACTTTATTTTTACATTTGTTTTTTTATTTTTATAAAAAATATGGATCTCCATGCAAGAACAAAAGGGGAAACTCTGTTACTATTAAGGGGACCTAGAGGTCTACCCTTGTGTTAGTTCTATCCATTGAGTCTTACATATAACCTATTTCAATCTTGGTTCATTCTATACGCATGAGGGCTCATGTTTTAGGCCCTAATGTGTGCCCATATATTTTGGGCTAAAGTCACCCACATGTTGTTTGTGCTATGTGTTTTATTCTAGTTAATCATAATCATGTATTTTATTATAAACCATTTGGTTATATTACATTCAATTATATGTGGGATTAAAGATATAAACTGAGATCTAATCTCATCCAAAATACCTCCACTCTATTTTTTCACATCCGTTTGATCATCATTGTGCATCATGTGTTAATGTTTTTTAAATTAGTAATGTTTATTTTCACTCCCAAAACAATATTTTCTCTATATTTCATCACCTTAATTTCCAATTGGTTATCCAATACACCTACCAGAAACAACATGTCTCTTGGATTCTTAATTAAGTTCCACTTTAACTTCACTTTAATCCCTCATTACTTCACTAGTTGAAATGTCTTTTGTCTCTTTAGTATTATCCATTTTTTGTTTGATCACCGATAGTTCTTTAGTGAACCTCAGTGTATCAAATAGTTTCAAAAGAGTTTCCTGAAGATTTATGGTTTATTTTCATTTTTTATTGGTTGTTGTGTTTTCCGAATTGATCAATTTTATTTTTAATAGTGATAATCTCTAATTCTTCAGTATTTTTTATCTATATTCTGTTTTCTTTTAGTTTGAATCCATTCTTTCTGATTTACCAACGTTGATGATTCAATATTTGTTTTTGTGGACATTGAGTCATTATTTTCAACATTTTTTTCTGTCAATAGTGAGTGACTGTGTATTTCATGATTGTTTTTCACTAATGGCGAGTGATTCATTTTTTTTCAACATTGGTTATTACCAATAGTCTGTACCTTATCAAAGATGGAAAATTTCCAACATTGATCAATTTCACTCACTTTTATAATCTATTGGTGGGTAATCGACCCACCAAAATGAGATCAATGGTTATTAATTTTACTGATAATTTTCCCCCCAGTGGAAGGTAAATTTACCCACCATTTAACATCAATAGTTAGTTATTTTTTACTCACCCTTTATATTTCATTACTTCATGTTTCATTTAATAATAGCCTTTATAAAACTATTGTTTGCGATCTTACCTCTTATAATGTTGTTATTATATTGTCTTGTTAATAGTTTTAATTTTTTGGTTTTATTGTTTTCATTGGTATTTAATTTGGTTTTACAACATTTTTAACAACATTATTATTTCATAAGAAACATGGAAGTAAATTTATTTTAATATCTTGTGGTTAATTCTTATTATTTTCCAATTAATCAAGAAAAAATAGTATCTTTAAATCATCATAATCATTAATTTTATGTTTGAATATATTTTTAATATCCCACCATTTGAACCCAACATTAGATAATTTACTCACCAGTAGACATCTAATGGTAGTTAAGATTTCTATTCTCTCTCATAAATACATTAGTTTTTATGACTCAGTGATATTCATTTAGTTTTGTTCAATTAATTTTTGTTTTTCAAAAATGAAACGGTTGGTAGTACTCTATTTCCCCATCATTGGACATTTCCAATGGTCATTAATTTCACACCGCACTCTATTTCTTCTGGATATCCATGAAACATGGTTAGTTTTTTTTCGAAAAATTTAACTTCATTTTATTAATTAATGTTTTCTAAAAAAATAAAATTTTAAAATGATTATTATTATATTTTGATATAAAATTGAAAAATTGTTTAAAAATAAATTCAGCATTTTTAGTGACATCTTATCAAGCAGATTGTTTTTCATAAAACTTTCATTTATTCATAACATTCACTTATATGTATAATATGTATTATTATATTTCTATTTCAATTATTTATCATGTTTGACTTTTCCTGGAATTATTAATATTAATATATTAAATATTCCTTGTAATATTTCATGAATAAATATTAGTTTCATTTTGTTTTTTATTACAATGTGGCTTCAAAATAGTATGTTTACTATCATATTATTTTATTATTAAACACTAAAAAGTTTCATTAAAGCATTAGAAAGGATTATGATCCTTTAGCTTTATGTTTTCATGTATTAAGATGTTTCTTAATGAATAAAAATACATGTAATAGTATAAATGATCATTCCAAAAGGAAATGATAATAAATTTTCTACTTCTATGGAATTGATCCAGACACTTGTTCATCTTATATTTTTCTCCTATGGTAACTGACGATTACTATCACCTTCATCTTCCTCTACTAATTTGATCAACGAATATTAGATAAATAAAATTTCTTTATCATCTCCTCAACTACTATTTCATTTTTTTGTTTTATTTCTCTAAATTAATTTTTCTTATATGTTATTTGTCTTATATTTTTTTTGGTTTATGATTTTCCCATCAAAAAGCTATCATTGGGTTATTACTCCCGTCAAAAAGGAAGGTTGGGTTATTCCTCCAATATAAAGGGTAGGTTGGGTTGTTCATCCCAAACCAAAGGAAGGTGGGGTTTGAATCCTTCAAAATACAAGGGTTATAAAACTAGTTTTGAAAAAGGTAAGCTTGTATTTGTATATGATAATGTTATTACTCTCATTAAAATGTAATGACTTTTTGAATTCCACTCTCCTCGAGTAATGGAGATTTATGGTTGGACAAGGATTCGGTTGATCCAAACCTCTATAAAAACACATTGTGTTTTTTTAAATATTAATATTTTAACATTTTATAACCCTTATAGTTTTTGTAATTGTAATTATAAATAAAAATGGCCTATTCAACCCCCACTAGTCACTAATTCTATACCAAGGGACCTAACCCAATTAACCTATTCCAAATCCAAGAGTTGGTAGTCAAGGGATACTAAATAGAAAAGTGAAAGTGGTTTTGAAAGAATAGTTTATTATATTATTAGATGTTAGTATCATTTATCCCATTTCAGATAGCTCTTATGTTAGTCTAGTCTGTATATTCCAAAGAAAATAGAATTTAGAGTTGTTAATAAATAAAGAATAAGAAAATTCACATTATGAAGGATAATAAATAGAGTGTTTTTATTGATTTAAAAATGTTTAATTTTTTCAAAAGGATAAATCATTTTAAAATTATATCATCTAATCAAATTCATGAGAGTCTTGATGGGAATAAATTCTTTATTTTTTTATATTTTTTATATTATTATTACAAAATACCTATAACTATTGGAAATAAATAAAATACTACATTATTGATCCCATTTTATCCATTATCTTATTATATAATTACATTTTTATTGTGTGGTTCCATGAACACCTTCCAAGGGTGCATGATGCCCATATTTTATAACATGAAAGAGAGGATAATTAAGGCATTTATTGATGTTTTTTCCATTTGATAGTGAACATTTGAGAGCTATTTTCAAAATTTTGAATCATATTTAGAAAGGAGTAAACAAACCCACATATTTCATAATTTGGATAAATTTATATTTCTGGTCACTAAAAAAATAGTTCATACCCATAAATAATTTAGGATGGGTATTGAGGTTGATAATTAAATGATATTAGTGATTTATAAATTTACTCATATTTAAAAAATCTAGGCTGGTAGGAGCTTTTTAGGGCTTTCCATTGTTTACCTTAGGTTTGTTAAATACTTTTCAAAAATTATGGAGCCCTTATATTCCCTAGTATTCAAAGATATTCCTTTTTTGTATAAAGAAAAATTCATGAAGTATTTCAAATTTAATCAATGGAATACAAAATTCATCACCCATCATCAGGAGACATGATTGAAATTTTAATTTTAAAATTATTTGTCATGTCAATGATATAGTTTTGGTGATGCTTTTGGAAGTAGGAAATATAGAGGATTACATGTAGGGTATTATTCTTGAATAAATATTAATACTGCTGAACAGAACTATAAAAATTATGAGAATGAGTTTTTATCAATTGTATTTTCACTAGAGAAGTGTAGGTTTTACATTATATGTTACAAGTTCATAGTATTTACATTCTACACATCATTAAAGTATATATTATCTAAGAAAGACTAAGAACCTAGATTTATTAAGTGGATAATATTTTTACTTGAGTTTTATTTGGAGATTAGGGATTAATGGGGAATTCAGAATCTTTTCACAGATCATTTTTCCTATATATTCTATTACTCAGTGTGTAGAACCTCAATATATTAATTATAAATTTTTATTGATGAAATGTTAATGAAAATTTATATTCTGTAATATTATTTATTTTTAAATGTTTCTAATTTATCAATAGTATGAGTTATGCCCAAAGATCCCGCACATAATTAAAGAAAGATGATTATTTTTTAACATATTTAGAATATCTGTGATGAATATTTTTTAGGATGTTTGTTTAGGGTAATTAGGGTGATGTGTTTCAGGTGATAGGATGGTGGCTAATTTGTTTATTATTTACTCCTTTCCTAAGGGAGGTCGAAATTATGGAGAAATTACAACTCAAAAAGTTCTTCAACCTATATTTTATTATTCTACATTGATTAAGAATGATAGATGATTAATTTTGGGTTGTGATAACTATCATAGTTTAGGGGATGTGGGAAGATATAAATAAGTACCTAATAACATAATTTCATATATTGTGATTTTTATTATTTAGGGTCAGGATTTTGTGGGATGTTTTTCATTTACTCTAGAAATGAGTACACTTTAGCAGCTGATAATTATGTTTCATAGTTGGTATAATATGTATTAATTCTAAAAAATCAAGATAGTAGTGTGGCTACATACATTAAAAGTACATAATTCTAGAATTTTGGGTACCAAAATATTTCAACAAAGACAATGGATCACATTTCAAAAAACTTATATTCAAATAGTTGATAGAGGTTCAGGGTTGTGCACTTCAGAACCAATCAACTTATGACACAAAATTTTTTAGACATGTTGAATTTTAAAAAAGCGATATGAAACATATTTTTAGGAAATATTTCTCTTACTCGAGGAAATACTGTTCATTAAAACGTGATGGGCCTCTATGAGCTTATAAAACTGGTATAAAAACACCAAATGGAATGTCTCTATAGGGGCTATTTCAAAAGTTATTTCACTTACATGTAGAGATTAAATATAAGTAATATAGGAATTCATGTCCCTTAAATGTTAATTTAAGACTTCTCATGATAGAATATTTCATTATTTGTCTGAGTTAGAAGATATTAGAAGAGTTTCTAATGATAATTCTAGGATTTATAATGAAAGGTTTAAATATGATCTTGATTCCATCATCTATAATTGTGATGTTATGATTTGAATTAAGGACTTACATTTATTATCTAAAATCATAATTTTTTCTAGGAAGTAGAAATCATTGTGTTTTAGACATTTCACCATCCGTATAGTCCTTATCAATGTGGATGTGAAGCATCTGGGGATGAAAAAAATACAATTTATGTTAATGCTCAAATGAATGAGATCTAATTTATAGAGAAAAAATAGATGTTAGATTCCATTTTTGTGGTAGAAAATTGGGTTCTAACTAATTTCTAACTGAATTCGATAAATTTAATACTACGTGGGAGTTAATCGATGTCCATTCTTGTTCTTTTATGTTTTTTTCATATAATGAAGAAAGTGTTGTTGTGATCTGTATGTTACACCGTATTTACTAATGGATTTAATTCCATTTCATCCTACTCTTAATAAATAAAGATGGTGGAGTGAAAAAAGTTGAGCAGAAGTCTAATTGTTTTTTTCATGTTAAATTTAAGTCACTTGTTGTAGTCATTCTAGAAAACATACCTAATCTATACATCTGGTAACTTTTATATTAGATATTTATTCATTGAAATGTAATTCCGATCTATTTAGCCATTAGGAATTGAAATCTGAAAAACTAGGGGGATGTAACTCTTCTAAATAGGGATGAATTTTATGTTTCCCTATCAAGAAAAAGATTCAACGAACATGGGAGTCTTATTTTTCATTATATTTATAAAATAGTTTCTTAAATATTCTAGCATACTTCATCAATAATTTTTTTCATTATTTAAATCTACTCAAAGAATAATGGTTTTTTGTGAGGATGATCACCTACATAATTTTTTAAGTGAATATAAATATATTTTTATTGGTTTAGAATTTTAATTTATATGTTTTTTAATATCCAAATTAATAATAACATTAAAACCTGATGAAACACTCTAAAATTTCTTAGTTTTAGGTTTTTTTGTTTTGTTCTCAATTATTAGAATTGTTCTTTCTTCATTTTTTTTGGAAATAATTGTGTTATGAATTAATGATATTTCATGTACCATTTTATCTTTTTGTAAAATAATTATTATTATAAACACCTTGTTTTAACATTATTTCATACTTGGTCATAATTTGGACCATACTAAATTGAAAGATCATTTTCAAATATAACTACATAAATAGTTTCTCTCACATTATGATTCAACAATGGTGACATTTTTTGATTTTATGTATAAGTGTGGGTTAATAGTATATTCTAATGTCAATTAATTTTATTAAAAAAATAATAAAAACTTCAAAATTGATTATATATAATGATTAATCATTATTATTTAACAGATTAAACAATTCAACCATTTGAGATTTTTTTTCACGTTTTTTTGGTTTACCATTTTAACTTTACCATGGATTTTATTAGATTCCACAATTTATTGCTCTATTGAAAAAAATTGGTCCATCATTGGTTAAAGTATTTATAATCATCATTGTAATAGAACCATTCAAATGGGTTTTACAATTTTAAGATGGGTATTTAAATGTGCTGTGAAATGTAAAAAATTAGTCAGGTCTTAACTAATTTTATTCTTTCATTTATTCATATATTTTTAAATCTATTAGATGGATAATTTATTATGAAATTTAATTTTTACGTTTCTTATAAAAAATATTGTTTAATTATTTTGGTTACTAATTATGTGTCTCTTTTCTCATAGGGGGAATATATGTTCTTACGTCTCTGTTAAATGTAAAGTGATGTTTGATTAAATACATTTAAAATTTATAATCTCAATTATCTTTGTAAAAAAGAGACCAACATTTCACTAAGACACCTTTTTTTATAGATAAATCTTTTTTATTTATAAAAGAGTCCATATGGAAGAATAATTTTTAAAATCGACACCTAAAAGAAATTCACATTTTTTAATTTTTAGAATAATTTTCTTCCATTTATTTTGATAAAATTTAGTTATTGATGTTATGAAATATGTTGAGTGTTTGGGAATATGATATGAATCATTTTTTTCTATATTTTTTTCAACACCATTTTTGAGAAAATATTAAGGGTTTATAAAAAATATTGTTTTTATTTTGGATTTATTTAATATATCCATAAACCATTTTGAAATTTTATTATTTGAATATATTTATAAATTTTTTTTTTTTATTACTTAAATTAATTAATTTTATTCTTTTAATATTCTATAGGTTTATGTTTATATTTTTTTGTTTATGAATTTAGTGAATTTCAGTCGAAATATTTTTTTGTTTTAATATACTTCATACTCTTTGGTTACTTCATTGAAATTTCAATATTATTCATTCAAAATAAATATTTCGAGAAGGTGTTCATCACTTTGATAATTATATTTTGTTCTAATTTCAAAATTTATTAAATTTTTTTATAATAATAAATTTAGAAATTATATTGATGGTGTGATTTTTTATTTATGGAATTATTGTAAATTTTAAAGCTACATTGATTCAGATGATTGTGTTAAGGGACTTTTTCTACTATATAATGATTTTTACAATAACTTAATTGGTTGTGTGATGGGGAGAATCACTAAAAGGACTATGAGTAAGACGTGGAGAAGCTATTTTACCCATTACTATACCAAGAGTGGTTGTGTAAAGTTGTCGTGTTTCAGTTTTTCTGAAGATACCATGATATATTAAAAAAAAGAACATGAGGTTGGTATTCCCACCACAATACAAAATTTGATGCAACCACTGAGTTACGTATTAAAATTGACTAAAAATAAATTTAGCCTATAATGCCATTGGACATAAGATATAGGATGATTGTTTTTCCAAATTGAATACCAAAAGTATAATGGACAATTAAGTGGTAATGAATGACAAGAGTTAATCTTTACACAAATAGTATTACAATGAAACTGAATATGAACATGAACAATATTATAGTAAAGAATCCAAACTGTCTATAAGTGGATTAGATGAGGTAATATGTTTTGATATCAACACCAAACAATTTTCAAATTTTAATCAAGTCAATTAAGAAGATATGGGAATGCATAACTTTTTTCTAGAAAAACGGGTTTGAGTATACCTTATGTGGCCGAGAATGATTTCCTACCGGATATGATGTTATTATACCCAAGAAATATTGAATAAATCATTTCATTTTGAGAATATTGATATCCTAGAATTAGATACGTGAGATGGTGCAAAAAATATTATCAAACATGGTTATTGAGTAAGAATTTAGAAGGAAAAAACATGTATCTATTTTATTTTTTATGGGTCAAGGTTCATGTATTTTGTTGATTTATCATGTGAAATTGAACATTGTGAATTGAAAAATGAGTGTTTTAAGAATCTATGATTCATTAAAAGTTGAGTGTCGAACCATCGATAAAGTATGAACAACATTTGAAAACAATTGATGAGGTTATTATTAGCTAATAATTACCAAAGAATAAGGGATAATATGATTTTCATTCTATCGATATACAATCCTAGGAATTTCACAACAAGAAAGCCATCAAAGAAGGGCTGATTCATGAGGATTTCAAAAACTTTCTACCAGAGTTCTTATTATAGAAATATTCAAAAAATATTTCTTTTAAACTATATGAATAAGATATTATAGGTCTAACGATCCATTGGAAAAATGCAATTTCTATCTTTTGGAAGTTTCATAAAACAATTTCTACAATATTTCTTTTAGAATTAATTATATTGGTAAAAAAGATACAATGTAAATTTTCTTTCTCAAATGATATAGATGAGAATCTACTGAAGGTTTCATGAAAAGTTTTTTTTTCAATATTGACAATAAATATTCTATTTTGACTAATATTTTATTCTATGTCTGAACTAATGATCTAATTTTTGGGTAGGGATAGTACTGAATCAAAGAGATATGTCACTATAAATTGTTAGACCATTTGAGTTTCTATGGTTTAAGGATTATGAGTGAAGAAAATAATGACATGGTTTTTCTAAGAGTGAACTTGTTTGGGTGAACATCCATATTTCATTAGATTAATGTGGAATCCAATTTCACATTGTATTTGTTAATTTAGTTTGTGGATTTAGAATATGTAATGTATTGGTGACAACATACCTTGAAAATTTCTATTTTGTCGGTTATTAGTTTGATATTGAGTTAAATCAGTGCATCGGTTTTGTTACTAGTCAGTAAAAAAATACTTTCCCTCCTACATATGGTGTTTTTAACACCTTTAATCAAAAAACATTTATTGGGTAACTCCTAAGATCTCTTATAAAAAGAGAAAACAGATGATTATTTTGGACGTTCTCCTTCACGATCAAGATTTTAAGGGATATTTCTTCATCCCTAATTATTCATTCATTCTAAATAGAACTGGTTTTAATTTTTGTATCAATTAAAAAAATAAATTTATTATTAGCTAATTTTTTGTGGTAATCCAAATTGTTATTAATTTATATTCTCCCCTTTATTTATAAAATCATTTCAAAATTGGTTTGTTTTTTTAATTAATTTTTGAGGCATTTGATAAGAATGAATGATAATTGAATATAATTTTGAATGAACAAATAAAGATACTATTATGTAAATTTTGGTTTATAAATCACTATTTCTATTTATTAGATTAGACTCTGCCGCAACATGAGAGAGTAAGTTGGTAAAATATATTTTATGGTGATGGTCCAAAATTACTCATTTACAATGAATGGAGAGTAATATTTTAATCATCCAATAAAATTTTCCCAAAGAAATATTTTTTATTTTCATTATTTCATCACCATTTCCATATGACTTCAATTCTATCATTTATGTATTCCTAATGTTTTATTTATACATTTTTTTTGTATTTTTGTCTTTATTGTTATTTTGAGTTCATTATTTATAGTCTAAAAAATAATTTTTATTATTATTTTTGGGTTCAAAATCCTACTTGTTAATATCCTACTGTTAGTACAAACCAGTATCTAATAGAACCTAGTTATTTAATGGTAAGTAATTAGTGACACTAGATAGATTTATTAATAGTTATTTAAAGAGGATTATAAAAATTCTATGTGTTTTCATGATCTATATATTTCATTTATTTTATAAAAAATTTCAAATAAACTAAATTGAAAAAGGTAATTTGATGTTATTAATTTAATATTTTGTTTAAGAATTTTGTAAAAAACACAGAATGTAAAAATCAGGTCACTAATGTCGGTATCAAAACAATGGTTTAGTCAGTTATGGAAATTAGGACAAGAAAACATAATTAAAAACCCTCATGATAAGTATAAATATAATAACACCTCTTATATTTTTTTTAATGTATAGAGTGTTTGGTTTCACAGAAATAGAATCCATTTTTATATACTGAAATTTGGATATTATGTGGAATAGATGTGCCCATGGGTAATCACCCTAAAACAGACTAGTTAATAATCAAGTCAATATTCCATCGATGTAGGTTTAGTGGGCATACAACTACACATCTGGAATGACACACCTGAGGGATATGCATTGGTATATCACATGTTTTGTATTAACCAATATAAAGGATGAATTGTTAAAGTATTTTTATTATGAAAAGTAAAATATTTGTGGATTTTAAAATATTAGAATATTGATATTAAAATTTTTAGGGCTAAATTCAACTTTAGAAATATTATCATTAGATTCAAAGTAGTACAAATTTTCCCATTTAGGTATTACTATTTTATAAAATTATTGGAAATAGAGGGTCCCATTTGAATAATAGGTTCAATAGAGACTGTTATTATCGACTTAAAAATATGAGGGAAGTCAGAGTTGAAAACATCATGACGATACTGAATCACTTATCTTATGTTATGAATAATAGCATATACCCTATAGGGAATCAATATACACAATGGATGGAATAACTAGCCATTGAATCCTTTATATATTAATGAACACCATATTTTATTGGACCTTATGAACCATTGATCCAGGAATAATGGATCTATAGTATAGAAATGATATTTTATCTACACCATTTTTCTTTGGTGGAGAATGTTACCCTATTAGTATATCTCTAAGAGGGAGAATCTATTTAATGGTGGAAACTATTCATGAACATGAGACTTATGGATAATGTTGAAGATATGGAATGTGATGTTTTCAATAGTATATTTTCAATAATAATTTCCCTCACTCCCTACTAATATGAGTGGAAATGGGATTCCTTAAGATGTAGAAATAATATATTGATTCAATGAGATATTATGAAATGATATTTACTAGGATTTCATGATAAACCTCAATATTTATCATTGATTTTGATAGAAATTTTGATTTATTCTTTAGTGGACTAATACCTCGCCTATAGAAAGCTCTTACAATTTGATACTTTTGGAGTTATGAGATGATAGCATGGTGTTTTCTCAATACATAAATGGATTTTGTAAATTCATAGCATTCTTAGGGACTAAATGATAACAAGTGGGTGATAGGGGAAAATTTTAGAAATAATTTTGTAGATGAAAGAGAATGGATGTCAAAACAACTACTTGTGTGTGACATGTGTGGGAATAAGAATTTACAGAATTTTTTTCAAGGAAGGGTAAAATGATTCTAGTTTTCAAATTATGAGTATATATCTTGAAAATATCATTAATATGTAGATTATATACATTAAAATTAAAATTAACAAGGTATGATAATGCAAGAAAAAACTACAGTACAATTATATAAGTGTGTGGAAGATGGAAATTTCCCTAACATTTGTACAAATCAAATGACTGTAAAATGAAACTTCCATCAACACTAGCATAGGACCATAGAGAAAGGTTGTCATTTTTAAGTCAATACTGTTAATATATTGGATCAAAAATATTTATTTGTAGGTACACTCAAATCTAGTAAATATCTTGTTTGAGTATAGTTATACATATTCCTTTATATTATTACAATTTTAAAGTAACATCAAGTAAATATCTTAACTACTAATTACAAACTATAAAACTACAACATATAGACAGACTACTAAAAAATTAAAAATATAATGATATTACCCTATTAAATGTGGTGAGTACAATATCTCCAAAAACCTGGTGGCTATTCTAATTTCTTAATTTGACATAATAATTATGCTAGATTTGATTTCAAACTATCATACAAAAAATAACTATATAATCTTGAAAATCAAAATTTTCTTAATGGTAAAACCTATAATTAAGTTTTAAGAAGATATATCAAATTATAAGTCTTTTCATTTATCGCATACTACAACCCTATTTTTGTAAATGATTGGAAATTAAGGTGAATAAAGATAATTTATAATGATAAGAAATGTACAAATTTTTTGGGATTTTATTTAAGTATTTACTAAATAATTAGTGAGAAATCCAACAGAAAGAAAGGTAAAAATATCAATTTAAATTTTTCATATATCCAATCAAATAGAAAAGATATCATAAAAAATGAAATATATAGAATTAAATAATTTTATGAAGAAAAATAATGATATTTTAGAAAAGGTTTTTATTCGACCAAGTGTGTCTCCATTGGGATCACATGTTCCATTTATAAAAAATGGTTTTTCAATATGACTATGCATTGATTATAAAAAACAAAATGCGATCATAGTGAAGTAAAAATATCCTAATACAAGGATTTAAAATTTATTCAACCCACTTACTGGGGAAAAATTATTCATCCATATTAACCTTTAAAAATGTTATTGTTAGCTTAGATAAATGAAACAAGACATCCTAAATATTAAATTCAAAAAAAGATATTAACAACAAGAGTTTGATATTATTCCTTTTTTTAAATATTACGCCTTTTACATTTACAAATTTTATAAATATATTTTTTAAGGACTACATTGAAAAAAATTTGGTTGTTATTATTGATTATACTCTATTATATTATAAAATTCAAGAGGTGGGTGAGGATCATCTAAATTAATATTAAAGATATTGTTGAAAGAGAATATTTTTGGTAAAATCAATAAATATAGTTTTGGTTACAATAACTAACATTAACGGGACACATTGTGATTTGTATTGGAATTTAGGCTGATCCATAAAAGAAAAAGATCATATAGGATTAGACTCATCCTGCAATATTAATTGATATTTTTGGTTTCATTGGTCTAATAGGATACTATAAAATGATAATTAAAAAACTATTCATGGTTTTCAAATTCACTAATAATGATAACTCAAATGGGAGATAAGTTTATCGAGACAAAACGAGTGTCAGGAAAATTTCAAGGAACTATACAAATGGTTGTATAGTGCACCTAGGTTAACATTACCTTCATGTGAATAAGGATTTTTCATTTATACTCATTCAACCATCAAGGGACATGTTTGTGAAATCATGCATAATGATATAGTGATTTCCTATGTATCTAAATAGTAGAAGCATCATTAACAAAAATATATTACCCATAATTTGGAGTTATCTAAATTTAAATAAGAATTAATGATTTTGAGACACTATAATTATGTGGAATGGTTTGATATATACACTAACCACCATAGTTTTATGTATGTATTCACAAAAAAAGAAATAAAATTGAGAAAAAGGAGATGTTTTGGTATTCTTATAGACTATGATTATTCTGTTCATTATCACCCAAGAAAATAAAAAAAAACTCATTAACATATTGAGTATGAAGGGACCTAGAGTTCTTGAAATGAGGAGGATTAAAGGTATTCCCTTGATCAATGTCCTGGAAATGATAAAAAAGGAATTTTTAGAGGAAAAGCATCATCAACCCTATACCAAATGATTTACTGACCAAAGTTATTACAGAAGATCATGAAAGAACCAATAGTTGATCCTATGTTACAGTATAAGATAAAAGTAGTGAAAAAATGGGAATTTTACTATATTTATTTTTGATTAAGAAGGAGTAACGAGGTTCTATGAAATGTGATTTGTCTGATTTATTCTAAAGTTAAATAAATTTATGATGTGTGAATCTCACAAAACTTCATATTCTATACATCCCATAATATGAAATATAGAAAGAGATATAAATTATTAATATTATTAGGATAAAATGAAAATTATTATTGTTCATTACTAAAAAATATGATTGATAATATGGAATGTGAAGGTAATGAGAAAACTAGAAAAAAGTGTGCAACATCCAGAAACCATACATGTATTAAAGTGAGATGAAATCAGTATGTACATTTTAACTGGCCTTAATAAGAAATACATTGAAAACCATTCCATATGTGTAATTTCTTATATATTAACAAAGTCTACTCATTTTATCAGTATATGAGAAGCTTTCCCCCATTAGTGGATTTCGCTTCTGTATATTCATGATGTGGTGATACTTTATATAGTACCACTATAAATTTTTTTAAATTGCGATCCAGTATTTACATATATATTCTAGATGAGCTGTAAAATTTCAATGAATTCCAAAGTAAACCTTAATACAATATATCATCCATAAAATTATATAGTTTGAAAGGAACATTAAAATATTATAATAATTGTTAAAAGCTATCTTATTGGATTTTCAAGGAATTTGGGACCAACATATTTCAAAATTTAGATTATCCAACAATAACAATTTCCACTCAATAATTAAAATGGATATTTATAGAGAACTCTATAGGAAATGATGTATAACTCCAAAATTATGGGATGAACATGGAGAAAAAAATTTGGTGCATAAAATTATGACCCAAGCTATACAGAAGATACAAGTGATCCAAATGTATATCAAGGCTATATATAGTCGACCAAAGAGTTATGATATCAATGGAGGAAAGGGAATAAAATTTTTTATAAGGGATTATATATTCTATAAAATATCACAATGGAAATATTTTAGACATTTAGAAAGAATGGGAAGAAAAATTAATGGTATATTTTAACATTTATAAATTTAGAGCAAGTTGGAATAGTTTTTATTAGTAAGTACTACTAAAAAATATCCCAAAGGTCCATGATGTCTTTCACATATCCTTATTAAGAAATTGAATGAAACAACCAAAAATAATAGTCATTATAAATGGTGTTCATTAGGATCCCGACATGTGATATGAAGATGAAATGATCCAGATTCTTGATAGAAAGGCCTAAGGGATTAGGAAAAATAAAACCTGACTCGTGAATGTCATGTGGAGAAACCTGTAGTTTTAAGAAGAATCCAAGGATCTAGAACAAGAAATTCTATTATATTACCATCAAATTTTTCCCTTAGGATGTGAAATTTTATTTAGTGATAAAAAGTTCTTATTCAGTATCAATGTGGTGACATATAACTTCCTTTTATTTTTAATGTCACCCATATTTCACAATGAATTTTTTATAGTATAATTGTAGCACACCGAAACACTATTGCATTTCATAGGAACATAACACATTATAAAATACTGTTTACTATAATATATAGGAACAACATATGGATATAAATGAAATGCTATAATTAACACACTAATGTAAACTTCTTAGGATCAAATTCTCCCATTCAAATCACTCCTATCACAATAAATGTGAAAAGAAAGGTAAGAATTTTGAATGCATTACATAATCTAAATCAAAGTGAATGGTAATTTTAATTAATGTATTGAATGATCAATTAAGAAAATGTATGATTATATATAGGGTGGAGTAGATAATATGACTATTATGATTAGATAGTTAGATGAATATTACCTGAAAATTACAACATGACCATTATCTGAAGTTCAAATAGTTAAAATGCACAATAAAAGAGATAAATAAAATTTTAAAAGGAAATTCAACAATTATTATAAAATATTAATTTTTAAAAAATGTTAATTTTATGAATCAATATATTTGAAATTATAAAATTTATAATTCTTTTATTTGAATAAATAAATTATTTCCAACTAAAAATAGTATTTTAAATAAAATAAATATTTTTTAATTTAAATGTTTTTTTATCTTAATATTGAATTTATTTTTAGTGGAAATATTTTGTATTTGATATTATATAATCAAAATTAGGTTGAAGTATTTTTTTGATAATTTTTTAAAATAATTTATTTGTTACTTAATAAAAAAATTAATTACATTTTTTTGACCTGTTATATATTTAATACAGGTATAATTATTAATAAAACCGGTTCAAAGATAAAATCTGATATATTTTATTAATTTATTTGGGTTTATGGAATTTAAATAATTATCTAAACTTATAAAAAAAATTAATCCATATGGTAATTATGTTTTTAAATTCAATTTTTTGTGAAAAAATTAAATTCCCATTCCTAAATTAATATTAAAAATTATATTCTAGTGCTATCATGAATGAAACGAAAAATCATTCATTATATATATAAAAACAATAAACAAATTCCACGAGTATTCCAATGGTTTTCCATTTTCTCTAATCTATATTTCCATGTAATATATTTAAAATTAAAAATAAATTATCCTTATTTTTCAATAAATGACCACCTCCCCACCAAATTCCAATTTGTAATAGTGTCATTAGAACATCCTTACCTCTAATATAATTTCATTAATTCCATTGTTGAATCTTTTAAACTCTCATGGAATTTCCCCTCTATGTTTAGGAAGCAATATACAAGGTAAGGGTTCTCCTCCACTTTCCCATTTTTCAAGATCTTCATTGTAATTAGTATTTTGATTTTCAATTTATTAGGTTTACATATGATTATCCTCATTTCTTTATTACCAATTTTATTCTCAAATAATGATTTAATTTTATTCTCTCTCCTTAATCCCAGTCGACAAACCACTTTGTATACCTGTTGTACTACTAAAATCATTCTTTTTTTTCTATGAATCCATTTTTTTAATAAACATCCATACGTTCATTTAAGTGAATTATTATAAATTTAATTACAATTTTTTGATTTTTTGTTTCCATATTTGAAACCAACATATCACAGACATGTCATTTTTCCCTTATAAACTCAATTACTTTTATATGAAACCCATTACGGTAATTGGTGAAATATTTTCTTATGATAATTGATTTATATGGCACACATGAATTTACACCATTAATTGGTAATCCCCAATAACTCTTTCATGTATTGGGTAAAAACATAATCTCTAGTGATAACATGTTTATGTTACCTTGGTTAATAATCTTGGTAATTTTTCTGACACCATAGTTATGAGCCTCAGTGATTTGATTATGAATATATTATTTTTTTTGTTATAGCTATATTTAATTTTTATGTCTCATATACATTTGATTATGGTCTTATGTTATGCCTCATTTTTTGATAATGATTATCATTCAACTAGAGTTTTATTTTTTATCATTTACATGGATTTATTCTCACCCTTTTCAATTTATGTGCATCCCTAGGTACTAATATATATTCTGGTGGCCTAGAATGGATTTAAGAAGAAGTATATTAAGAAGATTAATTTGATTTCAATCATTGTTATTAATGTATTTTATGCATAGTATCAAAGACACCAAACCACAAAATATTATTAGAAATTATTAATGTAATATTTGGATAAAGAATTTTGTTAAAAATAATGCATGAAAAATATGGTTCTCTATATCACTTCATTTTTAACATTCCAACGGTGTTGGATTTTATATATAAGAACATTTTTAGTAGTTTCTATCATAACATTCCCACATTGAAACCTCAATTGGGTTAACAGTGTTGACTTTAGTGACCTAAAAAAGCACACCTCTACTAGGCCATGGTTTGGTGACTACAACTAAATATATTTATCACCAATTTTGGGGAAATTTCCCTATTAATTACATGGAAAATATTCTAAATTCACCATAATAATCCATACATATATGAATTCAAAATTTTAAATTATTCAACCTTAACTGTAAATATGTGAATAGAAAATGTTCAAGAAGATATGATACAAGACTGGGATCTTAATCTCCACTATATCAATAAGAAAAACAATATCCCCATTCTCCTTTGGTAAATAATATGAAAATTCTCAAGAAACACTCTATAAAGGACTCCCCTTAGGGTACCCATGGGGATTTAATTTCAAAATGAAATTAACATCCATGTGAAATAACATAGTTGGGGTAGAATTTTTTGGGAAAATTAATCAATGAAAGCCAAAATTTTGCATAAGGATAAGATGAAATTCATAAATGAAGGAAAACATAATAACCACTTCAAACTATGTCACCTGTAACCACCATATTACATGGATATTAAATTATCTTGATTAAACAAAGACCTGGTTGTTATATCAAAATACCTAAAATCCATCTACACAATTTAATAAAATTATAACCACTAATAATGGTGTAAAATATCTTCACTAACACTATAAGTGATAATGAAATAGGAAAATTACCACCTCTCTTAATAGTCAATTCATAGCCCCCTCCAAATCTAACTGATAATAAGAATAATGGAGAGCTCCCACTAACCGACTAGGATACAAATATGGAAATAAAAGTAAAATCCATATCATTTTACCTTTACTTATTACTATAATGTCAGTATAACCAAAATTTATCACCATAGAGTTATTTATGCCCCAATATTTATATATTATGTCCATATAAAGCATTTTTTGATACCATTACAACCCATTTTGTAATAGCACTATGTTATATGGTAAAAGTCACACATTAAATTAAATAAAAACCAATACATAATATAGTAATCATAACTATTAATAAAAATAATTTAATAATAAATAAATATAATGATCAAATTAATTGGATACATTTTTATATCATTGAATAAAACTATTAAGTAAATAGTATCACCAATAACAATGTCATATTGTTATTAATTTTGTTATCACATTATCACTCCATTTTTTAATTTATCCTTTTATCATTTAATAAATGATAAAACCTCATTATTATGACATTTAATCGGCTTAATTATTCATCTTTATTAATATTCATAATTCAGAACCAAATCTTGGCACATAGGTTTATTTACTTATTTCCATCATCCTAAATTCCATCATATTATTTCATAATTAGATGTTTTACCTAAATTACAATCCATGATCCTGTTATTTCTTCATTTATTATATTTTGTCTAGATATAAATTTGTTTAGTTATTCTATATCAATTATAATTATGATAGTTTGGGCATAGACCATGACCTTCATACAAATGTAAATTGCACATAAAACATAACTCACAATTTATAAGGGAAAAAAATGAAGACCTACAACTTATAGACTCTCCAAGACAGTGAAACTTGTCAAATACTGCAAGGAAACCCGATATGATTACTACATTTAAACAATCCAAATATCATCACCTAATATCTCATAATAACAAATATAATCATACTTATTATATGCTAGAATTGAATACATCCCACCTTTCAACCATATGAAATTGCACTACCCTTAGGAGAATCACTAGTCCTAAACCTATAAGGGAATTTAATTTCTAAATAAATGATATGTGGTTCATGATATCACTTTAGGGGAAGACAATGAATTTAATTATAGAGAATTCCCCAAAATAAATCATGAAAATTACTCCCTCAAACCACCTATTGGTTAGCACCTTCTCTAGTGGTAGGTTGGTTGTATAATTGAATAGAAAAAAAATCTAATTCAATATTTAAAAAACCTAAGAACTACAAGTACTATGGTACATAGTTTTGTGCAATAACTAAGGTTTACTTTGTGTGACCAAACAATGAAAAAATAAAAAAAAACCTAAAATAGAAAAATATAATCTGAGGTAGTTATATTAAATGTGAGGAAATTGTGGTGAAAACAATCAAATAAAGTAATTTAAAATATTTTATTGTTTTAGGGGAAGTATAATAGAAAAAATTGATATAAATTGAAACATCTATTTCATGGAATTAATCATAAAAGTGTTGATCTTCCATGGAAAGGAGAGTAAAACAAAAAATAATAGTAGATAATAAATAATACAAAAGAACTCTTCATGGAAATTTTGTGGCTAACCGAAATCAAGTTGATTTAGTTTTTTTAAGAGAAAAGAATATTTACATAATTTTCCATTTAAGAACAACACTTATAATTTTTATTAAATATCAAAATCAACTGTAATCCTGTCATTAGATGGATTATAGTGAAAATTATTCCCATGAAAAAGAGAATTATAAAACTATGGGGGAAAATAGAAATCTATAACTATGATTAAACTAATTCAAGGAATGGATAAAATTATTTTACATATCTAATAATATTCCCCTAAATAGATTAAGTACTAAAACTAGATTTATCAATTCCAATATATCTTAATGAAATCATATCAGCATTAAATATATGGACCCCGACTATAGTAACATAGAGTTGGTGTCTTACTTTTTTATATTACCATAAGATATATAGAAAATAATCTTAATGTATTAAATGGATTAATAGTCTTAGAAAACTAGATATATAGAGTATTCCAATATTATATTTGGAAACAAAAATAACAATATTTTTTTAAATATAATTATCCATTATAGAATATCCTTGAAAATCATTATTAACACACATCCTTATTTCATGGGAATGGAAAAAATTATGGGTGAGTTCAAATTCCCGGTAAGGTTTAAGAACATCGAAAAGTTTCATGAATCAATAATCATAATCATGGAAAGGTATATAAATGAACACACATTCCATTAAAATAATTTTTCTTTTACAAATAATATGTAATAGTAGATAACTAAAAATTGATTCCATTTAATGAATAACATCACAATCACAACATGATAACTCATAATCAATATGGAAAGAAAAATAACTAAAAATAGATACAGATTAATCAATAAAATATTATTGAAATGAATATGTTGATTATATCATTACTAAATTCTCATGGAAACTAGAAAATTATTTATTAATGAATGAAATAATTAATCATTGGAAGTTATGTTCTTAGGAGTATGATACCTCTATTGTAAAGACCATTAACAAGATATTTTAAAACTACAAAAATAAACTCTTGTAATTCTATCTTGGTGATTCGCCACATGAGACTACTCATGTATCGATGAGATTTTTATAACCTGGCCCCATCCATATTTGCATGTCCAAATCCTTCCTCATTTATAAAAAATTGATATAATTCTGAAAAAATATTCCTTACCATTAAATATCCATATTGAAAAAAAATATGGATTATCAAAATTTCCCAAGTTAATTAAATAATATTTAAATTAAAACATTATATATATAAATGATATAATACTTAACAGGTAGAAATATATATTATTAATAATATAGATATTTAGGGGAAATTTATTACCCAATGATCATAAGAACGTTAATATATTATGGGAATGTATGTAACAAAAAAACAAATAAATATAGCGAATTTAAATACTTTCCTTGGTCAAAATGATTATAAACCGTCTATTTGTAGAATATATATTGCACCAATACAACATATAACTAATGAAGTATCTGTAAAATAATGGGTTTTTAATGGAAAATAGAAATACAATAAATAGATATATAAAACCCTTATTTAAAAAAATATCCATTTCATTGTGAAAATATTTTTTTAATCAAAATTACCACAAAAAATTTTAAAAGTACCTTTCATTGAATATAACCTATTAAAATTATAATGGATTCCTTAAAACAATGATTGGTCAGGAAAAATGGAAATTATGTACACGATGTACATGAAAAAAATAATATTCCTTTCAATTGAAGGAAAAATCCTAATAAGAATTATTTGCAAAAGCCATGAATATTCCTTTAAAAATATTTTGAAAAAATGTCAAATATGGATCAGAATATCATCAATAAATTATTTTTAGAATTATAAAAACATATTAGAAAAAAAAAATACCAAATAGTTAGAAAATTATAATATTAATTAAATACTTCATGAATAAATAGTGGATAAAAAAATAAAATGGATTTATTATTCAATTATAAAATAATTACCTTTAAGTTAAACCGAAGTATAAACAATACTTATTAAAATGAGATTGTTAAATAAACCCTTAAAATGATAAAATTTTTGAAGTGATAATTAACCACTGAATCAATTATCTATGTAAAATGTAAATCATCCAAGAAAAAAATTAAATAAATTATAAGATAATCAAAATTATTTTCACGCATAATCTTAATTACGAATGACAAAGTGGAAATAATACAACACCATACAAAGAAATCGAGTTATGAAATTCATTACAAATTGGGAGTTTTTAATTCCAATTACCATAGATGAAATAATCCAAATTGAAAATTAAAATACCATGAATTATTAATGATTCATTATATTTCATTCTAAAGGTGAATGGTATACATGATATAAAATATATTAGGGGTATAGTAATACAATATGCATTAGTGAAGAGAAATTTAGAGAATGCTCATACCACCGACTTCCTATTTTTTGGATATATTTAATATCCATTATATTGGTTTTAAGAATGTAATTAATTAATTCTAGAACCTTATTATTAATATTATATAATATCCACTTGTAATATTTTATAACCCAATTTACAATAATATTTCACTATTTTCATTATTTTGTCAGTCAATTTGCTTGTTTTCTCATTCATTATTTCATATGAATGTTATGACTCTGGGTTATATGATTTAGGTATATTATCTCCATATTTATATTAATGTTAAAAACCTCATAATTAATCATTATATGCAGTTTTATAGTTTTTCCTATAGGCTAGACATTGAAAATTAATTGCATCACTTCATGGATACGGTAGTCTATATATACACATGAGAGACGATATCATTCCCTTAATGATTGAAAGAGTAAAAAAGGGAAGAATATTTTAAAATTTAATATCCAATATAATCTCATATATATTTCATATATTAATTAAATTTGTCACTATTACCTTCCATGTAAAGTGTATGTGAAAAAATAATCACATCATTTCATGATGCGGTAATCCATCAAATACACAAACAACATTATAGTATTTTTAATTGCATTGAAAGTAAGATGATATATGTGATATTATTATTAAATAAGTATAATTATATAATAATTATCATATAAATGTATTAAATCCATCCATATATCCATCCTTGAAATGTGGGGATGGAAAGTGAATTAAATCGGTTCGTGCGACGATAGTCCTCTGTACACATGATCAAGATTTTTGAGTCCCATTTGATTGAAAAAGAGATCGATATAGGTTATTAAATTAACATAAAAAGTCTCATTTTATTGTACATGTTATTTTTATTATATTATTAAGGTTAAATAAAATTTTATTGAGGTGGAAGATGAAATAAAATGAAATTGACTGTTTAAGAACATTACCTCTTCTTTAGGGAACATCTTTTTTTTGTCCCACAAGCCCTCATAGGATGGAATTGTTTTCAATGAAATGGATCGAAGATGTTTGTAGTGGATTAATAAAGTTATTTAAGTGGGTATTTTATGTAACAAATGTCCTTGAAATGTTATTATTGTAGGATAGTGGGGGATATTTATTATAGTAGGAGGGGATACTCCTACGCTTTTTAAAAAGATTCACTTACATCTATATCTTTATCTAACCAAAACCCATAAAATGGGTAATTAAAGAATCTTAGTGGTTATAAGATATAAATATATATATATAATGGGAAATATAAATATTTTTGGGACATTTTAGAAATTATATTATTATTATAGCCCCTTAGTAAATCAGTTATTACCTAAAATTCAGAATTTAATTTTTTTCTACTTTTACAAATCACAATTGTAAAAAAATATGTTAAAAATATTATAAAATTTTAATTATTATAATTTTAAATATAAAATATATTTTTATAAATTTAATTCATTGGGGTGGAAGAAACCAATTTAAAATCATACTCATAGATGTAATAAAAAGTAGGGTTTTAAAAAAGAAATTTAACAAAAATTCATATGGTTTTAATATCAAAATTCAATATTAAATTGCTAAAAATGACCAAAAATTGTGAATATTTTAATATAATTTATATAATTTTACATTAAAAACAAATTTTAAATGTAATTTATCTTTTTGAATTATTTAAATGAAAATATTGTTTTCAAAATAAATAAGTATTTTTAAATATTTATTGAAAATCGAAACAATTCAGAAAAAACCCTAAAAATTACCATAAGATAATTTTGATATGATTATTTCAAAAATGAAGTTAATTTTATAAAATAATTTTTCAAATAGGGGTAAAAATAAATTTTAAATTATGTGTGAAAAGAATGAATAAACCATATATTTTTAAAAAATAACTTTTTAGAAAGTATTTCTGTTTATTTTTTGTGATTTGTATTTTATTTCAAATTAATATTCAAAAATGGTTTTCATAATTTAGTTTTTACTATTCATATAGGCGAATTTAATGCAAATTTTTAATGGTTTACTATATTATAGTTTATTTTTACTGAGGATGAGTGTTACACAAGCTATCATAGAGATTAAATTTAATGAAATATATATTTTTAGGTTGTTTAAGAATAGGGTTTCATGTCGCATATGCTATAAAATATAATTTTATTATTTCAAAATTTTATGGTGTTACATTATTTCTACATTAAATAAATAGTGTATTCAATATTATAACTTCCTATTAGAAATCATTGGTTTTCTATTTGAAAATTCCTTTGTTGAATACTCACATAGAAAAAAGGGTAAAAACATCCTCTTAATAAGAGAGAATGTTAATTATGAAGGGCATATGTAAAAAATACAAATCATGGTTTGTAATTAGGATAACATTGGTGGAATGTGAGGATATGTTCATGGAACAATGTCTTAAATAATTATAGATAATGATTGAGTTCATCGATCATAAGAATATGAATGATCCAAAACATATTAATGACCAAAAAACCATAGATCTGTAAATAGTTTAGGGACTATTTGATTAATGACAAATTATGTTACTAGGATAACATTGTTATTTCAGGATCCTTTTCCTAAATATTATGAATTATTTTACTATCTAATAATATAACAAAATACCATTACATAATATGTTTCTGTTTAGTAAGAATAATTAATCCATTGGTTGTGATTTGATCAATTTACAATTCACCGGATATCTAAAAAATTAATTTGTATGCCCGAAGAACTAAAATTCACATTAAACTAATCATATGTTCTATAAAAGAGTGACAATTATTTCCATATATTGGAAACTATTTTCCAAATACAATATTATTTAACCAGGTTATCCCACACAATACATTAATATATAATACTCAATAACAACACCACTGGTTCATCATCAATATTTATTTATCAAATATTTTGACTAAAAACAATAACATATTGAACATAAACAAACATAGGTTAGTTGTAGGTTCTAAACTTTTTCCTTCCTTTAATTGTGGGTTCAAGACATGAGACCTTGCGGGATACAATGGGTTGTCCCCAAATATGTGGGTTTCCCTTTTTCTAAAACCATAATTATAGAATTCGTATAACATTATAAAACTGTAATGACCAATAATTAGTACAACATTAAATATAAGATAAACCTTAAAGGTTACCAAGAAATTTGAGATTAATTACAAAAAGTGTAATTTCATTATTCCTTAGATAAATATTTTATATACTAATCCAATAGGATGTATTAACATTAATGTTTAAAAAAATATCCTTATTCATGTCACATTCATACCATACCAATTTTCAAAAATCGATTTTTATGTAATTTTTCATATGCCCAACCATGTACTTATAAACTCATTATTTTATCTATAAATCTTAACTTATTAAAAAAATATATGTTCCTAAAATTCAACAAAATCTTATGATGAATCATGATTCTTGTAAACAAAATACCTTTGATAAAAAATGTTTTTCAAATTTATTTCTCCAATCCAAATACATAAATAATTTATTTATTTTATTTTAAAAAATCCCTTCCGTGTACTAGATTTTGATGTTTAGAATGGCGAATTCACTAAGATAATTCATTGGTCACCACATTTAAGATAATTTACTATAAATGGATCTCTAGGATGAGGTTTATTTTCATCCAATATATTCTTTATTTTTCCTTAGAAGTTATTTTATTTATGCCCTTATATTCCACTCATATATCAATTTACCTTTCATTTGAGTCAGTTTCCTTGTATTCTCCTTCCAATTTTATAGCATAATGGATATTGAGCCATATTTTTTCTATAGTCTCCATAACATGTGTGCTTAGTAAACTCCATCCAAGTATTCTTTGGTGAGTCTGAGAGTTAGTTAATGTATAGGTTGTTAACCATATTTTAGGATAATCGATTAAGAATAATTATTAGATATTTCACTCCATTCATCATCCCATTTGGTTATTCATAGTCACCACACCTTCCATAATATTCAATATAAACACATTTCTTTTGGGTTCAATCCATTGACTAAAACCAAATAACGTAGTGTGAGAAACCATAATTTTAGTGGAAATACCATATAATAACTTACAAGATGTCTAAAAAATGAAACCATAATTTTAATCTAAGACACCTTAGGTTTAACAAAGATATTTAATTTTCACCATCAACCCCAATTCATTTAAAATGGTTTTTAATCAAAATGTTGATTATACAACGAATATACCATGGAGTATAAAAACCAGTGCGTAGTAAATCCACCATTGTACAAGGTGATGATATGGTCATTCCCAACACAACCATTTCAGATTTATTACATTTTGATATATATGTTTCAAATCTATACCCATTTTAAGCATCCGAAATGTTTTGTATTTACTAAAAACCAACCAATTCTCTACCTTACACAAACTTTTGGAGGTTTCTATACACTTATATTCAAAGATTCTAATTAGATTATGTTCCCCACTATATGTTTTACTAAATCTTGAACCCATGGACTCAAAAAAAAGTTCTCTAAAACCAACTATACAGACCTGATCCCTAGTAACCTAGAGACATTGTATTAATTTGTTACCTTGGAATAAGATACAAGGAATCACATCATGAATGAATAAATAGTTTAATAGTCTTGGTAAAATAGATACGTACATGATTCCTATTTTAAATTTGAAAACAAAAAATACAAATTTTTTTGTAATATCATAATTACGACTACAACATCCTTTTTTATCATTCTTAGCACAATTCAGGCATTCATATGAGAGAAAAAATAGGGATGAGCTCCAATGATCATTAATGGATAAGTACATCTATAGCTATCAAAAATCAATAACCATAATCCTTGAAAGGTAAATAACTGAACAAAAATTCCATTTAAATAATTTCACTAGAATAGTAAATATGGAAAGGTAAATAAATAATTTTTCCCAATTAAAAAATAACACGACTACTATAATTGGGTAAGGCTTTATTAGTATTTATTGCTAAATAACTAAAAACACAATCCATTTAATGAATAAACTGATAATTATTCCATCATGAGATAGTATCATTGGGAAAATATTACTGATAATAAAAATTTAATTCATAATAATGTAAATGATTAATAATTTGATGCCATTTTATTCGAAAAAAGATACCATTACTATTAAGAACATTTACAAGATAATTTAAAATTAATGGTATAAACATGTTTTAGGATAGCCTATTAATTCACCTCTTGAAACTATGAAGGCATATAGGGGCTATCTATAAATGGGCCCATGCATATCATACTATCTAAATCCTTCCACATATATAGAATAATCATTTTAGTTCATGACCAATATGTATAACACTTAAATATAAATATTGAATAAAGAGTACTGATTATAAATATTTCACTGTCAATCAAATATCATTTAAAGTAATACTACATTTGTAGAAATTAGATATGGATTAAGCAACAAGAATGTCCATTATTACTAACATGGATATTTTGGAGAAAATTAATGTCCAATGATCACATAAAATTGAATATTTCATGGTAATGTTAGTGACTACAAAAAATGAATCAAGAAACTGAATATCAAAATTTTCCATGGTCAATATGATAATAAAACACTACGAGTATGAAAAAGTATGGTACCAATACATCATACACCCAATAGAGTATATGTTAAATAAAGGGGTTTTTCATTGACAAATAAATGTACCATAGAAATATCTTTAAAAACATTCTCCCTGAAAATATCATTTTCACTTTGAAAATCACTATTTAAAACTAAAAGTTTAAAAACCATTTTGACAATAATTTTCTTTGTAAAAAAAATTATAAACATATAAAGAATTATTTAAATTATTGAGTGGCAATAAATGAACCATAAATTCTGTTCATGTTAAAAAAGATCAATTCTATTTTCTTTTAATTTACAAATGGGCAATTTTTTAGAAAATGACATGATTATTAATATATAAAATTTTGCAATAACATTTAAATACTAGTAAAAATGTCTTTAATAAGTCATTTTACAAAATTCTAAAAAAATTGAAAATAATTTCTTAAAAAAATGAGTGGAGAAATGTTACTATTACTGAACAAAAAATATAACCACAGGAAAATAAAATGAAAGTGCTTTGTTACATAATGAAAAATTAATTTCCTTAAATTGAAACTGAATTATAAACAATCCGGATTAGAATGATAATTTAAAATAAATCATATAATGATCATAATAATGATGTGAGAATTAATAAATGAATTAATTATGAGTTTCAAAAGAAAATATACTTAAAAATGTAAATAAGAGGTAATTAAATCAAAATAAATTCCACACATAATCTTAGAATATAATGATATTGGAGAAGTAAAATAATCCAATGAAATGAAATTGAGTTATGAAATTAATTTCCACTTGGTATATTATTATTATAATTCACTTGGATAGAATAAATAAATTTGAAACCTAATCTACCAATATGTATGAAGGAATATTTATATTACATTTATAATGGGAAGTGTATACCGCATTTAAATGAAATTAGTTTCATAATATTACAATATGCATCAATAAAGAGAAATTGAATCAAAGTCTATTACATAAAAAATCCATTTGGTTGAGTGCACTTTAACCTAATCTATAATGTTTTATGAATTTTATTTATTTATAAAAGAACCATAATCATATTAATAAAATAATATATGATCCACTTATAACATTTTAGAACTAGTTTTACAATGATAGTTTCTTATTTTCATTATTTCTAGTATTAATTTCCATGTTTTTAGATTCGTTATTTATCATGAATGTTTGGTTTATTTGGTATATGATATAGATACATAATATTCAAAATTATATTATTTTTATAAATATCATATTGAGATTTTATATATTCTTTTATAATCATTCTTTATGGTTGGACATGGGAAATGAATCGCATCGCTTTGTATAAACAATCAGATGTATAAACAAATGTGCAACAATATCATTCTATTAACTATCAAATGGTTAATGAAGTTGGAAATATATTTATAAAAAATAATAAATACCATATCATATATATAAAATATATTCAATAAATTTACCCTTATTTTCTCCCATTCAAAGAATAAGTGAAAAACTAATCACAATGCTTCACGAGGTGGCAGTCTCCCATACACATGAATGATGTTTTCCTATTTTAAAAAAAAATCAAATATAAGATTTTTTTGAGATTTTATAATTAAAAAGATATAATAATATCATAAATAAAACTTATATCTGTTAATTCTATCATTATTTCTTGTATTTATTGCTATTGATGGAAAACGAATTACATCGGTTTACAACGTGGAACTATGGGGTACACACGATCGACTATTTCATTTCCCATTGTATGGAATTGGAGAGGGATATACGTTATGAAATCAATATAATAGAATATAAATATATGGTATATATTTTTGTTATTATATTATCTTGATTATATAATATTTGAGTGAGGTTCTACATGAAATAAAATGATAATTCCCATTCAATAATGTTACCTATTCTAAGGGGGACTTCATTTAGTTTTCAGCAAAATGTCTCTATATGATAGAATTATGATAAAAACGTGATCTAGGATGTTGGGACGAGATTACATCAATGATTTGGGAATTTAATTTCTCATGAAAATGGATATGGATGTGTAAATAGGGGAGGTTAGGGGGTTCCCATTTATAAGTGGGTGAGAGGAAAAATAATAAAATTTTTAAAAGATTCAAATTCACATTAATATTTATCATGTAAAAACCAATACAAATAGCATCACTATTGACCCTTATATGTGATAATGTGTCTTTATGTCTATAAAATAGGTTTTTTACAGTTTGGTAGGACATTTTAACCCTATTCTATTATAGTTTATCCCCTATGTAAATTGGTTTTTATCTCAACAACTATAATTAATTTTTTCTGAATTTTGTACACATAATGGTAAAAAATTGAACACATTAAATAAGATCAATTATTCCAATTCAAAATATTTATCACATCTTAACAAGTGCTATTAGATAATAGTTATAATCCAATTTTAAACTATACCCATTGACACGACGTAAAAGGAGGTTTTGAAAGAGAAAATTCTCATAAGTACAGAGGGTTTTGATATAAAAATTCAATATAAAATTGATTAAAATAAACTAAAATAGATATATTTTTTTATAATTATACTAATTTTATGTTTAAAACAATTTAAAAAATATTTAACAATGGGAACAATTTAACAAAAAATATATTTTTCAATAAAAATGTGTATTTTTTATTATTCATTGAAAATGAAACATTTTAGAAAAATACAAAAATTTCACCCAAAGATAATTTTGATATATCGACATCAAAAATGAACCAAATTTTATCAAATAAAAGTTTTTCAAAGTGGTAAAAATTATTTTTGAATTATGTGTGAGATGCATGACTAAAATATATTTTTGAAAGAATAAACTATTTCACAAAACATACTTTTTTCTTTTAAATGATTCGTATTTTATTACAAATAAATAGTTAACAATGGCATTAATAATTTTGTTAATTCTGTTCATAACCTCCAATTTAATTTATAGGTTATAAGGGTATACCATATTTGGTATTGTGTGTTTCATACATTATCTATTATAATGTTATAATTTTATAATTTGGGGAAATTACATATGATATGTCTAATAAGACAAGAAAAGAAAAAACATCTTCATTTAGATCGGTCTATTCATTTAGATACAACTTTTGTAAAATTTAGGCTTCATCCCACTCTAGCCTCTAGTCTTAGTCCCCCCAATCACATGCCTCCTAACTCAAATAAAAGAACATCCCCCATTCTTTTATAGAGTATGATCTTATTGAATTGATCCATTTTCTTGATAACTAATCCTTAAAATTTAAATCAATAAAACGTGTAACATTTCAACAAAAATATCCAAAATAATCTCATATTAACACATCAATATCCTCTTTTTCACACACCTTTTTTCTCATCACCATCCTCATCGTTGACTTTAACAAAGCACTTCTAACTAAATGTGGACCCCCGTATGAGACCACCTCTAACTAAGTTCAATTTAAATGAGTTTTTGGTATTCTCCAAAAAATTCCCACACTTTCACTCATGGAATAAATATCAATATCATATTTTAATTAATGTTCCAATTTAAATTAAAATTGGGCTGATTAAATCAATTCATAACATTAAACTATCTTAATAATTAATTTATTCGAATTTTCATAATGAATAATAAAAACCAGCTTTAAAAATTAATATTCAAATGACATCAGATAACTAGAAACAAATAATCCAACAGAATCTATTTCTATAAAGATATACAATAAATTTATGTTTCATCATAGCTGAAAAAATATTAAATAATTTCTCATATAAATCAAAATTATAAAATTAAAAACTAATTTATTCCCCAGAAATAGATTTGGAGAATTATATATTATATATTTCGCATCAAATTCCTAATCACTGAAGATGTTTCATGTCATAATGAAAATAATTATTCACATTTATTTAATGAAAATGTATCAGGAATGAAAAACTCAAGTGACCCAATGAATTTATTTTCAAAAATATTATCCTCAAGGACTATCCCAATTATTAAATGTGATTTTACCCTTAAAATTTAATGTTTTGGGTGAAAATATTGTTTCCTATTTTAGAAAAATGATTTGAATTGAAAATTCTTATAATAATTACGCACAATTAATCTTGAATGGAACTAAATCTTACAAACAACTCTTCAACTCAAGAGGATAAAGACACATAAATTGGGAGCTTATAGTAATTTAGAGACACCATTTGGTGGTAATGGGTGAGAAATTTAGAGTAATTAATAACCCATGAAATATTAAAATAATAACGAATGTAAATTTCCTCCCATATTAGTATTTTAAATTCATTACACATTTTAATTCATATATTTGAGTTTAATTAAAATTAAAATGTTCAAAGTCATTTTTAATTTAAAATACATACTCCCAAAATTTTACCAATATCATGTTTTTTCTAGAGGGAAATAAAATGTTTTTCTCAATTTAATCCACTATGTAATACTGATTTACCTCCTCAATGTTAAAGTACAAACATATATTTCATTAAATTTTGTACCCAATAAAAATTACAATGTTTTCCTTGAAAATAGGAAAATTTGTAAAGTTTTATGGGTTTCTAATGTGTAAAATATTGAGGTAAAGTAATATATAATTAAAAAAACTCCAACTCATATAATTCTCAACATTATCATAAATGATTAATACTATATTGGAGGAAAAAATTATTAAAGTTGGTTGAAATGATATAAAAATGCAGTCGTGAGAGATATAGCACAAGGTAATGGAAAAGGACAATATACATTTGACCACAAAAAAAAATCATGAAATGCTTTTCTGTTAGAAACTTCATGAAAATATAATTTCAATACAAAGCTTCTAGAAACAATGAATTCAAAAAAGTGAGTTCAAAAATTATTATCATTAAGTTACAAAAATCACTTTTAGGCACATAAGGTAAGATCGAAAACCCATTAAATAATACCTTTAGGTGTTTACAAGAGTGTCAATTCCCCTCCACTATATCAAAAAATGTTTTTTACCCCTTCTTCACACATCTCAATAAAATTTGGATAGTCCAAACAATGACCCAATATCATTCCAAAATCCCTACCCTACACCTAAAACCCTCTATTTGTGTAGGAATCATCCATGTAAGCATTTTGGTATAATTCAAATGAAGCTACCCGATTAAGAGGTAATGTCTTCTCTTAATATTTTTTTTTGTATTTCTACAATCCAAAACATAAAATAATAATAATTAATTATTTTATAAATAAAAAACTAACCTAAATAGTATAGTTTATTTTTATTATATGGTTTCTACCCACACTTACACACACTTACATCTAATGGGTAAGGAACATACTATTTATGTGTAAATCAAACTACTGCCTCACGAAGCGATGATTCTTCATTTATACCAACCACGGGGGAAATTATGTTTGAAACTCTATCTATATATAATACACATGAAATTCATAATTTCATTATTATTATTAATTTTTAATTTAGAACACACCTTTATGTTTTCCATCTTGTGTAACTATGATAATTTTGGTTAAGGAATTGTGGACTACCACCCCCTCAAAGAGATATGACTCATTCATACCACACATGGAACGTATAAAATATGGTTTTAATAACACTATGTAACATATATAAAATAGATATTATAATTTAATTATAATATAAATATATATAATTTAGTTTTAATTGTTTTAAAATAACTATGAAATGAATGCAGTGTTAATGCGTACGTATGACTTACTATCCCTATGAATGATGCATTTTTTTTCTTATTTCCAAACAATATGGATTATAATAAACTTATATGTATAGAATATATATGATAATTATATAATGTTTTAAATTATTGATATTATGAAATCATGATCTATTTAATTGGGTAATCAAAAAATAAGTCGAAACATACTTCAATAAACATGGAAAATAACACCTGAAATAGTGAAAATAATGAAGGATTATTAACGAACGAGTAAAACGATTTTATAAAAAGATAATATATTATATTATAAACACGAGTATGGTTATTTTATAATTTAATTAATTATTTTAAAAGACTACATTGGAGGGTTATTACAATAAAACCAATAATTGGAGGTTAATGTAATGTAATTTTGTTTCAATTTAAATTCCACTGAGACTCAATTTTTCTTTACGAACCTATTCACTTTTATTTCGTGAATATAATTCCATTTTCATGTTATATCAAAAATAAATTTATTTAAATGATATTATTTGTTTCAATTAATGTCATAAATTTTGTTGATTATCATTTAGATTTTTCAATGTGCTATGGGACACTATAAAGTGTTTAAATATTGTTGTCCTCTAAAATGTTCATATTGATAAACTATACAATCTCACTTTGTTTTGTAATTATTATTCATCTTAAATTTCAATGAATATACATTTTTTATACTATGGGTATTATTATTTACTAAACCATATATCATTTAACATAAGATTTTTACTTTGTCAATTATTTGATTAACTGGTGAATTATTGATAACTCCGTATGAATTATTCCATATAGATATTTGATAAGGAATATTTTTTATTAATTTAATAGATTGATCTATATGAATAATCATTTAGAAATTAAATAATTGGTGGAGCCTAGAAATTATATAGCTCCTCGATGAATCAATAGATTCTTATGAGATGGTTAAGATGGCCAAAATACTCAGGTTTATACCTGTAGTTTCAAAATGTCTATATGTTGGATCTTAACCGAATATTTCCTCAAGTGACTGATACATGATGCTCAAAAATTAGAATATTAATTCGTATAATTTTTTGTAATTATTAATCCTTGTGATTTTTTATTGAAATATATACGGATAAATTTTATTTTAGGTCATTAATTAAATGATACGTGTTTCAATTTAATACCTTTCAATATTGGATTTTGAGTGTCTATTTATTTTAATGGAATGTATTATCATTTATTTTTATTTCCATATTAATTTATTCCTATTTATTCATTATTTATTCCACATTGAATAACATTACAAAGAATCTGATCTCACACTTAATATGTTTTCTTTCCCTGTGTAATTATGAAGAAATATTTGAATAAACATTCAAGGACATAGTATATATTTTTTTGTATCATTTTATAATTTCATGTTTCCCAATATATTATATGTATCATGTATGTTATATGGACTTCGAATACTACTAAAATGCCTACTCCTTTGATATTTGATTCATTTTAGTAATTCCAATGTAAAAATATAACACACAAGATCTAGGATTTTTGGGTGAGAGAGTTATATAATAAATAAAAAACACCATTAATTATTCATTATAAGGATTTTGGAAAACTCCCCTAGACTGATATCAAAACACCTTTGGAGATTCATCTATTGGTTTACAGTCAACTGTAGGTTTATATTTCTCAAAAAAACTCTCCAATATCATCAATAGATTGGAAGGTGAGAATACCCTTTGAAACATCTAAAACCCCTACATAATTACCTAATAAAGGTATTAATTACATAAATAAAACCATTTCATCACACTCCATTTATAGAAATAGAAAATAATTGGGAAGAATAATCTTCCCCCCACAACTAAGAGGTCATTATACATTCCATGTGGATTGTTAACTAAACTTTTAAAAAATTGAAGAGACACATTGGTTAATTTCACATCTCGTAGATACTTCTTTTAAAAATAGTTAGAGGTCGCCAGATTGATTATAACACCTAGATAACACACAAAATTCGACACTATTTACCCATTTATCCATTTAATAATAAAACTATCAAGGTATTTAGAATTATAATTTCATTTTTATAATACGATAGAATGATAGTCCTCTATTAGATTTATAGTGGCCAACTCTTGTAAATATAATTTATTCGACTATTTTTTGGAAATTTTATAAATTATAGAATTTTTTTTAATGACTTACCAATGTTAATAGTCAAATTAATGGATCTAAATAATTTAATGAACTTAAAATATTGAAGAACATCACTTTTTAGTATGATTATTTATTGAAAGTGAAGGACATGGGCATAAATACCCAAAACCGATTGACATATCAGTATTTTATCAAACCATAAATTACTTGTACATTCCATGATCAAGTTTTATTTTATTTAATAGTTATATAAGTCTATTACATGTGAAAAATAATAATTTTTCATTTTCAAAAATGATATCTTACTTTCCAAATGGGCTATTTTCTAGGTCTGGATTTGTAGATGTAGTGAAATAGTCTATATGATTTTCTCTATTATATACCAAAACATTTTTTTTGTTTCCTATCAATATCTAGTACAAACAGTCATAAAAGTTTCACTCCAATTTGGCTCACTTGTACTGACCATCAACCCCTTTTCTCTTAAAACTAAACATCTAGCAATTTGAATAACTTGGGTTTGAAGATTACAAATGCTTATTCATTGGGAGTAATTTTTATTAATCAACATATAAATATACACCTCTAAATAATAATAATAATTTATAGGTCTATATATATTATTAAATTCATCCATTAACTAATTTTATTATCTTGGGGGAAAAACATGTTATTGGATCACACCATGGTCTCTTTAAGATAGATATAGATGATTTTTGTTTTAAGTATTGAATAGATTTTAAAACTGATCAATATTACTGTATTTCATAGCCCTATATCCCAAAATTAGAAACTATCCTCATACTAAAAATGAAAATTATTTTTGGGATTGTAGTTCTTTGTATTCTTATACATCTAATAGGGATTATATTTCAACCTGAGTAAATTTTCAATATCAAAATCATCTTTATGATTTGGATTACAATTAAGAATTTTTACCTACCTTGAAAACATAGGATGAGAGTTTTGAGTAGGTTTTTAAAAGAAATATTTGATATCCTTAACATTCATGACTCAGAAATCCCAACAACTAGACAGATGCACAATGTTAAAATGTTACGAAATGAGGATGTTATAGAAATATTTTGTAAATATATTGGGAACAAGTTGGTGATTGGGACATTTCAAAAGAATATCTAAAAATATAACATATGATTCATGAATGTTCTCTCACTCATCATGGAAAACCCCTAGGATTTTGTGTGTCACTATTATTGAGGTGTTCCTTATATAGTATTTTGTATTAAATGAGTTAATAATATGGACCTATATGTCAAAAAATTTCTCAGATAAGATCATGATTTATCTCTACACCACATTCCTAAATAAAAAACGAAATTCCATCATCAAAATACTCTCTTGACATCTCCAATGTAGTGAAATATTTTTATAGTATAATAAAATTAACATATGATATCTAAATAATCCTCAATGGGTAGGATATTAAAGGAGGTTATCATTAAAAGGTAAGCCTATTTGACTTCATAATACCTAAATTTATGGGAAGGTATTATTCGTGAAAGATTTATATGAAAAATTATATATTGTAAATCCTTATGACTCAGTATCTCATCAAATTGATAAGTAGGATCATGTCTACATATTTTGGGTATTTTCAAATAATTAAACTACGAGATTCTCTATTTGGTATTTATTATTCTTTTTTTGGTTAAATAGTCCTTTAAAATTTCAAATATGAAATGCTTATGTTCAAAAATAGAATATATAGTATACATAATGGTTTTATTTGAACATATACATTTTTTGTAATATGATTTTTCATATTTTCTATTTCTGTCATAAAAATTATAAAAAATTTAATGTTTTTTTGTGTTATTGAATTTTTTTAATTGTTTTTATTGGATTGTCATTTCAACATTAGAATCAATGCAGAAATATTTGTTAAGGAGTCTATATCATTGAATTGAACCAAAAAAACATATAAAAAACCTATAAACATCAGAAATTATGGTTTTTAGGGTTGAACCATAGAGTGGGATGATGTTGTATCAAAAAGAGAATGAAAAAAACGAAACAAAAATAGCCAATGTGATGAAGTGTTGGTAAATGTGTGGATATAGTAGTGAGAAAGATACAATAAAGCGAGTTTTGAGATTTAATTGAGTTAATTGAATTTGACTTGATAGAATTTATAGAGATGTATACTAATATTTCATAAATTTTGTATTTAAAATGTTGGAGACCTATGGAAAGTGGAGTGGAACCCCTCATAGGCATTACATGATCAATCCTACCAGATACCTCTCTTGATAAATGACATGTCTAAAATAACTTAGTTTGGATATGATTTGTCGTGGAAAAATTCATTACCACATCCTTTTTCATTTAATCATGTCAGTTCTAGTTTTCTTTAAAAGATAAATTAATATTATCTATAATAAGAACATGGAGTGGATTGAAAAGTATCATCACAAAGAGTATAATATTTTTACACTGGATGGAAAGAAAAAACATACATCTATGATAAAATTGATTTTATAATAGGTAAAATGTATTATAATTTATCTAATAAATTTCCCATTAATAGATTTAAAATTGATACTAGTAACAATAAAAATTTTGAATGAAATTATTTAATCAATGAATATTTAAATTAAGTAAATAGAAGAAGGGGTTAAGGTTCAATAATGTAACACATACGATTGTGCATAATATCATAATACATGTAATTTCTGAAGACATAAATAATCTCAATGATCCCCTATCATAATGAATCTACGTAAAACAATGTATATAGAACCAAACCATGGAAGAAATAAATCCATGAGAATATTCTTCAACCGATAATATCAATTAAAAGTAATCCAGTCATAATATTCCAAAATCAAAGAAAAAATTGATACCCTCATATAGGAGGAGTGATAAGAATAAAATGGAAAATAAATGGGAAAGAAACCACATATTAAAGGTATAATTAAAAATATGAATTAAAATGGTTAGGACCATTAAAGGAATGACTAATTGATTCAAAAGGAGGACCTGGAACCAAATAGTGTTCAAGAGAATGGAAAATGGTCATTCCAAGATGATATATTGACCACTATAAATAGAAAAACCATAGTAAAATACATCAATGTGTGAAGACTTCAACCATGATCGTGGTGTATCTAGTTAATGATATATTCAAAATCCCAATAAATTAGAATGCCTCTTTGAAAATTGGGATTTTATTTTTTTTACCCAAGACAATTATTTTTATACCTATTTATGAAATATAGTGTGCAAACAAAGGTCAATATCATGAGAAGTCCTCTAACACACACTATATTCAAATTATCACTATTATAAAATACCTAATATAAAACTAAATTATGTAATATAAAAGGGCGGTTTGAAATGCCTAATAATATATTATAAAACTAAATTTAATGAAAAAATGAAGTTATAATAACAAATGAAGGTAAATGTTATTAGGAGTTCTTGGTGACTGAAATATTTATTAACAAAGAATCTCATTATTTAACTCAATGAAGTGATCAAGACCTATCACAACTCATCATCCCATTTGAATTGTCTTCAACTCTAACTGATACTTATATATATGGGGTAATTATCTTCACTATTTCAGCTATGATACCACTTTACTGACCCTCATAACAAATGCCATGATCCACATTATGAATGACCTAAAAAGATAAGGTATGGACGGATGGTAAAGGGGAAGAAGATTCCAGATAACTGAAAAAATAAGGTGACTGGTCAACGTAATCATTTTAACCACAACTAAATAATACCGAATTAAATCAACATAAAATAAATTAATCACAATAAAACTAAATAATAGAAATATTTCCACAATAAAATAAGAACCGCGGTTAGTTCCCTATTTTTATTGGCGTTGAGAGGGGAAAACGATGTGAGAACTCTTAAAATAGAACAAATATAATAAGGAGATGTAAAGAATATGACTAATATAATAAAATAAAACTAAAGTAAAATAAATAAATAAAAAATATTACATTTTTAATGGAATAAAAAGGCTACCGAAAAGTTTTTATCCCATTTAAAATGAGAGGATACAATCTTTTATACAGAGAGGTGGTGAAGTTTTTTGCTCTAGATCCATGAACTGATGTTATCTACATGATATAACCATTAAAAATCATAATTATGGAATGTTTCATTATTCAATGATTGTATAATATAAATAATCCATTTACCTAAAAAATCAGGGTCAACAAAGATTTTTGATAGAGATAAGTTCAACATACATCAAAAATTTATTCTTCCCAAGCTGATTATTCATATTCCCAAGCTTCAACATCCCATGCCATTGGAATATTGTATATGTCTGATTATACCAGGGTCACATTTATTAAATATGTTCCCTTATTATCTATATAGATCTATGTAGAATTTCATCTTCATTAGACCATCCCAATCAAAGACAGAAATCCAATATTAAATGTTTCTAGATCTGTGGATAGTTTTCAAGGGTGGAATAATGAGTTGGTTTTGGGTCTCCAATTGATGGATTTAGATTTGTATATTGAAGGATTAAATGAAAATAAATATGTCAGTAAATATATAAAAAGTAATTTCACAATTTTTTCAGTGTAGAAAATTCTATGGTTGAATTACAGAGTAAAAAAACGCTTAAATCCCAATATTATACCATTTTTAAATTATAAACAAATTTTGTTAAAAAATAAAATTGTGAAAATTTACAATAAAATAATACTATAGTCGGTTTAATAAAATTTACTTATAGTATAAAATTTATGATAATTTTATCATTATCACTCCCCCACACTTAATCGTCGCACTCATGGGAAATCATCTAATACCAAGCTCAAAAAATATCACAAAGCATAAAGGACAACAAAACTCAGTTATCATATCAATAAAAATATGATTCCATAACAAGTATAAAAATTTCCAAAATCCTAAAATATAATTATAATCTATTCTATAAATTGGTTATACTACCTCCCTATAAAAATATTTAACTCTTTAATCAAAGGTTTTAATAGAATTTTTCACATTTCTATAAACTTGTTTTATTTCTATAGGCTAGACATCCTCTTAAAATATCCACTTAACAGAGTAAAAAATGTTCAAATAATAAGGGTTATTCATTGTGGTATATGATGATGTGGGTTATAATATTTTAAATATAAAAATATCATATGCATAAGGAGGAGTTTTATCCTCTAATTTGAAGTAAATTCATGAAAATAGTTTTTCTCCAAAATGTTGTTCTCCTCAATCTGCTCAAAAAAGATTCACCGAAACTCACATAATAATTTTATTAGGATAATCACATATTGAATTTTCCGAATCAATGATAAAATTTTTCCCTCTTTTAACCATGTATAGAATTATTTTATCTGGAATTATGGTATGGAATTCTCTTCAGAATAAAATTTTTGATGATAAGAGAGGTATATTTTGATCAATAAAATTTTGTGAGCTCACCACCCAAAATTGTAATGATATTCCATCCACCCATCCATCATTCCATCATTAAATTTAATCCATAAAGACAGAAATAAATATGAAAAAACATTCAGTTCAACTCCAACAAATTCCCCTTAAAGGAAAAAATATAACTCATCTTCAACCTCTGGAACACTTGAGATCCACAATAATCATGAATTTAACTTATAAATAATGTTGGTAAAAGAAATATTGATTGTAAAATGCCTTTCTAGAAAGGTATTTAATTTCCTATATGGTCATAACAATGGTTATATGTAATTATAGGAAAAAATTAGATATAAATGAAAAAATATTCTTTCAAATTGGTTCCTTCATCATTCTCAACACATTACATGGAATCTAACATATTTGAAAAAGAAAAAAAATAGAACGTTTTGGATTAATAAATATTTCTCAATACTCTAAAAGAAAATATAATTTTAATAAGATTTTAGGAAGTTTTATAAACCTCTCAGGTTGTGTAATATTTTAAATTTTAATAGTACTTGCGCACATGAGTTTGAAAATTAATAAAACAAAACCAAATAAAAAGATCATAAATCAAAAAAAAATCTTTTAAATAATAATCTAAACATTCAAAAATTATAATCAATCTATGATCCAAAAATAACATGGGGGTTTGAATTTTCCCATGTATGTTATTCATCTCATGAATCATAAAAACACACAAAAAATAAGAATGAAAACCCGAAACTTTCAAAAAAAAACATGATAAAATGAACGAACATAAATAACTTCTAAAATTTTATTAGAATTACCCCAACACACTTATCCCATTTACTATCCCTTTTTTAGTTCATCTAGATAATACATTTCATGAAAAAATTTATTCAGGAATAAAAATAAATAAACAAATAGAAATACACAAACATATTTATTTTTAATGTGGAAGCCTTAAGTTAAGGTCCTAAATGCAAGAACAATATGCCAAAAAAAATTGATGAAAAAGAAGGTAAATTTAATGAAAAGGAAATTGAAATGTGAAAAAAGGGATAATGCTTGGTTTGAACCCTAAGATGGTGCTAGGGTTTTAATGTCCCTGGTTAGGTGGGTATAGTGTTTAAGCCCAATTTGAATGATGATATCTTTTCTTTCATAGAAAACTCTTGAAATAATTTATTCCATTGATCTTTTGCACAAAATTATCATTGAGGAACCCATGGTCATAGTACATTATGTCCTCCCATTGAAAATGTGGTATAACTTTTATGATAGAGGAAAAAAGAAGAGTTAGTCCTCTTTCTTTACTGACACTACTTGTGTGGCTAATTTAACATCAACATCCAGGGATTGATCATGTGATGTTGTTTTAGAAAATTCAAAAAATGGGAATTTGGATGAAAATTCGACTTGAACAAGATTAGAACCTGAAGAATCAAAAAAGAAATCATTTCTTTCATGTAGGTTAGTTTGAATCATGATCTCTTCAGGATAGGCCACAATGAATTATATCATATTAGGGTCTTCTTCTTATTATTCTATTTAAAGAGAAAGGTATATAGGTACTAATTAATCTTTGAAAAATGGAAGTATAACATACCATTTTGTCTTCAATAAAATCGAACCATTTTTAATTAGAATTATGTTGTTCTCCAAAAGTAGTATCATATGGCCTGAAATCTTCATGAAAAATATAAATAAATGTACAAATAGAGAAAATTGAATCTTTATGTTAAATATTCAATTATTCATTAGGTTCTTCAGCATGAAATGTTATTGAAAAAGCATTCACTCTTCGGGTTCAATTTCATTTTCTTGTTGTTATTCTGACAATTGGAAATTGAATTCATAAATTATTACAGAAAGGTTATTCAGTTAATTTTTCAAATCCTCCATTCTTCTAAGGTTGTATAAACCTTGTTTCTTTAAAAATTATCAATGTCTCCATATACTAACACATGGATAAACATAATATAAGTCGATAAAACAATCTTTTTTTACATAAAAAAACAAATATATTAAATGAATATTTTTATTTTTTGAATATTTTCTATTATATTATGAAAAAAGAATGTGAAATAACATTCCCTCCCCTAAAATGGAGGAAAATTTACAATTAATATTTTAGTCATTTTACCCTATTAAATACATTATTTACCTATGTATGCAATATAGTTTCCACAACATGGCCGATCTCATGAGGAGGCTGCTCACAATAACTATTTCATCATTATCAATATTATATAATATCCACCATAATACCCACATATGTCATATAAAAGGTGGTCTACAATGAGTAAAATATAAATTCAATGGAAAAATGAATTATGTTTCAAGAAGAAATGAAGGTAATTGTTCTTAGGATTTTATAGTGATAGAAGTAATTGTTCAAAAAAATATCATTATTTAAATCAATGAGGCAATAATGATGTCTCCCACCACACCTACTAATTTGAATTGTCATAACACAATACTAATAACTATACGTATGTAGTAATTTTCTCCATTATAATCCTGTATACCACTTCACTATCCATCAAAATCAATGCCATGAACCATCGTATGCGTGAAAAAACTAGAGGGAAGGAAATACTGTCAATAATAAGAAGAGGTCAGACGATTGAGAAAATAGAGTGGCCACTCACCGTTATCATTTTAAAAACCCCAAAACTACTATAATTGAATAAAGATATCATAAATGTAACATAATAGAGAAAAATCAAAGCACCATTCCCTCTCTCTGACAAGAACTGAGGTCTTTTACCCATTTTTGTTAGATTTGTGAAGGGAAAATAGTGGGAGAACACCTAAAATAAAAATAAATAGAAGAAGGAGGTATGAATAAGAATAATAATATATTAAATTAATACTAAAATTATATTGTGTAAATAATTAAAAATATAATTTCAATGGCCAACAAAGGATACCCTGAAGATTCCAACCCTTTGAAAATGAGAAGAGATGATATTTTATAGGGAGAGGGGATGAAACGTTTGGATCGAAATACTTCTATATAAAGTATAAATATAGTGGACCCGTAAAATGAAATAATTTAGGAATGCTTACCAATTAAATTTTTTCCAACATTCTCCCTAATGTTGAAATAAATTCTTTCCTCAACGGGTACGTTTGGTGAGAGATATACCCAATTTACAGTGAGAATTCATTCATCCCAGGCTAACTATTCGTGTTCCCATGAAAAAAAATATCATGAAAATTTGACCATGAATATAGATTATTTTGACCCGGAAATCATTATTAAGGATTTTAATTATATTTTTATCCATATAAAATTCACATTCGAGCTTTATTAGACCATCCCACATCATGATATAAGACCAGTAGTAAATGATATCAGATCTATAAATCGTTTATGAGGATTGAATTTTGAGATAGTTTTCAACCAACTATTATTGGATTGGTATTTGGTTCTAGAAGGATGGAATGAATCCTAATATATTATGAATCCCAAAAAATGTATTTTCACAATTTGATTTAGTATAGAAAATCTTATGGCCAAATTACAGAATAAAAATATTACAGTTAAATACCAAAATCATACAATTTATGAATTAGGAGAAAATTTACTAAAAAAATAAATGGTGATAATTTAACATTAAATAATACTATGTTGGGTTTAATAACATTTAATTAAAGTATAAAATATATGAAAATATTAACTTCATCACTATCGCCGCCCATTTTTCTATGGTTGTTTTCACCTATTTAAAAATGTATCAACTACCACTCAGGCATGTTATTTATAATCACGGTCATGGATCCAATGACCATGAATATATTAGGAATCCCACCATGGAAAAAAATAAATACACTCACCATTTTGATATTCCCATGAATCATACCATGGGTTATAAAAACCTAGCTCACATTTTATATCCTTCCAACATGACTCAATCTTTCTTCTACACTACACAACCATGACCCAAAAAATGGTATTTTCATCCTTCACCTCTTAAAACAGTGAAATTATCTTAGAAATATGTCAATCAAAACTCACATTTCACAATCCATGTTCACTAGGTTCCACAAAGGCCAACCCGCACTACTAAAGCCGCAAAATAACCACCACCACAGCCTGAACCACATATATTTTGGACCCCATAGAGCCATAAATTAACTATAAACCACCAAATAACCTCTAATACCCCATTTGATAAATCTAAATCACATAATATGAAAATGAAAACTTTAGGAAATAGAATAATCCTTACATAAAAACAAACTAAAATGACTCACATCCATGAGAATAGAAACAAAACCGGAAGAAAACTTCAAATAAATCCATATCAAATGATTGGGAACTTGTGAATTTACATTATGTAAAACTCAAATGATTCAAACCCAAGAATCCAAAAAGAAAAAAAATGGAAAATCATAAATAATAAGAACTATGGAAACCAGCCATTTTATTATATAAATCATTCATTACAAGATACAACCATTAAAATTATGGAGGATCTTTTGGGGTTTACTGTCTTGGAAATACAAAAATAATAAAAGAAAAATACCAAGATGCAATCATTATTTTAATAAAATTTATTAAAACCTTCAAAAGTTTTTCTTAAGTTAATTTTAATATGTATTATGTCCTGGGGACATACATTAACGAAATGGGTGAGGATAAAGCCAAGTAAGGGACTAAATTAAGGAAACACTTAGAATATGACCAAGAGTTATATAGATAAGGAGTGATAAGATGTATATTAAAAATATAACAATATAAATAACTTTAATAATAATATTTATATGTTTATAAAATTTAAAAAATATACATTAATATTAATATCACATTATATTATCACAAAGGTGTCATAAGTCATAATTACCAATGTTATTCACTAATGAGTCATAAAAACCTTTCATATTTGGAGATTAGTTCTTTCCCCAATTCATTGGATTTTTATATGGGTGATCCAATCATATGTATTAATTCATTCACATCACACTGATCATAATAAATAATTTCATCAATAACCCATGTTAAATACGGCATGAGTTTCATATCAAAATCATTGCGTAAACAATTTCCTAAAGACACGAACATAACATCATTTTTACCCCATGAAAATGGAATATGGGTTTCATATATGAAAAACCCATACTTAATAATACATGTTTATATATAGTTGAATACTCATGTATGTGATTTGGGTAATCATAGTACAATAATTTCACGTGTAGAAGAGTGAAATTTCATGAAATGAAATCGAAAACATTTGAGTGTACATTGCGGATTGTGAAGTGGGGATGGGGGTTATGGTATCCTATTGTTAAAACTATATTTTGGTAGTTTTGAGAAGAAAAAATTAATGGAATAATAAAATTAAATTGGACACATAGAATACAAATAATAAGTATGTACTTGATTGAAAAATGAGAGGAGGATAATTCCATTACTTTGAAGAGTTTCATCCTAAATCATGGAGGGGTAAAATTTAGGACCATGGAGACACCATGGGTAAAACAAGGAGGATATTTAGAGATGGAAAATGTTAATAAATTCTTTTTTTATTAGTTTTTAGTGTATATGAAATGGTATTTGGAAGTATTTATACTTGAGGTGGAGTGGGTTTCAAAGGATTAAATATAGGTTATTTTATATTATTATATAATAAATTGTGTGAATACTAAATTCCAACCAATTTTATGGAACCTTAAATAGTGGTATTGTGGTTTTTGGAAGATCAATGACTTCCAAAACTAAACCATACCTTCCAGCCAACCCAATTAATGCACATATACATAAAATTAATTTTTTTAAAAAATCCAATTTTTTATTAAAAAATGTGAACTATAAATTTATAAATTAAAATAAATATTTATATATTAATTTACTTAATTATTGATTTTATTTTTTTAGTATAATTTTTTCATTTATATTTTAACAATTATTACATAATAATGTTGCCATAAAATGATAGTGTTCATAACGGGGCAATTTTCAGTTTTCCTCGAAAAACATAATTGATGGGAAAATTACCATAAATCACAATCGAATAATTTTGATGTGATGACTAAAAAAATGAATTTTATATCACATAACTAATTTTATAATTATGATAATTTAAATTTCTAAATAAATAATTATTTTAATCAAAATTTTAATTTTAATTTATAAATCAACATTCCAACGATTATAAAAATTAAATTATGAGTCATATAATTATATTATAACTAAAAAATAATTATATAATATTATTTCAGGAAATATAATTTTATATAAACATACATATATAAAATATTTAAATAAAATGTATTTATATTCATAAAAATAATACAATTCTGATTATATCATTAACTAATCCAAATGTTCATTTAAATACATCATTGTAACAAAAAATAAAAATGACCACCCATTCTATTAACCAATGGAATTAATTCTAATCAATTATATTAGTTGAAAAACACAAATGATGCTGAAAAAATTCCCCAATAAATACACATAAATTCTTACTATTTATCATTCACTTATATTGTAGTTGAGGATTAGTATCATTTTAAAAATGAATTTTGTATTACTAACATTTAGTATCTTTTATATAATACTGTTTATGGGTTTGATGATTCCAAGGGATTGAGGAGACCCATATTTTTTTTACTTTTTTTATTTTTTAACTTTTAGTCTTCCTAATATAATATTTTCTTTTAATACAAATTTTTTTAAACTGAATGTGACAATCATAAATAATGAAATAATGTGTTTTTAGTTTTCTAGTATGTTTTACCTATCATTTTTCTATTTCTAGTTGTAATATTTCATCTCAACTAATGATATAATAAGAAATCATGAAATATAATTTTTTATGTTATTATTTTTTTAATCATAATAAAAATGTTTTGTGAATCAAGTGATTTGTTAATAAAAGAAGAATTTTTTTTGGTTGTTACATTCTTCCTCCATTTTAATGAAATTGTGTTCATACAATTTTCTATTATAGGTCTATACCATTAATTCAAAAGATTAGTGTAATTATCACCATTTATTATATTTAATTCATTCATCCTTATAAATTCTGAAATTCGAATATAGAAATTGTCAATCCCTTGGTAGTGTTTTGTGTTTGATTGAGTTATAACAAATATAAACAAGATGGAGGGGAGGTTAATTATGTATTTTACAATTTCTTCACAGGATAGTGATCATTCCTGTCAAATTTATCCGAACAATTAATCAATTGAAAATAAATATCAAAGAACACACGATGTATAGTGGTTCGGGAAATAGAAGGCCCCTATTCCACTCCACCAACACTCTATTCCGTGTGCTTTGTGATTTTCACTATATGGTCCTCTTATCAACAGACTGTTCCACAACTGTGTGCAGGCAGTTGACACCTGTACAAGTTTAAGGCTAAACAAATCCTTCTGGTTCACACACATAACCAAATAGACAGCTTAGTATGAGAATCCGATTACTCAAAGTAAAATATTATTTGTTCTTCAAAATAATTTCTAGTTGTTCTTCATAATTGCAACAAATAACAATTGAAAATAGAATGATAATCATCTTCCAAGAATATGTTCTTCAGTTAAAAGTAGTTCTAAGCTGATCTAGTTGCAGTAGATATTGAAATATAATTTTAATCATTAATCAATAGTCAATTCACAAATGATATTAAATGCAGAGTCAGTGATTCTTCATTCATGCTTCTTCTTCAGCAGAAAACAGAGCTTTCCCACTCTTCATAAAAACAGATTCGTAAGTCTCAATTGTCTCTATAAATTTTAGTATTGAAAAACTCTAGATCTTGATATATATTTTTCATGATACGCCTCTATATCTGTAATAAAAAATAATACAGGTATATACATAATAAATACGAGCATTATCCTTTGAAAAATTAGATCCACAAAAGTCACCTTTAGAATCACAATATTAATTTTTTTGAATAACTGAGCAGTCATAACTCCACAAAAAATTCATCATGAAAATATCTTCTTAAAATGATTCTTTGAATAATTAATAAATGGATTTTAATTAGTCAAAGACATGCTTTAGATTTGGGAATTTAATCTGACTTGAAATCAGCCTAATAATCTAAAAAAATACAACTACTTTTTTAAAGTCCTGATTTCAATATCAAACACCAGACATAGGGTTGAACTGCATATCATAAATTCTTTGAATGTAATGTTCACAATGTGAGGTTGATCTCAAATGTAATGTTATTGAAGATCATTCAGTAAATTAAGGTTTATGAACCATACATTTAAGAAACAAACATAATGTTCCATACTCACATTATTATCTTCTTCCATACTTTGTCGATTTCCCAAATGTAATGTTCCTTCCAAACATAGTGTTCTTATTATAAAATTAACGTTCTTTCCAAAATAATGGTTACTTCCAAAAATAAGTCCCATTCTTTTATAATTTTCTGATAATGTGTGTTTGCTTTAACAGAATTTTCTAATAATGTATGGTTTCTTAAGAATAATTTTCTGATAACCTATAATGTAAATGACAGATTCCATCCTTACGTTAGGACTTCAACGTAGGGTATTAATAGTGTTTCCAAAACACGCTCAGTTAATTTCCAAACTTGGAGAACATTAACATTGTTTCCCGAACATGCTAAAAACAATATCCAAATACTTTTCAAAATATTCGACGCGAATTAAATGCTTTAATATTATTTCAAAATAGAGAAATAAATGATATTAATTTCATAAAATATACTCAAAGTAAAATTATTATTATAACAAATAAGTTTATTTGTGAGCATCAAAATCATCATAAATAGATAGAGTATTATTCATAACAATCTCCCCTATATAAAATTATGTACTGTTGAATAAAACACTTTCTCAACAATCTCCCCCTTTTTTATAATCACAAAACCCATAAAATAACCAATGAAATTAACATTCTAAATTAATTACATATAGTTTAGAATTTTTCAAAGATAAAAAAATATCCCCTATAAAAGATTTAAAATCTTAAAGTAAAAAAATTGTGTTTATAATTTCTCCCCAAAATAACATCTTAAAATTTTAAATAATTTCTCCCCCTGAGTAAAAAGTTATTAAATTATAAAATAAAATTTTAATTTTCAATTTTTGTGAAATAAAATAAAATTGATTTTAAATAATTTTAAAATAAAATGTTCTGTTCATCTAAATTTCTCCCCATTTTTATGAAATCAAAAATAATGTTTGAATAAGAAATATTAATCATTTCAATATAGCACTAAACTGTGTAAATGCTATTATTATATGTTTATTGATATTTGAATCTAGATTACAGGAATTTCTAACATAGAGAGTAAAACAAATAAATAATAGACAAACATTAAATGAAAACATAAACTTCTTGAAAATATTGTAAATGTACTGTAATAAAAAAACATGACTCAAGGGTAGGTTAAGAGTAAGTTTCATCTCCACTAAACTATATCCTTGATCTCTGCTAACTGAGTTATTAATGGCTCATCAATCCATATCCTAGCAAGATTATGAGATCTATGTTTTCTTAAGTTAAGTGAATATCTTCAATAAGATTGGTTCTGAATAACTAATGAAGACTCTCTTCCTTGTCCATAAATAGAGTAAACTTGTCTATGAACTAATTCCGCAAAGTTATAATACTTAGTTCACTGGAAGTCAGTTGGTATAACAGAAACTTATAACTACCCCATAACATTGTCAAAGGAGCACTATTTTGATGTTGGTCTTGCAACATGTCATTAATATTCCTCATTATTGTGGTAATGGAATGGAATCTCTTTGTGTGATCAGGTGAAGTACCTAATGTACTTGCTTCACTAGTCCTGACATAAGTAATTTTTTTCTCAATGAATAATTTAAATTATATTCAATTAGACTTCATCAGCATCTCTACATTCAACATAGTTACTTAAACTGATATTTTTTCTTGAAAATTTCATCTTCTCCTTTTGAAACAGTACTTTCTTTCAGTCATTAAAATCACAGATTTTCCATTCCTAATTCTCTCCGTAGTACATAATTGTTTGATTTAACTCTGCCCAAATTTTGAATATATGTCTTCCACATCCTCATTACAATAATCAGAATCACCCTATACTTGATTATATATTTTAGCTTCATTCTGATGTAACAATACTAAGTGAATGTGATAATCATCTAATTTCTCTGCATCCCCTCCTTGTACTAGTTTTCTAGTGATTTATAATTAGAGTCATTCCTTGACTCATCCACAAAGAAAGTATTTATTTAATACATCATTATGAACTTTAGATAAATTTCCTTTTTGAATTTCAACACCTTATTTAGGTTTCTTTTTATGAGCAACATCGTCATTTAATTCCTTTATAAATGGATCCTAAAAAACAATTTCTTCTAGATCAACATCAGTTTTAGCCACTAGAATTTCTCTTGGAACTGCCTCAGACTCTACCTATATTTCTCCTTCTACCAATGCCTCAGACACAAGTTATTATTCCCCTTGATGTGTCACCTCAATATTAGAAATTGTTTGTTGTGAAATGTCATATACTATGGATTATTCAATAAATTTGTGGCTTAGAAGCAGTTTAGTTTCCTTTGCATTTCTTTGAGTAGGATCCTATCCAACATGAGACATTTTATGCCATTTTAATTTATGTCCTTCTTGAATTTCCTCATTTGTGGGTGTATCAATAGTTTCGAATCTGATTCTCCTTCAAACTCCACTTTCTATCGATTCAGCTTGTCCTTCTTTTGACTTTGTAGGTTGTGCTTTAGAACTCTATTCATCTTCCTCTACTCCTATAGGCATAAGAATGCCATTGACTGTACTCGAGAAATAACATATATTTTTCTATGTTATTGCATTGAAAATGTTTTTGTGGTGGCATCTCACTCGAGCATCCACCCGCCTTATCATATCTTTCTTAAAAAAATCATTGAAATGAATCATCCAAAGGGGTAGAAGTTCATCCTTCCTTCTGGTTGGCAGAAATAACATAGATATCTCACCATTTGTCTTGAATATTTTAACATGATATCACTCACCTAGAGAAACATGATATACATTTACAGCTGTAAAATTTTCTCCATTTCTGGCATCCAAGGTGCAATCCCGGTTTGCACAGACTTAACTAAAATCATTTGATTTGGCACTATATGTTTCACTAACATCATCCTTACATTTATTGATCCAATCTAAAAATAAATAATATCTTCTAACTTTTTCACACTATCACTTATATTCTTCAAATCAAAGTGAAATACTCCCTCTTGAGTGCAGTTAAGAATTTGATCAATTTCCACAGAGGAAATAGAGAAGCCTCTTTCCTTGATCTTCTCTATCACAATATCCACCTCATTTCCTAGGATAAACATAATAGATTTAATGAAGTGAAAAAGTTCTACCACATATAGAAACTTCGTGTTCTCTCTATTAACTTTTTGATCAGGGTTCTGAAAATATATGTCTTACCATTGCATCCGATCTTTCTAATATTTCCATTCTAAATCAATTACCTTTCCTTTTAGAATTTTCCTTTCTCATGTGCACTAACTCTTAGCAGTGATGGTCTCTTGCTCATTGATCATCTGGGTCTTTTAAATTTCTGATGTAGATATCTGAAGGTTCGAAAGGTTAGGCATTCTATGGTTCAGGTGCAGGTAGAGAAGAGTAGTAAAAGGTTTTGAGATTTCTGTAGGGTTTTGAGAAAATGAATGGGTTTGGAATGGGAAATAGTATCTGACATCTTTAACTTCGGTTTCATTACACAAATATTAATTATTAAATTTAAAAAAAACTTATATGGGAAATGTTTTAAATATTACCAAAGAAATTTTAAAATTAGTCTAAAAACAAGTAATAATAAAAACAAATAAAATATAATTAAAAAATTATTTAAAAATAAATAAAACAAGCTCCCCCTTATTAAAATCAAACCTTGTAGTGGGAAGTGGTTTAGTAAAAATATCACTTAATTGAATTTCCATGTTTAAAAATTCGATTATTATATCCTTTTTAAGAATATGGTCTCTTAGAAAGTGATTTCTTGTATTAATATGCTTAGTCCTAGAATGATTAATAGGATTTTTATGAAATATTCATTTCCCTTGTATTATCACATAATATAGGTGTATTATTAAAATTTATTCCAAAGTCCATAAGAGTATTTTTCATCCACAAAACCTGTGCACAATAACTGCCTGTTGATACATATTCTAGCATGGCTGTTGATAGGGAAACTACGTGTTGTTTCTTACTAGACCATTACAATAAGGATTTTCTAAAAAAAGTTCAGTCCCTAAGGTTATTTTTTTATCTAATATAAAACTTACAATTTCTACATCTAAATATGAAATTAAATTAAAATCAGAATTTATTGGATAGAGAAGATATTGAAAAACAATTCCCTTTAAATATCTAAAAATTCATTTGACAGCACTTAAGTGAAATTATTTTTGGATCAGATTGAAATCTAGTATAGAGACATACTGAATACAATATATTCAGCCTACTAGTATTAAGATATAATAAAGTACCAATCATACCTCTATATAACTTGTTTCCAACTAGTTTTCTAGATTCATGCTAATCATGTTTTATAGAAGTACACATAGGAGATGAATATATCTTGTTGTTTTCAAGACCAAATCACTTTAGTATATCAGTAATGTATTTTATTTTATTTAAAACATTTCCAAAATATTATTGACAAATTTTATGTCTTAAAAAGAAATTTAATTCTCCCATCATTCTCATTTCATGTTCTTTTTTCTTTAAATTTTAGAAATCCTGACACATTTTCTAATTTTTTGATCCAAAAACTACATCATCCACATATATTTTAACCAATAAAGAATTATAATATTCTGTTTTCTTAAAAAATATTGGATCTTCCATTCCAATAGTAAAATCATTTTTTTAAAGAAAATAGATTAATATTTCATACCAAGATCTAGGTGTTTTTTTAAGGCCATTAAAATCTTTAGTAAGTCTAATAAAAGAATAGAGATTTTTAGAATTTTCATAACTAGGAGGTAGCTCAACATAAACATCTTGAAATAAATTACAATTTAAAAATGCAGACTTAAGATCCATAAGAAATAATTTAAATTTCATATGAGACGTATTGGCTAAAGGATCCTAATAGATTCTAATATTTCTATAGGTGAATAGGTCTCATCATAATCTATACATTATTCCTGATTATAACCTTTAGCTACTAGTAATGCTTTATTTCAAGTCATTATTCCTTGATCTTCTTGTTTATTTATAAAGACACATTTTGTTCCTATAACTGGATGGTTCTGAGCTCTTTAAACTAAATTCCAAACATCATTTCACTATAATTTGTTTATTTCTTTAATTCATTGCTATCATCAAACATTCATCAACTCTGGATTATTATAATGTATTAGGTTGTGATTGCGATAGAAAGGCAGATAATTCAATAAGATTTCCTACATTTCTTTTGGTTTTTATTCCAGTGACTACGACTCCTATAACAGTTTCTAAAGGGTGATTCTTTATGGTTCTAGACTGTCTAGGTAGTACACTTTTAGGTTCTTCAATGTCATATCCTTCTGAACTTCACTGAATTTTATATATATCATTTTCAAAATCATCATAAATGTTTTCAAGTCTCAGGTTAACATTAGAGTCACATTCTTCAATTTGGTCATTCCTTTTCTCAAAGGGATCTGATTCCTCTACAATCCTTGACTTTTTATTAAAACTTTCTAACCTTTGGAATAGAAGAATATCCTAAAAAATGCCATCATAAGATTTTGGATGAAACTTATGATGATTTTCCTTGGTGTTTATCATGTAAACCTTTCATCCAAAAATATTAATGTAATTTACTTTAGTATTTCTCTTATTTCAGAGTTAATAGGGTGTTTTTTTGAAAATTTGTCTAATTAAAACTCTATTCATTATATAGCATACTATGATTACAACTTGTAACTATAAAATAAGTAGAAAGACTATATTCTTTTAGAATATTCCTTTCCATTTCTTGAATAATCCTATTTGTTCTTTCAGATCATCCAATTTTTTTAGGTGTTCTTGGAGTTGAGAAGTTGTGTTTAATAACCATATTTGAGAAAATGGAATTAAATTCCAAATTCTCAAATTCTTTATCATGGTCACTTTTTAATGAAAGTATTTTAAAACCTTTTTCAATTTCAACAGCATTGTAAAAACCTTCAAATATTGAAAAAGTTTCATTTTTATTTTTATAAAATAAATCCAAGTAAATCTAGAATATTCATCAACTAAAACATACACATATAATATACCAACCAATCTTTCTACCCTTGAAGGTCCAAACAGATCCATATGGATATGTTCTACAGGTTTGATGTAGCAATTTTTTTAATAGATTTGAATGAATATTTTAGCTTCTTGCAAAGTTGACATGCATCACAGAATCTATCACTTTCAAATTTGAGGATAGGAAAATCAGAAATTAAATGTTTCTAAAATAACATATGTAAATAATATATATCGCAATGTCCAAGTCTCCTATGCCAGACCCAAGATTCATTTATCTTAGAAGTTATGCATTTTACATTTTGTTAAACAGTGAATTTATATCCAGAGTATAAACATTATCAGTTCTTGGTGCTCTAAATTTAAGCAATTTATCTTTTAAAATTGAACATTAATTGTTAGAAAAATCAACAATATAACCATTATCATAGAGTTGAGCGATACTTATCAGGTTCTGTTTCAATAATTGTACATAATGTACCTTACTAATTAAAACATATTCTAGATCTCTAATAGTTTTAATTACAATAATATTTCCTTTGGAATTGTCACCAAATGTTACTAGACCACCATCCTTTTGAGTTAGAGTTATGAAGTTTGATGACTTTATACTCATATTCAAGGAGTAGCCACTATCCATATACAGTATATTAGTTTAGCTTTTATGACCTGCTTCTTCCAAATGTCATTTAAACAAGGATTTGTTTTGGTACAATATTCTATTGTGTCTAGTAGTGTTAGCTAGAAAACACCTAGGAATGTATACTTTCATTGTTTTTCTATAATAAATAGAATCATATAAACAACTTGAAAGAAGGATTTATGAATCCCAATTTTTTGTGGTTGCCTTAAATAATATTTTTTACATATTTTACCTTTTGTTCAACAGTAGTTGCTGATTTTACCTTTTGTAGTTGGGAAAAAATATGTCTTACACAGTTTAGGTTTCTCACCTTTATAACCTATTTCATATCTTTCCTTTTTAATCACATTATTTCGGAGAATTTCATTTAGTTTATTTTCTCCTTTTGTAAAAATAAGAGCTACACATTTTTATATTTCTAATTCATTTTTTAGTGATTTTATTTTAGAGTAATTATCAATATAGTTTGTGTTAATTAAGATATACTTTTCTTGTAATTCCTGATGTTGCATTAATAGAGTATGTATCTCTCCTAAAACATCATTATGAAAATTCTTTAAATATTTGTGTTTATTGAATAAAGAATCATATTTCTTCTCAAGAATATTCTAGTAAGATGAAAGTTTATCATTTGAGGAGCGTGAATTACAGTCAGATGACTAATAAGATGGTACCTCGTCTGTTTCTTCCATAAAGAACATATTGGATTTCAGGTTCAATTCCTCCTTTTCTGAATCAGACTCTAAAGAGTTGTTGGAGTCTAAATATACAGTCGAATTATCTTTCATTGACTTTTCCCTTTTTCTCATAATCATTTATCTTAAAGAAATTTTTCTTCTTTTCTTCCTTTCAATGTGGATAGTCAAGTCTAATATGACCAAGTTTCTTGCACTCATAACATCTCACATTCCTCTCATCCTTTTTAAAATAATTTCTAAAACCTTTTTTCTTTCGATAAAACGTACTGAATTTTCTGGCTATCCGATCCAGTTCCGCATCTTAATTGGATGAATCAGAACTTTTTGATTTCACCTTTGTTTTATTTTTCCTCATTTTATGTGTTTTTTTGAGATGAAACCTTTAGGACAATGTATTATCTCTTCATCAGAACCTTATGCTCATTTCCTTCATCCTGCATCTCAGCCTCATACAACATTATACTTCCAATTAACCCTCTCATTGTTAAATATTTTACAGGTGCAGATTTTCTGTTAGCAGCAAAAATTCTATTCCATCTTGGTTGTAGTACTCTTAGTAATTTTAAAGCTTGATGAACTTGTTTAATCAGATCTACCAAATCAGTGATGTTGTGGACAATCTCTATCAACCATCCATTTCATTTGGTGATGATTTCTCCTTCAATCATCCTCAATGTATAGAATTTGAGTTTAGTAGTAGCATAACTCATCTGTCTAGAATTGTCTGTTACTTCATAAGAAATGCAATAGTCTCCCATATTTTATACGATGTCAGGCACTGAGATACTCTGGTGAATTCATCTGGTCCAAGACCACAGATGATAGCATTCATGGCTTTTGAGTTTTTTTCATACTCTACATCGTTATTAGCATTGCATGTTCCAGGTTTCTTTAGAATCACATTGGGAGTTAAAATTTTCAAGTAGACTCTGTATACAAGGTTAATTAAATAAATGATCATCCTAGATTTCCACCATCCATAATTTTCACCATTGATGTAGGGAACTCAAACCATTTATGTACCCTCCCGTGTATCATCCATTGTAATCTCTATAATCCGATGACTTTCAGCTTATTATAGCTTTGACAAAATATCCTCCTCTCCTAACATTTGATGGATTGGGTTATAGTAAATATATACTATGGGGGAGAATTGTGTTTTTTACAATTACTTCACAAGATCATGATATGTCCTTTAAACATTATCAGAATGATTTAGTAGAAAAATATATATATAAAATAGCATATGATGTATAGTGGTTTGGGGAACAGAAGGCACCTAGTCCACTCCACCAACGCTCTACTCCATGAGCTTGGTGATTTTCACTATCTTGTCCTTTTATCAATAGATTTTTCCACAACTAATTGAAGGTAGTTGAATCCATTACAACATTAAGGCTAAACAGAGCCTTCTCATTCATAAACATAACAAAATATGCATCTTACTATGAGAATTTGGTTACTCAATGTAAAAGAGTATTTTTTTATCGAAATACTTTCCATTTTTCTTCATGATTGCAACAACACCTAGTTGACAGTATAATGATGGTCTTCTTTAGAAAAGATGGTCTTCAGTTATAAGTAGTTCTGAGTTTATCTAGTTGTAGTAGATCTTGAAATATAATTCCCAACTTTAATCAATAGTCTATTCAAAAAATATATTTGATGTAGAGTCGGTGAATCTTCAATCGTGTTTCTTCTTCATTAGAAAATAGAGCTTTGTAGTTCTTCGCCACAACAGATCTTTAAGTCTCAATTGTCTTTGTAAATTGTAGCAGTAAAAAACTCATAAGCTTGATATATTTTTTCTATGATTCTCTTATATATTTGTAATAAAAAATAATACAGGTATATATAGAATAAAGATGAGCGTTCTCCTTTTACAAATTAGATCCACAAAATTTTCCTTTAGAATCACAATACTCAAAAGTTTGAATAACAGAGTTGTCGTAACTCCCTTAAAAATTACACATGAAAAAACCCTCCTAAAATGGTCCTCTGAATCATAAATAAATGGATCTGAATTAGTCAACATCATTTTTTGGATTTGGGATTTTTATCTAACTTGAAATCAGCCTTATAATCTAAATAAATACCATTCCTTTATTAAAGTCATAATTTAAATATCTGACACAAAACGATGGGTTGAACTACATAGCATACATTCTTTGAATGCAAGGTTCACAATGTAAGGTTGATCTCAAATGTAAGGTTAATGATCCATACTTTTATCATCTTCCAAACATAAGGTTGATCATTCACAAAATTAAGGTTGATGAACCATACTATAAAGAAATGAACATGTAATTCCATACTCACATAATGATCTTCTTCCCTAATTTTCTGATTTCCAAAACATAAGGTCCATTGAAAAAATAGGTTTATTATTCCAAAATTAACATTCCTTCCAAAATAAGGATCCTTCCAAAAGTATGGTTCATTCCAAAAGTAAGGTTCCCTCTTTCAAACTTTTATGACAATGTAGGGTCGCATAACCATACTTTTCTGATAACATATGGTTTCTTAACCCTACTTTTCGGATAACCTATAAAGTAAATTATTAATTCCATCCTTACGCTATGCTCTTTAATGTTGGGTATGAACAGTGTATTCAGAATATGCTCAAGAAATTTACAAACATGTAGAGAAAGTACAGTGTTTCCAGAACATGCTAAACACGATTTTCAAATACTATTCCAAATATTCCATGTGAATTAAATTCTTTTATATTATTTCAAAATAGAGAAATAAATAATAATAGTTTTATTAAATATACTCAATGTAAAATAATAAGAAGAAAATAATAGGATATTTGGGAGCATCAAAATCATCTTAAAGAGAGAGAGAGTATTGTTTTCAATAATCTCCCCCGTATAAAATTATGTGATGTTGAAAACCACACTTTCTCAACATTTCGTTTGTCTAATATGATGATAGAATTTGGATTTCAAAATCAACTTGTAAGTAAACCATGACCCATGGATATTATGGACTAATAAAATGGAGTTGGAATAATAAAAGAGTTTCATGATGAAGATTTGAATAATTTAAAAACATTCAAAATCATTCAAACAAGACCTCTCAATAATATTTATGATAAAATAATATTTACAGGATAAAAATTTTGTACAATATTTCTTTACATAGATTCAATAATTGATCAATTGAATATAAAAATTTTAAAAATAAAACTAATTATTTGTAACTAAATTATAACTAGTTTAATTACCTCCAAAACAAATCAGTTTTCTAAAAAGATAAACATAAATTTAATGAAGGATACATTAAATAAAATAATACACTAAAGGAAGTTAGATTTGAAAGTACATTCGCATAAACATTAACATGTGATAAAATAATGATAAATATTTTCCCCATGATTTAATCAATTAATTTTGTGTCATGCATAAATTAATTTTCAAAATATCCCTTATAAACTAGACTCATATGAAGGTAAATCTCACTCAAGAGCTGTAGATCAAAATAATTATTGGGTATTATGTACCTAGTACCCTTCGTTTTGAGATTACATGTTCACATCATCCTACAAATGCATTGTATTTGAGAATTGAATTGGATATTTCTCTATCTCACCACATCTATGAATTGGGAAATTTAATTGTTCCTTAGGTTGAACCTTTTCCCCTCTATTATATTCTAATTTGGAATATGATTAGAAAAATTTCTATGATCCTTGTACTTGAAGAATTTCCCTACAGGTTGTTCTTATACCATATTCCATTCATCATTGTAAATTAATTGTGGATAAATTACATCTACATGATAGTTTCTAAGAATATGAACATCTCTTATACACATGCACCACTTTACACATCCTTTCAAAAAATTTCCAAAATTATTCTTTCTTCATTTGTTTCATATGGGCCATAGTATTTTCTTGTTGTTCATATTCTTGCAAATATTTTATTCTTAACTTCCCTTATTTGTTTTGTATAAAAATTAAATTATATTATAGTTTTTAATCATAATAAATGATAATTGGTTAGGCATAAACACATGATGCCTTACATTAGCTCCCCTTATATCAGGACAGTCATCATCACTTTTTCCTATTTCATCCATTAATCAAATGATTCCTTCTATTTGCACCATTTTATCTAGAATGAAAAAACCTAAGTGAGAAAGGTTTTACATTTTTAACTCTATAATAACCATTAAAATGCAATATATAGTCTTAAAATGTCTAAAATTATGCTTCTCGGATAATATAATTCAATCATAATACAAGATTCCTATTATCAAAATATTGTTCAAATTTTTTTGTACAATATTGTGATTAACCAAAGAAAATAAAATTGGAGTGTCAAACAATGTGTACTCCAAAGTATGCCATCATGCATAGTTCAGGATCAATTTTAGCCAAATACAGTGTTATTGAGTGTTACCCCTAGTAAGATATGTTAAAAATCCACATCCATATATAGTATCCAGACATGGAAATATTTTCATGGGTGCCACATAATTTAAAATAACCAAAATACCAAAATGTTTTCTTATATTAGGAATTATCATTATAGTATTTAATAATGTTATATAATACTAATTTTGAAAAAATAACTAATCCATATTTCGATACCAAATATGGGGAATAACCTTTTTATTACATAAATATTTAATTACAAGATACATGAAATAAAAATAAGGAATAAATTTTTTGGTTTCAGTGTATTCAATATAGGAATACAACACATAAATAAATCATAATCATAAATATTTATTCTAATCCACTTGAATGAAACATTCAAAGGTTAATATTATATTACTTATATTGTGTCTAATATCATAAGGACATAAATTAAATAATGTGGTGAGAAGAATTCCCAAAAAGGTAATAAAAAAGAAACACATAGCATGTGAGTAAGATTCATATAAATAAGGCATGATCATTTGGATATGAGGAATAACAAAATAGAAATTTTAGGACCTAGGAACAATACTATTACATGATTTTTGGGATAGCACACTGCCTCCCCCAGGACCCTTCCGTCGACTCCCCCTAGCCCACTACTTCGGGTGAAGTCTTACTTAGTTTAATGACATGAAGCTCACCTCAATAGATTGGGATTTTTCTATTTCTCACTGATTAACACAAGAATCTTCATGATATTTAGAACTATGTTGATTCACGTAAAAAACACAATCAAAAAAACCAAATAAAAAAAATATAGTAATGTAGCTCAAGAACTTGTTCACCAAAAATATACTTTCCCCCAACTGTTGGATTTTTTAAAAATGGGAAATTTTCTGCAACACTTATTTTTTCACAGTGACAAAAATTATTTCACTTTGTCTTTACAGACACAAGGAACACACTTCAACCATGATTTTTAAATGAATCTCTTATGAAAAAAAATTCTATATGTGGAAGAGACATCAGATCTTAATTGGAAGTTTTATTGTTATTGACTAGGGGTAGCTACTTATTTATAAATGTTCTCGACACTATGCATGTGTTTCTCACCCGCCTACTACTTTTCATGCAACATTCCCCCAAGTGAGGAAGTCACCATTTTGAAATCATAATTGGCATTCAACTCTCTTTAATTCCAATAACTTCAACTTTGTTTCATAGGTGCGTGCATATATTCTTATGTCACAAAAATTCATTTTCTTCTCCATTCAGTATCTTTCATTACTCTCTTTCCATTTTTATATTTTGATGTTAGAGTCCCCAATAATCACTTGGATAAAAAATTGGGAATTTACTTAATTATTTCACGGATCATACATCGAAATAAAATTTCCATTATCCAAATTTAATACCCCCCTAATTTGGAAAACACTATGAAATCACACCACCTTCAAAACTGAAACCATTGGCATCGTAAAAACACTTTTCCTACAAACCCCTTTATCAACCCAGTGTCGAATGATAACAAACACAAAATAAAATCTAATTGTAGATTCTTGTTTTAATAATACTATGTTACAATATGAATAACATGAATCATAACATGTAAATATAGATATAACCAAAAAATGATACATTCATAAGAACATCACCAAAGATTACCACATGGTTTTCGTAAATCATAATTACCATGTTTATTAGAAATGGTATCGTAAAACATTTCATATCTGAATATTAGTTCTTTACAAAATACATTGAATAAATATTAGTTTATTACTTTTATATTTCATAATTAATTTGAACCACATTGATCATTATAAATAATTTCATTAATAACCCATTGGAAAATAATAAATGAATTTCCTTTGAAAATCATTTCATTCAAAATTTAATAAAGACATGATCGTTAAATGAGTTTCACCATAAGAAAATAAAACATTATTTTAATAAATGTAGATCCACAAATCAATTATACATTTTTAAAAATAGTTTAATACCCATTGAAGAGATTTTTGTGTTCATATTATGATTATTTCCTATATAGAAAAGATAAATGTTAATAAATGAATTCGGCCACATGACGGTATACATTGTGGCTATGAAAAGTGGATAATGGGATGGAATGAATGTATCCCAATTGTAAATTAATATTTTGTAATAAGCTGGACTAAAAATATAAATAATAAATAGAATGTATTTGGACACTTAAAAGACCCTTAATAAAGACATATATGATTGAAAAATGAGAGGAAGAGGGTTCCTTTACCAGGAAGAGTTCTTCAAAAATCATGGAGGGGAAAACCGTAATACATTTTTGAAATAATGGGGAAGACATTGAGGATATTTAGATATGGAAAACAGCTAAAAAATCATGGATTACTAATTTGGACTAGAGAGGAAAGGGGTATGGGTGGTTTTTATATATGATGGGGGTGGGATTTAAAGGATTGAATATAATTTATTTTGTTATATAAGTTGATAACATGTGATTAAAATCAATTAAAACCACTGTACTAGAAAATTAAATAGAGATAGAGTATATTTAGATGTTTTAGGCCTTCCAAATCCGATCCACAACTTCCATCCCTTCCAATAAATGCATATAATCTAAATATTAATTTTATTTCAAAAATCTAATTTTTGGTTCCACAAATTGAAATGAAAAAAATTACATATTAAATTTCATTTTTATAATTAAATTTTTATACCTAAAAAATTATATTTTACTTAATTAATATTTTTCATAAATTTTTAAATAATGAAAACATAATAATGATTTAATAAAATTGTAGGGACCATAAATCAACAATTTTCACTTTTCACCAAAACATTATCACTGTTAGATAATTCCTGAAAAATCATGCTAACATAATTTTGACTTAATGAGTTTTGAAATAAATATTTTTTCAAAAAAAATGATCCTTTAATTGTGTAAATTTTTATTTTTAAATAAATCATTATTTTAATGGAATTTAGCAATTTTACTGAAAAATCAACATTGAGACCATTATGAATCCTATATAATGATTCATTAAAATTTAATATAATTAAAAATTCAGTTTAGAATATATTTCCTGTAATAAATATATATTTTATACTTCCAAATAAAACATATTTTAATATAATGTGTTTATAGTCTATGAAAATAATATATTCTTTATTATATCATTATATAGTCTCAGATTTCATCAAAATACTTCTACAGAAGCTACTATAATAATGACCAATAGTTTTTATAACTAATTTTCATAAGGTTTATCAACTATATTAGTTCAAAAAAATAAAATCTATAGATATTATTTCCTTATAAATACATAATCATTCTTACTCTGCCTCATTCACTATGATTAGAAAAAGTATTAATATTATTTCCAAAATGAATATTGTATTACTAATTCTATGATTCGTTTTCGTAGCATCATTCAATAGTGGGATGATTCTAGGTGATCAAGGAATCCCAAATTTTTATTTTTTTTAATTTTTAATTCTATATTAGTATTCCCATTGTTGTGTATAGACTAATAATGTGAGGTTTTGTAGAAATAATTCAACATTCATAAATAATGGAATAAAGTGTTGATAGATTTATAGTATTTTATTTCTATCCTTTTATTATTCATGGTTTTAAAATTTCCTCTCAACCATTGATATAATAATTTCTCATCAAATATACAATCTATTTATGAGTTTTTATGGTGACACATAATAAAATGTTATTAGGATACCAAAGTCCCTTTAATAAATCATGAACATTTTTTGGGTCATCACATTCTTCCCCCAATTATAGAAATTATGACCAATAAATTTACTCTTATTTATCTACACCTTAAATTCAAAATAACACATTCTTACTCAAAATTAATGATATTTAATTCAAACCTCAATATGAAGTGGGAAATTCTATTATATAAATGGTCAATAATTCTGCAGTGTTTCCATTTTGGATAGAGATGATATAATTGAGATTTTGACTTCATCATATAATTAAACGATGATCAATAAATATTCTAGGGAAATAAAAATATCAGGGATATATAAGATAATTTAGTAAACGTGAGTTCAATATTAGAAATATATTCTATTTTATTGAAATAATTATATTCAATAATATTGATGATTAAATCATTTTTATGGGTTAAAAATGTAAGCCACAATTTTTTTACTTCTATATAATAAGTGATCTATAGAATTTATATGCTTAAAACATAAAATTAATTTTTAATAACTAAATTATAACATGTTTAATTTCCTCATATCTATAACTATTTATAAAAATAGAAAAAATAATGAAAGGAATAAGGATAACTTTAATAAAAATTCTCACTAAAGAAGGAATGATTTGTAAAATTTATACTCCCCAAAACATTATCAGGTGATAGAATAATCGTAAAATTATTCCCCCTAATGATATTAATAAATTTTATGTCATGATTCAATAATTTTAGGAAAAATTCCATATAAACTAGAATCACATGAAAACAAATATGAATCCAGAGTGGTGGATCATAATTATCATAGGTAAGTCACTAAAATATGCCAATGGATTATAAATTACATGTCTTATCATCCTTAAAATATATTGGATTGTGTATTTTTCATGGATAGTTCCAAATTTCCCTGTCTTGATGACATAGGTTAGTTAACCATGCCTTATCTAGAACGGTTTTCTTATCAATTATATTCTAATTTGTAACATGTCTAGTGAAATTACCAATCTCCACACACAGGAATAATGTCATGATAGGTTGTTCTTGTACAATATTCTCTTCCTCATTAGCATTTAGATATTGAATGTTTATATATTTCTGATAGTTTTAAGAAATATGAAAATCCCTTCACACTTGTTTCACTTCCAAATTACTTGAAAACAATTTTTCTACTTGAAAATCAATCTATCATAACAGTCCAAGTCCCATGGTTTTGAATAATCGTAGGTATAAGATTTATTTCCAAGGATGTACAAACAATTTTTAGAAAATCCTTGGAATATGGTTTCCTATAAAAATTGTTTTAAAAAACTGTTGGAATAGGTGGTTCTATATTTCTAGACCATGATAGTTCCTCCTCCCCTACTCTTCATTCGAACCCTGATCCTTCCTTAGAACCCCAATGTATCTTCACATCATGTGTCACCTCTGTCGGTTTTGGATCCTCCCTAAACAGCTCAACTGAATATAGAATCAATGTCATCTCCTTAGTTGATTTTGGAGTCCCCTATTCAATCATATAGTGATGTTTCCATCCCCATGAGATATTTCACCCATCCAATTTTCTTTTTTTGACATTTTTCTATGGGTAACATTGTGAGTTATTAGTATTATCCCTACCCCATTCTACTTTTAGTTTTTTTGGTATTGTTGTTGATGGGTTTTGACAACATCAAATTTGAATAATTAATCAGACAAGGAAATGAATATGTGGATATTATAAATTGGGTACATTATTGTTTTATTATTATTATTTTTTGATAATACTTGTTGTGATGTGTTTCTATTGGGTACCCATAAATAATGCTTTAAAATTTTTAGTAAAATTAGGATTCTTGATATATGGTTGTAATTTTTTATCTAGAAACATGGAAGTTGTTATGATTGATTGGTGGGAATTAAGTGAATATATAGTGAAAACAAAATTTTACAGGTTATAATAGATCTCAATGGTTACAAATTTTTAGGGGATATAATTGATACTTGTATGTATGACCATGTAAGGTGTGAGAGTGGCATGAAGTGTACCCGATGATGAGTTGTTGATGGTGAAGATGTGAGGGATGTGCATAGATGATGGAACAAACAATAGTAGAAGTAAATTCATTGATATTAAACTTTATTTCAATATTTATTCTATCTCATTGATGTTTTCCAATCCATTATTCTTTCTTGGACAATACAGGTTTTAGGACTATTTTTGGGCTGAGACCATTCAACCTGTTGGGGATTTGGCTATGATCTTTTAATCATATCTGCTTTTAATTTCTGAATCGGTGCTTGTTGGATCTGCTTGTTGCTATTTTTCCATCTCTATTTACCTCTGATTCAGTTTAAATTGAGTCCTTTTGTTCCTTGGTGCTACACCCCTAGAATTAGGATGGTTGGATGCATGTTGGCTAGTTTCCTCCGACCGCTCTCCATATCTGTTCTCAATGCTGAAGCCTTTCTCATGAATGTTTTGTCAGGGATGCATGCCATGCTGCTTTTATTAATCCGGACTCTATATGATTTCATGAATCTGGACAGAAGTTGACAGTTTGTGAAGATTCTACCTCCAGTTTATTTGTTGTGGAAGACATGGTCTGCCTTCTCCATTATTTTTTGGCTGCTTTCTCTATTTCCAGTTGGTGTTGGGTATGATGCATGAATTTACTAACATGCTATTTGGAGGCATCTCTTGGATGTAGTACTTCTGCTTATTTTTTGGAATCCTTTTCTTGAGTTTGAACTCTCATCATTTATGAGTTGATTTTGAGGCATGTTGTATCTAAAAGAACTTTGCTTCTCTGAAGAATCTGTTCATGCAATATAATACTTTCTGAAGTTTATAAGGGCTAGTCATGGAGGCACATCTTTCTCTCAATTAAGGTACCCTGCTGGTGTCTTTTTTTGCTATGATTTGTAATCTCTAATTCCCTGCTGGTGTAAGTATGTTACACCTCGAGCTTGTTTTGTAAACTCTTTTTTATATTAATAAATTCGTATGGGGCATGTGCTGGGAAACCAGTTCATGTCGCCACCTATTAAAAAAAATTCTTGAACATTCATTAAAAAAGGTGTCAATTTTTATTTTGGAATCATGATGTTATAGATTACTCTCAATGTCCTCATCCCACTAAAATTTTATAATTTTTTATATGATATAACATTGGTGTTTTGAGTTTTTATTTTTGTATCTCGGATGGAGATAGTTTCTATGATGGAGTTTTAAAATTATTCGTACATATTTTTCATTCCTAGATTTCATATATTTGACATGTTAGTAACATTTTGGTTAATTTAAATTTTTAATTAAATTGGGATCCTTGGGTTTTGATTGGTCAATCTATCAGAACATGAGATGTTGACCATATACACTATATGTAACAAAATATAATTTTTCCTGGTGATTTTTATTATATTATGTGGATATTTATATTTTGATTAAAATATTGGATTAATTTAATCCATGTTTGTTGGTGTAGATTAGTGAATTTCCAACTATTCTAATGATTAAAGAGTTTATGGTCTCCTATATTACATTTTTTATAACCACATTTCTAGTCTCCAACCCATAACTAATTAGAGATAAGATTTAGGGGGAACACATGGCTTCACTATTTACTGAGAATGTGTTCTAGTAGTGTTGGGTTTTGATAGTATGAATATGAAATTATGAAATAAATCAATTTTAGTCTGAAATAGAATAATATTGAAATTAATTAATGGAATCTCATTGGAAAATAAATTCTTTAAACTTGAATAAGAGGAGGTCACCTTACTTTCTATGATGAAAATAATGAAGAAAATTCTATTCATATCATAACTCAGCCATTAATTTCATTGATGTAAATGATGAAGAATGGGATGGATATGATGGTTAGAGTTATACTTAGATAATAAATGGGTAAAATAATTACATGTTTATAAAAATAGGTATCAAATTATATAAAATTATCCAATATGTTTCTCAAAAAGTGGATATCCTTAATAAAGGATCTTTAATAATTTTCAAAAAATTTGGAATCTTTTTTATGAACTAAATTAAATAAATAATTATTATATTTTACATAAAATAGTTTTCTTGTATTCTACGTTTTCGAGAAAATACCATAAAAATGATAATATGGATTCAAAAATATATTTTTTTAACAGAAATATACATAATGTCATTTGTGTAACAATATATATTGATTCAAAATATAATTATATCAATGATACCTTAAGAGGGAATCCCATGATTTTACTATGTATATGAACATCATGTGTTTGAAGCATAACATGGTGACATTTATAAATTCATCCACTAATAAAATCTTGATTCCAGACATGACACATTTTTAATAATTCAATGATAAAAATCTTCAGTATATAAAACACTAGAATGATCAATTATATTATTATATTAAAAATTATTTTATATAGTGCTTTAAGAATATTTTTTTAAATTATTAGTTAATTAGGATATCATGGTTCTAGGGTTTCCTTATAGAATGAAATAATAAATTTAATCAATTCCACTGGTAAAATATAATTTTCAATATATATTTTCAATGTGTATATGTTTTTGATCAAAAACTAATTTCATACTATCATTTTAGATGCTTGAGTAATTTTTATTGTTTTGCTCAGATATGAAATATAAATTATAATAATTATCACACATATATAACCACCATTGTTTGTTATTGGTAGTTATCAGTAAGGGAATATTTTATTTCCCTTGTCATTTGTTTTTCTTTCCACATGTATGATTTGATGAATTTAATATTAAAATTGGTTGGAATGAATTTTTTAATTATTTTTTAAATTTATGATTATAAGATAAATTTTATTCCATTCGATATAATGGATAGAAGCTGGATGTATCATTCCAATCTAATTTTAACCATGTGTCAAAATAATTTGGAGAATTTATTAGATTTTTCATTTAAGAATGCTTCAGATGGATTTTTTATATAGTTTTCATGGTATAATTATTTTGGAAGATAATGGTTATGCTTATAAGAAGTTTACTACCATATAACTAAATCTAGAATTCAAATAAACTATTATGTTTTGTATGACTATGGGGAGGCAGGGTAATCTTCCATTATTCATGAATGAAAAAAAAACTGGTATGGAGAATATGATATTTTATAGTTTTCCGTTTTGGTATCATCATTAGAGATATAGTATTATTGTTCAAAAAGGTAATTATTTTAATACACATGAGGAAAAGACTAGAGATGATGATGATGATTGTGTGAAAATTCTAATGGATGACACCCAAACTCCAATATATCAGTACTCTACTAAAATGACCATGCATGATTTTTTAATGCGGTTAAACCTTGGATATAGTGTGTATGGAATTTACAAAACCTTTATTGATTATATTCGTACATTTTTGAAGGAATTTCATCAAGATGTGGAAGATATACCTTCACAACTTTAGAATAAATATAAGTTAATTATGCCTGTTGGATTTTCAATTAATAATGTTCATGCTTATCTCAAAGACTATACTTTATTTTTGGAGGAAATGGCACACTATAATGACTATAAAAAATTTGGTACATCTAAATGGAAGTAAAATAATGATGGAACACCATCTAATGTTTCAGAGAAAGTCATCTGGAACATTCTATTGAGTCCCATACATCAAAACATATTCATGTCTTTAGAAATCTCATCCAGTATAAGAGGGCTTTATGATAAGGTAATTAAAGATAATGATGGGTTGGTTCATCCTATAGATGGATTATCATAGTGGGAATTGGAAGGAAAACATCCCTATTTTTTAACATTGGTGTGTAATGTTAGTTTGGGTCTATCCTATGATGGTTTCAATCCATTTGGTTAGATCCTTACTTCTCAAAGAATGTGGCCATTTTTATTGATGTCTATAATGTACCTCTGTGGATTTGAATGAAAACCCCTTCCAATTTCTTGAGTATACTGATATCTTGGACTTCTGATCCCATCAATGACATAGATGTATACAGTCATCCTTTTAATTAGTGATTTGATGTAGCTTTAGTATATGGGTGTGTCGATATTCGACACTTCTAAAAATATATATTTCAGATGCATGCTACCCTTCAATAGATTATGAATGATCTCTATTTTTAGGAAATGATGCCTAATTGTAGGGAGAAGGAAAAATATCATGTCTTATATTTATTAAGAAGACATGATCGAGAAGGTGTAAACATCGTAATAGTTTCTATTTCATGGAAAATCAATGATTCTTTATAATGGATCATTATTAAAGGATGAATCATTGAAGGTTTGATAATACTACTGAAACTGAAAAACCACCACATTGTATGTAAGTTGGTGACGCGGTTAATGAATAGAAATAATTCAATTAATTATTAGGGAATGCTCAACAGGAATCTATAAAGTGTAAGAATGTTGACACTCAGGCCACATACAATTCAAAAAATAGAACTCTCTTTTTTGAGTCTTTATATTGTTCTACCAATTTGTAACATAATGTTTTAGTTGTAATTCATTTTTATAAAAATATATATTTAATTTTTATTTCAATTTTTCTAAATATCATGGGCAAGACCAAAAATGAAAACTTATTTCATCTGGACTTGTTGGATTGGGGTATTTGAATAGAATTACATCCTTTTCATATCAGTGAAAACAAATGGAAAGTCAATTGTGATTGTTATGTGATGACACCATTAGTGAAAGGTAGATTTCAAGAAGAATTAGATAATATCATGGTTCCTAATGTCTATTCCCAAAACTTATATAAATGATACAATCATAGTTATTTGAAACTAAAATCTCTAAAATCTCATGATTATCACTTCCTTCAAAATGAATTAATTCCAATAGGAATTCAGAATTTTCTATCGAATAATATAAGAGTGATAGGTATTCATTACAACAATTGTTTTGGAGACCATTGTGAAAAATGGTTATCGATGGAATTGACGAAGAAAATTTATTAGGAAGCACCATAATTTTGTGTGATATAGAAAAAGACTTCCCCTATACATTTTCACATACATTCTCCATTTAACAATCCATCTTACAATGCAAACAATTCCTGGGGGACCAGTTGTTTTTCAATGGATGTATCATACTGAGTGAAATATGTGCACAATGAAATCGTATGTCCGAAACAATAATTATCCTGAAAGTTCAATTGTGTGAAGTCATATGGCTCCCTAATGTATGGATTTTTGTATGATTTGTTTTCCGGTTTTGAGCACCAGACATAACCAGCTAATGAGAAATGATGATGGATAGTATGTAGAAATTGAGCTCTCATTTCCATCTATTCCCCCAATATGATGAATTTTTGGGTCTCATAAATTTTCTATATCGATCCTTGAAGAACATGATATGGAAGGTTACACAATCTTATTTAACTGTTGTTTTTTTGATGTCTATATCAAGTATGTAATATGTATATTTTTATGTTATCTTGTATAATAAAATTTACCATATACTGTAGATTTTTATTATCAACTTATTTATGTAATATAAAAAAATTATAAGTTGTCTTAATTGATCCTTACTTTTGAGAAGGAGAGAGTCTTTTAATAGCCTATAGTTACTTACTTGGTTGATATCAAATTTATGTCCATTACTTTAATCATATTAAACTATAGATATCCATTTAATTTTATTATTCATAAATAATTTTGGTCATGACTTTACATATTGACACTATTTATTATGAATTGAGAGTGGTATTTTTGTCCAAATTCATTGGTTCGAGGATGAAAATCATTAATAACAAAAGTATATAAATTAATTACTACTAAACAAGTGATGTAAATTCAAACACAACAAGATAGAATTATGTTAAATTCTGAAATATATTTTTATTCAAGTGAATCTAGTATTCTGCCTCGATATGAGGATGAGTATTATTATGGTCTCGCTGAAAAAATATCATTATTGGATTATTACTCTCAGGCTCGAGTCACTATGATGAAATGTAAATGGCTTGATTCCGTGACACTCAAGGGTAAATTTATTGATGACTATCGATTCAATGTTAATGCCAAGAGTTGATTCATACATACCAATGAATGATAAATTTTTCGAACCAATAGAAAAATATGTTTTTCATGTGAATGATCATTAGAGTCCTGATTATTGACTTAATAATGATGTAATCCCAAGACATATTTCTGAACATTCTGGTGATGATATCTCTAACATTGATAACCCCATTGTTGTTGATAAAAATATTACATTTTATGACTCAAATTTTCGCATTGTGAGAGTAGATGTTAAACATTAAGTAGTAGTGGGTAATATATAGAATCAACCATATATGTTCCCAATTAATTTAGTTTACCTTCATAGGAATTTCTCAGGTTAGTATTACTATAATTACTTAAATTTATTTTCATAATAGAATGATATGTTTTTTAGTATTTTCTGGGATCATTATAATTAATTAAAGTAATTTACCTTTATATAAATGGGTTAGAAACATGTTTCTAAAATATTTATAACACAGTTTTAAATTACTATTACTAAAAGATGTCATGAAATTTTCCATTTTTATTCTTCGGCTTATAAATTGTATAAATGTTTCTAAATTTTTACATTTCATTATTATGTTGATTATTCTAAATACACCATATCTTCAAAGGAAGAGACTATTTGATCTAGATCAATTGGTTCATGAGAGCGTGTTTCCTACTTCACCTCCATCACTGTAAATAATAATTGTAATATTTTTCTTATGTATTAAATATAATTTCATGTTAATATTCAGTATTATTTCATTAAGGGGAAATATGTTCTTCCAGATTTAAATCCTCATCCTGTTTGTATTGGTTTGAGTTTAGATGCTCTGGGACCTATAAGGGTCACCCATCAAACTTGTTCCCCCAATGAAAAACCAGCGGACACCCCATATACCACATATTTCCATCCTCTATGTAAGTATCAAACTATGTTCTTATCCATTCCTTCCTCATCTTCCTATATAACCTCTTATTCAATTACCTTGTTTATGGTGCATCCATGAGTGAGACTACTAATTCATCTATAATCTCATTTACCCTCTTCCTCACACTCCTCATCTACACCACCTCTACAGATTTTCCCACCATTAACATGTCCATGCTCGATGATGTATCTACCAGCCATATACCCATATTCATCTATTTCTACACTACCACAAATTCCTAAAATCCATTCAAAATATGACGAGTCTATTCCATCAGCTACCACTCTAGTGCCTGCAGAACAACCCAAGAAGGTATTGGAATAGACACAACCTTTAGAGTCTGCTAATCAAGGACTTCCATTTTATCCATCACATTCTATTGAGTATCCAACTATAGGTTGTTTATATCATAACTATGACCAATTCTATCACTTTATTTTTATTCATGTTATACCATGAGTTATTTCTTCTTTTCCCTATCTTTTCTTATTCATTGGGTACTTAAACTAGGTGATGTGGGAACACTCATATGTAGGAAGCCTATAATCAATAGATAGAGGTAATGGATGGTTATAATGAAAGATATCCTATGGTTGGTAAAATGAAAGAAAGTTTATAAGTTTCATAGAAACATTATCCAAATACCATGATATCATTATGGTGCAAACGGTGTAACAAAGCCATGTTACAAAAGAAATCTAGGGAAAAGCATGGGAGCATATATGGGTAAGAAAATTTTATAAATTTATATCTATACTAATTTTGTATTTATATGAAATTTCATGTTCTTTGAAGAGTTGGTTTATATTTCCTAATGGAGAAGCTATTATAATTGAATATTTGATTTATGTTAATGATTTATGGTGATCATGAAAGCATGAGTTGTATGTTGGTTATAATAGAAGACTATGTTCTGATTTAGAGGGTATACAAACATTTCAAAAATGTCCAAAAACCCAATATAAAAAAATTATTGACCATTGGATGACTAATGAGTTTAAGGTATTTCAAATTCATAATTGTTTCAATATAAAATTTAATTCTTATTACCTACATTAAGATTTTATTAGGATGAATTGGGATAACACAAAATGGAAAAAAATTCAATGACATACGTGCACACATTGGGTTCCACTACAATGCTTGAGCAAGAGAAACACTAGGTACGTTAATTTGAATTAAAATAATTTCTAACCGAATGTCATTTGATTTAGTTACAACAACAAATTTTCCCCTCCGATAATCAAAATAATATAATTACACATATTTCTATATAGTTTTACAATTATTTCACCTTTATATTAGATGTTATTTAATATTTTTCAGATTTAATTGGTGAACCTATATATGTTTATTGGGATTTTCGATAGATAGAAAGAGATAAGGTAAACTCTTCATCTTAATATATCATAATTATTATACAAATATATTTTTTGATTGAGTAATTTCCATGATATGAAAACAATTGTGTTGATCTATTTTAGTTGAGTACCATTGGGATGAAAGTAAAGTGTTTTTGTGATTATTTGTATGGAATTATAAAAATACTAGGGTGTAAATTTCAGAGATTTATTTTGAGAATAAGATGTGTAAGAAAAAGATCCTACATTAAGAAGAGTTTTTATTTAATAAATTTTGATATATTTTAAAATTTAAATGAAAAGAAAATAAACTACTGAAAATTGTTAGGTGACTATTTCTTTGGAGACAAAAATACATTGGGAATATTATTTAAATACTATGTATAGGAAATTAACACATAAAGGTAAATGAGGTCATGGGAAATGATTTTAATAGATTTTCAATATTTTAAATATAGAAAAAAAATTATATTTACCATTGTATTGAATTTAAAATAATGAGAGAGGGGAATATTTCATGTCAACAAGCAATGATCCGAAGCATAGAAGAATTACCTATATCTATTTATGAAAATTAAAATGGAGCATCTAATAGTGGATTATTGATAAGATTATCTGGGTAACGATGGTGAAGAAAAAATATGATTAATAGAAAACTATTATTATAGAATTTTGTAAGGAAGAATAGGGAATACACTAAGGACATGATAAACTACTATGATGTATGTGATTTTTTGTAGAGCCTTTATATTTTTCAGACCTACTAAATTGAAGAATATATTGGGATATCAAATTGATAGGAATCCAATAAATCTATTTTTCTAAATTTCGAGAACTGAGAATCAAATAGGGACCAAGATTCAAAATTATATTCTTTACAAAAGTATGGTGGCTGGATATCTTGTGAAAAGAATACGGTGATCAGTTTTTTGATGCTGAATATTCTTGATCTTTTATTATGATCTATATCACAATGGTTTGAAGGAATTTTTTTTACTATAATGAATGAAATGATAGAGAGAATGTGTAATGCACATATTTTCCCTTAATGCAGACTCCATTAATTTAGTACATCACATAATCCCAAAGGTACATCACATATAACCTCTCTATGTGGTTTAATGTTCCATTATTTGTCATTTCCCTGGACGGACATGCCCTAGAGATCCATTGAATGAATTTTATAGATATTGTTTTAAATTATGGTACTTATATTTTAGAACTCACACTTTTTATTTGCACATATATTTGTACCTATACTTATTGGAATTGGAAAATGATGCAACATTAGCCATCCCATTAAACTCTCTAATGTATTCAATAAAATTTTGAAAGTTAAAATTCATAATATGGATCATGAACAGGTATAATGTCCCCACATAACCACATTGTATGGAAGCTAGATACTTGTAATTATCTATATACAATGAACATTTATCTCCACCACATTTCATTATTATTTTATCTCAGAAGAGTAACCCAATATTCTCTACTAATTCCAATATTATGATGGTTTTTGATTCCTCTCAATCCCATGACCACCATCTCCCTACAAAAACATTCCAAATACAATGTGCACCTTGGTTTTGAATGATATATCATCATTTATATGGTATTCATTCACCATTATAATTTTTTAATTAATGAATGATTGATTTTCTAGAGTATGAGTCTTTTCCTCATCCGTAATTATCTCATTGTATATTTCATAAAACACGGGGACATACTAATTTTCTAGAGATCTCATGTGTATATTCTAACCTCACCATTATGAAGTTGTATTATTCTAACCATGTGTTCTAGTTTATTAATATACCAAGAATGATATTTCTAGAATAGTATTTAAAATTAAGAAAGATAAGTATCAACGCATAAATCCCACTAGACTTTTCTAACTAGAGCTTCATGTGATCAAATCATAAAATCCTTAAATTTAATATATTCTTTTACCTAATTACCTTAATCATATCACCTTAAAAAATAAGAAAAAAGTATCCATATATTGGATATAAGGTAATGACAATACACATCATCATGAAAATATAAATTGTATGAAAATGTTCATGGTTACTTAACATTAAATGGCATGATAATTTTCTATCTCGTATAACCATAAACTACAACGAGCGATCCTTCCTCCTTTACATAAGACTTCATATCCCATAATCATTTCAACGTGACATTAAACTACATGGAATGATCACATGCATTGAATTAATGTATGGGAATCATTATTAATGATTATACTATTCTATGATCATATAGATTTAAGGTACATGTTATTATATACTGATTTGTAAGAATTATGTACCATTATTTTTTAAATATTTATATCACTACATGACATTTTATTTTACACCATAACAAAAAAATGGTTGAAATATTTTTTTACTAAATGAGTATATATGGCAATACCTCCCCTGGTGTAATGACAACATCATGTAACATCCCACTACTATATTTACCTCTCAACCTCATTGATATCATACAAATATAACAGAATCATTTCCCTTAATTGAATTATTAAAACACTAATTTAAACCATTGAAATTTCCATATGGATCAATGATATCACATTATACTTTTATTTATTTTATAAAAAAACTCAACATAATTTTATTCCATGGTTAGAAAAGTTCTGAAATAAACCTTTCACTTTCCTTTATAATAGAAAACTCTAGTGTAAGCATTTTTCCTTCATGGATGAAAATCATTCAACAACATACACCTCACATCATCATAGATGGAAAAAAACAATAGTGTATATAATTTACCATCATATATGGAATAATCCACCATCCAAACACTTTTCCCATTCAAGATAGTGAAAAAATCATAATATAAAAGATTCACATTCATGGATGGAAGTATATTCATGTGTAAAAAATTATATTTTTTATTGAATATATGTGCTATATAAAACATTCACCATCATAGATGAAACAAAAACTCCTTTATAATTATCATTCATTCCGAGAAAAAATTAAGAATTTTATTTCATATAAATATGAAATTGGAGTATAGTGTAATCTCTCTTACATATTTATAATCATGAGATTTTAATTTCAATGAAGACAAAATTATTTAATTTTATTAAATAACCATAAAAATGAATCAATATAATTTGAAAAAACTTATTAATATTAATGAGTATTTTTACTTGGAATAGTTTCATTAGTCTCATTTTTTCACTTAGTGTTTTTTTATATAGAATGGCTATCATGCATACACTTATTAGATTCATATTTATATACGAGGGTTTTGAGATTACACAAAATTATTTTTATGAATTATTATTTTATTTTAATGTTATTCAATTTTATAATTATTCATTATTTGAACATGTTTATAATATTAATATGTGTATAAAAATATATTTCATTTTCAGCAATCTATATTTGGAATGGAAGTTCATATCAATAAGCTAAATTATTTTGTTCAAGTAAGAAGAAAAAAGTTATAAGTAGAGTAAATGCACAAACATTATGAAAAATTATAATTTTATTTATTTTTATATAAAAAATTTACAAAACACATATTTAAATATCTTATTTAAATTTTCAACAGACTTCCATACATTCCCTTGATGATAAAAAAGATGAAATATTTTGGTCGAAAAACGATTTGAGTCAGGTTTTGGGTTCTGAAAACTAGGGCAAAGTCTGATATTGACCTGATAAGAATATTATCCCCTCCTAGTATTAGTCATTATCGATCACCTCCCATGGCTCCCAGATAGTTGATCTGCAAAGTGCTTGAAAGAGCGCTGTTGTGGGCGCCCTTAAATGATTTGTGTAATTTTGGGGTACTTAGGTGCAGCAGAGTGGCTGACCAAGGTCGTCACTCAAAGGAAGAAGTGAATTTAACAACTTATTAATGATATTAAAAATAAAATAGAATAGAATAGAATAAAAACACTACTTTAAAGGATTGGGGTTTGTTATAGTTTATGAATCTAGAAGAAGTTTTCTGGAAAAAATTGTATATTATTTTCTTTTTAGTTTTGAAATGAATTTCGATTAAAATGACACAACAGGAAGATGTTTTTTTAGAAATCTATTTTGAAAGCCGTAATCGGTCTAACTCTACATATTCAATCATTTATTAATCATTATCATTATAATTAGCATTCACTTAATTATGATCCCTTAATTTGTTAAATCCCGAACCCTATGAGAATTATCTTTACCACAAAGATGAAAGTAATTAAACCCTAGTCTAGCTTTGGAACATGCTATCGTAGTACCCTGCTTTGATTGATGTTAAAAGGCTAGATTATGGTCAGTGGTTAATTAAGGCACATCACCACTCTGGAAATAAGGATTAATTGAATTTTTGGATTGTATTTGAACACTACAAATTGATCACGTGTGGTCTTGTATTACCGATTATGATCATGCTCTGACAAATCACACAAATCCCGACCTCGCGCGTTTTGGGTTAATTTTTCAATTGCTCCCATAGTTTCTTATAATTTAAAAAATAAATTAATGGATCATGTTTAGTGAATTATAGTATATCATTTATTCAAAATAAATGAATGAAGATGGTGATAGGTAGATCGATTACCAAAAATAACTACTCTTCCATGGGTGGTGTAGTTATCGTAGACGCGAATTGTATTTGCAACAGTTTAGAATTAGTATAACCCAATCACACTTCTACTCATGAGTTGCAGCCCAAAGAAGAAGATTAATGAACAATAAAAATGGACAAAACAGAGGAAAAAAACGAAATTAAAGAAAAACAAATAAGTTTATTACAAAAACAAAATCATTACAACATTAATGATAAGAAGAAGGCTTCGTCGAAGGGATCCTTGCTTCAAGAGATACCCTTATTAAAATGGTTTTATAATTGGATTGGATCGACTTTTATTCTTCCCTAAACTTCCTAATTCACTTTCCAACCCATCCAAATGAGAAAAACTCCAATTTATAGAGGGAAGGGGGGGAGAGGTTACAAGTTTTTTCAAGTGTGAATGTGGAAATTCGTCCAAATATTTCATTCCAAATATCACAGCCAATTTGACTACAAAAACGCGTGAATTGGTTGGCCTTCCAGCATGATGATTTGTGACACGTCATGTCCCCGAGATTTCCTCAAAATTTGGGCTCAATCCAATCTCGTATGAAGAAGATATGGCCCAAATACAAAACCCATATCTATTCTCCCGAGTCCAGCCCACCATTGGATTAATGGCCCATTTACTCCATCCAAATGCACTCTTTATCTCTAGTGTCCTGAATGAAAGTTATATAACATTAAGCTAGGAACACTGTTACAAAATAATAAGTTCAAATAATAAATATTCAAATATTTATCTTCAAAATACTACAGTACATTTTAAAAGGGAAAACCCAGAATTTTCATCAAATATTCAAATAAATGATCAAATCCCAAATATTTCATAAATGAATATATTTAGCACAATGTAATAAATTATATAATTTATTATCAATAAAATATTCAACAAAATAGTGTTTTATCAACTCCCCCACACTTACCCTTTTACAATCCTGGGCAAAACCTCATGTCATGTAAACATCAATATCAAATAAAAACAAATTTTAAAACACATATCCTTAGGAACCAACAATCACACACCAAGAAAAAAAGATATAATGCCTCCTAAAAATAATTATTTAAAGTTCTCTATTTCTATCACTCAATATATTTCTACTTCATTTATCATCTCAGGCACACAAAACACTTACCTAATATTCATTTTCACTCACCAACAAAATGTTAATTTTTTTAGCAATGTATTTCTCATCCAAACTCATACAAGGGTCACCATAGGCTTGATAAATTCAAAAATCTCCACCCGATGTGAGTTGAGGATGTCTTTTTATCAAGAGGACTTTTTAGGGCTGTTTTGTGGCTTTTGGTTGGTAGGATTTACATGTGAAAAATTCTGAGGCTGAATAAGGAGGGCTTGACTCTTTTTGAAGCAAAATTGCATTAATCTAATTTTCACTTAAATATGGTCTCCTCATTAATCCCCATAGTATCAATTCAGCTCCATCTTCATGAAAATTCATGGAAGGTTTTCACCATTCATCAATTCAGAAAAAAATGTCAATCTTCTCAAACATGATTTTCTTGAAAGCTCCAGATAGGTACAACTTTTTACCTCATTTAGAAGCTCCAGAAAAGGAACAACTTCACTTGTCATGAAAGCTCTAGAAAAGGCATAGCTTTCAATATAATGATTTTCTTCAGCAGAAAACACATATCTTAAAATTTTAATTTTCCACCCAAAGTATCACAGAATGTGGTATCATAACACAAGATAGATTTTCCCACACTTAAGATCAACTAGATTATGCAATTTCACTTCAAGAGTTGGTTGGATAGGGAAAATTTTCCTGTAATGTGGCTAACCTTACAGGCTGTGCATGGATTATAAGGGCCACAAGGACTAAATATTCAAGGTAGGCCATTATAAAACAGGATTCATTGAAATAGGGGCTTTAATAACAAACAAATTCCTCAATCATTTAAACAGAAGTACCTAAAACCCTCAAGTTTTGACGGTAATATATCAAATAATGGTTAAATAAAGCATGGTTTTGTTCTCTCAAAAAGTGAGGTGAATGTAATGAATATGAAAATAACAGTTCAGAAGCCTCATAGGAAAGTGATTTCAAATATATAGACAGTGAGATGTGGCATGGTATTCAAAATTCAGTGTACTTTTCATGAAATTACTAAATATTTGAACTTGAAACAAAGTCATTTCAGAATTCATTTAACCATAGTTTCAAGGGGTAAATTGTTTTACTTATTGATATGAATTTCAAAATTATGATGAGAATCATTTCAGCTCAAAAATTTCAAAAACAAACAAAATTTGAAAAACACACAAATTTTTTGTTTTTTTAAACAGGAAAACAATTGAAATTACTAAACTAAATGGTTCCCTCCCCCCTACCTAAAATATTTCATTTTCCTCAATGTGAACCCATGAGATGATATATGCACATGAAATGAAGAATTTTTAAATAGGATAAATAATATAAAAGTGAAAGGGTTAGGAACGGCCTGATGTTCTCATGTGATGATGGGGTCATGCAATGTGATAAAATCCACTGCATTGGTAGGAAGTCCTTCAATGTATCTATTCAAATGTTTTCCATTAACTGTAAATCTCCTTCCAGTGTTTTCTTCTGTGATCTCCACTGTACCATAAGGAAAAAAATGAGATACAATATAAGGACTTAACCATCTGGAACGCATCTTACGAGGCATCAGCTTCAGTCGTGAACTATAGATAAGGACTTTCTCTCCAACATTAATCTCCCTTTGTTGGATCATTATTTCAAGAGATGCTTTTGATCATTCCTTGTAGAGCCTTGAGTTCTCATATGAAGGCAATCTAATCTCCTCATGCTCTTGAATTTGTAGCTTCCTTTGGATTCTAGCTTGGGCCAAATCCATGTTACATTTCTTTATAGCCCAATAATTCCGATGCTCAACTTCCACGGGGAGATGGCACGCTTTCCCAAAAACAATCCAAAATAGGGATATACCAATGGGTGTCTTGTATGCTATCCTATAATCCCACACTGCATCATCCAAGCGCTTGCTCCGATCTTTCCTATTTGGCTGCTCAGTTTTCTCCAAAATTTGTTTCATCTCAGGATTTGAAACTTCAGCTTGGCCATTTGTTTGGGGGTGGTATGGTGTTGATGTTTTGTTTGTTACCCCATACTTCTGAAGAAGGGAAGCAAGATTCCAATTGCAAAAATGTTTCACTTGGTCATTGATGATAGCCTTTGGTACTCCAAACCTGCAAAAAATTTGTGCCTTCACAAAGTCCACAACAACATGGGAATCATCAGTCCTGATGGCCTTGGCCTCCACCCATTTACTAACATAATCATCAGCAATGAAAATATAAAAAAAATCCAAATGAACTTGGAAAAGGACACATAAAATCAATGCTCCATACATAAAAAATATCACAGAATAGTATGAGTTGTTAGGGCATCTCATGTCTCCTAGATATGTTCCCAGTGTGTTGGCAAGAAGAGAATGACTTACAAAACACATGGTCATCATGGAATAAGCTCGGAAAATATAATCCAGAGTCCAAAACCTTCCTAGCTGTCCGTTGGGGTCCAAAGTTTCCACCACATTCAAGTGTATGACTGAATTGAAAAACAGACTCAAACTCATGATCAGTAACACACCTCATAATAACATGGTCACTACAAATGCGCCATAATTACGGATCATCCCAAACATAAAATCTTGACTCACTCTTTAATTTTTGGACTTGATGTTTCTTTAAATTTGCAGGGATATCAGAGGCAACAAGGTAGTTAACTAAATCTTCATACCAAGGATGCGTACCTGAGATGGAATAAAGATGCTCATCGGGGAAAGTGTCCTGAAGTGGTACCTAGTCCAAGGTGTCATACTCTAGTATGTGAGTAATCCTACTCATGTGGTCCACCACTAAGTTTTCTGACCCCTTCTTGTCCTTTATCTCAATATCAAATTCTGGAAGAAGGAGCATCCATCGAATCAGCCTGGGCTTTGCATCGGGCTTCTTCAAGAGGTACCTCAGAGCTGCATGGTCAGAAAAAACAACTACTTTAGAGCCCAATAAATATGAATGGAATTTATCTAAATCAAATATGTCTACAAGAAACTCCTTTTCCATGTTTGTGTAATTTTATTGGGCTGAATCCAGTGTTCTCAATGCATAGGCAATCACATGTGAACGTCCCTCCACCCTCTGAGATAAGGCAGCTCCAACCGTGATGTTGGAGGCATCACACATAAGCTCAAAAGGAATCTCCAACCGTGGGGGTTGTATGGTAGGTGGAGTGGTCAGATGTTGTTTTATCTCATCAAAGGAATTCATGCAAGAAACATTAAACACAAAATCAGAATCCTTTTGAAGTAATCGTGACATAGGAATAGAAATCTTACTAAAATATTTGATGAAGCACCGATAAAATCTTGCACGCCCTAGGAAAGATCTAACATCACGCACACATGAAGGATAGCGTAAGGATGAAATAATTTCTGTCATAGATTTATCAACTTCAATGCCATGTTCTAGGTCTATATGACCTAAGAAAATTCCCTTTTTGACCATGAAATGTCATTTTTCAAAATTCAAGACCATATTTTTCTCAATACAATGATGCAACACATCATCCAAACTAGAGAGACATTCATCAAATGGGGATCCATAAACTGTAAAATCATCCATAAATACCTCAATGCATTTCTCAATGAAATCTGAGAAAATACTCACCATGCATCTATGGAAGGTACCTGGGGCATTGCAAAGTCCAAATGGCATCCTTCTGTAAGAAAATGTGCCAAAGGGACAGGTGAATGTTGTCTTCTCCTAATCCTCTGGGGCTATAGGAACCTGAAAATATCCATAAAATACATCCAAGAAAGAATAGTGTGTTTTCCCATCTAGTCTCTCAAGCATTTGATTAAAAAATGGGAGGGGGAAATGGTCCTTGCGAGTGGACTGATTTAGATTCCTATAATCAATACACACACGCAAACTATTTTTCACCCTCATTGGAACTAACTCATCTTTCTCATTTTTAACAATAGTAACACCACTCTTCTTAGGCACAACCAGAATAGTACTTACCCACTGAGAATCTGAAACGGGAAAGATTATACCAGCCTCGAGAAATTTCTCAACTTCTTTTTTAACAACTTCCAGGAGGGCGGGATTGAGTCTCCTTTGTGGCTGTCTCACTGGTTTAGCCCTATCCTCCAAGAGAATCCTATGCATGCAAATGGAGGGGCTAATACCTGATATGTCAGCCGAGGTCCACCGAATCTCCCTGATGTTCTCCCTCAAAAAATTCAAAAGATTTTCTTCATTTTAAAAAGGGAGATTGCTAGAAATGATAACATGTAATCTATCACCACTCAATAAGTATGAGTATTTCAGATTTAGTGGCAATGGATTGAGTTCTAATGAAGGAGGGTGTAGTATGGATGGAGACATAGAAGGAACTGAAATATTTGCACAAAGAGCATCAGCATCAGAATAGACATCATCAAAATCAGTGAATAAATCATGAAATTCATCTGTATACTCAACATTCGTGTCATCATCAGAGTACACATGATCAAAATCAAAGTATGATTCCATTTAAAAATCAAATCTAATAGATTCTTTTTCATTAGAAATAGATGTGGAAGTACTCTTAGACATCAAAATAGAACCAATAATCATAATCTCCCTAAGCAATGGACAATCCAATTCCATAGTGTTTTTACATGGTGGTTCAAAATGGGAGATAACAAATATAGAATGATCCTCTGAGGGGTACATCATAGAATCCATAACATTAAATATCACAACTTCATCCCCAAATTCCATGGAAAGTGTACCCTCATTGACATTTATGATAGTTCTTGCAGTTTTGAGGAAGGGACTATCTAATATAATGGGGGCATGAGAAATTACCTGATCATTCTCCTTGTTAAGCATGTAGAAATCTTCTGGAAAGATCATGTCTCTTACCCAGACAAGTACATCCTCAAGGACACCCACTGGATATGCCGTATCTCTATTCGCTAATTGCACCACAACTCATGTCGGCTTCAACTCACCAACCTGTAAGGATGAGAATACAGAGTGGGGAATCACATTTATGGAATATCCTAAATCACAAAGAGAATCAGAGAAGTGAAACTCCCGTACGGTACATGGGATGGTGAATGTCCCTTGATCCTTGATCTTTGTCGGCATTGCTAGAGTTGGTGTAATGAGTGATGACACATTCCTTCCAAGATTGATCCTCTCATTTCTCTTGAGCCCTCTTCGATTGGTACAATGTTCTTTTAAGATTTTGGAATACCTTAGGATTAGTTTGATGGCTTCAAGTAGAGGAATATTGATCTCCACACGCTTGAATGTGTCCAAAATCTCCTTTTGCATTGCTTCTTCAGCCATCATCTTTCTTTGAAAAACCCTGTTTGGAAAAGAAAGGGGTTTAGGAGGAACATCATCAATATTTTTCTTACCTTTATCTTTATCCTTGGATTTCTCATTAATTGTTACGAAATGCGGCTTCTCTGGATTAGAGGTGAATCCTGGTGGAATGGTAGGTACATATGTATCGTTCATTTTCTTCCCACTTCTCAATGTGATGGCACTAACATTCCCCTTTAGATTTTGAGTGGGTTGGGAAGGTAGATTTCATGAATTCTTACTTACAAGTTCATGGAGGGTAGTGGAAATCTGGCTCATTTGAGTCTTCAACTCCCTCAACTCTGAACATTGACTCTTTAGCTCATTCTGTTGATTAAGAAAAATTCTATTCAAAAGGTCATCAATGTTAGAGTCTACCTTATGTTGGAGGTTTCCTTGTTGCTGACTTGTTGATGTTTGAGCTTTGAATCTCCATTGGGGTTGTTGGAAACCATGTTGGTAAGGTGGAGGCTGTTGGAAGTTTGGTTGAAACGGGGGACTTTGTGGTTTCCCAGAGCCATAGCTCGTGTATAATTGATCCTTCCACCCTTTATTGAATGTTGTTGCAAAAGAGTCATACTTCCTTTGGGGATGTGGTTGTTGTTGTTACTGATATGGTCTCCCAGGGAATACTGCTACACAATCATCTGTTTCTTGTAGTTGGGGGAAACAGTCAGTTGGGTGGCTTGTCTCAGTGCAAATGCCACAAGGCCTTGAAGGAGGGGTAGAGATGTATTTTGTTCCAAAGCAATTTTCCCCACCATAATTTTCAATTATTCTAACATGGTATCAATCAAATGACTCTCAAGAGAAGAAGGACTCACCTGATGTACTCTTCTGACATGTGGTGTACCTCGATCACCAAATTGTTGGGAGTTTTGGGCCATCTTGTCTATCAATGCACGTGCAACTACTAGTGTCTTCTCCACCATTGCTCCTCCAGCTACAGCATCAACCATGCTCCTCTCCATGGGTGTGAGTCCTTGGTAGAAGTATTTGATGAGGAGTTTCTCACTGATTTGGTGATGCTGACAACTTACGCACAACATCTTGAATCGCTCCCAGTACTCATACATTAAATCCCCTTGGGCTTACTTGAGCCCTGATATCTCCTTTTGAATGGTTGTGGTCCTTAATGATGTAAAAAATCTTAGTAAGAAATGATGTTTCAAATCATTCCAACATGTTTCATCTTCGGGTTTCAAATAATACATCCAATCTTTTGCAGCTCCATCAAGTGAGAATGGGAATGCTCTTAATTTGATATGATATTCCGAAAAATTTCTTGGTTTTAAAGTTGAGAAAACCCCATAAAATTCCTTAAGGTGTTTGTTAGGATCCTCACCCGATAAGCCATGAAACTTTGGAAGAAGGTGAATTAATCTATATTTCAATTTAATGTCCGATTCGAGATTCGGGTATGCAATACAATTTGGTTGATAGTTAATATCAGGTTCAACCAATTATTGAATGGTTCTATTAAGTTCATTTCCATTATTTCTAGCCATTGGTTCGTCTTTTATGTTTGAATTTGAATTGCTTCAAATTTCAATGTTTCCAAAAGAGAGAAATTCACCAACTGGTTGAATATTGAAACTTCCTGTAGACTTAGAATGTCTGATTTGAGCCCTAAGGAAACGTTCAATCTCAGGGTCAAGATCTAAGAGATCTTTGGGATTAGTTCATGTCATAAATCAAATAAAAATGAAAAGAAATAAAGTGGACTATAGTAAAATAAAAATTAGAAGTTTGAGTTGATGGTCCAAAAAGAAAAGAAGTGGATGAAAAAAATGAAAACATGAGAAAGGGGAAAAATGAAAGAGAGAGGTGAAGAAAAAATAAAATGAAAAATAAAAGAAATACCTCTAAATGGTTGAATAAATTACTTGCCTCCCCATAAATGGAACCAATTTGAAAGTGCGCTGTCGTGGGCTCCCTCAAATGATTAGTGTGGCTTTGGGGTACTTAGGTGCAGTAGAGTGGCTTACCAAGGTCGTCTCTCAAAGGAGGAAGTGAATTTAACAACTTATTAAAGATAATAAAAAAATAAAATAGAATAGAATAAAAACCCTACTTTAAAGGATTGGGGTTTTTTATAGTTTATTAATCTAGAAGAAGTTTTCTGGAAGAAGATTTTATATTTTTTTTAGTTTTTAAATGAATTTCGATTAAAATGACACAACAAGAAGATGTTTTTTTAGAAATCTATTTTAGACGGTGTAATCGAACTAAATCTACCTATTCAATCATTTATTAATCATTATAATTAAAATTATCATTCACTTTATTATAATCCCTTAATTTGTAATATCCCGAACCCTACGAGAATTAACTTTACCACAAAGATGAAATTAATTAAACCCTAGGCTAGCTTCGGAACATGCTATCGTAGAACCCTGATTTGATTGATGTTATAAGGATAGCTTATGGTCAGTGGTAAATTATGGAACATCACCACTCTGGAAATTATGATTAATTGAGTTTAGGGATTTTATTTTAAATCTACATATTGATCCAGTGTGTTCTTGTATTACCGATTAAGATCGCGCTCTCACAATTCACACAAATCCCAACCTCGCGTGTTTTGTGTTAATTGTTCAATTTCTCACTTAGTTTATTATAATTTAAAAACTCAATCAATGGATCATATTTAGTGAATTAAATTAGATCCTTGATTCAAAATAAATGAATGAAGAAGGTGAGAGGTAGATCGATTACTAAAAATAACTACTCTTCTATGGGTGGTGTAGTCATCGTAGAAGCGAATTTCATTTGCAACAGTTTAGAATCGGTATAAACCAATCATGCTTCTACTCTTGAGTCCCAGCCCAAAGAGGAAGATTAATGAAGAATAAAAATGAAAAAAAAGAGGAAAATAGATGAAATTAAAGAAGAACACAGATGTTTATTACACAAACAAAATCAATACAACATGAAGGAGAAGAAGAAGGCTTCGTCGAAGGGATCCATGCTTCAAGAGATACCCTTATTAAAATATTTGGATAATTGGAGCATATCCACTTCTCCTCTTCCCTAAAATTCCCAATGCACGTCCCAACCCCTCAAAATGAGACAAACTCTAATTTATAGAGGGAAGGGGAGGATAGGTTACAAGTGGTTTCAAGTGTGAATGTGGAAATTCGGCCAAATATTTCATTCCCACTTGAACTGACCATTTTACCGCCAAAAAACATGAATTGGCCGGCCGTAAAGTAGGTTGATTTGTACCTTATCATGTCCCCGAGCTTTTCTCAATCTTTGGGCTCAATCCAAGAACTAATGAAGAAGATATGGCCCAAATATAGAACCCATATTTATTCTACCGAGTCCATCCCACCATTGGCTTAATGGACCATTTACTCCATCCAAATGCACTGTTTATCCCTAGTGTCATGAATGAAAGTTGTATAAAATAAATCTAGAACACTTTTTAAAAATATTAAGTTCAAATAATAAATATTAAAATATTTATCTTCAAAATACTACAGTACATTTTAAAAGGGTAAACCTGGAATTTTCATCAAATTTTCAAATGAATGATCTAATCCCAAATATTTCATAAATGAATATATTTAGCACAATGTGAGGAAATTATATCATTTATTATCAATAAAATATTCCAAAAATAGTTTTTTATCAGTTATCTTGTAAATGGAGTTGAGGAAATAGCACTAGATGACGGGAAAATAAGGAAATAGAAGAGTGAAAGAAGTAAGATGATCACTGAAAATTTACCAAAGGCTATGTTAGCTATCAGTCAATCACTTCAATCTGAGGATGGTATTACAATAGAATAATTTTTTGAATCAATTATTTATTTATATGATTCTTTTAGTGCATCCAATGATGATCTTAGTTGTAATTGAGCTGAAGGTTGTGGCGAGGATGTTGTTGATATTTTCTTTAATCCAGATGATGTGTTTAGTGAGGATGTTGTTGATGATGATTAAAATGAAGGCATTTTTTCTATTTTTATTTTGGATGTTGATGTTGGAGATTAGGGAGATATTGATCACCTTCATTTTTGACATAGCATGAAGGAGACATGTCCAATTTTTTAATGACATTAATTGATTTTCTTATAGATATATATGTAAATTTTATTATTTTATATTGAATAAAATTTATTACTAGTTGTTGTTTCGAATATAAATATAGAAAATCCATAATGGATTAAACATATATTGTTGGGTTTAATTGATTTTCAGTTTCATGTATTTTGGGAAGTAAGTGGTGTGGCTACTTCCAAATGTAGGTAGTAGCCATAAGTAATGGTTTATAGAACCATGGGTATAGGTTATTTGATAGGAATAGATATAACCACTATAAATCATGGGTATATAGCTATACCCAAGGATAAACGAATCTATGGGTGTAACAAAATTAATGTTCCTAATACCCACTATTTTATAAAAACTGCTGGTATAGGTCTATTGTATTTCCTTAACTACCCATAGTTCACCAAACCGTTGGTTTGGGCTATACCAACAATTTTGGGGTCTATACTGAATGATTAAAACTATGGTTATTGGTAAATTTTTTAGAAGAGTTAACTACATACTTCTACCCACATTTTCAACATGCGGGGAGTTCCAATTTACTATCCTTCAGATACTTCCCAAAATTCTGTTTGGCCTTCTCTAATTTTTTTTGCTTGAAAACTCATTATTATTCCATTTTTAAACATGATTAATGCTAAATAGTATGGAATAAATATGAGATTTATTCCTTCATGTCCCCCAACATTAAGATATTTGTCATCTATTTGTCAGATGCATCCATTGTTAACATGAGTCCTTCGGTTTCTTATCAGTATATTTCACGAAAGATAAAATCATAGTGAAAAAATTATTAGTTTTTGGAATAATATATTAATAATTCAAAAGGAAGTCTTATTCATTAAAATTTATAATATAATGATACTAAGATGATATAATTCAATCTTAATAAATGTTTTTTACTTTATTTATATACATTATAATGGTTTTTACATGTTCTTTTATGAAAATAATATCAAATTATTTTTTAAAACTAGGTGTGCAACAAGGGGTATTTCAATGCACTAGTTACAGATAGATTCTATCTAAATATAGTGTTTTTATGTGTTATCCATTGGTACATCTGTTCTAGATACACATCCATTTATATTATCTATAGAAGAATGTATTTCATTAGAAACCAATTTGTTATTCATCACTAAAATACCACGATGGTTTCTTATAATTAGAAATATCTTTATAGTTTTTAACAATTTTTTATAATCATAATTTCAAAAAATAACTAAACCATCCTATGAAACCAAATATGTCGACCCTCATTTTCTACAATAAATATTTCACTACATGATAAATTCATTAACATTACAGAGTATATTTTTGGGTTAATTGTCTTGGAAATAGGGAAATAATACCTAAAATGGAAAAGGAATAAACCTTATTCTAATCCTCTTAAATGAAAATGCCACTGGTTTATCCTTTATTACTTCTTATACATCTCAAATCATGGAGACAACCATATAATAAAGGGGTGAGAAGAAATCCCATTAAAGGAATAAATAAAGGAATCAATTATATAGTGATCAAGAAGCATATGAATTTCGCCTGATCGTAGGAATATGAATCTTATAATAATTGAAATTAAATTAATCATATCATCTAAATGTGTATATAAAAATAAATTTATACATTTATAATCATATCACCATGGTTTATAACCAGGTTTTCATTAATCATAATTACTAAGGTTATTCACAACAATATTGTAAAAAATTTGATATATAGAGATTTTTTATTTACCCAATGAATTGTATCACTATTAGAGATGAAGCTGTCACGAACTGTCCTCGGGGCCCGTGCCGTGACTACCCCAAGCCCGCCTTCCATAGGCCAGGGGCTGGCGACTAGCACGAAGGCGTAAATCCCTACAAAAGGGAAGGCATTTCCTTTGAATGTAAACAAGCACCACCGAGTAAGCAAGCGGAAAAGTAAACACTAAGTAAAAACTGTACAAGCTGTGCTGAAAGTAAAAGGGGGCCGGAAATAAAATCCCAACTGTAAAGTACAACTGAAAGGAAAAACAGCAACTGAAAGGAAAAGCTGTAGCATCGAGCCGTCCTTTGGAAGTCCCACTTGAAGGTTGGTTACATATAGCGTTCACAGCTCCTCGGGTCCACCTGACCGCTCCGAGTATGTCCTGCCTAGTGGTCCACCTCCAGGTACCGTCCTGCTCTGCATGCCTCCACCACTATCAGCATTGTCCGTCGTCTGCAACCAACACCACGAAGTGCTGGCATAGCCCGTGCAGGGGTGAGTATAAGCTACTCAGTAGGGACCCCGAGACCCCCGAAGGTATCCCGAAATCCACAAAGGATAATCCACAAGGAAATATAAAATCACGAAGTAACAACCAATACTGCTTAGGTATATTCCCATACATATACCAAAGTCATCAATTCCCGTTCGGCTCCAACGTTCGAGCCCAATCACAACCCAGTCCACACAGGAAAGCAAATGTATACCCACACAGGATAGCACAACACAATCCACAAAGGAGAGTAAACAGTAAATCCACACAGTATAGCTCAACACAATCCACAAAGGAGAGTAAACAGTAAATCCACATAGGATAGCTCAACACAATCCACAAAGAAGAGTAACACAAGAATCAGCTCGCATAGGTATACTTCTTCAAATGACTATAGAGATGATCAGATGTAGCCACTGATTCATCTAATCCGTCAGACCCATAAAGGATCGGAGGGTACTAATCCCCCAAAATGACCCACATAGGATCGATCATGAAGTTGTACCCAATGCTATTGGGAAACCCCTTCTCCATCAAGTACAGTGGTTATGCCGCTACAACCAAGCGCTCCTCCGTCGTGGGTCTACCGCTACGACCAAGCGCTCCCATGTGCCGCTACAACCAAGCGCACCTCTGTCGTGGGTCTTCCTCTACAACCAAGCGCTCCCCTATGCCGCTACAACCAAGCGCACCTCTATCCTGGGTCTGCCGCTACAACCAAGCGCTCCCCTGTGCCGCTACATCCAAGCTCACCTCTGTCGTGGGTCTGCTGCTACAACCAAGCACTCCCCTCTGGGCTATCCGTAACGCACCGAGTCATTCGATCAACAGTCGTCAAATCTCAACCGGCTCTAGGGTTCCGCACACAACATGCTCGTTCCGGGAGGGTCCACTCCATGAGCTAAATGGTTGATGCATCAACTGACATGCAGTCTGGAGTTGATGTATCCCAAGGTGTACCATAGTGGTCACTGCCGAAAACACGGAGGATTCCCGTACTGTTCTCATCATCGTCGTAGTCGAATCCACTGAAGATCTCTGTATAGTCGTCGTCGTCGAAGTCGCATCCAGCACTAGGGTTCCCGCACACAGCAAGCTCGTTCCGGGAGGGTCTGCTCCAGGAGCCGAGAGGCCGATACATCAACTGTCACAAGATCCGAAGTTGATTTATCCAAAAGTTCTGTATCGTCAACAGGAACTCAACGCTGCAGAGGGCGCATCAATCGGACGCCCGGTCTGAGAGTTATTGGTTTTTCCGTCCCAGGGGCCCAGTTGGTTTTTAAGGCAAAACCAACCCGACCATACTCCACCTGCGTCCAAACCTCGGGCGGAGTATGCCAAAAGATCCGTCTCACTTAGGGGAAATCAACAAAGCTGACGGCACGTCAATCGGACATCCGTAGCTCAAGATATGAGCATTTCCGCTCCGAAGGCCCGGTTGGTTTAGTGTACGAACCAACCCGGCCGAACACAAAGTATTCCGAAACCTTGAGTGCGATATACTGAAACGACAGTCTCGATCCACGGATCGTGTTTCCGCTGACGGCGAGTCGTTTGGAGGCCCATAGCTCAAGTTACAAGCATTTAAACGATATAAGTCCGAAGACGGGGGGTCCGGGCCCGGGCCGAGCCGGCCCGACCCCCCCCCCCTCTTGGGTCGACCGAACCGGGTCGACCCAGTCCGGCCCGGCCAGGGCGCGGCCCGGCCAGTCGGCCCGGCCTGGCTCGGCCAGCCCGGCTCGGTTCGGCCGAGCGACGCGGGGGGGGAGCCCCCCCCCCCCCCCCCCGCGTGACACCCCCGCGGCACCCGCGGGGTGTCGCCCAGACAACCGGACGCGGCTGAAGCCGCGTCCTGCGATCGTCTGACCCGCGCGGCGGCGGGTCAGCGGGCGTCGCCGCCTCCGGCTGCCGGCGCCACCGGAGTCGCTCTGGTGGTCCGTTTTCCTTCCTGTATGCGCCGTTGTTCCTCCCGGGATCCGTTCATCACTGCGGAAACATCAAACTTCCGTTGCGGCACGTTCCGTCGTCGCCCGTCAAATCCGCACAACCCCGAAGAACGGCGGAGGGTTTTCGGGCCGTTTTCATTAGGCCCGCACCCTCCGAGTTATATATAAACAACGGGAGAACTTTTATTCCACACAGGAAACAACAATTTTAATAAATTAAAATTGTTCAGAAATCCGGTTCTTTAACTTTTTAAAGAAACATTTACGGGAATATAAAAAGGGGTAATTCCAAAAAATAAAATCCCTACCTCGTAGTCGTCGTCGCAGGCACGTCCTTCGCGGAATTTATAGTCACGGAAGGAGGAGATCGTCGCATTGTCGCAGATGGGTTTCGCGTCATCGCGGAATCCGGCGTTGAGTCGGCGAACTCAACGGACCAAGAAACAACATATTTAATTATAAATAATTAAATCCGTGTTTTTGTCAAAAACCACAAAGGAGAATTAAAGAATCACAAGCACTCACCTCAACAGAAGATCGAAGGATCTTGTCGTGGAGGAAGGAACGTCGCCGAAGAACGTCTTGGATGAAGCGTCGTCAAACTCCGAGTGTGATGGTGTTCTTCGCGTTCTTTGCGTTCTTCATGAAGGAGGATGAAGGCTCAAGAACCTCTGACAAAATCTCTCAACGAGTAATCCTCCAAGAGACTTGTTGGTCTTATTTTATTATAACGCCAGCAAACGAAAAGGTAAGTAACGACCCATCAATTCGTTGTATTAATTCAACGAAAGTAATAGCTCATTTAATTCACGAAGAAAACTGCCCAATTAAATGGTTTGTTAAGAATTTTAAGAAAACACGTCAGTTGACTTTCATAATGACGGGTTTTCACGGGTGCGTTACTTAGCGGAAAGAAACGGCGGGGCTCGTGCGGGCCCCACCTCACAAATATCCTACCAAGACGGTAGGATATTTCTGGATAGCACCCTATCTGTTTTAACTCAGTTTAAGTGGCTTTCAAGTGGCTTCAAGTGGCTTAAGTGAAATAAAATAAAGTTGTCGAAAAAAATTATTTTATTTCTTAACTTTAAGCCCGAAAATTAAAAACCACATCCGAGAAAGCGCAACTTCGGAAGAGGCGTTTCTAAGAAAATACCGGCACTGTGATTTCATCAGTGCCCTCAGAATTCGATTCCGGGCACCGGTTCAAAAGTTAGAAAAACCCGCTCGTCCGTTCACTGAACATACCCGAGCCAAACTTCGGAAAATGATTCCGGGCACACCGGGCCTCGGAATCGGGTGCCGTCAGAAACTGCGTTCTTGTAAAATTCCAAATAAAATTAAGAAAAAAAATTTCCTTGAAATTTATAGGCCTTTACAGAAACTTCATATGAATTAATTAATTTGAGTGAAATTGATCATAATAAATCTTTTCATTAATAACATGTTTATAATATAGAACATCATTAATTTCAAAATAATTACATAGAAATTTTCTTAAAGAAATTAACATAAAATCATTTTAACCGATGAAAATGGAATATGATTTTCATATATATATATATATCCCTAACACAATAATATATATTTACATATATTTCAAAAAACAAAAATGAAGTTTGGGTCTTTAAATTATGAGAATTTCCCATGTATAAAAGTGAAATTTAATGAAATGAATTCAACAGCATTACAATATACATCGTGGATTATGAAAATGTTATAATGGGAGGGAATATAGGTATCCAATTATTAAAAAACTATTATCTAATTATACGTTATAAATATAGTGTAATAATAAAAATAATAGAGCAGGACTGTTAGAAGACACATAATAAGAGTGTACATTAATGAAAATGGAGAAGAAGAGAATCCCCTTACCTTTAAGAGTTTATTCCTAAATAATGGATGGGAATTTTTAGGATAATGGAGACACCTTGGGGAAACCATCAATGATATTTATAGGGGAAAATCTGAATAAATTTGTATATTATCAATTTTTAGTGGAGAACAAAGGGTAAATGGTGGTATTTATACCTGAGGAACGATGGGTTTTAAAGGATTAAATATAGGTTACTTAGATATGTAAGATAAAAACATGCGAGTATAATAATGTAATAAAATATTTATATACCATTAATGATAGTGGGGTATGTATGAATGTTCAAGGCCTAAAAACTGAACCAAACATTTAATTTAATCAAATTAATGCTTATATTCTAAAAATGACTTTTATTTCCAAAATTCAATTTTTTCTTCATAAAAATGTAATGTATAAATTTATAAATTAATTCCAAAATTTATAATTTCATTTTTATAAATATTAAATTAAATTTTTATTAAATAAATCTATTCATAGATTTTGGAATAATTTTTCCATTACATTTATATTATAAAATCATAGTTCTAATAAAGTGATAATTTTTAGTTTTTCAATAAAAAAATATTTTCAGAAAATTACCAAAAAATTACCATATTCTAATTTTGAAAAAATGAGTCCAAAAAAGAAGTTTGTTTTATCAAAATTATTCTCTATGTATGAGAATTTTAATTTTAAAATAAATAGTTATTTTAATGAAAATTAACAATTTAATTGAAAAATCAACACTCCGAATATTAAAAAGGATACATTTGGATTCATCAAAATATAATATCATTTAAAAATAATTTTATAATATTATTTCATGAATTATGTTTTTATTTAATACTTAAAAATAAATGATATATTAATAGAATGTGTTTGTAATCTCTTAAAATATAATAATTTTCATTATATAATTAAATAATCCCAATGTTCATATAAATAATTTACATAACCTATAAATATAATAATAAACTATTTTACTTAGTAATGGTTATATTTTCAATAAACTGTATTAGTTGAAAAACCTAAATTCTGATGATCTTATTTCCCTATAAATAAACCATAATTCTTACTATTGATTATTCATTTTGATTTCAATCAAGGTTCAATGTAGTTTTCAAAATGAATATTGAATTACCAACTCCATTCATATTTTATATAGCACTGTTCATGGGTGGGGTGATTCTATGAGATCGAGGTGACTCAATTTTTTATATTTTACATTATTTCTTATTTTTTAGTCCTCCCATTATAATATATGGTTAATAATAAGAATTATATTATAATGAATGTACTTTTATTAAATAAAGGAGGAATGTGTGGTTAATTTTATAGAATGTGTTTTCTATCGTATTGTTTTACTTGGTTGTAAAAAATCATCAAAAAATATGATGTAAAAATTTATCAAGAAATATATAATCCAATATATTTAATTTTATTATAAAAGATAATAAAATTTTATTGAGATTCAAGAGACCCATTAATAAAAGAAGAACATTTTTTGGTCATTATATGAACCGTGTGGAGATACCTCTTATATATGATGTACTCACAACCTAAATTTTCCTATAAAATTTTTCACCTCCAGAAAAAACTGTTAAAAATTAAATAAAGACAAAGAGTCATTAAAACACTTAAGTAAATCACAATGATGATTCCTCACAACATTATAATGGAAACATTTCAACCCTCATGATATAAGGTACTTCATGCAACTCAACCCCAAGGATCCAATATGCACCCATAATCTAGAACATTGGCCCAATATTCACTTCCATTGAGCATTATATCTGCAACTCATAATTTTTATCTCAACATCCCATTAAATCTGAGAAAGATATTTACGAAATCCTCCTTTCATGGAAAGGCCTCTTCCTATAACTTATGTCCAATCCTCACCACTTCCCATGACTTCATCTAAAAGTCAATAATGGGTCTCTGAATATTCGGACACATGGTGGAATGAAATTATTATGCCTGATCTACTTCAAATGATAAGAAATATGAAAACTGAACTACTAGGTCTATAAAATGATTCACATATTTGTGAAAATTTATCTTTCTATAACTATATATTCATAGAATAATTAAAGTTGATATCCATATTTATATGATAACTGAAATCCTTCATGATAATTTAATGAACATATGGAAAAGGAATCCCATTATGGTCTCCATGGTTCATCTTCCAGGATCATGAAGACACCATCCAAAAAAAGACAATCTCTAGAGTGACTCATAATCATTCCAAACTCCTCTCCAACAACATGGAATCATTAATATATTCCAAAAATTACATATAATCATGGTTAAATGACTCCACAAGGAGCATTGGTGCTTCCTGCAATAGAAATGTCAGTAAAGCATCATCTAAATATTAATTTCCCCCCTTCTTCATGAAATGTATCAGTAATGTTTTTATGGAATAAATATATAGTTTGATAATAAAAAACCAAGTTACCATATGTCAAATTAATCTCAAAAAAACATGGAGAATGTCATATCATGTATGACCACATATATGACCCATCATTACCATTATTCACACACGTCTATTCCACATCAAAACCACATAATCACAACCCTAACAATGAGAATAAAAAAATACCATATCTGAAATAATATAAAAACCATCCCAATACTATTACTATCATGATCGTAGTTTATCCACCTTATCACCACAATATCCTTCTATATAATACTCATTCATCACCATCACACACATTCTACAGCTGTCATAATATAAAAATAATTTACGGGATATCAAAAGAAGTTTTAAAAAATACATTTTAAGAAAATTTATCGAATAATAATCAATTAATTCATATGTTAGTAAAACATGAATCTATAATAGAACTATATTATCAACACATAATATAGGCAATGATTAAAAATCTAGTATAAAATATAAAACACTAGAATTTGAAATAATGTATCATAGGGAACATATATAATAATCATATTCATTTATTCTTACATTGTAAAGAATCATATTACATATATCGCATTAATTTTTGACTAATATCATAACATTATTCTTTAAACTACTATAGGAATTCATATATATCTCTTTCATTATTCACACGTAAATATTTATGTAACGATTATTTAATTGCATAAAAAAATCTAATAATGAACTAAAACACATCATTCAAAGCATATACATGTCAATAAAAAACATTTCATATAGAGTAAAATCATCACTTAAATTTTTATAAATTAATAATTTATAAAAACAAAAATATATCACACATGTTATTCGATATGGAATCATAATTATAACATGATTTTTAATCAAATGAACTCATAATTATAGGTAGTATTTAACTATAATAAAATTCCCAAATCTTTATTTTGGCTTTATAGAAGAAATCAATTTTAATTTTAAGAAGCATTATAATTTCAAACATCTTGTAGAAACATTTCATTCAAAACCCTTTAATATAATTAATTAACTAATAGTGAAATGAATAATTAGAAATGTTTATATAAAAAGGTTTGAATGGGAAAAATTATTTGTGAACATAATTCATATTGAAGGAAAAAGTAACGTAAATTCCTAAGATGATTATATTGTTTCTTTAATTAACATTCATAAAAACTAAAGGTATAAGATAAACATAGAATACTATTGAAATAAAGTATCTAATAATTTAATTAAATTACATGAATTCATGATTAAATCCAATATTAATAAAAAAATTAAAATACATGTAACATAATTATAGAGTCTTATTCATGTTATTATTGTATAAAATAAATTAAAGGGATATTCATAATTTAATACCAATGTATTAACATATAATATAACCTATGAAAATGATTCATTAACCCTTCTTAAATATTTATACTCCACAATCAATGTATTTCCAGCTAATAATTATTATTACACTATTTAGGTCATTACATTAGATCATAAGTGGACTTTAATACCTATGTCCTAGTTAGTATCACTTAAATAAATATCATTATAGTTTTACATGTCATCTTCTGCCTACCATACCCATAAAATATTCCCCTCCACATAACCTTAAAAAAATCCTTATAATATATAAACCATGATATATTATAACATTGTTTCTTGTGACTCCCACATTGAAACACCTCCTAGGTGGATAGTAGATATTATATTGACCTATGAAACCTAAATCCAAATGATCAGAGGTATAAGACTATTACCATGTCTATTTATCACAATTAATGGATAAATTTCCCAATTAAGACATAGTATAATATAACGACTCCACTAATCGAATTCATATATATATATATATATATAACATTTAACATTACCTAATCCCAGGTATCACTACTTGAAAGAATCACAATGGAACCAATGAACAGGCAAGACTGATCTATTATGCTCTACTCAAGCTACTTTAACAATAAAAACCCCATTCTTCCTCAGTCTATCCTATAAAACTACTCAAGAAACACTATAGTGGGTTGATAAAACATTATTACCTAGTATGATCATATTTCAAAATCAAATCAATATCCGTATAATTTTATTTCTTAAATACATGTGTATAATTATGTAAGTAAAATCTAGATATAAGAGTAAGGCTAAGTAATCATTCATTATTAAAGGTAAACACAATTACAACTTCCAACTGATTCACTTGAAACCACAATATCAATTGAAAATTCCATTATAATAATTAAATAACCACATAATCCTCATGACCAAACCCCTTATATTCATATGGACATATAAAATTCATAGTCATTAATCATTAATGAAAATATAATTATTGATAAGATAAAAGAATAAGGTCCTTGAAAATTACCACCACTCTTACCTATCAACTTAGAGGCCATTCGAACTCAAACTATTAATGAGATATAAGGATAACCCACACCAATAAACAAAAAATATGAGAATGATTAAAAATTATTATACATGTCAACACACTTTTCTATCCCACCACCAGGTCAGCATACTCAATGATCATCACCATATCCACTATTATAGAGCCATAAAATCATTATATGTTCACATAAAACATTCCATGAGCCCCTAAAATCCATATATATATATATATATAACATCCTATTACCCTATTATAGGTAATCTTTGAAAATAGTTTTTTTTATCTTCAATTTTGTTGTGTACTTTAGGCCTTTTGAGAAAGGAGAGATTATGGCCAAAAAAATGAATTAAGGTTTAGGGATGTATGTTTGTTTAGAGTAAATGATTTCCATGTATAAATGTTACAGTTGGAGTTGTATTGTTGTTTATGGATTGTTTCACGGAGAGTGAAAGATGTTCCATGGATGTTATGCTTATAACATATGATATCATGACAGTAGTTTTCAATGGTATTACAAATTTTTAGTATAGCTACACCATGAAGGTCCAGCTACAACATAGAGGCATTAGTGAGAATGTTTTGGTGCTACTAACAATTTAGTCGTGGTTGTGGCATGATTCATGGGATACTCTATAGACATACCTTGAGTTAAGTAGATCTAGGTGATTTATTTAAGAGGAAAGATGTACAGGATCTTCTACAAAATGGTCATGGGGGCTACACTGTGGTATAGATCATTCTAGACTTTTCTCCATTTCAATATGTTATGCGGCATGGTCCCTATTTTTATAAAATCTTATTCCCTATGTTACATTTTATAAACTCTTTCCCTCCAAATATACCCTCATTTAGATTCATTAATCTTTATGGCTCCAATGATACCTTTTCACCACATAGAACTCCATTCATTATGATGTAATCTATAGTGTAAGAGATTGATTTCACTTCTGTAAGGGATACATCATCGATTTGAAATCATCTATATATTCTTCTCTCCTCCTTAGAGAGTGATAGATCATCTTGTTCTCATTGGATATAGTCTACTATTTGATGAAGCATCATTCTACTTTGGTATTCTGAATCTTCTTTGCCTATGATCCCATCACTGTCCTAGTTGTGGGTGTTACATTGGTTTCATGATAAAGGAAGGTGTTTTCTTATTTCTTAGTCAAAACATGTGGATTTTTTTCGGGATTTATTGAAACATCACCTAAAAATAATTTTATATGATTTAAATTAAACTTCATATGATGTATAATTTAAATAGAACGTGTTTGTGAAAAAATACACTATTTTAGGTTGTTTTATAAGATGTAGTGTTTTGAGAAATGATGGCTTATAATGGAAAATTGATTGGTAAAATGATTTACCATTATTTTAGAAAATTTGATCAAAATTAAATATTACAATAATGGCATGAATTTCATGAATACAAATAAATTTTCATTAAATTGAATTGTTATGTTGAAAACTAAAACTGAGAAATTGAAATGTGAAGGACATAATAACTTGAAATGATTGATTTTCCAATGTTGGATTGATTGTTTGATTCGAATCAAATTTAGACCATGTATTTAGTAGTAATAAATAGTGGAACACTAGCCCATGAACCTGTAAAACTAGATTGATAATTAAAACACTAACATAATCATAATCAAATGTGATTTTATCTTCAAATGGGTGTTATTTCCTAAAGGCCGAAGTCGATGGACATGTACTCAAATTGAAAAAAGATCCCCGAAGGCCTTATTAATTGGTTTATCATTATGTTTTATCTTGGAATATGTGGTGTATTTTGATGAGGTATCATTTGGGTATTATTTTCCCACTTCCATCAGGTACATCTCCATTGGGAGTGTTGATAATATTAACTTTTGTAGTTTATATTTCATTTATTTTATTATATAGATCATTACCTTGTGTTTCTTGTATCAAATCTAGTAATGGATTCCAACCCATGGGGATCAGGAATGCCCTTCGGGATATTTTAGTGCTAGATCATGTGTCAGGGTACTTGAGTATCTCTTGTGGTTCATGGAAAATTAGTATCAAATATGCGGTTAGGTATTGAACATTTCCTTAAAATTAGTATGCAATTAGGTTGTCTTTTAGAAATGAGGATGTTTGGATGGGACATAAGAGGTAGTTGTGAGAGAGTTCTTGAAAAACTCTAATCATAATGAGCCTTAAGTCACCATGGGTGTTTGGGGATGGTGTCTTGTGGACTGTTATGATATAATCTAATAGTTTTCCTAACTTCTGATCTGATTATAATGAATTTTAAATCATTAATTTTACATTATATAATAGATATTGGTTTTACTTTTATTTGAGTTGATGATATAGTTATTCTTCTCATGATTTTAGATTTATTTTTTGATGTTTCATAAAATCATGTCTCCAAGAAGATGTTTGAATTGGACATAAGAGGACAGATATGGTGAATGGTAGTATAATAATTATACAGTTGACCTGGATATTAGTTAGATAGTGGTGCATTTTATCGATGATTTTGGATAGGTTAATGGACCTATTTTCTTTCAATCTCTAGTTGAGAAACCATAAATGAGTGAGTCTAGAGATATTGATGAGGGTTTTCAAAATCAAAAAATGAAAATAATTCCATGGTTTTAATGATCCTTAAAAATTGTGGATTGGTTGAATAATATTGAACTACATTTTTGAGATCTTGGAAATACATGATTCGATTAATTTGAAATGTGATAACTTCAAGATTGAAGGACATAACATGATATTATAGTATTAAATGTTGATGATAAAGAAGAATGATGTTCTTGAGTGAAATAAATTAGGGTTATTTTGATTGATAAGTTCTCTCTATAGTCTATAATTTTTTTAAAATCTATGTATTTTATCAACCTTTATCTAGGTGACCAGACTGTGACTCTAAATATAAAATACATTGTAGAGCATGTTCAATTTTTGTGAGAGGGTATAACAAATGAAAATATTAACGATTGAGGGTTAAGGACTGGCCTTCGAGCAATTTATGATCAATTTTCTTCTTTCTAAAGATCACTGTATATGTTTATGTTCTATATAGATATTTGATTATGGAAATATACTTGGCTATAAAGTAAGGGGTGGAGGGAGTTTCTTTATCTCATAGTGCTTGTATTGAGAGTAACATTAAGGTAAAAAGGTAGTATGATGATTATATTGGTTTCTCTCAATACCATGGGTCATCTAAAACTCCTGTAGTGCCCATGATAGACCCGTTGAATTACATTCAATGAGGAAAGATTGGGAATTCTTGTCATTTTGGAACTGAGGTACCCAAGATCATTAGTTTCTATGGTCGCTCATGACACTTGTAGATGTTCATTCAATTATTTTCTTCTCTATGGAATGGAAATGGATCATAATAACCTAAAATTATTTTGGTTAAATAATATGATTTAATAGAAAATGGATTCTTGAAATGGGTATCTGAAATGAATCTTCTTCACAAAGTGGAAGAGTCTCCGGAGGAATCTGATGTGGGTCCAGTGATTGTGAGAAGTACCATCACTATAGATTCATTATAAGTGACTACTTTATTTGAAACCTGTCCATATCATTCATGTATATCAACCTATATTGTGAACCTTCTATGTATTCCTATGGATATTTTTCTTATATGATGGATATTACTAAGCCCCTTGGATTGACGAGAGTGAAGGGTCTTCTATGACCTTTTTCTACATTCCCTTTATCAATGTCTTAGATTAACCTGAATTTTATGCTTCTAGACATACTTCCTCATGATGTCATTTTTAGGATGGATTGATTTATATATCATAAGGCCTAGATTGTCTATTATCCTTATTGAGTATCCACCACTCTGCTTGATGGGGTGTGTCGTTCCCCTAAAGGATAATGGGACCTAAGGTATATTAGGGATGAACCATTTTTATAGATCTGAGAATGGTGATAATGGTTTTTTAATTTTACATGGAGTGACAATACATTATTTATAATGTCACATGAGTTTTAATCAGGTTTTTTGATGTTTTTTAATTATTATTTATTTGGTCTTCCATTAGTAAGATAGTGGGAGTTTCCTATTGATTTATAACCTTGTACGCAACCAATGTCTACAATATCTTATTATATGGCTTCAAAAAAGTTAAATTAATTATTGGATGATTTTTCTAGAGGATAGTTTTTTATTCCCATGTGTTTCAACATAGATTTTGTATATTATATTGGTGATGAAATATGTTGAGACACATTTCATAAGTGTTTATTACTAAAAAATATATTGATTTAGGGTGAAGAAAAATTATCGACCTTCATAAATCAATTATCTATTTTATCGCCATAAAGGTGGAAAGTGGATTTCAAATATTGATATTTGACTTGGTTGCCATATTTTGAGAATAAATGATTCTGACATTTAGAAGATAGACTTCAAGATTATCTTTATCCATTATGAGTATATTGTTATTCAATTTGGTGTAACCAATGTTCCTATAGTTTTAATTGAATAGGTTAATTGGATATTTCATGAGTACGTTGACTCGTTCATGGTGTAATTTTTGGATAATATCCTATATTACCCTAAAACCTACAAGGACCATGTATTTCATTTGAGATTAGTTCTATAAAACTTTGAAAATCATCAATCTTAATCTAAGTTAATGAAATATAATTTATAGATTCGATAAGTGAATTTATTAGGAATCATATAGTTGAAGCATAGTTTTTTAGTTGATCCTAGGAAAGAGGAATATATTAATACATGGGGACACAACATAATGTTTTCAACAATTAGATCTTATAGGGAATGTGAGGATATTGCCATTGATTTTTCAAATATTTCTCAATGTTAGATTTCACGATAACAACTCACACTCATAAAGGAATAATGTTCATTATGACAGGAAATGTCAGAATTATTTTGATGATACGAAGTTTTGAGTTCTTCACCAGTGTTGACAATACAATAGATCAGGTAGGGCTATGTGGTCATTATTAACACATCATTTTTGGTTTTAGGATAAATTATTAAATAGGATAATCATGTGGTAGTGTATGGTTCCAGACATCAAAGGCTACACAAAAAAACATTCCAAACCAAAATATGGACGGAACTGCTATGATAAATGTTGTTAGGAGTTGGAGAAATTACCATTTTAATGAATATAATACCATCTATTTAAAAAAACCAGGAGTTATATTTTCACTCCAGAATATTTGAATCTTCATCAAAGGCAACTATCTTTCGATTTCAACATTTATTACACCCCATGTAAGGGGATTTTTGTTCCTAATGATTTTAGTAGGAAACATTTGACCTAGGTCATAATGAATCATCAAAACAGTGGAATCTATGGGATCTCATTGCTCAGGTTTATTTATGTGTTTAGGAAAATGAGTTTGTGGTTGTTTTGGAGGTTTTTTAGTTAACCTCAAATATCCCCATGATGATTTATCGAGAGAAGAAGTTTGATATTGAATTATATAGAATTAGGGTATCTCTATAGGATTGTGAGACCATTGTTGAATCGTTTTAATATCTATGGTGAATCATATGTTTCTAGAACTAAAATGTGATTACTTTTCCTACGATAAAAGATATAGTGAGAGATTTTCATAGCTCCCTATGGGATGTTCACTAGAGATTAACGATGTTGTTTTGTGATATGAAAATTCAATTCTGGTTGAAAGGTATGAGATGATCCATTGATTACATTGATTCTCAATTTTTTACATGCTATTAGGTTGAAGCAATACATTAGAGACCTTCTGGTTAGCTTTAGACGCTTCTCATTCCAACATTAATATGGGATGAAGTTTATATGGACTTTGTGGTCAGGATATAATGTACCCATAAGGAAAACATCATGATTTGGGTAGTGATTGATAGGATAACAAAATAAACTCACTTTATATCCACATGAGATATAACCAAATTTTAGGACTTGGGATATCCCTATATGAAGAATATTATTAGATTTCATAGAGTCAAATCTACAATAGACTCTGATATAGATCCACATTTTACTTTTTTCTTATTTAGAGGATTCAAATTGGCCATGTGATTCTATATATGTTTGAGAATAGTATATCATCAAAATAAGGATATTCAGACAATGTGAGCTATGCATATAATTGGTTACATGCTATATGAAGGGGTTTTAGTCTTTTGTTTAGCTTAGGATGAAATTTTGGGATTCATTGAGTTTTCCAACAACAACAATTTTCATTATACTATCAAAATATATAATTTTGAAGAATTTTATGTCTATACTAATATATTTTCATTGTTTTGGTCTGATATTAGAGATGGTAGTTTGTTTGGAAGATTTTGTTCCATGATAAGACAACAAGGATTCACATGAGTCATTAAAAAAATTGACAAAAAAATGATGGTATAAATATATTTTTGATCATTATCAGTGATCATTGTAGTTTTCTATTATTTACCAGGTGTTTTTTTGGATTTTATCTTTAGTTGATTCATCGATTACTTACAAAAAATATAATTCTTACACCACATTTTGTGGGTCATTCAGAGTTTGTTGAGTGAGTGTGGAAATTGGCTATTTTATGGAAATTCCACCACAGTTTAATTTGATCAAAAAATTCATTCTTATATCATAGATTTAGATGTATATATCTAACCGTCCACAAGTTCTGAGCTGAGATGTTCTTTATTATGAGCCATATTTTCTTATGAAAAAGCATCCAATTAGGATTGTGGACTCTATGAAAATGTTTCTTCCTAAGAAGATGATGACTATGGTTATTGTGTTATGGAAGAATTGTTTTTATTCACATTGAGACATGGTAGAGGTAATTAAATGATAAACGAGTACTGGAACCATATCATTGACATGGAATCTTATTGACATAATTTCTTGGGATAGAAAGTGTTCATGTGGGGGAGACTGTAACATCTCGTCACCTTCAATTTTTTTCTTTTTTAATCATGTTTCCTGTTCACTTTTATGAGAAGTGATTAAGGTATTTCATGCATGGTTATATTATTTTATGGAAAATTACATAATTTATAGGATTTTTTTGGTATTTAATAGAGTTTGGTTATAATGATTTCATCAAGAGTGACATTATGGTGTATGTTGGTCATCATGGAGGCTTAAATCAACAGTATAGACCATTGACATATAGAGTAGTAATGATTTAGATATATATTTGAGGATACTTCCAATTTTGGCATAGCTATAATGTGAAGGTCTTGCTGCGACATGGAGGTCCTATTGAGTGATATGTGCTGAAAATACCTATTTTGGGAATATATTCTATGTGTTTTATTGGATACACCATAGAATTGTCCATGGTGAGTAGATCAAGGCGTGGTTTGTTACATTATCTCAAGTGGCTAGTTGACCAGGAGGTGCTATAACGTGATCTAGGGTGGTTGTTCAATGGTATGATTGTTTCAATCCTTTCTATGTCATGGATACGGGGCTGTAGCATGATATATTCTTTTACAGACATAAATCTATTGAGATCTATTTTATAAACTCCTCCAACTCAATCCTCATTCAAATTTGTGGATCTTTAGAGATCCCGAGGGATCATTGCAATCTATTGAATTCCATTATTCTCATATCAATACATTGATGTAAAAATTGGATTCCTCTTCAATAATGGATATATACACGATTATAAATCCTACGTATCTTATTCCTTATTCTATAGAGAGTGACATATCATCATTTTTTCAATGGAGCTAATAATTTTTTTCATTAACCTTGATTCGACGCTTTTTTTATAGTATACTAATCCTATGATATAGTTGGTGTTACCATTATGGGTGTTGTTTGAAATTTTTTAAAATTGTATGTGCTTCCATAATTTTTCTTGTATACAATTGAATCAGGGTTTTTTTATTCAAATTCCATTTAAAAATGATTTTCTATTTCTAAATTATAGATTATTTGATATATAATTTCAAGGGAATCTGTTTGTGATGTAAACCCTTATTTTTTGTTGTTTTGCGAGATGGAACACTTTTTGAGACCCAACAATGATTTATAACTCACACTTGGCATTTTCCACTATGTTTTTATGGATTTTATTATGTCAAGTACAAGAAAAAATGAAAATCTCCACCTGAAGGTGGGGGATGATTTTTCTCCTTAGGATTAAACGTGATGAATGTGACAGATGGATATGTCATACATATATTTCATGGGTTTATCATTGATTTTTATCATGGAATATGTTGTTTATTTTGATGATGTATAATTTGGATATGGTTTTAACAATTTCATTCTTGTACATCTCCCTTTGTAGTGTTGAGAATATTGTCATGTGTTGTTTATCTACATATGTTTTAGAGAATAAATCATTCCCTCATTTTTCATGTGTTATTCTTGTATCTATTCAACAAAACATGGGGATCAAGAAATCAAATTAGGTTATGTTATTTCCGGCTCAGGTATCAAGGTATAGGGGTATCCAAAATGGTTCTTAAAAAGAAAACTCCTACATAGATGATCCAAGAAGCACATCAATTTTAATGTAAATATATATGTAATAAAATCATTATGACTATGATAAATGAGAATTTATTAATCATGAAATGTAATATTCAATGTAATTGAAAGAATTTATATATTAAAGGATATGAGATTCAAGGAAACACCATCACCAACATTGATGTATTATCTTGATTAGTTTTCATAGTAATTACATAATCCATTATTTATTTATAATTAGTCCCCTTTTCATTTAATATTATTTTAATAGTTCATTATTAAGATATCCCACTAAATTAATTATTCATTATTAATCAAATTAATAATTTAAACCCAAATATTTGATCCAAATGTCACTTACATAATTCCATCATCACGCAGCCTTTAGAAATATTTTATCATTAAATGTATTAACAACATTTCAATAAGCATTTTGGTTACAAATTCATTTTTTATATTAATTTTAGAAGTAAATTAATTTATTTATTCCAATTATATTTTCATTAAGATAATTTAATCCTTTAACCAGGATATAAAATATCTATGAATTATAATTCAAATGTAAATATCTATTTCTATGTCAAACCCAAATCTATACCTTTAACTAGTTGACTCTCCAAGACCACAGAACATTTCATACACTAAGTGGTATCCCCACTCAAATACTAACGCTAATCCATCTTAATCTCATCTCATAATGTTTCAATGAAACACCCAAAACACATATTTCTTCCATGATAGAAAGTCAAAAAACCCACTTTCTAAACATAAAAATAGTTACAACATTGATAAAATCACTAGTACAACTGATATATAGGAATTATTCCCCCCTATAAAAACTAAGGTTAACGATGTAACTCTAGGAGAAGAGAATAACATACTATGTAGAGACCCCTCAATAGAAAATTAATAGCACTCCCTTATATCCCCTATATGTTGAGACCATTCCAATATTACCTATTAGGATACAAAGGAATGAAATAATCATTAAAATTAAAATGAATAAATAGTATATAATACAAGGAAATAGATTATATGGTGCAATGATTCTTTTAAACCTCAGAGACTACTCAACCCAATAATATCTGTAAAACAATACATTAACCATTATTTGATGGTAGATCTATGTTAAATCACCATTCTATAATTATTTTCAAAGGGTATTTATATAAGTCTAACATTAATTTTAGATTCCACATGCTCATTTTCATGTCCATAATACACTTATAGTCCACCACAAAATTAAATATCAATGTAAAAAAATACTCATAAGATCATCAAATCATATCAATCATGTAATAATAAGTCATTAAGTCATCATGACCACCTTTCCACCTCAGGTTCATAAAATAATTCAATTATAAAAAAATAAATTATTGATAAATGTCACATTGGAACATTAAAATGAAATAATAATACAAAATTTAAATAAATAAAGATATAAATCACAACCCTGAATTAATAATCAATCTCAAGAAATGAAAATGATGAATCATATAGTATACCCTCCCCCAAATGAAGCCCAAAATACCATAAAAAGAGAAGGGAGTTAATAAAAAATATATAATATATACTAACCCCAAAATGGACTACACAATAATATCAACTTGATGGATATGTTGATAATATAACTCATAACTAAATATCTACCTGTCCCCCATAACCAACCAACAATCAGGATGAGAGTATCATAAATCACTATTTCTATAGTCATTTTTTGGAAGGTTGATTATTGAATGGTTGATGTTTTATATATAGTCCTTGATTATATTATTCAATGGGTATGTTTAAAACAAGATAATTTTGGAAGCTCTATGATCTTATTGAATGGGTATAATAATAAATAGGGAATGTTTATAATTCCAGTAATTCAAATCATATGTTCTTAAAATCAAAGTGTCCCTGGTTTATTAAGTTGACATAGATGAATCTATAATATATATTGTAACATATAATTTCCAAATATTGGAGGTATATCATAAATCCCATGCCTCAAGGAAGACAAAAAACTCAAAATCAAATGAACTGAAATTGACCATAATGAAATCCATAAGAAAAATTCCTTAACTAATTATGTCACATTAATAAACAAAACCTCATCCATAATAATTTGAAACTAAGAACTAAAACTGACCTTTCCAAATTAGAATAAATAATAATAATAATAATAATAATAAAGGATAATGGATGATAAATAAAAATAAAATCAAAGGAGGATTCAAAATATTGAAAAGAGAAGGTCGAGCAGAATAAATGTATAACCAAAATATTCAAGAAGAGGCCCTAAAAAAAATATGGATCAATAGAAAATATCAATCTATTTACAAGAAAATAGGGTGACCATATATATAGGAAACCCTTATTGTCCTCCACCATGGCATGGATAATTCATCGATGGTCATGGTGTTTATTGTAAAAGATAGAATCTAAATCCTATCTCATTGACAAAGATATCTCCTCACTTTTCCTAGTTATTGATTCACTTATTTAAAATATAATTGACCTAAACCACAATATTTTGGTACCCAACAAGTTTTTGGACACCTAAACCACATCTCTCTTCAAAATCCCAAAACAGAATTAATGAATTTCCCCCACTATTTACATCATGTAACATCTAAAACAATTAATTTAAAAAGCTAGTTCATTATTTCCATGCATCGAAACATGACCTATCCTCTACCAAAAAACTAAGACAACTTTAAAATGGATGATTCGTCCTTTTTTATTTCCAATAACGAAATTATCTATGTTTAATCCCAAAAACAAGGCTATTTCTCCCCATTGGTTATCCAAGAACCAAAACATCCAAACCCAATGGCCATAGAACCAAAATGGACTTCACCATGGCTTCCACCACATGCATCTTAGACCATATATAACTAAAAATAAATTATAGTCCTTTTAAAGACCTATAAACACCCTCTAAAAATCACTAAAAACCACAACATGTAAATGAAGGTTTACAATGAAAACCTAAACCTATAGTTATTAGTGTTTACAATCATTGGATAAATAGTTATTTATTTAATAAATATTTAATTAATTTTAATATATCAACATATCATAACTAAAAATAAATTATTTCAAGGGGACAAAATGTATTTGGAGTTCCAAAAATGTGTCCAAATATTTTTGTATTGAAAACCACAAGGTTAAATTTTCCATTTTAATCTATTTAATGGATATTACCTAGGAAAAAAAAGTAAGTATCACTTGTGAAAAAATTCAGGCATCTACAGATAATATCCTCCTTATTATATCCTCGATCTACCAATATATACCTATATTTGATAATTATATTGGATTTCTAAATCTTGTACTAGAAAATATATTCAGTTTAAATAATTTATTTATCTTCTGGAGGATAAAATAATTCATATTCCACATTCCACATGAATTAATTAATCTTTACTTGCTTATATATAAACCAATTCTATCCTTTTAATTCTACTTCAACATAATTTAGTGAAAACTATGAGATAAATATAGAATGTCCATAAAAAATTTATTACATTATTCTTATTTTTTACTGTTGATTCATAATATATAATTAATATATTAATTGGATGATATTTTTGTGTCACAAGCATTTTGTTTTCTTTCGGTTAGTGGTCCCTCTTAACAGTTGGATTTAGTTTGTATAACTAACTTCCATTAGGTTTAAAATATCTAAATATCATATCTTCTAAATCAGTATCATTATACTATATCACCGTAGATTTATCCTTTCGATCTATCTCATTAAAGATGAAATGAATTGATTATTAAAATATCATAATCTACTTTTTTATATACCACAATAAAATTTAAATTGGTTATAATTACCTAAAAATTTACCTTCATAGTTGTTGGAATCAATCATATCAGAATTTTCATTGATATCAATGTTGAAATGTTTTCATCCAAACATAATAACAAATAAATCATTTCATTTTGTTAAACTCTATAACTCATATGGTATTTTCTTAATAATCATCCTAGTTAGAATATGATTTGAAAAGTAACATTTCATGTTAATAAGATATGTCAATGAATTACTTTGTAATACATACTAACTCAGTATACTACATCCCATTTTATGAACAGTCTTATTATTTCTCTCTACTAATCTATTTTTTATAATCATGGGTACTAAGAAATTATTAGACTAAATATTTCTATGTCAAAACCTCTCAAGAAAACATTTCTTGAATTCTACTCATTGATCAATTCAAAATGATTTTATTATGTAGCCATTCTTATTATATAAAAGATTATAGTAGGAAAAAAACTAGGCAATATTTAACATTGGGGATCTGGAAAATATACCACCATAAATATGATTTAGTTATAAAAAATTAAAAATTAATATTTATTTTCTGTAATAATAAGAGTCTATGTTTGTTCAAAAATGACAATATTATGCAACTGATGTGGTCTTTTGGTGTTCATTGTTTTCATTCTCCCAAGATACAACATGTGATGTTTTCCCTTTATATGTGGATCCATAACATAATTCGGGTACACATTTATTTTAGATATTATAGTACTCTATAATATTGATACAAAATGTAATGTATTAAAAAATTAACCCAATCATCACACTCAATATAATATTACATTTCTGAAAAATGTTCAAACACATTATATATTGTACAAGTAGTTTAAAAGGGTTTATGTCATAAATATTATCCTTCGTTCATGAATGAACCAAAACAGAATCATGTTTAATAATAATGAAATTATCAAATTGAAACATAAAATTCATTCAACAATTTCTTAATTAAAAAAAATTATGTAAATTACCTTTTAATACTTCAAATAGTATAAATTTATTTATAATAGATGGATCTCATAAATAATCCTCCTCAAATAAATTTACATTATCTTTGGAGTTTTTATAAAAACCCTTAATCCAGTACCCCAGAGTCTATGTTTACATTATTAAATTAGCCTATGAAAAAGTGATAAAATCTAAAATGACATAATATTTTAGCAGTCTTGGTAAACTAGATACATTCTTAAATCTCAAATTACATTTGTAATAAAAAAACATAGTGAATGTAAAAAAATCATCCTTGAACTCCTTCAAAGATTAATAATTTATATCCTTATAAATGGATAATAATAAATGTGGGATCAATTGATCTGTAAGGGAATGTTAATAGTATAATATATCATAAAAAAATAAAGCATAATAAATAATAAAAATTTAATAACTGAGAACACATTCCACTTACTTGAAAATGGAAAATAATATGATAGGAATAAATAATGGTCAAAAAATTTCATATAAATAACCAAATTGGATTAAAATACATCCTTTGATAGCATAGCTATTAAAATAGCCAAATAGAAATTAATTATTAATCTCATGATCATGGAATTCATAATGTTGGACAAATTAAACACTTCGTTCATGCTTCATGACAAGAAATCTACATAAATTGGGAAGGCATCGACCAAATACCCAACATGTTTTGTCTCATGAGACGTATCAATGAATCAAAAGGAAATTTAATTCTAATACCTAATTATTACTTAATAATTTCAATGAATTAATAATGTGAATAATCAAAACAACCTAATCAATATTCCTTGTCAATCAATAACATTCAATATCGGAAGAACTATCATATGATATGTCAATATCTCACAAATAAAAATGATTAGAATCCATTTTGAGAATGAATATGAATATTATGATTACAATATATATCAGTTTATTATATTTAAATTAAATAAATTTTGTCTTTTATGAATATAAATATAATAAAAAAATAATTAAAAATATTCTTGGGGAAAAAAACTTTTTACATTGAAAATCAAGACTCAAAAATAAAAATTATAGAATAATTTGAAAAAAAAAATCATTGGATTATACCATTGAAAAATGTAATGTAATATTTCAATCATTTACTGGCCTTTCTGGTAGGAAATTATATTCATTTCATATACATCAAAAAAATTATTTTATCATTTTTACTAAAAAGTCAAAAGTACCACACTCATAAAATGATAAGAATATTACATTTAAAACCTTTTCAAAAAAATGTAATTATGTGTATAAATGAGTTCAAAACACTATAATATAATGAAAAAATAGTTGAAAATATTTTTGAAAACATGTACATTGAAGAAAATGTATTTTCAACTGAAAAGAGAAATAATGGTCATTTTTCATTAGAAAAATTCATTCAGACCCCTGAGTACTTAGAGAGAGGAAAATGAAATTGAAACATGTATTCCCTAGAAATAATCATAGTATAAAAAAATTCATGTAATTATAGTTATATTTTTCAAGAAATTTCATTATTTGAAACTTAATAATAAGTATTCATAGAAAATAATTTCATTATAACATAAAACCCTTAACATATTGGTAACATTTATATATTTAACCACTATGAAATAGATAACATTATATGTTCTTTAAATAGAATTAATATAAATTTAATCATTACGTATCATATGAAATTTGTAGTATTTACACCAAATTAATGTAATAAGTGGTGAATGAGATATTTGTCTTATAGAAACAAAAGTGAGACGACAAACCCTTACCCCATGTCAGACCTACTATATAGGTGATGGGGATTTACATTATAATAAATTTAAATTTACTGTAATTATATACAAAAATCAATTTTATATTTATAATATCATATATTATCCACTTATAATATTTTAACATTGATTTATTTGTAATTCCTTAGTAAAATCATCATTTTTAGGTGATAACAATCTAAATTTTCAAGTATGTTGCAGGTCAGATGGCTTGTTACTAATACCTTGATAATTATTCCCTAATCCCTAGAATTATAATTATGATATATATATAATATATATTCATTATAAACATATTTATAATCATCATTGAAATTTATGTATTGAAAAATGAATTAAATCATTCATTGAAACTATTAGGCCTTTGTACGAATGAATGTTGTTTTCACTTTTCAATGGATGGAATGAAATGACGAAAAATAATAATTCAACATTATTGAATCATTAATATATCATATATATTCAATACGTATATCATTATTATCATCCATGTAATGAAAAAAATAAAAACATATCACATCACTTCCTGGAGGTGGGTGACCACACATATGCACAAGCGACGTCATTAGTTTCAAAAATATTTGAAGGTAAAAAGGTAGATAAGGTATATTAATTAAAAAAATAATGTAGGAAACAAAATATTTTTTTATTATTTAAATCAAAATACGCATCCAAGAAAATTGGGGATGAAATACGAATTACATCACTATGTGGAGACGATAAGTCGTATGTACACATTCGAGATGTTTTTTCATTTCATATGATGGAAAAGGGATAAAAAATGGTCATCAAATAATAATTATAACATATTAAGATATTCATAATACTGGATTTACTATTTTAATCTGGTTAAAATTAATTTAGAGTATATATAAGGGGAATGAAATTTGAAAGAGTCATGAAAGAGGATTACCGCTTCTTCAATAGAAATATTTTTAATTACATTTAATGTTAATAAGGAATGGTGATTAAAGTAGAATAGAACCTCTAATTAGTGTATAGATAAGCATTTAATATAAACTAGAGGTGGGGTTTTTGTCTATGTGGATCTATGTGGTGGGAATAATGGAGAGAAAGGAGTGTCCTTTTATAATTGATGGAAATTACCCACATAGAATTTCTAAAATAGTTAAAATATAATTAAGTAATTATCAGTAAAATTATTTACAAATTTATATATATTTTAATAATAAGAGGATAGGGTCTAAATTTAATCATAAAATGAAATTTATATCGGGATTTCTATCATTTGAAACCGTATCTTTTTGTTTAACCCATTCATTAACCGATTTTATCCTTAACTACTGTAATGACTTTTCCCATATAAGAAGGTTATAATATTACTTATAAGTTGAAAATTAGCCCATTAATATTAAATGGCCGCCATTTTTGACCATATATCGCTCTAATTTTCCATTTTCAAAATTATTGGATTTTTAAATAATTTAATAAATTATTATTTTTCATAAAATTCCATTAATCTAATTTTTTACACTATTTATTTACATGGACATTAAAGTCTTAAATATTGTTATGGAATTATAATAAAATCATTCAAAACATCCCTAACATGTTATATTTATCTATAAAATACATGGGTAAAAATAATTCACTAATATTATGTTAATTTAAATATTTTTAAAATGAATTAATTTATTTTTATATTAGATGAATGTATATTGTGACAATATTTTGTATGAATTTAAGATTATTATTAAATCACTAAAAATTATATATAAGTTACTATGATACAAAATATATATCTTTAAAATGAACATTTTTCACTGAACATGACAACTTTTTATCATAATGTAAAAAATTGAATGCTATTACAATTAAGAAAGTGACACTTTTAAATTATCATTATTTAAATTACTATAAATATAACTATCAAGGAATCTGTAATGTCTTGAAAAATTTATGGATATTTTTTTTATTAAAGTCTTTGGAATATTATGAGTCATCTGTTTTTAACGGCGCCTGATTCCAAGGCCCGGTGTTCCCAAAATCATTTTATGAATTTTGATCAGGTATGTTCAGTAAACGTACGTGCAAGTTTTTCTATCATTCGAACTGGTGCTCAAAATTGAAATCTGAGGACACCGACGAACTCACAGCACTATTATTCACCTAAGGGGACCTTTTACCAGAGTTTCATTTGGTTGGGATTAGAAGTTAAATTTTGGGGACTCATAATAAATTCAACAAATGGTTGTGTTACACTATTTATTTATTTGGTGGTTATTATCTCCAAAGGGAGGTTGATGGTGGGGCCCACCCCCACATAACCTCCCATGGGAGGATAATGTGTGTGGGTCCCACACTAACATCAACTCTTCAACTTCCCTTAAACTCTTCGAAAACCCCCTTAATACCACCTCTACTATTTTATTTTAAACTCTCCACATTCCACCCTCCTCTCATGAATGTGCCAACACACTTTCATTTATTGAATAATTAATTTTGGATCCTTAAATTTTTGAATTAATTTTAAAACCATTTGAGGATAAATTACTAGACTAAGATATTATTTTGGGTTGGCACTTGTTGTGTTGGGAGACCTTTCAGAGAATAGGAAAGGGAGATTTCTTCCCATGAAGAATGATGTACTCTCTCGATGAAGAACGTAGAGAACGCTCCACAACTCGAAGAACGTGAAGAAACTTCTCCTATCACCTTCATCCAAGGAAAGAAAGAAGGCGACACCACAAAAAATCCAACCTAACTTCCACTTCTTCTGATGTTGACGGAACAACAACGTCATCCGCGACGCCGATTTTCGTTACAATGACAACGCACCTTGAATCGAGGTAGGGGTTGTGAACAATTTTAATTGAATAAAATTGTACCTCATTCTTAATTGTATATCTTGGATTACCTTCGGCCTATTTTTATTGTCTAACACAGAGGGCGCGGGCCGAACCAACACGACCCATCGACCCTCCATTGGTTCTTGAATATCTTGGTTGCGGCGACCGGAGAAGGTGGCGACTAGAGGCGGTGGTGTCTGGAGGCGGTGGTCGCGCACTATCCGCATGGAGGAAACCACGGCCCGTGGTGCAGGCCGCTTGGGTGAAGAGAACCTGCTAGACACATCTGGCGGGGTGGGAGGATAGCAGCACCTCCTTGGTGCCGCACTGCAGGAAGAATACGGCCTGTTATGCAGGCTGCCTTGCAGGGCGAAACGGCCGGCCAGAAGACCGCGGTGCCTCTTGGCACCCCACTTCGGAGGAACCACGGGCAGCGCTGGGCGAGCCTCTTTGGCGGGCAAACCAGCCGGCCACCTGCCTTCTGGGTAGAAGAAACCAAGGCACCATGCAGTGCCATGTGGATGAGACAGCGGGCAGCTCGCACTAGAAAAACTTGCCAGATTCAGCAATCTGGGCAGGGGTGGGGGCACCACTCGACTCTGCCATTACAAGAAGTTGGGGGGGGGGATTCTCCGATCATCCAGTTGTTCGAGCCGCGGCTGGCCACCTGCCGCATGGGCCAGGCCACCCTCGCATAGGCTGGTCCACCCTCGCGTGGGCTAGGCTACAACCTTCTGGTGGGGCGGTGCCCCACTGGGCCGGGCCGACCCCCCATCCGATTTGGACCCACCGAAATAGGTCGAGCCGACCCACCATCCCACTAGGCTTGAAGGGCCTGGCTCATTTCACTTAAACATGAATAAATTCATAATCGTGCGTCCAATCGACACGCCATCTACGGCACTGGAATCCTCGTGACGAGACAGTCCTTTTTCAATACATTAAGTGGGGTTTTCAAAACTTTGGAAAATAGATTGTTTTGGAATGAGCATAATTCCAACCGAGCCCCTGGAACGGAAAAGCTAATAACTCTCAGACCGGGTGTCCGATTGACGCTCCATCTATCAAGTTGGGTTCCTTTTGATGAGATGGAACTTCGAGATGCATCAACATTGGACTTTGTGATAGTTTATGTATCGAACCCTTTGCTCGAGGAGCAAACACTCCCGGAATCCAGCGTGCTGTGTGCGGGAACCCTAGAGCTGGTTGCGACTGCGACGACTACTATACTAGAATCCTCCATGGGTTCGACTACGATGACTACTATACAGGGATCCTCCGTGGGTTTGACAGCGATGACTACTCTACTAGGATCCTCTGTGGGTTCGATAGCGATGACTACTGTTCTTGTTTCTTGTGTGGGTCCGACAGTTTAACCTATGTACTTTTATCCTGTGTGGGTATGACAGAGTAGCTCGTCTTGTATCCTATGTGGGTTTGATTGCTTTGCTGGTCGTGTATCCTATGTGGGTCTAACAGCTTAGCTGGTCTTGTATCATGTGTGGGTCTGACATCTTAGATGAATCGGTGACTACATATGATCATATCTATCGCTATACAAAAGATGTACACATGTGTGAGGTGATTCTTGAAATTCAATCATTTTCATCAATGTGGTTGAATTTACATCCTGTGTGGACAAGGTTGTGCTCTGGATCGAGAGTTGGAGCCAAACTATGATTGATAAATTAGATATATGTATGATCATATACCTATGTAGGTTGGGTTGATACATCGTGATTGTATATATCTTCTGTGGTTTATCCTCCATGGATTTTGGGAGACCATCGGGAGTCTCAGGGTCCCCACTGAGTATCATTATAGTCACCCATGCACGGGCAATGCCCGAACTTCATTTTGTTGGATGAAGATGATGGACAGTGCTGATGGAGGCCTAGAGCGCCACGGCTGGACGATACCTGGAGGTGGACCTTTTGATGAGTCGGTGTACAGTGGAGACAGATGGATGTGGGTGCTGAGGTGGCTGTCTCTACCTACCCTTCTTGTAGGAATCCTCAGAGGAAAATCTAGGAGCTTCTCTTTACATTCATATGTTCATCCCTTACTTGTACTTGTTGTTCATTTGGGTTTATATAGTGGCCCATTTACTTTCTAGCACACTCTTTTGTATTTAGTTTACTTAGTGTTTACTACATGTTGCGTACTCTGTTGTATTTGTTTACTTTCTTAAAAGAAATTCCATCCCAGCATAGGGATTTATGATTTTGTTGCTAGTATCCAGCCCCTGGCCTATGGAAGGAGGGCTTGGGGTAGTCACGGCACGGGCCCCGAGGATGCGTCGTGGCAAATTGGCATCAGAGGATTTGGTTCTACCACAGAACTCAGGACTCTGATCATTATTTCTGGGAAGCAATAGTGTTAAGAGTATTGAGTGTGGTTTTTAGTCTAGGGAATCTAGTGTCAGTGTGGCGGCCGATGTATCCATACACAAGGACCCTAACCACTTATTTCTGACCCAGTGCACTAAAAAAATAATTGCGTGTGTGTTTCCTTTGACAAGTTTTCTATGTGATTAATTTGTGTTAGCTCACCAGGTATAATGTTTGACCATGGTTCACCTATTTATTTTTAGTATTTCCCCACAAAGGCAGCCAGATAGGGTTCCGAGTAACATACAAGATGGTAGCCCACCAAGCGACGAGGCCTCGGTGCAGGGCCCCATCACAGTGGAGGCACCAGCGGTACCACTACCCGTTGGTCCACCAATACCACCAGTCCCAGTAGAAGAGGGTGAAAACCATCTGATTGTGTTGCTTGAGTTCCAGCGATCGAATCCACCCAGGTTCCGGGGAGAGATGGGCCCACAGGCAGCTGAGGATTGGCATGAGGCTATCGTCAGAGTTTTCAGATTGGTAGGGAAACCAGCCGATTTCATGGTGATCGTTCTGCGAGTCTCCTGAATGCAGCGATAGGCAGATGGTGGAGCTTCATGCTCAAGGTGCATGAAGAGGCATCATTACTCTGGACAATCTTCAAGAGTCTCTTCCGCTCAGAGTTTTTTCCAGCCACCCTTCGTGCGGTGTGGATTCAGGAGTTACTTCATCTGCATGAGGGCAACATGACAGTAGCTCAGTACTCAGCGAGGATCACCGACCTCTCACGCTACTCCACAGATATGGTATGAGACTCTTTCTTCAGGGACCAGGCCTTTGAGTAGGGACTTAGGCATGATATCAGGGCTTCTACAATTCCCCTCAGCATCCCTACGTAGGCAGGGGTGCTGAGAGATCCCTTCTATTGTAGAGTTTTCTCGTTGAGCAGTCACCAGTGGCAAGACCCACCATAGGATGCCATGTAGTAGAGTCTTATACAGATGGAAGTAGACAGTGGACGCAGAGGTCTAAGCGGACCAAGCCATCAGGTGGGAGACCTCAGGATACAAGTTCGGTTGTGCAGGGAACAAGAAATAGAGCTAGCCTTACAAGGAGTAGGCAGGGCTATGCATGTGGTGGGCAGGGCCACATGGCTCGTGAATACCCGGCCTACCTTGCAAACAAGAAACAAACAATAGAGGGACCTCCCAGGCAGAGGCATAGGTTTGATTGTGGTGGTCCGCCGGGAGCAGGCAGACATGGTAGAGGAGCTGTCTAAGCAGAGGGTGGTGGACAACATTTTGAGGCACTACAACCACAACCACCATGAAGGTCTACCCCACCATAGCGAACCGGAAGAAAGAGGCAGGCTTAGCTCCAGGCAGTTGAGGCCTACGACCACGGAACACCTGAGATGATTTGAGGTATTATCTCTGTCTTATTCTCCCTTGATGTAGTACTTATAGATAGAGGTGCGAGTCATTATTTTATTGCCTCTACCTTTGTTCGGAGCATGGAGATTTTGATGGAGATATTGTCTTGATACTTATGACTAGTGAATCCTATGGGAGAAGACTCAATGATTACACACTGGTGCTGGCAGTTTTAGCTTGCTCTAGGAGGCGAGAGCATTGGATGGGATCTTCTTGTAGTGGCTTCGAGGCCTTATGACTTCATCTTGGGTATGTACTGCTATCCACGGTTCATACTGAGATTGACTATATTAGGTTCAAGGTGTAGTTTATCAGCACATATGGGACCAGGTTCACCTTCACCGGTGAGAAGGGAGTCTTTTCAGTGTAGGATGGACTTACGCAGAGGAGGGGGCAGCTGATCAGACATCTATTGGCTAGTCTCATCCTTGAAGTGGTTGATGTGCAGAGTCCGAGTTTTCCTGTAGTGGGGGATCAGTACGCGGATGTTATCACTGATGAAGTTCTAGGACTACCTCCTAATATAGAGGTATACTCTTACATTGACCTATACCCTGGTACAACACCGATATCTACTTCAGTATATCAGACGGCTCCCGCAGAGCTTTTTGGGCTATGGGTGCAACTGGAGGACTTGCTGGGGAAAAGATTTATCTGACCCAGTGTTTCCCCCTCGGCATCCCCAATTTTTCTCTCCATGAAGGCATATGGGATCTTGATACTATGTTTCGACTACCGTCTCTTGAAACAAGTGACCGTGAAGAACAAGTACCCTATCTCAAGGATAGACGACCTCTTTGATCAGCACAAGGGAGGACAATGGTTCTTGAAGATAGACCTCGGATCAGGCTATCACCAACTCAAATATCGAGAAGAGGATGTGAAGAAGACAACCTTCAAGTGTCAGTATGGACACTATGAGTTCTTGGTTATTCCCTTTGACGTAACCAACATACCAGTAGTGTTTATGAGTCTCATGAACAGGATCTTCCAGTCATACCTCGATCGTTTTGTCATAGTCTTCATTGATGACATACTGATTTACTTGACTACTGAGGAGGAGCATGCCTACCATTTGTTGGTGGTACTAGATACACTCTGAGAGCACTGGTTTAATGGTATGCTCTCAAAGTTCCAGTTTTGGATTCGAGAGTTTCACTTTTAGGGACACATCATCCCGGAGGATGTAGTTGCAGTGGACCTAGTGATAATCGAGTCAGTACTTTCTTGGGACCTACCTAGAAGTGTGACGTAGGTTTAGAGTTATCTGAGACTGGCTGGGTACTATCGGAGATTTGTGACGGACTTCTCCAAAGATGCAGCGCCTCTTTAATCTTTGATGAAGAAGGGGAAACCCTTCGTGTGGTTAGAAAGATTCCAGAAGAGCATTCAGGAGCTGAGGCAGAGATTGACTTCTGCTCCCATTTTGAGGCTACCAGTGGAGGGCGTTGGGTATGTAGTATACTACGATGCATCAGGGACTGGACTTGGGTGTGTACTGATGTTGGAGTGAGTAGTGATCACATATGGTTCATGGCTGTTGAGACAGAACGAGCAGAACTATGCTACCCATGACCTGGATTTAGAAGAATTAGTTTTTTCCTTGAAGATGTGGCAGCACTATTTGATTGGTGAACGCTTTACAGTATACTATGAAAACTATAGTCTCAGGTACATTTTCTCATAGATGTACCTGAACCTGAGACCATGGTGATGGATTGAGTTCCATTAGGACATTGAATTTGAGATAGTCTATACTCATGGGAATGGGAACATTGTAGCAGATGTTGTCGGCAAGAGACCAGGCATACAACTACTAGGAGAGGCGACGGAGCAGCTAGCCGCATTATAGATATATTTTATGGATAGAGATAGATAAGCCTTCATATATTCTCTTACAGTAACTCCTCCACTACTTTAGCAGGTCAGGGAGTCACAGCGTGGGGATGTTGACTGTGAGACGTGACATGCTTAGATAACCTTAGGATAGGCAGCTGATGGATTTTTTTAAGGTGGAGAATATGTCACCCTCTTCAGAGGAAATACCGTGGTACCAGTTGCATTACAGGAGGAATTTCTGAGGCATTTTCACACATACCCTCTAGAGGTACATCTAGGAAGGGCGAAGATGTATCAGGACCTCAGACGATATCACTGGTGGCCGAGTATGAAGAAAGAAGTAACAGAGTTTGTCTCTCGATTCCTCACATGTCAGCAAGTGAAGGCGGAGCACCAGGTTATAGCAGGCTTGGTTCAGCCCTTTGAGGTTCCAGAGTGGATGTGGGACAGTATATTCATGGATTTCGTGACGGGGATTCCAAATACATCCAGAGGACATGACTCTATCAGGGTGATTGTCGATCGACTCACCATGTTAGTTCACATCCGACCGATCAGAGAGCAGGTCTCAGTAGAGAGCATGGGACAACTCTACGTTTATGATATCGTAAGGCTTCATGGTTTTCCATTGACTATCATCTCTGATCGAGATGGTTGTTTCACTTCCCAGATATAGAAGGGTTTACAGGAGGCTTTCGGTGCACAACTTTGCTTGAGCACCACCTACCACCCTCAGACGGATGGTCAGACTGAGAGGACCATTCAGACTCTCGAGGACATGCTCCGTGAATGTGTTCTTGACAACGGTCGCAGTTGGGAGGATCACTTCCCCTTGGTGGAGTTTTCATATAACAACAGCTACCACTCCACAATCGGGATAAAACCTTTTGAGGCATTGTATGACCGACCTTGCAGATCACATCTGCGCTGGACTGACCCAGGGGAGTCAACACTTGTAGGACCAGAGATGGTGCAAGCTATGATGGAGAATTTATAGATCATACAAGATCGTATGAAGACTGCACAAAGAAGATAGAAGTCTTGTGCTGATAGGAGACAGAGAACACTAGAGTTCAAGGATGGGGACCATGTCTTTCTATGGGTCTCACCTCAACAGGGTCTACAGAGATTTGGCCGATGTGGAAAGTTATCTCAACGTTTTATCGGTCCATTCTAAGTCCTCGATAGAGTAGGCAAGGTGGCTTACTACCTAGACCTTCCACCACAGTTGCATCGGTTACATGACGTCTTCCACAAATCTCAGCTGAGGAGATACGTGCACGACCCGTCTCACATCATAGACCACGTTGAGCTGGACATTGATGACATGGTGACGTTCATGGAGGACCCAGTAGAGATTGAGGATTGACAGGATCAGGTCCTAGGTGGATGGTCAATTTCTATGGTGTGTGTTTGCTGGCAGCATGGGAACCTCCAAGAGAGCACATAGGAGCAGGAGGCTCAGATGCATTCTCAGTACCACCATTAGTTTCCCTAGTGTGTATTGTATAATTATGTGGATGTAAAGCACTAATGTGCGAGTAATGTAAAGACCCGGAAATTTCATGGAAATTTTTTTCCCAAATTCTTTTGAATTTTACGAGTCCGCGGTTTTTGGCGGTGCCTAATTCTAAGGCCCGGTGTGACCTGAATCATTTTCTGATGTTTTGTTCGAGTACATCCAGTAAATGTACATGCGAGTTTTTCTATATTTTGAACCGATGTTCGGAATTGAAATATGATGACACCGACGAACTCACAGCACCTGTATTCGCCTAAGGGGACATTTACCGCAGTTGCGATTGGTTGGGAGAAGATGTTATATTTTGGAGATTCATAATAAATTAAATAAATTGTTGTGTTACAAAATTTATTTAGTTGGTGGTTATTATCTCCAATGGGAAGTTGATGGTTGGGCCCACCCCCACATAACTTCTATTGGGAGGATATTGTGTGTGGGTCCCACATGAACATCAACTCTTCACCTTCCATTAAACTCCGTGAAACCCCCCTCAACCCCACCTCTCCTCTCTTATATTAAATTCTCAACATTCCATCCTCCTCTCATGAATCTGCCAACACACTTTCATTTCATTAAAAATTAATTTTTGCTCCTCTGATTTTTGAATAAATTTGAAAATCATGTGAGGATAAAATAATAGCCTAACCTATTTTTTTGCGTTGTCACTTATTGTGTTCGGAGAGTATTGGTATAATTGGAATGTGAGAGTTCTTCCCACGATGAACAACATACTCTCTCGACGAATAATGCAGAGAACACTCCAAGACTCGAAGAACATGATGCAACTTCTCCTATCAGCTTCAAACGGGGCAAGAAAGAAGGTGACACCACAAAGAACTCTACCTAACTTCCTCTTCCTCCGACGTTGATGGAACAACACCGTCATCCGTGACACCGACTTTTGTGACAATGAAAACACACCTTGAATCGAGGTAGGGGGTTTTGATCATTTTTAATTGAATAAAATTTTACCAAGTTCTTCAATGAATATTTTGGATTTTCTTCAGCCTATTGTTATCTCCTAACGTAGAGGGTGCGGGTAGAATGGACACGGCCCAATAACCCACCGTTGGTTCTTGAATATCTTTGCGGCGGCGACTGGAGGTGGTGGCGACTGGAGGTGGTGGTTTCTGGAAGCAGTGGCCGCGTGGAGGAAACCACGACCAGTGGTGTGGGCCACTCGGGCGAAGCAAACCGGCCCGCCGTAGCCGGCCGAGCTGGAGGACCAGGACACCTCCTTGGCGCCACACTGCGGGAAGAAAACAGCTCGTTATGTGGGACACTTTGCAGGTCAAACCAGTCGGCGACCTTCCGACAGGCAAGAAGACCGAGGCACCTCTTGGAACCACGTTGCAGAAGAACCGCAACACGCGTTGGGCGGGTCGCATTGGTAGAAAAACTGGTCGGCCACCTACCGGCTGGGTGGAAGAAATCGCGGCACCAAGCGGCACTACATTGAGGATACAGTGGGATGCTCATGCCAGAAAAACTGGCCTAATTTGGTCAGCCGAGCAAGATAGGCGGCTCCGCTCGGTGCCATAGTTACATGAAACTAGGGGGACCGCGCCCCACACTCCGCTTGGCCTGCTGGCCGAGCCGCGGCCGGCCACTAGGGCGGCACACCTGCCGCACAGGCTGGGCTTCCCCAGCATGGGCCAGGCCACCCTCTTGCTGACCGGGACACAGCCACCGGGCTCTGCCGTGCCCCACCGGGCCGGGCTGACCCCCCAGGCGGGTCAGACCCACTGATCTGGGTCTGGCCGACCCGCCAGCCCACTGGGCCTGACATGCCGGGTTTGTTTCACTTAAACTTGAATAACTTCTAGAAAATGTGTTCAATTGGCGCACCATCTATAGGACTAGGATCCTCGTGATGAAATGGTGCTTTTTCAAGACTCTAAGTGATTTTTGGACAACATTGGAAATCGGTCGGGTTTGGAATGAGCATAATTTCAACAGGGCCCCTGCAATGGAAAAGCCAATAACTCTACGACCGGTTTTCTCATTGATGTGCCGTATATTACATTGGGTTCCTTTTGATGAGACAGAACTTTGAGATACATATACTTTGGAATACATTATAGTTGATTTATCGACCCCTTTTCTTAAAGGGCGGACCCTCCCAGAATTGAGCGTGTTGTGTTCGGGAACCCTAGAGATGGCTGCGACTGTGACGACTACTATACTAGAATCCCTTGTGGGTTCGATAGTAACGACTACTGTACTTTGATCCTCCTTGGGTTCGACAATGACGACTACAGTACTGGGAAACTCCGTGGGTTCGACAGTGATGAATACTACTCTTGTATCCTATGTGGGTCTGGCAGTTTGACCTCTGTACTTGTATACTGTGTGGGTCCGACAGAGTAGTTGGTCTTGTATCCTGTGTGGGTCCGCCAGCTTAGCTGGTCTTGTATCCTGTGTGGGTCCGACAACATAGATGAATCAGTGACTACATCTGATCATCTCTATTGTTATACGAAATATGTATACCTGCGTGAGATGAGTCTTGACATTCAATAATTATCATCGATGTTATTGACACTACTTCCTATGTGGACTGGGTTATGCTTGGGCTCAAGAGTTGGATCCGAACTAAGAATGATAACTTAGGTATATCTATGGGAATATACCTAAGTAGGTTTGTTTGGTACTTTTTGATCATATCTATCATCTATGGTTTATCCTTCATGAATTATGGGAGACCTTTGGGAGTCTCAGGGTCCCTACTGAGTATATTTATACTCACCCCTGTAGAGGCAATGCTCGCACTTCATTGTGTTTGATGCAGATGACGGACATCGCTGACGGAGGCCGAGAGCACCAAGACTGGAAAGTACGTAGAGGTGGAACATACGATGAGTTGGTGTATGGTGGAGACTGATAGACGTGGGTGCTGATGTGGCTTTCTATACCTACCCTTTAGGTAGGAATCCCCGGAGGACCATCCAAGAGATGCTCTTTACTTTCAATAATTTTCCCCTTACATGTAGTTGTTGTTCAGTTGAGTTTGTATATTGGCCCATTTACTTTCCAGCACATTATTTTTTATTCATTTTTAGTGGTTACAACCTATTGCATACTCTGTTGTGTTCGATTACTTTCATAAAAGCAATGCCTTCCCAGCTTAGGGAATTATTCCTTTGGTGTTAGTCGCCAGACCCTGGCTTATGGAAGGCGAGCTTGTGGTAGTCACGACAAGAGCCCTGAGGATGGGTCATGATAGAAAAATGGAGCTAAATTTACATATATTTTAATTTTGGAATTAAATGTTACAATTTATCCCATAAAATTAAATTAATGCAAGTGTTGGGTTAATTTTGAGACCTTATCTCATAGTTTCAACTATGTTTTCACCCATTTTAGGAAAACCAAGGTGAAAAATAATAACCATCCTTATTATTCCTAGAAAAGGTAACTATTTAAATATTTTGGACCTATTGATACCAAATATGGATTCAATTATTTTATATTATATTTCTATAATTGGATGAAATTAATTTATGATAATGATTCTAAACACAACGAAATACAGGTTTTTTTAGAAAAATTCATCCTTAAGTATCGTAATGTTTAAAAAAAATTAAACCATAAAAATGGTTAAAATGATCGCAACTATTTTATAATTTTCATAATAAAACAAATTTTACATTTTTATATTTTTACAAAAATAAAATAAATTTCTTAATTCTTGAATCAAGCATAAATTCCTAAATTAAAATTAATAACTTTCACAATTGACTAGAAAAACAATGTTTTCAAAATAAAATCCACAAATTTATCTCTAATATAAATTTTTATAATTATAAAATAAATTAAATTATTTTTATGAAATAAAATTTCCAAAATTACAAAAATTAATTATATGATTCCTTCAAAAATGTAATAAAACCCATTATCGTAAAAAACATAATTTTGATGAATTAAATGACATTTATAAAAAATTGGGTTCATATTTCCTAATAATTAATATATGTATTTCTCTTCAGTATATCATTTATATATATATATATTTCATAATTGGGTTAACCCTATTCATAACCAACAATTCCATAATTATATTATAATGATCATATTGAAATAATAATATTTCATGGTTCTTTTAAACCCAGTGCTTTGTGTTGAACATGCTATCGAACATAGTGTTCTATAAAAATTTCTGGATAATATATTATACCCCATTTTAAAAATTGTTTCATCCAATTTTTTACTTATTCATTTTAATTAATTTATTCATATTTGAATATTAAATTTTTGAAAAAAACATTTTAGAACGTGTTAATATAACATTCTCTTAAAAAGAGTAAAAGGGAAATATCAATGTCATCCCGAATTACATATAACATGGTTTATAAAAAGAATAAAATTTATGGTAAGTTAATATATATATATATATGTGGATGCAAAATAAATATCAAACTAACCATATGGATCAATATAGATCATTGATCATAATAATTCCATTGAACATGAGAAAGCTAATGACCAAAAATAAAAAATCAATAGGTGTGAAAAAGGATGTTGATTCAATGGTAATGAATGTAATAGGATAATATTTTTTGTCTCAATATCCATTTCCCAGATTTGAGGAATTACTTTACCATTTATACAGAAAATAGATGGATGTATACAATCTTGGAAAGTATAATTTTATCCATTGATCAATTTTCACCACAATCTCATTTTTTTCACCCAATAATCATATTTCAAGATGCATATTTAATCCCCAAAGCACTAAAATCAACTTCTAATTGATCAAATATACAACCAAAAGATAATATATATTCCAAATATCATTAGATATTATCTAAAACTAGAATATTACGAAAATGGTAAAATACTATCAAAAAATTATAAACCCTTCATAAGAAGAAATAATACATTCTATTTCAAAATTTCCATAATGACACCAAAAATTCAACATAGTTGATGAAATAAGTAAATAAACGTACCTGATAATTAAATATAATAACCTAAAAATTAAATAATTATTTAACCTCAAGATTAATCTCCATTATTTTAGATTAAATCCACAAATATTTACTTATATTCTTCCCAAATAATAATTACATTTAAATCACTTGTAAAAACTAGGGACTATATATACATAAAGACAAATAAAACATCTAAAAAAATATCATTAATAACCCTGAAAATCTCTCTAATGTAATGAAAATATCGAAATTATCATGAATAAAATTTAGATAATAACATTAATTTTATACCTTAAAATTGCTATAAAGATGTCAAAAAATATTTCACTATAAATGAATCACTTTCCAACCATCTATATCATATATATCCCATTATCCATTAAATCATAATTAACTTAAGATAAAATAATATAATAACCCAATGGTTTTGTAAAACCATAATATAGTATTCTTCCTAAAACCCAATAAAAGTTGGAAATCACTTTAAAATCCCATAACATAAAACCTCGAAAGGGATATCTATAATTTTGAATTTAGGATCATCCTTAAAATTATAAACCCATGATGGAATCTATAACTCATAATTATCTTAACATGAAAACATATATTCTTCCAAAATTTTACATAATAATTATTCCCTAAAAAATATTACCAACAAATTCCATAAATCTAAAAATGTAATAAAATTTATCATATATGAACTAAATCACTCTATCACTAAATCACTAATCAATTTTGTTGTTGTAACATTTAACTCATCATGTTCAACCATATTTTAATCACAATGAAATATTATCACCCAAATAGTATGTCAATTTTGTAGTATATTTGTACCATTCAGTATATAGTTTCATGTCCTTAAATAAAAAATAATATGAAATGATACATAGATGCTTCATGATTGTCATATCCAGAATAGCATTGATATAACACATACATAATATAATTATTCTATCCAAATACAGAAGATATTTTATACATACACTTAAAAAATTGGAATAGAATATGTACTTCCTTGATCTAGGAGTTATCTAATGGATTAGAGCATTGTCTTTGATAATTCCCATATCACCCACACATAATAAATTTAACTATAAATATTAAATTTTTATGAACATCATATCCCTGTATATATTTATTCATTTTTATTGATAATTCATTTATATTTCTCTTTATTTTTCACAAATAAAACATTTTTCCCATTTCAATGGGACATTTTTAATGTTGTCTCTTTCCACATGTCTAGAATCAAGGAAATGAAGACATCTTTTCTCCAGGGTCCCCACCACTTGAACCCTCAAAACTCTAGTATTTTCTTATTTTGTGTGTCTATGAATTGGTTAAGGAGTATTAATTAAATCATATATCAAGATAATTGATCATACATAGTCACAATATCTTTCACTCTAGTCATAATCCAATTTGGTTTTACATAATCGCTGCATTTTTCATCACAATCAGGGTTAACAAGATTCACATTATTTCTAACCATTAACAAAAATAAAAAATCATTTTATGATAAATAGAAATTATAATTGGAAGCCAAATAGACAAGAAAATAATTTATAAGGCTTCAAAATCATCAACAATTATTTTGAAATTAAGGAATATTCAGTTTAACCTATGCCATTCATGTTTTCCCCTATTCCAATACTTCATAACGTTTTATAAAAAAATATTAATTACCCCAAGTATATCCCCTTGGATTATGATAATATTATAAATGTATGGTAACACTAATAATGAACTAAAATGATAGTAAATATACATTCAACTAACTGTTATAGGGTTATTACCCTAAGACACAACTATGAAAAAACGGATTACACTTCTAGTATCCTGATAGGGATGTACTATTAGGGAGACTACATAGTATCTACTATACCAAATATTATTTGATTTTATACTATACTAATGATTATTCAAATAGTCAATCATTGATATATATTACCTATTTTAGGTTTTCATAAATCATGTTCCCATGTACTCTAAAAAACAACTTCTAATACTAAATATAAATACCCTAAGTATAGTATCCCCAAATCAATGGATAAATTATAAAATCAGAATAAGATACATTAGATCACATACCATATGACCAAATATATTAGTAATCTTGGTTACCAAGATACATTAATCTCACAGCACATTTGTAGCAAAGAAACATATGCAAAGTAAAAAAATTAGTCTCTTAACTAATTCGGTGTTTCTTTCTTTATAGCATGGGTAATGGAAACACAATGACAGTGAACGTATATGTTCTTTAGGAGAATTTTAATAGAGGAATTCATTATAAAATTAATAAGGCATAATCAATATGTAAAAAATTTACTAAAAACATATTCAATTTAATCAATAAATTGAGCACAAATAATATTTGACATGAATTAATGATGATCAAATAATACCATATAAATAAAAACATTACATTAAAATATGTCCCTATTTATAATAACTATTAAAATAATAACATGAATATCAATATAAAATTTCTTAATAATAGAATATATAATGTTGGATATCTCAAACATATCAACGAGGCCTCATGCTAAGACATATACATTAATGGGTAAGGACATGATAAAAATTCCAAATCACTTTCCTTTCATGATACCTACAAATAAATTAAGGGTTTATGACATTTGAGGTCCCAATCACGACATAATATGTCTAATTCATTAATCATATGAATAAACAATACAACTTAATCAATATACATAGATTACCAATAACATCCCATATTAGAAGAAAAGAATAAAGATTGTCAATACATTCCATATTAAAATTAATCATAAACCATATAGAGAAATAATAATGATAGTATCATTAAACATATCCCCATTGGAGAATAATTAAAATAATTTTTTTTCATTGATGAATTGAAATACCATAAAAATATCATTAAAAAAATAGGGAAATAACATATTAACATTGAAAATAAGTTTAAAAAATTAACATTTTCCAAAATATTAGGGAAAATGCTATTTTTAAAGAACCATTGAATATATTAAAGGATACCTCAAATATTTGATCGGTTATGATGGGGAACTTCCATTCATGCCATTTTTTGTAGATCAAAGATTCCATTCAAATTTTTATTACAAAGTAAGAAAGTATGTCATTCAAAAAATGATAAGGATATTCCTTTTAAAATGTTTTAAATATAATTCAATTATGGGTTTAAATTATCTTTAATAATTAAATTTAAATTAAAACATTATTTAAATATTTTGTTATAAAACACGATCATCGAGAAAATTAAATTTTAAGTGAAAATATAAATACTGTTGTTATTTCCTTAAAAACATTATTTCAGTCCTAAAGAAAGGAAAATGAAATGAAAAAATCTATTCCAATGAAATAAAACAAGATGAAAAAAATTAATGATATTACAGATAGGTATATTATAAAATTCTTTCATTGGACACAAAATCATAAATAAACATAGTAAATAATGTTATTGTGACCTAAAACTCTTACCACTTTAGAAACCGCTAAACCATAAATCCCATGAAATATGTAAATTAAAATGTCCTCTAAATAAATTTAACATAAAAGAAACCATTATATATCATATAAAAGGGTAATTATATAAACAAAATGAGATAATTAAGTAGTGAAGATTCCATTTGTCCCCTAAATACAATGTTAGATAAGAAACCCGTACATTATGTATGAATTTTTCAATAAATTTTTTAATCCCCATGTATAATAAATAAAAATCTATTATACTTTGATAAACGATTTAATTTTAAAATTATAATATCATATATGATCCACTTATATAATTCAAACATCTATTTATTAATAATTCCTTATTTAAATAACCATTTTGTGGTGCTAACTGTCTCATTTTAGGTATGTTTTAGTTTGTATCTTCCCATAATTGAACTATTATATTATTAAAATCCGTAACAAATTATAATAAAAATATAAATAATATATTTTTTCCATTATTTTCATATTTATAATCATCTTTTACAGTGTGAATATGAGAATAAATTACACCATTCATGGAGAAGATGCGTCGTACGTATGCATGAACGCTGTTGTCAATTTTCGATAGACGAAATGAAATAAAGGTAGATAATAATTAACCATATAAAAATAATTATTATATAATAAATAATATATATATATACATAAATATATCCTTATTATCATTCAATTGATTCATATATTAAAAATGAATCACATTTCTTCGTGGTGGTGGAAATCCACATGTACATATGAGTTACATTATCATTTTCTGAAAGATATGAATGAAGAATTAAGAGATTATATCATAATTAATGATGTATAATAATTACCTAAATATAATACATATTATTTAGTTCCATATTTATAACCATCCAAATAAATTTATTATGAAATATGAGTTACACTGCTACGTGTAGACATAAAGTCATACCTACAGAAGGGTGATGTTTTTTCTTTTCATAGGATAGAAAAACAGGGAATTTTTTTTTTACCTTAATGATAATAATATATTTTTATTTTGATTAAATTTTATTCATTATTTTAAAATGATTAATAAAATTTATATGATGTATGTGAAAAAACAAATATGATTGAGTTGGGGAAGATGATTACCTCATATTCGGTAGACATCCATTAGATACCTTTTTAAATAACATTGGAATGATATTTTAAGAATAATATCACCAATACATAGTATACAATATTTTTTTCTAAAATAAATGTATTGTTTTTTAGATATATTTCTCAACACTGAATGATGAATTTATACAAAGGGGTGTCCTTTTATAAGGGGGAAAATGCCACACTTGGAATTTCTAAAAATATTATTAAAAAATAATTAATTCAAAATAAAATGCTAAAATATGGAAAATTATTTGAATAAAAATATTAAAATTTATAATTATACTCATATAATAATATTTATATAGGTTCTGATGCCTTATTAAACCTTATCATTTACTTTATCCCCGTTGTTAATCGAATTTGTCCTTAACTATTGTTATATATTTTCCTTTTAAGGGGTTTTAATTTTACTATAAGTTAACAATTATCGCATAAATGGATATAGATGTAAATTTATGACTATATATCATCTTACTTTTTCAATTTTGTTATTATTTTTTTTAATAATTAAATAATATATTATTCTTCATAATATATCGTAAATTTATTTTTTGACACTATTAATATACTTTTACTTTAAAGTATTCAATATAGTTTTGGAATCAAAATATAAACCCTTAACATACACCAAAAATGTTTTCTTTATATTTGAAATTCATGGAACATAATAATTCACCCACATTATTTTACATTTACTCTTTTTAATTTAATTTAATTTATTTTTCTATTAATTGAATAAATATTGTATCTGCACTATGTAAGAATTGAAGGTAATTATTCCATATCTAAAAATTTAAAAAAATTAAATTATAAAAAAAGTAATTATTATTTGAAATATAAATCTATAAAAAAATATATCCTTTTATTATCATTATGTTAAAATTTATAGATATTAAAATCCAGAGAGTGACATTTTTTAATTTTCATTATATAAAATACAATTAAAAGTTATTATCATTTGAAAATAGAAGAAAAATGACATAATATAAACTCTGGGATGGATATGGTGTGATTTATCCCATCCAATGAAATTCATAAATGTTTTGGGTTGATTATGGGACCTTATCTCATGGTTTTAACCCCCTTTTACCCATTTTACCATTACTGTGGTGAAAAATATGCACCATTGTTTCAATTCATAAAAAAATTGAAATATAAACCATGTGTGGACATTCTAACTCAAAATACAGAATCTATATTCAAGATTAAATTTCAATAAGTTACATAAATTAATTTATAATAAAAATAAAAAATTCAATGAAAGTCATTTTTTAAAATATTGTTTTATGTGTAAATTTTTTATTCAAAATTCAAAAATGAAATTGATTAGAATGTAGTTAATTTGATTATTAATAATAAAAGAAAAATAATTATACCGTTAAACTATTTAAAAAATTTAACATTGAAAATTAATGAAAAAATATACAATTTTCAATAAAAATTAATATTTTCCCTATTTATTGAAAAATCCACCTTTTCTAAAAAAATCTCAAAATGCATCATTAAGATAGTTTGGAAATAAAGATTACATAAATGATAACGTTTTTAACAAATAATTTTTATTAAAAAATATGTATTAATTATTTTTAATATTATCTTATAAAAATTAATGAATATAATATTTTGAGAAAACATATTTTTGAATAATAAAATGGATTTTCTGAAAATTGGGGCCTTATTTCATAAGAAAAAATCAGTAAATTTTAATTGAGTTAGTAATTTTTATAAATATCATAATTTGTATTATCATATTAAAACATAAAAATTACACAACTAGGTTATAATAATCATTATTAAATAATAATATTTTTGTGGTTCGTTTATGTTCACTGTTGTGTGTTGAATAAGCTGTTGAATATAGTGTCATTTTAAAATACTGGGGTGTCACTATTTAGTCTATATTTGAGAGTGAATCCATAATATATACCTAAATATATAAATTTTAATTCTTCTTATTTCATATACCTATTTCACTAACAATTCATGTACTACACATCCTCCTTGATACATCAAAAGAATCATTCCTATAAGATATAATAATTAATTGATTTAGTATACTCATTCTAATTAGGGTCCAAACTGATTAGTCATATTATTATTTGGTTCTAATATATATTTCACTAGTTTATTTATAGGGTTCCGATAAGAAATACATTGTGATATATATAATTTTTATATCCCAGATACTGTGGTTGTTTGAATGAATAATCACTAGCATAATGTTACCATATTCTACATATTAAACAATTAATATTTGAGATACAATATTATGAGTTTCCTAATAATAAATTAATCTATATAATTTTAAATTTTCCAATATAACCAGATATTATTTTAAAATAATAAAAATACGTTTTATAATATATGTGACACTCAACATCGAGCTTTAACAAACCATGAAATATATTTTTTAAATATGACCATTATAACCAAAAAGGTCTATTGGACGGTACAAATAGTATTAAAAGAATTATGGAATGTACATAAGGATCATATAAAATTTTTTTTGATAAGATATTAGGATATAAGAATACAATTTTCAGTAGTAATTTTATGATTAGAAAATATGTTTTCAAAAAATATATTTTATTAAAATTTTTATGTTGATATTATAATAAAATTTTCTATTTTTAATAATTTTATTTTTTAAAATTATATTATTATTGATTGAAACATATAATTATTATATTGTTTGGGATTTTTTTTTATTTTTATTAAAATATTGTCTTTTCATTGAATAGAGAAAAATATGGATTTTCAAAAAACTGTAATTCATTTTCATTGAATAATCTAATTAAAAATTTATTATACTGTTAATTTGGTATTAATGATAAATATTCTCTATTTAATTTATAATAATATTTGTTATTTAATTTGAATCATTAAATTTCATGATTCTGGTATAAATCTATTTTTATGCTCAAAACACATTTTTTCTGAAAGCTGTTTTTAAATATAAATTTTTTGGTATTCTAATATTTAATAATTAATCCTAATGAGAAATTATTTAAATTGAATTTATATATTATATAATATATAATAACTTAAATTCAAATAATTAATAATACTAGTCCAAGAGTTAATGGAAAACCTGTTTTTCCTTAAAAACTTCATTTTTCAGGAAAGCCACTTTTCACTGTGATTTGGTGGATTATTATTTAATGAATTTTTAAAACATATTGGGATTTAATTTGTAAAAAAATTATTCAATATTTTTAATAAAAATATTATATATTATTCAATATGTTAAAATTTGTTATTGTTCATAATGAATAGTAAAATAGTTAACATTTATCATCAAGTTAAAATGGGTATATTAGTATATCCTATGTTTAAACTATGTGTAAAGGCCAATTTTTATTGTTTTAATATTTATTTTATGAATTTATTATGACAATTATAATCCTATTAATTATATTTATTTCTTTATGGGACACTTTTCTAGTATAGTGACCTATAAAATATTTTATGTTTAAAAAAATTCAAAATATTACTCTATTTTAAAATTTTCATCAATGTTAATAGAGGGGAAAAAAGTTTTTTAATGAACATTAATGGATCTTTTAGAAAATTATATAAAAAATTTCATTTTGGTAACTTTTTTTTTATTAAATATATATTTTTCATAAATTCTTATGTAACACTGGCACAATAATTACTCAATTAATTGGAGAATATAATAAATGATACCCAAAAAATTAAAATTAATATAAATTGATTGAATTATTGTGTAACATTATGTTTTTAGATAAATATACCATGTTATAATTGTTTAAATGTAATATATATTAATTAATTCATTTTTTTGTTTCTTTCAATATCAATTTAAAGAAATAGTTCCATAAAATGACACTAATGCTTTTTACAATAAATTATTTTTTATTAAGTTATTTAAAATACCTAAAAATAGTATATTTAACCAAGTGATTGGTATTCAGTTAATAATATTATATATGGTCTATTAGTGGACTAAATATCCTTTTATATAAACTATATTGACCACTAATGTGTGAAAACTCGGTTACAATGATAATTTTCAAAAAGGTTTAGAACGAGTTAAAATATATAGATAATGTTGAATACATAAACTAAACTTGTTCAATTTTTTTGATTACATAATTATCATATTTAATCATATTATATGATAACTACGTCTTTTTGGGTACTTTTATTTGGTAAAATTAATTTCTATAAATTTAATATTTTTTGAAATTTCAAAAGTACCCATCACCTCAATTATAAAAGTGCAGCTCTTCTCCTCATTCCACCACACATCAAGAACCATTTATCTCCACCTAAACATTAAAAAATACATTAATTAAATCCCTAATAATTTAATATTGTATTTTTTATCATTAAACCATCATAAGAAAACATTTTGTCTAACTTTTAAGAGGCTGTCTGAAGAAAATGTATACTTCTTAATCAAGAATTTTCATGTTATTTATTCCTCTACCACCTTAAATTAGTCTTAAAATATGAATAAATACTAAAAAAATTATCTCAAATATAAATATATGTATTTCCAATTATTTCATGACATATATCAATCTTTTATTCCGTAAAATGGAAAACAAAATCACTATTTGTGTGTGTGGTGAACTAATGCATCATGTACTGTTGTAAATCCTTTTCCCATAGCTCCCCTTATAGATGATTTTAATGATATATTTAATTAATATATACGGTTTTAAGGAACTATATATCATTCATATAAATTAATATATAATTTTATTACTTACCAATACATTCATTGATAATTTCTATTATCATTCGTTTGTATATGTAAACTATAGCATCTATGAAGAGACGTGCTCCCTTTTTCATCACTGAATCACATGGATGATATATAGAAGAATAATTAAATTAAATAATATGGTACATATGATATTATTAACATTTTTTAATATTAAAATAATATAATCAATATTTTCATAATGATATTTTATAAAAGGAAGTGGTACTTGTGGGTAAGTACAAACAACTGTCTTAATGATTGTAATGTAATTCATTTTTATAACCATATTTTATGATTGGTTTTAAAAGTATAATTGATTTATGAGAATTAATTGTATTTTATTATTATTATTCATTATATGATGAAATAATTATCACTTTTACCAAATCAATTCTACTAAATTCATTTTTGATTTGCGAACTGAATATCAACAAAGCCATTGGCATGAACTTAATAGATTAATTAAATATATATAACGTGGTAATAAATAATATAAAAGGATTAATAAACATGGAAAATTTTATTTTGAAATTAAATAATTAAAATAATATTATTGTTATGTAAGATAACGATCATAGGTGATGTGACATACCTGATGTAAGGGATTTCCACTCAATTTTCCTTTATTGGGGAATATTTTATTAATTTACATCCAATTTATTTGATATGATTTTTATAATGACCATATAAAATAAATAGATTGGATCCTTAATGATTTATGAATGTTTATGTTCCCATTTGATTTATTTGATCCAATTTTATTAGACTTTAATGTTTCCTAGTGGTTAGGGGTTGCATAACACAATTTTTTCATTTATTTAAAGAACATACTTGTTTTCTATGATCTTCTGATATTGTGTGTGTAATGATTTTTCATTTTTTTTATTTTATACTTCCACTTATTATATATCAATTTAAATTTTATTCACATAATCAATTGATTTATTAATTCTCACTTCAACAGAATGATCATTGAAACATATTTTCTCTCAATTTCCGCTCCATTGATACATATTTGGTATTATCCATATATTTATTTTTATGTGGTTTATTTACATCATTTTATGATATTTAATATCTTTAATATTTTATATTATTAGTATTTAATGTTTAATTTTATCTCATTTATTCTATAGTGGATATGATTCAAATGTTTCAAACATAGTAAGGGTTTATTTCACAATCTCATCATTACTCAAGAGTATTTTTGTTTATGTATTTGATGAGGGAATTATTTAATATTTATATATAACAGAAAAACAATTTTATTCATTTATGATTATTTCAATAAATTATAATTTTTCCTCTATCTTTACACTCTTGAAGTACTCAATTTACCACCACTACCAAATATTATTATGTTTTTATTAATAAAGAGTGGGATGAAATGTGTATAAGAGAAAATTTACAAAGTTCTGAACTAATAGAGTATAAGATCATCGTCCATAACATTGTGCATTCCCCTTGGGGGAAAGGATCCATGATAAAAGAAAATAAGACACTGATCATTCTGAGATGCAATAGAATTTTGGAAATCTTCTATAGCATTCCCCTCTCTCAATGTTTGAATAATAGACATATCATCATCCAGTAAATTCTTGTAGCATATAATAGAATAGATAATGGAACATTGGAGTATACCCATACATGTAAGTGTATTAATGAGGGTCATCTAATTAGTCTCTATCACCATGAGAAAAAATCTCATCTGATTACAATGAAGGAGGTCGTAAATCATGGCGAGAGCCTATGCTTGGAGAGAGTCACCCAGGCCCAAAAGACTGAAAAGGCAGTAAACACTGATCCGATATTGTTTCTTATAACTCCACCCACTCAAATCGTGACCATGAAAAACGAACCATCAGTATTTAACTTGAGCCATCAGTTGGGTGCCTTCCTTCAAACCCAATTGACTTGGGCGAGTGGATCCAAACTTGAAAAGGAGTGCTAGAGAAGGAGTAGAGAGATAGACAGGGAAACCTCAAGAATTTTGTCTAACCTAAAAAAATCAAGAATGAGGTTTCGGACATTAAAGATGATACCCAAGTGAGATGCCTCCATATTAGAGTGACACATATCATTCCATGAGGTCTAGAGAAATCAACATCTTGTAATAAATATATCTGCCCTTGGTATTCATTCTGCACTTGGTCAGTCCAGTGCTGAGATCCACTGCTGAAGTAAGATATCAATAGAATATATACGATCTAACTAGCCAATAAACTATCTAAAGGAACTCCAAATCATCTTTTCCCAATCGTAGGTGAAGAATAGGTGGGAAACATATTCTGTTTGTGGCTCTTTGCAGTAGAAGCACATTGAAGATAGACAAACACCCCATCGATGTACATTCTCATCCGCAGGAAATGCATCATATTAGAAACACTGTGAAATGAAGATGATTTTGGAAGTCATCTTTTTCACTATAGATGATCACCCCAGTAGTCCTTATGGGAAGGAATATATTGAAGATGGAGAAAGACTCTGATAGATAACATACATTAAGTCAATCCTATGAAAACAAACTTATCAGGTTGTTTAGAAAGCATTATATTGTCATAGAAATTTTTTGAAATGCATCTAGAGTGGCCCTAATAAAGAGAGGGAACCCACATGCCTCCACGAAATAAATGGATGCGGAGGGATAGATAAGGAAACCCATAGTTTTCCTCGACTAGTTATGATTCAAGAAGCTCACATCCCCTTTTCCGATAATCCACTATGTGTTGGTGAGGAAGAGAGAAGAATGGATGAATTATCATACAGATTCTGTAATGTTTACATCTAGTGGAACTCCCCTCCATACCATAAGTTCTATTCATGTGCTTTCCCCATAATGATCTCCCCTCAAGAACCTACCATTCTAGTGTGGCATCAAGACTGCTCGTAGAGACAGAAACACACCTCAGGTTAAGACCCCCCTCTTCAACCGGCTTAGCCAACTTATTCCAAGAATCCCAATGGAATTTATTCTAGAGGTGGAAACCCCATAATAAGGAATAAGTGGTGGATTTAATATTTGAAATCACTATATTAGGAACTTTTAGGGATGATTGAATGTTCATGGGAATGGAAGATAAAACCGAGTTGATCAATGTAATTCAGACTCCAAAAAATTGAAGCATATTCTTCAAACATAGAATAGGCCCTTTGATTTTATCATTATCTAAATCAAAGTGTCTAATAAAAAGTGCATTAGGAGACAATAGAGCACCCAATTATGACATTGGGAAAGAAACGAGGATGGAATCCATAATTCTAGAGCAACACTCCAAGAATTTGGTGGGAAGAAAGAAGAGACTTTTCCCACAATTAATAACCTGACCACTCTAACCATAATAGTGCTCTAGAGCCTCCTTATCCACATGAATCGACCATCTTTTACCCCTAAGAAATAGGATGGTATCATCAGTAAATAGAAAGTGAGAGATACTCCCAAAAGAAGATTTGTGTCGAAAGGGGAACACATTTCTCATAGTAATGTAATGACTATGATAATGACTAAAAGCTTCTTGGGAAAATATTAAAAAATATGTGTAGAAATATCCACATATCTGAAGCCTCTTACAACCTTAAGAACATGAACTGCATAAGCATAATGTAGGTGTCATTCCCTGGAGAACTGAATCATCGAAAAAGAAGATAAATGACCAAGAAGATAACCCCATATTTAAAAATAACCTTATGATAATACTCCATTTAATTCTATCTTATTTTTTGATCCTGTCATATTGAATGGCCATATTACATCCTGGAGTTTTTAGGTTGATGGTGCTAATAATTTCATGGAACAGGCCAGTATACCCTTGGACAGATCTGCCTTTCTCAAAACCATGCTTCTTCGGTGAACCCCAACATGGAAGAAAGGGGGACAATATTAAATTAAAAATGACAGCCAGGACTTTATATGAAACCTTCCAAAGGCTTATGGGTCTATTCTGGTTCAATGATGATGGGGTATTGACATTTGGAACTGACACCTGTTTAGTTGCACATGCCACTTATGGAATAATACCTCCGTAGAAGAAATATTTCCCAACACCAAATAAACTAGCTTTCACCATATCCTGGGACCCATGGTAGAAGGATACTAGGTTAGCGTCTCAGCCAGGGGCACTGATTATGTTGATTGAAAAAAAAGCCTCTCTGATTTATTCCTCTTCTGGGGTGCTTGATGTAACAAATTAACTACCTCCAACACTAAGAAAGGAATAGCATCTAGCAGGGCCAAGGTGCCATTAGGGTATCCATCAACCAGAATAGGGTTCAAATTAGAAAAAAAGGAACTAAAATGGATGTCATCCAAGCTCCCTAAAACATCTATATCAATGGAGAATGATATATCATCCATTAGGACATTAGGAATTGATCTTCGACATTTTTTCTTAATGTAGGCATGGAAATAAGATTTGTTACAGTCCCCTTCATAGAGACATTTGATTCGGGACTTCTATCTAGATACTCGTTCCTACTTCATCATCAAATCAGATAGAGTTTCTTTTTTACCCCTAATCACCACAAAAAACAAATCATCCCATGCATTTTCCATCATTGATTCAATGTAATTAATTTTTTTACTACATTCTCAAGATCAGTATCAGTAGAGGGAAGGACATTGGCCCAATAATAAAGATGATTCTTCATTTTCCTTAACCTGTTGTGAAGCTATACCCATGGATTAACATTACTAGGTAGATCCCACATACTTTGAACAATGTCTTGGAAGGATACATCATCCTCCTAGGAATTTGAGTGGTGGAAGGGGCACTGCTATCAGGGGATTGCAAATAGAGCCTGAGGGGTGAGTGGTCTAATATACCACACACTATGTGAGGAACTTTGATGTCATGGAGGACTGATAGAGAAACACCGTTAACTAAACAACGGTATAGTATACACCAGGATCACCTATTTCCTCATTGGTTATTGCACCCGGTAAAAGGGTCTCCTGAAACTAATACATCCATAAGGCCATTATGAGGCATAAATGAAATAAATTTCTGGTTGTCCCTTCTAGGAAAATCACCCTGGACATTTTTTCTCCTATGCACTAGTCACTATGTTGAAATCTACATCCACTATTCAAGGTGAATATCCCAATTTAGAGGAACATAGATCATCCAAAAAAATTTCATGTTCATGATTAGCACATTTATCATAAAAAAATGACAAAAAAACTCTCTATCTCCCACTATAAACAAGACATTAATAAATTTCTCAGTAACAGAAACTAGATACACTGCACAACTTGCCTTCCAAAACAACTAGACGTGAGAGTTGGTTGGGGATCCATGAAGAGATACATGGCCTCTCATACACTGGGAAAAGATATTGATTTTTTCTGGAGCATGTTTGGGTTCAAGGATAGCAAACAAAGAAACATAATGAGAGAAAAATTCATTGGAAATAAAATATAATTTTACCCATGAGCCCAAGCACCGATCACTACACATATGAATATTAAACATTGAAGGAATTTTGTATGGAACCAGAAATAGACTCATAACCCCTAGATTTCATTGAAACTCTGACATTCGATTCATATTTGGATTGGGATGTGGTGTTAATCCTGCTAGAGGAGGAGTAGGCCATGGATGAAGGGACATATTTGATTGACAGAGACATTAGGGTGGAAGATTGCTTGCTCACTAGAGCAGGACCTGGGAGAATCATGTCCAAACACTTTAGAGGGGATCTGATTATTGAATATCAATGATGGAAAAGGTCCATTGTAAAATCCCCTGGATAAATCTACTTGATGATTGGGTTAGGTTGAAAAAAAGGAATAAGAAGAAAATGTTTCCCAATGAAACCAGAGAAGTCCCCCAAAGAAGTTATCACTCTAAAATAACTACTAGAGGAGGCCACCTATCATAAGGAAACTAGGTCCTGGAAAGTAGGAGCCACATACACTATAAAATTGAGCTTAGATGAATATGAGTCTTCAATGATAGGGGGATATGGGGGTAAAATGACTTTCTTCCCCCGAGCATCAGAATCTGGATGACAAATAGGTTGAACAACAAGGGTTACACCTTGAGCCACTGGAGGGAAAGAAGGATCTACCTACACAAGGGGAAGTGTGTCACAAGACGTGACACATTCTAAAGAAGAGTGCACCTACAGATGCCACAAATAACATCGACTAGGCTGGAAATGATAAACCGGGACTTTCAACTATAATTCCATCCCACCAACTTTTAATAGAATCTTAGGGGGAAGAGGAGATGCAAGGTCCATATCAACACAAATTATGGCTATTGCTATATCCTCTTGGGGATACGATCATTGGTCCACATAGAGGAAGGACCCCAGGGAGTACCGTATACACTGTAGAAGGTCCAGGGACATGAAGGGAAGAGGAAAACCTGGGAGACAAACCCACACCAAAACTAGAGACAAATCTCTTCACGAATGGGAAGTCATTGATCACCATATAAAGGAAAACATAAAAGGACCAAATGATATAGGATCATAGGACCAATCCAATATTAAATATTCTTTCATGGATAGTACAGTACATAAAGCCTTTTGATTCAATACTGAAACCCTAACTGGGGATCCCAGTAGCCACAAGCTAACAATGCATTGGAAAACCAGAAGATGAGGTTAATCAATTCCAAACCTCGCTATCAACATCCAATGGAGACGTTTTAAAGATGAATGAAAAACATACTTGGAAATAGGGAAAGAAGGAAGACCACACATCAAGTGGAATGATGAACCCTTTATAGGCGGACAAGCTTCATCCCCCTTCGAGATGAAAGGATATCAGCTTAATACCTCTTTGAAAGAAGGGGCGTATGGTGACTTAGAGGGGGTGGTTCACCATGTGGATCTGGAACAGGCACCCCAGTAAGAGAGGAAGGGAAACAAGTCATAGGAGACAACAAAATTGGCACATTTAATGAGTTCTCTAATGAATCCATCTACTTTATATTTCACTAGTTCCTTTTCAAGTACTCAAGATACCGAAATCATGTTATGAAGTAAATCCAACTTGTTTTTCTACTAATTCAGAAATCTTTTTCTTCCATATTTTTATTTTCCTTAGAATGTTTTAAGGAATATTTTTTATATTCTCAAGTGACTTTTTAAATAATTTTTTACATATGTTTTAATTTTCACATTTTTTTAAAAGTAATATTTTTTTCATTTTCCTACCATTATACTTTTTAAAATTTTAACAAAAATGTGAATTGAATATTTTTTTAGTATACATAGAAATAATATAATTCCCTCACAATCATGACCTCCCATTTTATTGAATCATCATTCAATATTTACCATGATTCTTTTTGAATAATTTTTTCATAATATTATGTAATTTTTTAGTTTCTAGTAGTGGATTTCAAAATGAAAAATGTATTTTTCTCATGATTGTTTGAAATTAAAATTTTATACTATATATATTCAACAATGAAAATAAACCTTTTTATTATTTTACTTCATTGAGGCTATGTTTTCGTTATATCCACATAATTCCTACTGTATATTGTTCAGGATCAATTTGACTCAATAAATATTTACATTTAAGTTTTGAGTTTTAAAATAAGAATACTTATGTTGATTTTGTATTTAATTTTTGTTATCCCCTTTAATATATTTGGTGTATTGGACATAGTAAGTGATGGGTGGGACCCTCTATATCCCCTTGTTTCATCAATAGGTCTTGTGATACAATGTTGTTTTGGTGTTTAGTCGAGGAATTACCCATTTATGTAATATTCCTTAGCTCAAGGCTTTGATGGTATTTTTTTGATGTCTTTAGTTATGAATTATTTCATTATGAGATTACTTAATTATATCCATATGGATGTTTGATTAGTTCTAATATCCATAGATATGTTTCATGTTAATTTCATTATTTACATTCAATTATTTGATCACTATTTTCTTCTACTGTATTATTCATAATGCTCCAGTTATTGATTAAATACAATTTTTTTAGTAATCTACCATTCAATATTTACTACTTGTTATTTATTCATTTTATATTCCACTATATGTAACCCTCAATACATATTTTAGTATACCCCTTATTTTGTTTCCATCCTTGAGATATGAAAATGGAATCTTTGAATGAGTTCAATAATTCGGAATATTTACATTCCCTATGTTGTATTTTTATACTTATTAATGTAATATGTTATTAAATTATGTAACTTGTTTTTTAAGAATAATATAGTATTCAGTCCTTTGGGATGTGATTGACAGTATCTTATGACAATGTAATAATGTAACCACAAGCTATGAGATATAGGGGTCAATGTCTTTACATTTTGAATCAGTGAATATTTAATATAAACCTTGTGAAATATAATTAGAAAAACATGTATTTTTTAACATAACACTATGACTAAATTTGAGGAAAATACTAGTTATAAGATAACATACTAATGTTTTCTTGTGGTAGATACTATGTTCTTTCGTAGAAATAAATCATTGTGTGAATACTACAATGAGATGTGGATTTTGAAGAGATGTATATATGGGTAATAACCACAAAAAGAGTTGGTCTAGTATATCTCAACTATCATTTTGGTGTATGGTGATTGATCACTTACTGTGCAGCTAATTTTAAACCAATTGGGGGAAATGCTTGGGTTAATTCATATTTTCATTATAATATATTACGATTAATAAAAGAACAGAACCAATAGCAAAAAAAAAAATATATTCCATAGTGATGGGAGAAACATAATCTGTATTCAGTTGTCAAGTCTATTTTTTATCATAAATATAATTTCCAAGATACCCATTTTTGGGGTTTATTTTATAATATTTAATCAAGAGTAGGGATATTTTAGTACATATTAATAAGTGTATGACCATTTTTCTTATTATATTATTTATTAAAAATGTTATTAAAATAATAATTATTTTATATATTTTCTATAAAAGTTCAATTTATTTGCAAACCATTAGAGTTTATATGTAATTTGATGAAAAATGTTATTTTTAAGGATGGTAGAAGTATTTCATGGGTTCTTCCAGAAGTTATATTAATATTGTTTTACTAAAAAGGACAAACGTCCATATCATGAAATGTAATGGGGCATGAAACCATAATTTATGGGAGACAAGGGTGCATCATCTAAAACTAAACTACAAAATGAACTGGTTAGTATGACATTCCTTTAATCAAATGGGTTTATAGATTATTATTACAATTATTTTGGGAAACATATTATAAGATCAATTTTTATTTAATTTTAATATTTTTTAGGTGATTAATTATATTTCAAGAGATATTTTATTTTATTCATATATATATATAAACAATAGGTTATCATATAAAATTATTTGGGAACATATTATTTCATATTTTGAGGTGTAATCATAATGAAATGAGATAACCCTTGAGGTTAAAAAATTATTTATATTGAGTTTAATTAAGAGGTATGATTATTTATTTATGAAATGGTCAATGTCAAACCTTCGGGTTTATGGTTGAATTTTGGATATTATCATTTTATATTTCAAACATGTGATAAAATGTTTTTTTAAAATATTTATAATTGGATAGAAAGACATTAAAATCGTCTATAGATATTAGGATCTTGTAAAAGATCATTTCATTTCTTCAAGAATAAAAAATCATCTTGGATATTCATTTCATGCCATATGAAATGAAGTGGAAACTGATATAATCACAAAAAGGATGAAATTATGAATTTAAATATAATTTATCAGGTAAAACTATTTTTTATTCCATCTAGGTTGATTGTAATAGAATCCCTCAACATTAGAGAAATGATATTGAAATAAAAAAGTTATATACTTACTATCATTTCTTTTGAATTAATTTTGTTTTCTCCCCCAGGTCCATATTTTCACCTCCAACTACTGTTATCATTTTTTCAAACACAGTTTTTGTTATTCTAAATGATCTTCTTATTTATTTTTCTTTTTTTAATAGGTTGTTTTATTAACCATTTAATGATGTGGGTTTTCCACTAAAAATATTTTAGTTTTCAAACCACTGATTAATGATCATAATTTCCGAATTTATTGGTTCGAATTCATTGAAGGAGGGAAAAATATAAGACATTATATTTGAAAAGAAAAAATGTGTGTCGTTAGTTTATATGAAACACAACGTTGATCTTAAACAACCCACAAAATATATAAGTTAAATATGAACATTATATTCTAGTTGTTCAATTAGTAGGTTCAAAAAGGATTAAAAACATTACTAAATACACACACATATATATAATCACGATAATCGATAAAAATTTATTTATAAATATTCTATAAATTTGCATACAATTTTTTGAAATGTCATTGTATGCTTTAAAAAAATATTTTCTTCACAAATAATTTATTTTCATTTTTTAGTTCATATAATATAATTAATGTTTTAACTATTTAGTAATGGTATTTTATAGAAAATATTACTTTCTTTAAATGATCATATCAAATTTAAAATAGGGTGATTTTTTTTGATTTTTTTGAAATGATTTGTCTTTCATTTAATAGTAAAAATTATATATTTTCATAAAAATGTCATTTCTATTTGTTAAATGATGTTATTTAATGGCATTATAATCTTTTTATTTTCTATTTTATTGAAATATGATTAATTTTATTTATAATAATCTAATTAATTTTATTTTAGTCTTTTATTTTCAACATTTTGGTATAAAACTATGTTTTATGCTTAAAACACATTTTTTTATTAAAACCGTTTGTAAGTGCATAATGTTTTTCAATTTTAATAAAATAAAATAACCCCTAATAAGGAATAAAATTAATTAAATTTATTTATTATAAATATATATATTTATATATATAAATATTGAAAATAATATTATGAAGAAAATTATTCATAGTGTTAATGTAAAATCTTTATTTCTTTGAAACATACATTTTCTTGATATGTTGAATTTTTATCATGCATTTAGGGATTATTATAAAATGTTTTTATTCCTCAAATAGTAATATATTTTAATAAAATGTATATAATATTTTTAATTAAAAAATTAATAATATTTAATAATGGAAACTTATATTTTGGTCGTAAAGAAATATGAAAATAGTAAAAAAAATTCCCTATGGTAATACGGGTTATATTAGTTAAAATAGGTTAAACCTTATTTATGAATTATTAAATAATAAAATAATTATATTCGACATATTTGGATGTTTTTTTGTTGATTATATAACCTGTACATGTGTCTTGTTCTATTAGATTTGGAAAAAACTATATTTCAATCATATAACGGGCTACCATTGTGTGAATCGTGGTAATTCATTTTTGATCACAACCTATTAGGGTTGCTTTTAATGATGTTTTTTATTTATATATGTAATATTAATGAAATATTTATAATTTTTAAAATATAATATATCCTTGGATTTGTTATAATTCACTTTAACTAAAAAATGAGAATGTGTTTTGTGTGTACAAATGGACTTCCACCTCCACGAAGCAATGTGGTTCATTTTCCTTCACCGCATCACCTAGATGATATATATAATTATATATATATAAATAACATATTTTTTGATATATTATTCTAATTTTATAAATAAAAAATATTTTTGGATGTCTTTTCATAATGATCGTTGAAAAACATAAATGTTACACACGAATAAAAATGGCATATTGTCCCCAAGATTATAACGTCCTTAAATTTTCATTAAATATTTGATGAATTATTATAAAAGTATAATATATAAAAAAATTATATTTATTTCATAATTATTATTCTAGATAAGATTGAATAATTACTACTATTACCATATTCAACCAACTGAAGTAATTTTAGACATATACAGAATATCGACAAAACGCCTAATGTTTAATTAATTGTTTAATTAAATAAATAAAACATTGAAATAAATTAAATAAAAGTTTTGATAATATATATAAATATTTTTAATAACAATAATAATTAAGATAAATTTATTAATCTTGAAGATAAAAATTTTACGAGACGGGTCAAGCCTAAGGTAAGGGATTTTGTCTAAATTTTTTTATTGAGGTGTATTTTATAATTATACATATAATTTATTTTGTAGGGTGTATATAATACCGGGATTACATTTAATTTCTTTAATAATTCATAATTCATGGTATTTTATGTTTTAATTGGAATTATTTATACCAATAGTATTTTAATTGAATGTTACCATATGCCAAGGAGTTTGAAAACACAATTTATGTTCATTAGGTTTTACTTATGATTCTATGTATTTTATAATATAATATTATGTGATTAATGAATTTTTATTATTTTATGTTTTATTTACAGTTTTTTGTGTGGATTTATATTTTATTTAAATATTCAATTCATTTACTAATTCATAGTATATTAGAATGATCTTTGTAGGAGATTTCATTTCAATTGTGATTCTATTGAGACATATTTTTTATTATGAAGCTATTTTTTAGGGGAATATATACTGAACCATTTATATCTTATACCAGGAATCTCTTTATATTTAGGATATTTAATGTTTCATTTGATTTTATTTCTTCCATGGAGGTTATTTTTTAAAAGTTACCAATATAGTAAGGGTTTATTTTTGAATGTCATCATTACTCATGTTTTTTAAATATATTAATAGGGAAATTATTTTATTTTTATATCTTACACCAAAATAATTTATTATCCAATGGTTGTTTATACAAATAATTTTTTCCATTCACTTTCCATTATTGAGGTATTCAAGATACCAAAATCATAATTCTAATACTCGATCCTGAATCATTTTCATCACTATCTATATATTCATTAAAAAAATAAATTATATTTTTAATATTCTCAAATGATTTTTTAAATAAATTTTCATCTAAGTATTAATATTAATAAATGGTTTAAAAATAATCTTCTTATAATTTATTAAAAATGTAATTTATGATTTTTTTTTTAAAAAGTGAAAATAATAACTATTTTAATGATCTGAGTAAAACAATTATCACTATATAAAAATAACTCCTTTCATTAAATAATAAATTATAGGTTTCTATTATTCTTTTTAATTTTTTCATGAATTTTATAGAATTTTTTAGTTTCAAAACCTAGATTTCAAAATGCAATGTGAATTTTCTTAAATATTGTGATTAATGATATTATTATAGAATTTATATTTAAAAAATGAAATAACCACTTATTATTATTATGCTCTACTTGGGATATGTTATAATGATACCATCAATAATATTCCTTAAGGTGGGTTATGATCAGTTTGATTTGGAAAATATTAACTTGTTGTATGCTAGTTTTTAATAGGTTGTTTTATATTGATTATGTAATGAATTTATATTATCCCTCTTCATATAATAATCACATTTAACGTTTTAGGGAATGTATGAGATCTAATATCACCCCTTTAAGAGTTGGTATGTCTAATGATACTAACTTGTTTTGTTATTTAGTAGAGAATTATCCAATTTATATAAGATTTATTTCCCAAAGGACATACCAGTATGTTTATGATTTTTGGAATTATTCATTCCATCATTATGAGATTATTTATTGATTTCCAAAGGGTTAATTGAAATGTTATGACATCCATGGATAAGTTCCAAGTTATTGTGATTATTTATATGGCCTTATTTGATCATCACTTATTCCTAAAATATTATTTTGTATGCTGATGTTATTGATTATAAGACCTATGTTTTAGGGTATATACAATTAAATATTGATTAATCCTTTTATACTCAACATATACTGTGCTTTATATAACCGTTATTGGGTATTTGAGTTCACTCTTTAATTTTTCTTCCTTAATATTTAAGGAAGGAATATTTTAATGAGTTGAAGGATGTTGAATATTTACATTCACTATGTTATATTTTTATGTTTGCAAATGTAATGTGAGGTTCAAGTAAGTATCTATATTAACAAGAATACAAATCTATTTAGTCATTTGGGTGATTTTGATTTTATATAATTTAAATTTAATTAAGTAACCAGCATATATAGGCTATTGGGTATGAGGTATTTGCATCAACAATAACCAACAGCATCCTTAATCATTTTTTCTTAATCAATGTCGCCATCTTTTTATATATTTCAATTCATTGAACAAACATTTTCAATGATTATTTTTAATATTCAATATCTAAATTAATCTTATAGTTGTCCTCATGAACATTATATAAATAATTAAATAAAATTCCACTCATATCACATGAATAGATCCTTAACATCTCATTATATTAAGACATAACCATGTTTTCCAAAGCATGTTTATTTTTTACATTACTTATATATCATCTAGAAAACATAAAAATGATAATATATTTTTACAATATTAAACTCACAACAATAATTTTATCATTGATAAATATTATTATTATAATAATAAGAAAAACTAAAATCACTAAATATATTTATGGTTTCCTTTAGACATAGGTGGGGACATTTCTTTTTTGCATTCTGAATAATTAAATGAATAAAAAAATATAAAATATCTCTAAATTTTATCCATATCTTTTTGGAATTATTATTTTACTACATTAAATTTATTTCATTATTTAATCATGGATTTATTGTTTTTATATTCTCTTTATTCCTACACTCATATCGTGTATGATAATATGTATTCAAAACTGAAATTCAACTACATTTATTATTAAATTTACATATTTCCCCTTTCATTTATCTTATAAATGGATTTTTACAAATTCTATTCTTCAATATATTTCAATACAGTCCTTTAATTATATGATCATACAAATCACATTCACATAATTGTATATAGGAATTAGAATATTCAAATGAAAACATATATATATTTAGAAGGTAAACCTTTAATTTTGATTATGTACTCTTTAAAAAATTCAATTTAAATTCATATTTCAGTAGATAATTGATCATCTCATCAAGTAAATATATCTTGATATTGTTGAATTTAAAAATAGAAAACATCCTAGTGTGGTATATTATTAGTAGATATCTATGAAATCTTTTAACGATAGTCGTATTTTCTAATGATAGTGTGGCCATTAAATTTAAAATGATCCCGATCCAATTGGAAATTTTATTTTTAGTTTCATTCTATCTTATCAATAAATATTGACCCTTAACCCATTGTATATTGTGTTTAGTTATCTCCATTATTCTTATAATAATGATTAATTATCAATATTTTATAAATATCATCCATAGTGATAGATGATGAATCATGAAATAAAATCATTCCTATTAATAACACAATAAAAGAAAATTCATTTTATATTGTTTGTAATATACTTCGAGTAACATTACAATTAAAGGAATTAGGATTGTCCTTAGAAAATTTTTAAGAGTTTACTATTGAGGTATAATGCTCAATGAATTATTTTATGACATAAAATTCTAATTTTATTTTTCAATAACAATTCATTAACATCAATGTAAGGTAGTTTATGTGGAATTTGTCAATCATTTATAATTTACCTTCTTTATATCACAGTTATTCACTTTAATATTTTATGATCTATGATAATGTAAGAAATAAAAATATATCGGAAACATCTAATTACTAGATAATTTTTTTCCAACATGTATGAAGGCTAATTGAATAGTGGAGATGAGTAAATTATATTTAAAACGTAAAATAGTATGTATAAAAATTAATATATGTTTTTTTACAGTGGTTCATATAATTTAATCCTATATCTAACAATTAAAACCCTTTATTATAGAAGTGGAATAGAGAACTCTATAATGTAGAACATTCATGTTGATTCCCAAACCAATTACATCCTTCCTTTTTTAATAGATTCAAAACTAATACACAATGTTTATTTTGGTCATGTGAAAGAACCAGTTACAGAAATATAACATTAAAAAGAATAAACAGCACATGATGTTATTTTTTAAGATAAAATAATATACCATATAAATGATTAATCATGTTTTGGATGATAAATAAAGTAAAATACAAGAATATATATCCGTACTAAACAGATTTATCATCAAATAGTTGAAATTGTGGAATCAAATTCAATAATGAATATTTAGATGGTTTACCTAGAAAATGTATTTCAGCTCAATAGAATTCAAGATTAAAAATTAAAGGTTTAAATTTTTTTATCAATTTAATTTTAACCCCTTTTATGAATAAATTTTTAAAAGTATTCATTCTAGTAGAGCTTCAATAATTTTTTTTCAATTTTTCTATCGATCATAGTTTATGAATTGTGATGTAACTATTGGTTCTTTAATTGAACTAACACAAGATTCCATATATTACATTCTGCATTTGACATGGCTATATGATATATCATAAAAAAGAATTGTTTCATTGATAATTGGTTTTTTTAAAACATGGAATGTCATTATCTCAATAACGCTTGTTCTTCATTTTCACATGATATTTTATTTATATGGTAATGTTTTTTTATAGAAATTACAAATATTATATTTTTTATCAATGCATCATTCAATGAATTAGATGTTTCCATTAGTATTTTTAAATTCTTGAATTAATACTCGTGTCTTTTTTTTCTGTTTGAAGTTGTGTTGTTCTAATTCTTGTATCTCTATTTATAATTACATTAACATGAAAAATCATGAGTTAACACATAAAAAAGTACATTAGTCCAATATATCTTCCATCATAAAAATGATTTAATACAAAGATAATTAATAGGTTTTCCAAATCAAGGCATAATTCAAACATGATTGTAACTAAAAAACAACCAATTTTATATCTAAAAAATATTAATAATTAGATCCAGGATAGTTACTAAATTATTTGAATGAGAGAAATAAAAATCTAAAAAATAGGATATGGAGGATTTTAATGATAATTAAATAATATTGAGTTAATAATTATAACCACTATTGGAACATATGATAGGTCCAATATAGTACAAACATCAACTGAACGATCCATCCATTATCATATAATCATATCCTTCAATTTAAGAGAAATATCACCTCAAAATAAAATTCTTTCAAAAGAATAATTAGACGCAAAATATTAAATTAATACTCACAATTTTTATGTAGAAAACTTATTACTGTATAATAGATCAAACTCTAATCATATTAATATATATATACATATATTTTCTATATAATATTCTATAAACCATTAAAAATAAAAATAAAAATAAAAATGTTAAAAGAAAAATGGGGTATATAGGAATATTTACGTTGTATAAAAACAAATAATGTATTGAAATAAATTTGATGATACCATGAATGTAATTCTATTAATTTGATATAAAATGTATTTAATTAATTTGTCATAAAAATATAATGATGTTGTTATAAAAAACAATTAGATTGTTAGAAATTATAAAAAAAATCATAAATTTTGAAATTGTTTTTATGAATAATAATGAATTTAAATTACTTAAAATAGTTTATAAATATTTAAAACATAATTTAACGAATATGTTATTTAAATAATTCAATATAAATCTTCATAGAGATAATTAAAGAATGATATGGGAGAAAAAAAAAGAAAAAAACATAAAGGAAGAGTGTTAAAAATATTTCCTTCACTCCTTTCATAGTACATCATTGTAAATAGAAAGAGGAATTACTAAATCATTGAAATATAATGAATTATAATGAATATATCAGTGAAATAATATAAATAACGTGGATAATGAAGATAAATATTCTTTTTCAAAAGAGAGAAAAAATAATTCCCCCTTACCTTCACCCCCAACATTCCTGATCAGGATTGAATAACTTATAAAATAAAATTTATATAGATCCAAATAATCATGGTCATCCAATTTGTAATTATGTGTCACTGGAGCTATTGGGTGTAATCTCGGAGATAAATAATGGGATATGGGTTGATTTTCAACTAGAAAAAAATTAAATAATAACAGTTAGAAATGAAAATTGATAAATCAATAGGTGGTATATTTTGTTTCAAGTGTTAGACCTAGATCATAATGTGCCCCCACCGTCCATTATAGCAAAATGGATATATTTTTTATTTTTAAATTATGTTTTAAATACTTATATTACATTATATCATTTCCAATGGGTTGATTTGGGGCTATAGTTTTTCATTACGGGTGATTAGTTAGGTTATAGGATTGCTAAAATATTTTATTACTGTATTTTCATTAAAATGTTATCTTAATATTTTACTCCTTGATTATTTCATGGTTAATTTAAAATTAAATTGGATGTTATGGTTTTGTCATGAAGTGCATAGTCTAAAAATTACAACATGATAATGTTATTTATTCTCTATTAGATCCAACTTTCTTCGAATTTTAATAGTTCTTGGATTTGAGATATAGTGTATATAATAGAGAGTGTCGCTATGATTTTTAGGCTTGGTAGACTGACCTATATTATGAAATAATATATATAATTACACAATGATTTTATATTATTTCAATATAAATATTTCATTGAGTGGTTCCTTAATTTCTAATTGATTCATCTTCATTTATCTAAAAAAATTAGAACCTTTATATTCATGTTAATTCCCATGAACTCCCTTATAATAAAAATTTATTATACTCTTATTGAGTTGTTGAATCCATGAATTCATTGTATTTCCCTAAATTTTTATATTTTTATAAAATTCACCTTATTTTTAAAGATCCAAGATAATATGAAAAGTTATATTGATGAGAGAATATTGGGTTAGTGGTTTATCTGATAATCTTCATGAGGATGTTTAAAATCACATTGATGAGATTATTACCAAATCATTGATAGAGGTATGAACTTTTAAATTAATGTTTTTACATGTTGAGTGGTATTTTATAGTCTATTTGATATAGTTATGGGTATTTGGGAGGGATCTCTATAGATTAAGTTATAAATAATTTTAATTAATTAATCATTCATATGTAAGTAATGATTGAACATTAATTATTTATTGAATTAATGCAATGATTGGTATTATGGAAATTAAAGTGGTTATATTAACATAATTAAATATAAGAAGGGTAATTGGGGTAATGTTAATATAAATTAATTAAATTTATTCTTTATGTGGAAAACCTTAGTTAAACTCAGAGGTGTATATTATTTATTGTATGATTATTGATGTCTACGATTAAAAATGTTGTTTATATGGTGATTTTTTTAGTAGTGATGGAGATTATATAGTTCCAAGGTATATTGGGAATTTGTATTTATATGGTTTGATAGTGGGTGGTATAATTGGGTTTCATAGGGATATATAGATGTTAGTATATAGTCTATAGGATGTGAGTTGAGAAAAAGAGAAATTATTTCATCTGTTATATTGTGATTATTATTATACTTATTTAATATACTTTATGTCTAATGTGATGTTGATGATATATTGTTGTATAGTATAAACATTTTATTGAAGTAAAATGATGAGGTGATTTTCTGTATACATTGTATTACCTTAATTTCAGGTGTTATGAGGTATATTTCATTTTTTAAGTTATGGTGACTAGATAGTTATTGTATTTTGGCCCAAGATTTAATTTTTATTATTGTATTTATACTTCTAATTATTTACTATTATTATAGACTTATGGACCTCACTATGTTTCATGTATTTGTAAAGGTTGAATCTGCTTTTATTAGATGATTAGAAATCATATGATAATGGTTTCTCAAGAATAGTGGAGGTGGTTGATGACATGTGGAAAATGATTAATTTTTCTGTGCCTTATTTTTTAAGTTTTTTTTTACTTATGTTTTTCATTCAATGTGGATTTACTATGATTTTTTCACTTGACACTAGATAGGTCATAGGAGGAACAAAGAGGTTATGATTGTAATCAAACCATATTATTCAATTTTATTTTTAATATGTCTAAGACTGTGTCAATTGTCCATCCAAGAGATTTTTTTTAAATGATTTAATATAGCAGGATATATGATCATTTTCTTATTGGTATTATACTTTGTTACGGATAGAGAGTGTTATATTGTTTCCATTTTTTTATGTAAAACTCATTCTTGTTCTTTCTTGATTGTATGTGATTTGATTATCATAGTTGTAAACAGGGTTATTTCTTTGGTTTTTTTATGTTTTCAGAGGGGGTAGGTGCCTCCCATATTTCAATGTTTTAAACCCTAGGATTTAATTAACACCTTGGAGCCTATTAGAGGCGTCATTTAAGGGAAACTCTCTATCTGATTTACAACATTGTATAAAAATTCCTATGTTTTAGTGTATATTTTCTCTCATTATGTTATATTTCCATTATTATTAAAAATATTTATCTTTAATTTCAATAGAATTCATCTCCTGTGTAAAATAAATCAGTGATTATAAAATGTAAAAAAAATTAATACATTATTTCATTAATGATGAATATTAAAATATTAAATTAATAAAATATTATTACTATAAAAATTAAAGAAACATGAAAAGGACAATTACATAAGGAATAAGAATAAATGTAAAGAAAAAAACAACAATCATGAAGTATTCATCCTTACGGTCTACCATGAAAATCATAACATAGAGTATAGCTATATAATGAATGAAAAAAATTAATGATATAGTTATCATTCTAAAAGAATAATTTGAATGATTATTTTTGGTAAAGTATACCAAGATATATATTGGAATTATGACTGGTAATATGACCATAATTTGGTCATTGGATATATAGTCATTGGCTATACATTTGTACAAAAAATATATTTATTATTTTATAAATGGCATATAGAACTAACTAATTTGTTATAAACAATATATTTCATATTTAATTAACATATGATAAATAAATATGAAATAAAATAAAAATATAATAATTCATTAGTAAAAATATCTTATAATCCAAAAATTTATATTTTTATGCATTTAGAAACTTTTTAAGAAAATTTAAATTTATCACATTCAATTAAATGTTATAATAAAGAATAATTTATATATATTGATAATTAATTAAATAAATTAACATTTATGGAAGGAATATGAGTTTTTGAGAGATAAGAATAATATCATTAATGTATTAAAATTAATATTTTCTAAATATTTTATTTTAGAAATTATATTTTTTTATTTTAAAATTATCTTATATTAGGTTATAAATTTTATGATAATAAAATAGATTTAATATTTGGAATTAGGATTTAACAATTATTTAACTTCTTCAGTTCATTCTTTTTTAGAAAATTATTTTTTTTTCATGGTAAATTGTGAGTTATGTTTGTAAAAGTTAAATTATGATAGTTTGTTAAAATAATGAATAAACTTATTAAATATCTATAATAATAATAAAAATTTATGGAATTGAGAATTCGTAACCCTTCTCAATTATTTATCCCCTTTTGAGACACTTTCTTCAGAAAATTACATTATATATATATTACAAAGTAGGTATTTTAAAAAATTCCACACAGTCTCTTATATAAAAGGAATCCTCTTCCACCAATTCCAAACCACACTTATTGTTCATTTTACCAGACAAATATGTACCAAAATTACATCCGAAAAAATATTCTACCACATTTGTGATATTTTTGTATCAACTAGGAGTCCCAAATCATTCATTTCAAATAAGGTCTTTAATGGAAGATTCCACAATCCAAAGTATTTTATTTTCCTTAATCGTTTAATTAATATTATACTTTTTTATCATCTTTAATCTTATTTAACACTTTAATAACATATAATTTATTCTAGTATTCTTTTGACAAATTTAAATTATAATTAAACAACGTATTCTTACTCGTTCAATTATTAAATTGTCTTCTAGTTTGGGTCTCTTTAACCATATTCAAAAATGATTTAAAATTTTCATCATAGTTGAGAATGGAATTTGTTTAGTATTATTTGGTATTAATTATACATTTTATCTATGTTTTTAATTTCCATTGGTAAAATATAATATATCATTCATTGTAAATTTGAAACATTATTTTCGGTAAAACTACTTAAATAAGAATGTAATAGATATTTTATTTACCAATCATACCCACAACATCAATGGAATGAACATGGAACATAATAAACCATTATGTAATTATTATTCCAGGGCCTTGACGATTCAATTGATGATAAAATCATGAAGAAGTTATGATTACTGTAACTACCAAATCAAAACAATATAGGGAACAATTGATGCTACCAACATATTATTTTAGAAATAAATTATATCTATGTAATATATTGGAAATAAATAAATATAAATTAGTAATATAAAATTAAATAAATATAAATTTCTACATAAATTATTTTTTAGTTACCATATGTTGAATATACAGACTGAAATAGATCCCTCATGCTTTAATGTTTTTTACATGAAGGGGATTCTCATCAATGTCACATTTATTTTAGTCATATTCCTTATTCATTGACAATATTATTTTGTATAGTATATATCAATTTCAGATAATTTATTTTATCAAAATTTATATTTAATTAATGGGATTTATACATATATTTCATTTTACATCTTTTATTTAATTTTGATTAATAAATAACAATGGAAATATGAGGGTTTCCTTCAATCTATCAACTTATTTGATATCCTCAATGTCAAATTTCATTGAAATTTTTTGAAAGTAATTTCCAAATAAAATTTCATATTTCCATTCATCAATAATTTTTTTACATTCACGTATGAGTTTTTATCTTGTTTTTTAATGATTCATTCAGGAAGTATGTTCATTATAAGGGATTATATTTCTATGTATTTTATGTAGTGATTATGATTCCATCAACATGGATAAAACCATATACGTTCCATCCATTCAGGGATTCTACTATTCATATATGATTATGATATCCTAACTCTAGATAGCTTCCAATGATTCCACGTTCTTATTAAATTAATCTTTCAACTTCACAACTGTTCACGCTTATCACATGTTTAGGATCTAATGGTAAATTAATTATACCCTATTGTTATTTACTTACCCAATATTGATTATTTGATATCAGTCCACTTTTTATATTTCTTAATTTCACTAAGAATGTTTATGTATTTATATATCTAAGGGAGAATCCTGTTTGGATATTTTTTTATAATGAAATGGAAGTTGTTCAATGTAATAAGATGATTTTATATCTAATATCCAAAGATAGTAAATCATTGTGTTTAAAGAGGAATATTTAATATCGAGATGATATATATTTTTCTATACAATGAGGAATCTATTTTTGAGTCAACTATGTTTGAATCTGATTAATTATTTAAATTAAATTTTTTTTCACCGAATCAGGGAGATTGAGTCTGCAAGAATCCACACTAGAGGTATCCATGTTGTATTAAACTGTAAAAGAGTGGAATCATATATATTACTTTTTGGTGGAGTTTTGAGTAGGTAGTATGTTTTTCACAAAATAAACCTATTGGGAACCACTCATAGGCCTACCATTAGGATGATATTATCCCCTCTAAGGCTCACCCTCAATAGGCCTCTAGTTGAAGACTAGCACCAATGGAATAAAACATAGACTTGAGAATAATTTTTTTAATATAATCCAAAAAATACATAGAAACCCACCAATAAACACTATAATATAAATAAAACAAAGTCTATAACAATAACAAAATGTGAAAATAATGTTATTAAAGAAAAAAATTCTATATAAATGTAACACATTGAGATTTTATGAGATATATTATTTTTATTTTCATTGATGTCTTCTATTATACACTACACCAAAATTAGCTTGTACTATAAGCCACACCATATTATCTTGCAGTATACGCAACACTATTCTTGGCTTGTGTTACACACAATTTTATGTTCGTTTTGTGGAAATTATTATAAACAACATTACATATAGATTTTGTTTAACTTATAAATTAAATAAGTTTTTATTATGTTGTACGCAACACCAAACAGAGTTTCCACTACACCCAGCCCTGACATGGCTTGCATTACACGCAATCATGACCTTCCGCGATAGCGTGTGTAGTACGTAATATCTAGTTTCCCTAAACAATGATTTAGTGCTATAATATTATTATGGACTAGCTGTTAGGAATAGTATTAACTAAATTTTGAATTTTATAACATTATTATTCATCTTACATATGTTCTAGAACATGGTATGAGAACTAAATAAATGTTTCGGGTAAAATAAGTATTTTTTTAATGAAGTTTTGTTAACTTTTGATTGCGTACCAACATTAAATATTGTTTTTGAAATGTTTATAAGTTCAATTGGACAAAATAAAATTTTCCCTTGGAATAATGATATAAAAATTTAATTTGGATAAATTTTTCATATTATTCTGATAACTTTCCTATTTTAATGAATATTAAAAACAAGCTATATTTTAATTAAAAACAACTTTTTTCATCGCCAAATTTTATATGGATAGATTATATTTTTAATTGGTTTTAAAGTTTAATTATAATATATTTTTACCATTTAATCTAATTTTGGTCATTGGAATTGATTTCACTTTGAATTTAGACATAAAACAAGTGTCGATCTTTTGATAGTTATTGTTTCTTAAAAACACGGTATTTGTTTTAGTAACAGAAATTAATTTTAAAATTAATTAATTCCACTTATATGTTTTGAATTTGGAAAAATAGACATCATTTTTGAATTTATAATATCAAATATAGATTAGGATGATTTTTTGGTATTTTTCTGAAAAACATCAATTTTTGATGAATAGTGAAACCACTTAGTGGTAGTTAAAAAACTGACTCTTTCATTTAAATGAAATTTTACCACTTATGTGAATTGAATTTCAAAAATCCGACAAACATGGAAGTTATCAAGATGTAAAATGTGGTTCAATAAGATGAAAATAATTTTTTGTGAATAGTAAATTTTGACTTTTATTTACTGCGGTTAAAGTTAAACAGGGTAATTAAAGGTTAAAAGAATATTATAATAATTCCAAATCACATTAACAATTATCCTAACCTCATTTTATGTGTAGTGGGAGACCATGGGAATCCTTGGGTCTATTTAGGGACCCCATTGAGCCACTTGGTAGTGATAGTGACAATTTGTATTAATTAATTTAATGTAAAGACAAAATTAACATTAACAAAAATCTTTTAGTAATTAATTTTTATAAGGGATTACAGAAATTATATTTTAGACTATAAATATTAGTTGGAATTGTAATACTATTTCCTACATGATGGAATTTATTTAATAATTTATAGACATCAAATAAATTAAATTATTTATGACACAATAATGATGTAGTATTTGCCTCATTAAAAATGATTTAAATAAATAATGTTATATTCATTAAAATATAATACAAAACATGTCCAATTCTGATTGGGAGATTTTATTTCGACCATTAGTCATATTATCTTCATCTTTAATTGTTTTTGGACCTTTTGAAGCCGATGATAAGTTTATAATAAAATAATATTTTCACACTTTCCAAAGGTATCCCTCTCCCCCCTTATAAAAGGGCACCTCCTCCCTCTTCTCTTCACACCCTTTTGAGCCTTGATGATTTTACAACCCCTGCCAATTCATCTTATCAAACTCTATAGTTATATCATAGAGGTTTTTTTCTTCTCAATATACCAACTCTAGTGCCCAAAGAAAGAGTGTGAAGGATGTACATTAAGGAAGAAGTAATCTCTTCTACCGACTCTTTCATGTTTCTTTCTTCTTTTACTTCCTCTTATTTAGTTTTTTAATTATAAAGTAATAAAATAAGTATTACTTATATACAGATATGTTATTATAAATATTAATGAACCCTATTTCACCTTCTATATATCCCACGGAAAACGAATTCACCGCGCGTGCGTACGTACGGAATACCGTCACCACGCTGTGGTGTAATCAGTTTTCCCACCACCAAATTACGTGGATGGGTATAATGGTGTCAAGATTAAATAAATATGGTTATTATAACATAATAATGATTCTAATATATTATATCATCCACTCTAATTCCATTAAATAAATATGGGAACGTTATTAATGCTCGTGCGTAGGTACGAATTACCATCTCCACGACGTGATGAGGTTCATTTTCCATGTTAATAGTTCAAGAATGATTATAAAGTATATAAAATAAGTAATCATGAAATATATGATATAATAGTTCTATTGTATATATATATATATATATATATGTATGTCATCTACTTAAATCCATTTAATTCAATAAGGAAATGAAAAACAGCGTTCATGCGTACGTACGACCTACAGTCTTGATGAATAGTGTATTTATTTCTATTTATTGATCTATTATATATATATATATGTTATGAATATATATTATATATAAATCATGTTTTATAATCTATAATTATTTAATCATTATCTGAGTAATCATATTAATAATTACAAGTCAAAACATGGACGATAAATGAAATGATTTTTCCCAAAACACTACTTTAACATGGAATTGACAAATGAACGGATAATATAAAGTCATAAGTGAATCATATATGATATCATAAATATTATAATGGTTCTATTAAAAGTTATTAATATGTTTAAACCCACAATACAGGAGTCTCAGACACATACAGAAGAAATTGTACTTAAGGTAATGGATAATTTTGCAATCTCACTTTTTTCCGAGATTTCTTATACGTGAGTATTTATTGGGGTTATATTTATCATCAATGTGCATGTTTTATAAAAATGGTTTCATGTATATTTAATGTCCTCTTTACCTATTTTTTACATTTTTTACATGGTATGTATGGAATCGTTCTTTTATTTACATTACGATGAACTTTTTTGACTTTTTCGGCCAAAGTACGAGAAGAATGTTTTTTTATCTTATATGGCATGAATGAATTTTTATGATTTCATAGAACATTATTTCCATGAATATTACTTTACAATATTTAAATTTTATTTCTAATCAACTTCTTTTAGTTTTAAATTGTTTGACATGTTAAGAAATGAAAAATGTTTTTGAAGTAGAAAGGATATTTTCCTCAAGAATGGAGTTCAAGTGTTTTATCAAAATTATTTTCCATCTAAGATAATATAGGGTTATGTTTCTATTCCTATTTTACATTGATTTGATTATGTTATGATGGAATTAATTTTATGGTGTCCTTTTATCTTATATAAATTATGTCATGATGTTATGATGTTTAAGAATCCCATTTTTATTATATGGGTTATGCTATGATGTATGATTTATGATTTTCTGGCACACATAAGAATGATTTCATTATGAGATAGGTGGGACCTATATCTCCCTCCAATGCATTGGGTAAAAATTTATATCTCATGAGATATACATGGCTGGAATGGAATGTTAATCTGGTTCAGTGATACAGGATATGAACGAGGAGTGAACTCGGTTCAGTAAGGGACTTTGTCCACTAAGATGGTCTTGGCAGCAATTCTTGGGCTACTATGTAAATCATATCATGTACTTAATGTTTTTTCACAATTACAAGTTTTATTTCCAATATATTTTATCATTATTGATGTTCCATTATGATCTATGCCTTACGTACTGTCATGTTTTAGGTCATTGATCAAGATTTTGATATTTAAACATTATGATCTTGTTTTTATGTTCAAATGTATATGGTTTGTTTTATTTTCCCCATGCTTACCCATACTGAGCATTTGAGCTCACCCTTTATATGTTTTATTTTCCCTAGGATATAAAAAAATGTTTTAGGTAAAAAAAGGGAAGATCCTTATGAGATATGTTGAAGATCTTTCACCATGATTAGAAGATTATGTCCCGAGTTTTCAAAGACACTAAATTATTATGATTTTTTTGTGTATATTTTTGTTATGTATTAAGTATTAAGCAGATGTAATGTAATTTCCATGTACGTCATGCTTCGGGACTCTACAGTTGAAGTCACAGGAATGGTTTAGTTTACCTTTGGAAACAAGGATGCAAAAAATTTAGTGAAATCCGTCGAGATAATACTAAGGTATGTCTATGGATGTACCTAAGGTTAAGTATATGTATAGGTTATAGTTATAGAATTACGGTAATGATATTATAATTAAAACTAAGATATTGGATATTGAAGGTACTCCCCCTTTATTATGTTTATTTCCCAAGCATGATTTTTTCCTCTCACACTATTCTTTTTGGGTTTTAGACGATGGTTGGAACCCGAAGGAACTATATTGATCAATTTAATGGAAAACAAAATGATTGTCCTCCTGAACAAACCAATGTTATAGGAGATGGAGTGAAAAATCTTATTACTATACATAAAAAAGCTATGAATCATTCTGGACTTCCAAATGAGCATAGAAAGGAACAATATTCTATTGAGTCCTTCATGAGGCAACACCCACCTTCTTTCAGTGGGTCTTCTAATCCACTTGTTTCTAAACTACGGATTAGTACCATTGAAATGATATTTTCAATACTTCGATGTTCAGAGTATGAAAATGTTATTTTAGCTGTTTAACATTTAGTAGGTGAAGAAGACCAGTGTTGGACTATAGTAAAGAATAAAAGGCCGCAAGATGAAATTGAATTCATGGAATGGGATGAGTTCATGAACTTATTTTTCAATACGTACTTCCCTCGTAATCTTTGAACAAATATGGAAAAGGATTTACATGAGCTTGAGAAATAGGATGATGAATCTATTGGTATATATGAAGAAAATTTTACATGGCTTGCAAGGTATGCATCTGTCTTTATCATCCAACCTGAAAGTAAAGTTTATCGATTCATTAGTGGCTTAAAACCAAGTATTCGAAGGGAATTAGCTATAAGAGACTTCAGTAGTTATGAATAAATTTTGAGTTGTTCTATCAAGGTAGAAATGGAAGTTGGTGTTACAAATCCATCTCACGTTTTAGAAAAGAAACAAAATATGGAGTTCATGGAGAAATCTCAGAATGATGGTGAATAGAAGATGAATATTTCTTTATGTTCAAAGTGTGGAAATAAGCATGGTGGAGATTTTCTTAAAGGGAATAGAAAATGTTTTAAGTGTGGAAAAGAAGTTCATAGAGCATCTGATTGTTGATGTAATGGATAAAGGGTTTCTAATGATGTGAATAAAGAAAGGACTATAGAGAACACATCACCAACACATCAATGCTTCAAGTGCAAGGAAATGTGGTCTTATGGTAATCAATGCCCTAATCCAAGGGTTAATGATGATCAACGTGAGAAACATCTTAAGGAAAATGATAAAGGGAAGTCACATTTGATCACTATTTGTGATGTTGAGTATGATAATGTTGTGGTGTAATGATTATGTTTTAATGAGCTCATGACTGATATAAGGACAAAGTGTTATCATGGTTTGAGTATATTGAAATTTTTGGATTTTTTTATATGGAAAGAGTTAATTTTTGAAAAAATTCATGTTTTCACTATCGTTATATGGTAATTCATGTTGCAAGAGAATACAAGATTAAGGTATTCTGATGTTTAGAATGCAATCAACAAGATAAATCTTATGATATATTGGGGATAAATGATGGTATTCACATGCTTGGTTAATGAAATTTATAGTAATCTTTTTCTTTATTATATGAGATTGGATATATGTATTTTGGATAAGTCTAAAGACTGGAATGGATAATGTCAGACATGATATAATATTGTTTAAGCCTATAACTTTTGATATTATTTTTGGAATGTTATAATAGTATAGTTTTAGAAAAAGGACAACCCGTAGGACGGGCGACAACTCGTAGCGTCGGACAAGGTTGTGGGAATCGAACCCACAACTGAAGTGAAACATGCCTTTATCACCTACCACTGGCCTACAGGAAGTCCCTGGTTAGTAGGAACTAGTTTTATTTTATTAAGAGGTATGATAGATGAATTATAAGTCTGTTGTTGGAATCAAATACGATTAATCTCACCATAGATGGACTTATATATATTTAATAACATATGATAACCTTTTTGTGATAGAAATGGATGGGATGAATTATCATTATATCGCATGATCTGCTAACACATCATGAATGAAAAATTCATCTTCATTTCGTTAAATATAGATGAAGTGGAAATAGTTCATGGAATGACCAACAATGATATTACACTGAAATCAAGTATGTATTTCTCCTTATTTAAAAGTTCATCAATGTTAGGGAAATGATCATGGAATCCAAAAATGTTGTCCTAGTACTCTCATATATGATGAATCTGATGGTACCTTAGATCATCACAAATTTATGGCTTTGTGATTGTTGGCTTTTTCATTACCATGTTCTCTACCACTCTCCATCAGAACTTGACGGTTAGATTTCACTTCTATATCCATATTTTCACCTATATACTCCTATGTGGGAACCCATGTGATGAGTTACTCTTGGTATACATTTAGTTTCTAAATTTTCGTTTTAAAATGATGATTTAGTATTCCTTTTTACGATGTGGGTTTCTATGAAAGAAACTTTCAATTAGTAAACGATTTATATCCCCGACGAATTTCGAGGTCAAAAAATCATTTTAAGGGGGGTCAAATGTAACACCCTGAGATTTTATGAGATATATTATTTTTAATTTCATTGATGTCTTATATTATACACTACACCAAGATAATCTTGTACTACACGCCACACCGTATTAGTTTGCAGTATGCGCAACACTATTCATGGCTTGTGTTACACACAATTTTAAGTTCCTTTTGTGGAAATTATTCTACGCAACATTAAGTATAGATTTTTTTTAATGTATAAATGAAATAAGTTTTGATTAAGTTATACGCAACACCAAACAGTGTTTTCACTACACCCAGCCCTGACATGGCTTGCATTACACGCAATCGCGGCCTTCCTCGATAGCATGTGTAGTACGCAATACCTGGTTTTACCAAACAACGATATATTGTTATAATATTATTACGGGCTAGATGTTATAAATATTATTAACTCTATTTTGAATTTTATAACATTATTATTCATCTTACATATTTTCTAGAACATGGTATGAGAACTAAATAAATTTTTCGGGTAAAATATGTAATTTTTAATGCAGTTTTGCTGCCTTTTGATGGCGCACCCACTATAAATCTAGTTTTTGACATGATTATAAGTTCAATTTTATAAAATAAAACTCTTACTTGGAATAATGATATAAAAATTTAATTTGGATAACTTTTTCATATTATTCTGATAACATTCATATTTTATTGATTAGTAAAAACACACTATATTTTACTTAAAAACAACTTTTTTCATCGCAAAAATTTATATGGTTAGATTATCTTTTTAATTGGTTTTAGTGGGTAATTATTATATATTTTTTCCATTTAATCCAATTTGTTCATTGGAATTAATTTCACATTAAATTTGGACATAAAAAAGTGTCGATCTTTTAATAGTTATTGTTTCATAAAAACACTCTATTTTTTCAATAACGGGAATTAATTTTAAAATTAATTAATTACAATTCTATGTTTTGAATTTGGAAAAATAGACATCATTTTTGAATTCAGAATATCAAATATATCTTAGGATGAATTATTTGTATTTTTCTGAGAAACTACAATTTTTGATGAATAGTGACACCACTTACAAGTAGTTAAAAAACTGACTCTTTCATTTAAATAAATTTTTACAACTTCTATGAATTGAATATAAAAAATCCAAAAAACATGGTTGCTATCACGAAGTAAAATGTGGTTTAATAAGATTAAAATAATTTTTGGTGATTAGTAACTTTTGACTTTTATTTACTGTGGTTAAAGGTAAATAGGGTAATTAAAGATTAAAAGAATATTATAATAATTCAAAGTTACCTTAACATTTTTCCTAACCTTATTTGATGACTAGTGGCCGACCATGGGCATACTTGGGTCGACTTTGGGGCCCTATTGAGGCACTTGGTTGTGATAATGACTATTTGGATTAATTAATTTAATGTAAATACAAAATTATCATTAACAAAAATCTTTTAGTAATTAATTTTTATAATGGGTTATATAAATTATATTTTCAATTATAAATTTTCATTGGAAAGATAAACCAATTTCCTACATGATGGTATTTTTTTTAAAAAAAATTAGACATCATATAAATTAATTTATTTATGACACAATAATGATGGAGTATTTACCTCATTAATTAATGATTTAAATAAATCAGATTATAATGATTAAAATATTATCCAAAACATGTCCAATTATGATTGGATGATTTCATTTCGACCATGAGTCATCTTATCTTATTCTTTAATGATTTTGGGGCACTTTTAAACTGACGTTAAGTTTATAATAAAATAATATTTTCACACTTTCCGAAGGTGTCCCTCTCCTCCCTTATAAAAGGGCACCTGCTCCCTGTTCACTTCACACCATTTTGAGCCTTGAAGCTCAGAAAAACCCTAAAAATTACTCTTCTAAACCTCTCTATTTATAACCTAGAGGTTCTGGTTTTCTCAAAACACCAACTATAGTGCCCTAAGAAGAGATTTAAAAGAGGTGCGTCGAGGAAGAGGTAATCTATTCTACCGACTGTTTCAAGTTTATTTTTTCATATACTTAATATTATTTTGTTGTTTCATTATAAACTAATTACATAAGTATTAATTATATACTGATATGTTATTATAAATATTAAAGAACTCTATTTCACCTTCTATCCATCCTACAGAAAATGAAATCACCGTGCGTGCGTACGTACGGAATACCGTTTCCACGCCACGGTGTAATCAGTTTTTCCACCACTGCCTTACATGGATGGGTATAATGGTGGAAAGAATAACTATATAGGATTATTATAAAATCATAATGATTCTAAGATATTATATCATCCACTCCAATTCCATTCAATAAATATGGGAACAATATCATCGCTCAAGCGTACGTACAGATTACCGTCTCCACAATGCGATGAGATTCATTTTCCATGTTAACAATTCAATAATGATTATAAAGTATATATAATAAGTAATCATGAAATATATGACATAATTATGCTACTGGATTTATTTATATATAAATTTATGTAATCCACTTAATTCCATTCAATTCAATAAGGAAACGAAAAACAGCGTCCATGCATACGTACGACCTACCGTCTCTATGAACAATGTATTTCTTTCCATTTATAGATATATTATATATATGTATATTATGAATATATATTATATATAAATCCTGTTTTATATTCTGAAATCAAGTAATCATGATCTATGTAATCATATTAATAATTACAAGTCAAAACACGAACGATAAATGAAACACTTTTACCCAAAACGCTGTTTAACATGGAATTAACAAATGAACGGATAATATAAAGTCGTAAGGGAGTCATATATGATATCAAAAATATTATTATGGTTATGTTAAAAGTTAATAATATGTTCAAACCCACTATATCGGAGTCCTGGACACATATGGAAGAAATTTGACATAAGTTAAGGGATAATTTTGTAATCTCATTTTTAACCGAGATTTCTTATACATAAGTATTTACTGGGGTTATATTAATCATCCATGTCACAGTTTTCTAAAAATAGTTTCATGTATTTTTAAAGTCATCTTTACCTATTTTTGACTATTTCTACATGGTATGTATAGAATCGTTCTTTTGTTTACGTTACGAGGTACGTTTTTGACTTTTCCAGCCAAAGTATGAGAATAATAATTTTTTAACTTATACGACATGAATGGATTTTTATGATTCCATAGAACATTATTTCCATGAAGATTCCTTTACAAGATTTCATTTTATTTTTAATCAAATTCTTTTAGTTTAAAATTGTATGACATGTTAAGAATGGAAAAAAAATTTGAAGTAGAAAGGATATTTTTCTAAAGAATGGAGTTCAAGTGTTTTATCAAAACTATTTTCCATATAAGATAATATAGGATTCCATTTAATTTACTATTTTTACATTGATTTGATTATGTTATGATGGAATTAATTTTATTATTTCCTTTTATCTTATATGGATTATGTTCTGATGGAAATTTGTTTAAGAATCCTATTTTTATTATATGGTTTATGTTATGATGTATGATTTAAGATTTTGTGGCACACATAAGAATGGTTTCCTTATGAGATGGGTGGGACCTATATCTTCCTAAAATGCATTGGGTAAATATTTATATCTCATTATATAGACATAGATGGAACCGAATGTTAATCTGGTTCAGTGATACAGGACTGGAATGAGGAGTGAACTCAGTTTAGTAAGGGAATTTTTCCACTAAGATGGTCTTGGCAGCAATGCCTTGGATACTATGGAAATAATAGCATGTTCTTAATGTTTTTCCACAATTACAAGTTTTATTTCCAAGATATTTTACCATGATTGATGTTGAATTATGATCTATTCCTTACGTACTGCCATGTTTTATGTCATAGTACAATATTTTGATGTTTAAACATTATGTTCATGTTTTTATGTTCAAATATATATGGTTTGTTCTATCTTCTCCATGATTACCCATACTGAGCATTTGAGCTCAACCTTTATGTTTTTTCTTTCCCCCAGGATATAAAGAAATTTTTTAGGTAAAAAAGGGAAGATGTTTATGGGAGATGTTGAAGATCCACTAGTGTAGAAAATGTTTTTTACGTCACTATTTTTTACGTCGGTTATATATAACCGACGTAAAAATGTGGCGAGTAGATTTTTAACGTCGGTTATTTTAATAACCGACATTACAAATCACGCCTGTTCGGTTTTTACGTCAGTTATAAAATAACCGACGTAAAAAACCCATCCGCGGGGGTTTTTTACCTCGGTTATAAGATGACCGACCTAAAAAACCAATGCGCGGGGGTTTTTTTACGTCGGTTATTTAGAAACCGACGTAAAAACCTAATATCTAAGCATTTTTACGTCGTTTCCCAATAACCGACGTAAACCCCCCCCCCCCCCCCCGTGCTTTGCTTTTTTACGTCAGTTATTGGGAAACCGACGTAAAAAACATGTAGATATCGCCTTTTTGACGTTGGTTTCCAAATAAACGACGTAAAAAACCCCCCGCGCATTGGTTTTTTACGTCGGTTATCTTATAACAGACGTATTGAACGATATATCTACGCGTTTTTTCCATCGGTTATAAAATAACCGACGTAAAAAACCAAAGCGCGAGGGGGTTTTTGACGTCAGTTATAGAAAAAACGACGTAAAAAACCTGTAGATATCTCGTTTTTTACGTCGGTTATAAAATAACCGACGTCAAAAACCAAAGCGCGGGAGCTTTTTTACGTCAGTTTTAAAATAACCGACATTATAAATTTACAATATAGTTTATAACATCGGTTATATAATAACCAACGTTATACAACTTTTACAAGGCTCGTGGACTGTCATTTACGATTTTTCGATTGACAGTCCGCCGGCTCGTCTCTCTCGCGCGGTAAACCCTAATAGGCTCGTCGATCGACCTGCGTTAAACTCATTTTGGCTGTATTGTTTATCTTCTTCACTCCTCTCAGATCTATCATCTCAACTCGCAACATTCAAGTTATCCTTCCACGAATTAATTTCGTTCGTTTTTTTTTCACGGATATTCTATAATTATGTTTTGAGATTTTTCTTCATTGTTTATCTTCTTCATTGCTATCCGAGGTGATCTCCAAGGCCATCAGCCCTCAAAAGGGCACCAGCGAGTTGGGTGTGGTGTAGAAGGAAAAAGAATCCCTGGCTTTCCTGGTCTACGCACCTCGACCGTCGTCCCTTCCATCTTCCTCCACCCCTGCCGCCTCGCTGTCATCCTCCTCCTCCTCTCGGATCTATCATCTTAACCGAGAGTGTTTATTTTATTTCTTCTTTCCCATACATAAAATATTCTTAAATTATTATGATACATATGATTAATTGATGGAAGTGATACAATTTCACATGGTGTATGATGATTTATGGGCAGGGTGAGACCATGACATTAGCATTGGGGTGTGAGAGGAAAACTAGTGGAGAAGTGGTATCCGAGAACCTTAATTTTAGTATATATATATATTTATATAATTTTTTATACAAAACGGTTTATTTATATGAACTATTTTGTGATTGATCCATAGTGAGTATATGAAACTATTTTTCCTTGTTTAGGTGAATGATTTAGATTCCTTTTTTCATAGGTCTTTAGTGTGCTTCCTCAACATTTTCATGAGATGTTTTAGGGGGGATATTACTATGTATACATGTTATGCCCACCATACATAAATATAAACAATTTTTTGGGTTTTTAAAAGAAATTTGTAGTTTTTTATAGATTTTAGTATCATGGAAGTGTTGTGGAGTAGCTTTCATGAGTATATAGAGTTTGTTGTTTCTTCCTAGTTTTACTTTTAGTACTAATAATCTTCTTTTTGGTTTATTTATAACAATACATGTATGAATTCATGCATAATTATCTAAATTTATTCATTTCGAACTGAGGAGGGTTACTTTTGGTGGGAGAATATCCTAAATGATATGTTATTAATTCATTCTATCATAACCATAAATAAAATATAGTTTTATTTTATTTATCATATACATCAACTAATACTCTTCTTTTTCATCACAAACCCTTTGAGAATAAAAAACCTAACTAAGGGATTTGGTATCCACATTGCCTTTTGTTATAGAATATGGGACATCAAAATCAAATGATTGAACATATTCCTCCCAAAAACACTTCCATTGATTTTTATAATTGTGTGAAAATATTTACCAAATGGATTTAGGGTCTACAGAAACCATTAATAACATGTTAAATAGGTAGTTTATCTAATATATTAAAACATCAAAACTGCAATCAATATTAATCTATGTACGCGTCATGTTTTTCTTTGATTCAATGAAGTTTAAAACTGTTATATCTAGCTATATTTTGTTTTAAAAATAATATTCAAGCATATTTTTTTAAAAACCTATAGATTTGTTTTATATTTTAAATTGTTTTACATTCAAATTATGATTTTTTTTATATAAACATATATTTGTCTTATCATAAAAATATATATTTTATTTTTGATATTTGTTATAGGTAATAATGAGTCGAAGTTAGATTACGGCACATCGAATGAGAAATGAATTTGAGGAAGGTGTTGATGCCTTTTTGGAATTTTCAAAACAAAATGTTCCATGTAGTGACATTGTTTTCTGTCCATGCCTGAAATGTTTGAATATGAAGAAGTTGAAAAGTAGAGAGATAAAAGATCATCTGATTTGTCATGGTTTTAATCCGAGTTACAGCCCTTGGATTTGGCATGGTGAAACTGGATGGAATGTCACTGATGATGATGATTTGCAAGATGGTAACTCCGATGGAATTGAAGAAATGATTCGCGATATTGTATCAGAACAAATTGAGATAGAACCGACAATTGTGCATCTATATGGTGATGCTGAAAAACCAATATATCCTGGTTGTACAGATTTTACAGTTTTGTTGGCGGTGTTAAGATTGATTAACCTGAAGGAAAATCATGGATGGAGTGACAGTAGTTTTACAGAGCTGCTACAATTGATGAAAGACATTCTTCTAAAAGATAACGATGTTCCAGATTCACATTACAAAGCCAAGAAAATATTATGCCTGATGGGATTGGTATACAAGAAAATACATGCATGTCCAAATGAATGCATTATATATAGGAAGGAATATGAATTTCTGTCAGAGTTTCCTAAATGTGGGACATCATGGTATAAGGTGAAAGAAAAATCAATGGCTGATGTAGAGATTACAAAGAACCCTTCAATGGTATTTTGGTATCTTCCTATAATTAATCGTTTCAAACGTTTATTTTCTAATTTACATGATGCAAAAAGGTTAAGATGGCATGCTGAAGAGTGGGTATGTGATGGAAAAATACGTCATCCAGCTGATTGTCCACAATGGAAGAAAATTGATGCACAGTATTCAACATTTGGAAATGAAATTAGAAATCTCAGACTAGGGTTGTGCACAGATGGAATGAATCTATACCGAACACTCAGTAGCACACATAGTTCATGGCCTGTTTTATTGGTAATTTACAACCTCTCTCCTAAAGTTTCTATGAAGCGAAAATATGTCATGTTGAGTACAATGATCTCTGGTCCAAAGAAACCCGGTAATGATATTGATGTTTACTTGTCATTGTTGATTGAAGATTTGAAACTGTTATGGGATGATGGTATTAGGGTGTATGATTCTTATAAAATGGAATATTTTCAACTGCATGTAGTGCTTCTGTTCACTATAAATGACTTCCTAGTGTATATAAATTTGTCTGGATACAGTGTTAAAGGGAATAAAGCATGTCCAATTTTCCAACAACAGACGTCATATTTTCAATTGCATCATGGGAGGAAAACAGTGTACATGGGTCATCGAAATTTTTTGCCTATGGAACACCCTTATAGAAGACTAAAAAAGGAATTCAATTGCTCAAAAGAATTTGATACTGCTTCAGAAACTTTATCCCATGATCTGTATTTTGAGAGGGTGAAAAACTATGACGTGACATTGAGAAAGACATGGAAATCTGGTAATGATAGACATATTTGGAAGAAAAGGTCAATTTTTATTGAGCTACCATATTGGAGGTATCATGAAGTTAAACATAATATTGATGTCATGCACATGGAGAATAAAATATGTGATTCTTTGATTGGAACATTGTTAGATATTAAAGGAAAGACTAAATATGGGTTAAATGCAAGATTAGACTTACTATCAATGGGAATACGTTTGGAGTTAGCTCCCACTCCTAAAGGAAGACGAACATTTCTTCCCCCGGCTTGTCATACATTATCGAAGAGGGAGAAAATTAGCTTCTGTCAGTGTCTTCATGATACCAAAGTGCCTCAAGGTTATTCTTCTAATGTAAAAAATTTTGTCTCATTGAAGGACTTGAAGTTGATAGGTATGAAATCACATGATTTTCACGTCATGATGCAACAAATTCTACCAGTTGCATTGCGTGGAATATTTCCCATTCGTGTCAGAAAGACTATAATGAAGTTGTGTTATTTTTTCAATTCAATTTGTAACAAGGCGATTGATGTGAATGCTTTGAATATTTTGGAAAAGGATGCAATTTTTATACTTTGTCAATTGGAAATGTATTTTCCTCCAACTTTTTTAGATATAATGGTGCATTTAATGATTCATCTGGTTCGAGAAATAAAGCATTGTGGACCTGTATATCTTCGTTGGATGTATCCTTTTGAAAGGTATATGAAAATATTAAAGGGGAATGTTAAAAATCTATATCAACCTAAAGCCTCCATTATTGAAAAGTATATTTCTGAGGAGGTAGCAGAGTTTTGTACGAGCTACTTGGCTGCGGAGCAACACATAGGTTTGCCTCCATCTCGCCTTGAACGAGTTAATAATGAGGGAAAGGGGATTCACGGCTTGAAAGTCAAATCATTGTCAGCTGAACAGATGAAGAAGTTAGAATCATACATCTTGAATAACATAGCTGATTCTCAACCGTATATCACATTGCATATTAATGAGTTGAAACAAAGTCATCCAAAGAAGAAGGAAATGTGGATTTTGAATGAGCACAACAAAATTTTTTTGTCATGGATTAAAAAGACTTTGCTTGGTAGATCAGATGTATCAGAGACATTAAATTGGATAGTGGGTGGTCCATGTTTAAATGTGATAACATGGTCCGATTATGACATTAATGGTTATACATTTCATACAAAAGCTCAGGACAACAGAAGTGCAGTTCAGAATAGTGGTGTATTGGTGTTTGCAGAAGAAATGCATTTTTCGAGTGCTAAGGACAAAAACTCAATTTCTGCATCAAGTGCATATTATGGAGTGATTGAAGACATATGGGAGGTTGATTACAATAAAATTAAAGTTCCCGTTTTTAACTATAAATGGTTTAACGGTAACAAAAGTGTCATACACGATGAATTTGGAATGACACTTGTAAATCTGAATAGATTGGAAGACACAGCTGATTCTTTTATAATTGAAACACATGCAAAACAAATTTTCTATGTAGTAGATCAATCAGATATGGAGTGGGATTTTGTTTTACAAGGGAAAAACAAAATGTTGGTGAGGATGAACTTGATGAATATGCTGATTTATGTGAGATCCCTACTTTCATGGAAATATTAACAGAACATAATGATGATCATGTTGAAGACATAGTTTGTGCCATAAGGAACGATCACGATGAAGGAATTTGGGAAAACAATCCATTTGTACATTCCTAAAATTACAGGTAACATATGTTTATTTCTTGTTTACATTTATTTTTTCCATAAATGTTAGATATTGTAATTTTTTTATTTATTAAAACATGTTTTAAAATAAAATAAGTATATGTTTTTGTTTGTTTTAAGCTTGTTTAGTTTACTTTATCATGTTTATAACCATTACATGAATTTTAAAATGCTTATTTTTATTCACTGACAATTACTTTACCATGTTTACAATGTTTACCAGGTTTTCCATTTTTACCATTTTTACCATCTTGACCATCTTGACCATCTTTGTCATCTTTACCATTGTTTAACATGTTTACCATATTACCAATGTTTACTATTATATAACTTAGTACACTTTTCTAATTTCTGATTATAGTAGTATTAAAATATATGAATTTGTATATTTGAGAACTGACGTTTGTTTTTTTGATTTGAAGGATAATGACAGATCATTCAGATGATCAACCACATGATTCTGGAGAGGAGTATATTGCTGGTCATACCTCTGGGGATGAACATTCACATGCTCCTATTACGACAAAGAGTTCAAAGGTTGGTAAACGTGGGTGCACACATTTACCAAAATTATCACTTGCCCATACACAGGATCAGAGGATAGTCGTTGAGTTTGATGATGATGATATTCCTAGAGGTCTGAATGCCAAAGATTTTAAGAGTTTTGTTGAAACTCAAGCTAAGACCAAAGTAAGAATTCTGTATGATGATTGGAGAGGTGTGGATAAAGCGATTATCTCTCAGTTGAGGGAGACGATTTTAGTAAGAACTTTTGTCATTGTTTGACCATTATTTTAATGTTTCTAGTATATATAATATGTTTAACCTCTTCTTTATCAGATGACATTTGATATTCCTGATACTGGAGGAGTCCGGAAGAAATGCTTATCGTTGGCTGCCAGGAGATGGAGGGATTTCAAATCAACCCTCTCATCTGATTTCATTTATGGTCATAGGAGTTACGAAAATCCATGTCGTATATATCCTTTTATAGATGAAGACACATGGAGACAGTTTTTTGCAAGTATAGAAAAAGAGTCATTTCTGGTAAGGGCAATGTAAACTATTATAAATTTTCTTATATAAATTATTTTAGGAATGTTTTGTTAATGATTTATTATTCTTAAATTACAGCAAATAAGGAATGCTCATCATGAGATCCAATCTAAAAATGTATACCCTCATAGTTTATCTCGGGGAGGGTATGCATTATTGGAAGAAGAAATGATGGCGGAAAAATTTCAACAACTAAGAGCTGTGTCTTCAAGCTCTGGAAAGGTGGCCCCCTCCATCCCCTCCATCTAGACATGAAAAATGGAAGAGAGCTCGGAAGGGAAAAAAGGGAAATATCTTTCGGAAGAATCGAGAATCGTAGCTGAGAGGATTGTAAGATATCTATTTAATTTATTTAAGTTAACTTTTTTTATTCATATAAGTTTCAATCATTACAGAAATGTTGAATTAATTAATATAGGACACTCTTGAGGAGCAGAGTTCAGAGGGGAAATTTAGAGCTACTTGGAGGGAAGATATTTTATTTGCATCATTGGGAAGGCCCGAACATCATGGTCGTGTAAGAGGATATCCGGCAGGTGTATCGGTAAGAAAAGTGTTTCCACATTCTTCAACTTCTAACATTGTGGGGGTTTATAAAAAAATAGAATCCTTAGAGGCTGAAGTTAAAAATATTAATGTGACGATGGAGGACAAGATTAGAGAGTCGGTGCAGTCTATGTTTGCAGAAATGCAAAGACAATTTCATACTGCAGCTCCCACTCCTCCACCTCCCCCTGTAGACCCCATTATTTATCCTCCACCTCCACCAGCAGCTCGCACTCCCCCACCTCAGCCTGCGGACCCCATTTTTTATCCTACGCCTACGACACAACTTCCTAAATATTGCGAGTTGTATGTTGATGATTCTCAACATCATATAGTAGCATACGGGTTGGTATATTGTATAGGAGATACAGTTCATCATCAACAATTAGAGGTAGAGAATCAGAGGGTCACTGTACAGGATATTATAGATAGATCAGCTAGGGTACCAATACCTACAGATGAGGTGGCGAAAATTGGACAGAGTATCGGCCATTTTTTAGTTCAGCCATCCAGACTTCTTTGACTCATTACCATAGAGGTATGAATGTTATATATTTTATTTTATTTGTTTATTAAAGTTGTTTTATCATTTGAAAACTACTATATTTTTCAATTTTTTTTCATAGGAATACTTCAAAGGTAAAAAAACTGTATAGACAACAACAATGACAACATGCTATGACATCAGATATAGATTCTAGTGGTCTTGACAGATTGTCAAGATATTCACATTTTTTGTTGGTTTTTATGAGTTTCCAATGGAATCTCATGTTTATGGACGTGAAATAAGTGTGGGGATTACAAAAACTGATATCATGGAGCTTGTTACTGGAGATAAGTTGGGCATCAACGTGGTGCAAATTTTTTCCATGTACGTCTTAACACCTTTTCCCTGCGTTATATTTATTAAAAATGTATACTTATGTATGTTTTGTATTAGGTATCTTTATAAAATTTGTCAGAGGAATGAGCAAACAGAAGTATATGGATTCATGGACCCGAAATTGATTTCCCCTGAAGCATGTGCATTTAATGAGGAACAAAGAATGGTTTATATTTTTGAAATATTTGAAGAATATAATCACACAATGTTGGATGATTCCTTTTTGTGAGTGGTATGAAACACATTTCTCTCAAAGAGTTAATTATATTTTAATATAAAAAACCACTAACATTAAATTTCCTTTTATCAATGATCATTGGATGTTTGGGATTTTTTGCCCAAGGGAGAAAGCTCTTTATTGGATATGCTCTGTTCATGGTGATGTGCGGGAAAGTTTTAAGAATATATTGGAAAATTAAGTTTCAATTTCTCAATAGTTTTATATATTATAATGAATTTTAAATTTACCCCATTCGTATTATTTTCTAAAAGTGCATTGATCTACTTTCGAAAAAACACAAAGAAAAGAAATGCAAAGATCAAATATGTAAAAGCGAAGGTAAATTTCCATTTATAATTTTTACGTTTTGATTTATTACATAAAAATAATATATTGAATTTACAGTCATTCAAACAGAATTTTCATGAACAACAAGGCCTCATCGAATGCAGATATTATATGTTAAGATTTATGTATGAAATAATAACAACTGGGACAATTGTGAATTTTGACCTGGTACGATTTCCTCTTAAACATTGCCATAATATTTCAATTTGATTTATTCATTATACATGTTAACTATATTCTTTTTCATTTGTATCTTTTTGATGACCCTCAACCCTATACTGATGAAGACATCAAACACGTACAAGTGGAGTGGTCAAATTATTTTGCAGGTTTGATTGATTTTTAGTTGTTTGTAATGTAAAATGTAATTTTGAATATTGTCGTTTTAATTATGTATTTGGTAGTATTTTAGGTTTGATTTAGTTTTTTTTTGAAGTTGACAGTGTAAGTTTTGAATTTTATATAAGTGAATGTTTAATTTTGCTTTAATTCTTCTTTTGGTCTACTTTTGATGGTTTTTCTGGTATGGATTTGGGTCTATGGGGGAGGGGTTCCATGGGTGTGGGGGTGTGTTCAGTGGGGTTGGGGGTGTCCAGCGGTCTGGGAGGGCTATCCGGTGGGGTGGGGGGACAGTCCTGGGGGGTGGTAGGGATGTCCAGGGGTATGGGAAGGCGGTCCAGGGGTGTGGGAGTGCTGTCCAGGGGTGGGGGGGGGGGGGGGGGGGTTGTCCAGGGGTGTTTGGGGCTGTCCAGGGTTTTGGTGGGGACTGTCATGTGGGTTGAGGGGGTGAGGGGGTGATGTTCAGGCGGGTGGGGGGTTGTCGAGGGGTGTTTGGGGGTGTCCGGGGGTCGGGGGGCTGTCCAAGAGTGTGGTGGGGGCTCCAATGGGGTGGGGTAGGGTTCTCCAAGGGGTATACATGAGGGTGGGAGCTCCAATGGGGTGGGGGAGGGCTGTCCAGGGGGTATACATGAGGGTGAGGGCTCCAACTGGGTGGGGGAGGGCTGTCCAAGGGGTATAAATGAGGGTGGGGGCTGTCTAGGGGGTAAGTTTTATATGTTATCTATGTACATGTTTAATTTTGATCTACATCTGTTTTTGTGGTACGATTTCTTGATTTGTTTTCTGGTTGATTCTGGTGGAGAGAAGATGAATGCATTCTACTAAAAAAAATTGGGTTTATCACTTCGGTTATTAAATAACCGACGTGATAAAATGACTGGAAAATGGTTTATCACGTCGGTTATTTAATAACCAACGTGATAAAAGGCCTGGAGAATGGATTATCATGTCAGTTATTTAATAACGGATGTGATAAAAGGCCTAGAGAATGGTTTATCACGTTAGTTATTTAATAACTGACGTGATAAAAGGCCTGGAGAATTGTTTATCATGTCGGTTATTGAATAACCGACATGATAAAAGGCATGGAAAATGGTTTATCACATCGGTTATTGAATAACCGACGTGATAAACTGCCTCCCGTCGGTTTATCATGGCGGTTATATAATAACTGACATGATAAACCCCCCTCCCCCGGTTATTCACGTCGGTTTTATTCGAACCGACATGATAAACCACGCTCACCCCGGTTTATCATGTCGGTTCTATATTAACTGACGTGATAAATTCCCCTCACCCCTGTTTATCACGTCGGTTGTTTAATAACCGACGCGATAAACCATTTTCCATGCCTTTATCACGTCAGTTGATAAATAACTGACGTGATAAAACTTTCCCATTTTCTTTATCACGTCGGTTATAAAATAACCGACGTGATAAACATTGCAATTTTATGTTTTTGACGTCGGTTTTTAAATAACCGACGTCAAAAACCTTATTTATAACGTCGCACATATTAACGTTGGCTAGAAACCGACGTAAAAAATGAAAAATAACTGATGTAAAAAACGTTTTCTACACTAGTGATCATTCACCATGATTAGAAGATTATGTTCCGAGTTTCCAAAGATACTAAACTATTATGATCCTTTTGTGTCTGTTTTTGTTATGTATTAAGTATTCCGCAAAATTAATGTAATTTCCATGTACATCAAGCTTCGGGTCTCTACAATAAAATTATAATAAAACTCTTTGGTGGTGACTAAATAGTAAAAACTCAATCAGTAATTTAGTGTTGTCCAACTTGATCACCAAACTCACCCAGAATTCCTAATTTTTTATATATACAGGTATATGAAAACATTTATTAATAATATAAAAATATCCAATACCAATTTTAAAAATTAGCAAGAAGCATACTAACACTCTAGTGGATACACAACAAAACTAACAATCGCTTATCAGGTCAACTATCCCTTATACTCACCAAGTCTCACTCACCAAGTATTACATCTAGGTTTTGTAACAAAATATCCATAATACAAAAAAAACATCCTTCAACCACTTTCCAGTAGATGTTTATCTCTCATCACAAAATGTAAAATGTCTTATGATAACTCCCAATTATATCTGACGTGGTTTGAGCGAAATCCCTAGCTACCCCATCCTCATGAATGGTCTAATATCTTGTATTGGTATCAATCTTCCTATTTCACTACCATAACCAAGACACATAACTTTTCCATATCATCCAAATCATCCCATATCCAATACCAAACATTTAATTTCATCCACACATCACATATCATTTGTATTAGGATATAGTCAGAATTATGCAAATAAACATTTTATCTTATCTTTCCATGATTGACCCCTACAATATCTCATTTAACCTATACGTAACCCAATCAATATTCCATTCTCAATAGATAGATCAGGTAAGAGGGGGTATAAAACAATCCCTCCAAATCAACCACAATGTTAGAGAAAACACATGAAATACAAAACATTTATACATCGATATGTTAATCCAACTCTAGTTGAGTGTATAACTAAAAAAATAAATTAAATTATATTCATATATACCACACACTATCCCACCCTAGAGGATTCATACCAATAAAATCCAATTATAAAGCATAATCTTCACCACACTACAATCCCAACAAACCTCAAATATTTCAATATGTGAAGCCAACTACCACCAAATAACCCATATAAAACAACAAAAATATTCACCATAGATTCTCATTTCAAACATCAATTTTAACATCACATTATTTCAAATTAATCTACACATTATGTTTATTACATCATTTATTTCCCATATTTAATGAAAATGCAACAAATTTTTCACAAATATTATTACCATATATTAGTTATTCATTTCAATACTAATAATTTCATGTATAATACATGAATATCCATTAATTCGAACCACATTCCATAACTATTAGAATTATACAACGTCATATTTCCAATTCATGACTAACCAACCCATAAAAATCCACACCTCCCAATCCACAAACTAGAACCATGTCCTAAACATTACATATCAACAATAGTCACAACCCATTTATTAAAAAATACAACCATGTCCCCACAATGAAACACACCTTAGTTCCCCAAATCAATAAGACAATACCACCCTCAAATCCTTAACATCGAAAAACATAATAATGAACACAATAAACAACATTGAACTAATTTGATCCTATAAATCAATAAAATTAACATTATTATTTTTTATAAATCTTTAATTTTCACTTAATATAACATACATGGGAATTGAAAAAATAATTTATAATTTCACACATATGATTCATCAGTATAAATAAATGATTAGTACTTCAATATAAGGTGATTAAAATAGAGAAGGATTAACAATAATATTTGTTATCATAGAAAAAATTACAATTTTTAAAAAACCAAAAAATAGTTCATCATTGTGAATGAATATTAAGAATTCAAAATATCATAGGGGAATAATCTCATTCCTTTTCAATTTTCATTACTATGGTTAATTATCATTCATTATGTTGATTTATAATATCCACTAAAATAAAGGATAGGTTTAATTATACAACAATTTATATGAAAATATAGAGTTTTCTAATCATGTTCCATGATATAAAGGTTTGATGGAATCACCAAAATAGAATAGAGGGAATGAGGATCAACCACTATATAATTTAAAGGTAAAGTCCCTAGAAACAAACCAAAACAAACCACTGTAACACAGTTAAATAAATGTGATAAATTAATTAATAAAATCACCATATATAACCTCTAATAGGATAAATGAATAAGAGAAGGGGGAATAAGAGGAATAGATTTACCCTGATCCAATAGATTTTGATCCAGATGAACTATGGGGTTTAATCCCTAAAGAAAGATCGATGGAGAGTAAGAAAAGGAATAATGGTATGTTAGGGTTCAATAGTAGATTTCAAAATGCTATAATATGGAATTTTATGCCCCCTTTTATATAGGACTTATTAATGGATTCCACCATCATGTGGATATATCAAAAATGTCGGTGGTGCTCCTAGTCAATATGAGATCTTATTTTTTATGTTTTCAAAATGAATGTCCCTTTGTTTGACACCTAAGACAAGATAATAGTAATTGAATTTTTTTAGTTTAATAATACTATATAAAAATGAACATTTTAAAACTCCATGAAATGAAATTCATAATTTGATAGGATGAATATATGGGTTTGAACATACTTAGCCAAAATAATCCAAGAATGAATTTTATAATTTCCATAAAAAATAATATTTAATTAATATTTAAAAATCTGGTATTGAAATAATCCTCCTTTACATTAAATTAATTAATTATATTATATTTAGTTAAGAAATTTATTGACTAAAATTTTGATATTAGTAAAGAGAATATCATTTCAGTATAAGAGAGGATATTTTTCAAAAAATTATTTTTATGTCCTAGGGTCTTCCAATTTTTATTAATTAAAATATTTTATAATGATGAATGATGGAAATGAAATTTTTATATTATATATCTAACTATATGAATTGAAATCCATATAATGATGATTACTTTCCATAGACTTAATATAAGACCATCTTATGATTGAAAAATTAATTTCTGTAAAAACCATTTTGACACAATTTGGGGGACTATCATGAATTGAAATTAAAAAACAATGTGAATTGAATTTAATAAAAAGCATTTAATATTATTAATCAGAATAATAGAAATTAGGTAATATGTAAAAATTATTTTTTTTATAAATAATTGAAATAATACTAAAAAAAATAATTCCATTATTTATGGTAAAAACAAGTTTACTATGTGGTCAATTAATAATGATAAGTGTCAAAATGACAAAAAAAGATTATGAAGGCCCATTGGTTGGTTTTTAAAATCAATATCCTTGTATAAATTTATTATGGTCCATTTTTATCCATATTTACAAGAACATGGATTAAGATTATTGAAGAAAATTGTAAAATTACATTTGTCCCACTCACCACAATTATAAAAGGGAACCACTCTTCTCACTTCTTCAAACATATCATGTTATTTAGCACAAAACAACATACCAAAATATATTCCTATAATCCATATACACTTTTTATTGGTTCTATTATTTCTTAAATAACTACCCTTGGATCCTTAATATGAGATCTAACATGTGTTCTTCCAAGAAAATGCAATTTTCTTCACCAATAAAATTTTTTTGTACTTATTTTTCCACTATAATTTATCTCAAAAAACATCAAATATGATAACACAAATATCTCCAATATACATAGAACATATTATGTTGGTGGAATTATATTTATCTGTTAGGACCCAATCCAGCAAGGCTTTATCCATAAATACCTCAATCCTGCCTCTATTGGCTAGAGGATGGAAACAAGTGTAGGATGCCATAACATAATGGTAGGCTTTTACCTAATGTAATTGTATGGACATACACAACCATGGAAATATTGAAGTGCATAGTAATAATTAAAATGTGAATAATATATAGTTATAACCATGAAAGACAAACCTCTAGGGGATATAAAGAGTACGATAATATATAATGAAATGTAAAGAGGAAAAATTCACAACTATCTAGAAAGATGTCCCTAGTTGGAAAAATTCAAAATGTAAATTACTGAGAGATACATGTTATCGATATTTAATCCCCCAACCACCGTACATGATAAAATGAACCATGTATCCCTATGGTCATCTATAATCACCACTGACATTCCTATCATCTACATAAGACACGACATATGTGAGAAAATCCCATGATGGGGTGAGTATATATACCCAGAATAATGCCACAAAAATTGATGTGGGGGGGGGGGGCGGTAAGAGGCACAATATAAATATGAATCTCAAAAAATACATAGATCAATAAAAAGAAAAAACAAGGAAAAAAAGTCACACACACATACACATATATATATACTCGACAAAGGAGTACCATATGTGAGATGAAGGTGATATCCACCTCACATCTTAGCAGAGGAAAGATTTTCCCTAGTTATAGAAGGTCCATTAATGATTCCCAACATATTAATTGTATGTTAGTTGAATTAATTGTTTGAAGTTCCCATGACTCTCCATTGTGTCTCACATTTGAGGGGGCACAATCTCAATGGAGAGGAAACACACCGTAGTGTATCGAGGGGGGGGGGTACTAATCAATTATATAAGGACCTACACCCTATACAATAGGGTTAAAACATAGTAGATATATTATTTTATCCCTATACATCATGTGTTACAATATATTAAATAGAGGTCCCACATCCTAGTTCCATAAGGGGTAAAAACTCTGTTTATAGAGGGCCCACACCAAAATAAGATAAGTGTTCCACTCAGTAGATAGAGGACCCGATGTCTAGCCCTTCATGGGGCACATCTTAGTGTAAGGTGGAATCAAGAACTATCTGATAGGGGGTAAAAATCCCTAGATAAATACCCATTCCCTATATATTAGTGGTTCAAAGACATGGTATATTGTACCAAGACCGTAATGCCATTGGGGTAGAAATTAGTGGATAGCTGACCTGCTACCAGATCTATTAGGATGTACCACTCAGTAGAATGGGGACATACACCCTAATGCCATTTAGGGCACCACTTGAAAGATAGAAAAACCCGATCCTTATCGATTAATTGGATAATTCTTGGTAGATATAGTAATTGTTTCCTAATTCAATGGGTGGGGTACCACTCTAATGAATCTTCCAGATAACCTATATTTTTGATAACTGCAAAAAGTATTATCCCACTTGTAGAATCTCACATCAAATTTAAATATCTCCAATGAATTCCACCATCATGTTCTACATGAAAAAAACCTTGGATATTCTACTCACAAACCAAAATCAGAATCCAAATGATAGAGAAATGATTGGTAAAATATTCTTCAAAAAGAAAGTATTAGTACATAGCCTCTATGGGGACCAACACGACATATGGTCTAGCTCAACTTCCTAGTCATGAAACAATCAGAACATAGATCCCTGACTATGTATCCCTATATATCATGTTGAGGGAATACATTAAAATCATAATCCACCTGAGTTTTTTTCATGTTCTACTGATTTTTTCAGGTTATGGGTCCTAGGTCTGTGTACTCTATTACACAACATGTCCTCCAGCACGAGGATCAACCCATGTACTTTGGTCTTTGTTTGTGGTATTTGGACATGTGATAGTTCATGTCATGTGCTTGGACATTCAAATACATGTGTACTATTGGATTATATGTGAGGTCTCTAGAAAATGGGTGACACAAAGTGTGTGTGTCCCCTATAATGTGTGACACTTTTCTCACCCGAAACCTCAACCAAAAAATTTAAGGACCTACAAATCTTGTATTCTTCGAATCTACATGGAATATAGTTGGTATATTAAAATATATATATATATATATATATATATATCTCATTGGTGGTCTATATCTAGTTCCTCGTCCATGGAACTTACCTCTGTCCCACTAGAAATTGACATGGAGGGCCTCCAGTCCTCATTTTTGGCCATGTAGTAGCTAGAAATCAGATCTTTATTCACTCGTTCAATATCATATGTACATTTTTTATCAACCATTCCATAAAAAATATATATTTAGATCCAATATCCATGAATAATAAATCCACATCCTATAAATCCTCCAAATCCAACACATATTCTCCAAACTAATCATTGTACGCAAACCCATCATGATTCCTAGGGGCCAATCATGCTCGATCCCACCCGAAAATGTCAAATCATGACTCCAATGCATAATGATGAATAAATGATTAAATGAGGGATATAGAAACAAGAAAAATATATGAAACAATAATTTTCCAAGAAATTGTATCCAATAAATACATATTAGGATGCCCAGGGACTGAGAAAACCAAAACACGAATTCTAAATCGATACACAAGCACATGAAAATGCATATAATTGATTAAGATTAAAGAAAAAGTATTATTATAAAAAATATATATTATTATCTAGAGTAGAATAAAAAAATTAGGAGTCATACTTTATTTTAGATAATATTTCAATGAAAAACATTCATTTCCACAAATGATATGATCTATTGTGTTTGATGTCCCTTGATTAAGCTAGACCTGGAGATTCGTCACTATATAATTCTAATTCATCAATGAGATAGTGGAAGAAATAAATTCTTAATGATACCTAGATTAGTTGGATAAACCGGTTTTTTCATAAATTGACTTATGAAAAATACAATTAGTCAATTTAATATTTTATTTAAATTAATCAGTTAATTAATCCAATTAGTGTACCACCAATCATTATTTAATTTGAACGTCCCACACTAAACAATTTTATATCACACATAATTTAAAATATGGCTTAAAAATTCAACAAGGATATAATATTTTTAATAAAGGAACCATGGTAAGAGTTATCTTTTCCCTATTAAGAAATATTTTATGCATAATGTAAAATATATTTAATATTTTTTAATTTATTTCATACAAAAAATGCCTCAGAATCACACATCATATCAATGTCTAACTCAAAAAATATTTCTATATTTATTTCAATGTTTTTAGAAGTCTAAAACTTGTCTTTATATTATCCATATACTTCTCTATAAAATGTTAAACAAAACTATCTCAAGTGTGTACGGTGGACTGCCACATCATAAATTGATTTAATTTTTTTCCTTCACTGTCTCAAAAAGATAATCATAGTTATGGAATCACTGAATATATTCGGTACACATCTCATAATATTAATTTTTTAAATTTAATTTTTCATATAATTTCATACCCTTTCACCCATTATGTGATTGATAGTGTTTATTATGCGCATGTTTGACCTACCATCTCCATGATGAAATGGGATTCACTCTCTATATTAAAATATTGAATATGATTCTAAACATTTATCTAATGAAAAAATATTTTAATAATAAAATATATATTAATCTTCTGATAATTTAACTGCTTCATATTTAGATGAATCTAAACATCCATGACAAAACTAGCCTGAGAACACAAAGAATTTAATAGTCTAAATAGTGGTAATAATGAATGTTTATTAATTAATGAGTGACAATATGTTATAATTGGGTCATATATGATATTTAAAATGACAATATGGATTTAGAATAAATTAATAACATGTTTTGAACCATTATATAATATTTTATGGAATGTTCATCTATAAAATAGTTTGAGGTAGGATATTTCTTCTCAATTTACACTCTATTGAGGCATATTTGTTATTATTCACGAATAAATTTTTTTGTGATGCATATAATGAAAATAAAATTTATTTAACCAGAATACCAATTGATTCATGGTGAATAACTTTTTATGTGAGGAATATTATTTCTAGGGGTTATAATTTATATGTTACAAAAGTGGTAAAAATTTGTTTTACAATCTAATTTATTGTGTTTGCAATTATTTTATTTAAAATAAATTTATAAGCTATACATATTAAACTATATAAAATCTATTATACTTTAGATATTTAAGGAGTTTCCATATTTTACTTTCAACTATTCATCTCTTTTGTATATGAACCTTGAGAAAAAATTTATATAAAAACTACTTTTATTCCACTTTGAAATCATATATTTTTTCCATGACTGTATTTTTAAAAATTGTTTTACAAATGTACTTTTCATTACAAAAATCATTTATAAAGGAAGTTTTATATCATTATTTTATTTTTAAAGGTTTTAAAGTAATATTTCAAATGTTTATTGAGTGGGATATTTTCAACATTCTTTACAAACTTCAAATGATTTGTTTTTAACAAATAAGTCATTAAAAACTTTCCCCTCCACTATTATCATTTTATGATATTTATCTTTTTAAACATTTGTTAAAAAATATTACAAGGAAATTATTTTAAATAAATATTATTTTAATATTTCACTTCTATTTTAATAATTGTTTTCTCAATAACATGTTCTTATTAAAAATTACATATTCCACATGATCCAATATTCATCTCTTATATCTTATTATAATTTTTATGTCTTTATCTTTCGCTCAAAAATGCCTCTACCTTCTGATCATCAAAAATGTAATTTCTCTTAAATATCCATATCATTTGCATCATGTATATGATTCTTTCCAAAATCATATACCATTTTTATATATGGGATATTAATTTGAACGTAATATGATTGACCATTGAAAATACTTATACATTTATATCCTTTACTCAATGAAAAAATTTATTAACAATAGAAATTATTTGGAAATGAATATATCATTCAAAATTTCACAAATTTATAGGACATGAAATGAGGGGTGAGCAACAGTTATTGTTTCACCCTCAAATCATCAATATTATGGTGAAACAAATCATTGTTCAAAATAAAATGGGTTTTTTGTGTATACCTACAGACTAATTTTACATTCTTGACACAAGGTCTTAAGGATATAGATATCCTTATGTCAGAGATCATGAAATCCAATCTTGAGAATTTCCATCATTGAAAATACAATTATTATTATTTATGAGGTTATATTATTGACATTATCAATTGATGTAATTGGTTCTTAGGTTATTGGATAAATGAAATTTTTTCATAGTTATTTACCATTACATATTGATACTGCATTATTTACTCATGATGTATTCCACTATTAATTATGAAAAATGAGAATTTCCAATCACCCATACTTTTTACCCATTTTCCAAGATATAAAGATGAATTATTTGAATTAGTTCCAAGGATACTGATTATTTTTTTGTTACGTTTTATATTCTCTTACCAATGTAAAATGTGTCTCTTGTATTAATCAAGTTTTCTAAGACAACTAAACTAATAAGTCCATTGGGATTATATCCCTTTTATCTATGGTAATTTCATAAATCCACTATCGGATTATGGTTATTAGAGTCTCAATTGTTATAGTTGGTACCAAAGAAAGATTTGTAGAAACATAAGAAACTAGATTTTGGAAAATATAGATTAGAAAACATAACCATATTAATGAATTTGAGGATAGGTCAATGAATATGATAACATTTTAATAATTATTTTGTTAATGTATAGATTTTGTGGGATATGTCCAAATACATTCTTGTATGGATACTACTAGTGGATATAGTTTTAGCATTGTTGCATCTAGGAGTAATAACCCTATAAAGGGTTGTCCAAGTATATCATTGCCGTAATTATTGTGCATGGTGACTATGCCTTTATTGCACACCTTATTTGATAAAAAAGATAGATATTATTTGGGAAATTTAATTTTTTCTTATAAAACGTCACAGTGAATTTTAATAGATGATGAACGTGGATTACCTATGTTAGAATTAAGTATTGATATATTAAAATGAATGGGTCGTGATTCAGACATCATATAAATTGTTTTACATAATTACAATTATTGATTCAAACACCATTATTTTTTAGTCAATGGATAGAACACTAAAGAGTGATATCAAAATTTAATGTGTTAGAAAATATAGTGTTTTTGAGATACCAAGTTAGATTTTGAATTATGTAACATCTATTGGGATTATATAAAAATTATTATCAACCAATAAATAAACTAACTCTCAAATTCACAAAATGTGATAATGATTGAGTCTTAAAAGATATCATGTGGTGCAGACCATGAGGAAATTATAACATAATTTCATTCATGTTATAAATTTGGAAAGAGAAACCTAGGTGAATGATGATTACATCTCAATTCTATGATTCATCTCTGATTTATGTTGGTGGAAATGTGTTTCTTTTAAATCTTGTAATTCTATTCCTAGTTAAATTTGATGTCATTTTAGGCATTTCAATGATTTATTAGCACAAATTCTTGATCAATTGTCATGGAAGGGAAGTTATATTTGACACTTCAAAAAAAAACCACGATCATCTATCATTGTGATGATATGTATGAACTTCCTATAGAGATTACATATAGTGACTCAGTCTTAATTCCCATTTAGAATGAATGTTAATCCCTAATTTATGGGGATAAACTCAAAATAGATGATATGCCTCTTGATCAAGAAAATTTCGATGTCTTTCACGAAGAGTTACCCATCCTTCCACAAAAATGTTAAGTTGAGTTCTCACTATAACTCATACCTGGTACCAAAACAATTTTATAAGACTCCCTATATAATAGATCCAATTTATGTGTAATAATTAAACAAGTGTCTTTAAGAAAAACATAATAAGGTACTCAACTGTATTAATGTGTCACCTTGGGGTCCAGTTGTTATTTTTTAAAAAGGAAATAAGGATCAATACGACACTTCTTTGATTACAGGGAGTTGAACAAGATCAAAATCAAGAAAGAGTATCCACATCCCAGTATTGATGAAATTATTGATGATTTGGGTGGATCTAAATATTTCTCCAAGATTGAACTTTTTTGAGGATATAACCAATTTATGGGTATGAAATATGATATACACAAGACAACATTATGTACAATGTATCAACACTAGGAATATATAGTGACACATTTAATTATATATAATTCCTCTAATATATTATTTGATTTTATGAATAGAGTATTTAGACATTACTTTGAGCAGTTTGTGGTAGTATTTAGAGAAAAAATTCTTAACTACCCATATATTAAGGAAGATTGTGAATATCACCTGAGAAATATACTAATGTCCATAATGAAGGAGAATCTGTGTGAAGATTTATATACTCTTAATATTTTATGTAAAAGGATTCATTTTTCTAGTCATATTGTCTAAAGAGATGGTATAACAATAGATACATCAACAATGGATTATTTTAAATATTGGCATTGGACAACCTTGGTGTCTGGTGTTTGTAGTTTTATTTGTTAAGTAGGATATTATCAAAGGGTTTTAGAGAATTTCTCACTGTTATCTAATCCTATTTCAAAGTTACCTTGGAAGGGTTCTATGTTTCTATGGATAGAAGAATGTGGTGAAAATTTCATGTAACTAAAGATATGGTTAGTCATCACACATGTGATTACATTACTATATAGTGTAGAAGATTCTTTAATCTATGTTGATGCATCCAATTAGGTATTGGGATGTCTTCTTATAAATAATCACATGGCCATAGACTATGCCTCATGAGAATTGAGGATTCATGAAAATATTTCCCAATATATAATATTGAGTTTCCAACAGTATGTTTTGCAATAAATAAATGGATGTATTATCTTTATGGAGAAACGTGTGATATATATACTGATCATAAAACTTTGAATTATATATTCACATATAAAGTGTCAGAAAAGTACCAAAAAATATGTTTAAATGTAAAAAAGGATTATAATTTATCAATACATTACCACCATGTGTAAATGAACAAGGTGAATGATAGTTTGAGTTGAAAAGATTAGGCTTTCTTATACATGATGAGGATAACAAAGTTTTCCAAAAGTCATAGATTTCCAAAGGATGGATATGGATGTCTTGAATGAAAGGGAAAAAACATATCCTTCTCAGTTGAATGTTAAACAGTATTTCTATATGAATATTACTGAGGCATAGACAGAAGATGTTGAGATAAAAAAGAAGGTCACAAATGTTCCATAATTTAACAATGATAATGATTGAATGATATGGTGGAGGAACCATGTATAGGTTCCTCCCATACTATATTTGATTTTGTTTTTATGGGAAGCTCATTTCACTTCATTCTTTATTCATGTTGGAATTATGAAGAAGTATATTAATTTGAAAGAATATTTATTTTGGGATTTCATAACGAGAGATATCATAGGTTTATATCTATGTGTGTGGTATTCCAACAACATAAGGATAAAATAAAATGTCTAAGTGGATTTTACAAACATTACTCATTCCAAAATGTAAACAGAATAATTACACCATTGATTTTGTTATAGGACTCCCCATAAGGTATAAGTGGAATAATTCAATATGGTTGGTAGTCAATAACGATACTAAGTTAGAAAACTTCATCACAATTAGAGAAGAATTATATCTACACTAAATTGCTATGATATATATCTAGGAAGTGGTAAGGTTTCATGGAATACCACATTTAATTATATCTCAACAGGATTCTAGGTTTACCTAAAATATCTACAGACGTATTCAGAAATACATTGAAATATAATTAATTTTTATAATAATATATCATCCACAAATAGATGGTAAGTCTGAAATAATAATTTAAACACTAGATGAAATTTTGAGATCTTGATCTTTGTATTTAAAAGCAGGTTTTGATAAATACCTTCCAAATGTTTATTTTTCATAAATTAATATCTTTTACTCAAGAACTCATATGGATCCTTATGATGTCCTCTAGGGGAAGAAATATCGAGCTCCAAAATACTAGAAATAATTTGGAGAATGAAATCTATTGGGACCTGAGATAAATGAAGAATTGTCTGAAATTGTTATAAACATTCAATAACATATCATGGCATCTCAAATTTGGTATAATTTTATACTGATAACCATCTATGTGATATAGAATTTTATTGTGGTCCGAAGGTTTTTTATGGATCCCTTCATTGAATAATATTATGATATTCATGAATAAGGTGAAACTAATACTTATGTATATCAATCCCTTTGGAATTACAGATCTTGTCGGGAATGTATCCTATCACTTAGTGATTAAACCAAACCTCTCTCAAGAATGAAATGTGTTCCATTTATGTCTACTAAGGAAGTACATAACTAACCCTTAACATGTACTGAGAATAAGGGTCATACCACCAGAGCATGATATTTTTAATGTGGGAAAGCCCATTCATATTTTTGATTGCACAGTGACTGTTCTATGAAACACGACCACAAAACTATTCAACGTTTTGTAGAGAAACAACTTGTTAGAAGAAGATACATAGGAAATCAGGGATATGATGAATCATAATTTTCCTTATTTATTTATATTATAATGATGAATTTAGAGGGTGAAATTAATTTTACGTGCGTAAGAATGTAATAACATGAGTTTTTATTAATAATTTTTTGAATAAATTAAGTTAATTTGATTCATCACAATTAAAGCTACTCCATCTTAACCAAGTGTGACATTCTAAACCAAGTTAATCTCTCACTACTTTCAACACCATCTTAGATTGTGTTACAAGAAACACTGAGTTTCTATGTTAAATTTTTTTATTATTATAGTTATTTAAATGTGAATATTATAATTTAGTAATCATACATAGTATTATGATTATTAATAAATATTTTATAAATATACATGTTTCATATAATGAAAATATATTGATAATAAAATACACAATTTTTTGTAAAGTCATTATATGTTTTCAAAATACTATTCTCTCAAAGGGTTTCTTTCTTTAACACTTTGTGAACTATAATAATAGTAAATTTTGAAGACATCGGAAATTTAAAATGATAAATGTGAAAAAAAAATTGTACTCACAATTTCAAAATAATATTAGGGTTATTTTCGGTATTTTTATAAATGATTTATTTTTATAAATTCTGAATTTTAATTAAAACAATTTTTTATCTAATTAAATTATATAGTTAAATTATAATTTAATTTCGGTTTGAATTATAATTAGATCTATTATACACAAATTCAAAAATCTAGGAAAATGCAGATAATTTTATATTGAAATTGTATCAAAAAACATTTTAAACTTTTGATATTTTTCAATTTAAAAACATTTCATTATATCCCATTTGTGGGATTAGTTTTAAATTAATTTATGCCACTTCCATGTTTGTAATTTTTAAAAATTTATTCCATATTTTGAATCAGAATAATATTTAACTTAAAATCAGGGCAACTTAATTTTTTTACCAAAGTAATTAGTGAATATAATTGATCTTAATTACGATGATGAATGTAAAACAAGTTTACTTAGTTGTTAAGCTTAATTATTAAAAGTATAACTGACCTAAAAGCATGAAAAAATGCCATTTTATAGAAATATTTATACCACTTCACCTCTTGGATAAAAAATTTACAATAATTGTAGCTACAAGATTTATGAGAGAACTCTTAATAGTTTTTTCATTTTTATATTTATAAGAACACCACTCCTCCTCCACTATTAAATGACACTCACGCCACTCACTCATTCACACATATAAATGGATTTTTCTCAAATAAACCCTAAAAAACTACTAGAAACTTAACTACATTCATCATAGATTACTCATCTTGGAAATAAATCCAACAAACTAATCAATTTGGAGAAAAAAATGAGTTACACAAAGATGAGGCAACATCTTTTCACAAGCACTTATGTATTATTTCTTTCCACAAACTCTTAGTTATTTTTATTCAATGATTATATAATAACATATGTATCCAAAAAATATCGATATATTATTATATTAATGGTATGACCTACACTCACACACACTTCCATAAATTGGTTTACAAAATATTCGTTCATGTGTACAGCGGACTACCACCTTGGGAATCGATGTCATTCGTTATTTCGTTACCATCATTCATTGATGGGAATAACGATGTATATAATATTTTTATATGATATTTATTATTTATTTATGCTTTTTTACTAATTATATATCACATACCATAATTGTTTTCATTTAGCAAGAATATGATAACATCATTTGCAGATGTGTGGACTACCGTATCCCAAAAGAAATGCGATTCATTCTCACTTTACATGGAATGTATTAAATATGGGTTTAATAAAAATATTTTATATATATGAAAAAATAATTCTACGATAATTGTAATATATATAAATATTTATCATTAACATTTCATTGATTCAGTATGACATGAAAATGGAAAGAGCGTTTATGCATTCTTACGACATACAGTCTCCCGGAACAATATATTTCATTTTCTATTTCTATAATTTATAGATTAATATATATAATTATATAATAGATATATATGACATAAATATATATATATCAGGTTTTAATTTCATTAAATAAAAAAAATCATGATCTATGTATGAAAACCATGAATAACAAGACAAAAATTTGTACAAAAAACAATGTGGTTATTACCCAAAACATAAAATTAACATTGAATTCATAACAAGATGGTAATATAATTTCACAAGTAAATAATATATGGGAATCTATATGTAAGAATAATTTTATATTTTAATGAACTTATATTTATTATATATGTGTTTTTCATGTGTTCATTGAGATTTAAGACATAATGTAAGTGAATTACTAGTCTCACTTCTATTTCTGCCTGACTTATGAATTGTTCACTACTTATTTCTTTTCTATGGTATATATACTTTCAATTAAATTGTTATATGATTATTATACTTAAATTTATGGTAATTTAAATATCCATTTTGTGAAATATATTTCATGGGGTTTAAGTTTAAAATTTTTCCAATTTTGCAATGTAACTTTGTCACAATTTTCTTACTTTTAGAGACATATTTTTATACGAACACATAATCTTTGATTGGGAGTATATATTTACATTCGATATTTTATAAAATGTATATAATTCATTTAATTTTATTTTATGCTTAATGTAATTTTTTCTTTAATGGTGACTTTGATTCAACGTTACCAAACTGGTAAATAATTATTGTTACAATCTCATCCTTTATCGAGATTGTTAATGACTATAGTTCCGTTTATAAAATATTATGACCTATATATAAATAATTATAAATATTTTTATTATCATATTTTATTTCATGTTATATTAATTTATTGGTACCATTTTTACCACACATTAGTATATAATATAACAAAGAAAATGTTTTTATGAAAGCTCGACTTTATTTCTATATTTTGTCGGTAATAAATTTTAATCAAAAAATACTATTTTTTAGAAAAATGTTTCCAAAAAAATTTAAATGATATAAAATGTTAATATTTATAGATAATTTTTTTTAAAATGATTTTTGTTTTAATAAAGTGAATAGAAGGGTTTTCAATGAATCATTTTTTTGATTTCAAGGTTATTTTCAATGAAAAATGTTTTCAAACGGTTTTTTTAAAAAAATATTTTCAAAGTGAAAGGTATATTTTACAAATGATTTTTTAAAATTTATTTTAAAAGTATTTTCAATAAATTATGATATACATTGGTGTTACTCGGGCCTTACAGGTTGTATGATCCATGGGTTTCTTTCATATTTTTCCCCGAAATGTTTTTCTTTTGATGGTGTGGTGTTAATCAAACCCCTTTATCTTTTAGGGGGAATATATTTATGAGACCCATTTTTCATTAATGGGTTATAAGATTATGAAACCCACTTCATTTCCCCAGTTATTAATTAATGAAATTATTATGAAACTTGTAACCTTTCAATAGGTTATGATATAATGATATGTTTATGATACCACATTCATTTAATGGATTATTATAGGATTTTTTGTCATCTTGTTGAATAAATATGTAATGCTTAATTATAATATTGGTGTGAACTATATATCCCTCCAAATAATTGGTTAAATATTTATATCATATGATGTTATGATGGGAAACATGTCAACAGGGTTGAATCCACTATGGGAAAAAGGTGTTACCAAATCTGATATAAGGAAAGGCCCCTGACTATGGATAATGTTGTGTCTATCCTTGTAGGTAAAAACCCCATTATGTTCCCTTATATGTCTTGTAAATGACATTAGCATTATATGTAATTACATTACATGTTTATGTGTCAGAAAAAATTCCATGTTTCATTCCTATGTTATGCTTACATGAATTATTCGCTTTTCTCCCTTATGATTCATGTCTTATGAGATGGGAATATTCTTTTAATTAATATATATAATGATAATTGATATATATTTAATTATATTATAATTTATTGGTCAGGTTCTCACTCATTTATTCTCATTATTAATATTACTTATCTCCCTCTTTTACCCTTACTTAGCGTCTGAGATCAAACTTTATTGTGTTTTATTTCACCAGTTTATGAAGACATGTATTGTGTTTGATGTCTATAAGAAGGATTATATTTTGGGATATACTATTTGGAGATAATTTTTCTCACTAATGTATAATTATTTATGTCTGCAAGTTTCATAAGGCACTAGAAAAATATAGTCATTGGGCGTGTGTTTGTGTAATTTATTTAATGTTCTGCAAAAATGATGTAATATATATATATATGAAAATAGAGGGTCGTATTAGTATATCTCTATATATAATAGGTTTTTGTCATAATTATGCTTTTGTAATTATTATATCTTATCTATGTTCTTACCATCCCATATGTTGAATATGATATCATTACTTGAACGTACATGTGCACAACCACCACCAAGATGTGATGTGAGTGATTTTTCATTTCCACATAAATGTAATGGTAATAAGTATGTATTTTATGAATACTTTTTTCATTTATGATATAAAAGTTTTCAAAAAAAATTAATTCATTTTTACCGTTCCATTATCCCATCCATCAAAAAATTGAAAATAATACTAGGGCATACATACTAACTACAATCTTTATAAAGTGATGAAATTCATTTTTGATTATGAATTTATAGTTATTTTTATAAAATATTATATAAATATTAAATATGATACTAATGAAATGATTATAACTATCAAGATGGTGGATCCAATATAAATGTTAAATATATGAATGCCTAAAATAAAAAATGAAACATCTAACAACTAAAAATGATGATTTTAATAATAAATAATTAATAAATTGGTGTCGAAATGTTATAAGTGGAACATATATGATATTAAATGTATTTAAATTTTTATAATATATAAATATAATTATTTTAAATTTATTATATAGTAGGATAAAATGATTAAAATGAATATTAGACAAGAGGTAAGGGTTCTTTATCTTAATATTGTTTTATTGAGTCATGTTCAATATTATTGGAATAATTATGTTTATGTGGGGTATACACATCCCATTAAATATTTTATATCATATAACCTTATTAAATAATTTTTTGAAATGATAAAAATAAAATTATTTCATCCAAGTTGTTTTGATTTGGATGGTACTAAAGTGGTAAGGATTTTCCATATCAAATAATATTCATTGGGGAATATGTTATGGTTTTAACCTATAGTATTTTACATGGAATAAATACTACATTATTAAAATTTTATATCATGAATATAATTATTTTCATTTTATTTAAATTTTCATTATTCTTATCATTCAAAAGTTTCCAATGTGGTAAGGGATAATTCTTTGAACTCACATTTAATTAGGATCATTTATTTTTAAATTTACATTAGTGGACTATATTATTTCAATAGTCTAAAATTACAATTATTTTATTATCCCTTTTCTTATTATTAAATTTTATGTTTTTATTATAATTTTCCTTTATATATTAGTCAAATTGAACCAATATATTTTTTTAGGAGAAACAATCATATTTTATCATATGGATGGTAATATTTTCACCCATGTCCATATTTTCCAAAATATGATAAGGAATATAATTAATTTTAATCCTACGATTGTTTAAATTTATTTTTAAATATATTTTAATATTTTTTAAAAATTACTGAAAATGTATATTATTCTAATATTCTGAATGAGGCACATTTTGAATTTTTACCAAATTGTGGGAAAATTTTTTTAATATACTTCGATTGAGTTGATTTTACTACTATCGAAAATTTTATTTTTTTAGCATCCTTTATATGATTCCAGTTTCATTTTTTATAAAATAATTTTCTCAAAATAATTTTTATTCATATATATTTAGATATCTATATAAAAATTTATTATCCATATTTTCAAAGAAATGTTTTAAAAATTAATTTAAAGGAATTTTCATTTAATTTAATATCACTAGATTTTTCTTATTCAACACTAGGGATATATTAATTTTCTAGCATATGTATTATTTATCTGGATTGTATATGAACATGTGATAATTTACATGAATATAATTTTATTAACATGGGTCGAATAGGAAATAATGAATGCTTTGTTTTATTATGACAATGAAAAGTTTACGAAACAGATTTATTTTACAAGGGCTATGATATGATAACATAATAAATTTTCAATGATTATACTTTATAAATATGAATGGATTTTGATAATGTTTCGGTATTTCTAGATTTATATACCCCTCCAATTCACTGGGTAATGTCAATTGAGTTTACTGGGAGGAAGTTACACCAAGGTTTACATTAGAGTTGATTGACTAGGATTTTCCCTAATGAGTTTATGACCACCATCAAATGATGGTGTTGGTAGTGAGCATTAAAATATGATTGATATGATTATAGGGATTACATAGGTTTTTCCACTCTTTTATGACAAGATAATATTTTTATGATATGTTCTCATGGATAATGATTCTTGATTATCTTATGTTTCATGTCGTTTGAATAAATAAAATATACACCCAGTCTCGTGATTATGAACTATGAATATCAAATATTAATATCATATTCTTATACACTTATTCTCAACATTAGTTTACATATGATCACATATTGATATCACCCATTTTTACCCTTATTACAAATTTGATCTCACCCTTTCTTAGGTTCCCTTTCCCTTTAGATATTAAGAATGGACATAAGTATGATATGTCTATAAAGGTTTCATGTTTTGAAGAACTTAGAGATAGATAAAGTATATCTTTTATGTACAATTTTTTATATATCTATGTTTCCATATAAAATAAATATATTTTATTACATTTGTTATCATAATTATCTATAATGAATATTAATCAAATAATAAATAATATATATGTAAGAAATTCATATGTCACCTCAGTTTTTATCAGAGTAAGGATTAGTTATTTAGTAAAACCATGATGAGGAAACATTGATGATAATGCTTTGGATAATTCTATATTTAGATATCCTAAAATGATATTAAAAATAATGGTGTGTGTATTTCCTAGAAAATACATCCCTACTCCGATTCTAGCAAGAGGATGTGGCAAAGGAACTAACGAACCATGCAGTGTGATTTATAAATATGGAGGATTTTTTGTAAACTAGATTTTCAACGATGTACGATAAGTGGGATAAAGATTTCATACATGGATAAACACTCTCTAGAGATATTATTTGGTTAATCAACATTTTATTTATGAACCATTATGATGGATTTGAATAAATGATGGCCATGGATAACCATGGTGAAGAAAAATGTGTTATATATTGAAAATATTAATTCATTATTTAGAAATAATATAAATTATTTTTTATTATATGGTTTATCAATATGATTATTGTTTCTCAAAATATGATTTTATATTTTTTCAATGGATGGAACTAAAATTAATCATATTAAAAAAAATTGATGGATAATGTGGGGATTTCCCTCATTAGAAACCAAATAAAATGGGAGTTAGAATGTGATACCTTGTGACTATGCCTATCTAGTAATATCAATATATGATTAACAACATGAACATTTTAGTTTATCCTAATAAAAATAATAGAATAATATATTTCTATAAAGACCATAGTAGAAAAAAATAGTTGTATTTTGACATGTTATGAATTTTGGAAAAAAATAACCATTTAAATATCTCAAAGGATTGTAAAAATGATTTATTTTTAGAAATGATGGTAATAAAGAAAAAAATAAGTTAGGAAAAATAAATAATAAAATGGAGATGAATAAATATATTATAAGGTAAAAGTTATAGATTAATGTATTTTATAGTTGGAACCTATTCATTATATTATTTAATGAGCTAAACTAATGTTATCATATAGACTTAGGGCTTATGCTCTGACAATAATTCATGAAAAATTATTGAAGAGTTTAGTTATTGGAATTATAGAATTATGTTTTATAATTGTTTTAAAAATGATATACAAGTTATAATAATAATGAAACATATAAAAATTATTCTATAGTAGTTTTTAAATAAGTATTTTCAAGTATATGTTCAAAGGTACTAATAATCTAGAAAATTGAAATCGTGGTAAGGTGCCATTTTTTTAGAAACACATGATTTACGGATATATAAAACCTAATATGTTTTATATGTTGGGATAATAAAATTTTATTCATATAGAGAGATGATTGATATTGATAAAGAAAATTTTATATTATTGGTCACTTGGAAATTAATTGGTGATTTGATGAAAAAATTATTTATATTAACTGTAGTGATTTTTTTCATGTAGTGATTTATGTAATATATTGGACTATTTTTTAAGGGTAATTTTTCGAAGATTTTATATCTTCGTTGTGATTTAATGGCGATTCCATTAATCTTGGGAAATTAATTTCAGGTTATAAGATAATATGTTATCATGGTATTCAAGTGATTATTATGTGATATTATGTGATAAATTATATTTTTTGGCAATAAATTTTTAAAGTTTATCTTAAATAAATGAGATTAAATATTTAATATTTTTGTTTTTGAAATTTGTTTCGATATGTTTTATAGGATAATTAAGATTTTATATTTATGGAAGGTTTTAGGTTGAACTTATTTTGTTATTATTGAGGTTTTAGAGAATAATTTATTATTGCATCACATGAAGAGTTATTTATATTTGATAACTTTTTCGAAAAAATTGTTGTTATTTTATATCTAGAGAAATGAGGAATGAGGGTCAATTATTTTAAGGATCATATGATCTATTAAATGTTAATTTTAGTACGTCAATATTGATAATTCATCTTGAATATTCATTTCCTGTAGTAAAATATTAATTTGGAACTGAAAAAAGCATGAACAATGGGTAATACTATTCTAGTGAAATGGAGTATAAAAAAGTAAATATATTTTCTAAAGTTATATATATTAATAGTATATTTATCCATAAAATTAAATATAATGATATTTAAATAAATAATTTTTCCTTTAACTTATATTTATGAAGATTTTATGTTATTTTCTCCTCTCGCTGATTTTTGGTGTAGTGTTTGTTAACATTATAATGACCATGATTTATGTTACTTCATATTATTATTTGAAAAATTATTTTATCCTCATTTTTACAACTTTTCACCTACTGATAATTTTATACTTATCATAGTATCAGGTTAAGTATAATTTTAGCTTTCCATAATGTCTCTAACTTCCCCTTTTCAGAGGTTGATTATTATCCCTTTATATGATGAAGATTTAATAAAATGGTATTTCAAAATATTGAACCCTTCAATACTGATTATTTTTTAGAGGATGAAATTCAAATTTATGGGGTGGGGGGGATTATAACACCATAATAATTTTGTTTAATGGAATACTATTCTTGATAGATTTCTTAACACATGACACATAACTTTAAGAGAACTATGATATACCAAAAGAATAATATTATTTGAATAATAACATTATCAAATAACAACTAAATTGTATGTTATGAAAGGTAATAAAAATTATTAAAAATATGGTTAAATTATTTCGATAATTAAAATCTATTATATCAACCTGGGATTTTAAAATAACAACATTACGTTTTATAGAATATACGACACACAACACCGAAGTTAAATGACCCGTGAAATATATTATCTAAATATGAATGGTATAACATAGAAATAAAATTGGAAGGAATGAATTTGTATAACAAAATTATAATAATTATACGGTGTATATATGTATAAAATAAATCCATTGTTTATGAATTTATTAAAACTTAAAATGAAAATTATTTCAAACAAAAAAAATTCATTACAAAATGTTTTATTCGGTAAATGTGTTTTCATATTAATAAATCCAATTAAAAAATATTGGAAAAAAACTAGTGGAATCTATATGTTATATTTTAAATAAAATGTTTTGTAACTTTTATTCATTGGATAAGAGAAAATCCATTATTATGATTAACAAACACTGTTTTATAAAATAATTTTCATGATTTTTTTGAAACATATTTTAAAATGTATATATAGAACATATGGATATTTAATATTATAAAGTAGATTCTTTATTTGGTATCATAAGGTTAAATTTATTAAATAGTCAGCTTTTATTTTTTAGTCAAAATTAATAGTAATCGTGGTGAACTTTACTGTCATAGTAAATGGAAATCGGCTAAATCTAGGATAATTCTAAATGATAGGGACTTAATTTTTCATCATAATTATTAATGGAAGAATTAAATTTTACCTCTATCACCTATGTCTCAAAATTTATATTTTTAACGGACAAATTTTCTTCAAAATCACATATAAAATATTCTAATCAATTAATGTTACAAATAGTCACTCCCTTTGTGATAAATATCACTAATATGTTTGCATAGAGAGAAAAGAACCTTATGAATGAAAATAAAACACTATTTTTAGAATAGTTATTTTATTTCCATTATGGAAATTAATTTCTAATATTTAGTGATAAAATAATCACCTTAAACTCTTGTTTAACACTAATACAATATTTATCCAATTATTATAAAAATAAAATTAATTTATTTAAAAAAAAGAAAATTAATATATTATTTATTATTTATATTGATTTATAAATTTTAAAAATTATGATGAAATAATATTATTGGTTGAATGGATTATATTCTGGTTAAAACATTTTATTTGTGTGATTTATGTCAAATTAAATTATTAGTGTCAATATTGACATTAATTATATTTTATCAAAATAATATTTTATTTAATTATTTTAAAATCATTAAAATCTGAAAATAAGAATATACGGAAAATATATGGTCTAAAATTTCATAAAGACTCTATTTATGATCTTATTTTCTCCATATATGCAAATTTATAACCCTTAAATAGTGAAAATGATGTTACGATGGTTATGCTTAAAATATGTTAACTAAGTGTTCGATGCAAATGATAATCATTAAAATTCCACAAACCCATCCAAATTTTATAATTTAATTAGATTTAAACCATAAAAAACCTTATTTTCTAATATTTATCCATATAGAGTATTTTTTCTTCAGAATGACTTAGTTATATTTTACTTTTTTAGTAATTTCAAGAGTGTCCTTTTTCACTATTATAAATGTACACCCACTACTTCACGAATTTACACCACATTGAGAAACCCAAGTTAAATAATATATCCCAATTAAAATTATATAAATCTTAATACTTGTTTTATAGTGTTTTTTTTACTCGTAATAACAACCCTATGATCCTTAATAATGGATTTAATTGAGTTCCCCCTAAGAAGAGGCAATTTCCATACCCAACATCTTTACATTTATTTTTTTCTAAGTCCTATTATTCTATGTTATTAAACAGAAAATATTAATTTTAGTTTCCTAAATATTCTTAAAAAGTATTATTATTTTGTAAACACCATTGGCCTCCCACTTTTTCAACAAATGGGAAGTGAATGTATCACCCATGTGTACGTACGACTACTCGTCACCTCAAACCAATGCAATTCTATTTTCATCAACATATTTTATAGATGGTAATAATAATGAGTATAGTTTTTATTTATTATTTAAATTAAATAAAAATTATTCTTTTATCATCAGTTTTTTCCTTCATTTTTTCCATCCTTCAAAAAGTGAAAAAAACATTCATGTGTATGTTCGACCTACCATCTCCATTAATGGTGTAATTCATTTTTCTATATTTATATTTAATGGATTTATATAAATGTATATATAATGAATATATATTCCTTTTATATCATGATTAAAATTATATATATTATTAAACAGTTATCAAAGTACAAATATATAAATTAATAAATGAATGCATACATGAAAAACGAGGTAATTTCTACGAAAAATCATTTTTTTAATAAATTGGTTACAAACTTCTGTTAAATATTATAAAAACTTATTGTGTGGTAATAAATATATGATTATATTTATTTAATATATGTATAATTATTCTATATTTATTAAAAATTATTTTTGTATTCATACTAAGGAAGGAAATCCTTAAGTAGTGGTTTATTTCCTAATTTCATCATTATTTGTGATTTCTTATATTTATGACCTATTTGGGAGAATTATTTGTTCTTCATATCTTGAAACAAATTTATTTTTTTATACTATATTTATTTCTATAAATTAATCTTTTTTCCAATCATTTTTCTCTTTTATTGTACTTAGTATACAGAAAAATATTGTTTAAGGAAAATCTATATTATTTTCACTTCAGTTAAAAACATTTTTTCTTTCATATCCTTGATTTCTAAAAATATTTGCATGAATGTGTTTACTATTATAATATTTTTTGTAATTTATTATTACACAATTAGTAATTTTTAAAAAAAAATGTTAAAAGGAATCTTCTTTCACTTTTCCCAACGATGTACTTTGAAACTTTTTTAGAATTATGAATGAAATGTTTTTTAACTTTTAATACCTTAATTGAAATTCCCATTATCATGGACATTATATTACTCAATGATACCATTATAAATTTAAAAGTTTATATTCAATTAAAATTTTCCCTTAATTTATGGGAAAACATTTTATTTAAAATATGTTTTTAATGTAAAAGAATGTAATTTCCAGAAAAATGTTTCCAATTTTTATCTGAAATCACCTTCATCATTCTCAACACACATTATAGAATTTTATGCATTAAAAGGTTGTATTCTTATGATACCATCCACCATATTTTAATAAATTATTTATAATCATCTTGACTTGGGATATTTATTATATTTCATATGCCAATTATATAAATATAGACGATTATTGATTTTTACGGATTTTTGTTTATGTTATTTTTTTATCAATAAGTATATTGAATTAGACATATTAAGTGAAAGGAGGGGAATGGAATTATATTGCACCTAGATGGTTCAGAAGTTTTCATGATATAAACTATATAAGGATTTAGTTGAGGCCTTAAACAAATACTTCATCTATATTGTCACAAGGCCTTTACAATATTTTAATGATATCTTGGAATCAATTCTTAAAGGTAAGTTTCAGGTGTATAGTGTTATGAAATCCATAATTATGAAATAAATTATTGATTTACATGTGATTGTTTGAATATATTTTTAACCCATTTTAATAATTTTATATTATGAAATTATTTTATGTGGAAATATTTGAACTCCATTTTATCCTTCTATATAATTCAGGACCTATTATCTTCCTCTATATGCATACCCATACTAAGAATCTGATCTCACCCAACCAGAATAGAATATTAATTTTTTATTTTTCAATCACTTTTAAGGGGAATTTAGAAACTAAATATTATAAAAATCAAACATCATGTACCAAAATAGATGGATGAACTATTAAACTCTATCATTATCATATTCAACACATTATAGTTAAATAATTTCCAATGTAGAAAACATACCTCAATGGAAAAATCTTCCAATTAGATATATTAAAACCAATATGACTTCATATCCAATGTGTAGATGTATTTCACCATATTCATTTTCCATGAATTAAAACCTTATACAAGAATTAGTTATTTCTTAATAATCCACCAAGTCTACTCTTTATTTGTATCCCCCAAGATATGTCTCCCTGTCATCCCATCAGTATCTTCTTTGGAGGAATTAATTAGTAGAGAATCATCAATCAAAACCTCCTCTGTGTAAAAAATAATGTATCAGGAGTGGCCATTAGGTGGAACCTCATTGGATTCTACATACTCAACCAAATCATTCACATGATCATCAACCGCCTCTAAAGCCTCATAATACATAATTTCCCCCCCCCCCCATCATATCATCATTATTTTTTTTTCTTTCACTTCCAAATGTATTTCACACTAGACCATATCCGGCTCCTACTCAATATTGTATATGTTCTTTTTCTCATGACTCTTTTTCTTAGAATATATTGTTTTCATTGTTTTTGGTCAAAAATAATAGTACTTACGGCCTTTGGATTTTTCCAACAAAAATGAAACCTCCAGAATCATTATTTTCATTCTACCATTTCTTCCTCCTTTGGTCACTATGCCCACTTCCATACAAAGCCTCCACAAAATTATCTGGACATGGGAAAGAGGGATCATTTCTTTCCTCTACCCCCAAGAAACCTTCCATTTATAAGAAACCTCACCCAAGATCATCTCTAGTTGACCATGATATAATATTTTAATAGACAAACCTTCAAAATGGATTCCTAGTTTAATTTTTTACCTAAACATTATTGGACCAAATCAATTATTAGTAACCTCAACACCCCTTGTGGCCTATATTCCATGAGTTGAATCATCCCCAACACCCTATTTAATATGTAACTGGAAAGAACCATTTAGGGAATAACCAATATTAAGGAACACTACCCCTGATTCCTGTAACCCCTCTATAATCCTTGTTTCATTTCTAAAACACACTTCCTCAACATAAGAAGAGGGACCTAAATGTACACCACATGACAAATACATGGTTTGCAAAACTGGAGATACTAGGTCATGATTCAGTTTACTATAAACATCCACAACATCTGGATTAACCATACTTGGTAGATTATATTTATAAATAGTATCCATTATCCCCACGAAGATGTCAGTAACCCTTAGAAAAACCTCATCTACAAGCTCCCAAACATTTATTACAGGACCATTCCCCCCCCCCCTCATTCTGCATCTACTACAGAATAACATGCATAAGAACTACATTATGGTTACAAATTCACTTGTAAGAAGAGTATAAATTGACTACATTTTCAATCCGAATAGGGTTATTATACTGAAACTCTCTTAAAAATTAAATCCACAAAAAATCAACTTGACATTGAGAAACATCCACAATGAAAAATGTTCTTAGGGATATTGGATGGTATTATCGTGCATATGACATCCCAACATATGTACAGACCTAGAAGGTTCTGAAGCATTAAAATTATCATAGTATATGGAAAATGAAGGGGGGTTTTAAAAAAACATACTCAAATGGATGTCTTAGGGGAGTCACGGTTCATGTGAAAATAGAAGGAACACATGAACAGAAAGAATCTGAGGACGTTGAAGATATGTGGGGCACTAAACCAAGCTAAGATCAAAACCGCTTCATAAGAAAATTGAACCATAATATGTGGACTATCCTAATTATTGACTATTTCATAATCTTAAAAACCCCATAGATTAAAAAATATATCCATTGAACATTTCCACAGATGGACGTAGATGTTTAAATCGAGCAACCAATGTTAGATTAAGGTGAGGAAAGGAATATGTGAACTTTAAGGGATATTGTAGTGTCAATTCACATTTTCTTCATGAGCATGCATGAAGGATTTGAATTGATGGTGATCATTGGTGACCTATGTTAACCCCAAATCATCAAGGATTAATAATAAGGTTTCACGATTTAGAACTCCTATAAATTATTTTTCATAATTATGATAATTTTTTCTCACACCATTGTTTTAGTTTTAGTCAATGGATAAAACCATGTGGAATGATATCAATGCCGAATAAGATTGAAAAAAAATTGATTTTGAGTAACAAAATGGGATTATGATTTAAGAAGAAGATATTATGATTATTCCTAATATGTTTTCTGGATATATGATTGGAAATATATACATTAACCAAATCTCAGACTAACCAAAGTAGACAAGGATGGAGTATTCAAAGAGATTGATTGGTGGAGACCATGGAGGAATGAAGGGTAAATTTCCTTCATCTGAGGAATGTGGAAAGATACATGATGAATATTTTGTCAATGGAATTGTAATTTTTTTATGAGTGGTTGGCAATAGAGTAGGGAAATGAATTATTTTGGACATGAGACACGTTTAATAGTGGGAAATAAATTTTATTCAAGGGATCCATTTTTAGTTCTTTTTCATAAATATAGGAAACCTTGGCATTATGTGAGTCAATGCCATATTTTGAAGGTTAACTCTAAGACCAGTGAAGTACAAATGCTATACAAATAATTAAAGTAAAACTAATGAATTATTTTTTTCATTGGGATTCACAAACTATAAAGTTGATCAATTTTTAATAATGATATTTTTCTTATTCGAATCATGATCCATCTACAGGTTGAGTTATGTTTGGAAGAATATATGTCTTTATGTGTGAAAAAAAATTTGAGTTATTGATACCATCATTGATTTATGAGTATAAGATTGATCATAAGTATGAATTATTAAGAAAATATTTTTTTTGGTTTTTCGTGATGGGTTTTTATCAAGATTAAGGTTATTTTGGTAGATATTTATGGAAATAGAAACCATTTGTTTAGTATATAATTTTGTGACAAAATTATTCTATGGAAAATGCTTATAAATTTTTTGAATATAAGATTAATGTTATTTCTAACAATTAAGATTTACCTTATATTTTATGTTGTGGTAATTATTGTTAATAAAAATTTTGGAATTTTATAGAAATTATATTAATATCTTTTAAAAAAAGGGAAACTCGCATTCTTTGTAGAAACTTGTCGCATGTGATATGTTTTTAGGGCTTAAACCCACAAATGAAGGGTGACTAGGGTGCATCACATACCACTGGCCTATATAATTTCCCAGTTACAATGAAATTATTTTTACTGAAATGATTTGATGGGTAAATATAAGTTTAATTTTGGGTAAAATATTATATAATCAATTATATTATGATTTTTTCTAATTTTTAGGTTATTAATGTTATTTTGGGAGATTTTATTTGGGTTAAGATATATATATATATATTACCATTAGTTTTAACATAGAATAATTTTTTGAGACAATTCTATTATGTTTTTTGAGGTACATGCTACGAGTTATGAGATAAACACTGAGGTTAAAACTCTCATTAAATGTTGAGTTTATTAGTTTCATTTGTTATAATGGGTTATTATTGTTAAACCATTGGTTTCGTTGTTGAATTTTATTGAATAATGTACTATATGTATCCATTTTAGAAAACGTGTGATAATAATTTTTTTGTAATGGCAGGGGGGAAAATATTATTATCCTTTAGTGAATTATGTGATGAATAATAAATATATTTCCACAATAATAAAAAATCAACTTGAATACTCATCATCTAATAAAAAAAATGAAACTGTTGTGTAAATTAATTAAAGAATTAAATTATTCTTATTAAGTAACAATATTTCCATATATTATTCTTATTTATGGTAATGGAATTATTCCATCCTAGGAAAAGATTATTTTCATTAAAACAATATCTTATAACATTCAATTATGACGAATTAATGGTCTTTTCACACCCCACATATTTTAGTTTTATTGTTGTTAACATAATAATGTTAATTCACTTTCTTTTGATCAAATATATTTATCAAACTCCATTTTTAACCATTTTTTATGAGTTGGGATTTCATCTAATGTATTTATTGATATAAAATCCCTATTTTTTCGGAGTAAATTAAAATTTTAGGATGAAACATAATTAAAGTGGGGATAATCGAACACCCCCTATATTTTTAAAAAAATAACATTTGGTTCAATGGTATACATGACATGCATCCCCGATCTTAAAGTACCCTCAAAATATATAATACAAATATGAAAATTAAAACCCAAAAATTAAATGCTATATAGGAATAAGTATAAATATATCAGTAAAATTAAATTTTTACACATGTAAAAAATATATTCGTTGTTTATAATTTGATTGAAAATTAAAATTTAAACTATTTGAGTATAAAAAAGAATGGTTCTTTTTGAAAAAATATTTTATGCACATAATGTGTTTTTTATTAATAAATTTAGTTAATCACCATTGGTTAAATATTTTATTAGTATTTATATATTATATATTCAATAAAATGATTTATCATTAATATAATATTTTTATGAGCATGAGATAAGAATAAATCCATTATTTTGTTTAAAACATATATGTCTAAAAGAATTTTTTCTTTATGTTTTCACACTTATTTTAAAAAGTATTTATGCCAGTTCTTTGTATTGATTTTGATAAAATCGATTCCATATTATTAATTAAGAGGTTAAAATTTTGTAAATATTACCATTTTAATTATTGTTCACATGAATAATAACCGTTGTAAAACTAATCCCATCAGTAATGGGTAAGTAAGGATATAATAAGATAAAACTAAGTGATATAGAAATTTTTTAAACCTAAATTATTATTATATGAAGGTAATTATACCATTAAAACCATCGGATATAAATTTATTTATATAATGGATAATTTTCCATGAAAATGAATAATATATTATTTAAGTGAAATAATGTTAAAAAGTATAACTCTATTAGTTTTATGTATATAATATATAATCACAAAGAAAAAAAATGTTATCAAATAATCTATATGTTAATTTTTATAATAATTAAATTATTTTAATTATATAAATTTATTTCTAATTTTGAGTGATAAAATAATTTCCTTAAATGTTTGTTTAATGCTAATATATTTTTTATCGAAATATAAAAAAATAAATTAAATGGTTTTTAAAATATTAAAAATATTATAATTTGAGAGAATTATATATTACATAAATGTTAAAGATTTTTATTAAATAATATTTTTATTTTAAATGAATATTTTCAAATTACATATTTTAAATTATGTTATTAAATTTAAATAATTTAATAGTGTCAAAATTAGAATTATTAAAATTTTATCAAATCAATATTTTATTAAAATGATTAAAATACATTAAAAACATGAAATTAGAAAATGGAGAAAATATAAGGTCTAAATTTTCATTTATTTTCAATTTATGATCCATTGTTCACTATATAATTAAATATATAACTCATTAAGAGTGAAAGAATACCTTATCAATGTTAATTTTAAAATAGGTTAACTAAGTGGTTAAACCAAAACATACTCATTGAAATACCAAATAAAACATTCCAAATTTATGTATTTTATGATATTTCAAAAATAAACGAAATAATCTTTATATATATGTCCATTTTGAGGCATTTTTCTTTATAATGACTTAGTAATATTTTATTCCTTTTAATAATTCCAACTGTGTCCTTTCAATCCCATATAAAAGGTATCCCAATAATTCACTTTTTTATACCATATTAATAAATATAAAACAACCTATAAGTGACCATTCCTATTTTAATCATCCTTATAAATGTTCTTCTGGTTTTGATTTCTAAAAAATACAAACATTAGGTTCATTAAGAAAGGATTTAAATGAGGTATCCTGATGAATATGTTATTGTCCTACATGACCATTTTAAATTTATTTATTCTTCCAAAACATATAAATCCATTTTATTTATTATAAAATAATATGTCAAGTACTCTAAATATACTTAAATATTATTATGAATTTATAAACATCTTTATACAACATATTTTTTCCATCAAATGAGAAATGATAGTATCAACAACGTGAACGTATAGTTTTCCATATCCACATAGAAATAATATTAATTTTTTTTCAGAACCATTTTTATATGTTTATTGTAATGGATATAATATTTATATATTTTATAAAAGAAATATTAATTTTTTTAAAGGTGAATTATTATTTACCTTTCATCTAATCAATCTACCTCAATGTGAAAACAACGTTCCTTCGTACATACGGCCTATCCTTTTCATGAACGGTGAAATTCATTTTCATGTCTTTATATATTATAGATTAATATTACTTGATATATATTATATTAATATCATGATTAAAATATTTAAGATGACGTAACCATGATCAATGTATAAGGACCCAAAATAATAAACAAAAACTTACATGAAAAACAAATCTTTTATTACTCGAAATATAAATTTTAACCAATAATTATTAACGAATGGGTGACAAAATATTATAAGTAAATAATATATGGTATGATATATATGATTATAATTACAGAATAGGGAAATAATAAATCAATATTTATTATACAGGTTGTTCGAAAACATACAAAGGATATCAGAATTCATGTAATGGTTTATTTCATAATCTCATCATTATTCGGCGTTGTTTTTGATAAAGACTCCATTGGGATATTTTTTAATCATTCTATAATGAACCCAATTCATTTTTTTCCACATATGTTATTTATATAAATATCAATTTTTTTTCCATTTTCCACTTTTATTTTCCTCATGAGATTGAAGATATGTTTTTAATGGAAATTGACCTTATTTCCCCTTTTAGTTGTTTTTATACCATATCCCTATTTTCTAAAAAATTCTTCAATAATGTTTTTAATATTACACTATGATTTTTTAAATTAATTCATTACCATTTTATAATATCTAAAAATGGTTTAAAAGGAATTAGATTTTCATTTCATAAATAAGGTATATTTTGACTTTTTTAGTAAAGAGTGAATCAAATGTTTTTAACATATAAGACTTTAATATAATTCTGTATAGTCATGGACATTACTTTGTTTGGATGTTTCATTAATAGTTTTCAAGTTTATTTTCAAGTAATTTTGTTCTCTTAAAAATTGGGAAATTTTTAGATTTTAAATAATTGCTATTAAATTAAAAGGGTTATTCCCTCGAATATATATTTTTAGTTATAATTTGAATTTTTTTTCATCAATTTCATCATAATTTATAGAATATTATACTTTATAAAGGTTATAATCTTGTGATACTATCCATTGTATTTCATTTTAGGTTTTATATTCACTTTTACAAGAGAATGTTTAGATATTATATATTATTGTTATTTTAATATGTAAAATTACTGATTTTTAACGCTTGTTGATTAATTTATATTTTTTATTCATATGATTAATGTGTTGGAATTAATATTTGATAGGTGCAGTTCTTAATTATTTATCCACATCTTTCAGATTAATGAATAATTAGACAAACAATATTTGGTTTTTAGAAAACTCTTTTCCCATTTAGGTAAAAAGTTGTCACATGAGGCCATTATGATAATTTTAAGAAGTCTTGGAATATGTACAAAATGGTATGTTTTAGATGTATAATAACATTAATTACACCATTATAAAATAAATTATTAGATTCCATGTGATTATTAAAATTGGTTATATAACCATGGATATGTTTTCAGAACATGTTATAAATTTATATGACATTATTTGAGTACCATATATTTTCAGCCTTATTATTCATTTAAAATAGAATATACTTTATTCATACTAGTAATCAACATCTGAGCTCACCCCTTTTATATTTTTCCTTTCTCTATGATTTGAATAATTTTGTTAAGATTTATATTTTTGTATATGATAAATGTATTAACAGTTCTCTCAAAAAACAATTTATTTAAAATTTTTCAATCTAATGTATGATATGTGTATGTGTCTTATTTTCTAAGACTACTAAAACTTTCTATCCTTCAGGATGTGAATACTTTTATGTAGTTATAATGTAATAATGTAAAATCTAAATATACATTACTATGTTCAGAGTATTTACATATTTTGATTCATAATATATTAGTAATGAATTTTTAGTAAATTAATTTTATGCCTCAATTAGATGTTTTCTAAAAAAAGGGTTTTATTACAACTTTTGAATGAAAATTATAATTAATTTCTACCATTTATAGAAATTTTATTTTATGGAATGAATATATATTTTTAAAGAAATATGTAAACATTATATTAGGGTTAATTTTGGGGATATATGTAAAATAATTTTTTCCCAATTAATATTGAAAATAATGATTTTTTGTTAATATTTCATTTCCTATAATTTAAAAACATGTTTAAAAGACCCATTTTTATTTGGTTTTAGAGAAAAATAAAATCCATTTTAATTAAAAATAATATAAATAATTCTATAAGAATTAATAAATTACATTATATTGGAATAAGATCACTTTTATAATTAAAAATAATAACTTTCTAAAAAAATATTTTTTGTTGCATATTACATGAAGAACTATTGTAGTTTATTAAACTAGAATATTCTGTCAATAAGTTGAGAAGATGAAAATTCAATGAGTTTTAAATTGTGAAGTTTGTTGATATATTCTCCATTTTCAACATAATGTTGGAAAATTAAAATTATTAAATAATTGTAATAAGTTGATTAATTTTCTTAAATTGGGGACTTTACATTTAGTTTTTGGATAACACTCCATAAATTCATTTATTAAAAAATGGGTTCCAACCAAACTAGCTCGGAATAGGGACATGTAGGCACCACATAGGTGGTAAGTTCAAAATATAACCATCCTACATTGAGGCATTGGAGTGTTATGGGATAGTATAATACCCACTGGGCCCTACACATTTCAGATCTCATAACTAGATATGTGAGTGGGAATACATAGAAGAGGTGAAACACATGTGAATCTAATGTGTTTGATAGTTGTTCGTGTTCAAAACCATACTACTCGATCAAATAGTGTATGTAATATGTTATCTTATATTGAAGTGTTCAAACGATTTTCCTACCAATGTGGGATAAGGGGGTTATGGGTACTAACCACACACATTTGATAACATACCTAAAGAACTACATCCACCTGATTAGTTGAATTAGAACCATGTAAGGATCACTAACACATCTCTATCAACATCATTTCTTAGATGAGAGTTTTGTATCCATTAGAGTTCATTGTCAATATGATTTTATTAAACTGGTCTCTTAATTACCATGTATATGATCACTATAGATCTTAAGATGATAAAAACTTGTGGATAGTGGTCTCTTATGAGTTTCATGTATGTGTGTGGTGAATTTTTTTAGGGAAGGTGATTTCTTAAGTTAAGAAGTGTGAGCGAGGATAGTGTGTGTATAATTAAAAGTATGTAATTGTGAGTTTGAGGATAAATCCAGTGGATTTAAGATGGTGGGGGTTTTCTATAAATGCACTGAAATGCAACCGTTTTTATGTGGGAGAAAAACACAATTCCAAGAGCACTAGTAGATTGAATGATAGTAAAGAAACACTCTATATTTGTGAAGTGTACTCCATGCATTCATGTTGACTCTTTCTATACCTTTTTATTAACATTTTAATAAATATTTTCTAAAAAATAGTGTATATATCCAAACAATGTTACACTATGGAAAAAGAAAAAAATATCTTATATACTCTATTATGCAAAGAATTATGATAGATCGTGTATATTGTTATTGGAAGATATCAATAACTAGAAATGAAATCTTAACCATGAATAAAATATGTTTTCCATGGATGATATAGAAAGAAACTATTCTATGATCTTGGATTCCATCAAGTTTATATATGCAGTGTATGACAATAGATAAGTGAAATTTAAAAATTTAGTGAATGAAAATCGAGGTTGGGTAAGTTTTCATGAATTTTAAAAGTTTGAAAACAGATGACATAATACTTACATAACAAATAAGTGTAAATATTTTACATTTTTATTGTGAAAAAATTACAATGAATAATATTTGAGAAGTCTATGCAATGTATTGCGCATTAGATAATATTTATAAATACATATGTGATATAATTTTCATGTATATAATAAATTAAAGTTTGAGACTTATCCAATAAGTATTTAAGAAAGAGTTATTATCCAAGTTGTTGGTGTATTTATATTAGTAAAGATTATTTATAAGCCAGTAAATAATTAGAATGGATGAATCATTATCAATAGGATAAAATATTTCCTGAACATTGTTTCACTAGGGAAACTGGTCATATATAGGTGAAATAGGATTGAACGAGAAGGGTGAAATTAAATTTTAAATAATTTTGTAATAAAATTCACATATGATTCAACCCCTCTCTTTGTGACATAAAGATCCATTGGGCACTTAATTGCTTATCAATGGAAGGATCCACATCTGATTATGTCTACTTTACATGCCCAGTTTCTTATATAAAAATTAAATGAAGTGTATACATCAGTTTGAAGAAAATTATGAATATTTTTTTATCAAAGATTATACCTCAACTAATAATATTAAAACTTTTTAAGTCTATGAAATGGCTCATAAAAAATAGATTAAGAGAGTGAAAAAATGTGAATAATAACTCAATGATAAAATAAAACCAAAGACTAAATGAAGTAGCTCAGCATGATAATTTCATAGTAAGGTAATTTGATTATATTTATAATGAATCATGTTCATTATGTGATGAATATGTGTTTTATTTTTCAATTCTATATAATTTATTGAATGTTCACTAAGAAGTTTCCATATGTATGATCATAGTTTTCAAGGAACATTTGGATGAAAAATTAAAAATTGAAGAATAAATTGATGAAATAAAATAAGCATTAGCTATGAAGGTTTAAAACTGATATAATATGTTAGAATTTTAGATTGTTAGGGAAAAAATATATTTCCATATGTAGATTGAGTCCACATGGTTGACGGTTCAAATGAAAAATCAATTTCACTTTAAAAAAAAAGAATTAATTGATTGATGGTGAATTTAAAAAGAGTTTATTTTAAAAGGATGTGATGGAGTTAGTATTTATAATAAAATCCATGCACTGGAAAAGGTATATAATATATCATTAAATGTCAAATCTAATCACATATAGTATAAATCTAAAATAATTAAGACACTTGAAAATTTGTCATTATATGCCAATTAGGTGAATAAAGAGGAAATTCAAAAGAAAAATATTCATTTTGAAAAAATCATGAAATTAGTTAAAGATGAGAATATTTATGTCAACATAAAATTTCTTTAATTGAAAGAGAATCCAAAAAATTTGTAAGAGACACTTGTCGATACATCATTTTCCACTCATAAAATAAGTACTACCAATAATTATTTGGTATATCATTATATTATTTAAAATATAAAACCATTTGGAATGAAGGGCATGTGATTATCTGAGGATAAATCTTCTAAAAGATCATTGATGAAGGTAACCCTTTATCCTAATAAATTCATGTGTAATAATTTTGTTTTCTTTACTAGTGTAGATTCAAATTTATTCTAAAGAAACATGGTTTATTAAAAGTACAAATAAATCCATTAAAACATTAAGGGTGGATATATAAAAGGTATAATAATTTTATTCCACTGATGATATGTTAAAATATAAAATATTTTACCCAAAAGTAGTAAAATATCAAATATAGTTATAATGTTTCATAGAAGAATAAATTAATATTTTTTTGCTACAATTTATGTTTTTTGAAATTTGAGCATCATGAAATGAATTGTAGGTATAAATTTTCATTATATATAATTAAATAATTTATTCATATATGGGGATCATAAATAAAAAAATAAGGAAACCTACACACTATAAAAAAATCACATAATGAGAATAAGCCTATCAAGAAAATATATAATTACATTTAAATGTCTTGTGATTACTGCAACAAAAGTTTTCATTGTTATGATTATTGTTGGAATATACCAATTATGCACAAATCATCTATTAATGTGAAGAGAAGACCACATCAAAATGTCACGTAGGTAAGAAAATAGGATCATAGGTTATCCTTGTCACGTAAACAAATTAATCACAATGTTAAAAAAACTCCCCTAAAATTTTTATAGAATTTTTTGACTAGAGTCACACCAAAGAAAAGAATATTCAATTGAAGTAGGAATTGAAATATTATGATCCATTTTCACTTTTCCATGAAAATAAATAATATAGGATGAAAAATTGAAATTATGGAAGAATCATTCCAAAAAAGATACAATATTATTTATTTTTTGAAAGAAATATCTGATTCAGAATATGATATGTTTCCTAAAAATTTAATGTCATAAATGCTAAATATGCATGTCAAAGCAGTAATATGTATAGAAATTTATTTAAAAAATGATTGAAAAGGTTTCATAGACATTAAGTGTTCATAATGAAAATTTTAAAATTACTATTGAATTGATGCGCTAATATTATTATTTGAGAAAAACGATTCTACTTTAAAAGTGATCACTAAGGATGTTCCTAAATAATTCTTGATCATATGGCCAGTAATTTTGGGAGAGGAATGAATGATGGAGAAATCACCGAAAATAAAAATTAATTTTCTCCAAATTGTGAAGAGAAATTTTTTTATCTAAGAAGATAATTGTGTTAAATATAAAATAATATACCTATTTAACTAAATAGAGATCGATGAATAACCACCTTATTCCCATATATAAATTTTTTATGTAGTGAGATAAAGGTGAAACATGTACTAAGAGGGAGACATGAATTTGATAAAATCTATGAAATTTTTAAATCTAATAATTTATCAATCACAAAAAAAAATTAGAATATTGTAACCTCTATGAAAATTTTCAAATCCTATTTTATGATTCTTGGAGTTTATCCTAAAAGGAATCCAGTCACAATGGAAAAGTATTTAGTGCCCCACCTGAGGGGGCACAGAAGAACAACCATCAGATATCTCTATCTCAGTTGATATCTTATTCATATATAATGTTTTTGTGGGGAATGCGTCTGATAATTATAGAAGATAAAAATATAGAGAATGAGGATTTTCATCAATGGGGTATGTTTATTAGGTCCTCTAACATTCATGCTAAAAAATATATTTGAAATATGAGAGTTTTATTGGATAATTATGAATGAAATGAAATTAGAAAAGGATAAGTACATTATTTAACATTATTGTTTTTAAAATATTTTTTGTGATGGATGTTGTGTATTAGTTGAAAATATTTTTAATAACCCATTGGATATGGTTTTAGTGTTAGTATCACATACTAAAAATTTATTGTAAAAATAACTATTAAATTTGATCTCTCTAATTTTCTATAATGAGAATGGATTACATATACTTAATGTTAGTTAATTTTAGATCATTTCTATATTAGGGGTGATTCCATCATTATAAATATTTTATCAATCTAATTAGTATTAGAAGACATGAATATGTAGTTAAAATATGAATTTAAAAGATGGTAATTCCTTCCATTTCATAGATATTTGCTTCAATTATTAAAAATAGGGAGAATAAGACTTAGATTTTAGAAATTAAATGTGTATTGAAAAAAATAATCTGGGAGATTGAAGAACAAAAGTAATTTATTGAATTAGTATTTAGTTTAAATAAGTTGATAATATGAAAAGTCAATGTGTTTCATATTATTATTATTTTTTAATCTACAGTTATTTTCTAATACATGTGAAATATAATATTAGATATTTGAAATTGTTACTTCTTTAAGAAATGGTTATTAAATATAAATAATTGTATAATTAAAATTTAGTTTTTGGTCTAGACTATTTGTTAGCCTTTGGGGAAAAATGGGGCCAACCACACTTGCTAAAAAGGGGGACTCACAACCAGGGATTATGCTTGAAAATCATCCTCTAGAGGCCTAAATGAATGAATTAGAGTTTTTAATGGTAAATATAATATATAATGGTAAAAACCCATGTGAGATCATGAAAGCTTATGGGTGAGTGGGCCTATGTTGAGGATATGGGGACCATTTAAATCCCACATGGGTGTCATTGTTACGGATGCCAAACATCAGTGACGGGTCAAACAATATGTAGAATGAATTATCATTTATAGAATAGATCAATATTGGTTTTGAATGATGTGATATAAATGGGATTTTAATACTATTCACATTCATTTAAAAACAATGATAAATTATCAAAAATGATTGAATTGTTGATTCCAAATCAACTGATGATTGTTACAACATTGTTTCGCATATCCTATCTCAATAGGGAGTTTATCTTGAACCAGAGTTAATTGTCCAGAAAATATGATCTAAATGAACTCATCACTTCCATTTATACAATCACATGATATTTTAAGATTATAAAAAATGGGTTATAGTGGTCTGGGATGAGTTCCATGTATGTTTTTATGACGGTTTTGTGGTGATTGTGATTTTAGGGGTAATGAAGTGTGAAATAAAATTGTGTGTGCCTAAAAAATAAGGTGGTGAATTTATTAGAAAAAAGGTAGTAGATCTATGTTATTTGGGATTACATATAAAAACCCTCAAATGTGGATATTTTTATATGGGAGAAAATTGAAAATACAAGAACCCTAAGAGATCAAAATGAAGAAAATCGATGCTCTATTTTTGTGTTGTAAGTTCCATTCATTCATGTTTAGTATTTAAATAAATTCATGTTCACATGAAGATTTTTTGATTTTTATAACTATAACAGATAAAAATAATGTGCTATGAAATAGGAAAAAGGGTAATTATCTATTTTATACTATTTTGTGTAGAATTATGATAGATTGTGTACACAATTACGTGATGATATTGTGAATTATTCATCAAATGAAATCCAATAATAAATGTAGTTTTTTGGTCTTGAGTTATAAGGAAAATGTTCCATGATATAGGTTTTTATGAATATTATATAGGTAGAGTTTGAATTTAATGAATAATGGGTGAAATATAAAGTGAAAGAAAAATGAGATATTGTATGAGTGTTATAATTATAAAAGTTTTCATTCACCTGATAAAAAGTGCATAAAAATAGTGATAAGATTATGAATTTGTATTATTTCATGGAGTGCAAATAATAATATTTTTTAATACCATGATTTTTATTACACAATATTGAATATTGAGAGATTCATGTGTGATATAATTTTCATGTAGAGGGTGAAATGATATTTGAGACTGAGTCAGGGAGTATTTTAGAAAGTTTTCTTATCTGAGTTATCAGTGTGTTGAGATCCATTCAGATTATGTAAATGTCAATGAAAATTTAATAAAGTCGAGACTTTATCGACAAAAGGAATAATTTCATCTACATTTTTTCAATGAGGTAATTTTTCATATATAGGTGATATAGGTGTTAATTAAAAGTGTTAAAGTAAAAGAAATATAATTCTCTAAAACAAGTCACATATGACCCCAACCACCTCAGTGTGACTACACAATCTATTGGGCACATCATTAATCATTTAAATTAAAATTTACTTCATACAATAATATAAATCAAATATTAAAAAGTATTACATATTTTGAACCAGGATGTTCAAATTTTGTAAATAAGTCTCTTATATTTTTAATCATTATACAAAGTAACTGTTGTAAAATTATTCTCCTTAGTAAAATGAAAAATGAGGTTTATTTTTTAAACTAATGAGTAAGGATTAAAAATAATCCATAAATTTTATTATAGTTCATTTTATGGGATTAATTTTGACAAAAAAGTTAAATATTTTTAATTAGATAATCTTGGCGTTGTTTTTATATGATAAATATATAAATATAATTTTATGTAAAGGAAAATTCAAAAATATCACACTCTTGATTTTAATTTATATTATATGTTCACATAGGGATAGGAAGTTCTAATGTAAAATACAGTATTTAATTTTTAACATATGTAACTTTTTTTTCTATAATTTTTATTTATTTTTAACTTTTATTGTTGGTATAATTAGGTTGAATTCTTACAATATGTTGACACACTACATGCGTGAACAGTTGAAAATCTGTGTAATTTGTTTTTAAAAACATGGAATGTAATATTTTTTCAAAAACCATTGGTTATACATAAATAATTTGATTAGTAATAATGAATAAATTACTATGAATGTTTTTTTACTATAATTACATTTTTTCTTAAAGTCTTTAATGTCAAAGGTTGTGAATAGTTCATAAAAAGACATTAATGGAATTTCATGTTAAATAATATTTTATTGGATGATTTATAAATCATAAAAATATTGAAATAGGATTAGAATGATGGTATATGGTATAAATATTAATCCATTGACCAATTTTGAGCCAACTGTTACCTTAGAATAAAATTTATAACCCTTTAAGAATAAACAAGTGGTTATTGTGATTATGGTAAAAATATAATAACAAATGGGTTAAAAAAGACAAGGTTTAAAATTTCTAATAACCATATCCAAATTTTGTTGGATTAAGGAATTTATACATTAAACTTTATCATCTTATAATTTTTTTCACTTGGTTCTACAATCACAATAAATATAATTTATTAAATTAAAATATTTTATTTAATTCACTGTGTATAATTTTGTGCACTGTAAAAGGTCCCCTTATGTACTCTATTTTTTATAGCACTTTGTGAAAAATATTTAGAATAATATCTTATGAAACATATAATAAACATAATTTTAAATTTCCTATAGGGTTGTTCCCATAAAAATTTCATCCCTAGGGTCACTAACAAGATATCAAAATGAGGTTTCTCAAAGAGGATGTAATAGTCTTGACTGATCAGCTTCGTTTCACTTTTTGTTTTACCAAATTTAATTTTGTCCTAGACATTCCTAATAATAAAACAATATCAATAATATTGTATGATATTATTTTTTAAATAAACAATATAAATATATTTTCCGTCATGTTGGATGTGAAATTATTGCTCATGTGTACATGTGTGTGCCCGCCTCTACATAGTGATATGATTTATTTGACAACACAAAGCTTCATGATTGGTTATTATAATGCATTTAATGATTATATATATATATATATATTTAATGTTTATGAAGGAATTAATCTTTTTTAATAATAAGATATTATATATCATTATACCATCCCATCTGTTGTAAAATGATAATGTTTCTCATGCATACATATGGACTACCACCTGGATGAGGTGATGTGATTTTTCTTTTATTTAAATGTAACATGGATGGTAATAATTATATATTTAATTAATTTAAATGATATTTATTATAAATTAATGCTTCTATAAAGGTTAATTATTATTTACAATTCTTTTATTACATCCATCAAAAAGTGAAAACATCAGTTGTGCCCATATACGGACTATCATATCCATGATCTGAGGTAATTCATTTTTCATCACCACTTTATATGAATGGTTATAAAAGTGTATATAAGAATTTAATATGATACTTATTAACTGATTAAAATAATGGATACTATGGGAACAAGATCCATGTATAATGACTGTAACTTCCAAACTAAAAAAATGAAATAGTAGACACCAAGAAATGATGATTTTAATAATGAATTATTAATATATTGATGTTGAAATGTTGTATGTGGATTATATAAGCCATTATATGTATTTAAATTATTATAGTATATAATTTTAATAAATTTAAATTTATTTTAATGTTTTTTATAAATTATAATGATGTATTTCAAGCTTGAGGTGAATGTTCTTCATCTTAATATTGTTCTATTGAGACATGTTTGAAATTATGCACTTATTTATGATTATTTGGTGTATATAATGACCATTTGGAATATTTTTTTCAGGGATCCTTATTAATTCATGGTTTTTAAATTTTAAATTTATATTATTTCATACATTGGGAATGGATTCAGATGTTACCAATGTGGTAAGTATTTATCATCTCAAATCATCTTATTTTGGACATATGTTATGTAATGCACCTATCTTATTTTATAAAGTGTAAATACAGCCTATTTGAAATTTTATATTATTAATATCCTTATTTTAATTATATTTAAATTTTTATTTTATGTTACTAATTCAATGGGCTTATGATTCTATATTTACAAATGCTTTAAGTGTTAATTCCTTAACATCTCTTTTAATTGGGATCATTGGTGTTTAAATTTTCATTATTGAAATTGATTGAATTAAATAATATAAAAATACATGTATTTTCTTAACTTATATTAAATTTTAAATTTTATATTTTTTATATCATTTCAATCTCTTTGGTACTCAATGTTATTAAAAGAATAGTTTTTTATTAAAATCTACTTTATTTCTCTTTATGATTGGTAATATATTGGATCCATGGTCATTTGTAATAAAATATTTTTAAGAAAGTTATTTTATATACTCAAATAATTGAAAAAATTAATTTTCATCAATGCTTTTTTAAGAAATTTACATGTAATATTCTTTCCATTTTCTGAATGAGGCACTTTTTTATTTTTATAAAATTGTGAAAATAAATTTTTTTAACATACACAACATTAGTGCAGTTTCCTACCATCATGAGAATCATTTTATTTTTGGATTAATTTATATGATTTAATTATTATTTTAAATGAAAATAAATATCACAATATCCTATCAATTTTTAGTTTTCATGGTTATCAAAAAAATGAAAATTTTACATTTTTCAATGAAATGTTTCAAATATTCTTCTAAAAAAACATTTCATCTAATTTTACATCTCTTGATGTTTCATATGCTCCTCTAGGGATATCTTATTATAATGAAATATATATTCTTTCCAAAGATGTTTTATGATGATATATAAATTCAAATGAGGCTTTTTTCCTTACATAGGTCGATTAAGAGATTATGAATTCTTTTACTATCAGGATGATGAGATGTTTAGGAAACAAATTTATAATCCAAAGAGGTTTTATGGTATTTTTTCTTACATAGAAATAAACTATGATTATGTTCTGGGTGATCCTAAAAGTATATATCCCTCCAATGCATTGGGTAATGATGAAAAAGTTTACTAATTGGTAGTTACTCCTTAGAGGATGTTGGAATGGATTGGGAGGGATTTTCAATAATGACTTTATGTATTATATGAATTAATAGACTTTTAAGAGAGAATATACTTTGGATTTCAATTATTGTTTTTAATCTACACATTATTCCCCTGTATTAAGATATGATCTACGTAATATATGTCATCATGAATCGTGAATTTTTTTTCTTATGATTCTTTTATTATGAAATTCAAATACTTATGTCATAACTAATTATTATTATCTATGAATTGCGGATTATTGATTTCAATTGTTAATACCATTTTATCATGCACTTATGCTCATTGTGTTGTTACATATGATTATTAAATAAATATCTCCCATGTTTACCCTTACTGAGTATTTGAGATCACCCTTTGGTTGGATTCATTTTCCCTAGTATATGAATTGTGATATTAAATATTATCACTCTAAGTCTGGTTCTAGTTTTATTTAACAATGAGGGAGATGATGTAGACCATTTATGAACATGTTACTTATGTATTAATGTTTTCAAATACAGTAATCCTTTATGGTCATTAAATGGATCATAATGATATATAATGGTTATTTATATAATAATATGTAATATTTATTTATTAATTAGTTGGGTCTACATAAAATTTTTGTAATGCTCGAGAATCAATCAATAAAATAATTTGAAAAAAAAAGATAATTAGATGAAACCTCGGATGATGTTTATCCCCTCTGCTTGTGCACATCCATACCATGAAGTTATTTACATCATGCCTCTCTTCTTCATAGCTAAAAATCACCTCCATGAGAAATCTCATCCCAATGAACATAAGGGTGAGGTACATCATGGGGATTTCCTCTATTAGTAATATTTCCTCTTAGAGAAGCATAAGGTGGATAAGACCACTATTTTAGTGTAAATTGTGGAAATTTTAGGTGTCGTGGGGGGTATTAAGGGATTTATCCTCTTATACCATACCAAGCTAGAAGAGAGGTTGGATATTGGGAATATTGATGTTCACAACCTTTTATGGATAGTGGGGTAAATATCTTGAGGTGTCAATTAGAACTATTTACCCTATAGATCCGAGATGATGAAACTAAGGCCAGCTACCAACAATATTGAACAAAGGCTTCCCAAACATTTTTTATCCACCTCCATCTGCCCTTATCATTAAGGAACCCTGATGGATACCCTATTGAGATGAATATAACACATAATCCATGTAATAAATCTTATTAACCTTCTCTTTCACCATAAAGTGTGTAGGAAACATAAATATGGTGACTACATATTGAATAATAGGATGTAGTTCCTCCTCCAATTATCGAGACCGAGACTCCTCATCAATAACTTGATTAGGGGTAATGCAAAAGAGGTCCTTAAACCTGAACTCGTTCACTTTCATTCATAGGATTCCCTTATTGATATTAACACATTCATCTATTTCTCCCACATAATTAATGATAGAATCTCTACATGAAACATTCACTAGAAATCATCCCATGAAACATCCACATCATTATGCTCCCTCAGATACAAGATCAACCAATAACATGGGGATGAACCATAGACATAACCACCTAAATTATATACATAATGAAAATATTTCATTATAATCTATTCCGAAAATAATTTAGGATTATATTGTTAGACAATTAGGGTAAAAATATTACAAAAATCTCCATGTTCTTTGTATCTATTTGAAATTATTCTAATTATAATCCAAACTACTTAATCCTTAACGAGTCCTCAATATCACCCACAAAATCTCCACATAAGACACTCTTCTATACATTTCATAATTATTATATCATCATAACCTATTGAAATGTATATATAATAAAGCGGTGCATACATATTATCAATAAGGGTAGACATAAGTGATAATAATCAATGATCATATGTCATAATAAGATAAGCATACAGTTATTTTCAATATACTTAATAAATCTATACACTCTAAATCATAGATCATAAATCATGGAATAACATAAGAATATATAATTATAATTAAATATATAAAATAAAAAACAAATACTTGCGATTTTTGTCCCATCCATAATCATATAAATCATAACATAACCGATCAGTTATCAAATTTTTTTACCTTACTAGATAAAAAATCACTCAAGTCCTTCCCATGGTAGATCAGGTTGCACTCACTTGTTTCCCATTATGATTTGGAATCACTACTTGTTTCACCTTTTTGATTGAGAATCACAACTCATTTCATCATTATCTCTTTAGATTTAATTCTATTACATATAAATGGAGGAATATATTGGTCCCATCTTTTTCTTCATGAATAACCCTACACATGTGTGATATAATAAAAAATAAAACCATCACATCATAAATAATAGAAATACAAATGGTATTCCAAAAACATTATATTGAAAATCATTCACTTTTAATATCTTAAGGAACCCATTAAATGAAAATGGGTTTCATTCAAAACATCATAAATAACATATAGAATTAAAATGGGTTTTGATAACATTTCAAATGGATTTAAATGTATAAATCAATCATAATTACCTTAATAATAATAACATGGTAAACCATATAAAATGGATTGGTATTCAATTACATTAGGTAAAATTCTTATGTAAATACCATTAAATAATTATAATAATACATATGAAATTTACACTATATTGATTAATGGTATAATGTTAATAAATTAATTTTCCCCTATCAATCGATGTATGGAAACATGGTAAACACCCCTCAATAAAATGAATAAAAAATAGCATGTTTTTATACAAAAGACATTGGAATAAGAATTACTCATATACATGAAAAAACTAAGAAGAACAATGACAATGATAGACCACTATTCCAAAATAGAAGGTCATTAGATTACTCGTCCAAATAAAAAATTTGGATGATTATATTTTAAAAACATCCGTGTTAATGAATAATATATTTCAAAGGAAAGTGAAATCGGTGGAAAAATTCTTTTTTAGAATATTTGTAAAAAATAAATCTTGAAGTAAGAAATGTCATTGATATTTTGAAATTATTTTAAAAAATATATACTCTTAATATATGAGAAAACAATTTCCTAGAGAAACAATGAATATTGTTCCACCTCTAAGGAGGAACATTTACGGGTGGTGAAGTAATGGCATGTAGAGGATCATCACCTATCCTTTTTTCCATAGTGATAGGATCTTGTTGAGTTTACTGCTCCTTAATTTCGACAGATTAAGCATCATTATCTTTAAATCAAGTAAAATTAACCGTATGGGGAACCGTTGGTCCTAATGGGTGATTGTGTGGGGGTCAAGCACTCATGAAATCGATCCTTATTGGATATAACATCCTCAGATGGTATCCAAGGAGTTTATTCATGAAACCAATAACTCTCAACAACATTGGTATCCCTGATTCATGGACCCTCATTCCAAAGATAGGTGCCCTATGGGTGATGATTTGGACAACAAAACATGAGGACTCTATTGGTCAAGAGGATGGGAGGTCAAACTCACCACACCCTTCCTGGTGGGGGATTGTTTAATGTTCTATGACTCTCTTATAGATTTAATTCATGTTCATTTGTTCATGAATCCTTGGTTCATTCACGAAGAGTCTGTCTATGGGATGCCCTTAACTTGAAAGATCATTGTGACCATGCATATGTTTGATGCCATGGAGGGGACACAAACTTAGTCGTATTATAAGGAGATCTAAAGTTTATCATCATCTAGAGTGGACTAAAGCTGACTTGATGTTGGGATCGGGACCCCATGGATAGCTTCCTACATATCCTTCTAAGAGAATTCAAAACCCACGTAGTTCAGGTTGTCTGGGGATTACTCATGAGAGATTCCCATTTGATAAACCTGATTGGGTGGACCCTTTATGTATAGGAACGCATTTGATATTGGGAGTTCTGGAAGGCATTCTACGTATCCTATTTCGATCAGAAATCAGTGTTCTTGTAGTTCAGATTTTGTGTTAATGTTTCAATCCTCATAATTCTCTAGTCCCATGTGATTCATTCTTAGTGTGAGAAATTATTGGATTTTAAAGATTCAATGATGTACATGCCTCCTCCCCTGTTGGTGTGGGAGGGAGAGACCATAGTAGAAGAGGTTGGGGTGACTGTGGGCGAGGGAACAGATCAATGAACCTTTCTATGTGAGATGGAACAAAAGGTTGTATGGCCTTGCCTCGGATTATTGGGGAATTAACTCAGTGGGAGGGCCCTAGAGAATCATATGAGGTATACAATAGTTTAAATTCATAGAGCCTGGATGACGACGTCATAGTTTAACATCATGTGGATAAGTCTATTTGGGGTCTTGTAATTTAGGGTCATGCAATGAGGACCAAATTCTATAGAAACCATGATCAACTAAAGGAAAATCAAGTTAGGATGTTATAATGTGCCTCAAACATGACATGGAAGGAATGTGTAAACAATGATTATAGAGGATCTCAGATCAAGAGAAATGATATGAGGCATGGAATCCATTGAGGCGTACAGAGTTAGGAGAGGAAACTCTTGGGGACGAATATTCCTTGGGTTGGCAGTCATCCTGTAGGCCTCATATGCAGATAAACTAGGTCGTGATGTACATTATCAAGCAGTGGGGTCCTCAGGACACTGGCCTTTCTCTTCTGATGGTCAGGGATGTTTATGAATATCTGAAATCACCCAACATACTACAGTTTAATGTCATATAGCTTGGATGATGAAATCACTGTTTAATTTCCTGCTGCTGAGGCTAGTACCATATAGTTTAATGTAATGTGGTTGGGATTATAACTCATTGTTTATTTTAATAGAGTCTGTATTATTGAGGGAAAGTCCATTATTAAATAAAGGATAATCAGGCTAGAATTTTTTGACATGCCTTAAAAATGAGGGGGAGGGAAAGTGTAAACTTTGACTTTAATGATTCTCAGATTAGGAGAAATGATATGGGGAATGGAAGTAATTGAGGCATACAGAGGTAAGAAAGGATCCTCCTATAGAAGAATATTCCTTTGATTAATGACCGTCTTGTAGGCTACATATGCAGATCCACTGGGTAAAGATGTGTATAGTAAAAAATAGGTGTCTGCAAGATATTGGCCTTCCACTTTTGATAGACATGGAGATTCATTATGATCCCCAATCACTAGAGACATAGAGTTTGACAGATAAAGAAGATGTGTTTGGGCATTTATTAATCATTCAGGCCGTGATTTTCCATTGAGTTATGGTTCATCGTATTGTTGGAGTTAAGTGATTGGGATTTTTGAGAGGTGCATGAGGAATTTCTCTTCTCATGGTATTTATGGGAAGGATATTTGGGCACCATATGGGCACAATGGAAAATGCACTCGACCCGACCTGAGAAGTTTGATGTGTGACACTACATTATTCATGGGGGTTATTGATGGTAGAAAAGAGACCAGCTTGGGACAGTTCTCGAACATGGGTGCGGGGGCTCCACCCCCACAGTATGGACTAGTGGGAACAAACTATCTTCCTCATAAGGTTGTTCAGGTATCTGGTGGCAACATAGGATGGTACTGGGAGGATTTGGCTGATTAAAATGGTAATCAGATTTGTTTTTTTTTTGTATCATGGTACACGGATGAACATTTAGCGAACTGTCTTCCAAATAGGGGGTATGTGTACTGTCTTCTGCATATGGGTGTTCACAAACATTTTTTTGCATATGGGAATCCACGAACAATTTTTACTATATATTTTATTGGTCAGCTGGTTGGATGCAGAGGATCATTTGGATACGGTTCATGGGGAGGAAATCTATGAACTGATTTGTCTATATGGTTCAGGAGATAGATTCCATGAATAGCTTATTATTCTCAGTATGGAATATGTGAACTGCTGCAGATGTAGGATGGGGTCCTGCGAACTGCTTTATGTGTGGGAGAAATTTCTCTTACTCCCTCTATGTTCTTCTTACCATTTTTCCCATCCCAAATCTGTCTCTCTATCCTTCCTCCTTCTCCCCATTCCTCGGGCTGTTATTTTATATATTGTCAGGGAATATATATTAGTGGATCTCATGAAACCTTATCAAGAATCCAATGATGCGATATCTTGATCCGTGAAAGACCGAGTCAACCGAAGTTTTCTGAGGTGCGGTATGTTGTTGTCTTCTCCTCATATTCTATGAAATCATTCGTGGGGATGGTATGTGGGTCTACATATTCCAGATTCTTGCCAGCAAAAAATGGTTTACAACAGCTTCAGTTCGCGAGTGGAAATTCACTATGAACTACTTCATTTGTTAGAAAACACCTCGCAGGCCAGTGTGTCATAGGCCATATGTATACCAGCGGTTGATGGTTTATGATTTCTGTTGTAGATACCCAAATCTTGATGTACATAGACATTAAATTAATTTTTCGGAATACTTAATAAATAACAAAAACAGACACCAAAGGATCGTAATTGTTTAGTGTCTATGGAAACTCGGAACATAATCTTCAAATAATATTGAAAGATCTTCGTCATCTCCCATAAAGATCTTCCATTTTTTTAACCTAAAACATTTCTTTATATCCTGGGGAAAAGAAAACATATAAAGGGTGAACTCAAATTCTCAGTATGGTTAAGCATGGAGAAAATAAAACAAACCATATACATTTGAACATAAAAACATGAACATAATGTTTAAACATCAAAATTGTGAGCAATGACATAAAACATGACAGTACGTAAGGCATAGATCATAAAGGAACATAAATCATGATAAAATAGATTGAAAATAAAACTTGTAATTGTGGAAAAACATTAAGCACATGATATGATTTCCATAGTAGCCAAGGAATTGCTTCCAAGACCATCTTAGTGGACAATGCCCCTTTCTGAACCGAGTTCACTCCTCATTCCAGTCCTGTATCACTAAACTGGATTAACTTTCCATTCCATCCATGTCTATCTCATGAGATTTAAATCTTTACCCAATGCATTGGAGTGAGATATAGGTCCCACCCATTTCATAATGAAATCATTCTTACTTGTGCCACAAAAAAATCATAAATCATTCATCATAACCCAATGTATAAAATGGGTTTCATAATCATCATCCCATCATAACATAACCTATATAAAATAAATGGATATAATTTCATCATAGGAAAAGTGAAACCATGTAAATCAAAGAGACATTATAATTGAAACATACACATATGAAATAATGTCATCTTAGATGGAAAATGGTTTTGATAAAACCCTTGAAATAAATTCTTTAGGAAAAAATCCATTCTTATTCAAAATCATTTTATTTTCACAAAATTACATTAAATTTTAAAAGAAAAGTATTTTTTTGAAAATAATCATGTAATCGGGTAGATGAAGATTTACGAAAATAAGGCGTTATGAAACCGTAAAAATCCGTTCATGCTGTATAAGTTTAAAAAACATTCTCGTACTTTTACCGGAAAAGTCAAAAAGTACCTCATATGTTAAAAAAAGAATGATTCATTGCATACCCTGTAGTAAAAGTCAAAATTTTTAAAAGGACATTAAACATACATGAATTTTTTTTAGAAAACTAGGACATGGATGATAAGTATAACCCCAGTAAAAACTTACGTATAAGAAATCTCGGATAAAATTGAGATTGCAAAATTATCCCTTACCTTATGTCCAATTTCTTCCATATGTGTCCGAGACTCCTTTATAGTGGTTCTAAACATATTATTAACTTGTAACATAACCATAATAATATTTATCATATCATATATGTTTCACTTATGACGTTATATTGTCTGCTCATTTGTCAATTCCAAGTTAAAGCAGCGTTTTGGGTAAAATCGTTTCATTTATCGTCCGTGTTTTGACTTGTAATTATTAATATGATTATATAGATCATGATTAATTAATTCCAGAATATAAAACAATATTTATATATAATATATATTCAGAATATACATATATATAATAGATTTATAAAAGGAAATAAAAACATTGTTCATGGAGACAGTAGGTCGTACGTACGCATGACCTTTGTTTTTCGTTTCCATATTGAATTGAATGGAATTAAGTAAATGACATACATATATATATATACATAAATCCTATAGCATTATTATGTCATATATTTCATGATTACTTATTATATATACTTTATAATCATTTTTGAATTGTTAACATGGAAAAATGAATCTCATCGCGTCGTGGAGACGGTAATCCGTACGTACACACGAGCGATGATATTGTTCCCATATTTATTGAATGGAATTGGAGTTGATGATATAATATCATAGAATCATTATGATGCTATAATAATCATATATAGTTATTATTTACACCATTATAACCATCCAAGTAAGGTGGTGGTGGAAAAACTGATTACACCACGGCGTGTAGACAGTATTCCGTACGTACGTACACGCAGTGATTTCGTTTTCAGTAGGATGGATAGAAGGAGAAATAGGTTTTTTTTCGTATTTATAATAACATATCAATATATAAGTAATACAGATGTTATATATTTATAAAGAAAAAACTAAATAAGAGGAATTAGAAGAAGAAAGAAACATGAAAGAGTCTGTAGAAGAGATTACCTCTTCCTTGACACACCTCCTTTAAACTCCTTCTTAGGGCACTAGATTTGGTCTTTTGAAAAGACCATAACCTCTATGATATAAATATAGATGTTGAGAAGATAAATTTTCAGGGGTTTTCTGATCTTCAAGGCTCAAAAGGTTGTGAAGAGAAGAGGGAGGAGGTTCCCTTTTAAAAGGGAGGAGAGGGCCACCTTTGGAAAGTGTGAAAATATTATTTTATTATAAACATATCTACAGTTTCAAAAAGTCCAAAAATAATTAAAAATGATGATAAGAAGACCCACGGTTGAAATAAAACAATCCAATCATAATTGGACATGTTTTGGATAATATTTTAATCATTATAATCTTATTTATTTAAATCATTTATTAATGAGGTAAATACAACATCATTATTGTGTCATATATAATTTAATTTATTTGATGTCTAAAAATTATTAAAAAATTACCATCATGTAGGAAATAGTTTTATCTTTCCAATGAATATTTACAGTCTAAAATATTATTTATATAACCCCTTAAAAAATTTAATTACTAAAAGAGTTTTTTTAATGTTAATTTTGTCTTTACATTAAATTAATTAATCCAAATTATCATTATCTCTACCAAGTGGCTCAATGGGGTCCCAAAATCTACCCAAGGATGGCCATGGTAGGCCACTACTAACCAAATAAGGTTGCGACAAGTGTTAAGGTAATTTTGAATTATTATAATATTCTTTTAACCGTTAATTACCCTATTTACCTTTAACGGTAGTAAATAAAAGTCAAAATTTATTATTCACCAAAAATTATTTTCATCTTATTGAACCAAATTTTACTTCTTGATAAAAACCATTTATCCCAGATTGTGAAATTCAGTTCACATAAGTGGTAAAATTTTATTAAAATGAAAGAGTCTGTTTTTTAACTACCCCTAAGTGGTTTCACTATTCATCAAAAATTGAATTTTTTCAAAAAAATACCAAAAATTCAGCCTAAGATATATTTGATATTATGAATTCAAAATTATTGTCTATTTTTCCAAATTCAAAACATAGAAGTGGCATTAATTAATTTTAAAATTAATTCCCTTTATCAAAACAAATAGCATGTTTTTAAGAAACAATAACTATCAAAAGATCAACAGTTGTTTATGTCCAATTTCAAAGTTAAATTAATTCCAATGACCAACATTGGATTAAATGATAAAAATATATTCTAATTACACTTTAAAACCAATTATAAAGATAATCTATCCATATAAATTATTGCGACGAACAATGTTTTTTTTAATTAACATATCGCATGTTTTTACTATTCATTAAAATATAAAAGTTATCAGGATAATATGAAAATAAATATCCAAAGTAAATTATTATATCATGATTCCAAATAAGAATTTTATGTTGTCAAATTGAACTTATAAACATATCAAAAACTATATTTAATGTATGTACACCATCAAAAGGTGGCAAAACTGTATTTTTTTTAAAAATACTTATTTTACCCAAAAAAATTAGTTTCTTATAATACCATGTTATAGAAATTGTGTAAGATGAATAATAATGTTATAAAATTCAAAATGTAGTTGATATTATTCATAACATCTAGTTCATAAAAATATTATAACCATATATCGTTTTTTGGTGAAACCTGGTATTGCGTACAACACACGCTATCAAGGAAGGTCGTGATTGCATTTAATGCAAGCCAAGTCAGGGTTGTGTGTTGTGAAAGACTCCTTCATTGTTTTGTATAACAGAATCTAACAATATTTCATTTATACATTTAATATATATATATATATACACTCAATGTTGCGTAGAATTACTACTATCAAATGACCTTGAAATTGTGTGTAACATGAACAAAGAATAGTGTAGCGTATACACTAAGCTAATACAGTGTAGCGTATAGCGTAATGTAATATTGGTGTAGCGTACAATAGAAGATATGAAAAAATAATATATCTCATAAAATCTCGGTGTGTTACATTCTCCCCCCTTAAAATGATTTTCTCCCATGAAATTCATCAGGGTTATAAATGGTTTATTACTTGAGAGTTTCTTTCATAGAATCCCACATCGTAAAATGGAATACTGAAACTTACTTTTAAAAATTAACGTAAAAAAAATGGATACCAAAAGTAACTCATCACATGGGTTCCCATGTAGGAGATCAAAACCTTCAAATATCATGGATCTACAGGATCAAAACCAATCTCATTTCCATGAACCTGAAAACCAACAAACCAGAGAGAAATCTGGTCAAATGAACACCATCCACATGAAAACTAGAACAAAAAACCCTTCACCGCCAACCCGATATCTCGAGGAGACACGATTAACCACCCACACACCCAGTAGGGGACACGTAGAAATACCAGAGACCACAGAGGCTATGAACTCAGCCTTAGGACCAACACCGTGCCACCAAGGAGCCCTATCCAGCATACAGGAGTTGAGCAAGAGACAGGTCGACAATGGTGTGAAACGTTGAGACAACCGAGCCTATGAAGTCACCTGACACCACCACAACAGGGGAACCACCAACATGAACTCACAAGCGAGTGGATGATGATCCGAGCTGACCCAAGGAGGAGGGCGGCGACAATGAGAAGAAACCTTAAGGAGGGAGCACCCCTTACAGGCCCATCCGTTCTTGAATGGAATGGAATTAAGTAGATGACATACATATATATATATATACATAAATACAGTAGCATTATTATGTCTTATATTTCATGATTTTTTATTATATATACTTTATAATCATTCTTGCATTTTTAATATTGAAAATGAGTCTCATCACGTCGTGGAGACGGTAATCCGTACGTACACACGAGGGATGATATCATTCCCATATTTATTTAATGGAACTAGAGTGGATGATATAATATCTTAGAATAAATAAGATGTTATAATAATCATGTATAGTTATTCTTTCAACCATTATACCCATACATGTAAGGTGGTGGTGGAAAAATTGATTACACCACTCCGTGGAGATGGTATTCCTTATGTACGCACGCGCGGTAATTTCATTTTCCGTAGGATGGATAGAAACTGAAATAGGTTTGTTTCATATTTATAATAACATATCATTATATAAGTAATACTTATTTTATTACTTTATAATTAAACAACTAAAGAAGAGGAATTAGAAGAAGAAATAAACTTGAAAGAGTCGGTAGAAGAGATTACCTCTTCCTCGACGCACCTCCTTTAAACTCCATCTTAGGGAACTAGAGTTAGTCATTTGAGAAGACCATAACCTCTATGTTATAAATAGAGGGGTTGAGAAGAGGAATTGGCAGGGTTTGGCTGAGCTTCAAGGCTCAAAAGGGTGTGAAGATAAGAGGGAGGTGGTGCCCTTTTATAATGGAGGAGAGGGACACCTTTGGGAAGTGTGAAAATATTATTTTATTATAAACTTATCTTCGGTTTCAAAAAATCCAGAAATCATTAAAGATGAAGATAATATTACTTATGGTGGAAATAAAATAATCCAATCCGAATTGGACATGTTTTGGAGAATATTTTAATCATTATATTCTTATTTATTTAAATCATTTATTAATGAGGTAAATACTGCATCATTATTGTGTCATAAATAATTTAATTTATTTCATGTCTAAAAATTATTAAAAAAATACCAACTTGTTGGAAATCGTTTTATATTTCCAATGAATATTTATAGTTAAAAATATAATTTATATAACCCCTTATAAAAATTAATTACTAATAGATTTTTGTTAATGTTAATTTTGCATTTACAATAAATTAATTAATCCAAATTGTCATTATCACTACCAAGTGGCTCAATGGGGTCCCAAAATCGACCCAAGGATGCCCATGGTCGGACACTACACATCCAATAAGTTTAGGACAAGTGTTAAGGTAGTTGTAAATTATTATAATATTCTTTTAACCTTGAATGACACTATTTACCTTTAACCGTAGTAAATAAAAGTCAAAAGTTACTATTCACCAAAAATATTTTAATCTTATTGAACCAAATTTTACTTCTTGATAATTATCATGTATGTCGGATTTTTTAAATTCAATTCACAGAATTGCTAAAATTTCATTTAAATGAATGAGTCGGTTTTTTAACTACCACTAAGTGGTTTCACTATTAGTCAAAAATTGATGTTTTTCAGAAAAATACCAAAAATTCAGCGAAAGCTATATTTGATATTCTGAATTCCAAAATGATGTTTATTTTTTCAAATTCAAAACATATAAGTGGAATTAATTAATTTGAAAAATTAATTCCCACTATCAAAACAAATTGCGTGTTTTTAAGAAGCAATAACTATCAAAAGATCGACACTTGTTTGTGTCCAATTTCAATGTGAAATTAATTCCAATGAACAAAATTGGATTAAATGGCAAAAATATATTCTAATTATACATTAAAAACAATTAAAAATATAATCTTACCATATAAATTATTGTGATGAAAAAAGTTTTTTTTAATTAAAATATACCGTGATTTCCTATTAATTAAAATATGAAAGTTATCATAATAATACGAAAAAATTATCAACAGTAAATTTTTATATCCTGATTCCAAATAAAAATTTTATGTTGTAAAATTGAACTTATAAATATTTCAAAAACGAGATTTAAAGTGTTTGAGCCATCAAAAGGTGGCAAAACAGCATTTTTTAAAAAATACTTATTTTACCTGAAAAATTTTGTTTGTTCTCATACCATGTTCTAGAAAATGTGTTAGTTGAATAATAATGTAATAAAATTCAAAATTTAGATGATAATGTTCATAAAGTATAGTTCATAAATATATTATAACCATATATCATTGTTTGGTGAAACCTGGTATTGCTTACAACACACACTATCGAGTAAGGTCACGATTGCGTGTAATGCAAGCCAAGTCAGGGTTACGTGTTGTGCAGGAATCCTTTGTTGTTTCATATAATAGAATACAACCATATTTCATTTATACATTGAATATATATATATATATATACTCAATGATTCATAGAAATACTACTATCAAACGAACATGAAATTGTGTGTAACATGATCCAAGAATAGTGGTGTGTATACTGCAAGCTTATACGGTGATGCTTATAGCGCAAGGTAATCTTGGTGTAGTGTACAAAAAGAGATATTAAAAAAAAAAAAAATATCATAAAATCTATGGGTGTTACATCTGCTATCCTTTCCTAGTGATGGTACGTGGCCAAACAAGATTCCTCTTTAAAATTTGATTTCTTTAAATCGATTCTCAAATTTGAAATCCAATTTTCTTTGCTAGATATATTGGGGTATTTTCTTTCCCTTTGCGGAATTTATGGGACCCCACAAATACAAAGATATAATTTTTCAAATAAGATGATAATTTTTGAGTAATTATGTCTTCACATGAAAGATATATGAAAAATACACTTTGGTAGAGCAATTAATATTACTGTAAAAAAATTATATTTATGGTCTCTTTATAAATTTATTTTATAAATGTGATGTGAAAATGTTGAAAACAATTTACCTTTAAAAAAGATACCCAACTAATATATCCTTTAAAATACATACTTTTTATCAAAAAAACTCATAGTATAAGAAAATATATTATATTTTGAACGGATTGGAAACCCTTCCTTTAAATATATTTAAATACCTTTTTTGAAAGCCCATATATTAAAAAAGTATTAAATTGTAATTTTGATATGGGGTAATGGTAATTATGATAATCTTGTAAAATTTACTATTTAATGTTCCCAAAACAATAGATAAGAGAATTCTTGGGAAGGAAATTATTGATATGGAAGAGAATATTCACTGGTAAAATGAGATTTATTCTTACTAATATAATGTCGGAAAAAATAATATGAAAAAAGTTGTTATTGAAGATGTTATGTAATTTTACTGTAGATCAATAAATACAATATAAATGTTTGAAATAGTAGTATCAATGAAATATAGAAAGTTATATTAATTTATTAAGGACAATGAACCAATGTAATGGAAATTTAGCTGACAAAACATTTATAAAATTAGTAATTTAAGAATAAAAGGAGTGTGATGGGAAGATCATGAAATAGATATTAAAATCTTCTAAAATGGAAGATATTTTACTATTTTAATTTAATTTATAAATTAATACTCCCTAATATATAAATTATGGTGAATAATATCATCTAAATCCCATTGAGTTCAAAATGAGAAGAAGAACCCCATGTAGATTGAGTGACATTTTAATCAAGCACCTCGAAATATAGGGGACATAATTAAACATAAAATATAAATGTTAAAATATAATTAATTTTATTTTATTAATAATAGTTTGTATAAAAGCCTTACAAATTAAATTAGGTGCATAATTTAACAGATATCACAATAAAAATAATATGAGATAAAAAACCCTTACCATTTTCTCAATTTGACCAACAATTCCACCCAACATCCTAAATAATTAAATTATGTTTCATAAAAATAAAACTAATATACCTATTCATAAATATAAGCATTTATAATTATTATTTATAATAATTATTTATTATATATATAGTTATTTTTTACCTATCATTCATAACTATTCTAGATAATCCTGATAATTTCAAACTAGTTTTGTAAGTGTGAGGTTTGTATTTATTAGTATTCCAATATTCTTCATTCACATATCATTAAAGTTACTATATAGGGTGAATTTTAACTTTTTTTATGTTTTAAATTTCATTCATTACAGTTTAAATTTTATTTCTTGAAGATTAAATCAACAATATCCATATTTCAGTGTTTCTTAACCAATTAAGGGGTGTATTTTTAATTAAGGAGATAAATATTGATTTAACCTTTACAAAGAAAAGAATACATAATTATTTAAATAATTATATCATTTTATATCTGGGATTAAATTCCCATTTACATCAATGATATAAATTCATATCATTGTTATAGTCAGTTATTTAACTGATCTAAATATGAATATATCTTGAATAATGGGTGACTATGAGAAGTTATAGTAGAATTATCATTAAGCTAATAAAATAATGATCATATTCTACTTTAATTAGTTCCATATATCATAATTATATACTATTCGAAGTATAATAGATGTATATAAAATAAATACATTGTATGAATATATTTTTCCCTTTGTAGTTAGCTTGTTTAAAACTATTTATTTTATTATGATATTTCACCATTCATATAATTAATACGGTACTTAAATTTACATATATAACCATAATGATATCATAAAAATAATATTTATCATTTTAAACAATTATTATAACCATCCAATAAAGGAAGTATTGAGAAAGAAATTCCATTAAAAATGGAAACTATGGTATGCACATGCACACGTTTCATGTTTTAAATTTATTAATATAATAGTGAAAACTGATTTTATAATTATACCACCATAAAAATAAAATATTAATATAACAAAAAATTATTTTATAAATTTAATACGGTGTAGTTAAATTTAAATATAAAATAATGCATAAAAATAAATATGAATGAGAAACATATTTTAGGATATTATATCACACTTATTAGATTATAACCTTTGAAAAGGAAATGTCACGACCCGTTCACAGGGCCTGTGCCGTGACTACCCCAAGCCCGCCTTCCATAGGCCCGGGGCTGGCGACTAGCACCAAAGGCGTAAATCCTGATAAAAAGGGAAGACATTGCCTTTATATAAGAAAACAAACACCACAAAGTACACAAGCTAAAGTAAACACTAAGTTAACTGAGTTCAAAAATAAGTGCTGGATGGTAAATGTGCCAGAATACAAACCCAACTAAAAGTTCAGTACAACTGATAAAAGAAAGTACAACAGGTGAAAAGTAGAGCAGGAACCACCATGACGTCCTCCTGAACTCCCACCTGAAGGGTGAGTACAAATATTCTCATCGACTCCTCGATTCTGGTCGTCCACCCCGTGTACATCTCTCCTGATAGTCAACCTCCAGGTACCGTCCCGCTCCTTAGGCCTCAACCAAGATCAGCGATGTCCGTCGTCTGAAACCAACACAACGTAGTGCGGGCATAGCCCATACAGGGGTGAGTATACGATACTCAGTAGGGACCCCGAGACCCCCAAAGGTCTCTGAAAATCCACAAAGGATAAACCAAAATGGAAGGATTCAAACATGATGTATCAACCAACTCTACTTAGGTATATGCCCATACATATACCAATGTCATCAATTCCAATTTGGCTCCATCTTCTGAGCCCAAGTTCAACCCAGTCCACACAGGAAAGTACAACCCAATCCACACAGGAAAGCACAACCCAATCCACACATGAAAGCAAGTCAATCATATCGAAGATAATGATTTAAATTCAAGACTCAGCTCACATAGGTATACTAATAACAAAGAGGGTGGAGATTATTAGATGTAGCCTCTAAATCATCTCCTCTGCCGAACCCACGTAGGATCAAAGTACAGTAGTCATCGCAGCCGAACCCACATAGGATCCAAGTATAGTAACCATCACTTCCAAACCCATGAAGGATCCAAGTACAGTCTTTATCGCTGTCGAACCCACGGAGGATCCATGTACAGACATCCTTGTTTCCGAACCCACGTAGGATCCAAGTACATTTATCATCGTCGTCACAGTCGCAGCCAGCTCTAGGGTTCTCGCACACAGCATGCTCGATTCCGGGAGGGTCCGCTCCACGAGCCAAGGGGTCGGAACATCAACTGTCAAAAAGTCCAGATATGATGTATCGCAATGTTCTGTCTCGTCAATAGGAACTCAACGCGACAGACGGCGTGTCAATCGGACGCCCGGTCTGAGAGATATGGGATTTTCCGTCCCAGGGGCCCGGTTGGTTTTTAAGCTAAAACCAACGCGACCATACCCTAGCTACGTCCGAACCATGATCGGAGTAAGCCAAAAGAACCGTCTCTCTAAGAGGAATCCAACAAAGTCGACGGAATGTCAATCTGACGTCCGGAGCTCATGTTATGAGCGTTTCCGCTCTGTGGGCCCAGTTGGTTTCGTGTTCGAACCAACCTTGCCATAACCAAAGTTTTCCAATAGTTTGAGTGTAATATAGCGAAATGACCGACTCGATCCAAGTATCCCAATTCAACTGACGGTGCATCGATCGGAGGTCTGTAGTCCAAGATATGGGCTTTTAGAACGAATCTGTCCGAAAATAGGGGGTTTGGGCCCGGTCCTACTCGGCCCGATACCCCCTGGTTTGGCCCGAACCGGGTCGACCCGACCCCGGTTGGGGTTCGGCCTAGTTGGGCGTGGCCCAGCCCAGCTAGAGTGGCCCGGCCCGACGCCGGGCGGAGCCCGGCCCTCCGCTGGGTGCGGCCTGCGGCTCGGCTCGGAGCCGGCTACAGGGTGCGAAGTGGGAGCACCGCCCCCTTGACACCGAAATGGCGAACCCAAGCAGGGTGCACCCTACGAGCTAGTCGGGGGTTTTAACCCCCGGTCTTTCTGGAAAATGGACGGCCATAATGGCCAGCTTGTTGTGCCATGTGGGACCCGCGGGGGGTCCCGCTTCCAAGAACGCCGGTGGACGGCTTGGCCGACCGCCCCCTGATGAACCGTCACGGCTCTTCCTTGACCGGCGCGGCGCGATGGCACCGCTCTACTCCGCCGTGGCCCTCTCCGGCCGCAGCCTCCCTTGGGTTCTCCGGCACAGCGCGACGGCGCCGCATACCGCCCCTGCGGCCCGCTCTGACCGTGGTCCTTGTCGTTCCTGAGATGTACAATGGCACTGCGCCGACTTCACTTCTAACAACTTCAAAGATCAACAATGGAAAGGGGAGGTGGATCGGCCGTGTTTGTGCAGTCCGATCTCCTCATGTTATAATTATATCAATCGGCCATATTTTAATCCATTGATATTGATAAATTAAACTTGATCGAAGAAAACACCTACCTGAACACAAGTTGTCGAACGATGGGCATCGTAGAAAACGGCGTCGCGGGGTGAGGTTTCGTAAACGTCGATGGAGAGCGTCCGAGGAGGAAGCGGTGTCTCACTTCCTTTGATGCGGAGAGTAGATTATATGGCGTGACGTCTTTGGAGAGTTTCCGCATCGGTACCTCCTCCTTTGTCATGGAGGAAGAAGAGGATGGAAGAAACCGGGTCGACGAGTCGATGATCCTTGACGAAGTGTTGTCGTTCTTCGTTTGAGGATGAAGTTCTTCAAGAGAAAAGAGCTCTCCCAAATTCTCAACACAACAATCCTAACCCCAAATAAAATAAGACATACACATATTTTATTATAACATGGCATGTATTTAAAATTACAAAATTCAAAAACAAGCTCACTTAATTAATTAAACTAGAGTATTCTAATTAAATGGGGTGTTATGTTGGCAAGTTTAATGAGGGTGAGAGCGAGGAGTTACCCACATAAAGGGTGGAGTTAGGGAGTTAAAGGAATGTGAAGGGGTAGGGATTGTGTGGGCCCCACCTCACCTTTACCCTCTAAAGTGTAGTTAGTAACAGGTGGGTCCCACCCCAACTCCCACACATAGGATTAAAACACTTTGAATAAAGAAATAAAATAGCAACACAATTTTATTTTACATTTCATTTAATCCACATTTTTTAACAACTCCTCCGAAACAAACGCACCGTCGAGAAAGGTCCTCTTATGCAATTATCGGTGCTACGGTTCCATCGGTTCCCTCAGATTTCAATTCAGAGCACCGGTTCAAATGATATAAAAACCCGCTCGTCGTTCACTGAACGTACCTGAGCTAAACATCAGAAATTGAATCCGGGCACACCGGGACTCAGAATGTGGTGCCGTCAAAAACTGTGTACTCTTAAAATCCCAAAAAATTTAAGAAAAAAAATTCTTGAAATTTACGGGTCATTACCGGAAGATGATCGTTTATGGGATTGAATTTTGAAAAGATTAAATTCTATATAAGTTGATATTATGTTTTATATGTGTTTTTTAAATATTTTGGTATTAACATAGGAGGTTTGTGTGTGAGGTTATGTGAGGAGAGGATATCTCGTTTTATAAGTGGAAAGGGAGGAAACTATTCTAAATATGAAAAACTTTTCACTAATGGAATGTCACTTTCAATGAAGGCTCCAAAAAAATTTATAAATAAAAGGAGGAAGATATATGGTTTAGAAATCCTCACCCATGATTTTTCACATACTCATTAAAAAAAATTTCAATCCCTTTACCCCTTGAATCAGAACATTTACCATTTATTCTTATACCGTGGTAACTACTTTAATCGAAGTCATGATAATATTTATTCCTATAAACTATTTAGACATTATTAGATAATGTGGAACTAGTAATTATAAATTTTAATTACACTTTTCTTAATTTAATTTATTAATGTGTTATAAATTAATTTAAAAAAATTAATGTATTGTGTATTAATTGTTTTTGAAAAAAAATATAACATAAGTTATCAAATATCAAATACATATTTAAAAATAACAAAAAACATTTTTAAAAATAAGTATATTCTATTATAAAATATATAATTATTATTATTGAAATATTTCAGGATTTTATAATTTATATTTATATACTAATAATGTCATAAAATTCGTGCTGTTTATAAATAATATATTTTTACTATTCACAATGAAATCCATATATATATATATATAATTGAAAAAATTAATCTTTAGATAATATTTAAATAATAAATGAAAATATGGATTTAATTTTTTAAAATTTTTATCCTAAAATATTTTATTTTTTATTTTTAATTAATAACAAAAAATATGAAAGAAAATCATCGTTTATATGAAGGAAAATTTCCAAATATTATATTTTCTTTATCTCATTTCCTATAAATTTATAATTAAAATAATGGTAATAATGTATTCATATAAAATTATTTTAGTCTTTAAAATAAGAAAATTTTATAAAAAATATTATTAGTTTTTTAGGAGCACTAATTGAGTGGATATTTAAAGTGAGAATTTGTTTGTTTTGTTCATTATATATATATATGATAATTCTATTTCCACTATTCATAAATTCCAATTATATGACTATGGTGTAATGGTATATATTTTTTTGGTTATAATGTTTCATGTCAATCAAGCTATCAAAAAAGTATTTATTTAAGAAAATTATACATTGAAGTCATATGTCCTTATATTCCTACTATAAATGAATCATTTACTCTCAATTTTACTTATTACTCATTGAAGAATTTTGGTTATGCTATTCTTACCTTATTCAACATTAAAGATATAACTTCTAATATTAAATTTACCATATTCTCTTAAGCTATATCAAGTTACTTATCCTTCTTCAAATGACATTAACCATTCATAAAATCATATACCCATGTATTTATATCCCATAATAACATATTATCGATGAGATGTTTTTTTAAAACCATTTGAATATTTAAGAAAGTAAATTGTAGTGAAATTATATATTCCTTAAAAAAATATCTTCTATTATCATCCCATATATCAAAATGTCACAGTACATATATTTCATAATCAAAAAATGAGAAAAAAATCCATGAAAATATCAAAGATTTTATTATCATGAACTCATTAATTAATTCCATGGAAATAAATAGTATATAAATAACTTTTCTCAAAATCAATTAACACTTTATTACCTCTAGATCAGGTATATATTTGAAATAAGTGTTATCTATACCTCAATATTATATTCTCCAATAGTTATAACCAAATTTTATACTTTTCATAAAATCAGATTTCATGGTTTTTGAAACCACTTAATATATGTTTATAAATATTTAAAATAATAATATTATATATCAATAAGTTGATATTTCAAAAAAATGACATAATCTTTAGAATACTGAAAAATTTAATCGATAAATATTAATCTGTATGAAAATATCTTGGAGTATTAAGAATTAATTTCTTTTAAGATATCAACATGACATTGGTAAGACTAAGAATCACCCATTTTTAAAATAAAAATAATATACCAAGATTCAAAATAGTTTAAGTATGTTCCATTAATAAATTATTAGGAATACTTTTTTGGATAAATATCTTTCTCACCATCATATCTGTGATCCTGTGTTTTCTATATAATTAAACATAAAATAAAAGTAAATGGTCAGAAATAAAATCATAGTAAATGATCATAAGAATATAAAAAATCAATATTAATAAGTATTCTATAATTATAACATTATTCCATATTTTGATACATTAAATTCAATCAATCATTCTTTAAATAATGTTCCCATTTAATACTTAGCCTAATCCCTTAATGTAATATGGAATAAATAGTTCATAATTGTTTGTAAAGAGAATATTATTAACCAAATAATATCACCTACAAGTGTCAAATATCGTAATCATTTAGGCCTCATTGTCAATAACTAGGTGATGATTGGTTTGATACCCAATACAACATTTTTAGGTGTTTCCCCTAGGTACATTTGTGTTAGAGCTTTCATCCACATGTAGTATCTATAAAGTGGTGTAATTTTTATTAAAACCATAAAATATATACTTAACTAAAATATCATTATGTGATCTTATACTTTGAATTATAACATAGACATGTCCTTAGGGTTTTTATGAATGTTATATTATCATAATCCACATAATATTAAATTAGCCAACATAATGAGTTATCAGTTCCTTATAATTATAATGAACCATAACCTATCAGATAATTATATCATTTATAACATACAATTTATCCAAACCTATTATCATTTTAATCTCTAAAATTAACTAAAGTCAAGTCATATATAAATTGTGATAACATTAATATATAAATATCTAAATTACACGACTTCAATAAAATATTTTATTATAAAACAATCTAAATATTTTTTAGGTTTAAATTTTTAGAGAATTCAGAAAAAGAAATAACTAAAAAAGCCCATTTTATTTATATTAATTGGATAATTTTTCCATTATATTAAAAAATAAAAAATCTATAATAATTCCTGAGTGTCCCCCAAAAATTATCCATATGAAAAAATATTTTATATATTTTATAATATTCTTATATTAATAACCTTGGGAAATGGATATATAATAAAGGGTTGATATCATATACTCAATAATATTAAACATAAGTGATAAAAATCAGTTATTATAAGTGAGAATAGGATTAGAATATTGGTATAATCAAGATATATAATAAAGTTATACCCTATAATGGAAATATCATAAATCTGGGAATAACATAATAATTCATAATGAAACACCCATACATCATAGAAACAAGGAATACTTCATTTTTGTTGAACATGTATATTTATTGGAATTACAACATAATTGAACATATATCAAAACCAAATTCAATACTGGGATTAAGATTCCCTCCCATATTTCCTTAGTTGATCAGACCTTACTCACCCGCTTCTAATGTAAAAATAGGTATCTCAGCCTATTTCACATTTAAGATTAAGAATAACATCTTATTTCCCAATTATGTTATGAAATGTAATGTTATTCCAGATTAATTGGAGGGATATGTAGTGACAACCCCTCACATAAATAATAACCATACTTATGTGTGTCAAAAGAAAACATATAACAATTACATCATTACATTCATGGAAAACTAATCAGTTTTTAAAACATTCCAATGGAATTCATTCACTTTTAATAGCATAAAGAAATCATTGAATGAAAATGGGTTTCATTCAACACATCATTAAGAACTCATGGTATGAAAATGTGTTTCATACCCTTTTTAAATAAATTCACATAAAATAATCATTCATAATCCCATAAAAAATAAAAAAATGATAAACACAAGGAATATAAATGGGTATTCAATTTATTCATGTATATTTATTCATAAAAATCCTTAACTATGATAATAAATCATATAGTATTTACACAATATAGTTAATGGTTATATAGTTAAGCCAATAATTTACCCAAATAAATCGATGTGTGATATCTACGTGAACACACTTCGATCAATGGAATAAAAAATAGAGTATACATAGAGGAAATAAATTCCTCAGAAAATACATTTATTCACCAAATGTTTTTAGGAAAAATAATGGCAGTGATAAATCATTTTTACAAAACAAAGTACATTACATAAGTCATCCAGAGAGAGAATGAGGATGGTAATATTTGAAAAACATCCATAATAAAGAGTAATATATGTGGAATGATAATTAATTACATGAAAAAAAATTATTCTATGGATTTTTATAGAAATATATTTGGAAATATGAAATAGTCTCAGCCTTTCAAAATAAAATTTAATGTAAAATTTTTCAAATATTTGAGAAAAATAAATTTCCTTTGGAAACCATGAATATGTATTGAAAAATTTGAAAATAAAATGTGAAAATTCGAAATAAATATTTATTCACAAAGAATAAAAATAAAAACGAATCGTTAGAAATCATTTTCAATATTACCATAAATAAAAATAAAGTCATGGGTCACTTTCAAAAGTAAATTTCAAAAATATGAAGTGATAAATTTGAATAAATTGACCATTAAAAATGAAAATACAATAATATATACTGGAAAATACAAAATTTTATCAAATAATCATAGAGTGTGAGAAAAAAAATTGATTTTCAATGTATTTATTACCTTTTTTAGAAAACCAAAATCATAAAAATTATATTAAATTTTCATTTTGAAAATTGGTAATCAGTATTATGATATTAATAGAAAATAACTCATATAATCTTTCCCAGAAATAGTGGATAATATTATAAGGAAGTAAATTTAAGACTCTCCAAAAAAATTCAAATTGGGTGTTATTCATACCATGTGATAAATACTACGACCCAATGAATTGAAAATTGAGTTGGTGAAACTCTTAAGAAATTGGTAATGTATGAATAAAAGGATCTTGAGTGAAAGATCATGAATGAGACATTAAAAAATCAATAAATTGAATATATTTTATTTTGTTAATTTTATTGGGAAATTCATACAGTATAAAAAATAAATTAGGGGGCATAATTTTTAACATATCCGATGTAGATGAAAATGAGTCAAATAAACCCTTAAGTATTGTGTAACATTTTATTAAAACCCATTGAAATATAGGGACTAAAATTAAACATCAGAAACCTTCCCTAAAATATTCATAATTATATAATATATAAAATAATAATTATTTGCACCATATAAATGAAATTTTGGGCTTAATTAAAAACATATTTGAATGAATGGAAATTAGAACAAAAAACCATTACCTTGGTTCTAATTCTTTCCTCCCTTACACCAAAATTCTTGAATATTAAAATAATATTTAATAAATACATACCTAAAATCCTTATGTATTACTATAAAAAATTTACTAATAATTTATAATCATTTTATATATATAGTTATTTTATTACGCATTTTCAATATTTGGTGGAGAAGATCATGATCATTTTAAACTAGTTATGTATGAACAGTGTTGGTATTCATTATACTTCAAACATTCATCCACTATATATCATTAAATTTATTTTAATGTATTAATTTCAATAATTTATGATGTTTTAACTTACTTTCATGAATGTCTTGTTATTTATCCTGGAAGCTGAAATCAATAACAACCTTATTTAGGTGATACATAACCGACTAGATTTGTTTCCATAATTAATGAGTTAAATATCGATATAATATTTCAATGACCAAATTAAATTTATTATTTTAATATTTATATCATATTACACTGGTGATTCTTTTTTCATATCCATCCATGACATAAATTCATTTTGTTTTTCCTATAGGTGGTTAAACGGACCCAAACATGAATATACCATTATCAATGGGTCATTTTAATATTCTATAGTTGAAATATCATTAAAATATTAGAATAATGATATTGTTTCTTTTTTATTAGATTAATATATCCTAATTATAATTATGTTTCATAATAAAGGATGTATGTGAAATAAATACATATTATGATTGATTTTTTCTCTTCTTAGTTAAATTTCTTATTATGGTTAAATTTATACATATTATTGATCATTCATATCATTAATAGATTAAAAAATTTATATTACCTAAAATTTATTCATATCATAAAAATAATTTTTATACATTAAAGGAATTCCTACAAAAATTCATAAAATTTGATATTGAAAAAAAACTCATTTTTTCTTTGAGATTGTAGTCCCCACATGCACACATTTCACTTCTTTACTTTTCACAATGGAATGAGGAAGAGTGTTTGATGAATTTACCATCATTATAGAAACATATAAATATAGTACGAATACTTATGTTATAATTTTAGTATATTTTTTTAAATTTTATTAATAACGGGTTTTCAAAAAAAATATAAATGAGAATGAGTGGTTAGGAATTCATACTTCACTCATTGGGTTATCTCCTTTGTTAAGGGGGAAACCCCATTGAGATATGGTGTTTTGAGAATAATGAAACCTACTTATAGTGTGTATTAATGTTTAATAGTGGTTTGGGTATATTTTTTGATGAATTTTGGGGGCATAGGTATAACATAATGTGAGGAGATGAGAACCCCTTTTATTAGTGAAAAGGGATGACAGTTTTGTAAATAATCAAATATTTTAAAAAACTAGTGCTCAGAGTCAAGGATAGTGGTTCAACATTTTTAGAAATAATTTTTTTCAGAAGGGATAAAATTTATCAAGCCTAATAAATTATATACACATGTTTTAAACATGTTTTAATTCATTTACCAATGGAATTATTACTTTACCAAAATTTCTTTCACTATAATAAAACGTTTTTTTCCTTAGGAAACATAGTGTTTATGCTTAAAGATAATGTTGTACGAATTATATAATTTGGACCCACTAATTATCAATTTTAAATAAATTTTTTAGGATTTAATTTTAATGTTATTTAAAAATTAAATTTAATAACATAAATTTATAATGTATTGAAACAACTTTTGTGACCAATATAACTTATGTTCTAATATTTTAAATACGTTATTGTAAATTAAATAATGATTTTTAAAATTATGAATTCGTTTATAAAATAAATGTTTTTCATTATAAAAACATTTTATTAAGTTTCAATTAATACTCATATTTTCAAAAATTCATAAAAATTATATTATTTGTAAAAGTGGCAATTTTTACTATTCTCTAAAAATCAATCTTTTATAAAAATACCAAAAATTAAGAATAATATAACACTAAAATTATAAATAAAATAATGAATGTATTTATTTAAAATTCACACCCAAAAATTTATAATTTTTTTTAAATTGAATAAAATAAAATATATTAAAAAAACTACTTTGAGAGTAAATTTTTTTGTACATTATATATTCTTATTCACATTTCCTATAAATTACTAATTAAATTAATATTTATCCTTTACTCATATTAAAATATATTATTATTAACATTATATACTCACCATATTTGACTAACCTCTAGTGGAACTTAATAATCTACCCAATCATAAAATAAATTGAAAGTGATATTGGGTTAATCCATTTACTTATCAATCTCTAGATTAGAGACCCTCCCTTCACACTCTTCCATACCCTGATTCTATAACTCATTTAGATTCATTCTTAAACTCATATTCCTTAACTACATATTCCCTCCAACAATCAACCAAGTGAGCTTATTGAATCACATAAACATGAAAAACATGAGGATGGTAACCAACCAACATCTTTTTAAATATGTTCCAAAAACCTAATCCTTGTATAATGAAATTTACTTAATTATGTAATTTAATTAATTTCATTTGAACTTCACAAAAATTTAGCATTTCAAATATAGGTTCATTTGAGAATGGTTCATATACCTCTCCAAGGATTCTACCTAGAATGTAAAACCATTTCACAAGGTCATTCAATAAACTCAGAGGAGTGAATTAAAACATAGGGGGGGGGCCTAAAATCCTATTTCGTTGTCCATACTCAATCAATTTGTAGGCGCCAATGTCAACTGGTATATTTTACCTTCCAACTTAGGTAATCATCACCAATAGAAAACTCCAATATCCACCTTATAACATAACCAAAATATTTCATCCTACTCTGTCAGGACCCACCCACATTTGGGACCCCACCTAAACCTATAGTGAATACGATAGTTACCCTCATGGGAATCACCCAATTAGACTTACGTTAGAGACTAGAACTGACTGAAATAAAACAAAAAATGTGAGGAATTCCCTCATATAATCATGGAGAATATAGAAAAAATCATCAATTAATTCCATAATATTAATAATCCAAGATATATGAGATTCCCAAAATACATGAATTATTTCAAATAAAAAAATTCAAAAATAATACCACTAAATCTCATAGGCCGCAACACCATAGTAAAAAATAAAGCACCAATCTATTAAATTTATTCATGATTACGAAACACCCATTAAACACCCAATTATATATATAGGGTTGATCATAGCATGTATAATTTTTAGGATATTACCCAACAAAACTTGTCAAGATTTGGAATAAACCTACTATTTCTCTGATAAATAAATAGAAGAACCAACAAGGACCTATAAGGTCTATGATCACCCCTCCTCACCAAGACTCACTCACCAAGTATCACATTCTGGTGTAATAGCATAATATAAATAGTATAAAAGAAACATCAACCCCATTTCCAATTCCACATTTATTTGATGCTCTCACACCATAATTAAAAATGTCATATTCTCACTCCATCCAATATCTGATGTGAGCCAGGATGCAACTCAACCTACTCTAACCCACCAAAGGATCCAAAATCTAATTATATAGTTATTCCTTTGATTCTATAACCACAACTAATCCACAAGTTTAATCCAAATAATGATAATCATTATATATAAAATATTATACATTACATCTCATCCCCACATCACATATCTAGTATGGTATGGTATCAAGAAAATAATTCACCAGGACCTCTTACAATCATGTTTACAATGAAATTATCCATCTATATTACATCATACCATACACATATGAAATTCAATATACCACAACCAATATGGAGAGCATTGATTAGTGGGTAACTAGAAATCTTTTTCATGAACCTAGATGTTGTAGAAAAAACCCATAACCAAAAAATTATATGCCTTAGTAATTTCATAAAATAGGAGATTGATGAGTAATTAAATGATAGGAAAATATATTATATTAATATATACCACAAAAAACACAAAATAGATAGTTCATAGTAACATAACCCCATCTCAATCTATTACCATCACCATGGTACCAACACAATACACTACCCCTGTGTTCATATATAATGTCATCTAGAAAAATAAAATAAGCATAAAAAACCACAATAGCCTTCAAAGATTTTGATTTCAACCAATCATTTAAACAACCCTCACATAACCATTACTAGCCACTTTTAGGTTGTTATGTCATTTGTTTCCAATATATAATGACAAACCACCAAAGACATGAACCATACTATTTAAATCCATTAATTATTCATTTCAACATTAATAATTTCATGTATATTAGAATAATATTCATTATTATCCCCTTTCTTATTACCAGTTTCACTATTTGGAACCACATTCCAAATTTATTGGGAATCTACAATGTCATACATCTAATGCATGAATAAAAAGACAATCAAAATACACCCAAACCATTCCACAATCCATCACCACAAAGTATTCATCATACATATACAAGAATAACATATCAACCACCATGACAAACAACTATAGAATCCTTTCACAAGGAATATAACTTCCCCAAACTGATAGGTTAACACAAACCTCCACTCCTTAATAGTCAAAAAACAAACACAACTAATAGTATTAAACACAATCAAGCCTAAGAAAGAAACATTCACAATATCTATTTTCATCATGATTTTATATTTAGTTAATATCACTTATATGGGTATACAAAAAACAATTTCAATATACATACATAAAATTTATTACTATATTTAAATGATTATTTTTTGTATGGATGGTTTTCATTGAATGTCTGTTTTAGTAATTAACAATTTCCTAATCACCATAATCCTAATTTAACAAAAAAAATACACAATAAATTAATAATCTGTAATCAATAATAAGAACCTCGAAAATAACTTGTGAATACTCCACTTCTATTTCAATTTAATTTAATCTAGTTCATTATATTTAATTATGTCAATTTATATTATCAACCCAAATGAAACATGGATATAAGACATCTGTAATTTGCACAAAAACGTGGAGTCATCAAATCCACGAACTTTATATGAAGCATTCAAGGAATCAACACACAATAACAGTGTAAAAAAGGATTAACAATCCCTAATTTCAAAGGGTACTGCACTAAAACATACCCATAGAAACCCACCACCATAACATGCATGAACAACAACAAAAGGCTAAAGAAACATACCAAAGTGAACCTTTATGCGGAAAAATGATGAAGGGAGAGGTAAAGAGATTATGAGTGATACCTTTATCTAAATGATTTCGATCATGATGATCCATGGTGTTTAAACTATAAAGAGAGATGATTGAATACAAATAAGAGGTTCTAGGTTTGGATAATGATTGATGTAAAAGAGTGTAAAACCAAACTAAGAATTTTTAAAACCTATGCATAGAGAGGAATAGATTCTATAGCATCATGGGGACATTAAAACTTGTTATATAACTAATGGGAAAAAATCTATTTCTCTAGGTGTTTCAAATTCCTTACCCTTCAAAAACTCGGTATGTTTTAAAACAACATTTTAAAACCATTTTAGATTCTATAAATTGCTCTAAAATAATGAAGGGTCATTATTTCACATAGGAAACAACTATATCCTTTTATATTTCCATTCATTTCATTATGAAATAGAGCCTATACTTTTTTATTATAAGGAAAAGTTTTAGAAAGTATTCCTGTCACATTGGGTGTTTCAGATCCTATGGTATCCCATAATCCAAAATAACATGAATCCTTGAACTCAGTTACAAAAATCCATTGTATTATTCCATATATCTCCAAAAAAGAATTATCATAGCCACAACCTCACCCAGCACTATGACATGGTGTACCATTGAATGGATGAACCCAGTATCTAGCCTCTATAAACTCCCTCTTGACAAAAAAACCCCCAATCACACAATATAAAAGGTTGATAAGGTATGGTTAATTAAAGTTTTTCTTGAAAAAACACTACTCATAACCAATTTTGGGAATTTATTAGGGATTATAGAGTCCCATGAGGACCTCAACCAAAAGGACTTTTGTTGGTGACTTGCACCGAGGGTTTAAAACATAAAAAATTGTGTCATTACCCTTCAATAAACTATGGAAAATATAAATAAACATTGATCAACAACAATTTAAAAATAAAAAAGATCCAAAATATATCTACTATGCATGAATAATGTATAACACCAAACAAAATCCAAATAGAATGTAAATAAAATCCTAAGGAAATGATTCATTAGTGAATACAAAAGGTACAATCATGTAATATCTAGATCGATCACCAAAATCACTATAGAAACCAAGAAAAGTATATATATATAGGGGTGAGCATAACAAGTATACTCTATAGGATGATACCCAATACCCCTCATGATAATGTGGATGAATCATACTAATGATCTAGTATGAAAAATACAAAATTAATAAGAACCTACCAGGACAACATTCACCCTTAAACTTCAAGGATCGCTCGCCATGTTGAAATCCATGTGTAATGAAATAATAAAATGAATATAAAAAAAGAATATTCAAAAACTTACCCCGTTATTTTCGACTCTCATGACCCAATGTACAATGTCTAGTGATTTCTCCATCAAATATATAATGATGATTGGATCACAAACCTACCCCCCCCCCCCCCCCCAACTAGGTATAACATCTAAATATAGAATATATTATTGTATTCTATTACCACCAACAAGCCTCAATCCTTAGAAATATAATCGTCATTATCCCAAATCAAATGCTACTATCAGTTCATTCATGGTTTTTATTTTCTGGGATTTGAGCTCATTAATTTTCTTCCCCTCATCTTTCTGGGGGAATATACTTTACTAGCCATATAAGAAACAATATATTTTATAGATGTAGTATCATAAATTGTGTAGACAACTAATTTCCCATTGATATCAGTTGGATCTGGTATAGGATAACCCCATTGTGACCCTCACCCATAGAGAAATTGGGTTGATCATGTCCATTGAAGTAGTCGTAATTAGTGATGTAATGGCTAAAGACATGGTGAAATATATATTGTGTATGTTATAGTAATAGACGGTCTTGTGATGATCCAAGGTACTATAATTTTATAATTTCTAATTCTATGTTCATTATTTTATGGTAGATCATTTCACTCCTTTTTTTCACCCACCTTATTCTATGAAAAACGAATCGATGTGAAGATTCTTCCAATGTTTATAACATTGACGACACTAGTTAGAGGTAAAATAATTCTATTTAATTTTTGTATTGGTTTTGAGTTGATGATAGGGTAGTATATATCATCTTAAGAATTATTATATCTTGAGATTTCATATATATTCAAAAATATCCATAATAATTTTCATTAATCATTTACTAGTTGAATTCAGTGTGTGAAATATTTGATTTATTTTGGTGAATAATCGTGCTCCATGATGGGGAGGGTCAAAATATTTTGATTATTTTCAATCAGGGGTCTCATAAGGGATATAGATAATTAGAACACTTATTTTCTCAATTAGTATCTTGTTTTGTATGAGACATAGGTTATGGAATTTCTGGGGGTCCTGAAGGATTTTCCAGATGTTTTCCTTTGATATTATAACATTGTAAGAATTTAAGAGAGAAACATCATATTTTATATAATATATGACATACAAAACCAAACATAAAATAGAATATAACAGCTATATATTTTAAAATATATTTATTATTAAATAAATTCAATCACACTGATAGCTTTAGACACATGAAATGACACGTTTAAATAAGACATGGTGAGTTATTAAAATAATATTATTTAAACGTGGCCATTACAACCTAGCCATTAATATTTTGAGTATGAATAAGTCAATATAAATTATGATATATATATGATTTAAAAATAAAAAAATAAAAAAATTAATATATATATATATATATTGATTATATTTAAAACAAGAATCATTGGACAAAAGATGAAATGTTTTCTAAAAAACTATATTTTTCTAAAATTGGGTTTCACTGTACTTTGGGGAAACAATTAAAATTAATTTTTACTAATTTTTGAAAATTTATTAAACAAAATGATCTAAAATTTTAAAATATTAATTTCATAATTAACTTAGAGTGATTTTTATTAATTTTCTAAATATATTAATTATATTATGAATAGTGATAAATGTAATCTTCTATTGAGAACTACCTTTTCATTTAAATAATTTAAAGGGTATATTATGATTTAAAATTACAATAAAAGTAAAAATAACCCAATTATTCTATATTAAATATAATTTATGTAAGTGGAATCAATATTATATTAAATTTTAATATTAAAATTTTTATACATATGAGAATTTTTACATTGGAAAACCGCTTTTTCACTGTATCTGCAGGTTTAATTTTTTTAAATTTTCCCCTTCATTGAGTTGAATATCATAAAATGGACTCCATATTTTAAATAATATTAATTAATAAGGTAAAAATTAATTGTTTCCTAATAATTTTTAAAAACATTAATAATTTAATTAATGTGAATAAGGATAAAAGAGGGTTTTCACGTCACATGCACTTTAGTTAAATTGATTTTACACCCAAATATAATTATACATTAACAAATTTTATTTCATAATTAATTTCTTTTTAATTTTATAATAAGTATAATTTTGATTTTATTCTAAAATGTTATATTACTTATCATAATAAAAAGATAAAAATTACTATGTTCAAAAATAAAATGGAAAAATTATGTAAAAAAGGCTATGGAAGAAAATTTTAAAAAAGGTTTTTTCTGGTTGAATTTTGGATATACCATAATATCCCTCCACTTAATTATTTATCAATTTTTTGAGTCACATGGGATAAGGATAAATCTCCATTATTGAATAATTTTTTGTATTTTCAGAAATGAAACTCTGCCTGAATTATAAAAAACTACATGCCCTAACTTATTCACAAAACTAATGAAATTATTTTTGAAAAAATACACACATAATCTTACCACAAATTCATTATAAACATTATAGATAAAATTTTCTACCCTAATGTCCAACATTATGGTAATTAAGAAGAGATCCAAATGATCTTTTTCTGAGTGAAGGTAATTGTATTCACTAAACTCTTACTTTTTTCTTTCACCATTTAAAACATTAATATATGTATTAAATATAAAAATGTAATAACACATGTATATATCCAATAAATAGATGTTATTATTTTTTTAATAACATTTATCCAACACAACTTCCATCAAGTGGGAAATGAAATCGTCAATCGTGTGTACGATGGACTACCGCCTCCAGAACTGATGTGACACCTTTTCCAAAAACACTACAAATGGTTGTATATAATTTTGTATTTAATATATATATATATATAATATTTATGATATAATTATAATTATTTTTTTATAATACCAAATTTCACATCTCACATTGTATTCCATTTAAAATATGATATCATCGCTAATGTGTTTGATAAACTAATGCCTCATGAAGTATCATAATTCGTTTTTCAGTTGTGCGTTACATGGAAAGTAATAAGGATAAATGTGATGATTATATGTGATATATATAAAATTATATCAATTATTTAATATTAATATATGTTTCAATTCCTTAAAAGTTCACCATTTTAGTGAATGATTAGGTGACACGTGCTTTCTTATGACCTACAGACATCATGAAGTGTTGTGATTCCATTTATATGTACAATTTACAATAATAGTTAAAATGATGTTTTTAAAGACAAAAATTATTTACAAAATAAATATAATTCAGATGATTATTTAACTATATCCCATGTAAGAGAATAATATCTTTCATGACAAAACATGCAGGATAAAACAAGGAAATTAGCACCCCCAAACAATGAAAATAATGAAATATTATTAAAAAATGGGTCATAAGATATTATACTAGTTTCTAATTTGGAAATAAAAATATGTTTATTTTTTTAATCTATTTATAATAAACCAATATTAGTTATACATGTTGTGCAGAAACATATTAATGGACTCGATCAAAATTCCAAGGGTTCCTCACCACACTTTTACTTCCATGATACATATGTTTCATTCACCATTTTGTTCATTAATATGGTGTATATAATACAAATTTTGATATATTATATCCTAAATATATTTCTATTAATTTTATTTCATATTTTATTCGAAGTATTTTCATTTATTGGCTTTATGATTCAATTGTTTCTAAATTGGTATGTGTGAATTTTCACAATTTCTTCATTATCCTGGATTGTTAATGTTTAAGTCTGACCTGGAATAATTAGTTGATAATTATATCATTATATAAATATTTATTAATAAAATATGACCATTAATTAAATTTTTAAATTAATATTACCATTTTTCCTCACTATGGAAATTAAAATGATTTAGGAATTTTTTTAAGAAAATTCAATTTTATTTCTCCCTTTGACCGAAAATACTTTTTCAACCAATTCCATGATTTCTAAATATATTTTAAAAAATTATCTTAAAATTATCCAAATTATTTCAATAAGAAAAATTCACATGATTGAAATTTTACAAAGTGTTTTTAAGGGAAATTTATTTCATCTTCCAATAAAGGCTCATTTGGCTTTTATCGATAATGTGAAAGGAGTTTTTTTAATGAAACATGAATGAAATTTTCCTACATAAAGATCAATCATGTTTTTTAAAGAATAATTTATATATTTCAAAGTTTATTTTCAAATAAATGTTAGTCTCAATTTTTTTTTAATTTTAGTTTTTAAAAGTAATTTTGAAATTGAATGTGTTTATTTCATCTAAAATGGCTTTGATGAAATTTTTTTGGTATTTTTATTCTTAAATGAAAAAAATGCTTTATTGTGATTATGATCCAACATGTATTTTTTTTCTTCTATCATCATTGTTATTTATATGAATTTGTTATGACCAATTTTACGCGGGATGTACAATTTTATTACCAATCTACATATTACGCTAGAGGTTTTATGATTATGTTACTTTTTTCATAAGTGTTAACATTTTGTATGTTAGTTTCTTAATGTGAATGATTTCGTAGATTATGTTTTACTTATTTAAGATGAGTAATGAATTGAACATATTATGAGATGGTTGGGGATTGAGATTATATAGCCCCTCAATACATCAACAGGTCTCATGATACAAATCACTATTCCAAATTAATTGAATTCTTACCCATAGTGTAAAAATATATATTAAAAAGTCATGAAAGTATGTTCTAGATTTTCAGCATTATGAATTCACTCATTATGAGATCATTTGTTAATTCCCTTGTGATTAATTTATTGGTCAGGATATCCTTGGATATGTTTCAACCTCATTTGAATATTTATATGGTTTTATTTGAGTACCATTTATTTATTCCATATTATTCTAAATTAATTGGTTAAATAGAATTTATTTTTTATATTTACCTTCCCATGTTTATTATTTATATTTATTCAAGATATCTTCTATTTTATACATAACCTTACTGAAAATATGAGCTCTAATTCTTTTTTATGTTTCAATTTATCAAGGATAAAAGTAATTGTTTTTTGATTGATATAAAGAGAAATTATTAGGGTAATAATACAGTTTTCAAATAAAACAATTGTATATTTAATGTTTAAAATGTAATTTGAGTTTAATTTTTTAATATTGTTTTATAAGACTACTAAACAATTCAAATATTTTTGTTGTGATTACTTGTATCTTATTCCATTTTAAAAAAGACAATAGGTGATTTGAACTACTAGAGTCAGGGTATATATAGTTGGAATCATAAAAAGATTATTAGAAACCTTGGGAACTAAATTTATGAAAAACTAGATTAGGTAACAAAACCCAATTATATAATTTTAGTATAACTATATAAGAACATCCTAAAGCTCTATAAAGGAACGTATTGATTGTTTTTTCTAAGTAATACATCCTTTTCAGGATGCTACAAGTTGATATGGTTCTAGTATGGTTTTACCCTGGGGTAATAACTCTTTAAAGGGTGCATTGGGATTTGACTCAATCATTACCTAGTACAAAAAATGGGCCTTACTGCACACCTATATTAACACTCATGTGAGATATGAATTTAATAATTCGCATTTTATTTATGAATAAGTAAGAAGGATTTCAAATGATAATGACCACAAATAACCAAAGATTATACCTAAGGTGTATTATATAGAAAACAATGTGTAATAATTAAGACATATTATAAATGAATTTTCCTGAATATGTGGTTTCCCACTATGATTATTATTTCTTACACATTTATTTTCTGTTTTAATTATTGGCGGGAACTAGAAGAAATTGGGTTACTATTGAATGTGATTGATAATGTGTTGATGAAAAAACAAATGGGATGATGATATTGGTAAATAATATTGTGATTATTCTTAATCAATTATCAGAATATATTATTATCAACATTTACCATAACCTACTCTCAAACTCCCAAAAGATGAGAGGGAAGGATTTCACTAAGATCTCGGGTGGTATAGGACATATCTGAAAGAGGATTCACTTTATAATATAATGATAATGTGGGAAGAATGTCCCATGTAAATGTTCTATAGGAAAAGGTTGGTGTTATGGGTTTTTAAAATAAGGACACTAATTAAATAATTACTATCCAAAATTAAAATTTTTCTTAATTCAATGGATGGGAATTCTGGTCTCCCTAAGATATCATCGATGTTTGAATATTTTAATTGTGGAAAGATCGGGTATTATGAAATTTAATTTAATAGGAGGAAATCAAATAAAGGGAATTAGAATTTTTTTTGAGTGATGGTTATACTACCTATGATGAGGCTACTATAAATGAAATAGGAAAGGAATGAGGTATTAAATAATTAGTTGATGAAGCATAGTTAATGGTTTAATAATGTAGTGGAATGGTTAATGTTCATGGGTATTTGGATTCCATTATTTTATTATACAAGTAATTTATGAATGGTATTCTCATTATAATAAACAGAAAAAATATAAGTATTATACTAATGTTGTTATCCTATAAGGATATGAAGAAACATGTTGAATAGTACCATGAAACATTGTACAATGGATAGTTGATCATTTTATAAAAAGAATGATTCAGGGATGGTAATCCTTAATATGTCACTACAACATAAACAGTGTTTAGCGGCGGTTTTGTGGCGGCGGTTCACAAAACCGCCGCTAAACGTTATCCGTGAAAGATTTCGCGGCGGTTTTTAACAAACCGCCGCGAAACCCAACCTATTTTGAAAAACCGCGACGCTTTCCCCTCCCCTATCGCATACCCGTACCCCGATCCCCCTCACAAACCCTCCCCTCTTCCCCGATCCCCGTCCCGCTACCTCCGGCGACACCCGAGCCCCCCGGCGAACCCTGCACCCCCCCCCCCCTCGACCGCCGGTGACCCCCGCGCCCCCGCGCCCCTCGCGCCCCCCACGCCCTCCGGCGACCGCCACACCCCCCGCGGCCTCCATTTTGAGCCTCTCCTCCATTGATTTCTAGAAATTTATTGAGGTAAATGCTTTTTTCATCTTGTTCATCCCCTATACTCTCCCCTACACCCATTATTTCTTGTTTTATACTTATCCCATGAACTCTAGTAAATATGTTGGTGGATATTAGGGTATGATATGGTTCTAATATGGGGGTTTTATGTGTTTAGGGCTTCTAGAGGGCTCCCCTTTTCTTGGTTGATATTTTCTATAAAAGTAGACTCATTTTAACTTGACTTCCACTTGATTGAGGTAGGTAAATTTTTTAAATTTCCTTTAATTAGAAGATCATTGAGTGCCTAATGTTTTCTAATTCCTTTTATTGTTAAATTAAATCTATATGCGGTAATAGTAGTGGATTTAAAAAAAATATCAAGTTTTTCTTACTTTTCATAAAGGTTTTTCAATAGTTTACTCATTTATAAAGTGATATTGAATTTCAAGTATTTAAAAAAATGTGTATATGGATCATTTAATGTTGATTTTAATTATTATGGTCAATTGGCCATGTTTAAGTCTTGGAATGGTAAAAGGTGTAGTTTTAAATAAAAAGTTTAAATAAAAGGTGGTGTTTTGGAATTTCAAATGATTTAAATGAAAAAAGGAAATTGATCCTTTAAATGGTTTTATGTATGGATTTCTATTATTTTCATTTAAATAAATTTTAAATAAATATTTCAAAATGGAAAAAAATGGCTTGCTATCCTGGACTAATTTTGAAAGAAAGTCATGTTTGTCACCTTCAAGGAGGTTTTCTCAAAAATGTACACAGCCCTTAGTCAAGGCCCTTGATTTTGTACTGATTGATACATATATATTTTTGTTACTGAGGAGAATATTTTATATCTTTATTATAGGAATTTTTTGTGAAATGGGGATGTTTCTTAAGATGGAATTGAAGGTGATGTGATATTTAGTTAAAGTGTTTTAAAATTTATTTGTGTAATGATCATATGACTTACTTGTTTCCTCACATACCTTGAGTTTTATCATGGGGATCATAGGTAGCTATGTAAAATATCTATATGATTGTGACCCTACTGTATATTATTCATTGGCTAGGGATTACGTCCCAATTAGACCGAGTGAGCTAATGGGATAGATTTGTGACCCAATGAGACCATGGTAGCTCCCAAAATATTTAGGTTCACATGTATTAGGTAGTGTTCTGATTAGATATATCCAATATCATTCATGTTATACCCTAGTGATTTTCCCATGATACCAAGTATTTTTTATGAAATTAAAAAGGGTATTTTCATTTTCTTTTTCATGGTGTCCCCAAGATTGATTGGATTATGAAACCATTGTGTGTTTGTGTTTGTTACTCCTTATTCATTATTGGTTTAGTTATTTATTGATATTTTCTTTATTCTTATGATTTTATTTGTTTTATATAATGAATTAAATTATGGTGGATTTTAAATTGATTTTTTTTTCAAAGGAAATAAAATTTTATGTTTTATATTTGAGTTTTTAAGAAGATATAGATACATAGTAAAATATTAGTTTTGTTCTGAAAAAAAAATTAAAGGTCTCCTATTTAAAGTTTTAAAGTAGTTATTTTTTCCTTATTTAGTTAAAAATGGATTAAATTTTTTAATATGTGAAATTTGGTGTGATATTTTATTTGATAATATTACATGTGAGAAACTTATTTTCCTAACTGTAGTTTAAACTAGAATTATTGAAATTTCATATGGAATGAATTTCACAGAATCTATAGTAGAATCCAAATGGGAATGTTTTTTCTCACACCCTACATACACACTGACATGTGTATATAGTTATCATGTTTTCTTTTATGTGCCCAAACTATAATCTCTTTCGAGTTATGTTCACTTTGCTTTAATTAGGGATGGTATTTGTAAAACCCCATATCTATACAGGTGTTTAGAGATCAAGGGAAACTTAAATTTTCAATTTAGTGGCTAAGTTGAATTTTGAAATGGGATTTAGAATCAAATTTTGAGTCTTTGAAAACCTCAATGGAGGAGTTTTAGATATGGTTGGAGGCTTTTGAGTTATCTCAAAGTATCATAGGAACCTTGGGAGAGGTCGGGTGGTAGATGTAGTCAAAACAGTTGCAGTGCCACCGGCTAGCTATTAGTGTCTGGAAATGCAAGAAACCACTTCCAACAGACACTAAATAGCTGGTGGTATTTTTAGAGTGGGGATAACTCTTTTTACCCCTTAATCTTTTGGATGGTGTAGCCAAATCTCCCAATTTTTTTCTCTCACACAATCTCCCAGCATTTCTAAAATATTACTTTTGAATAGCATGAATTGTCTTTAAAGTTTCCACATGATGAACTTTTTCCACATGAAGATCATGTAGTTAACTTGATTTAAAATGCATTATGATCAGTTTCGATCACACATCAAAGGGGTGTTGTTTGAGGCAACATAAATGTGTGATCGATGGTGTTATGATAAGTGTGTATCCCGATATTCTTATTGCTCCTAAATGAGGTGTTGACGCTGTCTCCTATGGACCAGACTTGTTCAGTTGGTCTGAAATGGTAAATGTGGTCAATGAATCATCTTTATTATATTATGCATACTTTATGGCCAATGGTTCATCTTTATTATATTATGTTTCTGTAATCTTACACTATCGTATATTTTGTGTAGGCACATTGTGATATACATGGATAAAAGCTGGATCACATTACCGAGGAACACATCTCAATATGTTAAGGGTTTGAATGGGTTTTTAGATTTTGCAATTTCTAATCGATCCGTTGAAGGGAGAATAAGATGTCCATGTCCTAAATGTAAATTTAGAACATGGTTGAAGAGAGATGAAGTTTATGAACATTTAATACTGAAGAAATTCCCTGAGCAATATTTGTGTTGGATTTGGCATGGAGAATCAAACAATACAGAAAGATTGAGGACTGATGTTAATCCACAGAATGAGGTCCCAAGTTCTTCGACAATGGAAAATGAAATGCAAAACCTCATAAATGATGCATTCGGCACTGCAAGACACCACTATGAGCATCAAAACATATCAGAACAACCAGAAGAGGGTGCTACAAATTGCAACGTGACAAGTGATGTTTCTGAGACTGTAACACAAGCAGATCAAGATTGTAACATATCATTGGATCCTCTTGATTCTGTGGAGCCAAATGTAAGGGAAAACTTCAGTGAGGAAAATGCATTTCATGATTTAGTTGCCGATGGAAATCAAGAGTTGTATAGTGGTTGTTTGAAATATTCAAAGCTTTCATTTCTACTGAAGTTGTACCATATCAAATGTCTATGTGGAATTACAAATAAGGCAATGTCCATGTTATTGGAATTGATTCGTGATGCATTTCCTGAAGCAAAAATCCCAGAATCGTTTTATGATATGAAAAAAGTTGTTAACAAGCTTGGTCTGAATTATACAAAAATACATGCGTGTCCCAATGATTGTATGCTTTACTGGGGAGAGGATTCAAGTAGACAGAATTGTAAGAAATGTTCTTCTTCTAGATGGCAGTCAAAGGGTGATGTTGGAAGTATGACTGAACATAATTTCACGGAGAAGAAGAAAAGGAACACACCTGCAAAAGTTTTGCGTTACTTTCCTTTGAAGCCTCGATTGCAAAGATTATTCATGTCATCAAAAACCGCCGAACACATGAAGTGGCATGCTGTAGATAATAACAATGATGGGTTAATGAGACATCCACGGGATTCCCAATCGTGGAAGACATTTGATTCATTACATCCAGATTTCTCAGCTGATCCTAGGAATGTTCGATTGGGATTGGCTGCCGATGGATTCAACCCATTTGGGACTTTGAGTACGAGTTATAGCATTTGGCCAGTTGTTTTGATCCCTTATAATCTGCCTCCGTGGATGTGTATGCAACAAACATCTTTTATCATTTCGATGATTATTCCTGGAAAACAAATGCCTGGAAATGATATTGATGTATACCTGCAGCCTTTGATTGAAGAATTGCAGGAGTTATGGAGCAACGGTGTTGAGACATTTGATGTTTCTTCTAAAACAATGTTTAAAATGCATGCTGCTTTAATGTGGACCATTAGTGACTTCCCTGGGCTTGGGAATTTATCTGGTTGGAACACTTATACGGGTTTGGCTTGTCCCGTTTGTAACTTTGATTTCGAGCCCAAACGGCTACCTCATAGTAGAAAATGGTGCTTCTTGTGCCATCGAAGATTTCTTGATGCATCTCATAGATTTCGGCTGAACAAATCAAAATTTAATGGTTGCATTGATCGTAGACCACCTCCAAAGTTGTTAACCGGTTCTGAAATATTGACACAGCTTGAAAATGTTAAAACAGAATTTGGGAAGGTTCATCATTTGAATGATAGCGGAAAACGAGTGCGAAGTGCATCGTCAAGTGAAATCAGAACGCAACAATGGAAGAAAAAAAGTATATTCTTCAAACTTTCGTATTGGGAATTTAATTCTTTGCGCCACAATCTTGATGTGATGCATATTGAGAAGAATGTATGTGATAATTTGATTTTCACATTACTTAATGAGCATGGAAAGTCGAAGGATCATCTCAATGCTCGCAAAGACTTACAAGTAATGAACATAAAACGTGATCTCTGGCCAGATGAGAATGAAAAGTATGCTCCGGCCATTTTTTCATTGAAAAATAGGGATAAAGATACGTTCCTTCAAATTTTAAAGAATGTGAAGGTATCTGATGGGTATTCGAGTAACATCTCGAGGTGTGTTGACTTGAAGAATCGTAAGTTATATGGATTGAAAAGTCATGATTCACATGTTTTGTTACAACAGTTACTACCATTGGCATTGCGTACATTATTACCTGAAAAAGTTACTGCTGTTGTACTCCATTTCTGCACATTTTTCAGACAGTTATGTGAGAAAGCTCTACATCCATTTCAGCTGGACAACCTACAGGAGAGGTTTGTATTGACCCTTTGTGCAATGGAGATGATCTTCCCTCCATCGTTTTTTACTGTCATGATGCATTTAACTGTGCATTTGGTTGACGAAGCTAAATTAGGAGGCCCCGTTCATTATCGATGGATGTATCCAATTGAGAGGTATTTTATTTATATGTTTCCAGTTAAGTAAACATTTTTTGGCATTTAAATAAATGCATAATATTATTATTATTTTTTCACAGATATCTTGGGCATTTGAAAGCATACGTGAGAAATAAAGCTCAACCAGAAGGCTCTATTGCTGAAGGCTATTTGGCCGAGGAGTGTCTCACCTTTTGTTCCAGATATTTGGATGATATTGAGACAAGATTTACTCGAGTTGGACGTGTTGACGACACATCAACTCAATCTCAAATGCATCAGAAATCAAAAATATTTCCTGCTATTGGCCGATCAGTTGGGAGGACCTCATACGCGACACTAACAGAATTGGAATTATTACAGGCACATAGATATGTGCTGCTGAATAGTGAAATTGCAGATCCATTTATTGAAGAGTTGAGGATACAAACAAAGAGACGAATGAGAAGCCGAACACGAAATGAAAAAGATATAACGAAAGCTGTGAATAAAGAGCTGGTAGAATGGTTTGCACGACGTGTAAGTTTATAAATATTGCAATAAATACGAATATTACTTTGACACATACAATTTGCAAATCTATTAAATTATATTTTTTTTTTCAGATCATGAATACTGATACTCGAGCTGACTTTTCAGAAGAATTGAAGTTTCTTGCTAGAGGTCCTATAAAACAAGTTAGAAAGTTCAACGCTTATAATGTGAATGGTTTTAGATTTCGTACAGTCGATCGAGAAGTGGGTTTGAAAACACAGAATAGTGGTATTTTTACATTTGCTGAAGTGGAATACTATGGAAAGCTGCATGATATTATTGAATTAAACTACCACGGGCATTTTTCTGTTGTTTTATTCAAATGCAAATGGGTCGATTTTATCAGAGGTGTTAAAAGAGATTCATTGCAATTTACTTCTGTAAACTTCTCTCGCTTGATGGATGTTGGTGATCGTGAACTGCATGATCCATATATCTTAGCATCGCAGGCAAAAATGGTATATTATGTGAATGATGTTGTGGATGAAGGGTGGAGTGTAGTTACTCACGTAATACAAAGAGATTTGTATGATATGGGTGATGAAGTGGAAGATTTGACCTCTGCAATTGAATTTCATCAACAACAGGAAGCAGAATTATTTGTCCATCATGATATTGAAAATATTGGTCTAGCAAGGATGAATGAAGTGGATGAAGCAATGGAGCAGGAAACCGACATGATTGAAGGGGAAAATGATTGTATGTACAATTATTTATTCATTCAGCAACTACTTGTTTCATTTCTGTAGTCATTCATTATCATTGTTATATATATATTGTTTGTTAATACTGGGCATCTATTATCATTTTTAATTTTTTTTCTGCATGAATTTTTTGAAATATATATTCTGAACTTAATTTTATTTGATTAAATGACAGGAATGCCAAGGAAGAAGCGGTACACTATTCCTTCTTCTTCTGCGACAGATGACGATCCGTCTGTCCCCACAGTATCATCTCCCCCTGCACCATCTCTGACACCATCAGTGGATGCCTCATTAGGGGATGAGTCATCGCCTCCCCCTACAGGAGCTTCAGCAGCGGGGCAGCGACACGCCCACTCCAGTTCATCACGGACATTCTGGAGGGTCGCAGTCATAGGTACAAATTTTAATTAAATAAATTTATTGCATTTTGTTTATAGTAATTGTTTTCTCATTGCAGATGAAGACAATGAAACCGTGGAAAGAGACATAAAAAGTTCTGATGTTTGGAACATGCATGGCAAGAAGATAGTGGTGCCATTTGATTCTTATGGGGTCCCGACGGATGACGCCGCAGGTTTACTTGGTCAGATTATAGGTCAGCTGGCAGCGGAGCCCGTTTCCCTGCCTATTTCGTATGATGATTGGAGGCATATGCCTCCAAACTGGAAAAATGAAGTTTATGATTCTCAGATAAAGGTAATTTTATTACTTTATGGTTTAATTGAATGTCATTTTACTAATATATTCAAAATGAATTTCTGTATACAGATGTTCTTCCACTTTACCGTTGCTGATGTGATAGCACGGAAGTGGACATTGAAAAATCTTGGAAAAAAATGGAAAGATTTCAAATGGAGGTTGTGGTGTGATGTCAACGATTCTTCGTTGAACGTGCAGCAGATGTATGAGAAGATACCCAGTGGGGTACCAAAAGAACAGTGGAAGGTTTTTGTCGATAGACATCGTGATGAGAAGCGGATGGTATTGAAATATATATTATTATATTATCCTCATTTTACATTTATAAATGTACATGAAGAGGAGATAGACATTGAATACAATACTATTAAATTGAATTTTATTTATTTCAGGATCTCTCAAGAAAGAATGCTTCAAACCGGGCGAAGCAGGTAATCCCGCACACTGCGGGTTCAAAAAGCTTTTCAAGAAGCCGAATGTCATTGGTAATCTTTTAATTAGTTTAAATATTTATAAGATAATATTATCTATTTAACATATTTGATTGATGATTTATCTTTGTTTAATGCAGTCACAGAGTTTAGGGCATGAAGCATCCCGAACAGAACTGTGGCTGGATGTTCATAAAAAAACAGATGGAAGTTTTGTTAATGAACCTGCCAGAGAAGTTGGGGTATGAAGTCAATTATTTATTATAATAACTTAATATCAGTTTTTACTGTGTTAATATATATTGATATTTGATTTATAGGTAAAAATTAAAGAAAAATGGGATGCCAATCCTGGGCAATCCTACTCAGTCTCCCAGGATGACCCGGTTGGTCAAGTCCTTGGGAAGGAGCATCCTGGTAGAGTGCGCGGGATGGGTTTGGGACCCATACCATCTGAGGTCTTTCGCATGCCATCAGGGATTTCGGCCTCATCCACTCCTGGTTATAGTCATTTCATACCTGAAGATGCTCAGAGGGAGATGTCTGCTCTACGAAACACAGTTCACCAGCAGGGGAATCAGATATCTGATTTGCAGAAAGAGTTGCTTGAAATACGTCAGCATATGAGCAGATATGCCCCCGGTGGTAGTGCATCGGGTAGTGGTGAGCAGGTAAATCACAAAAAAATCAAAATCATTTAGTTTGCAAACTTTTGTTGGTTTTAATTTTTATTATAAATATGCAACAATATTTAATTTTCAATATAATGTTCTTACAGGTGGCAGCAGGTGGTAGAGATGAAGGTGGAGAGGGTGACGATGCAGCATCAGATGATGAGTAGTAGTATTGTTGATGTGTTGAACAAGTATGATAACAGTTGGTTTGTAGTAAATGCATTTCATTTGCTGAAAATTATTTCTTTTTAGCACTCTAGTGTTGTTCTCTATGTATTAAGATGGTATTCTGAGACTATGTTTGGAGTAATTAATGTTTAATTATCATAAAATCAAGAATTATTACCCATTTTAATTGTAGATGATATATTACACCATTTAAAGGAATCTGATAGGTTTTTTATGATTGATATATGGTCTAAAAATCACCCGAGGTGGTTGAATGATGAGGTTATCTTGAATACATCCTTCCCTCATAGGTTTGAATACATCTGGTTTGTGGTTATATCATTCAGTGTTATAATAGAAGAAGATATATAAATGGGGCTCACAATATATATGATCTATGAATTCATATACTAGTTCTTAGATGTGTACATTCATGAAATCATTATATACCAATTGGAAGTGGGTGGAAGTCAAAATTGTGATGGTCACAATGTATCCCCAATATTAGGGAGGATATGTGATCATATATTGAATAATGATTTCATAACATTATATAGAAATCAAGGAGTCCAGTTAAATACATTATTAAGAATGATTGTACATGGATGAGGTTTTAGGACTCCCCATGATACCATAATTAATTGTTTAGAATGTAATTCCTATTTCATATCATCATTATTGGGAGGAATATGGAATCCCTCCATTACCTAAACTCTCTTTAAAATGACTTTCAATCCCCTAATCGATGGAAATCTGGAATTGAATTTCAATAAGTTGTGGGATTTTTTGGGAACATTAATTTTGACCTAGTTGCATTATGGGTGAATAAAACACCAATTTTTTTTTGTTTTCCGATAAAAATATACATCATTCATCTGTTTTTGTGTATATATTCTATGAGTTGTGTTGGATGTTGTATACTTTTACATTGTGATGTGTTTATGTTTTGTTTTGATTCTCAAGGATGATAATTGTTTAATAGATTTTTGTTTTGAGGGTCCAGAATTCAAAAGTCACTCCCTTTACATTTTTCCATGTCTTGTTTCTACTAAAAGGAATTTTAGAGGTGTTTTAGAGTCTTGGTGAGAGTTATGTGCATTCAAAGGGTCACCATTCCATGTTGTTGGTTGTGGTGATGGTTGTTTTGGCCATTGGTTCTTGTAGGTTGTCTATGGAGATGGTTGTGTGATGTTAGGATACACCACAAAGAGTGAAATGGTATGGTTGGTTATGTTGTTGGGAATGGTGAATGGATGTCCACCCTGTGTAACATGGGAAATAGAATATGCACGGTGAAGGGAATTATATTGTTCATTTCACTTTTGGGTACCACCTGTGTAGCACGGGGAGCTAGGTTTAACCATGTCGTGGTCTTGGGTGTGGTGAGGAGAAAACAACCAATCTTTTTATGTTATGTCATAGTGGATGTTCATGGAGGGAATCGAGGGATCCAACACACCTTGGTCCATTCCATGTTCTAGGATATGGTGGTGGTCAATTTTTTTTAAAAACACATGAAAGGCAGGAAAGAGATATGGGTGACTTAGATCTCCTTTAACCAAGGGAGACCACAGCATATTGGGATGTCTCCACACTATGGAGAACCCATTTGGGATTTCCTCTATAAATAGAAGGCACATATGGACTTATTTTGATTTTCTTTCTTCTAATTTGATATTTGGATAACACCAAATCCCATTGATTACCTTTTACCATCTCTCTTAATGTTTTTATCCTCTTGGATTGTGGATAATTGAGTTCCATTTATTCAAGTTTCCTTCTTCTTTCCTTTCTACCTTTTATTATTCCCAATATTTTGGGTGTTTATTGTTGAGAACCCCTATATTTTTGGTTGAGTTATGAGTGTGTTTGGGTGATGGGATTCTGAGGATAGGTTTTGGTGGGTTTCTCTTATATCCTAGTGAAACTTGATCCTTTGTTTCTTCTGTTGCGATTATGGTTCTCCTTAAATCTCTAATTAAGGTAGGATATTTGAGTTCCCTCATTACTATTTTAAATATGTGATATTATAATACTACTATTTCATCTTGGGTGGAAGTTAAGATATTTCCTAATGAAAATAATTAATTGGATATATTAAAATTAATGGGAAGGGGTGATATCAAATGTGCTTTAGGTTTTTCATGATATTGCTTTTCTATGAATGTGTGTTGGTTGTTGTTTATTATGAATTGTTTTTACTTCTATGAAATTATTATTGTTTCTAAAATTTAATTTGATAAATCACCTCACATTAAAATGATAATGTCTTTACTTATGGTAATTGAATTTCCTATCTGTAAACAAGGAATCATTGTATTTTCCCTTTTCTTGTGAGGTTGATTTAATTTGATAGTTTGCATAATAGATGGAATTATGGTTATGGTTACTTTATGAGTTTGGATTATGGATAAGGTGATGATTTGTGATGCAAAAATTGTGGGTTGGATGTGTTTGAATTTTATAACATTGTGTCTTGTCTTGTTAGTTACTCAGTAGTTATGGAATTCTTGAAATGTTAAATCCTAGTAAATGAATGATGATGGATAAATTGGATAATTTTGCTTAAATTAGGTTGAAAAAAATGTAGGTCTTGAATATATAATGGATTGTAATTAAATATATAAATATGGTAAATGATTATGTAGGTGGTTGGTAATTGATGTAGTTAAATTGGAACTATGAAACTGGTGTATGGTTGTGTGCTTGGTTAGTGGGGCAGTGGTGTAGCAGATGCAACGTATTTTTTTTTCCAGTTCAACGTTTAGCGGCGGTTTTAACCGCCGCTAAATAACCGGGAATCCGTTAGCGGCGGTTTTAACCGCCGCTAAATGATGAACTGGGCAGAATTTAGCGGCGGTTTTAACCGCCGCTAAATATATTATGTTGATATTTAGCGGCGGTTTTAACCGCCGCTAAATATATTATGTTGATATTTAGCGGCGGTTTTCACCGCCGCAGAATAGGCGCATCAAACGACTGAATTTAGCGGCGGTTAAAACCGCCGCTAAATAAGATACCCATATAACCGCCGCTAAATGAAGAAAAACCGCCGCTAAATGACGGACATACGACACATTTCTAAAACCGCCGCGGAATCGAAAAAACCGCCGCTAATAGATTGCCGACGCCAAACTTAGCGGCGGTTTTTGTAAACCGCCGCCACACAATATAGCGGCGGTTTAAACCGCCGCTAAACCGGAAAAAAACCGCCGCTAGGATCGGCATTTGTTGTAGTGTGTTCTCATTGTTGAGATAATAATTATAAATATATGTTTATGGGATAATTTTGTTAACCATGAAATTAATTATGTAATAAGATGGTTTATTTTATCATTGTTGGAGTTTAGTAAATGATTGGATTTATGGAATATAATTGATAACCTCATATTTTTAGAATAATTAATTTCTACATTAATTCTTTGTGGTGAAAAATTTATTGAAAAATTTGGAATTTGACATAATGAGATACTTTATATTTTATGAGGAATATAATGTTGATTTAGTGACCATACTTTTAGCATTTGAGATATAGATTATGGTAAGATATTTTTTGGATTAATATTAAGGTTAAATATTTTTAATATAGATTATGATGATATTTGGTAATTCTTAAGGATGTATTAGAAAATAATGTACTATTGGATAAATCATTATAACCATTTTTGTCTTGGAATATATAAATATAATTATGAGGAATTACATATCATTATTTTTTATATATTATTATCAATTCAATGAAAAAATTAGTGCATCAGGCATTAAAATTCAATTTATTTATTAATTTCCGGGAGTAAGAGATAAATTGAAAAATAATCAAATTATAACCAATGTATGATGTTATATGTTTCATGTAATGATATTTCATTATTTCTTCACTCTATATAGTGTATGAATTCCAAAAATCTAGGAAAATTATTTTGATACAAGATTGTTTTTTTATTAACTTTATATATGATAAACCAAATGGTCTCCTAAATCTTCATTGACTTATGGAATTTGTTCATTCACATTATTTTAATCAATGATATTTATCACTCTCTGTAATTATTTATTCTTTTCTACCATGTCTATACTTTCACTTCCAACTAATATTTTTTAAATCAGAAACCAGTAAAGTGTTATTCCATATTAAATTTATAAATTCCTTTCTATCTTATAAAGAGGATGGTTTATTTTCTCTTTTCACAATGTGGATTACTAAGAAAGATATTTTCAAATTTTTTAAATTTTGTTACGATTATGAATATTTAATTACAACGAAACAATTTATTTAAGGTTGGTAGAATGTAACCCCCTATGATTTTAAAAGAGGAACATCATATTCAAGAGTGTATATATCCATAAACAAAAATATTATAAGATAATGTAACAAAAATATAATATAATATATAATTATTTTATAATAAATATATTCTCTTTGATATCTTCCACTACCCGCAACACTGGGTTTAAGAAAAATATCATACTCTGTTAAAATATTTATAGTTAAACATCACCAATATAACTTGGCCGTTATGATTCCGAGTATGAATATAACTAGCTGAATTTTGAAAATTATAATATTTAAACATGTATAAAATAAATTAAATGTATATCAATTTTTTAAAATAAAATGAGAATCATTTGAAATAAAATGAATTGTTTTCTAAAAACTATATTTTTCTAAAAGGTTGGCTTATTTCCATTTGTATGTATACATAAAAATTACTTTCTACCACATTTGAAATTTTATTTTAAAAAATTAAATTAGTTTTTGAAATATTCTTGTATAAATTATATTTTGTTTTTTTGGTGAATTTTCAAAATAGAATAATTTTTTATGAGTAGTGAAAAATACTAGTTTTTATTAAAAACTCAGTTTTCTTTTAAAAAATTTATGAAGATACAGTTTGATTAAAAATTGTTTAAAATTTAAAAATATTATAATATTTATATATTAAAAACATTTATTCATTTTTTAATTACTTTCAAAATGAATTTTATATTAAAACATTCCATACTAATGAAAAATTTCCCTTACGAAGAATGTTTTTCACCATGTTTATGTGTTTTGTTTTAATCTAATTTTTTTTCAATTATATGTGTTGAATTTGATAAAATTGTTTCAATGGTTGGAATAATAATAATTTATTTCAGTTAGTAAGTTAAACAATATTTATGGTCATAAATTTTTTTAAAAATTGTAAGAAATTAATTAACGCAAAATATATTTAAAATGAGATATTATGCATTACACACACTAGTGTTAAATTTGATTTCCAAATACATAAAATTTTTAATTAGTAAATATTAATTAATATAATAATAATTTTAATTAAATTATCTAATAAGGATCATTTTAATTATATTCTTCAATGATAAATTACCTACGTATTTAAAAATATACAACTTACCATGTTGAAAAATAAAATTATAAAATTGAGTTGGCATAAAAGATAAGGAATAACATGTTAAAAAAATTTGTTTCTTATGGAAGTTTTTCTCAACCATATAATCCCTTCCCTATATTAATTATAAAATTTTTTTTCCCAAGGGGTGAGATTGACTTCCTATTATTTTTTTATATTTAAAAACGTGTTCCTCCTCCTCAATTATAAAAGTGAACTCCCTTAACTCACTTATTCTCACCCACCAAGAAAATTGGATTGACCAAAAACATAAAGAATAACTCAAAAAAATAGTTATAAAATTTTTAGAGCTATTTTTATTCCCATAATATCAACCCTAAGGTTATTAAGAAAAGATCCAAATTAGGATTCTGTTAGAGAATGTTATAGTCTAGACAATGCACTTACTTTTTCTTTCTTCTTTTACATAATTTAATTATATAAATAAAAATAAATTATCATAACATCATTATATACCATATTATGGAATTTTTAAATGTTTATAGAATAATATTTATCCATGTCCTATTTCGTTAAATGGGAAACGAAATAATCAATCTTGAGTATGACAAACCATCCCCTCACAACTGATGTAATTTGTTTTCCATTAACACTTATCTAAGTCGGATATGAATATGGATTAAATGTGTGTATATATAAATTATTAAATAATTATACTCTTTTAGGGATAATATCATGTATAAATTATTAAATTCCTTTCATCTTAAATTGTCATAATGTTTCTCATGTGCATGAAAGACTATCTCTTTGCAATGCAATGTGATTTTTTTTAATTTTGATTTACATAGAAATAATAAGGATAAATTTGATGAATAAATTTTTTATATATGAAATTAAATGAAATATGGAAAATTTATATATCATACAGTTTCGTACCATTAATCCCAATAATGGAATGATATCATCGCTCATTCATACGTATGATTTATCGTCTCCAGGAAGCGATGTGAGTCATTTTCCTTGTAACATTTTCATGGATAGTTCTAAGGATATATATAGTGAATAAAATATCATTAAAATTAATATAATTATGTTTATTATGGTACAATAACTTATGTAAAATAATTGTAACGGTCTTCATGACACAGTCATCAAGAAACCAGACAATTATCTCTAGAAATAATTATGATAATGAAATATTATTAACAAATAAGGGGTAAAATTTTATAATAAGATCGAATATGGTATAATATATATATATGTGAGTATTGTTTTGTAATATATATATATATTATAATCCAATATTTATTATACATATGTTTTAGATGCATAAGAATGGATTTGATCTTGGGGTAAGGGTTTCTCATCTCACTCTTATTTCTATGAGATAAGTGCCATATTCACCAATAATTTCTATTTTGGGGTGTTTATAATAACCATTATAATATGTTATATCATGAATATATTTAAATTAATGGTATTTAAAATTTCTTTTTATTTTTTTAATTTGATAAGGTGTATGTTTCTAATGTTACTAATGTGGAATGCGTGAGTTTCATAATCTCATCATCATTCAAGATTGTTTATGTTTATGTCTCCCAAGGGGTAATTATTTGACACATATATCTTGAAAAAATATTTTCTTCTCATATGATTTTTAGGAAATTTCTTCAAGTAATATAACCATTTTTTGACTTTTTAGGACATAATGTTTTTGAGGAAATGTTTTCGAGAAAATCCAACATTATTCCTCTCTTCGCTCTAAAATCCTTTTTCATTCAAATCCATGCATTCTTAAAAAAATTGGAATTTTTTTAAATTCTCAACAAGATTTATTAAATTCATTTTTACCCATGTGTCACTTTTAGAAAAACTTAATTTGAAAGGAAATTTCATGTTGTTTTCCAAATAAGGAATGTTTTTAGTTTACCAAAAATGTGAAAGGAATATTTTTTAAAAGTGTACTGAGTGAGTAGAATTTTACACCCTCATGATAACAAATTACTTTATGATTAATTTATAAGTTTCAAAGGATATATTTAGTGAAAGGTTCCATTAATGTTTTTTTAACCTTAAGTTTTAAAAACTGATTTTCAAAGTGAAAAGGATATTTTAATAAATCATATATTAAATGAAATTTTTATTGTATTTCTATTCATCAATGACATAAACCATTTACTATAATTATGATCCACTATGGATATTTTTTGTCGATACCATCCATATTATTTCTCTAGATGTATTATCCAATGTTTTCTAGGGATGTAAAATTTTATTATCGTTCACTATATTTCTCTAGATAGTTTATCCTTATGTTTATTGATTTAGGTAAGTGTTAACATTTAATATATTGCTTTTTATGTATTAATGATTATTTTTCATATGTTTAAACTCTCAAAAATTAAGAATTAATTGGACTTATTAAGTTATTGAAGGGACTTAAATTTCATATCCCCTCAATTCATAAACAAGTCTTTTGAGACAAATCAGTTTTCCAAATTAATGGGGTTTTACCAAAATATTAGAATTTTCTTGTAAAATTCAAGATATTATATTGAAATATTTAGAATTCTGAATTTCCACATTATGAGATCAGTTATTGATATCCACGTGATTAACCAATTTGTAATAATATTCGTAGATATGTTTCAACACTATGCTATTATTTATATGGATTTATTTGATCATCCATCATTCGTACGATATTATGATAAATTTATTGTTTAATTTGAATGTGTTCTAGTTATTTTCCTTGGAATATTGATAATTTGTTTTTATTAATGTTATCATAAACATTATCCATACCATTATTGGTCATTTGAGCTCAAACCTTATCTTTTATTTCCCCTAGAATACATAGAAGTGTTTTTTGATTGATATAAGGATATTCTATGGAGAATAATGGAATTATAAAAGAAAACAATTTGTGTATGTCGGGTTAAAATTATAACGAGATTTTAATGTATTTATCTAGTTTTCCAAGACATCTAAACTATTGATTAATTTGGTATGTGACTTTTTGTATCTTATTGCATTGTAATAAAATATACAAGGGATCTGGTCTACTATAGTTATGATCATTACATTGATATTGTGGATCTACCCTCTGAATGTGATATCATGTTCATAATATAGCTGTGTCCAGGTGAATCTATAATGATGGTGTCTCTTTATCGGTTGGAACCCACGATGATATCAGAGATTGTGATTTGCATTAATTTCCTAATGTAGAAGGGATTTTATTTATTTTTTCATTGTAGGAGCCTCTTGTGTTGTTCTCCAAAATGGATGATAAAGGTATGAGGTAATGTGTATACTACCAATGGTTGAATTAGATGATGGCCAAATATTGTTAGTAACATCCAAGGATTAATGATATGTTTTATCAGTTGAAGGGAGTCACCTTTTTTTGAAGATAAATATTTGGTACGAATACCACTATATATGGGTAAATGAGGATTATATTTTAGAGATCTTTTTCGATATCATCATAGGCACATAGTGTTCTTGGTCATGTTGTTACATGTCATGATTGTCCAATCCATGACCGTGGGACACATGAACTCCATGTTTTGTGAGTTCTTGGATATTTTTTAAATTTTTCCATAAATGTTTTGACACAAACCCAATAGATATAAAAAATACAAGGATGCATAAATACTTAAAAAGTTGGTATTATCTTCCCACAAAATAAAAGCTGGAAAAAACATGGTTGCATAGAGATGAGGTAGTTGGGTCTTGTGAGTTGCCTAGCCCCAAACATGAATGGTGATCACATGACCCTCAAAACATAATTTTACAAGGCCAAATAGTTTTTTTGATCATGTAATGATCATGTAATACCCCTCCAAATAGACCCATTGATCACCTGAACCTCCATAAAAAATCATATTTGATCAATCGATGTCCCTCATATGTGCCTCTATGATTGGGACACAGAACAACTAACAAGTTATTGATAATATCCTAGATATTTCTAAAATAAAATATATTAATTTCGGCTGATTCATGTGAAATAATGTTACCTTGATTTTCATGCAGAATGTTTATTTAGTTTGAGATTTTAGATATATATCAGATGAAAATCCCTAGCGATAAGTTACCTTTGTAATGATAATGTCTTTTTTGGTGTCATCTACATTATACCGAGGACTTAAAGAATTTATATCTTATCATGACACACACTAAGGGATAAAAGATGGGTGAATATTATAGGTTTTACAATTAAAAAAACTAAAAGTTATAAGATTAATTTGTATATGAGATGTGTTGTTTTTATGTGAAGTGGTTATATGCTCTGCATGATATGTTCATGATCATGAAAATCCCTTCATGATAGTATTCCTAGATCTGTTGTACAATCCTATACATGTAAACCATTTATATCTAAAATACTATATGAGATATGACCTAATATTATTTGGAATGTTAGAAATGTCAAATTGATCATGCAGAATCCCTTTGAAAATATATAGCTTCAAAAAATATTCCAATAATGGAGTGATTATGTGGTTGTTATTTATCAAGTGATATAATAACGACTTCTTTGATGACCTAATGTTGGATCATGAGAACCATGTGATGTGATTCTTCCTCCACCGACCTAGCATAATTTATGTGATTTAAGATTCATATGAACTGACATAGATTTAGTTTGGGGAAGCCTATAAGATCCCCAACCATTCTTGAGCACAAAAGGACAATATGGATGAAGGTTATAGAATTATTTCAAGATAAAAGAATTATTCCATTGAAATACTATTCCATCATTTAATCCAAGTGCCTGAATTAATGGAATGTTAGAATAAAAATGAACTTCATGTGATAAATTTAATGATTACATGAATGATCATTATGGTGTTATTGGGTTCATGTGATGGGTTATAGATAAGATAACCTGATCACGTGATGCATGAATTGAAAAGCACCAGATGAAAATCTAGTAATTTATATGAGAAAATGATAAGAAAATACAGAATCCTTACACAATTATGGATAAATTGATTTTAAGGTAAAGGGTACATGTACCCCACGTCATATTCATTTGTAACAAGATGGTTCCTTGACATGTTGGTCAGATCATGTGGTTCTTTATGTACATGTCAGGAAGAACATGTAATGACTTACGAACATGTCATTAATGTAATGTGATAGAATATAGACATTCTTAAATGATCATGATTCCTCCTTCAGAAGTTTTAGGAAGATCACATGATATCCATTAAATCAATGTATCTGGTATGTGTAGAAAGACCCAGATATGTCGTTTATGTCATGTGACGTAATCCAGACATGTTAGTCAATTTATGTGAAGACCCTCAGATATTCAAAGAAAATAATTTGGAACACATTGTAAATGTAAATCATACATACACAGACCTGTCATCAATTTTAGATACAAACGTTATCCTTTTCATATATACATTTCAGTGTTATCACATAGACATCCACGTACGTGTTGGGTATATATTCTCAAACAAACGAGCCTCGATAGATAGGAATCCTTAGACATTACAGGATGAAATCCTCATACATGTCATCCTTTTCTAGTAGTCCCACATTGGAATATTCCATCTACACATATTATCTTGATGTGTTAAAGGTGTTTCAACCACAAAACATCATCATCAGGAATAAAATTCATCTTTTTAAGATACATCTAACAGCCACCACCCTTTATCCTTCAAAGGATTAGGATTGTATGTGTTGTCAATCAACCTTGGAATAATTCCATTGGAACCTCATTTTCTCCAGATCATGGGACCTCCCTACATTGGTTCTACCGTCTTCACTCACCCATTTCTAGGTTGAGGGTAAAGTGAACCATAAAGAATCTGATACATGTTTTATGTAGGACATGTGTGATGCCTTCCTAAGGCCTAGGCTTTGTATTGAAACATTCTGTGAGGGTCACATCAATACATAACTCCATTATCCATGAACATTATTCCAAACCACTTTCTATCTCTTTTCTCACGTTTTTCATGAATAACATGAGATTAGGGATTCAAAATAATCATTCCATGAGTATAAAAAACCTCCTCAGTCTATGAGACCTTAGTTTTAATAATTTTTCATGTATAATGGAATCCTCAATGTATAATACCCACAGAAACTATGATGTTCATCATTCATGGCACATTATATCTTCATATGTATATTGTTTCTCACACTAAACATGAATCACATGGTAATATAGATTCACGGTGATCGTATCAAAAATCTGATACAAACGCCTCCAGATCCTCACATTTCTCTAGGAAAAATTATTGACCTATGTGGAATTTCATTCAAGTTAACAAGGAAGGATATGTAGGATTTTTTTGTAAGGTTTGAGATCCATATAAGATGCATAAATTAAATATGGAAAAGTTATGAACCTCTTAGAGGATCAACACCAACTCTGAAACACCAATTTCCTTCTTGTTGGGTAATATAAATCCAGGGTTTCTTGTTACACAACATTAATGAAGAAGAAATCACTTATTGATAATAGCTAATGGTAACAAGTTGTAGAACCTATGATACATACATATGGAATCGTCAATACAAAATCATCTCACATGTATAGGAGTTCAACACCTAATTATATTATTAGGGTAATAGGTCTTGTACTTGGATTTGGGAATGTTTCAAGAACATATCATAAATCTATACTAGATTCCAAAGGTAGTTAATAATTTCCCAAAAATGAATGTAAGGATACAAAAATCTAATCCTCTCAACCAATGTGAGGTCTTCAGAATCATTGGGATTCAAACCCCATCAGACCACCTACCTTTGGAATAGAGACCTATAAAAAATTTGACGGTCATTGGGTGTTCTCATTGAAAAAAAGTTTAAGAAACTGATGTAAAAAATCATGTAATAACACTAAAGATCCCAAAATTAGGAATCCAGGGTATCATCAATATTTATCCAACATTCAAAAAAAGGGGGAAACAGACATAATCTTCCCTTTTTTAAAAGGGAATAAGTTTACGCACATCAGACCATTTTTTTTATGCCTTTAATTAAAACAAAAATGTTGAACCCAATGTGAAATTTTCATATAATAAAACATATTTGGAGTACCCTTGAGACAGAATATTTCATCATAGAAAAACGGAAAAAATAACAACATGAGAGAACCCTTGTGTTACCTATTAATATCTATGTGATCCTATTTTATACTCGCAATGATGAACAAATTGGTAACCATGTTCCTTTCCCCCCTTGTTTCTACAAATTATTCCCTCCCAAATATCACATTACATGAGATCATGTGATCAATAAGATTATATTATAGAACCACTTTACTAATACTAACCCCTACCTAGTGTGAAATAACATCACCCACCCAATATATTGAACAAAAGATAGAATCATTGATGGTCTAAGTGTACCATAGGAATGGTAAGATCCAAAACCTTGAGCCTAAATGAAGAGGCTTTCATATTTTAAAACATATAATCCCATCCCATTAAATGAATTTGTTAATATGTTTGGAAATATATATCACCACAATAGGATACTTCTGGATCATATCCCAAAACATGACGAAAAACACCTTCCTTACAATAGGAAGGTTGGTCAGGGCATCAACTACGACTCAGCCTATATTTCGGATCCTCATAAGAGATCTCTTGTCAATATTTTGTACTATTTTTATCCCATAAATTCCCCTCAGTCACCTATTAAGGGTGCTACATAGAATGTCACCACCCCAGACATTCACACCTAGGAACCAAAGAGATCATTCTAGGCACAGTAAAATGCAGACTAAAGAGAGAGTTCTCATATCTGTACCTCCATTGACAATTACTGTTGGCATATTATTGTGGTATTTATAGAATAAGTAAAAAATCCAGTTCACCTAGGTCATGTATTCCCACAAATTCTGATAGAAATCATGGGGGATGCATATATCTCTACTCTACATGAAAAGCAATGACATTTTCTTACATCCTATATAGGACATGATTTGGCGAATATAACATCATCAATAGAAGACATCATCCAACATATTTTGGTTATTTATTATTTTTAAGAATATATTTATACTCATACTCTACAAAAAATGTCACTATTTTAGGGAAATAGTACAAGAGATCTCCAAGAATATTTTATTAATGGAACAAATATAAGGAAAAGCTAAAATCCCTATAATAATAGTCAAACTAGAATAACCCCATTTTCTAGAATGATCGTAAGGAAACTATAGAACCATTGAATAATCTAACTCTCATTCATAAGGATTATTGATATGTTCTTATTAAGGGAGAGGAACGATATAGGGGACACACTCCATTCTCAACTAGTGATCATTAACCTAGTATGGAATAATCCTCATGATAGTTACACATTCCTATTGAGAAAATCCAATATAATATTCTAATGGCATGAGACAGGGCTCATACCCCAACTCCAGCTATGGTTATTTAGTACACTATAAAAATCACCTTAGGTCAGTCTCATTCCCCTACTGATGATGATACATGTAATATTTCATCTCTTTAGGGAAGACAAGCTCATATCCCATATTATGATAATGAATGACTTCAGTGGAATGCTTAAAACCCTATAAAAGAGGAGGATCATATCCTTTCTCATATTCTAGTGGTCCGATATAATATTATAATAGGGAATAAAAAATTTAACATAACTCATATCATCACTTCAATCAAGGTTTATTATAGTATTCCAGTAACTATGAAATGGAAGGCAAACGTCCCCACTAATGATACATAATTTCACTGGAATACTCCAGAAGCTTCCCAATATCAATATCATATCATCAAACTTGTTGATGGTTATCAACATATTCTAGTGACCACCCTACCAAAAACTCATATTATTGATCAACCATAAAAAGAAGAAAGTGTATTCTGACCACAGTATATTCTAAGGCTCTTATCCCTAACTTTCTCAATGGAGGATTCCTCAAGGTTTTACGATGTCTGTCCACAATAACTCAGGGGTCCTCTGAATCTTCTCCCAAAGAATAAGGATACAACTACCTCGATACTCCTCCTCAAGGTATTATATGTATGGTTTATATGGTCCACCTCTAATAAACCCCCATTGAAATCCTCCCCTTAGTAAAATATCTCCCTGGAAATGTAATCTTCCAATTATATAGACAAATTCTTATATAGAGGTACACAAAACCTAGACACCTTAGTTTAGAGAGGTTCTTTAAACACTGTGTTAAACAGTATATATAACCATATCAACTATCCATCACTCCTCACATTGGTTGGTAGTAAGCATAGAGAAACAGTCTCTTTAGTCTGACCGGATTATAGAAGTTGACCCAAACAATGGAGAAGAAGACATGGTAATATGGATGCAGGTTTCATTAAATAACTTACTAACTGTGTTTTTCCCATAGATCCATCTTATTATGGACTCTCAAATGAGAAAATAAATAAATATGTTTCATATTTGTGTCAAAAAATTCATGAAACTTTTTCTTAGTTAAAGGTTTGAAACCTCCCTTATCAAGTATATGAGGGTCACCTTCAGAATATACACATAGTTTATTGTCAAATTGATGTGAATTTTATCGCTATGGATTTGGAATAATGACCCGAAAGGTGCAGTGATAATCCGTAGAAATCATTCCACCATAGAACCATAACTCTTTGGAAACTGTTCATTGATGTCTTAACTTGTATCTGTATCCAAGGATGTGGTGAGTTTGTGGAATTTTCCTTCACTATAGTTGTAGAATAGAATTTCTCCTACGATACATCATCCTGCAATATTATTTCTACTTGAGATATTATGTGATAGGTACTTCTCAATCTAGTTAGTCAATAAAATGAGGCTCCTCATCATTGAATACATAGAAACACTGTGAACAAAGAGAGGGGGCCAAAATAGACTCCTATATTAGGACTCTTAAAATATGTGTACATATATCATATATAGAAGAAGAATTTGGAAATAACTGATATATTCCCCTAGTAAGTGACTCAAATCACAAGTAGTCATTACACCTGTCTGATGCATGAGTCAGATCACACGAAATTATAGGGACAGAAATACCCATAATTGTAGGAGTTCTCTAAGAGTGAACCCAAGCCATAGGTATGGGGGAATTTATACCACCATGTTCACCAACATGAACATCAAACCCTAAGTGGTTCCCAAAGAAGCCGATAGAGACTTCATACCAACCCCATCCTATAGTGTCAGGGAATTTAAATTTCACTGATCACCCCATGGCTAGAAATATCTTCCCAAACATCATCATAAATTACTAATGATGGCTCTAAATCAACCCGATACAATAGGTATGGGAGGATTTTTATTATATCCTCAGTGAAAACAGGTCTTTTCTGGGTTATGAGGAAAATACCAATGGCCCATACCACCGCCATTCCTACCACCATAAGAAACACCCCTTTCATATAGGTCCTACTCAGAAAGGAAGTCTAGAAGTTCTCTCAAAGTAAGTGTTCATAGGTCAATACTAGGATAATGTTGAAAAAAATCAAATCCTGCATGGGTAGTAAGTCAAAATGTCATAGAAAGGTAAAATTCTTGTGGGATGAACCCCACAAACCTCCCGAAGGGGAAACATGGGGAAAATAATTCACTATTTTTTGTTCAATGATTTTGTGAATAAAGTTTCTTGATACACCCCAGTGAATGTTGATATCATCAACCCCTATAGTGATGTGGACCAAGATGTATATGTCGAGATTTTTAATGTAGAAACCATACATTAAGAGGGATGTGATCTAGATTTAACAACATAGGCTATAAAGACAATGACCCCAATTGCCCAAACCTATTTCCTTATTTCTTTACATTGGCATGATTATAAGAATTTCAAATCCCAATGGAATGGGTAGTTTAGTAGATTTGGAAAACTAGATACATAAATAAGATCAATATTACAACATTAAAATAAATACAATATAGAAATTCATTTGAAAATAATCCAAAGCTCTTATGTTATTCATGATTGTCATTCATAATATACTCTCCACATCATGGAAAAATAAAACATAAGGAAAAGGGGTGTGCTGTGATTCCCAATAAGGGTAGTAAATATTGCGGAAGATATCATAAATATAAAAATTATGAATGGTGAATAATACATTCCGTTAAAAATAAAATTAAATGTAATATGGAAGGAATAAGAGATGAATAAATAACACTATAATAAAACATAATAATGGGTATTCTACTAGTCAAATAACCAAATGAACTAGTAATTAATAGCTCCATAATGAGGTAGTTCATTAATTGGGACATATAAAACATATCATAATGGCCTCATCAAAAACAACTAAAAATGATTAAGGCCTCATCCAAAACTATATCTAAAAATGGGAAAGGCCTCAACCATGTCTATATCTTCTGGTCTCATTAGACCTACCAATGCATCGAGGGGATATATTGGTTCCCACTTGTCTTTTACTAAGTCCAATTTATTCATCATATGAATGGGGTTATACATAAACATCATATATTTATTAAATAGCATTCCCCAATTTGTACAAATAAACACTAACCCTTCTGAGTAGTATGGTGAATAGTGTCAAGATAACACATCCATAGTAAAAATAATGATAAACCATTTAATTAAATATGGTAGATGGTCATAATATTATATTAAACTAAATAAGACATAATATTAAATAGAAGGTTGAAATAGTCAAAAATACTCTAATAAAATCATTGAGGTATTTTTGTGTGAAATATGCTTTTACTTTGAAATGAAGGGTTCATTTAGAAAAATCGTTGCATAAATCCTAAAAGAAAATAAGTTAGACTCTCCAAGATTAATTATGTGTTTTATAGAAATAATTTTGATTTAAAAAAAGTTATATAGTGCGCTTGAACTTAGTTAATAATTTGAAAATTTCCCTTGCAACGGCCTTGTTTATCATGAAGTAGTTTTGAAATGTCCTTTTAAGAAATGTAAATCACCATATAATAAGGAAGGATTATAATTGGGAAACACATGTATAAAATTCAAAAATATTTTATGAGTATTAAAAAATAATAAATATGAATTTAATTTACATATGTATTGAATAAAAGTAACCCGAATGAAAATGGTTGTTTGGGTTGAAAACCCTTACCTTATGTTTGAAAGTGTTCGACACGTGACCTTAACCTCGTGGATAATAAAATTAAATAAATTAATTAATTAATTAATTTAGGACCCAATATATATATTTTTTATTCATTATAATTTTATTTAGTTCTTTTTTTGTTCTTATTTATATGTTATCTGATTGAATTTTGTAGTTATGAAGTGTTCATTTCCTTGAATTCATGATTAGTTCGCTTGATTATAAGTAATGGAGTTAATTTAAAGTGTTATAATTATAAAGACCAATAATTGAATGTTTTTAATGATAATTCATAAGTTTAAAATGTTATATATATCATTTGGTTACATATTATGAGTATGATTCATTAGATAATACATTTAGTGATAATTGTTATGATTTTTACAGGGTTTATTGAACATAACTAGCTCATTTTGTTTTATCATATAATATTATATAAATATGATAATTATAGAAGATAAAAAGGTTTATATATTAAAATTTAAAATCTATCTCAACCATCAAAATAGTTTCATGAATAGCTTTGAAGATTAATTTGAAGAACGAAACCTCGTCATCCACGATGTTTGAAAATTGGTACCTCTGGAATGATGATTTTGTTTAAAAACAATTATGGATAGTAAGTATATCGATAATTGTTAATACCTTAGTATTATATAATTACATTATATATATGATTCAAGAGTTACCAAGATCAATTGGATAGAGGAGTTTAGGAGGGAATAATAATAGAAGATAAATTTAAATGAAATTAAATGAAAAATGAAGAGGATTTACCTCTTGAAATAACCTCCTTGAGAATGTGCGTTAGAAAAAATGTATTGGTCTTTTTCAAAGACCAAGGTCTCCTAGACGTGGAGATGATATAGGGAAGATTATTTGAGTATAGCATTGATACAATTCAATTATTAGAGGAGTGAAGACAATAGTGAGTGAGGGGTGGTTCATACAGTGGATGAGAGGAGTTATTTCTCATTATTTTATTCTTTATTTTATTATTTTACTCAATAAAAGAAATATTATTGATTATTATGACCCAAAAATAGTAATTTTAGAAAGTGAGTTCGAAAAAATGGCAATTTACATCATCCCTCACTCAATAATGAGGCAGAAATTAATTTCTTTAACATATTTCGTAAAATATCGAATTTCACTGTTCACAAAAAGTCAAGTATTTTGGAAAAATAACAAATATTTACCCTTACCATTTTTATATGTATATTATTTAAAATTGAAGTCCGTTTTATTGAAATATTTTTCTACATAAGAGAAATTTATTTTTTATATAAAATCATTTTTACATGAAAAATACAAATTTAAAATGTAAAAATGATTTTATAACACTTTAAAAAAATTACATGTGGCATAATAAAATTATCCTAAAATCATAGGAAAACCAAAAAAATATATTTAGGAATAGATATTATGAAAATGAATTTTATTAATAAAATAATTTAAAATTTTAATAAAATATTTATTACTCACAAAAATACCAACACTTAATTATTAATTTTTAAAATATTCTATTTCATCTATAAGGTCAATAAATTTTATTTATATTTACATGGGTGAGGGTACTATTTATAAGGGTACATTATTATTCATAAGGGTATGTTACTGTTCATAAGGGTAAGTTATTGTTCACAAAAATTGTAAGTTGATCCTCTCTGACTCTATATTTCATTCTAATCGCAACTGTGTATATTAGTTTTTCGAAATACAAAACATAGAAAAAGAAAATTCATTTCGACCAAATTAGTTATAATAATCCCCTATAAAAATTAATGTGTTTGTTTCTTATAGACTACATGTTGAACTCATTATAAAATAAATTTATTTTTAAATACTTGGGATGTTACATTCTTCCACATCATGAAAAAAATTTCCTCAAAAATACCATAATGTTACCTCATAAAAATATTTGGGTATTTCATAATCATAGTCTCATATGATCCCACATCGCCTCTTCAATTTTATGATTTTCCAGGGTACCTTTACCAATCAATTCGTATGATTCGTCAACACCTTTTCTTTAGTGTCCATAATACGAATAGTAACTTTATAGTAAGATAAGTCAGGTTTCAATTCTATACCATCAGAAGTGGGGACATGTGTTGGGTCTGGAATGTAATTTCTCAATAATGAGATGTGTAACACATTAGGTACCTTAGAAAGGATAGGTGGTATTTCAAAATGATAATCCATAGCTCTAATTCTTTATAGAATTTCAAAATTTCCAATGTACTTTTGTCTCGCCTTCCCTTTATCTCCCTATCATATAACACCCTTCCATGTTGATAAATTCAATAAAATATGATCTCCCTCTTGAAATTACAAATACTATAATTATATGCATAGCTCTATTTCCAACTTTGTGCTTCATTGATATGTCTTGGAATAGTCTTTATCATTGTTGTCGTCTCCTCCACAATCTCCAGGGCCAGAAGCTTCCTTTCACAAACATCATCTCAATATATTGGGGTGTGACATCTCTTTCAGTAAAATGATGCATATTGTGCATTTTCAATACTGGAATAGAAAATATTATTGTATGAACACTCCACCATAGGTAAATAATGATCCCACGTGACATTAAAGTCGAGTGAGAATGATCTAAACATGTTATATATTATTTGGATCATCCTTTATGAATAGCCCATCAGTTTGGAGGTAATAAGCAGTACACAGACGATGATCAGTGTCCAAAGATTTATATAGAATTTTCACAAATTTAAATGTAAATAAAGGATCATGATTAGACAATATTGAAATAGGTGGTCTATGATGTCTTAAAACATCATTGATATATAATAATTCCCGGCACTCTCGTAGAAAATCTATGATTTATGTGAGGAATTTTGAATGATTTATTTAATAGATAAATAATTACCCATATTGCATAATTCATTTTTAGAGTTTTGGGTAATCCAGTGACAAAATCAATGCTAATTTCATCCCATTACCATTTAAAAATAGGTATAGGTTGAATGAGTCCCCTAGTTTATTGTCTTTCAACAATCACTTGTTGATAGACTAAACATCTTGGTGCATAATCATAGATTTTCCACTTCATTTTGTCCCACTAGAAATGTTCCTTCAAATATTTATACCTCATAGTGCTATGGGGATGTATAGGGAAATTCAAACTATAGAAATCATCTAAAAACTCCCTTTTATATTGATTATTTCTAGAACATAAAGCCTCTTCCCTAACATCAGAATTCAATCTTCATATAAAAACTCCTCCAACTTCTAATAATTGAAAATATTAATTTTCATTTAAATATTATCATCAATAAAATAGGAATTTTAAATCAATTATAGTAATGATGGATGGGAAACTGATTAAAAACAAAATTTTGTTTCACCTTCCTTGATTATCCACATATCCATCCTCACTAGATCCATGTACATAGGATCCTTTTCAATTCTTATTTTGTTTAAAACTCCATGATCCTTCACACTCAATGTATCAACTACCTTATTTTCCTTTCTAGGTTTGTACTATATGGAACAATCATACTCCTTGAGTATCTCAAGTCATCTCCTTTTCTTTCGGTTGAGTTATTTTGGAGTGAAATTACTATATATTGTGATTAGTATATACCTCACATATTTCACCATGTAGATAATGTCTCCATATCATCAGATCAAATATTACAGATTTTGACTCAAAATCACAAGTTCAATTGTTCTCTTCATGAATTTTTAACTTCCTTGATTCATACGCAATAACTATATGATTCTTCTATGTAAATAATAATGTCCTTTATTTGATGTATCACTATAGATCAGAAATCCACCATTAACATATGGTAGATTCCAGATTGGAGAATTCACTAATATCCACTTAAATACCTCATAACATTCCTCACATTAATTTTTTCATATGAATGTAATCCCTTTACGAGTAATCTTGGTCAATGGGTGGGCTAAACAGACTTTGTTCTGAAAAAACACTAATAATAACATGAAAAACCAATAAAACGGTGTACCTAGGTTATGTTCATTTGTGTAGGTCATTCATGAACCACCATTATATTTTAAAAATCAACTAATATTCCATCCTTAGAGATAATTTGGCATAGAAAAGAAACTGTTGGAAGCTAGAAATAACACATTCTAAACATATTATATAACTTGCTTCTTCAAAGAGTGTTCATAAAAATGTGAAAGTGATTCTCATAATCTTCGTATATTTTGGAGTATACCAAGATATCATAAATAAAAAAACACAAAATGCATTAATATATTCTGTGAAAACTCTATTCATTATGTCCCTAAAAAAGGGTGCATTAGTCAATCCAAAAGGAAGTACTGTAATATATTAATTTCCAAACCTTGATCAAAATGGGGTTTTTGGAATATCTTCCTTCCTCACACAAAACTGATGATATCTTGATTAAAGGTCAATTATCAAAATAAATTGGCCTCTATGAAGTTGTTTAAATAAATCATCAATGAACGAAAGATGATACTTACTCCTTATCATAATAGCATTGTTATCCATATAGTCAATGAAAAACCTCATAGATCCATCATTCTTCTTGACAAAATGAATATAGGCTCCCCATGGTGAAACACCGGGGATAATAAATCCAATATCATAAATTCATATAGTTTTTTCTCCAGGTCAACTAACCCTATAGTGTACATTCTATACCAATTATTTTATATAGGACTTGAACTAGTAATTAAATTATTAGAGAACTCAACATCCCGCTCTTGAAGTGTTATGGGAAAAACCTATAGAAAAACATCAATATATTCAATCACAATAGGTACATCCTCATTTTTAAGATTTATTTCCCCTCCTATAGATATTGTATTGTCATCCTCATCACGAATTTCATTAAATTGAGATACTAGGGGTGGATTTAGATAATAATAATACAATGAATTATTTTCACTATACTCAAGGGATTATACATTATTCTCAAAAAATTTGACTTCCTTATTCATGAAATTGATTATCCTTAAAATTTGAAAGACAATATATAACAAGGATTATATCAATGTAAATAATTTTTATGATGATTTTTTAGGAATGAAAGTACGATTATGTGTTATAAGTTGGATTTTTCGACACATCTTTATTACAAAGATACTTCCCTTATGAGTTTTGAATGAAAACTCTGTTATTAAATCAAATTTGAAATATCTTATTTTCATAGAAAACTGGGAGGATATAAATGATTATGATAATCCTATTTCAAATAAATAATTGGGTATGTTTAGGGAAATGATTAATGTACCTACCACCACATCATTTGGGATTTCAACCTTAGAAGTTGTGATCACATAGTCTTTGCCCAACTCACTTGGACATTTCTGAGGACTATTTCCTTCAAGCTTTAGAAAATCATTAGCACAGTTTTCCATCTCCATAAAATTATATAATTGAACATTGATATCTTCTTTATTTACCTTGTAATCACTATAATGATGGCATTTTTTCCCACACTTACACACACGCCTTTTCCATTTAAGCAGTCACCAGGGTGATTCCTTCCATAAGTATCTTGTGTCCCAAATTTCATGTTTTTATTCTTCCTATTATCCATTATATCCTCCTCTACCATATTCATATATTATTTCACGTAAATTCATAATACATAGAGAATTATTTATTTTTCATGATAGCATGTGAGACAATGTCTTCATATGATGAGAATCATTTGGAGAGTAGTCCCTTTATAAGGAATGGTTTTAGATCATCAAAGAATCAATCATTATTTCTCCAAAGAATAAATATATAGTTCATAGAATGTTATGCTAACCTTGTAATGTTTTCTTCATACTTTGAGACATTATCATCCTCTTTTTGTTTAAGTACAAAAATTTTCCTCTCCATATATTCTTTTTGTTCTAGAGGAAAATATATTTCATAGAAAATATCCTTTAAATACCTACATTCCATTTATCCTGATTCTTCATCATCCTTTGTGTTTTGAATTAATGACCACCACTAATCTGCATCTCCAGATAGATGATAAAACCCCATGGAAACCTTCCCTCTTTTGTTATATCCCAAAGAATGAAATGTCTTCTCTAAATTACATATACACAGATCCACCATGAATGGGTATGTAGTCCCATTGAATGATTGAGGCTGTTGTGGCATAAATAATTCAAACATTGTTCCACATTATTATGGATTGGGATTCTCCATACAAGTAAGGTTACAATTCATATCCTGATTCATTTTTCCGAGAATATTTTTCCTGACCTGTCCCCTAGGGCCCTTTCCGTGACATACCACAATCCCTCCTCCCGAAGGTCAGGGGTTGGACACCAGTGCAGAATGTGTCATCCTGCATGGGGGATGAATTTTCATATGTAACTGTATGCACACACATGCCCAACCACATCCCACAAATAGAAATGGGAAATAAATTATACGAAAACAAGTGTTTGAGTACATGTACAACTAAAAAAAGTTGGCCATAATACAGACCCAACAAAAAACAACTGAAAAACAGAAATGTAAAAAGGGACTCATGTAGCCATCTTCTAGAAACCCCACATGATTGTATGAGTAGTGTTGCTACTAGAACCTGAAGTAGTATGTCATGTTTTCAAGATCATAGTGGTGCCCTCCTACTCATAGGAAACCAAGTCCTCCGTCAAAATGTTTGTCGTCTAAACAAGACACATCGGATGCGGGCGAATCCCAAGTATGGGAGAGTAACACAGTACCCATTAGGGGACCCCAATATACTAAGGATAAATACCAAAAAGTAAACATAATGAAAGTCCACAAAGTAAGGATTGATCACACCAGTTATAATCTAAAGAATAGGAAGAAGGTTCATCCGCTATAGTTATGAATGTTTTGTATTATCGAGGGTCTCATCCCGGATAAATCACTGTGCATATTCTAGGCCAATATGGATTCACACAATTGTAGCTCTTCTTCTGGGCCACTAAAGATTCACACTGCTCATGCTCATCTGTCAGGCCACTAAGGTTCCAGACAGCTCTTTCTCATCTTCCAGGACACTAAGCATCCACAAAGTCACTACTCAATCCATCGATCAAGCCTCAATTGCAAATAAGTCCCACATAGAATAACCCAAATGATCATCTCATCGTAAGGGTTCCAACACAATAGATGGCATGTAAATCAGGTGATCTGTTAATATATTATTATCATTTTAGTAATGTGGGGCCGAATGTTTCTGGGCCCGGCCCGACCCGACCAACATGGCACTAGGGTTCAATATACCATGGTTTAATTCAACTAGACCGACCTAACCTTGTTCTAGTCTGGGTAGGACTTCTCCAGCTTGGTTAGTGGAACATGTCCAATAGGACCCACTAGGCCCAAACTGAAGGACACTGTTCTGATATATTGGTGCAGGTCTGGTCCACCTGGCGTTATTCCAGCTTGTCGGCATGGGTTCTACATGCCCTAATGGGCGGAGTCGTAGCCCTCCACCTAGAGCCCGACCTACTAGAAGTAGGCCGGTGGTGTGCGTGAGGCTAGGACATCGCCTGTAGCCACGTTGGGCTCCTCTCCTTCCCCATGGATTTCCAGTGGGGACTCCATTATTTCGCGGTCGAGTGATCCCATATTCCTGCTTGCTTGGGCGGCCTAGACACAACCTCCCCCTCCACATAACCCACAGACTCTATTCACATGTTTCACCAGTAAAGGTGGTGCAAGGTTGGTGCAACAGGTCTCTATCATTGTAGCCTGCATCAGCCACAGCTTCCGCCGCCACGACATGCTGCTCCACCTGGTCATCAGCACTATTGGTGGCATGAGATCCTGCCATCTGGAATGTGTCCAACACCACTGCATGCCATCCCTACTACCTCTGTCCTACCGAAAAAATCGCTGATGGACCACATGACACACTCTGGTGGTTTGTTCTTCCCACCGCCTATGCCTATAGCCTTTGGGGAATATTCTCTTCAATACGAAGGTCCCAAACCTTCAATATTGTCAATAAAGATGCTTGAACATGAAGAATGAACATATAAGAGGGGCTCATTCCTTGTTCGTGTGATCTTGCACCCTCCACATTAGGATTTCAAAACATGGGGAGGTTCTGGGAATATATTCAAATATATAAAGTAAAAAATATAATCCTGTATAGAGAAAACCAATAACAAAATATCACCCCATAACAAAAAATCACAATTCATTAATCAACATGTTCATGGGTTGATATACCTTCATCATTTAGAATAAGAACAGGGAAGAAATTCAATTTAAAATAAAACCCTACATCATTGATGTTTATTGCCGTAATGTTTCGTCCTTGAAAGTCCAAGAGGTTGATGGAGTTCATCATTATTTTAAGTATTTCAATGTCGATGACTTCCCTCTGGAACCCATAATTATTCATTGGGGAGGAAATACATTGGATTTTCATTATATAATCCTCATAGTTTTAATCCTCATACCCCCAATTCATCAAACTGTTAAAAAAAAGCTTGTTGTAGTGTTTCTGTTACGTTGTGACGTTGCGTCGTAACGTTGTTTAATTTATGAAACCATGTTTTAGTTACGCGTCATTAAAGACTTGATACACTACATGTTAACAAGTCATTAATGAGATCAAATAATTTATCTTGTCACTGCCTCATCATTGCACCGTAGAGTTGTCGTGTCATCGCTCGTCTGTGAGAAAAGAAATAAACTAACTTTTAAAGTTATTTTTTTATTTTTCTTGGAATTTTTGAAATTTAACTTTTCTATTTTGGCCTTTCTGGAAAAATTTAATTACTTTCTTGGTGAATCACTACATTTTGAGTTCAATGGTTCCCTCATATTTATTTTCTGAGCACCAGTTTAAAATTTAGAATGACTCACTCGTATGTTTACTGAACGTAATTTAAAAATTTAAAATCCTATTACCCTCTCTCAGAGACTTAGAATAACATGTCTCCAGATCAAGTACTCCCTAAATAAAATCTATATAATTTTAAAAAAGTTGCACTGAATTTTAGAGACATTACATTCTCCTCACCATAGGGCCTTACATCCCCAAAATCCAAAATAAGGGAAAGTCAAACAAATCAGGGTATTGAGTACGAGCCTTAGCCTTTTCTCCCATATACTCTCTTGGAGATTACCATTATACCACCAAATTTGTACCAGAGGAATCTTTCACCCACGAAAGACCGCCTCTTGTCAATCCTCTATCTCCAGTAGAAACTCTGCAAACATTTCCCCATCTTCAATGTCCAGCTCACCCTAGATGAAGATGTGCGATTGATCATGAACATGTCCCCTTAGCTATGACATGTGGAAAACATCATGAAAACAATGCATCTATGGGGGAATAAATAGGTTGTATGCCACCTCTGAAACTTTGATCATAATATTAAAGGATTTGATAAACCTCGAAGATAGTTTTCCACCCCAACCATGTCACAAACCGAATCTGATCACCGCAAAAACTAGCACCAAACCCATCCCGTGACATGACCCGAAGGATGTTCCCTATCCCCACGGGCTGTCACAAGTGCCCGGGTATCATTTATTTTTTATTGGGAACGATTTACCCAAATATGAAGGCATAAAACATTAAAAACAATCAATAAACTGAATCTGAAAAATGTAAACCAAACGATGTTTACACAAAAACCAGAACTGATTACATATATTTAAAGAAACTAAAAGTGGTCTAAAAACAAATAATGACAACATAATGACATCCCCATGGACTCCACATGACAAGGGGGTCATCACCCGCAAGCCTTCTCCATAACTCCACCCCAACATTGGGGACTAACACCCTGAACCGCCATCACCCTTAGCCTTCCCTTTACCTGAGTCAAGCATAAGCACCTCTACTTACACCCAAGGGGTGTAAGTAGGGTGTTAGCCTAATCCCAATAGGATACCACTAGATGATTCCAATGATCATGCAATACAATGTGAACAAAACAAGAAATTTTAATACACAACGTGAAACAGTGTTAAAATTCAAAGAAATGCAACCTTCAAATGAAAACAGTTTTCAATACGAGAATTTCAGAATGTTAGCACAGTAAGTATACATGTGATCTACTGTAATGTACTTCCAAAAACACCCCATAAAAATGTTAAATACCACAAATCCAATGAGAATCAAAATCAAAAACACCCCTAATCACTAGGTTGTCTTGGTCCCTATGTACCTCGTACCTCAGTGTAGAGTAACCATAAAAAAATCCATTCTTGTGCACGATCCACTAGTAGGGAACATACCCATAACCTAGTGCTCCCCAATCATAATCCAAATAGTGTAGTTAGAGTTGTAGTTATCCAAATGCTAAGTGGAATAGGGACAAAACCCATTTGATCCACTAGTCGTACTAGTACAAATTCTCCCCACCTAGGTACCCAGGATTCCCCTTTTTTGCTCAAAGAATTTCAGAAAACAACACACATACTTTTTCATATAAAATATCTCTACTGGTCACAAAGAAATAGTACAGTATCTTCACACATTTTCTACCATTTAAAACACACAATAAAATAATTTTATTTTCAATAAAACAACATCTAAAAAAATCACATTGTTTTGCACCCAAAGATCTTTAAGAAACCCACATTGCACACCATGTGAACACTTTTAAGTCATTAAAACAAAATTTCAGTTAAATAACCTTTAATGAAACCAATAATTCGGTTATGGGGCAGCCCAATATAAACCACGAAGTTATATCTTTTAAAAACCACTATTTTCACACAAAAATGGCACATAAAGGCCATTTGCTTCCCAAACACCATTTAAACAAACCTTGACAGAAAAAACAAAAAGAATAAACATTCAAAACATGATTTTCAGTCCTAATACAGTTCAATAGAATCAACTACATAATTATAGGTCAGCACAAAATGAACCAATAAAAGATTTGAATGAAAAAACCCCCAATTTCACCAAAAATTGTAACTTAAAATTCATTTGCATTATAAATGCAACTAAAACCAATTTTTATAGAAACATTAAAGTGAAATAAACATTAAGTTTCCATGAAAATAGAAAGATAATTCACAAAAATTGCACACACAATGAAATCACCTACCAATGTAACAAAAACCATTGAATCTCCATGTGAAAATAAAATCTCACCCCCGCCGCACCAAGAGAGACCTAGATCAAACCTAAAACCACAAAAAATTGGCCAAGAAAGCCCACTGTTAAACCCTAGGTTCGAAAACATTGTTTCTGGAAAATAGGAAACTCAATGATAGACTAAGAAACCTTATGAACAAAGAATGAAACCCAAAGTAGTTTGGATGAGGAAAGAAAAGGGCTCATTTACATGAAGTATCTTAAAGTAATCACTCCAAAACACTAGTAGATGAAATTTAAAAGAGCACAGATTTAGGGTTCGTTCGAACAAGATATATTAGGTCAATTAGGAACTGTAATAGAGGAAAAATATTGCGAATTGAGAGAGTTATGAAATAATGACTTTGCCTCTTCAAATCTGGGAGATTTGAGGAAGCCTATGAAGTTTGGCACCAATTCTCGATTAACCAGAGCTCCAAAAAAGGGTAGAGAGCTAAGAAAGACTTTTGGGTTAATTGGTCTTGGTTGAGACTTGGAAGAACCGAAAATTCCCAAATATATAATATGTTATAACATAATCGAAATTTATTTTTAAAACAGGAATTGGGATTTTGGGCAGGGCCACCCCCTTAGCTAAAAACACAAATAAACCATGGTTATGGATTTCTAAAAGCTCCAAATTTCCTTGGTGGTGTTACTAGGTTAGGTGAGGTCAAGTAGGAATTCTAATGTATGAAAATTGTTGAAAAATAAAAATTTTATAAAAGATAAAAAATTTATTTTTTAATCTAGAATTCGGCTCATGGTTTGGCCCAATTCATGAATACTCATCTATTCCTCCCTAAAATCTAGGGAAACCCCCAAAACAAAGTAAGGATGTAAATTAAATGAAAAATACCATTAAAATAGGTATTTTATATGATAATTCTCCCCACCATAAAGCATTCTTCCCCTGGAATGCAACAACAAGACCAGATACAAAAGCAAACCCCAAACGATAGACCTTGATAGACTTCCTTGCCACGTTTTCACCCGCTTCAAAAATGACGAACATCTCTAGTTGATCAAAAAAAGGAAGATAATACTCTCACCAACCAAAAATAACCCCACTTACTTAAAATTATGAAACACATTCAAAACACATCCCAAAACAAAACACCTTATACACTACAAGACGACGCTCAAGCAATCCACTTGAAACGAACAAAGAACTCGAATAACGCTACCACAACATTACGTAGACAAAAACATTGGGTTTCCTACAACACCAAATTTACCCAAGTAACAAATTTGTGGATAGATATACTTGAAAGATACTACCTCCTACCTAGAATACACCATGGAGAAAACAGAGTCACTAGTACGGGGTGACCCAATCTGGACATCCCACCACCAGGGACAACTCAATTTCTAAGACAGAATAAGGATAACAATTGGGGAAGGAACGAACAGTCTCCCCATCATAAGGGTTAAAATAACATTATTACTTTTCCAAGATAACATACATGATACCCATGATGGGTCTCCCCACAATAATAACAAACACAACTTTCCTTAAGACAAAATCAAGACACTAACAGGGGTCCTCGAACGGACTTCTCAGCATTAATGGGAGATTAATATTAGATTTATTCCAATGAAACTTACTTGAGTCAAATTCTGGTTATACCCCAAACAAAACCCAACAATCATAACTAAAATTTATGGGATTACAACAAAAAAAACAGAATTTTAAGGAGCTGTCATGGTCGCATGGTTGGTTCACACGGTTTGGGAAACCATGAGTTAACTGTGCTGATCATTCTGTCCAAAGAGGAAAATTCACATAGTTTCCTTGGACAAGGCTCATGGAAGTGTGGAGACCATGTGGTAGCTACTGTCTCTTATCAAACGGTCCCCTGGGTTGGCACACGGTTACTGCTAACTATGAGCAGACTATGCACTTCAACCTGCCTAACCCAAATTTTAAACTTTTCTCCAAAAACACAAGGGAACCCAAAGGAGAAAAAATTAACTCAGGGTATGAAATGGGAACAAGTTACTCACACCTCATTCAACAAAATTTGAGAAATTGGAACAAGACAATGACACTAGAGGTTTAAACTATTCCTATCTTTCATATTGAGGATATGACTATAACCAAAAGTTTGAACGACTCTAGGATTTCCCCTAACTACGTGCTAGCTTCTCTCTGGGGCCTATGGATGCTGATCAATGGATTGAAGCATCTTTGACCTCGCAGTTAGGATTTGGAAACCCCTAAACTGAATAGCTTCTTCCAGTGCCAAAAACAATTATACTATAATCTCATATTGTCTCATTAATACATGACACACATCAAACCTTCTTTTCCCCAACCCATAATTTTACCAAAACAAGAGCTTAGAGGATGCACACACATCACCCCTTTTTTTCTTCGGATACTAAACAGTAGAATGAAATGACATATAGAAGCACATTCCTCTAGAACATAGGATTTAGAATTTCTTATCGGGAGATGCACATCCAACACAATAGTGACTCTCATAAGATTGAACAATCTTCACCCTTATAGTCAAATGAACACATGACATCGCAAGGCATCACCGAACATGAACATTGGGGATAAAATAAAGCACACGGAGAGGGACCTTGTACTGAGTCCCAAATAGCACATGATTCCAGCAAGTGTCCATAATAGCCACTCTTGGCCAGATCTTGCACACTGGTGGCCTAACATGAACTCTTTCTTCAATGAGACTGACAAAAGACCCAGATACCCTTTAAGAAATCATTCTATACTGACAACCCTGAACATTATTGACCTTAAAAAACCTAGGAAATATAAGAAACTAAGGTCTATTTCAACCCCCCACAACCACTCTCCCACTACAGGGGGATCCACATAATTGAAAAAGAAGAGGGGTAAACTCAATCTCCAAACCTCAAGAATAAAGTCTTTATGTTGATCAACTAGAGGATCATCCAACGGTGAATCACCATAGGCCAAACATGAATCATACATTAACACTTTATGGGGGCATAACCTAGCCTACAGGAAAACCCATGGACCCAACCAATCTGGTCATTTGGTCACAATAAAGCACAAACCTGAACCGAACACATGAGGGGAGCCACCACATTGGCCTCCCAAACTTTTCCTCAAAAGAGACCACTGACCAACACTTCATTCCAACTTATCAATGAAACAAAAATCCAAAACATCATTCAAACAATAGGGGTTATTGAACTCGAAACATCCCACAATAATAATCATGAAAACACATAATCTATACCTCCAAACCATACATTATCAAAACACAACACTTTCCTTCAAAAAAATTATTTAAAAAAATAGTGTTGGTCGGTTGGGCATTTACCGATGGTATCTCATGAGCCTCAAACATGCATGTTTACATGCCACACTGGGAACCCACCTAATATCCATCCATATTCCCAAATAAACCTATGCATGTGGTCACCCATGAGAATACCAAATTCCAAAAATCAAACCTTTCCTCTTCTTAAAATCAAACATTTAACCACAATTTTCCTTTCTCAAAAACACTAACCGTAATATCAAACCCCAATTTTTCATCTCACAAAACAATTTTGAAAAGAATGAATAATTCAATAAAAGCACATATTCAGGCCTTTCACAATTGTTTCAAAACATTTCAACCCATTTCAAAACACTTCTAATTTCATGAAAAACACCATTTCATAAATCTCCATTTAATTAAGAACTCAACTCTTCTCATTTCAAGATAGGGTTCTAAAAGTTATTAATTTTTTTTTCAATTCTACAGTAGTTACCAAACCCAAAATCCATCTTTAACTCCCACAAAAAAATTCAAGAATAATTAATTCAATCCAAAACACTTTTCCACGTTTAAAAAAAATTCCACTAGAAATATATTTTCAAAACCCCAATTAACATAGTTCATACTTTCAAAAGACGTGTAAACACATGATTTAACCTTTTGAAATAATTCTGAAATTTCATTTATAGAATATAAAAAAATAAAACCATTTTCACTTTACTAGAAAATATCATCACAAAAACTCACACTCATTAAAGTGAAGTAATTTTTTTTTCTTAAAAAAACCAAGTTTCCAAGATTCCAAAACAAAGAGACACAAGACAATGTGAGAGGAAACTAGTTTCGGTGGGTGAATTGGGAATATGGTTGGAAGACATATTCCAATCACCTCTCCATCACATAGAGTATTCTAGGGAAATATCCATGGCTCCACATGGCTTTTCCTAGCCTAGTGAGCTCACTGAGATTATTTTCCCAACTCTCTTTTCATTTACCATAGTCATCATTAAACCAAGAAAACCAAAAAAACTCAGATAAATCCATACTTCCCATGGTGACTTGAATCCCATCATGAGGTGTTATGGCTAGGCACATTACCCATGACTAAAATTTCATGTCACGAAAAACCTAACTCCAGACTATACTGACTCTTCCACAAATAACATGAACCAAGGAGCGAACCTCCTCTGATACCATTTCGTCACAAACTGAATATGGTGGCCTCAAAAACCAGTACCAAGCCCAGCCTGTGACATGACCTGAAGGGTCTTCCCTATCCCCACGGGCTAGAACAAGTTCCTGGGTATCATTTATTTTTGTTCGGGAACGATTAACCCAAATATGAAGGCATAAAACATTAAAAATAATCAATAAACTGAATCTGAAAAATGTAAACCAAACGATGTTTACACAAAAACCTGAACTGAATACATATGTTTAAATACACTTAAAGTGGTCTAAAAACAAATAATGACAACATAAAGACATCCCCATGGACTCCACATGACAAGGGGGTCATCATCCGCAAGCCTTCTCCGCAACCCCGCCCCAACGATGGGGACTAACACCCTGAACCGCCATCACCCTTAGCCTTCCCTTTACCTGAGTGAAGCATAAGCAGGTCTAATTACACCCAAGGGGTGTAAGTAGGGTGTGAGAATAATCCCAATAGGATACCACCAGATGATTCCAAATATCATGCAATACAATGTGATCAAAACAAGCAATTTTTATACACAACGTGAAACAGTGTTAAAATTCAATGAAATGTAACTTTTAAATGAAAACAGTTTTCAATACCAGAATTTCAGAATGTTATCACATTAAATATACATGTGAGATACTTTAATTTACTGCCAAAAACACCCCACAACAAGTTTAAATACCACAAATCCAATTAGCATCAAAATCGGGAACACCACTAAGCACTAGGTTGTCTTGGGCCCTATGTACCTCGTACTTCAATGTAGAGTAACCATAGAAAATCCATTCTCGTGCACGAGCCACTAGTAGGGAACATACCCATAACCTAGTGGTCCCCAATCATCGTCCACATAGTTTAGTTAGAGTTTTCGTTATCCAAATGCTAAGTGGAACAGGGACAAAACCCATCTGATCCACTAGCCGTACTAGTACAAATCCGCCCCACCTAGGCACCCGGGCGTCCCCTTTTGGGCTTAAACAATTTCAGCAAACAACACACATACTTTTGAATATAAAATACCACTACTAGTCACAAACAAATAGTACAGTAGCTACACATATTTTATACAATTTAAAGACACACTAAAATAATTTTATTTTCAATAAAACAACCTCCCAAAACATCACATTGTTTTGCACCCAAAGCTCTTTATGATATCCACTTTGCACACAATGTGAACACTTTTAAGTCATTAAAACAAAATTTCAGTTCAATACCCTTTAATGAAACCAATAATTCAGTTATGGGGAAGCCCAATGGGAACCAAGAATTTATATCTTTTAAAAACCACCATTTTCGCACAAACATGGCACTTAAAGCCCATTTGCTTCCCAAACACCATTTAAACAAACTTTCACAGAAACAAAAAAAATAATAAACATTCAAAACATTATTTTCAGTACTAATATAGTTTAACAAAATCAACTAAGTAATTATAGTTCATCCCAAAATGAACCAATAAAAGATTTGAATGAAAACCCCCCAATTTCACTGAAAATTGTAACTTAAAATGCAGTTGCATTATAAAAGCAACTAAAATCAATTTTTACAGAAACATTAAAGTAAAATAAACATTAATGTACCATGAAAACAACAAGCTAATTCACAAAAATTTCACACACAATGGAATCACCTACCAAAGTAACAAAAACCCATTAATCTCTATACGAAAATCAAATCGCACCCTCGCTGCACCAAGAGAGACATAGATCAAACCTAAAACCACAAAAATTGTCCAAGAAATCCCAATGTTAAACCCTAGGTACTAAAACCTAGTTTTTGGACAATATTAAGCTCAATGATAGCCAAAGAAACCCTAAGAAAAAAGAATTAAACCCAAAGTAGTTTGGAAGAGGAAAGAAAAGGGCTCATTTACTTGAAATATCTTGAAGTAATCACTCCAAAACACCAGTACATGAAATTTAAAAGAGCCAAAATTTAGGTTTCATTAAAAAAAGATATATTAAGTAAATTAGGAACTGTAATGGAGGAAAACTATTGAGAATTGAGAGTGTTTTGAAATAAAGACTTTACCTCTTCAAATCGGGGCGATTTGAGGAAGCCTATGAAGTTCGGCACCCAATCGTGATTAACCAGAGCTCCAATGAAGGGGGAGAGAGCTCAAACGGGCGGCTAGGATAATTGTACTTGGGTGAGACTTGGAATCACAGAATAATCCCAAATATTGAATATGTTATAACATAATCTAATTTTATTTTTAAAACAGAAATTGGGCTTTCGGGCAGGGCCAACCCCTTTGATAAAAACCCAAATAAACCCTGGTTATGGATTTATAAAAGCTCCAAATTACCTTGGTGGTGTTACTAGGTTAGGGCAGGTCAAGAAGGAATTTTAATGGATGAAAAATGTTAAAAAAATGAAAAAGTTATAAAAGATACAATATTTATTTCTTAATCTGGAATTGGGCTCATGGTTTGGCCTAATTCATGAATACTCATATATTCCTCCCTAAAACCTAGGGAACCCCAAAAACAAAGCAAGGATGTAAATTAAATGAAAAATATATTTAAAATATGTATTGTATGTGACAAACCAAATCTCTATATTCCCCAACAAGGAGAGACCTAAAGGAAAATATGCTCTCTCTCCTCGAACCCCATGGGTCTCTATCTCCTGTTAGAAAAAGAATTATGTCTGCTCTCTGGAGTCCTCATTCGATCCAGGATGTCCATTACCTTCTCAGTGGAAACATGTACAATCTATGGACCCATGAGTCCTAGCTCCACTAGGTCTATCTAGAATAGAGATGATCGGCATGGTCTGCCGTACAAGGCCTCGAACAGTTCTAGGACAATTGTGAAGTGATATATATTTTCGTATTCAAACTCCACAAGTGGCGTGTGGTCCTCCAAACAATGAAAAAAATCTTGGACACAAGCATGAAACTTTTTTTATGTGGTCTTTATGGTTATTATTGTGTGACCGTCCATTTGGGGATGAAAAGTTGTCCCCATGTATAGTTGATTACCGAACGCCTCTAATTATCCTTTCCACAACTGGGATATGAAGAATGAATCACCTTTTGAGACAATCATTAAAGGGACCAAGAGAATCTGCACTATCTCTTACATGTAGAGGTATACCAAGCCCACTACTAGTCCCAGCTCATAGATGCGTACGAAGTAATCCAACATGGTAATTTGGTCAACAATCACCTAGATAGAGTCATGGACTATAAATATATTTGGCAACCCCATCATGAAGTCCATAGAGATACCATCCCATTTACCCTTTTTTCCTCAAGTCATTAAGCCATGCCTACTAGGACATTATTCTCGGCCTTCACTTTCTAACAAGTGAGGCATCCTGATACGAACTAGGACACAACATTCTTCATTCGTGGCCAACAGTACTGATGTTAGAGGTCCTGGTATATCTTTTCCACTCCGGGATGTACTTCCAAAGGGGATGTATGGAACACCCTCAACACCGTACCCCGCAACACAACTGGTACTATGGTGCACCCTCTACAAATTATGATGTGATCCCCACCTATCAAAAATCCATCAGGACACTGTCCTAGAGATAACGGAGCACGTTGGGCCACACAGTCAACATCCACTAGCTCTGCCTCCCTAACATACTATAATAGTTTCAGGGTAAAATCCATCAATTGAATGTAAGCTACTCCATCATCATCCATGAAGTAAATCTGCATCGCAACTAGCTACTTTGTTGCCTCAATCAGCAGCTACAAATCAGTCCTCCTACTAAGCGCATATTATACCACTTTCCACTTCTATGGATTATAGACTATCTATAAGACATAGTACTAGAGGAACTATATCCCTCACAACTATATCAGGTTGAAGTAAATATAGGAGAAGATATTACAGAGACCCTTGTGGTTGGATTAAACTTTAAATTGTTCACCCATCAAGTTGTGTCGCTATATCTTCAAGGTAAAGACCACTACTGCTCATTCTATGTCATGGGTCATGTAGTTCTACTCATTTTTCTTCAACTCCCATGAGTTTTACGAGATCACCACTCACTCCTGCATAAAAAAAAACCTAGACTGTTCCTTGATGCGTTTCATAAAAACACTTACTCAATACCCTCTTTTGGAAGTCCCAAGATAGGGGCACTCGTTAGTCACTATCTCAGCTCATTGAAATTCTTCTAGAACCTCTCAATCCCCATAAAGGGTTTTCCCCACTTTTTAAAACATGAAATGGGTGCTGGTACTCAAGAAAAGTCAGGCATAGATCTCCAGTGGTATCTGACCATTCCCACAAAAATCCTCACCTCAGTAACACTTTTGTGTGGATCCCAAGAAAGCATTGTCTCTATCTTCTTCAGATCCACATAAACTTCATTCTCTGAGATGATGTGACTGTGAAAGTTGACCTCCCAAATCATAAACTGGCACATCAAGAGCTTTCCATTAATCTGGTTCTCTCAGAGTGTATCCTGGACTATCCATAGGTGCGTAATGTACTCACCCTCTAATGCTGAGTAAACAAAGATTTGATCAATGAATACAACCACGAATGATTGATGTATTTCTATAATATCTTGTTCTTGAGTTCCATGAGCACTTCTAATGATTTATTCATGCCGAAGGGAATCTCTATGACCTCATAGTGGTGGTACCAACATCTAAAAGCCATATTTGGTATTTCTTCATCCCGTACCTGAAGCTGATGATAGCTTGATATGAGGTAGATCATTGAAAACCAACTCACTCAATTTAGTCGATCAAAGATGTCATAAATCCTTGGTAATGTATACTTGTTATTCATGGTCACCTTGTTCAGACATCAGAAGTCCATCCATAACCTCAAGCTCCAACCACTCTTCTTTGAAAACAACTACGGGACTTCCCATAGAGAAATTCTGGGCCATAATAACCCGTTCTCTTTCAATTCATCTTGTTTTATCCTCAGAATGAAAAGCTCTGTGGGATCCGTCTGATATTCTGGTGTGGATATCAGTGTTGTTCTGGGGTACAGGATGATGAAAAATTATACCTCTCTACAAGGAGGTAGTCCAGAAACTTCATCAAGAAAAACTTCCTCGTGGACGTCCACCACGTCACGAAATTATGGATTCCTCTTATCCATTGTATCTAGGATGAGGATAGAAAACTAGTGAGTGATTAGTTTCAACCTCCACCGAGAAAGGCCTTTCTATGCTGATGGGGTTTCCTTCTCTTAGTGAAGGAAGACCGGGTACCATCCTCATGGACACACCGTACATTACGCCTAAATCAATCGATCAGATCATGGACTATAAATAACTAGTCCATACATAGGATGATGTCATAAGGCCTTGACGTTGCTACTACGATATCCTAACTAAAAATATCGCCTCCTAGAGTAAACTCACATTGCCGACAGCAATGCATAGTCGTCGAATCCCCTCCTGTAGGATCTGCTATCTGTAAGTATTGATCTAATGTCTCTAATGGAATCTCTAAGCTCCAAACGAGATTCATGGCATGGAATGAGTGACTAGAACCTGTGTCTATATGAACTATATCTAGGGTAGAGAATACACATATCATACATGGAATCCACTCCGGAGCACCGTGGTCATAATCCTCCACTTTCTGAAGCTAGAATTTCCCTTGTCCTTCTACTCCCTGAGGTCGGGGTGGACCACCAGGAGGTGGTGGTAGTTGTACCTCAAACTGTCTCCTACCACCTACTACGTGGCCTGCTACCCTTCCATGTCTTACACCCTACAAACGTCCTCACATGAGCCTCTACCTCAGTCTTCGAAGTCCCTCAAAAATCTTTTGATCATATGTACGATGGGTTGGGAATTCATGAGCCATGTGTCCATGCCCGTTGAATGAGTAGCACACCCTTCTCTACTGATGTCTTCTGCTTTCCTAGTGGAATTTCACCACCGATCCTAAGTCATAGGGTCGTCCACTAGATGATATTTCCCACTTGGATCGATGTTCCATCTATCAACTACCTACCACTGATGGCTCAGCTACCTGTCACACAGTGGTGGCACCCACTTTTAGTACCAACTCTATCAGGAAGCTCTCTACTAGTAGAGCTCACTCCAGCACTCCAGACTATGTGGGGATGTTGAGAGACACCATAGATTCCCTGATCTCCCACATGAGTTCCTGCAAAATTCCTTAAGCCCTAAATAAATGGTCTCAAACATTGTATTTAGACTAATAATAATGCTCAGTGAACCATAATGAGTACTCAGATACAGTCATGCTACCCTTCTAAAGGTGAAGCACCTCCTAACTGTGCACTAAGAACAATGTTGCGAGGAAGAACTCCTCCTAGAAATGTCTCCCAATGACAGTCCAGCTGTGGGTCGCCTCATCATGGGTCTGATTTGTCAGACTCCACCATCTTAGTGTTGAGCCATGAAAAGGCTCACAGCTAAGATCAACATCTGGTCAAGTAGGGTCCTCACTATGTGGAGTAATGTGTCACTTCCTCTATCCAATCTTCTGTGACATGAAGATCCTTGTCTCCCCCGAACCTGGGAGGTATCTGTCTCTAAAATCATGCAAGGCACTAAGTCTATTAACATCCTCAATCAGTACTACCTGTATTAGATGATTACCAATGAGTGGTGGTAGCACCAGTGGACCACCCAGTAAGGCTATCTCGAGTACCGGTCGTTGAATAGATGCCTCTTTACTATGCAGACTATCCCCCAGACCACATATCAGAATCATGGCAAGTCTTCCATGTGAAGGAATCCTGAAATAGTTCATGATGGGCCACGGTATATAGATTACAAATGGTGTGCTGACTATTATAAAAAATAACATAAGGAGAATCTTTTGAAACTAGTGTTTTTATGCATTGAGCCAAAAATAAGAATCTGAGGTCATGCGGTGTGTATACATTGGCCACCACACCAAAAATGGACTCACTGAATCTGAAAGTAGGCCATGAAAAATTTAACATTGTTGATCCAAAAAATAGACTCTCGAACTTTAAGGTAGATCCCAACACCACTGATACCCCTTTTTCAGGACCTTCCCCCCAGGGCCTGGTTCGTGACTTACCCCAACCATGTCTCTCGAAGGCCATGGGTTGGCGTCTAGCGCTGATTGTGTCAACCTGCTTGTGGATGAAATTTTCCTAAGTATATTTACACATAAAAACGCCTAAATGGATCCCACAAACTGAAAGGGGAAAACAATTATACCGAAACAAGTGCTGAGTACAAGTAAAACTGAAAACAAGTGGGTCAGAATAAAATCCCTACAAAAATAACTGAAAACAAAAATGTACAAAAGGACTCGGATAATAATCTACTAAACCCCCCCTGATGGTAGGAGTATTGGAGATAATGGAATTCGAATAGTATGTCAAGTTCGCCTGATCATACTGGGCCCCACAGGATCCTAGGTCACCATGTCCTGCATAGAAACGTCGATTGTCTGCACAAGACACAGCATGTGAGGGCCAAGACCGTACAGGGGTGAGAAACATAGTACTCAATATGGGAACCCCGTACACTAAGGAGAAATGCAACACAGTAACCCGAAAGTGAAGACAAAAATTAGGGATAGATCACACTAGGTACAATCTAGAATATAGGAAGAAGGTTCATCAGCTATAGTGATGAACGTTACATACTGTTGAGGTACTCATCCACGATGAATCGTTGCATGTCTGTCATTTCACTAAGTATCCACACAGGTGTTTCCCATCTAGTAGGCCACTAATGATCGAGACAAATGTTGCTCATCTACTGGCCCACTAATGATCCACATGGCTTCTACTCATCTATCGGGCCACTAAGGATTCACACAGAACCTACTTGTCTGCCAGGCCACTAAAGATACAGAAGACATCTACTCGAGCCATCAACCGAGCCGCAACCTCCACGATTTCCCACATATAATAACCTAAACTATTTTTTCATCGTATTGGTTCCAACATGATAGATGGCGCATCAATTGGATGCCTGGTTATCATGTTATTAGAATTTTAGTAATCATGAGCCAGTTGCATTTGAGCCCGGTCCGACCCGGTCAGACAAACCCAACCAACACAACTCGGGTGTCCCACATACCCCAGTTTAATTCGACTAGCCAGACATGACCTATTTTAGGTCAGAGTAGTTATGGTCCATCCTGGAAAGTGGCCCTAGCCTAACAGGCCTAAAAGGGCCCAGCCCAGTTTGGCCAGGGCTCTAGCCCGCTGGGTCGACCGGCGACCCGGTCTCATCCAAAATGGCTCGAAGGGTGCGTGTATGGTATGTCGGTGTGGGTATGGAATGATTGGTGTGGGTCCATCCTGGCCCACTGTCTGGGGGTGCCTCCCTCTATTAGTAGCCCGACCCTATGGAAGCAGTCAAGTGTTGTGTGTCTGGAAGGGATGCGGCCAGTTTCCACATCTTCCACCCTACCTGCCTCACAGTTCATCCACGAGGCATCCATTATGTCATGGTCGAGTGGCCAAGGCTACTAGCTTTATCAGGAATCTTGGACATGGCCACCCCTCCACGTCACCTGCGGACTCATTCCACCAGTTTGACCCATCATCCTAGCGCTAGGATGGCGCCGCAGGTCTCCAGAGTCTCGGCCAATGTCGGACGCAACTTCGTCCACCTGGGTGCGCTACCAGGGCAGGCCACTCCACCCGATAGCTGGCATGGTCGTGGCCTAATTTGTCGTTGCCACCAGTGCATGGATTGAAACACAATCAGACCACCAAATGTTCTTCTGTGGTTGGTTCTTTGTGCCTCCTGCGCCTACGTCCTCTGGGGAATGTCCTCTTCACTACGAATGTCTTAAACCCACCTTGCCATCGATTCAGATTCATAGAAACAAAAAACCCACATGGTGAAGTGCTCAGGCCTTGTTCGTGCTTGCCCACATCCTCCATTTTAGGATTTCAGAACAAGGGGAATGTTCATGGAAGTTATTCAAACATATAAAGTAATAACATAATCTCATATAGAGAAAACCAAAAGAAACATCACCCACCCACAAGAACACATTGTATACATATCAACCTATTTGTTAATTGATCTACATTCATTGTTTAGAATAAGAACAGGGATAAACATCAAAATAAAACAAACCCCAAAATCATTAATGTTCGTTGACGCAATGTTTCTTCCATGAGGGTCTAAGAGGTCGATGATGTTCGTCATTCTTTGAAGTACATAAAATTAGATGATTTACCATAGGAATTCATCATTCTTCATTGGGGAGGAATTCCATTAAATTTTTCTAAAGTAATCCTCACAGTTTTAATCCTCGTTACACCAACATGTCAAAATATTAAAAAGAAAACACATCACATCATTTCTGTTACGTTGCGACATTGCATCGTTACATTGTTACATTTGTGAATCAATGTCGATGTTACACGAAATTAAATAATTATTACAAATCATGTTAATGATCCATTAATGAGATCCATTAATGCATCTTGTCACTTCCTCATCGTTGCACTATAGCATCGCCTTGTGGTCTCTCGTTGGTGAAAAAATAAAATAATATAATTTTTTATGTTATTTTATAATTTTTCTTGAAAATTATGATAATTATCCTTTCTAGTCGCCCCTTTCTAGCTGAATTTTATTCTTTTCTAGGTGAATACTGGTGTTATGGGTCCAATGGTGCCCCCATATTTTCGATCCGAGCTTCAGTTAAAAATTTAGAAAAATCCACACTCGTGATTACAGTACGTGCCTTACAAAATTTCATGATTCCATTTTGGACTCACCGGGCCTCTGAAAAACGTTTCCTAGGAGCATGTAGTCTAGAAATAATTCCATATAATTTGAAAAAAATACAAAGAAATTTTTATAGATTAGAATATTTATATGTTTCTATGCACCAGTCATAGCCCAAGTACAAATATCATTATCTTTCATATGTGGGACATCCATACATGTGATACATGAATTGATACGGTTTACATTCCTTCCACTAGGTTCCAATTATATAGAATGGAACACATTATATTAGGTTATGAATAATAATATATAGTCTTATCTTGAGAAATACTTAAAAAAAAATTAATTCCTATGCATAACTAATCTCACAATCATAAATATCATTTATTTGATATAAAGTTTACTTTTAAATCCTTTATAATGGATTCTAATGAAAATGGTAATTATCCTTAGAATTTCTCATAGGATTGTTTAATTAGGTGCAATGGAAGGATCGTTGTCATGTTCCAGGTTACCCGGGGTAAAGCCTAAAACACCGGGTCAGAGTTGATACTCTTAGGTACATCTATGACAAAACCATAACCACTTGGATTATCCATAAATGGATTTATTTTCTATGAATATCCAAAAAATCTCCTCCTTACCAAAATTCTAGGAAATCTTGTATACATATCCTCAATGTATATCATATTGTTTTGTTAACTAATCTACATTTTCTAAATCTAGTTTCCATGTTTTCCTCTAAATATCCTTTGATTCCAACTATATGACCCTGACTCTAATTCCCAAAGCTGATGCCTTATTTTATTACATTGGAATGGTTATAAGAAATCTTAATCCTGATGTACCAGGTAGTTTAGTAGTTTTGGAAAACTAGATACATACACATGTTCAACAAACAACTTTATTGGAAATAAAATAATTAAATTCCTCAAAAAAAATCCTTAACACCTAGGTTATCCCTACAAGTCATTCATAATATAATCTTCTCTTCCTAGAAAAATATAATAGAAGAAAATGGGTGAGCTCAGATGCCCAGTAAGGTTAGTAAGTATAGCATAATATTTCATCAACATAAACCGTAGGCCTGGTGAATAACACATGAATTAAAAAATTAACATTAACATAATATAGATAGAATATGGGCTCAATAAATAATTCCATAATAAAATATAATAATGGGTATTCTACAAATCGAATAACCCCACGAACTATCAACTACTAGCTTCATAATGAGGGAATACATAATTACATCTAAACCATATCATAAATGTAAATACCCATGCTTCATGTAAGTGGTAATTATATTAATTTTGAGTAATACATAATACATTTAAAAAACAAATTCCCAATGACCATATTAGTTTAGTGTCCATAGAAACTGGGAACATATTATGATATCTTGGTTAATTTTCATAAAAATATCCCATAAATACCTTCCTATTTATTTTTCCTATATAAAACCTTTATTTGTATCTTAGGGAAAATGAAACATATAAATAGGGTGAGCTCAAAAGAACAGTTATGGTAGAAATGGATAATATCAAAGACAACATAAACATAAAAATGTAAAAACGTGAGAATATATTTTGAAAATCATACAATCTATAAAAAAAATATCAATATATTTAGTCAAAAAGTAAATCCTATCATATCATAGGGAATAAATCATAAAATAACAAGATCCATGATAAAATAATATTGACATAAAACATGGAATTTTGGAAAAGACAGAAGCATAGAAAATCATTTCCATTTTTTCAAGGCACCATCATAGAAGACAAATTAAATTACTAAATTATGTTCACTCTTCATTATAGTCGTGTGTTACTGAACCACATGTAATTTACATTCTACACCTATATTACTAAACTATATTTAATTTATATTTTAGCCATGTATTACGGAACCGGATGTACATGTTATTCCATCCTTGGATTATCGAATTAGATTGGCTTAATGTTCCAGTCATGTATTACAGAAACAGATGTACTTTCCATTCCAATCATGTTTATATCATGAGATATAAATCATTACCCAATGAATTGGAAGAAGATATATTCCCCACCAATCACATAATGAAAACCATACATATGGATGCCACAAAAACATAATTCATTCATCATAGCATAACTTGAGGAATAAAATGGGTTTCTTAAACATCATTCCATCATAATCCATATAAAATAAAGTGATTTCATAAATAAAATTACAGCATAAACATAATAAGACCTAGTTAATACTAGAGATATAAATGTAACCCTATTCAATAATTTTGATTAAACACTTGATAATAATTTTTGAGGGAAATATCCTTTTTCTTAAAAACTATTTTCTTTTATCAAAATTCCATGAAATTTTAAAATAAAATATTTTTTTAAAAAATAAACTTGAAATTATGTATAGGAATCATTCTGCATTTTTTTTATGATGACATAAAAATCCAATACTGTAGTATAAGTAAAAATTCATTATCCTCTTACGTTTTCCAGAAAATTCAAAATTACCTCTTGTCGAATAATAACAAAAGATTCATTTCATACTGTTTAATAAAATTTCACCAAAGTGTAAAATTGACAATATAATGATTTATAATAATAGAAAATAATATTACATATATATGAAATAAGTACATGGATGATAAATATACCCCAGTAAATACTTACGTATATATAATATTGGATAATAATGAGATTGATAAAATATATATTACCTTTGGTCCGACTTTCTTTATACACATATGAAGCTTGTGTATAATGGTTTAAATAATGTCATTAATTTATTCCAGAACCATATTTGTATTTATGATATCATTTGTGATCAAATTAACACTGATTTAGTAATATTTCATTACTACTCTTCTTTTGGGGTTAACTGCTTTATTTTATCTTGCAGGTTTCGTCATATAAGTCCCAATAAATGTAAATAGATTATAGTTCCATAAATTAATGAATTATATTAAGGTAATATATATCCTATTTATTAATAATAAAAACTAAAATAATCATTCATGAATGGTGTACAATGATATGAATCGCATCGCGTCATGGAGATGGTAGATCATACGTACACATGAGTGATGGTATCATTTCATTAATTTTAAAAATAATGGAATTTGATGGAATATTTATAGTTAAAGAATCAATATAATTTTATAATAATAATATATATTTATAATTTACATCATTATAACCATCCATGTAAAGTGGTGGTGAAAAACATATTACACCACAGCGTGGAGACAGTAAGTTGTACGTACGCACATTTAGAGATTCTATTTCGTATGGGGTGGATTGAAGGCGTAATATGGTTGTTCTATAATCATAATAACATGTAATTATAAAATTTATACTGTAGCCATTAATTTAATATGGGATAAAATAATTAATATGAAGTATGAGAAGAAATAATTTGAAGGAACAAGTATAGAAGATTTCCTCTTCTTCGACGAGCTCCCTCTAGCTCTCCTATTAAAGGTAAAAAAAATGGTCTTTTGAGAAAAATAGAACCAATAGAATGTGGATAAGGATTTTTAGAAGTTAAATTGGTAGGATATGGTCTATATTTAAGTATAAATGTGAATGTATATTGTTATAGAGGATTTACCCATTTATAATTGACGTGAGGGCACATTTTTAATGTTCGAAAATATTAATTTATAAAAAAATAAAATTACAGCAAAAAACATACAAAATTTTGTATTTTAAATGATTTGGGGATATAATGTTGTAACATCATCAATGAAAACGAATTTTAAACAAGTTTTTATATAAATTTAAACCATGTCATTTTAATTTTACACATAGTTATTTTATTTCATTTTACCTTGGGTAACAATTATTTCAATTTAAAAAAGGTGAAATGTTAACTTAATTGACGTAAATTATGTCATAAATAAATAATTTATATCATTATATACCATATAAAAATGATAATATATTTTTTAAAATGTTTTATTATTTTTAAATAATTTAATAAAACATTTTTTGACAAAACTATAATATTGTTAATTTAGACACTATTAAATTCCTGGATTTTTAAAAATATCAAGATAAGATATTATCCTCCAACTAAATATATAATTATATTCATATAGGGACTAAGTAATATTTAAAATTAAAATTAAATATTTATTAGTTAACATTATATTTATTTTAATATTTTTAATAAAAATAATTTGATTTTTCTATTAATAAAATAATTATTACATTGGTATTGTGTAATTATTTTATATTCTTAATTTTGGGGAAAATATTTTAAAAAATAAATTTTTGAAAATAAATATAATATCTTTCATTATAGTAACTTTAGTAAAATATATTGATTTGTAAATCAGTTATTAAAAAATTTTATACTTATTAAAATGTGAATGTGATAAGTTTAACATAACATTGTATAAAATAATATAAGCATCATAATATCTTATACAGGGCTCCAAATGGTGAATAACTCTACCCTTGGACGATTATGATATATATATATAATATAAAAATTTGATTTTTTTTGTTTTTGTGTCTTTTAATGGTTATTATAATTCTAATAACAATCGGTTTATTGATTTTTCATCAATTAAAAATTTTCACCATCATAAATATATAAAATATTAAGGTAATAATATCTTTCCCAAAAGAATAAATATAATTTAACATCATAAAATAATTTACTTCCAAATTAGTTTTTATAGATGATTTTTTTCCGAATAGCCATAATTTAATAATTATACATTATTTAAAACATTAAAGTGACATCTTTAAAATTTCGTTAAATAAATTATTATAAATATCATAATATCTAATAAATGGCCCGAAAACGTAAATTTTAAATTTAAATTAGGTAAATATGTTTATTATGTCAAATTTTACCATTTAGATTCGTTAATACCACCCAATTTTTCATATGCGGACACATAAGAGGTATTATTGACAATGAAAATGATACTTTATGTCTTTCATTGATTAAAATATAATTTAAGCCATATTGATGAAAAGGTGTCCATTAAATTACATAATATTGATCCTTAGGGGTTATGAGTCTAATTATATTCATTAAATAAAATTTCTTCATTTTCTTTGGTCATTTTATAGTCATTATAATTTTATTTTTAACCAAAATTACATAATTTCCCCTTTACCATGGTAACAAAATTTACCGTGGATACTATTCATAGTAGCAAAAAATAAAAGGTACATACATAAACAATTTAGACCTCCTAAATAAAAATTTTACATACATTATTCAAATTTTAATAAACAATTGTTTGAGAATTAATTTTAAATCAAAACTACTAAAATTTCATGAAAAATTGTTTTTTAGAAAATTTCCCTTTTAAAAAGGTTGATGTTTTTATAATAAATTCTTGTAAATAACACATTTGAAAAACCAAAATTATATCAAAATCAAGTAATTAAAATTTAAAACTAATCCATTACATAATTTGATCTTGTAAATACCTTAATTGAATATATAGTTTATAAAAAAATATGTTTTCCACTATTTATCCGAATAACAATATTAAAACATTCCGAAAACATTCCAAAAATTCAACAAAAATATTTTTTCATTACATACAGAGAAAAAAGATGTTCATTTTCAATAATAGTTTATAAAAACATGTCCAAACTATAGGTAAAATGGGTTCTCCATCAAAATATGGAAAAACATCATTTTTTGAAATATACTACTTTTATTCAAAAAATAATAATTTTTTTTATGTTGTATAAAAAATATATAATATGAATATATAAAATATTATTAAATATATTAAAAATATATTTCATTAAAAAATCCATCAGGACTGATATTATTATTTTAAAAACACACTAATTTTCATTTAAAAAAAATTTTAGAAGAAAGTTAATATTATTCATACCCGCCATTATAATGACTATGTTATAAGATTAAATAATAATACATAGATGTTCACATATAGTCATTATTTTTTAAAATGAATTATATCATAAGAAAATTAAATTTTGTGAAACAAAAACCATTCATATCATTTCATAGACTGCAAGCTATTTCATAGTTGTGTATTTCACAAGATTATCATGGTGTAACGTAAAACACAAGACATTAATGAAATTTTTAAAAAAAAATATACCTCATAAAAAGACCGGGGTTTTAAACTATACCCCCTTAAAAATAATTTCTCCCTTAAAATTAGTCAGCATTATAAAAGGTTTACTACTTGAATGTTTCTTTCTTAAAAAACCGACATTGTAAAAAGGAATATTAAAACATAGTTTAATGAAAGGAATGTTAGAAACATAAAGTTTACCCAATGTTACTCCTCAGTAGGTTCTCACATATAATAACATTGGTGGAAAGTAAAAAACATGGATATGGATGAAAAATCTAACCATCGTGTTCTAAAAGACACTGATAGTGAACAAGGTTAGGATAAATTTTACAATTAAAATCCCAAAAAACTACGATGATTTAAGGGGACATTTGATTCATCATAAATAAAGGTTGTAGGGTAAATTTTTTGTTTTTAAGATTCTTTACTTATAGTTGAATAATTAGACTAAATAATTACTTCATTAGGTATAATCTCATCCTTTCATAGCTCCATGATCAATATCCACTTCATCTAGTATTCTATGAAATTAAGTTAACGTCATCGTTACTGAAGAGTAAGTGGATCAGGATATCCATAAATATAATGATAGTTCATTCTACCAATCTCTATCACAAAAATGGTTAGAAAAAGATATCAAATATTAATAAGTCCTACTATATTAAGGTAATACTTTAATCTTACAAACATTATTTCGTGTTTAACATATACTTTACCTAAATGGATAACCTTACAATCCTTCTAAATTCTAAAAATAAAAAACATTAGAAATATCTAAATTAAATCAGCTTAACATTTATCTCCCATATATCATAAGGTATCTTTTATTATTTACATTCTAAACTGGTGAATACATACATCATGTGTTCACTTGATAATAACCTCAAGTACCATATGTCTATATTAAAAACATGCATGTTTCATTTTTTATTCCAAAAGGCTGTAAAAATCATCCATTATACAATAATCCACATTTCAAAAAATCCTTATTAGGTTCTATGGAAATAATTACCACCCAATTTACTTAATCATCACCAACATTTCGTTATATCCTCATCATGCTCATATTAAGTGTTATACATTAATTAATCATTTATTTTCTTTTTATTACCCCAATCACATTTCATGGATTCTAGTACCATTTCTTATATACTTTTAAATTCACAAGGAAAAATAATAGTGAAACAATCCATAATGATTTATTTACTCTATAATGCCATAAAAATACTTATGTGACATTATTCTTGATAAATATCCAATCATTCCACTATGTTCTCAAACCATTTACCAGGCTTCATGAATTTATTCCTTAACACTTTTTCCATATTATATGTTGTTTATAGTCTCTTTATCATAAAAAATATAAATACTACTCATACGATAATTTTTATTATCTTCACAAGATTTTACACTAAGTAAAAAATATTCCTAATGCACATAAATTCAAAATTTAAAACATTTAACCACCATTTATGCCTTATCAATACCATTATAATTATCCATTATGTTAACTAAACCTTTTACTTTGAAATTATTTGAATTTTCCCTTATTTTCCATACCTAAAGAATATTCCACTTCCTTTGAAACATTCTCATGATAATTTTCCCACATTATTTTGCATTAAGAAAATTGAACTTTCATTCCTCTTTGGTCACCATGAAACGCCATATTTCTATTCTTAGGTGGGTTGGTAATCTCACCAAATCTGAAGTTATTGATCATATTATTAGATTGACTATTAGGCATAATAGTAGGGTTTATCCTTCCAACTCCCATTTCATTTGTTTACTCATATGGAATATCATTCCAATGTCCATTATTTTTTCAACTACCACAAAAAATTTATTTTTATGTTGAAATACCACTTTTTGGTTAGTTGGAACCAGAACCCAAGATCCAAATCATCACCACACATACCAGACACCACATACCCAACATGAAAACCCATGGCATACAACATTAAAAAATAAAAAACCAAATTCAAGTTAAAAAACTAACCAACACATCACCAGCGAAACATCGCCTCGAGCCGCGACAATCGGTAAAGATGAACAGAGCATATCAATCATCCAATTTCAAGCATCCTCTTAGAGAACACTCTAAAATTTCCATCACCATCATCCCCAAACATCCAACACGAGAAACCACCCATGATGGAACCACCCAAATCCTCTATCACCAACAAGAATTGAACTCCCCTACCTCAGCAAATCACGCGTCCTGCAGATAACCAGTGATATTTTCAAAGAACCGGTATCGAGGTAGGACATGTCCAGATCACATTTCCATTTTCATAGCCATGCAAGTTCCTCTACACCATCAATGATATTGTCTTCTTCTTCAACGATTCCAAACATTACTGTTTTCACATCGACCAAAAAAACAAAAACCTCTCTATCACCGCCGACTGCACCACCTGTATCCTCCCTCCACATCACACAAACCTACCAAACAAACAAATAGAGACTATTTCACCTGACCAACCTATAATGGATCAAAGGAACAAGAGGAAAAAGAGGATTATGAAAGTAAAGGCCCTCCATAGTAATCTATGACTGAGCAGGCACCATCACTACACCATAAAAACTCAACACCGATCCATAAAACCTCAAAGGTGAACCATCACCAGAAAAACACAGGACAATGTCAAAACACCCCAACAGAACTAGATTCATAACCCCAAACCACCATGGATCCATGGAGAAGAAATCATGACTCAAAACCTAATAGGAAAACCTAAAGGGGGAAATTGAAAGGGGGAACTGGGGATGAATCCCTAAAGAAAAGTAAACACGTCAGGGGGATGAAATTCTAGGAAGCAGAATAAGGACGATACAATAAAGGGGATGAAAACCTAGGATCAAATGGAATATAATGATAGAGATCTGGGGATCATATAGTGGAAACAAGGGGTGAAACCACAAAATACAGAATCCTGTAATGAACCCAATCCCATGCCACAGTCCAAAATCCGTCTAAGAAATGAAACAACTAACCAAATGGAGCTGAGTGTAATGGGATAGACTATCAAAGTAGGGAAGTGAGAGTATAATGTGAAACAACTCCATAATAAAGAAATAACAAATCCCAGAAAGGGAGAATGACTGAGAAGGAGAAAATGATGAGTGGAAATCTGATGAGAAAGGTGGAGGAAGTCCCATTGCCAATGGGGAGAACATGAAACCCTTGAAAGAGAGGGTAGAGCCAAGAGCAGGAGATGATAGAAAACTATAGGTCCATGGGGTGCCCTTCCAAAACAAAATTCATTATTTTCTCCATTAACATGAATCCTATAATTTCCATTTATTTTCTAAAACCCCAAAAAAATTCTATAAAAATATTAATACTAGAAAAAAAATATAATCAAGGGAATGTACATTAAATACATAATATCATAGGTTTAATCCTTTTTTATTCATGATAGTTAACATAATTCTATGATTGTAACCTATAATTTAACTTATCATTAATACATCCCTAGACATACCTTATAAATTTATCTCAGGAAATCACAAATGTTTTTTCATCCTAGTTTCCAAAAGATTACTAAATCATCCATCTAATAAAAACATTAATGACCTAAGCCTAGTATAAATGAAAGTTTAATTTATATTTTGAAATACATAATACATGACATAAATAGATGCCCAATGACCACAATATTTTAGTGTCATTGGAAACTGGGAACACATTTTTTTGACTTGGTGAAATATATTCAAAATCTCCCTCAATGATCTTCTCCTCTAGTTTTCCTACATAAAACCTTTATTTATATCCTGGGGAAAATAAAGCAAATGAAAAGGGTGATTTAAAATGCCCAATAGGGGTAAACATGGAGAATATAAAATGAAACATAAACATAAGAATGTTAAAATTGGAAGAGATATTTTGAAAATCATAAAGTATATAACAAATATTAAAATCATGATTCATGAAATAAATATTTGTAGATAATAAGGAATAAAAAATAATGGAACATGATCCATGAGACAATATCATTGGTATAAAACATAAAATTTTGGAAAACACATAAGCATAGAAAATCATTTCCATATTGGCCAAGGCTCATTGCTAAGACCATCAACATGGAGAATGTCCATCAATAAACTAAGTTCACTCCTAGTTCCAACCATGTATTACTGAACCATATGTATTTTACATTCTATCCCTATATACAGAAATGAATTTACGTTCTGTTCCAACCCCATATTACTGAACCAGATGTACATTCCATTTCATCCCTTTATTACTAAACCAGATTTACTTTCTCATCCAACCCTCTATTATAAAATAGGTGTAATTTTCCTTCCAGTCATGTCAATCTCATGAGATATAAATCATTACCCAATGAATTGTATGGAGATATAGGTGACACCATCATATTTTGAAAACCATTCATATGTGGTCCACAAAAACACAAGTCATTCATCATATCATAACCCAAGGAATAAAATAGGTTTCATAAAAATTATTGCATCATAATATATATGAAACCAATGGATTTCATAAATACCATTCCATTATAAATACAATAAAACCATTGAAATAATATGGATAGAAACAAAACCCTACATAAAAAATCTTCTTAGATGGAAAATGACTTTGATAAAACACTTGATATTAATTCTTGAGGAAAATATCCTTTTATCTTAAAAAAAAATTCTTCTCTCAAAATACAACCCAATTCTAAAATTAAATATTTTATCTAAAAATAAAAATGATATTTTTTAAAAGATTCTTCATGGAAATAATTCGTTATGAAGACATAAAAATACAATCACACTGTATAAGTTAAAAAACATTCTATATGAACATTTTTTAGAAAATTCAAAAAGTACCTCAAATCGAATAACGAAAAAAGATTCTTTTCATACCTCTTAATAAAAATACACCAATGGGTAAAATTGACTATAAAAGTTTTTTGAATATTATAATATAATATTATATATTTCGGAAAAAAAGACATTTATGATAAATATAATCCTGTAAATACTTACATATAAATAATCTTGGATAATAAATGGATTGCAAAATTATCCCATACCTTTAGCCTAAATTCCTTTGTACGTATTCAAAAATCCTATATAATGGTAAAGATAATGTAACTAAATTATTCTAGAATCATATTTATATTTAGGAAAACATATGTGGTAATATTAACACTCATTTAATAAAATTTCAATATTACTCTTCCTTTGGTGTTAACTGCTTTATTTTATCTTGTATGTCTTGTCATATAAGTCACAATTATATTAAATAGAATATAGATACATCATTTATAAAATTATATTAATGTAATATATATCATATTTATTAATTATATAAATTTATATAATCATTCATGACTTGTGTACATGGATATGAATCGCATCACGTTTTGAAGATGAAACGTTATACACACGCGCGAGCGATGACATCATTTTCTTAATAGTAATGAGTAAGGAATGAGATTGTATATTTTTAGTTATAGAATAAATATAATATAATATTAATCATATATTATTATCATTTATATCATTTTACTCATCCATTTAATGTGGTGGGAAAAAATACATAACACCATAGCGTGGAGATTGTAAGTTGTACGTACGCATTCGTGGTGATTTCGTTTTTCAAAGGATGGATAGAAGGTTGAATATTGTTTCTAAATAATCTTAATTAAAACTAATTATAAAACTTATTCTGTATTCATTAATTTATGATGAAAAAATCTCAGGTTTATGAAGTATAATAAGAAAGAATTTGAAAGAATTAGCAGATAAGATTACATCTTTTTTGGTGTGCTCCCTCTTGTTATCCTCTAAAAGGCACTATAGTTGGTCTTTTGAAAAGACCATAATCTCTATAAGGTGAATAAATAATTTTATAACAGAAATGGACAGGGGGTGGCTGATCTTGAAGCCCCAGATAGAATTTATATTATGAGGTAGGTTGTTCCCTTTTATAATTGAGATGAGGGGAACATTTATAATCTCAAACAATAATAATTTATAATAAATTAAAACCACATACTAAAACCTAAAAAATTTCATATTTGTGAAATTTATATTATATAAGGTTGTAATATCTTCAAAAAACAAAATTTAGGCTAGTTGTTATGTTAATTTTATCCTTATAATTTTAATTTAACACCAAGTTATTCTATTTGATTTTAATTAGCTTAAGAATTATTTCAATATTAAAAAGGGGAAATATTTAGTTATTTGAATTAAATAAAATCATAAATAATTAAATAAGATCATTTTATACCATATAATAATTATTATATATTTTTAAAATTGTATTATTATTTTTAAATAATTTAATAAAACATTGTCTTGACTAAACAACAATATTGTAAAATTTTACACTATTCAAGTCATGTATATTAAAAAATATAAATATAATATGATACCCTTCAAAAAAATTTATATTTTATTCTTAGTGGGTCTAGTTCAATTATAAAATTAATGAAACATATTAATTACATCAAATTATATATATTTTATTATTTTTAATAACATTTATTTGATATTTCCATGAATAATATAATTACTACATCAGTGTTGTGTAATTATTTTCAATATTAATATTGTGAGTAAAAATTAATAGTAAAATTATTTATGAATATAAATTATTTATATTTAAATATAAATATTTTATTTGAATAAATCTTCTGTAAAATCAATCATTTAAAATGTTAATCTTATTAAAATATGAATGTGGTATGTTTAGCATCGGTTTAAATAAAATAATATAAGTGTTATAATCCAGTATATAAAGATTGAAATTGCCAAAAACATGACCCCTGGGATGATTATGGTAGAGATATACAAAATTAATAACATTTTTTCATGTTTTTGTTCCTTTTAATGGTTATTATGATTTTAATAAAAATTGGCTTGTTGATTTTTCATTAGTTATATAATTTCTCCATCATCAATATACAAACCATTAAGGTAATTATTTATTTTATAAAAACATTAAAATTAATTAACATTATAAAGAAAACAAATTAGAAAAAAAATTAGTATTTATTTTTGAAGTAATATTCTATATGTCCTTATTTTGAAAATGATATATTATTTAAAACATGAATGTGACATCTTAATTTTTTCATTAAATAAAAAATTATAAATTCCATAATCTCCCAAAAATGACCCAAAAACATGTTATATAAAGTTATATTTGGTAAATATGTTTATTAATTTAAAAATATATTCCTTTAAAATCATTGATACCACTTATTATTCCATTTGGGGACACATTATAGATATAAAAGACAATGAAAATTTAACTTAGTTTCTTTCTTTGATTTAAATATTATTTCAGTCATTTTCATGGACAAGTGTCCATTAAATGACTTAATTTTGATCCTTATGTGTTAAGAGTATAGTTAAATTCATCCAATAAAATTTTTCATTTGTTTTGGTCATTGGATAGTCATTGTATTATTATTTTTAACCTAAATTACCAAAATTACTATTTACTGCGGTAACAAAATTTATCCAAGTTACTATTCATATCGGATTAAAAATAAAAGGAAAATAATAACCAAATTTATATATCTTTAATTCAAATTTTACACCCATATTTCCAAATTCAATACAAAGAAGTTTCACAATAAAATTTTAAAAAATATAGATAAAATGTCGTGAAAACCGATTTTCAGAAAATTTCCCTTTTAAAATGGAAAAAGTTTTTATAAAAAAATTCTATATAGAATTAATTTAAATAAATATTTGGATCAAAATTAGCTAATAAAAATATAAATTTAAACTAGAAAATAAGTTGACCTTGTAAATACACTAACATAAAATACAATTTTTAATAAAAATATGCATTTCACAATTTATCAAAAAAAACAAAGCAGAAAAATACCAAAAATTAAACTAATGTAAATTTTTATTGTTAAATTTAAAAATAAAAACTTTAGTTTATAAAATAGAAAATAATAAAATTTTGAAAACTATAATTAAAATGGGTGCTTTATCAGAAGGGAAAAAATATATTTTTTTAAAAATACTTCTTTTATGCAAAAAATGGATTTGTTCGAATATCATGTTGATAAAGCATATAATATTAATTTTAAACATTAAATTTAATATATTAAACATTTATTTAATTAATAAAATCAATAAATAGTGATTTTATTATTTTATAAACTCACTTATTTTCATTTAAATAGTTCTTTCACAAGAAAGTTAATACTCTTCATATCTGCCATTATAATGACTAGGATATATGGTAACATAATAATATTTAGTTTTTCACTTATACTAGATCTTGTGAGAAATTAATTACATTAAAGTAACTTGAAATTGTGTATAACACAATCCAAGCATAGTGTTGTGTATATAGAAAGCAAAATGGGGGTTACGTATTGCACAAAATTATCTTGGTGTAGTATATAACACACGAGACCAATAAAATTAAAAAAAAACTATCTCATAAATTTTTCAGTTTTTTACAATATATTCCTCAGCCTGGATAACTAAAATAGATTAAGGCCTTGACGAAAACTATATCTGAAAATGGGCAAGGCCTCATCCAATTCAATAACTGTTTGTATCTTGAGTCTACCAATGCATGAAGGGGATATAGTAGGCCACACCCATCACATAATAAGTAAAATTAATTCATCCTATGAATAGGGTTAAACATAAACATAATATATATATATATATTAAATAACTTTCCCCAATCAGTAAACATAAACACTAACCATTATGTGTATTATGGTGACTGGTATCCAGATAGCACAACCAAATTAAAACTGATCGAAAACCATTTAATATAATACTTTATATGATAACAATAATATATCAACCACACTAAGGAATAAAATTACATATAGGTGTTGAAGTTGAAAATAATATAATAAAATCATCTATGAGTTTTTGAGAGAAATACACTTTTACATTGAAAAGAATAGTTCTATTGGAAAAATCATTACATAAAACATGAAATGAAATAAGGTAATTTTTCCATGATTAAATGAGTGTTTTTAGGAAAATAATGGTGTCTTAAATAGGTCATATATTTAACTTGAAAATATGTAAGAATTTGTAATGTTCCCCTGCAAGGGGCATGTTTATCAGGAATAATTTTTGAAAGATCCTTAAAAAAAATACAACTCCCCATAAAATAAAGACGATTTATAATTTTTAATCACATATAGAAAATTACAACATAATTTATGTGGATTATATAATAATAAATAATAATTCCATTTTGGTATGTTGAGAATATGATTTATCTAAATTAAAATGGAGGTTCAGGTAGAAAACACTTACATTATGTCTGAACGTGTTCTGCTCTTGAACTTCAACACGTGGATAGTAAAATAAAATCCATTTATATATTAATTAATAACATTATATATATATATTTAATTAATTATAGTTTTTTTATGTTCAATTATCGAATTTTCCATTGGTAATATGAGTGAATTTATTCGTTCTGAAGTGTTTGTTTCCAGAATTTCATGATCTATTCTCTTGCTTATAAGTAATAGACTTCATTTAAAATTACTATTATTATACATAATTATAATTAAATTTTTTAACTGATAATACAGAAGTATAAATTTATATATATATATATATATATATCAATTTTTACATATTATTAGGACGATTAATTAGATAATACATTTAGTGATAATTGTTTAGATTATTATAGAATTATTGGTCATAACGAACTCGTTTTGTATTATCATTTTCAATTATGTTAATATGTTACTTACATAACATTAAAATGGTTATATTATAAATTTTAATTTCTATCTCCACTATTTAAATGTATTCATGATCATATTCAAAAAATATTTAGAATAATGAAACTTCATCATCCATGAAGGTTGTAAACTGGCACCGCCCGAATGATGATTTCGTTTATAAAAATAAAATCAGGAGAGTAAGAAGATTGATAATTGTTATTACATTAACATGATATAATTAAAATATATAGATGATACTGGATTTATAATTACCAATTGGATATATGGGGTTAGGAAAGATTTAGAAAAGAAGATAAATTGACATGAAATTGAAGGAAAAAGGAAGATGACTTACCTCTTGAAATAACATCCTTGAGAACCTCCTTTAGAAAAAGGGTTTGGAAATTTTGGAATGAAAAATGGCTCATGATTGTGGATATGGACTCGGGATTAGTATTTTGAAACAACATTTATATGATTAAAATCCTAGAGGAGTTAGGAGAAGATGGAGTGATGGGTGGTTTTTATAGTGGAGGAGAAGAGTTATTTCTCATTATTTTATTCATTATTTTATTTTTTTATCAAGAAAATAAATAGTAGTGATTATTATGACCCAAAACAATTTTAAGTTCATATTATCTTTAACCAACGGCTCTTTACATCATCCATGACTCAATAATGATGAAAAAAATCATTTATTTGGCATATTTCATAAATTAACTATGTCATTATTCACAAAAAATTCATGTATTTTGTAAAAACACCAAAACATCACCATGAACATTTTTTAATATGTAGAATTTTAAAATGAATTCAATTTTATAAAAATAATTTTCTAAATAAGTGAAACTTAATTTTTAGGTAAAATCATTATTTTCATGAAAATGCAGATTTTAAATTTAAAACTAATTTTTTAATACATTCAAAAATTAAATGAGGTATCATAAAATTATCATAAAATTATTAGACAAAAAAATATTAATTTAAGAATAAATTTTAAGAATGTTATTTTTATTGAATTATTAATTTAAAAATTTAATTAAATATTTATTACTCATAAAAATACTAACACTTAATAATTAATTTTTAAAATATTTTATTTCATTTATACAATGTTGAAGTATTGTTTATTATTGTATGGGTGAGGTTACTATTCATAAGCATACATTAATATTCATAAGGTTATATTATTATTCATAAGGGTAAGTTACTATTCACCAAAAATAAAATTTGATCCAATCTAGCTCTAAATTTTTTATTGATTTCAAACAAGTATGTTAGTTTTTTTGAAATCTAAAATAATGAAGCGGACAAATTATATCAATCGACTAGGTTATAACTATATCAAATAAAATGAAAAGAGTTTGTTTCTAAAAGAATCAATTTTCAATGCATTCCATAATCAATTAATTGTTAAACCCTGGGGGTGTTATAAAGGTTGCATGAATGAATAAACAATGAAACAGACAGAACATGTCACCTCCAAATGATGAGTTTCCACATCTCCATTTTAACATTTCCATGGATAAACAGAAAGGTGTGGCTTTGTCCTAATCACTACCAAGATGATCCAAAATATCCTCTATAGTGGAATGACTATATTTTTTATTTAATAGAAAAATAATATCCCACCCATCATGCATCATGAGAGGGATATTCTTCCTTTAAGTGTGGAATTTGAGCCACAGGCTAGCCCTGGATTTATGTAACTAGTATTCATAAATTATGATGTTGAGGTTGATCATGAGTTTCCCCCATTACGCTGATAGCCTATCCCCTATCAGGGTGATCATTCCCATCTAGAACAAATCGAGAATCGATGTGATGTGAAAGAGGGGCTACCTCATTATGCCTCACTTGCCTCATACAGACAGAAGGTGGTCCAGACAACAATACCTCTATAACACCCCATTTCCATTGAATAACTGGATGTAGGGATAGAAACCATGTAATGGTAGGGATCCCCTGTGTATCCTAAAAATAATCCATCTATCTAATGGGATACTGACACTTTCTCCTACACTATTTACACAATCTTATCTTCTTAAAATATAGTAGTAGAGTAGATCAAGAACTGTATCTAACACACGTCATTATCAAGGAGGCACAATGATGAGACCCTAATAGTAGTAGGAGGTGACCAAATTGATATGTTATGTAGATACACTATTTGGATTGGGATTTATTTACATAACACCCTTCCAATAGGTCCAATCAGGGGTTCGAAATACATTTTTCATCTCGTTCATTTTCTATTCATACCGTCATTAAGGAAATGATGTTTTTTATCTTGAAAACTGTTAAAAATGTATAAATAAGATGGTTTATGACAACATCTCTAGATTGAATGGTTTAACCTATTCACTCAGTATCCCAATATCACCAGAGAAATTTATGGAATAATGTGAGGAAAATACATTGAGATGATATAAAAACACCATTGACACAAATAAACTATCCATGAGGATTCCATGAGTTTATAGAGACATTAAAATTCTTAGAATATAAAATCTAGTAAACTAAATCTAAATCTCTACCCATTCCAATGTAATAGGGAAAGTTTCTATTAAGTAAGATAATGATACTACGTCATTAAATCAGTATAAGTTCATATTCAAGAACCCATGAAGGAATCAAATCATCCAGCACCTCTCGTCATGTGACTGTAAAAAAAATCACTCTCTATAAGAAGAAAACTTATACAAGGGTCACCTACAATTTAATCAATGTATGAAAAATGTGTATTCTTTAAAAAATTATTAGTTCCGTGGTAATTTAATTATAGTCATCTGAAATAACCTCTGAACGCTTGTTGAGACTAGAAATCTTGAGGAGGACAACTTCAATGACCACCCGTACTATAATCCTTTTAATAGGATACTAGGTCACGCAATCTAGTAATGTTTTGTCTTAAAATACATCCTCTAGAGTAGGTTTGAGTCTAAAAATGTGATAATGTGTAATTCACCATCATAGGTGACCTGCATAACCATTACCCAACTAGATGAATAGGGGGACTGGAAAGAGGTTTGGACTAAAAAAGGGCATAATTTTGATAACTACATGACTTAAAATGTAGTTGACTGTGATCAATCCACCATGAGAGAACAACTTAACAAATCATCCATGGTGCTTGAACCTAGGGGAGTCAATAAACATTACTCCAATATGTGGAATATATTATTTGTAATAAGAAAATACATAACAGTAAAATTCATATCCAAATCCCTCTTATTGTCTAGCTCTTGAAAAACTATTACCCTCAAAATTTAAATAAGGGACAATGACCCATAAAATGGTATAATAGGAACCAAACCACTAAATGATCCAACAAAAACAAGCCCACAAAAAAGAATCTACATCAGATGAAGATCTAATTTTTGGTAGTGTTAATTTTATTCACATAATAAATACCTTATTCTAATAACGAATACAATTCAATTTATGAGATCCCATTACTGATCAGGGATTTATAGGGTGAGAATATATAATCTGAGTGAATAAGGGGTTAAAATAGTTTGTTCAAACCCATTATTTTGGTAACATACCCACAAAATCTATATTTGATTCCAAGAAACATGCCCTAGAACTTCAGAAATCACATAAAAACATGGAGATTTCTCAGATCCCTCCAATACTCATTCAAGATCAATCATTCTAAAAAACTGACTAGAGAGGCTAAAGTTGTATAACTAGCCCAAAAAAACGTGAAATCCATCACAACCTATGCCACATGAAACAAATGCTATGTCAACTATTCCCATGTATCAGTATCATTTACCACAAAAATCTCATCTCCTAAGGTACATTATAAAGAGAAACACCACCTTCGTAGACCTATACCACTAACATAGAAATTTGAAATTCCAAAACAGTTATGGTTAGTAGCATCCAAACTATTAATCATATATTATTTCCATATTTCGAAAGAGTAGAGATAGGTACTCATAAAAACCCTATAAATACAATAATAATTTAATATAGAAGTTACTGCATTCAAGGTTTACAGAGTTGATAATCTAATATCAGGATGGAATATCATCATATCATTCAATGAATATGACAAAGAAGATATTTTCCTAATACCTATCTATCCCACGTATGTTTTAGTAAATTATACTAATTTTGAAATCCATGGTGCACTGGTTTAAAATTTTTTGGGAATCAACCACACCCTGGTCCAAAATTTATGTCCATTGGGATACAGTTAGTATGATCTATCTCTAAAAAATGTAACAATTTAAGTGTGTGATAAGAGTAATAAAAATCATTTCTTAAAGATAAATATAATTTATTTGTTCATGGATATCATATCTAATACATATTTCATGGTTATCCTATAATTCCTAAAATTGAATTTCTATAATGGAAGACCCTGCCTTAATATCCACGTAGCAGTACCATCAAAATTTCATCAATGTCTGAAATACCCCATCAGTGTTAAGGGTGGAATACTACATCCTAATAAAACCCCCTTATATTAATTCAAATCCATATATGTTGTTGGAAGTTAATATAAGATAGAAGGAAAACAATTGATGGTGGAAGATGATATGTTGGTTTCCACTCCCAATGGTTTGGGGCCTACACTTGAAAATCCTTGGAGCATGGTTAGTAACAACTATGAGATTCATATATTAATGACCAAGGTTGTAGAATTAGTCCTAGTAAAATTTTTGGCATCAAGAACTTCACTGTCTCATGATTATGTGATGAAAATAAGACTACCTATAGTTGATTCAATAGAGGGAAATTAGAATAATGCTCTATCAGGATATGTGAATTCCCATATGATATTAGAAAAAATTTAAAATTCTCCGAAGATCATCTCTGTAACGTAGGATGTCCATAATTATTCTTCTCCTAATGGTGACATAAAGGAATGAAATCATCCATTAAATCTATCTATAAAAAATCTTGATATTCATGTTGTCATTATTCCCCTATGTGGTCTCCCTTATTCTAATAGGGGTATAAATTCCCCAGTAATAATCCCCATGAAAAAATATTCCCTAAAAACATATAGATGGTGGAAGATGAAGGAGTATTTTAGAAATATCATCCTGTATTTGGAGTGGAAATCTCCACCACCATTGAAGAAATATAGTAGGTGAATATGGTAATAGAAGACGACTCACGACCTACACTGATTAGTACTTACTTTCCTCATGAGGAACCAAATATATATTTCTCATTTCTACCCATACATTGAAATGTGTTTAGTTAGAATTATATTGATATTACAAAGCTGAACATTGATGTTTCTAGTCATCAACTATGATTATTTGATGACGATATATGTTTCAATCTGGTAGAAAAGATAATACACTCCTCTCATGCTAAATATATTGGATTATACTATCTTTTTTCATGTACGTATCTCTCTAATTTTTTCCTTAAATATTCATTTGATTGAAATTTTTCAAATATTTAAATATTGTTGGTCAGGTTTCATCAAATATTACCATTTTTTGAATAAACCAAGGTTTAGGTTATGAGGAAACATGTGAAAAATGAATTGGATTAACATGTAGATCCTTTTTTGGGGGGAATGACTTAAATCCTATAGATTTTTTTTAATATAGAAATTATTGGAAAATGGGTATAATGTTACCAATGGATTCTTGGTAGGTTGAGAATCCTAAAATTTGGTTAGGGTATTTATAATGTAACTTGGTAGAAAAACTATCTCGAGAATAGTTACATGTTGTATAACTCTAACGGACACTGCATAATTATTACTAGACACATGTCATGAACGGTTACCACCCTTGATTTGGTTAACAAAATGAAAAGAGTGCACATCGTGAAATAAAATTACATGTCATTTAATATTTGACTCAAATAAAAATAATTTTAGGTAATGGGGTTTTCAGCATATTCCAATAAAAAAATTACATGATGATCAACTATATTACATGCCATGTAAATCCCCGGTAACCGGTTTTAATGTTTTTCATACAGATGATTTTTCCATTTTCCTCTATATAGAATATCTCTAATCAACCTTGGGAAACCCCGCATGTGAATTTAGATTTTCAACCTCCATTATGGATTTTTTATTTGAGTAAACAATGTCTTGGAAGTGGTGTTGGTTGTGTTTTTCTTTTTCCCCCTAGTTTCTCTATTAATTAAAGTGTAATATTTTGACAATGTGTATTTTTTATTTTTTTTCTTGATCAGTTTTCATCAATATCATCCTTGTGATCCTCAAAACCTTACTCCTCAAATGTGTATTCCATTAAAAGCATTTTTTGATTTTCAACTTAATGTAGAGTGTTAATATCTTGACCCTATTGTATGATAATTATTAATTATATTAAATATTGTGACTCCACAATGGTATCTTCTACCTGGATTAATTAAATAATGAAAGGGAATTATTACTTGGATTATGTTGGGTTCAATTTGTAATTTTTTTGTCTTATGATTACTTTTATAGTGAGAAAACCGTAAATATAATTTAAGTGGCTAATGACATAATGTGTATTTATCATGACCTGATACCTTATGTGATTTCTAGATATAGAATACCTATGTTTGGGAATATTGCTTATTTAATTGATTGCAGTTAAATTTTGATATAAATTTTAGTGTTAATTGAAATAGAAAAGGTAATTCCCATAATAATTAATTGAGACTTAATGTGTGATATTGTGATATCTTTTTTGTTATGAAAATTCATGTGATCCTTGATATAATTTCATGTATATCAGGAATGGTACTAGAAGATGCACACTTTTATGCTATATTTTGTATATTGAGTGGTATGAGAACATTCCCATGTAGTAATGCTTTTAGGGATTTTACTTGGATGCTATAATTCTAATATTGAGTGGGATTAGCCCAGTCCCATGTTTTAATGCCTATAGTTCTTTGACATGAATTACAATGAATTTACTATGGTTATATTGTTGTGGTTGGAATGGTTGTAAAAAATGATCATAGATATTATTTCATGGAACTGAGGTAGGTTAAGTTTTACAATGGTTATATTATTGTGGTTGGAATGGTTGTGATAAATTGTCACAGATATTTTAGTACGGTGTCGATGCAGGTTCTGCTTGGGTTTTTTTAAGTGTTTAATTAATTAATATTAATATTTATTACTTTATTTTATAAGCATCCTATCAAGATTATTTTCTTAAACATAGTGATCTCGGCTTACTGTGTTATACTCACAACCTATTCGTTCCTCTATTTTGTACCCAAAAAAAATTACATTGATGCAGTTTTGGAAATTTTTATAGTACCATGATGATGATTGTTTTCATTGTGGTTGTGTTGGAGTTTGGATGTGGGACAGAAATGGTGTATGATACTTGGGAAGATTGAGTCTTATTTATTTGATTCTACAAGTATTTTCTTGTATGAATCCTTGTGTGAAATTTAGTTACATTCTATAACATCATCAAATTATTAAATTATCATTTATTTTATTATTAATATGGATTTTGTTTTTTGATATTATGTTGTATTATATTGTTTCTATTTTTTTCCACACTCTGATATTTATTTTTTTATTATATATTGGGTTTATTCTTTGTGTTGTGAACACTAAATACAAGAGGATAGTCTCCCCGCTATACATAAAACACCCCCACTACTAGTCATGAGCCTCTATCATATGGGTATGCACACTTGATATCATGTAAACAACCCTTTTTTGGTCACAAGAGTGAATGTCAGATCGGGGGATGTTAAAAAGTGGTATTAGAGAACACCAGGTTTATTTTATATTTAATTTTAATTTGGTAAAGGTAGAAAGAATAATAGTATGTGTTGATAAATTGTAATGAGCTTGCTCAAGAGAGTAGCTAACACATGTAAGGGGGGAAATTGAGTGCCTGATTATGAGATTGTTTTTTATGTTTTTCTCTTGTTACATTTGATATTATTTCAACTTGAGTGATTTAATTGTTGTGGGATGTTATTGGTTCTTGTATTATTTACTAATTTCCTAGGGTGGCATGATATTTTTATACCTGAATAATGATAGGAAGATATAGATATATATTGTCATGAATTATTACTGATAGGGGAGTATTTATTATTCATGTGATATATACTTGCCTATATATATAGGGAATGAGATAAATATTATATCTTATAAATGAAATAAATGAATTGATGTATGATGTTAAAACAATAATATTCACTGTTTAGGGTCCAGGAGTCATTGGCTCTCTTTTGTAGACACTTATTCATGTTGAACGAGTTTTTACACATTTATATAAGGTTTGTGTTTCTATTGAACATAAAATGCCTCAGAGTAATCCTCAACATCAGCATTTGGATAGTGGAAATCAATATAATCCTAAAGCAGCAGACCAGAAGCTTACTATAGTCCCTGAGGGTCAGATGTATGTTCAACCTGACAAAAAATTCATAAGGGTCTCATGATTCATGGAAAGGGAAACTATTTATACCATGCCTTAGATGTTTGAGATTAAAAAAGAGTTTCAACTACCACATCTGATGGTGTTTACTTGGGAAGGAGGACAATAGTGAGTTGATTTATGGATTGAGTCCTTCATGATAATCATTATGTGTCACACCCAGACCACAGATACTCATTAATTTTATTAATTTATCAATTTTGGATCATTTTTTTGAGGTTCAAATTGGGTTCCCTACAAAATTCCTTGTGTTTTGGGGGTAAATGTTTTCTTATAACCCAATTCATGGACTTTTGAAGGTTGTTGGAGGAGAGTGGAATGTGGGACTGTTTGAGATTCCCTTCGTGTCTCTATATTGTGATGAAAACATTCATGGATCATTGGATGGGTGTACCAAGTGTTTGTGGTGTCATTTTTGAGTTTTTAGCCAATTTTTCTGGTCACACAGGTTGATAATGGTTTTCCCAAACCGTGGAACCTAACTTTGTGAGGTTGTAAGAGTTTCCCTGCACTGCCTTCACGATTTGGGAACAGATTGAAAAACTGTGTAGCGAAATCCTGCATCCCATTACTATATTACATATATTTATGTGGAGATCCTATTTGGGAAATTTCACCTCCAAAATGAATCCATGTAAGTTGGACATCGACTTGGGGGCCTCCCCTTTCATCCTTCATTTTTTAGTCATTGTTTGGGAGATTTCTCACCAATAGTCAGTGGTTCTTCATCAAATATTCCCTTTTTTTCTTCTCCTATCTACCCTCTCTCATTTCTTCACTATCTCTTGTCTTGAAACCCTTTTGTATGAACACTATGGTTTGGGTTTGTTTTTTTTGGTCATTTTCTTGAGAATATGGTGTGTGGATTGTTCTTGTGGCTTAGATCTCCCTCTCCATGTAGTTTCATTTCATTGTCACAAGGATAAGGTAGGTGAATCCATGCTTTTACTTTCCATTTCTAGTCCATTTATTCTTGAATTTTTTAAGAAATTTAATATCTTGCTACAAACATCCATGGTGACTCTATATCTTATTGTGGTGTTACAATGTTTTCTTGGTGTAATTAAAATTGGGGGTTTTCATGAATCATGGTTTATGACCTCGTGTATTGTGCCCTAGGTGTTTGTTAAAATGGAATTTGTGCTCTTTGGGTGAAATTAGATGGGTATGTGGGGTTTTTTCTATTTAAATGATGTGTTAAATTAGTTTGGATCATGTTTTGGATTGTATGTGTGAAACTTGTTGATTTTTATTGTCATGGATTGAAGCATTTTATAAAGAGGTATTTTGGGTTTTTGAACATGTGTTGTATTTTATAAACGATTGAAATGGATGGTTTTGTGTTGAATGAAAATTGTGTATTAATTAAATTATGTTTCAAATGCTTTGATTGGTTTTAGAGTGTCCCATTGGATAAAGGAAAAACCATGAGTGCACTAGGTGCACCCATGGTTGTGAAACCAAGTAATTATGGAACTCTAGAGCTAGTCTCCCTCGAGGGTACTCTTCTCCCATCCCTTCGATTTTCCCTAAAAATATCCAATTATTTACAAAATAGGTGAAGTGTTACACATTGTGTTTCAAAAGTAAATTCAAATGTGACCTCAGTGGGTTGTCTTGCTTGGCCATGAAACATGTTTGGGTGAGTGGTTGGAAACTACGGTCGATTGGCGTTTTGCAAAAGAGTGTTGTCCTGTGAGTGTAGTGAAAGATTGTTTGGCACTTCCAAGAGATTGGTGGATTTTAACATTGTTCTAAAAAGGAACATGGGCGCCTTTTTGGAAAATTCATGGTCTAAAGGCCCATCTGACCACTTTGTTTAATGTTGTTGTTTAGGATAGTTTTAAAAATGGTTTATAACTGTTTTTAATAAGTGGATGAATGTGGTAAATATAATGTCCTAGATGGAATTTTCAAATGTATATTTATAAAGGGTTTGATGTGTGGTATTTCTATGAGGCCCATTTGGCATCTCTAAAGTGATATGTTTGGAAAACCACTCTTTCATTAGGTCTCTTTCCTCGTTTGATGATCATGAGACATGAGGGACCCATGTATGGGTCCTCCATTGAATTATATTTATTTTAATTAAAGGTAATAACTTCGAGGTAGCTGATGTGGTGTGAGATTGTGTAGTGTGCTTTGTTTTATATAATGCTTTTTTGTTTGAATGTGTGGCCCACCCCTCTGTGAACATAACACAGAAAACTTGAATAAAAAAGGAGGTTTACTGAGAAAAATTGCAACAATGGACGTTCCTGTACTATCAAGTGGACCATAGTAGGTGGATATGTGGGATTATTACTATGGGATTGGACCCTAGGTCTGACCTAAGGATGGGTGGCTAAGAATTGGGGTGTTTCATTCTGTCATGTGTTGCATGCTACCGTCGATAAAGTCACTAGTATTTTTATATTCTGGATTTCTTATGAGTTGATATGTCTTACATGATCCTTCGATATGAGCATTTTCTGTACAATTTCACTTGTTATTTGTGGAATCATTCCCTTGATCTTGGTTTTGGTGTTTTCTATAAAAAAACTATGAATGTTTGTTTGGTTATAAAAGTATTTCAAAGTAGCTATTTTGGAAATGTTTTTGTGCACGCATTTTTCCTTCATTTCCATGTATTTGAATTGTAAGGGAAATAAAATTGTGTTTTTTAGTTTTTAAAATAAATTTTATATGTGAAATTGGTATTTTTATAACTATAGGTCAAAAAGTATTATTGGACTATTTTGGAAATGGACAATGCATGGATTCTGTGGGCTACATTTGGCATTCCTACTAAGCATTTTGGTGCTCCTGCATATCTATATCTTTCTAGTAACAAGTTCATTTCTAGTTTAGGTTTCTTTGTTAGAGATGTCTCTTTCAACGTTGTGGTCTTATGGATGGAGGTGGCCAAGAGGTCACATGGAGATCTGGTTGGTATGGTTCTTTTTCAGTTTTGGTTTTCATTTCAGTTTTGTTTAATATAATCTGTTTATCCTTTGAAACTAAATTCAATTTATTTTTTTATCTCAGATTCATTTGGACTGTTTATATATTGGGACCATGTTGTTTCATTGGGATAAATCATTCCCACTATGTTTATTTTGATTCTGAACACTAGTTTCCATCTCGGGGGTGGGGGGATCGAGATTTCCCCTCAGGACATGCCACAAACCGACTGGGGTGATGGGTTCAGGGTCGAAACTTGTTGGTTCATGACAAAATGATATCAGAGGAGGTTATTGTTATTTTGGGGGGTCTTTTAGATGGAGATTAAGACTGTCAGTACTTAGGAGGTAGACATGGGAAGGGTTTAATGAACCATTTATATTTCTGATCCTTGAGTTGTTAGGGGTAGTCTAGGTTTTGAGTCTTCTGATTTTATTTTGGATGAGGAATGTCAATGGAGGTCGACCAGTGTCACATAGTGACCTCACATGGATTTTTGACCCATGTGAATTTCAAGTGGATGGTTGAGCTCTTCCATGATTTTAATTCTTACCTAGGGCACGACTCACTACCATGTCGCCAGGTTAATCGTAACTACACTTCTTTATTATGTTAGAGAATGTATAGTGTTTTGGTCGTCGACATACTATTGGTAGTATAGTCATAGAATATCAATGGTTGCAAGGTGTGTTCTCTAATTATTGGTAGTTACCATTTCTTTTGGGAACTTTTCATTCTTAAAATGATATGATATGATTTTATTTTTGGTTTTTATTATCTAGTTCTATACCAGGATCATATTGACTCTTACTAGAGGAGGTTTAACTTTTCACCACCAAAAGGTGGAATCCATTCACACTAGGGTGAGTGGGATCTCCAAGATGGTCATTCCAGTCCAATTCAATGAAGATTAGTTTGTCTCATAGCTAAGATGGCCGGTCTTTCTCTAGAAAATCGTGGAATATAGTTGGATTATTTTATTTAATTGGTAGAGTTTGTTAATTTTTATTTACATACATGTTCTATGGATTACTGTCTAAGTTAGAGAACAAGTTTATGATCTAGTTGGTGTTGAGTGTAGAGCCAGTTTATATCCTGCCTTACTGAATGGAACCATAAGATATTTGGGAGTTAAATCATTAGTTGGAATATATAGAATCTGCGGGATTTGTAAAACCTAGTACATCTCCTGGGAATTCTCTAGTTCCCTTCACCATGAAGGGTGATTGGCCTTTATTCTTATGTGTGTATTATCAACGTTTTAACAAGATGAAAATCATGAACTGATATCTTCTTCCACTCATTGATGATTTTTTCAATTAGTTGAGAGGTGATAATATCTCCTCAAAGATTAACAAACAGACCACGGACTCTGTTTAGGAATCTGTGAGGCATGTCTTAATTCAAAGTTATGTAGTTTGGTTTGACCAATTCACTAGTGGTATACATGGCCTTGATGGATAATATCCTACATTATTATTTGTACAAGTATGTTGTGTTTTTTTTCAATGATATCTTAGTGACCTCCCAACAATTAGAAAATCATTACAAACATATTGACATCAAACAAAGGCCATTAAGATATAATAGGCTTGACACCAAGGTAACTAAATTATGTTTCTAGATTAATGAAGTGAACTTCTAGGGACACGTCGTCTCATAGGTAGGAGTGTATGTGGACCCAGAGATAGTTACAGTCGTGGTATCTTCAGAATGGCCTAAGAATGTCTTCGATATTCAGATCATTGTGGGCTTACCATGTTGTTATTGGTTCTTTATCTAGCATTTATCCTATTTGGAATCACTAATATATGGGCTTACTAAGAAAGGTGTTAATTTATATTGTTTTAATACTTGTGAGAAATATTTTTAGGAGCTAAAAGGAATTCTTACCTCATAACCTATCCTCACTTTACTTGTGCCTGGTAAAGCATATACGATGTACAATTATGTATCTAGAGTTGGACACAATGCAGTTCTGATGTAGGAAGATCAAGTTGTTTCTTATGGATCTAAGATGATGAGCCCACAAGATTGGAATTACACTAATCATGATCTAGATTTGAGAGATATGGTACATGCCCTGAGATATTGGAGACACTATCACATGGGTGATATTTTTGTGGTATACATCCTCTACAAGATCTCAAGGTACATCTTTTCTTATTGATACACATACTATTGACAGAAGAGGTGTGCCGATGATCTATAGTATTTCGACATCAAGTAGTCCTATATGTCGAGAAATGGATGAATATAGCTGATTAATGAAAATTGAGGATGTACATGAGACTTGCGATGAGTGGAAGACGATTGACCTCTTTTAGGATATGCATCTAGATGTCCATGAGTCCTGAGGTTGAGTACCTATGATTTTGACATCTGTTATACCCATGATTTAGGAACATATCAAGACAGAGTAGTTTTCTGATTCAGAGAGCTCTATTCTGAGAGAAAACTTATATTATTGGGAGACACCAATGGGATGGCCTCTATGTAGTAGAAATTCACTTCTCTTCCATGGATGAGTATGGGTTCCTATGGGTTTTCATGAGGTGATGATGAGGGAGTTTCATGATTCTATATGGGAAGTGCACCCATGATTGAAAAATATGTATCACGATCTCTATATATAGTGCTAGTGTATAGGAATTATTAAGGAGGTAGTAGTATTTGTGGTGAGATATTTCACTTCTCAATAGGTGAAGGTTGGGCAGCAAAGGCTAGATAGTCTATGGAAACCATTTCCCATTCCTGAGAGGGAATGGGATGAGGCCATAATGGATATTGTGACAGGATTTTCCAAGAAAACCTATAATAAAGTTATTTTATGGATTATTTTTGGATCGAATGAAAATGGTATCCAACTACTTACCTATCAGGGTGACATTGGCATTTGATTATCTGGGTAGTATTTACTTTTGCGAGGTATTTCGGCTACGCGGTTTTCTAAGGAGTATCATTTTATATGGAGATCCCAAGTTCATGTAAGTTTTCTAGTAGGATCTTTAGAATAAAATGGGATTTTAGATTAGTTTTATCACATATTATCATCCCTAGAATGATAGTCAATATACGAAAATGATTCAGGTACTGGAGGATATGTTGTCAGGCAGTGTTTTGGATTTTGTGGGTTCATGGGAGCATCATATGGAACTCTTGAATTTTTTATATAATAATATCTTCCAGGCATCATGAAATGAAAATTTGGATTATTTTTTCAATAGGTCGTGTCATTTTCCTCTTTGATAGCTAGAGGTAGGTGAGCTTGTGCTTGTTGGTCTTAGTCTCATGTAGGATACATTTGGGAAAATTTAGTTGATTAGAAAATGGTTTGTGACCACACCTAGAAGAAAAAAAATCATATACCTACCATCATAGATAACTTTGGGTGTTTGAGGATGGCCATCATGTTTTCCATCAGGCGTCACCAATATTGGGGGAACACTGTATTAGGAAACATGTAAGTCTAGTTCCCAGGTTTGTGAGGTTGTTTGAGATAGTGGTAATGATCGGTCTAGTGGCATACAATTAATACTTTCCACATTGCTATACTTCTATTCACAACATCTTTCTTATGTTGAAGCATTAGATATATAATATGGACCCTTACCATGATATAGATGTTACAGAACCTGAGAATTTGTGTTGATGAGTAATTTGAGGAGCATTTGTTACGGGTTGTGGATCACATTATGAAATATCTTTGGGGTAGAACTTTGTAATTAGTTCATGTGTAGAAGAATAATGGGTGAGTACAAGATGATACGTGGTACATGGAGTCTAGTATGCACAAGTAGTTTCCAAACAAGTTTGTTGAGACTACATAGTGGTGCTTAGTGAAGCTCAGGGGTGAGCTGTAATTTTGTGGGGAGGTTTTAATATCCATGATTTTTTAGGTATGTATCTCTCTAAATTTTTCCTTAAATATTATTGTGTTTTGTTTTGTTTATCATCCTTACAACTTGGTGTCCAGGTTTGATTATTGATTCATATAATTTGAATATGCATAGTTTTAGGTTCTGGGGAAACTTGAGAAAACAATAGAGGATACACATGGATATACTTCGTCAGGGAAAATTAATTAATGTATAGAGATGAATGTTTTCAGAATTAATAGTGTTTGGGTAAATGTGTCAGGCGTTACCATTGGGTTCATGGTATTTTAGGGTTCCTTAAGGTGGGTTTAGGTTATTATAATGCAATAGGGCTGAAAAAATAACTGCATAATTTTCAAGACTCTTCCCTCCAGGCCCATGTTGTGACTACCCCAATCCCTCCTTCCAAATGCCATGGACTAGTGACTAGCACTGAAAAGGCTTATCCCTTAACAGAAAGACATTGCCTTTAAACTTGTACAAAGATAAAAAATCCAGGTGTACAACAAGAGGAAACCACAAAGTAAACTGCTGTAGTAAAAAGTGTGCAAACAGTAAAGGGGTAGACTAAAAGCCCAACTGGAAAGTACAAGTACCATTGAAAAGTGAAAAACCGCTCCTGGATCGTCCATCGAGGATCCAACCTGAATGGTAGGTACATCTCATGACCAGTAGTCCTAGGTCACGCCACATCAAATGGTCCACCTCTGACCACTATGCAGTCCTGACTCCCTCAGCCTCGATCAATGTTGTCCCTCATCTGCACAAGACAAAACAAGGATCTGGTGAAGCCTATGTAGGGGAGAGTATAACAATACTCAGTAGGTTCCCCGAGACCCCCAATGGTATCCTAGAGTTCCACCATGGGAAAAAACACAAAGCAAGACCTCATTCACAATGAAAGAAGCAGTCATCAACTCTATATAGGTATATGACCATACATATACCTAATGTATCAAAATATACTCATCTCATACATGAGGGAAGAATATCACAATGGTAACACCACGAAGGTAAAATAATGAAGGTAAAGGTACCACAAAGGTAACACCACGAATATAACACCACGATGGTAAAAGAACCACGTAGGTCACACCACAAGGATATCACCACGAAGGTAATAGTACCACACAGGTATCACCATGAAGATATCACCCCGAAAGTAAAAGTACAACATAGGTATCACCAAAAAGGTAAAAGACTCAGTTCACACTGGTATTAGTGAATCATAGAAGTAAAGATGACCAGTCACAAAGATATATCATCTTATTCGGTCAAGAGGCATTGCAGATGACTATAAAAAGACTAACACACACTGGATTGATATGTAATAACCCCCAAATTGATCCACACAAGATCTGACTTTCCTAGAGTCAATAGATACTAACCCCTACAATGAGGAACAAAGGGTCTGACCCACGCATGATTGGTATGCGATGACCCACACATGATTGTTGAGCGCTGATCCACATAATATTTGTATGCGCTAACCCATATAGGATCGTTGAGCGCTGACCCACACAGGATCTGACCCACACAAAATTGGTATGTGTTGACCCACACAGGATCATTGAGAACTGACCCATATAGGATCTGACCCACACAAGGTCAGTGATGAGCCACACATGATATCTCGGTACTAACCTCTATATGATATATCTCCAACCTCCACCTCAGTTACATCTATTGGATTACTATTAATCGTATGCTTGGGGGATCCTCTCCATAATACATCAGTCATACCTCAACCATCATGAAGTCCCATGAAGAAGTACCCGGAAGACCTATCGTTTTAAAAGGGTTCTAACTATATAGATGATGCATGAACTGGACGCCCGGTATGTTAGTTATAGACATTTGAGTGCAGAGGGACCAGTTGGATTCATGTGCGATCCAACCCAGTCATTCATCAACTTTCCACAAAATTAATGTAGAGTTTCTCAAAAGGACTGTCATGTCATAGGGGTCCCTATTCCACAAACTGGGCATCAATCAGATGTCTGGTCTATTATTGAAACCCCATTCTGTGAAACGGGGGTGATCACACCTCAGTCCGGCCCATCTCGGTCATGCCTGGTTGTGACGGGGCTGTTGGTATATTCCAAGGGTGAGCTTCCCAAAATGGATTCCAACACCACTAATGGCGTGTCAAATAGACACTTGGTTTTTCAATTATAAACGTTTCTTTTTTCAGGGACCATTTGGGTCTGGGCCCATTCCAACTCAGTCAGGACATCCCAATGTAAGGGGTCTCGGGGTCCACCTGATCCCGCTCGGGTCTGGCCCGGACCACTGGCCTCGTGGTTGTGGGGACATTAGCCAGCCGGTGGGGAGCTTCCCCACAACAATTAACTGGTCGGCCATTTGGAAAACAAGGTGTCACCAATGCGGCACGACACAAGTCTCACTGCCCTTTCCTACTGCAGCCTGCTGGCCACGACCTCTTCCACCGGTGGATCCTACGGGCGCTGCACATGTCCCATGCATCCGTCTCAGGTTGGATGCAATTGGCTACCGACATGGCGCACTAGTAGTTTCTTCCACGGGTCACCGGATATGCTTAAGTGTCTGTTCTTGGTGTCATCTGTAACTATGGATCTTCCACTCTGCCACCATCATAGCATGACCCTCCATTTATTTTTTCCGTCCTGTTGGAAATTGTTCTCTGAGGTTCACATTAATAATGAAGTGACAGATGATTCAGGCGTTTTTCATTTGTCCCACACCCTCTACGTTAAGTTGATAGAAAATGGAAGATGATTTAATTTGTCAAAGAAAAATTTCCAAATAGACCCCCTACCTCAAGATAGTTGGTGAACATATACACATGAGGAAGAGTCAGCGTTCTTCATTCCCACAACACACCACCAAAATTTTTATTCAAACATCATCCCTCGGTTTGTGATTCGCGGATACCCATCACCGCCCACTAGAACAGGCTCTGTCCTCCAAGTGATTGGCATTGCCGCACAATATCAGAACATCATTTTTTGGTAAAACCATTCTGATACCTATCCCCAATATCAATATAAATAAGAGAGGTGGAGAGTGAGTAACAAACATGGAATTAATGGTGGTTCATTTAATAGGAACCTTCCTTATTCTAGGGGTTCTATTACAATGGATTTGAGTTGTCATGCCATTTAATGGATTGACATTTCGTTTGTCATGCCACTGCCGCATGACTGTTGGTGGAATATAATGGATTGAAATAAAACAACTAAGTTATTTTATTATTATTTTAAATGTATAAAAATTTATCTTCTTCTCGAGAACTACTACCTTCAAAGTAAAAAATCTCTTAAGAAAAACTCAGCATTGATTATTCAATAGTGCCCTAAAATTTTTAATCTGAGCCCCAGTTCGAAAGTTAGAAAATGCCACCAGTGAAATTACTGAAAGTATCCGAAATAAAGTTCAAAAATTTCTTTTCAGGCACCCTCAACTCACACCGGTAAATGTTAGTCTCTTCCAAATGAGAACACACCCACAAAGGTTAAAAAGTACTCCCAGATTTTCAATCTAAGTTACAGTTTAGAATAAGTGGATTTTACAAAAAAATAATTGTCAATTTATTATTTTATTTAAGGCCAAAAACTAACATTCACTGGTGGACCATGCTGGCCAATATTAGAACCACCCTAAGGAATGAATAACCTCTTGATTTCATCGATAGTCTCATATTTTCAATCAGAGTTACTATTCATGAGTTATATGCATTCGAAAAATAATATAATTTTATATAATTTTTTTATTTATGGTTATTCCATTTTCTTGTTTTCTCACTAGAGGTCTGCACCAACTAAACTTATGTCCCTCCTAGGGTAACACCACCATCCTGAACACAAAGGTGCCCACTGATTTCTAATTCGGGCATCCTCTTAAGAGTAATTACACATTCTCTGGAAAACCCCTCACGCTTGCTATTTTTAAAATTAACATATTTCAACGAATCATTCAGGGCACTCTAGGTCTAGGAATTACACACTGTTATATTTCATGGTTTCTAAATAATTCCATATAAATAAAAAAATTATACAAAAAATTCTGAGACATTAAATTTTCCACACCTTAGGGATTTACGTCCTTAAAATCCAAAAAAGGAAAACCAAACAAAAGACGGTACTATGCACAAATCTGAGCATCCCTCTCCCATGTTCTCTCTTAGAAATTCTTGTGCTGCCAATAACTCGCACTAGAGGGATCCACAATCCATGAAGGATTCTCTCCTATTAATCCTTTTTCTCCATAGAGAAATCCATAAAAGTCATCATATCGTCAAGTCTAACTCACCGTACTCTATAGCGTGTGATAGATTATGCATGTATCTTCTAAGCTACAGTACATGGAAAACATTATACACACGATGCATCTATGGGGAAAGTGTTAAATGGTATGCCACATTTCTAACTCTGTTGAATAACTGTAAGGGTCCGATGAACCTCAGAGAATGTTTGTCGCCCCAGCCAAACCATCATAATCCTCGTCGGTGAGACCCATCAGAAGACAAGGTCTCCCTCCTCAGACTCCAAGGGTCTCCAAATCTTGTCAGCATAACTATTTTTCCAGATCAATGATTCCTTCACTTGGTGAAAATTTATCCATCATGATACAAGCTCTGCCACTACTTCTTTCATCCCTGGCCCCCAGTACGAATGCTAGAGGTCCTCGTAACCCTTCTCCACTCTAGGATGTACTGTTAAATGGGATGTATCAAACTCCTATAAAACCTCCACCTGAAGCATCACTGGTACCATGGTGCATCCTCTGAAGAGAGAGACAAGCTCCCCACTATCAAAAAATCCTTCAGGGAACGTCCTGAGAATATATGAGCACGTCACACCTCACAGTCAACGTCCCATGTTGTGCCTCAAAACATTCTGAAGAATTGGAGTTAAAGTCATAGATTGGAGGTAAGATTTTACATATTTATCCATGAAGGATATACGCAGTGTGACAAGCTGATCGAATGCCTCACTCAGTAGTTATAGACCCAACCTCCTGCTAAGTGCATTTTCAACCATGTTCCTCTTACCAGGAGTATAGACTATCTCAAAGTCATAGTCCTAGAGGAACTATAGCTATCATCACTATCTCAGTTTCAGGTTCTCCTTTGGAAAGATATATACGAGACACTTGTGATAATATTAAAAGTAAACCGTTCACCCATCATGTAGTGTTGCCACATCTTCAGCGCAAAGACTACGGTTTCTAACTCTAGGTTAAGGATAGCGTAGTTCTGCTCATGTAGTCTCAACTGCAACGATCCATAGGAAATCACTGCCTGCTACTACATCAGTAAACAACCTAGACTGGTCCATGATGCGTCGTAGTAGATTACATAACCAATGCCCTCTTTTGGATGAATCCAGATGGTGGCACTTGTTAGTCTCTATCATAGCTCCATAAAGCTCTGCTGGGACATCCTCGTCCAAATGAAAGGCTCTCTTTCCTTCTTTAAAGCTTAAAAGGGTGCCGCTAACTAGGAGATTTCAGGTACAAATATCTGGTAGTACCCAACCCATGTAGATGTCCCACTCCATCCAGGGAGGGAATCTTGGTAAAATCTTATGAAAGATGTCCCCACACTCTTCCAGTACTATTGGGAACTCAAAACTCAAAACCCATGTTTCCATGAGTGTTTGTATGGCCGACTCAAAAGTGATCAGATGCACCCTCCTATGTCGGAGTTTATCATATGCTTCAAAGGATTCCTTTTTCACCGTCTAAGGAAAACCCCATTTCAACGTTGTAGATATACTACATCCATTATTCCTAATATAGTCAATTTGATTATGAAATGGGGATGACCTGTCCATCCCCAAACTAACGTAGCAAGGCCTCAACACGTCCATAAAGAGGTTCAACCAAAACAGTCACCTCATGTGTCAGATCACACCATTAACATATGTGGAATTATCGAGTCTCCTCCCAATGGTATCACTAGACGTAAGGGTTATGTCCTTAGTTTAACTGGAAACTCTAGTATTTCGTGAACAAGATTTTGGGCAAGAAAGAATGATTAGTACCTATGTCTATTAATACAACACCTAGTAGTAGACACAGACTTTAGTTAGAATCATTCTAGGAGCCCTTGGGACACACTCCTTGACCGCATGCATCTACACCCGTCCCCTATCCACTAGATCCCTATGCAGGGTGGGGAACACATTGAGGGGTGGTTGTAAACAGTAAAAATGTATACCACCTCATGCTACTCTCCTAGTTCCACTTACATGTCTGCTACCCTAAAGATTCATCTTCGGTTATCCCTTACTCTTCCTGAAACATTTTACATGCCCAAGTCTCTGAGATTGGCATCAGTTTCTGGATTTCCTTCTGCTAACATTCACTGGTTGTATCCACTCAGCCAAAGAAAATTCAACCAAAAAGGTTCTCTAAATAACCATGGCATAAGTAGGAATTACAAGAGGAAAAGTGATGACTCAGATGTCCCTAAACACACCTCGATTAGAGGTCTGATCCCTGAAGCACCAGTTGTGCAGTATTCATCGAGTTCCTGGGATGGTCGATATGCCTTGATGAATACTCATCTACAGACATGTCGTCCTGCCGAAGCTATAGCAGATCTTGGGAACACTCACCAATTATCCTTGTATGGAAAGAGATCCTCTTCTCTAAAGAAGGTTCTCAATCTTGTCCATAGAAAAGTAACGTCTTCACAAGATCATGGGAAATCTAATCTCTATCATCATCCATCTGAGCCACATAGAAGTATATCTACCAGGATAGCCATCAGATAGAACAAGGCCCTGGCTTGTTGGAAACACAACCACCTCCTTAAGCTAGTCCTTAGACACCTATGAGTTGGGATCAACTTGGAACATGAAGGGCATCTGATGCTGAAACACATGTAAAGAACATGGTCTACATGGGTCATTTACCAATACCGCTGGTAGAACTGTTGACCCACAGGAAGTGATATAGCTAGAACACAACATGAATGTACCATCATGGGAATCTGTCAAAGTTCCAAAGCATCTTCACCATGTCAACCATCCTAATGGTCACACAATGATAAAGACTAGAATCTAGGATCACCATCTGATCTATTAGTACCCCAACAAGGTAGAAAACTATATCGAGAGCCTCCAGCTAGTTCTCAGCTTCCTGGGTATCTATCTTGCCTTGAAACCTTGGAGGCCTCTGCCATTGGAACTCATGCAACATTCCTAGTTGTTGTGCATGATCCACTAGTTTCATATACTTCCCAAAGGGTAGTGGTGTTGTTGGTGCACCACAGGACGGTGCTAACACAAAAAGAGGGACATGCACCGAAGCCTCATCGCTCAGTGGACCATTATCGTGTAATCTCTCAAGAATCATAGCTACCTACAAATGTGCTGACATCCCGATAAGTAGTAGGTGCACCATATTAATTATGATATACCTGGTGAGATGACTCAAATATATCATAAAAAAAACTTTTCAAAAACACACGCAAACAATTTTTTCGTGCACTAAGTCGGAAATCAAAAATCTAGGTCCTGTTGTATGGATACGTCGACTGCTGCACCAACACTGGGTTCCCCAAACTGAAAACCACACTCATAACACATAACTCTATTTCCACATAGAAAAGATCATATTCCTAGTTCTTCAGCAGAACCGACTCCCCTGATACAACTTTGTCACGACCCGTCCCTCGGGGCCCGTGCCGTGACTACCCCAATCCCGCCTTCCATTGGCCAGGGGCTGGCAACTGGCACTGAAATAGAATTTCCCTTAATAGGAAGGCATTACCTTTAAACCTATAAAAACACATGGAACCATGAGTAAAACAAGAGGCTACCACGAAGTGAACTGTTGTAGTAAAAATTGTGCTGAAAGTAAAGGTACCAGAATAAATTCCCAACTAGAAAGTACATGTATTACTGAAAAGAGAAAAAAATCTCCAAGATCTCCCACCCTAGATCCAACCTGAAGAGTCGGTACAAATCATGATCATTAGTCATGTGTCTTTGCCATGTAAACTTTTCCATCTCTTAGCACCGTCCAATCGTGACTCCATCAGTCTTGATCAACGCTATCTATCATCTACACACGACACAACAAGGTGCAGGTGAAGCCTATGTAGAGGTGAGTATAACAATACACAATACGGACCCCAAGACCCCCAAAGGTCTCCCATAGTTCCACCAAGGGAAAACCCAAAAAGTAATACCTCAATAACAAAGCGCGTAGCCGTCACCAACTCTACTTAGGTATATTCCAATACATATTCCTATGTTACTAAAATATACTTATCTCATACATGAGGGAAGAATATCACAAAGGTAACACCATGAAGGTATCACCATGAAGGTATAAGTACCACACAGGTAACACAATGAAGATAACACCAAGAAGGTAAAAACACCTCGTAGGTAATACAATGAAGATATATCCACAAAGGTAATAGTACCACATAGGTATCACCAAGAAGATATCACCATGATGGTAAAAGTACCACACATGCATCACCATGAAGGTCAAAGACTCATCTCACATAGGTATTAGTGATGTATAGAAGTACAAATGATCAGTTGCGAAGCTATATGATCTTATTCTATCAAGAGGCACTGCTGCTAACCATACAGAGTCTAGCCCACATAGGATCGATAGGTACTAACCCCCTAAATGATCCACATAGGTTCCAACCCACCCAATGTTGATTGGTACAAACCCCCGCAATGACCCACATAGGATATGAACCATACATGATCACTATACGCTGACCCACACAGGATCATTGAGCGCTGACCCACATTAGATTACATGTACTGACCCACATAGGATCACAGAGTGCTAACCCTCACAGTATTAGACCCACATAGGATCAGTCTGTGATGACCCACACAGGATCGTTGTTTGATGAACCACATAAGATCTTACCCACACATGATCGTTGCTGACTCACTCAAGATTGCTTGGTACTAACCTCCTTATGATATCTCTCCATCCCCCGCCTCACTGTCAGCCACTGGATTCATGATCATATTATGCATGGGAGAACCGTTCCTCAAGCTATTGGTCATACCTAAACCATCAAAATGTATCATTAAAAAGTAACCTGATGATCTTTCGTGTCTTAAGGGTTCTAACACAATAGACGACGGGATAATCAGATGCCTAGTCTGTAAGTTATAGACATTTTAGTGCTGAGGAACTTGTTGGATACATGAGCAATCCAACCCAGCCATACTCCAGCATTCCCCCAAACTCAAGTAGAGTATCTTAAAAGGACCTCCATGTCACAAGGTTCCATATTCCACAAATGGCGCATCGATCAGATGCTAGGTCTGCTAGTGGCACCACATTCTCAGAAACGAGTCTGATCGCACCACTGTCCGGCCCAGCTTGGTCGGGCAGAATTCGATTGGGCCCGTCGGGATACCCCAGGGGACATCATTCCAAATGGGATCACAATTCCATAGACGACATGTTGAACAGACACCCAGATTGTGGGTTATAGGAGTTTCATTATTCAGTGACCGGTTTGGTCTGGGCCCGGTCCGACTCGGTAAAGCCAGCCCAATGAAAGGGGTCTCTGGGTCCACCTGACCCCATTCGAGTCTGGCCCACTAATGTTTTTCCCAGTTTACTAGGTCCGGCATAACAGGGTCAGCCCGGTTCAGCTCGCGGGTCTGGGTCGCGCTTGGCCCAACCCTCTAGGTGGGGCTCGCCCAACCCACGCTGACCCGCCAGGCCGTGGGTCTTTCCCGTCTTGCTAGCAGTTCTGATATGCTAGGTGGGTCTAGCCCACTCAGTCGGCCAACACCGGATGGGTCCACCCCGCTGGCCCCGTGCTAACTGGGACGCTCACCAGTTGGTAGAGTGCTACCCCACAACAATGAACTGGTCAGTCGTTCGGCTGACTGGGTGGGGCGAACGCGATGTGGCACAGGCCGCGCCGCCCCTTCATGTTGTGGCCTATTGGCCACTGCCACTTGTGCCAGCACCTTCTACAGGCCCCGCACTTATCCCGCCTGGCCGGCTCAGGCCGACCTCCCTTGCCCATCGTGGCACACCATCGTCAACCACCCGCGGCTGGTTGTCATGGGTCTTCTCTAGCCACCACCAGCCGCTGTCGACATTTCCCGCAAGCAGTTTCTTCCACAGGTCATCGGACATGCTTTGGTGTCTGTTCAGGGTGTCGTCTGGTCCAACCGATCTTCTGTGTTGTCTCCATCATAGCGTGACCCACCATTTCACGTTTCCATCATGTAGGAAATTGTTCCTCGGGGTTCACATGAAGAATGAAGTTGCAGAGAATATGGGCCTTGTTCATTTGGCCCGCGCCCTCTGTGTTAAGGTGATCGAAAGCGTAAGAGGATTTAAGTTATCAAAGAAATATTTCAAAATAGACCCCCTACCTCAAGATCCTTATAGAACATCTACTGTAGAGGGAGAGTCGGTGTTCGTCGTTCCTGCAACAAGCCACCAACATTGGCATTCAAACGTCATCCTTTAGTTCGTGATTCAGTGCCACTCGTCACCCCCCGCTGGAACTGCCTCCATCCTCCATGTGATTGGCATCGCAACACTCTATCATAACTTCGTCACTTGGTGAAGTCATGCCAATACCTCTCCCCAAAATCCTTATAAATTGGAGAGGGGGAGAGTGATTAATTCCCATGGAATTAATGGGGGATCATTTAATATGAACCTTCCTAATTCCAACAGTGCTGTTAAAATGGATTTGACGAGTCAATCCATTTAATGGCTTGACACGTCATTGGTCTCGCCACTACAGCTTGTCCGTTGGAGGAATAGAAACAAAATAAATAAAATATCATAGTTATTTTATTACTCTTTTAAAAGTACCAAAATCTAAATTTTGGACCAGACCTATTACGGTAAAAGTGAACCCTCCCTTAAGATAATCTCAACACTACGGATTCAATTATTACCTCATATTTATAATCTGACAACCTTTTCAAAATTTAAAAAATACCGCCCACGAGTTTACTGAATGTACCCGAATAAATGTTCATACAATTATTAACTGTCACCCTCGACTCGCATCAGTCGAGGTTAGGATCTACCTAAGGAGAACATGACCTCATGACCACAAAAATACTCTCTGATTTTCAATTCGACATACCATTTAGAAGTTATGGATTTTACAATAAAATAATTTCCAATTAATTAATATACTTACGGCCAAAACTAACATTCACTGGTGGCCCGTACCAGCCAATGATAGTATCAGCCTAAGGAAAACACACCATCACAAGTTCATCATTGGCCTCATATTTTCAATCTAATTTACCATTTTTTATTTATAGGCATTTTAATAATAAATATAATTAATATAATTAATTTATTTATAGTTATTACATTTTTGGTTTTTCTCACTAGAGGCCTACGCTGACTAAAATTATGTCACTTCAAGGATAAACCCTCCATCCTGAACACAACGGTGACCTCAAATATCTAATTCGAGCACCCTTTTAAATGTTGATATTCTTTTTTAGGAAAATCACTCATGCACTCTATTTTTAAACGTAACATTTTTTACAGGTCATTATGGCACTCCAGGTCTCAGATTTACGCTTTGTTAGATTTTTCAATATCGAAATAATTCCACATAAATTAAAATAATTATATTGAGATTATGAGACATTACAAGATTAGTTACACATTTTTTTAATTGTATTCCACAATGTGTAATTGTTTCCATACAAATGTCATGGATACCGACCGCAAACTATTTCATGACATGAAGAGAGTTCACATTGTGTAATCATATTACATATCATGTAATATTTGGTCAGAATAAATAATAATCCAAGGATATGTGTTCTTTAGTGTATCCCTTTAAAAATAATTAGATTAAATGTAACTATATTAGACCCCATGTAATTCCCCAACATATAGTTTTAAAGTATTTTGTGTGGTTGATTTAGTAATTCAACCACATGAATCTTTTATCCTCTCAACCTAGGGTAACCCTCTAGGTGATTCTGGAGTTGTAACCTCCCTTATAGATGTTCGATTTGTGAAATCAGTCCCTATTATGTATTTTTGGTTAGGTTTTCCCTTCTATCCATTGCTTTCATATCATTTCTTTTGTAACATTTTGATCGCATGTGTTGTTGGTTTTGATCTTGTTCAATTTCTACATTGGATCCTACATACGATCATCCAAACATTCTTCCACATGGTTGTTTTCCATTTTAATAATTGTTGGGTTTTATGTTAAATTTAGGTGGCTAAATATTATCCCAATTTCTTGATAACATCCATGTATATGAAATATTTTTAGTATTCCAACTTATCATTGAACAGAAATAAATGAAAAATGAATGTGATTATTCCTTAGAGTCTGTTTTCTTCAATTGGATATTGACATAGATTATGGTTAACCATTTGGTGAGAAGACGATGAATATAATTCAATTTTCTAATGTCTTAAAGTATTTTAGCATGACAATAAAACTTAGGTGATTTCCTATTGTTGAATCCTTAATTTACGGTTTAGTGATTTTTCGGTTGACTATGGATTAGTTTTGATATAAATAAAATATGTTGAAATTAAAATGGTAATTCTCATAATTAACCATCAAGAAATATTATCTGATACTATGATATCCATGATGTTATAATAGGTCTTGTGATCCTATGTGAAATGATTATACATTGGGAATGGCCCTGGAGAGTGAAAACCGATATGTTGTACTACTTATATTGAGATAGCTTGGCCTCGTCATATGATGTAGTCATAATATTTAATGGTCTCAACCAATAACATGCTGTAATGATTTTATATAGAAGGATAAGAGCAGTACCATGTTGTAATTTTATTGGGATTTTAACTATATACTATATTGCTTATATTCTGCAGGCTTACCCCTGGCCCATGTTGTAACGCTTTTTGGGATTGGACTCAGATTATTGTGACATTACAATAGTTAGGTGGTTGTGGTTGAAATGGTTGTAAGACATGCCCAGTGAAATTATTTTATGGTGTCAAGGAAGGTAATGTTATTCCATGGTTACATAGTTGTGGTTGGAATGGTCAGGAGACATGTTCAAAGAGATTCTGACTTGTTTTTGAAATAGGACGTGGTTGTATTTTATTAATTGTAGAACTAATTAATACCACTATTTATCTATTTATTATGCACACATCTTATCAGTTTGGTTTTTTATACAGAGTGTTTCCAACCTTCATATTTTTACTCACACCCTATTCATGACACCATTTGGTACCTAAGTAGATTATTTGGATATAGGTTTTCAAATTTTAAAAGGATCATATTGTTGATTATTTATTTGTTGGATGGGTTAGAATTTGAATATGGGACTAAAATAAGGTTTGTGAATAGGGAATTTTGTTTCCATTATTATTGGTTTTTCTATTCTTTTCATATATTACTCATAGCATGAAATTAGTTACATTTTATCACGTCATTACATTATTTCATATATTTTTTTGGAATATTTTGTTGGATTTCACTTTTTTCCATTGTATTATACTGTTTCAATTGTCTTACACACCTTAATATTTATTATGTTATTTATATATTTTTATTATAAAATGTTTTAGGCTCTAAATATAGGGGGTACAGTCTCCATACTATTCTTTTCACACACCAACTACTAGTCATCTACCATTAGGATATAGATATATATATATTTGAGGTCATGTAATAAAAAAATTTTATCTATGTGAGAGAGTGATAATTGTAGGATGTTATAGATATAGAGTTCAATGGTGATAGGTTTTTCTAGGATAATTATTTTCTCAAGGTGAATAACCCAAAATAGATTACCAACATCCTCCCTATTAAGAATATGAATTGGCTTATCATATCCTACCTCGATTTTAGGAACCTTAACTGCCACTTTTGTAAGGATGAATCCCCACTACAGATCACATAACTTTTGATGAAGGTAACATCTAGCTTCCAATCCATTTACCTCATGGATGGATACTCAAGATATAATATGATCAAAATGGCCCCAATAGATGTGGAAGCCACGACTTTAATGGCACCCTATGGTATATTTTCTATCAATTCATTCCCTCCATATTAGATAATGTTGTTTCTACTTACCAACACACTATAAATAATATAATGAAGCCCTTCATGGGACCTAATATATAATGATATATAAATAATATGTTGGCTAAATATTTAAATAATTTTGATCACCACATTGAACATAAAATAATATTATTCAAATTTAATCAACAATGTCTGAAGATAAAATCTCTTATATGTTATATTAGGGGATTTCTGGTCAATTCATTTTCTTTGTGGTACACCACTATTGCATCAATGTGGATCCCTAGAAGGCTGGTGCAATCATATAAATTCCACCTCCTTGATATCTTAAATAATTGAGAGTGGTAAAGGGAAACCACATTTATATTTATAATTTCACAGAAAAACTGGATAGAAATTTTTCCCCTTACCAAAGTTAATAAATAATGTATTTACCTACTAATGGGATAGAGACATCCAAGAATATATAAAGAATCCCAAGAAGTATATATTTCATCCATTGGTCTTAATGATGCAGTAAAAGGATTGAAACTTATCATTAATGTGGCAACTATGGTATGACCTCTAGAAACTATACTTGCACATAAAAATAATCTATAAAGTGACAATATTCACCACTAACTCATCCAAATAATTCTAGGTACCGATACATGTTATTATAAAATCGATAAAAACTATCTCATGCTCAACATTTCAGTTTAGAATATGAGGAATTACTTACAGAATCAAAAATTCCACTCGGACACTCATATTTAACCTCTAAATTATATTCATGGCCACCCAATATTAAAAATTAATTTTTCTGATTGGGATGTGATCCTAAAACAACATGAAAATCAATTTATGTTTGAAAAATAAAGTTAAATGATAGTTGTTAACTGATTTCCTTATAGAACATGTATTTCTAAAAAGTACGCTAACATACACTGACCTTCTAGAACATTTCAATATCCATGAAACCCCCAAAATGAGGGAGATTTATTTTTCTAGGGCATCATGGATCTAGAATATAAATGGAATGTAAAACCCAAATTTCAATCGGGCTAGTCTAGGGATTGTATTTTGTCCTCAGACAAAAAAATTATTCCCAACTCCTTCTCATACTTCTAAGGATAAACTAATAAGAAGGGTGAATATCAAGCCTTTATCATAATGTGGTAGAAATTCCTATATATATAGATATACTACCTATATATCAATAGGGACTCATATAATGTTATCAACCAAATAAACTATGAATATTCTATCAAAAAGGAAGATCTAGGCTCCCACATTAGTTATATAAGAGGATTGATGAAGTATTTCACATTCCATATAACAATACATCATGAACCTCAATCATAAAATATTAATGTTGATTCTCTGTAAAATTCACCCATAGTCATGGATGATCCAGGTTAGGATAAGGAACTCATCTACATTACACACTTAAGAGTGGTCTCACTAGTCATCATCTCTGAAATTGATAAATTAAATATTGTCGACACTACCATAGAGTGTGATGAGTCAACACACACCCTTTTATAAATATATACCATAACAATCTACCTTCAAAGTTATACCCACTTATCAATATGATGCAAAAGGGAAAAAATTGGGCATCAGGAAGAAAAAATTAAAATTCTGGATGGGTAAAATGAGAATGAAGACCTCTATACAAAAGGATTTGATGATTTCCTCCTTGGATTAATTACAGATTGAAATAATGAAGTCCATGGAGGCTCCTATGATACTCACGAGTATGGAACAAAAATACCCCATCAAATTATAAGGCTTCATCACTAATAGAAAACAATGATGCAGGACTATGTATAATTCACTTGGAAATTTCATTCAAGTCAAAGTCAATAAAAATTCTTCCATTATCCCCCCATGTTGTTACATAAATATAACTAATATTTTCCATTTTCAATATGGGGTATTGAATTTATAGGGACATATTCCCTATCTAATGATAAGCAGTTTAAGTACATCATTACTGCTACAGACTAATTTTTTAAATGGGTTGAGGTGATACCCCTCAAGGAATCTAGAATGTAGAACATCATAATATTCCTGAAGTCCTATATAATTAAAAAAATTAGTGCCCCTAAAGTGATGCTGATGGATAATGTAACCAATTTCTATTCAAATGAGTTAAATATATTTTACCTGGAGTACAACATTGATTCCAACCTTTCCTCCAACTATTATGCAATGGAAATTGATATATTGATGTATTGAATAAGAACTTATAAAATATACTCCAGAATGTTGTGGAAAATACCAGATATCATGTCCAAATAGAATCCTAAAAGATTTATGCTCCTACCATACCACCACATGGACTGAATAATTAGAAACCTCTTATTCCTTGGTTTATAGAACCGATGAATTGTTACTCATAGAATTCATGTTAACATTGTTCTAAATAGATATGTGTGGAAAAAAATCAGATGATGAAAAATCCAAATAGTGGTTTTATATTTTTAAAGGATTAATGAGAAATGGCTGTGTACACTACATAACCTCTACATTAATTAGAATCAGATTATGTGCACCTTAAAATGATTCTCATCCTATAATTCATTTAAGGATAACTGGTGTTGGTTGTCATAACTCCAAGGATACAAAGGAAGAATCCTCCAAAGATTCATCCCAAACGGGAAGGTCCATAAATAATACATACGGTATATTTTAATGCATCATACTCTCTATAAATGATGCATAGGAAATGCATTATTCCCCCCACAAATGAATAGTTTATCAAGTGATATTTTGTGCAACTACCACTATGAGAAGAAGTCCAGGATGCAAGACTTTAAACTACATGGGATCCAACATCCTTATCCTATGATGATAAAATACATGGGATACATCACCGACCCATGATTTTATATCTATATGGAAGATTTCCTTGTCAAATGTTGTTAAAATGCATGATACGGGATCAGTTTGAGAGGCATATGTCAGCATTTCACACATAAGCGTGATCTATGTAAAGGAAATGGTGAAATTCCACCTCCTTGTGTATGGGCCAAAAATTATCATGGAGTTATCCATCATATAATTATATGGGTCCTTATTCCCATTTCGAAGGGATATGTAGTGACACCCAGATCTTAAATCATTGGTCTATCCACAATATAAATGTATAAAAATCCCCCCTATGCACATGGGTCAGAACTATCTAGAGAATTTTCCTTCGAAGTACAACATGTGACTTAATTACTATACCCATATGATATGTAGTGATTCAAAGATCTCAAATCCATGTTATATCCACAATATAAAATTTTTTAAATAAATTTCCCCTCTTTATATAGGATAGACTTATTCCGGAATATTTCTCTAAAACTATGTGTAAATTTATTCAAATCCCTATAAGATACATAGTTGCACTTGGATCTCAAATGATGGGCCTAGACATGATATATGAAAATTATTCCATCCAAACATATAGGAAAGTCTTATATAGGGATCATTCACAAGAAATATGTGTGGCTTCATTCATGTCCCCATAGGATATATAGCGACACCAGAATCTCAAATTCTTGTCCTAACCACAATATATATATATTTTATCCCTCCCAATATGTATGTCAATCTTCTGTATGAATATTCCCAAAAATAACTATGTGTGTCTTGTTTGTTGCACCATAATATATGTAGTGATTCCTAGATCCCAAATCCTAAGTATAACCATAATATAAAAAAATGCCCAAACCCTTCCTATAGGTCTAACCTACACCAGGAATTTTCCATTCATGAACTATGTGTAGATTGATTCTTTTTGTCACAATGAAACATAGTGATTACCATATCAAAAATCATGGGATTATCCACAGTATATAAAAAAAATGAATCCCTCCATTCATATAATACTAAAAATGTAATAAATATTCTCAAGAACTATCTATGACTTGATTCCTATTATTTTTTGGCATCTAGAGATGATCATATCCAAAATAATTTTTCTAGTTATAATATAAATGGAGAATTTTCCAACTCAATATATGGTCCAGAACTATAAAAGAAATTATTATTCTAGGAAAAATGTGCTACTTGATTCATATCCACATAAGATGCTGAGTTATTCCCATATATCTAATTATATGTCCAACCAATATATATATATATATAAGTATTTATCAGTTAACTCTCCCTAAATGTAGGTCAATCATGTGATGGGTTTTTTCTATAAAACCACTACGTGTGCCATGCATTGTGTAGAAAAGGATACACAGTGACACATAGATTCTAAATCCTAGGTCCACCTGTACTAAAAAAGTGTAAATATCCCCTCCTTAGGTATGATTCAGACTTGCACAAGGACCCTTCCATACCATAACTATATGTGGATTGATTCCTATTATCATAGTATATATATTGAAACATAGATATGATATGTTAATTAAGCCAGAAATTATCATCACCCCAAACTATGTTCCTCAATAAGAATCACATTTCTCTAGGATATTCTAACTTGTACCAAATTATAAATTCCATTAATATTTTTTATAGTGTACCCTCACATGATTTATCTGAAAAATATTTTTTCTCTTGTATTTCATGAAGACCGTGACTCATGTGAGTGCATGGAACTTGGGATTCCCCTATAAAAATTTTGATTAAGGTTCGATCCATTCAAATACATAGAACCATATTCTTTCTAAATTATGTTAAAATGTATGGAAAAAATCCAAGTCTAATTATTTAAAACATCTAGACATGGGATCTTCATATTGAATAGATCATCCTCCCAATGAGTGTGTACTCATGAATAACAACATGAATCGGTTCTCCATGAAGACATATTAAATACATGTTATCAAACTCTCATGGTTCCAAAACACTTCTAGAATATTATCCTCTTTATAAACAAACAACATATATTTGATATAGTATAAAATAATAACATGTTCCTTTAGTTGTTATACTTGTATTGGAACCCCACATCCTTGATTTATTCCTATTGGTTCACTCCTATAGTTTCCAAATAACATGTACTAGCTAATCTTGATGGACAAAACCATGATTCAATGGGGAATAACCCAATGAATGAGCTTGTTCCTAGGGGATGTTTTGGTCTTAGAGGAATGGTAAGACTTAAATCCAAGATATTTTTTTCTTTTGTTCAGAGAATATGGTCTTCCTCCATTATTAATGGTTGAACCACACCCATCATTCATCATCTCCTATTGACAAGGATATTCTTAGGTTATGATTTAAAATTCTTATTACCCAACTATTCAAGAGGATTTAGATACCCTATTTGTTACTCACCTATGAATCATACTCATTCAAAAAAAATATTGTATTATTTCAATTTTTTACCCTTTCATTTTTGGGGTATGCACCACTTATGAAGACCCAAGTGCCTTATGTTAGTCATTCTTCTCAGAAATACCATAAGGTCCATCCTATAGAGACCTAAAACAACTCAAAGTGGTATGTGATATCCAGAAATATCTTATAGGGATGAGTGTTTATACTTATAATAGATAATACATGGAAATTTACTTTCTCTACATATGAAATTCATCTTCATAAACAGCCCTAAATTTAATTACGATGTCACAATTCCATAAGGGAAGATAAAAAATTCACCCCATATGAATGTGAGAATTTCCCATGGAGTATTCATTAAAACTATGTATGGTTTATGTTTTATTCCATTTACGTTTTTAGTGAAACCTATGTATTTCTCTATAGGACTAGCCATAAATTTGAGAATAGAGAGAGAGTAGGTCACCTCTATTTGATGTTTGTGGACATTGGGATATATATGTCACTTCCCAAAATGATCTACATCAAAGTAGTGATTCATTAACCATTGAAGGTCACATGAATAATCCATGAGGAGGAATCCACACTAAAATTCGGAATGGCCGAATTTAAATGTCTCATCGCCAAATGTAAATATGATCCCTATAGGGATCCATATGAGAATGAAATCTTAGGAATGATTCTAGAACTTGAAAAATTCAAAGGGAAACTTGGGGAGGACTAGCCGCATAAATTGAATATTCCCAAAAAAAAATTCTACCATGTTGGACATTATGATATTTGGGTATGTCTGAGCCATAAAAAATCTATTTTACTACAGATGAATCAGATCTACATAAATTAGTTTTATGAATGGGTCATATCTACACAAAAAGGACCCTATCATATGGTAACCCACCTATAATTATATGCGAGCATAAGGATTCCACTCACAAGAAAATTCTCCTAGCCAACAAAGAGTGTCGTTAGGAAAGCACTACATAATATCCCATTATTCCCATAACCTTAATATATAAAGTTAAACAACATGAAAGACATGTAGGTTTCATGACATTAAACTTTAAAATAACTACATCCCCATCAAATGATATTAAACTGCATGGTGGAGGTGTCCTTACTATATGATGTTCAATTATGAAAATGATCTTCTATATTCATTAATTATCAAAATAAAAAAATAGCCTAATCCGGGGAATCCAAATTTTGGGGTGCCTCTAGAATGTGTTTGAGCACCTCAATCCAAAAAACACACTACATGTCATTGGTGTCATGGATTTCCAAAAGACATTCATGGGACTTGGAGAGGATTCATGACCCCTCTTCTTGAACAAGCATGTAATAAATATGTGATATTATGTAAGGGCTTACTGACCGATCCAATATAATTTTATTCTCCTTTAGATAAAGGAACTCCAATTCGTGTTAGCGGCACACTATAACAAAATAGGCCTTTAACAATGTTAGAATTGGCATTTATCAGCGCTAAAAAAATCATTAACAACTGAACTGTAATTGAAAGACCTAGGTTTTTATGATTGATATAAAATCACTGATATAGGGGTCCATTTGTTATAACTTTTAGAAGAACTGATAAATGACCCCATTTTTCAGCGCTTTAATTTGGCATTGTTAAAGGGAACCTTTATTAGTTCTACAAAAATCACTGATAAATGAAATCTTTATCAATACTTCTAAATGTGCTCATAAAGGGGCCCTTTATCAGTGCATATAAATGTGGTGATAAAAGAATCCTTTATTAATGTTTCTAAAAGTAATAATAAATGTATATATTATTAGCTCTTTTAGATGTGCTTATAAAGGGATCCTTTATCTATGCCTTTAGTAGAAATAATAATGGGGATTACCTATAACATCACAGTATATCACGGGAAATAGAAAAATAATGTAGAAAAATAATGTTCAAATATAAAATTTAAATGAATCAAAATTTAAAACACTATTGAAAGAAAAAACACTATATAATAAGGAACAAGAATACACCAATATAAAAGAACTATCGACCCCATCTCAAGGAAAATAACTCACCCATATCATAAAACAAATCATATGTTATTAATAATATAAGGAAATTAATTAAAAAAATTAATTTTAAACTAACCATTATATCATTCCAAACAATCCATTGAGTCATTCCAAGAACAATGCGTATTAGATTGAGTTTCAGTTGATATGTGCATGTCACATCATTTCCGGTTAATATTCAAGAATTGTCCACATTAAAATTAACATAATAATTATAAGATAAAATTGATAGGTAAATTAATTATGAAAAAGAATATAGAATTATTAAAAAACTTTTGATGCCCAATTTCATGATATGGGTGAGGTGGGGTATGTTTTAAACTAAAATGACATTTATATATTGAAAAAATTCACATTGAGTAACAAAGGTCACACCGATAATAGGTTTAAGGTGTGGTGGAATTATATATGTTCCAAAATAATTTTGGATCATTTTTGTAAAGTATTAAAAAAAATAAAAATGTGTTTTATTGTTTTTGAGTTTTTCACTATTATTTTTTTATTTTTTATTTTTTTGAACTAGAAACAAGCACATTGATTCATACCGACCACATTGTGAATTTCTTTGATGTTATAACCTTAATAAACATAAAAAATGAATTATGAATATTTTTCCAATATTCTCATGAAAATCCAAGTTTGTTTGATCACGTTTCCTTGATTGAAACTATTTTAACAAAAATGTAATTTTTAAACGGATAATATATATATTGATATATACTAAGCCCATAATGTATCTGATTGTGGTTATGTTGATTCCAAACAATAAAAAACTACTTATTCTTAATTTTTAAATAGTTTTTTAAAATAATCCATACTCATTTTCATAATTTGGAGTATGTTAGTTTACTTTTTACTAAAATTAATGTCAATTTTTTAAAAAATGATACACTTCAGGTCATGCCGCTTACACTGTGCATCCAATTTAGGTTCATCTAATTCCTATAAATTCCAAATGAATTATTGATCAACTTCATAATATATTGAAACAATCTGAATGAGTTTTCTTGATTGTCAGTATGTCAATTGTTTTTTACTATAATTTCATTTAAAAATGGGAACATGAACATTGAGTTGTACTTGTATCATCATATGTACGATTGATGTGAAATTTATTCCAACACATTAAAAAATGAATTATGAATCATTTTATTGCATTATCAAGACAATACGAGCGAGGTAAATGGGTTTTCATTCAGTTACAATTTTGAACTAAAATTTCTATTTTAAACTGATAAGGGACACTTTGAGTTATACCGAGAACATCATATATCATATTGATGATTGTATGATTCCAACACATCAAATATCACTTATGGAACATTTTCCAAATGTATCAATACAATTTGAATGTTTTATCTTGATTTTGAGTATATCAGTTGACCTTTCAACTAAAATTAGTGTTAATTGAAACTAAAAAGTTGCACTTTGGATCATATCAGTCACACCAAACATCTGATTGAGGTTGAACTAATTCAAACATTATAGAAATGACTTGGGGATCATATTTTTAATTTATTAAAACAATATGAATGAATTTTATTGGTTTTGAGTACATAGATTTTTTGTTTTACAAAAATGTCTTTCTGAACTTTAAACATAAACATTATGTCGTACCAATCATATTGTGTGTTGATTTTTGGTGAAACTAATTCCAACACATCCCAATTGAATTATTATTTGTTTTACTAAACTATTAAGAAAATTGGAGCATGTTTTCTCAATTTTATGTGATTGGAAATTTTTTAACCAAAATTAAATTTTAAACTGATTGTAGATACATTGAGTCATATCACACTCATCGTGTATCAAATTTCGGTGTGGAAAATTATTACATATAAAAAATTAATTATAGATCATTTTATTAATTTATCAAATCATAGTGAATGTTTTTTCCTAGTTTTTATTTTGTCTGTTTTTTATATCATATATGTCAATTTTAAATAAAAATATTAAATTTGAGTCATACTAGTTATAATGTGGGTCGGATTGAGTTGAGGATGATTCCTACATGTCCAAAATGACTTATGGATTGTTTTTTAAATATTAAAAATACAATGAATCTGTATTATCAGTTTTGAGAACATAAATTGTGTTTTTTACTAAAATATAATTTTAAATGGGAAATAAACACAATGAGTCATGCATGTCACATCATGTTTCAGAGTGATGTACGACTAATTACAACACATAAAAAATAAATTATGATTCATATTCCTAAATTATAATGACAATACAGGAACTTCTTTTTTTCAATCAGTGAAACTTTGTGAATTAAAATGTCGATTTTAAACTAATAACATACACTTTGAGTAAAAATAGGTACATTTTGTATCACATTGTGGTTGGATGATTTCTATACATACAAAATGACATATGGACCGTTTTCATAAATTATCAAAAAAATCTGAATTTTTTTATCATTTATGAGCATGTTAGCGGACTTTTCTTACTAAAATTACAGTCAATTTAAAATATAAGGACCCACATGGAGTAATAATGGTCCCACCATGTGTTTTAGTGAGTTTTTAGTTATTACTACACATACAAAACGAAATAGGTATCGTTTTACTACAGTATAAAAAAATGAAAATGTGTTTTCTTAGTTTTGAGTACACCACTTGTGTTATTTAATAAAATTTAATTTTAAAATGGAAACATGAACTTTGGGTCATACTAGTGACATAATTTATTATTTTTATGTGATACTGACTCCTATATGTCAAAAATTACTTATGAATCATTTTTGTAAACTTTAAAGATAATCTGAGTGTTTTTCTTGGTTTCTAGTGAGTGACACTTTTTAATCTAAATTGAATATTTTAAATTCAAAACCTAGAATTTGAGTTATAGTGGGCACATCATGTATCATAATTATATGTGTCCTATATGTAAAAAAATTAATTATGTATCATTTTACTAAAATATAAAAGCAAATAGAATTTTTTTTCCCAGTTATGAGATTGTAATTTTCTTGATTACTAAAATTTATGACAATTTTAAATAAAAATACACACATTCAGTCATTCTGGTCACATCATGTGTCAAATTGAGGTGTGGATGATTCCTATGTGTCAATGATATCTTACAGATCATTTTTCTAATAGATCAAAACAATCTAATTGAGTTTTCTTAGTTTTTGTACATACATTTTAGTTATTAATAAAATCGAATTTTAAAACACAAACACATACTTGGAGTCATACCAGTCACGTTCGGTGTTAGATTGATGTGAGACTGATTCCAAAAAATTAAAAAGGTATAATTAATGTTTTTCCTAAATAATTATGTAAATTAAATCATGTTTTCTTGGTTTTTTGGGTGTGACACTTTTAGAATTAAAATTCCAATTTTAAACTGGTAACAGGCACTTTGAGTCATACAGGACACCTCATGTATCTGATTGAGGTGTTGTTTATTATTACATTTCAAAAAAGTCATATGGATCATTTTCCAAAATTATTAAAACAATATTAATGATTTTACTTATTTTTAGTTTTCACTTTTCTTTTTCTCCTAAAATTAATGTCATTTTTAAATAAAAATACACACTTGGATTCATACTTGTCACAAATTGTTGTGTATTGAGATTCTTCTAATTTTTACACATCCCAAATGAATTAAGGATATTTTTAATAAGGTATCAAAACAATCCAAATGATCTTTATTATTATTGAGTACATCACTTGTGTTTTTTACTAAATTTTTTTTTAAATTTGAAATGCGTAATTTGAGTTAAAACAGTCACATCGTGTGTTAGTTTTATTATAGACCGATTCCTACATTTAAAAAATGAATTATGAATCATTTTCACAAATTACCGTGATTATAAAAGTACATATTTTTTTTAGTATTTCACATGTCCTTTTATCTAAAATTAAGGTCCATTTTAAATAAAAAGTCAAAGCTAGAGGCATACAGGGAACACCGAGCATCGAATTGTTGTCCAACTGATTCCAACATGTCACAAATGACTTATGGATTATTATACTAATGTATCTAAAAATCATTAACGTTTTCCTATGATTTGAGTATGTGATGTTTGGTTTGAACAAAAATGTAAATTATAAAATAAAAACATACATTTCAAGTCATACATGTCACACTTTGTGATAGATTATGGTGTGGCTGATTGAGTGTGTGATGTTTTTTTCTTTCAACCATATGGACTAAGCCCAAAAAGAAATAAATTTTAAATTTTGATGGAAAAAGAAACCAATGCTGCTTAAAATTTCTCATCCAAAAGAGACAAGTTATAACTTATATGGATTTCAACCAATGATTGAAGGAAAAATATTACTTTATAAAGGTCTTTGAAGAAAATAAATATTGAATAAAAATTGTATGAAAAATAACATAAAAATATTAGATAAAATATGAAAAAATTAATATAATAAATAGTATTAATTATACTTTTCATGATGTTTATATAAATATTTATCTCATTTCATTGTTTTTGTTATCTCAGTTGCATCCTCAAATTCCAATCTCTCACAATCATGAGCAGCATCAAACAAATCAACCCAACTCGAGAAAAAGAATCCACCTATATAAGAAAATGATTCTTATTTGACTAATCCTATAACAAAATAAACTAAACCTGAAGATGATGTAATAAATTTTTAAAATGTAAATTTTAAACTAAAACCACAAAATTTGAGTCATACGGGGAACACTGTGTACTACCTTAAGGTATGGTTTCCTCCACCATGTCTTTTTATCCATTAGTTCATTAAAAATTCTGGTTCTACTAACAATCATGCACTTTTATAACACATAATGTTGAATACATTGGTGAATAAAAATAAAATTTCATCATCATTATTGAATCATTATTATGAGTTCATGATCGTGTTACAAGAGTGAATCATCCTTATTGAATAATTCATTTATTCCGAGAAAAAAATAACCATTATTGTAAACTGATTATCATCAACTTATTGAACTAAAATAAATATTTACACTTGATTTTTTATGTACCATAATAAAATCTATCTATACCTTTCACCATAATAGAGATTAGAAACTCCATGATAACCCATTTACCTTATTTGGTGGAAAAACATATTTTTGACCCGTTTTGTATTTTTAGAAGACAATAAAATATAATATAAATATTTAACCCTTTTAGGTAATATTAATAATCACTATAGTCATTTATGTAATCCAAATGAAACTAAAATATATCATATCCATTAAGTCTTCCACGATTATGCTAAAAATAAGAATATCCTCTTCAATATTACTGGCGATGATAAACATGAACATTACATCATCATTACTTATTCCTTAAAATGGTAATATCCCAATTCTCATGTACTTTTAATTTAGAATGATGATGGGGTTTTTATTAATGACCTTGTGGACATTGATCATTTTATATAATGAATGTGCACATTTATATTGAATGTTACTTGTATATATTTCACAAGACGTTTTGAAATTATATCATGGATCAAATTGATGATCTAATCACCCAAATAATTGCATCACTGGCCTAACTGAAAAAATTATATATTCCGTTATGAAAAATATGTTATTTTGTTGTTGAAATTCTGTATATTTTTATTTTATAGTGGTTTTGGATCAAGCTGCTAACATCTTTTTCAAAGGGGTTATTCATTTGTATATTTGGTTCTTTACCATTTCATTTCTAATAGGTTTTTTTTATTTTTTGGGATTTATTCATAAATAGGTTTCATTTCTTTTGATTTCATGTTTCCTTTGACACCAACCCTCCTTAATGACCATGATCTCTTAATGTTGGTTTTCTTCCATATTACTCTCATATACTTGATGGTGTCAATGGATAATTACACCAATATTAAATAAATTATTTTAACTAGGTTAAATACTTCTTTTTGATTGGATTGATGTTAGGTGACTCTCATGTAACTATTGGGTCCACTACTAAAACTGTTTCTTTTAGTTTAGAGAGCCATGAGGAAACAACTGAATCTATTTTTTTGTTTAATTTTATCACTCTGAGGGGTTTCATTCACACATAAAAAATATTTGATTGTAATTTGAATGGGCTAATATAAATTGTATCATATGAAAATAATTTTGAGTGAATAATAATTTTTTTTGAAAAAAAATCCACATAAAATCTTGTATATAATAACATAAAAAAGTGGTGGAAAAAATTATTTCAAGAAGAAACCTAAAACACATTAAAAATGGTTCTTACCATAAGTTTACAGATTTGTGTCCACTTTTCAATAATTGTTCCCTAAAAAACATTGATATGATCACCATTATACTCAATTTCCTAATAAATTTATTATTTACAAGCCAGCGATTTGTGTCATATTCTCCCTCAGTATCTACATCTGCCTCCTCCCTAACCCCAGTCTCTGACTCCAACTCCACCTCTGCCTCAACCCGACCTATGAATTCACCTCCTCCTCCACCTAAACCTCATCCTTGACCTCTGCTTCTAACATCCCAAACACCTCTACCATTTCACAAAAAAGTTTATTGTATACATGACATAGATTCAAAACATATTGATTAACTTCATTATACTTATCATAGAGGAACATATAAAAAATAGTATATACTCATTTTGAATATTATTATTCACACCCCAAATATATTTATGTTTTCACAGAATGTAATATCTCGCAAAAATAGTTGGTATTCAACTGAATTTGTTTCCATGAAACATGGTCACACCATGTATATTTCCCACGCATCTATAAACAAATTTACTTCTTTTGAGTGTGATGGTTCACATAAATCTTACTATTTATGAGAGAATATATACTAAAAAATTATTAGGAAATTATTTTTATGAAATTATTATTACCTTTAGAAATTACCTATCTAGTGACACTAGCTGTTTGATGGTTCATGCTCTATCTCATAAATACAAAAACCTAATATCCAAAATTGTTTCCAATATCATTCTTTACGCTCTATTAAAACATTGACCAAAATAAGTTAATCATTTTGAAATATGCTTTCATAGTTAAATAATTTTATATATACCATAATATGCTTCCATTTGAAGTAATCCACCTGAATATTATGTTCAGTCACAGACTTAAGGCCATGATATATCCAATACTTAGTGACTTCCCTATAATTACAAAATATTTGTTTAAACAAATATAAAAATATATAATTATGATTTTCTCTATAAAGTGTTGATTTCCATATATTGAAAATTCAAAATACACATCATGTGTTTTAGTTTTATTGGAAATTGATGTATTAAATTTAATAAATAAATATTTTGGTTAACCAAACTGAATATGATCAGCATCTAGTGATTCATAAAAAACAAAAAAATAAGTAATGAAAAAATAAATATATATATATATATATATTACTAGATTATATATTTTTACATATCCATTTTTAGTATCAAAAAGAGTATTTATTCTATTTTTTTCTCAAATTCACCACATAGATAACCTTTTTTTCTCAATTTCATTTTTTGGGAAAGTAATATTTTTCCATATAAAAGATTCAGGGGTTAATGAATCCAAATTGTGTTTCTCATGTTTTCCAATTTATATTGTAGTAATATAAATTCATATAGAAAATAATAATTTTTTTAACTCTAATGAACATATTATCTCACTATTTGGACATACATATTATGAAAATGTACCATATGTATGTTTTAACAACTGAGGCTCCCATCAATTTTTTTCTTGATAATCTCATTTATACTCTCAATACCAACAGATTTAGTTTTGAAAGTTATATATATTTATTATTCATATGGAATATATAATACATTTTCATCTATAAAATTGGTATCAATATGAAGTTTTAATGATAAAAAAATGGTTCTCTATAACCGATGGGGTGAATGCACTCCCTAACGGTCACATTGATTTCTTGGTTGATTCACTAGATTGTCTTGATTTGACCATCTAATTTCCAATGGATTTATCCATTTTCAAAATCATACCTCTCTTTATACATTTTTCATCAACTTTTAGATGGTTTTTATTTAAATAATTTTGTTAATGATGTACCTCATGTATCATTATAATATTATACTCTAATATTAAGAATGTTCTAATATCATCATTGAAAATTAAAATATATAGATCATCAATTGGAATAGTAAACTCAATATTAGTCTCATGAGCTACCTCAATTTCCACTCTCATGTGATCTTTTTGGAGTTATTTCTATTTTATATTTTCCATCATAATATTATAAATCACACCCCATGCAAGAAGATGGTTCATACATGATTACCCTTCATAATTTCAGTAATATATGTTTATAATAAGTTGTATGATTAAAATTTAATAGAGAGTATTAACAAGATTTATTAACTCGAGTAAGGTATGTGGTTGAGGGGAATGACTAGACCCAAATCAATTGGGGTCATTTGGTTCATCATTTTTGGTTCTTTAATTTATAGGTGTTTCATTAAATCCTTTTATCATCTTATACATATATCTTTATGAGGTTTTATAATATTAAAATATATTCTAGGTGACCCTCCAAGACCTACTCGTCTAACACAACAATATTGTTCTAGCTGCTTCAAATCTACTGAAAGTAGTTTTCTTTCAGTATAGTTTCTACCAATTCTTGTCTCTATGTCGTATAAAAAATATTGACATAAAGAAATATTTTTATATAATAACGAAATAAATCATAAAAAATTAATACAATTTCAGGAACATACATGTTTCCAATAATTATCTTTCATCAATTAAATTAATCTCTTAATTTATGTTAGCCTTTATCCATTGAACATGATATGAGATAGACATGTTTTTAGAATTTAATTCAACAATATTTTTATAAAATGTAGCATCCCTTGTATTTCTAGAATAAAAAATATTCATATTTATTAATATTTATGACTAAAAAATAAATTTTATTTTAGTGGGATGATTTTTTTGATATCATACTTGACATGAAACAATGAGTTTCTCTGAAATCTTACGTTTCATACAATAGTGAGTTATACCGGAAAATAATAAAACATTATTATTATTATTTTAAATGATAGTTATCACCATGAATTTTTTTAGAGGGAACGAATATAAAAATATTAAATATGATTATACATGTTTTTTTAATTTTTTTATATTTATCCAATTAATTTTAAAGTCTCAAACTGAGAATAAATCCAATTTAAAGCATAAAATACTCCAATATTTTAAAATTCCATATTTCATCCTTTTGATGGAAAACCCTTATTAGAGACATATTACATTACTATTATATGTTCTATTTGACAAAATATACTTCTTATTTACAATAATAACAAGAAAATTTACTATTTTTGAACTTTTGGTATTTTTATGATAAATTCATATTTTAATGAATAGTGAAAATAAAAAAAAATTAATACAAAACTGTCTTTTTATCTAATTTATTTATATTGTAATATTGTTCACAAAATTGGTTTTAAATTTTAGTTGGATCATTTTTTAATCATTTAATACAATTATGCACATTGGAGGTAATTTCCAATTGAAAATGAAAATAACGACATGTCAAGCTTTTAATAGATGTTACTTCTTAATAACCCTCTTTCTAGTTGTGAAAACAAGGAATTAATTTTTAATTAATTTTTTTCCAATTATGTGTTTTGGATTTTTAAAAATTCATTCCATATTAGGAACTAAAATGTCCAAATTATGTAAATAGGTATCTTTTATTTTTGGACATTATGAATAATAACTTCAATATTTATTTTATTTACAATGGTAAAAGGTAAATCTAGAAAATTGTTGTAAAATTAATATTATAATATTATTATTCTACCCTAACTGTAACGACCCGACCCCAGTTACCCAGAGTCGGTGCATTACTTCGTAACATTGGCATGATCACAACAGATCAAGTCTCGAAAGAACGATTAGTTTAGTAGCCTTGGAAACACTAGATACATTCATAAATGTTACATTACATCAAGAAGTGAAAAACTACAATAACAAAGTCTCCATAGTCCACACTCATATCCTCTTCTGACTATCCCTGCAGGTCATTCATAAAATACTTCTTCACATCCTGGAAAATATTAAAACATTGAAAGGGGTGAGCTCAGATGCCCAGTAAGGATAACAATATTGCGGAAGCTTTCATAAAAAAACATTAACATTCAAGGAAATGTATAACTAAAACAAACGATTTTTAAACATGAACTTTAGCAAAAAATGGAAAAAGTAAAATGAAATAATTCCATTTACTTACTCACATGGATATTCTACTGGTCGAATAACCACATCAAATATCAATAACCACTTTAATAATGATGGAATGCATAATGCCAGACTATCATAACCACGTAGTCAAGGCCTCGTGCCAATACCACAAATAAGTTTTTGTCAAGGCCTCGTGACAAGACACTAGTTTGTCTCATGAGACCTACCGATGCATCGAGGAGCTATAGCGGGCTCCACCCGTCACTTATTAAGTCCAATGCATTCCTCATATGAACAGGTTTAAACGTATCACAAACCATAACATAATCATATCACATAAAATATGCATAAAGGAAACATAAAATTTCCACATTTCAATCACAAGATATCAATACAACACATTGATATAATAAAAACACTTTCAAAACCATTTTCAATACCAAAATAAAAAAAATTAAAACGTGATATTTATTTTTCATTTTTAAAAAATGTTAAAGCTTGTAGAGGAAGCCGAAACTCAAATAATGGTAATGGAGGCGAAGAAGTCATTGTCGCCGCATACGTACGAAAAGAAAAACATTAATTTTTGTTGTTTAGTAAAACACTTCGTATAAAAAGATTTCTTTTTAATAAACGTAAAAGTCAAAGGGGTTTATACACCGTATAAATGAAAGATGTGTATAAAACCAAATATGCCTCAATGAAAGGAGATTCAGAAGATGTCCTTACAAAGATCATTTTTTTAAATAAAATATATCTATTATGTGTATTCACTATAATTAAACATAAAGAATGTTCAAATACAAGATAGGACATAATAATATCATGACGTAATTTGAAAGTAGGAGATTTACCCAAAGAATGGAAATTGGGTTAAGAAGTTCCCTTACCTTACATTATTTCTTGACTCGACCGTTCTTTAACCTCCTAAATAATAAACTAGAGTTAATTTATAATTTCTTAAGAACCTTTTTCATGTTTTTTATTCCTTTTATATCACTTATTACCATGTTATGAACATTATGTATTTATTTAAGTTAATAACGGTCGTTTTGTAGATCTTTGGTACTTCAGTCAAAAATAAACATCCTATAATTACAAGTAGTTCATGTGGTGAAATATCCATTATATACAGAATTATATTCAAGATATAGATATCATATATCTCATATATATCCAGTATATACATGAATTTATAATATTCCATAACGTTTAGATGTAAGAAATTAAATGCACCGTTCATGGAGACGGTAAGCCGTACGTACGCATGAACGCTACTTTAATTTCTATTTCATATTTAATGAAATCATAATGATATAAAGGTATATTATAATTCCAGTATAATATAATATATAATATCATTTACTCCATCCTTTATACATCCCACATATGGCATTAACAATTCAAATCACTTTGAGGGGGCGGTAGTCCGCACTTCCTAAAATGAAATTATCTCGTTTACCCATAATGGAAATCATAAAGTATTCCACAAATGAAAAATACAGAACCTTCAGTAAAACATAAACATATTATATATCATATATAAATAGAGTGACATCTTAATGGACACCTTTGAAGGTGTTATATGAGTGTTGAACAATCATCGTTTCGTGAGGCAGAAATTCGCCATCCACAGAAACAGTATGTTCTTTAACCATTAGATGTAGGTGTGTGTACGTGTAGCTCGAATAATTCTTATAAAAACATCCTAGTATATTTTGGATACTGGTGTTGTTACAAAATAAATGAATAAAAATATTTTTGGTGTTTGGATAAGAAAAATAAAACAAAATAACATAAGAGAAGACATTACCTTAAAATCGGGTAACTCTTTTGATTTGAGACAAAGGCTTCCTTGGGAAGAATTTTGACCAAAGTGAGGCTTCTAGAAGTAAGGGAGGGAAGTTGGGAGAGTATTGGGGAAGAGGTTGGCTGAGCCAAAAGGATTTTAAAGTGTGAGTAAAGTGGTAGTGGTGGGGGACTTTTATAAGTGGAGAGGAGGGGCACTCTTGGAAAGTAATGAAATGTTACTTTATTATACAACTATTTTCAGATTCTAAAGGTCCCACACTTCTATAATTCGAGGATAAGGTGATAAGGGTTCGAAATCTATCCATACAATAGGATTTGGACAAGTCTAAGCCTTAGATTTTACATTATCTTTTCATTTTATTTAAATCATTAATTAATGGGGTAATCGCTGCATCATCATAGTGTCATAAATAATTTAATTTATTTAATGTCTAAAAATTAAAAAAAATTATCATGATGTAGGAAATCTTTTTATATTTCTAATGAATATTTATAGTCAAATATATGACTTGTATAACCCAATTTAAAAATTGTTTTAGTAAAAAAACTCTTGTTTGTGACCTTTTTATTTTTACACTAAATAAAAATTTACTTATATCCTTTTCCTAACAAAGTGGCTCCATGGGGTCCCCAAGTTGACCCATGGATTGTCTTGGTCGTCATGGAAACATCCAATAGTGGTTGGACAAGTTTAAAGGTAATTTCATATTTTTATAATACCATTTTTACATTAAATTTCACTAATTACCTTTAATCGCGATTAATTAAACTTAAAAGTTACTATTCACCAAAAAATTATTTTAATCCCATTGAACCCCATTTTACTTCCTAATGACAACCATGTATGTCGGATTTTTGAAAATCAAATCAATTAAGTGGTAATGTTTCATTTAAACGAAAAATCAATTTTTTAACTACCACTTAGTGGTTTCACTATTCATAAAAAATTGATGTTTTTCATAACAATGCCAAAATTTCACCCTAAGCTATAATTGATATTCCGAATCCAAAAATGATTTATATTTTAAAAAAATCCAAACATATAAGTTTCATTAATTAATTTTTTAGTTAATTCCCGCTGTCACAACAAATAGCGTGTTTTTAAGAAACAATATATATCAAAAGATTGACAATTGTTTATGTCCAATTTCAAAGTGAAATTAATTCTAATGAACACCATTGGATAAAATGGTAAAAATATATTCTAATTATAGTTTAAAACTACTCAATATTATAATTTATCACTATAAATTATTTTGATTAAAAAAGTTGTTTTTAAGTATTTTTCACTATTCATAGAAAATTGGAAGTTTTTAGAAAATTACAAAAAATTCAACTTAGGATAATTTCGATATTCCGAATACAAAAATGAAGTCCATTTCGAAATATATAATTTCTATAATTTTAAAAAGTGGGTATTACTATTCATAATGGCTACATTGATTGGTTGTGGTGTGTGTTAGAACTCGAAGTTGCGTACAAAGCAAGCTATGGCATTATTGAATGAGTAGCGTATCATAGAAGCTCAGGGTGTTACATTCTCCCCTCCTACAATAAATTGCGTCCTCGCAATTTGAAATCTTTCTTTGAAAATAAAAGGTTGAAAATAGAAAACACCTTTGTAGAAAACCCACATCAGAAATAAGGTTAATAAAAATATAACTTTAAAAGAAATAAAGATAAGTACAAAGGTCACCCGAGATAGCCCATACTAATATTCTATGAAAATATGGATATGGAAGAAAAAAAAACCATCAAGGTCTGATGGAGAGTTGTAGAAAACTGGATTAGGAGAAAATTAACAATAAGAAAATCACAAACTTGTGATTGGTTAAACGGTGATTGAATCCCCTGTTGGAAATGTTAACAGGCAACGTTTTTGTTTTAAGTTACCTTTTATAAAGTTGAGGAATTTATTTAAGAGATTTACTAAGAACTAAGGGAATATACATACTTGTCATGTAGAATTTCATTCTTTAAAAATTGTTTACCACAAACCCATCTTCCACTCTAAAAGGTAATAGAACTCAAAAATATTCTATTTATCCTAATTGTATAAGGTTCCAAATATTAACACATACCATTTAGATTAGTAAAACTATTTTGTAATAACCAGGGAATTCCTGTAGGCTAGTGGTAGGTAATAAAGACCTATCGCACTATGGTTGTGGGTTCGATTCCTGCAGCTTTGTCTGATGCGACGGGTTATGCCCCAACCTGTAGGTTTTCCTTTTCCTAAGAATATAGTATTAAAATATTCCAAAAATAATCTTCAGAAATGTTTTAACCTTAAACAATACTATTCAAAGTTCAACTTAATCCATCCCAACCTTTATAGTCATCCAAAATACCTCTGTCTAAACTTTCTCTAAAAGGTCTCTTAATTCCAAAATCAATTTATCAGATTCCCCAAACAAAGTATAGTTTCTCTTGTTGTCACATACTAAAAATATAATTACCTTCATCATATTAAAACCTTACTGAAACAAAAAGTACTGTAGTACAATCCTTACATATATATCACATTATTCTAATAACCAGAATATAATCCATGAGTCCAAAAGCACCAATACATTAATTATTCCACTTCAACTGTAGTCACAACATAAGATTGTCCTTGATCCCTTGGCCTTTTCTGAGGTATGTTTCCCTGACGCTTAGGACATTCATTTGCATAATGACCCATTTCTCTACAATTGTAGCATTCAACATTGATAGCCTCTTTCTTTCCCTTTCAACCACGCGCCTGGTGACCTTTTTCTCCACATTTATAACAAACTCCCATTCCTTTTAGGCAAGTACCAAGGTGATTCTTCCCACAATTATCACATAATGGAAAATCCTTCATTCCCTTTTTCCCTTTATCTGTCTCTTGTTCCATAGTTCTTCTCTTCTCTTGCTTTACTTTATTGTCATAAGATTTAGAGAATTCCTTTTCTGTCTTGATAGCACATGAGACAATGTCTTCATACGAAGAGAAGGTTTGTGAGACTAATGCTCGACGAAGAAATGGTTTTAACCCATCAAAGAAACGATCTATCTTACTTCTTGGGTTACGTATATAATCTGCTGCATGCCTCGCTAACCTTGTAAAGTTAGCCTCATACATTGCGACATTCTCATCCTCCTTTTGTCTCAGACTCAGAAATTGCCTTTCCATATATGCTCGATGGTCATGTGGAAATTATTTTTCTACGGAAAGATCTTTGAACTCCCTCCATTCCATATTTGATACTTCATCATCTTCCTTTGTGTTTTGAATCAATGACCACCATTGATCGGCATCTCCAGTGAGGCGGTAGACTGCGATGATAACCTTTTCCCTTTCACTACTCCCCAAGGCGTGGAATATTTTTTCTAAGGAATTTATCCATTGCTCAACTACTAATGGATTTTTAAGCCCATTAAATGTTGGCGGTTGTTGCCTCATGAAGCGGTCTAACATTTATCCTCCACGTTGCGGATCAGGGTGATCCATACGAGTAAGGTAATTATTCATAACCTGAGTGAGTTGTCCCAGAATGGTAATAAGTTGATCAGCACCAGTTTTATCTCCATATCCACAATAATTAACTTGAGTAGGGGGGCAATCCCTACACGGAGTGCGTGCATTGATACGGTTTCCATTCCTTCCACTAGGCGCCATTTCTAAACAATGGCATAAACTAGATTAGTTTATGAATCAAAATACATAATTACATACTTGTAAAATACTTAACAATAATTGAACTATTTATGGATATAATCCATAATCATAAAAATGTTTTTTTTGCGGAAGTATATACTCATAACCCTTCATAGTGGTTTGTAAATAAAAATGAGAATTATCCTAAGCATATCCCCCGGGAGTGTCGTAACCAAGAGTGCAGCAAGGCCCGTCGTCGTGCACCCGTTCCCGTTCGAGTCTAGCTCAAATAGGTGTTTTCGGGTTTTACCCATAGGTACATCTGTGCTAGAGCCACCTCTACCTGCTCGTATCCAGACAGGGATGTATTTCTCGAAAAAATCACAAAATCTCTATAATACCAAAATTCTAGGAAGTTCTTCTATAATAATCCTTAAAGTATATCTTCGGGCTATGTGCTCTAGTCAGAGTTTATCTAAATCTAGCTTCCAACGTTAGTACTAAACTGCCTCTGATACCAACTGTAACGCCCCGACCCTAGTTACCCAAAGTCAGTGCATTACTTCGTAACATTGGCATGATCACAAAAGATCAAGTCTCGAAAGACCGATTAGTTTAGTAGCCTTGGAAACACTAGATACATTCATAAATGTTACATTACATCATAAAGTGAAAAACTACAATAACAAAGTCTCCATAGTCCACAATCATATCCTCTTCTGACTATCCCTGTAGGTCATTCATAAAATACTTCTTCACATCCTGTAAAATATTAAAACATTGAAAGGGGTGAGATCAGATGTCCAGTAAGGATAACAATATTTCGGAAGCATTCACAAATAAACATTAACATTTAAGGCAATGTATAACTAAAACAAAAGACTTTTAACCTTGAACTTTAGCATAATATGGAAAAAGTAAAATGAAATAATGCCATTTACTTAATCACATGGATATTATACTGGTCGAATAATCAAATGAAATATCAATAACCGCTTTCATAATGATGGAATGCATAATCCAGACTATCATAACCATGTTGTCAAGGCCTCGTGCCAAGACCACAAATAAGATGTTGTCAAGGCCTCGTGCCATGACCACAAATAATATTTTGTCACGACCTCGTGCCAAGACACTAGTTTGTCTCATGAGACCTACCGATGCATCGAAGAGCTATAGCAAGCTCCACCCATCACTTATTAATTCCATTTCATTTCTCATATGAACAGGTTTAAACATATCATAAACCATAACATAATCATATCACATAAAATATGCATAAAGGAAACATAACATTTCCACATTTCAATCACAAGATATCAATACAACACATTGATATAATAAAAACATTTTCAAAACAATTTTCAATACCAAAATAAAAGAAAATTAAAACTTGATATTTATTTTTCATTTTTTAAAAATTTTAAAGCTTGTAGAGGAAGCCGAAACTCAAATAATGGTCACGGCGGCAGAGAAGTCATTGTCGCCGATTACGTACGACAAGAAAAACATTCCTTTTTGTCGTTTAGTAAAACACGTCGTATAAAAATATTTCTTTTGAATAAACGTAAAAGTCAAAGGGGTTTATACACCGTATAAATGAAAGATGTGTATAAAACCAAATATGCCTCAATGAAAGTAGATTGAGATGAAGTCCTTACAAAGATCATTTTTTTAAAATAAAATAGATCTATTATGTGTATTCACTATAATTACACATAAAGAAAGTACAAATACAAGATAGGACATAATAATATCATGAAGTAATTTGAAATTAGGAGATTAACCCAAAGAATGGAAATTGGGTTAAAAAGTTTCCTTACCTTGCGTCCTGTCTTGACTTGACCGTTCTTTAACCTCCTGAATAATAAAATAGAGTTAATTTATAATTTCTTAAGATCCTTTTCAAGTTTTTATTCCTTTTATATCACTTATTACCATGTTATGAACATTATGTATTTATTTAAGTTAATAACGGTCGTTTTGTAGATCTTTGGTACTTGAGTCAAAAATAAACTTCTTATAATTAAAAGTTGTTCATGTGGTGAAATATCCATTATATCCAGAATTATATTCATGATATAGATATCATATATCTCTAATATATCCAGTATATACATGCATTTATAATATTCCATAATGTTTAGAGGTAAGAAATGAAATGCACCGTTCATGGGGACGGTAAGTCGTACGTATGCATGAACGCTACTATCATTTATATTTCGTATTTAATGAAATAATAATGATATAAAGGTATATTATAATTCCAGTATAATATCATATATAATATCATTTACTCCATCCTTTATACATCCCACAACTGGCATTAACGATTCAAATCACTTTGAGGGGGCGGTAGTCCGCACTTCCTAAAATGAAATTATCGCGTTTACCCATAATGGAAATCATAAAGTATGCCACAAATGAAAAATAAAGAACCTTAAGTCAAACATAAACATATTATATATCATATATAAATAGAGTGACATCTTAATGGCCACATTTGAAGGTGTTATATGAGTGTTGAACAATCATCGTTTCGTGAGGCAGAAATTCGCCATCCACAAAAACAGTATGTTCTTTAACCATTAGATGTAGGTGTGTGTAAGTGTATCTTGAATACTTATTATAACAACATCCTAGTATATTGAGGATACTGGTGTTTTAACAAAAGAAATTAATAAAAAGGGTTTAGGGGGTTGGATAAGAAAAATAAAACAAAATAACATAAGAGAAGACATTACCATAAAATCAGGTAACTCTATTGATTTGATCCAAAGGCATCCTTGGGAAGATTCTTCCCAAAGTGAGGCTTCTACGAGTAAGGGAGGGAAGTTTGGAGAGAATTTTGGTAGAGGATGGCCGAGCCAAAAGGCTTTGGAAGTGTGAGTAAGGTGGTAGTGGTGGGGGCCTTTTATAAGTGGAGAGGAGGGGCACTCTTTGAAAGTAATGAAATGTTACTTTATTATACAATGATTTTCGGATTCTAATGGTCCCACACTTCTATAATTATAGGATAAGGTGATAAGGGTTAGAAATATACCCATCCAATAGGCTTTGGACAAGTTTAAGCATTGGATTTTACATTATCCTTCCATTTTATTTAAATCGTTAATTAATGGGGTAATCACTGCATCATCATGGTGTCATAAATAATTTAATTTATTTAATGTCTAAAAATTATAACAAAAATATCATGATGGAGGAAATCCTTTTATATTTCTAATGAATATTTATAGTCAAAAATATGACTTGTATAACCCCATTTGGAAATTGTTTTAGTAAAACAACTCTTGTTTGTGACCTTTTTATTTTAACATTAAATAAAAAGTTATTGATGTCCTTTTCCTACCATAGTGGCTCCATGGGGTCCCCAAGTTGACCTATGGATTGTCTTGGTCGGACAGGACACATCCAATAGTTCTTGGACAAGTGTAAAGGTCATTTCATATTTTAATAATACCATTTTTACCTTAAATTTCACTAATTACCTTTAATCGCGACTAATTAAACTTAAAAGTTACTATTCACCAAAAAATTATTTTAATCCCATTGAACCACATTTTACTTCCTAATGACAACCATGTATGTCAGATTTTTGAAAATCAAATCACAGAAGTGTTATTGTTTCATTTAAACGAAAAATCAGTTTTTTAACTACCACTTAGTGGTTTCACTATTAATCAAAAATTGATGTTATTCAGCACAATGCAAAAAATTCACCCTAAGATATATTTGATATTCTGAATCCAAAAATGATGTATATTTTACAAAATTCCAAACATATAAGTTGAATTAATTAATTTTAAAATTAATTCCCGTTCTCACAACAAATAGCGTGTTTTTAAGAAACAATATATATCAAAAGATTGACAATTGTTTATGTCCAATTTCAAAGTGAAATTAATTCTAATGAACACCATTGGATAAAATGGTAAAAATATATTATAATTATAGTTTAAAACCACTCAATAGTATAATTTATCACTATAAATTATTTTGATTAAAAATGTTTTTTTTAAGTATTTTTCACAATTCATAGAAAATTGGAAGTTCTCAGAAAATTACAAAAAAATCAACTTAGGATAATTTCTATATTACGAATACAAAAATGAAGTCCATTTTGAAATATAAAATTTCTATAATTTTAAAATGTGGGTATTACTATTCATAACGGCTACTTTGATTGGTTTTGGTGTGTGTTAGAACTCGAAGTTGCGTACAAATAAAGCTATTGCATGAATGAGAAGCGTATCCTAGAAGCTCGAGGTGTTACATTCTCCCCTCCTTCAATAAATTGCGTCCTTGAAATTTGAAATTTTTTATTGAAAATAAAAGGTTGAAAATAGAAAATACCTTTGTAGAAAACCAACATCGGAAATAAGGATAATAAAAATATAACTTTAAAAGAAATAAAGATAAGTACAAAGGTCACCCGAGATAGCCCATACTAGGATTCTATGAAAATATGGATATGGAAGAAAAACAAACCATCAAGGTCTGATGGAGAGTTGTAGAAAACTGGATTAGAAGAAAGTTAACAATAAGAAAATCAAAAATTTGTGATTGGTTAAACGGTCATTGAATCCCCAGTTGGAAATGTTAACCGGAAACATTTTTGTTTTAAGTTACAGTTTATAAAGTTGAGGAATTTATTTAAAAGATTTACTAAGAATGTAAGGGAATATACATACTTGTCATGTAGACTTTCATTCTTTAAAAATTGTTTACCACAAACCCATCTTTCACTCTAAAAGGTAATAGAACTCAAAAATATTATATTTATCCTAATTTTATAAGGTTCAAAATATTAACACATACCATTTATATTAGTAAAACTATTTTGTAATAACCAGGGACTTCCTGTAGGCTAGTGGTAGGTAATAAAGTCCGGTCGCACTATGGTTGTGGGTTCGATTCCTGCAGCTTTGTCCGACGCGACGGGTTCTGCCCCACCCTGTAGGTTGTCCTTTTCCTAAAAATATAGTATTATAATATTTCAAAAATAATCTTCAGAAATGTTTTAACCTTAAACAATACTATTCAAAGTTCAACTTAATCTATCCCAACATTTATAGTTATCCAAATTACCTCTGTCCAAAATTTCTCTAAAAGGTCTCTTAATTCCAAAATCAATTTATTAGATTCCCCAAACAAAGTAATGTTTCTCTTATTGTCACATACTAAAAATATTATTACCTTCATCATATTAAAACCTTATTGAAACAACAAGTACTGCAGTACAATCCTTATATATATCACATTATTATAATAACCAGAATATAATCCATGAGTCCAAAAGCACCAATACAATAATTATTCCGCTTCAACTGTAGTCACAACATAAGATTGGACTTGATCCCTTGTCCTTTTATGAGGTATGTTTCCCTGACGCTTAGGACATTCATTTTCATAATGACCAATTTCTCTACAATTGTAGCATTCAACATTGATAGCCTCTTTCTTTCCCTTGCAATCACGCGCCTGGTGACCATTTTCTCCACATTTATAACAAACTCCCATTCCTTTTAGGCAAGTACCATGGTGAATCTTCCCAAAATTATCACATAATGGAAAATCCTTCCTTCCATTTTTCCCTTTATCTGCCTTTTGTTCCACAGTTCTCTTCTTCTCTTTCTTTAGTTATTGTCATAATATTTAGTGAATTCCTTTTCTGTCTTGATAGCACATGAGACAATGTCTTCATACGACGAGAAGGTTTGTGAGACTAATGCTCGATGGAAAAATGGTTTTAACCCATCAATGAAACGATCAATCATACTTCTTGGGTTACGTATATAATCAGCTGCATGCCTCGCTAAACTTGTAAAGTTAGCCTCATACATTGCGACATTCTCATCCTCCTTTTGTCTCAGACTCAGAAATTGCCTTTCCATATCTACTCGATGGTCATGTGGAAATTATTTTTCTAATAAAAGATCTTTGAACTCCCTCCATTCCATATTTGATACTTAATCAGATTCCATTGTGTTTTGAATCAATGACCACCATTGATCGGCATCTCCAGTGAGGTGGTAGACTGCCAGGATAACATTTTCTCTTTCACTACTCCCCAAGGCGTGGAATATTTTTTCTAAGGAATTTATCCATTGCTCATCTACTAATGGATTTGTAAGCCCATTAAATTTTGGCAGTTGTTTCCTCATGAAGCGGTCTAACATTGATCCTCCACGTTGCGGATTAGGGTGCTCCATACGAGTAAGGTTATTATTCATAACGTGAGTGAGTTGTCCCAGAATGGTAATAAGTTGATCAGCACCAGTTGTATCTCCAGATCCACAATAATTATCTTGAGCAGGAAGGCAATCTCTACAAGGACTGCGTGCATTGATACGGTTTCCATTCCTTCCACTAGGCGCCATTTCTAAACAATGGCATAAACTAGATTAGTTTATGAATCAAAATACATAATTCCATACTTGTAAAACACTTAACACTAATTGATCCATTTATGGATATAATCCATAATCATAAAAATGTTTTTTTGCGGAAGTATATACTCATAACCCTTCACAGTGGTTTGTAAAGAAAATGAGAATTATCCTAAGCATATCCCCCAGGAGTGTCGTAACCAAGAGTGCAGCAAGGCCCGTTGTTGTGCACCCGTTCTCGTTCGAGTCTAGCTCAAAGCAGTGTTTTCGGGTTTTACCCCTAGGTACATCTGTGCTAGATCCACCTCTACCTACTCGTATCCAGACAGTGTTGTATTGCTCGGAAAACTCACAAAATCTCTATAATACCAGAATTCTAGGAAGTTCTTCTATACTAATCCTTAACGTCTATCTTCAGGCTATGTGCTCTAATCAGAGTTTATCTAAATCTAGCTTCCAACATTAGTACTAAACTGCCTCTGATACCAACTGTAACGCCCCGAACCCAGTTACCCAGAGTCGGTGCATTACTTCGTAACATTGGCATGATCACAAAAGATCAAGTCTCGGAAGAACGATTAGTTTAGTAGCCTTGGAAACACTAGATACATTCATAAATGTTCCATTACATCATAAAGTGAAAACTAAAATAACAAAGTCTCCATAGTCCACACTCATATCCTCTTCTGACTATCCTAGCAGGTCATTCATAAAATACTTCTTCACATCCGGGAAAATATTAAAACATTGAAACGGGTGAGCTGAGATGCCCAGTAAGGATAACAATATTGCGGAAGCTTTCATAAATAAACATTAACATTTAAGGCAATGTATAACTAAAACAAAAGCCTTTTAAACTTGAACATTAGCATAATATGGCAAAAGTAAAATGAAATAATGTCATTTACTTACTCACATGGATATTCTACTGGTCAAATAATGACATTAAATATCAATAACCACTTTCATAATGATGGAATGCATAATTCCAGACTATCATAACCACGTAGTCAAGGCCTCAGGCCAAGACCACAAATAAGATTTTGTCAAGGCCTTGTGACAAGAATCTATTTTGTCTCATGAGACCTACCAATGACTCGAGGAGCTATAGCGGGCTCCACCCGTCACTTATTAAGTCCAATGCATTCCTCATATGAACAGGTTTAAACATATCATAAACCATAACATAATCATATCACATAAAATATGCATAAAGGAAACATAAAATTTCCACATTTCAATCACAAGATATTAATACAACACATTGATATAATAAAAACACTTTCAAAAGCATTTTCAATTCCAAAATAAATGAAAATTAAAACTTGATATTTATTTTTCATTTTTAAAAAAAATGTTAAAGCTTGTAGAGGAAGCTGAAACTCAAATAATGGTCACGGCGGCGGAGAAGTCATTGTCTCCATATACGTACGAAAAGAAAAACATTTCTTTTTTTAGTTTAGTAAAACACTTCGTATAAAAAGATTCCTTTTGAATAAACGTAAAAGTCAAAGGGGTTTATACACCGTATAAATGAAAGATGTGTATAAAACCAAATATGCCTCAATGAAAGGAGATTGAGATGAAGTCCTTACAAAGATCATTTTTTTAAATAAAATATATATATTATGTGTATTCACTATAATTACACATATGGAACGAACAAATACAAGATAGGACATAAAAATATCATGACGTAATTTGAAAGTAGGAGATTAACCCAAAGAATGGAAATTGGGTTAAGAAGTTCCCTTACCTTGCGTCCTGTCTTGACTCGACTATTATTTAACCTCCTGAATAATAAACTAGGGTTAATTTATAATTTCTTAATAACCTTTTCAAGTTTTTTATTCCTTTTATATCACTTATTACCATGTTATGACCATTATGTATTTATTTAAGTTAATAACGGTCGTTTTGTAGATCTTTGGTACTTGAGTCAAAAATAAACATCTTATAATTACAAGTTGTTCATGTGGTGAAAATACATTACATACAGAATTATATTCATGATATAGATATCATATATCTCATATATATCCAGTATATACATGCATTTATAATATTCCATAACGTTTAGAGGTATGAAATGAAATGCACCGTTCATGGAGACGGTAAGTCGTACGTATGCATGAACGCTACTTTCATTTCTATTTCGTATTTAATGAAATCATAATGATATAAAGTTATATTATAATTCCAGTATAATATCATATATAATATCATTTACTCCATCCTTTATAAATCCCACATATGGCATTAACGATTCAAATCACTTTGGAGGGGCGGTAGTCCGCACTTCTTAAAATGAAATTATCGCGTTTACCCATAATGGAAATCATAAAGTATGCAACAAATGAAAAATACAGAACCTTAAGTAAAACATAAACATATTATATATCATATATAAATAGAGTGACATCTTAATGGACAACTTTGAAGGTGTTATATGAGTGTTAAACAATCATCATTTCGTGAGGTAGAAATTCGCCATCCACAGAAACAGTATGTTCTTTAACCATTAGATGTAGGTGTGTGTAAGTGTAGCTCGAATACTTCTTATGACAACATCCTAGTATATTTAGGATACTGGTGTTGTCACAAAAGAAATGAATAAAAAGAGTTTAGGGGGTTGGATAAGAAAAATAAAACAAAATAACATAAGAGAAGACATTACCTTAAAATCGGGCAACTCTTTTGATTTGAGCCAAAGGCTTCCTTGGGAAGAATTCTGACCAATGTGCGGCTTCTAGGAGTAAGGGAGGGAAGGTGGGAGAGTATTTGGGCAGAGTTTGGTGGAGCCAAAAGGCTTTGAATGTGTGAGTAAGGTGGTAGTGGTGGGGGCCTTTTATAAGTGGAGAGGAGGGGAACTCTTGGAAAGTAATGAAATGTTACTTTATTATACAATGATTTTCGGATTCTAAAGGTCCCACACTTCTATAATTCGAGTATAAGGTGATAAGGGTTAGAAATATACCCCTACAATAGGCTTTGGACAAGTGTAAGACTTGTATTTTACATTATCTTTTCATTTTATTTAAATAGTTAATTAATGGGGTAATCGTTGAATCATCATGGTGTCATAAATAATTTAATTTATTTAATGTCTAAAAATTATAAAAAAATTATCATGATGTATTAAATCGTTTTATATTTCTAATTAATATTTATAGTCAAAAATATGACTTGTATAACCCCACATAAAAATTGTTTTAGTAAAACAACTCTTGTTTGTGACCTTTTTATTTTAACATTAAATAAAGTGTTATTTATGTCCTTTTCCTACCAATGTGGCTCCATGTGGTCCCCAAGATGACCCATGGATTTTCTTGGTTGGCCATGACACATACAATAGTGGTTGGAAATGTTTAAAGGTCATTTCATATTTTTATAATACCATTTTTACCTTAAATTTCACTAAATACCTTTAATCGCGAATAATTAAACTTAAAAGTTACTATTCACCAAAAAATTATTTTAATCCTATTGAACCACATTTTACTTCCAAATGAAAACCATGTATGTCGGATTTTTGAAAATCAAATCACAGAAGTGGTAATGTTTCATTTTAACGAAAAATCAATTTTTTAACTACCACTTAGTGGTTTCACTATTAATCAAAAATTGAATTTTTTCAGAATAATGCCAAAATTTCACTCTAAGATAAAATTGATATTCCGAATCCAGAAATGATGTATATTTTACAAAATTCCAAACATATAAGTTGTATTAATTAATTTTATAATTAATTCCCGCTGTCACAACAAATAGCGTGTTTTTATGAAACAATATATATCAAAAGATTGACAATTGTTTATGTCCAATTTCAAAGTGAAATTAATTCTAATGAACACCATTGGATAAAATGGTAAAAATATATTCTAATTATAGTTTAAAACGACTCAATAGTATAATTTATCACTATAAATTATTTTTATTAAAAAAGTTGTTTTTAAGTATTTTTCACTATTCATAGAAAATTGGATGTTCTCAGAAAATTACAAAAAATTCAACTTAGGATAATTTCGATATTCCGAATACAAAAATGAAGTCCATTTTGAAATACAAAATTTCTATAATTTTAAAAATTAGGTATTACTATTCATAACAGGTACTTTGATTGGTTGTGGTGTGTGTTAGAACTCGAAGTTGCGTACAATGCAAGCTATTGCATTATTGAAAGAGAAGTGTATCATAGAAGCTCGGGGTGTTACATTAAAACATTTCATAATCCTATTGTATAAGATATTTCTAACCATAGGAATCCTTGGATTGATTTTGGGTCACCATGGAGCCACATGGGTGTGATAATGACATGTTATAAGAATTAATTTAATGTAAAGAGAAATATAACATAAACATATATCTTTTACTAGAACAATTATAATATATGGTTATATAAAATATATCTTTGAATATAACTAGTCATTATAATTAGTAAATTATTTACTATATTATGGTATTTAATTTATAATTTTTAAAAATTATATAAATAATTTTATTTTTGAAATAATGATGATACAATCATTGCTCCATTAATAAAGGATTCTGATAAATGATATTGGGAATATTAAAATAAATATTATTTGAATTAATTAATTTCTTAAAAAAATTCTCTATATGAATATGAAATGTTATTATTTATTCAATTTCTTTGAAGGAATCAACTTGTTATGAATCTGTAAAAATGGCCAGTATGAATAGTGTCCAAAATTGACATAAATCATAACTTAAAATATAAAATAATTTATTGAATATTATTAAATTTCTAAAAAGATATGATTCAGAAAAATGCTTAACATAAGTCCAAATATTTAATTAATGTCTTTTTTGGGTCGTTTGACCTGATATGGTAATTAAATTAACCCACAATGTTTAAATAATATGATATAACTATAAGATTAAAAAGGGTAAAATAAGGGTTAAACCAAAATGATATGCCAATAAAATATTAAAAACCTGTAGAAAAATTATTGGATGATGGTTACTTGTACCAAATAAGTCTATCTTTGAATTAAACGTGTTTTTGAACATTTTTTATTGAAATTGAATTTATAAAAATATAATATTTCAAGACATTCCTAAAGTGCCCCTCCTCCCTCTTTTTAAAAGCCACCACCTATAACAACTTTCTCACATCTCTCAAGCCATTTGGATCATCCAAATTCTACTATAACAATCTCCCAAAATCGATCCATTCATCATATAATCTTTATCTTTGGTAGAAGTCAATTCAAGAAATCATATCGGCTCAAATCAAAAGAAGTTGCCTGATTTAGAGCTAGCGTCTTCTGTCAAGTTCCTTTCAATTATTTTCCTTCTCCACTCCCTATGATCTTATTATTCTTTGATTACAGACAAACAGCAGTATCCCCAATATACTACGATGTTTTTATGTTGAGGATTCGAATTACACTTACACACACATCCATCTAATTGATTTGACCATATTGTTTCTGCATAAGGCAATCTCATACCTCACAAAACGATGATTATTCAATTTTCCCCTATTACCCCTCATGGTGGATATTATTATGACACTATATTTATATATGATATATATCATATTTATATTGTCATTATGGTTCCATAATTTTTACCACATACCTTTATGCTTTCCATGATGTGTAAATATGATAATTTCATTTGAAGAAGTGTGGACTACCACCCCCTCAAAGTGATATGACTCATTCATTCTATACATGGAATATATAATGGATGTTTTTAATAGAACTATTATACATAAATGAAAATAATATAATTTTGGTATTATAATATTAATTTATAAAATTTGATTATTTTTATTTTAATATGGATATGAAATTAAAGTGGCATTCATGTGTACATACGACATACCTTCTCCAAGAATGGTGCATTTCATTTTATATCTCTAAATGTTATGATCATTTATAAACTCCTACATACCATATATATGATATTTAAACTATGAATAGCATTCTGAAAATGATAAAATATTGACCACATGGAGAATTTATATCGAACAAGTTCATTTTCGATTCAACTACCAAATATCAACAAACTGATCGATATTAACTTAAATAAATATGTAATTTTTCTGACATAATGATAAGTATTAAACAATTACTAATAAACATAGAAAATTTTCTAAATAAATTATTAATTATTCTATGTTTATTTTCAAGGAATAAAAAGAATGAACGAGACAAGTCACTCTTAAGGTAAGGGACTTCATCTCAATCTCCATTCATTGAGGTATATATTGATGTTATGCATCGTGTTCTTTTACATGGTGTATAATAAACCCCTTTTACAAAAAGTAATGTTTTTAATCTATGCAGGGATAATGAATTCACTGCCTTCGTAACCGTTATTTGATATTTGGTTTCCTCTATAAGCCTTAATTTTTTAAAATGAAAAAAACCATGTTCCATTTTTGGGTGTTATGTTGTTTAAAATTTTCTTTTAAATTGATTAAAATTTTCAATATTTGAAAATTATTTATCGTGATTGAAAATGAAATTTTATTACTGAAATTTTGATGTGTTCAATATTTTATGTGTTATGATTATATAATGGTACTTGGACATTTTAAGGGAGGTTACATGATAAACCAAATATGGGTGGTTCGATGATAAACTAAGGAAAGGTGGTTACATTATAACCTCCAATGAATTGGGTATTATAGTCAGTCATATGGACATTCAATTTAGTGATATGTGTGGAAGTCGACTGTTTGGTTATTCCATTTAAATGTGTTTTTGTCCCATGCATCCTTTATTTGTTATATGTTTCATTCTATGGAATTTGTTGTAATATTTTTGTTTAAAAAAGGGTAAAAAATGGGATTACATTTAGTGATGTAATTTTACTACTTCTAAAAGGTGAAAAGTATTTCTTTATGATAAAGTATTCAGGGTTTTCATGTTATCCCAAGACTAATAGTTTTCCTTCCTTGTGTATCCCTTAATGAGATTTTTATGATCATCTCATGTTTGGAAATATTTTTTTCTAGGCATAATGAATAATAGTGTAAATGATGGGATCAAGGAAAAGTCAAGCTATTTAAAACATGGAACAAAACAAGTTTATTTTTAAAAGTTTTGGTTTTATAATAAAAATGGATAGTTAGTTAAAGATCCTAATTATAATATTAATGTTTTTTATGTGTATGTAATGAACTAATTATATAAATCATTAAACCTGAAAAGATCCTCAAATTGAATTAATGTCAAAATAATGACTTATCTCAATATTTAGTAATGATTAATTATGGGGCCCTATAGTTGGTATTAGAGGTCGGTTTAGATAAAATTAGGAGTTAGAATATTTTAATTAAATATACACAAAATATTTTTAGATTATATTCAAATTGAAATGATATATCATTTTAAGATTACCACATTACTTTGTCTATGATATGCTGTTCAAAATGGTTTTCAGCAGAGGAAATAGGGTAGCTGTGCTGGGAAGGGATATAGAGAGAAATGTACTTTCAAATCTACATCCTGAGATGGTCTGAATCAAAAAAAAAGTTCGATGAAATTATATCCTAGTTGACTTAGGTGATAAATTTTGGTTGTGTTTATAGATGACATTTTGGTATATTCTAAAAGTCGGGAGTAACATGAATGTAACTTAAGGAATTTTTTTCCAACTGTAATAGAGTAGAAACTATATGAAATATTTAGTAAGTGTTTATTTTGGTTGGGAAAATTATATTTCCTTGGAAATATTGTTTCTATGGATGGCATAACTGTTGAACCTTATAAAATAGAAGTTGTTGAAGAGTGGCAAAGTCCTACCAATATCACAAAGAATCATAGTGTTCATGGATTAGAAGTTTTTAACCAACAGTTTGTTGAATGTTTTTCTTAGTTATCTATCCCACTAAATAAGATAAAACTTAAGGGAGTTATGTTTATCTCTACAAAATAATGTGATTATTGTTTTTAGAAAATAAAATGAGTATTGGTAAAATATATATTTTGGGACTTACCTTTTAGGAATTGTGAATCTATAATCTAAAGTGATGCATCATTAAAAGGAATTGGTTGTGTCCAAATGTAGTATGATCGGTTAATTTAATATGCTTCACATAAATTGAATCCTCAGGATTTATATTACCAGACACATGATTTGGAATTATCTATTGTTCTTTTGCATTAAGAATTTAGAGGCATCATTAGTATAGTATAAAGAGTGAAATATATACTGATCACAAAATATTCAATTATATATTGACTCAAAATGAATAAAATACGAGATATATGGGATGTCTAGAATTAATCAAGGATTATGATCACATGATTAATCAACAGCTAATAAAGGAAAATAAAGTGGATGATGCATTGAGTTAAAAGAGAAATGCTATATAAAAAATTCTATGTTTAGAAAGAAATCCTCATGTTTTTTATTTGATGAATTTTGGATGGATGATGTTAGTGTAGGAATTCCTCTGTTTTGTTTTAGGTGGTAGTGAAGTCATCTCTATCAGAAAAAATTATTCAAGCACATAAATAATATATTGAGTTATAGAAAAAGGAGGAATTTTTTTAGAAGGATTATTTACCGGAATTTAACAATGATAAAGATTGTGTTTTAAGGTTTTGAAAGAGATTATGTGTTCCATGTTATTCACAGTTGAAGAAAGAGTTGCTACGTGAAGTTCATAGTTCTTTGTTTTTAGATCATCCTGTATGTACTAAGATATTAAAAGATCATCGAGAGTAATTTTAGTCGGATGGAAATTAAATATATATTGTTGAATTTACTATGAAGTGTTTGATTTCTCAGTAATTTAAAGAATAATGGCAGTTAGTATAAGGTATGATTTATATTTTTTTAGTGATAAAGGGGAAATAGAGAAATGTTTCCATCTATTTTATAGTGGGATTACCAAAAACATTGTCGAGGTAACAATGCAATAGGGGTTATTGTTTATCGATAGACTAAATCTTCTCATTTTTCTCCTATTTGAGAAAATCTATCTCTATATCAACTTTGTTGATTGAATACTGAAAATATAGTTAGGTTACATGGAGTTCCCCTCTACATTGTATTTGATCATGATCCTTGGTTCATCTTTAACTTCTGGAAAAGATTTTAAGACTCATTGGGAACTAAAATAAATTTCAGTATAGCTTATCATCCTCAATTATATGGGTAGTAAGAAAAAACAATTCAGATCTAGGATGAGATGTCATGTGCTTTTTCAATGGATTAGTAAAGAATTTGGGATCAAAATCATTATTTTGATGTGTTTTATGATATTTACAGTTTTAGATCCAGTATATAGATGGCACTATTTGAGGAATTATATGGAAAGGGGTGTCGAACTAAATATTTTTTGGATTAATTAGGTTAAATTAAGTTGATAGGACTAGAATTTGTAGAAGAGATGAAAAAAAGACATGTTTATTTAGAATAACATGAAGTAATAATAGAGGAAACATAAAAATTATGCAGATAACCGAAAAAAGGATATTTATTTTGAGTCAGGTGTTTATGAATTTCTCAATGTTTTTACATGGAAAAGTGTGATGCATTTTGGTAAAAAGGTAAAGTTGAGTCCGATGATAATTGGGCCCTATAAAATCCTGGAGAATGTTGGATCAGTTGCCTAAATGGTGGAATTACGTCCAACTTTATCCCAAGTAAATTTTTTTTTTCATTTTTCAATGTTGATAAAAAATATGCGGGATACCTATAATGTTTTGGGTCCATATGTTTTTCAGTTGGAAGTGAATCTTTCTTATGAGGAATAGCCAGTGCGGATTCTTAACCACAGAGAGAATGTGTTGCGGAATAAGGTGATTCATCGGGTAATGGTATTTTGGAAAAATCATATGGTTGAAGATGCAACATGGGAATCTGAAAAATTCTATGAGAGATAAATACAAACATTTATTTGATAAGTAAATAAAATTACGGGGAAAAAATTTCAAAAAGGGGAGAATTATGTAAAATCCTAGTTATTTATCGAATCACAACTTTTTATATCTTTTAATATTTATGAATAAGATATTAATTTTCTGTTAAATGGACTATTTGTCTGATTGCATAATCGACACACAATAACCAGTTTCTCATAAATCATACATTGTAGATGACATTGAATTCTATTAAAAAATAATATAATAATATTATTATTTGTTAAATAGTAGTTATCAAATATCCACTATATTTGAAGGAATTAATATAACTATCTAAAATATGATTATACAAGTTTCTAAAATGTTTTTAATGTTATCTAATAAATTTTAGGGGCCAAAAATAAAAATGAATCCAATTTTAAGCATAAAATGATCCAATATTTTTGAATGGTTGTTTTACCACCTTTTCATTGAGAATATTTTTAAATATAGTTTTTTTAATTTTATTAGTTATATTTGACCAAATAAACTTAATTTTTAGAAGCGGAGCAACAAAATTTACATTGGTTGAAATTTTGTTTTTTATGATAAATTCATATTTTAGAAAATAGTAAAAAATAATGCATTTTAATTCAAAACATTGTTTTCATCTAATTTTTTTATATAGTTAGTTTGTTATATTAATTTTTTAAAAGTGTCGAGGGATTATATTTTTATCAATTAATCCAATGTTGGTAATTGTATGTAATTTACCGTTGAAATTGGACATAAAACCAGGTCAATCTTTTGATAGATATTACTTCTTAAAAACTCATTTCCTGGTTTTGACAATGGGAAATAATTTTATATTAAATCCTACCATTTTTGTGTTTTGAATTTGGAAAAATGGATTTAATATTTGGAATTAGAAGTTCTAAATTGTGTAAATATGTACCATTATGTTTTGGACATTATGAATAGTAACTTTAGTAATTATTTTATTTAACTTTGTGAAAAGGTAAATCTATTAAATAAGAGTAAACAATAATATTATAACAATATTAAACTACCATAATGTCTTTTTTAATCCTATTTGATGAGATATTTCCATCCATGAGAATATTTTGGACTATTGTGGGACCCCATGGGGCTATATTGGTGTGATAATGACATGTTATAAAATTTAATTTAATGTAAAGTGGAATATAAGATAAACTTCTATGATTTATTAAATAAATTATAATATTGTGTTATATAACAAATATCATTGACAGAAAATAATAATTAGAAATATAAAAATATTTCCTACATCATGGTATTTTATTTAATTTTTTTTATTCAATAAATAAATAATTTTATTTATGACACAATGATGATGCAGTGATTGATTCATTAATAATGGATTCAACTAATGATATAATAAATATTAAAATAAATATTATTTGACATAATTAATCTTATAATAAAATTATCTTGGGGAATATGACATGTTTTTATTGATTTAGTGTTTTATATTCCAAGGAATCAAGGTGTTAAATTTTTTTAAAAAGTCCAGAATGAACTGTGTCCAAAATTGACATAATACATACCTTAAAATATAAAATATTTTATTAAATGATATTAAATTCATAAAAATAAAATATTCGAGTAAAATATTAATATAAGTCCAAATATGTCATAAATTACATTTTTTGTGTCTATTTGGACATGATATGGTAATTAAATTAACCCACACTGTGTAAATAACCTGATATCACTATAAAATTAAAAAGAGAAAAAGAAGAGTTAAACGAGAAGGATAAAGATAGAAAAATATTCAAAACATGTCTAAAAATTAATTGATGATAAGTATTAGAACCCAAATCATAATATATTTGAATTAAATCTGTTTTTTAACTTTTCAATTGAAATTCAATTTATAGTAATATAATATTTCAAGGCACTCCTAAAGTGCCCCTCCTCCCTCATATAAAAAGCCACCACCTCTACCTAGTTACTCACGTATCTAAAGCCCATTGTGTCATCACATTTCTGCTCAAATAAGAACCCAACATCCATCCCTTATCATTGAAGCCTTAACTTGGGCATAATTCAATTCTAGAATGCCTTTTGCCTCAAATCAAAAGACGTTTCCCAATTTAGCGATAACATTTTCTCTTAAGTTCATTTCCATTATTTTCCTTCTACACTCCCCATGCTATTATTATTCTTTGATTATATAAAAATACTAGTTTCATCAATATACTTGTATTTTTTTTATTTATTCTAAATACACTTAAACACACCTCCATCTAATGGATATCAACATATTGTTTTTGGGTACGGTGAACTACTGCCTCCTGAAATGGTGATTGTTCAATTTTCCCATGCCACCTCCCATAGTAGCCATTATGAAGGAACTATATTTATATATGATAAATATAATATTTATACTATCTATATTATTGTATAATTTTTATTTATTACATACCTTTATGATTTCCAGGATGTGTAAATACGATAATTTCATTTGAGGAAGTGTGGACTATCGCCCCATCAAAGTGATATGTCTCATTCGTGCTATACCTGGAATGTATAAAGTATGGTATTATTAAACCATTGCGGAATACATGTCATAAATATAATAATGGTATTATTATATCAATTTATATTAAATTATTATTATTCTTTTAATATTACAACAGAATGAAAGTTGCATTCATTGATACACATGGCCTAATGTCTCAATGAATAATGAATTTCATTTATTATATCCAAATGTTATGGACTATTATACATACATATATACTATATATATATATGATATTTTAATAATTAATAAAAATCTAGAGATGATGTACTTTTTACCGCATGGACAGTTTAAATCAAACCAGATAATTTTCAACTCAAGTACCGAATATTGACAAACCAACCGATATGAACATAAATAATTATGTAATTATTATAACATTATATAAGAAAAATAAAATGAATAATATACTGGAAATAGGTTCTTATGAAACTAAAAAATAATTTAAGTATATAATTCAAGAATATAATGAACAAACGAGAGAAGTCATGCTCAAGGTAAGAGACTTCATCTCAATATCCATTCATTGAGGAATATTTTCATGTTATGCACCACCTTATTTTATATGGTCTATAAAAAACCAATTTGAAATTTAATTTCCATAAATGGGAATATTTTTTCTATGAAGCATTTTATTAAATGAAAAAATGGATTGTTTCTATTGTATGTGACGAAAATGATTCAACCACCACCATAACTATTATTTGATAATTGGCTTCCTATATAAGACTTATTTTTTTAAAGTAAAAGAAATCCCTTATTCCCTTCATGGGTGTTTTGGTATTGAATGTTGTTTTTGAAACAGATTGAATATTTCAAAATCTTGAAATGATTTCCTGTGATTTCCAATGTAATGTTGTTATTGAAATGTTAATATTTTCAATATTTTATGTGTTATGATTATATAATGGTACATGGAAATTTGATGGGTGGTTACATGATAAACAAATAATAGTGGTGGATATGTGATAATCCAATGATGATTGGTTCCACAAGAAACCAAGTATAGGTTTTTTTGTTATAACAGTCAATGCATTGGGTAGGTTCGTTGTCTATATGACTATTCTATTTAGTTATATATGTGGATTTCGATTGTATGTTTATTCCATTTAAGTATGATTATCTTCCATGATACCTTTATATGTTATATGTTTATTTTTATGGGGTTTATGGAAATATTTTTGTTATATAAAGGGTAATCGAAGAGCTTATAATCAATTAATTATATTCACGATTTCTTAAAGGTGAAAGTATTACTTTATGATAAAGTATTCTTATTTTTCATTTTATCCAAAGACTAATAGTTTCCCTTCTTTGTGTATCCCTTACTAAGCTTTTTATGCTCATCCAATGTTTTGAAATGTTTTTCACAAGACTTAAAGAATAATAGAGTTGAGGATGAGATCAAGGAAAAGTAATGTTGTTCAAAACATGGAACGAAACATGTTTCTTTTTAATGAATTTTGGTTTTATGATAAAAAATGGATGGTGAGTAGAAGTGTTTACTTATAATATTCATGTCGGTATATATATTTTATGGCATAATTCGCTAATTCTATAAACATGAAAAGATACTCAATGTAAATTAATTTCAAATTGATGACTTATCTCATGATTAAGTAATGTTTAAAGCTAAGGAATTATATATAAAAAGGATCATATTTTGTATCATATCACATAAAACAATTATTTTCATAAATATACATACCTATTTCTTCTCTAGTGAAGCATACGACATAATTACTTTGAGATAGGGGTACATTGGTATTGATTTACATTATTTATATTAAGCACTCTTTTATTCCTTCATAAATTAATAATTTTAATAAAATTGGATAAAATAAATAATGTAAAATAATATATTATTTACAATAATGTACCTAAAATGATTTCTAATCATGGTGACTAATGAAATAATTGAACAATTCCTTTTTTAGAATGAGTGTATAACAAAATCATTTGAGGGGCTTTACTTTCTCCAATACATCCATATTATGGGACAAGGTAATATGAATTTGAAAGCCTCAATGGGATTTTACAATAGCTATTAAGTCATATTTTATATTAAAATATTCTATAACAAGATAAATATACAATGAATAGTGATAATTTAATCAATATCTTAGTATATATGTTTTCAAAAAAAAAATAGAGAAAGTTTGTCGTAACATTACATTTACATCTTCCCAGTGGGTATCCCTCATTAAAAACTATCTGTGGCACCAATAATCAATATCAATTGGCATATTCATTCTCCTCGTAATCCCAATATAATTAATGAACATTGAATTTTTGTGGTCGTTCGATTGACCGTGTTGATTCAAACAAACATGAAATTTTATACCCTACTTATTTACATGATAATAATTTTCTACACAATGATGCTGCATAAATATAATTTTTTTCATCAACATTTCATTGATCCTATAGTAATTCGTATGTATTTACGATATATTCTTCATTAGGATCAGTAACATCATCTTGAGAATAAAACATTTTCTTCATGAGTAGTCTACCATTTAATTTTTATTCAATAAAAATAATGTAAACAATGAAAAAAGATTTGATAAAGTTTCCATGTTTTCCCTATTGAAATATGGATAAACTCTTTAGATCATTCTTCATACTCTTTTGTCAAAATATTATCATGAATCCATTTTGATGTAAATGGGTAATTGAATTTAGGAAAGAAATATATCCACAATGATAGGTTTTATCCTCCAAATTTATCAAAAGGTAAATGTTATATAGAACTATCATACTCATTAGCTTCATCTCTAAAATAGTTATTATTTTATTTTTATGATTGGGAATCATCCTCAATATCTTTTGGATATACACCAATGTTTCTTGAACCACTATGAGTAGCAGTTATCCCATAATGGATAATAATTATCATTCTGGTTTACTAATACTAAGAGTAGTTCAAGAAAAATAGAAGATATAGGGGATGAGTCTAAAAAAAGGAAATAATAACTATTTGATAGATGAAGCTGATGAGGTTGATAGTTGTCTCCTTAACAATTATTAAATTACCACATCTTAATTTAAAATTTGAAATTCCATCTCAAAATTATAAAAGGTCCCTAACACAACCATGTGAAAATAAACTCATCCCAATTGATCTTTATTGATTCAAATATACACTACTAGTCTGTTTGCTTTATATGTATCTCAAATATATGATCTCTAATTCCAATAAAGTTCATGGGTAGGGTGTGACTATATAAATTTATAATTAAATACTAATAGGTCCCCAAAAATAAAAAATAATTAATATATTTGAGTATATGTTCAAAGTAACTACACTTAAAATTCACATGTATTTCATGTAATTTAGTACTAACCATGACACCATGTTACTCAAATGTACTTACTTAATTTCATTAAAGATAATTATGCTAATCAAACCAAACGTTTAATAAAAAATTCCCTGATAATAAAATAATTTCACTAATTATAGGTTAACATGTAAATAATTGGTAGAGAAATATTTATTTATCTCCCTCATGAAATAACCACATCCCAGTTACCACATGATTTGACCTAATACCCCTTACCTCTAAGACTATACCTCAAAGATATCCATCAAATGTACTTATTAAATACAAATCATGAAATGCCTATAACATATCTATTTTTCATAAATGGTGCATTATAAATATGAGAAAGTCTTAACTTAATTGTTTCCCATAGGAAATAACCACAAAATGGGAACAATATTACATTACATAAACCTAACATTGTAGAAAACAATAATTAAGATAAAAAAAATAAATGACACAAAAACCTCACCATAGCCCTAGATAAGTCACTAAAATGTCTATAGTAACTCAAATTAAAAAATACCATACATTTCTATCACATAATAACTAACATATTATAATATATGATACTCAAATATCATCTATATTAGGAACTAATAATCATTCTCGATGATCACTCGTTACATACTCTCATAGTTCCTAGGTTATAATTCATCACTCACACACCTCAGATCTCATGATAAAGTAACCTATATTATCAACTAATCCATCCTACCCTTCAGATGTTGTCCCAATTAGATTCAGGGGACTATACTCGATTTTATACCACATATCTAATCACTACAAAGGTGATTATATAATACCTTTTAGAAAATCACTACCCTAGTAAAAACTCTCATTGGGAAATTTATACATTTTTCTACCCATATGGTAAACATCCACAATCCATGATTATCCTCACTAGGCCTCTCATAATCAAACCATTATAACAGTGGACATAAACAACCACGGTGATGTCCTATGACCACTATCGAGGTATTAATTTATATGACCCAAAGAAAATCATTTTCAACCATCAATCACACAATCCACTCCCAATGTAACCTCTCACAAAATCATTCAGAAGTAACCTTGGTTCACCAGCTTCATTTTATATTTTAATATCCGATAGGATTTTCCCAACTATAAAACCCAAAACTCATAATGTGAAAAAACCACCATGTGAGACTATAATCATCCCACATAGTATGGAATGTCTCTTTATTTCAAAATAATTGTTACTTATTATACATCATGTTCATAAACCCATATTAGAAGTCACTATGGTCTTCCATCCATGATTATCTATTACTATATATCAAATTTCATACTCAAACTCATATAAAACATTACCTGATAATTTTGGTTCGACCCACATATTTTATGAAGTTAACATTATGGGTATCAATTTTCCCATTACATACATTCTTATAACAAAGTCCCTCAATCACATGATCCCATATATCATCAATAAAATAGTAATATACATAATTATAAAATAACTATAATTAATTTCCATCATTAATTTACCTAGGAAGAATTTTAGAAAACCCATGAGATAGTTCCACATTGTTGGAACCACAACCAATGTCATGGTAATGAACCCAAGCATTTTATCAATAATATTATGAAAAAAAATTAATGTTAGTAAAAAACTAAATTATTAAAAAAATTATGAACAATGGAAAATATCAAAAGAATAACTCACCAGTACATTAACCAACTCTCCAAATAGAATAATTTAATGTTGATGGAGACACCTACTTATTATTATAATTACATTTAATAGTAGGTCTCTCAATAGGGGGGGTTCTTATATCTTCCTTATAATTGGATTAAGGATTAAATCATTTATATATCATTATAGTGATGGGGATTTCACAATGTTTATAAATATAATTGGAGCTGATTCATAACACTCTATGTGCTAAAATGAAAGTTTTTATGTCTGAACACCAACATATAAACACAAATATGAGAATCATATATGGATAGTAACTCACAAACTAAATGATCTATACTTCCTCACAAAGGTAAAATACACACAACCATTCAATGAAATCATCTAAACATTTATGTGCCCAAAAACCTTAGGCTAACTCATACAAAAGACTACCTTCTAAGTCAATAGAACATTATGAAGAACCTAAACAAGCAATAAATGAGTTAGGTGGAGAAAATAACATACCTTAGATTCATTATTTTATTTTTTTGAGAGAAAGTAGATATATCACATGTGAAATATTTGATTCATTTGAGCCATTGATTTTTCGACACTTTATTCGTTCGACCATTGGATTCAAGCCTTGGATCCATTCAAGACATGATTCGAGCATAGATTTCATGAGGAGGAGCATTGGTTGCATGTGGCATCTGAAAAAACATAAGATAGTGCATATAAAATTGTCATATTTAAGGATCTCTAAATATATTGTGATACTTTTATGAGCACATTTACTCATAAAGATACTTTTTATCAGTGCAAAATTAATAAGCGTTCAAAAATCGATCTTTCTCAGCACTTCTTTAGTGCTCATAAATACATTTCTTTATCAATGATAAAGAATCACTAATAAAAGTCATCTTTATCAGCTTAAAAACATTAGCACAGATAAAGGATTTATAAATTTAATTATAAATAAAGAAATTATTAAATATATATATATATATACATTTATAAATATATTTATAATTATTTATTTATAATTATTTATTTATAATTATAGATATATTTATATTATTATATATATTTATATAATTACATATATTTAATAAATATATACAAATATAAATTTATTAAATATAATAATTATTAAAAAATATTTAATATAATTTCATAATTATAAATATATTCATGAAATTATATATCATTATATATAATTATATATGTGTAATAAATAAATATACATATAAATTTAGTAAATATATTATTTAATTTAATATATTTATTATAAATTTATATTTATTTAAATATATAATTAGTAATTTATAATTATACAATTACATTTTAAAAATATAATATTTATATATTTATTTCATTAAATATATATATTTAAATAATAATTTATATATATAATAAATGTGTAGAATTATTAATATATATATATCATTAAATATATATATATATATAGTAAATGTATTCAGTAATTAAATAAACTTATTATAATTTTATAATTATTTAAATATTTATAATTATTCATTAATAATTATATAAATAAGTTTTTTAAAAAATATTAACTTTTAATTATAAATATATAAAATTATAAATATAGTAAATATTGATTTATATATATATATTTTATACATATTTACTTACACATATATTATTAACATTATTGATGAATATATAATATTAATGGCATAAATGACAAGAATGAGTGAAATTAAATAATTAAAAATGAGGACACAATAAATATTTAGGAAAAATGGATATGTTTTATTAACTAAATATAAATTATTAAAAAATATGGAAATATTCTAAAATAAATTTGAATGCATATTAAAAATATAATTATACAACAAAAAAATATATATATAAAAATTAATAGAATACATTAAATTCTACAAAAATAAGAAAAAAATAGTGAAAATGAGTCATTACCAACCTATAATAATATTAATTTTAAAAATAAAATTTACTAAATAAAGATATAATATATTAAATGTATCATGTTTATAATGACTCCTACTTTACATACATTGATATTACTTCAAAGATAAAGTATATTCATTACATAATATAATAAATCAACTGCCAGACTATATATGCACGATGACTTTAGAAATTGGGAAAAATAAACAACAGGTTTATACGTAATCATCATTGACTCCAACTTATTTCATCTAAATAGACCCCTTTCTGACATATCTTACTTAATACCATTCATCACAACCTGGGGAAAATAAACATATAAAATGGTGTAATCAGATGATTAGAAAGGGTAAAAAATGGAGATATCAATCGTGTCATAATTATAAGACATAAGAACATAACATTAGAAAATATTATACAACATATGAATGAACGTGATATCATGCCACGCGATAAATCATGAATGTTTATAATAATCAATGAATGTTATCCCAAAATTCATAACATAACACATGATGTTTTGTGGTATACACATAAGAACATAAAATCATTTCATGTTAGTCAATTTCCTTTTACAAGACCATCATAGTGTACAAAGTCAATTAATGGACGGAGTTCACTCCTTCTCTCAACCCTGAATTATTGAACCGAGATTATTTATCACTTTATCCATGTCTAGCTAATGAGATATAAATCCTTACCCAATTAATTGGAGGTATATATAGTTCCCACCGACCTCATAATGAAATAATTCTTATTTGTTCCGGAATAACCGAAATCATTGATCATAACCCATGGAATGAAACGGGTTTCTTTAAGCATCATTCCACCATAACATAATCCATGTAAAAGAAATGGAATTAAAAAATATAATTCTTTAATAAAAATAAATAAATTCACATGAACAATAAAGACATTATAATTTAAGCATATCTATATTAAATAATTCCATCTTCGATCGAGAATAATTTAGATATAACACTATCAATTAATTCTTAAGAAAAATATCCTTTCTTCTTCAAAAACATTTTCTTTCCTCAAAATGAAACAAAATTTTAAAATAAATGAAAAAAATTTAAATTATACATGAAATAATGTAGAATATTCTTCATGTAAATAATTATTTATGAAGACATAAAAATCCATTCATGTCTTATAGGTTAAAAAACATTCTTTTTGTACTTTTACAAGAAATGAGAACAGTACATAGTATCGAATAATGACAAAAACATCATTTCACACCTTTTAATAAAAATTCACCAATGGATAAAAACTTATATTAAATATTTTTAAATGAAAATAAATTATATTACATATTTTGGAAACAGGGATGTTGATAATAAATATACCCCACTAAATACTTGGGTATAAACAATCTCACATAAATAATGTGACTGCGAAAATAACACTTGCTTGTTAGGTATGTTTTCCTTTGAATGTATCTTATCCTCCCATATATTGATTTAAATAATTTAATTTTCCTTGGTATAATCATAGTCTTTTTTTATGATATTATATATGATTGTATTATCATATTTTTGTTAATGACATTTTATTGTTACTTGTTATTCATGTATTAACTGCTTCATTTTCTTATGCTTAATTTTTTGAATATGTTTCCGTTATATTTAATAGGTAATAGTTATATTATTAAAAATTATATTAAAATTATATTTATTATATTTATTCATTCTATACATTTACATTATCATGATTTAATGAAGATCATGTTGAGTGAATCACATCACATCATGGAGATGGTATGTCGTACGTATGCCCGAGTGATGATATCCTTCCCATAATTGATGAATGTTAATGAATTTAATGGTTTATAATATATCTTATACAATATAATGTTATAATAGTCATATAAATTTATTATTTCCATCATTATACCCATCAATGTACGGTGGTGCTGGAAAACAAATTACACCATAGTTTGAAGATTGTAAGTTGTACGTACGCATGCGTGGGGATTTCATTTTTCATAGGATGGATAGAAAGTGGAATATTGTTGTTCAATAATCATATAACATCTCATTATATAATTGATACCGAATTTATTACATTATAATGAAATTAATCATGATGATGAAGTTGAAGAAGAAAGAATATTGAAATATTTGGTAGAAGAGATTACCTATTCTTCGAAGTGCTTCTTCTAAATCTCCTCTTAGATCATTAGAGTTAGTATTTGAAGAAGAATAAATCCTATATATTTTAATTAGGTAAGTTGAGAAGGTAAATTTTCATGTTATGGGTGAGCTTTAAGGATTAATGTGATGTGAAGAGGTAAGGGAGGTGGGGCCCTTTTATAATTGAGGAGAGGGGCACTATTTGGATCTCCAAAAATATTAATTTATAATAAAAATATAACTCAATCCCAAAACCTCCAAAATTTTCCAATTTTAAATATTACATGATATAGTGTTGTAATATCAAAAAACAATATATTTTATGAAAGTATCATATCAATAAAACTTCATCATTTTAATTAACGCCTAGTTATTCTATTAAATTTTTAATTATGGTCAAACATATCTCAATATTAAAAGGATGAAATATTTACATATTTGATCTCAATTAAACCATAAATAAATAATTTATGACATTTTATACTATATAATAATTATTATGTATTTTTAAAAAAAATTATGATTTTTACATAATTTAATAAAACATTATTTTGATAAAAATTTAATAGTACCAATTTTTTCACAAATCAATTCATTGATTTTTAAAAATATCATAAAAGAAATCTAACTTCGAAAAAACAATTTTAGTATATTCTTAATAGGTCTTGGTAATATATAAAATTCATTAGACTTATTAATTGTCCAATTTTATTTTTATTTTATCATTTTTAATAACATTTATTTGTAATGTCTATTAATAAAATAATTACTACATCATTTTTTTGTAATTATTTAATATAATTATTTTTGAATAAAAATTAAAAATAAAATTCTATGATATAGTTAAATCAACTATAATTCAGATTAATATCTTTATTATAATTTTTCTTTTAAAAACTTTAACATTTAGAATGTTATATTTATTAAATTATGAATGTGACTACTTCAACATCAATTTAAATAAAATAATATAAGGGTCACCATCTATTTTATAAGGTCCCAAATTCAAAATAATTTGACCATTGGATGCTTGTGGTTGAGATATTCTTGAAGAGTAATATTTTTTCATGTGAATGGGTCTTTTATGTTTATTAGTATTAGAAATTTTTTTTAAATTTCACAATAGTTTATTAAATTTTACATCATCAAAGTATAAGTCGTAAGGTAATTATTTTTTCCCTAGAAATTAAAAATAAATAAACATGACAAAGAAAAAAAATTTATCTTTATAAATATTATTTATAATCGATTTTTTTAATTTATAACTTTTTATAAAAATTATTTAGTTATTAGAATCTTAGTGGGACATATTCAACATTTCTTGAAATGAAATAAATTAAATGTCCCAATCTAATCCATGTGGTTTCGAAAAGACACCATTTTGGCCCATTTGTTATTTAGGTAGAAACAAAATCCAAAAATCATATTAATACAAGTGCTAAGTTAATTTTATAATAGTATTCTTACACTTAATATCCCAAGTAAACCTTTTATCCTATTAATTAAAATTATCAAAGTTTCTTTTCATAATTTCCAAAAGTAAAATAAATATATTTTCAAAATTTGGACCTAATAATTCCAAATATAGAATCCATATTTCAAAATTATAAATAGAGTTGTTGTAGTAATTAATTTGAAATTAATCCTTTGGTTAGAATGGGAGACTATGTTTTAAAAGACAAAACATTGCAAAATATTGAATTGTTTTTACATCTGAATTCAATGTATAATTAACTCTATGGAAATAAATTATTTTTAATGATAAAAATATATTTTATTTATACTTTTAATCAATTTAATATTATAATTTAACCATATAAATTAATTTGAGGATCATTTTAATTATTTTGTTTTGAATTTTTACTATTCATCAAAATTGTAATGTGTTTAGAAAAGTATTAAAACTTCATCCAATGTAAATTATTATATAATGACTCAAAATAAGATGTTTTTTTTCAAATAAAATTTTTTATGTGTCAAAATATTAATTTAATAAGGGGTTCATCATTAAAAGGAGGAAAGTTACCCTTTTGAAAAATATAGGTTTTTATACATAAAATAGGGTTTATTCATAACCTATGACAAAGATGTCTATAAGAGAGATATAAAAAGTATTTTATTATGTATATAGAATTTATATTTCATAAATATAATTTACTAATAATAATTCACAAAAATTATAAAAAAAATGTATAATTGATTTATTTTTCATAAATAATTATAGTAAATGACTTCATCATACATTTTTATATGTTATTTATATTTATTCATGCTAACCAAATGGCTAGGATAAAGTGTTCATTTAATACTATTGTTATACCACAATTGGTTTAAACTCCCGATTGCATGCAATAAAAGATAATGAAGAATTAAAATTATTTTGAGAAAATATTTCATAAAAACATTTTAGTGGTACATCCCCACAAACTGAATATCACTATCGAAATTAATCACATAGATACAAAGATTTGAGGATATATCTCCCTCATCATACCCTCAAGTTCCCATGTGGCTTCCTCAAATTGGAAGTTCCTCTACAAAACCCTAAACAAGTCAGTTTCCTTGTTTCACAAAACTTTTTTTGCTATGATCTCGAATCCCTATCGGTTTTTCTTCATAATAATGATCCTTTGCTAGCGGTAAAAAATTTAATTCTAGTACAAGTGAAGAATTAGGTATTTAATTTCTCAAGAGATATACATGGAACTCCTTTTGAACATGAGACACATTTTGTGAAAGCGACAATGGGTAAGACATCTTCACAACGCGGTCAAAAATTTCAAAAGGTCCCATATACCTAGGGATCAGATTACACTTGTTTCCAAATCACATTACTCTCTTACATGGAGATATTTATAGAAACACATTTTCATCCATTTCAAACACAATGTTTTTTCTTTAGTTTTTAGCAAACCATTATTTATGACTCTGAACTTCTCTTATGAGTTTTTGAATATATCAAACATTTTCTGTCATTTTATCAACAAGATCAGGTCCTAATACCATTATTTTGATAACAGCATCCCATAAAGATGTATTTCTACACTTCTTTCAATAGAGGGATTCATAAGGAGACAACTGAATACTTGAGTGAAAGATATTTATTGAAGAAAATTCCACCATAGTTTTGTATTAATCCCAATAACCATTGAAATTCATATAGCAAGCTATCAACATGTCTTCTAGAGGTTTAATTTTCTTAGAAGACTGATTTTCTGTCTAGGGATGATATGTAGTGAATAATATTCTCAATATATCCAGATTTTGTTAAATACATTGCAGGGACATAGAGTTAAACCTCAGATCCCAATCATATATATTGGAAAGTGGTGCTCTACGTAATCCTATGACATTATATACATATATCCCATAAAGATGATCAAGAGAGAAATCCTATCTAATATAAATGAAGTGTACTGACGTCTTATGATGATCAACTATAACCCATATAGAATTATGTACTTTAGTTGTTTTGGTAAGCTCGATGAAAAAGTCTATAGTGATGTTTTACCATTTCCATTGTAGTATGGGTAATGGCTGTAATGTCCCTTTAAAATTTTTTCTCTCAGCCATAACGTGTAGAAAAACCTAGAACATAGAGACATATTTGACAACGTCTCTTTTTATGACATTCCACCAGAAATAATCTTTTGGGTCCCTTTACTTTTTGTGCTTATAGGGTGAATAGAGAATAACGAACTTTAAATCTCATCTATTAGATCCTTCATTAATTATTGTATAGAATGAATACAAACCTGGTTCTTGAACCATATTATTTTATCACAATCATGTTTGAATTCAAGAAAATTTCTAACCTTCTTTTATAGATCTACATCTTCCTTCTGCACTTCTTTAATCATCACATGTATAGATGGTTGATCAACCAATTGATAATGTTAAGATTTCTCCCCATCCTTTCAAATATCATGATCCATCCTTCGCAAATCCATAAATGTGGGATCCTTAGTTATCCTCATCAAGGATAGGCTAGCATGGTCCTTTCAATTCAAATGATCTTCATTCTTTTTCACTTTCCTAGGGTTATAATGTATTTATCATTCATAATAATTAATCAACTCCAAAAACCTTTGTTGATTCATTTACCACTCATTTCATTGTGTAAATATGCATTATATTTTTATGATTAGTATAAATATAACACAATTCACCTAAAATATACTATCTCTATATCATTAGTTCAAATATTACCACAGCTAACTACAAACCATGAGTTAGGTATGTTTTCTCACAGATTTCAAATTCGAGCAAGGCATAAGATATCACCTTATAATTTTTCATGAAAACACATCCCAGCCCATTTTGGTAGATTCACATTAGATTACAAACCATTATCCACTACATGGAATTGTGAGGATAGGTGCACTGGTAAAAATTCTTTGGGTATCCTTGAAATTCTCTTCACACTCCTCTGTCCACATGAACATAACTCAATTTCAAGTAAACATGGTGAGGGGATTAGATAAACATGAAAAATCATTCACAAAATATCAATAATATCGACCAAATCCATGAAAACATCGAATCTTAGTTACCGTTGTTGGTCTTGTAATTTTTTTAATAGCATAAGTTTTTGTTAGATCCATATATTTCCCCACCATTGAGATTATGTGACCCAAAAATGAATCTTTTTTAATAAAAAATTCACACACAGTAAAATTTTAATAATGATTCTCCATTCTCATTATGTTTAGTACATTTCTAAAGTGATCATCATTTTATTCATTTTTTTTCAAATAGACAATAATATAATTTATAAATACTACGAAAAAAATTTCAAGATATTCTATATAGACTCTATTCATTACGTCAATGAACATAGCCATTGAAATAGTAAGACTAAGAGAAAAAACTATAAATTCATAGTTTCTATACCTTGTATGGAAAGCCTTCTTTTGTTTATCCTCTTTCTTGACCCTTAATTGGTTATATCGTGCATGAATATCAGCCTTGGAAAAGTATTATGCTCCATGTAGTTGGATTAATAAGTCATCAATGTGGGGAAGTGGATATATTTTTCATAGTGATCCTGTTAAGTTCACTATAATAAATGTAGAGTATCATTGATCCATCTTTTTCTTAACAAATAGAACAAGTGATCCCCATGGTGATGCATTAGGGTGTATGAATATCTTTTAAAAATTCTATTGGAATTACTTCATCAATTCCTGAAACTCAATTAGATCCAGACTATAAGGTTTCAAGGAAATTGAAATAGGACATGATATGAGTTCTATAGAAAGCTAAACCACATGATTAGGTGGAAGAACATGAAATTAATCAGGAAAGACGACATCATACACCAATACAATTGGTGTATTATTGATTAGGATTTTCTCTATAACCGTTTGAGATAAATAACCATAATTAATAGGAATAAAGGCCCATAAGTTGGAATAAATTTATACTAGGATGTTATATTCATCCTCGAATAGAATGATGATCATTAATTGATCTGGAATTAGAAATTTGACTTCTCTTCCATGGAAACTGATACGAGATCTATATATAGAAGTCTAATCCATGCCATGAATCACCTAAAAATCCACAATATGAAGGATAACAAGATTTTCTCGTAGCACTTTCCCAACAACTTCAACTAGAGAAGAATAATAATATTTTGATGTGAATGTTTCTCCATTAAGAGTTTCCACATTTAACTCATTATCAAATTTTTGATGTAATTTGGTGATACCCTAATAAAATTCATCAAAAATATTAGAGTGGGTGGATACTAAATCAAATTAATCATTTTCTTCATTATTGTGGATAATAAATGTAACTTTCACCACCCCATTATCGTACACCACATCATTGATAATGATTGAATATGACTTGTTGTTATATTCAACCTTAAGATTTTATGGGGGTTGATCATCATCAATAATCCTTGGATTAGGGAATTGGTTTGAAAATTCCCCATTTCCTTTCACTTTTAAATTTTAAGTGTAGGAAGTGCATTTTGTGTATCCTTTTCTTAATTCACATCATTATACATATTTTTCCAATAAATTCAACTTTAAACTATATGAGGACCTTCTTTTCCACACTGAAAATATATACAAGTCCTTTTAATAAAATATCCTCCAGGTTTGTTTCTATAGTTTCACTATAAGGGAAAACTTATTGTCTTTTTAGTGTGTTATTTAGATTTTACTAGGAATTCATTTATTCTCTTATTATCAAAACCATTGGATTATTGGGTTAATATAATCTACATATCAACAATGAGAGAATATATAATTATATCATTGTATCTATTGAAGTCACATATGGATAATTCCCTTTAGATACTTCGTTTTATGCCACTAATGAATAAATCAATTTTACTCTCAGGTTGGATAATAATTCCAGAAGCATACCTTCAAATTCTTGTAAAATTTTCATTATAGGTACCAACGTATTCATAATCCTTTTTCTTAAGTCCAAGGAAATCCTACCCCATATTTCATTGAATAATATGAGGAAACTACTTATTCAAAATTATGTTATGGAACTCATCCCAATCCATAGATTCAAATTACACTTTTTCCTTGTATTCTTGATATGGTTCGACCACTGATCAGCTTCACATTCCCTATGATAGAAAAGTAAGATGAATTTATCTTGTTATAAACATTGGACAACTAAAAATATATTTACAGAGGTATTGAGCCATTTTACATCAACTATTGTATCAGAAGACCTACTTGAAGAAGGTGAACACTTCCTCCCAAAGGTATCCATAAAATTTTGATCCCTAGTTTTCTCGTTTGGATGTCCAACATGATTCATAGCTTGAGAAAGTTGAATGAGAATTACTAGAAATATTTTTCATTTTGTATCCCATAAAATTTGGACTCTCAGGAGGAAAATAATTTCATTTCCCATCACATTTAGAAGTAATAAAGTTCATTCAGGTTCCAGCAATTGATTAAATACTAGAAGCATAGTGTGAGTAACACTAATCATAAGCAGAAAACCACATAATCAAAGATAAATTTTAAATATAAAAAACATTATGTTTTATTTTGGGTTATTCAGGATCATTTCTAAAACACTAGTATTTTATCCTATACTTTGGCATATTCTTTGGGTTCTTTCTATTGTTTTCTCATCTTAGTTTCCAATGGTTAACTATACCTTTCTCTGATACCAACTATAATGAGCCATAATTTAAAAACCTTTATATTACATAATATATGATTAATATTCATTAAAAAATAAAACAAATCTATGATAGAACTATAAAGGTATAGTGTCTTTATAAACTAGGAAACATAAAAAACTGGTTCACAAGTCATCTTCATTATCTCCCACTAATTTCATAATAACCATTCACCTTTTTGACTAATCTTACTTAATACCCTTATTCATGACCTGGGGAAGAGAAAAATATGAAAGGGACATATCATATGCTCGATAATGAAAAACAACAGATATTTAAATATTATAATAATCATAAGACATAAAAACATAACATTTGAAAATATTATCTTGTATATGAAATATCTTGATATCATGTCCAGGGATAATTCATGAATGTTCATTAAAATAAATTAATGTAATCCTAAATGTAATAACTCAAGACATGATGTTTTATGGAAATCTATAATCATATATAATAATTTCATATTATTCAAGGCTCATTTCCAAGACCATCATAACGGATAAGGTCCATCACTAAACTGAGTTCACTCCTCTCTCAAGCCATTTATTATTGAACCGGGATCATTTCTCATTCCATCCATGTCTATCTCATGAGGCCTAAATCATTACCCAATGCATTAGAGTGAGATATTGCTCCCACCATTCTCATAATGAAAAAATTCTTACATGTACAACAATAATATAAATCATTCATCGTAACATAAGGAATAAAATGGGGTTAATTAAACATCATTTCACCATAAAATATTCCATGTAAGGAAAATAGATTTCACAAATAGAATTACATCATAAACATAATAAAACCATATGAACAAAAAGGATATTATACCTGAAACATAACCATGTTAAATAATTCCATCATAAATAGAAGATAATTTTGATATAACACAAGAAATTAATTCTTTTAAAAAATATTCATTCTTATTCAAAAACATTTCTTTTCTCAAAGGTCCATATAATATGAAAGGAAAAGAATATATTCCCAAATAAAAAAGAAATTATTTAGAGGAATATTCATATAAATAAGGTGTTATAGAGTCAATAAAAATCCATTCATGTTGTATAAGATAAAAAAATTCTCCTTGTACATATTCTTAAAATGTCAAAAATTACCTCATATCAAATTACGTCAAAATATTCCTTTAATACTATTTAATAAAACATTACCAAAGGGTAAAATTGACATTAAAAAATTTATAAGAATATAAATAACATTATATATTTTTGAAACATAGACATTGATGATAAATATACTATAATCAATTCTTATGTATAAACAATCTCAGATAATAATAATATTGTTAATTTAAACATTAACTTTTAGGTATGACTTCCTTTGTATGTATCAGACCCTCTTATATAATGATTTAAATAATGTCATTGACTTATTTAATAATCATAGTAATATTTTTGAAATCATATGTGATTATATTATACCCGAATGGCACAATGGCCTTCTTTTTTATTTATTTTTAATAATCCTTCTTTCAAGAGATGAGGGGAAACCCACAAAAGGCATGTAGGCATAAATATGTCCTGACCTAAAGGTCATTGATATTACATGAACCATAGGTCTAGGGAATTTGTCTAGACTATAACTACTTGTAACTGCTCCTCCCCAACTTATACATCATGATATCAGTTCTCCACCTTCTCATGGATATTCGGTTAGGCTTCTCATCCACCCACAATCTACTCCTAATGGAAATGGAATACCCCCACATTCTTCTATATCTTTTAACATCAGCTCTTCGTGAATGTGCTTGATCTAAATCATCATATAGAGTCTATTCCATGTATAGTTTTCTTGGTCCATGTAACAAAATTTCATGTGGCATGAAGAATTGAGGTGTCCAAAGGCCTTGAGGTGTCATAAAGGCCTCATGGTGGACAGAAATCCTTACTGGAACAAAGGCTATTAGTGCCCCTATGGCCTTTATAGACCTCAGGACCAAACCAGTGGCCAAAAATCCCAAATAGATGAATAGTTTCGGCTTCTATAGTATAGAACAATGCCTGCTAAAGTGGATGCTACAGTACTACTGTAGTAACTCGAAAATTATGTCTCTTCCAATATTTAAAATGAGGTCTCTCAGAATCCCTTCATGAGTCCTCACAAATAGATATGAGTCTCTTGTGTAGATCTTATTATCATATTCTTGTTAATAAAAATTTATTTTCACTTATTATGCAGGTTTTAACTACCTTATTTTTTAATGTATTTTGTATCGAATATGTTATGGTTCCCATTTATAGGTCACAGATAAATTATTAACAATTGATATAAACATTATATACATAATATGTATTCATTATATTCATTTACGTAATCATTATATAGTAATGATCATGTAGAATGAATCACATCAAATTGTGAAGACATTAGGTCATATGTTCCCAAAAGAGACTATATCATTCCCATAATTATTGAATGGTATTTAATTAAATGGTGTATAATATGTTAGAATCAATATAATGTTATATTAATCATATATATTTATTATTTATGTCATTATACCCATCTAGGTAAGGTAGTGGTGAAAAATATATTACACCATAACGTGAATATGGTAAGCCATACAAACACAGGCGTAGTGATTTTTTTCGTAGGATGGATAGAAAGTGGAATATTTTTCCCCTGTTCATAATAAAATTTCAATATATATGGGATATTAGGGTTTTTACTCTACAATGAAACAAATAATGAAGAGGAATTATAATATGAAATATGTTTGATTGAATCGGTAGAGGAGATTACATCTTCTTCAACTTGTTTCATCTAAATCTCCACTTAGTGCACTAGATTTGGTCTATGAAGAAGACAAAAACCTCTAGAATATAACTAGGTAATTTCAAAAAGAAATATGGTTGTGTATGGATGAGCATAAAGGCTCAATGTAAAGTGATGAGGTGAGAGAGGTGGTTACCTTTTAAAATTGAGGCGAGGGGCGCTTTTGTGTTCCCAAAAAAATTATAATAAAATCAATCCCCATAAAAAAAATCTGAAATGCCACAATTTGAAATATCTGATGAGATGGGGTTGTAATCTCATCAAATTATAGATTTTAGATTTTATTTTCTATAAATTTAACCCTTATCGTTTAAATTAACACATAGTAATTCTATTAAATTCTTAACTAGTGTAAAAAATATTTCAATATTAAAAGGGTGAAATATTTAATTATTTGATGTTAATTAGGCCATAAATAAATATATTAAGACATTTAAGAAAAAAAATATGATTATATATTTCATTGAAAATTATGATTTTTAAATAATTTAATAAAACATTAATTTTGATAAACAATCAATTGTGTCAATTTTCAAACTATTCAATTCATTGATTTTTAAAAATATTATGTTAACAATTTAACATCAAACTAAATATTTTTTATATTCCAAATATTATAAGGTCATATAAAAAATAAATTGTACATATTTAGTATTCCTTTTTATATATATTGTAATATTTTTCATTACATTTGTTTATTGTCTCTATTAATAAAAAAAAATTTACATCAACATTCTGTAATTATTAAATATAATTATTTTTTTTGAATAAAAATTGAAATTAAAGTAAAATGATGAATATAAATCTATTAGATTTAAGAAAAATATTTATAGTAGAATTTTTCTTCTGTAAAATCCATCATTTGAAATGTCATACATATTAAATTATGAATGGGGCTACATTAACATAACCTTAAATAAAATAATATAAGTGTCACAATCTCTTCAATAAGGATCCCGATTTTCACTAATTTTACTCATAGATGATTATGGCAGAAATATACTCTACCAATAATATTTAACCAAGTTTTTGGGTCTTTTTATATTTATTACCATTTTAATAAAAATTGATTTATTGAATTCTCATCAATTAATTAATTTTTACATCTTCAAAGTATAAGTCCTTAAGGTAATTATTTTTTTCCTAAAAATAAAAAACAAATTACCATGTTAAAGAAAAAAAATCATCCTTCCAATTAGTATTTATAATTTAATTTATCTTCATCATAACATTATATAAAAATGTTTTTTAATTAAAATTTGAGTGAGACATATTTAACTTTTCCTTAAATAAAATAAATTAAATGTCCTACATTCATCAAAGAGGCTTCCAAAGGACACCACTTGACCTAAGAATTATTTATTTCAAAAAAAAATAATCCAAAAATATTAATACAAGTGTAAGGGTAATTTTATAACAATATTCTTACCCTTAATTACCCTATTTTCCCGTTTAGCGTATTAATAAAAATTATTGAAGTTACTATTCATAATTCTGGAAAATAAATTAAATTTATTTAAATAATTTGGACTAATGGATTAAAAAAATGGAATCCATTTTTCAAAATTCAAAACATATAAGTTTCAGTAATTAATTTAAAATTAATCCATTTTTCTAAATGAATTAAATATTTCTAAATGTTAAAACACTGCAAAAGGTTGAAATTTTTTTACATCTAAATTCAATGTAAAATTAATGATAATGACATAACTTGTATTGGATGAAAAAAAATATATTTATTCTTTAAAATAATTAAAATTTATAATTTAACAATATAGATTATTTCGATGAAAAAAGTTGTTTAAAATTAAAATTTAGTGTATTCTAATTATTCATCAAAATTTAAATGTTTTCCAAAAAATATTAAAAATTAATAAAAATGTAAATTTTTATATCCCACATAAAGATAACATGTTTATATTTTCATTAGATAATTATTAAATTTTATAAAAATTAATTTAAAAATGGGAACTTTATTAAAAGGCAAAAAAATACCCTTTTTGGAAATACAGGTTTTTATACATCAAATATGCTTGATTCATAAACTATGAAAAAAATATCTATTGGATTAATTTCAATGATAGTTTATTAAGTATATAACATATACATTTCATTAATTTAATTTACTATTTTTAATTCATAAAATTTATAATAAAAAATAATTGATATATATTTCATAAATAATTGATAGCGAATGACATCACCATACATTTTCTTAAATTAGCTGCATTTATTCTCGGAAACCTCAAAACTAGGTTAAAATGGTCATGTCATGGTATGATTAAACTCATGATTGTTTTCAATGAAATCTATTTAAGAATGAAAATTATTTAGAGAAAATATTTCATAAAAACAACTAGGTGTCACATTTTTATAATAAAAATATTAAATGAATATTAAAATTTTATTAAATTACATAAATATAATATTTATGTGTTTCCAAATATATGATATTTAATTAATTACATAAATATGTGTGTGTGACTCGTATTTAAAAATGCATTAATTACCTATATTTATGTGGCATTAATGTAACAAATGTCTCATATCTGGTTAATTGGAAAATAAAATGAAATTCAGTTTTCTCAAATACATGATGTAAATAGAAAATATTTTTAATAAATATTAATTTACATTTATAAATCATTATTAACTAAATATATGAATTATTTAATGTGAATGAATAATTATTTTATTGTTTTTAAATCACATTTTAATAAATATTAAACTCTCAAATATATTTCCATGTTAAAAGTAATAATGAAAAATTATATTAAACCCTATTAAAAATAAGTAAGAAAATAATATGTTTTTAATTATTAAATTTTAATCATTTTCTATAATAATATTTAATATATTTTCCTTTTATTAATATTTGTACTTATTATATGTAAAAATATTAATCTTATTCATTTTTATTAGTAATTATTTAATTAATAATTTTTTTTAATAATTTTGTAATTTATTCATTTTTAATTAATGAAATATATTCTTTTTGTAATACGAAAATTTATTAATTTTATATACATATATACTATTTATTAATATTTATAATATATATGTTTTAAATTTTCTTCAATTTTATCATTTTTAATTTAATTAATAAAATGTGTTAAATTTTTTCTTAATTTACAAATTTTTAATTTTCATTTGTTTAATTATTTCATTTTATTCATTATACATATTAATATATTATTATACATATACTGCTTATTAAAACTTATAATTTATATATATTTATTTAAAATTTATTCATTTTTATCTATGATTATTTAATTAATAAAATTCAAAAAAAATTAATTTACTCATTTTCAAATTTTATTTATTTAATTTTTATAATTTTATTTCAGACCTTTATAAGCATTAAAAATGAACTACCTACAATGGGTACCTTTTATTAGCACTATAAAAAAGCACAGATTAAGGGCATCATTATCCAGGCTTTTTTAGCTTTGATAAAGCCCATCACTGTTAAAGTTTTATTTTATTGTCGTGTGATAACATTATAGTGGAAATCATCACATTAGTATGATTCATTATCATCATCATCATGTCTATATCATACCATTACTATTGATCCAAGAACCTGGATCTAGGACTTACAATATTTTGATCACCTACTCCAGAGGGCATTAGAGTACTCTTGGACTCAGTTATCCTAATTATGATTTTATGGAAAATCTACATGATTTTAGGTCCCCATGAAATTATATCCTCAACAACAATCATTTTGTCCAATTTTGAATGACTATAAATTCAGGCCTTTAATGATCCAAGTTAGAAGACCATCGTCTACTTTTGAAAAAGAGGAAAAACATATCCGAATGAAAACCTACAAAGGTCGGTCAAATAAAAAGTCATGTCTTTTCTCGCTAAACTCTTCACCTCTATAGATTAAAAAAAATCTACAACATAACTAAAAAATGAAAAAATCTTTATAGTGCCCATTTTTTGGCCCTAGTATAAAATGAGCTATTCTCATTTTAAACCTTATTAAAAAATTTATAGTAAGGATTTATCACATACAAAATTTATGATAGAATGTTCATTACGTGGTAATAAAGATTTTAGGATTCTAGAATCGTTATCGAGTAATAAAATCTCTATAAAACAACTCCAAATATTTGAATTCATTGTTGAAACCCACTAATTCCTTGAGTTGATACAATTATCCTATAACACCATAGATTTGAATTATTTCTCTGGTTTATTCCTTGATGTGTAGTGGTAATAAAGAATGACTTCTCCAAAGGGACCCCATTTGGATTCACTTGTGAATAACACAATGCCTAGGAGATTGCACCTAGTGGGTATAGTGAACATGCTGGAAATATACCCACCCCTAAATCTGTGATCTATTTTACAAGTTAAATGTGATAAAGGTTTCCACCATTTTCAATTTATTCAGATATTCCTAAATGATGATTTACTATACCCATAACCTGTCTATTTTTATGGATTCTATAACCTCAACGTTACATCACAATTGATTATTCCTATTCTCAATGTAGGAATGTCATACTCCATTGTTGAACCTTTTTTGTGGACTTAATTTTATAACTCAAAACCTTGTGATGTTTTGAATGAGCTTTCCCAACCATAAACTAAACTACCCTGATGGTGCTAAAACACTTCATGGATTAATCTTCTCTCCATATCCCACATTATCATCCACATGATTTAATCGTTACAAATATATCATGAACTATGGAAAAAATACAAGAATCCTCTAATTGACCATGAATTTATGCCCTATGGGATCATGTATATGTGATTTTAAACCATTCACTAGAGTTGTCTCCACCCTTCTATAAAGGACCAGTAATCCTTCCAAGCCCCAACAATAACATGATGGAACATGACATCATATAACGTTTCCCAATCATCCCTGTGGTGTCTTCCCCATCTCATCAACATCAGTTTCAAATTTTGGGTTATGAATTATGATGTACATATATAAACTATCCATGTCGAATTTTAATCCATAACATTTTTACATTTTCCAATAGACACTAAATTAAGGATGTAGAGTGTCACTAACCTTCATGGATTTCCATCCATTAAAATTTATTCAAGAAGAAAGTGTTATAGAACCCTTTATAAACAATCATTCTTCATAATATTAATTTAGAATGCAGGGTAATGAAACCCATCATGGATACTCAGTCTTCATAATACCTATAAGGATGTATATTTCTCAATACCAAATGATTTCCAATACGTCAAAACCATAAAATGAAGTTCCATGCTAGAAGACCCCAATCTACAACAATACATGGTCAAATATAGAATACCCTAAGCTACATTAACAAATAGTCCAATATAAAAGACCCTAAACTACAAAAATAGTTTTTCTAGGATATAAGACCCTAAAATAAATCAATATATAGCCCAATGATGAAGACCTAAAACTACAGTGACAGATGGTTTGAGCATGAAGACCCTAAAATACACATACAGATGATATGAGCTAGAAGATGCTAAACTATATTAATAGACGATTGGTTCTATAAGACCTTAAATAAAAATTTATATTTTCTGAGATAGAATACCATAAACCCAAAAAAATATATGTTCGGAATTAAAAGTCCCCAAACTGAAATAATGGAAGGACCGAGCTAATGGAACTAAATTAATATAATCTCATATGTTTTCAAATACCTTAAAGTTTCCAATTGAAATAGATACAATTATTTTGAGGTTGAAAACCCATAAATAGATCCATAAAGAAATATAGGAATCTGATTATTAGACACATGTTATGTGTGTTTTAGGAAATATTAACCTCTTAGGAAATGGAAGAGGTAAAAAACCATTGAAGATAAAAAACCATAAATGGAATCCTTGGAAAAATATGAGCCCATGCACACTAAGATTACTTCATATGAATCATAGGTAATTTTTTCGTATTATACAATAAAATATACAATGATTTTAAGGATCATTTTTATCCCTTGAATAAAAAACAATCTATGATGTCTAATTCTCTAATTTAACGAAAAATTTAGAACACTCTTCCACTGGGATATACTTTCCAAAATAATATTTATAGACTAGGTGATCCTAAAATGACAAGAGTAGATAAATCCATGAGGATGCTTATTATACTTGTCATTAATGGCCAGTTCTCATGGAAAACCTATTAAGGATTCAATTTTTTAGTTCAAATAATGGTTAACTGAATATTATAAAAATAATGGATTTCATTAACACTACATATGATATTGAGACAATTAAATTTAATACATATGATAAATTAACGAAATCCATTTCTAAACATGAAAATATAGAATGGATTGATCATTTATAATGTGAAAAAAGAGGGAGGAATATCCATATTCCATAGTGATTCATGTGATTTCAGAGAGAAAAAAATGAATTTTTTAAAAATAGGATCATAATAAAAACTAGTCACATGGGCCTTCTAAATCATCCTATATTTTGAAGGAGGCTTAAAATGTGTGACGAAGTGAACTTAACTCCATTTATTATGACACTGCTAAAGGAAAATTATTTTCAATGAAATATTATAACATGATGAAGCTCACATTTTCATATATTTTATAATGTAAATCATTGTTTATAATCCCACAAAAGTTTTATTGGATGGGAAATTGTCATGTGTTTAGGTTTTAGTGTTATTTTGTGCCCAAATGTGAAAAACGCCTAATTCAGGATTTTAGACAGATTTTTACGTCAAGGGTATTTTGGTCATTTTTGTAAAATTATATTTTCGAATTTTTTGATTCAAATTTTTTAGAATTCTTATTTTAGTTCCTTCAACTTTGTCTTCTAGACCAGGATCTGATTTAGCCATATAAAGGGCCTAAAAATTCATTGAAGTTGGGAATTTTACCTGGCGGACAACGTGGACCCACCCAAGGTAACGGACATCAAACTCGGCCTACATAGATCTAACTGATGTGTTTCAACCTGGGATACCACGAGGACATATAGTTCCGTCTCTAAAATAAATATGCGGGATGATGGAGGTCATTAAGGAGGCTATTGAATTACATACTTTTGGAGGAACCTTCCTGGAAGATTCGTCCAGAAAGAGAAACTGATAATGAAAAATTCATAACTCCTTCATAAGGTTTCCAAATTAACTGAAATTTTGGGGAGGGACGGCCAAGATATTTATGAACAACAATAATTAAGGGTGGAACATGTGAAGAGGTCATTAATGGGGACTACAATGTACACACTTGCGGGGGTAGAATTTTGCCTATAAAAGGAGGCCCTCACCTCCTTCCCAAAGCATCCCATTCTCCATCCATTCCTTCAAGGCACCAAGGAAGAGATCTCCACCGAGGGAGGCCGACCTTAAATATTCCCCCTTTCATTTTAATTTATTTCATTTATTTATTTTTAGTTTTCAATTGTAATTTATATTTCTAATAAATTCATGCATTGTTTTTCTTTTTGTGTCCACTGATTCACCCTATTCTCTTCCTCTCATATTACCATTGTGAACTATAATACTCAGGATCATGAGTAACTAATCCAAGGAATATCCTGAGGGAGTAATCAGGTTCTTGAACCCAAGACCATGTTTTTAATATTCTTTGAGTTAATTCTAAGGATAATTTATAGTGGGTGTAATCCTCATTGTCGTTGTCTAAAGATTAACTTCTTAATCTACAACCATTTTTCCTCGATTGAGGAGGTGGATGGAAGGTGTGATTGGTGATCACTAAGTAGACTTTTCATTCATAACTGGTGTAGCATAAGGTGTGCACACATACGATGGAGTGTGTACACTAAGAATATTTGAAACTGGGCAATGAAGGTGCTCCCTGAATATTCTCTCGGGAGAACTTCCTTTCTTCCCTAATTACATTCTTTTTAGCATTGCATGGTAATTTAAAATTAAATTTTAGTTTCTTCTGATATATGAATTTCATTTATTTTATTAAATTAAATTTATTTCATATAATATTAAACAACAAAAATAATTAGATTAGGTGGACTAGAAGTAGTGATTTATTAACCACAAACGCTCCTCAAGAGAACGACCTAGGTTAGCCATTGTGCTGCACTTAGTATAAATATTTTTGAGAGTGCACACGACAATGCTTCATCAAATTGGCATTGTTACCAGGGATACAAGTGGTTTTAATTCACTATTTTTTATTCAAATTGTGTAAATAATTTTTCTTTCATTAAAAGAACAACAACAAAAATCATAAATTTCAATAACTAAAAAAAATCTTCTTTGATCATGATGTCTTTCAATTCAAATTTTTATTCGTGGACTGAACAATCTCATGTGCCAGAAAATGTTTGTAATGAACTTGATGCTCAATTTCATAGGATTACTAATAATGTTCAAAAACTGGAGAGCCAAATAGAATGGAGTGCTGAATATGTACGCACATCCCAAGTGCAATCTGAACCTGAGCCAGAACCTGAACCAGAACGAGTGGTGGAATTGATTTCACCAATAATTTCTAATGTTAAAGAACCTGAGGCGGGTGAGAAAGATCTACTAAAATAAATAATCATGTCATCTCGCACTCAACCATTTCTCGAGGAGGTCCCAGAAGTACACATTCCAACTGATTCACTGATGGGAGGTCAACATTTTTTTAAAGAATCTTGGAATAACTTTGTTGAAGATAACTTGAAACATGATCTTCCCATTCTTAATAATGAAACATCAGACACTTTATACCTTTCTCTTTCTTGGGAAGATAAGGAATAAGACGCACCTACTAAGATTGAGTTTCCAATGGTCATGCCTGAAGAGATAAATTGCCAAGATGAATTACTTGAAAGGGAAGATTTATTTATTAATTATTAATGTTTTAATCTTATTCAATCTAAATTGTTTTCTGACATCACATCCTTTGAAATTTCGGATACAACACAAATGGATCAGACCATGGATGATATGAAAGATACCAATGAAGTAGTGGTGATCATGGAAGAAGATCTGGAGATGGTGGCGGTGGTGCGACTACCTCCTCAACAAAAATTTTCATACCATATAGAGGAGGAAACCACCGAAGTTAACAGGGATAACCATTATCATTTATTCCCACCCTCTTCGAACCTAAAATTTTTTCTTTATTCATTCTCGGGGGTTGGGTACATTCCTTTCTTATTTTGGGTTCTGTACTTTCATTGTTTAATCATGTACATTGGGAAAACTCATATGTGGTGGTTCATCTCAAATAAACTACATCCACTTTCTAATTGGGGATAAACCACTGAAACTGCCTAACTAGGGGCAGTAAAAACTTATCACCCGGTTGGGGGTCTAAACGAAGAATTATCTCTTTTCTTTTCCTATTCTCATTCTTTTTATTTATTTTTCTTATTTATTTTCATTACTTTATTGTATTTTTAAAGTGGATGCTTCTAGGATCTTAACTCAAGGAATCCACTTCTAAAATAATGTCATGTTGTATCTTTCCTTCCCTTTGATTTTCTACGTTTATATTTATATTTTGTTGAGTTGAAATAAAAGGTAGTTAAATTTAAGTGTGGGGAAGTGTCAACCTACTTAGTTCTTCTTGTGTGCTTTTCATTTTTTTATTATATATTTAGGACTTTTGAGTTTAATGAATATTCTTATCAATTTTCACACATCAATTTATTTTGAAAGCGTTGAAATGATTTTTGAAATAATGGATTTTAAATGATTGTTGGCATGAAAACAATTTTCTTGAATTGGATAATAAATCATTTTTATGAGTTGGAATGATTTTTGAAATCCAAGACCATAAATCACTGACTCAAAATATTTTTTTCAATCCTGTGAGCTATTCTAAAACACTTTTACATATTCTTCCTAATACCCACACTTTCTTAAGGGAAACCTGAATATTTTGTGAGAACTAGAATTTGTGAATATTCTCTTTCGAAGCATTTGATTTCATGGAATGTATTTGAATTGATTGAGGCGTATCTTTGGCTAGACAAATTTTATCTTGAGACCCACCTTAACTTGTATCCTTCAAAAGCCCTTAGATGCCATGAATTGCCTTATTGGTTTAAGCCACATTACAGGCCAATTTTTCCTTACCTACCGGAACTTTTCGTATTTTTGCATGGTTATTTCAAGATTGAGTGTGGGTGAAGGGCCTTTCCTGTGCATTACATGGGATGTGTATCATTTATGGGTGGTGTGATGTGTGTGTCAATACTTTTGGCAGTGGATAATAAGAGAATTGGCCTTGTGTCATCATTTTATTGTGCTTAATTTGTTTCATCGATTTCTCCTTCAAAAAAAGAAAATAAGAAAAATGGAGATGAGCTTGAATTCATCATTGTACATTATTTTATGACTCATGTCCCTCTCAAAAATCAAGGTCATGAATTTTCATTCATTCATTGTATTCAATTTTCAGCTCATCGTCCATGAAAAAAAGATAAAAGAAAATAAAGTCGTGCCCTTCTGGAGATTTGAAATAAAAAGGAGGAGAACATAGATGATATCATTCATTATAATAACTTATAGGCTCATGTACCATGTCATAAGAATGGTGTGGTGTATTTTTTCACATTTTCAAGTGGAATTGAGAGAGGAACTTCCTGTGTTTTCCCTTGATTAAATCATGCATTGTACTTAAAAGTCTAACCTTCTCTTTCTAGCCTGGAACATTTTTCAATCATTTTCCCACTAACCCTAAGCCACAGAATCTTTTGAACCTTTAAATAAATAACTCATAATTAAATTCATTTTCATGTTTCACGCTGTAGAGAAATGAGAATTTTCCCAAACCTATGGTGATACATGCAATTTTCAAGTATGAGTATAACTCTAGATTCAATTTCTCTTGAGTGAAGAGTGACATAAAATTCAATGTGAGGTTGGTTGTGATTGGTCCATGGATTGATTTATGAGGTTGATCAAATTTTAATGATTGAAATAAAAATGAAAGAGGTTTGTTTTTCATATATGATACATGATGAAATTCTATTTGGGATAAGATCATTGATATTTTCTCATTTTTAATTGTTGTGTGGAAATTGATTTGGATGTAAGATGATTGCCCAGGAGTGCAATGTTTAAGTGTGGGGGAGTGATGAAGCTCGCATTTTCATATATTTTCTACTGTAAATCATTTTTTATAATCCCACAAAAGTGTTATTGGATGGGAAATTGTCAGGTTTTTATGTATTAGTGTTATTTTTTACCCCAATATGAAAAACACCTAATTCAGGATTTTAGACAGATTTATACGTCAAAGGTATTTTGGTCATTTCTGTAAAATTATATTTCCGAATTTTCTGATTCAATTTTTTTTAAAATTATTATTTTATTTAAGTCAACTTTGTCTTATGTACGAGGATCTGATTCGGCCATATAAAGGGTCTAAAAATTCATTGAAGTTGGGAATTTTGCCGGTCGGACATCGTGGACCCACCCAAGGTAACATACATCAAACACGTCCTACACAAGTCTAAATGATGTGTTTCCACCTTGGGTACCACGAGGACATATAGGGCCGTCTCTACAATAAATATAGGGGAAGTTGGAGGTCATTAAGGTTTCTATTTAATGACATACGTTTGGAGGAACCTTCCTGGAAACTTCATCCAGAAATAGAAACCGATAATGAAAAATTCATAACACCTTCATACGGTTTCCAAATTAGATGAACTTTTGAGGGGTGATGGACACGATATTTATGAACAACATTCATGAAGGGTAGAATGCGTGAAGATGTCATTAATGGGGTCTACAATGCGCAAACTTTCTGGGGTAGAATTCTGCCTATAAAAGGAGGCCCTCACCTCCTTCCCAAAGCATCAAATTCTCCATCCACTTTTTCAAGGCGCCAAGGAGGAGATCTCCACCGAGGGAGGCCGGCCTCAAATATTTACCCTTTCCTTTTATTTTATTTTATTTCTTTATTTTTAGTTTTCAATTGTAATTTAGATTTCTAATAAATTCATGCATTGTATTTACTTTTGTGTCCACCGATTCACCCTCTTCTCTTCCTCTCATCTTTCCATTGTGAACTATAATACTCATGATCATGAGTAACTAATCCAAGGAATATCCCAAGGGAGTAATCTGGTTTTTTAACCCAAGACCATGTTTTAAATATTCTTTGATTTAATTCTAAGGATAATTTATAGTGGGTTTAATCCTCACTGTGGTTGTCTAAAGATTAACTTCTTAATCTACAACCATTTTCCCTCGATTGAGGGGTGGATGGCAGGTGTTCCTGGCGATCGCTAAGTAGTCTTTTCATTCATAAACGGTGTAGAATATGGTGTGCACACATATGATGGAGTGTGTACACTAAGAATATTTGAAACTGGCCAATGAAGGTGTACCCTGAATATTCTCTCGGGAGAACTTCCTTTCTTCCCTAATTACATTCTGTTTAGCATTTCATTGTAATTTAGAATTAAATTTTAGTTTCTTCTTATTTATGAATTTTATTTATTTTACTAAATTACATTTATTTCATAAAATATTAAACCACAAAAGGAATTAGATTAGGTGGATAAGAAGTAGTGATTTATTAACCACAAAAGTGCCTCAAGAGAACGACCTAGGTCAGCCATTGTGCTGCACTTAGTATAAATATTTTTGAGAGCACACATGACAATGATTCATCATAACTCTTCACCTATTATATGATTAATAATTATTAATAATGATTATGACATCGAAAAATGAGACATTTAATGATCTTCAATTGATTCTAGTTCGACTATTTATGTATCCAAGTCATCCATATTAGTGTAAAACTGACATCCATATTGATGTATCTATTCAATAACCTCTAAATATTCCTTTTTGATTTAGACTAGTTATGTCATATCATCAAATATTCATATTTCCATTTCATTACTTGTATATTTTTCTGAGCTAAGACAATCTATAGTAAGATATAATACAATTTTTGATATTCAAATTCATTAGCTCCCAAATCATGAAAGAGTAGACCAAGGCATTAATCAGGTTGATGAATATTCTACCACAGATTCTTATTAATAAGGGAATATATTTTTCACCAAATTAGAAATCTTGTTACTTGGATCTTGACGACCTATTGACATAGAACAATGGACAGAACAATGGTTTATGGGTTGTTTTTAGGTTCCATGTTCATTTAATGAAGGATTGACTAAGAGAACAAGGAGGAAGAAAATAAATATTATGGGTTCTACCCCCTAATTGGTGCATAATATATCACTGGTATCTAATGGTTGGCCTCCTCAGTGAACCTAACTTTACAAATAGGAGGCTAGTCACCATGGTGACAGTGCTTCCTTGAGGGAAATCATGAGTCCCTAATCGACTCCATCAATATCCTGGGAAAGAATCTATGAAAATTATAGGGATTGTATACATGATGAAATAATCTATTTTTTATACCAATCAGTTATTCTTCCACCCAAGCATCAATATAGTTCTGAGATAAGTTGATAGGGGCATAATTAGGTGGATGAACAATTTTGTAATTTTTATCTTCTCATTCCAGTATAATCTAGAATTAGGGAATGATTCAAGGATTCCATTTTCACAAAGTGTTTTTTATTGGGAGAGGACAAACCCTTTGAGTAAAGAAAAACTAGTGAGAAAACCGGTTGGGAGTATATAGATCATAGCTAGATAGCTTATCTACACGAGAAGCAAGAACCTTATCCCAAATAGAGATGTTATACGATCCTTCATAATGGGAACCATTTCCATTTTAAATAGTAATCACAAATGGTGTTAATTATGACATTAAATTGAAAAAATTATGATAAATCAATATATGGATATCTTCATCATCACATAATGAAATCTCTTCAATCCCATAGACATTTAACATGTTGGGACGAAATAAAGATTGAGGAATTTTAGTAGAGTACTAATACTAGTAAAATTGATAATTCTCTTCTATCAACCGTAATAAATTTGCAAATTTCCTTTTTTATAGTACGATATACTACACTATTGAACATGGTGAATAAATTTAAAAGGGAGAGCAATGGTTGACACCACTACTTTGAGGGTGTATCCCATTACTAGTTTTGCTACTATTACCAATGTGACAACATAGATTCCCAACCATGAATACCCATTTGGGAAGATCCCTGAAATTTAAATATTGACATTATATATTATTAAATGAATAATTTGGGATACCTCTTGTTTCACCTGGTACCTCATAAGGCACATTCTCCATCTTAAAATATTACCCAATAAGTGCCTTCACATTCCTAAACATTTAATGAAGTGAATCAATAAGGGAAAATAATATTTGTATATGTCCCACATAGATAAAGGATGATACTAATCTTATAAATGATTTAAATGAACAATAATAGGTTCAAATCCTTCTTTAATTTTTCCTTTATGAGGTTGAGCATATCTCATGACAGGGTTGGTGTTTTTTCAGGTTCATCCAAAAAATCCATGGAATGAATGTATGCATCATGTGTATCACCAAGAAGAGGTATTCCACCAACTAATAAATATAACATAGGCTGATTCCTTCCTTACCATGGGTAAGATGAAAAGATCTGTTCTAGGAATCTAGTGGTTAATACTCTCTCTATGGAGTTTCAATTGATGGTACATGAAAAAATGATAAATACATGTAAATTTATAATGATTAATAACATATAATGGATTATTGATTTATATGTAACTCTACCTAACCTAGAATCTTCTTACCCATTAATCAGAAAATATACAACCATTGTAAAAATACCACTTTGATATCTTTACAAATTTTTGGTTGTCCATAGAGGAGACGAGCTTTCTCTTGTAACTTTTCGAAATCATATTATGATAAATATCATGAATATATGGACATAAATGGAAGTTACCCATGATATAAGTTACCCCATGTAATGGTTCCATGATCAAAAGAATATCCTTAGAAATAGTTATTTGAATACCGACAAGATAGGATTACATCCAGTGAGTTAGAAGATATTTTTTAGATTATAAAATGGATGTATCATCTAGAAGGATGAATAAATATGAAGGTATTATATGTAATGGAGGATAATTTTGAATCTCAATCAAAATAACCCCCTTCAAAATCTCATTGTTGGAAAATATGTGGTATTAAGGGTTAGTGTTATAGTTCTCTTCAATCATATCTCTCTAATTGGACTCACTTGGAGGCATCGGCAAATAGAAATCTATGAGTACATATAAAGGATAATATTTCTATAGGAAGAGGTCCTCACCAAAATAGGTAAAAAACATGAATATAATAGGAAACATCAAATGAGACACATGATCCATATAAGAGTTCATGAACAAATGAAATTTTATATTTCTCATGAAACTCATAATCCATATAACATATATTGATCACATGATTTGTTTTATGTCATTTGATCATGGGAACATATGAGGGTATTATGAAACCAAACATCGCATAACTCTAGAAGACCACATGAAGCCAATGAAGTGACATTATAGCCAAGGATGTGCATCGTAAATCAAGTGACTTACCATTGATCACATTTAAATGATTTTGTAGATGTCGTCAAGATAAGGTGATTGTAACGCCTCTCACCTACCTCATTGGCTTGAGGAGGCATTGAGGGCTACTTGGCCTTAAGCGACATTCCCAATGCGCCAAAGGATAGAAATAAATGCCCAGGGAATCAAGATCAAGTTGGGGAACAATTTTCCCTTAAGACAAAACCAACCAAACAATCCAAAAATAGACACTACATGATGCATATCAATTCAATTTCCCATCCATGGTTTCCCAAAAGACAACCAAGTTGTTCCACAACACAACTCAAAACCAATACAACCAGACATGTCCACACAACATCAGAGTACAAGCGGAAAACTAAACAACAAGAACAATGATCCATGACACCACCACAGCTCCACACCATGATCCAAGCTCCATGCTCCACCAATACATCACAAAGCTCCTCTAAAGGAGGGTGATGCCTTACCTTTTCCCACATCATGATACACAACATCTGCAAAGACACCAACGTGCCAAAGTAGGGGGTGTGTACTAAAACTCAGTTGGATTTCCCCAAATGACGTCCCGACACACGCCACTAGGGTAAAACCATTAGCACATTTATAGAAAAAAGTTTATATAAAATAAATCACAAGTGAAACCATTTTCATAAGCCCAACAAGCCCTTACCCAGCCATCACACCCAATCCAAGAATCCAAGGGAAAGCCAACCAAGCATGCCACAAGCCATCTCATCGTTTACACGTTAGCACAACTACTTCCATCTTGAAAATCAGTGAACAAAAAACAACCAAACAACAAAACAACCAAACGGTGGAGCTTCCATCAAACCCGTTCATCCATTTACAACCAGTGGATCTTCCTGTCCACTTATCCTTAAATGGTGGCCCTTCCGTCCACTATCCATCCCTTTTTTAAATTGTTACTTCTTTCCACTTCCACACAACATCGCAACCAATCACAACCAATAATGTAACCCATTAAAGTCACAACATCATCATGTAATCAACCCATTCCATCACATGTCAATTCACTACAATAAATCACTCGTTTATTGAAAACCCTTTTTCCATGCCAATCCCATTTCAATAAAACATCCTTTTTATTGAATACTATTTCCATCAATAATTTCACAAGTCAATCGTAGCATTACATTTTAAAATTTCCATTTTAAAATCCACAACAAGAACATTTCACCACAAAACCCCTTTTTTCCCAAAAATCCCCAAAACATCACTAAAGGGACTTTCAACCAATTTTTCACAACAAAACAAAATTAATTTCAACAACAAAAAATTAATTGTAACCAAAACCAATAGCTCTAACCAAGTGTAGTCGAGAGAGAATCCACCTACCTTTAGGGTTCTTTAGAAATCGACATGCAAACCACCGCACCTCCAAACCGGAAAACGCACCACCGAAACCTCTCTAGATCACCTTCCCTAACCATCACAAGCCTTAAAATTAACATCGAAGGAAACCCCAACCCTATATCTACAATCAACAAGTGTAGATCTAGAAAAAAAGAAGGAGAGGGATGTAGATCTAGTGGAAATCAAAAGGAAACCATGAGGAGGGACTTACCTGGGAGAAACCACCTTGAATCAACCTTGAAACCCCTTAGAATCGCTTCCAAAATGTGTAAGAGAGCCCCTCCAACCCTTGATAACCAAAAATCCTAAGTGAGGCTCGAGTGGGAGGAAGATTGGAGTGAAATGAGGCAATCCCGAGTGAGACTGGAACTTATAACCATAAATTTAAGTGGCTAGATAGTTTTCCTGCACAGTTTGGCAAACCGTGTGCTAACCGTGCGCACGCCACTGCCTCGAGAGCCAGGGTCCGCACGGTTTCCTCACACTGTTTGGCAAACCATGTGCAGGCCGTGCAAGGCCTACTATCTCTAGAACAAGGGTCCGCATAGTTTCCTGGGGAACCCGCACGGTTTCCACTAACTGTGCTCAAACCCTGCACCCCTTTAAAAGACTCTAAACTCATCCAAAACCATTCCAAACTCTCCCAACCTATTCCCAAACCATATCATGCACTTTAAACACATAAAAATGACTAAAAAAGGCCACATACCTCAAACTAATGGTGATACATTCTCCCCACCATTGGACTTTCCGTCCTTGGAATGTAGTGAACCCACCCTTTGCCGAAAGAGCCTGGGCCACTGCTCGATAATCTCTTTCTCCCACTCCCTAGTCTCCTCTTTAATCTGACCATGTTGCCAAAAAACACGAAATAAACTGATTCTTTTACCACACAATACTTTCTCTTGCCTATCCACAACCTGCACTAGCACGTGCACCAATGAAGCATCCGGTTCTAGCTCAACATGATCCCATCGAATCACACGGTCATGATCTGGATGATACTTTTACAACTTTGAGACATGAAACACATTGTGCACCACACTAAACCATGGTGGAAAATCCAAATGATAATCCACCTCACCAATCTGATCAAGAATCTCAAAAGGCCCAATATACCTCGGAGATAAACTTCCCTACTTCCCAAACCGACGATGTCCCAACCTAGGATAGATTCTCAAGAAAAAATGATCACTCACCTCGAACGACAACGGTCGTCGATGATGATCCGCATAAGATTTTTGATGACTCTGAGCCATCTCCATTATTTTTCTGATCAACATGATCTTCTCTGTAGTCTCCTGGACATGGCTTGGTCAAACCATAGAAAACTCACCCGTTTCCACCCATCATAGGGGAGAACGACACGACTTCCCATACAATGCTTCAAACGGAGCCATCTATATGGAAGCCTAATAACTGTTATTGTAAGAGAACTCAACCAACAACAAGTGCTCCTCCAATGAGCCACAAAAATCCATGACACAAGCCCACAACATATCATCTAGAGTTTGTATCATCCTCTCAGATTGACCATTCGTCTGAGGGTGATACGCCGTACTCATTGTCAACTACGTTCCAAGGGCTTGCTGTAAGGATTTTCCGAAATGAGATGTAAACCTCGGATCTCTATCTGATACAATGGAAACTGGAACACCATGCCTCTTTACCACCTCCTGGATAAAGATTTTGGATAGATCCTCCACCGTTTGAGATTCACGAATTGGGATGAAATGGGCCGACTTCATTAGCTGATCCACTATCACCCAAATGACATCATGCTTTGTGACCGTTCTTGGGAGACCTATGACAAAATCCATCGCTATCTACTCCCACTTCCATATAGGGATTGGTAAAGACTGCAACATTCATGCTGGCCTCTGAAGCTCTGCCTTGACCTATGGACAAGTCAAGCATCTCAAAAAAAAACTCAGCCACACCTCTTTTTATACCAGCCCAGTAGAACTGCGCTTTCAACACTTTATACATTATATGAATTCCAGGATGAACAACCAACTTGGAATGATGATACGCCCAGAGAAGATCCTCTTGAGAAGCAACTGGTACAACCATCTGATTCCTAAAACAGAAAACTGAATCTTGATACAGTTGCCAACCCTCAATGGTCTCCCCACCATTGAGTCTCGAGCCCACAGTCACACACTCAGAATCAGATATTTGTGCCTCTCTAACCAGGACAACCAAGTCAGGAATCAACAAAACCGGAAAGAATACCACTCTATCGCCCTGGTCCTCACATTCCAACCACATATCAGTTATATCCAACGTCAACTGCCACTGGTCTGATGCCTGTTTCACCACCCGAGCATATGATTTTCTACTTAATTCATCCGCCACCAAATTTCCCTTACCCAGTGTGTACATCAAGTCAAAATCTAACATCTGGAGATATTCCATCCATCTCCATTGCCTCAAGTTCAAATCCCTTTGTGAGAAAATGTGTTTCTAGCTCTTATGATCTATATATACCGTGAATTTCTCACCAAAGAGATAATGACGCCACACTTTCAAATCATTGACTACTGCTGCCAACTCCAAATCATGAGTTGGGTTGTTCTTATCATGCACTCTCAACTGTCGTGATCCATATGCAAACACATGATTCTGTTGCATGAGAACACACCCCAACCCTGATCTCGATGCATCTCAATACACCACGTACCCTTTTCCTAGTTCTGGAAAAACCATTATTGTTGTTGATGTAAGACAAACCTTTAACTCTTCAAAACACTGATGGCACTGTTCATTCCACTTGAATGGAGAATTCTGTCTTGTCAATGCTGTCATCGGCGAAGCCAAATGTGAAGAATCACAAAAAAAACGTCGATAATACCCAGATAGACCAAGGAAACTCCATATCTCGAACACATTCTTTGGCAGTAGCCATGAAAGAACATTATCTATCTTTTCTGGATCCACTAAAACACCCATTTTAGAAATCACATAGCCCAGAAAACGAAATTCTTGTATCCAAAAGGCACACTTTGACAATTTGGAATACAACTGATGATCCCTCATGATCCCCGACACTGTCGCTAAGTGCTGCTCATGCTCCACCCTTGTCTTTGAATACACCAGAATATCATCGACAAACACCACGACAAATGAATCCAGATATCTCAAAAGTAGCCTATTCAACAATGCCATAAACATCTTTGGCACATTCATTAGACCAAAGGTCATAACCACATATTCATAATGGCCATATGTACTTCTGAAAGCTGTTTTAGAAATTTCCTCCTTCCTCACCTGTAATTGACGATATCCCGACCTCAAGTCGATATTGGAGAACCACTGGGATCACCTCAACTGGTCAAAAAAATCATCAATTCGTGGAAGTGGAAATCTATTATTTATCATAACGTGGTTAACTATATGATAATTAACACATAACCTCATGGTTCCATCCACCTTTTTCACAAACAACACCGGCGCTGCCCACGGAGATGTGCTAGGTCGGATATACCATTTGATTTCTAACTCTTCCAACTGGATTTTCAATTCCCGCAATTGATCTGGTTCCATCCAATAAAATGGAAATGATATAGGACTATCCCCCAGAAGGAGATAAATCGAAAACTCCACTTCTCTTACGGGAGGTAACCCAGATAATTCATTAGGAAAAACATCCATGAACTGATCCACCACTGCCGGAGGAACACTCTTCTCAACACCCTGTACCGATTACAATGGAAAAACCGCCAACTGATACAATAATGTAACCACTGCTGGTGCCAACAAACCTGTTGCACCCTGCCTTTCATGCTTCTCTCCTATAAAGAGATGTATAACACCATCGTGTGTCGTAAAAGCCACTTTCCATTCATTAAAATCTATGTGGGCCATAAAAGACACCAACCAATCCATTCCTAGGATTACATCACACCCATCCATCTCAAGCATTGAGAAATTCCACACTATCTCAACCTCACCCACAGTGATACAACATTCTCTACACAAGTAGGCTCGACACTCTCTTTGTCCTAGTGGAGTTTGATGTTTCAAAATGAAGGGAATCATTTCTAGCCCTATACCTAGAAAATCAACCACACATGCCGCAGTAAAAGAGTGTGAAGCACCCGTATCAAATAGAACTTGCATCAAGGTAGAATTTAAAAGAATAGTACCTCGCACCGTGGATGGTCCTTACTGAACATCCACCACAACCTGTTCAGCTCCGAAGACATGTTTCCTTTCCACACTCTTCTCTTTATTACTTTTCTGAGGCGTCGTGGTATTCCAAGAATCACCATGACCCACTTTACTCGGCTGACGAGGGGTGTACTGCCATCCCCGTCCCGTCGAAGCATACGTCATCTGCGATCCCTGAGGAGTTTCACGCACACCTGACCTTGGTGAATTCCGACAATAACACTGCAGATTCCCCATCTGATTACAATTATGACATGCTCAAGGTTGTACCATACAATCCCGCTTGATGTGGCTCGTTAAACCACACTGAATACATCCTGGCTTTCTTTAGGGATTCAGAGGAAGATTTAATGATCCTGCCGTCGGATTATATGCCATATTTCTACCATGGGAATAAGTGTCTCTCTCCCACTTGAACCCAGTGTTAGAGTTCCCACTATTCCCCATGGGTACCACCATGATTCCCCCGCCCGGAGTGCCCAACAGATCCCGCTCAGCCACCGAGGCTCTATTCACCATCTCCTTGTAATCATCTGTACACATCACCTCTATCTTTGAATGAATTTCTTGCCTTAACCTAGCTTCAAATATCCTTGATTTAGACGACGTGTTACCTGCCACCTCGGATGCAAACCGCACTATGTTCTTAAACATAGCTGCATACTCCGTCAAAGACAGCAGCTCTTGCTTCGAACTAAAGAAATCAGTCGTACACTGAATTCTAAACGTATATGGGTATAATTTTTTGTTAAAAAATTCCTCAAAACCTTCCCACATCATACCCTGGTCCGTCCCAGCTTGGACTACCAACTCCCACCACTGAAGGGAAAGATCATCCAACATTTACGTGGCCAACATCACTTTCAGCTCTATCGGCGTTCCCAAGAACTCAATGATCTTGTTCATTCTGTCCAACCATGCTTCTGTCCTTTCCGGCTCTAAATCACCCCTGAAGATGGGTGGATTCTTCCTCTGAAACTTAAACACATGATCGACATTCCTTGGTTCATCCACTTTCTTCCCACTTCCCATAGCTTGGAAATCTTGAACTATACTTTTCACTAGCTGCTGGATCACCTGAGGCTCAGGTGAAACCACATTCTTAGAAGCCTCCTCTGGTTGGTCTCTACGACGCCTACCCGATGCCATTTCTATAAACAAGAAACAAACAACCATGAGTCTCACTTCCGAAGACATCACGAAATCCCATTTCAAATCACATTTCACAACATTATCACAACAAGGGTTTCCACCAGTTCACATTTTCCAATGGTTCCATGTTTCACCATTTTGAAAACCAATCCATTTTCAAAATACCAATTTATTCACAATGAAATTTCACAAATTCTTATCGCATCATAAATCATTATATGCAAATGAAATATGCATCCTAATGGGAAGTCATTTCTACCATGCATGCAATTCTCATCTAATTGGCTACACCCACGATAATGAGATATACATTGCCTATAAGTTTCTCCAAAACACTAATGTACCCAACTCCACGGTAACTTCAATTTCAGCATAAAAAGGTTAACTACGTCCTTTTATGCTATACATTTCAAGTTTCGACAATCCTACGCCTTACTACCATCCTGACACAAGGAATGTAATAGAATGAATGTCAACACCAAATCTGAGAATCAACTCCAAAGGACCGAAAAAATGATACCACTTGTAATGCCGCACCCCTACCTCATTGTCATGAGGAGGCGGTGAGGGATACATGTCCATAAGAGACATTCCCAAGGTGCCAAAGGCTGGAGAAAAATGTTTAGGGCTTCAAGATCATGTTGGTGAATGGTTTTCCCTTAAGACAAAACCAACCGAACAATCCAAAAATAGCCACTAGATGATGCATGTCAATTCAATTTCCCAACCATGCATTCCCAAATGACAACCAAGTGGTTCCACAACACAACTCAAAACCAATACAACCATACATGTCCACAAAACATCAGAGTACATGTGTAAAACTAAACAATAACCTCTATGAGCCATGCCACCACCACAGCACCACACAATGCTCCAAGCTCCACGCTCTAACAAGACATCACGAAGATCCACTAAAGGTGGGTGATACCTTACCTTTTCCCACGTCACGATACACAACATCTGCAAAGACACAAATGTGCCAATGCAGGGGGTGAGTATTAAAACTTAGTAGGATTTACCCAAATGGCTTCCCTACACACGTCACAAGGATAAAACTGTTAGCACATTTATATAAAACTGTTTATATAAAATAAATCCCAAGTGCAACCATTTTCATAAGTCCAACATACCCTTACCAATCCATCACACCCAAACCAATCAACCAAGGGAAATCCAACCATGCATGCCACAAGCAATCTCATTATTTACACATTAGCACAACAACTTCCATCTTGCAAATCAATTCACAAGAAACAACCAAACAACCAAACGGTGGAGCTTCTGTCCAGCCCGTTCATCCATTTATAGCCAGTGGCTCTTCCTGTCCACTTATCCTTAGATGTTGTCCCTTCCATCCACTATCCATCCCCTTTTAAAAGTGTAACTTCATTCCACTTCCACACAACATCCGAACCAATCACAACCAATCATGTAGCCCATTAAAGGTACAACATCATCATGTAATCAACCCATTCAATCACATGTCAATTCACATCAATAAATTACCCATTTATTGAAAACCATTTTTCCTTTCCATACACATTTCAATAAAACAACTTTTTTATTTAATACCATTTCCATCAATCATTACACAAGTCAATCATATCATTCCATTTTGAAATTTCCATTTTAAAATCCACAAAAAGAACATTTCACCACAAACCCCCTTTTTTCCCAAAAATCCCCAAAACATCACCCAAGGGACTTTCAACCAATTTCACACATCAAAACATAATTAATTTCAAGCACAAAAAATTAATTATAACCAAATCCAATATCTCTAACCAAGTGGAGTCGAGAGAGAAGCCACCTACCGTTAGGGTTCCTAAGAAATCGACATGCAAAGCACCGCACCTCCAAATCGGCGAACGCACCACCGAAACCTCTCCTGATCACCTTCCCTAACCATCACAAGACCTAAAATTAACATCCAAGGAAACCCCAACCATATATCTACACACAAAAAGTGTATATCTAGAAATACAAGAAGGATAGGGATGTAGATCTAGATGAAAACACAAGGAAACCAAGAGGAGAGACTTACCCAGGAGAAACCACTTTGAATCCACCTTGAAACCCCTTCGAATCGCTTCCAAAACGTATAGGAGAGACCCTCCAACCCTTGAGAACCGAAAATACCAAGTGAGGCTCAAGTGGGAGGAAGATTGGAGTGAAATGAGGCAATCCCGAGTGAGCCGGTACTTATAACCCTAACTTTAAGTGGCCGCACGGTTAGCCCACATGGTTTGGAAAATCATGCGCTAACCATGCGCACGCCATTTCCTCGAGAGCCAGGGTCCGCACGGTTTCCTCGCATGGTTTGGAAAAGCGTGTGCAGGCCGTGCGAGGCCTACTGTCTTGAGAACAAGGGTCCACACAGTTTCCTGGGGAACACACATGGTTTCCACTAACCGTGCTCAAACCGTGCACCTCTTTAAAAGCATCCAAACTCATCCAAAACCATTTCAATATTTCCCAACCCTTCCTAACACATCCCATGAACTTTAAACACCTAAAAATGCCAAAACAAATGCCACATACCTCAAACAAGGGGTGCTATAGTGATCACATGGAGATGTAATGCAACGAGATCATGTGATCTGACACTAAAAATAGTTCTCATGATTGGGTTACATGAAATAGTCTTTTAGAGTGATCATTCAATAGAGGATATCATAAGATCCCTAGAGGTATGGTTCACAACTGAAATGGTCTCCCTCCAGTTCGCATGTATATAAGGAACACCAGGGAATTTAAATGGTCTCTAAGATGAAAAAACAATGCTCAATAAACTAAGGAGGGTAAACCAAAAGACTCGGGAAGGAATTTACTTCATCATAATGAAAATATTATCCCCTAGGACTTTCCTTATATGGGGTGGGGGAATTTTTTGACACATTATAAATGATCATTAGAGAATACAGGGAAAAATAAATACCCAAAACCTAGGTATTATATTCCCTTAAAATATTAGAAGGATGAAATGTGGCTATATCAAAATATGGTGGCTGGGTCAATTGGTTAGTGTAACCCCCAAACCTGGCTCATGATATGATGACCCAAGAAAAAACTTATCCATGGAAATTATATTTGTGCGATTGGTTAATTATCATGTTATGTCCCTCCTATAAGCCCTTTTGATTCGGTGAACCTCCATGAGATAGATAGTTCGATCAGTTTAATTCCCTCATAAGATTAACTTTGATCAAATGAAATGAAAACTAAGGATTTCTTGATAATTTATAAGTTTTTTCAAAACATAAAAATAGGAATATAAGGAAGCTTAATTAAAAAGATATTTGAGTTTATTTTCACATGGCTTGATTATGTAGTTCTTGATTTTTATTATAGATCATATGTAATCCCCTAGTGAAAAGTCATATTTTTCATGAAAAGGTATATTTTTCATGTCATATAATTCATGCTGAGGACATTGATCAATTTTTTTAATCATGACACACTATATGGGACATTAGTTTGGAGAATACTATATTTTTTAAATGTAAAAATTATAAAAAGTGGAAACCATATGTGAAGACGAGTTACATTGTTTTCCATGTGATGTGGTTATGCGCTTTATGTGATCCATTTAAGATCATATGGTGTCATTTAGGGAAGTATTCATAAATATTACAGAGACTCCTATACACATAAAATGTACAATCTTCTTACTATTTTCACATATTCCTAAACCCCACTTTTTTCCCAATATTTGGTTGGGTATTATCAGTGTTTGTTTTTGGATGAAATTTACAATGTTTTGAAAATTCTAGGCCAGAGTGCCTTTATTGCATGGTTTTCCAAAACTGTGTCACCTCTCAAGAAAAACTATGAAAACCTAGTGAGTGGGGTCTTTCTTGTTTGATGAATGTTTTAAATGATCATGCGACCTCTTAGGAGAAACCATGTGTTCCACTTATTGGGTTGTTCGACCTGACCACACTGTTTGGTATTACCATATAGATCTACCTAACTATCCATGAAAATGTTTTAATTGATCCAAAAAAATTATTTTAATATCCAAAACCCCTCATTTTTTGTTTTACATAGACCTAGAACAACCCCATGAAATTTCGTTTTCCTCTAGCAAACCCAAGAGAAGATAATGACCTCGTGGATCCCTCCCAAAACAGATCTGATTCATCGTGAACATCATTAGATCTTCTCCTGGTTAGTTTCCTCACCCCATTCTCTATCTCACTCTATCTCTCATATCTGTCCTAGGGTTATGTGGATCATTGATTATGGGTTTTCATTATGTGATCCATTGAACTACATGTAGGTGGCTGGGTCATGATGGCCCAATTTTGATAACCCAAAATTTTCTAAGATTATTTATATTGCTTGAATTTAATGTAATGTCATTAATTTAGAATGTTTTTATTTTAATTTTTGTGGGAAAACACCAATTCCATTTAATTGGTAATTTGAAGTGGGATTTTTGATATGAAATTGGAAAACCCAAAATTCCATTGAATTGGGGTTTTTTATGTAAATTGGTGTGATTTAAATTTTTTATCCAAAATGTGTAATGTGTTTGATTGAAAAACTGTGAAAAACCCAAAATACATTGAATTTGGGGTTTTTTTGAAATTGATATAAATTTATTTAAATTAAATAATTTAATTTAATTGTGAAATTAAATTTTGAAATTAAATTTTGAATTTATGTCAATTTCATCTTTGTGAAAAATGGATTAAAATTTTATTTTATAGAAACCTTTATTTCTTATCTTGGAAAAGTATTATTTTTTAATAAACCCCAGGTTTTTTAAAATGGAAATTAGTATTTTTAAAATTGTGGGATTTGATTATATTATAAGTTTTCTTAAAATTAATTTCCTATCATTGAATTCTACTATAGAACATGAATTCCTATGTATTTAGTGAGTTATGGAGATAAACATGCTAGGTTGGAATTTCCCTATCAATGAATTGACACATTAAAACAATAAATAAGTATTTATTAGAACATATTACTTCTATATTGGTATATGGATGAGTTCATCCATTCCATTTATGGGGTATGTGTGTACACATTGTTTTTTATTTGCTGAGTGTGCAAAGATTCCAAAAACTAAAACAATCATACCTCATAGAAGATGACCATGATGTTGCCAGTTTGTATATAAGATATTAATATATTCAAATGTGGTAAACTATTTTATATTAACGTGGATTAATATACTATATTATTTAAAGGTGTTTATAAGACATTTTTCTAAAATTACTTCCATTGTTATTAAATTTAATGCATGATATGCTAATATACAATCATCATTTGTATTGTAAATAATGATTTGGTTAAATATTATTTTGTAATGACCAAACTATTTAATTTATAACTGAAATAAATTTATTATATAAATTTGATATTTAATATTATTATTTAATCCTTGGGGAGACACAACTCTGATTTTATCTCACACCCTACCAGTTCCTTCAGGTGTTTGTATATTTCCTCCTTCTAGGTTCGAGTAGGGGTAAAACATCACATGGAGTTGGTTCTAGCTATTGATATGTGGAATTGGAGAGTTGTGTCCATTGGGACTTGTTTTGTTTATCTATCTTGTTTTCCTGTTACATTTCTATAGTAATTTGGGTATTCATACCTATTTGACTTCGAGTACACTTCTCCTAGTGGAGTTTCTTTTGTATGCATACTGATTATCATCTTCTTTCTATAATGGCTATTAAAAGTCCATTCCCACATTCATTTTGTATGATTCCATGTTATAGGGTCAAACTCATGGGGATATATAATTCTATTCACCATATGTTAGGACCAGATCTATTGTCTGGTTACCTATGTACCTGGGCTGGTTCATGACAATGTGTTATCAAAGGAGATTGAGATTCTTATCTAGAATGCAGTATTAATATGATTAATCTTTTCAGGAATTACGAAGTAGTTTCTATAGAGTGCCTCATCATCTCTCATAGCAATGAACATTAAGTAACCAGAGGTGGCTTGGGAAACATTTCCAGATTGTTAGTTCTAATTATTCCCTTCTTTTTATTTTGTTAGAATTGAAATCAAAATGATGTTCATCTACCTATTGGGATTAATTTACCTTATTTATCTATTTGAGTGTTTTTATAGTGTCTTCTTTGATGATGGATAGTGTTGTGTAGCATCATGCCTCCAATAAGACATGTAAATTGGATCCAGGTTGAAGACTCTACTGAACCTCATTGAGAAAATATTCCAGTGGACATGAACTATATTAATGTGATAATTCATATTGTCCATGCTTTGGGATTGTCAATTGCTCCAGCTCCCATATAGGCTCCATATATTAAACTACAAATAGATGATCTCTTAATTTTTTTTAGAAATTCATTCAACATGATCCAACACCATTCAATGGATGAAATTAACCTCAATAGTTTTAGGAATGGTTTTGATCGATGGAGTGTTTGTTTAGTCTCATGGAGACACCTAAAAAAATCAATATGATATTTTCCACCATTCTGATGGAATAATTGAGAAGGAGATGGTGGGTAAAGATGGTAATATAGAAGAAACATGAGGGATTAATGGGTAAATACATAAAAAATATTTTCACTGACTATATCTATCTAGAGTAAATGCTAATTTCCAAGTCAATGAATCTTTTCAAACATGAGAAATATAAAAAGACCATGATAGATTGGGGAATCTATTTATCCATGTTCTTTCATTTCACACCTCAGATTGTATTTTTTGAGAAGTTGAAAGCTCAAAATGTATAGTTGAGAATTTGATAGAATATTTTTTCTCAGGTTTACTTGCAGAAGATTCCTTCTTAGGTTGTTGTTCTAGATATAAGGATGATGGTTGTGATATACCTGGATGGAAATTATAGGGTTTTGGGAGTTTCTTTCTCTCCCATTGGGAAATTCAGTTGCATTAAATTAAAGTGGAAGTGTGAGGATTATTTTTGTGGCTATCAAATTCAGGGAAATTATAGACCTCATGATGTACAGGAAAGAGGTCCTCTGATTTTCTACATCTCTATAAATATAGAACATTCAGAGAGGGTTTGCATAGAGGCACCCATGGTATGCGTTTCTTGTGGATTCTCAGGACATGTCATGGAAATTGGTCCATTTTTATTCCAATACTCATTGTGTCATTGGATCATCAACTCCTTATAAAACTACGGGGAAATTAGATGCTTCTTGTATAAAAGGGATACATCTCTTGGAATCCAGAATAAATCATCTTCATGTAATGGAAGAGTATTTATAGGAATTAGATACACGCCCTGTGACTATGAGAGGTACCATTACACTATTACAATTATTAGAGAGTACTTTATTATATGATGGTGAATATCATTCCTTTATTTATACTCATATTGTTACTCTGATAAATCTTCATATGGATATTTTATCTTATGTTTGGGATATTACTACATCACATGGTTTGAAGAGATAGATGGGTCTCCGTAATCCCACTTCTGGATTTTGTCTATCAGATTTCAATATTTCTTAGAGTTTTCTAGTTCTCAACATGAAACCTCTTGAGGTTATATTCATCATGGATTGTTTAATTTAAAATATATCACATATTGACAATTATCTTATACAGGTCTCCATTATTACACCCAATGGTGTCTTCCATATCTTTCAAGAAAAAGAGGACACAAGTTGGAGTTGGTATAGACCTTATTATCCATAATTGTGGAATGAAATATATATTTTTTATCTAGATCACAAATATTTCTTGGGCTATCTCCCTCTAGTTTTCATCGAGTTTCCTGATATTTTTCTTTCTGACATATTTTGATTCCCACTGGTAAGGGAAGTATACATTTGTATTGATCTAGTTTCTATAAATCAATGAATTTATATTCCATCTTACCACATGGCACCATATAAATAGAAAGAGTTAAATACTCAATTGGATGAAATTATTGAGAAAGGATTTATACACCTGAGTGTGTCACCTAAGGCAGTGTCAGTTCTCTTTTCTAAGAAAGACGATGGTTCACTTACACTATGTATTGATTATCGAAAGATCAATTGGGTGATGGCAACGAACAAGTATCTATTTCAATTTATTAATGATTTATTATCATTTTAAAGGAGATAATTGGTTCTAAAATATATTCCATTGATATGGTTACCATCAGTTGAGGATAAAAGTTTTTTTTATTCAGAACCCAGCCTTTCAGAGAAGGTACGACAATTAATAGTACCATGTTATGCCTTTTAGTCAAACCAATGCTCCAATAGCCATTATATATTTCATGATCTAGATTTTCTATAAATATCTTGATACCTTATGGGTAGTATTTGGGGATGACATCCTTGTTTACTGTATGTCCCAGGAGTAACATGGGAACTATATGAGAACAGTTCTATGTTTATTGGAAAATCACCAAAATTATAACAAGATTTCAAAATGTGATTTATGGATTCTATAAGTGAATTGAGTGGGAGACATGGTGTTCAAACATAGGATATTAGTTGATCCTATAATGTTGGATCATGATGTGACATGAGATCATCCGATAAATGATTTCATGATTCATGGATTCATGAATCTATCTAGTTATTATTGCTGGTTCATTAGTGACATTAAAAAATTTTCTTCTCTCGTGACTTCTCTAATGCAAAATGAATTAAAATTTTATTATTATGGTCATTTTGGAATATATAAGTTTCATTATAAAAAAATTTACCATCTCGTGATCAGAATGACTCATTTTGATTCCTTTAATGGCCATCATTGCAGATCTCTATTGCGTTCATTGGATATTAGTGATAGTTCCCTAGATGGACAAATATTGGTTCACAATAAAATAAAAAATATCTAGTTTATTCATTAGATTATTTTGATGGCACATAGCTAGTACATGTATTATGATGATCATCACCACAAACTATTAGAGTTCTTATTTGGTTAACTGGAATTCTGGAATGTTTCATCTAGTTTGGGACTACGATGGCTTGGGAGAAAAGGGAAATAAAATACCCATTTTGTGGGACCTTTTATGGTTGTTTATATGGTGGGTAAATTTTCCTAACATTTAGTACATCCACAATAGTTGATGTCGATACATAATGTCTTCCATGTGTATCACCTGTGAAATTATCTATCTGATCTATCTCGGGTTCTGAGAAATAAGGATCATACAGCTGAACATGATGTATCCATGAATGAAAGGCCTTTTATGATATTTTATTCTTAAAACAAGGTACTTCATGGGAGTACGAAACCATAGGTTTGAGTGATATGGTTGCACAATTCTGATAATCCTGAGACAAGGTAGATGGAGCATTGATGAGACAGTAGTGGCCTCAAATTTTTGTCTTGGGAGATTCTGAGTAGGCTATCAAGGGAAAAATGGTTTCTAGGGTGGGGATGTTGTAACATACATTTATTGATTTCATGTATTCCCAATGCACTATTTTTTCCAATATTTGGTTGGGCTTTGTTTGGGGTAGTTTGGGGATGAGATTTTTTATTTTTTGAAAATTTTGTGTGGGTGCATGGTCGGGGCACAGTCTTCCCAAACCATGAAAAACCAAATTGTGGGGTTTTCCATGGATGGTGTATGGTTTGTCAAAATTTCTTCCCTATTATGATAAATCATATGGCCCATTTAATGTACCATACACCCATGACACATAGTTTTGTCTAACAGTACGTATATTCCCAGTTAACCATGCATATGCTTTAAGTTATACTAAAAGTTTATTTTAAAATCCGAAAACAATCATTTTAGTTGCTGAATGGTCCTATAAAGACCCCATATGAATTATTATTCCTTGAAAGCATGCAAGAACTATTCTCAGACCCATGTATCTCTCCTAGAAGTGATCTAAAGCATGATGAACACCATTTGATCTACTCTCTGTTATATTCCTCACCTTGTTATTTATCTACCACTATCTCTATTATCCTACCTAGGTTTTCATGGATCCCCAAATTTCATTATGGATATAATGCTCTCTTTTTTTAGATCATAATCCATGGTTTGATCTTTGTTTCCCAGATTTCACGATCATCATTCTTCATTGAAAAATTCTGATTAGTGTTTGGCATTTTGAGATTTGTTGATCCTGAGGTAGGTGGTTCCATCCTGATCCCCAAATATTGATAAATTTTAATTTCTTTATTTAATTTAAATTTATTAATTAAATAATACTTATTTAATTTAATTTTTTTTTCATTCTATTTTTTGTGTGTAAAAAACCAATTCCCTTGAATTGGGGGGTTTAATGTTGGATTTTGGTATAAAATTTGAAAACCCCCAATTCCATTGAATTATGTTGTGTTTATGGAAATTTGTGAGATTTAAATTTTTTAATTAAATTTTGGAATGATTTTAGTGAAGAAAATAGTTAAATTTTTTCATTGCATTGAATTGGGTGACTGTGGCGAAATTGATTGATTTTTTAAATAAAATTGTTTAATTTAATTGTGAATGTGAATTGTGAAATTGAATTGTGAATTTTTTTTAAATTCCTATTTTTCAATAATGTATTAAAATGGTCCTGGTAGAAACCATGGGTATTTATATTTATAAATTCATTTTTTTGATTTAGAGCCCATCTTGGTTTTTAAATAGAAATTGGAATCATTGTAATGGGGGAATAAAAGTTAATGGAATTCTACAATTTCATAAAATAAACTTCAAATCATTGATTTGTGCTAGAGAACATGCAATAATAAGTCATTAGTGGTAAATTGGGACAACCGAATTAGGATTGAATTACCCTATCAATTGATTAACTCTTTAAAACACTAATAAAATATTGGTTATAAGATATTACGTCCCCAATGGGACATTGATAAATCCCATATTGGCATTTTAAGGGGACATATGTACACATTGTGGTTTATCAAATGATTTTTTGAGGATCCCATGACATGAAACAATCATACCTCTTTGAAGATGACCATTTTTCTCAATTATTTATAGATGATATATTAAATTATGCCAATATTGTAAGTTTTTTTACATTCCTTATGGAGTTATATAAAATATTTTATATAAAAGTTTTTATAATAAGTTTGTTTAAAATTATATCAATCAATTTTAAATGTAAAGAATGATTTTATGATGTACATCTACCATTTGAATTTTAAATCATTGTTTTCTTAAATATTCTTTTTACATACCAAAATTATTTATTAAAAAATTGAAAGGAATTTATTTGGGTAATTTGACACTATCATATTGTTTTTGAATCCCTGGTGAGACCTTATTGGGATTTTATCTCACAAACTACTTATTCCTTTGGGTGTTTTTATATTTCCTCCTTCTAGGTTTGAGAATGGGTAAAGCACCACTTTGAGGTGTTTCAAGAGGTTGATCTGTGGACTTGGAGAGGTCTGTCTTTTGCGAAATGGGTTGTTTCTCTATCCAACATTATTGGTACTTTGATGTAGTACATTGGGTTTCCATACCTATTTGACTTCAGGTACAGTTCTCCTAGTGGTGTTTCTTTTTTATTCATACAGATTTGTTATCATGATTCTGTATTTTTTGTGGAAACATTTGATCCCATGTTCAGTTTTTAAAATTTTGGGTTCCATATGACACCCTGTGGGGATTTAGAATGATTTTCAGGATATATAAGGACCAGGTTGTTTGTCGGGTTACAAGGGAACACGAGCAGGTTCGTGACATAGAACATGGATATTACAATGGCCTTTAGATATATGGACTAATATCATGATCTTAATTAAACATATTTATTTGATCAATTTAAACCCCTTTGATAGGCCACAAGGACAATAAATATTCCAATTAATGAGTAACCATATAGTCACTATTTATCATGTCATAGAAGGATTGCATCAGTTATAACCCATGGATGGATCACACAAATCTTGTGATGTGATGCTCCCTTCACCAAACAAAACCATGCTATGTGATTTTAATATTCATATGAAATAGTATAGATTGAATATGCTGATACCTATAAACCCCATTTCATATAATAGACTAACACTATGGAGAAAGATGAGAGAGAACTTTATGGACTGTTAAATCATGTCGTCATATGATTCATCCACCCAGTAAGTCGGGTTCTTGACATAAGGTATGGGTAGAAAGGTGGTGAGCTATGTGTGATCAATGTAATTACTGTATGGAGGATCTCTAATGTGTCAATGGGATCATGTGAAGGGTCTTTGACATTTGGGCTTGATCGTACGACTCTTATATGGGAAATATCATGATGAACATCAATAAATTTATGTGATAAAAGACTGAAAATTATAGAATCCTTTTTTGGAGATAGATACAAATATTTTCATGATAATTGGTCATGCTCCCCATTTAACATATTCTTTAGTCACAAGACGGTTCCTAAATATGTGGGGAATATCACATGGATATATACGCAAATGTGAGGAAAAACATGTGGGGACTTCTAGACATGTCATTTAGATCATGTGATATACCTCAGACATTCCAAGAAGATTATACTACACCCAACATACATGTCTGATAGATTACTTGACAACCATTCAGAAATGTCAGTAAATTCATGAATAATTACCTAGATATGTCAGATAAGTAATGAATATTAATCTATACATGTCATTCAGATCATTCAATATCCATTATACATGAAAATAAGATCATGAAAATACACTAGACATATCAGGAATTCATCACCGGATATGTTTTTCATTCCAAAAAGGCATGTCATCCTTGAAAAACAGAAATGTAAGCATTGTTAGACAGATATCGTAGGACATTTTTGGTATACATCCATAGACACGACGACCTTGTTAGACAAATATCCTTATATATTTCATCCAGACATCCTTAGACAATTTATCCTAGTATAGAAGGCCCACTCAGACAAGTTCCCTTGAGTAATATGAACATGATTTTCTAAAGGATGTAAACCCAAAAAACATTATTAGAATCATTGAAGTATCATGTGAATAAGATACCTCTCATGGTCCCCACCCTTTATCTATCAGATGATATGAGTTATATGCATTGGGAATCCAACTTTGTATAATCCCCTTGAAATTCCATCTATCACAGTAAATGGTACATTCCTCTTATGTGTCTACAATCTTCCATCAACCATCATCCGGTTGAGGGAAAATAGAACCGTGAAGAAATTCATTAATATTATATATAGGATATGTTGAATTCCTTCCTAAATACAAATATCTATATAAAAACATCATATCTAGGTATCTTCAACACATTAGTTCACGATCCATGTATAGTGTCCCCAAAAAATTTATATCTCCTATTTTTTACACTGAGCATAACTCATTGAGCTTAGGGAATTTTAAAAAATGTTCCCCTGGTATAATAAAACCCCCTCCCTGATCAGTGATACCTCATGGTGTAATCCACACACAACATTATGGTAAAAATAATCATTCACCCCTCACATAAACACAATTTTGCATCGATTATCACACATTTCCTCTTCTTCTATCACTTTTTTATCACACCGATCAAGACTCGCATGGGGTTATCGATACATGGTGATATTGTCAACAATTTGATACAAAGGCCACTAAAACCTGGGATTTATTATGGACATAATAAATGAAAGGTGAATAATCTAATTCTGCTAAGAATGAATGATACATATGACACTTTTCTATAGGCTGAGCTCCATACCTGGTGCATAGAATACCTTTGGATTTCATGTTAAACTCTTGTAGGTTCAATCCCAACATTAAAAAAATAATTTATTTTTTAGCAAGATGTAAAAATTCAGAGTGATTGGTCTCAACGATTCAAAGTGGAAGAAATACCTAATTGATAAGTGCTAATTGGAATGAGATAGAGATCTTCTGATATATATATAGATGGGTTAATTAATAAAACACTACCTCATATGCAAATGTGGTTAACAAATAATTTTTTATTAGGGTAACTGATCTTATATCAAGATTTCAATAGTTTCATGTACATATCATAAATATATATAGATTATCAAAGTAAAATATAACTCCCCCAAAATGGTGTGATAAGACAATACTGCCATATTATTGAACAATTGTTTCTCTAAAGTTTCATTGGGGTTGATAACCCAAAGGAAAACCAGCATTTTGGATGGAGGCATATGCTATATATGATATTAGTTGGGAATTTTCATAGGACAAAAATATGATTAACCCAATGTATATGATTGTGAAACCACACTCAATCACCAAAAATTGGTAGTCTGGTGTCATAAAAAAAATTCACCAACATTAAATTAAATAAAATGGTGACCCCAATATAAAGCATGTAGTTACAAAAGAAAATAGGTTTACATACCTTTGTAAATTTTCCCCCTTTAATGAAAACCTAAAAAAACCTCTCATACTAGAGTTAAATTGAGGATAATTAATAGTACCACAAGGACACTCAATAGAACCTTTACAACATTATAATTATGGTAATTTGTCTATGTGTTTTTTTGGATGTGGTTGGAGAACTTATTTGGACATATGGTATCCCAATAGTGGATGATAGTGGATCTATTGATGATTAAAGTTGTTATTTCATGGAAAAAATTCATGAATTTTAAAGATTTATCTTGTTACCACAGTCTAATGGGATATTATCATAATTATTGTGTCAATTATTTTATGTGGAAAACCCATTAATTTCCTTGATTAGGAAGGACCTATCCTTTTTATACAATGATATATGTATGGAAGAATTTTAATTACTAATCCAGAGATTAATCATTTCTCCAATGATTCATTTTCTAGAGGAAGGGGTTACATCTGGGCTACTCTATGAATCATTTCATCACATCCTTGGAAGTCTCATGAATCCATAGATATTAGTGATATCATGTGGGTATTGGTAGTTACATCCCCCTGAAATTAAATATGCCACCCATGATCTCATTCTATATGTGGTAGTTTCTCTCTAAATTTGTGGCAGAATTACATCATTAGTGAGGACTTTATAGTTTTCATAGATCCTGAGATTATATGGAATGTTTTCTCTTAGAGATATATGAATATTTGATAAATAATGTGAATGGAATTACTCAAAGACTATGAATATTGAATCTCATAGACCAGGAGGATGTGGAATTTAGTTAATGAAGCACTCAATAGGAATTTTATACGAGAAATAGTTCAAGATTATGGATATTATTGGCAGGTGTTGGGGTAGATTATGATGGTGCATCTTCATATAGAGTATATTTTTGGTAGATTTTCTCTATTACAGTTGACCTTCAAATCATCATCATCAGGTATATTTTTTTTGAAGAGAAAAAAAATTGTACAGGCATGGACCGTAAAGGAATGTTATGATAATCAAGACTATGAGCGTATTAAATAACAAATCTCAAGGGAATCACCTCTAATAATGTTAATCCAAACCAGTTTTAGGCTATGAATGTTTTCAAAATTTAATCTATATGATCCTAGAGATTCATACGATTCCAGATAGTCTGCTACCTTTTTAACCTATCACCAATTTTATGTAACATTGCAACTGTTGTTGAGGATACCAAAACATTTTCTAATGATATATTCAATTGACCAAGGGATAACTCTGAGTCCATGAAAGGAATTTTATAATAGCATTGAATCTATATCATCATCCACAAGAACAAACTCATCTTCCTGCACATAGTAAGACCTTCCTATATGGTTCTGGCCTTATCTGGAGAGAAGTAACTTGGACTACCCAGATAGAAAATTCTCAGATGACCTAACCATAATCATCAATAATGACTCCCCATCGCGCATAACTCCTAAGACACATGAACCATCTATGTTGAGCTTCAAGCCCCTGGGAGGAGGGTTCCATCAAACCCATTTACCGGATGTAGTAGTCATTCCAGAAGGGTGATCATGAATGGTTGGTTTAAGCACTGTAAAGATGGTTCCTCCATACTATTTATAATAACCATGACTATATAATTGAGTAATTTTTTTGTTCTAATTTTGATCGAGTGCCTAGATTATGCCACCAATTTATGACACAACTTATTTATTAACTTCCTCAAACACCAGTAACCTACAGACAGCACTAGGGAGCTTTCCCTTCTCTCCGAGCCCTCCTCACTAGAGCCATGGAACCAAAGTTCATAAAAGGGATGGTCAGACATGGTCAGCATAGAGAAGGCTCTGAAATTTAAAATAAAATTACAAACCTCCTTCTATCTTTCACATTCAAAGAAAAAGTGGCCTGATATTTTGTCCTTTCACCTCCTACAACATGTGCACATGGAATCCATAAACACACCAAAATTCTTAATGTTCTCATTAGTGGAAATTACATTATTATGGATTCTTCCTAAATGAATGTTGTATTTTTGGGGGATACTCATGGCCCATATAACATGATTACATTTATCTCGGGGGAATGTATGGTAAGGACCCAATTATAGTCCATGGAAATGAAAGTGCCTAAAAGTGAAAAGGTAGACAAACATCTATTTGGCGTCGAGGTCTTCTCAATTAGATAGAATTTTTCTAGTTTGTCCCTATCTATAATAGAGTTGATGAACATCAGATAGAGTTTGGACTCCCTAAAAGATATATCTATTAATGGGAATCCCGGGTATTTGGTGACATACCCACACTAGTTTCCATTCAAGAATGAAACCTATCCTTTCTAAATGATGCATCAAGTATGGGGAGACACATAGTTATAAGTGATGTGTAATCATGTAATTTGTGGTCATTCTTTTAAAGGTTTTTTTTGGATGGCCAACATCCGATGATATTTCAGGGAAGATCTACCACTTGAACATCTAGAAAGACTATATATTACTGATGTTGTGAGACTTAATGGATTACGCTTATCGATTGTTTTGGATCGTGATCCACGTTTTACATCATGATTCTAGAAGAGTATTCAGAAGAACCTGGATACTGAACTTCATTTGATCATTGCCTACCACCGTCAAAAAGATAGAAAATCAGAACGGACTATTAAAACCTTAGAATATATGATGAGATCATTCCCATTTGACTTTTGGGGTATGTGGGATCAATATTTACCTCTGGTAGAATTTTCCTATAATAATAGCTTCCATTAAAGTATTCATATGGCACCATATGAAGCGTTATATGGAAAGAGATGTCGCACACCATCCTTTTGGGATGATGTTGGTGACAGAAAACTCAGAGGACCAGAACTGCTGGAGGAAATGATGGAAAATGTGAAGGTAATCCAAAACCACATCAAATCTTCTCAAAGTAGGCAGAAGAGCTATGCTAATAACTGAAGGAAGGATTTGTAATTTCAGTTAGGAGATGATGTTTTCTTGAAGGTATCTCTATGGATGGGTGTTATAAATTTTGTTATGAATGGTAAATTGATTCCCAGGTACATCATACCTTTCGAAATTCTAGAACTAATTGGGGTTGTTGATTACCGTTCGGCAATGCCACCAAGTCTCTCCAAAGTTCACGATGTGTTCCGCGTATCACTAATGATAAAATACACGCCTGACCCAATGCATGTCCTCACCTATGAGGATGTAGAACTAGAACCCGATATATCTTTATGTGAAGAGCTGGTCAAGATTATTGATACCATAGAACAAGTGTTTAGAAACCAGATGACTCTTTTGGTAAAAGTTCAATGGAGAAACTTTAAGATGGAAGAGGCAACGTGGGAACCCGAGGAATATATGATGAAGAACCACCCGAGTATTTTTATGCAGTAATATTATAGAAATTTTGAGGATAAAATTACTTGATGTATGGTAGAATGTAACACCCCATGCTTCCACGATACGTGTCTCTAGGAATAATACAATATCATGTGTTCTACGCAACTTCGAGTTCTAAAACACCACAACCAATCAAACTAGCCATTATGTATAGTAATACCCACCTTTTTAAATTTTATGAATTTTATCATTCAAAATGGACTTCATTTTTGGATTCAGAATATTGGAATTATCTTAGGGTGAATCTTTGGTACTTTTTAGATAACTTTCATATTGTGATGAATAGTGAAAATTACTAAATTTTAATTACAAACAATTATTTTAATCAAAAAAATTAATAAAAATATATTATGAATTTGAGTGATTTTAAAGTTTAATTATATTATAGTTTTATCATTTAATCCAATTTTTTTCATTGGAAATAATGTCACATTTAAACTGGACTTGAGCCAGTGTCACTCTTTTTATAGTTATTATTTCATAAAAACAGGCTTTTTGTTTTCATAGCGGGAATTAATTTTAAATTAATTTCTGCCACTTCTATATTTTGAATTTTGAAAAATGGATTCCATATTTTGAATCCAGTGGTCCAAATTTTTTTAATAGGAAAATTTTAATTTGAGACTTTTTGAATAATTATTGCGGTAAATATTTTATTTACCATGTTTATAGGGTAAATCTGGTAAATAAGGGTAAAAATAATATTATAATAATAATATATTACCCTAAAACGTATCCAAACCCTATTGTTTGATATATGTCTGACCATGGGCATCCTTGGGTCGTTTTTTGGACCCCATGGATCCACTTGTAAGTGATAATGACAATTTATATTAATTAAGTTAAAGTAAATTCAAAAATGACATAAGCATATATCTTTTATAAAAACTATTTTTACATAGGGTTACCTATGTTATATTTTAGACTATAAATATTCATTAGAAATATAAAATAATTTCCTACATAATTGTGTTTTATTTATAATTTTTATACATTGAATAATTAAATTTATTTTTGACATAATAATGATGCAGTATTTTCCTTATTAATGAATGAATCAAACAATTAGAATTATAAATGTTAAAATAAATATAATTTAATGTTTTGATGACATAAAAAAATTTTATTGGTTAATATGACATGTTAGGATATCTTAAATTATTATTTTTAATTAATAAAGTCATTAAGACTTTAACAAAAATCAATTATTAAATAGTGATAAAATTGACATAATGGACTTTTAAAAAAATATTATATTATTAATTGATATTTTATTCCTAAAAATCTAAGGTTTGGCCAAAGGACTTATATAATGATAGATGTATTATTAATTGAATGCTTGTGGGTCCCTATGAAGTATATCGTATGTTTATTAACTATATAATATAAAAATACAAAGAGACATGGTAAATGTCAAACTATTTAACTAAGAGTTAATTCTAAAAGCTAACGTTAATATAGTGACACAAACCTATCTAAAACCTATTGATTTAGTTGTTTTCGACCTATACCTACCTTAATATTTAAATAAAACACATTTCAACTATTAGAAACCGAATATGAATTTATTATAAAATAATATTTCTAGCTTTTCCAAAGGTGCCCATCACCCCTCTTATAAAAGGGAATTCCCCCTTATCTCCATTTCACACCTTAAAAGCCTTTTGGCTGGGCCAACCCCTACCCTAATATACATAAAACATCCCTAACTTCAACATAGATGCCTTAGTTTGATCATAAAGCCATCTTATGGATCCCTTTTAATCAAATCAAAAGGAAAAACCCGAAGAAAAGGTAATGTTTTCACCTCCCTCTTTCGAGTTCCTTTCTTCTAAAACATCTTCTTTATTTGTTATTTCCATTATAAAATAATAACTCCAGTATATTCTATATACTGTTATGTTATTATAATTATGGTACAACCATATTCAGTATTCTATCTATCCTTTGAATGACATGTCACCATACGTGTGTACGTACGGATTACCGTCTCCACATCCTGGTGTAACTGTTATTCAAAACATTGTTATTTTGGATGGGTATGATAATGATGTGTAATTGATGTAAATAATAAATATAACATGATAATGATTCTGTATATATGATATACCATCCAATTATATATTATTTTAATATCAAAATAATGATATTTTCGCTCGTGCTTACGTATGGACTACCGTCTCCACGAACGGGATAAGATTCATTCCCCATCGTATCCATTCAAGAATAATTTTCATTTGATGGTTAAAAATAATTTTTAAGGACTTGATATCATTTTGTATATGAATAAGATACTACCTATCCATAACAAACATGACTTATTTAACAAAACATATAAAAGAAAATAAGTATGTTAACACCCGAAACGACGACAATAAGAAGATATTATTAACAAAGCAATGTTAAAAAATCATATATGATATCATATTAATGTATATTATTCTTGTATAATTTAATAACAACTATTTCACCATTATACAGGAGTTTAAACTACCCTCAACCAAGGAAATGTACAAGCTAAGGGTTTATTTCACAATCTCTTCATTATTCGAGGTTGTTTATACGTAATTATATACTAGGACCTCTTTATCATCCACGTCCATGTTTCTTAAAAATGTAGTTAAAATCATTCTTACTATTTAACAGGCTATGGGTTAAAGTCATTTATACCACTGTGTTACTTTTTATAAGAAGTTTATAAATGAGTCTTTCTGTCATTTTCCAAACAAGGACCTTTTTACCGTTTCGACAGAATTAAGGTAAGAATGTATTTTTTCTAACTTATACGGTGTGTGTGGTAATTTTCTGCCATTATAAAATCATCAAATCTTCCCTTACTAAATTATAATGATATTTTCAATGTAAACATTTTATTTTATAATTATGTGACTTTTAAATGATTTTAAAAAAGAGATTTTCTCTCCAATAGTTTTGATTTCATCTATGTCAACATCCATTGATGGATTTTAAGCTTATTTGAAGACGATTTATTATGATACAAAACATCCATATAGTATTTAAGGTTTTGTGATATTTTTGACTATGGATGTGTTATTTTTATACCATTCGTGGTTTATGGAGTATGTATTGACATTTCATATGCTAGTGTTAATATGGATGTTTATGTTATGTTTAAACCTGTTCATATGAGGAATGAATTGGACTTAATATGGGACGGGTGGAGCCCGGTATAGCTTCTCGATGCATTGGTAGGTCTCATCAGAAAAACTAGTGTCTTGGAACAACACCTTGACAAAATCTTATTTGTAGTATTGGCACGAGGCCTTGACAATGTAGTTATGATAGTCTGGAATTATGCATTCGTTCATTATGAATGTGGTTATTGATATTACATTTGATTATTTGACAAGTAGAATATCCATGTGAATAAGTAAATTGAATTATTTCATTTTACCTTTTCTATATTATTCTAAAGTTCAATTTTAAAAGGCTTTTGTTTTAGTTATACATTGCCTTAAATGTTTATGATTATCTATGAAAGTTTCCTCTATATTGTTATCCTTAATGAGCATCTAAGCTCACCCCTTTCTAAGATCTATTTTTTCCAGGATGTGAAGAAGTATTTTATGAATGACCTGTAGGGATAATATGAGGGGATATGAGTGGGGAGACAAGATGTTGTTGTAGTTTTCACTTTATGATGTAATGTAAACTTTATGAATGTATCTAGTGTTTCCAAGGCTACTAACCTAATCCGACTTTTGAGATTTGATCTTTTGTGATCAATCAAATGTTATGTAATAATGTACCCACTCTGGGTAACTGGGGTCAGGTTGTTACAATGATAATCAACTTGATGAATGTAAATTGAATGGTAAAGATATTATTCACATGATCATTCTGTGGTTATAGTTTTTGTATCATGATAATGGTTTTTTGTGGATTCATTTATGAAATTGTGATTATTGTCATGATTATCATGCTTCTTTTGAAAACAATTTTTCTACCACCAACTTACTTAAAAGGAATAATCATATAAATATAGTATTTAATTTTTTGTGTGAATTAATAAATTGTTTCCTTGGAATCCATGTAATTTAAATTAAGTGAATATATTTTCATGATCAAAATATATATTATAAATATGTTGATTTCGTCTCCTAAATGTGTTTCTGGTTGATGGTAGGGTTTTTTATTGTTTTTTGTGTGGGTATTGTTATTTAGAGGGGTTTTTATTTTATTATATTATAAAAGTAATATTTTTTTGGTAGTGGGGTTCTGTTTATTTTGTTTTGATAAATGGACAGTGATGGTTTAATAACGGTTATATATAGGTCATATTGTTGGCTTGTGGTATGGGAGTTGTGGCGTTTTTTGGGATGGATCATCATGAATTGATAGGATGTTTTTATAGAACCCATGTATTTATATAATTTTATTTATAATAATGAAATCATTAATATGGTATGGGATGGTAATGAATATGTGTGTTCTTTACATGAAATGATTATACTTGAAATGATTAATTAATGGATGGAAATAATGTTTTTATGACATGGAAGGATTGTATTTAAATATTGATCACAAATTACCATATAATATTATGGTGGTTGGTAGTGGGTATGTCTAGGATGGTTAGATGAAAGGGATAAATGATAACTTTTGAAGGATAGCTTAATTTTTTAGGTGGATTCTTTGGGGATTGCTTGATTGTAGTGATGGTGTTGTATAGTGATGGTTGTGGTTTATAATAGGGTTTAATTGGTGTGAACACTCTAGGATGGTCTTTTTCACAGTATGTATGAATATAATATATTTTTTTTGTGATTTATTCAGTCACCACACATGAGTGTGATTACCTTACTGATGCCAAAATTTTTATGGTTCCAGATGTTTTCCCGGATATCCTAGTTATTGAGGAAATATGACTACTCTACCAAACAGATGTGGTATAGTGGATTTTTATGTGGATTATAAGATGTGATATTTAGGGATCTTTATTGTAACATCCCAAGTAAGTAATGAATAATAGATATTTTTATCTATCTCTATTAATGATTAATATAGTGTTTTAGAGGCGTAAAATGAAAATAAATACAATCTTATGCATGGAATACACTAATATTCTTAAAAGATTGTTTTACTTCCTTTTGATGGAAAACCCTTTTTAAATCTATCTATTGACAATTTTATAATCTATGTTTGTCAGAATAAACATATTTATTATGATTGGGACATTGAAATTTACATTGGATAAATTTTTCGAATTTTTCTGACAATGTTCATTTTTTAATGAATAGTGAAAAATACAGCATTTTACATCAAAACGGATTTTTCATTTAAATTAATTATATGGTTAGATTATATTTTTAATTTGTCATAAAGATTAATATGAATATATTTTTTACCATTTAATCAAATGGTGGTCATTAGGATTAATTTCACTTTGAAATTGGTCATAAACTAATGCCAAACTTTTCATAGATATTGTTTCAAAAAAACCCCTATTTGTCATGACAGCGGGAATTAGTTATTAAATTAATTAATGTATCTTATATGTTTTTAATTTTGTAAAATAGACATCATATTTGAATTCATAATATCAAATATATCTTAGGGTGAAGTTTTGGTATTTTTCTGAAAAACTTCAATTTTTGATGAATAGTGAAACCACTAAGTGGTAGTTAAAGAAACTGATTATTCGTTTAAATGAAAGTTTGCCACTTCTGTGATTTGATTTTCAAAAATCCGACATACATGGTTGTCATTAAGAAATAAAATGTGGTTTAATTAGATTAAAATAATTTTTTGGTGAATAGTTACTTTTAAGTTCTTAATCGCGATTAGAGGTAATTAGTGTAGTTTAAGGTAAAAATAATGTTTTAATAATATGAGAAGCGCTTGACACATGTCCTACACTCATTGGATGTGTCATGGAAGACCAAGAAAATCCATGGGTCAACTTGGGGACCCCATGGAGCCACTTTGGTTGGGAAATGACATAAATAAATTTTTATTTAATGTTAAAGCAAAAATGACACAAACATGAGTTATTTTACTAAAACAATTTTTACATGGGGTTATACAAGTCATATATTTTACTATAAATAGTCATTGGAAATATAAAAGAATTTCCTACATCATAGTATTTGTTTTATAATTTTTAGACCTTAAATAAATTAAATTATTTATGACATCATGATGATGCATCGATGACCTCATTATTTAACGATTTAAATAAAATAGAAAGATAATGTAATATCTAAGACATAAAAATGTACAAAAACTATTGGATGAGTGGATTTAGAACCCTTATAACCTTATCCTCAAATTATATCAATTTGGGACCTCTTAAATCCGAATACCATTTTAAAATAAAGTGACCTTTCTTTACTTTCCAAGAGTACCCCTCCTCTCCTCTTATAAAAGGCCCCCACCACTACCTCCTTACCCACACTCCCAAAGAATTTGGCTCGGCCAACCCCTGAACATTTTGTCTCTCCACTTCCCTATATTACTCATTGAAGCCTCACTTTGGGCTGAATTCTTCCCAAGGAAGCCTTTGAGCTCAAACCAAAGGGAGTTACCCGATTTTAAGGTAATGTCTTCACATGAGTTTTTTTGTTTTATTTTACTTGTCCAACCCCCTAAAATATTTTTATTAATTAATTTTGTAACAACTACAGTATATTAAATATAGTAGGATGTTGTTATAAGAATTATTTGAGCTACACTTACACACACCTATATCTAATGGTTAAAAAACATACTGTTTCTTTGGATGGCGAATTTCTGCCTCCCGAAACGATGATTGTTCAACATTATTTTAACACCTTCAAAGGTGGCCATTAAGATGAAACTCTATTTATATATGATATAAAATATTTTTATGTCTTTCGTAAGCTTCTGTTTTTTTCATTTTGGTTATACCTTTATGTTTTCCATTATGGGTAAACGTGATATCTTCATTTAAGGAAGTGCGGACTACTGCCCCCTCAAAGTGATTTGATTCGTTAAATACCATATGTCTAACGTATAAAAGATGGAACTATGATATTATATATTATATTATACTAGATTTATAATATACCTTTATATCATTATGATTCCATTCTATAAAATAAGAAATAGAAATGAAAGTAGCGTTCATGCGTACGTACGGCTTACGGTCTCCATGAACGGTGCATTTCATTTCTTACCCCTAAATGATTATGTAATATTATAAATGCATGAATTTACTAAATATATATGACATATATGATATCTACATCATGAATACCATTCTGGATATAATGGATAAATGAACAACTTTTAATTATAAAGGGCTTATTTTTGACTCAAGTACCAATGATCGTTAAAACAACCGTTATTAACATAAATAATTACATAGTGCTCATGACATGGAAATAAGTTATATAAAAGGAATAATGAACTTGAAAAAGGTTCTTAAAAAATGAGAAATTAACTCAAGTTTATTATTCCGGATATTAAAGAACGACCGAGTCAAGTTGGACCCGAGGTATGTGACATCGTCTCAATCTCCATTCATTGAGGCATATTTTGTTTTATACACAACCTTCTTTTATATGGTGTATAAACCGCTTTGACTTTTAAATTTATTTAATGGGAATATTATTTATATGAAGTGTTTACTAAATGACAATAGGGAATGTTTTTTTCATACGTATGCGGCGACAACGACTTCTCCGCCGCCGTGACCATTATTTGAGTTTCGACTTCCTCTACAAGCCATAACTTTTTTTTAAAAGAAAAATAAATACCATGTTTTACTTTTATTTTATTTTGGTATTGAAAATGGATTTCATAATGTTTTTATATCAATGTGTTGTATTTATATCTTGGGATTGAAAGGTGGAAATGTTATGTTTCCTTTATGCATGTTTTATGTGATACGATTATGTTGAGGTTCTTGGGAATTATTATGAAGACGGGTGGTTCCATGATAAACTAAGGGCGGGTGAACCCGATATAGCTCTCCAATGCATTGGGTAACATGAAGGAGTGAAACGTTAAGGTTTCTATGAAGAGATTTAGGGAATATATTGTGATGGGTATTCCAAACATAACCAAGAGGGTTACTCCCTATGTAAGAATGTTATGAATGCCTCATGTTACCTTTATGTCTTATGATTTCTATGATTTATTCATGATTTGATGAGGTATGTTAAAGTTCTTATGTTTTATGGGTATAGTATGATTTCATTCTTTTGTATATATGTACCCATGTTTCCTTTCCGTATTTTTATATCCCTTACTGAGCTTTTTATGCTCATCCCATGTTTTTTTTGAAATGTTTTTCACATGTCAAGGGAAAGGTACCTAATTTGACGATAGTTTCAAGGAAGTGTAAAGAAATAATACATGGTTTATTTTAAATATGTTTCCATTGGTGGGAATGAAGAATACTATCTCTATGTAACCACTTTGTTTATATGTGGAATGTAATATATGTTTTATGATCTAATTCTCTAAAACTCAAAACCCGAAAAGATCCTCAATGTGTAATCTTGTAATAACTCATGATTAAGTAAGGTTTAAGGCTGGGGCCATATAGTTGGTATCAATGGTCGGTTTAGATAACTTTAGGAGTTAGAATTCTATTAAATGATTATCCAAAAATATTTTTTTTTGAAATGATATAGCATTTGAAGATTACCATGTTGCTTCATCTAAGACATGTTTGTTCAGAATGGTTTTCCGCAGAGGAAACAGGGAAGCAGTGCTAGGAAAGCATACAGAAGGAAATAACCTTCCGAATCAGCACCCTGAGATGGTCGGAATTGGAACTGAACAGTTTGTTGCAGTAATGGCGCAGTTGACTCAAGCGATAAATGGTTGTGGTATCAATGCATGAGATCAGCCAGATCAACCACAGAGGAACATGTCAGTGGTGGAACATTTTATGAGGCAACATCCCCCATCATTTAGAGGATCATCTGACCATGTGCTAGCTAAAGTGTTGATTAAAGCATTGGAGAAGATTTTCGATGTCATGGGGTGTTCAGACAATCAAAAGGTTAGTCTTTCTATTTACCGTTTGGAGGGTGAAGCAGATCAGTGGTGGTCGATGGTTAAAAATATTAGGGACGCTGATGATATTGATGCTCTCGACTGGGATGAATTCAAAGGTATTTTTCTTGAGAAGTATTTTCCTAAGGTTGTTCTACATAGGATGGAAAAACAATTCTTGGAATTGAGGCAAGAGGAAGACTCAGTGGCTACCTATGAAGAATGGTTCACTCGATTGGCAAGGTATGCTCCAAATTTTATCCGAGACCTTGATAGTAAAATCAATCGTTTTTACTCCGGATTAAAGCCAAAATATCGAAGGGCATTAGCTTCTCGTGAGTTTAAAAGTTATGAAAATCTTGTTCGATGTGCTGAGAAGGTGGAAATGGAGTTTTCCGATGATCAAGTGTTCTATAACAACCAACAGAAGAAGAGACCGAGGTGGCAGGAGAAAGGTAAGAATTCTTCAAAAAAGTCTGATGGTAAGAAAACTAAGTTTCCAGTTTGTGATAAATGTGGCAAAAGTCATGCTGGGGAATGTCTTCTGATTTCTGGAAAGTGCTATCGATGTGGTAAGATGGGACATAAGGCTCGTGATTGCACTGAAAACGATCAAGGTGATGGTAAGACCAAATATGATTTATAGTTAGTGAAATGTTATAAGTGCAATGAGATGGGTCACTATGCAAATGAGTTTCTGACAAAGATCTTGAGTGATGGGAAGTAGTTAGACTACAAGCAGAAAGGGGTGGTGAAATCCTTTGCAACTACTTCAACAGATGTCGGGCCATCAAATGAAGTTGTATCAGGTACTTTGTTTGTTTTTTCAGATTATGCCAGTGTGTTGTTTGATTCGGGGTCTACACATTCTTTCATCTCTGAAAACATTTCTAGTAAAATGAGAATACCATCTCAAGAAATGACTCCTGAACTTTTGGTAAAAACACTTGTGGGAAATGTTGAGGCAAAAAGAATTTATAAGAATCTTCCTATCCTTATATGTTGAAAGAACCTACTTGAAAACCTTATTGTTCTACCTCTAGTAGAGTTTGATGTTATCCTGGGTATGGATTGGCTCTCTATTTACCATGCTAAGATTGACTGTAGAGCTAAAGAAGTTTCTTTTCATAAAGACATTCAGTTTGTGTACAAGAATGAACCCTTACTGTTGATAAGATATCAAGAGGCCGAGAACCTTGTAAAAGATGGAAATGAATGTTACCTTGCACACATCGTTGAAAATAAAGGAACTGTTCAGTTTAATGATGTGCTAGTGGTAAATGAGTATCCTGATGTTTTTCCTGATGAGTTGCCTGGAATAATACCAGATCGGGAAGTTGAGTTTACCGTTGACTTAGTTCCTGATGCTAAGACAATTTCAAAACCCCCTTATCGAATGGCTCAAATTGAACTTTTAGAGTTGAAGGAGCAATTTCAAGATTTATTAGAGAAAGGTTTCATTCGACCTAGAACATCACCATGGGGTGATCCTGTTTTATTTGTTAAAAAGAATGATGGTTCAATGAAACATTTCATTGATTATAGATCCTTGAATAACATCACTGTTAAGAACAAATATCCTTTGCCTCGTATTGATGATTTGTTTGATCAGCTCTAGAGAGCTCAGTATTTTTCAAATATTGACTTGAGATCGGGGTACCATCAACTGAAGGTAAAGTAAGAAGATGTTCTAAACACCGTGTTCCGTACAAGATATGGCCATTATGAATTTTTAGTAATTCCTTTTTGGCTAACCAATGCACCTGCTGTATTCATGGACTTAATGAATAGAATTTTCCATGAGTTCTTGGATAAGTTTGTTGTGGTTTTAATTGATGATATTTTGGTGTTTTCTAAAAGTAAATAAGAGCATGAAAGACATTTAAGGGTTACCTTGAAAACCTTAAAAGAAAAGAAACTGTATGGAAAATTCAGCAAGTGCGAGTTTTGGTTGCAACAAATTTCTTTCCTTCGTCACATTGTATCTAAAGATGGGATAACTGTTGATCCTGCAAAAACAAAAGATGTGGAAGACTGGCCAAGACCCACAAATGTAACTAAGATTCGTAGCTTCCTTGGTTTGGTAGTCTATTACCGAAGGTTTGTTAGAAATGTTTCACAGTTATCTAGTCCAGTGACTAAGCTAACTCGGAAGGGTGTTAAGTTTATCTGGACAAAAGAATGTGATGATTGTTTTCAGGAATTGAAAAGAAGATTGGTGAATGCTCCAATTTTGGCACTACCTTCCAGGAATGGTGAGTTTGTTATATACAGTGATTCTTAATTGAAAGGACTTTGTTGCGTCCTAATACATAATGATTAGGTAATTGCTTATGCTTCACGACAGTTGAAAACTCAGAGGTAAATTACCCTACACATGATTTGGAATTAGCTGCTGTTGTTTTTGCTTTAAAAATTTGGAGGCATCATTTTTATGGAGTAAAGTGTGAAATATATACTGATCACAAAAGTTTAAAGTATATATTCACTCAGAAAGAGTTCAACATGAGACAAAGGATATGGCTAGAATTAATCAAGGATTATGATTGTACAATTCATTACCATCCGGGAAAATCAAATAAAGTGTTGGATGCTTTGAGTCGAAAAAGTAATGCTTCATTAGCAATGTTGCATTTGGAACATGATCATTTGGTTAAGGATTTGATGAACTTTGGCATAGAAGTTGTTGGTGCAGGAATTTCTTCTGTTTTGTTTCAGGTATCAGTGAGATCATCTCTATCAGACAGAATCAAGCAAGCATAGAAGCAAGACAGTGAGTTGCAGAAAAAGGTAGAGCTGGTTCAGAAAGGAAAGTTGCATAAATTCAACATTGATAGTGATTGTGTTTTGAGATTTTGGAAGAGATTGTGTGTGCCTTGTGATTCACATTTGAAGAGAGAGTTGTTATGTAAAGCTCATAGTTTTCCGTTTTTAGTTCACCATGGCAGTACTAAGATGTACAGAGATCTGCGGGAGTATTACTGGTGGGATTGAATGAAATGAGATATTGTTGATTTTACTCTGAAGTGTTTGACTTGTCAACAAGTTAAAGAAGATCGGCAGTTACCGAAAGGGATGCTTCAGCCTTTACCAGTGCCAGAGTGGAAATGGGAGAATATATCCATGGAATTTGTTGTGGGATTGTTGAAGACCCCTCGAGGTAATAATGCAATCTGGGTTATTGTTGATTGCCTGACTAAATCTGCTCATTTCCATGCTATACGAGATAATTTTTCCCAAGATCAACTTTACCGTTTTTATCTTAAATAGATAGTCAGGTTACATGGAGTTCCCATCTCCATTGTATCTGATCGTGATCCCAGGTTCACTTCTAACTTTTAGAAAGGCCTTCAGAAGTCATTGAGTACTGAATTAAATTTTAGTAAAACATTTCATCCTCAATCAGATGGGCAGTCAGAACGAACAATTAAGATCTTGGAGGATATTCTATGAGCTTGTTCGATGGATTATCAGGGAATTTGGGACCAACATCTTTCTTTGGTTGAGTTTTCATATAATAACAGTTTTCATTCCAGTATACAGATGGCACCATTTCAGGCATTATATGGGAAGCAGTGTCGAACTCCAGCTTTCTAGGATAAAGTGGGTGAAAGGAAGCTGATGGAACCAGAATTGGTAGAAGAGATGGCAGAAGAAGTTCAGCTGATACAGAAACACATGAGAACAGCTCAGAGCAGGAAGAAGAGTTATGCGGACAACAGGAGGAAGAATCTCTATTTTGAGGTAGGTGATCATGTTTTTCTCAATGTATCACCATGGAAAAGTGTGATGCGATTTGGTAAGAAAGGAACGTTGAGTCCAAGGTTCATTGGATCATATGAAATTCTGGAGAGAGTTGGATCAGTTTCTTATCTAGTGGCTTTACCTCTGAGTTTATCTCAGGTACCAATGTTTTTCATGTTTCGATGTTGAGAAAGTATATGCCAGATCCATCTCATGTTTTGAGTCCATAGGTAGTTCAGCTAGAAGAGAACCTATCATATGAGGAATAACTGGTCCAGATTTTTGACCACAGGGAGAAAGTGTTACGGAATAAGGTGATTAATCAGGTAACATTTTTGTGGAAAAACCACATGATGGAAGATGCAACATGGGAATCTGAAAATGCAATGAGGGAAAAGTACCCCCATTTATTTGATAAGTAAATAAATTGCGGGGACGCAATTTTCTAAAGGGGGGAAGGATGTAACATCCCAAGTAAGTAATGAATAATAGATATTTTTATCTATGTCTATTAGTGATTAAGATAGTGTTTTAGAGGCTTAAAATGAAAATAAATACAATCTTATGCATGGAATACACTAATATTCTTAAAAGATTGTTTTACTGCCTTTTGATGGCAAACCCTTTTTAAATATATCTTTTGACAATTTTATAAGCTATGTTTGTCAAAATAAACATATTTATTATTATTGGGACATTGAAATTTATATTTGATAAATTTTTGGTATTTTTCTAACAATGTTCATTTTTTAATGAATAGTGAAAAATACTGCATTTGACATCAAAACTGCTTTTTCATTTAATTTAATTATATGGTTAGATTATATTTTTAATTGGTCATAAAGTGTAATCTGAATATATTTTTACCATTTAATCCAATGGTGGTAATTACGATTAATTTCACTTTGAAATTTGTCATAAACTAATGCCAAACTTTTCATAGATATTGTTTCAAAAAAACCTTCTATTTGTCATGACAACGGGAATTAGTTATTAAATTAATTAATTAATGAATCATATATGTTTTTAATTTTTTAAAATAGACATCATTTTTGAATTCATAATATCAAATATAGCATAGGTTGAAGTTTTGGTATTTTTCTGAAAAACTTCAATTTTCGATGAATAGTGAAACCACTAAGTAGTAGTTAAAGAAACTGATTTTTCGTTTAAATGAAACTTTGCCACTTCTGTGATTTGATTTTCAAAAATCCGACATACATGGTTGTCATTAAGAAGTAAAATGTGGTTCAATGAGATTAAAATAATTTTTTGGTGAATAGTAACTTTTAAGTTCTTAATCGCGATTAGAGGTAATTAGTGTAGTTTATGGTAAAAATAAAGTTTTAATAATATGAGATGAGCTTGCCACATGTCCTAATCTCATTGTATGTGTCATGGCCGACCAAGAAAATCCATGGGTAAACTTGGGGACCCAAGGGAGCCACATTGGTTGTGAAATAAAATAAATAACTTTTTATTTAATGTTAAAGCAAAAATGACACAAACATGAGTTATTTTACTAAAACTATTTTTACGTGGGGTTATACAAGTCATATTTTTGAATATAAATAGTCATTGGAATGATAAAAAGAGTCCCTACATCATTGTATTTTTTTATAATTTTTTGACATTAAATAAATTAAATTATTTATGACATCATGATGATGCAGCGATGACCTCATTATTTAACGATTTAAATAAAATGGAAAGATAGTGTAATATCTAATACCTACACATGTACAAAACCTATTGGATGAGTGGATGTCGAACCCTTATCACCTTATCATTGAATTATATCAAAGTGGGACATCTTAAATCCGAATACCATTTTAAAATAAAGTGACTTTTCTTTACTTTCCAAGAGTTCCCCTCCTCTCCTCTTATAAAAGGCCCCCACCTCTACCTCCTTACCCACACTCCCAAAACCTTTGGCTCGGCCAAACCCTGCCCATTTTGTCTCTCCACTTCCCTCTCTTAGTCCTTGAAGCCTCACTTTGGGCAGATGTCTTCCCAAGGAAGCCTTTGAGCTAAAACCAAAGGAAGTTACCCGATTTTAAGGTAATGTCTTCACTTGAGTCCTTTTGTTTTATTTTACTTCTCCAACCCCCTAAACTCTTTTTATTCATTTATTTTATAACAACTCAAGTATATTCAATATTCTAGTATGTTTTTATAATATGTATTTGAGCTACACTTACACATACCTACATCTAATGGTTAAAGAACATACTGTTTCCGTGGATGGCGAATTTCTGCCTCCCAAAACGATGATTGTTCAACATTCTTTTAACACCTTCAAAGGTGGCCATTAAGATGTCACTATATTTATATATGATATATAATATGTTTATGTTTTCCTTACGCTTCTGTTTTTTTCATTTTGGTCATACCTTTATGGTTTCCATTATGGGTAAATGCGATATCTTCATTTAAGGAAGTGCGGACTACCGCCCCCTCAAAGTGATTTGATTCGTTAAATACCATATGTGGGACGTATAAAGGATGGAACTAGGATATTATATATGATATTATACTTTAATTATAATATAACTTTATATAATTATGATTCCATTCTATAAAATACGAAATATAAATGAAAGTAGCATTCATGCGTACGTACAACTTACCGTCTCCATGAACGGTGCATTTCATTTCTTACCCCTAAATGATTATGTAATATTATAAATGCATGCATGTACTGGATATATATGAGTTATATGATATCTACATCATGAATACCATTCTGTATATAATGGATACATTAACAACTTGTAATTATAAAGGTCTTATTTTGACTCAAGTACCAATGATCGTCAAAACGACCGTTATTAACTTAAATAATAACATAGTGTTCATGACATGGCAATAAGTTATATAAAATGAATAATGAACTTGAAAAAGGTTCTTAAAAAATTATAAATTAACTCAAGTTTATTATTCAGGAGATTAAAGAACGACCGAGTCAAGTTGGACCCGATGTATGGGACTTCGTCTCAATCTCCTTTCATTGAGGCATATTTTGTTTTATACCCAACCTTCTTTTATACGGTGTATAAACCCATTTGAATTTTACGTTTATTCAAAATGAATCTTTTTTATATGAAGCATTTACTAAACGAAAATAGGGAATGTTTTTGTCATACGTATGCGGCGACAACGACTTCTCCGCCGCCGTGACCACTATTTGAGTTTCAGCTTCCTCTACAAGCCATAACTTTTTTTTAAAAGAAAAATAAATACCAGGTTTTACTTTTCTTTTATTTTGGTATTGAAAATGGATTTCATAATGTTTTTATATCAATGTGTTGTATTGATATCTTGTGATTGAAAATTGGAAATGTTATGTTTCCTTTATGCATGTTTTATGTGATACAATTATGTTGAGGTTATTGGGCATTATTATGAAGACGGGTAGTTCCGTGATAAACTAAGGGTGGGTGAGCCCGATATAGCTCTCCAATGCATTGGGTAATGCGAAGGAGTAAAACGTTAAGGTTTCTCCGAAAAGATTTAGGGAATATACTGTGATGGGTATTCCAAACGTAACCAATAGGGTTACTCCCTACATAAGAATGTTATGAATGCCTCAAGTTACCTTTATGTCTTATGATTTCTATGATTTATTCATGATTTGATGAGGTATGTTAAAGTGCTTATGTTTTATGGGTAAAGTATGATTTCATTCTTATGTATATATGTACCCATGTTTCCTTTCCATATTTTTATATCCCTTACTGAGCTTTTTATGCTCATCCCATGTTTTTTTTGAAATGTTTTTCATAGGTCAAGGGAAAGGTACATGATATGACGATAGTGTCAATGAAGTTTCAAGAAAGAATCCATGTTTTATTTTAAATATGTTTCCATTGATGGGAAAGAAGAATACTATCTTTATGTAACCACTTTGTTTATATGTGGAATGTAATGCATATTTTATGATCTAATTCTCTAAAACTCTAAACCTGAAAAGATGCTCAATGTGTAATCTTGTAATAACTCAAGATTAAGTAAGGTTTAAGGCTGGGTCCTTATATTTATTGTAGAAGTATAGAACAAGTTTTATTTCTTTGATGTTCATGATACCGTACTATTCATGACATTTAATGGGTTAATGATATGAGATGTTAGGAAGTGGGTATGTGATGATGAAAAAGATATTGATGAGGCTTGTGGGTTGGTGGTGGTTATGGAATGGATGGAATAATGCCATAATGGGATGGTAGACCCTGCTGGATATTTGGGTTGGTATGATTATAACCTAACCCTCAATATATATTAGAGGGAGTGTGTATAAGATGTTTAATGGTAGACCGTGAGAGTTGAAAATTGGATTGGAATTGGTATTATGGTGCAAGAATTTTTATATTATTGACAATATGTTATTACACTTGAATTTGATACATTGTGAGTAATACATTTTGATACGAGGTTAATGTTTCGTTCATAGGTTCTTAATTTTTATTGTATTTGTTCAGAAGAGAATTAGAATTATTTATTGACATTTATATGAGAGGTTTTGGAAAAATCCGATTGAGTATACATGTTACTATCACCCATATACATATATATATATAAACGATTTTCTAGGTTTCCATGGCGAATTCAGTGACCGAGAGAGATAGTACAAGCTTCAACCTTGGGAATTTTTTTTCGAGTTATTAGCTATCATTTTTATTTTAATTCTATTCGGGATTCGTCCATTATCCAAAATTATTCATTCTTTATAGGATTTTTGTAGACATTTTTTTTATATTATGATTCTTTTCGAGGGTTGTTTCCTATTTCCCTAGGCAATATGTGGTTAATCGAACCCAAATTTATGTTTTATACCATTGGTTGATGTTTTAATCCAAGATCCTATTGGGTTTACTTCTCAAGGGCCACTCTTTTTGTCATTGTAGGTTAAATAAGGGTTTCCAATAGGAGAGGGTCAAGATAGAGTGGTATAAAAAAATTGGTTAAGTGATATAATGGGGATTGGAGTTAGGAACTGTTTAGATTGGGATGGGTTAGTAGGGAAATGGTACTACTTGAGTACAGTGTGTTAATTATGATTGGAATACTTTCTATTACATGGGATTTAAGCCCCTCGGTGATCTGATGAATGGAATCTGTGTTTATCGAATTTCCAATAGAAATGGAATTTCTTGTAGATAAGAGATATATGAGAAGTACATTTGTCATTATTAATAGTTAATGTTCTTGAAATGGTAAATATTTGGGTTGTTTAAATGAATCTAATTAAATTAAAAGGTTCAGTAAATTTAATTCCACAAGGATTAGAAGTTTGTTTCTTATTTTTAGATATGCATGCTTGTCATCATTCATGCATGGTTTAGGTTATTGTGGTTCAATAGGCCAACACGGTTGACCAATAATGGTTTTAACCAATTGAGGTGGATTGGTTATATAGGAATACATTAAGTGAGTTATAGCATCATGGTACATTTATGTATAAGAGTATTTAATAATATTTAGATATAGAATGATTGGTAGAAGACATTGAGATCACATTCAATTTGATCCAGGATGCGGATGAGTATCAGTTTCCATTTCTCATTAGTCAGATATTGGGAGTAATGTTTTTCTATGCATACTATATCTAGGGGAACATAAGGGGTGGATGTTTCATAGGATGATTTCTACTGGCTTTTTCTTATCTATTTCATATCTTTATCCATGAGGGAAGAAAAAATTAAGGATATTATCTCACCATAGTAGGGTATCCAGAGTGTCTAGGATATTGAAATTGGATTTATGTGCCTAATTCACTTCACCCATAATTTGTTCCTAAATGAGGATTCTTGAGATATCATTCAGAGGTGGTTTTGTAACATGTAACACAATATATGGTCACCCTATTTACATTACATGCATACATGGAGAGGATGAAATCTCAAACAAGGTCATATTAAAAGGGGATCCATCTTGGTTCCTTAGGGATTTGGGTTTTTGAAAATGAATCAATGGTGTTGGGGATTTCAAGGTTTCAACTGGATGATATTTGACCTCTGTATTTATCTTCCACCAATTTCTACAGGCCAAAAATTATCAGGCCCCCATATAGATCATTTTCCTAGTGTGATTTGCCTATGGAGGCCATGTCTATAAGATTTCACAACATCAATCCATTATTGAAGATCAATATATTATTTGTAGAGATTTCCCTTATCATCCCTAGGAGTAGTATAAATCTCTTCAAAGGACATATCAGTAGTAGGTGAAACCAGATTACGTTCCACCGAGAGGATATGGAAATGGTAAATGACATCCCTTTGAATTACCTATCCCTTAGGGTAATTGGGGTAAACATGATCATTGTGGGGGTCCTCCATAGTTTAGAATGGGTGAAAGATTAATATAACTTTATTCTATGGATGTGCTACCTCCATAGGTTCGAAATATTATCTGAGGTACCATCGATTTATCTACTACCAGAGTTTATGGATTTTTTTTACAAAATTATAGAGCATCAAAACATTTGTTTCAGCCACATTAGTTTGTTCCTTGGGAGTCCATATAGGGATGATTCTGGTGACCCTAATAGTAAATACACAAGTTGGAGGTCAAATAAGTCTTCTTGATGTGCATCTATGTTTCGAGCTGGTTATGGGGTAGCATCAATCATTTATAGAGATCCACATGCTTCGTGTATATCCATAAAATGTCATCCTCATAGAATGGTTGTATTATGGGTGTTAGATAAATGATTTATCTAGAAAATAATTGTGTTCTTCAAAGGGGAGTTTCATTTTGAATTTTTCATTGGTGAGTGGGAGAATCAGATGGTACATTGATGTTTAAACTATTTTTTATCAGTTAGTAGACTTAATCATAGGTTCGATGGAGTTATAGGTAGTGGAGTTTCATGTGTCCTTGGATGATTTTACTGATTTTTTCCTTTGGAGGATGTATATAATCCCCCTAAACATAATATTGAGATCAAGATACTACTGCAACCACGTGCCCTTATGAACATAATAGACTCTTAACTGATGTCACCTTCCAAGCTGTAGGATTTCAGTATTTAGGTTGATGACCTAATGTCAAAGGGTTTTATTCGGCCCATTTTGTCATCATAGGGTGATCATATGTTTCTCACAATGAATACATACAGTGGTTTGCGGTTTTTTATAAACTATTAATGATTGAATCAGGTGGAATTCAATAACTGTTACACCCGTATAAGGATTGATGATCTATTTGACAAGTGGAATTGATGTAGCTAGATTTTAAAGATTGATATATTGTGTAGATATCAAATGATATTGTTAAAAGGATAGAGTTATTCTTAAGACAACATTCATGTGATTGTATGGGAACATTGTGTTCGTGTAAATTTTATTCGGTTTCAATAATTTCACAATATTTTTAATAAGACTCATGAACTTCATGATCAGATGTTAGTAATTTTGATTATTTAGTGGATGATTCATAATGGAGATCACAAACCTCATTCCATGATACCAAGATTATCAATAAAATATAATAATGTATATGAATATAATTTTTTTTCAATTATATAAAAATCATTATATTCATATGATGTAAATTATTGGCATGGTTCAAAGGAATATTATCCATGATGATATTAATTAGGGTAATTTATAGATATCAAAAGTTTCATTATAAGGATCATTAATTGTTTTTCATGATTTAAAACCTATATTAACAACATGAATTACTCTTTAATATCATATATATATTCATAAAATATATTTTTTAAATATCTATGGAAGATGTGATGAAAAAAATATGGTGTTCATGGTGGTGGTAGTCTATAGTTATGTACGACCAAAGTTTTCATTTTCAAAAAGACGTGAGTAATAGTAGAATTCAATATTTATCATTATATAAAATATTACTATTTATTAATTTAATATATTTTTATATACATCCATATAAGAAAATAATGAAAAATGAAATGTATCATTCATTGAGGTGGTAGACTTCCCATAACAAAATGATGGTTTAAATTTTCAAACATTTGGATAAATGTATAACATTGATATTAAAGTATAATAATAAATTTTAGTATTATTATGAAAATTCTATCATAATAAAATAATTTTTATAATATTTTTGGAGGAGGTTTGATAATAATTATAAAGAATAAAATATTATGTGGTGGATAATACTCATGTTGGTGAATTTATGTTTCTCTTGGAAGACATCATATAAAAGGATTACAAGGGACAAATTATTTTTTTAAAGGGATAAATAATATGTAAAGTGATTATATAAAGATAAAATGTTCAATTACATAATATTAATTAAAATTATAGTGGGGTTTGAAAAGGTATAATGTGATCTCCTTTTATAGGTGAAAAATAGGGACACTTCCTGGGAAACGAATGTTATTTGTTTGGTAAATATAGAATCACATAGTAGATAGATGAGTTATTTGGGGAGAGGATGTGGATAAATTTTGTTATTAATTTGAATCCTAGAAATTTTATTCAATATGATTTATGTGACATGTAAACATAACAAAATTTGGTTCACTTTAAATTACTCACTTGTACATTTATTAACCTTTATTAAAAATTTAATATCATAATTATTTTTTACTAATAATATATAATGACTAATGTTACAAAATATGGATGTGATGGTCTTAAATATACACACCAAATAATATAATTTAATTTCAAAATATAAAAACATTAATTACTAAATTAAATCATAATATATAGAAAAAAATTATAGAATAATGACTTTAAAAATATTAAGCCATGTTATTATTATTTTCCTATTATTTAATAATATAATTATTGTCATTAAATTATTCATATAAACAATATTTTTTTCCATATATTACCATAATATATTTATTACTATAAAAATAATAAATTATTATGCATAAAAATTAATATTTTTTTAAAAAATATTAAACCTTAAATGGTCTTATATAGAAATTAGATAAAATGAATAATTTTTCTCAATACATTAGTACTAAAAATAATCCTTATTTATTTTTTACATATATTTGATCATATGGTACGTTATATTTATACAAACCAATTAAATAACAATTAAATAATTTTTATATTATATAATATTATATTTAATAAAATGTATTGTGATTCGTTTTTTGTTTAGTGATTCATGTGAATCATGGTATTCAATATAGCATTTATTTGATGGTAAATTCACATTAAAATAATTGGGTTTAATTGTTTCTTGGGTGTATAAATACTATCATGAGATTCTAGACCCTGTGGGAGATTAGTGTATGTAGGGTTGTGACCTAATCGATATCAGATATTAGAGGGCGTTAGAACATGGCATTTGATGTTGGGTTGTGAGAGTGTAAAATTAGTTCAGAATTTATTATTGGGTGTGGTTTTTTATATTATTGATATTATTTTATTTCACAAGGATTTGGAACGTGGTGAGTGAGTTTTGGTTATAGTTTACTTGAAAGGTTGTTGTTTGTTCTATTGTTTTCTCAATGGAGCATTAGTATGCTTCATCACATTTTTCATGAGAGGTACTGGGTATGATCCTTCTATGCATAAATGTTATGATCACCCATAAATATATAAAGTAATATTCAGGTTTCTAGGGTGTGTTTTGTAACTAAGATAGATAATACTATATTGGATATTGGGGTTTTTACTGTAGAATCATTGACTATGAGTTCAATTGGTATTGTATTTTTGATTTTTTTTCTTATCTAAGATTATTTTAACATTATAGTTGGTTATTTTTGTATTTTATTTGGATATATGATAGTAATTACTCCCATTTTTTATTTTATTCCTTAGGTTCTGGTCTGCATCCCAGGGACATTTATGGTTGGTCCTCACGGGTGACTCTCATATTTACTATAGACCCAGGAGGCCTTCCCTGTGGGGGTGGTTTGAAAATGTGGTGATTACATGGGTTATCAAGGCTATGATATTTATTTATTCTAGTATTTTAATTAGACTAAGGGTTTGGTTAGGGATTCATTGGGTACTTATAATTATAGATATAGACTTTTCATGTCCACATATCATTACAGTGGGATGGTGTATCATCAGTAAGGTAGTATACAAGTGTAGGATCATGACTTATAAATGGATATATAGAAATGATTCCATATGTTTTTCTTTCATATTTTTGTTTGTTATTAAACATGATTCGGTTTGATATTTAATATTCACATTTTTAATTAGGCCATGGAGATTTTTTCTTGTATATATGTCACCAGCTAATTGGAATCACATGGTTAACAGAGTGATGGTGCCAGATACACCATTTTGTGACCATCATAGAGATGATATAGAAATATTAGAAGATTAAATAGTATCATAAAATAATTTTTAGTTTTATTTATTATGAAAGGAAAATGGATATTTTTTATAAGGAAATATAGATATTTATAGAAGAAGTAGTGATATATTTTATTGTCAGTTTGGAATCATATTGCACTGTATCCATCTAGTGGCGAGTTTACTATGTGGAGTGGCAAGGCAGTTGTAGAACCAAATCTGGGTTACTATTATGTATATGTGTAAATGTTTGTTAAGTTCATGTACCATTTGTAAGTGGTTTTGTAGATTTTTTCCCTTCAACAAGGAAGATAATATGTGTTATTACCTATTCAGTTGTTATCTATTTTATTTATTGTAAGGGAGTGGGTTTCGTTAGAATATTGTAATTTTCCATTAATTTCATGGTAAATTGGTAGATGATATCTCTCCCCTTCATGAGGGGACTATGATTCAACAACCAGTAAAAGGAGGTCGAATTCCCACTATAGTATAACAGGGTACTTAATAAGGTAGAATTCATCATGAAAATTTTTACTTGAGCCTATAGTTAAAGTCAAGATAGAGTATTATATATATTTCTATACCACAGAGTTATTAAAAGGAAATCCTAAAACTTATCTCCATAGATTAATCGATATAGATAACATTTGTCATGATCTTGAAGAACAGGTAGCTTGAATATCTTATTTGTGGGGGAAGACGTGTTATGTTATTCCTGTGGATGTAGAGGGAAATGGTAGCTTGGTAATTGATATACCACATTATCAATTATAATATCCACCCTAAATGTTTTATCACCAATAGCCTATGTGATTAAATGGTCCATTTAAACTGACTGGCTCTTGAATCAGATGACCTAGAAATATTCTATAACATATGGGAAAGGGAAATAATTGTAAAGAGGATCAAGATGGAATGCATAACAAAAATGTGGAGGAGCTAATCATGGTAAAATCTGTGTCATGTATTCTAATTAGGAAATGGAATTGATTATTGATCGACGAACCATGTGTTTACATTTTTTACTATCATTTGATTCAATTAATTCGTGGGCATTACACACCATAATTTCATGAATCGTAGTGAGAACATAAAGACATTGGTTGGATATATGTAACAGTCAGCACATACTAAGGTATGGGACTATGTATTGTTCTTTTCAAAAATAGTGTCTATTTTTTAAATTTGGATCATATGGGGGAGTTTGGTAGTGTATTGATGATTTTATCATTCCCCAAAAAATCTTTAGGGTATACCATAATTTTTTAATATTGTTATTAGTGTAATGTTTTTTGTGTTGTTAGCTTATCATTCCCAAACTAGTTGTGTATTGGATTTTCATTTTAGGGTAAAACCGCACTAAAATGTGGTATGGAAGTTGAAGATAAATATTAGATGATCATACATATATAGGATGGGGTTTCATGATGATGTTATAGGGCATTCCAATATGCACATATATCATTTCATCAAGTAAAAGGACATTGTTCAATAAAGTGGATCCCACACTACATTGTGACCCTAGACTAAATCATGGTGTGGTGACATTATTAGACATGTCTTAAGATTCCATTTATACATTTTTCATATATTTTAATTAAATTAAGAACAATTTAAAGTTTATAAGTCAAAATCCATTTGTTGGATACATATTAGGGAGTGAACTGAGCCCTTTTCATTTAACCTCTCTCCCTGATAGTTTGATTTCTCCATGATATGTGCACTAATTGATGTTTTTTATATCTCATGGGATCACTAGAGATATTTCTATAGGTACTAATATATGTAATATCACATTTTATAATTTTTCTATAAATCTTCCTTTAAACCCATAAATTAGAGGTCTAAATAATATTTCGGTAAAACATTCAATTGATGATGAATCAACTATGATAATCTAAGAAGTTCGATCATAAAACTACATATTATTAAATCCCTATGCATTTATATGAGTTTATATGTGTTTTAATTTGACGTGTGACATGCGGAATTTAACCATAGTTAATTTATGGGAAAAAGAAATAATATTTTATCCATATCTCTTGGGTAGTGAGTTATACATATTATTTTCATGAGTGTTACTTCATGATTTTTCATTTGATTCCAACATCACTAATGACTATAAGGTTGATTTAATGTATTGATAATATTATTCTAGGATCCTATGAGTAGATTCCATTTGAAAAGATGTAATTTAGGGGATCATAGTAAGTTCCCTTCATCATATATCAAGAAATTGTTATGTGTTATATTAGATATTAGAATGAGGCTTACCATGTAATGATATTTTGGTTTCTTCACTAAATATATAATTTATTAATAATTCGTAAGATTTGTGAGTTGTACACAATTAATTGAAATTTTTCTAAGGACAATTTGACATTGATTTTTAATTTAAGTAGGTGATGTGGTCTATGATAAATGAACTGATTTTGTTTAGGAAATGATGTTGGACATTAAGACAAATATATTATGATTCATTCTTGATGTTTTGAATGAGTAATTTATTATACCTTAACATGATCATTGTTATAAAGATCTATTCCATTTTTTAATTTAAATTCATAATTTTTTTGGTTGAGAAACCCCATATTGTTCATATAAACCTATGTATGTGATGAAATAACCATTATTTTAGTTTGTATCATGATAAATAATTATTTTCCCATTTATTTTGAGGACCCCTATTGAGTAAGAAGGCATAGTAATTATGAGTATATTGATTACTGTAGGGAACATATTTCCCACTTACCATGTTATTTCCTATGTATAAGGACACTATGCCTTATTAGGTGTAACTTCTTGGGTACAATGATGTTATTAACACTTATTTGTTACTAACCATGGTTAAGGACACTAGGACCCCATGAATGATACTTCCCATTGTTAGGGATGTTATACCCTCTTGTATGTTATTTCCCAGGGATAGAGTCATTATTACCATATATTTATTATTTCCCATGTAAAGGGGTTATGATTCCCATATATCATTATTTATATGGATTGGTTTTGGTAATTTAAATTTTATTCCCTCTTATGTATTATTTTCAGGGGGATGCTTTGCACACTTATGAGAGGTTTCTGTTCGGATGTTTCACCTGCTTATTTTTTGTTTCCTTTGGGATGTTATGCACACTAACGTCATGTTTTTTCCTAAAATACAACCCACTTACTAGTAATTGTGATGAAATGTAATGTCACACTATTTTTTTGTAATATCATATTTTATTAGATAATATGACCATTCAATAATGATTTATTTTATTTTATGATATTATATAATAAGATATTATTTTATATCGTAATAATGTAGATGTTATATTGGCCCTTAGTATTTCACCTTTGATAAGTTTTTACTTATACTGGAACAACCTAAAATTGGTATGGTCACTAATTAAGAGGCATGTACCACACCCAATGACAATATGGTTATGATTATTACGATAATAATTTTCGATAAGGGAATATCACATCATTCATGTATTAATGTATCCATCATTTATTGTGGGATATAATTGGTTGTGGCTAATTGAGTTGTACTCAAAACATTCAAGGGAGTCTTGGTGCTCATGCAGAATTAAGATGAGGCGTGCAGGTAAATAAAATGGCCCAGTAGTTGAAGTGGGGGATAGATGGATGGTGTAATAGATAGGACCAGGTGGGTACATAAATAATGACTATTTTATAGTATCCATCGTATAGTTATTTTGGAATCTCTATTAATTGGTCAGCTCATTCAACAATCATGTTTACTTATGTATAACTTATGTAACATTTTGGTGGATCATGTGATATCGAATGGTTTATATTATTTAATTTATGGTTGGATGTTATCAATAATGTTCATAGTATATCATTATAATATGATGTTTTTTTTCAATAAATATCTCAATTTTATATATTATTATCTAATACATATATTTTATTCTCTGAGAAATACCTATATACCTTAAGTTCAGGTTATCAGACTCTATAATATGAGGAGGTTTGCTTGAAGTATTTTGGAACTAGTAATTCAACCATGGTTTTGGTGGGCTAGATTGGGATGTTATAATGTTATACCAATGCCTTGATTATATTTTTTTTATTATCTAGTAATAGTAAATATAAAAAGTATGTTGGCATATCTTTTGATAGATCCTATGTGTGGGCATAGATAACCCCAATATAGTGAAATTATATGTTATAATGGATATTATTTTTGGGATGTAAATTCACTATTATGTTTGTGTAGATATTTTTTAATTCTTATTATTTTGATTATTTATTTTGGTTTTATAATTTTTTTGTATTGGGATTGGAAAAGGAGTGTACTCATGAATCATATTTTGTTCACACGATTCATATGATATATATGTTCCTAGACATGATTGATATCTTAATTATAAATTAGGTTTGATAATTTAATATCTTAACAATAAGTTATAAATTATTTTTCTATTTATGTTACCAGGGACACTCTACATGACATATACTATAGTTGAATGATCTTCTATTATTATTATTGATGCATGAGTATGTTAATATTATATATATTTTGGACATATACCTGGGTGTTGTTAGGTTGGGTTAGTGTATGACTAAGTTACATGGGACACATTTATTTCACAGTGTGTGTATAGAGTAGTGGAATGTAATGCACAATACTACTTATTATAAATACTTATATAAGAACAATGATATATAAATTTTCATCCTTGAATTTGAAATTGATGTGGTATTCCATAGTGAAGAGATCATGTTAAATGACTGAAGTGTGGAGAATAGTATACCCTGCTAATAGTAGATCCAATGCCCCCCTATCGAGTGAATTTATTGTATTGATCAAAAAAAATTGAGACATTAGTATATAGATTATTGAGTCTATAAAGTATAGGGATCAATGATCATGGACATTCATATTGAATATTAATAGTGTTTTAAAAATAGAATATATATATCATTTTGGGAGATGGTAGAAAATAGGATATAGATGTTTAGGCTGATTCCTTACTAGATATCTTTGACTATCTTGAGATTCCCCATCAAATGATGTTCACTATTTTTCTATATGTGATATGATGACCAATGTGGTGATGGGGGATGTATTATTCATATAAGATAACTATATAGGGATATCCTTGAAGGATTTTTATGATCTATTCCTCATGAATTAATTTCCTGAGACATTGAGGGTAGATAGTGCCTTAGAGTTTACACACCATATTTAGGGTCACATGTCTCTAACAGAATATACCTCACATTTTATCAAATAACATATATTTTCACCCATGCTGTAAGAAGATGAGATCACTAGGGCTAGTTACATTAAGGATGAATTTATTCACATGATTAAATCCCATGGGAATGTATATTTCATAATATATCTTTTCAATGTTTGTGTACCCTACAATAATTACAGAGAGGGACCTAGTAAATGGTATATGTTTGGACATTCTAGTTACTACATTAGATCCATAGTGGATATTTGTGTAGTAAAAAGTAATGTTTTGTGATTTTCATCCATGTGGAGAGAACAATTCCAATTAGGATTATTTATTATCAAATATTATATGTTAGAGGAATCCTATAATATGATATCAGTGTGGTATAGCGGCACATACTAATCCTATATCCACATAACACCATTGGAGTTGGGAACAATGAACATCTAATGTGTTTCTAGGGTTAATCTAAACCGAGAAGTTGTCATGGTGATGGATAAGTTCAAGGTTACATAGTTCAATTATTTATCCTACCTAATTTAAATAATTATAGTGAGTCATATTCAATCATGGAATCTGTTGGTTTTTTGTTCCCTATAGAATAAGTTGTAGAAGAGTTACTTTTAAGGTAATTAATTTATTGGATTAATTTCATGCCCAAACTAACTACTAAAATCAGCAGCCAGACTGGTCACCACATAGCCCCATGCATGAATCACCATATGTTAGAGGCTACTAACTAGTAGTAATGGTCTACTTATGGTATGATGGGGAGACTATACCCTCATGAACATAGTATAATGGCAATATATCAAGAAGTTAATAAAAGAAAATAGTGGAAAATAAATAAATACAAGACAAATAAGAGGAATAAAAATGTAAACTAAATATAGATGTTGGCCAGTACCAATATACAATAATGCGTGCATTTCAAAATGATAATATATAATCAGAAATAGAATAAATATAATAGGAAACATGACACACTGTAGTAAAAAAATAAATAATATAAATTAAAACCCCAAATGGTGATCTCTCTGAGAATACTAAACTCCAATTCACTCCCTTATTCTTAACTCCCACACACAAACATAATAGCGCGGGTAATAATCTATAGTCCATTGAACATTAGATCTTCTTGGGTACACCAGAGCAATGTCAGCCTAAGCAGGGTGCAAGATATAATATCTAGACCACCACCAAAATTGTCTAGAACTAATATAGTTCATGAATATAAGGTACAACAATGTGAAAGTATAAATAATAAAAATCAATAATGAATAAATAAATATAAGTTTGAATAGGTTTCAAAAGGAAAACGGGTGGTTCTACTTACTATGAGTCATATATGGAATGAGTGTTTGATCAGTAAATATATATATACTACATCCATATATATTTACTAGGTACGTTTGGACATAAGTATCCATATACCTAGAATTATAGAAGTTGTATAGATTGGGGAATTAGTCAGGCTTCGACAAACAGTCTAATGAAACCTATAAGATCATGAAAATAATTCAATCCTAATATATCATAATGAATGAGATACATCATTTACAACACTCGAGATGATGGTTGTGTCTCTATTACAACACCTGAAACAAGTTACATTTTGTGTCATTCCCATTTTCCAAATAGTATCCATGGTGTGAGACATTATGCGCTACACCTGATGTAAGGGACAATGAAATGCCATTCCCAGAAATTACCTTACTATCATACCCTGACAAATATTAATGTGGTAATAATAATAATAATAATACTTATTATTATTATTATCATTACTATAATACCCACAAGGCATTACCTATGATTAATTATACTTACAAATCCTAAATATGTCAAAGGGGAACACATTTATTATAATTAACATAATTCGTGATTATTTTAACATATAGAAAATGGTTGGGTCATACCAACCTATTATATTCTATTTAATTTTAATCATTCATTATAAATAATCTATTTCATTTATCAAGTAATTTAAATTTATAATCAAGGCTTTCCAACCCACTTATAGGGTGGTTGGCCTTTGAAAAAATTAGTCGGAAGTATGGAAATACCCTTTTATTCAATCCATTTAAAAATATCATTTGAGTCCAAGTAAAAACTCAAGACACATCACTAAAAAACATAAAATCAGATAAAATCACTAATTCCATATAGAAACGAAACATATAAAACCATAATATATCCTTTTTAGTTTAGTTGAAAATTCACCTCTTCACGGGGGTTTTGTTATAAAACATGACATTGTTAGCAAATAATTAATTTAAAACAACCAAGAATCCCATTCAAGAGGAATTACTCACTTCTTGCGAAGAATCATTTTATAAAGATACCAGTCATGTAAATTCTATTTCATGTCTTGTAATGATTACATCTATAGGGTAAATTCATTTAAAGTTAAACTGAACAATTATAAGGAATTCATTGATTCTAAACAATAATATATCTGATGACAAATCATTGGGAAAACTGAATGGGGGGATATATTGGAGTTAAAAGTCATAAAAATACATATAATGTCTCAATTGAAGAAATAAATCATGCCAATAACAATTTAGAAATGAAGAACTTTTTTAGAGAGAAACACAACAAAGGCCAATGCGCGACATAAGAGAAATGTTTATAAATCAATGGAAACATGGGAGAAGAGATATAGGCCACCTACGTTATACCAAAGATACTTCACTCATCCAATATCTATCTTTTATATTTTCTAGTTTGAATAAATCAATGAAATGTACATTCTCCCTTAAAAAGGGAGAATGACCTCGCGCTAAACATCTCAATAGAATAGAAGAGATACATAGAAATGATGAAAGAGGAATTGGGAGCTTACAGATGAAGATACAACATGACTGGAAGAGCTTCAAACAAACTTTGGTTGAGGTAAATGTCACCATAAATGGAGGAGGAAGAAGGATATACCAATGGAAGAATGAGAGGATCCTCACTAGGCTAGAAAAGTAGAAAATAATTAGGGAAGGGTGTTAAAAACATTACAGGGGGAAATTATAACTATTCTATTAAGAACTAGGTCTCATTGTTTTCCCAGATGGTGGGTCAAACCAAGTTCCAAACATGAATCCTATACAGCTTTAGAAGGGGAATATCATGGCTTATGATCATATTTCATAAAACTGTGTGAATTGCCTTCATAAAAAAATATTAAATAGTGTAGTAATGTAGCTCCACTCGCATGATTAGACCAAAACATACGAGACCTCCAACCTCACCGGATTAGCTGCATGATTTCTTCTAAAGGGTCGCAATGTTTCAAATAAATAACAACTCATTTATGTTTAATGTATTATTGAATTGGTTTCTAATTCTCGGTTCAATGAACAACCCATCAACCAAACACAAAAAAATATCTAGGAATTATACCACGGCTGAACTCATGGGTCCTTAACCCCCTCCCCACTATATAACACCTCATCCCTGAGAGACCTTTAGGAAACATTGAAAACATCACCTGACTTATGAGGTTTTTGAAAACTCATTCAATGGTTAGGTTTCACTACCAAAATACAAACACACCTCTAAGAGGTACACAGTTTTATGGAACATAATATTTGCAAACCAGATCCAACCCTCATTTACCTTATAAAACATCAAAATTTAGCTTACCTAAGCATGTTTATATGGATACATGATCACATCATTGTCACTTTAAAAATCTGGTTGATAGTTGTCCCCACCATGGGTTTTAACAGAAATAGGGGCCAATTAAAAGACATAGTACCTCCACCATTATAATTTACTAAAAAACACCCCCTAAGAATTCTAATTATGTTTTTGGAATGATATCATTAACTAGGAAAACCTGAATACTTATGAGGTCATAACAAAGACCTGACCTAAAATAAATGTGTGAATCCTGATTGACCATACTGAAATTTGTCACCCCATCATTCCTTTAAAGACATAGCCGACCATAACACTATTCCCTCCATAACATCAAAAAATCAATAAAGTTGTTCCTTTTGATCGTATGCATTGATGAAGAAAGATGATCAATCAATCCACTCTTTCCAACTATTCTAAAAAATTCTCGACTAAGACGTTCGATGTATTGCATGTTGAACCCCAATTCCTTCTTCTACGGAATCTCATGTTTACGAAAATTACATTCACCAAATACCGTACTTGAATTATGTTGGTTTTACATATTCTAACTATACCCTAACCATTTAATCCATCATTCATTAGCCTTAAAAAGTGTGTAACCCAGATCTAGCCCAGTAAATATCACCACCCTTTATACATAATGGTTGAGCCCAACAATATGTCCGGGGAAACCTCTTATTCATTAAACAATAGTCCACGAAACCATCCTAAGGTAGTCCAGACTCCATATTTATATATGAGACATTAGTACAAGGAATAGATTTAAACATTAGATCATCGGATAAAACCAAATAAGCATATGTCTAGTGGTCATGTTAGAGGAAACTATTGTTTTCTAAGAACCCTTACATGGAAATCCAAAATGGGTTCCCTAGTATCACTCAGGATGAATAGTGAGTCAATAAGAACCATGAATCTAGTGTACAAGTCATATAAATTATTTTTATTGAAAATAAAAATATTTTAAACATTTCACTCGACATATAATTAATTATCAATTAGTGCATAAAGGATGACATAAAGATAGGGTTACTTCTCATCATGAAGATAGAGAACACTAATAGGATATCATAAATTCCAAAAAGGTCTAAGACACCTCCATCATGCTCAATAAGAAGTTCTTGTATTGGTTTTTAACCATCCAAAATCATCTAATGAAATAAAGAGTTGTCAAACCACATCAACACAATGTAGATGAGGAAGAATAAATATTTTACAAGTCTCACAAGACTCAATGTTATTCAAAATCCACATTGACCATTTTCAAACGGCCAACCCAATTTGTGTTTCTTCTACCTAGAAGTACATTTTTACTCGAATTGACATGACGATCAGTACTTTAGGAGTTCCCTTGTCAAAGAATGGAGATATATAGTAGCCTTTAATAAGAACACTAGTTCAGGTTCTTCTTAAACTCACCCATGACACTTCATTGAGTCATGATCACAAACATCCTAATAATTGCATTGAAGGAAAAAACCAACTAGGATGGAATATGAAAACACCTGATCCTCTTGGAATTTCATCCTCATCATTAGGAAAAATTTGATTCCTTTCATGTACATGTTATTGTAATCCAGAGATGATCCAAGAATGTAATCAACAACTCAATTCTTAATGATTTCCCTAAACTCAACCGGTTCGTTATATATTTTAGAAACTCAATGGGTACAATGTATATGAATGAATAATACCGAATGTTTTTAAAATAATGATGACTAATTCTCAATACTATCCATAGTATTTATGTCCTATGCATTCAAGTATCAGGTGTTCTATACATTATATTTATCTGAAGTTCACATTTCCTCATAAATCCATTAATTTCTATGATGATATACTAGGTCTTCCATAAATGAGGAAGTAGAGAGGTCCGCATGACCAATTAAGCATCTGACCATTCCCTAAAATTTTTTGACATTCTGAACCCAAGAATTACTTTATGTTGAAACCCATAACAAGGTTATATAATACCATGAAAAACCTTATAAAAAAGAGTTTCAATTTGAATCTAGGAGTCCTAAAAGGTAAAATAGAACCCAAATGTTACTACACATTAGAAATATCATTTTGTTTAATAAGGAATTTAATCTCTAAAGGTGTCACCAAGAGAAGGATAGTCCCTTAAAAAATAATATTCATTGGCCCTATCACGTGGTTAGGTTAAATCTATTTCACTAGGCCCTACACATATTCTTTAATACCTCTCTAAAAAGGAAAGATTAGAATGGAAAATTCTCATGTTTTAGTTATAAAAAATCAAAGAGATTTCTAAACTAAACTTATAAGAGGTTTTAAACTAATAATGCCACAAAAGGATCCATTTTCCATTTTTATTTTTATTTTCTATTTTATACTTATAAACTGCATCCACCTATACATAAATCATACTTATAACAACCATTCTCTTTATTACACATTTAAACATGATTTGTTACAAAAACTCTTCACTTGATTCAACATGAAGGATCCAGATGTATAGTGCCTTTGGCTCATGGGAACATCACATAATGACATAAAACATGAAACATAATATCTTTATTGATAACTTCCTTTACATGACCACTACATTACCTCGTACATTTCATTGCATGGGATAACCTGGGGACATGCATAAGAAAAGGGTGAGAAATAAAGCCCTGTAAAGGAGTAAACATGGAATAACATGAAGAATAAAATACACATTAGGAAATAGGCACAATAATGTATCATAATAGAAACACGAACATAAAGGGATCATATAACATGATTATCATAACATGGAAATGGGGCAACAACACTTGACATGGTATTGGCATGAGCCGAGGCTCATTGCACATGGAGCATGAGTAAACAATCAATGCACCAGAATTAGCATGAGTAAATCCGCATTGCACTAGAATTAGCACAAGTAAACCCTCATTGCACTTGAATTATTATGATACTAATTTTTACCAAATGCATTGGAGTGCTATCCAGGTGCACCTTTCTTAAACATTTAATTTCATGCATATGTGTGCCTAATGGATCATAAATCATGGAACCATTAATGATTATAATTCATTCCACGATAAAGGAATGTGGATTTCATACATGAAACTCTATATTCAATAAGTAAACATGCATAATGGTGAATTCCCTTGATAGAGAAATGGGCATGATATTCACAACATAATGAATTTGCCTTGGAAAATCACAGTGCAATTTCATCAGAACAACGGTGTGACATAAGAATTCATAAAAATGGATGATGAGAGAGAAAGTGTTGTATAATCATATGTACATGAAATAGACAGTAATGGGGTCATATAGATATATTTTCCAACATATGTAAATGAATTTTGATAGATAATACAAAATAATTTCTAGAATATAAATGAGGAGGGAGAAATTCCATATAGAATTTTGGCATGATAATAGGTGATCATGGGAGGCATTAATGAGAGGTAAAAGGGATATATCATCATTATAACATAAATAGGGAAGTATGGGGGAGGTTCTAAATCATACCCACACATTTATAATTGAATATAAAAGGGAATAACAATGTTAATAAAAATGGATAAAATGAGAAAGGAAGAAATAACTTACTTAGAAGTGTGATCCAAAGGCTTAGGAGAGGCTTGAGAGTGGATTCTTGGGAGCTTGGGGTGTCTTTGGAGGATTATAGAGAGAGTAGGGAAGAGTTTTGACTAACAAAAATAGCTTTGAGTGAAGAGGATGTTGGATCTTGGAAATGTTTATATAGTAGAAGAGATGTAATTCTTTATTATTTAGGTTTTGGGAGCCACACATTGATCTACTCAAAAACCCAAACCATCCTTTGTTTTTCCCATGGATTTCGCCAACGGGGTATGGAAAACAATATTTTATAAGTCAAATGGCCTTAAAATTTAAAATATTAGGCATTCTAATGTGGATGAGATTCACATTGTAAAGGAAATCATTTTAAAATGACAAAAGTTTTTATAAGTCTTTGAGGGTCCACTGAGGCATTAAAAAATAAATCAAACCAACCTAGAATCATTTTATATTTATTGTAAAACATATATTTTCCAAACATATTATTATTTAATTTTATTTCATGACTATTGGGTCATTATTATTTCATAAAACACATTTTATATTTAAATAATATTTAATTTTTAAACAAAAATTCGACTATCATAAAATTATGAAAAATTCACCATTGGATAATTTTGAAATCCGGATTCCAAAAAATATATTCATTTTATCTATATAATTTTCTAAATGTGTGAATTTTTACTTTTAAAATAAAAACAGATATTTATTAAAAATTAATGGGTCTTGGCCCAAAATAACTTTCAAACATTAATAAAAACACAATTATATTCATAATAAATGTACAGTAATTTATATTTAATAAAATATTATTTATTGATAATATTTAATTTAAATAATATTTAATTAAAACATCAATTAATTCATCAATATAGATTTCATAATTAATTAAAAATTCTATTTTTTTCATTAAAAACTATTTACAAAGTAACAATAGTAAAAGGAATGTATAATATTTATTCTATACAAATATAATGTACATAATCATAGTACTAGGTTATTGTTACATGACCTCTTACAACATTTGCATACGATCGAACGGTAATGTGTGTGATGGTGAAAGAATCTTGGGGTGGCTTGGATAACATCGCTAAGGTGGTAATCTTTATAAACATCCACTTCTCGTGTAGGTGGTTCCATTTGAGCTTAACGTGTTTAAGCATAGAGTGGGCTTGGTCAACAGAGAATCCCTAGGGTGCCACCTCGTTTCCGAGATCTGATAAATGGTCTTCATATGGGGAATGTCAACTATATGAGGCCATCACATCCTTTTTCTGAATAAATTGGATTTCTTAAAGCCCTATATTTATACTAATTCTTTGATCATTGTTCAAAAATTATATTAGAATTGGTAAAAATTATTAATTGTATTTTGAAATAATAAAACATAAAACCAATGAAGTTCATATTTTATATAACCATTTCACATAATGAGACATTTAATTAGATAAAGAATAATTTTCATTAACAAATGTTTGGGTCATTACAATATTCTTCCTTAAGAAATTTCTCCCTAGAAATTTCCTTTTCCCACCCTAAAACCGATGTGGGTGACTCTACATTCTCACTGTCTCTGATTCCCACATCTATTCTTTAAACTTTTGGTTTTTCCAAAACATCTTGATGAGGGGAATTGTCTTATTTCGTGGAACTTTTTATCTACGATCTATGATATTTTATAGCATCTCTTTATATGAGAGGTCATTTTCAAAGGGTATGACTTCTAGATTGAGTTCATGCGATGAGTCAGGTATGTAATTATTCAAAAGTGATACGTGGAATACATCATGTACTTGAGATAAGTTAGGTGGGTGTGCTAGTCAATAGGTCACTACTCCAATGAGATCAAGGATCTCAAAAGGGTAAATGTACATTAGACAAAGCTTTTCACTCTTCCCAAATCTTATAAATCTATTCTATAATTATATACGGAGGAATCCCTGTCTCCAAAATAAAACTCTAGGTCTCGTCGACAATTATCAACATAGCTCTTTTTCCAACTCTGAGCATATTTAATGTGCTATTGGATGGTCTTAACCTTCTCCACCATTTCTCCAACCATTTCTGATCCTAGAAGTTTTCTCTCCCCAACCTCATCCCATCATGTTGGTGTTATGAACCTCTTCACATATAGGGCTTCATAAGGATCCATTCTAATTATTTAGTGGAAACAATTATTGTATGAGAACTCAAAAAGAGGAAGATGTTGATTCCATCCTCCATTGAAGTCCATTGAGCATGCTCTCAAAATATCCTCAAGATTTTGGATAGTCTGCTCAGATTGGCCATCATTTTGGGGATGATAAGTGGAACTGAAGTTCATCTTAGTATCTAGAGCATGTTGAATACTCTTCCAAAACATAGAGGTGAATTTGGATCTCGATTGGATAAAATAAACTGTGGTACTCCATGCAGCCTTGACACATTTCTGATGTATATACGCAACAATTGATCCTATGAGAAATCCTCCTTAATTTCAATGAAGTGTTTAGTCATTGTATGAAGATCCACAACAAACCATATATAATTGTTTCCAGTGGATGTTTTCGGGAGTCCGGTGACAATGTCCATGGTGATGTTCTCCCATTTTTATGCTGGTATGGGTAATGGATGCATCATCCCCTTATAATTCTTCCCCTCGGTCTTCAAATACTGACATACCAAGCACATTGATGTATACTCGACGATCTCCTTCTTTATGTTATCCCACCAATAATTCTCATAGAGATCTCGATACATCTTTTTTTTATAGTTGAATGGAGAAATTTGAACTATGTGTATCATACAAAATTACCTTCATTGACTCCAGATTAGATGGAACAAATAGTCTTAAACAAAATCTCACAATTCCTTCTTCATTGACATTGAACTCTGAGGATTTCCATTTTCTAATAGTTTCCACCTACTTCTGAATTCCTACATAATCATTTTAAGTATCCTTTAACATTTCTAAAAGATACAGTTGAGAAATCATTTGTGAAATTATTTATGAAGATCCCTTCATTATGATTACTGTATCCATCTTCATCAAATCATAGAATAATTGATCCATTTCAATTCCCATAAATGACAGAATCACGGGGTCATTTCTACATAGAGAATCTACCACCTTGTTCGCTTTCCCAAGTTGGTAATAAATTGACCAGTCATAGTCTTTGATGAGCTCTATCCATCTTCATTATTTCATTTTCAACTCTTTCTGTGTGAATATAAACTAGAGGCTTTTGTGGTCATTATATGTTTTTTACTTATCCTCAAAGAGGTAATGTCACCAAATTTTTAAATCATACACCACTACAGCTAACTCCATATCATGTGTTGTATAGTTTTCCTCATGAACATTCAATCTCCTTGAAACATAGGCAGTGAGTTTGACATTTCACATCAACACACTTCCAAGTACCTTCTTCGAAGCATCACTAAATACCACAAAATGTTCTCCACTTGTGGGTAAAGTGAGAATGGGTGCAGTGATAAGTCTTCTTTTCAAATCCATGAACCTCTCTTCACATTCATCACTCCAATAAAACATGACTCCCTTCCAAGTTAACATAGTAATATGGTTTATCAATCGTGATAAATTTCTCACAAATAGGAAATAATATCCAACAAACACAAGGAAGCTATGGACATCCATTACCAATGTTGTCCTCATTCATCCATAAATTACATCCGTCTTGGAGGGATCCAAATATATCCCATTGAATTTGATGATATGGCCAAAGAATGAGACCTCCTTCAACCAGAACACACACTAGATATACTTTTCATAGTGCTTCTCATTTTGCAGGGTATCTAGTATAGTTCCTAGATACTCCTCTTGATTCTCCATGATTTTTGAGTATATTATAATATTGTTTATATAAACTACCAAAAAATTGTTGAGGTAATCTCTAAAGACTATATTCATCATGTCCATGATTGTTTATGGAGCATTAGTGAGTTTAAAATGCATTACAATGAATTCATAGTTCATGTACCTTGTACGAAAAGAAAACTTGGTGATATCCTCTTTCTTCAACCTTACTTGGTAATATCCCAACTTCAAATCAACAATGGAGATGTATTGTGGTCCATTTAGCTGGTATAAAAGTTCATAAATTTGGGGAAGAGGATACTTGTTCTTTATTATGATTTTTCTTGAGCTCACAATAATCAGTGAAAAGGTGCATTGACCCATCCTTGTTCTTGATGAATAGGACTGGTGCACCCCATTGTGAAGCACATGGGCTTATAAAACCTTTATCCAGATATTCTTATAGTTGTTTCTTCATCTCCTCAAGATCCACAAAATCCATTATATATGGAGTCTTTGATATTGGTAATTCCCCAGGTATAAGTTCAATTGATAATTCAACATCTCCTCTAGGAGGATGACCATGAAATTCCTTGGGAAACACTTCAGAAAATCCGCTCAAAATAGTCATGTTTTCAAGGATGGTTTCTTCCTTAGAATCAATCTTCTGAGTGAGATATACATTCTTATAGGTAAATAATATCCACACATGAGATGATGGTTCTAATAGAGATTCATCTTCCTTCTAGGACTTGTATATAATTAGGGGTTGATTCCCCATATGAAGAGGGATTTCCCTCTCACTAAAATTTATGTTGGATCTATATAAAGAAAGCCAATACATGCCTAGAATTACATCAAATTCCAAAATAGGGAGTATTAAAAGGTTCTTTGGGATGTTTAATACCAAAATTATGATAGGGGAGGAGTTATATTTAGGGGATGTAATGAATTCCCCATTTACCATACTCACGACATCGTTACTTCCATAATTTGTGGTGGTGTTGAGATTGTTCTACTAAACATTTAGGATATAAAATAATTTGTAGAACATGAATCAAAAAGTATGTTCACTATTATAGAATGAATAACTACCATACCTATCACCACATCATTGTTGGGGTTCACTTCGGTGGTTGTGATGGAAAAACCTCTCCCTTGCTGCCTTGGAGGTTGTTTATTGCCTCCCAAAACACTTGGATTAGGGCACTGATTTGCAAGGTGCCCTTGTTATATTAAGTTGATGCAATGAACAAAGCATCTAGGGTCAAACAGAGTGTTCCTATCCTTTGTCATAGCTGTGGATTTTTCTTGTCGGTAGTTAATGCCTAGGATCCCTTATCTTCCACACCTAAAGAATCTCCTCATCTCCATCATGCAATTTATGGGGTTTTTATTTTTTCACCTTTTGAAAGTGGGGTGCTGAGTTTTCTTTGCATGGTTGGATTTATCCATTGGATTTCCATAATTGATGTCCACCTTATACTTCTTATCCCTATGATACCCCTGAGATTCGCTGATCTTCATTTTGACTTTGAGGGAACATCAAATAATTTCCTCAAAGCTATTAAAGTCATAGATTTCTAGGGAATTCTATAGGAAAGGTTTCATCCCACCAAAGAAGTTATCAACCTTTCTGTTGATGACAAAATTAGAGGTGAACAAAATTTCCTGAAAGAGTTAAGGCCTACCTCGCGAAGACTGATCACGAATCTCCCGGAGCCCTGCGGCCGGCACACAATAGCTCCTTCATGAGAACTCACAATGAAAGTAGGTGGTACCACTCCAAGTATCCCTCTGACGTTCGTGAGCCGACCTGAATCAAGGAGGAAGTACCACTCAAAGAATTCGTCTGATGTTAGTGTTCCGACACGAAGCAAGGAGGCGGTACCACTCCGTGAAGCCCTCTGACCTTCACGATCCGCCATGAAGCGGGCCGCATGCTGACTGAACGGTTCATGGCGGTGCGTAATGCATATAAATACTAGGCTCCCCTCAAGCCTGAAAGATAATTTATTCCTGACAATTCACCTTCCTAGCTCCCAAAACATGTATCACATGTGCTCTGCAAACCGTGACCTCCTCAAGGTACTTTTTTCTCCATGAAGTGCCTCCCCCTTGGTGTTAATTGAGCCCCTCTTCTGAGAGGGATGCCTTTCACAAATCCCATAGATATTCGTGAAGGAAGTAGATCCTCAAGGGGACTCGGGGAATCACAGAGCACTTACTATTCACAAAGAATCCCCCATGCTCATGTTGCCCAAGTTCCAAGGTCAGGTCACTATGCATCGTGAAGCCCCTTGCTTCCCAATTCCCTACTTCACGAGGTAGCCTCGCTTCGGGGTTCATTGCTTCGCAAATTTCTTTCCAATTGACAAAGCATCCCAATGTTCATGTACCCCAAGTTCCAACCCCATGTTATTGTGGATCGCGAATCACATCGCTTCCCAATGCTATGATTTGCAAGTAACCCTTGCTTCGCGAGGTATCACTTCGCGAATGCCTTTCTACTTCGCAGAGCTCCTGCCATATGCACCTCTTCCCTATGCCTATCCTAGAAAACTTCACTTCATGAAGCACAACCCTTCACGAAGCCCCACCACTATCTAGAGTACCAGTGCTTCACAAGGCTTCTACCTGTGGCCCCTCTCTCTCTCTCTGCAACTCCTTCTCCCATGCGACCCCATCTAGCGGTAAGCTGTTGAAACATCAATTGGTGGTAACCCATCGTCAAATGATCTACGTGGACTTTGATTCCCTGGCATGGAGATACGTAGGAAGCATCATTGAGGATCAAGACCAAAACCATCATAATCCTCACGACGGTTCCATCCCATTCAACATCCACTTCACGGATCCTCCCATTGTCCATCTTGATTCTTACCCAGACCACCACATACCAGTGGAATCATGTCACCTCATACCCCATTCCCCATAATAGAATGTAGGAATCCAACCACACATTGGCCCCCATATCAGTGTTCCTTACTGGGGTTGCACCCATCTAATCAACACTAGTCAGTGTTCTGATCAGTCTGATCCATCTCCGCTGGATGTTAAACATGTAGAATACCCTATGTTAAACATGGGAAGCTGAGGAAAACCTCATATACATGCCCATGACATATGATTCCCCACGTTCGATGTGGGATGCCTCCACTTCCGCACCCCCGAGAAGCCCTATACAAAGGGATAGAAGACAGATGCGCGAGTGGCCTAGCGTCCAGACACGCCAGTGATTCCAAATGTGACTACTCCCCTAACTGTAGGTTCCTGCCCTAACCATACCCCTTTTAATGTCCTGACAGAAGTAGTGTAATTAACTAGTGTCCAAGAACATATGGTTCTAGGAAGAGTTTCACAAACAACATCTAAAATCTATAAGGGAGACCCAGACTAGGTGACGAGTTCCCAGGAGGAATCCATTTAACAATGAACTGACATCCCATCAACCCATTTTAATCATGGAGAAAATGTACCTAAACAAGGAGCAGATGTCTCCCGCCATTGAAAAGTGGGAATGCAGGGTAAAAGCTGCGCGTCCTCCACAGACGGATGCGCGCACCCTGAAAAAATAGTCTGAAATAGAAATGGTGAACCCGACATGAATCTCTTCTCCCCAATATGGATATTATTAGCGCTTGAGGCATCAATGTATTGATGTGTTGCCAGATCCAGTTATCCAGTGTTGGGTCCTACCATGAAAATAGTGGGCCTGGCGTGAAACTCACCTAATGTTGGGGCAGTAGAAAGTTGGACATCCCGTTGAACAATGTTATTAGTGTGGATCCATCTTACTGGCCATGGAATATGGGATGGTGTTGGGGCATTGGTGATTGATTCCTTTTTCTTTCCTCATAGACGAGTTATTCTCCATGCTCCCCAAAATGAAGTTGCTACAATAAGGACGCGATCACCACCTTCCCATCGACGTAGGGGTAGGGGAAGCGCCATCTCGGCCATCACACATGGCTTCACCTTTTCCATGATGGCCTCTACATCTATGACCATGGGGCACCCACACCCCCTCTCCCCCTCCGAGGTCATCCAACAAAGGGTGACCAATGACCTCGTGCACCATTACGAGGAGGAGGGCATAATCCTGACAGGGGATATAGCCCACCTGTACTTCAAGGCATCCGCTCCTCACCTTCAATGCTGCCGCAGAGGGCCACAGAGGGAGACATTGCTACCCACCCTGTCATACAACTATTTCGTGTGCCTCTCCTCGGAATGATTTGACGAATACCTGCCTTACAATGATGAGGTAGGTAAAGTCCGAACCAGCCCATTTAGAGTCCCATTCCAGGGGATCCCAGTGAGGGATACCACCCAGACGCATTAGCGCTGTCGCTCAGTCTTACGGGATGAGGAGAAGGTAAGCCACATACCTGCACCACCATATTCGGTTCATTCGACCGGATGCAATCGTCGGGTGCCAGCTGAGGATTCCTGCCAAGGGGAATCAACATCAGCATCTACTTTGGCACGAGCCACCACCCACACATATCATCAATTCCATGTATACACTGAGCAGGGGAACTTATACACCCGACCAGGATCAGGGCCCCAACCTCCCCACGGGCACGATGGGTCAACTCTCTTGGTTGCCAGCACGAGCAATGGCCACCGCGAGCTAACTCGTAGAGACTCCACACAGTACGGAGGTCCCCCCCATACGACTACCATGGAGAGCGCAAGCCTTACCTTCTTCAAGGATCAACATGGAGGTCCTCCATGTGCCACCCTCAACCTGAATGAGGGTCTTCCCCATGACAGTGTTACTCGGTATGAAAGCCTCTTCCATTCCCATTACACTGGGTGTGGAGTCATTTCTCCTACCCCCGACCGCTGGTGTAGGGACATTGCAGATCTGGTCTCTCCTCAACATGGGAGCCTCCCTTCATCTTTTTAGAAGCCGGTGAAGGTACTCCTCACCTCGGCAACCAGAGGAATGAAGTCCATCCTTTCTCCACTCACACCCAACAAGGAGGTCCTACCCGTGTTCAGCTAGACCGGTACAAGGACACTCCTCATACTGAGGTCGCTAGAGAAAACAATCTTGGAGGTCCTCCCCAAGATTCTACCATTTCATGTGGAGGAATTTACCACTCCAACCACACCCATGGTGGTCCTCCCCTTGTCCCCTTTGACATTTTTCATGGTGATCCTTGCACACCGGATTACTCAGGTGGAAGCCCTCTCCGCCTCAGCACCTGTGTGGCCAAAGGACCCTATGTCAGAAATCAGCCATGTCCTGAGGAGCCCCCTAGGGGTAGGAAGGCGGTTCGTCTCTGACATAGGAAGTATTATGGGATGGTCTGAACATAGATCAAGTCATTTCACTTCTTAGAATCTGAAGCAGAATATGACTCAGCACGGGAACCATCCTCTCACTCAATTGAGTCAAGGGTAGGGGCAGGAACGTGGAGCATCATCCTAGTACTCTTGAGATTCTATGTCCACATGATTACTACATCCCTCTGTAGGTACATCGAGGAGGATAAAAATATGGTGACCACGTAGGTTACAGTTTTTTAATCATCCCCATCTTCACCAGGAGCGATCTCTACCTCAACAAGAAATCACAGAGGGATATTCTGGGGACCAATGGTGGGAGAACATCATCACCACTTATCAGCAGGATCCCTAGCCCCTGAGATGGGAACTGTGGCCATTAGCACGTCTTATCACGATGTAGCAACCAGGCCACTACACTCTTCAAAAGATAGACCGAGATTCGGAAACCAGTCAGCCCACTCGCCGTACTCTCCACCAGCTAGATTTCCCTCCTAGCCATCTGCCTCAATACCACTGCCAGTTCCTCAGCCACCCCCAGTTGATGAATGGGGAAATAAAGCACCAGAACCTGATTCTGAGCTGAGGAGCTTATGCAGCATCCCCACAGCGGACCACTTCCCCGATATGTTCCGGCTCGTGGCAGCGTCGAATTTCTAAGCACCAGAATCCCTCACCCCAGTGGATGTTTAATGTTTCCAAAAAACCCCCTATGTGATGTACTTTATCCTTCATCATCAGCATGTGGTTTATTACAGGATTCGAGTGCATCTTGAAGACATCAGCGAGCAATGTCGTCTGGTCAATTTTTCCGCACTCCCTGTGGCCCAGCGCCTCAAGCCACCAGGTCTTCGTAAGGCCCTCCATCATCAATGCGTTTAGAGTATCAAGGTACTCTACAAAATTTGCAAGGAGGCTACGCTCATGTGAAAATCTTTGGCTGGGGTTAGTATGATGCCCTCGCCTTCTATCGTATCGAGCGGCAGGCCGACCTGCTAGGTGATATTGATGACATTACCCCAGGAAGGGTCGCGATCAACATGGCCGTCATAGTGGATGAGGAGGATGAGTTGGAGCTTCTTGATGGGGACTTACCCCCCAAGGGTGTTCCACCACTAATGGAACCATATGGGAGGGTTACTCACCAGCAGAGAAACCTACGAGGTCTCCCTGTGCCCACTGAGGCATTAGTACTCAGCCAGAATGCTGGTAAGGGTAAAGAGAACGTCAGAGCTTCCAAGAACTCTGACCCATCTACCATAGGGAAGAAGATGAAGGAAGACCCTGAGAAGGCCAATTTCACCAACAAATTGCTGAGTATAAGAAGTTGGTCGATGACCTCTTGTCTGAACATGATGTAGAGCAACGGTCGGACTACCGTGATCCAAGGTCTGGAAAGAAAATGCTAGAACAACATCCCCTCAGTGAGCTAACTCTAGACGACCCTAATCATTGTTCCTCCATAGATAGGTTTGAGGCTGGAACATATGACAATAGGGCAGGATATTTCTTTCCAAACCCTCCAAAATGGCGTGACAATCCATGGGACCCAGCTTGGGCTCCCCCAACTGCCCCAAGGGTCGTGCCGCCAGCCACTCCCTGGGCTACTGGGACTTCTAACCATGTTGAATAAATAACCAATGTGCTCATGGTTAGGGATCCCCATCAATAGAAGGACCCCCACCCTGTTGATCCAATGTCAGCACTCATTGCCCACCTTGTGGCGTTGGAAACATGACAGGTGGCAATCCTGCCTGATGGCAAGCAATACCCTGCATGGGTGGATGATATGCCGACACCTTTGGGTTTCGGGAATCCCAAATTATCCCTCTTTAATAGGACGGGGGACCCACTGAAGCACCTGGACCACTTCAACTCAATTTTTTGTTCCCTGTTAGGGACTACAACACAGTAGGAGGCTTGCAAACTCCGCTATTTTGATTATACGTTGGAGCGGCCTGCATTCGTATGGTACAGCCAACATCCCGTCAAATCCGTAACAAGCTAGGAAGACCTTCGCATGAAATTCCTCTACCAGTTCAGCTCCACCACATGAAAAACGAGCATCGCATAGCTATTCAAGTGCAAACAAAGGGCTAATGAGCATGTCACGGGCATTATCACCCGGTGGAAAGGGATCACATATTCCCTTGACATGCCACTGAATCGGGAGAAATAATTGAATATATGTATAGGGAAAGTCATGATAGAACATGTTCCATCTCTGATAACCCCAAACTACCTCGGGGGATTTCGAGACTTCTTCGATAAGTCCCAGCACTTGGAAGAAGCCCTGCAACAAGCCAGCTAGATGCGACTGTTGCCTCCCACAATTCATGACAGAAGAGATATAAGAGATGATCCCACTGTAGTGGCCCAAATAGAGGCCCCCAGATAGCTGGAATTATTACCAGTGGAGACACCTTCACATCCTCGTAGAGGCCCTCCACCACAAGTGCAACCATTAGCCCAGCAGCATCCACCTCATAACTGACAGGTGCCTCCACGTAATGAACCGCGACCGCCTAAGCGGGAAAACTAGGCTCTGCCTCCCTGACAGGCTTCTCCAGCTCCTCATCAGGGACAAGCTCCAAGGCCCCTCTTTTCGGTCACAAGTAACTGGACCTACTTGTTCAACATGAATCAGGTCCTTGACTATTTTCAAAGTGCCTTGGAATAGGGGATCATGCGTTTTCCTAAGTGCAGAAGGCCAGAAGAGGAAAACCTCACTGATCTCCCCAACTACGTCCCCTATCATCGGATATGGGGGCAAACCCTCATGTAGTTCTATGTGTTTAAAGATAGTATTCAAGACTAGGTCGATAAAAACATAGTCATGCAAGCCCTGTCCCCGGAACAAGTGGTTGGTGTCTTCGTAAGGCCAGACAGTAGCAACAATATTGAGGGTGAGTGGAAGAAGGTTTCTAACCATGATTCACAGAAGTATGACAAATGGGTGGCTCAAAAAAGGGTTTCACATGCCCATGGTATCATTTTTTCACACCTAAATCAGTCATAGCCTTTAGAAGATGGGCGCACCACTTCTGCATCATCATCTCAGTCGACCTCTTCACAGAAGAGCAAGCGTCAATGACGCAAGGGATAGCAACACGCCCCGCCAATTCAATCTTCGCCCCGCACTCTCAGAGACTTCATGCCCCCTAATATGTGTATTCCTCCTATAATCATCCTAGTAGTCAATGCCTCTTCATTTTATAGTCAAGGGTACAGTTCTGTTAATACCTTGGAGTTGGAAAACTCTTATATGACTCCCGACGATGGTGAGTTCCAGGAGAACCTCCCCTACGTCCCCAGCTGACACCAACGTCGGTAGAGCCGCGACCATTGTGGGTAATCAAGGCACATTAGTTGGAACCTATAGCCAGGTCATGCATGCCACTAAGACCAGAATGTAGGCCCATGGTAGAGCTCTGCATGTGCTGCCTCTTCATCCAGTGTCATTAGGCCTACCTCCACTGCTGTTTGTATTTCTGGATCAGGTAGAGCAACTAAGACCATTCTGCGACCATCCTTGCCCAGATATAGGCATGTATAAGTCAATCGACCCTCATACGGTAGCTACTCTGTGGAATTTGACTAGCGAGTATCAGGATATGCCCATCACCAATCAGTCGCAGGCACCGTCGGTAGGGCCTGCCATGCCTCCTGTTATGGAACGACCTCTTGAAAGCAGAAGTTCATTCCTGACATGGAAGTATGATGTTCTAAAGCCCCTTTCCAACATCCCAGTAAGGCTTTCCATCCTCGAGGCCCTTCTCCTATCATCAGATATGCGTGAGGTGCTTGCTGAGGCTTTAAGAAGCCCCCTCCAGTTTAAGACAGAGGTGGCAGCTGCAGAAGCCTTTCATTCAAAAGTGGTCCAGAATGCTGAATGTCAGGCCATCATTTCATTCTTAGTAGAACATGAATTCTCCCCCATACGGGGGCATCTTCACCCACTATACATCCCTGACCAATTCAATGTCTTGGAGGTTCTCCACTATCTTGTGGACACAGGTTTTGGTATGAAACATATCCCGACACGAACACTATAGATGATGGGGTTATTTGAAGATAACATGACTACCTCCGACTAGAGAATCTAGGGATATTATAGGACCGAGAAGACCCTAGTCGGAAAGATCAATTTAGAGACCTAGTTTGGTAGCCTAGTTTCTAGCACCGAGTTAATGGTTTTCTCCTAGGACACAACGTACAATGCATTAATGGGAAAACTATGGCTCAAGCTGCATGCGTTGGTCCCCTGGTCGTATCACCAGTGCCTCAAATACTCCCTGAATGGTCGAGTAGGCATTCACCAAGGTGATGCATCTCCTTTATCCTCCTGTGAATCCCGATATCTGGATGATGGCTATTACAATAGTAATGACTAGAAGATTTAGGCAAGCGATGACGAGCCCACCGTGGTCGCAACCGACCCCTGGGCAGGTCTGGATGATGCCTATGTCTTCCCGATCCATCGATTGGAGGATGTGACCCCCCGATATAGGGAAATGTTTTGTTGTATCTAGTACGAGAAGGAATCATATTCCCAAGTCCAATCAAGGGCCGAAAATCACCTCGTACTCCTACAAAAATCTGGCTCATGTGATCCCAGAGCCTCCTACCCCTGTACGGTATTAGGATGTCCGCACCATGGCAACATCAGTACATCATACATGTATGTTTCGTGATGGTGGAATTAACTGGCTCTAGCCGATTCACGACTATTGTTGTGATATCATCAAGCATGGCCGCTTGGGATGATGACCAGATGGGATCAGGTCAACAACCTTCATTTATATGGTTTCAGTGGTACTTGAATCTCCTAATGCAATGGCCACTACCGCCCAGGCCGGTACTCGCCTCCCATCGGGATCCGCTGACCCAGAAGAAGCTTCTCCCATCACGGATCCCTCCTCTGAAAATGAAGAATAGGATTTGGAGGATGATATCCCTGTCTTTGATGAAGGCTTCTCCACAATGGTCGATGATCTGGTACAGGTGATCCTTGGCAGCGAGGTAGATCCGAGACCCACATTGATCAGTGCTGCCATGCCTCTCAAGGAGCAGTCGTGGTACGCGGACTTCCTGAACCAACATCGTGATGTAATCACTTGGAGCTAAAATGAGATTCCAGGACTAGAACCTCATGTAGCCATCCACCACCTCGGTATCCTGAAAAATCATTCCGGGTTCATGAAGCCTTTCAAAAAGATTCACCCTTTTCATGGTGCCATGGTAGATGCTGAAGTTGACAATCTCATCAAAGGAAAAATCATCAAGGATGCCCCGTACCCCAAGTGGCTATCCAACATTAAGCCAGTCAAGAAGAGGAATAGAGAGATTAGTGTCTGCATCAACTTCCATGATCTCAACCATCAATGTCTGAAGGATTATTTTCCCCTTCCTGTGATGGAATTGTTGATCAATTCTATTGCTGGTTTCCAAGCCCTTTCCTTCATGGACGGGTACTCCGGATACAACCAGATCCAAATGGCCCATGAGAATGAGGAGTCCACAGCTTTCAGGGCACCATAAGGTATGTTTTGTTACTAGGTCGTTCCCTTCGGCTTAATGAATGAAGGAGCTGCCTATATGCAGTCCATGCATCGCTAAATCAAGACCATCCTCATAAAATTGGTGGAATGCTATTTGGAAAACATGCTTGTCAAATCCTTCCAACATCAGGACCATATCAAGGACCTCGAGAAAGTGTTCTAATTCCTCTATTCCCGCCACCTGAAAATAAACCCCTTGAAATGTTCCATCAGGGTCACCTCTGGGAAGTTCCTTGGCCTTATTGTCTGATACCGGGGTATCGAGATCGACCTAGAGAAGAACATGACCATCAGTCAGATGCCTTCCATGAAAAATATTCAGGAGATTTGAGGTTTTCAAGGCCACATATCCTACATATGATGATTTATTGAGAATCTGGATGAAAAGTGTAATCCCTTTTCCCGGCTTATAAAGAAAGGTACTGCCTATGAATGGGACGAAGTGTGCCAGAACGCGTTCGAGGAAATAATGCAGTATCCTCTCCAGCTACCGGTACTGATGCCACCCATATTCAGAAAGCCTCTGATCCTGTACATGACTACCCTGGAAAGATCTCTCAGAGCCATCCTCTCCATGAAGAATAATGAGGGGATAAAAAACAGTATTCACTACCTCAGTCACATTCTCATCTATCTGGAGGACAGATACAACCCCATAAAAAAGATATTCCTTGTGCTGGTATTCGTAGTACAAAAATTGCGACACTACTTGCAGCACAACAAGGTACAGCTGGTGTCTCGGGTAGACCCACTGAAGTACCTTCTGAACTGCCCAATGATGATAGGATGCCTAGCTCGGTGGGACGTGATTCCTCAAAAGTTATACATCAGGTTCATCCCTTAAAAATATTTCAAGGGGAATGCATTGGAAAACTTCCTCCCTACCCATCCAGCTCCTATTTACCAGTACTTGGATATTGATTTTCTTGATGAGACAATCCACTTAATAGATAATGACATCCCATGTTGGAATATGCACATTGATGGTGCCTCCCGGAGCCCCACTGACAGGTGGCTGAATGATCCCAGGCTTAACCGGGTAGGCCTATGTATTATCTTTATTACCCTGGGGCAAGACATTCTATCGTACAAATTCCTATTGTTGGAAGGTTTCACTAAAAATGAAGCAGAGTATCAGGCCCTCATCACTGGACTCATGCTAGCCCTTGAGATTGATGTGCCCCATTTACATGTGAAAGGGGATTCTTACCTAGTCATCAAGAAAATCAGCAGTGACTACGTCTTCCAAATGTCGGGGCATGTACCATTGTGGGAGCGCACTCTCCATCTAATGTCCTATTTCCATTCTCAGCCCGAAGTTACTCATGTCCCCTAATCTCAGAACAGTCAAGAAGATTCCCTGGATGGCCTGGCTACATCACTTGTAGAACCCGAGTAGGATTATTTGATTATATAAGTGGCACATCGAAGATTCATTTATCATTTCACCATAGATGATGACGATGGCATGAGGGTAAGCTATCTTACAGCTAGATCCTCCACACCAGCACCCCCAGGTTCCTCAGATGCAGTGGTTTAAGTTACCCCCAACTAGAGATCCCCCTTTGTCGAGTATCTCCAAAATGGTTACCTCCCGGCTCATCAGGCTGAGAACGAGCGAACCCAACACCGTGTGCTGCAGTTCACCCTCCATAGTGGTCCCAGTATTGAGCATATACTCTATAAGCATGGGTTTGATGGTGTTATCATCTGTTTAATTCAAGGAGTCGAGATTTCTCAGGTCATGTAATAGGTTCACGCAGGTTCCTGTGGGTCTCACCAGACTGGGCTGAAGTTGTCCCATCAGATCTGAAGACTGGGGTACTTCTGCCCCCCCCTGATCCATGATTGCATCGAGTTCTCCAAGGAATGTCACGTATGCAAAATTCATTCTAACTTCATGCATCGGATTCCAAAACCACTCCACTCCACCATGTACTCTTGGCCATTTGTAGAATCAGGACCCGATGTTCTGGGACATTATCCATAAGCGACTGCTCGCCAGTGCATGTTCATCCTGACCACCACAGGTTTCTTTTCCAAGTGGGCAGAAGTCGTTCTGCTTAAGGTGGTCAAGGTCCATTCTGTCATTGACTTCGTGAGCTCCAATATCATCAACCAGTTTGGATTCCCTCACACCATCCTCCCCGATAACAGCACGAACTTCTGATTAGCCGAGCTAAAGAATCTTTTCACCAAGTACATCATCTGTTCAAACTATACCTCCCATTATCATGCGCATGCAAATGGAAAGATCGAGGTATTCAAAAAACCCTCTCTAACATTCTGCAGAAAATGTTTGGTCAGAATAAGAAGAGTTGGCTGGACTAGCTCCTCAACACTCTCTGGGCTTATCAGACGACGACTTGTAATTTACCCAGGTGACCCAATATTCCATGGTGTAAAGATATGAGGCCATACTACCCATAGAAATCCAACTGCCTTTGTTCCGCACATCATTCTATGACCTGTAGGCACTAGAAAAGGTAGCCTAAATTCGTCTTGATGAATTAGAAGCACTTGACGAGAATAAGCTTCATGCCATGCACAATTTGGGAAGGCATCAGAATAAGATAGCTAGAGTCTAGAACAAGAAGCTTCTCATCCGCTCTATCCTCCAAGGAAAATTTTCATCTTCCCTCCAAATGCCAATGATCCCTGGTAGGAAACCACCCATGTTGGGGCCCAAATGGGAAGGACCTTACATAATCCACAGGGTTTACCCAAATGGAGCATACTATCTGGTGACCATAGATGGCGAGGGTATAAAACCTCCCACCAATGCCAAGATTCTCAAGAAATAATTTTCCTGAGCCATACAATCATGCATGACCCTTAATTGCATGATGGTCTGGAATGTCCCTAAATATTTTAGTCATGCATGACCTTAAACCATTTGGTCCCGCATGAACCTAAACTACATCATGGTCTCTCATGACCCTAAAATACATGATGGTATGGTATGACCCTACTCTGTTTGGTCGTTTCAGACCTTATACTATTCAGTCCAGCATGACCCTAAACTACATGATGGTCCCGCATGGCCCTAAACTGCATGATTGTACAACATGACCCTAAACTATTTAGGTCCTTCATGACCCTAAAGTGCTTTGTCCCGCATGATGTTAAAATTTATTTCATCCTTCAAGATGTTAAAATGAACCCCTAGAACTATGTGTGGCTTGATTCCCATCCTCATGGGATTTCTAGGAATACTCAAGAATTTCATCGTGATACCTTCCCCAAACTCTTCTCTTTGACTATCCCCATGGGGTATAGTTATCTCGGAGGGTCCTTTCATGTTATGGTGTTGTCTTCCATAGCCCCACTCCGTCCAGGAGTACGACGGCCGCACCATGTGCCCACTCCCCTTTCTTATATCCTCCCATGTCCTCACCATATGATGATAAATTTCATGGCCTTAAAGAACTATGTACGGCATGATTCCCATCCTTATTGGATACGTAGGAACACCTAGATGTTTTGTCTGTGGGCACAGACCAAATGCCAGAATCATCCCTTATGTCAAAACATATGGTGTGGTGTAGACCTTTGCCTCAATTCACGACGTGCTCATATCGATCTTGTCATATGTCTCACTCCTCAGCAATGTTCGCCTCTTTCATAGATGGGTACAACCATGATTCACCAATTCCTTTGATTGGGACTCCATCATATTTCCCATCTAGAAGGGGCCCAAAATGGAAGGGATTCTAGGACCAATGTCTCTCCTACCAATCCGGGCCAACACCCTCAAGGATGTTGAGCAAAAAATTGATACAAGTCCCATGTTGTGAATATTATCAGCAGTTGATGCTCATTCTTTGTTCCCATTCTGGGTCACTACGAGGACACTTTGTTTTAAATATGGTCAAAAACTATCCTCTTCCATCAGCATCACCCCATGATGTCGCAAACATTAAGTTTAGTGGTCCATTCTTACCCGTGGTATCTCCAAGCGACAAACTCCCTTCGGGCGATGCCAGCTATTAGACCCCTACATGGCAGGGAGATCTTAGTCCAGCTCCATGTTTCCCACACTGAGAACTACTCACATGGACTTAGGAGCTTTGGTGAGGCAGTATCCATAGAAGAGGTCATACAGCTACCATTGGCCGGGATGCCCAGCCTTAGTCACCTTGGCCTTTTCTGGCCCCTTGGCCTTTTCTCTCCCTAGGCCAAGTACTCATTTAGGGTTGTGTTGTGTGATTATGTACTCATTCATAATGGGCTATTTCACCATTCCACACATATTATCTTAAGACATCCCTCCCTTTATTTATCGTCCATACCGTGTGTACAGGCCTTGACGTGCCTCGTGTGCCCAGTTTTGGGCCCTAGGCCCATGTCTTAACTCATATGGGATTGTACGTTGTGGTATGGGATTATGTACTCATTCACATTGGGTTAGTCGCCACGCCATACACCTCCCCTTTTGAGGTATGTTACCCATTTCTTTGTCCACACTACAAGATGTTACACTGAGAATTGACCGGGCCTTCCCATATGAGGCCCAACCTTAGGCCCCATGGACTTTTCTGGTCCCCGACACAATTTCCAATTTAGGGTTGTATGGTGTGTCATGGGATTATGTGCTCATTCATGTTGGGTTACTCGTTGTGTCGTACACCCCCCGTCTTTGGGTTATTTTACCCCTATGTGTGTCATTTCCACAACTACCTGTGGCTTGATTCCCATCCTCATGGGATACATAGGACCACCTGAGCATCTCATCTTTGGGTCCAGCCCCATCTTGGCCCCTTTGGCCCGCATTCCCCTAGAGAGAAGAATATATGCTGTGGTATGGGATTATGTTCTCAATCACGTTGGGTGTTGTAGCGACCATGCCATGTACCTCATTCTCTGGAGAGTTCCCCACCCCCTTCTTCCATAATCATCCTTTTCGAATTGTCTACCCTCTAGTTGGCCTCCCTGACCCACTTTATCAATTCACCAATGTGCCTAGGATTACTCTGGTTCAGCACCTAGAGTCTCAGATTCTTCCCAGACATGCTTTCACCCTTTTCTCAGGCTTCATGTTCCCCTTGACTAGGGATTCTATCACCATTCACACCCAAAGGGTCCCCTGAATGGCATGGATTCTAGGCCCAAGGGCACTCATACTATAACGGGCCAATGTATTCAAGGGTTTCGAGAAACAAATTGATACAAGTCCCGCATTTCGAATTTGGTCAGCAGTTGGCCCTCGTTTGATGTTCCCGCCTCAGGTCACACGTTATGGATACTGTGTTTCGAACATGGTCAATAGTTATCCTCCATCGCCACACCAACCCCATTAAGCCCAATGTTTTGGTAACATGATTCACACCCTTTTCCACTTCATTATGTCTCGGTAGAATTTTGAAACTCTTGGTACTATTACTCAGTGCGCATCTGCATGTTAGGAACAGAAAGCTGTGATAAGGAAATCATTCGGGTCTCGATGCCAATTTCCCCTTTCCGTGTATTCCACGTATTGAAAATACATTACCCACCTTGTTTCCTACACCGAGTTTGACTCACATAGGCTTAGGGATCGGGGTAAGGTATGCACTTACTTGGAATAGTCTCGCTTCTCTACGATCCATGTTATAAGACCTTAAACTAAGATTTTTTCTTATTACCCCTTTGTAGAACTATATACAACTTGATTACCATTCCGTGGGATACATAGAAACACCATGACACCTCATCTACGGGTCCAACTTAATTGAGAGCCAGTCTCCCCTACTACATACCCTCTTACCTCTTATTGTCCCCTTAGCCTTAGGTTTCATTATCGGAATCACACACAGTGAGGTATGGGATTATGTCCTCATTCAAATCGGGTATGTTTTATTGCACCATTCACACTCCCCCTTTAACCTCTTCTCTACTACGTCTGTGTCGCACGATGTTAAAGTTCATGGTTGGTCCTGTCACATGAACCAAAACTATGAAATTATCATCCTGGCCACATGATGAAAAACGACACAGCATTGTAATTCCCTTGGTCTAGGGACATCATGTTTGGTATCGGTCCAACACCATACCATTCATCAATGCCTTCATTTGGCTTTATTCTTGTGGTGATTCTTGGTATTTCAATCCTAGGACTATTGCTTCACAAAAAAAATTCACCTCAAAAGAAAAACAAGATATATCAAATACCGCTTCTTTTGGTGTGAGGGCTACACCTGTGTTCCCCTTTTATCCCCAGAACTAGCACTTTAGTGTTCCACCCATAAAAACTACATACGGCTTGATTCTCATTCTCATGAGATACGTAGGAACGCCCAGGAACTTCCCCACAGGCCCATCCTAACTTTCGAGTTCGGTCCCTTGATTTAAACACATCCCCATGGAACACATGGTAATCTGGAATTCGGGTCCTCATTGACGTTAGGTTTCTTAATCATCTTACAATTTTTCTTCTGCATTTTTTTACAGATCCATGGTATGATTTCCATGAACATAAATTAAGACCTCTCTTAGAACTACATAGGGCATGATTCCCATCCTCATGGGACACACAGAGACACCTAGGCATTTCTCCTTAGGTCCATCCCTAGGAATCATAAATCATGTTCCTCCTCATTTCCAGCCCCATGGACCGACCCCTTGTGGGGAACCATGTAACTACAGCTTTCCCCTGAACAAGTTCAGGATTCCCCATGATAACATTGGGAAGCGATAGCTTCCTCTCCAGAGAGGTCCTGTCTAAAATAAGGAATACTCCATGATCGGACTGGTGTGTTCACCTGATGTGTTCTCACTAAGGTGGTGTAATTCCAAGAGTGTTGGATTCCATTTGAACTAACCATCACTCCACTCTCCATGATTTTCATTCACTTTATTCAAATACCCGCCCTATTTCATGTGATGAGGAACCACCTAACAATATAGATGCTTGGACTATGGCTCGCCTACTATCCTGGGACAATGTTATGGAAGACTAATGGATGAAATTCTGATCCAGGCCCCGTGTTTCGAACATGGTCAGTGGCCGGACCTCATTTTTCATCCCCATTTCGTGCTAACATAATAAGGATACCATGTTTTGAATACGGTCAACAATCATTCTTAATTGTCACAGCACCCCCCCCCCCCCCGTTGTGTTCTGAATCCTATGTATCATGATTCACACCTTCCATTCCTGTCTATTCGGATTGATTCCAGCGTATTTGGCATTACCCCATTCATGCACAATAGCACACTGGGAAATCGGTAATTCTATTGTTCTGACTACTTCATCATCCAGTCAGGTCTCTCTCATCTCATCATAGAATCGATGTTGGTTGTTCAAACCCTGGGCGCTTCATGCATGGTCAGAACTATATGTTCAGGTAAATGACATAGGGGGCATCCTTTGTTTCCCACGTTTGGAACAACTCGCATGATCTTAGGGATTAACCACTGTGTGTTTTTCAAATATAACGGATGCATGTAAAACCGGTACAAATAACAGAACTCATGCCGGCTATGGGATCAAATGATCAAAGCATGAAAGTACGTTTTAGTGTTTGTAATCATTATACTACCCAATTTTTGTTTCCCCCCATGGATAGGTTAACCTAGTTAAAAGAGCATAGAAGCTCTACCACCCTCTGGATGGTGGCGTCTAGGAGTTGATGCCACATGTTCAGCTCCCACTCCTCCTCGGTAGTGATGGGGCGCAATTCGTTGGCTGCAATCTGGGCCCCCTCCACGCTGACATGGATGGCAGATATCTTCTCCTAGGCTCACTTCATTCCCTCTTCGTCCTCTTCCAGATGGGCCTTCAATCACAATATTATCTCAGATTGCGCATTGAGGGATGTTTAGTGCCCGTCCGACCGACTCTACAACCACTGGACCTCATCTTCAGCCTCTTGAAGCCTCTTGATGTTTACCATTTTCCTCTACTGCCATCCCACACCGAGGACATGGTCATACTCCCAATTCTTTTGTGCCATAATATTTCAGACGAGCATGTGAGGATGCTGGGCATCCACTCCCCTAGCACATAGTTTACATAGTCTCAAGTGAAGTCTATCCATCACATCCATCCATAGTACTTGGGGTATGTTATCAATGAAGAACATGATCTGCTACCGTGATCGGCGATAGAATATTCTGTTGTCCTCTTCATCGGAGGTCATCTCATTCCAGTTAGCAAGGTTGGTAGGCTCATACGTGGGGAATACCCCAGGGAACTCTTAAGCAGGTTCCACGTCTGGAATTTGGTCGAGCATGGAGGGACCAGGACTATCTGATCGATCCTCATCATTGGATCCCCCCACAATTATCTCAGGTTCAGCCCCATTAACGGTCCCTCCAGTGATCGGGAGCACCGCTGCTTGGTCTGTTTGATCCTCCACCTCTATGATCCCTATAATTCCCTTGGGAAGGATACCGCCGGATGCCCCGACCATCTTCACCAAGGAGTCCAACTCCATTTCAAGAACTGTGTTCATCAAAAAATACATAGAATTCAGCATTCATGATTAGGGTATGTCAGGAATAAAATTGGTAGTTGTTTTCGAGACCCTAATGTGTGGCCCCATTTATACTATGAGAAGGTCTAAAATCCTTAAAGGGGTCACCTAAGGTGTCCTAGCCATGCTGGGCATGGTAGTTGATGCAACCGCCAGTGTAGATTCTGAAGGTCCCCCATCATCATTCATTGAAGGACAGGAACATGTCCTATGTATGTGCATATTTTAGATGTTAGTAAAGAGTCCAGAATGACCTAGGAGCAAACCCTGAGGAAGGGGTTTGGGGTTTTACCTCGATGGCCTCTGTGAATTCTTCGAGGTCCGAGTCCCAATCACCGACTTCGCCCTCCTCCAACAGACTCCCTCTACCAGCCTCATCCCCCCAGGAGGACTCGTCTGATTCTTCCAGCAGAGGGAAGAACTCTCTGAGCTTATCATCCAAAAACTACGGTGGGACCGTGCAATTCAGCAACACCTTCACAAGATCTTTCAGTGGACAAGGGGAACCTCGGGAATGCACAAAGTCCTTTAGCACTGCCAGGTATTGCTCCGCCTTCGGGTCACTGCAAAGCTGTCCCAGATAGGGCATATTCCGGGAAAATCCATCTCAAGACAGTTCAAGTGTTGCCACATCTTAGACTAACCGAGGAATTTTCTATTGACTTCCCATATGTCCCAGGCCTTCGGAAAGACTGCATTCTCCAGCATATCTATATCGCACAAATGCTTTCCCAGAGCCTGGGTAGGTCTCTTGCGGAACCCTCTCAATGGCCTCCCCTATGACTGACTCTGCTCTTCTAGAACCACCGGGTCTGCTGCTGAAGTTGGATCTATCATTGCTAACTCACCCTCAACTGATGCGGGTCTCACCTCTATTGTAGCCCTGCCATCGCAAGATTCCCTTGTCGCCTATCAACCCCGACCCTAAGGATGGAAAGGCTCACCATCACTGACCCGAACTGCTAGCTGCTTCATCATTTTCCCTAGGTAGGCTGCCTCCCATCTTTGGGCATACTCTTTGACCAACCCGAACGAAGAAGTGGGTAGAGGTAGCTCATTACTCATCTTTCCATCTTCATGGGTGAACATGAGCCCCATATTCTTCATCACACATGGATTCTCTTCAAGGCGAAACCTTAGGTAAACCTTGGGGGTCAGTCACTGCATGCACCAAAACTGCTGGACAAATCTGTTCAGGGTGTACAGCTCAGAGACTCGCCCACGGTCCACCCTCACCAATAGGAATCGACCTCGAAAGGCAGGGATATAAGACTAGTGCTCTTCTGTCCCATGATCATCATCCGTGAAGACCCCCACTGGCAACAGGAACAGATGGAAGTTGAACTCTTCTACTTTCCAGACTCGGTTTAATACTGATGGTATGGTCATCTTAGCCAGAAATCTCCCCATGATGTTCACCATGGATGGGTGAATGTCTATTCTCAAAGTAGAAATAGGGTTAGGGTATTCCTAAACCCCCCTGTTGTGCGCCGCTATCCACCCGTACAGATGCTAGAACGTTCTATATATCCTTTGTGGCCTCTTCCCCTCACTGATGTGCCTTAGGATCTTGTACATCTTGGCATGCATCGAAATTATAAGTTTCACCCACCCTATGGTATCTATCATGGAGGCCATGATGAATGTGCTTGGTTGCACGCCCATATTTGTATCCCTCACGAGAAAGATCCAGCCACAGATAAGAGCCGCAATGAATGCCGCTAGCCTGACTATCGGCATCTGTTCGATGCTGATCCTGATGCCCCAAGTCTTCCACGAACTGTGCTCCATTAGCCCCCAGTATGAGTGCTTCTTTCCCAATTGACCCCCATTTGGAAAGTTCAAGGCCTCACCAGAAACAACCTGTCTTTTAGAATGTTCAGAAATTTCTTAATCCATCGTCTGAAGTAGACATCTATCACCGCTTCCTTGTCCTCTCCCGACACATGTCTCATAAACTCCATTTCCAGTGGGGAAATCTTCTTCGGATCCTCCCATGCACCCATAACATGGAGGAGTTCTCCATAAATTTCTCCCAGTATCGGGACCCCTTGAGATCTGGTGCACGTCCTAGAAGATGATGCCAACCTCCATGTTATGTAGGTGGATGGTATTGGTCCCTGGTGACCACTGGCTCAACAGCTCTGGAATCAGCTACTTCGGCTGGTAGATGTGAAATTGGGAGGTCCAGGCCGTCTCATACATGCCTACTCTCCTTAGCTGTACTCCAAACTCTTTACACGAGGCGCTCAACCAGTAGTCTCATGCCCAGTTGTCTGTGAAGTGGCATCCTTGGCACAGGTCCCACACATCAGACCATCCATCTTCAGGTTCCTTAACCCTACCTTATGGATTGTTTGTTACATAGGGTGGAACGTCTCCGGTAGCAATTCTTTCCCGTCAATATTGTTTAGCTGATTGTATAAATAATCAGCATTAATGGGCATAAAGTCCTCCCGAGCGAGGATGTTGGCCGCCATGAACCACTGGCGCAAGCACTGCATGCTCTTGAACCAGTAGTATGGATCATCCCTACATTCTTCAGGGATTAAGGCGTCATCCCTCAGTCCAAATTTATATAAGGGAAGTCTCTTAAGCAATGGGTAGTCCCTTTGGATTTCTGACAATAGCTACATTAGCGAATCATGGTCGGAGTGACTCTATACCAACTCCCCTAGACCTAATTCGTTTGCCATCACTACCCTTTGGGAAACTTCCACAAGGACCAACCTGAATACCTCCTAGTGTGCCATCCTATCCTTAAAATTCAGATAATTTTCGGGCTGGATGACGAAGCTCGGTCATGAAGCTCAATCGCAGGAAACGATCACGGCGACCGCTCGCGGAGCGCAATCCAGACAGCAGAATCGCAGAGCCTTGCACTGACCCTCAAATGCAAGGCATAGATCACACTAACATGAAGTCAAAGATTCACATTGTGCCACGATGAATAGGCCTGATTCACGGAGAGTGATTGCAGAGTACATGGAGCTTCATCAATCGAGAGTGCCAAGAAGTTCAAATCATGGAGGAGAGAAAAGGAAAAAAGAGAGGTCAGCCCAGCTATTTATAAGCGACGACCCCAGGTGCTTCATGGCACATCAATATGTGGCGAACTTCACGGGGTGATCCACCCATGCATCGCCGCTCCGCCTCACAAGCCTCATTCGCGAGGACTCCCCAGGAGCCTTCTTCATGAGGCTGCCTCACAGTTAACCTAGGAAATTTGGTGATGAACCCTTATACTCAGATTCTCTTTTTCCTTTTGATTCCTGGTTTCAGGGGGGCATTTTTTGATGCCAAAATTTGAGGTGAAAAAATATCCTAAAAGTGTAAAGGCCTACCCCACAAAGATAGATCAATAATTTCTTGGAGCCCTGCGACAAGCGCATAAGAGCTCCTTCATGAGCCATCAGGAGGCAAGGAGGAGGTACCACTCTGCGAATCCCACAAAAGGTTGTGAGCCGACGCAACGCAAGTAGGAGGTACCACTCTATGAAGCCCTGTGATGTTCGCGAGATGACGCAAAGGAAGGAGGTAGTTCTTCTTTTTGAAACCCTCTAACGTTCGCGATCCGGCGTGAAGCTCGTTGTGTACCGAGCGAGCGTTGCTTCACAATGCCTTGTGCCTATAAATACTGGACTCCCCTCGAGCTCTAAGGTGAATTTTTTTTTCCCGAACATCCACCTTCCTATATCCCGAAACTCAAAGCACCTATGCTCTGCGAACCATAAGCCCCTCAATGTACTTTTTCTCCATGAAGTGCCTCCCCCTTGGTGTTTATTGAGCCCCTCTTCCGAGAGGGATACCATTCGGACAGCCCACAGTTCTTCTCGAAGAATGGAGATCCTCAAGGGGACTCAAGTCTTCATGGAGCACTTACACTTCGTGAAGCACCCCCCAAGTGCACGTAGCCCAATTTCCATGGTCGGGTCACTGTTCATCACGATGCACATTGCTTCTCCATACCCTGCTTCACGAGGTAGCCCCACTTCATGGGGAACTACGTTGCGAATGTATTTCCACTTCACGAAGCACCCCCCATGCGCAAGTACCCCTAGTGCCAAGGCCAGGTTACTGTGCATCGTGAACCACATTTCTTACCCATGCTTTGCTTTGCAAGGAACCCTTGCTTTTCAGGGTATCGCTTCATGAATGCCTTTCCACTTCGCAATGCTCCTCTCATATGAACCTATACCCAATGCCTGGACTAGGAAACTTAACTTCATGAAGCACAACCTTTCACGAATCCCCTCTACTGTATGGAGAACCAGAGCTTCACAAGGCTTCTACCAGTGGCCCCTCTCACTCTACCACTCCTTTTCCCAGCTGACCCTTCAGGTTTGTACGAAGCAACATCAATATCCTTTGGATGATACTGCCCATTTCATTTCTTCGGCCCAGGATTCTTCGCATAGGAATGCTTATGACTATTGCTTCCTCACATAGCAATGCAAATGTAGACCCCCAATGGTTCGCTCCATAATACCCCATAGACACAACATTTCCTTTACCTTCTCTTCACCAAGTTGGAGAGGGTACCGGTTATGTATGTCCTAGGGACGTGAAGTGAACCCCCATCGTCCGAGATGCAGAATTTTAAACTGCCTTGCACCATCATTATAAGGCCCCAACCTTAAACCTTACTTAATCTTGATTTATTACAAGATTACACATTGAGGATCTTTTCGGGTTTAGAGTTTTAGAGAATTAGATCATAAAACTTGCATTACATTCCACATATAAAAAAGTGGTTACATAAAGATAGTATTCTTCATTCCCATCAATGGAAACATATTTAAAATAAAACATGGAGTATTTTCATGACACTTCCTTGACACTATCATCATATCATGTACCTTTCCCTTGACCTGTGAAAAACATTTCAAAAAAACATGGGATGAGCATAAAAATCTCAGTAAGGGATATAAAAATATGGAAAGGAAACATGGGTACATATATACATAAGAATGAAATCATACTTTACCCATAAAACATATGCACTTTAACATACCTCATCAAATCATTATAAATCATAGAAATCATAAGACATAAAGGTAACTTGAGGCATTCATAACATTCTTACGTAGGGAGTAACCCTCTTGGTTATGTTTGGAATACCCATCACAGTATATTCCCTAAATCTCTTCAGAGAAACCTTAACGTTCCACTCCTTCGCATTACCCAATGCATTGAAGAGATATACCAGGCTCACCCGCCCTTAGTTTATCACGGAACCACCCGTCTTCATAATAATTCCCAAGAACCTCAACATAATCGTATCACATAAAACATGCATAAAGGAAGCATAACATTTCCATCTTTCAATCACAATATATCAATACAAAACATTGATATAAAAACATTATGAAAACAATTTTCAATACCAAAATAAAATAAAATTAAAACATGGTATTTATTTTTCTTTTAAAAATAAGGTATGGCTTATAGAGGAAGCCGAAACCTAAATAACGGTCACGGCGATAGAGAAGTTGTTGTCGCCGCATACGTACGACAAAAACATTCCCTTTTGTCGTTTATTAAAACGCTTCTTATAAAAAATATTCCTTTTGGATAAACGTAAAAGTCTAAGGGGTTTATACACCTTATAAAAGAAGGTTGTGTATAAAACAAAATATGCCTCAATGAAAGGAGATTGAGACGAAGTCCCATACCTCGGGTCCGACTTGACTCGGTCATTCTTTAATCTCCTGAATAATAAACATGAGTTAATTTCTACTTGTTTATGAACCTTTTTCAAGTTCATTATTCCTTTTATATCACTTATTTCCATGTCATTAACACTATGTAATTATTTAAGTTAATAACGGTCGTTTTAACGATCATTGGTACTTGAGTCAAAAATAAGCCCTTCATAATTACAAGTTGTTCATGTACCCATTATATACAGAATGGTATTCATGATGTAGATATCATATATTTAATATATATCCAGTAAATTAATTCATTTATAATATTACATAATCCTTTAGAGGTAAGAAATGAAATGCACCGTTCATGGAGACGGTAAGCCGTACGTACACATGAACGCTACTTTCATTTCTATTTCGTATTTTATAGAATGGAATCATAATGATATAAAGGTATATTATAATTAATGAATAATATCATATACAATATCATAGTTCCATCCTTTATACGTCCCACATATGGTATTTAATGAATCAAATCACTTTGAGGGGGCAGTAGTCCGCACTTCCTTAAATGAAGATATCGCGTTCACCCATAATGGAAACCATAAAGGTATGACAAAAAAGTAAAATACAGAAGCTTAAGGAAAACATAAACATATTATATATCATATATAAATATATTGACATCTTAATGGCCACCTTTGAAGGTGTTAATGGAATGTTGAACAATCATCGTTTCGGGAGGCATAAATTCACCATCCACGGAAACAGTATGTTCGTTAACCATTAGATGTAGGTGTGTGTAATTGTAGCTTGAATCCATATTATAAAAACATCCTAGTATATTGAGTATACTGGATGTTTTACAAAAGAATAGAATAAAAAGAGTTTAGGGGGTTGGACAAGCAAAATAAAACAAAAGGACTCAGAAGAAGACATTACCTTAAAATCGGGTAACTCCCTTTGGTTTGAGCTCAAAGGCTTCCTTGGGAAGACTTCTTCCCAAAGTGAGTCTTCAAGGAGTAAGAGAGGGAAGTGGAGAGACAAAATGGGTAGGGTTTGGCCGAGACAATGTCTTTGGGAGTGTGGTTAAGGAGGTATAGGTGGGGGCCTTTTATAAGAGGAGAGGAGGGGCACTCTTGGAATGTAAAGATAAGTTACTTTATTTTAAAAAGAGTTTCGGATTAAAAAGGTCCCACATTGATATAATTCGAGGATAAGGTGATAAGGGTTCTAAATCCACTCATCCATTAGGTTTTGGACATGTGTAGGTGTTATATATTACATTATCTTTCCATTTTATTTAAATCGTTAAATAATGAGGTCATCGCTGCATCATCATGATGCCATAAATAATTTAATTTATATAATGTATAAAAATTATAAAAGAATAATATGATGTAGGAAATCTTTTTATATTTCTAATTAATATATTTAGTCAAAAATATTACTTGTATAACCCCATATAAAAATTTTCTTAGTAACATAACTCATGTTTGTGTCATTTTTACTTTAACATTAAATAAAAAGTTATTAATGTCATTTCCCAACCAATGTGGCTCCATGGGGTCCCAAAGTTGACCCATGGCTTGTCTTGGTCGGCCATGACACAACCAATGAGGGTAGGACATGTTTCAAACTCATCTCATTTTATTAAAGCATTATTTTTACCTTAAAATACACTAATTACCTCTAATCGCGATTAAGAACTTAATAAGTTACTATTCACCAAAAAATTATTTTAATCCCATTGAACCACATTTTACTTCTTAATGACAACCATGTATGTCGGATTTTTGAAATTAAAATACAATGATGGAAAAATTTCATTTAAACGGAAAAATCAGTTTTTATAAGTATCACTTAGTGGTTTCACTATTCATCAAAAATTGATGTTTTTCAGAAAATTACCAAAAATTCACCCTAAGCTATATTTGATATTCCGAATTCAAAAATGAAGTCTATTTTTAAAAATTCAAAGCATATAAGTCATATTAATTAATTTAATAATTAATTCCCGCGGTCATGACAAATAGCGTGTTTTTATGAAACAATAAGTATCAAAAGATTGATACCAGTTTAAGTCCAATTTCAAAGTGAAATTTATTCCAATGACCACCATTGGATTAAATGGTAAAAATATATTCTAATTTCACTTCAAAACAAATTAAAAAGATAATCTAATAATATAAGTAAATTAGATTAAAAAACATTTTTGATGTAAAATGCAGTATTTTTCACTATTCATTAAAAAATGAACATTGTCTGAAAAATACCAAAAATTCACACAAAGTAAATTTTGATGTCCCAATAATAAAGAATATGTTTATTTTGACAAACATAGCTTATAAAATTGTCAAATGATTAATTTAAAAAGGTTTTTCCATCAAAAGGAAGCAAAACAATCTTTTAAGAATATTAGTGTATTCCATGCTTAAGATTGGATTTATTTTCATTTTACGCCTCTAAAACACTATATAATTCATTAATAGACATAGATAAAAATATCTATTATTCATTACTTACTTGGGATGTTACAATCATCCTTATAACATTATGTTAAACTGTGACCTCGCCCCGTGCCTCACATGTAGGGTGTCCTCACCTTGGACATTATGCCCGCCCACTGGCCTCCACGGAATGAGATCATTCCTCACATGGAATGAGATCCTCATTATCAGAGCACCATCGGTCTATGGGGAAAGGGAAACAAACCTGGTGTAAGACCCTAGCTTTTCTTGCAGGAGGCAGTGTCCCTGCCCCTCCTTTCTTCGGTGCCAAATCCCTCTCTCGTTGGGTTTTGTCGCCACCAGACCTTCATCCTAGAGTATGTTCCAACCTCTCCAGGATGCTAACCATGTATAAGCCTGTGTTTCCTCTTTGGGCCACTAACTACATGTAATCCCCACTCCACTTCCCACATACACACCTTTCTCAACATTATTGTCAGGTCTCTGCTGCTTCTTGTTTCTCACACCGATCATGACTCACGTGGTCATAGAGCAAGCACCGACTGTGAAAAACAACATGGGAAGCCTAGAGTGTAATCCCCAACACTATCTTGAACTATGAGGTCTTTGATCCTTAATAAGGCATGGTTCATAGAAAGCCTCCATGAGGTTCAATCCCACCATCCATTGGTCACTCCGACACCCTTTACGTCAGTTCACCAACATTTGGGTTTCCTCAGAGCATATGCCCCAAATCCCCCCCCCCCCATTTCCGAACAATGAGGACATTGATCTTTTCCAAGGTAGAGTACATAGGCAGCCTCCCTAAGGTTCAAGATGAACAACCATTGGTCCCGAAAATCATCACGTTGGTGTACCAAGCCCATCCAAACTACTAGGACTTTGATCTTTTCCAAGGAAAGGTACATAGGAAGCCTCCCTGAGGTTCTCTCCCACCAACAACCTTGACCCGAGATCCTTATTAACGTTGGTTCACCTAATCCTGACCAATACATGAACTACATGGTCCTTGATCATTTACAAGGAAAGGGACATAGGAGACCTCCCTGAGGTTCAAGCCCACCATCCACAGGTCGTTCCGACCATCTTCATGATGGTTTTCCCCCATCCAGCAGTAATCTGTTGCGTCCCCATCCACCAGTAAGCAGTTGGGACCTCAGTCAGCGGTAAGCCGTTGTGACCCTATCCAGAGGTAAGCCATTGATACTCTTATCCAGCGGTAATCCGTTGTGACCCCATCCAACATTAGGCCATTAAAAACCTCAATCGACAGTAAGCCATCGTCAGATGAACTACATGGACATTGATTCGTTGCCACATGGATACATAGGAAGCCTCTTCGAGGCTCAGGCCCAAAACCATCATCATCCTCATGATGGTTCCATCCCATTCACCATACAATTAATGAAACCTCCCATCGTCCATCTTGATTCTAAGCCGGGCCACCACATCCCATTGGAATCATGTCACCTCATACCCCATTCCCCTTAATAGCATTTGGGAATCCAACAACACGTTGGCCCCAATATCGGTTTTCCCTCTAGGGGTTGTACCCATCTAATCCACTCTTGTTAGTGTTCTAATTAGTCTAATCTGTCTCTTCTGACATTAAACATGCGACATACCCTGTGTTAGACATGGGAAGATGAGTAAAACCTTAGATAAATGCCCATGGAATATGATTCCATGCATTCAATGTGGGATGCCTCGAGCTTCTTCACCCTCGATAAGCCCTATAATAAGGGAAAAAAGACAGACGTGCTAGTGCCCCATCGTCCAGACATTCTAGAGATGCCCAACGTGACTACTCCCCTGGCTAAAGGTTGCTACCCTAACTGGACCCCTTGCAATGTCCTGACAGAAGCAGAGTAATTAATTGGCTTCCATGAAGATATGGCGCAAGGAAGAGTTTCATGAACAACGTCTTAAATCACTAAGGGGGACCCAAAATAGGTGACGTGTTCCGAAGATGAATCCACGAAAGGATGAACTGACATCCCATCATCCCATTTCAATCAAGGAGAAAACTTCCCTGAACAAGGAGCGGATGTCGCCCACCTTTGGAAAGTGAGAATGTGGGGCATCTGATGCGCGTCCTCCACAGACGGATGCACGCACCCTATCGAAAGCATTATAAACACTTGAATTTGGGGGTAATGACAAAGCCAGATGCATTCCATGATATCCCTATGAAGTTAGCATCATACGCTCTAATGGATTCATTGTCTTTTTTCCTAATGGAATGGAAGTCCCTTTCCCTCTTAATACAGAGGGTGTGAGGAAAATATTTGTAGAAAAACATTTTCTGGTAATAAATAAATTCCAACACCTTGATCTTCTGCTTAGGCTTCATATTTTGGATCAATTTCCACCATTGATCAACTTCACCCTCCATACGATAATCATCTAGAAGTAACTTCTCCTATTTTGAACATTGAATTATGGAGAAGAAATTTTCAATGGAGTTGATCCATTGTTTGGCGATTGAGCGATCATATGAACCATTAAAATAAAGAGGCGTTTATCTCATTAAGCTTTAGATTTGTACTTGTTCTTTCCTAGGGGGTTTAACATTCCTCTTGACCCATGTTTCCTTTAAAATCATGAGATAACTGAGAGATTATTGTGACAAACTTCATGATTCCTGCTCCATTAGATTGGGCATCTCATTATAATAATCATCACATTGAACTTCACATTAGTTGTTTGGCTGAGTCTCCCTATTACCAGCCATTGTCGAGAATGAAAGGAATTTTTGGAGTAACAAATAAGGGATAATACATGGAAAAAAATGGATTACTTATAAATAATGTTTATTTCCTTTAAATATGAATCTATAGACTTCAATCTATGATATCCATGATCTACTTCGCAATATATATTCTTAATGGATTGTTTTTATTCCCTTAATAATGGTTCATAGTAAGCTTGTGGATTTACCAAATCATATCGCCCAGGAGTGTCATAACCAAGAGTGCGGTAAGGCCTATTGTCATGTACCAGGATACCCTATGTCAAACCCAAAACTCCATCAAAGAGTTTTCACTGTTAGATACATCTGTTCCAGAGCCTCCTCTACCATCTCATATCCAGACAGGGATGTATTTTCTTGATAAAACACTTACTCAATACACCCCAAAAGTTTGGTATGTGTTTATTATTCTTAGTCTTATTTGTAAGGATTTATCTTGGGTTTTCTAATCGTAATCCCAAAAATAATTAAACCTATCCTTTGATACCAACTATAACAACCTTGCTCTTTTTTACATACTTAATCATAATTCACACATAAACTCTTCACTTGATACAACACATAATATCGATAGGTATAATGTCTTTGGGGATTATAAACATCACATAATGACTTAAAAAATGAAACACAACATCTTTATTAAATACTCCCTTTACATGACCAAAACATTCCCTCATACTTAGCATTGCATGGGATAACATGAGGACATGAATAAGAAAAGGGTGTGCTATAAATCACCGTAATGGAGTAAACAAGGAATAACATGAAGACTAAAATACATATTATTCTATAAGAATATAAATTTATAATAATAGAAACATGAACATAAATTAATTGTATTGCATTATTATAATAAAATGGAAATGTGGCAACAACACATAACATGGTATAAGCATGAGCCAAGGCTCATTGCACATAGATAATGAGTAAAATCTCATTGAAATTGAATTTTAATGAGTAAATATTCATTGTACATTAATTAGAATGAGTAATCCCTCATTTCACATTACATACCATGATACTACTATTTTCATAATGCATTGGAGGTCTATCAGGGCGCACCTTTCTTAAACATTTCATTTCATGCATACGTGTTCCATGTGGATCATAAAACATTGAATCATTAAAGATCATCATTTATTCCATGATAAAGGAATGTGGAATTGATACATTAAATAATATAATCAATATGTAAATGTGCATAAAGGTGAATACCCTTGATAGAGAAATGAGCATGGTATTCACAACATAATGACTTTGGCATTGAAAATCACGGTGCAATTTCGGCATCATAACGACGTGACATAAGAATTTATAAAAATGGTTGATGAGAGGGAAAGGGTTGTATCATCATATTTACATGAAATTTACATTAATGGGTTCGTATAGATACATTTCCCAACATAAGTAATGTAATTTGGATTTATAATAGAAAACATTTTCTTGAATGTAAATGAGGAGGGAGAAATTCCTTACAGAATTTCCGCATGGTAATTGGTGTACATGGGAGGAATTAATGAGAGAGAAAATGGGTCTCTTATCATTAAAAAATAAATACTGAAGTCTGGGGGAGGCAATAAATCATACAAAAACATTTATAATTGAAAATTAAAGGGCATAACAATATTAATAAACATGGATAAAATGAGAAATGAAGGAATCCCTTACTTGGATGTGTGATCCCAAAGGCTTGGGAGAGGCTTGAGAGGGACTTCTAGGGAGCTTGGGGCCCCTTGGGAGGATTCTAGAGAAAGGAGGGAAATATTTAGATGAACTCCAAAGGCATTGAGTGAAGATAAAGTGGGAGTTTGGAAGTGTTTATAAAGGAAAAGAGATGGAATTCTTTAATTTTTAGGTTTTGGGCACCACACATTAAACTAATAAAAACCACAAACCAGACCTTGTTTTTTTACCATGGTTTTATACAAAGGGTATTTAAAATCAATATTTTATAAGGAAAATGGTCTAACTTCTTAAAATATTAGTCTTGCTTATGTGGAGGTGAGTCACAGCCTCAAGAAACTCATTTTAAAAGGGAAAAATGTTTTATAAGTCATAGAGGGCCCACTAAGGCCTTGAATAATAAATCATACAAACCTAAATAACATTACTTTAATAGAAAACATATATTTTTTGAACATAATGTTTACAATTTTTTATTACATCACTATTAGGTCATTATGATGTCATAAAACACATTATAATTTTAAACGGTATTCAATTTTTACCCAAAAATACAAATGTCATAGAAAATTACGAAATATTCACCATTGGATAATTTTTACATCCTGATTCCAAATATAATATTCAGTTTAACTAAATAATTTTATATATATGTGAATTTTTCCATTTAAAATAAATACCGATATTAATCGAAAATTCGTGGGTTTTGATAAAAAATAGCTTTCAAACATGAAAAATAATCCCAATTGTATTCATAATAATTATATTTCCATTTATATTTAATAAAAACTAATTTATTAAGAATATTTAATTAAAATATTATTTAATTCAAAATTCCATTAATTCATCAAAATATATATTTAATTAATCAATAAAATGCTATTTTTTCTTTAAAAACTATTTACAATGTGGCAATAATTAAAATAATTTATACTATTTAATATAAAAAAATTATATACAAAATCATAGTAGTAGGGTCTCATTGCATAACTCCTTATAACACCAATATAATACTGAAGGTTATTGTGGGTGATGGTGAAAGGCTATCGGGTTGGCTCGGATAACATCGTTCACGTGGAAATCTCTATCAACTTCCAATTCTCCAGTTGGTGGTTCTATTCGAGCTTAAGGTGATAAATGTAAGATTGGGCTTGGTCAAGAGTGAATCCCAATGATGCCACCTCCTTTTTGAGATCTGACAAATTGACTTCGTTTGGGGCAATTCTACTCGATGAGTCCATCTCTTCCTTTGTCTGATTAAAATGGAATTGTTAAAGCCCTATATTTACACTAATCATGTGATAAATGTTCAATGTTTATATTAGTAGTAGTAATAATTCATAACTTTATTTTGAAATAAAAAACATAAAACCAAAGAAGTGCATATTTTATATAACCATTTTACATAATGAGACATTTAATTAGATCAAGAATAATTTTCATTAACAAAATTTTGGGTCGTTACAATACGTGCAGATATAAGTAGCCATATACCTGGAATACTAGGTGTTGGGTCGACCAGGTTGTTACTTAGGCATCCATAACCATTCTAAAAAATCCTATAAGAACAATAATAGTGTCAATCCCTATATATCCAAATGATTAATCGATATCATGATTATCACTTGGGATGGTGGGTGTGTCGTCATTTTAACACCCAAAACATTGGATGTGGTGTGTAATTCCCACTTTCCATATAGTTTAAATGGTGTTGGATGTCATTATTAATAACCAGTGTAAGGGAGATTGAAATTTCATGCCCCAAAATGCCCTTACCACCAAACCATGGACATTATAAACGGATTAATAATTATTATTATAATATCCATTATGAATTACCTCTCATTCATTATACTTATTGATCCAAAATATGAACAGGGGCATTAAATTTATTACAATTTACATAATACATGGTTATTTAAATATATAGAAAAATTCATTGTCATACCATCCAATTCCATTCCATTTAATTTCAACCATTCATTATGAACACACAATTACATTTATCAAGGCATGAAAATTTATAATCAAGTCTTTTAAACCCACTTATAGGCTGGTTTTACTTTGATATAATTAGTCTCAAGGAATACCAAAACCTTTTATTCAATAAATTTATGAAAATAATTTGAGTCCATGTACTAAGAATGAATGGAATTTAGAAAAAACATTAAGTCACAGTAAAACACCAATCCCACAAGAACAAGGATAATTTAGAACCCTAATCAGTACTTTTTAGTTTAGAAGACAGTTCAACTGTTTAGTGATGTTTTGTTATAAAACATGAAATTGTTAACAAAACTTTTTTTCAACATTACCATGAATTTCATTCAATAAGTATAACTCGATTCACTGAATGAATAATTTTATAAGTATCCAAAAAAAAGTTATATTTCATGGTATATAGATTTTACCTAGAAGGTGTGACTTCATTTACAGTCAATGAAGAACATTTAGAAGGCATTATGAGCTTTTAACCAACTATTTAGTGGAATAAAAATCACTTGGAACAGGAAAGGGGGTGGAAATATTTGAGGTCTAAATCCTAAAAATACTTAATAAGGATCAACAGAAGTAATGCATCATGTGTATAAAAATTTAGGAATGAAGAAATAATATTATGCAGATTCACGGTAAAGGGCAGCGTGTAGTATAATGAAAATATTTAAAAATTAATGAAAACATTGGAAAAAACCTATAGAACAACTGCCATATTCCTTGTATGCTTAACTCATCTAGTATTAATGATTGATTTTTTATAGTTTTGGAAGAAAACAAAACATACATTGGCCATGAAAATTGGTTGAATGAACTCGCACCAAAATTGGACAACATATCATAAGGGAATCATCTAAAAGAAGAATAAGGAATTGATATAAACATATGAGGATCTGATGTGGCTAATATTTCTAAAATAAGAATTTTGATGAGGGGAATATATCCATTCATAGTGGAGGAAGAAGGAGAAAACCGCGAGATAAATAATGAAGCCTCACATGGCTGGAGAAGTGAAAAGGAATATGAAATTGGGGTTAAACACATTTTAGTGGAAGAATTAAAAATTTCCCCTTAAAATAGGGTAACATGGTTTGTCCACATGGTTGGATAAACCTTATGCCATTCATACATCTTCTTCTAAAAATGGAGCATGCATAGTTTATGTGTACAGTTTGGGAAACTATTACAAAACTGTGGGATTCATATTTCTCAAAAACATGCAACTAACTACACTGCCATGTGGATAAAATAATATGGTTAGAACAAACCATGTGATATTTCCAGCTCCAGTAGTTTAGCTGCACATTTATTGTCAGAGGGTCACATATTTACATACAATCATATGGTCTCTTGTTAGCCTTCTCCACTTTTGAGTTTCTAGGGGTCTGGCACATCTAAAACTCAATAAAACACACAAGGATCCTCTCAGTTTATTATTGTTGTCTAAAAAAAAATTATGTCTTCCAACTCTTAGAATTACATTATCAAACTTATTTCCAAGAACGTATCATCCACCAACTGTCAAAAATCTAAATTCCCGTATAATTATACCTTGTCTTTGTAGATTGTTCATTGAAATTTGTGGCCAAGTAAGAGATCTAGGATATTATTATTTATAAATTCTTGAAATCAATTATAATATTTTATTCCAACATGATACAGTAAAAATGAAATAATTTTTTTAAATTCCTAAATAGATATAAATTTATAATAAATAAAAATAAATAATTTGATAATCAGGTTGATGTCCCCTAGCTCATATTCTCGAATAAATCTCATTGTAATATCATATATATTACAAAATAAAAATAATATAGGCCATAGGATCAACATATTTGAAGGCTTAAAGTTGATAATTATTAGTTTTTGGATTTGTATAAAGGAATTTATGTGATTTAAGAGTTTATATGTATATTATATAACCATTTTAAAACCCAACTGTTACTGATATTGTAATTATAATGTATTGATTGGGATTATATTATATTATGTATAATAAAATATTAAATTAGTTATGAATGGAGAAACCATGGTTTTAACTTTTATTAATTTCCGTTATGACGTACATTTATTATGTTATAATATGTAGGTAGAATCCCTATGTTCTTCCTAGTTCGACCATGGTAGAATGTTAATAATTTTGGTTTGAGCATAATCATATTTTGGGGAAGTTCATGTTAGTGGAAATAATTTCCAATTATATACCATCTATATTGCTCTATAAATATACAACTATTTCACAAATTACCCATTGGGTTTAAGCTACTGTAATAATTGATGTTGTATCTAATGGTTCAATTGTATTATTGTGTAATTAGGTTGGTAATAAAATGGTGTTTACTAAGATACCATAATTTTATGAAATTTATCATACCTATTTAAAAGTAAATTTTCACATAAATAGAGGATGTATTTTCTAATAAAATAGGTAAAATATTTTTAATTAGGATTTTTATATAAGATAATTTGAGATATTTGGTAAATTTTCAAAAAAAATATATAAAATTTGATAAAACAATTGTGACATTTGGAAAATATATAGAGAATATGACTTCATACGAATGTAATAATTATCAAGTTCACCATATGTTGTTCTTTTTACCTGATTTTGTGGAAAAATTTATATTAGATAATTAATAAATGTAATAGGGAAATATACAGAGTAGAGAATTACGTGAGATAATGGAAAATAAAATATTCAATATTGTGTTCAATGTGTTTCCACTCTCCAAACTTATGAATAGCCACACACTATTCTAATTAATCATAAAAAATATTTCAAATATATATTATTATACCCCCTCAAGAGTGTCTCCCATAAATCTTTCTTCAATCTTGAAGATTTTAGCTGGATGTAAGGGTCAATATTAAGATAAGAATCTTATGAAAGTTAAGGGTACTTACCCTATATTTTCAATTACATTTTTTGTTTCAATTAATGAAACTTTTTAAATTTATAGGATCATATTAAAATACCTTTATATATAATTTTTGTTATATTACTAATAATATTCTATATACATTATACTTTATTTATCTCAAAATATACTACATTCATAAGATGTTGTAATACCAAATTTATCCTAAGAGGCTTGAAATTTGTTATTGTCCTATGATAAAAATTTCCTTGGTATTATGAGTTTTTTTTTCTAGACACACTAGTTAAAATTGGGTTACCATTTATAAGTAAGTATTACTATGGTGTTACTCATGAATCCCCTGTCAAGCCTCATTTTTTTGACAATACATTAGAATAAGTTCACATTTTCCATCAATGAAAACTAACATCGAGGCCCACCTAGAAATAAATTTTATATCCCTGATACATATTAAATACATGTGATTAAATAAAACACTATCTAGAGGTGAAAAATCCATAATTTATTTTATCTCCTTCCATTAAATATACATAAATCCAATTAACAAAATATATTGTTCACCACATTCTTTTTAACAACTTAATAACTCCCATTCCATCATTTTTACATGGCAATGATACGTATTTTCACTTTTTGAATCCTAAAATATTCATAATATATTTCAAATTAACTTAGCTAAACATCCTTATTATATTACTAATGAGGGAAATATATAATCATGTTAATATTATACAATGATCTAGACAGGAAAATATTGTATTAGAAGCTTCATTATGTAATTATTCTAGTATATATATGTTTTTTCAATCTTAAAAGGCACATTATGTATTTCATATACTAATTTAGTATATGATTTCATTCATTGTAATTTTTATTTATTCGTGGGGAATGAAATTATATATCCCATTAGTGTGATTCTAGGTCTCATGAGATAACAAAGATAGAGTAATGAGAGTATCTTTACCCTTTATGTATGATGGCTTGGCAAAAGGCCTTCAAGGCATGTTTACAAATATATAAAATTATACATTCAAATCATATAAATCATTATGATATCATTTTTCCTATTTCATTATTTTGTAACTTTATCATGATACCCATGGGTTATATTTTTATTATGTATTAATTTTTATAAATAATAGATTATCCCACAATGTCATTTAATCCATTATTATTCTAGGTTATCTTTTTTAGTACATAATCTCGTACTGAGATTTTAATATTATCCTTTTCATATATTTCCAATTTCTATATGTAAATAATATGACTACTATATATGATTTTATCTATGAATTTCATTAATTAATAATATTTTTTACTCAAATGATGTCATATATCATGTTGTAATATAACGTTTAAGTATCTGGTCTCTTAATGACTGGTAAACCATGATCTTGTGTACATAATCTCCTTTGAATTTATTACTATGTAACAATTAACCCACCAAATATTCGTGACCATGTTTTGGGGTGTTTATGATGGAATTTGATCTTATTTCAGTAAAACCATTATAAACATGACTTATAGAAACATAGGTAAAGAATAAATATTTTACCCCTCTAACATTATGAAAATTATATTTATAAATGGATTGATAGGTATCCTACGAATAAGAACATATTTTAAGATGAAATTATATATAATTCAGGATTTATACTTCAATATTTGAGAATAATACAAATTCATTCATAATTATTTTAGATAACTACACTTTCTAGAATAAATGGACGGAATATTAATATTTTTTAATGATGTGGGGATTTTATGAATAATCAAGATAATGGTGAAAATATTAGTGCAAATGTTTTTTAACAATTCTAATAAAAAAATCATAGGTTGGAGTAATGGACATGCCATCATGAAAAAACTAGTTTCACTAAAATAATGATCAACCCCATCGGATTATTTTATAAGGACAAACCTCTGTCTTTCAGTTGGTCAACTAATAAAATGGTGGTAATGAAATGGATAAATTCTATAGAGATGGTCACTATTTCATTGGAGTGTACTGGAAAAGAAAATTTTACCATGGTTATATATCATATAAGGTAATATTTTGAATAATGTTTGTCACAAATTTTAAATAATAAAATGGGGACGATATATAAAAAATAGAGTGGAATTTATTTAATGATAAATATATTGAATAAAATTTATGTTGTTTAAAATTTGCATAGATGGAAAATATATTCTTGAGATTATGAAACATTGAAGAATAGATGATTCTTGAGTGTGAATATAATGTTACAAGGTTATTAATTTATGTTGTGTATGGCCAACAAATTCCAAAAAGTAATATTGATCATTTATTTTATTTTTAAAATACATGATATTTAAGTTCTTAAGTCTCTAAACCATATTTAATATAAAAATATATAGTATCATGTTCATTAAATATTATGAAGAAGTTTTAAAAATCATTAATTTACTAAAATAAACCTTATAAGAAGAGGATGACAAATATCCATTAGTAAAGAACCACAAGAAAGGAAAATAAAGTAATATTGGAGTTCACTATAAGCAAGAAATTTAGGAACAAATTCATTTGGGTATTATTAAAATAATTGATTTTATACTCTAATTGTGGAGATAACTCTCATTAAATTCATGAATTCAAATGTTAGAGATAAATAATAAATCCATATTATTTAAACACAAATTATATGATACAATACTCAAATAAATTCAAAAACATCAAAGGGAATCTTCTATAGGGAGACATAGTGATATGATATATGATCATTAAATTATGATATATGGATTTGAAGCTCCAAATAATATGATAGCTGGTATATTTTTTATAAACTCAAGGATAGCTAATACATATTTTCATTTTGGTTATGTACACTCATTTTCATCATACATGTTTATAAAAAAATATTCAATCAACCCAAGATATATTAATAACTAATTTATTAATTAGAACCCAAATTGGTAATTTTACTAAGACAACGAAAAGACATAAAACTCAATTTAGAATATATGGGTGTTTTATATTTTCATATATAATCATCATAAGGGATGTTGATGAAATTTTGGGGATGTTTTATTCCATACGTTATAAAAATATAATTTTTTATTGAGAGAAAAAAGAAAATATTTGTGAAGGGATTATAGAGATACATGTTTTTATAGGTGATTTAATTAACTAAATATTTTATGTGGCCACCCATAGTAGAATATATTAATCATTTAATTGGGGAAAAATGGGTAAATTAGATCTATAAAAGGAAATGATGTCTTCAGAATAAAAGATTTACTCAATGTATATTGACTTTTTTTAGAATAAATTACCTAGATTTCATCTTTTCAGATATTTCTAATTCTCTATAGATCATATAAATGGTACAAAATCCATATTAATGAAACTATATAGAATTAATCTAATGGATTTACTTTAGGTAATATTGAAATTAAAATACATATATGATAATGGTTTAATGTTTTCAATTGTTTAACCATGGGTATTTGGTATTTTATTTTTGATGAATATGGAAAGTTCAATAAGTATATGAATTGGTTGTAATGAAATAAATTGAATATTTATAAATAGAATTTTTCCATTTATTCATATTAATTAACTATTAGAACAATTCTATGGTGGTCAATTCATCTCATAGAGTGATATTTAACTTAATTATCCTTACTTAATGGTTAATAAGGATGGTACACTAAATTTGTCAATATTTATGAGGTATAGTCATTATAATTTAATCGTAATTCATATTCAGTTATAAAATTCAACAAATGTGTTTATAGATTTAATTATTATTGTATTAATGGATTATATTGATAAGTTTGTGGCCATATTTTTTGATTACATTCATGTAATCTATAAAATTAATTAGAAGCATGGAAATCATTTTAAAATTATGCTTTTGGTTCTATGTAAAGATGAATTATATGGGAGATTTATTAAGTGTGAATTTTTGATTCAATAATTTTCCTACAAAAAAATATTGTTTCTATATTTTTTATATTTGTTGACCCTTGAAAAATGGTTTTCAATGCATAGAAAAGACTCACACATATAACAAAAATACATATATTCCATAGGTTAGTTGAATACTATAAGATGTTTTTTAAATCAAATCACAATTATATTATACATTAACAATTTTAAATATATAAAGACGTAAAATTAAAATTGAAAAATAAATCAAACAATAGTTGTGATTAATTTAAACGGATATTGGTAAACAAAAAAATATTAACAATGATATCTACTAAATAAAAAGGTTTTTAGTTATAGAGATGTATCATAGAAATCTCTAGGATATGTTCTAATGAAAAATGATAGATTTTTAAATTATGAACCATGATAGTTGAAGATGAATTATGTTAACTATATAACTTATTATATATTTCTTATTGCGTTTTTATTTTCAGTAATGTATTTTTATATTTTCTATGTGGATATAAATGTGATATATATACCTAAAAAAATATTCAAATAATTATTTTCAAATAAATACTATTATATGAGATAAAGGAGATAATTTAAACTACTTAGGGATTATGATTTTTCTATACATTATCATTTTGGTAAATTAAACTAGATTCTATATTCATTGATAATATTAGACCACGACGTCTTATCTATGATGAGGGTATACAGTGATATAATTATTTGATATCTATTTTGAATGGAATTGGGAATGGTAATAGAGAGATACAAATTGTAATATTTCATTTGATTATAAGAAATTTTTTATTAGAGAGTATTAAGAAATTATAACCTGATGATCAGTCCCCAAAAGCGAAGGTGGAATATGTGGGAAATTTAAAATTTATAGAGATTAGCATTAAGGATGATTTATTTTTAAGGTTTGGTAAGAGGTTATGTATTCCATAAATACCAGAGGTCCTGAAGGATCAGTTTGATCGGAATCATATTTCAAACCTCTCTATACGTAATTCTAGATCCAAGAAGTACTAGGATATTCGAGAGCATTTTTCAGGGAAAAAATAAACTGAGATATTTCATTTTACTCTACAAGAATATTATTATGGTAAAATGTTAAATCCAAAATATAATATCACAAAGGGGTTATTTATCATCTTCATATAATATATGAAATGTGGGGAATATTATAATTGTTTTCATTATATGTATTCCTATGAAATCTATGGAGAATAATGTAATACAGAGAATCATAGATAATTTTACCAAGTCAAACCATTTCTTAGAAATTTGAGATGATTTACCTCTTCATAATCTTGAAATGTAGTGTATAATTGAGGTTGTGAGCCTCTATGGAACACCCATATCAATAGTATCAAATTATGATCCATGATTTACCTCAGTGTTTTTTGGGACACTTATTAAGGATTTAAATAAAAATCTTATTCTTATTAAAATATATGAACCTAAAATTGAAGGACTGTATGAATTGTTAATCCAAGACTTTGAGAGAAAACTAAGGTTATGCTTTCTTGGATTCCAAATAATATGGATTATTATTTACTGAATGTTTATTTTTTATATAATAAACATTACCACTCCAACATTGAAATAACACCATATTAATCCATCAATATAAAGTTATATTAGACTCTGATATGTTGGGATACAGTATACAGAAAAAAATAATTGGGTCCAAAACTTTTTGAAGAGACTTTAATGAATTTTATATCTACAGAGAATAAAATTATGGTGACCTAGTGTAGGAAAAAATTTATGATTCCAACCAGATGAAGGATCATGAATTCAAATTAACATTTATTGACTTTCTAATGATATATCACTTGAAAGGGGTTATGATAATTGGAATCAATGTGAATCTAACTTCAAGGGACATTGGCTCATTTGAAATATAGGAGAAGACTAGTGAACTAGTATTTTATTTATCCATGCCACCAAAAATATCTCAAATTCACTAAATATTTCATATATCACATTAATGGAATTACATTTTAATACCATTGCAATTTCTAATTGTTTATCATGTTTATTTAGGTTTGAATCATCATATAATGAATAATTTCTTTATTTATTTTTAATAAAATACATTCTTAATCTAAATTAGAATACATGAAAAATTATGGTTCATTGAAGGAATCAAGAAATACGGGAGGTGACATGGGAAAATTAAGGTCTGAAAATAAGGGCTTATCCACATATTTTCATGAAATGACCTATAATTTTAGGAAAGAATTATAATAATGTTTGGAGAATGTAATGCTTGATAAATTCTAATATTAAATACACATATTTTATTATAAAGTGATATAGTATGAAGCAACAATATAGATTTCTTCGGTTCATTATATCTAGGAATAGATAATGTGAATAAATAATGTGAATATATTGTGGATGTCTATAAGATATTTTTCACTAACCAACATTAGGACTATGACATAAACAATAAAAAATAAAAATAATGAAATCCTTGAAATTGATATATTTAGTGCACCATAATTGAAAATTTTTTATGTATAGGGTTTTTTTCTTGAATGAATTAATAGGATTTGATATTTTACATAATAATTATATAATAATTGTACATTATAACCATTGGTGATATATCCATTATAATGAAACCATTGGAGTAAGTGTAAATTAAGTGTAATAACAAGAGTTCATTATTATTGAAGGGGGAACCCATTGATTAAAATTGTAATAACAACCCTTTTTAAATGAATTTATTAGATCAAGGAAAGGATGCATGTAACACCAAATGATTTTATGAATTTTTTTTTGAAAAAATATTAATTTCATTGATAGGTTGTGTAATATAAAACACCATGTTTTAACAAACCACAATATACTATTAATATTGTTATTTAAACATGATTGTTATAACATGGATGTCAAATATAAAAGTATTATCATGAATAAAACAATTTAAAATTAACTATAATTGTGTAATATATAGATATCATGTTGAAAAAAACGTACATAATATCTTGTAATGTATTTATATTCTTAAAAAATACCATTTCTCCAAAAATTAATTTTATTTATTTTTGGGAAAAAATAATAAAATTAATTTTAGAAAATTTTATAAATTTTAATTGAATAAAAAAAATTCAATTTTGGAATAAATTTTTTAAAATTATCTTATGTTAAATTATGATAATTTTTTAAAAATATTAATTTTTCAATGAATGGTGAAAATACTAATTGTTATTAAAAACAACTATCTCATTTAAAATCATTCAAATAATTTAAATTTTTTGAAGAAAGATTTAAAATAAAAATTATTTCAATTATCATATTAATAAATTAATTTAGTTCATTAAGTTAAAATTCATGTTGAGAATTAATTTAAAAAATTATCTACTAAAGAAAATATTCTCTATAGAAATCATCTTTTTCATCATTTTGTTGGTTTAATTTTAAATTAAAAATATTCACTTCTAGGAATGGAATTTGTAAAATATTGTTCCATATTTATTTTAATAATAATTAATATTATATAATATTGTGAACATTATTTTTCTCCAAAATTAAGAGTCGCTAGTAAGAATTAGTTATCATGGTTTAGGATTTAATGAGTTTACCTAGGGTTAAACTAAAATGTCAATCGGTAAAATGACCTAAAAACAAAATTCACTCCCATTATATGGAAACATTTAGAACTAATATCATATAAGGTTAAATAATAATACATTTTAGCCTTTTAACATGTTTAAAATCTGGTTACACCATTTTCTTTTCAAAAATTCAAATTCAATACTCTCCCCCATTTATAAAAGGGAACCTCATCTCCACTCTTCATCACACTCCTATTTCCCTTTGATCTGGAAAATAACTACCCCAATACATTCCTTTATTCCATCCCCATATCCTAGAGGACCTATTTTTTTTTATGAAACCATCCTATGAGGGCTTGTGGTGGTAACCTAAGAATCTTATCTAAACAATTAGTAACATTATTAACTTATCGTTATTATATTATTTTTCATCCACATCCTTAAAATATTATCCAATTATGATGATATAATAACCAAATTATATACCAAATACTAATATTTTATTATTTTAATATAATTACCTAAATATATATCCTCTTCAATCAAATTTTAATTGAAATCATCAATCGTGTATACTATGAACTACCACCTCACGAACCAATGTAATTAATATTCCAGCCCCACCACACAAATCTAGAGATAATGATGGATTAAACGTTTATATATGATATTTATGATGTATTTATACTCCTATAATTATAATATCCTATATACCTTATAATGAAAAATGATTATGGTACATAAATATAACTTTTTTTAGATGAATACTCAATAAATTACATAAATACAAACTTGAGGAACGTAATGGATTATTGTTACATGAGACTAGAAATAAATTCTTCTTATTTATTGAAATACATTGAAAATATCCCACAAAAAACGTTTCTCATATAAATACTCTTAGGCTTACCCTAAATAAATCATTCTTCATAACACAGGGAGGGAAACATAAGATAAGTTGAGATCAGATGCTTAGTAAGGGTAATTTTAAGAGATATCAATCTATGATCATATGAATGTATAAGTTGATCATATGAGTATATTATCATAAAAAAATATTTCCTATTTTGTAACCTACCAGTCATGAATCGTAACACTGATTCATGGAATATAACATTATAATTATTGTGACGGATAGAAAAGTTAAAATGAGAGGGGGAAAAATTAAGTCCTAAATTTAACAAAATTCCAAAAAATGTCCATAGAAGCCTCTTATGACCATAATTGAAACACGGGTGGCCCAGTATGAATCCTTTCTTAGATGAGACCAATGAAAGACCCAAAGGCCCTTAAATATAGCATCTGTCCCTGAAAATCCAGACTACTCACCTTTACTCATTGGAATTCCCATCACCATTTCTGGGAAGGATCATCAAACCCACAGACTAAATGAAAACAAAACTCCCTTCAAATCTTCTCAATTCTATTATCCCAATGCAATAAGACTCCATTATCTATGTTAAAGGGTAAGATAACTCATCCTTCGAATTTCGAAGAGAGATACCTAACATTGTTCAACTAGAGAATATACCAAAGGTGAATCACCTATGGTTGCACTTCAATCACTTGATAACTCGTGATGGGGGCATTCACTAGCCAATTTGGAAAAATAAATACCCAATCAAACTAATTAATTTGCCAAACATACTATGAGAAAACACCGAACACATGTGGGAAACCACTAAAAAGGTTTCATGAAACACTTCTCAAATGAAACCACTAACCACCCCTCCAAACCAACTCACCAATGAAACATGAACATAGAACACCATTAAAAAATGGAGTTTTAAAACCCAAAACATCCCACAACAACATTCACAAAATACAAAAAGACACTCCATAAATGGAAATATATACCCACTAGAAAATAGAAACCACCAAATAGAAAAGGGAAACCATAAAAGAAATGGAATACAATAGATAAGGGACTTACATGAGAAATAGTGAATGATCTGCACAAAAACAATACACAAAAATCGAATCCCAATGATGGGAGGAGATTGAGGGAGCTACGCCTAGGGCTGGGAAGTCCAAGGTGGTCGATCAAGGGGAGAAATGGGGTTAAAATCATGGAGATATAAGAAGAGGGAAATCATTTTTAATTAGCTAGAATGACCTCATGGTTAGTCCGTACGGCTTTCCAAAATGTGCAGAAACCGTACGACTACCTATTACAAAGGATACCTATCCACAAGCTTACCTAGGCCTAGGTACACAACCATGTGGAGGCTGTGCGGTAGGTTCTATCTCCCATCACATAGTATTTTTTGTTGGGTGCATGGTCACTTCGTAATGTGCACTAACCTTGTGCCTAGAATGTCCAAACCAATAACATAAATGTCTCTCCAAAAACTCAAAGTAAACTCAATGGGGAAAGATAAAACAAAGAAAAAAGGGAAGAATACTCTAAAAATACATCAATATCACACCTGATTCCTGAGATACTACCTAAGGACCAAACCCAAATTGAATTAAAAGTGAATTCAAAAACCATGGTGTGACATTTCATGACTCCCTACTAAGGGCGTGTGGGTAAATAGAATGTTTTTCAAAAAATTTTGATTGGTTAAGTGAATTTTAATTTTGGATTCAACCCTTTTTTGGAACTGGGAGTATTTGGTTTGATTTATGTAACAATATTATGTTAGGAAAATGTCTCATGTGATTTAAATTTATTCATCCCAAAAGATATAGATTAAAAGGTATGATATATTTCATACATATGGTTCCTTCCTTGTTCTGGGATCTACCCAAAATATAAATGATGTTCCATTTTTTCTTCCACTATTAGGGGTATAATAGTATGACATGGAATTATTCAAGGAAATATATTTTGAACACTATTTTGGGAACCAAATTCGATGATTTTAGTTTAATATTCTATGTGATAGTTGGATATATTGTTTGGTTGAGGAGGAGAAAACCTCTTGGAATTTTGGTGTATGATCTGGGTTTTGGGGATGATTTGTATCAAATTATTTCATTATGATTTCAGAGATGTTGTAATTCAAAAGAAATTTTCTCTTAGATTAATCTTTGAATTTATTTATGGTTTCTCATTTTGGAGAAGTGGTTTATTTTGGATTATTCCTGACTCATTGTTGGTGGTTGAAGGTGTATGCTAGAAGATATTTTTTATTTAGATAGTTTAAACATTGGGAAACTAGGGTGTGTTTATGGGTAACATGGGTGTGTGTTTTTTTCGTGTTAGACCATGGGATCCATTGTGTCAATATTTTCTATCCATATCATTATTAGATAGTGTTTCACAACCATAAAAAAATTTACTCATTATGTAAAAATATGGAATGATTCAATAGACATTATAATGTTTTTACGGGGTATGTCATGGGGTCGATTTTCTTCATTCATTTTTCTAGAATGTGTTGATGGGTTTAGTGACCTAATCTTGTGATATTTTTATTCTAGTTGGATTTGTTCATCCTTTAGGGAATTTGTGTCCATTTTTTAATGTTTTTTGGTTATTGTAATCTTAGTGATGATCAATATTTATCAATATAATTATGGTTTTCTTAATTGTATATTTGTAGAAGGTGTTTCCACTATTCCACTATTTATAAGAATTCTAAATGGCGGGGAGACCTATGATGGGTCATCAATTCATTAAACCTTCATGTGTTGGAGTATGTATGTCATTTGGATGTTTTTGAGTTTTTTGAATGATTAAGGTTTAATTACACTTTTTCAAATAATGGGGTGTGTGAGATATTTTCCTTGTCGTAGGGACTTCTTGAGTTTTTTTCAAACACTCTAACAAAATTCATTATGATGTGGAGATTTTGTAGTTTCACTACCTTTTATTTTACCATGTATTTTTGGGGAAATAAAGTGGAAATATGTGGAGAATTATGAAACCCACCTTCCAAAATTTTCTTATAATTCATATGATCATTTATTGAATTAAATTTCAAAAAAAAGGTTGAAATCTTGAATTTTTTAGAACATTCTATTATTCCTTGATTATGAAGGATTGTTAAGGAGAATACATCCATGGTGTCTTGGACATGGGATATTTAGTTCATGATTTGTATAAATTGGTAGAAAAATTGTTGGATTCAATCCACTCCAAACATAGGGAAAACCATTGAAGTATTTTTATGATTATGTTTTTAGTGAATGACTTGAAGAAAATTATGGAAACCTATGTCAGTGGTTATAAGGTGGTGCTATATTTTTTGGTAGTGTCATTTTATTCGGTTTGTGTACATTTTAGAAATCCCTGTGACCATACCATGTGGGTGGGTTGTTATTTTCTTGTGTTTTCCACATAGTTGGCATACAATTAGATAAACCGTGTATCCAAATCGTGTGATCGACCCAGATTTAATAGAACCTAAAATTCATAATTTTCCCCATAATGTTTAACTTGATATTTTTCTCCCTCTCCCCATTTTAATTCATCCAAAACTACAGAATATCCAAGGGGTGTCCTCCACCATTCACTATGATTTCATGTTTCATCACCCTTATTTTCAAGTGGATTTATAGAGGTAATATCCTTCTTTCCTCCTCTCTTATCTTACCTTATTCACACTTTTCAATTTCCTTTTATTTATATTTTCTCATGAACCCTCACTATGTTGTGGGTTGATATGAGTGTTTGGAATGAGTCTAATGATGGGTATTTTAGGGTTTCAGTAGTTTAGGTTCCATTTAAATCATTGTCTTTTCATTTTCTATTGAAGGTGAGATATTATGATTATTTGTGCATCAATATGGATGGTGTTTTTTTCTATTTCATTATATTATATAATAGGATATTCTCGGTTTTAAGATTATTTTTATTCCACATTATTTTTATATGCAATACGCAGGAGGTGTTTGAAATGGTTTTCAACTTATTTTGATGCTTCACATCGAGTTTTCACATCGAATTTTATTGTGAAAATTCCTAAGTGGAAACTGTAAATGAATTATAATGTTTTTAATTCATCTTTGACATTGATTTTATTTTTCTATAGAAATTATTGGTGTTTAAAGGGGAAGTTTTTAAAAATGGGATGTGGTCTACCATATTGAATTATTTTAAGGCTTATTATTTTTTTGGTGATATAAAAAAATATCAATGATAAATTTGTGATTTTAATAGTAGTGATTATTACTAGTCAATTTCATAGAATTTTATCATGGAAGGGATGTAAATGTGAAAATTGTATTGACATTCCTAACATGTTTTCAATATCCCATTTTATACATTGTTAAATGTGTTTATTTGAAATCTTGATTACCCTCATTCGTTTTCCCCTTTGATTATGTTATATTAATTATGGATTGTGACCCCATCGGGGATGTTTGTTAATGTGGTTGTTTCATGTGAGAATGATGGAGGTGATATGAGTTTCATCACATTTGATATAAATATTGATTTAATTTATGATCCTATGATATTTTTATAAAAAATTCAATTTTTAATATTATGGGAACTATGTATAACTATGTATAATTTATATACGTGTGTTATGATAACATAGTTTACAGAGGTGAGAAAGTTCCCTAGAAAGGCTACACCAACATAGGGGTTTATTTTGTAATTCATAACCATATTTGTTGCGGATAGGGATATTCTAATTTCAAATTCCGGGCCCCTAAAAAGATTTATCTAGGCAATATAAGTATATTATCAATAAGGATAGAGCCTAGTAAGTATTATATTATTCTCAGATCCATCAGAAGATTATTTAAGGGATTCTAATATATATATGTTTTGATTTCAGGGCCTTGATTTTAGTTCGGTTTTGTGGAATAATGGATTCGTTGGGGATTGTTTTATTTTTCTCCATTGATATATTGGTGCCTAATGTGTTTGTTCAGTTTTTTTATTTTGGTAATTTTTAATTTTAAAAAAATCTATAAATGAGTTGGAATGCACTACTTTTTAATATAAAGGTTGTGTTTGTTTTAAAAATGGAATTTTTAAAAAAAATTGGGAAAATATGAGGAAATGATGATTTGGTTTAAAAAATAAAAAATCCTAATTTTAAAATTTTAATTGAAATCAAAATAGAATTTTCCTCATTGAATATTTTTTAAAAAAGTTTTTTTTCTGGGTGATCGTTGTTTGTTCCTAAATGGAATCAACATGGATCTCTAATGAAATTGATAAATCATTATATATGTTTTCTTATTTTTACTCTTGTGAAAAAAATATTTTATAAAATATGTTCAAAATAAAATTCAAAGAATTTTATTTCAAAGGAAATTGATAATATATTAGGTGAAATAATACTGGGTATATTTGGATCACACACTATATATACACCTGTGTGTGTGTATGTTTATCCAGCTCTTATGTTTTCTCATATGTGACTAATGTTTTATCTCATTCGTTGATTACTCCATTAGTCTGCAGATGGATGTGGTGGGTTAATGGGAGATATTGTGGGTAACATATATGTTTTGTTGGAGTCGTTCATATTTTTTTATTATAATATGTTGTATCAACCTTTTCACCCTAGTGTATTTCACCTCTTTTCCACGTAGTATTTTCTTTTGTTGTGATTTTATTTTATCATTGAGTTATATGTTTTTGGATGGATGTTTATTTTTCAAAGACATGTTTTTTATTATCTTTTTTATTTGAATATATATATTTTATATATATGGATGTCCACCATCTTGATATATCCTTCTATATTCCCAATAGTATTAACTATTTGTTTATTTGATTATATGTGGGAAAAATCATTCCCATGTGTTTGTTATTGATACCCATAAACTACTTATTAACCCATGGGTATTAGGAATTACCTCCAAACATAGTGTAATGTTTGGTCAGGTGTTGTTTTTGGTCATCCTAAGAAAGTTTGTTACACCTCATCTTCATACATTATTTTTGACCCAAATCATACTGACAAAAAATACAACCTCGTCTTGAAAAATCCATTTTGGTACATCAGTATCCCCCTTTGGATTTATTATAAATACCAAATTTAATCCAAATTAAATGAAATTTTATCATCCTTATTTATAATAAATGAAAGGTTTTTATTTTTAACATACGTCTTCTTATCCCAGATTTGTGATGCTTCCATGAAATTCAATTAACATCTTGTATCATTCATAAAAACCAAATCTAGTATATTTAGAGAAAGTTGAAATCATATTTATATTAGAAATTATGCATTATAAATTCAACACCAAGTGTAATTGGGATATACTAATGTGGACAACAAGATGAATAATCTTATAAATCAATGATTTTTTTAAAACCATTCTACATGTTCTACCACTTCAACATTGTCAATTTAAGAGAATTTCATAAATATTTATCATCCATTCATAACATTAACTCATAGTTAATAGATAATTTTCAAATATTCATTTGAATGAGATTATATAGCCTTCTTATTTGGATATTGCTGACTATTTCATTGACTATAGTAATTTATTCATCAAATCCCTTGATATGGATGACTCTTTCATTGACTATAGTAAATTATTCATGAACATTTTTTTGTGATCTATCTTAATAACATGAAACAAGATTTTATAAAATTATAATTTGGCCTTTTTTAATTTAACCTCACCTTCATAACTTCTCTATAATTTATCATAAAGATCATTGATAGTTTGAATCCCCATACCTTTTTGTATCCATTTTATAAAAGAGTCACCAAAATTAAATTCTAATACATTCCATTAATTTCCATTTTCCTATTATCAAAAAGATATAGGATCACCTTTATAAAATGGTGCAATCCTAATATTAATGAATCTCTTATTTACAATATAGGTGATAGAATATAAGGAGATATATTGTTATTCTATATAAGATTGTTCATACCATTAAATATGGGAAGAATTTTGACACTGATTGAATTAATTTTTTTTACACTCTATAGATTTTTGGATCTTTTAAAGGAATCCAAAATTCTCCCAGATGCAAATTTTGGAGCCAAATTTTGTTGATAACCAGTGGAGAAGTGAATCAATGGCAGTTAATAGACCCGAGATCTACACAATGCATTTAGAAATATCTCATTGAATGATCAATCATCTTTTGACCTTTTATAAAGCAATGAAGCATTCTTATAATCAAAAATGAATTATACAAAATAATTTTTTAATATTTTATTAAAGTAATTTAAAATATACTATATATTATCAGAAGTACAAATATATTTTTGGAACACATATTTTAGATAGATTTTCAGTTTTTTATTATAATTCAAAAATTAATCGACAACTATTGTATTTATTATTCGGGATAATATGATCTCATTATCTTAGTTTTTATGATTTGGATATATTTTATAGAATATAAATAATGTTAAGAATTTACATTGGAGCATTTCAAGTGCATCATATATCAAATTTTGGTGAAGTTTCTTCATAGAGCTCAAATATTATTCAATGGTTATTTTATGATAGCCAAATGTTGTTTTCTCAATTTTAATTATTTGAAACATGTTTAAAAAAATTGTTATGTTGGATCCCCTTTATTCATGAAATATTATTGGTCAGATTTTTTAGAAAATAGTGTAGTGATTATATAATTAAAGAGATATTAGAGATATTGGATAATTAGTTCATCTTAGGAAATAAAGTAATGTGATTTTTTGGTGTATATAGAAAGATTTAAATTGTGGGAATTTCTACTCATGATACTTTTCTAGAAATAAAGGTTGGACCATTACTCAAAAAAAACATTGATATAAAATATAATAAATGATTTATTAGATATATCTCAGGCTATGAAAAGAATTTTTGGAGAAAATTTGGAATAACACATCCAATAATAATGGATCTTTTTCATGGGAGGAAATACAGTCATGTCATGGCCTTCATTCACACCACACATAGTGATGTAGGAATATCAGTACATGTAAAAGGTTTTTATTAATTCATAAATACCATTAATGTGTTATATAGATAATTATTATGTTATAGCATTGCCCATGTTATATAGTAACATACAATTATAGAAAGTTATTGTAGAATACCATGGTATATGTTATGCCACTCCTTTTTTTTAAAATGCCTTTAACTTATCATATGTAATGGTAAGAGGAAATGAAGGAAGATTATTACTGTATGTATTCTAGCACACATATTGATAAGAGTAATTTTTAATAGTATATGACAGGTAGGAAGAGATAGATGGAAATTTCAGGTTGTAATAATAACTCATAACATTTCCTAGATAATGACACAACAAACCATTTTTCTAGAATAAATAATTCTATAGATTGCATATTATCAAAGTTCATGTGAGTGTTGAAATGTGTGATATGTACCCATATCAAGGCATCAAGATTCATAAAACATATACCTTAAGAGGTTACATGAATTTCTTACCATTCATAACTTTTTTTGACTAAATATTAGGGATGTAACACAGATAATTACTGGGTTATGTCTTAGGTCATGGTTTGATCTGAAATAGTGATTTATTATGTAACAAAGAATAAAAGTACAAGTTCGTCTTATTAATATTGATATTTCATGTGACCTTTTTAATGAAATTCAGTGATGATGTTTTATGAAGATTGATAAAAACAGATTCTCTAGATATATATTATTATATTTAAATTTCACTTCAATATATTGATGATGAATATTCTGATCATATTATAGATGGTATATGATTATGGGGTAGATATAATTTTACCATGGTTTAGATGAAAAATTCATGATATTAGTGGATTTTAAATAATAATATTTATGGGCCATGAAAAGTGGTATTTGAAAACCACTTCCAATGCATTCTAGAATATCCATGAAATGAATGGAGTAATATAGGGTCATTAGACGCAAATATAATTCTTGATAGAGATGAGAAAATACATAAGATAGAACATATACAAAATGTGTACAAAGATGAAGATTATCATGACATTTTTCTCACTGTGATGATGATAAATATTGATGGACATAAACCTACATTGACAGAATCACATTTTTTGTAAAAGTTTATTTTCATATTATATTTTCTATCCTCTTACATGTATATTGTTTGGTTTGGTTCCCATGAACCAAATTTCCTCATAATTTTGATTACTTGAATATTAATTAACATCTTATGATATGATTAATTTTATTCTACATAAAATTTATATGATAATATCCTTATAGTATTTTTCACATCAAAATATTATTGTAGTTCCTAGCTATAATTGGTATATAGAAATTCTCGGACAATATTCTTAAAAATATGTCATATATTCTAGATAAAATCAATTTTATAAGGCATAAATTATGTTTTAATATCTGGTGATTGGGGCTCAAAGGACACTAAGACTCCTTATCATATTGTTTTAAATGGTAATATCCAATAAGTAAGGTCAATAGGATAGAACCACTAATAATAATTCAATAAGTTTATCTATCATTAGATATTATTATCTATGAATGCATGTATTGGTCCTTATACTTGTGATTATTATTAATGTGTATTATAAATCAGGTATATTGATTTATTGATGGATATAATGATTATATTTGATCAAAATAAGCTACAATGCATTGTTTTTTATAAGTTACATAACATTAAATGAATAAGTCAATAATGGATTATTTTACATTCACATTAACGGAATAAGATATCTCAATCCATTTGATTGAAATTATACTTTATAATTAAATACCTGGACCTAGTAATTCATTAATGAGTTAATTTAAAAAATCTAAATAAATCTAAATAAAGTGTATAATGTAATTATATCATTATGTATCCTTCTTGATGAGATGCCTCTACAAAAAAGGGTTTTTATTACACAGTAGAGTTTTAAGGAAGGTTGTTGTTGTTTTGATATTAAATTATTTATTTATGGGTTCCATGATGTGTTACTAGACACTGATTTTTATATTTACAATTTTTTTAATAAATGTCACTGAGAAAGAGTCATAGAGGGACACACAATGAGTGTATATATAACCCCATCAAATTCTATAAATAATAATAATAAGAATAAAAATTATTCTTATCTTGGGTAATAATAATTGTTAAAGCAATGTTAACTGTATAATGTTTTAACCGTGATATATTAAAGTTTAGAAGATGTCACCTGTATTTTTTATCTTTTTAATTATTCCTAAGGTAATGGATAAATATTTATTTACTCACTAGTTTAGTGAATAAATTAACATAACTAGTTATTTTGATACATTAATATTTTAATTAATCTTTATTAATGAGTTTAGTGAATATTATATTTTTTTTATTTATTGAACAAATAATATATATTTTGTCAAATATTTTAATATTATCGGTTCAATAAATTACAGGGAGGATTGGTTGGTTGAGTAAATGGCCCGATGGAAATGATATATTTTATATAATATAATTTGAATAAATATATATTAATGTATTTATGATATGATATTTAAATATGTTCAAGAGATGAGATATATTAATAATTATATTTTTGGATACAAGGTAACATTGAATAAAAAAAATTTCTAAAGGGTCTTCATGAAATTATAAATTGTTTAACCCTATGTATAAAATAAAATCTAATTCATTTAAGGAGTAAAACATTCTATTTATAATGATAGACACTATAGAATTATCTCAATCCCTTGAGAGAGTATTACTCCACACTCCCTTAAAAACATAGAGAGAATCAGTGAATCCCTTATGGTGATAAACAATGAAATATGTAAAGAACATGTCTCTACCATGTGAGAACGTATTTATTCAATGTCATAATATGATGATTCATAGAAAATGTGTGTATACATTAAAAAGAATCCTCTATTAGATTATCTATTAAAATGGCGGGATGATAAGATCATCAACAAGAAAATATTGAAAGGAATTCTTGGTTTGAGGTAATAATAATTTTATATTTATTATAAATTAAATGTGAAAAATCATGTTTAGGAGATTCTGGGGTTGTGTTCATCAGGTTCTTTATTTTTTCCCATTAAAAATGTTGACAAACTAAAATTTGTCACCTGATCACCACTTTCAATACACTATAGAACCTTAATATATTCTATAAATAAAGGGATATGTGTGTTAGAGAGTTGGGATTTATAGTGATTCATTACAATATAATTACTTATAATGAGTTATATATTTTTTCATTTTTATATTAAATATTGGGTTCAATATACCTTGTTTGTATCCCACAAATGGTGATCCATGTAAACCTTAGTGTTCATTTTATGTATTCTTATTTCCCTTCTTCGACATCAATTTATTGAATGCAAGGAAATCTATCTTAAACATAGAGTCATGGTTTTTATATGAAATTACTATTTACTAAAATGATGTTTTAAATGTTTAAATGAAAAACTAATTCTCCTCTAATTCCACCATTCATATTATTTGTATTTTTTTACCAACAATAATTTATTATTCTAAATATCTACTTTTTAACATTCTAGATAAATCAAATTTCATATTTATGTGGAATTGTTACATACATGTTAAAAAATTAATTAGACACCATTTAAAAACAAATTCATGACACCCTTAGACCATTTTATTTATTTTAATAATTTGATGCATGCTTAAAAATTAAAAAAGTGATATATTAAAAAAAACAATAGGATCTATACCCGGATTATAGAATTCCATATTGAAGTACGATTTGTTTATAAATGTTTATAATTAGTAGATGATTATTTTCTTAAATCATCATGAAAATTAGAGATCATTTTAAATATTTTGATTGTTTGATTAATGTCTATAACTTAAAAGAGATTTATAATTCATAAAATAAAACTAGGTCCATTATAAATTCATATAATTTCATATTGATATATAATCATGACACCCTCCCTCCAAAGGTATTATAATTATGGGAGAGGGAAAATGATGCCCTATGTCCCGCCTCCAGTAGGCCCCAGGTTAGAGACTAACACCAAGGGTGTACAAAACTCAAAATATTTGAGGAATGTACCTTTATGATAAAAATAAAATCTGGAGATTTAATGAATCATCGACAAACAATAAGAAGACATAATATATAATTGAAACCAGAACCATCCCACATGTAGGTATAAATAGAAGTGATACAAATAAAAGTCTCCAAAGTAAATAACAAAAAGTAAATATAATGCCACGACACAACAACGATCAATGGTATGAGCTAGTAAGGTAGAACAAAGATCAAGAAATTCTCTTAGAAACCTAAAAATAGTTTTATATATGTAGGGTGATAATAAAAGTATACATAGTAGAAAAAACTAAAGTCTCTCTTGCATAAGTGAAAGAAGCATACTAATGCACATGTGAGTAAACAGAAGAGCCAACTAGCAACAATAAAGGTATAATAACCATCCCAACCTCACCAAGCCATGATCACCGAATAACACAAGCTAAGTAATATAATATAAAGTAAATAACATAAATGATAAGGTAACCCAAACCACTTTCCCACTAATTATCCTTTCCCAGACCCCAATTAAAAATATTCTGGTGCTCCCACAACTTCGGAGCAAACCATGTCACATCACACAAATACACACCCAGGCCTCAAAACACATCACACCTGCACACACCTCGACCTCCCAAAATATTTCTAATGCACAACCCTGGGCCTGAAAGCACCTCCTAAATTCACACACCTAGTCCTCAAAACACATCCCATATCATCCCAAAGACACATGGGATACCATATCACATCGCATCCAAAATACACTTCAGACATCATGTGAAAACTCATTTCGAAGACACCTAGGACACCACATCACAACTCATTCTGAAGACAATAGGGATACCACATCACAAATATTCTCAAATACACATGGGATACCACATCCCATCATCTAATTCACAAGAAAACTTCTCTAAATTGCAACCTGTGAAATACCCAGCTCGCTAGGAAGAATGAGTAGGGAAGAGAGGATGGCTGGAAATCCATCCTCCCATTGAGACATTGGGAAAGACCCCATCAGCATGAAAATGTGGGTGTTCTAAATATATATATGAACATGGTTGGGGTGTATATATAATTCACAAGCATATAAAATTGGATATATATTTTGAAACACTCAAGCCCAACCATGGGGTTATCAAACAAACTACCAAGTCACAACACTATCATCCTTGTCGTGACCACTATATGAATTGATTATTCTCTAAAACAATCATTTAAAAAGGTGAATATTCCTAATAAACTAACACGGCTTCACATTTCATCCTCGTTTAACACCCATTAATTTCATTAATTACCACCAAACAGTTTTAATCACACAACCCATAATTGAATTTTCCATTAACAAATTTCTATCCCATTAACAAAATCAGCCCATCCCTTTTCAGATATTACTAGACAATTATTTATTCATTCCATAAATAATAAGGAATTTTGAACATGGAAGCCACATATCACAAATATATCAACAACCCACCACCATTCCACCTCAAATGATGTTCCACAATGATCCCCTCACCTCTTCAAAACGACGACCCGCAATAATCACCTCACCGCCCCAAAAGCAGAACCCACAACAATCACCTCAACTCACCAAAAGCGCATCCAAAAATATATCATCCCCACACCCCATTTAAACTAGAAACCGTAGACCACAAGCCACATAGAACAAAACATCTGGATCCATTTTTAAAGATTTACAAATGGGATTTTTTTTATATCCCACATTACCTTAGTTATGTTATCATACACAAAAAATCATTGAGTAACCATTTCATTGTCCATGTATATGTAATTAAAAAATTTCCTTTTTGTGTGGTATCAAAACAATCACAAAAATGGAAAATGTCATAACCCATATATCTAGTGAAAACAAATCCACCAACATCTACAATTTTTAGTGGGGCATCGAGCCCATACGATCCACAATGTCAAAATCACATCAAAGTTATAAAAACATGGGAATCAAACCACTTTACCCATAAATTTTAATTTAACCATTATTTTTTATTTAATTAATCTGTAAAAACCATAATCATTAGATAAATAAAAACCCATCTCGTATGATATGAAAATAAATAGAAATGAGGGAATAACTACCTCAAGGAATATTTTCAAATCACTACTCACCATAGGGCGAAGAAGAAACCACCATTGCAAAAACAAACATGCAGATCAACCAACAACGAACCAAAGGGCGGTAAAAAAAGCAACCCAAACACACCCCAAACCAAATAAACACCCCCCCACAGTGGATCCTTAGGAGAAAAATGAAAAAAAAGAGTGGATTGTGGGGACAAATCACCAAAAATTACAAATGGATCTCCAACAAATAGCCACTAGGATCAACAAATCAAAGAGGGAGGAAACATTCTTGAAGAACACCTTGTGGTGCTAAGGGTTCTACCAAGATGAGTGGAATAATAGACCATGATCGAATGAATGATAATTCATCCAAAATTAATTTTAAATCCATATTACATCATGTGATTACATGATGTGTAATCTCCTTTCATGTCGTATAATCCCCATGATTCAGTTTTCGACAAAAAAAAAACACCTTACTAATTCATTTTATTATTTATTTTTAAACATTGATAAATTAATCATCTTAAATACATCATTCACTACATGTAACTTTTATCAATGTGAAACCCTCTTTCAGGTCTTGTAAAATGGTTAAACATCATAAAATCTCCATACTTCCATTATTTGGAAACCAAACATCTCCAGACATCCTCTATGCATCACCTAAACAACTCTGACGCTCTAAACTAGCAATGAAAATGACCATGGTGGAACAAAATGTTACATTAGATACCTTTCAAATGATTCCTACCATCGAGAGCCTAAAACCAACCCCCAAGGAAAAATGGTTCAGAAAAACCACCCTGTGAGAAACCTCTCAAGGATGTCATCCTAGCTCAAATGTTACCACCAGCCAAGCAAGCCATACCAATCAAAATGAATCATTCCACACAACCTCATAACCATAAAACAACAACTAAAAATTGTCTCCACTCACACAACCACACAACCACTGCAGAACTATCTCAACCTCCATGTAGCCCAAATGAAATATTGTTACAACCAATAAACCACACTGTCCTGAACACATGAACTTTAGAATTAAATCATTCATATCCGGATACTATCCACTCTTGTCGAAACTAACCCACCCTAATAGGTTTAATAGAAACACATTTAATGAGTCTCAATTAAGAAAATGGTCGTCCCCATTTCCATATGTTAGGAAATTACCACAAATCACACCACACACATCATAAACTTATGAAAATATATCATCTCATTAAAAAAATATATCAAATATCACATCACACGAATAATAGAGTAAGGAAAATCTCAAAATTACTTCTGGTATTGGGCATGTATTTTCATCTCTCACTCCCATGTAATATCCTCATAGTCACCATGACTCCAAAAAAAAAATAACAAATGAAATGGTTCATCCACACAGTGCCTTATCATGATGATCTTGGATCTCTTCTAGCCACTCCAAAAATGTTGCATCATCCTCAATATCCAATTCTCCCCAGTCAAGGACATGGGAGTCATCGTGAAGAGGCTGACGAAGCTGAGAGATGTATATGTTTTCATGGATCCTCTCTAACCATGGTGGAGATCCTAACCCATACGCTACTTCATCGACTCAGTCAAACACGTCAAAGGTACCAAAAAACATTGGATAAATCATACTTCTTTTTTAAAACCACTACTTCCCACATTAAGGTGAAAACATGTAGAACTTGTGGCCCACAACCGCCAACTATAAGGGCATACTTCTGCGATGGAAATATGACTTCTTCCGGTCCTAAACAGTTTTTATCTTCTCACAAATGATCTAAAATTTCTCTATCATATTCTTCACCACATTGTTACTATGGAAAAATGTCTCCCAAGCCTCTATCCAACACAATGGTGTATGATATAGTCTTTTATACAAAGCAATAATTAGATCCATTATAATGGATGAGAGATATCTCTTATTATAAGAAAACTCTAGCAAAGTCAGGTGTCATACCAATGATCCTTCAAATTTAGTGACACATTTACCAAACATATCCTCCATTGTTTGCATATTCTGTTCTATCTTCTCATCTATTTGTTGGTGGAATGAAGCGATGAGGTTTAATTGAGTTCTAAAAGCTTTCTGCAATCCCATATAGACTCGTGTGGTAAACCGTGTGTCACGATAAGAGAAAATAGACCTCATTACCCTAGTCAACTGCACCACCTCATCTACATAACTATTGTCCAAGGAATATACTATGCTCAACTACTTGATGTCATTGATGTGGGCCGGATTTTTCATCTAATTCATGATCACCCAGATAGCATTATAAACTCCCTGACCTCTAGGTAACCCTATGAGTACATCCATTGAGATGTTATCTCCTTTCCACTTAGTGACATCCAAGGGAATGAAAAAACACCCAGGAGCATGATGCTTGACCTTTAATTGGTGAAAAAAATCACTTTTCCACAAACTCCACCATTGTCTATTTCATCATGAGCCACCCAAACTGCATCCAAAATCCAGCACACATCTTATAAATTTTGGGGTGTACCACTAAAGATGGGGTATGAAATTCCTGATGGACATCATTGCACATACCTATAAAGATGAATAGCCTTCCTTGAGACAACATCAAATTTTTGTCTATCCTCTAACCAACCCTCCAGAAAATCACTAGGGACAAAATGATCACACATCACCTGAACTTTTGGGTCCCCCTACAGATACTCCTCCACCTACTACAACAGATAAGATTGTACCATCATATGAAACAAACAACATCTACTACCATCCACCCTTGCATCTAATTGTAGTGCTACCAACTCCTCCATTTATCACCATGAATCTGCAGACTCTAAAATGGAACCCTTCCATGACTTCCTACTCAATGTATCAACCAAAACAGTCCACCTTTCGATGGTGTTAGATAACAAAAAATCATAATCATAAAGAAAATACATCCACCACCACTTCCAAAAGTTTAGATCATGCTGAAAAAATATATACCTCAAACTCTTATGATTCATGAAGACTACATATTTCTACCCAATGAGGTAATGCCACCACAACATTAGAAAAAAAAACACTTTCGCTAGGTCTAGATCATGGGTGTAATTGTTAATATCATGGGGACGTGACTTCGTAGACCCATAATAGATGGCTGCCCTTTAGTTTATCATGAAACACCATTATCCCATAGGGGATGTGTCACAAAACACCATAAGCATCACCCCTTCCTCAGGATACCGAAGCACCGGAGCTGTAACCAGCTTCCCATTCACGTAACCAAACACTACTTGTCACTAGTCACTCTAACCAAAATCATGTTATTTCCTTATAAAATCTATCAAAGGGTCTGAAACTCATGAAAAAAGGGATAAAAACTCAAATAATAGCCTATTAGACGAAGGATAATGTAAACGTTTTCGATGTTCATGGGTACTTCCAAAGAAATAACTACATCAACCATACATGGGTCTACAGCCACACCCTGTTGATACACCACATAACAATGGAAATTCAACTCTCTTGTCCATAACATACAATTGTAAAACCTTCCATAGATTATGTGGAATCAAAGATCATGAATGAAAGTTCTATGATGCTCAGTATGCCCCTCCTCGGAATTCATTTAGCTTAAGATATCATTAATGAATACAACAATGGTCTGATCTATGAACTCATGAAAAATGGAGTTCATAATCCCCATGAAAATAGCTGGTGCATTCATAATAGAAAATGGCATGACTGTAAACGCAAACTTCCCATACCTGCATCTAAAGTTATTATATAGGATATCATCCTCCTTTATCCTCAAATAGTGATATCTATTCAATATATCGATCATAGAAAACAAACCCACCTGTCTTATCTACTTGAAAAGGTAGATTATCCTTGGAAGAGGGTAACAGATCTTTACCTTCATCCGATTAAACCTTCGGTAGTGTATAGAAAACCTTATAATATTATCCCCCATCTTGGTGAACAACATAGGAGTTCCCTATGACAACACACTAGGATAAATAAAATCCTTCTACAGAAGATCATCTATTTGAAACCACAACTCATGCATCTCATTAGGTGCCATCTAATATGGAGCCACTGAAAATGGAGAAGAAGAAGGATGCAAGTCTAGCCAAATATCAAAATCATGTTGTTGGGGTACCATCATAATATCATTAGGGAAAACACCACTGAACTCCATTACAAACCTAGGAACCTCCACTATCATTGCATCTGCTAATTCCACCGAAAACTCCTCCAATAGGGAAATAAGGGTCTCCACACACTATACACATTCGAGAATATGACCCTCCTTTTGAATCAGTATATAATTGAATGCATAGAATAAAACCATTCAATGGTAAGTATAGCATAGTTTGGTTTCATTTTTAGAAAGAAAAGATTCCCACAAGATGGATGTGGTGCCATCACTACTTTTCAGTCCCGACAGACATCAAACTAGTTGTTCTAAAAACCGACTAGTATATTAAACACTTGGGGTATGGGAAGAATCTCTACAACTAGTCCCATAGAAGGAGATAGAGGGAGTACCGTGAAAGAGTGAAAATCTATTGAATAAAGCAAATCACAAAAAAGGGTACTAAACACACTAATCATATTTCTGATGATCTATGACCCCTCTAAAAGTGATACATCCATTGCGTGTAGCCATCCAAACCCAAATTCTCTACATCTCTTTTTTCAACCCCTCCATGTCCATGTTCGGGACACTATCCCTGAACATGGGGAATATACATAGGTTGTACTCTAACCTATCCAACTCCCATTAGTGGATAAAATTCCTATTTCCCATGATTCTAAAACTACCTCACTAGAATCTACTAATATGTATGACACTGAGCAAGTCCACCTCCACCAAACTGAGCATCTGGAACTGCTGGGAACTAGATATAGCAATGACCATGAACTCCACAACCAAAAAACACTACCACAAAACTCCCAAGGATAACCCAAAAATAACTAGCAACAGAGGGTCAGAAAAAAAATTAGAGGTTGAGTTCCACACAATTGAAAACATGAAGGTCCTAGGACCTGAGAACTACCACTGAAAAATATTCAAATCGAGGAACCCAATGGGTTCCTCTCAAAATGAAATCATCTTCTCGAGTCCATCTGATTGATCACATTTTTCTTCTTTTGAACCTCCAGATATGTTGGAAACATTAAAGAAGATAATTCATACTAGATGGAAGGATTTAGGTCATCATAATGACATATCGCACAAGACTCCTCATCTGGAAAAATATCTATGGAAAATGAAGATGGTCCACTAACATGATTCCCATCTCCCACAATGACATGCCCCCCTACTGAAGGGAAAGATGCTCCTAACTCTTTACCGCCTTCCAGGTCGATGAAAGGAAGTTTTCCCAAAACTCCTTATGGAAGTAGACCCAACAAATCTTTCTCCTTCCTCCCCCCTATTAGATACAACATCCACCACTGATGTGTATCTTTTTTCATTTGACTGACTACCAAAGGGACCCAGTACTCCTTTAGGGGTGGTATCAAACTAAAAGAAATATCGAGCTCATCCAGCCAGCTCTCTGTCTTCTGGTCTAAAACAAATTCATTGTACTTATGAAAATATTTACACTAGAATGAACACAATTTCCTCTACCAATGATCATCCAACTCAGCTGGATCATGCCTACGATGATTAACCGGGTCGTCCTGCTGAACCTCCACTACCTGAGCTACACATGGATGATGACCATGAGCTATAAGTGAAAGGAAAACAAATTACATATTTAACTATACAGTGTATAATTTTATTAATATTTGTTTTACTCATTTAATTAATCTTATAATCCATTAAAACATTCCCTAGAAAACCCTATTCAAAAAATAAATCAAGTCATTATGATTCATGTAACTCTCCTCGATCTCTACCCTATAAGTAATTCAATCTCACTTGGTAATTCGATAAGTATATAGTCTATGAAATGGATCATGGGGGACCTGAAATATTGTCTCATAGCTGGTATCCTTGGCTGATGTAGCATACCAAGTTCAAATTTCATTTTTTCCATAATATTCCATGCAATCCTCATAGTTCCAAACTCCAAACTACATCCTTTCTCTCAATAATCTACCTCTGATAGAACACTTTCACAACCCCCTACCTCCAAAGGTACCACAATTTGTGGAGAGAGATAATGGCCATTGATTCAAGCCTCTTGTAGGCCCCATATTGACAACTATCACCAAGGGTTCACAAATCTCACAATATGGGAGGCTTTACCCTTTATAAAATAAATAGGATCAGGAGATAGAATGAATCAAACACAGATAACCCCAGGACATAATATAAAAGTGAAACCCAAACCATCCCACATGCATTTATAAATAGAACTAATACAAATAAAAGTATCCAATGTAATTACCCCAAAAATAATTTAAGGTAGTGATGTAGCAACGATCATGGATCCAAGAACGTAAGGTCTATCAAGGCCGGAATAATCCTCCTAGAAACCTAAAAGTAGTTTTATATACATAGGGTGAGAATACAGGTATACTTAGTGGAACAAACACATGTGTCTTGTGCATATGTGAAGGAATAATACTAATGAACCTATGTGAAAATAATAGAACCAACCAGCACCTATACGGGGATAATAATCATCCCATCCTCACCATGGAAAGCTCTCCAAAAAACGTTATCCATGAAATATAATATAAAGTTAATAATATCGATGATAGGGAGCCTTGCAATACTTTACCACTGATTTTTCCCTCTCACAACCCAATAGAAAACCTCCTTGTACTCCAACGTCTTCCAAACATAACACAACACATATGACAAGCACACTCCTAGGACTCACAACACATCCCGCCCGCACAAACCTGGGCATAAAAATACATACTGCCTCACATACCAAGACCTCACAACACATCAAATCTCATCCTAAAAAAAATGAGATACCACATCAAATATTATCCTATGTACACCTGGGATACCACACCACATCTCTTTCTAATGTCACCTATGACAACACATCACAACTCATCCTGAAGGAACCTAGGACACCACATCACAACTCACCATGATGACACCTAAGATACCACATCACATTGAATAATAAACTAATGGGATTCCAGCCATCATATCCTATGAAATAAAATCCACAAATAGAAGAGAGAGAAGGGAAGAGAGGATGTTCAACCATCTATCCTCCTACCGGGATGTTGGGAAAGTCACCTCCAAGTGATTATGCGGGTGTTTGACAAATTGATCTAAACATTGGTATATTGAATATAGAAATCACATGAATATACATGTATATGTATTTATATTATCAAACACTCAATACCAACCTTTGAATTCTCAATATATCATCCAACTCACAACATTATGACCATTGCTATAACCTATAAATCCATTTATTACTATCTGCAACAGTCATTTCAGAAGGACAATATTCTCGATAAACTAATAGAGATTCACATTTCCTCCTCATTTAACACCCATTAATTTAATTATTTATCACTAACCACTTTTAATCACACAACACATCATTAAGATTTCCATTAACAAACTTATATCCCATTTATCACATCAACCCATGAAATTTCAGACATTATTTAAAAATTATGAATTCATTAAATCACTAATCAGGAATTAAGAAAAATTTAACCATAGATCACAAACATCTCAACATACCCATTACCTTGATACCCAAAAATCACAACCCACAACTTCCACCTCGCCACCACCAAAGCATGGCCCACAACTATCACATCATAAACCAAACAAACGGCCCACAAAATATCATCCTCACAACCCATTTCTATCACACATGGCCATACCACTGAAACTAACACACATCACAACACATCAAGAGCCATTTTTACAGATTTAAAAAGAGACCTTTTATTACATTCCACTTAATTTTAGTGGAGTTATCCAGAAAACCAAAATCATGGGGAAAACATTTCATTAGACATGTATAAGTAATTAAAAAATTTCATTTTTTGGTGATATCACAATATTCAAAATACTCACAACACATATATCCAGTGGAAACAAATCCACTAATGACAAGTAATTTCAGCAGGGCATCAAGCACCTATAATCTACAATATGACCATCACATCAAGGCTGTAAAACCATGTGAAGTATATCCATTTATCCTAAAATTCCATTTTAACAAATTATTTATCTTCAATTAATAGGAAAACCCCATAATACCCAGAAAAAAAAGAAAATCCCTCCCATATGATACATAGATAAAGAGAAACAAGGGAATACCTACCTCAAGGAATACTTTCTAGTCACTGTGCACCATATGGTGAAGAAGAAACCACCCGAAAACCCCTATTGCATAAGAATCGTTTGGATCAACCTACAACACAACAAAGGGTGGTAAAAAACATAGACCAAAAACACCCCAAACAAAAGAATCACAATCCCAGTGGATCCCTTAGAGAAGAATAGATGAAAATAAAGGAGAATGAGATGAGAAACCTAGAAAAATCAATGAATTATCACCAAAAAACAACAACTAGGATACAAAATATCAGTGAGGGGGGAAAAGAGATTTATGAACACCATGGGATCCCTAGGGTTCACCCAAGACAAGAGGAAGAAGATACCACCACGAAATTAATTATAATTTTGATGAAAATAATATTAAATATGCACTAGATTGGGGGATTACATGATGTGTAATTGACTTTCACATCTTATAATACATGGGGTTCAGTTTCTACGGAAAAACATGTTGCCACTTCATTTGATTATTTATTTTTTATTCTTGATTGATTATACATCGTGAAACCCTGTTTTACATTGTGTAACTTTTCAAGAGGTTAAATCCACTTTCACATCGTTTAAAATGTTTATATGTCATGAAATCTCTCTACTTATATCCCTTGGAAAATGAATATCTCTATAATTCCTTTGATCCTCCATCGAACTACTCCAAAACTCTAAACATGTAAATCAGTGGACTGATAAAGAATATAACACTACATATAGAGATTTTTTCTATAATTCATAAATTAATTCATAACAATTTTCTTAAAATTATGAAACAATCTATGTTAGTTTATTTTTTTGGTGCACATTCATAATAAAAAACATAGTTTTAAATAAAAAAATATACAATGGTCCATTTATGGTATATCAAAAATTGGATTTAAAAGTATATTGTCTCTATAATTAGAAAATTAATCTATGAACACTCTCTAATATTTTCCTAAACATTCTATAACTTTTCCCTATTTTGATCCCATAATTAACATTTATTACTTTAAAAAGAGATATAATATGAATGAAATCATTGTTTCATTCTAGGGACATAAAATATTCAATTTATGTTATGTTTTTTTACAACATATCATATATTATTTTAGTTTTGTTTTCAAAAAAATATCATGTCAATAAATTATTGTTTTCATAGTTTTGACAATTTGATGAATGTCTGTAACTAAATAAAGATTTATAATTCTTGAAAATAATTTGAATAATTTCAATAAAATCACATATTATATTAATGTAATATTTACTATAATAGTATAAAATTTTATTCATAATCATTGGATTAAATATTTCTGGAATTTAGAGTTCATTTCCAAAATTTTGATCATTTGGAACAAGTTTGTAACATATACAGAGTTATAATTAAAAAAATACACTATTTGTATTTGTACGATGATAAAATGTTCGATTTTGGGTAAATATTTTCTCATTGTCCAAAAAATGAGTTGATAACAGTTATCTTGAATTTTTATGACTATATTATTTCATTTCCTCATTTTTGATTATTTGACACACGTTCGTAACTTAAAAAAGAGTTAAAATTTGAAAATTTTAATTTGGATTATTTTGAGTACATAACATACTAAATTAATGTTTTCTTTATTCTTACATGTGAAAAATCAATAAATTATTATTTTTTCAAAATTTATGTCATTTTTTTAATTTTTTTTATTTGATACCTATTTATAACATAAAAAGTGGCATAATTTGAAAAAATAATTTCATTTTATCACCATGATACATTCGATTGATGTGGAATTTATTCCAAAATTCCAAAAATCAATCCATTATATATAAAAAAATTATCATGATAATCCAATCTCAATTTTTTGATCAATTAATTTAATTTCTAAATTAAAAAACATTTATAATTAAAAAATACACTTTGGGTAATTTCAACCATAAAAATAATAAATTTTTGTGTAGTTTATCACTATTGTTAAAAAAATTAAATGATTATATTTGAAATAAAATTTCATGGGTATTTCAGTTGTTCAATTGGTTTTTATTGTTCGATAAATGTTTATAACCTAAAACATTAGAATTCAAAAAAATAATCATCATGCCATGCTAGGAAAATTACATATTGTCTTGAAATAATATTTTTTACTATAAGTCACAAATTATTCTAAATTGCATTTTTGAATTTTCATGATAATAAAATATTATTTTATGATTTTATATCTTTAAACAAAATTTATAACATAGAAATAGTTATAATTGAGAAAATAAAACATTTCATTCCATGTTCAAATAAAATAAGACTAATATGTGGGTAACCCATAAAATAAAAATATTAATTAAATACAATTTTCCCATTTATTACATCAATCCAATGTTAATTGTGTATTTTTGATTGTTTTTTACACTTATATAACTTAAAAGGTGTTCTTATTTCAAGAAATTATTTTTATTACTTTTGGAACTCCATACAGTATAATGATATGAGATTTATTTCTATTCTTTAAAAATTAATCAAATCTTATTTTTCTAAAATTTCAGGATAATCTAAGCTCGTTTTCATGGATATAATTTTTTAACACATGCTTTTAGACTAAATAAGTGTAATAATATGAAATGATATTCTACATTGATAAGAAAAATATAAGGGAACATACCACATTAATTTTGTTCCTTATTATTCTACAGGACATATGACTCATGGTGATAGTCACTCAGAGTGGAAATTATAACTTTCTTAATTTTTTTAAAAGACCAATGAGCCTATAATAATGAAATAACAACCCAATTAAAAATATAATACAAAAAATCTAATTTTTTTACAAAGTTACATAATAATTTTTTTTAAATACTAAATAAATATAAAAAGAAATACATATTTTTTTTCAATTACCCATAAAAAATATCATTTCGAAGGGAGAAATATTTGGAATTAAAATTTAAAAGATAAATAATTAAATAGTTGATAGACAAAACCACTTATGGTAGTTTATATTAATTCAATTCCATTTTATGTTCAAACTCACCCGTCAATGAATTTATATCGGATTTTAACTATGATTTATTGTAATTAACCCCAATTTATTAATAATATAAAAATGAAGGTGTAGTTAATAATATTTGAAATAGAAATGAAAATATTAAAAATTGATATATATCATGAATACCTTTTTGGGTTTATCTTTTACCGAAATAAATACTATATATTTTATAAATATATAAACATAGTATCCATATTCATAACTATTTTTTTATTATAGACACTACTAAAACCTTTCAATTTTTATGAAATATGTTCTTATATTTTCTCAAATAGTGAAATTTAAATATATATACCATATAGGATTCATTTTTTTGGATCAACTAATTTATGGTATTTGGGGCTTTGTATGTTTTGGGAGTATGTATATAAGTGGATGATGGAATAGTGGTTGGTTTTATGTTGAAATTCATCCATTAGGAAAATCACAATGTGATTCTTGAACATTACACTATGATTTGTTCCTCATTGGAGTTGGGTAAGAGGTGTTTCCTATAGATATTACATCCTGGTGTTTGTACCCTAGTTTATTAAATTATTCTATAAAAAATTATATCACTCCAAGAATCATTAGCTATGATACCAAGGAGTTTATTTTTTTCAGTATAGCATGATGGTTTGTGTTTTTCTATGATGTTATCTAGATATTTTAAATTTTATGTAGATATTTAGTTGAAATTTTGATAGGGGTAAATATTGTACAATTAATTTTTATGTGAATTCAACTCGATGTGATTTATAATGTCAAAAAATAATTTTTCATAGACATATATATTTTGAAAAATAAATTTTCTAGTTAAAGTAAGAGAAAAGTTTGGGGTTTCATCATGGATTTTAGAGATATGGTTATATAAACCATATTACATTATAACATAAAGAGTTACACATTTTTTTATTTATTTTTATTTAAAATTATATTTATTTCATGTGTTAGATTTTCTTATTTTGATTATCTCAATATTATGTGACCTATGGAAACTCTATAGGGAATCTGTATGGATCTAGGGTTCCTTTAGCATTTCATTTGATTTAATATTGAACTCAGATCTTATAGTGTGTTTATTGTGGTGGTTCTTGAGAAATTAGTGTATAAAAATTGATTTTGTGTTCTTTGGTGGTAGATCCAGACATCACCTTGAGCTAGGGAATTATTACACTTATATTCTTTCACATGAAATTATATAATTAGTTGATTTTATGTGGTTTTCTTAATTTTGTTAATATTATTTATAATTTTTTACATTACATTTTGTTTAATAATTTCCAATTATTAATTGATTATTGGTCTATTAATTTGTTTTTCAATTATTGGTGTTTTTATTGGATGAGGATCTCATTTGAATATTTACTAATGGTGAAATAATGTTTTGGGTTTGTTGGCAATTTTATTGGCATTTTAGGCCAAAAACTATTTCCTTTCATGGGGGTTTATGTCTTTTTTGGTATGGGGAATTGTGGTAATACATGGTTAAGTGAAATGGGTTTAAAAATTATGTTATTTGGTTGTGCTTGATGTCTTCCTGATGTTTTTGGTTTTTTATAATTTACGGGTTGTGATTAATGGATGGTTTTGTGTGATATTATGTTTTCAATTTCATTACTATCAATATATTATTTTTGTTGTTTATAGAATTGGTTAGAGTGATTATTTTAATAGAAAAGATTAATTTTAAAATTTTATTTTATATATAAATCATTTGTTTATATCTTCTGATAAGGAGGTTGGGAATTGAATTCATAGGGATATTCATTTGTTGTCTCACTTATATATATTTTTATTGTGTTTAAATATGTTATTTTGATATATTTCAATGTTACTATAATTGAATGTATGTTTTGGTTTAAAGGATATTGTAATTTTATAGTGTGTACAGGTATATGGGTAAATATAGAGATAACGTTAACTAGTTAATAAGGGCAATTTTCCATTTAAATCATTATTATGAAAGACCATTGATGTGGTTAGATGATAAATTTAATTATCAATATTTGAATACATTACATTGTAACTAATTTGGTTGAGTGATTTTTCTTTTAAATATGAATAAAATTTAATGTTTTTTGATATATTTTTTTAATAAAAACTATTAATGAAAATTATATTATGGTGATTTAGAGATAATGTATAAGAATGCGTGGTGGTATTTTGGAAATTTCGGTGTAGAAATGTTGTGAAAACCTAATTTATGGTGTTTTTATGCTGTTATGTTGTTGAAATTTGATTATCTAGTGGTGATAATTTTTTGTAGTGATCATGTAGAAAGGTTCAAGTGGAAACATGGTTGGTATTGATTGGTTACAATGAACGAAGCTTAACATTCCAAGATATTAAATAATTTTAGATGAATATTTAGTAAATTACAATAATACATACCAAATGACCACAATGTTTTAGTATATTGGGAGATTTTGAAACAAAATATTCAATCCTAATGAATGTTCTTCAATATCTCACATAAGGATCTCCATCTTTAGTAATTCTAAATAAAATGTTTCTTCAAAACATGGTGATTGGAAACATATGAAATGGGTGAGCTCTAATGCACAGTCAGCGTAGATAAAAGAAATGAGTATGAATAACATAAAAGGGGTATGAAACTTGAGAATAACATTTGATTATCTTACCTTGGATATTATAGATCATAATAAAGATAGGCAGTTCGTAAGACATGGATCTTAATATAATTAAGAGAATAAGTAATGAAATCAAAAAATTGGAATAAGACATGGAATTTATGGATTTCACATTGGTTTTTACGATTTTGAACACGTATAAATAGAAATACGTTCACTCATTAAATTAAGGACATGAAATCAATCCCCCAAAACTACTTATAGACATGAAACCATGTACATGCATAACATTTTGAACATGTAATCAGGTTTACACATAACCATATGGACATGAAACCATGTCCATGACTACAATTGTGAACATGTAATCAGGTTCATTCATAACATTGTGAATGTGTAATCAGGATAATGCATAAATGTATGGACATGAATCCAGGTCCATGCATATGATTATGACCACGTAAAAGGGATCACTCATAACACCATGTACATGCAATTAGGTTCATTCATAAACTAATAGACATTCCATCAGTTCCAATCATAAAAGTTTTAACATATAATTAGGTTCATGCATAACAATGTGAACTTGAAATTGGGATCACACATAACGTAAATACTCATGGGTCATCAATTTTTACGCATTTCATTGGAGGGAGATATATATCCAAACAAAGAAAAAACAAATCATACATTCAAGAACCACAATATTATAAACAATATTCATATTTAAACCCATATAATGAGAAAGATATCATTAAAATTTAATAATATAATAAACTATCTAAAATAGGTAGGTCTCATAATCACCACCCTTGAAAATAATCGGGTTTCAAAAGCATATAACATGAGAAAGGGAAATATGTTTCATAAATATCATGTAATCAAAACATAAAAAATTAATATAAATAATATGAATGGATGAATTGAATCATTTCCCTATGATATAATGAGTAACATCGAAGGATTCCATATTGGATGGGAATTGTTTTAGAAATTTCATTTAAAAACACTTCATTAGAAAAATAGCATTTATTTTTTGAAAAATTCTCCTTTAAAACATAAGACCTTTTGAAACCCATTTAATTTAACATAAACATAAAAAACTATAAATAATTATTTGAATATTTTTAGGAAACCATTTTATATGAAATATTATAAAAAAATATGGAAATTTTTAAAACATTTATTTATCATAAAACAATCAGGAATATCATTTTTATGAAAATAGCTTTGTAATATTCTAAAAGAATATTCAAAAAACCATAAATATTTTTTGTAAGAAAATACATTGAAATCCAAGATTAAAAAAATAAATTTCCATTATATTATGAAAAAAAATTACTTAAAATTAATCTTGTAAACGTATAATGAATTATTCAAGGAAATGGTTATCATAGTGGTAGTATGTTTTTACGTTCTGAATATTCATTTGTTACCTTAAATGTTATGAAAAGTACCTTGATAGGAAAATAAAAATAATATTCCTTATAAGACCATAGAATGTAAAACATGGGTAAACATTACCTTTAACATAATAAAATAAAAGTAAAAAATTTTTTGAAATTTTTTTTAAATATTAATTTTTGAACGAAAACATATTTCGGAATGAGAGAAGAACTAATGTCATGTTTTTCATTAAAACGTTTTATTAAATATCCAAAGCAATATAAATAGAGAAAATTGTACCAATATGTGAATATACCATGTAAAAATAGTGGATAAAGTAATTTATGGGTTTTATTTAGATATGGATCATGATATTTCATCAATTGAATCATAATCATAAACAATCTTGATAAACCATGTGATTGTTTCAATAGAATTTTACCATGTGGTAATATGGAATCAACTTTCCATGTAAGAAAATTAAATATCATATAGATTATAATGTTATGAAAACAATAATATTCATGATATAACATTTCAAATGGTATTTTATGCACCACACAATAAAAGTTAGGGGGGGAACAAGGTATATATCTCATATTAATAATAAGTGAAACTAAATTCCCTTACCTTGGGTCTTGAATCCCTTCGTACTAGAACATGATTCGGGTATAATAAATTTATATCTGTTATAAATATTTTATAAAGGAATATTATTATATCTAATACATAATATGGTTTGATTAATACCATATATTAACCGCTGGTTAACAATCTAATGTTAAAGTTTAACTTTGGATAACATTCGCTTTGTTCGTTACAATTGTCTTAATTTGTTGTATATTTTGTCCTTGTAGTTCTCTCATGATTTATATAATTTAAATCAAGATATTAATATCATCTATATAAAGTATCTATGTATTATAATAATCTATTGAATATATAAGTACGAAATGGAATACACCGTTTATGGAAATGGTAAGCATCACATATGCCTGAATGTTGTTTCTGTTTTAATTATCTTATTGAATGAAAGAAATAAAATTACATATAAGTATCTATATATTTATATATATTATTAATATAGTATCATTACTAAATATTATATATCAAATTATTTCACTAAACACATCCTTAATATATTCCTTGTAGCGGGTGAAAAACAACATTCCTTTTAAGGGGTGATAGTCCACACTTCCTCAAATGAAATTATCATATTTACACCAAATGGAATGTAATAAGGTATATGTTTTAAAATGAATAAATAATATTAAAATACATAATAAAAATTATATAAGAAATATATAAATAGTGGTTCTATAATAATTTCAACTATGGTAGGTGGTAATGGAAAATTCACTAATCATCATTTAGTGAGTCGGTTGTTCTCCTTACACATAAATAGTTTGATCGTTATCCATTAGGTGGATGAGTCTATAATTGTAGTTTTAAACCTTATCATAAAAAATAATAGTTTATTTAAGATACTAGTGTTATTATAGATTCATGGAATAAAGATATTTGATGGGGGTAGAGAAATGAAATAAAATAACGGAGCTTGAGAGAAGGTGTTACCTCTTAATAAGTTAACTCATATGGTTTTTGAAAAAAGGTATCATTGAATTTATTTATACCAAAAGGGAGGGCTCAATTAGTAATTTTTGTATGTTTGTAAGTTTATTGGAATTATATTTTCTGATCCTATGTTATTTTGTAGTTGTATAGAAGTGGGAGAGATGGTGTCCTTTTACAGGGAAGGGAAAGGACACACATGACATTTTTGAAGAAAAGTTTGGTGTACCCATGTTTGTACCATTAAAATGTCATAAAAACCCATAACCATCATTAATGGAAGGTTAATGGACGATAAATTTCCATCTAATGGTTTGTGGACATTTTTTTAGGTTTCTTTGGGTCTTAAATTTACGGTTTAGTAGTTTATAAACCTAATTTTTCTCTTATCCATTGTTATTAATTTTAATAAATTTTACTTATATTTTTATTAGAAACTATGTTGAACTTATTAGAAATTAGAAATTATTCTTATTAAAAATTATAAAACCATTTTTCTATATTATAATCATATAATTATTAGAAATTAATTTAAAATTAATCTCTTTAACGAGACAACACTATGGTTTTCTAAATTAAATACTTCCAAATATTTGCTACGTTTTTGTAACGAATTTCAAAGAAAAATTGATTCTAATGACTAAAATTAGATTAATTAATTAAAATATTATCTTATTATACTTTAAAATAAATTTAAAATATTATTTAACCATATAAATATATTATATGAAAATGAATATTTGAATTTAAATTCTGTATTTTTAACTATTCATTAAAATTGAGACTTCATAGATAATTACCAAACATTTACCCTAAACTAATTATAGTGTTTTTATTTAAAATATAAAGATTATTTTTGACATTTATAATCTATAAAATTTCAAAAATTGGATATAAAAGAGGTTCATCATTAAAAGGTGATAAAACTACCATTGTAAAAAAATATTGGTTTTTATGCATAAAATTGGATTTGTTTTTATCTTATGCTGATAAAAATTATTAGATGAATATAAAATGTATTTAGTTTAATAATATGTATATATATATATAACATTAATATCACTCACTAATGTAAATTAGTTTAATTTATTATGGTTAAATAGCTTTGTGGGCATAATAATAATAATATTTTGCTTTGTATTAAAATGGTTTTCTTATTAATTTTCTATTAATTGTACCCAATGAATTAATTTTATATTTGTGTAAACCATATAATTTAAAAACATATATAACTATTTTTCATAACCATTAATTTAATTTATTTGTTATATCTTATTATACTGAATAATAATATTTTAATAATATATTATTGTTTAGTAAAACTCGATCTTGTGTGTAACACAAGCCATAGAAGAAATTCGTTGGTGAGTGTAAAAAAAGATTGCATCATTGTTCTATACTGGGAAATATAAAAATTATGTTATGTGTAGTGCATGAATAAATTGGTTTTTTGTAAAATTCAATCCAAACATAGTACGTCAATATAGAAACATATTTTTAGTATTGCGTGAAATGAAAAATATCAAAAAGAATAAATTAATTCTACAAAATATTCTAAAAAATATTGTGGTGTTACATTCCACCCCCCATAAAATTAATCTCCCCCTTGAAATTCAATTAGGTTATTAAAGGTTTAATAAATGAGTGTTTTATTCATAGAAACCCACCGCGTAAATATGAATGCTAAAACATCCAACAAAAAATCATTTATACCATAAAGGTATCCCAAAGTAACATATAAATCAGTTTCCATGTGGTATAACATATTTGTAATGTTAAAACATGGACATTGAAGACAAATTTTACAATCATGTTATGGTGGAGAGTAATATAGAACAAGGGAAGGGGAAAGTTAACAATAAGAAAGCGATAAATATGAGATGAACTAAGGGACCATCAGATTCATTATAAATGAAGGTAATTGGATAAAAAAATTTCATTCAAGGTCAATTTTAATAATGTTAATGAATCTTCATAAAAATATATACTTGAATAATTTCAAGAAAACTTCACCCTTGCTTGTTTTTTATTCCAATTCACCTATTTCCCTAAAAAGGAAGGTAAATTTTTCATTCTCAAAGACATAAAGTAAATGATATCCATGATATGATATCCCATCTGTTATTAATAATCACCAATACCAAGTTTTAATAATATTTTACCCCATTTTCTTAAATTATCATATGGTAAGATAATACTTCATTGTCATAAACTTCATCCAATGTTTAACTTTATCATTCGATAAATGGTTAACCTTATAACCCTTCCAAAAGATGAAAATCAAAAAATTTATAAATAAGTCACAAAATTATCTTGAAATTGTTCCCCCATATATCACAATGTAGCTATTTGTTGTTACATTCCAAACATGTGTATACCGTCATCTTATATTTTATTTAAACATGGTAATAACCCGATTTTCCATAAATACTTTAGGAAAACAAGAATTATTCCTTCTTCCAAAGGTTATTGGATATATTACGTAAATACAAGAATCTATAAGCTTCATTCAAGATGACATATAATACTTTTTAAAAAAATCAATAATCAGATATAGGTTAATCCGTGTTATCCAATTTACTTTATGAAAATCAATTATCTATTTTTCTAAGAGAAACTCAATTTTCTCAACATCTTGATCACATTAAGGATAAACATACCTTAATTAAAATATATTTTCTCTATGTCTTCATCACCATTAAAAATATCCTTTTAAATACTCAAGGATTTCATATACTAAAAATATGTATATATTTCATGATTCATATAACATAATATTTGAATTCCAAAACATAGTAACTTCATTCATCAATTTCTTCTATTAAAACACTACTCATGTTTCATAAACTTTTTCCATAAACCCTCTTTCCTAGAAAATGAAATTTGAATCATGTATTAAGGTTTCTCATCCTCAATCTAATCATGCCATTTATTATCAATGTTAACAATATAGAAATATCATCACATACCTTTACCATGTAATTTGTGGTCTCTTTATCTTCTTAAGTATAACCAATATTGATACCACATTATTTATTCTCTTTCTGAGATTTACCCTTTATAAATTTATTTTCGTAATTCCCATAATTTACACATATGAAGCATTCAATGATAATCATGTTCTTTCTAGTTCTCTATATTGACTAAAACAAAAAATCATGGGGTGAGAAACACATATCATATAAGAATACCAAATAATCATGAATCATTACATACAAAATTTCTAAATAATGACACATACCAATTATTCATAATTATTATTTATTGAAAATCCATCCTTATTTTTCATGATTAGTCTGTAAATTTCCAAAGCATGTTCACCAAGTGTATCAAACGAGGTGTGCAACAAGGCCCATTTTTTTGTACGAGGTTACCCTGATTCATGCCTGGAACATCTTATCGAAGTTTTTATCCCTGAGTACATATGTCCCAGATCCACATAAATATATAGTATCAAGACATGGATGTCTTTCTAATAAAATAATCACTCTATCTTTTACCAAAATTACATGACATTTTCATAAATGTAAACTCATCCTTATAATTATCCTTAGATATATCCCTATAAATATCCTTAGAAATATACCTATGTATATCAATAATGTTTTAAAATCCTATTTTAAAAAATTAAACTAAAACTTTCCTTTGATTCCAACTATAGGGACCCAGGATTTCCATTGATAGATATTCTATTTTTAATGAATATTCAGAACATTACAAAACTACAATCCTGAGGACCATAATACTTTAGTGTATTTGGAAACAAGGAAAAAAATTTCTATCCTAATGAATGATCTTCAACATCTAACATAAAGATATCCAACTTTATTATATCTACCTGAAACCATTCTTAATAACATGGGGAATGATAACATAAGAAATGTGTGAGTACGGATTCTTAGTAAGTATAAATAATGGAAATGCGTAAGCAGAACAGGAACAAAAGGGTATGGAACTTGAGGATAACATTTTAATATCTTAACTTACATATTAAATGTCATAATAAAAATTTCATGTTCATAATACATGTATCATAAGTGAATTAATTGCATAAGTCATGAATGAACAATATAGGGCTAAGACATGCAATTTATGGAATGCATGTTGGTTTATAAAGCTGGGAACATTTATAAGTAGAAACAAGTTTACTGATTAAGTTACGAACATGAAATCGTGCCCCCACAACAACTTATGGACATGCAACCAGGTCCATGCATTAAATTTTGATGGTGTAATTAGTTTCATGCATAATAAAATGAAAATGAAACTGGATCCATGTAAGACATTGTGAACATGTAATCAGGTTCACACATAAACATATGTAAAATAAACTAGGTTTATAATGAAAATCGTGACCTCATAATATTGCTCACTCATAACATTGTCAACATGTAATTAGGTTTACAAAAAATATTATAGAGATGAAACCAGGTCCATGAATAACATTGTGAACATGTAATTAGGTTCACTCAAGAGATTTTGAACATGAAATCAGGTTCACACATAACATATATACTAATGAGTCATCCCTTATTACCTAATTAATTAGTGGGAGATATAGATCAAACCCAAGAAAAAAAAATCATACATAAAAGTTACAAAAGATTACAAACAATATTCATATAATAACACTTAAAATGATATAGGCATCATGATAATTTAATAATATCATAACATATGTTAAAATGATAGTTCTCATAATCACCTCCCCTAAAAATAAGAAGGCATTAAAATAATATAAGCAGTGAAAGAAAAACAGGTTTCATAAAAATCATGCCCTAAAAACATTAACCACACGTATAAATAATATAATTAGAATCATTGAATGATTTATAAATAATTTCATGAGTAACAGCGTTGGATGTCATGTAGGATGGGATATAATTTGAAAAGATATTTTAAAAACACTTCATAATGAAAATATCATTTCTTTTCTGAAAAAATTACTTTTTAAAGAACAAAATATTTTGAAATCCATTTCATTTAAAATAATCATGAAAAATATGAAGAATTATTTAAAAAAATTTCAGAAACCTATTTCATGGAAAACATATATTGAATTATTGAAATTTTTCAAATCATTTCTTAAACATCAAACATTATTGGAAATAATTTTCTTTGAAAATTGATTTCAAATCATTAAAAGGATGCTTTAAAAACAACTACAAATAATGATTGAAAAAACATTTCATTTAAAATAACATTAAAAATATAAATTTCCAAAAAAATTAAGAAAAAATATTCCTTTATATTAAAAATGTAAATGTATAATGGAAGATTCGGGTAAATAATAGTCGCAACAGTTTTATGTCTGTACGTGCCGAATATTCATTTTTACCATAAAAGTTCTCAAAAAAGTGCCTTACTAGGAAAAATACAATACGACTAATTTTAAGATAATAGAAGGTTAGAAATTGGTTAAAATAAATTTAAAATAATATTATAAATGTAAATCATTTTTTTAAACATTTTGTGAATTTATCATTTTGAAAGATCAAGTATTTCTGATCAAGAGGTTAAATAATGTCAAATTTTCTTTAAAGAATCTTATTAGTTATCCTAAGTAAAAAAAGGGTAAAAATAGTACTAATACAATAATAAATCATGTAATATCATAGTAGAAGATACTTCATGGGTTTTCATGATATATGCATCATGATATGTCATTAATTGAAGCATAATCATGTACAATCTCGATAAACCATGAGATTGTTTCTGTAGACTCTTACCACTTGGTAACATGGAATCATATTACCCATGTAAGAAAAAGAAATTTCATATAGAATATAATATAATTAAAACAACAATATCCATGATATAAAATTTTAAAGGGAATTCTATACATTGCAGAATAAAAGTGAGTGGTGAATAAGACATGTATCTCACAGTTATAAAAGGTGAGATGAAATTCTTCAACCTAATGTCTTGACACTCTTCATAATCATACAGTATTAGATTATAATAAATTTAAGTTTATTATACATATTTTATATAATAATATTATTATATATAATACCACATATGGTAAGATTAGTGTAACAACCCAAGTAAATAAAGAATATGACATTTTTATATTTATCCCTATTTGTGAATAAAATTTTAATATTAATTTAAAGGTAACGCTATGATCTATGGCTTACCCAATACGCAACAATGAGTTCCTTTGAAATCATACGTTGCACTCTAATAATAAAATAATTTTATTATAAATGGTAGATAAAACCTAGACGATGTAATGATGGGAATGAACAGAACTAACTAAAAAATTATTATATAGGTTTGTAAAATATTTTTACTTTTATCCCATAAATGTTAGAGGCATAAAATGCAAATGAATCCAATTTTTAGCATAAATCTTCTAATATTATTTAAAAGGTCGATTAATCGCCTATAAATAGAGAACGATTTTTAAATATAATTTTGAAAATTTTATATGTTTTATTTGACAAAATAAAATCCTTCTTTAGAATCTGGACATCAAAATTTACTTTGTGTAATTTTTTGTAATTTTTTCGATAAAGATCCTTTTTAGTGAAAATGTTGCATTTCAATTAAAAACCTCATTTTAATCTAATTTATTTATATGGATATATTATATTTTTAATTGAGATTAAAGTGTATTTATAATATATTTTTACCATTTAATCCAATGGTGGTCATTGGAATTAATTTCACATTGAAATTGGACTTAAACTAGTGTTAATCTTTTAATAGATATTGTTTATCAAAAACACGCTATTTGTTTTGACAGCAGGAATTAATTATTAAATTAATTAATGAAACATATATGTTTTAGATTTTTATAAAATAGACATATTTTTTGAATTCGGAATATGAAATATATCTTAGGGTGAATTTTTGGTATTATTCTGAAAAACTTCAATTTTTGATGATTAGTGAAACCACTAAGTGGTAGTTAAAGAAACTAATTTTTCGTTTAAATGAAACTTTACCACTTCTGTGATTTGATTTTCAAAAATCCAACATACATGGTTGTCATTAGGAAGTAAAATGTGGTTCAATGAGATTAAAACAATTTTTGGTGAATAGTAACTTTTACGTTTTATTAATCGTGATTAAAGGTAATTAGTGTAATTTAAGGTAAAAATAATGTTTTAATTATATTAAATGACCTTGAAACATGTACTACCATTATTGGATGAGTTATGTCCGACCCAGAAAATACATGGGTCAACATGGGGTCCCCATGGAGCCACTTTGGTTGGAAAATGACATTAATAACATTTTATTTAAAGTTAAAATTAAAATGTCACAAACATGTATTGTTTTACTAAAACAATTTTTACATAGGGTTATAAAAGTCATATTTTTTACTATAAATATTAATTATAAAGATAAAAATATTTATTACATCATGATATTTTTTTTATAATTTTTAGACATTAAATAGATTAAATTATTTATGACACCATGATGATGCAACGATTACATCATTATTTAACGATTAAAATAAAATGAAAAGATAATGTATAATATAAGACCTATACTTGTCAAAAACCTATTTGATGGGTGGATTTATAACTATTATCATCTTATCCTTGAAATATATAATTTTTGGACCTTTTAAATCTGAAAAAAAATTTATAATAAAGTAAAAGTTTATAACTTTCCAAGAGTGCCCCTCCTCTCCTCTTATAAAAGGCCCCCACCACTACCACCTTACCCACACCTCTCAAGCATTTGGCTCGGAAAAAACCTGCCCATTTAATCTCGCCACATCCCTTTCTTCATCATTGAATCCTCACCATTGTGTGGAATCCTTTCCAAGGAAGCCTTTGAGCTCAAATTAAAAAGAGTTACCCAATTTAAAGGTAATGTCTTCCCTTGTGTTCTTTTGTTTTATTTTTCTTCTCCAACCCTCTAACCTCTTTTTATTCCTTTCTTTTGTAACAACACAAGTATATTAAATATAATAGGATGTTGTTATGTGAGGTATTCGAGCTATATTTACACACACCTTCGTCTAATGGTTAAATAACAAATTGTTGTTGTGGATGGCGAATTTCTGTCTCACGAAACGACGAGTGTTCAATATTCTCTTAACACCATTAATGGTGGACATTATGATGTCAATATATTTTATATATGATATATATGGTATTTATGTTTTCTATATTCTTCTGAATTTTATATTTAAAACATGCCTTTAGTCTTTTCATGTTGTGCAAATGCTATAATTTCATAGGAGGAAGTGTGGACTACCGCCCCATCAAGTGATGTGACTCGTTCATGAAATACATGGAATGTATATAGAATGAAATTAATGAACATATGTGACCTATATAAAATTTATATTATACTGGAATTATAATATATATACCTCTCAATTAATTTTAATTCTATTAATATGACAAATAAATGAAAGTATCGTTCATGCGTACGTACAACCTACCGTCCCCCTAAACGGTGAATTTTATTTCTTTTTATCTACAAATGTTATGGAGTAGTATAAAATAAATATTTACTCGATATATATGATATTTAAATCATTAATACTATTCTGGAGATGATTTACTTATAACTACATGGAAAATAATTTTCAAACAAGTTCATTTTTGACTCATGTACCAAACATCGATAAAAAACGTCTGATACGAACTCACATTATTAACAAATTATTATAACATTATAATATGTGATATGAACTGAATAATAATCTTTAAAATATTTCCTTATGAAATTATAAATTTACCAATGTTTATTATTCAGGAATATAAAGAAACGAACCAGACAAGTCAGACTTGAGGTAAGGGATCTTACCTCTCTCGTTCTTTTTAAGCACTCTCTTTTAGGTAATTTCTTTTAAGCTCATATTTATTATGTCTGGGGATGTTATTTTATATTAATCTTACTGTAATTTTTATGTTCATATGATGAGAGACCCTATTTTATCTCATCAAACCATTTTTGGAAGTTTTAAGTGGCGCCGTTAGGCTGCTGCGTTTTCGTAAGGGATTTTTCATCTCACTTTTTTCCCGTGAGATTTATTCTACATTTCCACCATTTCCTTTGAGTGGTGTAGGTACATCCCATTATTCTACTCTTTGTGTAATTTAATTTCGTTTATGGGTATTCACATCAATGTTGTCTAGTCCTTCTTTCATGGGGTGTACGTTTCGGAAGTTACCCAATTTGGTAAGGGAACCTTTCACCCTCCTCTTCTTGAAAAAAAAATTCTTTTGTTATGTATTTTAAATTATATATTATTATGTTGGGATATGTTCTTATATATTTTTATTTCTGTAAATTTAATGTACAAGTGATGAGATACCCTTTTTATCTCTCATCAACTCATTTTCTGAATTTTTAAGTGACGCTGTTAGGCTGTCAAATTTTTGCAAGGGAACTTCTTAACCCAATTTTGATTGTTTGGGATAAACTTGTACTCCTTCAATGTGTCATTATATGAATATGTGTGAATAAACTCTGATTGTTTTACAAATAATATCCACTTATATTTGGTGTAATAATTTGTCACACATAATTATGTAATTGATTTATCCTTAATCTAAGGATATCGTCTTTGTAAGGCACTTCGTCTCAATCTACTTTCATTGGGGCATATTTTGTTTTATACGCAACATTCTTTTATACGGTGTATAAACCCCTTTGACTTTTAATTTTATACAAAAGGAATCTTTTTCTACGAATCGTTTTACAAAATGACAAAAAACAATGTTTATTTTATCATACGCAATGACAATGACCATTTCCACCGCCGCGATTATTATTTGGGATTTGGCTTCCTCAACAAGCCGTAATGTTTTTAAAATGAGATAAATACCATATACTCTTTTATGTATTATGGTATTGAAAATGGTTTTTATAATGGATTTGTTTTGTCAATATATTTAAGTATTATATTGTGATCAAAGTGTGGAAATGTTTTCCTTCCATTATATTTGTTTTATGTCTTACGATTTTATAATGGTACTTGGACATTTTATGGGTGGATACATGATTAACCATATGACGGGTGGTGCCATGAATACCAGGACGGGTGGTTACGTTATAACCTCCAATGCATTGGGTATGGAAGTCGGCCGTATGGATATTCTATTAAGTATGTGTGGAAGTCGACCGTATGGTTATTCCATTTAAGTATGTTTATGTATCAAGTTACCTTTATATGTTATGTGTTCTTTATATGGGTTTTATGGTAATCTTTTGGTTACAAAAGTGTAAGTAATGGTCTTTTATTCAGTGAAGAGTTTTTACTAATTCATAAACGTGAAAATTATTACTTTGGTAAAGTATTCATGGTTTACATGTTGTTTTGAAAAACTAACAGTTTTCCTTATTTTTGTATCCATTACAGGGATTTTTATGCTCATCCCAAGTTTTTTAAATGTTTTCCACAAGAGTTAAAGATGAATAGGGTCATGTATGGGATCAAGGAAAGACATGTTATCTAAAACATGGAACTAGACATGTTTCATTTTATGTGTTGTTTTTATTTTATGGAAACTTAGTAGAAGTGTCTACTATGTAATCTTTTGAGATGTAATAGTTATGAACTAATTCTCTAAAACTCTAATCCTGAAAAGATCTTATATGTGAATTATTCATTTAATTAATGATTAAGTAATATTTAAGGTCGGGGCCTTATAGTTGGTATCAAAGGTCGGTTTAGATAACTTTGGAGGTTAGGATATTATCTACGAAAAAGTAACATTACTATAATGGTTAGGATTTCAGAAAGAGTCCAATATTTAGATAAAGTGAATGAGTAAGTATATATTAGTGTTTATCTTCCACATTATTACACAATGGTTTTGTTGATATACTCATACTGACCTTTTTGGTTTTTGTAAATGGATGGATCTAGTAGGCACCAATGTAACAGTGGATGTGAAGGAAATTGTGATAGTATTCTGAGCGAGAAACTTAATGATATGGGAGCTGCCATGAGAACTCTTGTGTTTATCCTCAACCAACTATCTGGAGTCATGATTAACCACCTAAACCTTGGTGATTTCTATAAGTGATCATAAATACGAGAAACAAATCCCTACGAAACTACAGGTAATAATCATAAAGTTAAATGTGTTCAAAAACCTATGTGTCAAACATGTGGAAATAAAAACCTACGAAAATGTTTCAAAGGGATAGAAATAAGCTATATATGTGGAAATGAAGGTCATAAAGCAAGAACCTTCCATGGAAAAAGGAAGCATCCAGTTGACTCGAGGAAAGGGAAAGAAGTTCTTTCTGAGGGATCAATTGAATGTCTTAAATGTGGTATGCATGGTCATTATGCAAACACATGTGGTATGAAGATGTTTCAGGAATGGGATCACCAAGATCATACAAATATTCTTTTACCAATACCTAATTCCATTCCGATTGAAGATGAAGAAACTGACAATGACCAATCAAAGGTATGGATTATTTCTTAACATTTGTTATCATATTTTGGAATCTTAGGATATGATTTATGATTTTGTTTGTAGGAAAGAGGTATTTCATAATAAGTTGGAAAGAAATGGTTAATGGATCATGAAGAATTTTGAATGAGTAAGAAGTCAACATATAAGGTCTTCAAGAGTTATGGTGAAATTATTAAGAGTATTATGTCCCTTTTAATGATGTGGTGATATTAGAAGACTTATTATAGTATGTGTAACCCTGATGTTTGATATATGAAAATTTTATTCAAGATATAGTTATCTGTTATTTTTTAGACATAGTTATAAAGAACCATTTGGGTTTATATGATCCTTACTTTTGAGGTAATTATGGGTTACTATATGTTATGATGGAATATGAACGACATGAGATAAAATTAAAGTTAAATTATTTTATGGTTATTTTTGATGATTTAAACTATTTTTGGGGAATGATTTGAGAATTATTTAGTTTGGAAAAAGAACAACATGCAGACCGTGTGACAACCTGTCGTATCGAACAAAACTGAGGGAATCGAACCCACATCCAAAGTGTGACTGGTATTTATCGCCTACCACTGGACTATGTGAAGTCCCTGGTTAGTTTGACTAATTATTTTTAGTTTCATGATTTTATGAATTAAGAGTAAGTTTATTTTGTGTTATCTATGGAAATTATTAACCTATCATGGAGGTTATGTGATTAGGTTAATTACTTTTCAATATGAGACTTTATGAGAAACTGATGTTGTTTGGAGATAAGTGTTACAATTTAACTTGGAAGACTATGTGATTAAATCCTTCAAATATTTGGGTTTCAATCTTAGTTTGGTTTACTTCTGGTCTTCGTTGAACTTTGAGTCTTATTGGACAAATTTTGGAGATTAAGAATAGATTTCCTTTTTATAAAGGATTTTCCTTTTTGGGTATTATCGGATCTCATAATGACTTTTTTTGTTTTAGTTTTGGTTAAGGTCTAATGACATAGGAAGTATACAGTTCTCTTTTGTGGATTTAGTGATTCTCTAGAAGATGATTGTAGCTCTCTTAATGTAAACAATTCATCCTAAATAGTCATCTTTTGGAGAAAATAGGAGTTCGTGTAATAAATCTATTAAAAGTAGAAAGTCAACATATCAAGTAAGTATGTTTCCTTATGTTTTAGTTAATCTCAAAAATTCATTCCTCAATGAAAAGTAAATTAAAAAAATGTTGTCCGTTAACATTTCCTACGGGGGAATCCAATACCGTTTAACCCATCACAAGTTTGTGATTTTTTGGTGGTTAACTTTATCCTAAAGATGATTTCTATCACACTCCTTCAGAACATGAACATTTGTTTTTTCTTCCATATCTATGTTTTCAGAAATGGAATCCTAGTATGGATTAACTCGGGTGACCTTTTTACTTCCCTTTCATTCTTTTACGGTGATAGTTTAATTTACCCCTTTTCCGATGTGGGGCTTTCAATGAAGTTTTCGAGCCCAATTTTAAAATTTTGAAGATGCAATTCCAAAAAGGGGGAAAGGATGTAACACCCCAGGTAAATAAAGAATATGACATTTTTATATTTATCCATATTTGTGAATAAAATGGTAATATTAATTTAAAGGGAACGTTATGCTCGTTGGCTTACCCAATACGCAACACCGAGTTCCTTCGAAATCTTACGTTGCAATCTAAATATAAAATAATTTTATTTTAAATGGTAGTAAAAACCTAGCTGATGTAATGAAGGGAATGAATAGAACTAACTAAAAAATGATTATATTGGTTTGTCAAATATTTTTACTTTTATCCAATTAACGTTAGAGGAATAAAATGCAAATGAATCCAATTTTAAGCATAAATCTTCTAAAATTATTTAAAAGGTCGATTAACCACCTTTAGATGGGGAACCCTTTTTAAATATACTTTTGAAAACTTTATATGTTGTATTTGAAAAAATAAAATCCTTCTTTAGAATCTGGACATCAAAATTTACTTTGTGTAAATTTTTGTTATTTTTCCGATAAAGATCATTTGTAGGGAAAATGTTGCATTTTAATTCAAAACCTCCTTTTAATCTGAATTATTTATATGGATAGATTATATTTTTAATTGTGATTAAAGTTTATTTATAATATATTTTTACCATTTAATCCAATGGTGGTCATTAGAATTAATTTCACTTTGAAATTGGACTTAAACTAGTGTTAATCTTTTAATAGATATTGTTTATTAAAAACTCGCTATTTGTTTTGAAAGAGGGAATTAATTATTAAATTAATTAATGAAACTTATAAGTTTTGAATCTTATAAAAAAGACATCATTTTTGAATTCAGAATATCAAATATAGATTTGGGTGAAGTTTTGGTATTTTTCTGAAAACTTCAATTTTTGATGAATAGTGAAACCACTAAGTGGTAGTTAAAGAAACTGATTTTTCATTTAAATGAAACTCTACCACTTCTGTGATTTGATTTTCAAAAATCCTACATCCATGGTTTTCATTAGGATGTAAAATTTGGTTCAATGAGATTAAAATAATTTTTGATGAATAGTAACTTTTATGTTTTATTAATCGCTATTAAAGGTAATTAGAGTAATTTCAGGTAAAAATAAGGTTTTAATGATATTAAATGACCTTGAAACATGACCTATCCTTATTGTATGAGTCATGTATGACCAAGAAAATCCATGGGTCATCTGGGGGACCCCATGGAGCCACTTTGGTTGGAAAATGACATTAATAACTTTTTATTTAAAGTTATAATTAAAATGTCACAAACATGTGTTCTTTTACTAAAACAAGTTTTACATGGGGTTATAAAATTCATATTTTTGACTATAAATATTAATTAGAAATATAAAAATATTTCCTACATCATGATATTTTTTTTATAATTTTTATACATTAAATTGTTTAAATTATTTATGACACCATTATGATGCATCAATTACCTCATTATTTAACGGTTTAAATAAAATGAATAGATAATGTAAAATCTAATACCTAAACTTGTCAAAAACTTATTGGATGGGTGTATATAGACCTATTATCACCTTATCCTCGAAATTTATAATTTTGGGACCTTTAAAATCCGGAAATCATTTTATAATAATGTAAAAGTTTATAACTTTCCAAGAGTGCCCCTCCTCTACTCTTATAAAAGTCCCCCACCTCTACCACCTTACCCACAACTCTCAAGAATTTGTCTCAGAAAAACCCTGCCCATTTCATCTCTCCACATCCCTATATTTATCATTGAAGCCTCACCTTTGTGCAGAATCCTTTCTAGGGAAGCCTTTGAGCTCAAATCAAAAATAGTTGCCCAATTTAAAGGTAATGTCTTCCCTTATATAATTTTGTTTTATTTTGCTTCTCCAACCCTCTAACCTGTTTTTATTCCTTTATTTCGTAACAACAACAGTATCTTCAATATACTAGGATGTTTTTATGTGAATTATTCGAGATACATTTACAAACACCTTCATCTAATGGTTATAGAACATACTGTTTCTGTGGATCGCGAATTTCTGCCTCACGAAACGATCATTGTTCAATCTTCTCTTAACACCTCTCATGGTGTCCATTATGATGTCACTATATTTTATACATGACATATATGGTATTTAGGTTTTCTATATGCTTTGGAATTTTATATTTAAAATATTCCTTTATGCATTTCATGTTCTGCAAATGCGATAATTTCATTCGAAGAATTGTGGACTACCGCCACCTCAAGTGATGTGACTCATTCATGCAATACATGGAATCTATATAGAATGAAATTAATCAACATATGTGACCTATATAAAATATATATTATACTGGAATTATAATATATATATATCTCTCAATTATTTTAAATTCCATTAATATGACAAAGAAATGAATGTAGCGTTCATGCGTACGTACGGCCTACCGTCTCCATGAACGATGCATTTTATTTCTTTTTTATCTCCAAATTATAGGGAGTAGTATAAAATGAATATGTACTGGATATATATGATATATAAATCATTAATACTATTCTGTAGATGATTTACTTATAACTACATGGACAATAATTTTCAAACAAGTTCATTTTTGACACATGTACCAAACATCGACAAAAAACGTCTGATATGAACTCACATAATTAACAAATTATTATAACATTATAATATGTGATATTAACTGAAAAATAATCTTTAAAAAGGTCCTTAAGAAATTATAAATTGACCAAAGTTTATTATTTAAGAATATAAAGAAACGAATTAGACAAGCCAGACTTGAGGTAAGGGATCCTACCTCTCTCTTTCTATTTAAGTAGTCTCTTTTATGTAATTTTTTAAGCTCATCTTTATTATGTTTTGGGATGTTATTTTATATTCCTCTTACTGTAATTTTTATATTCATATGATGAGAGACCCTATTTTATTTCATCAAACCATTTTTGGAAGTTTTATGTGGCGCCGTTAGGCTACTGAGTTTTCGTAAGGGATTTTTCATCTCAATTTTTTTCCCGTGAGATTTATTCTACATTTTCCACCATTTCCTTTGAGTGGTGTAGGTACTTCCCATTATTCTAATCCTTTTGTAATATAAATTCGTTTATGGGTATTTACATCAATGTTGTATAGTCCTTCTTTCATGGGGTGTACATTTCGGAAGTTACCCAATTCGGTAAGGGAACCTTTCACCCTCCTCTTCTTTAAAAAGGCTTCTTTTGTTATGTATTTTAAGTTACATATTATTATGTTGGGATATGTTCTTATATATGATTATTGATGTATATTTAAAGTACAAGTGATGAGATGCCCTTTTTATCTCTCATCAACTCATTTTCTGAATTTTGAAGTGATGTCGTTAGGCTGTCAAATTTTTGCAAGGGAACTTCTTAACCTAATTTTGATTCTTTGGGATAAACTTGTACTCCTTGAATATGTCATTCTATGAATACGTGTGAATAAACTATGATTTTTTTACACTTAATATCCACTTATATTTGGTGTATTCGTTTTTCACACATAATTATGTAATTGATTTATCCTTAATCTAAGGATATCGTCTTTGTAAGGGACTTCATCTCAATCTCCATTCATTGAGGCATATTTTGTTTTATACCCAACTTTCTTTTATACGGTGTATAAAACCATTTTACATTTAATTTAATACAAAAGGAATCTTTTTCTACGAAGCGTTTTACAAAATGAAAAAAAAGAATGTTTCTTTTAACGTATGCAGTGACAACGACCTTTTCCACCACCGCGAGTATTATTTGGGATTTGGCTTCCTAAACAAGCCGTAATGTTTATAAAATGAAATAAAGACCGTATACTCTTTTATGTATTTTGGCATCGAAAATGGTCTTTATAATTGATTTGTTATGTCAATATATTTAAGTAATATATTGTGATCAAAGTGTGTAAATGTTTTCTTTCCATTATATTTTTTTTATGTCTTATGATTTTATAATGGTACTTGGAAATTTTACAGGTGGTTATGTGATTAACCATATGACGGGTGGTGCCGTGAATACCAGGACAGGTGGTTACGTTATAACCTCCAACGCATCGGGTATGGATGTTGGCCATATGACTATTCCATTAAGTATGTGTTGAAGTCGACCGTATGGTTATTCCATTTAAGTATGTTTATGTACCAAGTTACCTTTAGATGTTATGTGTTCTTTATATGGGTTTTATTGAAATATTTTGGTTACAAAGTGTTAGTAATGGTCTCTTATTCAGTGAATATTTTTTACTAATTCATAAAGGTGAAAAGTATTACTTTGGTATAGTATTCATGGTTTACTTTTTGTTTTAAAAATCTAACAGTTTTCCTTCATTGTGTATCCTTTAATGGGATTTTTATGCTCATCCCAAGTTTTTGAAATGTTTTCTACATGACTTCAAGATGAATAGGGTCAAGGATGGGATCATGGAAAGACATGCTATCTAAAACATGGATCTAGACATGTTTCTTTTGAAGTGTTTTTTTATTTTATGGAAACTTAGTAGAAGTGTCTACTATGTAATCTTTTGAGATGTAATAGTTATGACCTAATTCTCTAAAACTCTAAACCTGAAAAGATCATATATGTGAATTATTCGTTTAATTTATGATTAAGTAATTTTTAAGGCTGGTACCTTATAATTAGGACCATATATTACCCTCAGATTAACAATCCAATGTTAAGGATTCACAATATGTTATATTTTCTTTTTTTCGCATGTGTCTTAATTTGTTATATCTTTGGTCCTTATGCATATATCAAGATTTACATTTTGTAAACTGTGATATAAGTATAATTTATATAGATTATATATTTCTTATAATAATATGTTTAATATATAATTATGAAATGTAATACACCATTCATGGAGAAGATAAGTCGTACGAATGCATGAACGTTGTTTCCATTTTTATTATCATATTGAATGAATTAATGAAAATGTAAAATAAGTATATATATATATATATCATTATAATATTATCATTATTATATCATATACATGTATATATATATATCATATATGTTTTCTAAAACCATCCTTAATACATTCCATGTAGTGTGTTAATGAATCACATAACATTGAGTGTGTAATAGTCCACATTTCCTCAAACGAAATTATCATATTTACTGCCATAGGAAAGTAAAAATGTAAGTGTTGTAAAATGAATATAGAATATTAAAGAAGTAATAAATATAATATATGAAATATATAAGTATATTTTCCATCATAATTTCCACCATGAGTGTTTGTAAAGAAAAAATGAACAATCATCATTTAGTCAGGCGGTAGTTTTCTTTGCACATAAACAGTATATTAGTTTACCATAAGTTGGATGTATATAAATGTTTAGGTCAAAAAAATAGCATAAAAAAATACTGAAAATTTTAATATACTCTTTTTTACACAAGCATGCAATTAATAGAGTGGTGGGGGTGTATAATGGAAATTAAAGAAATGAGCTTGAGAGAAGATGTTACCTCTTAATCGGGGAACACTTTTTGGATTTTACCAAAAGGATTTTGTGGATTGTTTTACTACCAATGTGAGGATTAAAAGAGGAATGAATGTAAATTGTGATTTTTATTTGGATAATATTTTATGAACCTAATTGGTTTGAGATATGTAATGAAGAGGGAGAGGTGGTGGCCTTTTATTGGGAAGGGAAATGGAACACATGAAATTTTTTAAAAAACGTTTTCTGTATCAACATATTTACCTAAAAAAGTCATAAAAAACCAAAAACACTAAATAATGTATGGTTCCTAAATGAATAATTTCTATATAATAGGTGTTTTAAATGTTTCTAAGTCCTTTTTGGTCATAAATTGACACTTTTATACAGTATTAAGATATTTTCTTCACAAAGCCATTGTAAATAATTTTAATCAAATTAACTAATTATTTTGGTCAAAAATAGAATTTAAATTATTATAATATATATGTTATTCTAATTATAAATGTATAATCTATATTTTCTAATTCTGCTAACAAAATTGGTATAAATTAATTTAAAATTAATCTCTATTACGAGACGACAATCTGGGGTATAATGTAAAAACATCCAAATTTTTATAAGTATTTATATACAATTTAAATGTAAAATTGTTAAAATGTCCTACATTAGATTATTTGATAAAAATATTATCTATTTATAATTTTAAAACAATTTAAAATATAATTTAACCTTACAAAAAAATAGATGAAAACAGAACATTGAATTAAAACCAAGTATTTTGAACTATTCTTCAAAAATGAAACTTCAAATAAAAATACCAAATAATTACTGTAACATAATTTTTATATTTCGATTTAAAATATGAAGTCTACATTGACATATAAAATCCATTTAAGTTCCAAAAATTTAATTTAAATTAGGTTTTCCTTTAAAAATTGGTAAATTTATCTATGTAAAAAATATATATTTTTTCCATAAAATTTTTTTGTTCTTATCTTATGCCTATAAAAACATTTGGATGAATGTAAAATATATTTTATAGAATATATAATCTAAATATATCATTAAAATCAGTAAATAATTGAAATTAATTTAATTTATTAGGGTTAAATATCTTTTTATGCATAAAAATAATAATATTTTCCATTGTATTCAATTGGTTTTCATTTTCACTTATAAATAATTGTATCAATTGAATTAATTTTATATTTTTGTAAATCATAGAATTTATAATATATTTTACCATTTTTCATTTCCACTAATATAATGGATAGGTTATATCTTATTTATCGAACAACAATATTTTAATAATATGTTATTGTTCGGTAATACTCAGTATTTTATGTTACGAAAGCCATCAAGGAAAGTCATTGATGCATGTAACACAAGATAAGAATGTGGTTTTTTATAGGAAAAATAAACATTATGATATGTGTAGTGCATGATTAACTTGGTGTTTTGTGAAATGAAATACAAAATTTGGGCTTTAATATAAAATAAAATATATTTACTCTTCAATGAAATGGAAAATATCAAAAATATTAAATTAATTAGAAAAAAACTCATTTTACAAAATCTCAGGGTGTCACATTGGTGAATAAATCAGGACGTCAATATTGTTAATACAGTGGCTGAATTGTGAAATGGTTGATATGGTGGATGTGTTTGTGTGCTTTAGTTGTTTTTTACTCTCACATTATAGATTAGTTGGTTAGGGGATGTTCTAAAATAATGAACATACCTAGGTTTTCCAGACAGGTCAACCAAGAAGGTCTCCAACATGGTGAAGTAAAAAAAGTGAAATCAACATGTCTGATTATAAACCTAAGAATGGAAAAATAATAAGCTACAATTTTTGAGTAAGAGGAATTATCCATGATATATATAATGCAATGCCAAACAAGACAAACCCGGATGATAAATCAAGACGATAATATCTATGTGTGACAATTCGTCACCACTAAGACATCCCTCTACAATGATGATGATAACAAGAGTAACCGACATTATTTATACTACCCTTCCATTTATCTGAGTCCTACAAAAAATCATGTACAACAACCCAAATGAAAATGATGTGAGTCATCACAAAACATAGTAGGATACCACCAAAAAAACTATAAAATATATAATACCAAGAATGAATTAGTTTTAGCTTTAAAAAAATCAAGTAATCAAATATCATTCCAAAATTAAAACAATTTAATAAAAAATTCATTTGGTTTTCATAAATTTATATAATATACAGATATCATGGAATATATTAGGTAAGAAAGATAATATGTAAGCAACCATAGATACACAATATGATAATCACGTTATCAATTAACAAGGAAATATACCTTCATGTGATAAACCAATGATAAAGGAAAAAGCACGCCATTTGGGAACTAACCTATGGGTATACATGATAGAAATGAAAACAAATACCTAACACAAACCTAGAGTGTATGTATCCACTATAACATCTAGTGGAATTACACTCACTATAGTGACATAAAAAATCTGGTGGAATTGCACACACAAATAGTAAGAAGTCGATTCATGATGCACCCAAGGTCACCCATTGTGCTAAGTTTGTAAAAATTAATTTAAAATATATTATAACATTTAATAATACATTTTAAAATAAAATACAATATAATTATGGTATGTAAACCCATTTCACCACCAAAACCACCATTCAAATCATTTAATCAAACACTTGGTGTGCAAAAATCCATTTTTAATGAAAACCCATTCAAAAACATGAATCTCATCCAATGAAATCATTCCAATGCCAAATCAATAAATCAAATTTATTAACCATTGGAATTGAAAAGAATATATATCTATTCAAGAATTAATCCTTTATATAGAGACACCGACATCTAGAATGGAGGAAACCAAACTGCATTTGACAATAGAGATTGAGAACATGAAGATGGACCTCTAAAGGACAATGCATGAAAGAAATCTACAAATGAATGAAAAAAACGCCAAATTTTCAAAATATGATCCAAAAACTAAGCCAACGCCATTTCCAAAATTGATGTAAATGATGAAAGAGAATGAACACTTACCATGGAAAAGGTATTCGTTCTATATGGGGGTTGAACACTGAACGGAGAAATATGGAAGGAGGGTGATCACCCAAAATCTCCCAAAGTATTCCTAGGATTCAAGAGGGACACCATTAAAATGATTTAGGAATTAGTAATCTATGTTGAATAAATAAAATCACCAAGAATGATTCATTTATATTTGGAATAATTAGATATGGAATAATTGCATTGGCTTACACATACACAAAAAAAGGTGTTGCATCCGGAAAAAATGCACTATATAAAGAATGTATGACGTAAGTTCATCCTCTATAATGTAAATCGTCTTTTTCTATAATCCATTTTAAATTCTTGTATATAATGAACAATTTTGATCATAAAACACCGTTTTATAATAATAATTACTTCTACAGCATGTTCTAATAAGCATCTACCTAAAGAACCACCTATAAGTCACCCAATTTCACCCAGACCCAACGAAAACCTTATATAGCCATTAAAACATTTATATGTAGAATTATTTAATTAAATAAAACATAAATCCTTGAACATTGGGTCCTTTTATATGAAATTAACTCTCAACCCTAGAAAATTTTGAAATGCACCTAATTAAAATGGTGTACATGATAAGATTCAAGAATTATCTAAAAGAATGCAACTAGAATATACAATATCCCAACCATAAAAAATTTCTATCCCAAAAAAATCCACAAAATCATAGACTCCCAAAAAGGGAAGTCAACTACTTCATCATCAATAATTCATTCTTCTATGTGTCATGACTATCCCATTTTCACTTCCACAAAACACAAACTAAGGGAATTATTTAACCATAAAATATCTTATCTTGGTGATCGATAATCTGAACAAGTTTCTCCACCAAAATGGTGTTGGGTTCATGATTAACATCCTGACATTCAATAACAAGGGAAGTATCTGATTGAAACAAACTCAGATGGGAAACAAAAAACATGTCATGGATTGATGTCAAACAAGACGACAAGTCTAAATAATATGAGACATTTCCAATATATTACACAATCTAAAACGGGACAAAGAACCTGAGAGGAATCCTACCCAATCTACCCAACTGATAGTGTCCTAATAAAGATGAAACATTATAAAAACACAATCACCAACCACAAACTCTAGTAGCTAAAAATGATTGTCAGTATAGGATTTCTAATGACTATGTTCTATGACCAATATTTTATGGATCAACTACTACTTTTCCATCATTTCCTGAAAAAGACTCATCCCAAACAAGAACTATTCACAAAAATCTACCCAACACATGTTATATATGTGTGGCCATCCATACAATTCATCAAATGGGCCATCCTAATCAAGTACTAATAACTATTATTATAGTAAAACTAAAACATAAGAAAATGATTTTTCCAAGAACCACATAAATCATGAACACATTCCCGAAGAATATCCTCAAGAACCTGGATATCCCTTGATATATGTCTATCCATTTTTAGATGATATATTATGATCAATTTCAAATAAAAATCCATCACCTACTACAAAACCATCCAAAACCTATATGTGAACCTAGTTTCACTATAAAAAATAATCACATAGGGATCCCAATGAGGTCTCAAAACATATTGGACATACACATCCCCATGTTTCTTTACTTTTTTTGTCTCTTTGTTATGGAGGAAATTCAACAATTTAATGAGTCAATCAATGATCAACTAAATCATTTCCTTCTCCCTATGATTCAATTGTTATGCAACGAATGAAACCCTCATACAAAATTTTCAATCAAAAATATCAACCCTAAAAAACAATACCAATGCATGAAGTCGTCATACATATTTTTAGTCACATGGTGAAATGACAAACAAGAATGGTGTCTGCTACCCATTAACTCATGCGTTGGAGAAATAGGAACAACCAACCTACTACGGAAGCAAAAAAGAACCACCTGGAGACTGAGACCACTCGCTCGAGGTATCCCCACCATTTAGGACAATATTGATGCACTAACACTCAGTGTTTGGTAATTTAATGAGTTAAATATACCCATAAAATGAAAATTCATACATTATCAAATAAAACTACACCATCCTAACATCTTATTCCACTCCCAATATTATCTCAACAAACAAACTCATCTAAGACCACTCTTTTACCAATTCATTCACTACTTGTTTTAGTAATTTCATAATCACTATGTCAGTGACCAAATTCTTTTTAATAGGTGTATAAGGGATATCAAAAACAAAATTATTAGGGTACACATCCCAATGTCTTGTTCATGTGTTTATATCCCTTTAAGAGAAAACATTCTTACTAATTTTTGTATCATATTATAGAGAAAACCACTACCAAAAAGGTAGTTATTCCATGTTTTTAGTGCATGTATAACTACTTACAACACAAGATCATGGTTACATTTGTTCTTCTCCTAAAAAATTAACAAGGGGGAGCCATATAACAACACTTATTTTCTAGGCATTATGATACATCCCAATCCCATACCAGAAGCATCACAAAAAACATAATAACCTAAATTTGGATCTATAATATTCCAAATCATAGTTGAAGTTAAATTGTTCTTTAGTACCTCTAAATATATCTTCCATTTATCATTCAATAGAAACATTAAACCCTTACTTGTTAAATATTTGATTAGAGATGTGATCTTGGATGAATTATGAACAATGTAATAAACATACATCCCCATGAATATTTAAATCTCAAATAGATATTTCGGAGACTCTATTGACATAACCACCTGTATCTCTTTGGGATCCACTGAGATTCCCCTCTCAGAAATAACATTTCCCAAAAAATTAAATTCCTCAATCCATAACTAAAATTTGGAAATCATACAACCCAAAAATGTTCCCTAAAGGTTCTAAAAAGGATATACAAGTTGTCCATGAGCTCCTCCACGGACATAGAGTGTACTAAACTATCAAACAAAAACACAAAAAAATAAAAAATTTCATTAAAAGATGAAATATCTGGTTCATTACACCATAAATACTACCCAAGTATTAGTGAGACTGAATCGAATAAAAAGAAACATGAAATGACCATAATAGATCCTTAAAACTATTTTAGTTATATCCTATTCTCTGACTCTTGACTTGTGGTACCCTAACTAAAGGACGACATTAGAAAACCTATGATCCCCTCTAATCTGATCAAACTAATCATCAATCATATAAAAGGTTTATTTGTTCTTAAATATCATTTTATTTCACTTTTAATAATCATTAAAAAATTTATTTTTATCATATACCTTCTTAGAAAAGACGATAGTGAAAGTACGGAATGACAATATTGATGAATAAATCCATTAGCCACAAGGTCCACAAGATGCACCTAATGTTCAAATAAATTAAAAGGTTTCATACTATAAGACAGAAATGGAATGGGAATTTTACCAAGTTTCAGGTAAGTATTAATCATGACCTCTCTATGTGGTGGAAAACTAGAAAAATAATTCAAAAAGACCTTGGGATATGCACACACAATCATTGGAAGTGGACTTATCATTAAAGTAATAACAAAATCAATGAACATATTTTAAAACTAGCAATACATAACCCTAGAATAAGAAAAATCATGACATGCACTCCCAATCTACGTATCCCAATCACCCTAAAAGGAATGATTGTCTCCATAGAGAGAAAAAACCCATAATCAAAGGCAATAATCATAAATATATTCCTTAACACATATCGTATAATCCATGATAATAAACAAGATGTTGATAAAAATATTATTAACTATGAATTCCCACTCCACCATAAGATCGGCTACGATCACTGAAGTTGTGAGACACTTGAAACCTTATTTTAAACCCCTTCACAAAGGCATGGAAAGATCTAACAATTTTCCATAATATTAGAATGAAATTAAAAAATGTTAACAAACTTTGATGATGAAAAATATGAGTAACACACATATCAAAAAAATCTACCACTATATAATATGAAATAACATCAAAAATCTAACATTATCCAGCCCAGCATCAAATTCCTCTATTGCATAATCCACCAAATAAAGACATATGGTGGCCTTTACTCCCTATGATTTCATAGCCACATGAAATTCCCCATTAGACAAAGTATAATACCTACCACACCAGGAAGTGTTACAACATACATTATATCCCTTGGTTAGAGTAGATGATGTGTCAATTCTTGGGACATCCTTCCCCAAAAACACCTTAGATTGCTAGATTCTCTATAAAGGCGACATGTCTAGGGAACCTCCATATTTCTAGGTTTCATATGACTAGGATTTACAAATTGATAGCATAAAATCTTCTAATATCCTGATTAATCCCCTAAAACATAAGATAAAGAAAATTGAATACCATTCATTCTCCCTTTTCGAACCAGAAGACACACTTAGGCTAATAACTCCACCAACTGAAGCTCTACGCAACCTTATTCTCTTAGCTATGACTGCCTCTTCACTAACAATTTTATCAAACACATACAAAATAGACGGAAGGTTCATGAGAACTAGAATCAACAAAATATAATCCCTCAACACCTTATCAAACATACGAGCTTTCAGGTATTCATTGGTAATAGGATACGGTGACAGGTGCACCAACTCATCAATGAAAGTGAAATACTTCAGAATAGTAGTCTCCCATTTCTCTAATGTTAGAAACTAAAATTTATTAGACACATATAATGTTTTAGGGAGAAAATATGGCTGAATATTTTCTCGGAGTATGGCCATGTAAGCTTATCATAAAATTTATTTAAAACAATATTGTCATCTCATACCCTCTTTGGTCCCACAAGAATAAATATGGTAGAATCCACCACAAAGACCATAGGGGTATTAAAAAATATGAATATCTTCTTAGTTATTTGAAGAAAATCCTCTCCTTCCTAGGTTCCCTTAACACTAAGGATGATTGGAGGATTATACATAGTAATTTTGGATCTATGATTTATTCCTTCATGTCGTAGGGCATGAGAAAAGAATGTTATTTTCCTATCATATCAAAGTGCATGGCCAGAGTCATATCTCTTGAGGATATTTTATGATTATTCACATATATATTCTAAATTATCTTAACTATATCTTTTTTTGTTTTTATTATCTATGAAAAATAGATAAATATTTAGGGGTTTTAAATAAAATGGAAAATGATAATTCTATTTTATTAAAATTGAAATGGTAAAACAAATAAAATTAAGAACAATGAAAAATTTTTAGGTTCACTTTTGGGTTTAATAATTATTCTCATTTATTAGTTTGATTTTAGATTAATATTACAAACATGAAATATCATGTTGAATTACTATTATTTTCTTTTAGAAAATTTGAAGTCATTGAATCCATAAGAAGTCTTAATTCAACATCCTCATTTAATCATGTTTTAGAAAAACTCCTTGGTTTGATGTGAGCCATCTTTTAAGAACTGACTCTATTGATTCTGTTTCAACCTTTGACTCTATCAACTCCATCATGTGAATATTTAGCTAATAAAGATAGGGGAAATGGATTAATATAAGGAAAATAAATACATTCAGTTGCATGTCATTTGCAACATTCACCACACTGGGGGCATTCTCCTCACCCATGTACACTACTCAAATCTTCAAAAAATGTAAAAATAGACATTAAAAAAATTCCATAACACCTTGAACTCTTTCGGGGAAATACTCAAGATTATCCCCTCATTTTCAAGGGAATGAGATTACAATAGTGGAGATATGGAATAGAATATAAATAAAATAAAATACAAAGAAGAAAAATTAGAATAAAAAATGAAAATAATAAGTTTGGAAGAGAAAAAATAAATTAAAAAGAAGAAAAATAAAAAGAATTGGAATTAGATATAGAGAGAGAATGAAATAAAATTATAAAAAATAAATTTGAGAGGAAAATAAATATATACAAAACCTACATAAAATTAAATTAATAATTATTATTATTATAATTTAGAGAAGAAAACGAAGATAAGAATAATATTGGTTGTGGATCATATTTTTCTGAAAAAACAAGCATGAAAAAACATAATAATGGAAAATCGTATTATAATTCAAATTTAATCTGAAAAAAATCAATGAAAAATAATAGGTAAACATGAAGAAGATGAAGAAGAGACAGAAGGGGAGAAGTGCAGTAGCCTCCTTGGTGGGATCCCTCACAGGGTGTCAACTCATGCCTTTGTATTAAGGCATTACCTACATTATATTGGTAAATTTAGAGGGAGGCTTAGACTCCTTCAATGCAGGTGGGGTCTTTGGGAATCTTAATATTCCCAATGACTAATGGGTGTAATAATTTAAACACTTACTGATCTTTGGTGAGTGAAGGACCTGTGTAGAATAAATCCACATGGGGTATCTGTATTGAGATCCTCCTTTGTGTATGGCTTCATGATGCGGTGGGATTGGTGGATGCTTGGAATGCATGTAGTAGTGTGTTTAGGTTCCTTTGGATGAAGGTAGAGTGGGTTTGGGTGGCATCACTAGAGAAGTGGTGCTTCTATTCTCTTCCGGCTTTCAAAGTGGCCTGAGGAGGCTCAAATTTAGGCAATGGTGGTTGTCCAATGCTCTAGAGAAGACCCATGATGCTAAAGAGTTGCGAAAATGGTGATGGAGAATGAGGCAATATCATGGGTGATTAGACCTAGTAGTCCTTTGGCAGTGAAGGCAGCCGGCGATGCCAAGCAAGGATCTATGGCAGATACTGTGGTGTGATACATAAACAACAAGTGGATGTTTTGTAATAGTGGTGGCCTTACCCAACACCTTCGGCCTTCATAGTTTTCTATGGATACTCGAATAGACATAAGGGTGGAAAGTCAAGGTGATATATTTGATCCTAGGTGGTCCTAGGTGGGGGAAGATTTGGAGGAGCAGATGTGGAGTAGCGGAGTTGAGTGGTAGTGACAGAGATGCAGTGGAGAGAGGTGGTAACCGGTTCCCATATCAAAATGGTGGGATGAAGCATTGGACTTTATAAGGATGGATGTGGGATTCAGTCAAAAATTAGGATGGATAGGTATCACATTATTCTCATCGCTACATAAAACCACAGAGTCTCAAAAAAGACCACATCTCAGGGATGTATGGAGATACCCCATGCGCCGCCATCAGTTCCTCAAGGTAGAAATGCTAGCAGGATTTCACCACCTATGTTCCTAGGATCACATGCCACATTCTCCCTTGCACCGCCAGCACTGCTGGTTGGCCTACCCACTTGGATTTCACTCCAGAAGGTCCAGTATAGCTTAGTGACCCCTTTTGGGATACTTATTTGGCATGTGGGTTCCTTAGTCGAAGGTTGGCCAATGTGGCCTTTTTTTAGGAAAACACTAATAAAAACTATTTTTTTTAATCTCAATCAAAATATTAATGAAAATTTCATATAAAAATTACAAATACAGAACCTTTCTTTTAATTCCTCAAATCCATTTTTATTCCTTTCATTAAAAATCCATCATTCAATTAAAACTATTATTCAGCCCGTGCGATGCACGAAACTATAAAACAATTCTTATTATTATCTATAGATTACTATTTATAAAACATAATAGTTTATTATCTGTTATCTTTATAGTACTATTTGTAATAGTTGTGAAGAAACTGTAATGTTTAATGTATTTTACTCACAAATAAGTGGTGAATAATTTGGAATTATAAGTGAATCTATTAAGAAGACATCAATATAAAATGTTAAATTAAGATACATCAATTGTAATTTGAAACAATTTGGAATAGTGCAGGATGGAAACCTGACTTCAATATAAACTGCATTTAGGAAAACAATATTGCATACTACGAAAGAAAAAGTTGAAGAGAAGTTACTTATGGAATCTATTATATCTAATAAAAAACATGAGATGTCTCGAGGAATCATTATAATACAAAAAAAAAATGTCGTCCACAAATAGAGATGTTGTGATGTTTAGACATGGAGTAATTTTTCAACAAGTAGAAGATTTTCCCAATGCATTTCATCTTTGCATAACCAATATAATATTGGTTGGAATCTTCCTTATCCAACACATCATAAGAGTACCTGAATATTCCGAATAAGAATACAACATAATAATATATACAACATCAGTATACAACATAAAAATACCTGAAAATGAAGAATAAGTATTAATGTCACCGAGAAATGGACATGAATGAAATATCTGACTGAAAAAGAACATTCAAATGGACATGAAGCACACAACATAAGTTTATACATAATAATATATAAATGGACATGAATGAAAAGAACATTCAATGTAGCAGCCCCCTCCCCCCGGCCATCATCCTTCGCTCCCCTCCCCTCCCCACCATCCTGCCTAGCCCCTCCCCTCCATCCTGCACAACCCCTCCCCTCCCCTCTCATCCAACCTTCCCAGCCACTACCCTCCCCTCCCCTCCCCCCTACCCAACCATTTCCCCCAGCAGCCCCCTCCCCCTGTTATCACCCTCCCCTCCCCCCATCTACAACCTTTTCCCCCAGTAGCCCCCACCCCCTACCATCATCCTCTCCTCCCCTCCACTCCCCTCCAACCTGCCCAGCCCCTCCCTTCCCCTCCCCTCCCTCCAACCTACCCAAACCCTGCCTATATGTTATAAAATAAACTGAAATTGATTTGTAAATTCTGAAAATTATAACAGAAACTGATTTTGAAAATCTGTATATATGCTAGAAAATATGTCTATATGCTCGAAAATTATAACAGAATCTCCCATACAGGTAATATAAAAAAAACACTGTAATTTAATGGTCGGTTTAGAGAAAGAGGTCATCTAGTAGGAAATCAATGCAGTGCACCAAAAACTACTATGCATATAGAACAAATTGCTATAGGTTTCATCAAGAATTCTGCAAGTGTAGGGAGGATTTGGTGATGGCGCAAAGAAAAAATTATCCCTCAGACATTTCTATAGTATTTTTTGTGGATACTATGGTTAACATTTTGTATGGAAGTATACATGAGAAACATAAATTGGTACTGTAGTCTAAAAAAATGTGAATTTGAAACCAAAACAGTGGTAAATATGGTTCAATAGACCTCCATGGGCCTTCCAATTTATAAAGTGGGGAAACCCCAATGTATAAACAAGATTTTTTCATGATATTGAAAAAAGCCAATCCAAATCCCTAAATCCCTCGATGGAAATTGAAGAAGAATAACATGGGAATACCCTATAATGGTATTTTACTACATGGTCGGACACTTAAAATCTTTGAGGGGTGAACCCCCCCCCCCCAATTTCCAGCATGCCCTGGTACCCCCACAACCCAACGTCCCCCTGCCCAGCACCTTCCCCCACCAGTCCCCCACTACCCAGCTCCTTACCCCAATAATCACCCCCCTTTCCAGCCCCTTCCCCCATAACCCCACCCCCTATCCAACCTCTTCCCCCACCAGGCCCTTCCCCCTACCCTCATCTTCCCCTCCACTCCCCTCTTCTCCTCTACAACCAGCTCAGATCCTCCCCTCCCCTCCCCACTAATCATAATCTCCTCCCACCCTTTCCAGCATGTCCCAGTACCCCCTACCCAGCTTCCCCCTTCCCAGAACCTTCCCCCACCAGTCCCCCCTTCCCAGCCTCTTCCCCCAGCACTCCCCCCCTTTCCAGCCCCTTCCCCAGCACTCCCCAAATTTACAGCCCCTTCCCCCAGCAATCCCCCCACCTTTCCGGCCCCTTCCCCCCTGCAATCACCCCTTCCAATCCCTTCCCCCAGAAATTCCCCACCTTTCCAGCCCCTTCCCCCATAACCCCCTGGCCAACCTCTTCCCCAACCAGTTCTATCCCCCCTTCCAACTATAGAAGTAAGTAGTGCCACACAGACTACCCATTCATGTTTTGTGTAATTTAATCCCTATAAACCATCCAATGAGGCAAAAAAAATCTAAAGTTTAACTTTACATAATCATGTACGTTGAATACTGGCATGGAGCTCCTTGCAATACACCCCCACCCGAAGGTGTTGTTGAACCTTCACAGAAAAGTTAAAATTACGTAATCCTAAAATTATTGGCTAACATAACATCTTTCACTATAAATGATAAAAAACACTAAATAAGGCCTCCCCCTACCCAGAACTACCCCCACCAGTTATCTCCCCCCTTCCAACATGTCCTCAATCCTGCCTATCACCACCCCCACCCCTTCCCAGCCCCTCCCCTCCCCACCCCACCCCTCCCCCCTGCCCGACCCCTTAGCTCCCCTCCCCCATGGCTGACCCCTTCCCTCCCCCCTGCCTGACCCATTATCTCCCCCCTTAGCAGCATCTGCTGAACCCCATCCCAGAACATCCCCCTTCCAACTCATCATCCCTCATTCCCAGTAGCAACCCCACCAGGGCCCTCCTACATGCTCATCCCCTTTCCCACAAGCCCCCACCAGGCCCAGCCTCCTTGCTCTACCCCTTCTCCCACCAGCACTAAAATAAATCAAATAATGATTGTTCTGGTATATAGTTAGAATAAACTAAGTAAGATGAAAGAAAAGAAATTAGAAGATACAATCACCTGATACTGTATTACCTTTCAATCCTACGGAACATATCAGTCATTATTTTCTATTTTGTCCTTCAATTTAACCTTCATTCAGATTCCCCTATTTTTTGTTTGACTTGCTATACTGACACCTTCAGGTGGGATATGATGAGATTTCTCAATAACATCTTCATTCATAAAATCAGTCAGTAGGTTTTTCTACATATAGAACGTAGTTGAAAGAAGAATCAGATCTTGGATCAATTACAATGTAGGATGAAAATAATGGCTTGTAAAACAAATTCTAAGGGAGAATATATATATATACCTGAATACTTGATGATAACATAGACGATGTTTCAAATATAGAGCCAGCCTTTGCACTGAGTCGAAATGATTCAACATTCTGATGTTCCTATGATAGAAGAAGAAAGAATTAATCCACTGGCATGTTCTTTACATGCAGGGAAGTAAAAATGATGATAATGGATTATATTGTATCTTACTATGATATTGCACACTATATACATTTGTACAGCCATTTCTTTGATTATTCTTTATATAAATAATAAGAGAAATAAATATTTTCAGTCTATCCATATTAATGAAAATAAGTATATGTAATAGAATCTACCAGAAATTCCGTGAAGCTATCATTGAAGTTGGTGATGTAGTTTTCGTTGTTGGTGACAAATATTACCTTGTATGAGTTTTGTTCTACTGAATGGTGATGATTTTGAATATAATAGTTTGACACTTCAATTGACAGGATAACCCTTATTGATTTGAAAACAGTCAATTCCGTAGGATAACCGTGCTCATCATCAGCCTTATTTAAGGAAAAAAATATTAGTTTAAATGAAGAGAACATATTTTGTCATAATGCTAGTTTATTATCTAGTAGTACCTAAATCAAATAATCTCACAGATCTGAAGCAGTTTTGCTCACAAATTACATTACTTGTTTATCAAATAGTTCAACCGATAAGGAGTCCGTGGAATCCGTCACAAGAAGCTACACTAAAAATCTGTTGATTTATAAATATAATTACAAAGGGATTTAGGCTAAGTGAAATTAAATACTAATGATATATAAAGTAACTAATAAACTGTTAAGAAGAAAAAAAAAATAAGAACCTGGGAACAGTGAAAGTTACATATTTCTTGCAGTTGCTCCACCAAATTTCACCATGAACATTATGCACTTTTTTCATGCAAGAATTGCATGAATCATCGAACCAATTGTGAGTTGTTTGAATTTTTTTATGGTCACAGAAATAAACACTTTGTAGGATTTCCAACATTGAGAATAATGTAGATAATGAAATTGTAGTGTATATTATGGGTACAAGAGAATATTGAATGCATAATTATAATTGTAAATTTACCGTATACTACATATCTGATCACAATTCTTCACTTCAAAAATGGTTTTCTTATTTTCCCAATATAGAAATGGTGTAGAGAATGGCGATGGGTTTGTTGGTGCAGGACTTTGAATCTCTGATGACATTATAAACGTACATATGAAATTTGAAAAATGCAACTCAAATGTCAAACATAACATCTAAACCTACCATATAATAATCATTGGACAACATATACAAAAATGACAATAAAATCAACTATACAGAGCACCTTTTTCTGAATTATTCAACATCTTCAATATCAAGATTGAAAAGGATTTTCGTCACCTGAATGGCAGTTGTCAGAATAATAGAGTCTAAAAGTAGTTTTAATGCGATTTAAGTTGGATTACTGGTTTTAAACTTTTAAAAGCATTGAATAAACCAAATGGAAATAAGGCATTGTGTTATTAGAGAGCATAATATTTAATTTCTTAACTCTAACGAGTTGAAATAATAAAACTGTTGATGAACCGATGATTTCTTCCAAGTAAGAAGACATCTAGTTAGCATAGTCACCCCATAAACTGCATTTAAGTTGTAAACCAGTACAGAATAGCATTTACCCCATAATGTTAATTATGAAAAGCGGGACAGAAATACTAAAATGAAATAATGACTAACCTTTCATCCTATAAGACAATTTTCATTTTGAAATTGATATTACCCAATGCTTCAAGAGGATGTGAGCTATGTAAATATCCAATAATTTCTAAAACATATAAGAAAGAAGAAAAGATTATGCACTGTAAGCTAATAAAAGTTGACAGTAATCCGTAAAATGATATATTGATCAACAAACATACAGTACTAATAGTAATAAAATGTTTCATAAATATCAATAAAATTTTACCTGTAAAATATTGTTCTGGAACCTTTCTTTGAATTATGTCTTCATAGGAATTAAAATCAAAATAGAAATGTTGTAGCGGTGCATCACATGGACGTACATGCATTGTTTAAGTGAACAGTACTCGACATGCATGTCTAGTTCCTAAGTAGGTACCTTGATTTGTTGCTATCTACATGTTTTGTATGAAATTGCACATCCCTTCCCGCAATATATTTTTGAACTTAGAGAGAATATGACACCTAGTAACAGTACAATGTATTTTTTCTTTCTGAATTTTTTTTTATAAAAATGTCAAGAATTGAAAGACAAATAAATCAACTTGACAAATATGTGGTATACTTAAATTGAGAATAGAAATTAAATCGAAGAAAGAAAATATGAACTCTATTATTTTTATGATTTTACCTGTATATCTCCAAGAATCATATCAATCGCCACAACATCATTGGACTTCCTAGATGATGTGTTACACCACAAATTAAAAATACGCACGTCTATCTTCAATGTATCATTAGTATCAGGTGTGATATCATTCAAAGAGTTATTTGATCGCGACATTTTGGTATGAATGTGCTGTTTAATTTTTTTGACAAAGGGATCATAATTAGAAACATTGACATTCATAAAATCAGGCATTAATAAATTGAGCAGAACCAAACATTGATGGTTTAACATAAAATTGAACATTTACCTAACATAATCTATGGAATATTTTGGTGTAGAAAATATTTTTTGGTTGATTCAAAAGTTGTGGGATTATTATCACCAACTACTATTTTCAGACCTAATGGTGATGTGACTCTAGATAGGGCAACATATAATTGACCATGACAAAAAATAGGTTTTTGAAGATACAAATCAATAGAAGACAGTGATTGTCCTTTACTTTTATTACTATTCATAGCATAAGAAACAGTCAAGGGATATTGTCTTCTTTGCAGTTTGAAAGGCCACCGACTATTGGAGTTTTTCATATTTAATCTTGGAATGAAAGCAAGCTATATTGAATTACACTCACGTAGAATTCTAGCTTCGATGACATGATCCCCCAAGTGTGTAAAAATCAAGCGAGTCCCATTACATAATCCCACAGATTAATATACATTTTGAAGCAGCATGATCAGAACCCAAATTTTTAGTTTAATTTTATGGGCATCCATCCATGAAACATTAATCCCATTTAACATATCAGATGTGTAAATGTTTTCTGGCCTATCTGTATCAAAACATTCATCACAAACTGAATCTGATATGAAATAATATTTGCATTCAGAATATGTGAGGGACATCATGTATGCATTTACTTCTTCCACAATATATCGAGTTGGACCTAAGATGGCACAATCTTTAAGATAATTAACATCATCATGATTACAGATGAAGTTGGGATAAGTGTGTTCAACAATTTTAGAAATAGTATCTTCAGTCGAAGCAAGAAGTAATGCGGATGGAATTGTAATTGTAGATTCACCATCATTGGGTTGTGGAATGAGACCCTCACCAATATCTAAAGTCCATTTGGAAAATTCAAGAACCTCATCTGTAATTGTAGAAGAATTGGAAAGAAATCAAATGTTACTTGTCAGTGTTAGAATGCGACAATGTTTCCACATGTATGAAGAAGATATACTTGATGAAACTATTTAATTTCTGTTACCACCTGGTACGACCAGTAGTATTTTCCTGAAATCCCCACACAACACAACATTTATTCCACCTAATGGAAAATTTGAGGCATTATCATTCTTTATGGACAATATATCTTTTAAAGTAAGGTTTACAGCTTCAAAACAATGCTTATGAATCATTGGTGCCTCCTCCAAAATAATAATATTTGTTAACTATAGAAGATTTGTGACATCACTACCTTGTTGAATATTGAAAATAGAGTTTTCCGAAATAGAAATCGGAATTCGAAATTTGGAATGTGCTATCCTCCCACCCGGTAGTAGTAATGATGCAATGCCACTGGATGCAACTGCCAAAACAATTTTACCTTATGACCATAGTAATTACGTCAATACTTTCCAAATATAAGTTTTACCTATTCCTCCATGACCATGCAAGAAAAATAAACCTCCAGCGAATGAAGTTAACGAAGACATAATGGTACTCATCATGTCATTCTGTTCATCAGTAGGATTACTTTGCAAAGTCAGATAATCATTCTGAAGACTCTCTCTGTTATGATTTATTTTATCATTAACCAATTGATTTCATTGAAATAAAATTTCTGAATCTAGAACGGACATTGGTGGTAAATATTGAAGAGATCTACCATTCCTCTGTAGTAGGTTTTCTATTTCAGGAAAAGCATACATATTTTTTTGATGATCCGTAAGTGTCAAATCTAAATAGAATCATGAAATATTTTTATTTAATTATTACAGTGTCTTAATAAAGAAGAAAAAGATACTGAAATAACAACTAAAAATTTCACATTATATAGGTTGAGCAATAAGACAACATATACCTGGCATTTTTAGCCTATTTTGTTGCACATAGAGAATTTCTTCACAGAGGAGCTCTCATGTGTCATGCCACAAAATGTCTGGGCGAGACATATTGTTGGAGAACTAAATGTTGGAAAAACGTTTGGGCATAGACCATCCCGTAACCCATGTCGACACCTCCTTTATTTCTTCAATAAATTCCTTGTCATCAGAAAGAAGTTCCAATGAAGAACATGCCTCACGAAAAGTACCATGAATAATGTTGTTGACAGTTTTAATACCGTCAAAAGAAGCTTCACCTCTGATCTTTGTGTGCATTAAACGGAGGTAATATAGCTCTTGAGTTTTCAGTGGCACATAATAAAGTCTACCAATACTGAACCCCTACTTTCTTGAACACCACGTTTTTTCACATTGGTGGAATATAAATCTAGTTGGAAATTCTACGAATATGGGACATATTCCTTCTGGGTAAGAAACATTAGCTTGAAACCATGTCATAAGCATTGATTCAGAAATATTATCCTTACTCAAGAAATCCTCAATATGATCATTTTCAGTGTACGTAACACTATTATGGCCTAGTAAATGAAAATGTAATCTTTCAACCGGAGGATATCTATAGTGGATATCATAGGAAAATATCCTCTAAGAGGCCTCATAAGAAGAGACGTATCGGCAATCATAATACATTTTAATCTCATCGACATGATTGCCTAACAATGCTGTAGTGTTGGTTTCATACAGAGCTACTATTACACAATCATTACCTTTGCTAATATACTTGAATAGATATTTGATGGAAGTAGATTGAGTGAAAACTTCAATATTCAGATGATCTTGATTCTTCATTAGAAAGAAATTATTATACAGTACAACAACCCGATTATCCAATGGGACACCAATTTTCACAATTGTTTTTCCATCATTTCTTCATCGGTATAGAACATACCAATCATCGTCAACTATTTTATTTTCAAATTTTTTTTTTGGAATAAACAGTGTATATTTTCCATTTTTCATACAAGGTGATTTACGAATTGTATTACCACAAGGTCTATGCATCATAAACATCTTAACAGCCTCATGATGTTTTGGGAACTCACTTTTTTTGGAACTTCAGCAGAAAATAATTTGTCAATGCAGGCTGGAGTACCTATTTTTCTATCTCAACATAAAAATAGTAGAATGTATACAAGAGGCAGTCCACGTTTCTGAAATTCCACTCTACGAAAAACTTCTCACAAAGTGATAATATAAATGACACAGTTCAACAAAAGATTAAAAAAAGAAAAAGTATGTCTCATAAAATAATTCGTATTAAAAATGGTACCTGCTCGTGAATTTCCAAAAAAAAATATCTCTCTTGTAAATATTTCATTAACTGGTAGACCCTAATATTGAAAATTCTGGATACAATGTGCAGATAGTTTGAAGGACGAATATTGTGACGTGATACAAATCTGGTGATTTTAGGACAGAGTGGATTGCATGTAAACGTTAAAAACAGATCTGGATATCCTGCCCAATTTCATATTGACATTGCATCTTGGTAGTTTTGAATCATATATCTGGGACCACCATTAAATGTAGATGGTAAAATGATTCACTTCACACATGCATACCCATCACTGTCACCTCGAAGAAAATCATCTTGCAGCCCATTTTACAACTCAACCCTCAAGTGTTTTTGATATAAGTGTTTGAAGGACAGTCTCTGAGACTATATCATTGTATAAGAATCAACAATAAATTTTTGCAACAGTCTTCTTGAATGTTGTAATATCGATGTATCACTCGACCGACATTTCATGTGAAAGGAGAAGTATTGACACATTGTTACATTCTAAACTTTTCTACATGTACTCATAGACGTAGATCGATGCAAATCATTGTCAATATATCCATCTTGACCATTTGTGAAAATTAGCAGATATTGCAATGGAAGGTACAAGGGACGATTCTCATCAATCCGCTACAAATCACTACTTCTGCTTTGAATGATAAAATCTCTTTCAAAGTTAGTATCTTCAATGTCACCGACAATAAGCATCACGATCTCGGAAGTATTAGTAAAGTTGAATGTCGATGCATCTGTTTGTCTTCTCCTACGAAGGCGCAAATTTAAGTTTGCATGTTCTTGACAATCGAGAACATCCTATGCACTTTTGAAATGACTAGCTAAAACATTAATTTCATGAAGAATTTTTTGTATGTTGACATCAAAATTTCAATTAACCACTATGTTTGAATTTTCACCTGCATAACTGAAGATTGAATTAAATTTAGAATGAAGTGAAAATATGACAGGCACATAAATGTGTTAACCTTAATTTCAAATATTACCTGACCTTCAGAATCATGTTATGAGACTCGTTCGCAGTATCATAAACATATATCTGGGAAAATCTAGGTGGTTGTCCCTCTGGAGGATACAAACTACCTATGTGATGGTAGTTTTTTCCATTCAATCTGAAAATGATTGGAGCTCTTCTGTTATTGAATGAAATGTCAACCTTACTGCCAATAGACGTGAATACAAACATATAATTGTAAATATGCATACATTCGGGTAATTCCCTTGCATCCATAGAGTTTTTATTAAAGACTATCGTTCGCAGGTACAGAGGACAGGATGGTAGTAATTACAAAGAGAATTTACCAAGGGCGCAACATACACCCATTCATGGGTTTTCTTTGGTGCTAAATTTTATATTTCTCTCATCAAAGAAAAGGGTAGATCCACAATATTGGCAGACATTAGAGGGGTCTCCACTATTCAGATATTCTGCAGGTGAATAAGGGTTAAATGAATTGTGTTAATAAACTTGGCAGCATAAATTAAATAAAACTGTGATGAGTTGATTAATATTTTAAAATAAAAGGTAAACATAATACAGTGACCTTCATTTTCTGCAAGGTGAATTAGTTGCATTATTTCCGTAGTAGTATTTTTATTTAGTTAGTAAGGCAATGCATAATAAATTTCTATACTGTAATAGATGATTATGTAGTAGGTCAAACCTGAACAATGTCTCCTATGAATAATCCCAGCATTGATTTCAGAAGTTGCTACATCTCTTTCTTAACTGACATGACTAAAATTAGATGACACATCCTTTTCAAGTGTAAAATATTCATTTAAATTAATTTGAAATACCGAGAGAATGGATATATATATATAGACCCAAAAGGAGAAGACCTGAATTTTCTGCAAGGTATAGTAGTTGCATTCTTTCTACAGCAGTATTTTGATTTAATTAGTAAGAAAATGCATACGAAATATCTGTAAAGTAATAGATAATTATGTGGTTGGCCGAACCTGAATAGTATTTTTGATGAGTAATTCCGGCATTGATTTCACCAGTTGATACATCTCTTTCTGAAATGATATGACTCAGTTTAGATGACACAACCTTTTCATGTGTAAATTATGCATTCAAATAACATTGAAATACCAAAATAATAGACAAATATATATATATATATATATATATATATATACAGAAGAATGGTAGAGTATGATAATAATATACATCACACCTGTGTTGTGGAAACAAGCTTCATTACAAGTAGTTGAAGTAGTAAAACAAATTCAGATTTAAAAAATGCATGTAACATATGTTAGTATGTGACAATTAAAAATAATTTGAACACATGATTTGTGCTTACTCTGATAATAAGTTACGCGAAGGGTAAGTGGGAATAGTTCCATCAGTCATTACACCTAGCAAAATTAATGCAGAGTTTGTTAAACTTTTCAATAAATATGACAGATAACGTGATTGTATTCTCAAAAATACGCTGACGGAGTAGTTACCAGAGGGGTCATAATTTTCGTCATTATATGGAAATATATGCTATCTCTTACTACTAGGCACGGATCTTGTTTATGAAGATCCACAGCCTTGATGAGCTATCAATGAAATTTAGTAGTTGACAAACCATACAATATTATGAGATAGTAAAATAAATATATATACTCACTATTATTTGAAAGTGTTATATAAATCACCCTTGAAAGATAAAGGTGACAATGATATGAATGATCCCCCTTCGGTTAATAGAGAGTACATGAACTAAGTTTTAATGATTAAATGGAATTTAAGAGTCAAACAATCGGATACTTACCTGAAGTACAGTTAAAAATGTTACTACAACCTTTTCTAATGGTTGGTAAAACACTATTTTCCGAAGAAGATCCCGAATCTAGATCCACTGTCAATTCAAATGGAAAATGAGTAAAGTAGAGTACAGTATTTACAATTAATATTTTGGTTGTATATGAAAATGTTGGTCAAATAAAATTATACTAACCATTGGTAGGTATAGGTGAATGTGGTATGTGTGCTCCTCTGATCAAGTTGGAATTTATTTTCCTTGAATCAAATGAAGCAGTAGAATGAAGTTGATGGTAGTCCATGGGTGATTTTATTGTCAAGTTAGGAACCTGTAATTTAGTAAGTAAGTTTATGTAATGTTTTCAATGAAATACAATACTTCTGTACCCATTTTTCATTTTCTCATACGAAGTCTCCTTTGTAGCCTTGCATCTCTCGATGCTATCGGTGTCTGCATCATTGTTTTGTTGTCTTTTTGTTGAATTGTCACGTTTTTGAAAGAAAACAAAAGATGTTTATGGGTACATAGATTAAATTTAAAATATATTGATAAGTAAATTGATAGTGAATTCATGTTTGAATTCTGTATGATATTTCTTGTTAACAAAAATAGGACGCGAACTGTGATTTTACTGAACGACAATTACACCAACACAAAAGAAGCATATATATATTATACAGAAATATACATTCTAAAACAACATATTCAATTAAAAATAATTCAGTAAAGGAACACATAAGTAAAACATTTTGAATTATTACCTTAGATGGATATTGATGAATTATTATGCAGTAAAGATGGTTGGAATGGCGACTAAGTATTCTGTAAACATGAATTAGCACCGATCTGTGATTGCAATGAACCAGATTTATACCAACATCAAACAAACTTATATACATTAAACAAAAAATATACAGTTATATATACCAAATGGATGTCACATAATGCAGTGAAAGGTACCCACATATGGATGATCGGGACTAAATATTCTCCAAACCTGACGATGCACTGTACTGTGATTGCAATGAACCACAGTTATAGCAAATGAAACAGATAAAATTTATACAGAAAATATAGATTCAAATCTATAATTCGAATGTCACCTAATGAAGTGAAAGGTACCCACACATGGATTGCAGTTGCACAGATGATTATAATTAGAGGCGGAGGAACACAATGGAAGATAACAGTCAAATATCATATTGTATAATGGATGAATTTGAACCTAAATTTCAACAATTGTAGGTCTCCTAGAGGGAAACTGTACCAGGATGATGTAAGACCGACCACCTACAAAAGAATATGAGGAAATCTTCATCGACCTCCATTGAGCAACTCGGTACAATGAACCCCTTATATGGATGTAAGAGTAGAGAGCGCGCTGGCCTACTGAACAGCGTCACGGGAATAGGGATGATCATGCACGCGGGATGCTCGGATGGCATTGCTGGAGCTACTAATGCAGCACACCCTAAGATGGATCCTTGAAAGGAGATACGGCAAGTTGGAGCCTGACTACGTCGCTGGAGGTTTTGAATGGTAGTCGGAGGAAATGGGTTTGTAAGGTGACGTGGCTGAAGGGGAATGAGACACGTATGTATGGAGGAAGCCTCTTTTAGTATAAATAGTAGATATTTAAAATCAGGGGTTTTGACATTGAAAAATATTAAATAATCAAAAAATATTTTTTTAAAATATATACAAAAAATAATCTATCAAATACCCACACTCATAAAACATCATTTTCCTCAAGCATAAAATTTCAACATGGAGATTGACGGGTACCATTGTTACAAATATTAAAATTTAATATTAATAAAAAAATTAATGTCACCTCAAATTTTTATAATTCCATATAAAATATCAATTCAATTTCTCAATTTTCTAAGAAACAATCAATTCAATCATTTTAGTTTCCCCAATTTGAAATTGGTGAATCTTATCTTTTATTTAATTCATCTTACTCAATTCATTATTACTTATACATTGAAAATCACGATTTACCTCCCTTTGAACTCTTTTCTCTCATTAATCATTATAAAAATTAATGTGAGTTATGATCATAGCATGAATACATGATCCATTTCCGTACACTTGTAAATGAACTACATTTGATACATTGTAAAGACAAAAACCACATAAAATCATGTGGTCTTTCATTTAAGGTTCAAATGTCTCTATGGATTAGGTATGGTATGAATTTTTTTAAAAACATTTAAGGCTCATGGATGAGATTTAGCACTTAAACCATAAAGTATGTCATTAAAAGTAACGGTGTTTTAATATTATCCTAATTAATTAGTAACAACTCCCAATTTCATAAAAATTCATATTAAATATCACTACTAAAAAATGGACAAGGGAAGTTCCACCTTTTATCACCACTAAGAAAATCACACAGATAAAGGTAAATCCTTATCAGCGCTAATTAAAATCACTGATAAAAGATTTCTTTATCATCACTTTTATAATGTTGAAAAAGGAACGCTTTATAAGTGCTAAAATTGTATCCCTGATAAAGGGATTCTTTATCAACACATTTTTATCCCTAATAATAGGCATCTTTAGCAGTGCTAAAAAATCACTAATAAAGGGACCCTTTATCAGCGCTTTTATAGTGATGATAAAACCATAGTCCCATTTTATAAAATCAAGTGCACAGTATCCTCCGTTTATCATGTCGTCAAGCTCTTGCAGTACTGTACCCCTATGGAAACTCCACTCCCCCTCGATGTTCTCTTTCCCAGACCTCCGCCACTAGGCCTACTCTGCCGCTAGCCCTACTCATCATCCTCCCCCTTTAACCCCTTCTGCAGATCCTCCTCCTCACAAACCCATCTTATCCTCCTCCCTACTGTACCCTAATCCCTGCGGACCCTACGCCTCCATTTCTCAATGGTTGGAGGCTCCTGCTATGCCCCTCCCCCTCTGGTGATCACACCATCCCCTCCCGATATAGCGTAGAAGGCTCCCCGAACGCTCGAAACTTCTTCTCTCCCTCCATCGCAGGTGTGATCTACTCTAGGTAAGTCTCCCACTTCTTCTATTAGGTTTATTTTTGGAAATTTATGTCCCTTCTCTACATGTGTTCATCGTTTTATTTCTCATTTTTCAAATGATTCAATGAATAATTTGTTAATGGTAATTTCAAATTCCATATTTGGAATCACGGATCACTCCATGTGAAAATGAGACACAGGAAGTCATAGTCTTTTTTAGACACACCACATACCCCTAGGGACACATCATATCCCCATTTGGGGATATTTTTTAGCTCTATTTCCTTTTATTTCAGTTTTTTTGTTATAGTTTTTAGCTTCAATGGACTAGTACGAGTTGATTGTGTTCCCTTGGTCCATTCCTATGAGGGCTTGTTGTGGCTTCAAGACCTCATCCAATGATGTTAGACCCTCTATATCTTCTTAATGATTAGGTTAGTGTTGGTGAGTTTTGTTATTATTGATTGAGTTGTCTTAGTCCACTTATATGAGTGTTATTATGGAATTAGGTCCCATTCATTGGAACCCATACCCCTCAGTGACTTGGAACATGTATCAATTCAAGGGACCCAAAGCAATCCTCATTTCATTCATGTTTTCCCTATATTGGGTTTGTAGAATTGGAATCATCAACACATACAAGGGAATTGATTCCCTATATTGGAGGATGTTTTAAGTAGGGTCTATTGTCTACCATCAATCCATAATGATTAACCCCATCTCTTTGTATAGAGATATGATCTTTCAGATGGTGTGTTAGTCTAATGGAGCATGTATCTCAGATGAACCCTCTTAGTTTTCAACATACTTATTCTATATTGAGTGGTCTCATTTCACTTTTTGGGGGGCTAGTATGGAATATGATCCTAAGAAATAGAGCACAGGTCACTTAGTGACCTGGAGCTAGTATCCCTCCGAGAGGCCTGAAGCAAACATTATTTCAAATGTGTTTTCTCTATGTTGGGTTTGTTGAATTGGCATGACCACCACTTACAAAAGTTTTTATAAACTATCATGGAGGATTATTATAGTAGACTATAGTATCCCCCATCATGCCTTGGGAGTTAACCCCTATATTTATATCATGAGCAGATATTTCTGATGGGGTATTATTCTAATGGATTGTATATCTTGAGTGAACTCTCTCAGTTTACTATGTGATTCATCATGGCTATATTGGATTAGTGTGACCTCTATTATGAGTTTATTCATTGGAATTATAGCTTGGTTAGCATTTCCTCTCAGAGGAGTGTTACCGTGAAACCCAGAGTGTAACATCCCAAGTAGATAAAGAATATTATCATTTCATATTTATTAATATTTTTGAATAAAATATTAATATTACTTTAAAGGGGTCGCTATGCTCGATGGAAAACCCAATACGCAACAACGAGTTTTTTTGAAATCTTACGTTCCACTCTTATAATAAAATAATATTATTTTAAATGGTAGTCAATGACTAGCCATTGTAATGGTGGGAATGAACATAAATAACTACATAATTATTATATATGTTTGTCAAATATTTTTACTTTTATCCAATAAATATTAGAGGCTTAAAATGCGAATGAATCCAATTTTAAGCGTAAATATTCGAATATTATTTAAAAGGTCGATTAACCGCCTTTTGATGGCGAACCCGTTTTAAATCCACTTTTTAACAATTTAATATGTTATATTGGACCAAATAAAAACCTTATTTAGAATCTAGACATCAAAATTTACTTTATGTAATTTTTTTTCATTTTTTCGATGAAGATCATTTTTAGTGAAAATGTTGTATTTTAATTCAAAACCTTCTTTTAATCTGATTTATTTATATGGATAGATTATCATTTTAATTGGGTTTAAAGTTTAGTTATAAAATATTTGTACCATTTATTCCAATGGTTGTCATTGTAATTAATTTCATTTTAAAATTGGACATAAACTAGTGTTAATATTCTGATATATTTTGTTTCTTAAAAACACGCTATTTGTTATAACAACGGGGAATAATTATTAAATAGATTAATGAAAATTATATGTTTTGAGTTTTATAAAATATACATAATTTTTTAATTCCTAATATCAAATATATCTTAGGGGGAATATTTTGTAGTTTTTCTGAAAAACATCAATTTTTGAAGAATAGTGAAACCACTAAGTGGTAGTTAAAAACTGATTTTTTTTAAATGAAATTTTACCACCTCTGTGATTTGAATTACAAAAATCCGACATACATTGTTGTCATTAGGATGTAAAATTTGGTTTAGTGGGATGAAAATAATTTTTTGTGAATAATTACTTTTAAGTTTTATTAATCGCGATTAAAGGTAATTAGTGTAATTGAAGGTAATGATAATGTTATAATAATATTAAATTACATTGACACATGTCCTACCCTTATTGTATGAGTCATGGCTGACCAAGAAAATCCATGGGTCAACTTGGGGACCCCATGGAGCCACTTGGGTAACAAAATGACATTAATAACTTTTTATTTAAAGTTAAAATAAAAATGACACAAACATGTATTGTTTTACTAAAAAAAATTACATGGGGTTATACATGTCATATTTTTTACTATAAATATTAATTGGAAAGATAAAAATATTTCATACATCATAGTATTTTTTTATAATTTTTATACATTAAATAAATTAATTTTTTTATGACACCATGATGATGCATCGATTACCTCATTAATGAACGATTTAAATAAAATGAAAAGATAATGTAAAATCTAAGACATACACTTGTGAAAAACCTATTGGATGGGTGGATTTCTAACCCCTATCACCTTATCCTAAAAATATATAATTGTGGAACCTTTTATATCTGAAAACCATTTTATAATAATGTAACTTTTCAAGACTTTCCATGAGTACCCCTCCTCCCTCTTACAAAAGGCTCCCACCTCTATGTCCTTACCCACACCTCTCAAGCCTTTGCCTCGTCCAACCTCTACACATATTGTCTCTCCACATCCCTCTCTTACTCATAGTATCCTCACTTTGGGTAGAAGTCTTTCCAAGGAAGACTTTGAGCTCAAATCAAAAAGAGTTATCCGATTTGAAGGTAATGTCTTCTCTTATGTTCTTTTGTTTTATTTTGCTTCTCCAACCCCCTAGACTCTTTTTATTCCTTTCTTTCATAACAAAACCAGTATATTAAATATACTAGGATGCTGTTATGAGTATTATTAGAGCTACACTCATAAACCCCTCTATCTAATGGTTAAAGAGCATACTGTTTCTGTGGGTGGCGAATTACTGCCTCACAAAACGATGATTGTTCAATCTTCATTCAACACCTCTCATGGTGGACATTAATATGTCACTGTATTTATATATGATATATAAATTATGTTTATGTATTATATATTCTTATTTATTTTTCATTTATTCCATACCTTTACTGTTTCCATTATGGTTAAAAGTGATAATTTCATTTTAAGTGTTGCGGACTACCACCCCCTCAAAGTGTTTGGAATCGTTAATGCCATGTGTGGGATGTATAAAGGATGGGTATAATGATGTGATACATTATATTATACTGTAATTATAATATACCTATGTATCATTATTTTTTTTCATTCCATTAAAGTATTAAATAGAAATGAAAATAGCGTTCATGCGTACGTACGGCTTACCGTCTCCATGAATGGCACATTTCATTTCTTATCTTCAAATGTTATGTACTATTATAAGTACATATATACAATGGATATATATTTAATATATTATATCTAAATGATGGATATAATTCTGGAATTATAATATATATATCTATCATTTAGTTTTAATTCCATTAATATGACGAAGAAATGAAAGTAGCATTCATGCGTACGTACGGCCTACCGTCTCCATGAACGGTGAGTTTAATTTTTTATCTCCAAATGTTATGGAATAGTATAAAATGAATATATACTGGATATATATGATATTTAAGTAATTAATACTATTATGGAGATGATATACCTATAACTACATGGAAAATTCTTTTCCAACAAGTTCAATTTTGACTCATATACCGAACATCGACAAAAACGTCTGATATGAACTCAAATTATTAACCAATTATTATAATATTATAATATGTGAGATGAACTGAATAATAAGTTTAAAGGGGGTCCTTAATCAATTATAAATTGGCCAAAGTTTATTATTCGGTAATATAAAGAAACTAACAAGACATGTCGGACTTGAGGTAAGAGATCCTACCTCTCTCTTTCTTTTTAAGTACTCTCTTTTATTTCAAATCCTTTATGCTCTTTTTCCATATGTTGGGGGTTGTTATTTTGTATTCCTATTACATTAAATTTTATTTTAATATGATTATAGACCTTATATTATCTCTTCAATCCATTTTTTTGAAATTTTAAGTGCCGTTGTTAGGCTGTCGTGTTTTCGTAAGGGATTTTTCATCTCACTTTTATTCCCGTGAGATTCATGCTACATTTTCCACTATTTCATTTTTTGTGGTGTATATACTTCCCATGAGTGTATTAATTATGTAATATAATTCAATTTATGGGTATTTAAATATTTGTTTTATGATCCTTCTTTAATTTGGCTTATGTTTTGTAAATTACCAAATCGGTAAGGGAACCTTTCACCCTCTTCTTTTTAAAAGACTCATTTTTTTCGTTATCTTTTAATTAACATATTATTATGTTGGGATATGTTCTTATATATCCTTATTGATGTAAATTTTTTGTACAAGTGATGAGATACCATTTTCTCTCTCATCAATTCTTTCTGTGAATTTTAATGTGACGCCGTTAGTCTGTCGAATTTTTGTAAGGGAACTTCTTAACCCAATTTCAATTAATTTTGTTAAAACTATAATTCTTGATCATGTCATGATATGAATATTTGTGAATGACCTCTGATTGTTTTACAAATAATATCCACTAATATTGGGTGTATTTATATTTTTCACATGTAATTACATAATTGATTTATCCTTAATCTAAGGATACCGTCACTGAACGAGACTTATTATCAATCTCCTTTCATAGAGGAATATTTTCTTTTATACAAAACTTTCTTTTATACAGTGTATAAACCACTTTAAATTTTACTTTTATTCAAAAGGAATATTTTATAAATGAAGTGTTTTAGTAAATGACAAAAATTATGTTTCTTTTTAACGTAGGCGGTGACAACGACCTTTCTACCGCCGTGAGTATTATTTGATCTTTGGCTTCCTCGACAAGCCGTAATGTTTTTAGAGTAAATAAATACCATATACACTTTTATGTATTTTGGTATTGAAAATGGTTTTGATAATGGATTTGTCATGTCAAAATATTTAAGTGATATGTTATGATTGAAATGTGGAATTGTTTTCTTTCCCTTATAATTGTTTTATTGTTATGATTTTATAATAGTACTTGGAAATTTGATGGGTGGTTACGTGATAAACCATATGATGGGTGGGGCCTTGAATACCAAGATGGGTGGTTACGTTATAACCTAAAATGTATTGGGTATGGAAGTCGGCTGTATGGCTATTCCATGTAGTGATATGTGTGAAAGTCGACCATATGGTTATTTCATTTAAGTATGTTTATGTCCCAAGTTACCATTATATGTTATGTGTTCATTATATGGGTTTATGGTAATCATTTGGTTACAAAGGATATGTAGTGATCTTTTATTCAGTGGATAGTCTTCACTACTTCCTAAAGGTGAAAATTATTACATAGATAAAGTATTCATGGTTTACTTTTTGTTTTGAAAAACTAACAGTTTTCCTTTTTTGTGTATCCTTTCCTGGGATTTATATGCTCATCCCATGTTTTTGAAATGTTTTCCACATGAATTAAAGATGAATAGGGTCAAGGATGGAATCATGGAAAGACATGGTATCTAAAACATGGAACTAGACATGTATCTTTTTAAGAGTTTTTATTTTCTGGAAACTTAGTAAAATTGTATACTTTTTAATATTTTGAGATCTAATAGTTTTTCCCTAATTCTCTAAAATTATAAACCTGAAAAGATCATCTATGTGATTTATTCATTTAATTCATGATTATTTAATGTTTTAAGGTCGGGTCCTTACAGTTGGTATAAAAGGTTAGTTTAGATAACTTTAGAGGTTAGAGTGTTGTTCAAGCATAAGTGACAAGTTGTGTATAACCACAATAGGTAGTATATTAGATGGAGTCATTGTTTTTTTGAAAGATACAATTTGTTTGATATAACATGGACAAATATATCTTAGTGTTTATCTTCCTCATTATTATATGATGATTTTACTGATATGGTCACACTTAAATTTTTGGTTTTAGTAAATGGCTGGAACTAGCAGGCACCAAAGTAATAGGGGATGTGAAGGAAACTGTGACAGTTTTCTAAGCGAGAAACTGAATGATATGGGAGCTGCAATGAGAACTCTTATGTTTATCCTCAACCAACTATCTCAAGTCATGATTGACCACCTAAACCTTGGTGATTTTTATAAGGCATCATATATGCGAGAAACAAATCCTGATGGAAGTTCAGGTAATAATTATAAAGGTAAGTGTGTTCTAAAACCTTTATGTCAAATATGTGGAAAGAAACACCTAGGAAAATGTTTCAAAGGGACAGAAATACGCTATAGATGTGGAAATAAAGGTCATAATGCATGAACCTTCCATAGAAAAAGAACGCATCCAGCGGACTCGAGGAAAGTGAAAGAAGTTCATTCTGAGGGATCAGTTGAATGTTTTAAATGTGGTGTTCAAGGTAATTATGCAAACACATGTCCTATGAAGAATTTTTTGAGAATGGGATCACCAAGATCATACAAATATTCATTTACCAATACCTAATTCCATTCCGATTGAGGATGAAGAAACTTACAATGACCAATTAAAGGTATGGATTATTTCTTAACATATGTTTTCCTATTTTGGAATCACAGGATATGATCCATGATTTCTTTGTAGGAAATAAGTATTTCAGAATAAGTTGGAAAGGAATGGATAATGGATCATTATGAATGTTGAATGAGTAAGAAGTCAGCATATAAGGGATTCAAGAGTTATGGTAGATTTTAGGATGAGGAAATTCATAAAAGTATTAAGTCTTTTTTGATAATGGGGTTACATTAGATTGTTTTTATATTATGTGTAACCCTGATGTTTGATATATGAAAATTATATTCAACGAATAGTAATCTGTTCTTTTGTGGACATAGTTATAAAGAACCATTTGTGTTTATATGATCCTTACTTTTGAGGTAATTATGGGTTAATATATGTTATTTTGTAAAATGAAAGGCATGATATAAAATTGAGGTTAAATTATGTTATGGTTATTTTTGATGATTTTATCTCTTTTTGGGGAATGTTTTGAGAATTATATAGTTTTGGAAAAAGGAAAACACTGAGACTGTGTGACAACCCATCGCGTTGGACAAATCTGTGGGAATCGAACCCACAACCAAAGTGCGACTGGTATTTATTGCCTACCACTGGACTGCGTGAAGTCCCTGGTTAGTATGACAAATTATTTTTATTTATATAATTTTATAACCAATAATAAGTTGATTTTAGGTTTTCTATAAAAATATTGACCTACCATGGAGGGTATATGATTAGGTTAATTACTTTTCAATATGAGACTTTAAGAGGAACTGATGTTATTTGGAGATAAATGTTAGTTTTTACCTTGAATGATTATGTGGTTAAATCCTTCAAATATTTGGGTTTCAATCAGGGTTTGGCTTACTTTGAAGAATTTTATGGAAAAATTGTTTATCAAATGGTCTTTGTTGAACTTTGGGTTTTGTTGGAAAAATTTTGGAGATTAAGAATATATTTTCTTTTTATAAAGGATTATCCATTTGTGGAATATCAGATCTGTTTCTAATAATTTTGGTTTTTTTAAGGTCTAAAGACATGGGAAGTATATTGTTCTATTTTTTGGATTATGTGATTCTCTAGAAGTTTATCATAGCGCTCTTAATGTGATCAACTCATCCTAAATACTCGTCTTTTGGAGGAAAAAATGAGTTTGTGTAAGAAATCTAGTAAGAGATGAAAGTCTAAACAACAAGAAAGAATATTTCCTTGTGATTTAGTTAAGCTCCTAAATAAATTCCCCAACAAAATGTAACATAAAACCAAAATTTTGTTTTGTTGAATTTTTCTACCGGGGAATCAAATACAGTTTAACCCATCACAAGTTTGTGATTTTCTGGTGGTTAACTTTATCCTAAACATGTTTTTATCACTCTCCATGAGAACTTAACCCTTTGTTTTTTTATTCTATATACATGTTTTCACGGAATTCAAGTAACTGTTTTCTCTGGTGACCTTGGTACTTTTCTTTCTTTCCTTTAAAGTAATAGTTTAATTTACCCCTTTTCTGATTTGGGGCTTTCAATGAAGTTTCCAAGACCAATTCTAAAATTGAGAGGACGCAATTACCAAAAGGGTGGAAAGATGTAACATCCCAAGTAAATAAAGAATATTAATTTTTCATATTTATTAATATTTGTTAGTAAAATTTTAATATTACAATAAAGGGATCACTATGCTCGATGGCATACCCAATACGCAACCACAAGTATCTTTGAAATCTTACGTTGCACTCTAATAATAAAATAATATTATTTTAAATGGCAGTTAACGCCTAGCCGTTGTAAGGGCGGGAATGAACATAACTAACTAAAAAAGGATTATATATGTTTGTCAAATATTTTTACCTTTATCCAATAAATATTAGAGGCTTAAAATGCGAAAGCATCCAATTTTAAGCGTAAATATTCGAATAGTCTTTAAATGGTTGATTAACCGCCTTTTGATGGAGAACCCTTTTTAAATACAATTTTTGAAAATTGTTTATGTTATATTGGACAAAATAAAATAATTCTTTAGAATCTGGACATCAAAATTTACTTTGTGTAAATTTTTGTTATTTTTCCGATAAAGATCATTTTTAGTGAAAATGTTGTATTTTAATTCAAAACCACGTTTTAATATGATTTATTTATAAGGATAGATTATTTTTTAATTGGGTTTAATGTTTATTTAAAATATATATTTACCATTTAATCCAATGGTGGTAATTGGAATTAATTTCACTTTGTAATTGGACTTAAACTAGCGTCAATCTTTTGATATATTTTGTTTCTTAAAAACACGATACTTGTTTTAAAAACCGGAATTAATTATTAAATTTATTAATGAAAATTATATGTTTTGAATTTTGTAAAATAGATATCATTTTTGAATTCAGAGTATCAAATATATCTTAGTGGGAATTTTTTTTATTTTTCTGAAAAACATCAATTTTTGACGAATAGTGAAACCACTAAATGGTAGTTAAAGAACTGATTTTTCGTTTAAATTAAATTTTACCTCCTCTATGATTTAATTTCAAAAATACGACATACATGGTTGTCATTAGCATGTAAAATGTGGTTTAATGGGATGAAAATATTTTTTCGTGAATAGTAACTTTTAAGTTTTATTAATCGTGATTAAAGGTAATTAGTGTAATTTAAGGGAAAGATAATGTTATAATAGTATGAAATGAACTTGAAAGATGTCCTACCCTTATTGGATGAGCCATGGGAGACCATGAAAATCCATGGGTAAACTTGGGGACCCCATGGAGCCACTTGGGTAAGAAAATGACATTAATAACTTTTTATTTAAAGTTAAAATAAAAATGTCACAAACATGTATTGTTTTACTAAAAAAATTACATGGGGTTATACAAGTCCTATTTTTTACTATAAAAATTCATTATAAAGATAAAAATATTTCCTAAATCGTAGTATTTGTTTTATAATTTTTAGACATTAAATAAATTAATTTATTTATGACGCCATGATGATGCAGCGATTACCTCATTAATGAACGATTTAAATAAAATGAAAAGATAATGTAAAATCTAAGACATACGCTTGTCAAAAACCTATTGGATGGGTGGATTTAGAACCATTATCACCTTATCCTAAAAATATATAATTGTGGGACCATTGATATCCGAAAATCATTTTATAATAAAATAACATTTCAAGACTTTCCAAGAGTCCCTATCCTCCCTCTTATAAATGGACCCCACCTCTACCTCATAACCCACACCTATCAAGCCCTTGGCTCATCCAAACTCTGCACATATTGTCTCTCCACATCTCTCTCTTACTCCTAGAAGCCTCACTTTGGGTTGAAGTCTTTACAAGGAAGGCTTTGAGCTCAAATCAAAAAGAGTTATCCAATTTGAAGGCAATGTCTTCTCTTATGTTTTTTGTTTTATTTTTCTTCTCCTACCCCCTAGAAACTTTTTATTCTTTTATTTTGTAACAAAAATAGTATATTAAATATAATAGGATTCTGTTATGATTAGTATTCTCTCTACACTCATACACACCTCCATCCTATGGTTAATGAACATACTGTTTCTGTGGGTGGTGAATTACTACCTCACGAAACGATGATTGTTCAATATTCTTTTAACACCTCTCATGGTGGACATTATGATGTCACTGTATTTATATATGATATATAAATTATGTTTATTTATTCCTTATGCTGCTTTATTTTTCATTTATGCCATAACTTTATGGTTTCTATAATGGGTAAATGCGATAATTTCATTTTTGGAAGCACAGACTACCACCCCCTCCAAGTGATTTGAATCGTTAATGCCATATGTGGGATGTATAAAAGTTGGATTTAATGATGTTAAATATTATATTATAATTTAATTTTAATATACCTATGTATCATAATTTTTTTTCTTCCATTAAAGTATGAAATAGAAATGAAATTAGCATTCATGCGTACGTACGGCTTACCGTCTCCTTGAACGGTACATTTCATTTCTTATCTCCAAATGTTATGTACTATTATAAGTACATATATGTAATGGATATATATGGGATATATTAAATCTAAATTATGGACATAATTATGTAATTATAATATATATATCTCTCATTTAGTTTTAATTCCATTAATATGACAAAGAAATGATATTTGCATTCATGCGTACGTACGGCCTACCGTTTCCATGAATGGTGCATTTCATTTTTATCCCCAAATGTAATTGAATAGTAAAAATGAATATATTATGGATATATTTGAAATTTTAATAATTAATACTATTCTGGGGGTGATATACCTATAACTACATGGAAAATTCTTTTCCAACAAGTTCAATTTTGACTCATGTACCGAACATCGACAAAAACGTCTGATATGAACTCACATTATTAACCAATTATTATAACATTATAATATGTTATATGAACTGAATAATAATATTTAAAGGAGTTCCTTAAGAAATTATAAATTGACCAATGTTTATTATTCAGGAATATAAAGAAACAAACAAGACAAGTCGGACTTGAGGTAAGGGATCCTTCCACTCTCTTTCTTTTTAAGTACTCTATTTTATGTCAATTCCTTTAAGATCATTTTCCTTATCTTGGGGGATGTTCTTTTGTATTAATATTAATTTATATTTTATTTTAATATGATTAGAGACCCTATTTGATCTCATCAATCCTTTTTTTTTGAAATTTTATGTGGCGTCGTTATGCTGCCAAGTTATCGTAAGGGATTTTTCATCTCACTTTTATTCCCGAGAGATTCACGCTACATTTGACACTATTTACTTTTGTGTGGTGTATATACTGACCATGAGTGTATTAATTATGCAATATACTTCAATTTATGGGTATTAACATATTCATTTTATGATCCTTCTTTCATGTGTCTTATGTTTTGTAACGTACCAAATCGGTAAGGGAACCTTTCACCCTCCTCTTTATAAAAGACTCCTTTTTGTTATATCTTTTAATTTACATTTTATTATGTTGGGATATGTTCTTATCTATCCTTATTGATGTAAATTTTTTGTACAAGTGATGAGATACCATTTTCTCTCTCATGAACTCTTTTTCTGAATTTTAATGTGACGCCATTAGGCTGTCCAATTTTTGTAAGGGAACTTCTTAAACCAATTTCAGTTCATTGGGTTTAAACTCTAATTCTTGATAATGTCATGATATTAATAAGTGTGAATTACCTATGATTTTTGTACACTTAATATACACTAATATTGGGTTTATTTATATTTTTCATAGATAAGTACATAATTGATTTATCCTTAATCTAAGGATACCATCTTTTAACGGGACTTCATCTCAATCTCCTTTCATTGAGGTATATTTTGTTTTATACAAAACTTTCTTTTATACGGTGTATAAACCCCGTTGACTTTTACTTTTATTTAAAAGGAATATTTTCTATAGAAAGTGTTTTACTAAACAACAAATATTATGTTTCTTTTAAACGTACGTGGTGACGATGACCTTTCCGCCGCAGTGAGTCTTATTTGATCTTTAGCTTCCTCGACAAGCTGTAATGTTTTTAGAAGTAAATAAATACCATGTACTCTTTTATGTATTTTGGTATTGAAAATGGTTTTGATAATGGATTTATTATGTCAAAATATTTAAGTGATATATTGTGATAGAAATGTGGAATTGTTTTCTTTCCCTTATAATTGTTTTATTGTTATGATTTTATAATGGTACTTGGACATTTGACAGGTGGTTACGTGAAAAAACATATGACGGGTGGTGCCGTGAATACTAGGATGGGTGGTTACGTTATTACCACCAATGCATTGGGTATGGAAGTCGGCCGTATGGCTATTCCATGTAGTGATTGTAGAGACCCGAAGCTTGACGTACATGGAAATTACATTACTTTTTCAGAATACTTAGTACATAACAAAAACACACACACAAGGATCATAATAGTTTAGTGTCTTTGGAAACTCGGAATATAATCTTCTAATCATGGTGAAAGATCTTCAACATCTCCCATAAAGATCTTCCTTTTTTTACCTAAAACCTTTCTTTATATCCTGGGGAAAAGAAAACATAAAAGGGTGAGCTCAAATGCTCAGTAAGGGTAAACAAAAGAAATATCAATCACATCATATTCATAAGAACATAACATTTTGGAAATCTTAACCTGAAAAAGAGAGCATAATTTCATAACATGGGATAAATCATAGTAGTGAAATGAAATCCCAATAATCATAACTTAAAACATGTAACTTTGTGGCATACACACATAATCATATAGAATCATATATTATTAGTCAAGAGTCATTTCCATGACTATCTTAGTGGACAAAGTCCATTTCTGAACCGAGTCACCCTCGTTTCAGTCCTGTTTCACTGAACCGGTATAACCTACCGTTCCAGCCATGTCTATCTCATGAGATATAAAATCTTTACCCAATGCATTGGAGGGAGATATAGGTCCCACCCATCTCATAATGATACCATTCTTATGTGTGCCACAAAATCATAAAACATACATCATTCATAAAAACCCAATAAATAAAATGGGTTTCATAAACATTATACCAGCATCACATAATCCATATAAAATAAATGGATATCATTTCATAATATGAGAAGTGAAACCACGTAAATAATAGAGAAATTATACTTGAAACATACACATATGAAATAATGTCATCTTAGATAAAAAATGGTTTTGATAAAACACTTGAAACGATTTCTTGAAGAAAATATCCTTTTTTCTTCAAAATCATTTTCTTTTCACAAAATGTCATGCAATTTTAAAAGAAAATGATTTTCTTGAAAATATTCATGAAATATTTTGGAGGATGAATCATGAAAACAAGGCTTTATAAAACCATAAAAATATGTTCATTCTGTATAAGTTAAAAGGAAAACATACTTTTCGTACTTTTTCCGGAAAAGTCAAAAAGTACAAAAGAAAGATTCTTTACATACCATGTAGTAATAGTCAAAAATGGGTAAAAAGGACTTTAAAAATACATGAAAAAACTTTTATAAAACATAGACATTGTTGATAGAAATAACCCCAGTAAATAATTACAATTATGCAACCTCGGATAAAAATGATATTTGCAAAATTATCCCTTACCTTATGTCCGATATGCTTTGTACGTATCTGAACCTCCTCTTTTTGACGCGCCTTTTCTTAACCTCCACTTAAAGAACTAAAGATGGTCTTTGAAGAAGACCAGGACCGCTAGGATGATACTAGGGAAGTGTAGAAGATATTTTGGCAGGGGTTGGCCGAGCTTGAATGCTCAAATTGGTGTGTGGAGGAGAGGGAGGAGGTTCCCTTTTATAAGGGAGGAGAGGGGAACCATAAGAAAATCTCAAAATATTATTTTATATTAAGGTCAAATTCGGTTTATAATGGTTCCAAAGAGTCTTATTTCTAAGATAAAGTGGGATGGGTCTATATCCTCTCATCTAATAGGATTTAGACAAGTTTAGGTTATTATTTTAACCTTATCAATTAGATTTAACTCTAAGTTAAATAATTTAACTTTTACCGTGTATTTTTATTTTCTTACACTATATGGTTAATAAACATACCATAACAATCCAAACGAACCCCAAGATGTTTATCATTAATATATCTATCCTTATCTATGTCATTTGGCCGAACCTTAGATTTTTAGGAATTAAATAAAAAATAATAATATAATATTTGTTTTAAAAACTAATTTATGTCAATTTTGACACTATTTGGTACATGATTTTTATGAAATTCATAACAGAATGATAAGTTCAAACCAAGTTACTTATATCAACAACAACATTTCATATTAACCTATAACATTAATTTAAGTCATAAAAAGTCTCAAATTACATTTATTTGGACATTTAGAACATCAATTATGTCAATATTTCATTAATAAGACAATTACTGCATCATCTTTGTGTCATAAATAAATTAAATTATTTAATGTCTAAAAATTAAAAATATAATATAATTATGTAGGAATTTTTTTTATATTTCTAATGAATATTTATAGTCGAATTTATCTTATGTATAACCCAATACTAAAAATGATTTACTTATTAAACTTTGATTTTAACTATTTTAACACTTCTTTAAATAAATTAATAATAAATGTCATAATATAATCCATGTGGGCCAAAATGGTTATATTTTATTCCTAAGGTTGTTTTTGGTCGAATTAAACTTGTCCAATTGAATTAGGACATGTTTTAGGGTAATAATAATATCATTTTTACCCTTAATTACCCTATTTACTTTTAACCGTGGTAAAAAAAGTAAAAAGTTGCTATTCACCAAAAATTATTTTCATCTCATTAAACCATATTTTAGTCCTTGATATTAACCGTGTCTCTCGGATTTTTGAAATTCCACTCACAGAAGCGGTAAAATTAAGTTTTATGAAAAATTCAGTTTTTTAACTACCACTTAGTGGTTTCACTATTCATCAAAAAATGAATGTTTCCAGAAAAATACCAAAAATTATATCTATGATATATTTGATATTATGAATTCAAAAATGATTTATATTTTATCAAATTAAAAACATATCAGTTGCATTAATTAATTTAATAATTAATTCCAGTCGTCAAAACAAATATCGTGTTCTTAAGAGATAATAACTATCAAAAGATTGACACTTGTTTATGACTGGTTTAAATGTGAAATTACATCCAATGACCAACATTGTATTAAATTGTAAAAATATATTCTAAATATAATTTAAAACAACTCAAATTAATAATTTATCACTATTAATTATTTCGATTAAAAAATTTGTTTTTAATTATAATTTAGTAATTTTCACTATTCATCAGAATATGAAAGTTATCCGAAAAGTACCAAAATTTCACCTTAGGCAAAATTCGACACTCCGATTCCAAAACTGAAGTCCATTTTGAGAGATAAAATATCTAAAATTTTAAAAGGTGGTTATTACTATTCATAACGGCTAGTTTTAATAATATTTTAATAGCATATCGTTGTTTAGTAAAACTCGGTATTGCGTACTACACACACTATCGAGGAAGGTCGCGATTGCGTGTGATGTAAGACAAGTTAGGGTTGCGTGTTGTGAAAGAATCCTTCATTGTTTCATATAACAGAATCCAACAATATTTCATTTATACATTGAATATATATATATATACTCAATGTTGCATAGAATAACTATTATCAAAAATTGTGTGTAACACGATCCAAGAATAGTGTTGCGTATACTACAAGCTAATACGGTGTTTCGTATAGCGCAAGGTAATCTTGGTGTAGCATACAACACAAGACATTAATTAAATGAATATTTTTCATAAAATATTGGGGCGTTACATTCTACCCCCCTTAAAATAAATTTCGCCCTCGAAATTCGCCGGGGTTATAAATGGGTTACTACTCGAAAGTTTGTTTAATAGAAACCCACATCGTAAAAAGGAATACCAAAACATGGATTTAAAAACTAAAGTATGAAGTGTAACGGTTACCCAAATTAACTCATCATTGGGTTTCCACATAGGAGAACATAGGTGAAAATATGGATATGGAAGAAAAATCTAACCATCATGTTCTGATGGAGAGTGGTAGAGAACATGGCTATGAAAAAGCCAACAATCTCAAAGCCATAAATTTGTGATGATCTAGGGTACCATCTGATTCATAAAATATAAGACCACTAGGACAACATTTTTGGTTTTCAATATCATTTCCCTAAAGTTGAAAATTTTGAATTAGAAGAAATACTTACATGATTTTGGTACAATCTCACTGTTGTTCGTGCTTTGAACAATTTCCACTTCATCTCTTAAAGAAATGAAGTTGAATTTGTTATTCGTGAAGTGTTAACAGTTCATGTGATAGAATGATGGGTCATTCCTTCTGTTTCAAACAAAATTTTAGCAATAGTTATCAAATATACATAAGTCCGTCTTTGGTGAGGATAATCATATACGATTCCAAAAATGAACTTATACTTCATATATCATACTGATTAATAAAATAAAACTAGTTTCTACTAACCTGGGACTTTCTGTAGGCCAGTGGTATGCGATAAAGGCCCATCGCACTTTAGTTGTGGGTTCGATTCCCACAGCCTTGGCCGACGCAATGGGCTGTCGCCCGTCCTGTAGGTTGTCCTTTTTCTAAAACTACATTACTATAAGATCCCATCAATAATATCAAAAAAACTTCTATCCTTAAACAATACTATCTTATGTCCAACATAATCCATTCCAATCTTTAGGCTTATCTAAAATACTTCGGTCCAAGCTCATAGTATAAAGAAAAAGATTACTTGAAATGTCATCAACCAAGCATGTGAATACCATCATTTATCCCCCATATATCTTGTTGGTCACATTCCAATCATGTGAATACCATAATCATGGATTCTCTTAAAAAATGAATACCTATTAAACCTTTGTTAAAACATGAATGCTGTCAAAAGTTAACTCTTACCACATACCAAAATCTAAAAATTCTATATACTCAAACCACGATATAACCTTCTCCTTATATCAGTCATGAGCTCATGAATACTATCAAACATTTAATTTTCTCCTTATCCCTTCATTATGCGCATATCATCTTCATTCCAAAAATATCTGAATAACCTTTCATGGATACCGGTATCATTAATCAAACACTTTCAAAAATCAAGGAAAGACCACAATGTGACAATCCTTAGATGTCTATTTATTCCATAGTACCATGAGATTCTTTATACAACATTACACTTTATAAACATGTAATCATTCCACGACCTTCTTAAACCATTGACTGAGCTTCAACAATTATTTCATCTCACATATCATTTGAAGTCTCTTCATCATCATCAACATAAATACTACCCATACAGCCGTACTGATTCTCTTCATGAGACTTTCCCTTAGGGAATTGGTTTTCATAATACCCGTACATTCCACATTTAAAACATTTAACCATTGTTGATGTCGTAGCAATACCATTATCCTCATCCCTGGTGTTAACTGAACCTTTTCCTTTGCACTTACTGGCTTTGTGTCCTTCTTTTCCACACCCAAAGCATCTTCCAGTTCCTTTGAAACATTCTCCTTGATGCCTCTTCCCACATGATTTACATAGGGGAAATTGTACTTTCTTTCCTCTATGATCATCATGAAACTCCATCATTCTCTTATTATCCGAGTCAGGAAACTTACCAAATTTTACTTTATTAATCATATTATGAGATTTCTGATTCGTCATAATAATGATGTTTGGACTTCCAAATCCCATTTCATTTGGTTTCTCATGAAGAATATAATTCCATTGTCCATTATATCCTCCATTATCATGAATCACCTTATTTCTAGCCATTTTCTATAACCCAAAAATAATAGTGTGAGAGGGAAAAATCATAATAAAGGGGGAGTAACTTCAATATCTAACATCTTTGGTTTAATCTAATATCGTTACCATAGTTCTAGGACTATATCCTATACGTATACATATCCTTAGGGCATCCCTAGACATACCATAGAAATATCTCTTGGGATCTCACTAACGTTTTCGCATCCTAGTTTCCAAAGGTTGACTAAACCTTTCCTCTGATACCAACTGTAGAGACCCGAAGCTTGACGTAAATGGACATTACATTACTTTTTCAGAATACTTAGTACATAACAAAAACAAACACACAAGGATCGTAATAGTTTAGTGTCTTTGGAAACTCAGAATATAATCTTCTAATCGTGGTGAAAGATCTTCAACATCTCCCATAAAGATCTTCCTTTTTTTACCTAAAACCTTTCTTTATATCTTGGGGAAAAGAAAACATAAAAGGGTGAGCTCAAATTCTCATTAAGGGTAAACAAAAGAAATATCAATCACATCATATTCATAAGAACATAACATTTTGGAAATCTTAACCTGCAAAAGAGAGCATAATTTCATAACATGGGATAAATCATAGTAGTGAAATGAAATCCCAATAATCATAAATTAAAATATGAAACTTTGTGGAATACACACATAATCATAGAGAATCATATCTTATTAGTCATGACTCATTGCCAAGACTATCATAGTGGACAAAGTCCATTTCTGAACCGAGTCACCCTTGTTTCAGTCATGTTTCACTGAACCGGTATAACCTACCGTTCCAGCCATGTATATCTCATGAGATATAAAATCTTTAACCAATGAATTGGAGGGAGATATAGGTCCCACAAATCTCATAATGATACCATTCTTATGTGTTCCACAAAATCATAAACCATACATCATTCATAAAAACCCAATAAATAAAATGAGTTTCATAAACATCATACCATCATCACATAATCCATATAAAAGAAATGGATATCATTTCATAATATGAGAAGTGAAACCATGTAAATAATAGATAAATTATACTTGAAACATACACATTTGAAATAATCTCTTCTTAGATGAAAAATGGTTTTGATAAAACACTTGAAATGATTTCTTGAAGAAAATATCCTTTTTTCTTCAAAATCATTTTCTTTTCACAAAATGTCATGAAATTTTAAAAGAAAGGATTTTGTTGAATATAGTCATGAAATATTTTGGAGGAATCTTTATGAAAACAAGGCTTTATAAAACCGTAAAAATCCGTTCGTGCCGTATAAGTTAAAATAAAAACATTCTTTTCGTACTTTTGCCGGAAAAGTCAAAAAGTACAAAAGAAAGATTCCTTACATACCATGTAGTAAAAGTCAAAAATGGGTAAAAAGGACTTTAAACATACATTAAAACACTTTTATAAAACATGGAAATGGATGATATAAATAACCCTAGTAAATACTTACAATTATGCAATCTCGGATAAAAATGAGATTTGCAAAATTATCCCTTACCTTTTGTCCGATATGCTTTGTACGTATCCAAACCTCCTCTTTTGACGCGCCTTTTCTTAACCTCCACTTAAAGAACTAAGGATGGTCTTTGAAGAAGACAAGGACCTATAGGATGATATTAGGGAAGTGGAGAAGTGATTTTGGCAGGGGTTGGCTGAGCTTGAATTCTCAAATTGGTGTGTGGAGGAGAGGGAGGAGGTGCCCTTTTATAAGGGAGGAGAGGGGCACCTTAGGAAAATCTCAAAATATTATTTTATATTAAGGTAAAATTCGGTTTATAATGGTTCCAAAGGGTCTTATTTCGAACATAAAGTGGGGATGGGTCGAAATAATCTCATCCAATAGGATTTAGAAAATTTTAGGTTATTATTTTAACCTTATCAATTAGATTTAACTGTAAGTTAAATAATTTAACTTTTACCGTGTCTTTTTGTTTTCTTACACTCTATGGTTAATAAACATACCATAACAATTAAAACGAACCCCAAGTTTTTATTATTATTATATCTATCCTTATCTAAGTCATTTGGTCGAAACTTAGATTTTTAGGAATTAAATAACAATTAATAATATAATATTTGTTTTAAAAACTAATTTATGTCAATTTTGACAATATTTGGTACATTATTTTTATGAAATTCATAACAGAATGATAAGTTCTAACCAAGTTACTTATATCAACAATAACATGTCATATTAACCTAGAAAATTAATTTAATTCATAAAAAGTCTCAAATTACATTTATTTGGGAATTTATAACATCAATTATGTCAATATTTCATTAATAAGACAATTAGTGCATCATCCTTGTGTCATAAATAAATTAAATTATTTAATGTCTAAAAATTACAAATAAAATACCATTATGTAGGATATCTTTTTATCTTTCTAATGAATATTTATATTTGAATTTATCTTATGTATAACCCCATACTAAAAATGATTTACTTATTAAACTTTGATTTTAACTATTTTAACCCTTCTTTAAATAAATAAATAATAAATGTCCTAATCTAATACAAGTGGGCCTAAATGGTCATATTTTATTCCTAAGGTTGTTTTTGGTCGAATTACACTTGTCCAATAGAATTAGGACATGTTTTAGGGTAATAACAATATCATTTTTACCCTTAATTACCGTATTTACTTTTAACCATGGTAAAAAAAAGTAAAAAGTTACTATTCACCAAAAATTATTTTCATCTCATTAAACCACATTTTAGTCCTTGATATTAATCGTGTCTCTCGGAATTTCGAAATTCCACTCACAGAAGCGGTAAAATTAAGTTTTATGAAAAATTCAGTTTTTTACCTACCACTTAGTGGATTCACTATTCATCAAAAAAATGAAAGTTTCCAGAAAAATGCCAAAAATTAGATCTAAGCTATATTTGATATTATGAATTCAAAAATGATGTCTATTTTATCAAATTAAAAACATATCAGTTGCATTAATTAATTTAAAAATTAATTCCCGTCGTCAAAACAAATAGCGTGTTCTTAAGAGATAATAACTATCAAAAGATTGACACTTGTTTATGACTGGTTTAAATGTGAAATTACATCCAATGACCAACATTGTATTAAATTGTAAAAATATATTCTAAATATAATTTAAAACCGCTCAAATTAATAATTTATCACTATTAATTATTTCGATTAAAAAAGTTGTTTTTAATTATAATTTAGTAATTTTCACTATTCATTAGAATATGAAAGTTATCCGAAAAGTACCAAAATTTCACCTAAGGCTAAATTCGACACTCCGATTCCAAAAATGAAGTCCTTTTTGAGAGCTAAAATATCTAAAATTTTAAAAGGTGGTTATTACTGTTCATAACAGCTAGTTTTAATAATATTTTAATAGCATTTTGTTGTTTAGTAAAACTCGGTATTGCGTACTACACACACTATCGAGGAAGGTCGCGATTGCGTGTAATGTAAGACAAGTCAGGGTTGCATGTTTTGAAAGAATCCTTCGTTGTTTCGTATAACAGAATCCAACCATATTTCATTTATACATTGAATATATATATATACTCAATGTTGCGTAGAATAACTATTATAAAAAATTTTGTGTAACACAATCCAAGAATAGTGTTGCGTATACTGCAAGCTAATATGGTGTTGCGTATAGCTCAAGGTAATCGTGGTGTAGCATACAACACAAGACATTAATTAAATGAATATTTTTCATAAAATCTTGGGGCGTTACAGTGATATGTGTGCAAGTCGACCGTATGGTTATTTAATTTATATATGTTTATATCCCAAGTTACCTTTATATGTTATGTGTTCATTATATGGGTTTATGGTAATCTTTTGGTTACAAAGGATAAGTAGTGATCTTTTATTCAGTGAAGAGTATTTACTACTTCCTAAAGGTGAAATGTATTACTTTGATAAAGTATTGATGGTTTACTTTTTTTTTTAAAAACTAACAGTTTTCCTGCATTGTGTATCCTTTCCTCGGCTTTATATGCTCATCCCATGTTTTTGAAATGTTCTCCAAAGGACTTAAATACGAATAGGGTCAAGGATGGAATCAAGGAAAGACATGATATCTAAAACATGGAACTAGACATGTTTCTTTTTAACAGTTTTTATTTTATGGAAACTAAGTAGATGTGTATACTTTTTAATCTTTTGAGATCTAATAGTTATGCCCATATTCTATATAACTCTAAACTTGAAAAGATCCTCTATGTGAATTATTCATTTAATTCATGATTATGTAATGTTTTAACGTAGGGTCCTTACAGTTGGTATAAAAGGTCAATTTAGATAACTTTAGAGGTTAGAGTGTTGTATAAGCATAAGTGACAAGTTGTGTATAACCACAATGGGTAGTACATTAGATCGATTAATTGTTTTTTTGAAAGATACAATTTTTTTGAGATAACTTGGATAAATATATCTTAGTGTTTATCTTCCTCATTATTATATGATGATTTTACTAATATGTTGTCACTGACATATTTGGTTTTAGTAAATGGCTGGAACTAGCAGGCACCAAAGTAACAGTGGATGTGAAGGAAACTGTGACAGTTTTCTAAGCGAGCAACTGAATGATATGGGAGCTTCAATGAGAACTCTTATGTTTATCCTCAACCAACTATCTGGGGTCATGATTTACCACCTAAACCTTGGTGATTTTTATAAGGCATCATATATGCGAGAAACAAATCCCGATGGAAGTTCAGGTAATAATCATAAAGGAAAGTGTGTTCCAAAACCTATGTGTCAAAGATGTGGAAAGATACACCTAGGAAAATGTTTCAAAGGGACAGAAAGATTCTATAGATTTGGAAATAAAGGTCATAAAGCAAGAACCTTCCATGGAAAAAGGAAGCATCTAGTTGACTCGAGGAAAGGGAAAGAAGTTCTTTATGAGGGATAAATTGAATGTTTTAAATGTATTGTGCACGGTCATTATGAAAACACATGCCCTACGAAGAATTATCAGGAATGGGATCACCTAGATCGTACAAATATTCGTTTACCAATACCTAATGTCATTCCTATTGAAGATGAAGAAACTGACAATGACCAATCATAAGTATGGATTATTTATTAACATATGTTTTCCTATTTTGGAATCATAGGATATGATCCATGATTTTGTTTGTAAGAAACAAGTATTTCAGAATAAGTTGGAAAGGAATGGTTAATGGATCCTGAAGAATGTTTATTGAGTAAGAGGTCAGCATATAAGGGATTCAAGAGTTGTCGTATATTTTAGTATGATGAAATTATTAAAAGTATTATGTCTTTTTTGATGATGGGGTTACATTAGAAGACTTTTTATAGCATGTGTAACCCTGATGCTTGATATATGAAAATTTTATTCATGGAATAGTTATCTGTTCATTTGTGGACATAGTTATAAAGAACCATTTGGGATTATATGATCCTTACTTTTGAGGTAATTTTGGGTTACTATATGTTATTATGGAAAATGAAAGGCATGATATAAAATTGTGGTTAAATTATGTTATGATTATTTTTGATGATTTTATCTCTTTTTGGGGAATTTTTTGAGAATTATATATTTTTGGAAAAAGGACAACACTTTGACTGTGTGACAACCCGTCGCGTCGGACAAAGATGTGGGAATCGAACCCACAACCAAAGTGCGACTGGTATTTATCGCCTACCACTGGACTACGTGAAGTCCCTGGTTAGTATGACAAATTCGTTTTAGTTATAAAATTTAATAAACCAATAATAAGTTGATTTTCGATTATCTAGGAAAATATTGACCTATCATGGAGGGTATATGATTAGGTTAATTACTTTTCAATATGAGACTTTAAGAGAAACGGATGTTATTTGAAGACAAATGTTATTTTTAACCATGGAAGACTATGTGGTTAAATCCTTCAAATATTTGGGGTTTAATCTTGGTTTGGTTTACTTTGAAGTATTTTATGGACAAATTGTTTATCGAATGGTCTTCGTTGAACTTTGGGTTTTGTTGGACAAATTTAGGAGATTACGAATAGATTTTATTTTTATAAATGATTATCCTTTTGTGGATTATCGGATCTTTTTCTAACAATTTTGGTTTCGGGTAAGGTCTAAAGACATGGGAAATATATAGTTCTCTTTTTTGGATTAGGTGATTCTATAGAAGTTGATCATATCGCTCTTAATGTGATCAAGTCATCCTAAATACTCGTCCTCTGGTGGAAAAAATGAGTTTGTGTAAAAAATCTAGTAAGAGATGAAAGTATAAACAAAGAGAAAGTATATTTCCTTGTGATTTAGTTAAGCTCATAAATAAATTCCCCAATAATAAGTAACATAAACCAAAATGTTATTTTGTTGAATTTTCAAACTGGGGAATCAGATACCGTTTAACCCATCACATGTTTGTGATTTTCTGGTGGTTAACTTTCTCCTAAGCATGTTTCTATCACTCTCCATCAGAACTTAACCCTTTGTTTTTTATTAGATATACATGTTTTCATTGAATCCAAGTACCTGTTGTCCCGGGTGACCTTGGTACTTTTATTTCATTCCTTTAAAGTAATAGTTTAATTTACCCCTTTTCTGATGTTGGGCTTTCAATGATGTTTCCAAGCCCAATTTTAAAATTGCGAGGACGCAATTCCCAAAAGGGGGGAATGATGTAAAATCCCAGGTAAATAAAGAATATTACTTTTTCATATTTATTAATTTTTTTAATAAAATGTTAATATTAATTTAAAGAGAATACTATGATCGATGGCGTACCCAATATGCATCAACGAGTATCTTTGAAATCTTACGTTGCACTCTAATAATAAAATAATATTATTTTAAATGGAAGATAATGCATAGAAATTGTAAGGGAGGGAATGAACATAACTAACTACAAAATTATTATATATTTTTGTCAAATATTTTTACTTTTATCCAATAAATATTAGAGTCTTAAAATATGAATGAATCAAATTTTAAGCGTAAATATTCGAATATTATTTAAAAGGTCGATTAATCGCCTTTTGATGGAGAACCCTTTTTAAATAAACTTTTTGACAATTTTATATGTTATATTGGACAAAATAAAATCCTTCTTTAGAATCTGGACATCATAATTTACTTTGTGTAAATTTTTGTTATTTTTCCGATAAAGATCATTTTTAGTGAAAATGTTTTTTTTAATTCAAAACCTCCTTTTAATCTGATTTATATGTATGAAGAGATTATCTTTTTAAATGGGTTTAAAGTTTAGTTAGAATATATTTTTACCTTTTAATCCAATGGTGGTCATTGGAATTAATTTCACTTTGAAATTGGACTTAAACTAGTGTCAATCTTTTGATATATTTTATTTCTTAAAAAAACGCTATTTGTTTTGACAATGGGAATTAATTAATAAATTGATTAATGAAAATTATATGTTTTTAATTTTTTCAAATAACCATCATTTTTTAATTCGTAATATCATATATAACTTAGGGGGAATTTTTGGTATTTTTCTGAAAAACTTCAATTTTTAATGAATAGTGAAAACACTATGTGGTAGTTAAAAAACATTTTTTCGTTTAAATTAAATTTTACCACCTCTGTGATTTGAATTTCAAAAATCCGACATACATGGTTGTCATTAGGATTTAAAATGTTGTTTAATGGGATGAAAATAATTTTGGGTGAATAGTAACTTTTAAGTATTTTTAATCGCGATTAAAGGTAATTAGTGTAATTTAAGGTAAAGATAATGTTATAATATTATTAAATGACCTTGACACATGTCCTACCCTTATTGGATGAGTCATGGGAGTCCAGGAAAATTCATGGGTCAACTTGGGGACCGCATGGAGCCACTTGGGTATGAAAATGACATTAATAACTTTTCATTTAAATTTAAAATAAAAATGTCACAAACATGTATTGTTTAAATAAAAAAATATACATGGTGTTATACAAGTCATATGTTTTACTATAAATATTCATTGGAAATCTAAAAATATTTCCTACATCATATTATTTTTTTATAATTTTTAGACGTTAAATAAATTAATTTATTTATGACGCAGTGATGATACAACGATTACCTCATTAATGAAAATTTTAAATAAAATGAAAAGATAATGTAAAATCTAAGACATAAACTTGTAAAAAACCTATTGGATGGGTTTATTTCGAACCATTATCACCTTATCCTCTAAATATATAATTGTGGGAGCTTTGATATCCGAAAATCATTTTATAATAATGTAACTTTTCAAGACTTTCCAAAAGTGCCTCTCCTCCCTCTTATAAAAGGCCCCCACCTCTACATCTTTACCCACACCTCTCAATCCCTTGGTTTGCCCAAACTCTTCACATATTGTCTCTCCACATCCCTCTCTTACTCCTAGAAGCCTCACTTTGGGTATAATCCTTTTCAAGGAAGACTTTGATCTCAAAACAAAAAGAGTTATCCGATTTGAAGGTAATGTCTTCTCTTATGTTCTTTTGTTTTATTTTTCTTCTCCAACCCCCTAGACTCTTTTTATTCCTTTCTTTTGTAACAAAACCAGTATCTTAAATATAATAGGAATATTTCATGAGGAGGATTCGAGCTACACTCATACACACCTCCATCTAATGGTTAAAAATATACTGTTTATGTGGGTGGCGAATTACTACCTCACAAAACGGTGATTGTTCAATCTTCTTTTAACAACTATCATGGAGGCCATTAATATGTCACTGTATTTATATATGATATTAACATTATGTTTCTTTATTACTTATTCTTCTGTATTTTTCATTTATGCCATACCTTTATGGTTTCCATAATGGGTAAATGCGATAATTTCATTTTAGGAAGCACGGACTACTGCCCCCTCCAATTGATTTGAATCATTAATGCCATATATGGGATGTATAAAGGATGGATTTAATGATTTTATATATTATATTATACTGTAATTATAATATACCTATTTATCATAACTTATTTCCTTCCATTAAAGTACTAAATAGAAATGAAATTAGCGTCAATGCGTATGTACGGCTTACCGTCTCCATGAATGGTACATTTCATTTCTTATCTCCAAATGTTACATACAATTATAAGTAAATATATATAATGGATATATATGTCATATATTAAATCTAAATTATGGATATAATTCTGGAATTATAATATATATATCTCTCATTTAGTTTTAATTCCATTAATATGACAAAGAAATGAAAGTAGCATTCATGCGTACGTACGGCCTACCGTCTCCATGAACGGTGCATTTCATTTTTATCTCCAAATGTAATTGAATAGTAAAAAATGAATATATACTGGATATATATGATATTTAAATAATTAATACTATTCTGGAGATGATATACCAATAACTAATGGAAAATTATTTTCCAACAAGTTCAATTTTGACTCATGTACCGAACATCGACAAAAACGTCTGATATGAACTCACATTGTTAACCAATTATTATAACATTATAATATGTGATATGAACTGAATAATAATATTTAAAGGAGGACCATAATCAATTATAAATTTACCAATGTTTATTATTCAGTAATATAATGAAACGAACAAGACAAGTTGGACTTGAGGTAAGGGATCCTACCACTCTCTTTTTAAGTACTCTCTTTTATGTCAATTCCTTTAAGTTCATTTTCCTTATCTTGGGGGATGTTATTTAGTATTCTTATTAATATAAATTTTATATTAATATGATTATAGACTCTATTTTATCTCATCAATCCATTTTTTTGAAATTTTAAGTGGCGTCGTTATGCTGCCGAGTTATCGTAAGGGATTTTTCATCTCACTTTCATTCCCGTGAGATTCATGCTACATTTGACACTATTTCCTTTTGTGTGGTGTATATACTGACCATGAGTGTATTCATTATGTAATATAATTCAATTTAGGAGTATTAAAATCTTCATTTTATGATCCTTATTTCATGTGGCTTATGTTTTGTAACATACCAAATCGGTAAGGGAACCTTTCACCCTCCTCTTTTTAAAAGACTCCTTCTTGTTATATCTTTTAATTTATATCATATTATGTTGGGATATTTTCTCATATATCCTTATTGATGTAAATTTTTTGTACAAGTGATTAGATACCATTTTCTCTATGATCAACTGTTTTTCTGAATTTTAATGTGATGCTATTAGGCTGTCCAATTTTTTTAAGGGAACTTATTAACCTGATTTCAATTCATTGGGTTAAAACTCTAATTCAAGATAATGTCTTGATATTAATAAGTGTGAATTACCTCTGATTGTTTTACACTTAATATCCACTAATATTGTGTGTATTTACATTTTTCACACATAATTACATAATTGATTTATCCTTAATTTAAGGATATCGTCTTTTAACGGGTCATCATCTCAATCTCATTTCATTGTGGTATATTTTGTTTTATACAAAACTTTCTTTTATAGGATGTATAAAACCCTTTGAATTTTAATTTTATTTAAAAGAAATATTTTCTATACAAAGTGTTTTACTAAATTACAAATAGTATGTTTCTTTTTAACGTACGCGGTGACAATGACCTTTCTGCTGCCCTGAGTATTATTTGATCTTTGGATTCCTCAACAAGCCGTAATGTTTTTAAAAGTAAATAAATATCATATAATATTTTATGTATTTTGGTATTGAAAATGGTTATGATAATTGATTTGTTATGTCAATATATTTAAGTGATATATTGTGTTTGAAATATGGAAATATTTTCATTCCTTTATAATGGTTTTATGTGTTATGATTTCATAATGGAACATGGACATTTGACTGGTGGTTATGTGATAAACCATATGACGGGTGGTGCTGTGAATACCAGGACGGGTGGTTACATTATAACCTCTAATGCATTGGGTATGGAAGTCGGTCGTATGTCTTTTCCATGTAGTGATATGTGTGGAAGTCGACCGTATGGTTATTCATTTTATGTATGTTTATGTCCCAAGTTACCTATATATGTTATGTGTTCTTTATACAGGTTTATGGAAATATTTTGGTTACAAAGTATAAGTAGTGATCTTTTATTCCGTGAAGGGTCTTTACTACTTCATATCAGTGAAAAGTATTACATTGATAAAGTATTCATGGTTATCTTGTTTTTTTTGAAAAACTAATAGTTTTCCTTCTTTGTATATCCTTTACTGGGATTTTTATGCTCATCCCATGTTTTTGAAATTTTCTCCACAATACTTGAAGATGAACAGGGTCAAGGATGGGATCAAGGAAAAACATGATATCTAAAACATGGAACTAGACATGTTTATTTGTAAGAGTTTTTATTTTATGGAACCTTATTAGAAGTGTATAATTTGTAATATTTTGAGATGTAATAGTTATGTCCTAATTACCTAAAACTATATACCTGAAATGATCCTATATTTTAATTATTCATTTAATTCTAGATTATGTAATGTTTAAAGGTCGGGTCCTTACACTGAGTGGATCTACAATAAGAAGTGGTTGAGGCATTTTTTGACTCAGAGTCTTTTGTGAGTGTATTTCGGATCTCATTGTTTATAATTATGTATCATATCTTATTTGGAATACTGTTGTTTATTGACATGAATACTCTCGATTCTTTATGTATGGTGCTTTTGTGGTGTCCTATTGTGAATTGTAATACTCATCCCTATAAGGGATCCTCCCATACATATCATGTCTTATACAGATGATGGAAAATTTCACAGAGTCCTTGGAGGACTTGGATAAGGTAGAGATTATTTTGGATATATAGACTGAGGTGTATACCAATGGTGAATTAACATATATCCCCTCCTTCTATATAGGTCATACATTATTTTCCATTTTTTTGGATTGTATTTCGACTCTTTTTGTTAAATCCATTAATTTATATTTTTCAATTCATAGAATGACCTCTAGTGGTTTGGGGGAATTAAACATGTAATACTATGATTTGGATGGCTATATAAGTGTTCTATGATTATTCTAGTGGTTTGAGTACATATCATAATCTTTTAAGGTTGTGATCTTCTGGGATATAGGACTAGGAACACCCACCCATGGTAGGTGTGTGATGCAAGTCTCGTCTTACGAGGCACTTTCATTAATAGGTACCTCAAGGATATCCCATTACTATAATGAGTTTAATATGTTTGTGATGTGTATAGACATATCACATTTCATTTTCTTAACATTCATGCTACAGTCAGAGATGCAGTCGATGAATAGCCTAGGAAGAGGAAGGAACTGGAGAAAGGAGGTCTGTAGAGCACTAAAGTGATGGAGGAGATTGGGGAGCGACATGGGGTGGCGGTAACATTAGATTGATTCTACTTATACTTCCTCTTATTAGACCACTCATATATTGGAAATTCAGTGGTTATAATCTTGGATAGTTAGATTCACAAGAGTCATTTTACCCGGAGGCTCCATGAGTGGTTTTAGGTACGATCTATGTTTGTTATATTTTTCTTTTTGTTCTATTAGAAATTGGTAAAAGGAACTATTTTTCCAAATTTATTCAATTATTTTATAGTTATATGGTAGGAGTTTTTAGAGCCCCATGTTAGTTATTTTTTTTATGAATTTGGACTTGCCAGGATGATGAAAAATTCCCCAATTGAGATGTGTTCTTGAGAGGCAATTAACAATCTTGTGGGAAAGTAAGTGACTCCTAAATTGGTCACTATATAGGTGAGGTAGATGGGGTCCTTTTAATTGTGTTATTGAGGACATTTTAAATGATAGGGTGCCATATAAATCCTTATTTTTATTGAACTAGTGTGAAATGAAAAGGGTGTGTTCCATGCAATATGATCTTATAGAGTCTTCAAGTGCGGTTCTAGGTACGAGTTTGGGGATGGTGAAGGAGAGTTATTTCATATCCTTTAGATGTTAATGATATAATTTATGCTCACTAACCTTAATTTTCTATTTATTATGTTAATTTTGATAAAATATCCTATGATATTATCTAGTAATTTTGGATAAACCTTGGTTATTTGTCTCCCCCGCGAACCCCTTTGTGTTTGGAAATGTATCTGCTATATTAGTTTTCTCAACAAAATTGTATCCTTGTTTTCATTTTACTTTATTTTGGTCACTATTTTTGCGATATTTAAAGTGATTATTTTTTTATAAATGAGGTGTCAGGTAGGGTTGGTTGATAGGATGTTTATTATTTTTCTTTAAGGGTGGTTGGTGTTAGAACTATTGGTATGGGGATATAAAGTGTGTTGATTTTTATGGGGGTTTATCTTGGTTCTATATATTTCCAAATCATTACAAGAAATTGTTAGGCTCTATTATTCTCTATTTTTATAAGGATTCGGTTCTCTTCTACTGTATTTGGAAAGTTTTGTTTTGTTTTTTTGAATCATAAATACTAATATTTGAGATTCAAATTGGATGGAGAGTAATAAATATTGGATGGATGCTAATCATTTGTCAATATATTATGAGAACAGAGTAAAAGAGTTCATCATGTTTGCAAAGAATCAGGAAAAGCATCATTCTCAAATCATTTGTCCGTGTTTACATTGTTATTATTCTAGACTAATTATTCCATAGAAGATGGAAGAACATTTGATATGTCACAGAATAAATCATTGTTATAAATGTTGGGATAAACATGGAGAAAAAGAAAATCTAGCTACTGGTTGGGATAAAACTGCATTTTATGGATCATCAATGATTATAAATATGTATAATGATGAAGAACATATGGAGGATTTGATTACAGATGTTAATGATGATGAAGATTGTATTAAGGAAATGACAAGAACAGTTGAAGATGAACTCCGTGATTGCCCAACAATTTTTGAGATGCTAAAGAGTTGTGCAAAGATGCCATAATAAGCTGGTTGCACTAAATAAATGACATTTTCAGTTGTACTGATGTTTTTTAAATTCAAATAAGGAAATGGATGGAGTAATATCAGTTTTACAAACACAAAGAGTGAAAAGTCTATTTCTAATGAATCCATGGTTTACCAAAGTGCTATGTTTTCCAAAATCTATTTAAAATAACGCTCAAATTTAAAAAATACATTTTCACATAAAATCATTTAATCTTCTAGATCTAAAGACCAATTTCAAAAACAAAACAACCATTCAAATAATTTAATAGAAGACTTAGTGTGAAATAATCTAATTTTAAATAAAACCCATTTAAACCCATGAATATCATCAAAGAAAAACATTACAATGTTAAATCATGAATTTTCATTGAATAATCCAAAACAATTGAACAGAATGTATAACAATTAAATAATTATACCCTTTATAGAGTATCCTAATATAGACATAGTGAACCTAATTGACATTGAAAATGGAGATTAAAAACAACAAAGTTGACCTATAAAAGATAATGAACCAGAGAAAAATGAAAAGGATCAATAGAAAACCCCAAAAAATCACAACATGATCCATAAAAACAACCAATAACACTTCCATAATATATTTTAAGGAAGAATTAGAAAAATATCATACAAAAGAGAAGCGATACATTCTCCACAAGTATTTAATGATGAACAGTGTGATCCTGAAGGAGGAACATCACCCTAAATAACCAAATCAATATCGGGTATGAGAGGGAGGCATGTATATCGAATGAGGATGGGGAAAGCCATTCAGTATACATAAAATCACTAGGAACAACTCATTTACCCGATAAATCTTGTGTTTATGGAGTAAATTAATTATGTTTCACAAACACCTGAAAAACATCACCTGGGACTAAAAATGAACATACTGTATGATTTATGGATTAATTTCACCTCTTATGATGAAAATCATCTTATGACATAATCTTTTTTAACACTGTGTGTCTAGATAGCTGTTTACGACATTAATGGGGATTTTTGTCATAAATTACTTCTGTAGCTAGTGCCTAGTATTATACCTCTACAAAAAATCCTATAAGGACACCAGTTAAATAAAAAACCAAGGTGAAACCTCTAAAAAGATTGAAATAGTTATAATTATACTCCATTAACTCAAACCGACAAACATCCATGAACTTCATATCATTTCCCCAAGATGGTTTATCCATCCCCAAAAGGCCTGAAGAACACCCAAAAAAATGGGAAACATGACTAGATTCAATAAGTACATGAAATAAGGTAATAAATTGTTACAAAAACCATGGATCATTACTGGATGGTGAGTTAGAATGACATACGAACTAACCAGTGACATTAGTGATAAAATTTCATACTATGTGTGTTCTTTTAATTATCCGAGGTGGTTGTTTTGCATTAATGAGATTAAATTTTTTTATTTGTTCTTGGTTCTTGATATGTAATATCTTCTGGTTTTTGGAGTACAGTTATGAAATTATTTTATTGTTGATGTTATTCATTGTGTGAGAATTGTGGTTGGTTCTCACTCATCTATTTTTGGTTGAGATTTATAAGGTGTTTGAATTGGGGTTTATTGATGGTGTGGGAATTGTATTTTGATATTTTATGAAGGTTTTTTAGGGTGTAGAGAGATATGGTGTATTCATAAGGTAATTTTGTGGATTATATGTTAGATATTTGATATTTTATGATATTATAATTGATTTTTGATTCTTATTTCAACTGTGGTTGATCTCACACAAGTTTACTATTATATATTTATTTTACATAGATACTGATTTGTTTTTTAATATAATCTTATCGAGTACTCTTTATTGAAACTCCCTCTTTAGTTGTATATAATTTGTTATGAAATCCAGTTAAATAGAGACTTATAGATTTTTTTTGGGTGGAATGGTTGGCATTTAGTGGATTCTTTGGAGTCTTAGGAGGAAATTATATATTCTTTACTAGTTTTCGGTCATGTAAATTAGAATATGAAGACATTTGGTGTTGTGGTAGTAATTTATTTGATAAAATATTTGGTATTGATTGGTAGTTATTGTTTTTTTGATTGGGTTTTACACGGTAAATTTCTTATATAATGTGACTTTAAACCCATGGGGAAATTCTTGAAACTATAGACCACTGGAGGGGTGCTTTGGGGGTCAGATTTAGTCTCATCACCGAAAATGGTTGGGTCTCATTTGGATTGGGTCATGATAGAGTGGTATCCAACATTTGTTTTAATGTTGTGTTGGAGTAGGGAGTAGGTAATAGGTAAGTATTATGTTGTTTTGGTTGGGTAAAAATGACATTTAATCCTGACTTGTGTTACAGACCATGGATATAGTTAAATATGAAAAGGAACCATGAAAATGTATACAAGGATATTAACAATTTACTAAAAAATTCTGGGTGAAATTTCATTACTTTTGGGGTAAGAACATATGAGAGGTTCATTCGAAATTATCATTATTAATGGATGTGTTCTACTTTATAATTATGATGTTTCTTCTATGGTTATTTATTCTAATGAATGTTGATATTAGTTTATTTATTTTTCATTGATATAATAATATTAATTAGGTTTAATGGAGATAATTTTAATTACAAATAAAGTGGTCCTTCAAAAATAAATGAAATGATAGTGGCATGGAATTTACTTCAACACCATGTAATATTTTTTATTTTATTATATAGTGTAGATGGATGATCAATAATCAAGTTATAAATTGGAATTTTTTAACCGTTTTAATCAATAAAAATGTTTATTATGTTTTTTTACCATTATGATGCTTAAAATGTAAATAAATAATGTTAAAGAGATCAATTATTTTTTATATGGTTTAATAATTGATAAAAAATTATTAGTCAAGTGATTCTATATCTTGTTTTTGTGTGGTACTAATGATTAATTGTACATTGGTAAATTAAAATATCTTGATAAAAAGTGAAAGAATTATGTTATTATATTGAGTTCTAATTTTTGATTTTTTCCTATAAATTCTTATTCTATGTGGGATTTTGATAATGTATTTTTAATACATGTTAGATTCGATCCATGATATTGATGTAAAATTTTTAAAAAAATTGATTTCCATAATATTGAGTAATTTATATATAAATCCTGGATAACCTATTAATATTTCATGCTTAGATATAAAATTTTAAACATAAGATATATCAATGATTTATTCTTAATGTAATAAAAAATGTAAATATAAATCAATTATTGCAGACAACATGTTTAAGATTGAATGATGGGTAGGGATTGTAATGTAACTTGTTGTAAAGGCATGCTAAAGTACACAATATGTTAGATATTGTTTATAAATAATGTATTATTAAATTATTAGTGATTAAATTTTTAATAATGATATATTTATATTTCTACAAAACATATTCCAAATGATTAGAATTCTATATTCTTTTTTCATGTGTATATTTTCTTGATTATGATAGTAAACAACATGTATTGTTTTATGTATGTTATGTATAAAGCATGGTTAGTGAGTCATGTTGCATTTTTTATTTCATAAAAGCAATGATTTTCTTGTTAAGATTTTCCAAAACAAAATTCGTTTAATGATACTGAGAAAGAAGTATGTAATTTAAGAATACTATAGTTCCATTGATAATTTTATAGCATGTTCCAACAATGTTAAATAGTTAGTATGATGCAAGCATTGTGACCAACTCAAATGTATAACTTTTAGAGGTTACTTACATAAGTATATCACAAAATGTTTTGTATAATAATAAATTTGAACATGATTTGATAGTTTATGATCATTTCCTTGGTTCATTCTATGTGTTGTCATTCCTTGTTGGTTATTTGTTTCCTTATGCTACAAGTTTGTTTAACAAAATTTTTTTGATTAGATTTTAAATGAGGTAATAAAAAGGATTTCAATTAATGTATTTTGGGATTTTAATTTTCTATAGCAATGATTTTGATATGTGAATGATTTATGATGTTGTGTTAATTTTATTGAAAAATAAATTATTTTTATTTTCTGATGGATTATTGTTAATTTTTTCCTGATAAAATTCGGTATTCTTATTGAATGATGAATGTGGATGATGGGGATAAGTGGAGATCACGATAATAAATTTCGAGTGGTATATTTTATGATGATTATTGACATTGGTTGTGATGATATATTTATAATGTGTAGGAAAGTTCTATGGGTAATAATTGGTTTATAAGAGTAGTTGTATGATTGAGAAGTAGATGTGTTCCCTGTAAGATGTTACAATTTTCTATGATGATTGATGCAATTAAATATATTTATAATAAAATTAATGTTATTTATTATGTGTTGAAGACATATCATTGGGGTATATTTGATACCTTGGGTATACTTATTTATAGGAATAGTCATGGGAGATAATGTTGTTGATGTTTTAATGGAAGGAAGTACGAAATTTCTTGATGAAGCATTGATTGATGAGGATAAAGAACATTTTAAAGAGACTGATGTAAGATTTTAAATTTATGAAAAACCTATATCTATTTCTAAATGTCTAAAGATTTATAATTGATTGTGGCATGATTATAGTGGAGGATGAAACATGATTACTATCTAAGATGGCATGAGAGTAAGTTATTAAATTATTCAATGAGTATTTTATATTGCAAATGTAAATGGATAAATATACGATTGATCTTAAGGAGATATAAGAGGTATAATACAATGTTAATAACATTTAAAATCATTTCTTGTATTTTCTTTTTAAATTTCCATGTGTTTCGGCTGTTGAATATGAGTGGGTGTGATATTTTGAGTTTCCCATGAGGCTATAGATTTTGTGAACCATTAAATCTATACAGTTACTATCTTGGATAAAGGTAAACGATCATATAAGGGGTTTTTAAAATTATTATCAATTATGTAAGAGTAAAATAGAAGTTACTCTCAGATTATTGATAAGTTCGGGATGAATACTATTAGTTATGGGCCTTGTAGTTCATTGATGTAAAAAAGTGGGATAGTATTCTAGAGTCTTAGTGTGGCTCAGATCTCTTGGTTTGAGTAGTTTGATATATCTTTTTCCTAATGACTCTACCTATCTATATTTTAACAAAGATTAACCTTAAGAATATGAATCTATTTGGATTCATTATACTTCTCATTCATTAGTGTATAATTAGTTTTGGTTGTTAATAGTGATGTTTGTCTTATATTAATGATGTTATATTCCATTCATGAGTAACCTTGAGCTATTTCTTAGTGATCAATAAGAATTTATTTTTAAATAAAATATGATTTTTTTCATTATTTTCAAAATATCATAAACAGTTCGATATAATTTTTTTTAGGATTTAATTTTCAAAATTTTTAAATGGGTGGTGGGGTTGAAAGTATGACATCATGTTCGGAAAAACACTATGTTGTTCAATATTGGTTTATTCTAGTTTATGGAACATCTATTAGTAATGGGTGGATATATAATTTGGAGTGGTTATTGATTCTTTTCTTTTCCTCTATTATATTTTCATTCTTATAATGAAATGCTTATTTGAGAGGCATCGTACAAGGTAGTTCTTTTTTGGGGTTATGTTTTTCTAGAGTATTGTTATTGTTGTGATAAATGTCATATTTTAATTGAGTTTGGTGTGATTGATGAGTAATTATTTTTATTAATGTTTTAATTTGTAGTGTGCTGATATTTTTAGTGTGAATCAATACTATTTGAGAGTTATTATCCATGGAGGTTGCTTTAAGGTGTTTCTTTGATCTCTGTAGTGTTTTTATTCTAAAATAAGAGAATAATTTTTGAGGTTTGTAAAATATAGTTCTATGTTCTACTAATTATCTACATTTTGATATTTGAATATTTTTATGTTTTGGGAGTATACTCATATGTGGATGGTGAAAGAGAGGTTGGATCTATATGAAAAATAAAAACATGATTCTGGAACATTGTGGTGTAATTTGTACCCCATGGAGTTGGTGAAGAAGTGTTTCCTTTTGATATTATAACCCAATTGTTTCACTGTAATTAATTAAATAATGACATGAATAATTATATTACACCAAGATTCATTTGTCTATGATATCTTACTACTTCTTATGGTAGTTTTGGTCATGAGATGATGACTGGTATCATGATATGAATTTAATGGTTTTTATTGAAATTTTAAATTTATATTATTTAATAATATAAAAATGGTGAAGATTGAACCCTTATGTTTAGTGGTGTGTACATTGAAAAATTATATATATAATTACACCATACACTTCTATGGTTGTGTAAAATTAGAATATTCTTTGATCATATAATACATAGTGATATGAATGGAATTACCCTTTAGATTTGGAGGTTTAGTTAACCAAAACGTGTTAGACCATAACCCTTATTTTTTTACCATTACTAGTGGGTTTTATTTTCTATTTATAAATTCAAGAAATATATATGTTTTCATTTGGTTTCCATTTCTCTTCTCAACATTGTGCATCCGATGGATACTCTAGGGGATTTTCTATAATCATAGGGTTCCATGGGTTTTTTTCTTTATTTGATATCAGATTTATAATTTCTAGATATCATATTGGGGTGATTCTTATGAATGTATAACCTAATATTATAATTGTTGGTCATTATAAAAGGATTCAGAGATCAGTTTGGGATAACCATTTTATGGAATTATATTCCATCTTTAAGAATAATATAATTGGATGATTTTTAGTCCTTTAATATAAATTTTCCCCCATATTATTTATATATTTGTTCCCCTTATTATTATTGTATGATTTATGGTTATGGATTAATTATTTTTTGGATGAATTGTTCAATTATTTTTGGTGGTGTGATTAGATTAGGGTTTTTTCGAGAATTAACGATATAGTGCGGTGTTATTAATGGATTGTTAGTACATTACTTGTTATTTTATGTTAGGATGTGTTTTGTTCATTGGTTTTTTTGGATGGTTTTTCAAGGGTTTTTTTAATCTAGTGTATGAGAAATTGAGTTGTGAAGGGAATATTTTGGTGATGCAGGATGTTCGGTTAAAGTGGTTAATGTTTAACATATTATGTTTTTTTATTAATAGTGGTGTTTTTATGATAAGTTATTATCATTTTAATATAATATTTAAATTTCGTATTTATTGTCTTTAGAAATACGTTTACAATGTTGTTCAAAGAAAATGGAAATTTGTAAGGTTTTTTACAAGAGGAAGAAGTTAGTTTCGACCATGTGATTTGGAGGATTGTAAGTGAAGTCCTGAGGTTTTGTGATGAGGTGCCTATCATGGGGTCATCGAAAAGTTAATTTTAAAACCCAATTAATATATTCATTATGATACTTGTGAGGTATCTCAATATGATAGTGTTACGAATTTGTTTTTCCCATGTTTATGGATTTGATGTGTGCTAAATATAGATACCAAGTTTGATTGAGGTTAAAATTGAGTTTGTTTTAAATTTAGTTTTATAGATAGTGAGCATTTCCTGGATATCCCCTTTCTAAAATGTTAAACCGTTATTCAAAAAAATCTCTTACGATCTCTCAAAACAGATAAATATCACTAATCATACTCAGAGGGTTATTTAAACATGAATAAGGGATACAATAATAATATCATCTCCTAGTCCTACCCATCACAATGATATAATATCTATAATAAATCTTAAATCCCCTCACTTATCATAATAATTATTCGTTAAGAATATCCATATGTATTATGTGTGTGAACTGATGAAGAAATTAAGAAGGGTTCAAAATGCAGAGAATATTGGAAATCTCCTATGTCTAAAAAATAAAAAAAATAAAGATAGATAATTAGAAGAAACTATATATTAAAAAATGTATTCCACAATAGGTGTAAGTAGAATCTCCCTAGCTCATCCACTAATGGTTTAGTGTTCCATAACAAGAGACATTGCAAAAACTGAAAATGAAAAGAAAATAGTAGCATCCCAGATTGATCGAGTAGTTTCAGTCAAATCCCCTCTTCAAGTGGATACTATAACTATTATAGTAATGGTTCTAGGGTTATTGCCCATTTTAAAAAAATAGAAAAAAATCCTCAAATTCTCATACCTATTCCATCTTCTTTGATTTCCACGACATCTACAACTCAAGAATCGCAATTCATTTAGATGATCATCTTACTAATTGTTTTATCTCTTTCAATCATCCCAAAATCCCTTGATACATTTTTTGGTCAATGATTTCAATGTGGATAATTTATTAGAGATCATCTTTATTTAGATGAATACAAGGAATTAGTTTTGATTATTAAGTTAAGTTAAAGTTTTACATTTTTTGGAATTTAGGGTTTTGATTCCCGTGCCTAGAAAGATGTATATTTCTTGGATCAACCATATGAAGGAATATCATAGTTAATTTGATAAACATGAAGAAACATGTGTGATAAATTTCATAAAGAGGTAAAACCAATTGGGATTCTCATAATAAGTCAGAATCAATGTGTTATTGGTCCATTCCATTACATAATATTTAGTATTATTGATTGAGTATATTTTTTATATATTTGGAATGAATTTGGGGTAGATTCTTATACATTCAAATATTTTACACGTACTCGGTTGGATTTACAATTTTGATCACTTAAGTAGTTTATAAAAGTTCAGTATGGTAATTTTTTTCCAAACAGTCATTGGATTTTCCCTTTAAATCACTTTGGTTCTATTTTTGATTCGTCCTTTTGATGTTGGTAATCTTTTACCTATAAATAATGAAAACCAAATTTAATTTATGATTTTTTAAATATTATTCAAAAATAATACATATAAACATAAATTAGATTAAATATCATTTAAAAACAAAAATTCTGAAACTCCATATCCATGTTTGGTGCATCAATTTAATCCAAATATGATTAGAACCACTAAGAATCTTGATTAATCCATTTATAATTCAATGTAAAAATCTAAAAATGTATTAAAAATGAATGATTTCCCATATTTTTATCAATATTTTTGGATTAATTATTAAATTAAATAAATTAAAAAATATTAAAAATTTGTCTCTCATCAAACCCCCACACATAAAATATTTCACTCTCAGACTATATGAAGAATTAAATTTATTAAAAACAAAATTTCTATTATAAATATAGAAGTTCTAACTATAGTGAAGAAAAATATCATAGATTCATTCCTTAATATAAATATCATTCCCCTTACATGGTTTACCCACTATCCCGCCTCAATTAAAAATCATGTCTTACTTCCATGTTTCTAAATATGAAATTTATCAGCGGAATCATGATTTGATCAAGTGGATCATTCCTAAATCCATAACCCATAATATTCCTTTCACTACATTCCCTTTTCTAAATTCCATGGAATTTTTTAAATGAAACTCATCTATATTATATACCCCTTCTTCATTCAAGTTCATAACTCCACAAAAATTTTATCCCATTTACCAATTATCACTTATTATATTTTTCCTATCTGTATATGTGCTATGAATTTAATTATTGATAACATATAAAAATTAATCTAAGCCATATAAGAATATAAGGTATGAACTAAGACAAATTTTAGTAGTCAATTCATAGAAGTAATACTTCGTTAATTAGATTGTAGGTTTCTCTAACACTTATTTGATGGAAAACACACAGACATGTCTTTATGGTGACTTAGGAATACTTCTATATCAGTTCCTATCTACTTTTTACTCTAATTTATATGATCTCTAAAAAAATATTGAGTATTACTATGGTTTTAATCCACCAATATGCCTAGATTACCTAGGATTGTTTTCACAAGACCACTTTCCTTATTATATGAGATTATGGTTTCACTAAGTTCTTCTTTGACAACACTTTTCAAAATTTTATTCTAATTAAATTCATGAAAATAGTGGTAATATTCACTCATAAATCAGATAATTTTTAATATTTATGATCCAATGAAATCCTTCCACACTAGCATGGTAAATTTGTTATGGGAAAAAACATTAAATATTGTCTTTTTTAATATAAAAATAATCAAATAATATATAAAAACCAAAAATAACATGTAAAAATTAAAAAATAGCATCTAAAAATAGATTTGAAATAACATTTAATAACTCTATTACAATAAAAAAACACATATAAATTTGGAAAATAAAGTACATAAAATTATTTACAACCTAAATTACTTTTCCTCTCCCCCACGCATATCTCAGAAAAAACTATCATTAATTTCATCCCTAATTTACTAGGTAAAATATATTTTCAAAAGATACGTTTAAAATGTATAGATGAAAATAGGAAAATTGGGGTTTCCTTATTCAAATTAGTTTGTATCCATTTGGACTCCCCTATTTTATCATTTTTGAAGTATTCATATAAATGCATCAACCACTATCCATTCACCATGAATGGGAGCTATGATTAAACCTGTTTAATTTCAACTGCTCCAAATGAAAATGTAATAGTAACTAAATATGGACTATTCCCATTGTAATTCATCTTAATAGTTACAAAATTAATTCTAGAAGTAAATAAAAACACATTGTATTTAACCAAAAAACATATATTCTAAATGATCTTATCATGGAAGGATATCTATTTATATTTATTCAATATTGAATTCTAATAAGATTCATTTCACACTTCCTCTTCTTCCATCATTTTTATATTCTTTTATATTCATCTTTTATAAATTGTATGTTATCATTCTTCATAACCCATTAATCCTGGTGTTCTAACTCATCATGCAGAATAAATTTATTAATTCAAACTATTATTTAAGGGGGTGTACCTATGTTGGTTTTGTAAGTTGTTAATTGTTCCCATAATTAATCATTAATTAATTCTAGGTGGATTTCACTAACTCTTATAAATAAATATTTATTTATATTTTCTGACTAATCCATGCACATTTTTTTGGGTGGTATGTAGTAGAGGTCGTGAAGTTTACTCTATAACTCTTCATTAGGGAATCCATGGAATTTTTTAAAAATATTTTTTCCTTGGTCACTAATTAAGGTTTGAGGAACCCCAAACCTATAAAAAAATGTTTTATTTTAGAAGCTCAATTCCTATATTGGAATCATCAATTCGGGTATATTTTTTTACTCCATTTGGAAATATTTCCCACTTGTATTTGAATATTTGAAAATCCAAAGGCTTCAGTAAATGAACCCATGAAATCTATTTCCTATACATAAATTATATCATTAAAAATAAAAGGTTTTCTGAGGATTTAATATCATTTGAAAACTCCACCATTATGTTGAATATTTTTACATTATTTTTAGGACTTATACTATTCCTTAAAAATTGTGAACAAAAATGATGTAGCTTATAAGACCTTATTGATTATTTATGGAGGTTCGAAATTTCATGCAAATGAACATTTATTGAAAAATTATTGTATAGAAATGACATATACATCATAAATACACTTCTTAATCTCTTGATCAATATAAATTTTCAATAAATAAGGATCCTCTATGGCATAAATTTTTTTCTCATATTTCAATTTCAGTGTTTAATGAATAGTAATTATGTGGTCACCTTTGATATTTCCAAAAATTCACCATATCAATGATCCCGGAAACACTAGAAACTCTGTATAGGTTCTCACTAGGGAAATAGTCATTGGGATTTATTTTTTGGTTTGTTCTATATTAGCTATATGAGTGTACCTACTCATATGGTCTACTACATGATTTTAATATCAATTATTAACCTTTATCTCTAATTATAATTCTACTAATAATAACATATACCTCTCACCCAAATGGACAGAAAGCATTTCATTTTCCCTATTTGTGGCATGGTAAAAAATAATGGTTTATTTACATCCTAATAGGTAAGATAAAAGTTTATCCTAAAAAGATAAAATTCAATAAATATTTCTGTATTGTTCTGTAATTAATTTTTGTTGTGTCTAGGTTATAAGAAGTAATAAATTTCACTTATGGGTGTCCATAATTTTTCATGGATGACATAGCTCCCATAACACTGTTTGATGAATCAATTTTTATCTCAGATGGGGGTTTATCTAGTTATGTGGGAATATTACATATGTTTTTGTTAGAAATTATTTATTATTGTCAAAATATACTCTACATGAATCATTTAACACATGATCAAATTTCATTTCTAGTAATTTTATCAATGGAAGGAAAATATTACTAAAATATTTAATTAATCTTCTATAAAAAATTGTGTGACCTAAGAATGATGTAACATGTCTTCTCAATTCATTTTTTTAAAACTATTAACAGGAATTACATAAATGTTTTTGAACCATATACCTTATACCTAAAAATAAATAAGAAATACGTCCTTGAATCTCTCAATCAGAGAAGAAAATAAACCTAACATGAAGTATTAAAAAGTTATTTGAGTATTTCAAATTCAGATGGACATGCTTCTATAATAAAAAAACAAATGGTATAAGGGAATATGTTAATGTCTTAGTTTTTTATATCTATTGGAAGAGGAAAATACCCCAAGAAACTATCATGGAAATATTAGCGGTCATACATAGGTAGACTCTAAATCCTTTTTAATATAATAGAATGTGGAAATTATTTTTTCTTTACATATTATTTAGTTTTTTATAGTCAATAAAAATATATAACAATTATAAATCATAATTGGTACTAACTCAATATCCTCATTTTTCATAATGGAGATTCCATTTATCTTAGGTATAATTTTAATTTGACTCACCCATTTAGAGTATGAGATTGGTTAAATGATTAAAACTTCTAAAATAATCTAAAAATTTTTTTTATAACTTTTACAAGGGCCGAGTGAATCCTCACATGTGGTTATGTCACGAGTTATTACTCATTTTCAAACAAACTTTTGTGCAAACTAGTATTAGGGTTAATTCCTTGATGTCTTCTTTGAAAAAACTATGGTTATAAAATTTTGTTTCCTGATTCTCAAGCACTAATACTCGTGGTTAAGTTGCAATTAGTTTAAAATTATGATATAAATTTTATTATTAATTTTCTACAAAATTATATTTTAGGTTTCAAATAAGTAGTTTTAGTTAATGTCCAGGGTATATAAAAATGATTATTTTATACTATTATTTTCCATGGTTTTAATCTACACATTTATGGAAGAAGTATATATAATTATTTTGAGTTAATTATCAAAATATATATTATCCAACTAATTTAAATTGTTACAATATACTATTTATAAATTTAACTAATTTCCAAACACATATTAAAATAAAAAATTAGGAAAATCAAGGGACTATACATGTTGAATTACAACATCGAAGGTTTCAATTTCTTCCTTAGGTAAAAAATAATTTCCAAATGGTTCCTTCATAAAAACTGTTTTTCACGAAGGATGAAATTAATTGAGTCTAAAATAATAATTTACGTTATCTATTCCATAAAATACATGTAAAGTGTTCTATTATTAACATATATTTTTATTTTGGTATTATTGAGAAATAGAATTCATATAATGATGTTTAAATGGGATTTAATTCCCTCTTATTACATGTTTTTAATATAAATGTCAATATGGAATAATAATAATTTTAATTTTACCAGAATATATTTTAGAAATGAAACTTGATAATCTATGGATTATATAGAAAGTTGTACAAAATCTCAGATGGGCTCAATATCTCTTATCTTTATTGAAGAATTAAATGAGTAAGTAATTACATTATTTGTTTCTCCTAAATTCAAAAATGAATTTTAAAAAATGATTCCTCCAATGATTTTGGGGATAGTAAAATTATATCGATATTGAAATTTCTTAGGTAATTATTGGGTAATAAGTTTGTGGATAATTATTTCTTGTCTCTCCCCTTCACACCCTTGAAATTTTATCTTTTTTGAACATTTACCTAATAAATTTAACACACCATGGGACTTGGTAGATTACTTAATGTAAAGGTTTTTTAATCACCATAATTTTAAATATCTCTATAATATCTTATTTTAATAAATCTTCACTAGTTTTTTAGTTAGTTTAATCATTATAGAAAAGGGTGTTTAATGGTGGTATTGGTATTGTATTTTGGATTTTCCCTTTTCCATATCCAATGGTTTCATATATAAAAATACATATTATTAAAGTTATATCTCATGAATAAATTATATATGTTAGACAGACTATCTACTTCCAAATTGAACATGATATTTTAAATCTTAATTTATATTTAGCTCCTTGGAACCCATTAATAAAATAGAAAAAATATTTCTATTGGATTTGGGAGTTAAATGGGTTATAAATTTAGTTAACTCTTCATTTTCCAAGTAAATGAATGTAGATATAATATGGTTATGTTTTAAAATATGATATTTCAATTGTGTTCTATGAGCATTGGGGGAATATTATTTGTTGTAATGTGACTCCACATATAGTTTTAGGAGGTCTTTCATTGCATGTTATTTATTATACCCTTGATGTTAAATATAATAATATGGATAAATTTTTATTTGATTTGGTGGTGGATGTAAGTGTTGATAAATATTTTTCATGAAATAGGGTCTTTCAGGTACCTATTTTTCAGCTCCATACTAAATGGTATTAAGTTACATGAATCCTTGAATTTTTGTTGGTTTAAGTCAGTATTATATATAGAAAATGGTATCAAAATAATAATTAACTTGAGGTTATACAACTATGTATTTCTTCAAATAATTGAAAATTGAGTGGCTCAAGGGGGTGTCAAAGGCATGGTCTCTGAAACCATAGTTAGTTCTAACTATCTTACAAGGGAATTTATTTATTTAATTTTATTAATTAATTAAGAGTTATAAATTTTCACCCCATGAAACCTTCTTGTTGTTATCATTATGCTGAAAAGTTGGCAGTTTTATGATACCCTCTATATCAAATCTCTATTATCATTAGGCTAGTTTTCAATAAATGCTATATCAGAATAATTATCTCTAAGGTTTCTATTATTGTGTAGTAATACATGGTAAATGAATATCGAGAAATGAAGATGTTCCCATGGATGATGTATGTATGATAAGTTGGAATTCCAAAATCATTTCCAATACTCATAGAGAGTTTCTATAGTGAACATAATATTTTTACACATGTTATTGAAAACTTTTGTAACATAAATTACAATTAATACAAAACAGGGATCAAAAAAGAATAGTTTATTTGGAAGACTAGGATAATAATACATCAAAGCGTGGATAAAATAAAGTATTTATTTTATTCTCCATAATGAGCTCCTAAATCCATTTTATATCCTAAAACATTATTAGATAACTTGAGGATTATATTAAATCAATTGATGGTATAAAAAGCCCTGTAAGGGAATAAATAAGATAGGGAAGCAAAACATGTGAGTCATAGGTAAAACATGATATCATAAAATATGAGGCTCATGAGTAATCACATGGAAGAATAATATGATGCAGATGGTATCATAATATTTTAACATCATAGGAAATGTGACATCAACATAAAACATGACCTAAAAATAAGCACAGTCTAACCACCAAGACAATAACTCATGGTGGAAAACATCCCAAAATCTATTAGGCTCACTCCCTATTCCCATACATGATGTCTCATGAGAGTAAAGAATTATATAATTCCTATGAGGGATATATAATTTTAGGGACCCCCATCAATGTAATATCATAAACAAGAATATACATGCCACATATGAAAATCTACCATAATGAGTAAACATAATTGTCATGACCCATCCCAGTAGGGCCCATGGAACGACTCCCCATGCCCGCCTCCAATATGCCAGGGGTAGATGACTAACACCATGTTGGCATATCACTAACCTTGGATACATTACCTATGTATTTGTATGCACACAAAAATCTCGAATCCCACTAAATTCTAAAAAGTAAAAACCATTAAGAACCAATTACATGCATAACACTATATCCCTATTAGAGTACAAAAGGAAAGGGAATTACAATAATGTAAAAAGGGAAATAAAACAAGCACACCAAAAAATAAGTCTGTAAGCACAAGTAAAACCTATAAAAAGAAGGTACTGGGACTACTGTCTATAGCAGTAGGAACACACATTAGCCTGTCTGATCTTACAAGGCACCATCTGGTCCTAGACTTCATAGGAATCTATCAAAAGTTTTCTCATCTACAAAAGACATGTCACGTGTGGGAAAATCCCATGGTAGCGTGAGTATTACAACACTCAATAAGATACAATGATACCACAAGGAAATACATAAAGGAAATATAAAATTGTCTCTACATAGTATATGTGTACAAAACATAAAAAATGATATCTAGATATAATCAATATAACACAAAATGTCTAGAGGTATGTCACAACCATTGTATACCAACTCTAGCAATTCGGTCTAAGGATTCCATGAAGCACTCTTCTGGGAGAACACACTCCTGAGACCGATAGCCCTGATAATGTTCATCCAGGTAGTACTATTCATCGAGAACCATCATGAGAGAGATACTCTAATTGATATGAAGAGAATATGATACCAAAGATAAGGATCACATCCCAGGACAAGGGGAGATACCAATTAATCCATTTGGATTATTGTGATAAGCTGAGTATCAACTCCCAGTGAGGTTGGTCATGTCAATACAAAGGAATCAATCTAGGCAATGAATAATGAATAGAAGATCCTAATCCAGGTACCATGAAGGATTCAAACATCTCTATCTAGGATGTACTACTAAAGGGATCCTAGTTCTATGAGTTAGAAATATTCATAAATACCTTTAGGGAAGGGATAAGGGAACTAAAGAAAACAGAAATTTTCTAAGATACAGAGGATAATAGATTCAAGCCATATATAAAGGGATACATGGAACGTAGTAGGGTCACACACCATGTTCCATAACCCAATTTACTTTCTATGTACAATGAACTATGTGAATTACACACTGTATCATGTAGAAGAGGGGTATATGACATGTATAAGTAGTCACATGCCATTTCCATCCATTTGGAGTCCTCCCATGTACTTTGGCTGGGTTCTAGTACACCGTGTCAGCCCGTGTATCTCTACCCATGTATTGGTACACTGAGTAGTCCATGTACTGGGTCTATGCTAAGTCTTGTGGGGGAGTAGACATTGTGTTAGAAACCCTTATACTCCACCATGTGTCCATGTATCTCCTAAGATACATGTCGAGTCTCTATGAATGGCATATACACCGTGTAATAGGGTTCACACACTGTGAAACATTTAACTCTCTCTAAAAACCATGTCCATCACTCAGTGGGGGCCACACGCCATTTAATCCTAGGTTACACACCATGTTGATCAGGGTTTTTCAAAAACCCATGTTTTTCCTCCACACACCTCATCTGATGATCTATATTTTTTTACAGACCCATTCCCATTAAAACATTATATCTAGGGTCATCCCACCCCCAAAACATCAAATTAATTGCTTTTGGGACTTCAATCTCCTCATAAATCCATTTATTTTCATCCTTATGCTAACCACTCCAAGAACAGTTTCTTAAAAACAGTTCTAATTGGTCCATATCTATCATTTTCAGACCTCCATTAGGTTATCCTAATGGTGGGTACTAAATTTCATATTGTAGTTCCATGAAAATAATGTGTAATGATCATTCAATCATAAACCCACCGAAGAATTAAGAACACAAACATAAAGTAGGGGATATAAAACATAAGGAAAAAATATGGAGAATGAACCTATATCAATGTTTATTACGGCCTAGATCTGTTCCCCTAAGAATGATCATAAAATCAAATCAAATCTCAAAAATCAAACCCCGATAATTCTGCAACTTATAACCCATCCTCAAAGAAATGATTGAACAATAGATCAACATGTTCTTTTCTTGATCCATGTTCATCATTGAATTTAATAATGGGGAATGAAATGCAAAATAACACATCCTAACTAGGAATTTGATCATTTTTTGTTGAATATCGATTTTTGCTGGCCAGATCCATCAAGAACAGTCTATGATCCATGTATCTCATTGTCGTCAAGAGAAATTCTCCAGGGTTTCTGTTTAAATATTCTAGGGTATTCCAAGGTGATTAACCTAACCCTATGTCCATATCTAAAGGCTTACTTTGAAGATGAAAAAAAATAAACAATGCATCGATGAAATCAAGAATAAAAAATTAATCTTCAAATTATTTTATTCATTAAAAATTCCTGAAACGGAATTTCATTACTAACATGCTATAGCCAATGTTAAGACTTACCTAGGGTAAAGGCACTCCTCTGAATTCAACGGTGCCCTTAGAATTCAGATCGGGGTACTCATTTTGAAGTTATTCTTCTTTTTCAGGAAAACATTACATGTGTTTTATTTAATATTTTAATATTATTAATAAAATTATTCTATGAACACCATGACTCAAAATTGAAAAGACTCTCAGTAACTAGTCTCAAATTAAATAAATATAATATTTGAAAATAATACATCGAAAGACCATGAAATTAAATTCTCCCCACCATGGGGCTTTACATATTTGAAAATCCAATATAAAGGCTACTAAAAACGTTTTGGGTACTAAGAAAGTATCATAGCCTCCCGCTCCCATGTGCTCTCCTGGAGATTCCCATATTGCCATCAAACATGTACTAATGGAACCAGTCACCCCTAAATGATCCTCTCCTTCTGATCCTTTATCACTACTAGGTAATTCGAAAAAGTTGCTCCATCCTCAATGTCTTGGTGGCCCTAGTTGTTGAAATTTGATGGTCGATGCCCATACCTCCTGTGTTGCAACATGTGGAAGATATCATGTACCTTATTGAATTATGGGGGTAGAGCTAAGTGATACACCACCTCGAAAATGCTATGTCGTATCTGAAAATGAATGAAAACCTCATAGATAACTTTCCACCTCTTCTAAATAATCATTATCTCCATCAAGGTCAATCCTGGAGGAATACATGGTCCACATCCTCAAACTCCAAAGTCCTCTACATCTTGTCAGTATTTGACTTATAATGGATATAGTCTGTCTATATCTATTAATGGATGATCTAGACCATATTAGTAGTATCTCACACCAATTCTAGGCCCATGAGTATGGACTCTCCTAAGTCAGTCCAGCAAACTGGCGACATGCACGATCACATGTACAAATACTCAAATGGTTTCATACAAATGATCAATAGAAGATGTATTTATGTGAAATCTTTTAGTTGTAGGTGATCCTTTAAACTATGACAGATGTCCAACATGCACGCTCATATCATGTATTCCTTAACATGAATGGTACACTATGTATAGAGGTCCATCTATGGTTGAAACTCTATGATCAAGCCTAATTGTGATCCAAACGCCTCTTGAAATCCCTTCCACAATTCTGATGTAAAATGAGCATCCTGATCAAAAATAATCATTGATGTAACTATATAGAGTTGAACTATCTTCTTAATGTATAGGTTTCCCAATCTATCTACTAAAAGTTTCTCTTGAATACCTAGGAAGTGGTCCGACTTAGTGAGTTAATAAGTGATCACCTATATGGAATCATTACCCGTAGACATATGTGGTAATACCATATTGAGTTCCACCTATTTCCCATCCCACATCCATTCTAAAATCTTAAGATTTTTTTATAATCCCACTGGAACCTATTGTTCAGCCTTCACTTGCGACATGTAAGGCATCCAGAAACAAACTCTACAACCCCTTTCTTTATCTTGGACCACCAAAAAAAACATCCAAGGTCCTGGTACAGCTTATCCACACCTAGTTTTATCTCCAAATAGGATTTATAAACCACCATCAAAACCACCTATTGTAATGACACAGGTACTATTTTCATTCATCTAAAAAGAATGATGTTCTTCCCACCTTGTGAATATCCATTGAGAGCATTCCCTATAGACATCTAAGCACGTAGAGTATTATAGTTAGTATCCCCAAGTTGTGCCTCCCTGACTCACTGTAACAGTGGAGGGGTATATAAAAATGAATGGAGCTAAAAGGATACTTCTCCATCCTAAAAGGATAACTGTAATGATGCCAAATGATCTAGAACCTCATTCGGAAACTATGAATGAGATATTATGCTAAGAGCATCTTCCACTATGTTCCCCTTCCCAAAATTATATACAATCTCAAAGTCATAGTCCTGGTGGAACTCTAGCCATTTCATCTATCTCATGATTAGATCATTTTGAGATAATATATATAGGAGAAACATGTGATACACATTAAGAACCATCCTTAATTGTCTCCAATGTTACTCCTCCGTTGCTGAGTACACAAGGATATCATCATTGAAGACTACCATGAACTATTCTACGTATGGTTTTACAAATCTATTTCATGAGTCCCATGGATACTTTTGGGGTGTTCATCACACCAAAGGGAATCAACAGGTACTTATAGAGACCATAATGATATTTGATGTTTTTCTTTAGTATATCCTCATACTGTACTCATAGTTATTGATAGCTTGATAAAATAACATCCTTTGATAACCATGTTGGCCTTCTCAATAGATCAAAGAGGTCATCGATTCTAGGTAGTGGATATATTTTCTTCATGGTCACCTAGTTCAAGCACGAACAGTCCATAAAACCCCTAAAACACCCGTCTACCATTTTGGGAAACAAAACTAAAGATGGATATAGAGAAACAGTAGGAATCACGATAACCTTCTTCTAAAATCCCTCCATCTTCACCCTCTACTAACAAATCTCTACAGTAGCCATCTGATATGCTGGTGAAGTAATCGATGCTGTCCTAAGGAGTAAATCATTGTAGAAGTCTATCTACCAATAGGGATGTAATCCTAGGACATCTTTAGGAATTATATCCTTATACTTTTCCACCACTGCTTGAAATTGGTAACTCATAACATTACCTGTATCAAGGTTCAGGCTAGCCAACTGATGAGTATTCAGGTGTACCCACCTCTTTAGGATTCCATCATTTCCTTTTCACTGATAATAAAAAACACATCCCATCACTGTATACACAAAACACCTTCCACCACAAGCATTCAATATGGGAATGGACAATAGATAACCAATGAATACAATGAATGATGTTGTGAGGCCTAAACACTATCACCAAGAGGTTCCAACCAAAAAGCAAACCTCCAAGGGTCTGGTCACAGTATCGATACAAATGTGTGATCACAGAGACATCTCTTGTTGGTGTCTTCAAGTGTAATGGTTGAGTAAATGGTTCAATCAGAATATCTAGGTCTCAAAAAAGATATGTTGAGAGAATGGAATGACTAGAACCTATGTCTATCAATATTACAACTAATGGTTAAATTACATAGATTTTACCTCAAATCATTCCCAGATCCCCTATGTCATATTCCATGACTACGAGTAGATATCTCTTCCCCTCTTCTCCAACTCCATATGTCTGGCATGGACAACCTTGGGATGGTGGTGGTAACATGTCGAAAAATCGTCCAACTCCTACAGCCCTCCTACATCCACTACCACATCTGTCTCCCTGTGGAGCTTCCTACTCATTTCATAGATTCTCCCGTAGTGTTCCATAACTTTATCTTTGTTAGCAGTACGATAGTTTGGAAAAACTCAAGAGAGATGTCCCAAACCATCACATGATTAGAACCACCTCTCCCTAGGATGACTGGACCCATCACGTGAGACCTGAACTGTATAAATTCTATCCCAAGATCTCTTTTTGAATCATCTCACACAAGAATATCCCTGATATTGACATTGACTCCCTACTACTGAGGTCTCTCCACATACTCATTCACTACTGACGATCACCAACTGTATCTGCTCAACCAAGAATCTTTCTACCACCAAATCTCACTAAACAATCCCAAAAAATTATATATTCAATGAGGGGTAACGTTGGCTCAGATTTCTCTATGCAAATATTTCTCGAAGGTCCAAGACATAATGTACTGATCTCTAAACATTTCTCTCGAGTACCTAGAAAGGATGGTGAACATAGATGAATAATCATCCCTGGTCTTGCTGCCATACTCGAGATGAATAAACTATGAAAACATACATATATCAGTTTAACTAGTGACTACTCCTCTATGATGAGATGAGCATTCTCTTTCTATTAAAGAGCCACCTAGTTGTGATTCTGGATTGAAATACTCCACTATCACCCTACCGAACCGTGTAGAAGGCTCCCCACCAGGACCACCATCTGATATACAACTGTCCTGACTTGATGGAAAACACTAGTCACCACATAATTCCAGTCCTCATCTTCTTGAGGGTTTGGATTTCCTCTGATCTTGATGGGGCTCTATCACTGAAACTCTTATAGCACTCCCAGCATGAACTCATCATCTGTTGGTTCTGGGGGCACCACGTACTACTCAAAAGGTGGTGGTACAGCTGGTTCACCACATGGAGGTGACATCTGGGGAACTAGTCCCAATATCAAGGCATCGTCACTATGGGGCTTAGCCTCGTGATTGAGCTATTGAATTATAGCTAGTATACGTCTTGGTTGAATCCAGTAGGTATATAATATTTTCCAGGATCAGTATGTATATATGGATAGGTGACTCCAGAATGAAATAGAACCAAAACCCATTATTATATGATCCATGTTCCATTATTTTTTGTGAAACCAACATTGTTGTTTATTGAGTCGAAAAGATGGTTATAAGAGTCCTAGTGTATGGATAGGTTGGTAGCTGCCCCAACACATGAGTCCCTGGATTGAAATATGATCTCGAAACACTTAACACCATTTCAAAAATCCAATCTCACAGACTCCCAATATTAATGTAGAATCTACCATATCTAACACCACTCTACCATGAATCATCCTGGTGGGGCCCTTTACATGACTCCCCAAGCCCTCCTCCAAAAGGCTAGGGGTTAGTGACTAGAACTGAAAAGGCATATCTCTATCATGGGAGGCATTGCCTATGTACATGTAAACACACACACACACATATCTCCAAGACCAAGAAATGTTGAAATATAAAAACCAATGCGACCCAAATGCATGAATACCACTATATCAAAAACTGAGTAGGATAGGAATGTAAAGTGCTGTAAATTAAAAAGAGCTACAATACAAGCTGACCAAAAATAAATTTCTAACAACAAGTAAAACCTATAAAAAGAAGCTATAGGTAAAGATGCATATAGCAATAGAAAAACAACTCATCTTGTATGATCTCACAGGGAATTGTTTTGTCATGGACTACCTTGGAATCCATCATAATGTCACTCGTCTGCACAGGACACGACACTTGATGGAAAATCTTATATAGGGGTGATAATAACAATACTCTATAGGACACCCTAAAACCACCGAGCATTACATAAAGGAAATATACAGTCATATCAACACAATATATGTATATATCACATATAACAATGATATCCAGATCTACTACATCCATGATAGACATTCTAGAAGTTAGTCACAACCACTATATACCAAAACTAGGTATTTAGTCTGAAAATTCCATGAAGCACAAATTTGAGAGAACACAGTTTTGAGTCCAATAGAACTAATGAAGTTCGTTAGAGAAGTAATGTTCATCGAGAACCATCATGATAGAGATAATCTTATAGATCTAATGATAATATGATACCATATATGAGGATCACAATTAGCTCTTTGGGGTGATACCAAAAACTCTATATGGATTATACTACTAAGTAGAGGATCGACACCCAATGAAGTTCATCATGTAAATACGAAGGATTGTACCTAGGGAATGAAGAATGAAGAGAGGATCTTTTTATAGAACTCTAGGGGGATTCAAAAAACACTATCCAGGAAGTCCGGAGAAAGGTATAATTGTTCTATGGGTATGAAATGATTCATACCTACCTAAGGGGATGTAATAAGGGAATGAACCCAAAATAATTTTTTTTATGATATAGAGGAAAAGAGAATATTGCTATGTAGAAAGGGATACATGGAATGTAGTAGGGTCACACACTATGTTCCTTGTCCCCGGGTACTACCCATGTACACCGGCCCATGGAATTCCAAAACTGTGTTGTGTAGAAGATGGTTACATGATACGTAGATGTAGTCAGATTCCATGTCCTTCCATCCAGGGTCCACCCCGTTATTTATCTTGTGTGCTAGTACATGGTTTCAACCCATTTATCTCTAACCGTGTACCAATAAATTGGGTAGTTAATGTACTTGGACCAGGCCAAATCATGTGGGGGAGTACACCCTGGGTAGGTAACCCATGTACTCTACCCCATGTCTGAGTTTCTCATAAGATACATGTCGAGTCTCTGGGAAGGTCCTACATTCCATGTGACATGGGTCGCATTCTATGTTCCATTTAACTATCTCATGAAACCCTAAACACCATTATATGGGGGCATAAACTCTTTGTAACCCTGGGTTACATGTCGTGTTCATTGGTTTTTTCAATAAACTCACATTCTTCCTTTGTACGCCTTGATCAATGATCGAGATCTCATTCTACTGGTATGTTCTCCTCAAAACATTAGATCCAAGGAAGTCTCACCACCGCAACATCTATTCAATGGGATACATGCCTTTAGTTGGCTCAAAATTCCATTTATTTTCATCCTGATGACAACCACTCGAAGGACAGTTTCTACCAATGTGTTTTGGTTTATCTACCTCTATTGTTGTTGAACCTCCTTTAGGTTGATGTGATGTTGGATCTACTATTTCATAATTTTGTGCTGAGAAATGAATGTGGAATGATAATTCATTCATAAACATGCCAAAGAATGAAGAACACAGACAGAAAATGAGGGAGAGAAAACACAAGGGACAAATATGAGGAATGAACCATGACAGTTGTTTGTTCTGGCCTCCATCCATTCCAATAAGAACAGTTAGCAAATCAAATTAAATCTCAAATAATCAAACCCTGATAATCCTTGAACATATAACCCATACCAGATGGAATGATGGAATAATGGATCAACCTTTTTTTAGTAGGTACGATTTCATCATTAAATTTATGAATTGGGAATGAAATCCAAAATAACACATCCAATTTGTGAATTGGATCGTTCAATGTTAAAGATTGATTTATACTAGTGAGATCGATCAAGAATGATAACTAATCCAAGTCTCACCTGTCGTCGTTCAAAGAAATTCTATAGGGTTTCTCTCTAGATATTTTATGGAATTCTTGGATTATAATCCTAATACAAGATTCCTATATAAAGTAATATTTAAAAGAAGAAGTGTCACTACATCACTGCATTGACGTAACAACAAAGATAAAATAAAACTTCAATTTATTTTATTCATAAAAATTACATGAAACTAATTTTTACAACCGACCCACATCAACCGATGTTATGTTTCTCCAAGGGTAATGCCACTTCTCTGAACACAATGGTACCCAAAAGTTTCTGATCTAAAAAACTGTTTATATGTTTTTCCACATTTTCAACAAAACTGTGTGCATATTCTATTTAATATTTTAATATTATTCAAACATTTATTCTGGGAACACCAGTCCTCATAATTGAAATCCATCTTAACACATGGTCTTTAATTTAGTCCATATATTATTTAAAAATTATACAATAAAAATATGGGACATACAATAATAATTACCTTTGTAATGAAAATTGGATAAATAATATTTCCTCATATCATAATCAATGAAATATTTCATACAGAAGGAATTTCAAAAAAACATCATAAGGAAAGTATTATCATATTATTGGAATGGAGAGTGATATAGACATATATATATATGATACATATTTATATAATTTATAAGAGTAACATAAAATTAAATGATGATGTAATCGATGAATAGAAACATTCTTAAATTATTAAAAACTTTTTAAGGAAGATAACATTTCCATTTAAAAGTCAATTTTGAAAAACAAAATGTCCAACAAATATTGTCATAATGATTTTATTTGAAAATCAATTAATAAAATTACAAAGGAATATTCAATTAAAATAATGGTAATGATTAATGGAAATTCTCTAAAAGTTATATAATTTAAAAAAATAATCCCTTTCAAACTTTAGTAAAAATTAAAAAAGATCCCCATTCAAGAAACAACAAGAAGATAACATTTTTGTTTTTTTAAAACAGTAAAAACATGGAAACAAACTAAAAAACAATTAATTTTTTTTTATTTTTTTTTAAAGAAAACAATGGAATTAATGTTAAAGAGTTCTGACAAAAGGGGAAATAATGTCGATTTCCTTAAAAATATTTTCTCAATCATTTAAGTACAAAAGAGGGTAAAATGGAACAATATCTTGAAAATTTATTGAATAAATAGTGGAAAATAAAATTAAATTGGTATATTATAAAATGTTAAATTTCTTTCATTCAATGGATATTGAAGTATAAACAATCCTTATTAAAATGAGATTCAAGCATAGACCATTACCATATTAGTAACTTTTGAATCATAACCCCAATGAATGAATAAAATGAATTGTAACATAAAATACTATTAATATTTACTTGTTCATTATTTAATATGTAAACTTTTATTATATAGACCATATGAAATAAATTAGCTACAAAATAGAACATGCATCTTAATGAAGGACGTTTTGAGATGCAAATGCTTACCTCGAGTCTAGACTTATCATGTAATTCCATTACCCATTTACGATAAAAATAGGTCAATTATAATTTTTATTAAGAAATATTTCTAGTTTTACTCCATAATTCAATAAACATTGAATTTATTTATTTTAATGACATATTAATTTACTTAATCATTTATATCATCATCGAGTATTTTGAGGATGTTCTGTTTATAAATTTATAATGGAATCATCGTGTTAACCATGGACCAAGAGTTCATTATTCTATAATAATCATAAAAATAATCAAAACATAATTATTACTTTTCTACTTTAATTTTAATTAAAAAAAATCTATCAAATATTGTTTTGAAAAAAAGAACTATTTTTCAATCATGGTGAGGGTAGGCCTTATATATGCATGATTATCATTTCCATTTTTCAATGATCATGATGGAAAGAATGTGTGTTTTATTTTAAATTTATATATTCATAATTATATCATTAATATATTATTATTTATTTAAATAGACTTTCAAATACCATCCATTTGATGTGGTAATTGAAACCGAATCATATCACTGTTTGAGAGGTTTGTCTGTTGTACACACGAATGCCATTATTGTTTTGTTATGGATGGTAAGGTATGTAATTATATGATATTTTCCTTAAAACAATATTAATTTGAAACTGATATAATATAGATTAATTTAATACATCATATTTAACAAACGTGAGAGACAGTGATGGAAAACAAAATAAATATGTTTGTGGGACTGTAGTTTGTCAAACACACAAACGATGGTTTCAGTTCCCATTTTATAGAAGAGGAGATGGAATATGGTTATGAAATTAAAATAATAATATCTACAAATATGGTTTATGCTTATTTTAATATGTCAGCATGATTTAATAATATTTTAAGAAGGTTGAAGAATAAATTAAATAAATATGCTCAGTTAATAATGATACCTCTTCTTTAGGCCACCTCTTTTAGATTATACCTCAATCCTCTGTAGATTAGATTTATTATAAAACCAAGGATATTAATATGTATCAATTGAATTAAATACAAGATTTTATTATGTATTTTATGAAACAAAATTTATTTTAATTGTGAATTTTATAGGAGAGTAGGTGTCCTTTTACAAGTGCGGGAGTGGAGACAATTGTATTTTTAAAAAAGAAAATGTTATACCAATGATTTACACATTACATAAGGCTATAAGATGGACCATTCATCTGAATTAGATGAAATAATTTCGAATTATGGCCATATAATAGAATTTAAAAACGTTTTCATGTTATTTAACAGTTGTATTTTTTTTAAATCTTTGGAAAACCTATTTTAACATTAACCATGGTAAAATATTTTTAGTGTTTTCATTGTTCATTATGATCAAAAATTTGGTTTCATACATAATATATCATAAATTAATCTATTCCAAATTTTGAATCCATTTTATCAAACTCAATATGTATAAGAGACTTAATTTAATTTAAAATAAAACCCATATATGCTATGTATAAATGGTTTTTCAAGAAATGTATTTTTCAAGCATTAGATGATCATTTGTTAACTTTATGACTGGTAATCATAAATATAAGAATTTAAATTCATATTTATAGATATATAATCTATAAATTATATTTAAATCATTTACCATTCATTGTTATTTTAATTAATTATAATGGAGAAACATTATTCATTTTGAAACATTTTTTTGGAAAATGCATTTTTAAGCTTAAAAAATAATAATAAAATACAGTATAAAATGATCAGTTATAATTTTTTTGATTTAATATAAAAAAATAAAACATAATATAAATGAAATATAATTTAAATTATAATTTTAGTTTTAATGTACTTATTTTATTTAATTGAAATGAATGTTTTACAAATATTGATATTTTCACCATTCATTAGGAAATAAATATTTTTGAAAAATCCCAAAATTTCACTATATTTTAATTATTGATAATTTGATTTAGAAAAATGATTATAATTTTCAAAATAAACTTTCCAAATGTTTTAATAATTAATTATAACATTTTCTCTCCAAAATATATAAAAATATTTTTGTAAGAAATCATATTTTTGAAACATAAAATGACTTCACTAAAAATTGAGTACTTATTTTTTATGAATTAGTAAATAAATTTAGCGAACATAAATACATTAGATATATATTTAATAACATGTTTATACTTATTCATACCACGTATTTTAATGCCATGTTTTAACAGTAATGTTTAAATAAATATATTTTAATACTATATCATGGTTTGTTTAATCTCAATGTTGCATATTGTATACACTATCATATGTAGTGTTCCTTTAATTTTTTGAGGTGCTACATTCTACCCCATTAAATAAATTTTGTCCTTTCAATTGGAACTTTTACTATGTAATCAAGGGTTTGGCCTTCAAAAAATACTATATGGAAAGCCCAAATCATAAAAAGGGTCAATAAGACATCCTCTTAAAAGATTAGAAGGTAGATATGAAGATCATCAATAATGGCACATAACTTGGATTGTAATTATAAGAACATGAGTGGGAAATGAAAATATTGACATGGAAAAAAGTTAATAATTTTATAGAGTGATTTAGATCATTGATCATAAGAATGTGAATGATAAAGAGAAAGTTAATGACCAAAAAACCAAAACTATATAATGAGTTAAAATAACATTGATTAATAAGACATTAAGGTAGTAGGATAACATTTTTGTTTCAAGATCCTTTTCCTAAAGATGAGGGATTATTTTTATAATAAATATAATAATCACTAGAAAATAAATTTACTTTATATCTGTTTATTTCAAAAAATTATCATTATTTGGTTGAGAATTGATCAATTTCCACTTATCCTCTTTCAATAAGGAATTAAAACACTGTATAATGTGTTTAATTCCTAAATAACTAATAATAACCTGAATATACCAAAATATCCATAAATAGTAGCAATATATTCCCCATATATTTATATAACCAAAATGGTTATCACAATAAAAGATAATACACAGAATTAATATGAATATATTAATCTCCAAAATTTAATAATAAAACCAAACTATTAACATGGATCATTCCTTAAATAATGTACCCTATATACCCAATAACCATAATAACATCAATACGAAATATGTTTTTAACAACAAAAGTTATATCATACCCTTCAACTGACATCTCCAAATCCATAATATTAGTCTTCCAAATTAATAATTTACTATAAACTTAAGGTTATATATATCTCAATCTAATAAAACATTTCCCAAAATATCAGCAGTCGCCTCAAAATCCTAGAAATATAAATATATTTTATAATCTAATATGATTGAAAAAATAAGCTTAATATTTATCCAACAAATAATTAATGTATAAATTTTTTTAAAATCCAGAACATTACATAGGCTGGTGGTAGGCATTTCAACCATTTCCCCCTTTCATTTTAGTTTCATGTCCCCAAACCTTTCTAGATGTGATGGGTTTTCATCAAACATGAGGATTTTCCATTTTTTAAAGCTACAGAGAAAAGAATAATAGTCATATTTATAATTCAAATTGATCCTACAATATAATCAGGAGTATGATGAGCATCATCAAATATTGATTTTTTTTTCAAAATCAACTATTTTAACCACGATGTTTTTCTATCCAGCACATTCTTTAAATGAAATGAAATAATTTTAATTGACTATAGTTATCTATACATAAGGCCTATATCAAAGATTATATTTTCCTTAAGAAATATTTTTTTCAAAAAAATACCACCTTAAAATTAAATTACACTTCTAGGTCATTAGTACTATTCAAAATATACTTCAAAGTCATTAAATAAAAACTAATTTAGAACCACCCTTATAAGTTTAATAATTCATATATCTAGAATAAAATTGATATCAATAAGTTAGAAACATGGTTATAGAATTCGATCACCTAAACACTTTAACCATTCCACTTAATGATTCATATAACATGTGACACTATGAATTAATCCATATATTATGAGTTGAATAATATTATGACAAAGTTCCCCACATATACTACATTGAACTATTATTGGTGTCTTAGGTGTAAAATTATTTCCCTGCATCTTGATAACTAGACTCTTCATTTTTCATCATCAAATAAACAATTGGTGTACTCCTTTTCAACTAATAATGTATTATCCAATTCCTTTAAGGAATTTTCCATGGTTTCTCTCCTATTTTATTAGCATGTATGAGATTGAATATTCTTTATTATCTTTAACATGTGAACTTCTAGGAGATTATTTCCTTCTCGTATTTGACGTGTTTGTGAATTCAATAATTATCTTGATATAAATTGTAATTTGAGATAGATCATTGGTGATAACAATAGGATGTCTAACTTTTGTTCCTAATTAGTTAGTAATCATGTTAATAAAATCAATACATTTTACATCTCATTTGATATTTTATTGCATTCTCCTACTTCCCATCGTTAACTAAAAATAATTAAAGAGAAAATACGAGAATTCATTTAAATTAAAATGGGGAATTTATAATCCTATAAGTAATAACATCTAAATGATAAGTATATCCGAGATTATGAGTCTCTATTTTTAAATATATGTTCTCCAAGGATGTTTCTTCTTTCTTTGTTTTCTACCCAAATAATGTATTCAATACCATCATTATTTTTTATAAAAAGTTTATTAATTCCCAAAGCATATCCCTAGGGAGTGTTAAACCAAGTGTGCAACAAGGATTTTCTTTGTGCAGTTGGTGAGGACAGAGTATATATCAACATACAATTTTAGGGTTATTTTACTTTAGTACAGATATTCTAGATCTATATCCATTTGTAGTATCTTTAATGGGATGTTATTTCTAAAAAAACTCACTCCATCCTTCACCAAAAACTGATGATATTTTCCTATACTTTGTATTATACATATACCTCCCCTAGGATTCTGACCTTTCCTCTTTGGCTTCTCCCTCTCTCGCATCAATGACCTAACCCTAATTCTTCGGAATCATATTCCTCTCTCCCAATCAAAGGGGAGAGATTGATGACCCCACCCTTATGATAAGGGTATATCCTTCTCACTGTTATGAAATCCTGAATTTCTTCCACTCTTACAAAACATCCTGATTTCTCCATAATCTCTTGATATCTTCCCAAAAGTACATGAGATATCCCTTTCCTTGATGGATCTAAATAATGACATAGATCTATGAAAACCCACTCTGGTGGATCAGTTTCATCTTCACCACCCCTCGATTGATGAGTCCAATCATTTCGTCTTCGATTCTGGCGATCTGTAGGAGTGTGCAGTTACTGGATTACATGATTAGAGGAAAATCATGATCAGGTTTGGGTGATAGGTGTAATTGATCACCTCCAAGTCTAGGGATCCTCTAAGATGAAATAGATCTCTATTTTACCTATTTTTATGGAGAATTGAGATTCATATACAGCTTGATCCATTGATAATAGCGACATGGGTATGTCTTCCTGGTCTACCGCATTCCTTTCAAAATCCCTCTATCCTGTGTGCTCTTGGGAATATGGTAGGATGATATATCTTATCCTATCATTGAATAAAGGTAGTATGTCAACCCATCTGTCCACAAATTTTCATTGAGGTAGATGTTGTTAGGAAACTAGTGAATTGAGAGTGGATCATTGATGGGAATGAATTTCATTGAAAAAGAAGTCCATTTTCTAGACAATGATGTTCTTATGTGTTTCTTGTGGTCTTTTTGGTAACCTAAAGTCAGTATGTCACAGCAGAATCATGAATATGATCTCATATGTGGTGGAGTGGATGGGTATTGGTGGCTGTGATGCCACTGGTTGGCTCATTCGATGTTGAGGGATCATCCTGAGGATATTCTACTAAGGAGAGCTTCTATAAGGTTGAGAGGTCAAAGTAAATATGTTTCGAGAGTCTCTTCTAAGTATCGATCATGAGTGGTGGTGAATTCAATATTTCGTGAAGTGGTTTAGGAGAAAAGTCAATCAAATATATAGACATAGGCGAATCAAGCTGATCGCATAGAAGTCAATACACATGAAAATTTACTGAAGGAGGCGTAATGGATTCTAACAGATCTGATGGTGAGGTAGGTTTTTGATCAAATGATGCTTGATATTGGTGTTGAAAAAGTTCCTTAATAGGAAGATGATTCAGGAACTTGTCATCCATGACCAGAATCTATTAATTAGGAGCCTTCAAACAATGTGGTCTGTGAATATGGCATAATGATCATGGATACACAAGTCTCAAGTGGAGATTTAAACCCATATCCCATGGGGGCGCCTGTTGATAATGCTGGAAACTTGAAAGAGATGGAAGATAAGGAATTTTAGGATAATTAGATGTAGTTTAAGGTCAATTACCCACAATATAATCGATTTTTAGGACTGCAACATGAGGGGATACCCCATGCTAAAGAAGGTCCTCATGTGAATGGTTATGTGGGCATGTAGCTAGACTCCACAAATAGGCATGCAACGATTCTAGATGGTGAAATGAGGAATGATTCCCATGATGTTCATGACACTAAGAAGTACTCCCAATATTTAGCATCAATTGACACTAATAAGAACTCCCAATAGATAGAAGGAGAGAAACATTCTGATTTATACGGTGCTTTGCTGGGAACGATTGATGGATGACAAAATTATGTCTCTGTAAGTCACAAACAAATGGGGAAATGTATTTGAAAGTGATAATGATAATGATAGTAGCATTGTCAAAACCTCCTACAGTGATATTTTTCAAGGATTAGAAAATGTGATTTTTGAAAGTGAAGGAGTTATGACTGTTACACCAAAAGAAATCCAATAAAAGACTATTCTAACCTACTAAATATGGTTTCTACTAGTTCCTCTTACAAGTTGGATATATGGGACGTCCCTGATCATAAAAAGGTCCATGATGACAAGAAATCCTATAATGAGCAGTGCACTTTGGAGTAATTGAATGATAAAAAGAGTATTTCAATATTTTGAAGTAGAATAAAATTCATTCATAGTGAGAATCAACTACTGTAGATGATGAACTTTATTATGGATGTTGTGAGGGGTGTGAATTTTATGATATATAGATATCTATTTCTCGATGGGATTGTCAGTTGGATGTGGGCATGATATCTGCCCTAAACCAATTCCTTTCTTGTTTTACTTTTTCATTCCATTTAATAAATGCTAAGATGTTTTTTCCTCTGAGTGGAATTGCCTAGAATATACTCCCCTAGGGGTTTTACTAAATTTTTATAGTCATAATCCCCAAAAATCACTAGAATATATTACGATACCCAATATTTTTACCCATTACTTTTCAAACATATTATTTCACAATTTGTTTAACATAAATAAAAATTAATAAAAATTAATGATATAAGATTCAAAGTGTATTTGGAAGAAATGGTTCATAATACATCAATGCGAGACTAAAATAAAAAAAATAATTTATTCTCTATAATGATCTCATAAATATATTGAATCTTCTAAAACATCATATGATAACCTATAGAATTCATAAATGTAATGGGAGAGCAAAAAAAATCTCATTATGGAATAAACATTAGTGGAAAAAATAACACGTGAGTCACAGGTATAACATGTTATATTAAGGAAAACGCACATGAGTAATCATGTAAAAGAATAATATAAATAATATGGTATCATAAGATCATAACATCATTGTAAATGTTATATCATTACAAAACATGACATAAACACAAGTTATGTAGAACTATAGAGGCAACATGACATGGTTGAAAATGTCCTATATTGGATATGGTTCACTCTCTATTCCAAGGAATGATATCTCATAAGAATAAAAAATTACCCAATAAATTAGAGGTAAATATATTTCCAATAACAAATATCTAATTCCGATAATGTACATGCTTATGATTTCCACAAAATCAAATCAATCATGAGGAATAAACCTAATAATTTCCCTAGGAAAGAAAATGATTCCATAATCCTTCCTCATATCATAATCAAAATCGATATTTCATAAGGATATAATTTTAGAAATGATATTATGGAATATATTATCATATTGATGGAATATATAGTGAGAAATATATATATCTAATTTTATTAATTTCATAAAATTAATGGTTATTTTCATTAATTAATATAAATTGTTTTAAACGATTAAAATAATTCACGAGGAACATAACCCTTCAACTTTGAAAATCACTTTTGAAAAATTAAAAATTAAAAAATTATTGTAGAAATAATGTTATTTGAAAATAAAAATTGAAACATTGAAATTAATATTGAATGAAAATAATGGTCAGGATGATGGGTACTTTCTAACATGCTGTATAATTTTTAAAAAATACCATTTACAATGGTAAAAATAAATAATGTTCCTCGATAAAAAAACAAGAAGATTCATTTTTAAAAATTATTTAAAGTGGTTAATTGTTTTTAAAAAATTAATTTAAAAATAATTAAGACATTTTGACAACATTTAAATGAAAACATAGAAAGGGAAGATAATGATTTTCAACCAAAGAGAGAAATAAAATCTATTTTCGTAAAAATATTTTCACAATCATTTGAAGTACCAATGAGAGGAAAATAATAATATTAATGAAAAATATCATGAATAAAAGGTGGAGAATAAAATTAACTTGGTTTATCAATAAACATTGAATTAATTTATATAGATAAAAAAATCCTGAATATAATGAGATTAGACTGTAAACCCATACCACCTTGGTAAATTTAGAAATCAAAACCCCCATGAAGGATTTAAATTAATTGTGACATTAAATAAATTATGTATGATGTATTCATTATATAATATGTAATGGGTTAGTATATACACTATATAAAATAAACTATGTGTATAAAATAACATGTGTCTCCAAGAAGGGAGTTTTGAGACGTAATCCTTACCTTGAGTTCAAACTTGTCATGTATGTCATTTACCTCCAATACAGTAAACTTATGTCAATTATTTTTTTCTAAATAATTTTTTTTGGTTTTAATCCATTATAATTTTAAAATTTATTTCATTTATTCTAATTAAATATTTAATTACTTAATTTTTTATATCTCAATTGGTTGTTTTTGAGATATTATGTTGATGAATTCATAATGGAATCAGTATTTTAACCATGGTCAAATGGGTAATTAGTCCACCATATCCATAATTATAATCATTAAATAATCATAGATTTTATACACATTTTTTTCTATTAAATTTTTTATGAAATATGGTTTTGAAAAATTAACTACATTATAGTCATGAAGACAGTAGGCCTTATGTATTCTTGAGTAATGTTTCCATTTTTTAACGACCATAATAGATAGAAGATAATTATTTTATTAAAATTACCTCATGATAATATTATAACAAATATCATATAATTATTTAAAGTACACTTACTTATTCCATCTATGTGATACAGTAATTTTAAAGGAATCACATCACTTTGCGAGGCGTTAGTCCTCCGTACATGGAGAGAGGGGAAAAAGTTTGGGATTTCCTTGCATGAATGGAAGATCAAGGCGAAATGATACCTTGATTTATGAGAATAAAATAAATAAAACCTATGTGAATTAACATCATGATAAGGGACACAAACATTCTCTATTATTTATGGCCTCAATAAATTTTTGGTGCCTCCAATTTTTTGTTTATCCTTTTACCTTGTAAGTGCCTTTTACTTTTTCGGAAAATGAAATAAATAAATATGATGATGATATCTTTCAACAATATGATGATCTTATGTTAAATTTCTGAAATGTAATTATTATTATATGAATTTTAATTCTTATTTATAGATATATTTTAAATATATTAAATTTTCATTATTCCATACATGGGATTATTTTAATTAATTAAAAATTAGAAACAATATGCACTTTGAAATATTATTTTAGAAAAACACAAATTTAATCCTTAAAATAAAATTATACTAAAATCCAGTATACAGATTATTCAAATTTAATTAATTGTATTTAACATAAAAAAATAATACTTTTGTCAGATTAAATAACATTGAAATCATAATTTTTCTTTTATATTTGAAAATTGATTGAAAATAAATGATGATTTTACAAAAATCAGTATTTTTCTGTATTCAATGAAAAATAGATATTTTTTTAAAAAAATTAAACCAATTTTAATATTGGTTTGGGGATCTGAAAAACGATTTTCAATTTATAAAATAGCATTTATAAAAGTTATGATAATTAATTATAATATTTTCTCTAAAAAATATACAATAATTATTTTGGATGAAAATGCATTTTTGAAGCATAAACTGACTAGTGAAATTTGAGTTATTATATATTATAAACAACTAAATCTATTTAGATTGTGTTAATAATTTATAGATATATTTCTTAACACGTTTATTCATGTTTATATATCTAATTTCAATGTATAAGTTAAAATGATATTGTTTACAAAATAATATTTTAATAAAATACTTCATTTCATTAAATATTAATATTGCATGATATATACGATTCCAAAAATAGTATACCTTTAAAATCATGAGATGTCATAGTTTCTCCAACAACATTCTTGATTTTCTAAATCTATTTTCTTATTTTGGAACTCTTTGATGCAAATAGAAATTTATAAAATAGATCTTAATGAAGTTTATCCCATGTTTTGATTTCTCCTTTTTGTAAGATGTACATCCATTCTTTGGATAGTCCTTCAAGGGAGTATGTAATGTAATTCCAGCTGATCTAAGCCTTAAATAATCCTCAAGATATAAATATATTATAGACTTATCTACATTATTTCATATTCATACTGGTATATTCTCTAGAAAACACTTGAAATTTTGGAAATAGTTATCTCATTCTAGTTCTATTCTCAACGTTTTTTTATCCATTTTTAATAGCTTGTTTTTTTTAAAATTAGTTTAATATTATTCTCTAAATGTTATATTAAATAAATCTATACAATATTCCATATTTTTACTACATATACTAACTCTTGTGAAATAAGTTGTGAAGGATGTATTTTTAGAAAATAGGATTTGGAAAAATTGTATTTACTCTTGTTCAGTGATACTTATATTCCAATATTATCGTAGTAAATTTTTTTAAACCTATAGATAAATAACAATGAGGTTATATAAAGTATACTTTTTCATGTAGTGATATTATTTTAAATGAACAAATAGAAAATTAGAAACTTTATCCTCTCTAGTAATGTGGTATGTTTGATGAGTTTCCCATCATGATACCCTCAAGAAATGAATTTATAAACCCTAATTAATTCATTTGTAGTGGGAATCAGGTTATTTTATGAGATTCTAGTGCTAGGTGTGTCTTTTTATCTTTTATATTGGTTCAATTTATGATACTAATGGTGATCTAATTGGTCGGAGGATGAAATTTAGTGGCCTCACATTGAAATCCCTATACATACATATTAAATCATTATTGAAATTACTCTACTATTTTATCTCACACAAGATACAATCCCACAATCACCATCACATAGTTAAATCATCAAGAATTAAGAGATAAAATAATAATTGAATCCCTTAATTGATATTATATTAATCATTATATATCTCTAATCACTCCCAAAACATCCCACTGCTAGCAATTGTTGGCAGTGAAGATACTCTATGAGGAATATGTGTGTGAACTAATGAATAATGTAAGAAGATTTCATAATGCATGGGACATATGAAATTTCATAACGTACAAACAATAATTAAATTCCAGAGAGATTAGAATAATAAGATTATCAACACAAATTTGAAATATTTAATAGGGGAAAGGGAAATATCCTCTCCTCAGCAACTAACATATTATTTGTTAGTCTGCAGATAAATTTAAAAAATGAAAAAAAAAATGAAAAAACATAATAGATAAATCATGTAGTAATAGTTATAACTCTCACTTCAAATGAAATATAACCCTCATATAGTAGTGGTTTCTGAATATATTATCAATTTATCACATTCAAAAAATACCAATAAATTCAATGACTAATTATATATTATTTGATTTTCACTACTTGCAATTATTTGGGGGACATAATGGATTTAGATAGGAATATTTCGTATTACTCCATCTTCTTCATTCATCCCATGATATATTTATCCTATCTTTCTTTAGTTATTACCATATTAATCATTTGTTGGAGATCATATCAATTTGGTTGAATAGTGGAAATGAGGTTTTATTTTGATTTTATGTTGAATTTTTTTATTTTGGGAATTTTGAAATTTGATCCTTATTTCTTGAAATATTGGTAAGTCTTGGATTGACCACATAAAGAAATGTCATGGTCAATTAGATGAACATGCTACATTTTGGGGTTTTCTTTTGATCAGTCTATTTGTATAATCATCAGAAGGATCAATTATGTTTCTTCTTACGATCACATGGAAGGAAAATTCAGTCAATCCAGTAATGCTCAGTTGTCTTCCACATGGGTGGTTGGATTTTCACATGTTCTCTCTTCAATCCACTATAATATTACAGCACAACCAATCATATTATATATACTTGGTCATATTTTGACTTGAAATCTCGTTAGTACTTTATTCAAATTGATCCTTTGTTATTGTTTCACCTTTTTCCAACACATAATGAAAATTAAATTAAATGTTAGATGTGTTCTAGTTCATTATAGAATCAAATAAAATAAAAAAATCTTATTAAAGAGATTTTAAACCATGTCATTCTATTTCTAAAAATTAATTTATGGAATTTACATTAAATCAAAATATGAATTAAACCACTAAAATTCATGTTTTAATACATTTATCATTTAATATTGAGATTTTTAATAACTATAAGAAATAAATTTTTCCCTGAATTTTTTCAAAATTAATGTTAATTATTTTTAAAAATTACTTTAAAATATGGAAAATTGGATCTCATTGGTATTCATTGGCTATAAGTTTTTCCACTTTTGTTGCGATTAAATACATATTTTTGGGATGTTGTGTGGTTATCGCAACTAAGGAGTTGTAGTGGGGGAAATTTCATTACATTGTGATGTGGTCTATAAGTATTTGGTGATTTATAGAGCAGAGGTAAATGAGTTAATGGGGTTCTTTTACATTCCTATTATTTTTATGAAATATTGATGTAGTCACTGGATATTAAATTTTTTATATGATATTTAATATGTTATTTTGTTATTTATTTTGTTAATGGGGTCATAGTGTAAATATGGAAACTATTACAAGTTGTTTTATATGTTGATTTTTATGTTTCATTTATTAATGTTATTTTTTAGTAATATGGAGTTAACAGATGATGAATTGAAGTGATGTTATGGAACTATGGGAGTATTAATAATAAAAGTTGGGTGGTGTTTTGATGTGGTTATATGGTTGCAATGTCATGTTGAATTGGTGAGGAAGTTACATAGTGATGATGTTGAAATGAGAATATGATAGCATTGTTAGTGTGGAATTATGATGAAGAAAGGATTTAGTTGTGTGTGATGTGATGGATGAATTTTTAAAGGGATATATAGTGTATTTTACAGTGTGATTATATTTTTATTATTTCATTTTCCTTTTTCCTCAATTACTTAATTATTATGGGTGGGGTTTCCTACCATGGATCTCTATTCAGTAGTGATTGGGAGAATCTTATTAAAAATCATGTTAGAGTGGTGAGGAATTATTTTTACCTTTTTTTTGGTGGTTACAATGTCGTGATGATATTTCTCATTCATTTTTTGGGTCCATGGTATTTCAAACCGAATTGTTTTTTGGATAATATGATTAAATAATTTATGGGTTGATAATATTTATAGTATGTCATCTATTATTTTATTATCACTCATTTATTCATCATTTAGATGTTTGTGGTATTCTATTATGGGTTTTTATGGTCAGATAATTTTTGATTGATATTTGATAATGGTGTTTGGATAATGTAGATATATGTGGTGTAGTGAGTGGAGAAGGTTATGGATTTTTTTTGTGGTGGATAATGTTTATATGATGTTATGTTTATTCTTTGACTCTTATTTATACTTTCTTATAACACAAATGTTTATTTCTATATATCTATTTCACATAAATGTTGATTACATAAAAATATGATCCAAATAAGTACTCTAATGTGGGCATACCTCAATAGTTGTATTTAATTTTCTATTTAGGAAATCTTAGCAGAGACTTATTTATATTTATCATGTTTCTTTAGTGGATTTGTGGGCATTATTTAGTGTCCAAGAATTTTTTTTCACATGTCATTTTTTTTTTCACGTAAATTTGCATGTAATAACATTTCGGGTCATCATAGTTTTTTATTTTTTTTAAAATAATCTTTATTTATTTATTGTTATTATTTATTTTTCCTAGATTTAAAAAGGATAATGCCTCTCATCTCATATGTGTAACCCCTTAGTAATTATTTCCAACTCATGGCTATTAGAGGTGGGAATTGGGGGAAATTTGTGGAACCCTCATCGACTCGTATTGGGTCTTAGCAGGATTACTTCATAACACATTCCCTCAATGATATCTGTTTATATATATATCCATTAGTACATTACTTTTGGATGGTATCCTAAAACCATGTTGTGTGTGATAAATTTTTAGTGCACTTATTTATAAAATGGAAACATTAAAATATATTTTTTGGGAAAAAAATTATATGATTTTATATAAAATATTGATTTTTTTAATAAATGAAATAGTTTAATCTCATTTCGTTTCTTTTTTTGGATATCATACAATAATATCTATCAAATATATCAATGGGAAAAGATTATTTGTTAAAATTATTTACCATTTATTCCTAAAAAATAAATTATAAGTCAATATATTCTACATCTGAAAAATAAAATTACTAAAGTAGTAAAACAAGTATATTATTTTACCAGTCAATATTAGGTATTAAAAATAAATGTTCATCTATCACTTATGCTTCAAACACCCAAATAACTTCTCATAATATTTTTATAATTTCACTTGGTTAGATTTTATATTCTTCTATAGAAGTAAAATGGGGACTTATATATACACATTTATTAATTTCCTCTATTTGGACTCGGTAACATTTCTAAAAATGAATTCAAAAAAAATATATTATTAAATTCTATTAGAAACATTTTACGAGTAATTAAATTTAATAGTTATGATAATGTAATAGATATATATGTTGATGGTCATGAAATCTAAACATTCATTGTTAAAATATTCATTAACATTCTCAGGACTAAAATTTTCATGCCTCTATGTGTTGGATATATCTACTCCCAAATATAATCTTACATGTAATATAAAATCACACAACCATATTTTCCATAAATTTCAATGTCAATGTTAGAATAGATCTTCTTATGGGGAAACATTATTGTCTGATTTGGCTTCTTTTATGCAGAAACTAATTCCTGTGATTGTGTCAAACTAATTTTTTCCCACATTTTGTCATAATATATTTTAGTTTAGAGCTTTGTATACATTAAAAAAGATATTTAATGTAATATAATTCATAAATGACACATAATTTTCTTATCATGTACATTTTTACCACCTACAAACATCATTACAACTCTTGGTGTACAAATTTATTAAATTTATTGTATTATATGATCCCTAACAAAACTACTAATGAATAGAATAACATGAGTCTAAAAAGTTTCACATAAAGATGAAGAACTAAACATAAAAAAGGGATTTTAAAATTATTTTTAACCATAAATTCCATTGTTAAGATAGATTTTTTACTGATAAACTAAATTTTATGTAGTCAAAAAAATTACTAAAGTAAGACGCCAAAAACCAATTTTAAAAGATAATTTTAAAATAATAATTTACCTCATTCAGTCATAAATAAAAAATTTTAATTGGTAGAAATAATGATAAAAAGAAATTAAGTAAATTATTTTCAAAAACATCAATTCTAGTTAATACAAATTAGTTTTTTATTAAAACAATAAATTAATCTACACTATTATGTTCATAATTAAAAATAGAATTATGAATATAATTTTCTTTTCTGGAAATTTTACCCTATGAATTATCATCTAAACCATTATATACAAAGTATCATTTTAAATGTCTAATTATGGAATGAGATTTAAGTGAAGTTACATAATACTTCAAGGTTAAAACAATCACTTTATGATTGAGTTCTATAGATAATATTATTGAAATTTACGTCTACTCTTGATTCCATACCTCTTAAGATAAATGAACTAGTAATCATAAATGAGTTATCTAGGTTTTGATTTTAGGTTAATATTGAAATAAGGTATTTTTAAAATAAAAATAAATAATAATTTAATTGAAACACGTAAATTAAAGTAAATTTAGTAACTTTAACAAATAATTTCTCAAAATAGAGGTTCTAGATCGAAATATTATTTGAGTGAAGTGAACAAAAATGAAATAATTATAAGTGTTGGCATTAAAAATTCAGAAGGCTAATATTTACAAACCTAATCAGAACATGACATGGTTTATCTCCACCATTTCATTTTATTTTCATATAAATCTTCAATTAAAATTATTTCCCCATGATCACCCAAACATACTGAAAATTTATCTCATATTTAGGCTATGATCTTTGACCATGATGTGGATTCATGTTAAAATTACCATGTTGTTAGAAATTCCGGATTTATTTGAAGATAAAATTTTAAATGTAACTAGGATATATAATAATATTGTTGGATCATATAGTCACACTAGTAGGGGTGTGGGAGAATCAGTGTAGACTAACATCAATTGAATTACTCAAAAATAATATTTTACCCCATTTTATGTCATTTTAACCCCTATATAAGTTAGAATGTTTGAATCTATTTTATACTCCCCCAACACATACTCACATATGCAATGATGATACAAAATAAAATGAAAAAATATAATTTTACAATGTATGACCCGAATGTGGTAAACCTACACCATACTATATACGATTATTATCACGAGTCATTGATTTTCACTATTATCATAAGTGTTTAAATGATTAATGTTATTATCACTGAGCTAAGAAAAGGTTACATCAATAATCTTATTCCACTTAATTTCACAATTACATAGTTGTATCTCTTGAAAAGTCAGTACTACCTCATAGGAATGGTGGAATTTTTTGCATTGGAAGCCACTGTCTTCAAAGAATCTTCATAAATTCAATGAAGAATTATTTGACTATGAAATAATGTTTTAATAAATTCATATTTCACATCGATCAAGTCCACTAATTCATTTAATATAAATTTTAGAGGCCAAAATATTAAAAAAACATTGATAACTGAATCTCTGATAAGTTTCAATTAATATTATTCTAGATATATCCTTTTTTCCACCTAGATTCTATAGACATTAATAGTATTCATCATAACTCCATGATTCATTATTTAAAATTATTCCACTAGACAAATATTATAGAACTTAGTAGTTTAGTAAATACCATTCTTATATGCTTCACAATAACGTCAGTAACAATTGGTCATGAATGTAATATTTTTCTATTCTATGTAAATCCACTTGAATGTTTTAAATCTTTTTTATTGGAAAACATCCTCCAATAAATGTGGGTATCATGTTATCTCAATTTGAGACACCTTATCACTCAAATAATTCAATCAACCACCTTTAATTCTTTTGGTGATATCGTAGTTTTACTTTATTAAAACCATTGTAATACTCATTATCAACTATCTACAACTCCTAAAAAAATTGAAGCTATAATCATGAAACTCACATTAATAAATTTTTTATCTTTTATAATCTAGATCCACATCACCAAATTGTGTTTGACATCAAAAGGATACTATGAATGAACTTAAAATCATCTAATCAACTCACATTCCCCTTCATGATTCTGCATCATCTGTTTCTACCTTTGTCTCTTGCATCTCTCAAAATCGGGTAACCTTTTATTATATAAAATAATTCATATGTATCTTTTTATAATATTATGTCCTTCATCCATTGATTATTCATATTTTATAAATTAATTTTGTAATATCGTAACAACTCATTAGAACTATTGATCGCATTTTCTTCCAATCAGTTGGACTTAGGATATTTATGATTTAGACTTTCATCTAATGAAGTTGTCTTATAATTATTTTAAAACATTATTTTAAAGGTCTCTGATTTTATCATAGTTCTTCTTTCATGGTATTGGTACTTTTGGTCCTCTTATATTCCTCTTTTTTTCATCAATTGAATCTATTTTTTCATGATTCTAAAAATTTATCATATTCATCAACCAAATTTATTTTCATTACTAATAAATCTTTCTATTTCTATAGTTGGTCTTGATCATCTTTCTCATATATTTATTTATACATTATAATTACCTGGTGTTCATAATTTATCAAAAAAAATTTAGAATTTATATCTTCCACTTATAATTAAACCATTTATGCACAACAACTACTGTTCCATCTTTCGAACGCACCTTTAGAACCTGATGACAATTGGAATCCATAATTGGTGTTTACCAAGTATCTTTTGAATCAATGCTAAAATCATAGTTTATCCTCAACTCATTATGATTTAATTTATACTGATTTAGAAACACATCATTATTTTACATGAATTACATATATCATCGTTTGGTAGTCCACTTAGTGAAATTTTATTAGAATTTTATGTAAAGTATATATATCATTAAAATTATATAGAATTATTGTGATCTCCCTAAATGAATATTACTAATTTAAATCCTTTTAAAAATAATTAAAAATATATTTATGGTGAACCATATGTAGTCCCAATGTTATCCTTATGAACTCATGGTGACTTCTCTAATATATTAAATCCTTTAGTTACTTCACCTTCTAGATATCTATCTTTTAAACACACTACCATCCAGAATTCTTCCCTAAATTAATTTTGATAGTTGTAAAATCTAAATAAAATACTTTTGTTTATCATCATTCAACTTATGATGTTGTATCTTATAAAGTAATCTACTACACTATACTCTTCAAGATTACAATCCATTTCTCATCCATGCTTCTAGTTCCACACATTCATAAAATTCATGTCCCCAATAAATCATGGGGTATACATATTATGTTCAATATTCATCTGTTATCATGAAATTTTTATGAATATTATTTAATTAATTTTTTATTTATACTATAGTCACTAAAATAATTAACTCAAAAAATTAATATTCATTAGTAAGTATCATTTTCTCCGCCATTTATTCTTTACTATAAAATATCATTTAATTATTATCATCCATAGAAATTATATGGTTCACTTTAGTATATAACATCCAAATTTAAAACCATAATATTACTATCTTATAATGAATTTATTTTTGGAGTGTTTAATTCCAAATAACTTAAAGAAATCACAACATTATTTAATGTAACACAGCGAAATTCTGTCAGAATAGCATTTTATTCAATAACAGGAATGACACGCAACACAATGTATGAAGGGAATACATCATCAAATGAATTAAAAATATATTTACGATTTTAAATAATCTCAATATATTATGTATCATTCAATGTACACAACACTAAGTAAGCATGTATTACAAGAAACAACGTCTTTTTTTCGATAGCTTGTATTACACGAACGATGGAGTTTTAATGAATACTATTAATATTATTATTTTAAATTAAAAAAATCTAATTGTCATAAAATTGGTATTTATTAATATGATTAAATAACTTATTAAAATATTTTTTTAATTTATTTTTTTCCAATTAATCAGATGTGTATATAAAATGAAATTGAATATAAAGGAATGTTCTATTATAAAAAAACTAATATTATGTTCCAAAGGTGTTTTATCCAAATTAATTCATTTGATTAATATTATTTAATATTATTAATAAAATTTATATATTTTCTATCCAATAATATTATTACATTTATACAATAGACTTTATATTTAAAATATATGGGAAAAATCTGTTTTTATTCATTATAAAATTGTATTTTTGTAAAGGTAATATTTCTCATTTTGTAGAGAATTTTTTTAATAAAAAATGAAACTTTTATGAATTTTAGTTGGAAAAAAATTATTTTTTAAATTATAATGTTAAAATTACCTTAGGGTGAATTTTTTTTAATTTTTTGGAGAAGTTTCGTTTTTTGATAAAAAGTGTAAAATTCCAAAATTTTAATAGAAAAATATATTTTCATCTTAATAATTGTTTATGTGAAATTGAATTTTTATTTTTTAAAAAGAAATATTATACAAATTATACATCTAATAATACAATTTAGGTCATTTTAATCTTCTTTATATTTAATTTAGATATACAAACTTTGTAATCTTTTGAACATTTTCACTTTAAACCCCACTTTTCATCCTGTAATTGGGATTCATTTTAAATAAATTTTTACCAATTATGTGAATTTAATTTGTAAAAATGTATTATATATTCTGAATAGAAATAATCTGTATTGTATTTTAGGGTCAATTTAATTTTTTACTATAATGACTAGAAAATGAAGATAAAATTAATTACAACAATTAATGTTAAAATGATTTTACTTAGTCGTTAAGCTAAGATTATATAGTTTACAAAGGACCCACATCTTTTAAAATACCCATTGGATGGAAATATAATTACCATTACACCGATATGAAATAATTATGTATAGTTGAATCCGATTGTTAGATAATTATGAGGTTAAAGCAAATTGATTTTCAAAAAAGCCATGTGTGTCTTCTACCCCACTTATAAAAGGTTACTCACTCTCCCCATTATTCACACAAATAAAAGATATTTTTTTAAAGTCCATCTCATGAAACCAAAAAACTCCATCCTCTATCTCAGAGGCCATTTATGAGGCATAAATCCTACATTTGAAGGAAATAATGTAAACCTAAGGATGTTACTTGAGAAAGAGGTAATGTTCTTCTAAAAGTGTATTAATTCTATTTCTTCTACAACTCCATAAATTATAATTATAACATTATTATATAGTATCTTTAGTATAATTAATATACTGATGTGTTGTTATGTTAAAGGTATGACCTACAAATTCTCATACTTCTATTAAATTGGTATTTATTTCTTTGTTCGGGTGTAAGGATGACTATCACCTCACGAACTGACGATGTTGACTTTTCCATTACTACCATTCAAGGATGGGAACATTGATAGACATAATTTTTATATATGGTATTTATGATATTTTTTATTTATTTCATCTAATTTAATTATAATAGAACACATATCTTCATTATTTTCATTTTGTTGGAATACGATAAAGTTGTTTGTTTGTACGATGGACTACTGCCTTGTGAAGTGATGTGACTCATTCAAACATTACATGGAATATTTTAAGGAATATTTTAATAAATATTTGATATATAAATGATATAAATATTTTACAATACTAATATTATAAAAATATATCACATATATTATTATTTTAATAAGGTCTGAAAATGGAAGCATCGTTCATGTGTATGTAAGGCCTACCATCTCCTTGAACGATTGTATTTCCTTTTCTATCACCAAATTTAATTGAAAAACAATAAAAAATATATACCAAATATATATGATATTTAAATACTAATTTACATTTTGGAGATGATAAAATCATTATCGGCATATTGGGAGTAATAAATAAATTTCCAAAACATACTTGAAAAACAAAGCAATAAAAACTACAAATAGGGAAAATCATATAAGATTATTAACAAATGGATAATAATATTTTATAAAATAATGATATTTGATATTTTTAATATTATTATTGATCTATTTTAAGTCAATAACTTGATTAAAACCATAATACAGTTGGGTAAAAATGGTTTCACCAAAATGAAGGCAATGGAAATGGATTTCGTTTCAATTTACATTCCACTGAGACTTATTTGTTATTATACACAAAATTCATATTTATATTATAACAATAGATACTTTACATATATATTTTACATCAAAATATATGAATATTTAATACATAACATTACAAAAACTATGACAGTTCCGTATAGGATTAGTGTCTCTAGAAACTGGGAAACATATACAACTCGTTCATAAAACATACACATTGTCTCCCACTTATTTCTTCATAACTAGACTCAATTTTTACACATCTTAATTATTACCCATCTTCATTACCTTAGAAAAATAAACATATGAAAGGGTGAAATCAAATTCTCATTAATGGTAAATAAGGGAAATATAAATCATATAATAATCATAATAACATTACATTTGAAAATCTTATCCTCCATATAAAATGTCATAATATCATGTCATGGGATAAATCATTAAAGTTAAATGTAATCAAAATAGTCATAAGGTAATACATTATATTTTTTTCATGCAAAAATAATCATATAAAATCATTTCATATTAGTCAAGGATCATTTTCAAGACCATCATAATAGACAAAGTCCATTAGTGAACTGAGTTCACTCCTCGTTCCATCGTTGTATTACTGAACTAGATTTACATGTCGTTCCAATCATGTTTATCTCATGAGATATAAATATTCACCTAAATTCATTGGAGGGAGATATAGGTCCCACCCATTTCATAATTAAACCATTCTTATATGGGCCATAAATATATATATCATTTATCCATGCATAACCCATTAAATAAAATGGGTTTTATAATCATCAATCCATCACTATCCCTATGAAATAAATATATTTCATAAAAATAATACCATTATAAAAAAAATCAAATAAAATTAATAATATGGATAGAAAAATAAGCCAATTTCATCATAGATGAAAAATAATTTTGATAAAACACTTGAACTTAATTCCTGAGGAAAATACCAATACTTTTTCAAAAATGTTTTATTTTCTCAAAATACAAATCGATTTCTAAAAAAATAATTTTTTTGAAAAAAATATTGAAAAGGTATAGAGGAAGATTTATGTAAATAAGATTTCATTAAACCATGAAAATCCATTCATGCAATATAATTTTAAAATATCATTCTCCTCATACTTTTGAAGGAAAAGTAAAAAAGTTCCTCAAATCGAATAATAATAAAAGATTACATTCATACCGTTCAATAAAAATTCACCAAAGGGTAAAATTAACATTACTTTCTTTGGAAGATTAGAAAAAATATTACATAATTAGGAAACATGGGTTTTGATTAAAAATATACCCCTTTTAATACTTACCTATAAAAAATCATGGAAAAAATGAGATCGTAAAATTATCTCTTATCTTAGATCTGATATCCTTCATATGTATGCAATCCCCATGTATAATGATTTAAATAATGTTATTGGATTACTCCGAATTCATAGTCGTTTTTATTATATCATATATGATTATATTATCATCCGGTTGTTAGTAATATTTCATTGTCACTCATTACTCAGATATTTACAACTTTAACTTCTTATTCATGACTTATCAGATAAGTTCTTGTTCCACTTCATAAGTTATTATTTAATAATTTAAAAAATTATATGAGTATAATATATATCATATTTATGCATTCAATTGACATATATAATAATGGATTAATTAAGATCATCTAGAATTAATCACATCACATTGTGGAGACGGTAGGTCGTACGTAGGCACGAGCGATGATATCATTCCCAAAATTATCGAATGGTATTGAAGTGGATGGTGTATGATATTTCAAAATTAATATCATGTTATAATAATCATATATAGTTATTATTTCCATCATTATATGTAACAACCCAAAGTTTTATCAATGGAATTCCCTTCTTATAATTATTCCTTATAAAATAATAAGATTACTATGCACAATGACATATCATGATACTAAATACTATGTGATCATTAAACAAAATTTTTACACATTTATGTTTTGAATCTTGAAAATCTGACACCCAAGGTTGTGATCAGTAATATGTTTGGATTACGATGGAAAAAACACATATTTTGGCTAATATTTACCTACCATTATAAATAGTAATATGAACCTTATTAATTGTTAATCGTCTAAAATAAGAGTAACCTTACCCAAGAATAATTAAATAAAATTTATGCATCTTATAAGTGAAAATTTGTCCATAGTAAAAGTATTGGTATTTTTGTAAGTTATAAATAATTCATTATAATAGTTAATTAATTTAAAAAATAATATATTTTCATAAAAATTTTACATAAATTTACAAATATGTAACTTTTATTTTAATATAATTTTATATTACATTACGTGATTTTGACAACATTACAAAATATGTTTTAATTTTCAAAACACTATTTTCAAGTAAATTATGATTTTAATTAAAAATTAAATAAATCATATATATAAATTTATTTTTGAAAATTGGACTTCATTTTTGGATTCAACCAGTCAAAAAAAATTAGGGTTAATTATTGGGATTTTTCAGAAATACATGATTTTTTAGGAATAGTAAAATACTATAATTTACAAAATAAGATAAATAATCTAATTATAGAGTCGTGAATGATGTTCTTCTGATGTAAGCCCGATTGGTTCGAGTTTACATGATAAAATTACTATTTTTGGTCTTGGAAGATTCACTATTACTTTTTTGTGTGGGAATATAATAAATTAATGAATTTTATATTGAGAGATCTCATCTCCCCTCTAATATAAATACCACCTTTCACACCCTATTTTCCTCACTCCTCTCAAATTTTATGACATGTATAATCCCTACCAAATCATCTTCCCTAGCCCCTCCCCCATGTTCAAGATCATATGGTCTCATCAAAAGGCCAAACCTAGCTTCCTTAAGGAGGATCTCAAGAGGAGGATTCAAGAGGTAATTCCTCTATCCCTCTTTTTCCTTTAAATTCCTTTCAATTACAAGTTCATTTCTTAATCTCTCTCCACCAATATTAATAAACATGGTATAGTAGATCCATTATTATAAATATAATGTAATTTTATGATATTAATGAGATGTTATATCATCCGACTCCCTTCTCCTCTTCTTTTTATTTTATAAAAGAGAACGTTGTTCGTATGGTGTTATTTTATCACCATCAAGAATGACATGTTTTCAATTTCTTTTACAGCTTTCAGATCTGGTCAAGAAACCAATATTAAGGTTTAACCAGATTATATTATGTTTATTATATCATATTTCTTATTCTATAACTAACTTATGTACGTATTAAAAAATGATTAACCAAAAAAAGTTCGTTTTGGGCAAAAAACTACCCATATTAACTCAAAAAATCATCATTTAATTCTTATTTAATTTTTCATACACATTTTATATAATATAATTTCTTATAAGATAATTTAAACTTCTATAATATCATTAATAACATGAAATATCCTGAACTGAAAATAAGCGTTTTATTGATTATCAAGAGGTCGAAAGGCCAGAAAAAAGAAGAGTCATGGAGGACGAAAGTAATGGAGACCTAGAGCATAATTAACAACGAAATGGACCCCCTCAGGGGGAAAGGAACCCAGGATCAAGAAGTAGTTTGTTCCCCGATTCGTAGGAGCCTTAGAAGCCAAGAAGTCCACCACCATATTCCCCTCCTGCCAAGTGTGAGAAATGTCGGTCCTTCCACCCAAGAGAAGATTACATTTCCTGATGCAAGAAGTGATATTCCATGGGCCCTTGACCTTCCTCAAAAGAACATTATAAAGGGTAATGGAGTCCATCTCCACCTTTTCAAGTCCGATGCACATTTTTTCACATAATTCAAGCCTGGTGACCATGGCCAGTGTTTCCGCCTAAAGAACGTCACCCTCGCCAAAGCAGGCCGAGAATGCAGCAATGATGGAACACCTCCGGTCTCGAACAACCCCTCATCCTCGCAACGTTTTGTTAAGAAGAGAGCCATCTGTGTTGAGTTTCAAACCTTCACTTGGAGGAAGCCAGCACACCCAATGCCCCTGCCCCTGCATGCTCACCTAGTTGGAAATGACCGAAGCCGTCCTAAACCTCCTTATTGAAGGTTCTTCCATGAAACCCTTACATAGGATGACCAAGTCCAAAAGGGTGTTCCTCATATTGAAAGCAATGCTGGAGGGCGTGCCTAGCAAGCTGCAGTGGCGGGTGTCATTCCTTGCCTTCCATATTGTCCAACTCCTGGCCAGAATGATCAGCACACGTCCAAGCCTATCCGACCCTTGCACACCCGAGCCCATGAGCCAAGAGGAAAGATTGTTGTCGAGTGCAACATTGTCATGTTGATCACTAGAAGGGAGTCAGAAAAATTCCAGATTTGTCGCACCCATTCACTGCCCAGAAAAATATGACTGACCGATTCATGCTGAGGATGATTGCAGCACCAGCACCACGAGGCAATGCTAATGCTGAGGCATTGAATCCTGTCATCAGTGGACAGGGAATTGTGGCGCACCAGCCAAAGAAAAAAATTAATCTTTTATGGATCCTCCTTACACTACAACATCTCTCCCAAGTGATCATCCCTGTTTGGAGCCTCTCTCAGCCGCTAGAAGTCCTTGATAGCAAACAAGCCTAAAGGAGAGGCAGAGAAGACCAGTTCATCCGGATCCTCGCTGAGCATGATATTGTTGAAGGCTTCACGCTAGCTTGTGTTCAGAACCTCCTGGGGAAAAAGGGGGTAGCGGGTAGCCTCATGGAAAGAAATAAATGGAGCAGGGCATTCTGGGAACCACAGCCGGCCGACACCCTAATCATGGATCCAAAAGTTCAAATTTCCTTAGCCCGCAATCCACTTCGAATGGCTATGGAACAGGTCGTTGTGTGGGTGAACCAACATCTAATGCGCAGATGGGTGAGGCCTCTGCAAATTCAAGTCGCGGGCGTAACGAGCATGCATGGACCTTCCCCATAAAGAACGGCCAACTAAGGCATCCCACGCGAACTTGGAATGGAGGCCCTGCATTGTGTTGTGAACACTCCTCAAGTTGATACCGCCTTTATGAATAGATCTCGACATGCGGTCCCCAGAAGCCCAGTGGAAACGACCCTCCATTTGCCTATTTCCGAACAATGTTTTTAGACTCTATAACTCATCAAAAGGCCTATAAAATAACATAAGGAAACCATAATGAACCATATTACTATAAAAATGATTCTATAATTATTAATTAATGAATATAATTTTGTTATATAAAACATTAAAGTGAAGAAAGATTTCAGAAACAAGGTATATGGAAAATCATTAACCAAAATTTATTTCTTCGAGTTCTCCTTCTTTCACTCATTTTTTGTATAGTCACTCTATAAAAATTATTTTTTTATGTTTATCCTACCTTTTCTAGGATATAAATTTTTTCCACTATAGTTTATGTAAAAAAATGTTTTCTAAAAGAACTCTTTCTTCAAAAACACACCCTGTATTTCTCACTCATGTTTGATGGTTGTTGCATCAAGTATGTTATTCCAACTTTCTATTAGGAAGCCAATGTTTATGAATGGGATCTTTTGATATGAAACTAGTTACATTCATTGGGTTAGTTATTCTCATTTTTGATTTATTTTCATTATGGAAAGCATGATATACGAAAATTTTATAACGTGACGAGTGCGCCCATCATTATATAACACAATATGAATGTTTCAAGGTGATGGGTTCACCCGGAATTATACAGCACTCCAATGAATTGGTTAAAGTGATTATTATCATTAGTTAACATGAAAATATTGGTGAACATGATGCTAGATTTGTTCACTAGTATGGGTGGTATTTAACCACAAATACATGATATTTCATTTTTATTCATTTCAAAATTTCAAGTATCCAATTAATACATCCTCTCATGTTCATGATCCTTTGCCTGTGTTATGGTTGTTCTCACCCATTGTTATATTGTTCATATCTATCCTCTTATTGGGATTTTAGCTTATCCATTTTTATGTATATACTCAGGTTACTACATGTACTGAGGAGAGGTCAAGTGTCAATAATAAGATAGAGATGATGGAATTAAATAAATTTTTATGCTTGATGTTGTAATTGTTTTGTGTGGTCCTAGTTTTTCAAAGATACTAAACCATTGGATACTCTATGTGTAATATTATTTTGTTTTTTATCTCTAAATTGAAGTAATTTAAATGTAATAAAATTCCAGGTCACTATAGTTGGTATCATAGGACATGCTTAGTTAATTTGGGAATTAGGGTTACTGAAACCTAAAGAGAACCTCTAGCGTGAGACTAAGTACACATATATAGAGAAGAAGATTTACATTGGGATAACATATGTTATTAATGACTTTCTCACTTATGTTCAATCCTTTTCTATTTTAGAAAATGTTGAGAACCTAGAGAAACCATGCCAACAACTCATGCGAGGGACAATTCAATGATTTCCTAAATGACATCCCTAATAATTTGTGTGGTGGAGTTCAAAACATCATGACGATGCATACCCAACTATCTCAGCTTATGAAAAATAACCATAATAATGGGGAATGTCCTCCTTCCCCAAAGATGGATCAACTAGCTATCATGTGTTTTATGAGATAACAAACATCGATGTTTAGTGGATCTTCTGATCCACTAGTTGCAGAGTAGTGTGTCAACACCATGGGGAAGATATTTTCTAGGCTTCACTATTATGAGATGGAGAAGGTGAAACTAGCCATTTATCATCTAGATGGAGAGGCTGATCAATGGTTGGATTTTACTAAGAACACCAATCCATGGGAGGAAATTGAAGATATGGAATGAGAAGTCTTTAATATAATGTTTCCTAAAAAGTATTTCCTGATGACTCTTTGTACGAATATAGAGAAAGAATTCCCAGAGCACAAGAAAAAATAAAGAAAATATTTCACAACCTATGAAGAAAATTTCACAAGGATTTCCAGGAACACATCTAGTTTAATTATCAATAGTGAATGAAAAATTGATATATTATTTAGTGGATTAAAACTACACCATCTAGAGTATCTTTCAATTTGAGATGTTGGCAGTTATGAGTATGTTGTTCAATGTGATCTCAATGTAGAGATGGATTTTGTAGAATGGCCCCATGGATACGGTGATAAGAAATGAAATATGGAGTTTCAAGCCAGTGTATCTAAGGAAAAAGGTGGGAATAAAAATCGATGACCCACATGCAAAATGTTTTTGAAAAGGATGGGGAAGTGCTTCATGTGTGTGAAATAAGGACACCATTCTCAAGAGTGTCCAAAGTACATGAAAAGGATAGAGAATGTGGTGGAAGAGAGGAGAAAACCAACTATGATTCATTTCTACAATTATAGAGAGCAAGGACACTACGAAAGATGGTTCACAAATCCTTGAGTTCTCGAGGGTAATCCGCATCGGTAGCCACAAAAGCCAGTGGAACAAGGGAATGATTATTCCATCACTACTACATAATTAGAGAAAGATAATGAAGTCATATAAGGTACACTTACTATTCACTCAATAATGGAAATATTCTTATTTGATTCTAGTTATACACATTCCATTATATCTTGAATTTTTTCTAGAACTATATAATTGATTCCCCAAAACCCTGAATTAGAGATAGCTATAAAAACACCAAGTGTTGTAATCATTGAAAAAATCTAATTTACTCTTCTCCTATTGGAATATCTGGTAATATTCTTCCAGCAAATCTTGTAATACATCCATTGGTGGAATTCAACACTATACTGGGAATGGATTGGATCTCGTTATATAAATCAGGTATCAACTATCGGGAAAAGGAAATATCTTTCAATATTTCAAACTATCCCATGCTCCTCAACAAATTCAAGGAATATCATGAATTTTAATTGAAAAATCTTTCAGTGGTGTGGTTATTGATCCCCTTTGAATAACCATACCTCTCCCAAATGGTTGATTCAAAGGATAGTACCAACCATGCAGGAATTACCATAATGTGTGAATATGTTGATATATTTCCCAAAGATTTACGTGGAATTCCCCCAAATTGTGAGGTAGAGTTCTCAGTTGAACTTATAATAGGAGATAATCATATATAAAAGTGTCTATATGGGATATATCCCATCTAACTAGAGGAGTTAATTTAGTTTCTATAAGAACATCTGGATAAAGTGTTCATATTCCCTAGTGCATCACCTTGGGGTGCACCAGTTCTCTTTGTGATGGAGAAGGATGGAACAATGTAGCTGGGTATTGATTATCAGGAACACAATAAGATAATCAAAAAGAAAAAGTATCCAATTCAATGGATTGATGACTTGTTATATCAGTTAACATGAGCTCAATACTTCTCAATGGTGTATCTTGATTCTGGATATCATCAGATAAAGGTGAATAAGGAAGATATTCAGAAGACTACATTCTGTACAAGGTATGGGAACTATGTGTTTCTGGTGATTCCCTTCAGACTTACTAATCCGCGTGCAGTATTCAATGATTTTATGTATAGAGTCTTTATATATTACCTACACAAATTTTTGGTAGTTTTATTGATGATATTCTCATCTAATCCAAGAGAAAGGTTGAACATGAAGAATATCTACGACTTGTTTCGGATACATTGAGAAAGGAGAAGTTGTACGCCATGTTCATCATGTGTGACTTTTGGATGAAGCACGTCACCTTCTTAGGACATGTGATCATAAGGGAGGTAATTTTATTGGACCCTTAAAAAACAAAGGCGATTGAGGAATTGGACCTGGCCCTCTAGTGTCACATAAATCTGTAGTTTTCTTAGATTATCTAGGTACTACCGACATTTTGTGAGAAATTTAGCATTATTGTCAATCCTGGTAATTAAGTTAACAAACAATGGGGTAAAGTATGTCTGGACGAAATAATGTGAGGGATGATTCAAGGAGCTAACTAAAAGGCTGATCACTGCACCTATACATACAGTACTGAAAAGTAGAGAAATTTTTGTGATATATAGTGATGATTCAAAGAATGGATTGGGTTTCCTACTCCTGAAAACTGTCTATGTGATTTCCTACACCTCACTAGAGTTGATGATCCCTGAGTAGAACTAATAGATGCGTGATCTTGAGTTCGTAGCTATGATTTTTTCATTGAAAATCTCGTGGCACCACCTTTATTGTAAGAAGTGTGACAATTACAACGACCACAATATCCTAAAGTATATATTCACATAAATGGAGATCAACATGAGTCAAAAGAGATTGATAGATCTAATCAAGGATTACGATTTCTCGATTCACTATCATCCTGGAAAGGAAAACATGGTACATGGTGGTCTATGCAGATAATAACCTTATACTCAATCCATGTTATGGATTGAGAAAGACCATGTCTGCTAGTATATAAAAAGAATGGATTAAGAAATTATAATGGTAGGGTGTACATCCTACCATTCCAAAATTATTCTACAACCATAAATCCAAGATGAGATTAAATAAGTACAATTTGATGATGTGGAGATACCAAAGAGGGTGAATGCAGTAATGGAATGGAAGATACAAGAGTTATATATCAATGATGATGGTTTTATTTAGTTTGGAACATGGATTTTTGTGCCTTCATCACCCAGTATAGAGAATGATCTATTGGAAAATGCATATAGATCAGTATTCTTAATCTATTCTGTGATTACCAAGATGTACCTTGATCTGTGAGAACACTTCTGGTGGGATAACATGAAGAAAGATATTGCAGAATATATATTAAAGGGCTTCATATGCCAACAAGTTAACATAGAGCGACAAAAGTCCAAAGGGATGATGCAGCCATTGCCTATAACCATGTGGAAATGGGAGAATGTCACTATGGACATTGTCATGGGTCACCCAAAGATGTTGAAGGGAAATAATTCAATTTTGGTTGTGGTTGACCGACTCACCAAGACCGCCAATTTTTTCACTATTCAGGAAGACCTCTCCCTTGAGAAACATGAAATGAAATTTGAGAAGGAAGTGGTGAGACTGCATGGGGTTCCACTCTTGATTTCCATTGATCATAATCCAAGGTTCACATTTTAATTCTAGAGGATTCATGAACATTCTTTGTGTATAGAATAAAATATCAGCATGGCCTATCACCCCCAAACTGATGGCCAATCATAATGGACTATTCAAATGCTTGATGATATGATAATATATTTCCCTCTAGAACTCAAAGGTGTATGGGATCAACATCTCACAATGGTTGAGTTCTCATATAACAATATCTTCCACTCAAGTATTTATATGGTTCCGTATCAATCTTTTTATGGAATGTGAAGTAAAACTCCAACCTGTTGGGATGAAGTCGAAGAATGAATGATCCATAGACCCGATCTTGTACAAGATATAACAGAGAAGTGTCATGTAATCTTGAAACACATCAAAGATTATTAGTGTTAGAAAAAGAGCTTCATTGACAACCGTCTAAGGGACTTGGAGTTTCAGTTTTGAGATAATGTCTTCCTTCGAATATCACCCTGGAAGAGATTCATCTAGTTTAGAAAGAATGGGAAGATAAGCCTAAGGTACATTGGCCCCTTTTGGATCCTTGCCAACATAAGATTCATGGACTATCATATTTCACTTCCACCAAATATGGCTCAAGTTCAGGATATGTTTGACGTGTCACTATAGGAGGAAGTACATACTAGTTCCCTCACATGTACTAAACTCATATGGGGTACAACTAGATGATTATATTTCATATGAGAAGAAGCTAGTGAAGATTTAGGATTGAAGAGATAAGTTTCAATGAAACTAGAAAACCCACCTTCTCAGTGTGTTGTGGAGGAACCATAAGCTTGAAGAAGCTACTTGGGAACTGGAGGAGGCGCTGAATGAGAAGTACCCTCACCTATTTGTGTAAAGTGAAATTTTGAGGGTGAAATTTCATAAGGGGGGAAGAATTTGATGACCCAATGTTTAATCAATTGAATTCTATTCTTATAATGACACCTTACAGTATAATCACATTAGTATGTATGATGAAATATAATGATACTAAATACTATGTGATCATTAAACATAATGGTTCCACTTCTATGTTTTGAATTTAAAAAATCTGACCTACATGGTTGTGATTAGTAAGATGTTTGGTGTCCGATTGGAAAAACATAATTATTGGTGAATGTTAACCTACCCTTATAAATATTAATAAGACCCTTATGAATATTAAATCTTCCAAAATAAGAGAAACCTTACCAATGAGTAATTAAATATGTTTTATGCATCATATAAGTGACAATTTGACCATAATAAAAGTATTGGTATTTTTTTATGTCATAAATAAATAATTCTAACTAATTAATTAATTTAAAAGAAAGTTTTTTTTTAAAAAATGTGTTCATAAATTAAAAAATATATTTATTATAGTGATAAGATAATTTTATAAGACCTTACATAAATTTTAACAGAATTATAAAATTAGATTTAATTAAAAAAACTCAACTTTTCATATAAATTGTAATTTTAATAAAATATTAAATTAATCAAATTTAGAAAATAATTTTTGAAAAATGGACTTCATTTTTGGATTCTACATTTCAATAAATGGTTGGGGTGAATTTTTGGTATTTTTCCAAAATACTTGAATTTTTTTGAACAATGAAATACCATAATTTATAAAATAAGCTAAATACGCTAATTATATATTCATGCATGATTTTATGATGATATAATACCAAATGGGTTATGTTCACATGATAAAATTACTATTCATAGTCATTGAGGACTCACTATTACTTGTCTTGTGGGGAAATAATAAATTAATGAATTTTATATTGAGAAATCTCCTCTCCCCTCTACTATAAATACCACCCTTCACACCTTATTTTCCTCACACATCTCAAGCATCAATAATAGTATAGAATCTATCTAAGAACCTTCCATAGACACTCTCAAACTCCCAAGATCTTGTGGTCTCATCAAAAGACCAATCCTAGCTTCTTTAAGGAGGATCTCAAGAGGATGATTCAAGAGGTAATTCCTCTCTCTCTTTCCCTCACTTTCCATTAAATTCTTTTCAATTTGAAGTTCATTTCTTAATATCTCCCCACCTATATTCATCCACATGGAATGGAAACTCAATTATTATACATATAAATTAATTTATGATACTAATGAGGTATTATATCTTCTAACCCCCTTCTCCTCTTCTTTTTATTTTTTAAAAGAGAACATTGTTCGTGACGTATTAATTTAACACCTTCTAGAATGACTTGTTTTCAATTTCCATTAAAGCATTCAGATCTAGGAATGAAACCATTTTTATATTTTAAAAAGATAATATTTTATGTATTATATGCTATTTCATGTTCTGGAGCTAACTTATATACAATTACAAAATGATTAAACAAAAAAAGTTCATTATGGTCAAAATATAGACCAACTTAACCCATAAAAACATCATTCAATTCTTATCTAATGATTCATCCACATGTTATATAATAAAATTCATTATAAGAACATTTAAACTTAATTAATAACATTAATAACATTAAAAACATGTCTGGGATGTTTATCCATGTTCTACATGAACTTTCATTTAGGAATGTATGTGAACCACTCAATAAACCCAGAAAAACGAACAATCCCAAACAATGTTTTTAGACACAAGAACTCATCCAAGGCCCCATAAAATAAATAAATGAAACCATAATGAACCTTATTATTGTAATAAAGGTTTTTAAATTTTTAATTAATGAATATGATGTGGTTATAAATGACTTTAAAGTGAAGAAAATGTTTTGATACAAGGTAAGTGGAAAATCTCAAACTCGGCATTCTTTCTTCGGGTTCTCCCTCATTCACTCCATTTTTGGAATGGTCACTCCTAAATATAATTTTTTCATCTTTATATTACCTTTTTTGGGATATAAATGTCTTCCAAAATAGATTATGTAAAACAAATGTTTTCCAAAATAACACTTCTTTCAGAAACACTCCTTTTATTTATCACTCATTTTTAATGGTTATTATATCAAGCATGTTATTCCCACTTTCTTTTGGGAACCCAATGTTTATGAATGTTTTATTATGAGATGAAACCTATTACATTACATGGGATAGTTATGATCATTTTTTATATATTTCCGTTATAGCATCAATGATAAATGATAATATTATGATGTGATGGGTCTTCCAGGAATTATATAGCGCAATATAAATGTTTCAATGTGACAGGTGCACATGGAATTATACAGTGCACTAATGCATTGGGTAAAGTGACGAATCTCGTGATCTAATGTGATATGATTTCTGAACATGATTATGGATTTGTTCACAATAATATGTTTTATTTAACCACTAAGACATTATATTTCAATTTTATGCACATCCACATTTCAAGTATCTTATTAATGCTTCCTATAATGTCCATGATCCTTTGCCTATGTTATGGTTATGATCACCCATTGTTATATTATAATTAAAAATCCTCTTAATGAGAATTTAGCTCAACCATTTTTATGTATATACATGGGTGACTAAATTTAATAAAGAGAGGTCAGGTTCCAAAAGAAGCTAGAGATGATGGAGTTAAATAAATTTTTGTGATTGATTTTGTAATTGTTATGTATGGTCCTGCATTTCCCAAGACACTAATCCTTTGGATTATATATGTGTAAAAATATTATGTTGTTTATTAATATATTGATTTAATATTAATGTAAGAAAAGGCTGGGTCACTATATTATACCCATCCAAGTAAGGTGGTGGTGAAAAATATATTACACCACAGTGTGGAGAGGGTAAGTCGTTCGTACGCACATGTGATGATTTCATTTTTCATATGATGGATAGATAGTGAAATATGGTTGTTTTATATTTATAATAAAATATAATTTTATGTATGATAAATATGATATTAATTTATAATGCAACAGATATTAAAATGGAAGTAGAAAAAGAAAGAAGTTTGAAGGAATCAGTAGAATAAATTATGTCTCCTTTGACGTTCTTCCTCTAAATCTCTTATTAGAGCAATAGAGTAGGTATTTGAAGGTGATCAGAACAGGTTGAATGAAAATAGGGAATATGATAAGGAAAATGGTAGGGGATGGCTGATCTTGAAGGCTCAAAATGAAATGAAGAGGCGAGGGAGGGGGTACCCTTTTCTAATTGAGGTTCAGGAAATTTGGAAACTTTAAATAATAAATTAAATTAAAAAAACCCCCAAAATTTCCCAATTTTTGATATGAGGTGAGTTAGAATTGTAATATCATAAAAAAATAGTTTTGACAACATATTTTGTCAATTTAATAAATATCATTTTAATTGACACTCGGTTATTAAATTTAATTTTAATTGTGGTAGTAATATTCTAAATATTTAATGGTTATAAATATTTACCTATATGGTGTTAATTGACTATAAATGGATATTTTATGAAATTTTAGATATTATAATTATCACTTTGTCATTTTTAAATATTTTTAAGATTTTTATATAATTTAATGAAATGTTATTTTTATAAAATATCAATAGTATCAATTTTAATAATATTCATTTATTTGAATTTAAAACGATACCCACAGAAGATAAATTTGATCCAAAATATCATATAAACTCCTAATATGTCATAGTAACCTAGAAACTCTATGCATAATATTAATTAGTTTATATGATATTTCATTTAATTTTTTTAAAAATATTTATTTCATATTTCAATTAATAAAACAATTTTTACATCACTATTGTGTCATCATTAATGGTAATTATTTAATCTCTAAAAATTATTAAAAAATTTATATGATGTAGGTAATTATGTTATATTTCCATTTAATATCTATAGTAAATTTTATATCTTTGGTATCCATGTATTAATGTTAATATAATTTTATAAAATGAGAATGTGACATTTTCGCACATTTATTAGTTTTTGTTACTTTCTTGTCATATTCATAGGTAAGTGGAAATAATGTTATTTAATTTCTAAAGATAGATATTGAAGGTCAAATTTAGTCATAAAATAGAATTTTTATATGTGTTAAGGTAATTTTATAATATTATTTTTACCTTTTAATTACACGATTTACCTTTAACCATAATGATAAAAATAATTAGAAAAGTTACTCTTACTAATGCCCAAATATAAAATTATCCTTTTAACATAATTTAGACCCAATTAATCAAAATATGGTGAAAAGTTTTGGAAATTAAAAACTCTGAAATTTAATTAATTAATTTAAAATCAATCATGTTTTCGGATTAAGATAATGCGGGTTATTAAAAGAGAAAACAATATAAAAGATTGAAATGTTTTTACATTTGAATTCAACGTAAAATAAATGATAATTACACAAATTAAATTTATTAATAAAATATATTATATTTAAACTTTAAGACAATTAAATATTATAATATAACAAAATAAATTATCTCGATGAAAAAAGTTGTTTTCCCATAATATTTAGTGTGTTTTTACTATTCATCAAAACATTATCTTTATATGAAAATATCATAAATTCAAACAATGTAAATTTTTATAACCCATTTTAAAATAAAATATTTATGTTATCATGTAAAAATTATTAATGTGTCCAAATATTAATTTAAAAGGTGTTCTCTATTCAATGGCGTATGATTTCAGAATTTGTTTTAAAAAGAATTGGTTTTTATATAACAAATAGTGTTTATTCACACACTATGATTAAAGTATAAATTTGATGAATAAAAAATATTTTATTAATTATGTAACATATATATCTCATTAATTTAATTTCCAATAGAAATTATCTCAAAAACAAAAATATATATTTTATATTTTTCATAAATAGTTGATAGCTAATGAATTAACAATACATTTTCATAAGTTAGTTATAATTATTCCCGATAACCTAAAAACTAGGAGAAAACATTAATTATAAACTAAGGGTGTATAAAATATCATTTAATATCATGATTTTATGAAACTCAAGCTACTTACGAAAAAAAATTACTTAAATAAAACTTTTCATAAAAACTTTTGGGTGTTACATATATGGTGTATATAATTATTTTTTTACATTTAATATCATGATTAATTAATTCAACATGGTATTTTTATTTTCAATTTTAATTATCTCAATCAAGGGTATTTTAATTGAGAAATACCAAATGGTAAAAGTCATTGCAAAATATCAATTTATTTCGTAATTTTTTACTTTCTCTTGAAATAATCACTTTACTGTAATAATTTTTCATTGGAAATTAAATTTCTATTAAATATCTATATTCATAGGAAATTTATATAATCATTTAAAAAATATTATACCATTATTTATAAATATTTTTTACTCTGATAGTTATTTTATTAACTTGGGAAATATTGATAAATCATTATCCATTACTAAATTGGGATACCTGATGATAAGACACATTTTTAATGAATTATGTAAATTATTTGATATATAATGAATGCTTCATTTTGCTATTACATGGATTTGGGAAAGGTGTATACAGGTCCCTCATTGCATCAGTAGACTCATGAGATTAATTAGTTCATCAAATTAAATATGTTTTTAACTAGAATGTTTTAAATGGTATTGTGAAAGGTCTTGATGGTAATGGTTCCATGTGCCTAGGAAAAATGGAATCCATTATTTAAGCATATTCTTAATTGAAAATTTTTTTATTAGTATTATTCATGAGTTATTTTCATCCAAATTATATGTGTATTCTTTTCATTCTCAGTTTATTTATTAAGTGAATGTGTTCTAATTATTTACCTTTACATTTTAATTATTCATCATTTAATCATGATAGATAACAGTATATTTAACCCCTTCTAGTAATTTGTGATCACACTAATTTTTCATGCTTTACTTAGGAAATAAAGGTTAATTCTTTCAATGAGTTTCAAGGTTGAAGATACTTTATTTTTTTTATGATTTATTTTGATAACCCAAATGTAATATGGGTATCATTTTTGTAATACTATTTCCCAAAACTACCATTCAGTTCTTTCATTTGGATTTGAATATTGTATATGTACCAATGTAATAGTAGTAGGCACAATCCACTGACAGTTGGGGTTGGGGTTTCATTGGTTGGTGTTAGAGAAAGTCTAGTAGAAACATTGGAAACTAGATTTTGGAAATCATATATTAGGTAACATATCCCTAAGATAGATATTGAGGATCAGTGTAGAAGAAAATACTAATGTTTTTGTAAGGATGAGATTATATGGTTATTCTTATAAATAAATCTCTATATTGATACAATAAGTGAATGTTGTTTGGGCACAGATGTACCTAGGGACAGTAACTCAAAAAATGATGCATCAGGATGAACTTGAGCATAACCTAGTATATGAAAATGGGACTTACTATGCACATGGTTTAACAATCCCAAAATATATTCTTAGAAAAATTAAAATTTTCTTCATAATTAATTATGAATGATTTCAACGTAAATATGTCTCGAAAGAAACCATGTTAGTTATTATGGGATTAGTTATGGATAATTGTTTCAATTTAAGATAAGTATTTAACTAGTGTGGGGATTAATTATTATGTTCCATATGTTCATGATATAATCTACTATATACTACTGTTTAGAAATGGAAAATAGAAAGATTATGGGTATCAATACTAAAGGAAAATGTAGTGGTTTCCCTACTGAGGAAGCTGATATTATAGGAATTGGAACTAATAATTCTATGGACGTATTTGCGAAGCATAATTAGGTTGTGGAACATAAAATTTCCTTGATGGAGAAACTGATTCTACAAAGAGAGTCTATGATGATGGATCAAATTATGTTATATAGGCCCTCCTAATTTTTTGGGTATACTGATCGAATTTATGTGGAGTATTGGATTAAGTATTTGTATAAGATATTTATGTCCTTGAGATGTGGTGAAAAGGAAAAGGTCACACTTATAGTGGATTTTATCAATGGATATTCTGATTAATGGTTGTTGTTGAATGATAATACTAAGGAGGAATGGAAAATATAAATAATGGAATTTAAGTATTTTAAGGACACATTAATTGAAAAATATTTCCCTCATCAGAAACAAACAGATATGGGTAGAAGGAGTATTATTTTTATGAAAAATGTGGAATAAAATGTTACAATGTTTAAAGCGACCATTATAAGGTTATAAACGTTTGAAAAAAATTTCATATACTAGCAAAGAATGTAAGATTTATCATTTCTTTGAATGGAATAAGACAAGTCTCCATAGGGATCTAGTGTCTCAAAATTTTCCTTAATAAAATGAAATATTTTTAAATGATATCAAGATTGAGAAATAATTCTCCAAGTCTTATAAATTAAAATAGAAGAAAAATAAGAATAGGATAACATTGAAAATTAAAGATAATGGGAAGAAAGGAAAGATTGATATTACCACAGGTGATAACCATGGAATGAATCTCCTTCGAAAATAATTAAATGGATTGACAGTTTGTTACAAGTGTGGAGAAAAAGGTCACCAGAAAATAGAATGCAAAGGGACACTATGGGAAAAAACGATTATTGTGATGGGGTATTTGCGATGGGTCTTATTCCCGTCGCAAAACATCTGATTAAAAGGCTTTTTGCGATGGGAATATATTACCATCGCAAATGGTCAGTTATTTGCGACGGAAATACAGGGCCCATCGCAATTCCAAGGGCGCGGTTTGCGTGCCAAAACGCAGGAAGGCTATTTGCAACGGGTAGAAGGCTACCTGTAGCAAATACCCGGCGGTGGTAAATAGTATTTGTGATGGGAAAATTTCCCCGTCGCAAACAAATATTCACCTAGTATTATTGGCGACGGGCCCCATCGCCAATACCAGCTACTGTAAAGCCTATTTTCGACAGGTCCGATCGAAAATACCGGCAGTGGTAAATAGGAAGTTGCGATGGGGATATCCACCCGTCGTAAATACTGGCGGCGGTAACTAGTAATTTGCAACGGGGATATTCGCCCGCCGCTAATGTTGTGGCATTTGCAACAGGCCCGTTGCAACAACCCTTTTACCCGCCGCCTGTAATTAATACGGGTGAAGGTATTTGCGACGGGAAACGTCGTGAATACCGGCGGTGGTAAATAGAAATTTGTGACGGGGATAGCCGCCAGTCGCTAATGGTGGATATTTGCGACAGGCCCATTGCAAAATTCCTTTTACCCACTGCCTGTGTTTAATGCGGGAGAAGGCATTTGCGACGGTATCCCGTCACAATACCTAGTATTTGTGATGGTATCCCGTCACAAATAATCTAACCTATATATACACCCCATACATTTTTTTCCATAACATTCAGATCTCCATTCTTTTCGTTCTGTAATTTTCAGTTCTGAGAAAAAACAAAATTTGTTTTAATTTTTTCTTTCGAGAAGAGCACGGAAGGAGTTAGAAGGTGCAGATTAGTAAAGGTATTTATATTTTTTTTAATTGTTAATTTATTTTTAATTGTTAATTTTATTTTTAAATGTTAATTTTATTTTTTTTAAATAGAATGTTTAGTTATATAGTATAATTAGTTTATGTGCTTGTACAAAAATAATCCTTGTCTGGGTACGAACAAGTAGAGGCGGCTCTGGCACAGATGTACCTAGGAGTGAAAACTCTGACAAGGTGATTCGAGCTTGACTCGGGGTAACCTGGTACACGACAACGGGCCTTGCTGCACTCTTGGTTCGACACTCATGGGGGTTGTTTTTGGTAATAATTAGAAATAAATATATAATTATCAAATAAATAAGCAATAATTAGATTTAATTAAAATAATTATCAAATAATTAGGAAATAAGTAGATTTAATTGATTAGATATAATTAGGGAACAATTAAAATAATTATGAAACAATTAAAAATAATTAGGAAATAATTAAAATAATTGGGAAACAATTAAAATAATTAGGAAGCAATTAAAATAATTAGGAAACAACTAAAATAATTAGGAAACAATTAAAATGATTTGGAAACAATTAATAATAAATAATTAGATTTAATTAGAATAATTATCAAATAATTAGGAAATAATTAGATTTAATTTATTATAAATAATTAGGAAACAATTAAAATAATTAAGAAACAATTAGATTTAATTAGGAAACAATTACAATAATTATGAAACAATTAGATTTAATTAGGAAACAACTAGATTTAACTAGGAAACAATTAGTATAATTAGGAAACAATTAGTATAATTAAGAAACAAGTAGATTTAATTAGGAAACAATTAGTATAATTAGGAAACAATTAGTATAATTATGAAACAATTAGTATAATTAAGAAAAAGTTAGTATAATTAAAAAACAATTAGTATAATTAGGAAACAATTATTATAATTATGAAAAAATTAGTATAATTAGGAAACGTGATTGACCGCTCATCTACCTCAATTTTCTTTTCTTTTGTGTGTTGAGGCTTGACTGGAAACTTCTGCCTCCACATGTAATATCTGTTTTTACTGTAAAAATTATCAACCTCCTCGCCAAGATAGAGGTGAGGAGGTTTAAAATTTTGACAGTAAAAACATATATTATATGTGGAGGCAGAATTTTTCTCTCAACCTCAATACAGAAATGAAAAGAAAATTGAGGTAGATGAGCAGTCAATTACGTTTGTTTTTCTATTCATTGATTGATTAACCACTCGACGTATATGCATATCTTCACATTTCTAATTAATAAAATAATTAGTAACATAATTAGTAACATAATTAGTAACATAATTAGTAACATAATTAGTAACATAATTAGTAATATAATTAGTTACATAAATAGTAACATAATATAAACTATTATATTACTCTAATATTAATAGTTAAATAATACTTATAATATAATAATTTTATTATTATATGTTTAATATTTATAAAGAAAAATATTAATATTATTAAAATCATAAAAAATTTATAAAATATTACAATTATCAATATTTCCAACAAGTTTTACTTTATTCTTAACAGTTCAAATCATAAAGGGTCACCAATTTTCAGGTCATGCCCAATAAAATGTTTACGTCAACCGTGTCCCATGTAAACTCAATAATTGTTCTTGCTTGGTTGATCACCTCGCAAGTAGCGTTGCAATAGGACAACCCAATTCATGTATTTCTCATTACTTGTTTCATCCTATTGCAACACTACTTGCGAGATGATCAACCATGTAAGGACAATTATTGAGTTTAAATTGGTCAAGGTTGACCCAATCTTTGTATTGGGCATGACCTGAAAATTGACGACCCTTTAAGATTTGGACATGTTAAAAATAAAGAAAAATCTATTGGAAATATTGAGATTTGTAATAATTAGTAATAATAACAAATAAAATTAATCAAAAATCAAATAAATTCAAGTACATGGTCATAAATTGGCACAATTTCCAGTGGATTGACGACCAGCTTTTGTTCAACGTCTCATATCTTTGCTACATTCACCCATTGAAATCAGTTTTAAAAATGTGCTCTAATGTATGTCAGAGCAAGTTTTTCATACTGATTTCAGTCAGGAGAAAGTTAAAAAGAGATGTGCCATCGGACAAATCAGAATAATTAGTAATATAATCTTCAAAACGATGATTACAAAATTTAATTTCATTATTCAAGCATATTTCATTTTTCCAAGTACTGCTAAGTATTGCTAAATTAATAATAATTAGTGGGGATGATTACAAACTAATTGTGTCGCCTAGAATTATTGGTAATTACTAATAAACAACTATATTCATGTATCTTCTTTTTTAGGATATTTTTTTTATATCAAATTATTTAACAAGAGTAATGGTTTTAAATTTTGTAGAAACATATATATGAATATGGAACAAGGAAATCGACATCAATCATTATTAGACGATCGTTCTTGGATAAATCAGTGCAGAAATCCAAACAGTTCTAGTTTAAATCATGTATATGTTGATGGTGTTGAAGCTTTCTTATCATTTTCATCATCAAACCTGGAATTTGTTTCAGAAGGGACAATTAAGAGTCTTTGTAAAAAATGTGCTCTAAGAACGTTTGAGACATTTGACATTGTTGGGCAACATCTCTTGCGTTATGGTTTTCAATAAGATTATATTTTTTGGTATCAATACGGTGAACGTAGTTCCAGAGAAGATACTAATAATTTGATTTCGGATCCATCATGGTTACAGAATTTAGTACATGATGTTGTAGGGTCATCCGTTCAACAAATAGAAATTGAGGATGATGTTGATTTTCCTCCCGAGTTGGCACCATGTGAATTTTCCGAGTTGTTCAGGTCTGCTGAGGATGCATTATATCCTGGTTGCAAGATAATAAAATTCGAAGCAATTGAAAAAAATTTGGCTATTAAATCAGATAATGGAATGTCAAATAACTGTTTTGATTAGATATTTTATTTGGTTAAAGCACTGTTACCTGAAGGAAATATGCTGCCAGCTAATTATAATGAGATCAAAAGACTCATTCATAATATAGGTCTTAGTTATCAGAAGATCCATGCATGTTCAAATTATTTCATCTTATATTCTGGTGGAAATGAGTTGTTGGATAGTTGTCCCACATGTGGAAAATCGAGGTATAATGAAGCTCAATCAGGTAATTCTAGATTGATTCCTGTAAAACAGTTGAGATACTTCCCGCTAACACCCAAGTTGAAGCGTTTATTTATGTCTCAGTACACAGCGACAATGATTTCATGGCACAAAACCAATATTTCAAATGGTAAAAGCTTGATTCATCCATCTGATGGCGATTCATGGAAACATTTTGATCAAGTGCATCCATCTTTTACTTTAGAATCCCAAAACGTGCGATTGGGTCTTTCTACTGTCGGTTTTTGTCCATTTGGATCTTTTGGTAGTCAGTATTCCTGTTGGCCTGTCTTTATTAATCCCAGGGCATCCGAAAACGAATATAGATGATTATTTGAAACCACTGATTGATGAGTTAAATTTATTGTGGAGTCATGGTGTTGGTATATATGATGCTGCTCCGAAGCAGAATTTTTTAATGAAAGCTGCTTTGATGTGGACAATTAGTGACTTCCCGACATATGGTATTTTATCTGGCTAGAGTACACATGGTCCAAAATCACGTCCTTACTGTATGGGAGACAACAAAGCATTTATGCCCGTGAATGGAAAAAAAACCTTCCTATTTTGACTGTCATCGCTGATTTCTTCCAATTGATTATCATTTTTAGAGGAATAAATCTCATTTCAGAAAATGCAGAATTGAAAGAGATGAACCTCCAAAAATGATCTCAGGTACAGAGTTACAATCAGTTGTATTTTCATTACCTTCCATCAATTTTGGACCGAAAATAAACCCACAGAAAATTCATGGTTTTGGGAAAGAACACAATTGGACAAAACAGAGCATTTTTTGGAATCTGCCATATTGGTCTGATTTGTTGGTCCAACACATGATGGATTTCATGCATATTGAGAAGAACTGTTTTGATAATTTATTTCATAATGTTTTGGATACACCATGTAAAACCAAAGATAATGTAAAGGCACGATTAGATCTTGCCCAAATTTGCAGGCGACCAGAATATGAATTTTTTGAAAATTTCATATCATAGAGATTAATGAAGCCAAAATCAGCTTATACACTAACCAAAGATAGTTGCTTATTATTTTGTTAGTGTATTGAATATTTGAGACTTCTAGATGGCTATGCTTCCAACTTGAGAAGATGTGTTAAAAATGGTCATATTACTGGATTAAAAAGTCATGACTGTCATGTTATAATGGAAAGACTTATGCCGAGTAGATTAAAAGGTTTGTTGAATTATAATATTTGGGATTCGATAACAGATATGTCATATTTTTTCCAAGACATGTGTGCGGTGACCACAGACTACGATACACTAAGCAAACTGGAAGAAGTTGTTGTTGTAATTATATGCAAATTGGAAAAAATAATTCCGCCGGCTTTCTTTGACTCGATGGAACATTTGATATTACATTTTCCACATGAAGAAAAATTTGTAGGTTCGGTTCAGTTTCGATGGATGTACCCATTTGAGAGAAGCATGCAGAAATTGAAGAAAAAAGTCTGTAACAAAGCATCAGTTGAAGGTTCAATTGATGAAGCTTATTTGCAAAAAGAAAATTCTTTATTCGGCTCTCATTATTTTTAATCTGAATATACCTCAAAATTTAACTGCATGGGATGGAATGAGGGGAATGCTGATGATGATATGAACAATCCATTATTAGTTTTCGATCAGCCCAAACATGGCTTTGGTGGAGTTCATGATAGATGGCTTTCAGATGATGAACATCATAGAGCTCATACATATGTTCTACTCAACTGTGAAGAAATGTCACCAATTTTATAGTGAGTTCTCTTATCCCTTATTCTATAGATTCTGTAACAGTAAATTAATCATATTGTATTTATAGGTTATATGTCGATCATATCAAGAAACAATTTCCACAAATTACAGCAGCTGGCTTAGAAGAACGTCGGGAAAAAAAAGTCCTACTGGTTCAAAAACATGTAATATACATTATTTATTGGTTTTACATATAAAATCAATTTATTACTTGTAATAGTGATAAATGTTTTACAAATTTTAAGGTATCTGTACATGCTGATAAGATTGATAGTCGATTGCGTATTTTGAGTAGCCCACCATCCAAAATGGTTAAATCTTATAATGCATATATGGTGAATAGTTATCGCTTTCATACACGTGCATATGGGGAATCAAATAATACAATGAATAGTGGTGTTTTTTAAGGGATCACATCATAGAGATATTGAAGTTGACTTTTACGGCATGCTTGAAGAAATTATTGAACTGTGTTATTTGGGACAGAATTATGTATCAATGTTTAAATGTCAATGGCTGGATACTGAGAGAGGCTTTCGTATTCATCTGACTCATGTAATTGTTGATATTAAAAATAAAAGTCTTCTTGCAGTAAATGAACCATTTTTATTGGCTCATCAGGCACATCAAATTTATTATGAAAAATATTGTGCTACTGCAAACGTGTTTGATGATTGGAGGAGTATAATAAAAGTTATATATCGAGAAAATCAGTTTACTCAAACTGAATGTGGTTCCACAGAAGTGCAAGGAAATGAAATTTTTCAGGAAACTCCTCAAAACACATCTTTTTTACAAAGAGACATGAATATTGAGGATGACACCCCACAATTAAGGGTCGATGATGACGATGTTGTCAATGATGTTACAACTGAATTTGAAATGACAAGAGATGATGACATTGAAACTAATATGGAAATTGATGATGTTGATGAGGGAGATGAAGTCATTGACATTGAAAACTATGAAGATGATGATGAAGATGAACATTGACACAATAAAATACTGGTTTGAATCATAAAAAATATATATCTATACATAATAGTTATTTTCCACTGTTTTCTAATAACAATCATTTCATGTTTCAGATGGACTCGGAAACGTTTCGTTAGTTGCTGGAGGCTGATCTACCTATGGATGATGAGGTTCTCGAGTCATCTGACTCTCAGGCAGTTGGCACTACAGGGAGCACTCAGAGGGGGCGCGGTCTTTCCAGACTGATGATTCCAGATCCTATCCCGGGGCGACGTCCACCTCTTGGATTCGATGCGGACACGTGGTGGTATGGTAACCTGTGTAATTTAGTTATCTTTAATTATAATTTATTAATATTGTAATTTTTTTATTATTTGTTCTTTTTCCAAAGTTTTACGCATATAGCTATTGGATAGAGGAGCGCTATCTTACGCAATTATTTTTCTCAGCCCTGGCTTACATGGGATCAGATTCCCGTTGATGTGCAGGCCGCCATGTTCGATCATTGGATGTTACGTAATTAAATATTATTTATTTTGAAATTTAATTCATTAATAACTTTATATTAGAATTTATGGTATCCCATCGACGAGAGCATGTGTGCCACTATCCACGCGGCATGGGTGGTGTCTATGCGTGACCGTTTCCGTCGGTTTTTGCATAATTTGAGAAAGAAGGCTGTGAAGAAATCCAGAGTGACAGAATTTGATGAGTCCTTTAGAGTCCACCGACTAGAGTACATTTTCATCTCATGTTTAGGATGGATTATGTACACACTGGTTGGGTGGTGGGTTTTAGAGGAGATCTGCATTGGGTCGACAGAATCGGGGGAGGCAAGAGGTGACGCATCGAGCCGGTAGTCGTACATTCAGTGCGCATAGAGAGAGTCTGGTAAGTAATTTTTTTTAATATTTTATACAACTTTAAATATAAACAGTTTATTTTATATTCATATAGGAAGCCGAGCAGCCTGGTATTTCGGCGTATGGCGTTTATCGGAGGATGTACACTAACCCGGCTACTGGAGAGATTAGAGGTGACTGCTAGCGTCAGATTGTGGTCAATATTATTTTCTTTTCAGTTTGCAAATTAAATGCATATAATCGTTTCATTATTTTAATTTCTAATTGAAATTTAAGTAGTCATATGAGGCCGCGACCTCTCAGACACAGGCTGAGAGTCAAGACGAGACGAGTGATCAGACTAGTGCCCACCATTTTGATGAGACGACATGGATGCAAGCGACCCAATATGGCTTAAAAAGGGCCGAGTAGTTGGTATCAGCTCTCATTTGACTTCTGCATCTTATTATGGTACTGTTGTGATGTCGGCGTCCAGCTCAAGAGGAGCTCGTGGAGAGACATCATCTTCTGCCTCACAGTATCAAGAGAAACTGCGTGCTCATAGTCAGCTTATAGAGGATTTGCGTTTGGGGCACAAGCAGATGCATCAGCAGCACGATGAGGAGATGCATCGATGGTAGGAGCAGATGCGTCAGCAGCAAGATGAGGAGAGACATCGATATGAGAGGCAACATCAGGAGTATATGGAGTATATGTGTCTTCTGACTCAATGTTTAGGGATGGATTTTCCTCCACCACCTCCTCCAGGTCCTCCAGGTCCTCCAAATTATCCACCACACAGTGATTTTTTAGATGTAATAAACATTTGAGTTCATAGTTTATTTTCATATTAACTATTTACAATTCCTCTTTCATATTGGTACGAATAGTACGTGATTTAATTTGTTTTTATTTTTTTAATATATTATTACTTATTAGTATTATTTTTAATGTATGCTTATTTTAGTAATATTACTTTTAATATTTTATATTTATTGTTAATATCGAGAAGTTTATAAGTTTATAATTTTATAATTTTATTAATATTAATAATATTAATATTATTTTTTCATAAATATGTATATTTATTTTAATAATAATAATATTATATTAATTATTTATATTAATAATATTAGTACTATTATTATTATTTTTTGATATTAATATTTCATAATATATAATATTATATTATTTATATTCATATTATTATTATTTTTTTATATTAATATTTCATAATTATATTATAAATATTTTTTATTATTAATATTATAATAATATAATTTATTTATATTATTAATATAAATATTAATATTATATAGATAGTTTAATAATATTATTATTATATTAATTTTTTATATTATTAATATTAGTATTATTATATTATATTGTATTATTTATATTCAAATTATTATTATTATTTTATATTAATATTTCATAATTATATTTTATATATTTTTTTATTTATATTATAATAATATAATTTTTTTATATTATTAATAATATTATTATTTTTATATAATATTATACAATTTGTAATAATTATTATATTTTTTTATTATTTTAAATATTTGCGACGGGAACATTTACGACAGAAATACCCATCGTAAATGTTATTTTTACTTTACATTTGTGATGGGACGAATACCCGTCGGGAAAAACATTCTGTGACGATCCATCGCAAATACCTTCGTCGCAAGTATTTTTTAAAATTTCACATTTGCGACGAGATTCTGACTCGTTGCAACTAATATATCTGCGACAGCCCGTTGCAAATACCTTTTTTATATATAAACGAAAACTCATTTGCGACGGGGGGAAAATACAGTCGCAAATAAACTTTTTACGACGGGACCGCCGGAAAAACACCTATTTGCGACGCCATTTTCGGCAACGGGCAATATACGACGGGGCTCTGTCGCAAAAGACCTTTTGCGACAAGATCCCGTTGCAAATAGCCCGTCGCAAATATTTAGTTTTCCTGTAGTGGGAAGAAAAAAACACGGCTACTAGGCGTTTCATCTGTAAGGGGATGGTGCACTACAAAAATGAATCCCCCAATCATCATGGGAATATACCTCACAATAAGGCAAGGGATCAAGGACATCCATAAATTCGTAACACATATAAAGTGGAATGAGCATTTTTATTATGTATTTCGATCTAGAAAATATATTGTAAAAGTATTTAAATAATTATTTTCTTATCATTGGAGTAATGAAATATGTATAGATTGTTCTACAACACTATATAATTAAGGACTTGAAAGCATATGTTTAATGGTACCGATAAATATGAAAAATTATTCAGTTTTAAGATAAATTTCTCATAAAAAACACATGATTGAGAAAATGTTAACCTTTAATATGTTCCAGATGTTGAGTCAATGATTTTTGTATAAATAGATGATTGATATGGATAGTGTAAATTGTATAGTGATAACTGCATTGGCCAAATTAATTATTTATTGAAAAATTGGTTTATGCTATCATTGATCAAGTTGAAAATGAATTTAAGGAATATATCAAATAATCAATGTTTTACTTAAGCAATACTAAATAATGAATCTTTATAATATGGTTTTATGGTAATTTATGTTATCACCATGTTTCAATTGATTAAATTATGAAGGTATTCACATGTTTGGTAGATGAATATTTAGAGCTACTTCATGATTATTGGATTAATGTTATGTTCATTTTTCAAATTCATAGACATTATGATGTTATGGATATAAATTTTTAAAAGGTTCATACGGTAATCAATTTATGAAATGGTTTTCGTTTAACAATGGATTATGTTTTATAAATTAATATATTACTTCACCATATGGTGAAACATGTTCTAAGAGATTAAGTATAAGTAGTTAATGGTACATCCAAAGGGTTCTTATGGAATAAAAATGTATCATGAAAGTATATTTTCTTATATTCTTAGATATTATAGGAATTACTCAACATTAGAGGAAATGGTAATGAAACAAATTTATCTTAATACCTTCATTTTTATTAAAATGATAGTCTTTTAAATCGTCAATGATATATGGATTTTCGGCCCAAAACACTACATTGATCGTTCACTATTTTTTTAACAATGACCTCAATAACTCTCTCTAATTATTTATGATTTTCATAAAAGTGCATATTTACACTTTCTAGTAATGTTCTCTTGTATAGAGACCTAGTTATATGTTATTACTTACGGTCATTGTACTCCCATTTCTCTTTTATTAAGAGGATATTTTATTAACCCTTTTATGATGTGAATCTTTCAAAAATGGAATATCCAAATGTTAAACACTATAATACCATTATCATGTATAAAATAGGAGGACACAATTTATTTAAGGTGTGGAGAATGTAACACCTCCGAATTTTGAAAGAGTAATGTTTTATTTAATGGTGTGTATGACACGAAACATCAAGTGTCGAAGGGAATATAATATCCCAAGACATTATAATATATTCATTATTTTAAATAAATTCATTCAATGATATTCCTCTCAATTCGTGCAACACAGAGTAAGCATGCAGTACACGTAATAATGACTTTCTTCACCAACATGCATTATACGCAATGCATATTTTTACTGAATACTAATAATAATATTTTTTAAAATGAAAATGAGATATTAGATATTAAATGGATGTTATGAGTAGGATTAATTAACTTATTATATTATATGGTTGAATTCATTGGCTACCAAATAATTATACGTGAATATATAAATCAATTGAATATAAGAATTTTTTTTAATAATAATCTATTATTATGAACCAAATTTGTTTAATTGTACTAAATTAAATTAATTAATACTGTTGAATATTATTGAAATTTAAATATTATGTATTTAATAAATTGCTTTGACATTCATCAAAAAGATTTTTTAAGAATAAATTAAGAAAAAATCTAATTTTATACATAAAAATATATATTTTCCTAATGGCATTTTCCCACCTTTTAATGGTGCACTTATATTAAAAATAAAATTTGACACTTTTATGAAATTATTTGAAAACATGAACATAATTTTATAAATAATGACATAAAATATTTCTTATTTTTAATTTTTGATATTTTTCTGCGGTGTTTCATTTTTTAATGAATAGTTAAAAATATTCAATTTTAATTGAAAAGTGACTTTTTCATCTAAATAATTTATAATGATAAATTATATTTCAAATTGGTTATAATTAAACATTATATCATTAATACATATATTAATAAAATTTAGTTCATTTTAATCATGATTATAGTGAATTTAGATAGAAATACAAAGTAAACCATTGAACAATTTCACTTTAAAGGCCCACTTTCTCCTCCCATATGCAAGAATAATTTCAAATACATTATTTACACTTTTGTGAACTGAATTTTGAAAAGTATATTTACTTTTTGGATTAAAAATAATTTATAATTTCTACTAATTTAATCTTAATTTATTTCCATAATTATTAGTGAATACAACTAAAATTAATTTCAATGATTAGGGTCAAAATGTTTGTACTATTTAGATAATGTTGGGTTATAAGGTGTAAAATGACCATAAAGTTAAACAATAACCATTTTATGGAAATATTTCAAATAATTAACCTATAAGATCTAGTTTTTATTATTATTTAATCAAATTTTTAGTTAAAAACATGTGTAAACAGAAATACTTTTAAAATATTCCAAGTTTTCCCTCTACCCCGACTATAAAAGGACACCCCTCTCCCCCTTCTTGACAGATCTAAAACCACTTTGGTTTAGAAAATATGAAAATAAATAACTCCCAAAATTATCTCCCATTTTAAAATAGTCTTTATATTTTTCATAAATCCTAATTAGGAGGGTCTTTTTAAAAACCTAAGGAGGATACTCGTTGAAGAGGAAATGATCTTCAAAAATAATTTTTATTTTATTTCCTTCTCCACCTCATGAAAATATTATTATATCACTATTATATAATAACATCAATATATCAAATTTTCATTAATATTTTAACATTATGTTTATGAACTAAAAAATCACACACTTCTGTCAAATGGGTTATAAAATCATCATTCGTGTGTATGAGGACTCGTGCCTCGTGAACCGAAGTAATTCTTTTTTCCATTACCACTATTTATGGTTGGGTATAATTATGGAAATAATGTTCATATAATATATTTTTTATTTATTTATTCTTATGGAATTATTATATAATACATACCTTTATACTGTCCATTTTGTGGGAATATGATAATGTCGTTCGTGTGTACAGCGGGCATCTGCCTCACAAAGTGATGTGATTTGTTGAAAATTTACATGGAATATATTAATGATGATTTTAATAAAATTTTGAGATATATATGATATATATAGTATAATGGAATGATAATATATATATATATACAACTTTTTTTCATTCTTTTTTTACAAAAATAAAATAGAACTAGTGTTCATGCGTACTTACGACCTACCTTCTCCAGGAACAGAGTGTTTTGTTTCCTATCACAAAATTTTATTTATAACCCTAAATAAATATTTAATTAATATATATTATATCTACATAATTTATTAAATTTTATATATGATAAAATCATGATCAATAAATGTGGACCAAAAGTAAACAAGTCAAAACATACTTGGAAAACCAGGTAATTATCACCCAAATTAGTTAATATAATGAATGATCATTAATAATCAAATAATAATATTTTATAATATAATAATATATGAAGTTTTAAATATTAATATGGTTCTATTTTAGGTTAATAAAATGATTAAAAAATTATACATGAGGTTAAAGAGTGTTCATTTAAAAGGAAGCGTAAGTTAAGGGATTACGTCTCAATTTATATTCCATTGAGTCTTTTTTGTTATTATGAACTAATTCACATTTATGTAGTTTATATAGTATCCCTTTTACAAGTTATATCATTTATACTTAATTATATGTATTATTTTCTGTTTCGATTTAAATTATCCCACCCAAGGGAATTTTCCTTTGAAAATTACCAAATGATAAATGTTATTGTGGAATATCACTTTTATTTGTGATTGTTAAATTTTTCATGAAAAAAAAACTTTATTTTATAAATTTTTTTTAGGAATAAAATATAAATTAAATATCCATCATTTTTTTGTAACTAATATTATTATTTCCTAAAAAGTATATATTTTTTATATATGGTGTTTTATTTGATAACTATTTGATTAACTAAGGAAATAATAAAAAATCAATATACTTTACTCAAAACAGATATTTGATCTTAAGGCACGTATTTAGGAATTAAATATATTATTATATATATTAGTGATTATTTAGACTAGTATGAATCTAGTATGGGATATGTTAATGCAAGACACATGATGCATCTGTAGTCTTAAGAGATGAATTAGTTGGCCCAATCAGATGGGTTTTTACCCAATAGGTTTTAGACCATATCGTGAAATGTAATAATAGTAAAGGATCAATGTGAATGGAAAACATGGAATCCATTATTTAATAATTTCCATTATTGCGAATTCAGTTATCAATATTATACATCAGATGTTTTTTATGAAAATATAAATTTACGCATTACATTATCATCTTATTAAGTAAATTGAATGTGTTTTGGTTATTTACCTTAAAATATTGATTTTGTAATTTCAAGATATTTTCGTGGAATGTGTGCACAATTTTTTATCTTGTCATATTGAATATTCATTATTGAATCATGACATATTTTTCTTGTATTAATCACTTAATGGTAATTTGGACTAACTAGGATATGAATATGAATTCATTGAACGAGTTTCAAGGACTTTGATGTTTTAAATTTCATATCATTTATTTTCTTTTCCCATTGTAATATTTGTATCATATATGAAAACATTGTTTTCAAAAAATGGTTAACTATTCATTAGTTTGGATTTAATTAATCTATATATTTTAATGTAATTTTAGTAGGAACTGGATCTAATAATTTGGGGTTGAGGTCTCTACCATCAATCTTATTTATTACTTATTGTAAGAATTTTACAAGTATTAACCAGTATTATTAACAATAAACATAATAAATTCATAATCTAAACCAAAATGGTTCTTTAATAATTCATTAGGATTATTTTCAAATTCCAAAAATCCATTAAATTTAATTATTTCTCCCATTTTTGACAGGAAATTTAGTGTTTTTTATGTGAAGGATATTTTCATCAATTCTCATATCACTCCCATATCTTCTAATAAACTAAAATTTACTCTTGAATTCATTAAGAGATGGTTTACATCACTTTCTGTAATGTAATGAGGTAGAAATCAACAAACTCTATGTCAACATGAGCTATGATTTTTTTAGAAAACAAGAGTGATTAATCTAGACACCAAATTTATCCATAAACAACACCTCAAGTGAAACCCACATTTAATTTTTCTATGTTAGGGGAATTTTTTTTGAAAATTATTCTCTTAAATCCATATAAATATATATATTAAAATCTTTCATCCATAAATCATGTTTCTACCTCTTTTCTTGGTAGTTTCTATTTTTTCATCAAAGATTTAAAATATCATCCTAAAACATATAATTATTTTATATAATATTGGAATAAAATATCAATGTACCTCAACATGAATGAATCTCAAAAATAGATATTTTTAATATCTGAAATTTCATCATCATTTATAACATTTGATTCTAGGAACCCAGCATTCATGATATTGATTTATGAGTTCCTAAATCATTACATGTCTGAATATTAGAACTTTGGTTATCATATCTATTGATCCAATAGCTTCTGCATCACCACATAATGTAGTTGAATAAATATTCCTTATTAATCATTGTACATATAAATTGAATTATGATATATTTGAACTATATATTCTGATTGAAATACCACACTGCATGATTTATAAATTCTATAATACCATTGAATTTTCAACTAACATATCACTTTAGGTCTCCCTATAAATTGTGTCACCTTTAATTCCCTCGTCAATGAAAAAAATTTACACATGAGGAAATAAGTTGGAATTTCTAATTCCATTTATTTAGAGAAACATAATTGAGATTTTTTTATCAATCTAGAAACTCCCTTTAATTTAGCTTTATTTTAATCGTTCTTTATTCTTTGATTTTATAAGTAGTTATCATCTTGGTTATTATGGACTTCTTCTACTTATTTTCAAAATTCACTTTTTCGTATATTTATTTACAAATTCCATATATTGTAACAAGAATTATAATTTGACTTTTCATCCATATTCTTTAATTATTATAGTGTGTTTAGATTTACATTCATACAAACACTCATGTCATGTTTCACATTCCCTTTATACTTATATTATTTCTTTGTATAATATGTATCTTATAAAGACTGTTTTTTTATTCATAAAGTTGTCTTATTCAAGTAACCATTTCATTAAATTTTTCATGATTGTTTTAAGGAATCATATATCATCTACATGTTTTCTTATAATCCAACAAGTAATATTTAGTGGTATCTCCGAGTGAGATTTAGCCTCTCATTAGGAAGTGTCATCCATCAATATAATAATTTTATTTTTCTTTGGGATTTATTTACTTTGTTATAATTTTTTTTTAATATTTTCAGATACTCGTCAAACATCTTTTTTTCATTCTTTGGTTGGTTATTGTTAAGTGTACTTCAAGTGAAAATTTGGAATTTGTTTTGGAACATTCCAGGTTGTGCACATTTTGTGAACAATTTCACCAAACCATGTACTCACCCAGGGTAAACCAGATATATCCAAAACATGGATATTTTCATGGTTGGTGCATTTTTTGAAAAATCATAAACTCACATAATAGAAACTATGTGTCCCTACATAGCTATCCATTTAAACAGAATTTATTTAATTCTATGTTTTCAAAACAATTCCCAAACACTATGTTTTATCAACTTCTAGGTCATAAATCACTATGTCTCAATTTACATGGTGCCGAGGGCTCTGCTATGTCCATTTTGGATCTTCTAAAACCTTCCTAAAGAATATAGATGCTTGGAAAACTTCTTATGATTCTTCTCTGGTAAGAGTACTTCTCACATTCATTCCCTCCCACTAACCATATCTCCACTCGTTAGGGTTTATGAGATCTTATTTTTCTTATAGATATAAACTCATTTGTTTTAGATCTTTATTCTAGGTTTTATTCATGTATACCATTTTTAGAAATTTTCATTTGAAGGCTCCCATTATAGGCATTGTGATACGTGATATTCATGTTAAGGTGGTTGGTTCCATATGAGTTTCCCCATTAATTAAACAATGAATTTATTTATTGTCTTAATTAAATTCAATTTTATTGTTAAAAACCCCATATTTATATATTTTGTATTTAAATTTATATTGTAAGGATTTTGGGGAAAACCACCAATTCTAATGAATTTGGTTGTTATTTGGATTTGATGGAAATTACATGAATTTGAGAAAATTGATTTTAAAAATTGATTATTAGAAAAGTGGACTAAATTGGTTTGATAAGAACCCATGTTTGGTTAAATTGATTAAAAACTCATTATTTTGTTTTTACGGAGAAATTATCATATTGGAATGGAAATGGGGAAATTTTATTTTGAATAATTTTTTAATGATTTTCCAATTATTGATTATTGTTTGAGAACATGCAAGGGAAGAAATTTTGTGAGTTAGTTTAGAAAAAATGCAAATTTTGGACTTCCATACCAAAGGAATAATGCTTTTCAACTATAAAATAAACCTAATGTGATATCTTATCCCTAGTGAGATGTTGTTTTATCATTTTTCGATAGTGTATGAGGGATGTGTGTGAACATTACCTTTATCACTATATGACTGTGTGAGGTTCCTATAACCTGGAACAATCATACCTATGGGAATATTACCATGATGATAGTTTGTAAATTGTTATATAATATTTATATTCCATTTTTTAAAACATCTTTACAAAATCCTTATGAATTTTATAACCTTTTTTATATAAAAATTTTTATTATGCCATTCTTTTTATTGATTAAATTAATTAAAATGAATAGAATGGATTTTTTTAAATAAAAATATATACTACCATGCATGATTTAATTGAAATTGATATTTCTTAAGGGTTTATTTTATTGGCATCTTACTATGGAACAATTGGTGAGAACCTAAAAAGATTTTATCTCACACCCTACATTTTCCTTCAAGAGTTTGAAGATTTCCATCTTCTAGGTTCAATAATGGGGACATAACCACTAAGAGGTGATGAATGTTGATCTTTTGGGGGTGGGAATTATATTTATGTTCAGACAAGGGTTGTTTATCATATATTTCATTTTTTTTAAATTTGGGTTTTTATAAACATTTGTTTCTTTTCATTCTGTCTCTATTGAATTTTTTTGAGCATGCAGATATATATTTGTTTATTATGAATTTTTATGTGAGAACACATTCCCAATTTATCTTCAATGATTCTAGGTTCTAGTCCCAAAACCATGAGGACCTAGAATTCACTTTAGTATATGTCAAGATTGTCTTGGTTTTCAGGGTATTTGGGTATCTAAGATGGTTTGTGACAAAGTGGTATCAGGGCTCTATATTGATTTTCTTTCATTGATATTTTCATGTAGTTGATTAATCTTTTTGGGATTGAAGAGGTTGTTACGAGTGATTCCATGGCCAAATATCATCGAAATAAGCCTAATGTGACCAGTGTTAGTTTGGGAAAGGATTATCAAGGATTATTTCTAGTGTTTTCCCTAATTTATATTTGGATAAGTTCAAATACAAGGCATGTTTATCTATATGAAGGAATTAATTTTCACTATTTATATTGTTTGTGTATTTAAATGATCAGTCTTATGATTCATTAAATTTTTTATCCTAATTTTTTGTATCATTATTACTCTAAGAGGACATGAAAATATGATCCAAGAGGAATCTATAGATGAACCATAGTGAGAAAAACCACCTATGGACCAGAACCTTGACGTGGTTATTCTGCATTTGTCCAATCTTGAGGACAACCACCTACACCCTTTCCAGTTCAGGATCCACCTATGGAACCTTAAAGATATATTTTACAAAATCTAGCTCATGAGTTGCTTCATATTAATCAATGAGCATTACAAGTCTCAAATTATTCTAAAGTGGCTTTTAAATTGGATAAGAAGGTTCGAAGATTTTTTTGTGTTCCTATAGATTCCCAATAAAATCAAGGTAAAATGTAGCAAATTCAAAATGGAATGATGTAGAAATAGGTAGTGGAACACTATGGTGATGGAAAATAAGCATGAGTACGTAGATTAGAATGAAATTAAACTCATCTTCACTGACCATTTCTATCCAGTGTAGATGGTGTTGGCCAATGCTATAGTATTTTTCAAACTATTGAAGGATGATAGGACCATGAAAGAATATGTAAATCATGTTGCTAAGATTCTGTTATTATCACATAAGATTGAGTTGAATTATAATATGAATACTCGATGGTTCATAATGGGACATTGACCTGAAATTCTTTCTTAGGGTTTCTTACTAAAGATATTATATTATTTGGGCGTGTTGGATAGTTATTTTATGGTTCATATTGATGTTGTGGGTATGTTAGTCTTGATGGTAGTTTCATTTTCCCATAATTTCTCTTCTTTGAGTTCATTCATGGTAAATAAAACTCAATGTGAATGTCAAGGTGGTTCATGACTGAATGGGTCTTCTAGACCTCCTATATTTCCTGGAAGAGTCCATTTTATTTTCGAATAATGTTGAAATCCAGGACAATTGAAATGAATTTTCACCAAGGCACCCATGGTATATGGTTCTTCATAACACTCAGGTCATAGGAAAAAGTTTTTTCATGTCTACTATACTCCACATAATGGCATGGGATATTCATGGCCAAAAAGTATTGTGGTGAAATCTGATTCTTTATGGAGTACGAGGTTCCAACCACTAGCATCTGGAAAGAAGCTTCTTCACACAAGGGAATATTCTCATGTGGAAGAAAATATGGGTCTAATGACCATGAGAGGTACCATAACTATAAATTCATCCTTATTGACTTCATTATTTGAAAATGGTGAACCTCTTTCATTTATGTTAACCCATATTGTAGCTATTCTAAATCATTATACTAAGCTTTAATCTTATGTGATCGATATTGCTATATCCCTTAGAATAAAGAAAGTACAAATTCTATGTTCTACTTCTCGAATGTTTCCTTTAACGTAAATTTATAGTACCTACAATTTTTTTGTTTTGGACATGAAACCATTGGATGTAATTTTATATAAGGATTGGCTCATTGATAATAAAGTATGAATTGACTACTATCTTCGATGGGTTATCTTTACAACACCCAATGGAGATTGTTGTACCCATCATGGAGAATGATAGTTAAGTTCATGTCGAGAAGGAACTTATAATCCAAAGTGTGTGAAATTGATATATATGTTATCTTTTGATATGGAGTTGGAATCTTTGAGTTTTGATCTCCCTCTATATTTCATTGGGATTCCCATTGTTTTTCCTTCTCACATATTTGGTTTTCTATCACTAAGGGATGTGTATTTCATTATTGATTTAGGGTCAGTTACTAAACCCATCTTTATTCCTTCCTAAATAATGGAACTAGTTGAAATGAAATAATTTAAGACATAGTTTGACGATCATTTAGGGAAATGCATTTTTCACCTTAGTGTGTCACCACGAGCGATGCCTATTATATTTTTTGATAAATAGTATGTGCCACTTATCCTTTTATTATTATTTGAAAATTCAATCTATTCATGGTAGAAAATAAATAATATATTAAAAATATTGATAATCTATTTGACTAGTTGAATGGGGAGAGGTGGTTTTAGAACATTTCCCATTAAACTGGTCACTATCCGTTGGGAATAATAGAATCATTCATTTAGAGAAAAAATTTACAAACCAGGTATGACCATGATATATACCTTGAAATGGATTTTGGTTTAACCAGTTCTCATGTAGTCTTTAAGGTTGTAATGAATAGTATCTTCCATGAGTATATTGACACATTTGTAGTGGTCATTGTGAATTAAATCCTTACTTAATATATGTATATGGAGGATAATGTGTGTCATCTACGAGTTGGTTTGGAATTGTTGAGAAATAACATAATTTATGTCAAGCTATCAAAATGTAATTTCATGATGTGGGAGGTGGTGTTCATGGGACATGTGGTGTCAAAACATGGTATCTAGGATAATTATGAGATGGTGAAAAATTTTATGACATGGGAAAACACATAAAATGTTTTTGATATATATATTTTCATGGTTTTTTCTGTGTATTATCACAAGATCCTAAAGGACTTCTCAAAATTGGATTTTCCTATGACAACTAGGACTCGGAAGGGAGTAATGTTATCCTCCGATGTGAAATTTTAGTGCTATTTTGTTGAGATGAAATAGTATTTACTTATTCACTAACATTGACCCTTCTAGTTCCCAATATGAGCTATGTATTCTTCATTGATGCATCAAATTTTGTCTTGGGACTTGTTCTTATGCATGTTGACCATTTTGTTGTATATGTATGTCAACAGCCTAGACCACATGAAAATGATTATCCGAACCATGTCCATGAATTCGTATCTATAATGAATGAACATAAGAGTTTATGAACATTACTTTTTGGGGAATAGTTCACCATGTATTTCACCAATATGATATTGAGTAATATATTTTCCGAAAAATATTTAAATCTCCCCTAGATGCATTGATTGGAGTACCTATAATATTTTGACTTTGACATCGCCTATACCATGAGGAAAGGGAATGTCAACACAGATTCATCGAGAAGGAAACCACCAGTTGAGTCCATGAAAGAATCATAAAAAAAGTGTAACTTGAAGGATCTTTTCTTCATAGTAATATAAAGGTGTTCATGAAATAGTGTCTGAGGTTGTTTTGTCCCGTTTTCAGTTGACCTCTACTTTTAATGAGATGATTATTTAGGAACACCAGATTTAGGATTAATTCTGAAGCATAATGGGACTCTCTTTATAGTGGGTATACCATTTCTGGGTGGTTTTTATCCTTGGATGGTATTCTATATTTTTGAAACTGGTACATTTTACCTTTTTCTAGAGGATATGATTTATGGGGGACTTCCATAATTCCAAGAAGTAATTGCACCAAGGAACCAAGAATATGTTCTATGACATGCGACAATGATGTTGGTATCTAGGTATGTGATGGGGCAATGTTTATTTGAACTCTCAATGCTATATTTTCCAAGAGGTCATGACCGAACACTATATACCTTCATGTTTTCTTCATACAGTTCCATTTTGAACAAGGATGTGGAAAAAAATATCTATATACCTTGTTGTTGGGTTTCTATATACCTAGAAAAGGAATAATGTGATATGGATTGTGATCAATATGATTACCAAATTGCCTCACTTTATACCCATTCAGGATATATCCAAATTTAATGAGATGGGAAATCTCTATGTTAAAGATATTTATCATTTACATGGAGTTACATCTACAATAATATCTAATAGGTAACCCCATTCCACTTCTCATTTTTTTAGGGCCTTTTTTGGATGCATTATGATCTTAGGTATTTTTAGTACAGTATTCCATCCATAGTCAGATGGGAAGATTGAGAGGATACTTTAGATTCCTGATGATAATCATTGAACATATGTTCTTTACTTTGGTGGCGGTTGGAATGACCATTTGGGACTTGTTGAGTTTCATTATAAAAATATTTTCCAGTATTTGATCCCAATGGATCCTTTTAGATAATTTTATGGCCATCATTTCAAAAATCAGTTGTGTTGGTTGGTGACCGGTGAAGGTTTTTTGCTTCGACTATTCTTGGTTTGATAGATGAAAACAATGATTTAGTTGATTCATCATAGAATATTGACTGTGTAGATCTAATATAATTATTATGTTGATTTTCTCCAAGGACTGATATAATTTTTTGAAGGTGATCAGGTGTTCTTGAAATTTTTACCACATTTAGGTCATTGATATCTTGGGAGGAATGGGAAACATGCTATTATTTTTTGGTACCTTTTGAGGTTTTTAAATAAGTGGTTAAAGTGTAATTTCGTTTATAAATTATTCAATAGTTTAAATCGATACATAACATGTTTCTTGTATCGTAGATATGAATGTATCATTCTGAACCATCTCATGTTCTTAGTTGGAGTGATATTAATTTTGAGGAGGATTTATCCATTATAGAGCACTGAGTGAGGATAGTTGATTCTGAATCTAGGTCACTTCTTGGGAGGATAAAACCATTGGTTCAAGTTCGATGGAAGCACAGTTCTGATACTCATGAGACTTGGGAGAGAGAATCAGTGGTAAAAGAACAATGAACTCATAATTTTTACATGGAGGCTTGTTGATAGGTTTTTTGGGGTAGGAAAGTTTCTTTAGTGGGGAGGTTATAACATCTTATTTCTATTTCTAGGTACTCATCAACCCTTATTTTAATCATTATTTTGTTGGGTATCATTTAGGCATGCTTTAGGTGAAAATGTTCATTTTTTTGGAACATTTATGATTGTTCGTGGTTTGTTCATTATTTCCCAAACTATGTTCCCAAGTTTGGTAAACCTTTTAAACCATAATAGTGGGGGTGGGGGTTCATAGATGGAACACAATTTGAAAAAAAATTCACCCACCTAGTAGAAACCATACACTCCATTAAAGGAGTGCATTGTTAGGGAAGATAGTTTGACAAACATCATGTCCCTGTCCTTCTAACCATGCATGTAGATTTATTTTAACACTGTAAAATATTTTAAAATTTTCTAGACCAGATTTTTTATCATCCACCTGGCCCAAAATCACAATATATCTTTATTTCCAAGGTTGTTAGGGATCTCAAGGATCCATTTTGGATCTTTTAAACCATTTTTGAAGTGGATCAATTCTTTGAGAATGTCATCTGATTCCTCTCTAATAAGAGATCTTATTTCATCCCTTCCCTTCATCTCTCTCTATATCTCTTAACAAGGTTTTATTAGACATTTTTGTTGTTTAATGATATATAATCCTTTGTTTTATATATTTAATATATGTTTTATTTTTTGATCTCCCTTGCTGATGTTCTTCATTGTAGTTTACCATTATCGGCATTGTGATACGTGATCTCCTTGTTAGGGAATGTAGTTCCATATATGTAATCCAATTAATTTAGACTTTAAGTGCATGATTGTTTTAATTTCTTTCAATTCTATTGGGAAAAACCCACTATTCATAGAATCAGTATTTAAAATTAAATAGTATGAATTTTGGTGAATACCACCAATTCTAATAAATTGGGGATGTGGTATGGATTTAATGAAAATTAATGGAATATGGGAAATTGAATTGAAAAATTTATTTGGAGTAAATTAGAATAAAATTCCTTGATAAGAAGCCATTTTTTGTCATTCAAAATTAATTAAGTTATTAAAAAACCATGTTTTATTTTTTAAAGAGAAGTTGGCATATCAAAATGGAAAATGGGGAAATAATATTTTAAACTATTTTGAAATGATTTTCCCATTTATTGATAGTTCATTAAGAACATGTAATCTTATGTAGTTAGTCAGTTATTTGGGAAAAAATTCTAGGTTTGGATTACCCTAACAAAGTATTAACACTTTACAAATCTGGAATAAACCTATTGGTAGAACTTATTTATAATGGGATGTTGGTTTGTCCTATTTGGCTAGTTTCTGATGACTTGTGTGCTCATTACCATTATCACTATATGAGTGTGAGAGGATACTAAAAACTAGAATTTCCATACCTCTTTGAAAATAACCATGATGCTCGTTTGGGAGTTATTATGAAATATGTATATTCTATTTTTACTACAAATGATTTACGCATGCCTTGTGAAATGTATAAACTATTTTATATAAAAAATTATTAATACACTTTTTAAATAATTCTATTAATGGAAATGAATAGAATGTTTTATTTTAAATTTGAATGTATAATTCCATGTATATTTTAGTTGAAATTTAAATAATATAATGGTTTATTTTATTGGCATATTACATTGGAACACTTGGTGAGATCGTACTTGTATTTTTTCTCAAACCATACCTTTTCCATTGCGTGTTTATTGATTTCCTTCTACCAGTTTCTGGAAAGGGGAACTAACCACATGAAGGTGGTGGTTGTTGATATTTTGGGGTTGGGAGTGATGTATCAATTAAGACTTAGGTTCTTTATTTTGTGTTTCTGGTATATTGTTCATGTACTTTAAGGGATTTTTATATGAGTTTTCATCTGGTATTTTCTTTTTTATGATTTTTCATTGATCATGATGGTATGTATCAATTTCTTATAATATGTTTATATGGAAATTTATTACCTCTTTATCTTTGTATGCTGCTAGGTTCTATTCTCTAACCAATGGGGTTTTGGAATTCCCATCAGGCTGCGTCAGGTTCAGGTTAATATTTAGGGTGATAGGGTATCTAGGCTCATTCATGACATATATCATTAAATATTTATTGATAATGTTTCTAATAGATCATGTAGTCACATAGAGGGGGGTGAATTAGATGTGACTTGTTTTATTTAATACATTTACATTTTTTACACCCATTTAATTAAATTAAATGTCACATATTTGGATGATTGGTTCCTATATATTCCCATACTACATGAAATATAGAATGTAAGTGAAACTCATTAAATAGTATTTAAATGGATATTTATTGTGGAATACTCCATTTCATGTTAGTTATGAACCCAAAAATCGATTCTTTAATGTATCCACAAGTTATTAAAATAGTAATTTTTTAGAAACCCCAACTATAATTTTCCATCGATTTTTATAGACACCAACTAAGGTATCTTATTTAGTAACTGGTTGGACACCCAAGTCCCAAACACTATTATAGAATTATTATCTAATGAAAGTAAGAGCTATGTATACAACTGAGTACTTATACACAATTTGGTATTGATCTTCCTCCATGATGTTGATGGGTTAACTAACATTATCATGAAAACTTGTTCATGATTCATTATAGTTGAGGAATCAATTTTTCGGAATATTCTCAAATATCTTTGATCATCTATGTATGTTCATTTACCTCTGTTAATAAATGATTAAAGAATTTTACTTACACTATTGAAGTCATGAACCCACTTGAATGTGTAAAAGTGATCCAAGATGTTTAATAAAAATTATTTTATTGAATAATGACCTTGAAAAATTCAATGAATATTCACAAAAAAATAATGTTTTTATTATATAATTCAGGACCTCCTCAAAACATCTTCAGGCAGTTGTTATTTCTTGTGTATGGATACATTAAATAATCTATTCAAACATGAATTCTCTATAAATTAGGTTCACAAAACCCTTATAGATTCATGAAAACACAATATCTCAATCTCATATCATCTTTTTGGGAATTTATAACATCTGAGGAGTCTCATTTATTAGAATTTATGAATGCACATTATTTCATCCATGGGTTTAATCAAGTTTTTATTCTTCTTTGTGTATCAATATATTTCATGTGTTCTGTCTTCTTCAAGTTCATTATGGCTTCAAGTAGAGTATATATATATATAACATTATTATATTCATTAATGCATTGAGATTCATGTGACTCAATTCCTTTACATGGATTAGTATACGTGGATCCTCAAGGATGATTTATATAGGATAGAAGGTATGCGATCTATTATCATTAATATTGTTAGATCACCTGATGTATCACTATTCTTCACATACCAGTAGGCAGTTTAGGTGTTCTTCCTCCTTCACATAAAGGGATCATGAGAGTATAATATTATTCTTTATGAAAAAAGATATGCAAAGGTGACCAATTTTCCTAAAGTTGGATCCTATAAAAAATATCAAATAGTTTCATCTTCATCATGACTATGAATGATAGAATTTATGGGGAATTTTCTCTATGATCCATTCTAGTTTCACTAGATTAATGATGTTTTTGAAATTTCTCATTATAACACTCTAAGAACCATAATTCTATCCTTATTTGGATAATAGTATTTGAATTATATCATCTACTATAGATAGAGAATGCATATATGAAGGTTTATATTATTATTAGATATTTAATTGATCATGAGTAATTTTTCATGGTGCATAGACGGGTTGTTGGAGTTTTCCTATCCTATGAATTTTAAGGATGAGATTCCAGAGTTTGAGATTAAAGAATATCAAGATCATATGGTGCAGATGAGATTGGTTATATGGAGAATTTTATACATGAAACATCTTAAGCATAGGAATAGTAACACACATTATGTTATCCCAAATCGATATTGATAGTGGTTTCACTCAATTTAATAAGGTATCTAGTTTCATAACCAGATTATCTATGAGTAATGAGGTCCACTCCCAGCTTCTGCTAGAACTGAGATATACCAACACCCCTCCAGTGCAATGGCCCCCAACAAGGTGCCTCCAATTACTCATGTGAATCATATTTACATTTCTAACTGCCCATACAAATGCTCACCCCTACCCACCTTGGATGGCTATGCTAATCTATATCCCATGTACTCGACCACTGATGTCCCACATGTGTGTTTTATGTGGATCATAAGTTGGGGAAATTAATTTTAATTTTTTTACATAAGGACAACTAAAAATACATAGTAAAAACTATGTATTTTATACATCATGAAATATTCCTCATGAAAAATATAAATATATTTAAGATTTTCCTTAATAAATAATAATTATGAAATAATAGATGTTTTCATTCTCTTCATAATCCTTAAAACTCATCATGCAAGCTTTAAATAATGTTTCAATTATTCAACACAATAGACACATGTGTTTGATCTTTTGATTGTTAAAAAACATTATAATTATTATTTCCACAATGTGCATAACTTTTATTGAATTATTCAACCTAGAAGCAGAATAATTAATTTTCCATAGGCTAATAAAGAATCTAAATCAATCTATGTACTTACATGGATTCCTTATCAATAATTACGTCTAATTTCTATGCATCATAAATTCCTTATTTACTTCTTCCTAAAATATTGAATTTATAATATAATAAAATAAAATAAAAAATTCAATATTAAAATATTCACTTGTTATCTTCACTTCAATTAGTATAAATTTTCCAATAAGGTTTTAAACTATATAATAAGTGGCCTTTTATTCCAAAATAGAATCATATTTTCTTTATAGAGACATTTTATCTTATATGGTTCTTGGGAGAAATATTCATTGTAGCATATATTTATTTACAACAAAAAGAAGTATCCAATTGTTTATTTTTTTTATTTTCCTTCAAATTTCATTGCATCCAAACATTAATGGAAGTTGATTATTTTCTTCAAATATGTAAACTAGTACTCCTCATCACCATGGCCACCTTTATTACACCATTCACATAAGACTTAAATATGTTAAAATTAGTTTCATGTTGACATATTATTTACTATTTGGTGAGGGTTTTGTGTACAAATATAGATATCTATTATCTTATATTTTTACCCAATTTAATCTCAGATTCATTTTTATTCAATTAATTTACAGGTTATTCAAATAACAAGAGTCGTTGTTTCCAAAATATCTACAACACCAATAGTAAGTGAAAAATATGATCTTATTACTTTGAGTTATAGAGTAACTGGTGGATATATCATCCAGATTTGGAACATGCGCTTCATCCATATAGACACATTTTAGGGGATCCTTCCTTCCACCTAATCTACCATCATTGATAAGGTGGGTTTGTCTTGACATTAATTCCCCTATCATTGTATAGAAATTTTGTTAAATCCTTTAATAATCAATGAATCAAGATTACTATATGTATATTAACCAGAACATAGGGTAGCCTTTTACATCAAGGAATTAAAAGTTTTAACATTAAATTAATTTAAATTTCTCGCACAACTATATTTATGAATTTAAAACCAGGAGATTTTGTGATATATTTCTTTATAAAAATATTTAATTTTATTAAGAGCTTATGTCAGATACAACAACATGTTTAGGAGAACTATGATATACAATTAAAATATTATTCATTAAATCCGACCATTATAACATAGTTAGTAAAATTAGGGATTATAAATAGGAATAAGTAAATTAGGAAAAAATCATGTTCTATAATGAAATCATTTGTAATTAATTAATTATAAATGAAAATAAATAAACATTTCATGGTTATATTTATTTTTTTTTGAAAAAAATTTATTATGTGTGAAATGATTTTTATCATAAATTGATCACTATTTGTGAATGATTTTATTGAAATGTATATATCATATATAAAATAAAATGTTTTAAAATTCATATAATTTTTTTTATCCGTGATATATGAATAAATATAGTTTCTCTACTTCAAAATTAAATTTTTCTGAAATGTGGTTCTCAACATGTTTTTCAACATTATTTTAAAATTAATTTTTATAACTTATAAAAATTGAATATTGAAAAATGGATTCCACATTTGGAATCTGGGGGTAATTATTTTTTTTTAAAGTTCATTTTAATTTTTTTCATTAATAATAGTAACCTTGGTTAATTTTTATCACATATGTATGGTAAAATTTGTAAAATATGGTTAAATATTTCAAAAAAGGATTTAAAATTTCTCTAATAACATTCATTTTCCTATTGAATGGTTAGTGTTACTAAAATTCAATCAATTTTGTAATAAAACGACAACATGGTTCCATATTTCCTTGATATTTACCTATATATATTATTTTACATAATGTGAAATACAAAATTTCACTCTCATGATTTAAAATGTATCTTCATTATGTACAAAGGCATAAAATAGGTTTTAAATTAATATGACTGATTATTTAGTGAATAATTGAATTATTTTTAGTATTTTAATTTATTTATAATTTTTAATGATTATATATTTACCTTAAATTCTTGCACAATGCCAACATAATATTTATTAAAGTTATGGAATAATGAAATAAATGATTTTAAAAAATATTTAAAGTAATAAAATTTGGAGGAATTATTGTGTTTTGTGAATTTAATAGATTAAAATATCATATTAGAGACATTTTAAATAATTAAATTCTGAATATATATAATTTTTTTATATCTGTAATGTAAAATTAAATGAATAGTGAAAAAATTGATAACCATGATATTTTATGAAAAAAATATGTTATTATACAGACTAAAAATATTAAAAAAACCTGAAAGAGGAATATGGTGAATATTTAATGGTTTAAAATATCATCTCTTCTCCAATTATGGGGTAAAAATTACATTATATGTCAAATTATAACCCTTTTATGATTGAAAGAGTATTTAAAATAGTTATGATTAGAATTGGTCATCCAAGAGGTTAAACTAATTAATAAGGCTTAAAATTACACCATAACCTATCTAACATCAATTTGATGATGATATTGTTACATAATACTATTTTTATTTTAATCTATGCATATTTGGAAGAATTTTTCTTCAGAATGAGATAACTATATTTTAATATTTTTTAATTAAAAGTTTGTCCTCTCCCACCATTATTCTTGTCTTATTTAGATATTGTGGAATGCATACCCTTAATGAGTATATATTGTCACCCAATTCCTAGTTTTTAATTTTCTATAAGATCATAAGAATCATATTATGATTGATATGATGGGTTATTTTAGAGTAAGTAATTGTGTCCTTCAAAAATATACTTTGTTGAAATTTATGATTTTAAATATAATTTGAGAATCGAGTATTTATCTAGTTTTCCATGACGGATAATTATTTTCCCCTTTGGGATGCAATTGGTTGTATCTAGTACCAATGTATTAATGTATCCACAAAATCCATGAAACATGGGATATGGTATATATAGTTGGTATCCGAGCATGTTTAATAGAAACCTTGGTTACAAGATTTATAGAAAAATATATTTGGGAACAAAAAACAATGATTGAATTTAATGATAATTCTTAGATTTGTAAAAAATCTTAAACATTTTTAAGGGTAGTTATTGTGTTTTTTCCATTTAATACCTCCTTTTATAGATATTGTAACTTGTTTTGGTTTCAACTGAGATGCATCAATGTGTAATAACCCTGAAAAGAGTTGGTTGAGTATATGTCAACCATCATTCTAGTGTGGGATGAGTATGAAAACTCTTCCCATATGGGTTGACATTGAAAGGGAATATTATTGTGTTAATAAAAATTTCCATTAAAAAATATCATGACATATTTGAAAATATTTTTATGATTAGAGAATATTCTAAAATAAACCATGTTTATCGTTATGAGACTAGTTATGCAAAAAATTTCAATCAATGTTTTGTGTTTCACTAGAATGAAGATTATACATTAAGCTTCATAATTTTATGATCCAATATGGTTAATTAATATATTTATAAATGACACATACCAAAAACAATTAAAAATATTTAAATTCGCACAATACGGTTTAGGATGGAAGATGGGCCAATAAGGGGCGGAACACGAGAAATACCTTCCTCAGCGCTAGGGTTTCCTACCACAACTTCCTCCCTCTCTCCTCAACTCCTACTGTTATTCTCATCTCAAATGTGAAGGATATTTCTAAATTCGGATCCATCATTAAAATATGACTCCTCCTACTAGCATCCATGAATCTTCGGTGTCTTTGTGAGGAGTGTCTTACGGATCTGGTCCTAGATGTGCTTGGTGGTTGCCATCAGGAAATTAGATTGTTTATATTTCTCTCGGCTCGGGTATTCTAGAATCCTCTTTCAATGTTAGTGGGGGTTTCTATGCTAGTTATTTTTGAGAGGCAGCATGCATTTCTGTTGGCTTGGGTCTTACGGTGTCGCCCTCCTGTGATGGCGATGGTTTCGTGGTGCTGAAGAGCATCGAGGTGGGAGGAAGCGACGTGGGTTTTTGGAATTTTTCTTCCAACATCAGAATTTTGTGATGGAAAGGTTTTATTGGTGCCGATGTGGTCTGCACTAATAGTCCCCCTCTTTCCAGATCTTTTCAACTCTGTGTATTCATGTTTCCTTTCTTGCGTGGGTAGATGGTGACTTTGATGTAGGGGAATTGATTATTTTTCCATTGTTAGAACACATATGTGGATGGAAAATGCAAGAATTCTTGGTTCCTATGATGTCCTCTCCTCATCAGTTCTTCTTTCTAGTTTTCTTTGGGGTCATAACAGTAAGTTCCATCATCTTCTCCTAGGTCAATACATGGTCATAGAGGGCATCATCAAGAAAGCTCGATGATTGAGCAATTTCCTCACCTATTCTCCCATATTTAGTTGTTTGGCCCTTTGGGGTTCTTGTTTTGTGATCCAGGGTCTGATAACTTTATTTGATGATTCTTATCTACTCTTTTGGCCTTACCCTTAGTGCATGCCCCCACTTTGGGCTGGTTCCAAGGTTTCATTGGAAAATTGGGATGGTGTTGGAGGATCTAATGATGACGTCTCTGATCATAGAGGATCTTGAGTTTGGTTCTCACTTAGCCTCAAATTGATGGTCTTACATGTCTTGTAGTGTTTTTTTGGATGGGTTTGGTCCTGGATAGGGTTTTTTGCCCTACCTGTTAATGGTTCCTGGTGATGATATGGTAGATCACACTTGGCTTCAATGTTATTTGTATCGTGGGTTCTCACATAATCAATAAGTGTTTCAAAAATCAAAAAAAATAATTTTTAGTCAGTCATATAGGGATTTCACACATATGAACGATAATGAATCTAGAGTTTGAGCTGCAAATTGAAATGAAGAAATTATAACTATACTTTGGAAGATGAACTAGGTTATGATGAATCAATTAACATGTATGTAATTTTCTTATTATCTATATTGAGGAGAAAAAATGTAATAAAATTTCATTCGAAAACAACCTCCATTGTTAAATGTAACCAAACATCCATTTGTAGATGAGAAAATAATATGTTCAATATGAATTATATATATTAATTTGGGAAGTAGTAATAGTGATATGTTTTAAAACAATGTTTATCTTCTCATGGGAAATTTAGATTGATGTTGGACATTGATTAAAAAACATTAAGGAATAATGAGAATTATAGAAAATTCATTGGATGGAACATAAGGAATTTTTCCAGGTAAAATATTAATCTTGTAAAAATTGAGTGTATATGAAGACAAAATTAATGATTCAGAGAAAAAAACTGTAGGAATTTTTTTAAAATATGAAGATTACTTTACATGTTTAAAAAACATGATATGGAATACATATATTTTTCATAGATCTAAATTCTTCATTTCGTTAATGGTTCGAAGCTAATCCACCAAAGTGAAATAATATCACAAATATTCTCATCATATGAGGTTAAAATATCATTTTATACCTATATAGATAAATAATAGTCCAAATATTATAGTTTTGAAGAAAAAAAGGGAACAAGATGATGATGTATCAAACATTACATAAGGTATGGGAATGAAGGATTTTTCAATATGTTGTTATTTTGGAAGGAAACACATTGATACATGCTAAAAAGGAAAAATAGTTTTTTTAGAATTTATAAAAAGTCCAATATGATCATGAATGAAAATGAATGGGAGAATACATAAAAGTGTAGTGTTTGAACTATAAATAATTACGAAACTATATTAACCAATTCCTTAAAAATTATGGGAATATTCCAAAAAATAATACATAGAGAGAAAAAAAATATTATTCAACCACTAAAACTGAAGTATAAGTTAATAGTGATGTGATGAATGGTATACTTATCATCCACTTGAGGATTGAATTTTGTTATTCTGTTTATACCCAATCATTAATATCTATAGATTTTTTCAACAGGTATTATAGCACCACCTCAAAGATTAGATGTTTATTTAGTATTGAAAACCCCTAATAATAAAATAATACCATATCAAAAATATGATTAATCTCTAAATTAATCTTTCTGGAATGCCTTTCTAATAAATCTTGTCATTCCCCCTCTCTTATAAATTCATTTTATCTTAGTCATAGATTTGATTTATCTATATAAATACCATATCGATTTTCAGTGAAGGGGAGTCATGTTTGTTACCCAAAACCAAACTATGATCGTCTGTCAGTTTGATGAAAAATTAGAACATATGATGGAAATCACATTAATTATGTTAGACTTTATTCAAATTCAAAAGGGTTCTTGATCTCATATTTTTGGGAAAAAACTCAAAATATAAAATTTTCCGATTATGAGTGATTTTTTGACATATTTTTTGAAGAGTTTCCAACTTTTAATAAATTCATGAAATTAAATTTTCAATATAATTCATAACTACTGCTATACATATTTCAAATACTCCATTTATAATATCCCCATTTGAGTTGTAGGGATTGAAGAAGAATCTCTTGGACAATCTTGAAAAAATATTCATTCAGCCATGTTCATTACCTCTGGGTGCACCTATTATATTTGATAACATTGATGATAGATCAATGTTTCTCTCCATTGATTATCATTATCTTTACATGATCTCTAAAGAGAATAAATATCATCTACCTCGGTATTGATGACTTATTTAATCAACTATGTGGATTTTAATACTTTTCCATAGTTGACATATTTTTTGTTTATCATTAACTAAGGGTCATGAATGAGGATATACCAAACACAACATTGTGAAAAAGGTATGGATATTATGTATTTATAGTGATTCATCTAGAAATTACCAAACTCCCTTTATCATCATAGATTTAATGAATAGAGTAGTTAGATATTTCCATGATTATTTTTTGGGATTATTTATAGAAAATTGTCATATATATTCAAAGATGATTCACAAATATGGAGATCTCTATAGGATAATTATTAGGTACATTTGGAAGGAAAATATGTATGATAAATTTATGATGTGTGATTTTTGGCTTTAAAAATTTTCACTTTTTGGCCATATAGTCTCAATTAAGGATATATATATGGATCCATCAATGATAGATGTTATTGAACATTGGATCAAACCTAGTACATTGAATTAAATCCATAGTTTATTTATTTTTATTTATATTATTGATACTATTTTTGAATATTTATTTTGTTTTCCATCCCACTCACTATGTTTACATGTATGGGAGAAATGTACATTTGGACTAATTCGTGTGAGGAAAATTTAAATAAAATGAACTAAAAGATAGATAGAAAACCTATTCTTACACAACCCTAGAATGGATAGAGAATGTTATAAATAGTTCTAAATCAATGATGGGACTGAGGGGAATCCTCATACAAAGTGATATTGTGATAGCCGAAGCCTTAATAAAATTTAAGGCTCATGATAAACATAAGATAAATAAGGATCTGGAGTTAGCAGTAGTGAGTTTTTCATTGAAGATATGAATAAATTATCCCTATAAATAATGGTGTGTGTTATATATAATGATCATAAAATTTTAAAGAATATATTTACCTAAAAATATTTAATATGAGATAGAGAAAATGGTTGGAGTTTATTAAAGGTTATGACTTCACAATATATTACAACAATGAGAATGAAAATAGAGAGGCCAGTGATTTCAGTCAAAAGGGTTATTCTAACCTATATATGATGAGGATCTAAAAATATCCAATATATATGTATTTGAAAAGGATGGATCCTGAAATAATGAAGTAAGGTAGAAAATCATAACTTTCTTAAACGAGTGTAAATGCATCTATAAAGGTAAATATAAAAGTGGAAAAAAATTAATATGTAGAAATAAAAAATAAAGAGATAAACACTCTAGAGTTAAACCTTGTATTTAATGGAATGATAAGGTTCAATTACTGTGTTTTTATATTAGAAATACCAGAATTAAATAAGTAACTATTGGATGATGTGATGATGCTCATAGTTTATCATTATCTATTCATCCTTGAAGTATGAATATTTATATATATTTAAAGAGTATTTATTGTGGTAAAATATAAAGAGAGATATTAAATAGTATGTTTGTAAGTTCATAGTATTTAAATAGGTTTATGTTGAGAAAAGAAATTATATGGTGATGTTATAACCATTACCCATACCATAATGGAAATAGGAAAATATCACCATATATTTTGTTATTTGAATCCTCATAACATATAAAGGGCACAATTCTATATAAGTTATAGTAGTACACCTTATTTACTAATTGAATTTTATTTATATTAGGTTAGATTTATATTATGATCATCTTACTTGGTTATACATTAATGAAGTTGAAATATTATATAGACTACCACTCTCAATTTTATATGGTTGGTTTTTTAGGTATACCTAGAAGTTATAGGGAAACTTTTAGTAGTATTTGGACATATATTTCAGTTTCATCACTAATTATCATCATAAAAAATATGGTCCATTAGAATGGAACATTCAAACTCTATAATATATTTTAATTTCATTCTCGATGGACATCAATGGTGGTTGGGATCAAAACCTTCATTCGATTGAATTTTATCCTAACAATAACTCTTATTTGAGTATTCATACACATCATTATGAATCCATATTTGTAAATAAGTGTATAAACTCCAATGTAATGGATTAAAGTTATATAATTAAATTTATTGTGACATAATATAGATATGTAAATGGTAGAGAAGGATAGATCTATTCAGAAAAACATATGGGAAGAATAGATCGGATAAATATTTTATTTTCACAATCATTAATGATATCTAGAGTTTAATGTTAGTGATATTGAATTTCTCTGAATTTTTACAAAGAAAAGTTTATTGAGTATTGGAATGAAGAAAACCTAGAGAACTATGTAAATTGTAATCTTCGACATTCACAATTGTATTGGGATGGTATCTTATCACTTGATGCTTATAAAAAATCTCTACCAAGTTCATGATATGTTATATGTACCTCTCTTGAAAAAGTACATAACTAATAATTTACATTTTATGAATATTGAGGTAATAATACTAGAACAAGATCCCTATTATGAGGGAAAACCAACAGAAATTATACATCATGGAGAGAATATTATATGAAACTAGGTCATTCACCAATTCAATGTTTTGTGGGGGAACCATAAATTTGAGGAAGATACTTGGGAACCCAATGATGTGATGAGGAAAAAGTATACTCATTTGTTTCTGTTAGAGTGGAAAACATTATAGGGTTAAATTAATCTGAAGTGATGAATAATGTGAAACCCATGATTTTATAATATATATCGCTTTTAAATAAATTTAATTTCATTGATAGTTTGCATTATACACAACACCACGTTTAAACGATATATGATATACAATTAAAATATTATTATTTCAATGCAACCAATATAAAATAATAGGTAAAATTTGTGGGTTTGAATTGTACTATCTAAATAATGAAAAAATTATAGTTTATAATTAAATAATTTTTTGCCAGTTTATTATAAATTAAAATAAAAAAAAATTATTGTAAAAGTTAAGTTTTTATGATTAAAGGATTTTATGCACATAATCTATTTTTATTTTATATTTATCACTATTGATGAATTATTTTCATGAAATTTATATATTATATATTCAATTAAATTTTTAAATATGCATCTAATTTTTTTCTGATGCATGAGGTAAGTACAAATTAACTTTTCTGCATAAAACACTATTTTTCAAAAAAAATGTTCCCATCATGTTAGCATAGTTGTTTTAAAATAAATTTCTATCACTTAAATAAAGTGAATATCAGAAATATGATTCCATATTTGGAATCATGATGATCTAATTAGGTAAACAATACGTCCTTACATTTTTTTCATTATGAATAGTAAACTTGGTAAATTTTTGTCACATTTGTAATGGTAAAACATGTAATATAGGTTTTAAAATTTGGTATAAGGCTTTATAATTTCAAAGAAATCATTTTTTAAATTATTATATTATTTTATTTTATCCATTTATATCAATGCCTCAAAAAATGTACAATTGGTTCCATGTTTCTTTGATATTTCCCTTTGTTTTATTTTATGTATAGAAAAATAAAAAACATGACACTATAGATATCAAACAAATATTTAATTTGAACATAGGGATAAAAATGATTCTTGAATGAATAATAATATCTTTTTGTTAATAATGAAATTAATTTAATGATGTAAATTCATTTATAAATTTAATTGATTATATAATTACCTAAAATCCTTCCACAAAAATGAAAAAGTATTTCTTCAATTAACGAAGAAAATAAATGGATTTAAAAATAGTTAAAGTAATATAATTTGGATTAACTATTATATTAAAATAATTTTATATATTAATATATCATATTACGGATGTCTATAATGAATATATTGAAATTGCATCATTTTCATGATGTCTTTAAATTCAAATAAAATTAGTAGTCTCAAAAATTGAATCTAATGATATGTTTTGAAAATAATAATTTATTAAACTGTTTAAAAATTATATAAATACATAAATATGATATAAAGGATAATATATTTTCTAAAATTTCAACCCTTGTCCATTTATGAAACAATTCTTACCGTATAAGTAAAATTATAACCCTTTGTGATCGAAAAAGTCATTACCACGGTTAATATTAAAATTAACTAACCAATGGGTTAAACCAATGGATAAATTTAAAAATAACACCAAAACATAAATAAATTTAACAATATGATTAGATTTTAGAGGAATAATATTTGTTTATTATATTTCCATTTGGATTCTTTTTTATTGATAATGTCATCATTATATTTTAATCTTTTTTGTAATTCCATTGTTCTTTTTTCCTTCCCTTATAAACAGATACCCATTCCATTAATTATTTAAAATAATTTTAAAAAATTATATGGAAAAATCCCTATGAATTTATCTTATCAAAAACATTATTCAAGTTCTAGAGGATCTGGACTTCTAAAAATAAAAACCCCTAGTTTCTATAAGAAATGATCTAATAAAGGACTCCTGAAGAAAATGAAAACATCGGACGCGATATATTTAAATATATTTATTCTTTTACATTCACTAAATGTATGGTATTTATCATAAAATAATAAAATGAGTGTCATTTATATATATTATTTTTATTCTTAAACCACAATTATCCACCTTTTCCATATTAATTGGGAAGTGGAAGTATCACTTGTGATCAAATATTTCGTACCATCTCCACAATGAAATACAATCCATTTTTTCTCACAGTATTTCATGGATAGAAATTACGATGTATTTAAGGATTATAAATTATATTTATAAAATTAATTTTATTCTATAATTTCAATATCATATCCACATTCTAACCTTCCTATCCATTAGAAAATTATAACGTCGCTCATGCGTACATGTAGATCGCCACCTCCATGAAGCGATGATATTTTTATTTCATTTTTGCATTATATTAATAGTAATAAGGAAATATTTAACAAATATATATGTTATAATAACTATTATATTAAGATGAACTATTATTTACCTTTCCTTCATTACTTATGTCGAATATTGAAAACTACGTTGATGCTTACATATGGCTTATCATCCCCATGAATAGTGTAATTCAATTTTCATTCTCTGTCATTTATAAATAAACATTAATATATATAACATATACTATATTTATATCATGTTTTAAATTCTTATTATTATGTAACAATGATCAAATTACATTGACCAAAAATACCAAACCAAAATAATCATGGAAAATAAAGTAGTTGTCACCTAAAACAAAAATTATGAAAAATAATTTTTGATAAAGGGGGATAAATGTCACGACCCGTCCCCCGAGGCCCATGCTGTGACTATCCCATGCCCTCCATCCATAGACCAGGGGATGTAGACTAGCACCGTATGACGTATTCCCTAAAACCAGGAAGGCATTACATTTATATCATGTAAACACACGTAACCAAGAACACATCGAGATAAAAACATTAGTAAACTAAATAATAAATAGAGTGAGTACAGTAAGTAAAAGGGGCCAGAATACAAGCCCAACTGGAAAGTACAAGAAACTGAAAAGTAAAAGTAAACTGGAACAACTACTGTGAACACCTTCCAAGGATCCTACATGAAGGGTAGGTACAACTCTTGGACGATCATCTCTACGGTATGCCTCATCTAATGTCCACCTCCAAGAAAACATTAGTCCTACTACTATCTTCCTTAGTCATCGATGTTTTTTGTCTCCACAAAACACAATATGGTGCAGGCATAGCCCGTGTAGGGGTGAGTATAACGATACTTAGTAGGTACCCCAAGACCCTCAAGGTCTCATAAGATCCACAAAGGATAAACCACAAAGCAAGAAATAATCTGAAAACATTACATAGGTATATGCCCAAACATATACTTAAGTTATCTAGTATACCCATCTCAATCATGAGGAAACACAGGGTCCAACTAAAAATCCCAAAGCTCTACTCTTCCACAAAAGAAGAAATTCCAGGAAGGTAAGTACCACACATGTACGCCACGCAGTGGAATACCACCAAGGTAACACCATGACGAAAAGTACCACACATGTATGACACATAGTATAATACCACAAAGATATCACCACAAAGGATTGTACCACACATGTTCTACACACTGAAGAATACAACAAAGGTATGACCATTAAGGTATGGACTCAGCTCATACCAGTTATAAATTTTGTACAGTAGTAGAGTTGATTAGATGTACAAACAAATTCATCTTACTCTGTTTAGTGGAAGACCCATGTAGGATCCTAACTCATCATTAGACCCACATAGGATCATAGTACATCTTCATACTCACACAGAATCCTAGTAAATCATCAGACCCATAGAGGATCCTAGTACATCATCACATCCACACAGGATCCTAGTACATCGTTAGACCCACACAAGATCCTAGTACATCGTTAGACCCACACAAGATCCTAGAACATCATCAGACCCACACAAGATCCTAGAGTAGTCCTGCATGGATTTCTAGATTGGTTCCATTTGGGACCCTCAATCATAGATTAACGAAGGATCTCTTTCTCGTGTCACATCGAGCTATAGTTTTCCCGCAAAAAACTCGCCTGTCTCCACGATGGTCCACTCCGCAAGACACTAGTCAATAATCCAACATCTACAAAATCCCACATAGAATTGTCCCAAAGTCCTGACATGTAAAATGGGTCACAATGCAACAGACGGTGCGTCAATCGGACACCCAATCTCTATGTTATTAGCTTTTTAGTTCCAATGGCCCAGTTGTATTTTTTCACAATCCAACATGACTATACCCCAAAATTATCCAAATCTCATTTAGGGTATAAAAAAGGACCGTCTCAGTCCAAGGATTCCAGCGCCGTAGACAGTTCATCAAACAGATTCTCGTAGCTCATGTTATGGCCGAAAGAACGTATAGGGTCGAAACTGGTCCGGGTCCGGTTTTACCCTGTCTGGGCCAACCCAACCCATTTAAGGTCAACCCGACCCATTAAGTATGTCTCGGGATGCATGTGGGGGTGAGTCGCGTGCCCCCCACCTCCATCACCAAACAGACGAAGTCATTTGGTCAGCAGGCAGCACGCGGGACCCGGGGGGTCCTTCTCGGTTCAAATCGGCCGTCTGAAACGGTCGGCCACTTTCCACCCAGAGGCACTTCATGCACCGCGCCACCACGCCTGGCCAAACTCCAACCACCTTCCTTTTACCACCACATCTCAATCCACAAATCCTGCTCGCCGGGTGGTGCAGACGCTCTCCGCCGCCCCCGTCGTGTGGCCGGACTCCACTGGTCGTCGTCCTTGCCACATCGTGGCCCTTCTCTGGCGGTGCTGTTGTGCATCTGCCATCTTCCCAACCATCCGTGGTGTCGGATGCCACTCTCAAGTTTCACCAGTTCCAATCACTGGAACCAGTCTCTGTCCTCCTTCATCACAAAGAATGCAATAAGAAAATATACTCGAAGACTTGCAGAGTTGTCGGGCCATGTTCGTTTGGCCCGAACCCTCCGCGTTAGAGCGGTACCAAGTGGCTCAATAATTCTTGAATCATAGAGAATATCCAGAATGGTTAAGGGGTATTTAAAACTACAAACCCTACCTCAAAGGTTCATTTATGTGTCACGATATGAAAATGGTGAAGGCGAAAAAGGTTCCAACGATCGTCACTTCTGCAACATGCTTCCGAAGTCAGGCTCGTGCGTCATCCACTTTCTTTTATCTGAAGTACAGTCTGTGATGGATATGGTGTTCTTAATTTGGAGGAGAATTTATTCATTGGTGTATGAGTTCCTCCAATGTTCTCCCAAGCTTCTACCACTTCCAAAGATTTCTCCCATGGAAAAATGAGGAGCCAACCATATAGAATATTTTTATCTATTTAATTTGTCCGGCACAATTAATGTTGGATTAATTAATTTATAGGAAACACAAGGACACATCTCTCATTAAAGAGGGATTTCAAGAGTCGGGTGGTCCCCACCTTGAATTCAAATCAGGAGGGTTTTAGTTTGGATGGTCCCTACCTCCATAACCCCAAAGAATTTTACTAGAAAAATAAAAATGTTATGTATTTATATTTTTCTCTTCATCCATGAAAAATTGAAAAATTAAATTCTATACTAAACCTACTGTGGTCATGGTGAAGGTCTCCTTAAGCGAATACCTGCACTGTGAGTTCAACAGTGTCCTCAGATTTCAATTCAGAGCACCGGTTCAAAAGTTACAAAAATCTCACTTGCATGTTTACAGAACATACCGGAAAAAAAGTTCATAAATTCATTCCCTGCAAAATGGGACTCATAATGACGTGCCGTAAATTTTTTAGGACACGTAAAATTCCCATATAATTAATAAAATACATGGAAATTCTGGGTCATTATATTCTCCCCACCTCTGGGATTTGAATCCCCATAAGCCACATCTTAAAAAATTGGAAAAAAGTGGGGGTACTGAGCATGAATATGAGCCTCCCTCTACGATGTGCTCTCCTGTTGGTTCACATGCTACTAGAAAATTCTCACCAGAGGTATCGACCTCCCACGAAGGACCAGCTCCTATCGATCATCATTATCCACTGGAACCTCCATAAATGATGCCCCATCGTCGATGTCCTGCTCGCCGTGGTCGATGACGTGTGATGGTTCATGCACGTATCTCTTTAGCTGGGATACATGAAAACATTCATTAACCCCGTGCAACTAAGGTGGAAGAGCTAATTGGTACGCCACCTCCACAACTATATTACGGACCTAAAAAGGTCAGATGAATCTCAGAGATAACTTGCCGCCCCAGCCAAATCTCCACAAACCTCGTCAAGGTGAGACCTGTAGAAAGATATGGTTGCCATCCTCTAAATCCAGTGGTCTCGATCTCCTATCGTCATAAGAATTATTCTTTCTATGTGCAGTCTTCATCTTCTCTTGGATGATCTTTACCTTCTCTGTGGTAGCTTTTACCATCTATGGTCCCACTAGTGCTGACTCCCCTGGGCCAGTTCAGCACAAAGGTGATCTGCAAGGTCGATCATACAAAGCCTCCAAAGGTGCCATCCCAATGGTGGAGTGATAACTGTTGTGGTATGAAAACTACACTAATGGAATGTGATCCTCCCTACTACGACGAAAGTCGATGACACAAGAACGTAGCATGTCCTCGAGGGTCTGAATGGTCCACTCAGTCTGGCCATCCATCTGAGGATGCAAGGTAGTTCTCACACGAAGTTGAATCCCGAAAGCCTCATGCAACCCCTTCCATAGTGGGGACATGAATCGTGTTTCGCGATTGGATAAAATTGTCAAGAGTACTCTATGTATCCAGACAATCCCATGAAAATAGAGGCATCCCAATATCTCTACTGAACCCTTATCTCTGATCGGTAGGAAGTGGGTCGACTTGTTGAGTCCGTCGAAGATCACCCAGATAGAATCATGACCCTCATATGTACCTATAAGTCCTATCAAGAAGTCCATTGATACCCCATCCCACTTCCACTCGGGGACCACTAAAGGCTGAACTGAGCCTAATGGTACAAGATGCTCCACCTTCACTTGCTGACAAGTGAGGCATCAAGAGAAAATCTCTACTAGTTCTTTCTTCATTCATGGACACCAGTGCTCTCGTCGGAGGTCCAGGTACATCTTCACCACTCCTGAGTGTACCGCTAGAGGGGATGTGTGGAAATCCCTCAACACTTCCTCCTGAAGTAACACTAGTACCATGGTACATCCTTGGAAGAGTATGAAGTGCTCCCCACCTTCGGAAAATCCATCAGGAGCCTATCCTATGGATATCTTAGTATGTTGAGCCTCACAGTCAGTATCCCCATGCTATGACTCCCTGACACGCTGAATAACTGGAGTTACTATAAGAGACTGATGAAAAACTGCTACGTCTCGATCCACAAATGATATCTTCAAAGCGGCCAACTACTTTGACACCTCACCTAGAATCTATAGAGCAGACATCTTACTGAGTGAATATTCTACAACATCCCCCTTCCCGTTAGTATTGACTATCTCGAAGTCATAGTCCTGGAGGAACTCAAGACAACATCGATGTCTCAGGTTTAGGCCCTTCTGAGAGAAGATATACATAAGACTCTTGTGATCTGAGAAGACTCTAAAACACTCGCCCTTCAAGTAATGGTGCCACATATACAAGGCGAAGTCCACTGCTGCTAACTCCAGGTCAGGGGTATCATAGTTCTACTCATGCTATCTTATCTTTCACGAACCATATGTGATCACTACTCGCTAATGAATCAGGACACATCTGAGCCTGGTCCCTGATGAATCACAGTATACTACGTACCCTACACCCTCCTCTGGAAGCCTCAAGATGGGGCCACTAGTCAGCCTCTACCTACGGTCTTGAAAACTCCGATGGTATCTCTCTGACCACAAAAAGGGTTTCCCATTCTTTTTAAATTTTAATAGAGGTGCTGAAACTCTAGAGAAATGAGGCACATATCTCCGGTAGTATCATACCAAACCCAGGAAACTCCGTACCTTTGTCACTCTCCTGGGTGGCTCCCAAGAAAGTACAGCCTAAATCTTTGCTAGATCCACCACAACTCCAACCTCCGAGATGACATGTCCTAGAAAGTGAACCTCTCAGATCCATAAGTTGCATTTTGAGAGCTTACCATAAATCTAGTTCTCTCAGTGAGTAACCTGTACTACATACAAATAAAAGGCATGCTCCTCCTCAGTAGCCAAGTAAATCATAATGTCGTCGATGAAGACTAATCCAAAGCGATCAAGGTATGTCTGAAAGATCCTGTTAATGAGTCCCATGAACAGTACTGGAACATTTTTCATGCCTAATGGCATTACCAAGAACTCATAGTGGCCATACCGACATATTAATGTGGTCTTCTTCACATTCTCATCTCATACTATGAGGTGGTGATATCCTAATCTGAGTTCTATCTTCGAGAACCACCATGATCCTTTCAGCTAATCAAATAGTTCTTCAATCCTCGGGAGGGGTTACTTGTTCTTCATGGTCACCTTGTTCAGGAGCCGATAGTCAACACAATGCCTCAAGATCCCATTCGCCTTCTTGGTGAAAAAAATCTAGGCTTCCCAAGTAGAAACATTGGTCCGGATTAATACCTTCCCCTACAAGTCCTCTATCTGTACCTGCAGCACATGAAGCTCCGTGGAGCCATTCTACACGCTGGTCTGGATATCGGTGTCATCCTGGGATACAATTCAATCTAATATTCCACCTCTCTCCAAGGAGGTAGACCCTAAACATCATTAGGGAATACAATTGCATACTATTGCACCACTATAGGAGAGCCCAGACTCTCCATATCAACGGCTCCGAGGGTAAGGATACCTTGTAACAACCCGAGATTTTTTGAGAATTTTTATTTTTAATTTCATTGATATCTTGTGTTGTACGCGACACCAAAATTAGCTTGTTCTATACGCACCACCGTATTAGCTTGCAGTATACATGACACTAATCTTGGATTGTGTTACACACAATTTCAAGTTCTTTTGATAGAAGTTATTTTACGCCACATTGAGCATATATATATATATATATATATTTAATGTATAAATGAAACATGGTTGGATTCTATTATATGCAAAAAAAATGATTCTTGCACTACACTCAACCATGACTTGGCTTTCATTACACGCAACTACGACCTTCCACGATAGCGTGTGTTATACACAGTACCACGTTTCACTAAACGAGATATTATTATAATATTATTATGAACTAGCCGTTATGAATAGTACTACACAATTTTTGAAATTTTATACAGTTTAACATTCAAATTGGACTTCATTTTCGGATTTAGAATACTGTAATTATCCAAGGGTGAATTTTTGGTATTTTTCTGAAAACATTCAATTTTTTATGAATGGTGAAAACACTCGGTTACTATTTAAAAACCGACTTTTTATTTAAATAATAATTTATTTTATTTAAATTTATTTTAAGTCAAAATTGATACATAATACCTATATATGTTCAATATAATTCATTGGAGTCATTTTATAATAATTTTAGATATATAAAATTTTATTGAACGTTTCATCGTCTTTTACCCACCTCCTAGGTGAATTTGAAAATTTACATAAAATTTAATTTTACTACTTCAGTGAGTGGAATTTCAAAAATCCAAGAGAAACGGTTAATATCAAGGAGTAAAATTTGGTTCAATAAGATAAAAATAATTTTTGGTGAATAGTAACTTTTTACTTTTATTTACCACAGTTAAAAGTAAATAGGGTAATTGAGGGTAAAAATGATATTATTATTACCTTAAAACAAGTCCAAATTCTATTCGATAAGTCTAATATGACCAAAAAAAACCTTATGAATAAAATATTACCATTTAGGTCCACATGGATTAGATTAGGACATTTAATATTATTTTATTTAAAGAAGAGTTAAAATAGTTAAAATCAAAGTTTAATAACTAAAACGTTTTTAATATAGGGTTATAAATAAGATGGATTAGGATATAAATATTCATTACAAAGATAAAAATATTTCATACCTAATGGTATTTTATTTATAATTTTTAGACATTAAATAATTTAATTTATTTATGACACAATAGAGATGCAGTAATTACATAAATAATTAAATATTAAAATAATTGATATTATAAATACCCAAATAAATATAATTTTATACTTTTTATGAATTAAACTAATTTTATAAGTTAATATGACATGTTAGTATTTATTGAAGTAACTTTTTTCGACCTAATCATGCTGTTATGGTTTTTACAAAAATCAATTACCAAATAGTGTCAAAATTGACATAAAATAATTTTTTAAACAAATATTGTATTATTAATTGTTATTATATATTTAAAAATATATTTTGGGAAAAATGACTTATATAAGCTTATATATATTAATAATGAACCAATTGGGGTTTGTTTGGATGTTTATAGTAAGTTTATAAACCATATAGTGTAAGAAAACTAGAAGACACAGTAAAAGTTAAATTATTTAACTTAGAGATAAATCTAAAAGATAAGGTTTAAATAGTAACCTAAACTTGTCTAAAACCTATTGGTTGAGAGAATTTAGACCCATCCTAACTTTATATTCTCAATAAATCAATTTGAAGCTATTATAAACTAAATATGAATTTATAATAAAATAATATTTTAAGTTTTTCCAAAAATGCCCCTCTCATCCCTTATAAAAAGGGCACCCCTTCCCTATTCTCTTCACAACCATTTGAGCCTTGAAGCTCGGCCAACCTCTTCCCATTTCTCTTATACACTTATCTAGAAACATTCTGGAGGTTCTGGTCTTCTCAAAATACCAACTCTACTTCCTTATAAGGAAGCTTAAAGGAGGTACGTCGAAGAAGAGGTAATCTCTTCTTCTGATTCTCTCAAGTTTCTTTCCTCTTCTACTTCCTCTTTTTTAGTTGTTTAATTATAAATTAATAAGATAAGTATTACTTATATACTGATATGTTATTGTAAATATGAAACAAACCTATTTCACCTTCTATACATCCTACGGAAAATGAAATCACCACACGTGCGTACGTACGGAATACCGTGTCCACGCTGTGGTGTAATCTGTTTTTCCACCACCACTTTACTTGGATGGGTATAATGGTGTAAATAATAACTATATATGATAATTATAACAACATACGTATTATAAGATATTATATCATCCACTAAAATTCCATTCAATAAATATGGGAACGATATCATCGCTCGTGCGTACGTACGGATTACCGCCTCCATAACGCGATGAGATTCATTTTCCATGTTAACAATTCAAAAATGATTATAAAGTATATATAATAAGTAATCATGAAATATATGACATAATAATGCTACTGGATTTATATATATATATATATATTTATGTCATCAACTTAATTCCATTCAATTAAATAAGGTAACGAAAAACAGCATTCATGCGTACGTACGGCCTACCGTCTCCATGAATGGTGTATTTCATTTCATTCATCTATCTATTATATATATGTATATACTGAATATTTAAAGTATATAAATCAAGATTTAAATTCTAGAAGTAATTAAAGAATGATATATGTAATTATAATATCAAGAACAACATATCGAAACACGTACAATAAATGAAACTATTTTACCCAAAATGTTGCTTTAACAAAGGATTTTACAAAAGAACGGCTATTATAAATTCATAATTGAACCATATATGATATCATAACAATGAATATGATTCTGTAATAATTCAATGACATTATTTAAATCATTATACAGGATGTTTGGATACGTACAAATAATATCGGACCTAAGGTAAGGGAAAATCTCGCAATCTCATTTTTCTCCGAGATTGTTTATACTTCAGAATTTACAGGGGAATATTTATCATCCACATCCATGTTTCCTAAAAATGTAATATTAATTCTATCCTCCTACAATTTTTTGAATCCAATTTTACCCTTCGGTATGTTTTTAGTAAATTATATGAAATGAATCTTTTGTCATTTTTCGTACGAGGTACTTTTTGACTTTTCCGGCCAAAGTACGAGATGAATGTTTTTTTACCTTATACGGAAAGAATGGATTTTTAGAACATTATTTCCATGATTCTTCCTTTAAAATTTTTCAAGTTTATTTTTAATAAACTTATTTTAGTTTAAAATTATATTACATTTTAAGAAAGGAAAATGTTTTTGAAGTAGAAAGGATATTTTCCTCAAGAATAGAGTTCAAGAGTTTTATCAAAATTACTTTCTATCTATGATAATATGGGGTTCTGTTTCTATCCCTATTTTTTCATGGATTTGATTATTTTATGATGTAATTATTTTTATGAAGTCCTTTTATTTTATATGGATTATGTTATGATGGCATGATTTTTAAGAATCCCATTTTTATTACATGGGTTATGCTATGTTGTATGATTTATGATTTTGTGGAAGACATAAGAATATATTCATTATGAGATGGGTGGGACCTATATCTCCCTCCAATGCATTGGGTAAAGATTTATATCTCATGATATAAATGTGGCTGGAACTGTAAGTTAATCTGGTTCCGTGTTACAGGACTGAAAAGAGGAGTAAACTCGATTCAGAAAGGGACTTTGTCCACAAAGATGGCCGTGGCAGTAATGCCTTGGCTACAATGGAAATCATAACATGTTCTTATAGGTTTCTATAATTACATGCTTTATTTACATGATATTTTATCATGATTGATGATCCATTATGATATATGCCTTATGTACTTCCACGATTTATGTCTTTGCTCAAGATTTTGATGTTTAGATTTTATGTTCAAGTTTTTGCATTCAAATGTTTATGGATTGTTTTATGTTCTCTATATTTACCCTTAATGAGCATTTCAGCTCACCCATTTTATGTTTTCTTTTCCCCAGGATATAAAGAAATGTTTTAGGTAAGAAAACCAAAAGGGGAATATCATTATGGGAGATGTTGAAGATCTTTCACCGTGATTAGAGGATTATGTTTCGAGTTTCCAAAGAAACTAATCAAATATGATATTTGGGGTATGTTTTTGTCATTTATTAAATATTCCGCAAACGTAATGTAATGTCCATGTACGCCAGGCTTTGGGTCTCTACAGTTGGTATCACAGTGAAGGTTTAGTTATCCTTTGGAAACTAGGATGCCATAACTTTAGTGAGATCCCTAAAGATATTTCTAAGGTATATCTATGGATTTATCTAAGGTTATGTATACGTATATGTTATAGTCCTAGAATTACGGTAATGATATTAGAATTAAACCTAAGGTGTTATATATTGAATGTACTCCCCCTTTATTATGTTGTTTTCCTAGCATGACTTTTTCCACTCACACTATTATTTTTTGGTTTTAGAAAATGGCTGGAAACAAGAAGATTCACAATAATGGAGGATATTATGGACAATGGAATGATATTCTTCATAAGCAACCAAATGAAATTGGATCTCGAAGTCAAAATATCATTGTTATGCCTAACCAGAAATATCATAATATGATCAATAATCTCAACTTTGGTAAGTATCCCGACTCAGCTAACAAGAGAAATATGGAGTTTCATGATGATCATAGAGGAATGAAAGTTCAATTCCCCTAATGTAAATCATGTTAGAAGATGCATCCAGGAGAATGTTTCAAAGGAACCGGAAGATGCTTTGGTTGTGGAAAAGAAGGACACAAATCCAGTAATTGTAAATGAAAAGGTCTAGTTAACACCCTAGACAAGGATAATGGTATTGCTATGTCATCAATAATGGTTAAATGTTTTAAATGTGGAATGTATGGGAATTATGCAAACCAATGCCCTAAGGGAAAATCTCATGAAGAGAATCAGCATAGTCGTATGGGTAGAATTTATGTTGATGATGATGAAGAGACTACAAATGATATATGAGTTGAATGAAATGACGATGCTCAGTCCATGGATTAAGAAGGTAGTGGAATGATTTTAAGTTTATCAAGAGTTATGTTGTATAGGTAATTTAATGGTACTATGGAATAAAGACACATATAAGGATTGTTACACTATTGTTTTTCTTAAATTATAGGAATGTATATGTTGAATGGTACCAGTAACCATGAATGATTAATTCATATATTTTTGGAAAGTAGATGATATGCACACAATGAAGGGATTAGGAGATAATGAGATGTTTTATAGTATTGATGAGATCATGGATGATATAAGGACAATGTGATATCATGGTTTGAGTATATAAAAATACTGGGATTTTGGTATGTGGAAAGAGTTAAATTTTGATAGCATTCATGTTTTCACTAAGGTTCAATGGGTATTAGTTTTTTAATAGAAAACATGATTAAGGTATTCACATGTTTGGAATGTGACCAACAAGATATATCTTATATGGGGGATAAATGATGGTATTCACATGCTTGGTTGATGACATTTCTAGTAATCATTTTCATTATACTATAAGATTGGACAGAAGTATTTTCGATAAGCTTAAATGTTGGAATGGGTTATGTTGGAAATTAGATAGAATTGTTTAAGGATCGAACTTTTTTCGATATTATTTATGGAATGTTATAATAATGTAGTTTAAAAAAAGGAAAACCTGCAGGATGGGCGAAAACCCATCGCGTCAGACAAGGCTGTGGGAATCAAACCTACAACTAAAGTGTGATAGGCCTTTATCGCATACCATTAGCCTACAGGAAGTCCCTGGTTTGTAGAAACCAGATTTATTTTATTAATCGGTATGGTAGAAAATGTATAAGTCCATTTTTGGAATCATATACGATTAATCTCACCATAGATGGACTTATGTATATTTATTAACTTATGATAACCTTATTTTGATAGAATTAGATGGGATGACCTATCATTATATCGCATGATCTTCTAACACTTCATGATTGAAAAATTCCGCTTCATTTCATTAAATAGACATGAAGTGGAAATTGTTCATGGAATGACCAACAATGATATTACACTAAAATCAAGTATGTATTTTTCATTATGTAAAAGTTCATCAACATTAGGGAAATGATCTTGGAATCCAAAAATGTTGTTCTAGTACTGTCATATCTGATGAATCAGATGGTACCTTAGATCTTCACAAATTTATGGCTTTGTGATTGTTTGATTTTTCATATCCATGTTCTCTACCACTCACCATCAGAACTTGATGGTCAGATTTCTTTTCCATATCCATATTTTCTTCTATGTTCTCCTATGTGGAAACCCAGGGATAAGTTAATTTGGGTAACTGTTAAATTTCATACATTAGTTTTTAAAATTAAGAGTTAGTATTCCTTTTTACGATGTGGGTTTATATTAAAGAAAATGTCCAATAGTAAACGATTTATTACACCAATGAATTTTGAGGGAGAAATTCATTTTTAGGGGGGTAGAATGTGACAACCCAAGATTTTATGAGAATTATAATGTTTAATTTCATTGATGTAATGTGATGTATGTGACACCAAAATTATCTTGTTCTATATGAAACACCGTATTAGCTTGTAGTATACACAACACTAATCTTGGATCATGTTACACACCATTTCAAGTTCGTTTAATAGAAGTTATTTTACGCAACATTGAGTGTATATATATATATATTTTCAATGGATAAATGAAAGATGGTTGGATTCTATTATACGCATCAACAAATGAATCTTGCACTACACACAACCCTGACTTGGCTTTCATTACACGCAACCCTGACCTTCCACGATAGCGTGTGTTAGACGCAATACCATGTTTCACTAAACTAGATATTATTATAATATTATTATGAACTAGCCGTTATGAATAGTAATACCCTCTTTTTGAAATTTTATACATTTTATCTTTCAAAATGGACTTCATTTTTAGATTTGGAATATTGAAATTAGCCTGGGGTAATTTTTTGGTATTTTTCTGAAAACTTTCAATTTTTAATGAATAGTGAAAATACTAGGTTACTATTTAAAAACCGTCTTTTTATTTAAATAATTATTAATTTCATTTAAATTTATTTTAAGTCAAAATTGATACATATTACCTTTATAATATCAATGTAATTTATTGGATTCATTTTATAATAATTATATATATATATATATATATAATTTTATTGAACTTTTCACCGTCTTTTACCCACCTCTTAGGAGAATTTGAAAAATTACAAAAACATAATTTTACCGCTTCTGTGGGTGAAATTTCGAAAATTCGAGAGATAGGGTTAATATAAAGCAGTAAAATTTTGTTCAATAAGATAAAAATAATTTTCTGTGAGTAGTAACTTTTTACATTTATTTACCACGGTAAAAAGTAAATATGGTAATTAAGGGTAAAAATGATATTATAATTCCCTAAAACATGTCCCAATTCTATTGGATAAGTTTAATTCGACCAAAAACATCCTTAGTAATAAAATATGACTATTTAGGTCCACTTGGATTAGATTAGGACATTTAATATTATTTTATTTAAGGAAGAGTTAAAATAGTTAAAATCAATGTTTAATCAATAAAACATTTGTAATATTGGGTTATAAATAAGATAAATTGGACAATAAATATTCATTATAAAGATAAAAAGATTTACTACCTAATTGTATTTTATTTATAATTTTTAGTCATTAAATAATTTATGTTATTTAGGACACAATGAGGATATAGTAATTAACTAAATAATGAAATATTAAAATAATGGATATTATAAATACCCTAATAAATGTAATTTGAAACTTTTTATGAATTACACTAATTTTATAGGTTAATATGACATTTTATTATTGATATAATTAAATTTTTTCGAATTAATCATGCTTATAGTAGTTTCACAAAAATCAATTAACAAATAGTGGCAAAATTGACATAAAATAGCTTTTAAAACAAATATTATATTATTAATTGTTATTATATTCCTAAAAATCTATGGTTCGGCCAAATGAATTAAATAAGGTTATATATATTAATAATTAACCACTTGGGGTTCTTTTGTCTGGTTATTGTATGTTTATTAACCATATACTGTAAGAAAACAAGAAGACACGGTAAAAGTTAAATTATTTAACTTAGTGTTAAATCTAAAAGATAAGGTTAAAATAGTAACCTAAACTTTCATAAAACCTATTGGATGATATTATTTCTACCCATACTCAATTTAACTTCGAAATAAATCAATTTAGAGCTATCATAAAACGAAAATGACTTTATTATTAAATAACATTTTAAGTTTTTTCAAAGGTGCCCCTCTCATCCCTTATAAAAAGGGCACCTCTTCCCTCTTCTCTTCACACCCTCTGGAAACTTGAAGCTGGGCCAAACCCTTACCATTTATATTCTCCACATCCCTAGAAAAATTATGGTGGTTATGGTCTTCTCAAAAGACCAACTCTACTTCCTTAAGAGGAATCTTAAAGAATGTGTGTCGAAGAAGAGGTAATCTCTTCTTCCGATTCTCTCAAGTTTCTATGTTCTTCTACTTACTATTCATTAGTTGTTTCATTATAATGTAATTAAATCAGTATTAATTTTTTACTGATATGTATTTATAAATATAAAACAACCCTATTTCACCTACTATCCATTCTACAGAAAACAAAATCACCGCACATGCGTACGTACGGAATACCGTCTCCACGCAGTGGTGCAATATGTTTTTCCACCACCACCTTACTTGGAAGGGTATAATGGTGTAACGAATAACTATATATGATTATTATAACATCATACTGATTCTAATATATAATATCATCCACTAAAATTTTATTCAATAAATATGGTAATGATATCATCGCTCGTGCGTACGTACGGATTACCATCTCCACGACGCGATGAGATTCATTTTCAATGTTAACAATTCAAGAATGATTATAAAGTATATATAATAATTAATCATGAAATATATTACATAATAATGATATTGTATTTATGTGTATATATATATATATATTTCATCGACTTAATTCCATTCAATTCAATAAGGAAATGAAAAACAACGTTCATGCATACGTACGGCCTACTGTCTCCATGGACGGTTTATTTCATTTCATTCATCTATCTATTATATATAGATATATACTGAATATATATGATATAAAAATAATGATTTACATTCTATAAGTATGTAAATCATGATATAAGTAATAATAATATCAAGAACCACAAATCAAAACACGTACGATAAATGAAACGATTTTACCCAAAATGTTGCTTTAACTTGGTATTTACAAAAGAACATGTATTATAAAGTCATAATTGAACCATATATGATATCATAACAATGAATATGATTCTGTAATAAGTAAATGACATTATTTAAATAATTATACATGTGGTTTGGATACGTTTGAAGCATATCAGACCTAAGGTAAGGGAAAATCTTGCAATCTCATTTTTATCAGAGATTGTTTATACTTCAGAATCTACCGGGGAATATTTATCATCGACATACATGTTTCCTAGAAAGTTTATATTATTTAAATCCTCCTTCAATTGTTTAAAAGCAATATTAACCTTCTTTATGTTTTTAGTAAAAGATATGAAAGTAATCTTTTGTCGTTTTTCGTACAAGTTACTTTTTTATTTTTCCGGCCAGAGTACGAGAAGAATGTTTTTTAACTTATACGGCAAGAATGGTTTTTTAGAACATTAATTACATGAAACTTCCTTTACAAGTTTTCATGTTTATTTTTAATCATCTTATATTATTTTAAAATTATATGAAATTTAAAGGAAGGAAAATGTTTTTGAAGTAGAAAATATATTTTCCTCAAGAATGGATTTCAAGAATTTTTCAAAATTATTTTCCATCTAAGATAATATAGGGTATTATTTATATCCCTATTTTTACATTGATTTGATTATATTATTATGGAATTATTTTTATGATGTTATTTTATCTTATATGGATTATTTTATGGTGGCACGATGTTTAAGTATCCCATTTTTATTACATGGGTTATGCTATGATGTATGATTTATGATTTTGTGGCACACATAAAATGGTTTCATTATGAGATGGGTTGGACCAATATCTCCCTCCAATTCATTGGGTAATGATTTATATCTCTTGAGATAGACATTGATGGAATGGTTAGTTAATCCGGTTCGGTGTTACAGGATTGAAATGAGGAGTGAAGTCGATTCAGAAAGGGACTTTGTCCACTAAGATGGTCATGGAAGTAATGCCTTGGCTGCTATGGAAATCATAACATGTGCTTAATTGTTCCCTCAATTACTTACTTTATTCACATTATATTTTATCATGATTGATGATCCATTATGATATATTCCTTACGTACTTCCAAGATTTATGTCTTTGCTCAAGATTTTGATGTTTAGATTTTATGTTCATGTTTTTGCATTCAAATGTTTATGGATTGTTTTATGTTATCTATGATTACCTTTACTGAGCATTGGAGCCCACCCTTTTTATGTTTTATTTTCCCCAGGATATAATGAAAGGTTTTAGGTATGAAATCCAATATTGGAAGATCTTTATGGGAGATGTTGAAGATCATTCATTAGGATTAGAAGATTACGTTCCAAGTTTCCAAAGACACTAAACTAATACGATCTTTGGGCATCTGTTTTTTTTCATGTATTATATATTCAGAAAAAATAATTTAATTTCCATATATGCCATGATTTGGGTCTCTACATACCCAAATGATGAGTTATTGGCTGAACTCTCCTCCGGGTAAGTCCATCCTATGATAGAAAGGCTCCCATCTTGCCAGTGAAGGTAAACCTAGTCCCATCCTTGTGGAAACACTGCACTTTGTGCCTAATAGATTCAATCTGGGCATGGACTATAGATAACCAGTCCATACCCAAGATGATGTCATAAGGCCTCAACACCGCTACTTATAGATCCCAGTTAAATCTCTCACTTCCTAGAGTAAGCTCACATTGCCGTCACAAGTCTACAATCATAGAATATGCTCCTGTAGGAGTATCTACCCATTAAGATCGAGCCAACAGCTCCGTAGAAATCTATGAGCACCGAATGAGGGTAGTGGAAATAAAAATAAGACTGGAACCAGTGTCTATAAGTACTGCAGCTACGATGGATTAGACACAGATCATAACTTGTATCATCTCTGGAGAACCATGGTCATAGGTCTCAGCTACCTGGAGCTGAGCTCGCACATGTCCATATGGTCCTTGTGGTCAAGGGGGACAACCTTGCGGTGGTGGAGGTAACATCTCAAATCGACGCCCACAACAAGCTACATGACTATCTCATCTACAACATCCACCTGCTCCCTGGGGACATCCTTGTGTTGGATCGAATAGTTGATATAAAAGTCTATTAGATGGAACAATACAAGAGGGGGGGTGAATTGTAGGTTTAAAAACCTTTGAGTTTTAGAAACAAAGAGATTAGTTTAAAAGATCTTAAACTAATACAAATACAAACACCCACAATTGTATTGAATGTAAAAGGTATGATGTATTGTAATACTATTGTAAAGTAAAACAATTGTATTCAAGGTGAACACAATAATCAGAGTAATACAAAAATGAATGGTTCTACCTTTAAAAGCGTATAGAACCAATTGATACAATATGTAAAAGAATGATTGTAATTGAAACAATTACAATTGAATATGTAAAAGAAGAAAGGAAACAATACAATTCCTTTCTAATACAAACAGCGGAAATGTAAAAGTAATACAATTCTTTTAACCCAAAGAGAAGGGTTATCCTTTCACCTAGGATAAAAAGGTCTGTCTCACCAACACCTTGGTGAGCCCTCGATACGATGATCGGCACGTCCGTCTGCCTATCCCCGGCAGCCCTCGATACGATGATCGGCTCGTCTGTCTGCCTATCCCCGGCAGCCCTCGATTTTGCAGGTAATCGGCACCTCTGTCTTTCAATTACTTGAAAGCCCTCGATACGATGATCGGACGCACAAGGCTGATGAGAGAAGTCACAGCGTCTCTCTCTAGAATCTTCGTAGTTCACATAATCTCTTCGTTCATCAGTTTGCTCATCGTTTTTTTCTCAGCTTCAAATGACCTCCTATTTATAGGCCTCGGGTTCCAACGGTCATATTGCCTCCAATGGTCATATTGAAACAGAAAACACGACATCGTTTTGATTAGTATATAACTAACTCAACGACATCGTTTTGTTAGGATAAGAGATATAGAAAATGTAAAACATGAGTACGATTCATATGCAGAGAGAGTTTTTTTTAACAAAGTACCAAAACAAAAAAAAATCATCTGAATAACAGTCAGTACGATACGATCGACAGAGTCAGTACGATACGTTTGACAGAGTCAGTACGATACGTTTGACAGAGTCAGTACGATACGTTTGACAGAGTCAGTACGATACGTTTTGGTCGGTACGATCAGTCATCGTACGATACGATAGACACAACTTGTTATTTACAAACATATGATAGAATACATTTGAGATTTTCAAATCATGACAGAATATATTTGTGATTTCCAAAACATGATGTAAAAGCCAAAAGAAGACTTTTGACTTAACACCTTGGTCGAACCTCTGTCTCTGCTTGGGCGGTCCCTCGACCATATGCTGATCATCTGTATGGAAGGTCGGGAAGTCTCGATCCATGTGACCATGCCCTCCGCATGTCTATCACTACTTATTCCTCGCATGACTTTCTCTGTCTCTATTGCCCCACAGAACCGTCCCTGAATCCTACGGTCGCCCACCAGTAGTTCTGGTCCTCTTGTAACTATGTGACATCTGTCTACTGCCAACTGCAGAAGACTCCGCTACGTGACGACTGGTGTTGGGTCTCACTGCTGGTGACTGCTCAGTAAGAAAACTATCCACTAAGAGGGCTTGCTCTAACACCCCCGACTCCATCGGTATGCTGAGAGAAATCATCGAACCCCTAATGTCCCGCATGATCCCCTTCTAAAAGTTCCAGGAAATGAATAATGGGCCCCAAACCATATCAGTGGAGTAGCGTGAAAGGTCAGTGAACCTCACTTAGTTCTGCGCCATAGTCATGTTTCCTTACTGAAGACAAAGAGGATTATGTTTACGCACTGTTTGAAGAGTCACTAGGAAAAACTCTTCCTAAAACAGGCTCACGAAGTCTTCCCACAGAAGTGTCACCTCATCGTGAACCTGGAGGATCATACTCCCCCATCTTCCTACTATTGACGGTAGAAGACTCATGGTAAGGATCAGCATGAGATCAGCTAGTGTCCCTACTAGTCGGAAGACTCTCACTACGACCTCCAAGAAATCTTCAGCCGCCTATGGGTCCGTCTCTCCCCAAAACCTAGGTGGTCTCTCGCACTTGAACTCGTGAAATGCCCTGAAGCAACGTGCACTCTCTGCTCCTGGGGCAGGTGGAATCGGTGGCCAAATAGGTAATGGTACCTCTGGTGCCTCTGCGGGTTCCTCTACTGGAAGAGGGCCCTGTAACGAGGCATCTTCGCTTGGTGGGCTATCAGTGCATACTAGAACTGGAACTCTAGATGGCTTTCTGCATGGAGGCATCCTGAAATGAAACCGGTGCACTTCGGTCAATAAGTTATAACAGGTGTGTGGACTCAAAGAGTTCACATAGAAAACTTTTCAAAACACACACCCAATCAATTTTTTCATGCACTGAGTTAGAAATCGGACGTCGGGGTCCTGTTTTATGGATCCATTAGTTTCCGCACCAACACTGGATTCCCTAAACTGATAACCACACTCACTACACATAAGACTATTTATATTAAAAATATCAGAGTCTAATGTTATATGGTAGAACCAACTCTTCTGATACAAATTTGTCACAACCCGTCCCTTGGGGTCCATGCTGTGACAACAACAAGCCCGCCTTCCATAGCCCAGGGGCTGGCGACAAGCACGTAAGATTTATTCCCTAAAACCGGGAAGTCATTGCCTTTATATGCTGTAAACACATGCAACCAAGCACACAACAGGATACAAACATTAGTAAACTAAATAGTAAATAGCGTGATTACAGTATGTAAATGAGTCGAAGAATAAAAACCCAACTATAAAGTACATGAAACTAAAAATTACAAGTAAAATGGAGCAACTCCTGTGAACACCCACCAAGGATCCTACCTGAAGGGTAGGTACAGTTCTCGAATGGTCGTCTCTGCAGTATGCATCCTCTAATTTCCACCTCCGAGATACCTCACATCCTACTAATATCGTCCTCAGTCATCACTGTCTGTCGTCTATACTAATCATAATAGGATGCGGGCATAGCCCATGCAGGGGTGAGTATAACGATACTCAGTAAGGACCCCAAGACCCTCAATGTGTCACAAAATCATCAAATAATAAACCACAAAGCAAGAAATCATCTGAAACCCCTACTTAGGTATCTTCTCATACATATACCTATGTTATCCAGTATACCAATCTTCATCATGTGGAATCATAGTTTCCAACTCAAAATCCCAATGGTCAACTGTTCCACAAAAGAAGGAATACCACGAAGGTAAGTTCCACACAGGGACGCCACACAGAGGAATACCACCAAGATATCACCACGAAGAAAAGTGCCACATAGGTACGCCACACCGTAGATTACCACAAAGGTATCACCACGAAGGAATGTACCACACTAGTATGCCACAATGAAGAATACCACACAGGTATCCCCACAAAGGTGAGGACTCAGCTCATACCAGGTATAACCTAGGTACCATAGTAGAGATGAATAGATGTAACTACAAATTCATCTTACTCAGTTTTGAGGAACACCCACATAGGATCCTAAATCATCATCAGACCCACATAGGATCGTTGTACATCGTCAGACCCACTGATTATCCTAGTACATCGTCTGACCCACACAGGATCCTAGTACATCGTCAGACCCACAGAGGATCCTAGTACATCGTCAGACCCACACAGGATCCTAGTACATCTTCAGACCCACACAGGATCCTAGTACATCTTCATACCCAAAAATTATCCTAGATTATTCCCGCATGGATTACTATAGTATTTCCTTGTGGGACCCTCAATCAAAAACCCACAAAATATCTCTTTCTCATGTCACAGCAAGCCATAGTTTCCTCAAACTAAGCTCAATCATCTCTAGATGGGTCCTCTACTCAAGCCACTAGTCAATACTACAACTACCATGAAATCTCATGAAAATATATCCCAATGTACCTCCATGTAAAATGGGTCTCAACACAACAGACGGTGCGACAATCGGATGCCCGATCTGAATGTTATTATCCTTTTAGTCACAAGGGCCCAGTTGGATTCGTGCTCAATCCAACACTACCATACCCCAAAATTATCAAAATATAATGTGGGGTATACCAAAAGTACCTTCTCGGTCCATAGTTTTTGGTGATGTAAATGGTTCGTCAAATGTATTCCCGCAGCTCAAGTTATGGATGAAAGAACGTATAGGGGTGAATCTGGTCCGGGTCTGGTCCGACCCGGCCTGACCCAGCCTGGGCCTACCTGACCCGGCTCAAGTCGACTGAGCCTACTAGGTCCGGCCTGACTCGCGTTGGGTGGCTCGGCATGGCCGCATGTGGGGGAGAGGGGGAGTCATGCACCCCTTCCTCAATCATCGAACTGCCGAAGCCTTTCAGTCGACAGGCAGCATGCGGGTCCCGCTCAGTTCAACTCGGCCGGCTGAAATGTTCAGCCACTTTCCTCCTGGAGGCGCGTCATGCACCGCCCCTCCACGGCCAGCCGAACGACAGCCTCCTTCTCTTCAACATTGTGGCACAAGCCGTGGCCCTTGCTCATTGGGCTGCGCGGACGCATGCGGCCGCCCCCGTCGTGCGGTCGACCTCCGCTGGCCGCCGTCCTTGCCCTGCCGCCGCCATCTTCACAGACTTCCTTGGTGCCAGTCACTGCTCTCAATTTTCACCAGTTCCCATAGTCAGCACCAGTAACTTCCCTCCTCCATCACGAAGAACAAAACAACAAAAAACACAAAAATTTGCGAAGTGTTCAGGCCGTGTCTGTTTCGCCCACACCCTATGTATGAGAGCAGTAGCAAGCATCTCAACCATTACTGAATCACGAAGAACATCAAAAACATGTAAGGGTTATTTAAAACAAAAAACCCTACCTTAATGGTTCGTTGATGTGTCATGAGATGGAAACGGTGGAGGTGAAGAAGGTTCCAATGTTCATCGCTTCCACAACACCCTTCCAAAGTCAGGCTCATGCATCATCCTCTTTCATTATTCCGAAGAACGTTATTCAATGTAGATGGTGTTCATCATTTGTAGGGTAATTACATCATTGGTGGAAGAGTTCCTCCAAAGTTCTCCTAAAATTCTACCTTTTCCAACGATTTATCCCAAGGAAAAATGAGGAGCCAACCAAATAGAATATGTTTATCTATTTATATTTTTCGCACAATTAAAGTTGGATTAATTAATTTAGAGGAAACCTAAAGTCACCTACCTCATTAAAGAGGGAGTTCAAGAGTTGGGTGGTCCCCACCTTAAATTAAAATCGGGGTTTTTTAGTTTGGGTAGTCCCCACCTCCATAACCCCAAAGAAGGTTACATGAAAAATAATAATGTTAAGTATTTTTATTTTTCTATTCCTCGACAAAAAAGTGAAAAAAATACTTCTACCCTCAACCAACTAAGGTAGAGGTTAAGGTCTCCTTAAGAAAATACCGGCCCCGGTAGTTCAACGATGTACTTGGATTTCAATTCTGAACACTAGTTCAAAATTCACCAAAACCTGCTCGCACGATTATTGAACATACCTAAAAAAAGTTCAGAAATTAATTTGTCGCACACCAGGCTTCAGAATCATGCACCGTAAATTTTTGTGGACTCGTAAATTTCTCGTATAATTAAAAAAAATTCATAGAAATTCACAGTATTTACAACAAAATCTTATAATGAAATAATCTTTCAAATGATATATGTGATTATGATAATTTAATATATTTATTATAAATCTATATTTATTATAAACGAGGTTAAATCACACAAAAAGGAACTCAATCGTGAGGTAATGTTGTATTTCACATTGTTATAAATATTTGGGGTTTTTTATGTTTAGGTCACTATTGGGGGAATTATTTGATATTTATATCATAATGCCAATATATTTTATTATTCAATTTTTATTTATAAATATTATTAGTTTTCATTTTATTTTACTATCCTTATTTACTCAAGATACTAAACTTATGTTTTTGAAGAAAACAAACTTTTTTGTTTACTCGGCCAAGAAGGATTGTATTACATGTCTATATTCTACCTAAAATGTCTTAAATAATTTTTTTAATAATATCTAATGACTTATTAATGAATATTTTAAACAATTTTTTATTTCATAATTTTTTTAAAAAATTAATCGTTTTATTATTTTCCAAACGAGGCTCTTTTTGACCATTTTTACAAAGATGTGAAAGGATTATTTGTTCAACATATAAGACATGGATGTAATTTACCACAATTAAGATGAAGATATTTTGTGATGATTCCCAGAATATTTTAAAATATTATTTTCAAATAAAATTTCTCCTTTGATATTTTGAATTTTATTTGATTTAAAATAAGTGATTTAAATGTGAAAATGTTGTTTTCCTCAAGATGTTTTTCGGTGCCCTTTTCAAAATATTTTCATATATGTCAACATACGTTGTTGAATATTATGATTTAATGAGTATATAATCAGAACACACAATCGACTATATTTTAAGGATGGGTTATGTTCAATTTTATTAAGGAATTTATTAACATTCCATACGCTAGTTCTTCAAAAATGGTATGCTATTGGGTTATGAATTCATGTTTAATAAATTGTATTATTTATTCATATGATGAAATCATTGGACTTATTATGAGATATGTGGGACCAAGAATTACATAGAACCTCCATGAATCAATAGTTATCATGAGAAAAAACTATTATGTTATTTATCTTTGGCCTTACCCATTTATGTTGACGTCTTGACCTGAGGCCCTAACAATATCATTAGATATCTTAGAACAAGTTCTTGACAGTATGTTTTAGATGTATGACATTATGTATTCCATTTTATGAAATTAACTACTTATTCCCATGATATTATTTTAATAGTTTAGAAATCCATTGAATTTTACCAAGCTTATTTGATTATTTATATGGAACTATTTGACGACCATTTATTCCAGTCATATTTTTATGCCTTATTTTGCTTACATTATACTCATACCCTTACTATACATATATGATCACCCATTTCTTATGTTTTCCCCCAAAATTCAATAAATTAAATTCTAATTAATATGAAGGGTTATTTTAGAGGAAATAATGGCTCCCTCAAAGAATATATTGTATTTCATTTTATTATTTAAAATGTAATGTGAGATTCAATTATGTATTTAGTTTTCAAAGACTAAAATATTATTCAGTTATTTGGGATATTATAAATTGTATCTAAATCCAATGCAATAAATTAACAACCATATTTGCGATACCATGGTCTGGGTATTTAGAATTCTTATTATAAATTAGACTCTTATAATGTACTTTCGTACCAGTGGATCTTCTCTCATGTTTTTTTGAAGATTAAACCCATGAAATTAATATATTCCTCAAAATTAATCTCCAACTCAAGTCACTTTAAATTATATTGTTTCTAATCCCCATTAAATTTTAATTTATCTTCTCATTCATGATTTAACTTCAAAATTTTTTATTCATGCATCTTACATTCCATGAGTTGATATTTTTTTAACATGTTTTATTTTTCATGATTTAACTCCTATTGGGAGTTCTTGATAGTTACCATAAATTTAGATTCATGGGAATATTTTGGTAAAAATATCATATTTATATAGTTCTCCTAAAATATCATGTTTAAATATCATTCAAATATAGTCACGTGACTTAAATGTAGGAAATATTATTTCTTTTCTTCTATGAGTTTTGTGTGATTATAAAACATGTGTATAATTTTTACTAATGAAATCCCCATTTCTTCAACTTTTGATTCCATATGTTAGTTTTCATCTTGTAAACCCTTTTGAAAAACAATTATATATTCTATAACTTAAGTAGTGATATTTTTCCTATAATACTTTATTTCAATGTAATAATATTCAATATATTCAATAGAATCAAACAGGTCACCACTTGAGTTTGATTCTATTAGAGGCTAATTAATAATATATATTTGAAAAAAATGGCGTCATTATTTAGTATTTAGTTACAATGAATCATCTTTTGTTTATTTTGAGAGTTTTCCTTTTTTACATCAGAGAAACATCCTTATTCTACACATTAATCATTCTACTCAAAACATCCATGTTTCTAGTAAAATAAGAATATATTTTTCTCTTTAACTCCGGAATACATTACCAAAATATTACAAGTAGTAATTATATTAGTTTATAAAATATGTACTTTATGTAAATAATTGAATATAATTAGGAGAAATTATAGATATAGTATGATTGAACCTATAATAAAATACTAATTGTTGGTATTAGTGGATTATGCAATCAAAATAAGAGGGGGTGAATCAGTATAAGATAAATTTTACAAAATTATTTCTTAAAATATTATATCATTTTAAGTTATATAAACAATATTCCCAGATACGATGTGTTGATATTTACTCCATATTTACCATCACATTGAATGCATATACTAAAATGAATAACAATATATATAAATTTTTACATGGTTTTCCCTCAATGTGGTAAACCTACACTTTGTTTCATCTAGTTATCATCCTTTCCAAAATCGATTAGTTGAATTTATTAAAAATAACTATTTGGATAAGTAGGAACCAGACAATAGATTCGTAGTTCAAACATAGTTCCCACATAACCCCCATCCACATGACACACCTCATTTTAAATTCAATATTTCAACATTAATAATTCCAAACCAAATTTATGAAATACCGCGAAAATCAATCCTTGGACCATGAGCTAACCACCTCGACCCACATCATTGGGTACCTTGGAATCCACCACACTAACATCACTGTATCGATCACACCACCTCAAATTTCAAAAACAAATACTAGATAAAAAGTTATTGGATATCTTTATCAACACGTTATGGAAATTCATTTATCCAAAATCATGATTTCCACCCATCATTGTTGACACCCTAACTCCTTTGGGAGCCAACTTCCATAGAATGAGTTTTGAGAAGTATAACCAATATAGTGATTCCGCTCACCTTATTCAAGGAAATATTTACCCTCTTCATTGTTGAAACACCATCGATGTCACCAAAAATGATCACCACCATACAAGAAAACCATATTCACACAGATCTAAAAAAATCAGAAACAATCCATGGTCATGATTGATTATCATTTTCATTGACACCACATATTTTTATCACATATCTTGGTCAACCACAACACACAACCAAAAAATACTTCACCTCCGGATCACTGAAATCCACTCAAACAACACATCCCAAATAAATCTTGATAACCACCTCACAAGACCGGCAAACACTAGAGAGAAACTTTAAAAAGGAGAAAAAAATAAACCAAAAGTACCAGAATAATAAGCCTACTCCAAAGAAGAAAATGGGCTGAGAATAATATCGGCCCCCATCAGAACCATCCAAGGATAATCTAAAATCCACATTGAGCCCGAACAAAAATGGGTTTGAACATTATGGGATGAACATAAAGTTTAGAGGAGGGGAGTACACCAAATGACACTACCATCAGCAACCCAAAACGTCTAAAACATCAACACATTGAAAAAACAGGGAGTTATGATACACTAGGTTTGGAAAAAAGAGGAGTGGTGAGAGGAAAATAGTATCCACATAGTGAATAACCCCAAATAAGTGGAGGGCGAAGAAAAATTGAAAGGTAGGACGAATCAATCCTATGCGAGGTGAGAAGAACCATCACTATTGATGGAATCTGAAAAAACCCTAGGAAGTAGGGATAAGGAGGAAGAGGTGGAAGGGGGAAACACTAGGAGCTCCAACAATACGTAGATAAATTTCCATCTTTTTATTATCCTAAATATTTTATTTTCAATATTATCATATTTTTTTCACTGAGGAATGTTATTTTCCTTTTCCCAAGAGATGGTATCATGCTTACTCTCATTACACTATATTACACAAGTGGATACGTTGTCTATCCGAAATACCATTCTATATACTGAATGTAATTGTGTAGTATTTACACTAAAACCCCAATTTTGTAAACGTCCATTACAAACTACAAGAACAAGCCTTTGAAGGCCAAAATTTCTTTCACTGAAATAATATTTCACACAGATCCCATCTTCTACTCCCACTAAACGTAATTGTGGATCGTTAATTCATCTATAAACATCAATATTATTATATTATATAGTATTAAATTGACATTTTTGTTGTTCTAAACTTCTGCTCTTCAAAATTAAAGAGACCACACTCCTCTTCGTTGAAACATTGAGTTTCAAGATACTGAAATATTTGACACAATTATGATTCTCAAATGTACTCGGTTAGAAACTCAATTAAATTTGTGCATCACAATAATACCAAGAACCATGTCTCAAGGACATACTATTTTTTGATTATATGTTAATTTAATTGAATGATTCCCCCATTTATATATTAAATCATTCTATGATAAATTTTTAGATCACATTCCCTCAATTTAAAATTATTGATCACTCAAAATCATCAATCAACCAACTATTAATCTTTGAAATATATTGGAGTTTAAAAAAACCAATAATAAGAAAATACTCAACATTAAATATATTAAAATATTCCAAAAATATAGGATAGAAAAATGAAATTAACATTCCTGATTTTTTTCTCTGTTTATCCATATTAACTTGATTACAATTGGTTTGGCATCATAAGGTTATTGTGAAGTCACTCTGCATCTTATAGTCCAATCACTTTCGTATAATTAATTCTATATATTCTATTTCTTCCCATTGTCATTATTATCTCTAAAACACTTTTATCTTTTAATACATATAAATAAAATTACCATAGATTCCATGTATACATTTTTCTCTATCCTTTTTCCATCATATGTTCCAAATACCACTTATAACATTTCAACAACTTAGTAAATCATTCAATAGTATTATCTCCCTATTATCTAGACTTAGGAAATGTATAATTATTCATAATGTTTAACGAATCTATATTTTCATTTTCTAAAAATATAATATTTCATGACTCTATTTTTATAATAGTAATATTATCATTAATGTTGATTGTATGATCTTATTTTATTTGTTTATCATCTCATCATATGGATCCATATTTTAGGATGATGATATTTTATCCATTTCATCATCTAAAATAATCCATATAATTGACTACATTTGATGATTCTTCAATAATTCTCACATAGAATTTTCATTTAATTATTTAGTTCATGGAAATTCTTTATTTCCATGATGCTTTGAAGGAATCCATAACTTCCATAACATTAAGTTTTTGTTAAGCCTTCCTGACTCCTCAACTACTTCTCCAACTGTCATAATCATCTTTTGAGACTTATAAACAAGATCATCCTCATCATCCATAGCACAAGACTTTACTAAATATAAAATAGAATCAAATTTGATACTTAACTCAATATGATGAGTTTTCTATTGAATAAAAATCATAGAATCATATGACTTGAGTTCCAAATCAAATATTATAAAACTCTATTTTTGGAAAATTTTATATAATTTTAATCAAATTATATATACCAAATTAATTCTTAGAATTAGTAAAAAGTACCCAATGAAGAATAAATATTTAATGCATTTCCAATATATTGAATACCCAAATTAATTTCAGTATTATGATGTATCAACGTTAACTTCAAAAACTCCAGGTGAATTTTTTGTTAATTTTCCAACCCTTCAGTTACTTCTCCCTCAAGAGATGTGTCTATTAGACACTTTGGCTTTTGGAATTCTCTATTAAATTAATTTTGAGGATTTTACATTCATGAAGAAATCCTTCAGCAGATCATATAGTAATATATTATGGTATATTTTCCAGATTACTCAACCTCCAGATACTCTTCAATCATAACATCCATTTTTCATCCATTCTTCTATTAATAAACTTATTAAGAAATTCTATTTTTAATATATCATATATTTCCGAATAGTAGAATTAGACACTTTCATTCTTAGGATGTATAAAAGACTAGATTTTTATCTTATAAATAACTTATAGGAAACACACATGTCTTTAATCCTGTTCATTACATACTCATTGAATTGTCCCAATTTTGATAATTGTTATTATAAACCAATAAAATAACTTCATCATTACAACCAAAAGGTATCATAGGTATCTATCCTTCTTTTTTAAAATACTAATCCATTGACAATAACTTATTAAATTTAACCATGGTGTGGTTATCTATCGCAGTTCTTTAGTTTTCAAATGGGTATCATTCATTCTATAGTTCATACCATTTTCATTAAATTTTGTAAAATATAATGATTCTTGACTCACACCATGAGATTGTGGTCAATATGTTTTTACTTATTTAAAATAATATTCCTCAACCACCATAGTTGAATTACTTTATGGTGTATTTTCCATTGATCTTCTTATTTTCTCATTCATAATTGAAGACCACAACATGTTTATGGCCCACAATTTCATAATTTATAGTAATTTCCATCGATATTTTTTATGGTTATCTAGTACCATTCGAATGTATCAATCATCCTAAAATTATAACAAAAGACGATATGAAAATATTTAAATTAATATTACTCCATGAATTATTTTATTAAATGAATATAAAAATAGTGTAAAACTTTCCACATAATTATTCATTATTATATAATCAAGTGATTAAATATCAAAAAAAATTACAATGATATGCATCTTATTAATAGGATAAATCTACAATCTATCATGATAAAAAATAATATTATTAATTGAAAATTATCAAATTTAAAATCATTATCCTCCTTAGTTACTCAATCATTTTTTATCATTTAATTTAACTTTTATTTATTTTCCATTACATTTTAATATCTCTACATTTCATGAAATATTCTAGACAATTTTATGGTATACCTTATAAAAAAATATGTTTCTCGTAACTCATGTTCATTTTAATGAAATTTTGATCAATCTCTAGTATATAAAATATACCCATAATATTTTAAATGATCTAAATATAAGATTTACATTTAAAACCACCCCAATCAAGAGGAATTTTAAAATGTTTTTTATAATATTTAAAATTGGTGTAATATTATGTAAAAATTTAATTGGATAAAAAGGAATCCAAATTTTTCATGTTAAATGTGTTAATTTCAATTATGTTCAATAAAAAATGTCTCATATCTTCATTTTAAAAAATAAATCATATATATAAATCATTTTTATCATTTTATCCATTTATTTTCATCATTTTTTAAACATGAACATTTAAAATATTGATGAAGTGTTCCGCTCATATAAAATATTTTATTTTTATAGATTAGATTGTATCCATTTACACATATTAAAAGACAGATTTATGATCCAAGTTTCCCCTAAATAATAAAAATATCCTCATATTTTTTATTTTTCAATACATTATTTCCATGATGCATAATGAAATATACCAATTTCTATCTTACATTCAAATGATGTTGTGTAATGTTACAATGAAATTTGGTGGGATAAATTCACCTATGAGGTAAATTTTCTAACCAAATATTTATGAATTGTATGAGATTATATGTTTTTAAAATTTAATGTATTATTATAGGTCAAAGTAGATAAAAATTTCATTTATCATATTAATGTGGTTAAAAGTAATAATTATTTAAATATTTTAAAAAATAATGTTTCATTAGTGATGTATATCCTAATAATCTTTGAAGATAGAGGATACTATAAAGTATCTTCCAATAAATTTATAATAACTCTCGATATTGGGATTATTGGTATTGGGTAATGACTTAGGGCATGAATATAAATTAATCATACAATTAATTTAAATTTTTAATAATTAAAAATTTATTTAAAAAATCTATATTCATTTTGAATTTTAAGAAAAAAATGAACATGTAATCATTTTTCAAAAAATTAAACCAACATTTCCCAATTTTATTTTACTATTTTTTTAATTTAAATAATTCAACATAATTACTTAAGAAAATTGTCTTCTGGACAATTGAATTCAAAAAATAAATAAATTGTGTTTCAATGGACCCTCCTCCAAAATTAAATACAAAAATTATCATTAATTTTTGAGATAAAAGTGATATATATAATGTAAATTTCTACAAAAAATGAAAAGTAAATGGAAAAATTTTGTAGAAACATCAGAAAATTTTCTATCATTATATTACTTATATCATAATATTAAATTTAGTGTATATATTGTAAAAATTCCAATTTTTTTCTCTAAAAAAGACTAGTATCTAGATAGGAAGAATAATTAAAAATTATAAAAATTAACATTTTTTAATGTATTGTATATAATTTATCACCATACCATCTTTTTAGTATTTAATTGTAGAATATTATTGATACTTTACTATTTTTTTTTAAAAAGGCTAAAATTTTCAAATTATAGACGGTAACAAACAAAATATATCTTAAGTGTCCTTAATATCAACCTAAGAGTAATCCTCCTCCTCATTATCAACGTTCTCCTCATACTAGGGAAAAATAGGCCTCTCAACTATCATCTTATTAATAAATTAGTAAATATATTTATCACATTTTTATAAATTTTAACCAATGAATTTTTTTTGTTTTAATAGGACAAGAATGATCTATGAGGGGTAAAAGTAGAGATATAAAATGACGTGATAGTTCTTCCCTACCAAGGAGTGGTTGAAAAAATATATTCACACCCTTTTGAGTGGTAGTATACTGCTCTATAATAGAAAACATGGACATATTTTTTTGTTTGATTAATTTTTGTAGGATTTTCAGTTATTCTTTAAAAAAATAGTATTGAATAAAAGAAACACTAATATAATAGGGGATAATGAAATAATTATATCAAATATAGTGTTATTAGTAAAATATAGTATAATTTTCATAAATTTATACTAAATAGTGTGATCCTATTTCTTTTGCATATATGGTCCCAACAAATCTCCCATTTATTAGATTCCTTATAAAGTCCAAATTTTCCATTCAATTATTCGTTTTATTTTTATCCTCCAATTTATTAAACTTTTTCTTTTTATCCCTCCACTTCATCTTCTATACTAAATAATATTTCATTATGTTCAATATCTTTAGGTTGGATGAGGTATTTTTTGATTTGGGTTGGTGTTACGGTAGATGTGGTGATTGTAGTTATTGGTGGCTGTACTTTAACCACTAGATTATATTTTTATTGAATATACACATCATTAGTGATAAATAATATAATATTTTTATACGAGACAATGATTCCTAAAATAATGAGGTTGCATTAATATTTTTAGAAGTGGATCCCTGAGGGACAGGTGAATGGGATGGTGATCTAGGGGTTGGATAAGAATGTTTGGTAACTATTTGAAAAAATTATCCAATTCCATCATGAAATCTATTATATTGGCAGGTTTCCCCTCACTAGATGTAATTTGATGGGGAATAGGCCTTAAGGGTATCTCGAATTCATCCTTCTTGGTGAGTAATTTCATAACCTCATCTATATAATCTTTTCGGATCCATCATATAGTTAACTATGACAACTGTTTGGAAAAATCCATCATAATTTATTAGTCAGAAAGTGATTGTGGGTAACATTTATGAAATTTAATTGATGATATAAAGTATGTACCAAAGGTTGTTGCTTTATATTAACATTTTTATTTAAAAGAGGGTAGGTTTGTTTATTTCAACACATAGTGTTTGTCTACTTTGATAAGAATCACTATCTTGTATAAAGTGGTAAATAAATTGATAGTATATACTTTAACGATGTAATTAATTATGAATATTCAAAATAAATTATTGACATGGATAATATCATATTGAAATAATAACCCATGATAATTATTGTCTATTTATTTTGACCTATTGAAAATATTTAACTACCAATATATTAAAATATAGTAGAGGCCACTCTTGGAAGGAATATAGTATGGGAAAATAAAGTAAGTTAAACAAACATTTCAGTCCCATTTTGGGTATCCATGTTATAGAGAATGATTAAAACTCTAATTTCTGGATACATTAATTATGAAATATTAGAAATGGTATGATCATGGTGTTCCCTAAGACCACCCATTAATTTATCTATTTGATGGAAATATATATTTCTTATTAGATAATGGATAAGTATCATTAAAAACTCTAAAAATCTAAAATATATGAATATATTTTATCCTTCCAAGAAATATTATTTGTAATATATCTTAATTTCTTACCTCTCTATCAAAATAATGCATTATTCTCATCATAATAAATATTAATAAGTAACTGTAGAATGGTTACTTGATGAGCCTCTTCTTAGAAATTCATCAAGGGTTTCAAGTTATAATTCAATAAGTATACCCTCACCATTGTATCTAATCCATAATTGGAAAATTTAGTGGGATTTAAAATCATAATGGATTTAATATTCCTTATGGTCAACACCTCAAGACGTTTCATTCCCTGTTTCCTCATTAATTTCATTAATTTATACATAGATGAAGGATCCAATGTTGTGGAATCTATAAAATCCTATATAGGATATAAGGAATATTAATTTATATGTTGGGTCCATGTTGAGTGGTTTGGGATAAGGATGATGTTTGTTTTTGGGATTGTTGTATGGAAATATGGTTTATTAGGAGTGGTATGGATGGGGTTTCATACTGGGGTTAGTTAGAGAAATTATTTTTAATGGTGAGAGGGTGGTGTATGGTGTCATTCCCCTATTATATATCCATGTAGATCCCCATATTTGAGATATATCTGATACAAGACCCATTGGAATAGTGATATGGATTGGTAAATAAGAACACATGTCAAGGGTTGTATAAAAATGGAATAGGGTTTGGTGGAAGTGGTGGGAATATTTTATTGAAATGGATACTCTTTGGATTGATTAAAATGAGTTAATAAATGTAATGAAATATGTTAAATTAATTTAAACATTTGAGGGGTGATATGGGTTGGGAAAAGGGAGTTTAAGTGTCTGTGTGGGGGTGGTTGGGATAAATATTCATGAATATTTATATTCTTATTTTTCTCATAGATTATAGAATCAATGAAATGATTGAGTGATTACTATGACATCATTAGAAGAATTCAAAATAATTATAATGAATGAACATGGCATCAAAAATGTTGATTTGATCATGGTTGGAGGGAAATGTTTAGATTTTATGTTTGTAAGAAGTTAACTACAACACAGTGGCTAGGTCAATGACATGGTTTGGGTGAAATTAGATAAAAAATGTTGAAGGGATTGACCACAATGGTGGGACATCTATTAAAATAAAATTCGTAGTGGTAATGATAAATGGTGAAGTGGGTATTATTGTTCTAATTATTTATGATGGTAGAGTGAAAATAAAAAAAACTATAAGAGAACTTGAATGGTATAGTAGTCTGGATTTCTCTGTAAATGGTTGTTTTTGTTGGGTTAAAAAAGTAGTATAATGGGGTGGTCCACATTGTTTAGTGTATTCCATGTATGAAATAAATAATTTCAAAAATAACTATGATGTGGTGGTTGTTTTAGTTTTTATAAAAACTCACAATATATAGTCATAGAAACAACTATGATTTTTCTTGTGTTTAGTCAGATTTTTTATTATTTGGGTAATGAAAAAAAATCAGGGAAAATAGCATAGTAGCATGGATTCATTTTAGGACTGAGTCCGTTACGAAAAAAATGAATTTCATGGGAGGGAAAACACTCATTTTGAATGAAATGTGTCTCATGTTTACAATTTTAAATAATAACCAATTAATTACCAAATCAAGATGTCTTAAAGTGGATTAGTTTCGATTTGAAAAACGATTAATGAAATCATGATAGTAGGGATAGTTTGATCATTTCATAACCACCACGGTTGAACAAAATTTGATATGATGTAGTATGGTATAAACCACATAATATATATCTATTATTCTCTAAATTCGTCCATGTACTTTTGAAAATAATTTTATTTAATTCATATCAATCTATTTGTTCTCTTCTTAATGAACATGTGTTTTTTTTGGTTTATTTATTGGATTCACCATATGAAATTTTAATATATTTTATGAATATAATAAGTAAAAACCCATGTAATTTGAAAAAAATAGAAAATATATTTGAGTGTTTGGAACATACAAGTGTTTCCTCTCAATAAATTCTTCGTTTAAATTATAGTTATAGAAATTCATTTTTTTTCATTAAAATTTAAGGGATATAATACACCCTTCTTATAAATTTTTTATTTAAATATTCAAACATTATTTATTTAACATAAATGTGGCTTTTTGATCAATTGTATTCTCTATAGTTCTATGTGTGTATGTGCTGATCATTTTAAAAGGGTCCAACCAATGCCTAAATGGCCTGAAGGCCTTCTTTTTATTTTATTATTTATAATACCACTTTTAACTGTTGATGGGGAACCCGTACATGTCCTGTATTACAAAGACACAAGGCCTAACTCATCCATGAATCGAAGACCCAGAGGCATTCCATGCCCATTACATGACACATAGGCCCAATGGTGGCTTCCACACCCTCTAGTTCTTCTAATACGGTTAGCTCTACTTCTAGTGGCTTCTACTCTTGTGACTATGATCCCCATTTGAGGCATGTTCTGTGTGAACTAGGCTACTCCACGGTCTCTCGGGCCCGGTGGCCCTATGGCACGAAGGTCTTTGATGACCTAAAGTCCCCTGAGACCCGTAGGGCCAAACTGGTGGCTTGAAGTCCCAAACCGAGTGAATAGATCTAGATACTACAGTAAAAAATAGTAACTCCTATATTACTGATCTAGTGGCTACTAAAACACTGCTACAGTACCCCAGAAATTCACCTCCACTCGGTTGGGATCCTGGGTCTCTTGGATTCCAAGAAGGAGTAATTACCACTTGGGTACGGACTTGTTGGCAAGGTTCCAACCAATGAGACATTAATTTTCCTAGAAAAAATTTCAAATATGTGTTAATCAAGTGTACCTTCTCCTTTGGAATGAATTTTCACTAACTGATGCATCATTCAATCCACATATTATCCATCTCCTTATAAATCATTTTATTCTCATAATAATCTATATACATTTCCAGTAATTTTTCCAGTTATAGTAATATTTTAATCTTATCATGTTTTTTATCCATCTTGACCTTTCATATTACCTGATATGATTTTTCCTTGAGCTATACATGAAAAAGACATGGATTTCCGAAGATCATCCAGAAAAGGGATATTACAATAGGTGTTTTAAAATCTATCAAATTTTGACACAAAACTATCATAAATATTGTTTCAATAATATTTATAGTTCAAGACCACTACTCTCCCTATAAGTTTATTTATTTTCTACTTAGTAAAATTTAGATTATACTTTTTTTATGAGTGATAAAAGGTGATTTTATTTTTAAAAACATAATATTTTTCTAGAATTTTGCTCAATAAGTTATTATTAATGTTTTTATATTCATCACTAAGGATTAAATGAGGGATTTTAAATAAAAAAGTTGTTTTTTATAAATAAATTAATGAAAAATCTCAATGTATTGAGTGATGTGGTCTTAGATTCCACCAATTTAAACATGTATCCCACAAGCATTGTAAAATAAGTGTTTCTAAAATAATTTGAGAAAATGGTCATGAAATAAATTCCCCATATATTTAACACATAAATCATATGAATATGAATTCCAAATTACATTTCATTTCCTAATATTCCTAGTATCTTATAATTGATCATCTTCTCATATCAATTCGCTCACATATTTATAAATAGTGGGGAAACATTTTCTACTTCAAAATATATTTCCACTATTTTATCAATCCCAGGATTTCCATTTAAGGTTGATTCCCAGAAAAAATCCAAAATATTTTTCAACATTGACTAAAGCACAAATATCTTGATAATTCCATATATAACTATTTTGAATACAAAATGATCATTAAAAAAATATTGTACTACGATAACCAAATATATTTTCTTTTATTGAAAAGTTATGTATTGGTTAGTTCTTATATTTTCCTGATAATATAAAATTTTTTAAAACCAAGTATGACTCTATAAAAAAATTAAAGTATTTATCATCCATTTATTCATCAATAATATCGATCACCTTATACTCATAACCATTTTTCTATTTCAAATGTGATATGTAGTTAACCAAAACCTTCTTTGAGACCTTTTTATCTTTGAATTTAAGAAAAATCCATTATATAAACAACATCAATCAAATCATCCATATTTTTATATATTTTTATAAGATATTATCATAATGAAATATGATTATTATATATTAATACCATGTGGAGTACTAAATAAAATATAAACATTATAAAACCAAAAATAATTACAAGAATATCATTAATTATTATAGAATAATTGATTTGGGGAACATTGAGTGTATATATTGAATAATATATGGGCTAAAAATCATCTCATTATCCCAAAAAATGTTCCAAAGAATAAAAATAATCCCATCACACATCAATTAAAACGTGTTCTCTCAATTGAGAGATATTATGATTATATAAAAAAGAAATTCGTTTTTCAAATTTCTGAAGAATTAAAAATGTAAATTATCTAAGAAAAACCATTTACAATATGGTTATATATTCACAATAGTACATGAAATACTTAAATCCCATTCACTAAAATAGTCTTCATTAATTTTGAGATATGTTTTATTTTAAGTAGTTCAATTTTGTATCTTTCATTGATATCTAGAGTTCAAGGATGATTCCAACTTCAACCATTATGTGACATTTCTCTTGATGGTGTAATAAGATATTTTACTCAGAACATTTTTATGCAAATTATTTGTTATATATATAAACATAAAAAAAGATTTTTTATATTGAGAAATCCACCATGAATATTTTCATAAACTACACCACCTTGTTATGAAATATATGTCACATAAATGTTTTAAATTCCAATGGTGGATTATAGATTCCAAATAATATCAAATTATACATAATGTTTACATAGATAAATGTTCTGTTTCTTTTCTCTTGGTCTACTTGATCCATGAGTATTTTAATTTCATAGGAATAACCATTAAAAAACTTTCAAAACATATGTAAAACTGAACTGTCAATTATTTTATCATTTAATGGGAGTAGAATTTTGTGTTTCCCTGTTATTTTAATTATATTTTATGATTAATAAAATCACAAGGTGTGGTAATATACCATGATGGGTCCAATTCGTTGTCTGCATTTCTAAACATTGTATTATCTCCCTTTTATGGAACAACATGATGTGGTTTGACCAATTCCCTATCAAAAGTTATTATGATCAATCACATTCTAAGGATGTTAAAGTGTTTTTTAAAATTCATTAAATATGAGTGTAAGTATCATTTATATTTTATTACACTATTTTATTATTTATGGCCCTAGTACATTGTGTGTAAATATAGTTATTAATTCTTTTCATGTTGGAAATACCACAAGTTATTTCTTATTTAGTTTTTATCATCCAATTTAAGTGTTTTTTCTCTTTATCATCTAATAAATCCATATTTTTTATAATTAATATGGTGTCTTTATCTCAAAATAATAAATATCCTAATGTTTGAGGTAGTGTTTTAAGATCATGATTTGGTGGACTGATAATAAAAGGGACTAATTCTATGATAGAGTCCAAGATAAGTTCTTCATCTACGGTATATCTAAAATTTCTAATTTATACTCTAAATTAGTTATTACTCCTTTTATATCAGTTATTTTATTAATTTTTCTCTTCATAATATCCTATTCCCAATGATAAAAACTCATGGTGGTTGAGTTCCCTTTCGCAATAAAACAATTGAGTGGATATCCTACTATTTATTATAATGTTTATTTTATTTCATAATACCATCAGTGACTTTATATACATGAACATTTAAAATACATCTCCATTTATTCACATCATTCAAGGATTCCCAATATCTTGGAATAGTCTTTTATTAATAATGGGTATTTATTTTACTACAACATCTCAATAATTAAAAGTTATCCAGAAAGTAAAACAATACCACCTTGAAAATAAAATCCTAATAAAATCCTTGTAAAAACACAGTATAATGATTAATGAGTTTATGTGAATATATTATTGGCTTATATTAATCCAATCCCATCTTGGTAAACACACATTAGTATATCAAATTTAAATTTTCTCCCAAATCACCCAATATCTCCATAACTTTACATGATCCTATTGTGTGTGGGATGCGAAAAATACTAAAATCTCTTATAATTGGTTAGATATTTCATTAAGCCATAAAATATAACTCCACTATCTCCAACATAATTTTATTATAAATATATTCCATAAATAATTTAACATATGTGAAAATTTAATTAATTTAAATGAATAAATGTGTATTGATATAGAGTTGTTGAAAGATATCAGTGAACTTTTTATAATTAAATTCTATTCAACATTGCCTGATCCTCTTTAGGAATTGTATATGGAACTTATATGGATCTTGATTTTTTATTCCTCAACTGATTTTATTGATTTTATTTTCCAAATTTCCTTTATTTTTTATTATCCTATCAATAGGCTCATTTATAATCAATCAATCATTCATTCCTTTTTTCACATTTATACATCACTTTAATTCTCCTTTTACTTTTGTTCATATATCTCTTACCCACTAAAATTTCTAATTTCTTTTACCTCCCCCATGGGTTACTTCTTTTTTTTCCAGATAGTTCATTAGGTAATTAATTTAACCAATATTCTAAATATTAGATTACTGATTCATGAGGGAATTTAGTTATTTAAAGATCCACTAATTATACTTTTTAATATCGGTAGATTTAATGTAATTGAGAGACTTTTTTATTTTTCCTGAATAGACTGAGTATTTGTAGTGGTAGATTATTATTTTGCCTAAGAGGTGATAACTATTAATAAAATTGGCTTGGTTATTGATTTTTATGGTTATATCATTGTATAACATAGTTTCTATTTTATTTTGTTTCACTTGGTTATTGATTCTAACATGGATTTTGGTTTTTATTTGGACATACTGTTAATATCTAATAATTTTAAAATAATAATTGAGTTATTTTTCAATTAAAATAATTAAAATTAAATGGTTTATTATCTTTAAACGTAGATAGAAAATAATATTAAACAAGTTACTATCCACACATCTACCAAGATTGTGAAATTGGAGTGATCATTGTGGGTTGAGATACCAGCAATTGAAAAATTTACATCTTTTACAATAGGGATTCTAATTTTAAAACCATGTTTGTGGTATCCTATTATTGATGTATACATATCCTTGATGGATCTCTATCAATTTTATAAAGGCTATTATTAATATACATTTAATCAAGGAGTTATTTTTAAGATTTATGAGTTTTCCTAACCACTCCCCAATCAGATGAAGCACCATTCATAACATGAGAAATTGGATGTAAACTATAATAAAAAATTTACATTTAATACCAAACATAAATATCATGTAATCGTAACTTTATTAATAGTTGTTTGAAACAATCCTATAAATTTAAAATATATTATCTTTATTTCTAATCAATATATTAAATTCAATTTCTCAACTTCTTTATATTTTCTGAGGTAAATTATTTATCATAGTAGTTTTCAAAAAACATAACCATTACTATAATAAAACACCAAAAAACACTTCAATCTATATTTCTTCTTATCCTTACGAAAAATTTAAATTTCCTATATCTCATATAATCTATTGTGACAATATTATTATTAAATGTTTCATAAATCTTCATGAATTTGGAATGATTATTGTTGGGATCTTCATTTTACAACCCTATAAATTATTTGATATCTTGTATCATATAGATAATTACAGAATTGATTGTGGAATTATTTTGTTAAATTGGACTTCATAAAATGATTTAGTTAGTTACATCATTGGAATGTATACATTATTTCATTGCGGTTCTTTTCAGGTTTTACCCATTCTTGATCTTTTTCATGGAAATATTTCCATGTATTTCTTTATACAAAATGGGGAAATTATTTCTCTCCATGATTGAACATTGATAGTGTAAAATCCTCCATTTTATATTATTATTATGCTCTAATGTTTCACAAGAATCAATAAACATTGACTAAGTGAGTATATTCTCACTCATGTTTCAAGCATTCACAAGGGTGATAAAAACATGTGTGTAAATAAAAAGAATAAAATAAAACACATATATGATATGTGAAAATTATTGTGTAAATCAATAATTCATTTGGAAGATTTATTTACAACATTTTAAATTTCAATAGTTATAAAAAACTGACTACCAATGAATTTCATTACATCTCATTGTAAAAAACGTTTACAAATTTATTGTATTTCTTGATCCTTAACTATTATACTATGGAAAATAATAATTAATGTAAAAATATTTTTCCCTTGAGAATAATAAGGCAAATATAAAAATAATTTCTAAATAATTTCTATCCTTGGATTCAAACATTATAAAAGAATATTAATGACTGATTTTTTTATAAAATAAATTACTAAAATAATAATTAATTAACCAATTTTAAGGAATTTTTTTTAGTAAAATAATCTTTTACATCCATTTATAAATAAATTGAGTTAATGTATTTGATGTCTATTTAATAGAAAATAGTTTTATTATTCTCAAATAAAACAATTACACTCAATCCAACTTAATTTTTTTTATGGAATCAAATCACAACAAGTGGATTTATTTCAACCTCAAAATTATAATCATGAATCAGAATTACTTCTCCTCACAATTATTTAGAAAATCCACTTTAAAAAATATATATTCATAAGTTTTATTAAGAAGTGTGGTTGAATTGAATTCACAGAATAATTAAATTTGTTTAAAAAATATCATTACGAAATAATTAAAAAAATATTACCTACATATCCATCAACTATTGATTAATTACCTCTTAAGAGACTATCCACATAAAATAAAATAAAATTAAATCATAAATAAAATTTTAATATTATAAACTAATATTATGAGTTAAATAAGTGTTTTCTAAATTTTGAATACTTATATAAAAAAGGTAAATAATTAATCAATTTCAAAAATTCTAATTTTAATAAATAATTCCTCAAAAGAGTTATTCTATAATGAAAAATTTCTTGAGAGAACTGATGAATTCCATAATAATGTTGAAGGATATCCCTAAAAATCCAAAACACACATATTTTTAAAATGAAGATAACTATGAAAATATTTATCTATATAATATCTTAATGTTTTTTTCTAAATATAAAATAATTTTTTACCACCACAAACACTCCAAAAAACAAGAATATATGTTAAATTTTGACCATGATTGTTAACTATGGAATGGTTTGAAGCTATAATCCACATTTTATTTTAAATTCATGATCTCTTTGGACAAAAATTATTTTAATAAATATGGTATCATTCATCATATATTATCAAATCATAATTCATTTGAAATTAATTTCTAGACATCACCATGCAATGATTGGGTGTTTTATATGAATTATGATTAATCCAATCAAGTTTGTGGTAATTTTATTTAATTTACATGGAACTAAAATAACTATGAATTCAAACATGAAATAGTGGAATATATGGTTTTCTTTATTTTAAATCAAAATCATTATCCACCATGGTGAATTCTCTCAACATTATAATATAATTTAAACTCTTCATTTTCTCAGTCACACTAGATAACCAAGACATTTTTTAGGCCACCACATCATGGTCATCTATAATTTTAACCAATATATTCCAATGTTATCCATTAAAATTACAATGCATAAATCGTATTAAAATCATAGAAAACATGACATAGGAAAAATAAACAAAATCTCTCAACAAAAAATCTATGATTGAATGAATATAATAATAATAATGCATCACCTTTATAAGGATGAAATATTATACTATGAGAAATTAAAAAAATAAATGCTTGATGGTTTGAACACCATCATCATCGATAGGAATATGCAGCACAGTTCATGGATAGTGAGTTACTTAAAATCTAAAATTATATGGCTATAATGTAATGATGTTGTTTTGGGGATCACCTACTGTTCGTTAACCTATACATCTTGAGATAACATAGTTCTTAGGTTTTAATAAATAAAATACATAAAAAAATTTATACTAATGTATTTTAAAAGTAGTAAATAAAAACTACATATTTACATCATATATTTTATAAAATTCCATGAAAAAAGGAATTCCTCAGGGTAACTTTTGAATTTGAGGATATAAAACACCATTTATAATAGGAGTATGAGACTTTGGGTACTATTGTTACTCGTTAATTAGTTTTTATTATTTTTGATCACTTTAATGTATAAAATATAGCAATTCATTTTTACTTCTCAAATTCCCATGGTTCCAAGTAAATCTACCCTCTATGGCCAATAACGTAACCTCTAATTCATTTAATTCATTGTCTGTTTGTTTCATTGTATATATATTCAACAAAATATTACATAGTGAGCCTCCTAAACCCAACAATATAACATGAATATATTATTATATATGTTGTAATATAATTTTTTATAGTTCTTTATCACCTATGATAATTTATAAACAATTTATTTAATCAATAAAAAATATCAATATATTTTTCATTTCCATTTTTAAAAGACCAAATTAAAAAAATTGTTTATTTTATATATACACATCATTCATATATATATTTTTAATTTTATTCCCCTATTTTTCACTTTTTATTTAATAGATCATCCATTAATATCTTATGGAATGTAATATTGGAAATAAAATAAATTTATTGATCATTTTAATAAAAAAATTAATTAATTTTTTTTGTATTACACCCAATGTTTTAAAAAGAAATATAAAGTGCATACTAGTTATCATCATGATTCACATAACCCATTTTGATATTTGATTGGGTTATGGTGGTTGTGTGGCATATTTGAAAATTTATGAACTATTTTCTATTTCAAATATTAATCTTTATAATATTGAATAATTTCTATATTTTATGGTAAATTAAAAAATAGTAACAATTTTTCTTACAAATACCATCCTCGCATATAAAAATGAAATCACACATAGTTTCTTGGTTTACGATGATAATATATAAGTTACTATTAAGGATTGAGATTACAATAAAGATCTCTCTTTTACTTAGTTGAATGATTTATCAATATTGGGCAATGAGTCATTCCAATAACCATCATAATGAAATTTATTTGACTGTCATCTAAAAAAGAAAGAAATTCAATTTTTTTAAAAAATTAATCTGAATGATAAAAATGAACATGTAATAATCATGTTACTATAATGTGATCCTAAATTACTACCTCCATTTTAGACATAGTATTTGCAAACATCAATATCAATTTGAATATTCACACTCTTAACAATGCTAATATAGTTGATGATAATAATTCTGTCTGATTCAATTATATTAGGCACATTAATTCCATGATTCCGCAATGTTATGACACCTCCTTATTTCTGAAATGACCATATATACCATTTTCATGTGAAAATTCTCAATCTTTTACTCTATAGGGATACCTGTATCATGTTGATCCCCTTCATGATCAATTTTATATTGTTCCACTTAGTGTGTATAACCTATATATTTATAATCAATTATATTACAATCAGTTACCTAAATAAATTTAAATACATGATATATATATATATATATCAATGAACATAAAAATTCACCCAAAAAACTCACGAATATTAAACCGAATTATTAAAATATTATTATTTTCTGTAATTTATGATGAGATTCACCTATTAATGGTCTAAAAAATTTATATATGTCCATATATAACATACATGATGTGATATTTATTGAGGATACTATTAAATAAATATTATATTTCAAGTAAAGAATCATCCTATGCTGAATTATCACTCAAGTTGTATGTTTCCTTTGATTTTAAAGGAATATTGGATTGATATCTACTTATATGATATTGTTCATAAAATAATTTGTATACGTGTTATGTCATTATGGAGGTATCATCTTCAAGTTCTTATTTACTAAATCCAATTTCATAATTCTCATTTCACTCCTATTTTCTACCAATTTTCATTAAAAATAATCACAAAAAATATTATATAATAAAACTTTAATGTTTTATCAATAGTCATAAAGTTAGATATATTTTTAGAAATGATATTATTTTCACGATAAAAAAATTCCCAATTAATTTCAACTACAAGAGTAACTTTAATATTTTATATCACACTACATTAACTATGTTTAATTATATATATTGTATAATTACTAATTATATACAAAATTTATGAAAATAATTTTACACATGGTCCTTTATATAATCATCTCACCATTTCAATAATCGATTTAGGATTTTTAGAATACTCTTTAAAACCATGGTCTTAAAATGAAATTATAATGTATTGATTATATTTTTTTTATATCTTGTTATTATCCCTTATTGGATTCAAATTCCAAATAATTTTCATATGAGATTCAACCGAGTAATCACGCTTTTCTCTATTATTAAAAAAATATAGTTGATCTTGATCCCAATTTGTGATTGTCATCATACTAATATTTCTTACCTAAATTCCATAACTAGTTTTGATCCTTAAATACTGATATTTTAGGATCCTAATTTATTACACAAGATATAGGTATTTAGTAATAATATTATTTAATAAATTATTTCTAAAAAATATAACCATCAATTTAAATTCAACATGTTATTGATCAATTTAGTATCATTAAATAACATTAATTAGGGTGCGTCTATCTTAAATGAGTGTAAACATGAATATTTATCTCTCACAATAAATTAACAATTAATTAAAACATAAAATAAATAATTATAGTGGAATAAACATCTCTAGTACACATAATTTCAAAATAATTTTTTTTCCATGTCTGGAAAATTTTATGGTCATTAACTCTTAAATATATTGAATTGAAAAATGAGTAATGATTTAAAATTGGTTATGGAAAATATTATTAAAGGATACAATTTATAAATAGAGACATTAAATGATACATCATTGCGTGATAAAAAATTTATTTTTAACCCACTAACCTCAATGCATTTGTGGATATAATATTATTTATTTTTGATGTATATCGCTTTTGGACTATTATGAAATTAAAAAATTTGAAAAATTTGAAAAATGACATTCTTGGATAGTGTATATGTTGATGAATTAATAAAACTTTATCTTATATCGTTAACTAGTTTTAACTCTTTCTTTATCCCCATGTTAATCATATATAACATTGTGTTGATTTCATATTTGGTATTAACTTGTGTACTTAGAAATGTTCCTATGAAAAAATTACATATGTTTTTCATATGCATGATGTTTATAATTGATTTGATATTTAAAGCCTTATAGGAAGACAATTAAATGAAACTAATATTTCTGTTACTCACCTTTATAAAGTTTTTATAGAAAATCTAACAAATGTTTTGAAAATATCCTTTCACTTTACAAACTATTCATCAACTATCAATTGGTAAAGTGTCATAACTTCTTCTGAGTTATCATAAATGTTTTTTCCAGTATCAGTATCCATTTCAGTGAAGTAATAATATTGGATATCTAGGATTATTAATTACCAAGAATTTATTCAACCTATATGAGTGTGTACCTTGTTTATAAATAGTAAAACCAAACTATCCTTTAATACTATATCCTAATAAATTATCATTCATGAAAAATTAATTTACCATTTCAAATAACATGACTCTAAACATGAAATTTAAATTTTTTTTCAAGCATTATACACACTAATATCCAAATACCACATTAATTTTAGAACATTATTTAATTATGATAAATAAATTTAAATATCATTACATGGTTATTTTATATCGTAAATTATCCTAGAAAAAATTGTGTATTCATTCTGCAATCATAATCATGGTAGTAAGATAAAAGTTAACAAAATAACTATAAATTTATTATGAGTTTTATTGCTCACATTACAAGGATTCCTATTACCCTAAGATAATATAATAAGAATGTTTCTTTCTCCATTTATATATTTAGAATACTACTGTTTGTTTTTTTCATTGAGTAGCATATACAAGGATCAATGTTTTATATCATGAATTATTTTTTTTATGTTAATCAACTTCAAATATTTTAAATTCAATATAGATTTCAAAATCATTGAATAATTTTAATGAACCATTCATATTTTTATGGTATTTTTCTTGTTTCTTGTATTCAGATGCATCTTTATTATATAATTTTCTATCAAAGAATACTCTTTTAAGATAATATAAAATCAAAAATAAATTCATGTATCATTTCATTGCCCATACCCCTAAATAAAAATATATGTTTCCCTTCATTAGTTTATAAACGAATCTCATTGTTGTATTAGAACATTTATATCATGAAAATAACAAATTATATAAAATTATTTCCACTATATTGATTAAAATATTTCAATATTGTTTTATTAATACTAATACATTTATAATTTTTTTAGAAGTATCATATAATTATATATATAAGAATTAATAAACCAAGAAAATATAATAGTATCATCTCTAAGATTATATTTAACCATTGTTTCCATTTCATTAATATGATCTATGATATTATATACACTTCTATGAAAATCATGTGATTCATAACCCATGATGTAATTCTACTTTATATATTTATTTACTTATTTATTATTTATATAAAACAAATTATAGCTATATAAAATTATATAAAAATTTAAAAGTTATTAAATTTCATCTAGAAAAATATAATAATGATCGATGATCTGACCAAAAGTATTTAGGGTCTCAGGTTAGATTTTTAAATAGTTTATGTAATGGTATCATGTGAATATTTGGTTGATCTGGGTGATTCATATTTCATTTTAGGAATTTAATTCTATTTTGGGTTACTAAGGAAGGAATTTGTGGTATCTTGGTGTTTGGTTTGAGGTTTATAATGAGTTTTAGAAGCTAAGTGTGGGATTCAATTATTTTTGGTGGATAAAAATTCCATAAAGTGGTGGTAGAAGAAGGTCACCAGAGTTCCAATGGGTTCTATTGAATTTTTTTTTCTAGTTTCCAGTTACCTTCTACCCTTCCATAAGAGTTTTACTAGATCATATTTATGTTTTAGTGGGCACAACATAGTTATTTTTTAAATGAGGCATAATGTAAATATTGACACAAAGCATCTTAAATCCCATAATAGGGCATTTATTCATCATTCTATCTATCCCAACACATATTACTTGGGATTTCATCATAGATTACAACATCTAAAACCTTCTTTTATATGATTGAATGATGATTTAATGGGGTTTCTTCATGAAAAACCCATGGAAATCCCTTATCTCCATCTATTTCTCTCTTGTTTAATTATTTTTCACTAGATCCTTATTTTAAAAGGATTTCAAATTTTTTATTTCACTATAGTCACGATTAAATTTATTCTATTGATTTATATTTTAGTTTTTAGGAATAAGGAGACCTTGATGGGGGAATTTACATTCTTCTTTTTTTCTATTTTGGTGATAATCCAATATGAAATGATATTATTAGGATTGATAGAATTTTGGGATACGTGGGATTTTATCAGGGTTAATGAATAAAATAATTATGGTGGTTATCTTCCTAGGTTTTATTTAATATTATGAGATATTTTGTTATAGTAGTTTTTTTTTTCATTGTTTAATTACTATGAATGGTTTGGGTTGTTCTTTTGTTGGATTCTATGATACCAATGCAGCAAGGGTGATTAATCATCAACGTAAATATTTTGGTAGGTGGTTATATACTTAATAAAATTTCATAACATTTTATCTATACTTTTTTCTATTTTCTCCTAACCAAAATAAAAAAATCATCATTCTTTAAAAAATATATGAATTAATGTATTTTAGTGAAATCCCTTTTCTAGATATCTGTAACATACCATGTAAATAAATAATAAAACAATTTCATATTTATTAATATTTTTGAATTAAATATTAATTTTTCTATAAAGGGGATGATATGTTTTATGGCGTACATGATACGCATGAACGAGTTTCTTTGAAATCTTACACTGCACACAACGTTGGGTTATGCTGAGAAATAATAATATAATATTATTTTAAATTGTATTTAACGCATAGACATTGTATTGGGGGAATTAATATAACTAACTAAAAAAATTATATGTGTTTGTTAACTGTTATTACATTTATTCAATAAATTTTAGAGGCTTAAAATAATAACAAATCCTATTTTAATCATAAATACTCTAATATTCATTAAAAGGTCGATTTACTGCCTTTTGATGGAGAACCCTCATTAAATCTAGTGTTGGTCACTTTTATATGTTCTATTTGAAAAAATAACAACTTTTTTTAAAATCAGAACATCAAAAATTACATTTGGTAATGTTTTGGTATTTTTCTGATAAAATTCCTTTTTTAATGAATATTCAAAAAAATGTATTTTAATTCAAAAAATTCTTTTAATATAATTTATTTATATAGATATTTTATATTTTTAATTTGTTTTAATGTTTAATTAGATTATATTTTTAACATTTAATCTAATTTTGGTCATTATAAGTAATTTAACGTTAAAATTGGCCATAAACAAGTGTCAATATTTTGATAGATATTATTTCATAAAAACACTTTTTGTTTTGACAACGGGAATAAATTTTTAATTAATTTCTACCACTTTTGTGTATTGAATTTAGAAAAATGGATTCCATATTTGGAATCAATATGTCCAAATTGATTAAATATGTATCTTTTATTTTAAGACATTGTTAACATTTATATCAGTAAATATATTATTTACCATGGTTAAATGGTAAATCTAATAAATAATTATAAATAAATATTATTATTATGATATTAATTTACCATAACATTTGTTCTAATCCAATTGTTGGTTAATGTCTGACCATGATCATCCTTGGGTCGATATTGGGACCCCATGGAGCCACCTAGGAGTGATAATGACACTTTATATTAATTAACAAAAAGTAAAGAAAGAAATGTCAAAAACATATATCTTTTAGTAAATCAATTCTTACATGGGGTTATATAATTTATCTATTTGAATATAAATATTCATTTTAAATATAAAAATATTTCCTACATCATGGTGTTTTTTTATAATTTTGAGACATCAAATAAGTAAAATTATTTATGACATAATAATGATGTAGTGGTTACCTCATTAATGGAAGACATTTTTTCATTTTCAAGGTCCAGTTTAAGGGTTGCCGGTACCCAATACAAGACATCACAACCGCCAATTCACCGCTTCAAACCATCCAGATCAACATCGAAATTCAAATTTCAAAACCCAAAATAGAAATCATGAGATTCCTCGATCCGCGCACCAACCCTGGCTACCTCATTAATGAATGATTAAAATAAATAAGATTGTAAAGATTAAAAAAATATAAAAAACCTATCCAATTATTACGGTATGATTTTTTTTTCAAACAAGAGTCATCTTATAGTTGAATAAAGTTTGTTTTAGAACATTATAAACTGAAAATAATTATATTATAGAATAATATTTTCAAACATTCCTAAAGCGCCCCTCCCCCAAATAAAAATACCTAACCTCTAACCCATTACTCACACCACATAGGCCTCTTGGATTTTACAAAACCTACCAAAATAAGATCTCATAATCTTTATATTCCACCTAGAAGCCATCAATTAGGTATACGACACTTCGAGAAATCCTTTTGGTTCAAACCAATGGGAGTTACCCGATTTAAAGATAACTTCTTCTCTTAAATTATTTTCTTTTATTTTAATTCCCCAACCCCTAAACAATTTTTATTCCGTTCATTTATAAAAACACCAATATCCTTAATATACTAGGTCTTTTTATGAGAAGTATTTGAACTACACTTACACAAACCTCCATCTAACATGTAAAGAACAAACTGTTTTTGTGGATGGCGAACTAACACCTCACAAAATGATTATTGTTCAATTATCTCATACCTCATCTTATGGTGGCCATTATTATGGAACTATATTTTTATGTGATATATATAATATTTATATTTTTTTTATCATTCTGTATTTTTCATTTATTGAATACCTTTATGGTTTCCATATTTGGTAAATATGATATTTTCATTTGAGGATGTGCGGACTACCACCCCTAAAAGTCATATGACTCCTTCATTTCATACGAGAAATGTATAAAAGATAGAGTTACTGAAATTATATATATTATATTATACTATAATTATAACTTACCATTGTATCATTGGGTTTTTATTCCATTAAATACGAAATAGAAACAAAAGTAGCATTAATGCGTACGTACAGCTTACCGTCTCAATGAACTGTGCATTTCAATTCTTACCTCCAAATGTTAGGTAATATTATAAATACATATATATATATATATATAAATACATGATATATATGATATATATGATATCTAAATCATGAATATCATTATAGAGTTAATTTAATTTTGACCACATGAATAACTTGTAATTATAAGAAGATCATTTTTGACTCAAGTACCTAATATTGGCAAAATGAAAGTCATTAACATAAATGATCACATAATGTTTTTATCATGGAAATAAGTGATAAAAAAGAATAAAAAAATTAAAAATGTTATTAATCAAGTATAAATTAACTTTAATTTATTATTCAAAATATTAAAGAATGAACCAGTCAAGTCAGACACGAGGTAACGGATTTCATCTCAATCACCTTTTAGTGAGGAATATTTTGATTTATACATGACTTTATTTTATATGATGTATAAACAGATTTTAATTTTCATTTCACTCTAAGGGAATCTTTTTCTATGAGGAATTTTACTAATGAAGAAATAGAGAATGTTTCTTTTTAATGTGTGGCGTGAAAATGACCTTCTCAACTACCAGGAGTATTATTTGATCATTGGATTACTTAAAATGACATAAGGTTTTTAAAAGGAAAATATATACCATATACTCTTAAATATTGTGTTATTGAATATGGTTTTTGATAATGTATGTGTTATGTCAGTATATTTAAATGATATATTGTGATTCAAATGTAGAAATGTTATCTTACCCTTATATTTGTTTTAAGTTTTGTGAATAGGTTATGGTTCTTGTGAATTGTTTACTTATATGTGTGGTTCCAAGATAAAACTATGGAAGGTGAACATGATATATCTCTCTAATTAATTGGGTAATGTTATAGTGGTAAATAATAATATGTCTCCTAAGATATTTAGGGAATATACTCTAATTGGTATTCCAAATGTAACTCCCTACGTAGCTTTGAAAGCTACAACGTAAGTAAGTTATAGATGTGAAAAGTTGCCTGTTTTATTTTTGATTACTATGAATTATTCATAAATAATATGATTTCATGAGAAATTTCAAAGAGAATATGTTTTGTATATATTGATGAACTAATGTTTTCCTTCTTTTTTATAGCCCTTACCGAGCTTTTTATGCTCATACCGTGTTTTGAAATGTTTTTCAGAGGAATTATAGATGAATCAGTTCAAGGATGGGATTAAAGAAAATTCATGACGTCTAAATCATGGAACTAGAAATGACATTTTTTCAAGACTTTATATTTTATGAAAAAAATTGTAAACTGTGTAGTATTGTCTACTTTGTTTTTCATGAGTTGTAACATAATAGTTATCGCTTAATTATCTAAAAATCTAAACATGAAAATATCCTCAAATTGAATTATTCATTTAATTACAGATTATGTAAAGATTAAGCCTGGGTCTTTACAATTGGTATCATAGGTCGGTTTAGATAGATTTAAGAGATAGGGTATTGTTAAATTAATATCCATAAATTAATTTATGTTATTGATATAGCATTTACAGATTACCGTGTTACTTTAAAATATATATTTCTGTTTTTAGAATGGTTTTAACATGAGAAAACAATACAAATATACTAGGAAAGAATAAAGAGGTAAATGACCTTCAAAATGAGCATCCTATGATTTTTGGAATTATAATTTAACAGTTTCATACAGAGATGGATCAGTTGAATGTGGTGATAAATGGTGGTTGTGTTTATAAATGATATTTTGGTATATTCTCAAAGTAAAGAGTAAAATTAAATTCAGTTAAGGGTTGTCTAAAAAACATAAAAGAAGAGAAATTTTTAGGAAAATTGAGCAAGAGTGAGTTTTGGTCTCAAAAAATTTATTTCTTTGGTCACGTTGTTTCATAAAATGGCATACCTGTTGATCCTGCTAAAACAAAATTTGTTGAAGAATGGCCAAGAGTGACAAATATAACCAAGATCTATAGTATTATTAGTTTAATAGTTTATTACCATATGTTTGTTGAGACTTTTTCCACAGTTAACTAGTCTAATGAATAAGTTAACTCGAAAAGGTGTTAATTTAATTTGGACAAATGAATGTGATGATTGTTTTCAGTAATTGAAAAGAAGATCGGTCAATGCTCCAGTTCTGGCACTACCTTCTAGAAATAGTGAGTTTGTTCACTACAATGATGCATCAGTGAAAGGAATTGGTCGTGTACTAATCTATAATGATCATGTAATTTCTTATGCTTCACATCAGTTGAAACCTCATGAGCTAAATTAGCCCACTCAATATTTGGAAATAGCAATTATTGTTTTTTATTTAAAAATTCAGGGGTATCATTTGTATTTATTAAAATGTGAAATATATAATGACTAAAAAAGTTAGAAGTATATATTCACAGAGAAATAATTGAATATGAGATAGAGGAGATGGATATAATTAATCAAGGATCATGATTTCACGATTCATTACCATATAGTAAAGTAAAATAAAGTGGTTGATGCTTTGAGTTGAAAAAGTAATGCAACAATAACCTTGTTACATTTCGAAAAAGATCCTTTGAATAATAATTTTATGAAAATTGGTATAGAAGTTGTTGGTTCAAGAAATTCCAATATTTTGTTTTAGGTGTTAAGAAAATCATTTCTATTAGATATAATTAAGAAAGTTCATAACAAAGAAAGTGAGTTGGGTAAAAAGGTAGAGTTGGTTTAGAAGGGTAAGTTGCCTAATTTTAACATTGAATATGATTTTATTTTGAGATTTGAAAAGAGATTATGTGAACCTTGTGATTAAGTGTTGAAGAATGAGTTATTATGTGAAGCTCATAGTTATCCATTTTTATATCATCCTAGTTGTACTAAGATGTACAGAGATATTTGGGAGTATTATAGGTTTAATGGAGTGAAAATAGACATTTTTTATTTTACATTGAATTGTTTAACTTGTCAATATGCTAAACAAGAGAGGAAGTTACTGAAAGGGATGCTTCAGTCATTACTGGTGCCAGAGTGGAAGTGGGAAAATATATCCATGGAATTAATTGTGGGAATACCAAAGACATCTCAAGGTAATAATACAATCAGGGTTACTGTTGATTAATTGACCAACTCTACTCATTTCCTTCCTATTCGAGATACACTATCTATGGATCAACATTCTCAGTTGTATGTTAAATAGATAGTTAGGTTTCATGGAGTTCCCCTCTCCATTGTATCTAATCGTGATTCCTGGTTTACTTTTTACTTTTGGAAGGTCCTTCAGAATTCATTGGGTACAGAATTAAAATTTAGTACAACTTTTCATCCTTAATCAGATAGGTAGTGAGAATGAAAAATTCATACATTATAGGATATTCTACGTTCTTGTTCACCGGATTACCAGGGATGTTTGGACCAATATCTTTCTTTGGTTGAATTTTCTTAAAATTATAATTCAAATTCTAGTATATAGATGACTCCATTTGAGGTACTATATAGGAAGCGGTTACGAACTCCAGCTTTTTTGGATGAAGTAGCTGAAAGGATGTTGATGGGACCAGAATTGGTATAAGAGATGGAAAAAAGTTTAGTTGATTAAAAAGAACATGAGAACAACTCAGAGTAGGAACAAAAATTATGTGAATATACGGAGGAAGGATCATTCATTTGAGGTTTGGGATCAGGTCTTTCTCAAAGTTTCTCCTTGGAAAAGTGTCATGCATTTTGGTAAAAGGGAAATATGAGTCCTAGGTTCATTAGATCTTATGAAATTATGGAGAGTGTAGGATCAGTTGCATTAAATGTGCCTTTACATCAATGTTTATCCTAGGTACACAATTTTATTCATGTTTCAATGCTGATAAAGTATATTCTGGATCTATCTCATGCATTGAGCCAAGAGGTAGTTCAGTTGGAAGAGAATATCTCTTATAAGGAACAAAAAAATCTAGATTCTTGATTGAAGAGAGAAAGTGTTGCGGAAAAAGTTAATTCATCAGGTAAAGGTTTTTTTTGGAAAACCATATGGTTGAAGAGGCAATGTGGGAATATTGAAATGTTATGAGGGATAAATACCCTCACATATTTGATAAGTTAATAGAATTGCGAGGACACAATTCATGATACTCCACAATGGGTTTATTTGATATATTACGTGGAACACAATATTGGGTCATACTAAAAAATAATAATATAATATTATTTTAAACTGTAGTTAAAGTCATACCATTGGATTGGTGGGAATGGATAGAACTAATTAAAATACAATTATACAGGTTTTTAATTGGTTTTACATTTATCCAATAAAATTTAGATTCATAAAATAAGAAATAATATGATTTTAAACATAAATACTCTAATATTCAGTAAAATGTAAATTTACCACCGTTTGATGGAGAACACTAATTAAATATAGTTTATTTCCCATTTATATGTTCAATTTGACCAAAAAAATTATTATTTGTAATTGTGACATTAAAATTTACTTTGGGTAAATTTTTGGAATTTTCTGATAAAAGTCATTTTTTGATGAATAGTAAAAACAATAATGTATTTTAATTCAAAACCTTTTTTAATATAATTTATTTATAATGATAAATTATCTTTTAAATTTGCTTTAAAGTGTCATTAGATTATATATTTACCATTTAATCCAATGTTGGTCATTGGATGAAATTTCACTATAAAATTGTACATAAACAAATGTCAATCTTTTTATATTTATTATTTCAAAAAAACACCCTTTTTGTTTTAACAATGAGTCTTAATTTTAAATTAATTTCTACCACTTATGTGTTTTTAATTTGTAAAAATGGATTCCATATCTTGAATCATGATTTCCAAATTGTGTAAATTTTGTATGTTTTATTTTTAGACATTATGAATATTTACTTCGGTAATATATCTTATATACCATGGTTAAAGGGTAAATATGGTAAATAAGGGTAAACAAATATTTAAATAATAATATTAAATTAACAATACATGTTTCCTATTCCTATATTTGGATACATTTCTGACTACAGCCATCCATTGGTATATTCTGGGGCCCCATGGAGCCACTTAGGAGTGATAATAACACTTTATATTAATTAATTTAAAGTTAAGACAAAAATGACATAAACAGATATCTTTTAGTAAATTAATTATAACAGGGAGTTATATAAGTTATATCTTATCTTATAAATATTAATTTTAAATATAAATATATTTCCTACATCATAGTATTTTATAATAATTTTTAGACATCAAATAAATAAAATTCGTTATAACATAATAATGATGTAGTGTTTACCTCATTAATGAATAATTTAAATAAATAAGAGTACAGAGATTAAACAAATATCCAAATAATATTCAATAATTATTGGATGATTTTATTTCGAGCAAAAGTCTTCTTATCTTCGACTTTAATATGTTTTGGACACTCATAAATAGAAAAATTCTATAGAATAAAATAATATTTTTAAACATTCCTAAAGAGCCTATCCTCCCCCTTATAAAAAAGCCCTCACCTCTAACCCATTACGCACAAGTCTCAAGCCCCATGGATCATACAAACCATTACCAAATAATATCTCAATATCCCTCTCTTAGACCAAGAAGCATTACTTTAGGTATAAATCACTTCATGAAATCATTTTGCTTCAAACCAAAGGGTGTTCCCCGATTTAACGGTAACGTCATCTCTTATATTCTTTTCATTTATTTTACTTCTCCAACCCCAGAAACACTATTTATTCCTTTGTTTTTATCACAACACCAGTATCCTCAATATACTATGTTGTCATTATGAGAAGGATTCCAACTACACTTACACACACCTCCATTTAATGAGTAAAGATTATACGGTTTATGTGGATGGTAAACTAATGCCTCACGAAACGATGATTGATCAATTATCTCCAAATGCCTCTCAAGGTGGCCATTATAATGGAACTATATTTATATGTGATATATATTATATTTATATTTTCCCTATAAATCTGTATTTTCCTTTTATATAATACCTTTATCGTTTCCATAATGGGTAAATATAATTATTTCTTTGGAGAAAGTGTAGACTACCACCCCCTCAAAGTGATATGAATTTTTCATGCCATATGTTGAACATATAAAGGATAGAGATACTAAAATTATATATATGATATTATTCTGGAATTATAATATATTTGTGCATCATTATTTTTCATTCCATTAAATATTAAATAGAAATTATAGTTTCATTCATGTGTACGTATGCCTTACCATCACCCGGAACAATGCATTTCATTTCTTACCTCCAAATGTTATGTACTATTATAAATACATATATATATATACACCCTATATATATGATATCAAAATCATGAATATCATTCTTTAGATAATGGAATTTTTATCACATGAATAACTTGTAATTATAAGAAGTTTATTTCTGACTTAAGTACCAAATATCAATAAAATGACTGTTATTAACTAACATGATGACATAATGTTTATAACATGGAAATAAGTGATATATAAAGAATAATAAATGAGAAAAATATTCTTAATAAAGTATAAGTTAACTTTAGTTTATTATTCATGAGATTTAAGAATGAACGAGTCAAGTTGGACACGAGGTAATGGACTTCGTCTCAATCTCCTTTCATTGAGGGATATTTTGATTTATATATGGAATTATTTTATAGGGTGTATAAACACCTTTGACTCTTCATTTCATTCAAAGGGAATCTTTTTCTATGTGGCAATTTACTAAATGACCAAAAAATAAGAATGTTTCTTTATAATTTAAGCAGTGACAATGACCTTTTCCACCGCCGTGAGTATTATTTGATCTTTGGCATCCTTATAAAGTCTTACGGTTTTTAAAAGGAGAATAAACACCTCATACACGTTTACATATTTCAGTACTGAAAATGGTTATGATAATGGATTTGTTATGTCAATATATTTAAATGATATATTGTAATCGAAATGTTGAAATGTTATATTTTCTCTTAATATTTGTTTTATGTGTTATGGATAAGTTATGGTTATTTGGAATTGTTTACGCATATGGGTGGTTCAATGATAAACCGAGGTAGGGTAATCCCAAGATAGATCTTCAATGCATTGGTTAATGTGGTTTGGAAAATGTTCATGTTTCTTCTTAGAGATTTAGGAAATATAAAGTGATGGGTATTCCAAATGCAACTCCCTATGTAGTTGTGAAAGCTACAACTTAAGTATGTTATGGATGCCAGAAGTTACCTTTATAATTTGTGATTACTATGTGCTATTCAAAAATCATATGATTTCAGGATGTATGTTAAAGAGCTTCTGTTTTGTTTGTATTGATGAACTACTGATATATTTCATTGTTTTATCACCCATAATGAGCTTTTTAGGTTCATCCCAAGTATAGAAATGTTTTTCAGAGGACATAAAGATCAATATGGTCAAGGATGGGATTAAGGAAATGTTTTTCTATCTAAAAAATGGAAGTAGACATGACTCTTTTTTTCAAGAGTTTTTATTTTACGAAAAAAGGGAAACTGGGTAAAAGTGTCTACTTTGAAATTCTGGAGATATAATGTAATTGTTATGGTAGAGTTCTATAAAAGTCTAAACCTGAAAATATCCTCAATTTGAATTATTCATTTAATTTTGGATAATGTACTGTTTAAGGCTAGGACTTTATAGTTGTTATTATAGTTTGGTTTAGAAAACTTTAGGAGTTAGAGTATTGTAAAACTAATATCCATAAAATAATTTATTTTAATCATATAGAATTTACAGATTACCATGTTGCTTCACCTAAGATATTTATGTGTTCATAATGGTTTTCCATAGAGATAACTTGACTATTATACTAGGAAGGCATACAAAGGGGAATGACCTTCAAAATCAGCATCCTGAGATGGTCAGAATCAGAATTGAATAGTTTGTAGCATTTATGGATCAGTTATCTCAGGTGATAAAATGGTGTTTGTGTTTAAAGATGATATTTTGGTATATTTTAAAAGTAAAGAGGAATATGAAAGTCATTTCAGGGTAGTCTTGAAAACCTTAAAAGAGAAAAAAAAATTCATAAATTCTGCATGTGTGAGTTTTGGTTACGACAAAAATTTTTTCCATGGTCACATTGTTTCAAAAAATGGAATAACTATTGATCATGCTAAAACAAAATTTGTTGAATAATGGCCAAGACCTCGAAATATAAGTAAGATCTATAGTTTTCTTGGATTAGTTGGCTATTACCATTGTTTTATTGAGAAATTCAAATGGTTATCTTGTCCAATGACTAAGTTAACTCGAAAATGTGTTAAGATCATTTGGAAACAATAAATTGATGATTGTTTTCAAGAATTGAAAAGATGACTGGTGAATGCTTCAGTTTTGGAACTACTATCCAGAAAAGGTGAGTTTTTTATCTATAGTTATGCTTCATTGAATAGACAGTGATTTTTTCCTTATGTAAAATGATCAGGTAATTTCTTATGCTTCCCGTTAGTTGAAACCTCATGAGATATATTAACCTACAAATGATTTTGAATTAGTTGTTGTTATTACTTTAAAAAGTTAGAGGCATCATTTTTATGGATTAAAATGTGAAATATATACTGACCATAAAAGATTCATGTATATATTCACTCAGAAATAATTGAACATGAGACATAGGAGATGGATGGAATTAATCAAGGATTATGATTTCAAGATTCATTACCATATAGGAATGGAAAATAAAGTGGATGAATCTTTGAGTCGAAAATGTAATTCTACATTAACCTTGTTACATTTGGAAAAAGATCATTTGATTGAAAATTTGATTCACATTGGCATAGAAGTTATTGGTGCAAAAAATTATGCTATTTTGTTTTAGGTGTCAGTGAAATCAACTCTATTAGAAAAAATTAAGAATGCACAGAAGGAAGATAGTGAGTTGCAGAAAATGGAAGAGTTAGTTAAGATGGTTAAGTTGCCTGATTTTAACATTGATAATGAATGTATTTTGAGATTTTCAAATAGATTTTTTATGCCTTGTGATTCAAAGTATAAGAATAAGTTATTATGTGAATCTCATAGTTCACAGTTTTCAATTCACCATGGAATTACTAATATGTACTGAGATATTTAGGAGTATTACTTTTGGGATGGAATGAAAAGAGGTGTTTCTGATTTTACTGTGAAATATTTGACTTGTCAAAAGGTTAAAGCGAAGTGGATGTTATCAAAGGGATGAATCATTCATTACCAATGCTAGAGTGGAAATGGAAAAATATATCCATGGACTTTATTGTGGAATAACCAATGACATCTTGAGGTAATAATGCAATATGTGATATTATTGATCGATTAACTAAATCTCCTCATTTCCTTGCTATTCGAGATTCTCTATCTCTAGATCAAATATATCAGTTGTATGTTAAAGATAACATTATGTTTTATTGAGTTACCCTCTCCATTGTATCTGATCATGATCCCAGATTTACTTTTATCTTTTGTAAAGGCCTTCAAAAGTCATTGGGTACTGAATTAAATTTTAGAACATCTTTTCATCCTCAATCAGAATGGTAGTCAGAACGAACAATTCAGAACTTGGAGGATATGTTACATTCTTGTTCACTGGATTACCAGGGAAGTTGGGACCAACATATTTCTTTGTTTTAATTTTTTTAAAATAACAGATCTCATTCTACTATACAGATGGCTCCATTTGAGGAATGATATGGGAAGCAGTATTGAACTCTAGATTTTTGGGATGAAGTTGCTGAAAGGAAGTTTATGGGACCAGAATTGGTAGAAGAGATGGAAAAAAAGTTTCGTTCATTCAGAATCACATGAGAACAACATAGTGATGGCAGAAAAGTTATGTGAATAACCGATAGATGGATCATTATTTTGAGGTTGTTGATCATGTCTCTCTCAATGTTTCTCTATAGAAAAGTGTGATGTGTTTTAGGAAGAAGGGAATGTTTAGTCTGAGGTTCATTGGAACTTTTGAAATTCTGGAGAAATTCAGATCAGTTGCATACAAAGTGACTTTACTTCCACATTTATGCCAAGTACACAATGTTTCTCATGTTTCAATGTTGGGAAAGTGTATGCTGGATCCATCTCATTCTTCGAGGCTAGAGGTAGTTTAGTTGGAAGAGAATCTATAAGTTGAGGAACAACCAGTCAATATTCTTGACTGAAGAGAGCATGTGTTGCGGAATAAGGTAATTCATTAGGTAAATTATTTGTGGAAAAACCATATGGTTGAAGAGGCAATGTGGGAATATGAAAATGATGTGAGGGATAAGTACCACCACATATTTGAAAAGTGAATTGAATTTCAGGGATGCAATTCCCAAAAGGGGGGAAGGATGTAACATCCCAGTAAAATAAAAAATATAACATTTTCAAACGTATTAATATTTTTGAATTGAATATTAATTTCAGTTTAAAGGGGATACTGTGATTGATGGTATACCCGATACCCAACAACGAGTTTCTTTGAAATCTTACATTGCACATAATGTTGATTCATACTAAAAAATAATAATATAATATTATTTAAAATTGTAGTTTACAGCTTGAAATTGTTTTGGAGGGAATGAATATAACTAACTACAACATAATTATACCTGGTTTTTAATTATTTTTGAATTTATTTAATAACTTTTTGAGGCTTAAAATAACAAAGAATCCAATTTTAAGTTTAAATACTCTAATATTCATTAAAAGGTCAATTTACTACCATTTGATAGAGAAGCCTCATTAAATAATGTTTTGGTCACTTTTATATGTTTTGTTTGAGAAAATAAAATTCTTCTTTAGAATAGATATTTCAAAATTTACTTTGGGTAAATTTTTGGCATTGTTCTGATGAAATTCATTTTTAAGGAATAATGAAAAATAATGTATTTTATTTCCAAACTGTCTATTAATATAATTAATTTATATGGATAGAATATATTTTTAATTGGTTATAAAGTGGAATTTTATTATATTTTTACCATTTAATATACTTTTTTTTTCAAAGAATGTAATTTCACATTAAAATTGGACATAATCATGTGTCAATCATTGGTAGTTATGACTTTTTTTAAAAACGCTTTTTATTTTGACAACAAAAATTAATTTTAAATTAATTTCTGCAACTTATTTGTATAGAATTTGGAATAATGGATTCCATATTTGGAATTAGGAGATCCAAATTGTATAAATAGGTAACTATTATTTTTAAACATTATGGATATTTACTTTAGTAAATATTTTATTAAATATTGTTAAACGATAAATATGGTAAATAAGGGTAAACAAATATTATTATAATAGTATAAAATTACTATAAATGCTTCCTAATTATATTTGAGGATACATTTAAAAACATGGGAATCCTTGGGTCAATTTTGGGACACCATGGTTCCACTTAGGAGTGATAATGACACTTTGTATTAATTAATTTAAAGTAATGACAAAAATTGCATAAACATATATATTTTAGTAAATAAATTCTTAAATGTTGTTATATAATTAATATATGAGACAATAAATATTCAATTTAATGAAAAAATTATTTCCTAAATCATGGTATTTTTTTATAATTTTTAGACATAAAATAAATAAAATTATTTATGACACAATAATGATAAAGTGTTTACCTCATTAATGAATGATTTAAATAAATAAGATTATAATTATTAAAACAATATCAAAAACCTATAAAATACTTATTGGATGAATTTATTTCGAAAAAAAGACATCTTATCTTCGACTTTATTATTTTTTGTAACTTTAGAAACAGAAAAACATCATATATTAAAATAATATTTCAAATATTCCTAAAGAGCCCCTCCTCCACCTTATAGAAAGCCTTCACCTGTATCCCATTACAGACACCTATCAATACCCTTGGCTCATCCATCCCATTCCCAAATAATCTCTAATGACCCCTACTTTCTTCCTTGAACCAATAATTGAGGGAGAAGGCATTTCAAAAATTCCTTTTGTTTCAAACTAAAGGGAGTTACCCGATTTGAAGGTATGATTTTCTCTAAAATTATTTTCTTTTCTTTTACTTCTCCAACCCCATAACCTCTTTCTATTCAAATCATATATAACAAAAAAAAGTATCATCAATATAATAGGTTGTTTTTATGAGATGTATTCTAACTACCCTTACACACACCTCCATCTGATGGGTAAAGAACATACTGTTTATGTTGATGGAGAAATAACGCCTCACGAAACGATGATTGTTAAAATTTCTCTTACCTCCCCTCATACTGGCCATTATGATTGAACTATTATAATATGTGATATATATTATATTTATATTGATTCTATACTGATGTTTTTTTTCATGTATACAATACCTTTATGGTATCTATAGTGGGTAAATACGATAATTTCATTTGAGGAAGTGCGGACTACCACCCCCTCAAAGTGATATGACTCATTCATGCCATACGTAGAATATATAAAAGATGGAGTTACTGAAATTATATATATTATAATATAATGGAATTATAATATACCTATGTATCATTATTTTTTTATTCCATTAAATATGAAATTGAAATGAAAGTAGTGTTTATGTGTACGTAGGACTTACCGTCTCTATGAATGATGAATTTCATTTATTAACTCCAAATGTTATGTACTATTATAAATACATATATATACTTAATATATATGATATATATGATATCTAAATCCTGAATATCATTATGGAGATAATGTATTTTTGATCACATGAGGAACTTGTAATTAAAGGAATTTCATTTTTGACTCAAGTACCAAATAGCGACAAAATGACCATTATTAACTTAAATGATTACATAATGTTTATAACTTGGAAATAAGTGATATAAAAATAATAATAAACTTGAAAAAGTTTCTTAATCAAGTTTAAAATAACATCAGTTTTTTATTCTGGCGATTAAAGAATGAATAAATCATGTCGGACACGAGGTAAGGGCTTCGTCTCAATCTCCCTTAATTGAGGCATATTTTGATTTATACACGACTTTATTTTATACAGTGTATAAACACCTTTGAATTTTAATTTCATTCAAAGGAAATCTTTTTCTACGAGTCATTTTATGAAATGAAAAGGAAAAACAATGATTCTTTTTAACATAAGCCGTGACAATGACCTTTTCTGCTACCGTGAGTATTATTTGATCTTTGGCTTCCTTAACAAGACGTAATGTTTTTAAATGGAAGATAAATACCATATACACTTTTTACATATTTTTGTATTGAAAACGGTTTTTATAATGGATTTTTAATTTCAATATATTTAAATGATATATTTTTATTGAAATGTGGAAATTTTATCGTTCCTTTTTATTTGTTTTATTGTTATGAATATGTAAAGGTTATTGGGCATTGTTTATGTATAAGGGTGGTTCCACGATAAACCTTGGGAGGGTGAGTTCGAGATAGCTCTTCAACGCATTGGGTAACGTGAAAGAGGTAAATGATAATGTCTCTCCAAATATATTTGAGAAATATAATCTGATGGGTATTCCAAATGTAACCCTATATGTATATGGGAAAGGTATAACATATGTATGTTATGTATGCCACAAGTTAGCTCTATGTTTTGTGATTACTACATGTTATTCATAAATCTTATGATTTCATGAGGTATGTTGAAGAGGTTTTTTTATATATTTATTAATGAACTAATGTTTTCTTTCATTGTTTTATAACCATTACTGAGTTTTTTTCGCTCATCCCATGATTTGAAATGTTTTTCATAGGACATAAAGATGAATAGGGACACAGATGGGATCAAGGAAAATTTATACTGTCTAAAACATAGAAGTATACATGTCTCTTTATTTTCAAGAGTTTTTATTCTATGTAAAAAATAGAAACTAAGTAGAAGTGTCTAATTTGTAATTATAGAGATGTAATGTAATAGTTATGGCCAAATTTTCTAAAACGATAAACCTAAAAAGATCCCCAATGTGAATTATTCATTTAATTCCGGATTATGTAATGTTTAAAGATGTCTCCTTCTAATATGAAAATAACATATCTCTAAATAAGATCCTTTTATGATTTGATCAATTAGTCAAATTACTCACTAAATATCCAATTATGCTTTAAATTGTTTGTTAAAAATTTATTCATTTTAATAAGTGAAATTGGAATATTTTGGTATTTATTAATTCCAATAACAGTTATTACATGTTTACATTTTCCCAACATTATTTATATTAGTAATCTATTTCTTTCAATTGCCTATGTTGTCTCATTAAATTTAGTTCAGTGAAAATATTATATAGTTTAATTAATTAATTAGTTATGAAAAAAGGGTATTCATAGTCATAAAGGATACTAGGGATGTAATTATTTTGTAGAAATATTCTAAATGAATTTTTAGCGAATTAAAACATTATTAATTATCAATTTAGATAGTGTTTTTTTATCTATAAATCCAATGATGTTCATAGATTACATACCTGGGGTTATCATAAAAACTTTTTGAAAATATTAGATATTGTTATTTGATTTCAATGATGACCTCTTATACCATTATAAAATTACATTGTTTATGGGAATGGTCTCATTATATTGGAGAATAAATTAAGGTACATGGATAGTGTGATAATAATTAATTTGAATCATTTTGTCCTTTTTCATTTTACACATATTAATTGAAATTCCTTTAGTATAAACTTTTACCAACATGAGTCATGATCCAATGATCCATACATGACTTTGGTTATGGTTTTTTATAGGTGGATAGGTAGTAACTATGTTAACAGGACTAAAATGGAATGATGTGAAGTATATATATATAATTTTTATAATTAACAGATGTAATATGGAAAATAATAATTAAACAGGAACATTTTTTTTCTACTATAAATTAGTTGACTTATTTATGATTTCATAAAAAATTTAATTCATACATTGATTTCATAAAACAAATTTTTCATAAATTTGTTTTATATAATATATTTTTTAAATTATAACATTTGATGTAAAATTTCAATAAAACACTAATTTTTATATATACATTTTTATCCACATTAATTTTTTTAATATTAAAATTTATTTAGAAAAATAAATTAATTTCGATACTAGTTTTTAAAATTTAATTCTTATATGTTGTTTTGTTCATTAAATAGGTTACACAAAATAAATATTGGTTTTTATTGAAAATATTTTTTTTCACGTAATATTTTATTAATGAACACTAATTTTTACCCAAGAATGTTTTAGGTCCTTGTATGTATAGGGTTTAATGAACCATGAATTAGCCCTTATTCAATATTTTATATTCGGCCAATCTGCCACTATTATATCCTAAGATAATTTCATTTCAAAATTTTTGTTGTATTTATATTGATATAATATACCTATTTTTGATTTATTCTATAGAAAACGAAGCTTAAAATACATATATATTACATTATGTTAGATAAATATTTTGAATATTACAAAAATACATTCCTAAGGACTGTAAAAGATTAGTATCTTTGAAAAAATGTAAACAAAATCATCGATCATGGTGAATGTACTTAAAAATATCCCATAAATATCCCCACATTTATTACTTATACCTAAAACCATTCTTCATAACCTAGTGAAATGAAACATGAGAAAGGGGTGAGCGCAGATTCTTAGTAAAGATAAATAATGAGAATGCTTAAGCATAACACGAAAAAATAGTATGTAACTTGATCATAACATTTAAATACCATTACCTCCATATTGGAGATCATAATAAAGATTTTAAGTTCATAAGACATGAATCATAAGGATTTAGAGAACAAAATTCAAGAAATCAATACATAGTAATACCACATATAATTGTGGGAAACACACAAGAATATAATAAGCCTATTTAAAGGAGGCCTAACAAGTCCTCTATTACAAGTTAGGCTTGTGTTAATCACATTTTCACCTTATTGAGGTTGTGTATTCACTTCCATATACCCGCTTACTACAGTCTTAGAATGTCCTCCCATGTAGCTTCTTATTTCGGGCTTCAGATGTACTCCTATTGACCCTCTTAATTAAGGCTTGTTATGTCTTCCCATATACCCTATTATTGTGGTAATGGGGTGACCTCTTATATACCCTCTTATTTCAGGCTTGGGATTCCCTCCCATGTAACCTCTTGTTTTGGGCTTAGTATGTCTTCTAGTATACCCTCTTGTATTGGGATTGTGATGCCCTTGTGTGCACCTTATTGTTTCAGGCATAGGATACCCTCCCATATACCTTCTTGTTTTGGGTATTAGAATCCTTCCCATTACCCTATGAGATAATAAAAATGTATCATTTAAAAAGTCATTAGAGGTAGATATAGGTCCCACCCACCTCATAACAAAATCATACATAAATGTTACACAAAATCATAAACAATAAAACCATAACCCATGAAACTAAATGGGTTTTATAAACATGTAATAATATATTGACCAATGAGAAAAACAGGTTTCATAATTATTTCATCCAAATAATAACCCATGAAAATGTGGGTTTCAAAAGCATAAAACATTTGGAAGATAAATGGTTTTCCTAAGCAACATTACATAAAAAATTAAACAATTAAATAATGGCTATTAATGAAACCAAGGGATAATTAATTATAATGTAAAGTGTATAAATAATGGATGTCATCATAGATCAAAAATAACATAAAATCATATTTTGAAAACATTTCTTGAGGAAAATATAATTTCTTATTCAGAAAATGATTTTTTACACATAAAACCTTTCAAAAACCATTTCTATTGAAAGTATTTTTTGAAAACAAAGAAATAAATAATAAAAACATTTTGAAAACAATTTTCATTGAAAAGTTTAAAAATAATATTTATTACATTTTCAAAACAATTTTCCTTAAAAAATTGAAATAATATTGAAAACCTTTTTAAAACCATTTTCCATGAAACCTAAAAAATAAGATTAATTTTTTTTTGAAAACAATATTTGATAAAATTATAAAACAGTCCTGAAAACATTTTGAAAAAAAAATCCTTATAAACTATTAAAAGGATGTTGAAAACATTTTTGAAAAAATTTTCCTTGAAAACATATAAAAGGATCTTGAAAATAGTATGAAAACCATTTTCATTCAAAACATACAAAAAGAGTTTGAATATTTTTTTAAATCTATTTCATTGAAAATATCTTTTAAAATAATTCTTAAAATTTAACCACCAAACATGAAAATAAATATGCAAAGAATTTACATTGTATAAATTTTTACATGTTGTACGAGGTAAAAAGAAGATTCTTTTTGCACGATAAAATGGTTAGAAAAATGTCTCGTTTAGAAAGTGATAAGTATATTCTTATGAAATAATTGTAAAAAGGAAAAAGTGGTAAATATTTGTTTTAATTATAATTTTATATTTGAAGAATATTCTTGAAAAATCTTTTTAGAAAACATGGTTTTGAAATAATACTGATTTCTGACCAAAAAGAGGGTAAAGTAAGGCTTTCTTTAATAAAAATTTGTATCTATCTTATTTAAAAAATATTGGAAATGGTCAAAATATAAGAATATATACTGAATAACCATAGGAGAAGAAACATCCTGATTGGTCTTGAGATATGGATCATAATATTTCATAAATGGAATCATAAAAATAAATAATCAAGAAAAGTGACGAGATTATTACAATAAACTCTTATAACTTTGTAGCGTGGGATCATACTATTCATGTATGAAAATGAAACAACAAGAATATTTAAATATCATTGATATAAGGTTATTTAGGATATAAAAAGTAAAATATAATTATATTAATCTCCAAAATAATTTTGTTTCATAACAAAACATGAGCCTTAATGAAGAAAAATTGAGACAAAACTATTTTACCGATTTGGTAACTATTGAAACATAATAACAATGAAATAAATATCATAAAATGGTTATATAAATACCAATAAATTTTATTTTAATAATAATTTAATACATCTAGGATATGTATGCACACCACACAAATGGATGGAGTGGTGAATAATTCATTTATCTAACTGAAATAAAAAGGGAGATGAAATCCTTTTACCTCGTGTCTTTACTCTCGTCGTACTCATTAAAACCACCTTTATAATAGATATAAAAATTTTATATTTCATTTAAAGAACCATATTCTTATATCTAGTACCAAATTTGGGTTGATCAGGACGTTATATTACGTTCTGTGTAGAATTTAATGTTAAGGTTATGCATCAGATAATATTCTCTCTGTTTTTTTTTCTTTTGTCTTAATTTGGTATAACATTGGTCCTTACATTTATATCATGATTTCCATAATGTAAATTATAATATAAGTACATTTATGTTTAGTATATATGTATTAAAATAATCTATAATATATAGAAGCATGGAATGGAAAACACTATCCATGGAGACAGTACGTCATACGTACGCATAATCGATATTTCCCATTTTGTTGTCATATTTAAAGAAAGAAATTAATTGAAATAAATTTTTATATTTTATTATATATAATTATTAAAATATAATTATTAAATCATATATATCATATAAGTTTACTAATATGATGATTAGTACATTACATGCTGTTTTTTAATTAATTACATCACCTTGAGGGGACGGTAGACCACACTTCCTCAAACAAAACTATCATATTTACACCAAATGAAAAGTATAAAGATATTTGTTGAAAGATTAATAAATAAGATTAATCATATAATAATTATAATATATTTCATTATATAAATATATTTTCCATCATAATTTCCACCAATGAGATGTTTGAAAGGGAAGATGAACAATAATCATTTTGTGAGGTAGTAGTTTGTTGTACACATTAAAAGTGTGTTCATTAACCAATAAATGGATGTGTGTGTAAGTTTAGGTTGAATCTTAATCATAAACACACCATATTAAATTTATTATAAGGGTTTTGTTTTAAAATCATGTAATAAAGAGTGTTTTGGGGGATGGATAAAGAAAAATAAAAGAAAGGAGCATGTTAGAATATATTACCTATTGATCGGGAATCTCTTTTTAGTTTGTGCCATAGGATTCCATGGATTTCATTATTACCACGGGTAGTCTTCTAGGATGAATGTATGGATGTTTAAAAGTTTATTAGGTATATATTTTCCTACCTTATAGGTTTTACAGATGTAAATAAGATGGAGATTTTGTGGCCCTTTATAGGGAAGGAAAATGAATCACTTAGAAATTTTTTTAAAACAAGTTAGGCGTACACATTTTGTTACCTAAAAATCAAAAATATCCAAATAAAATCAATACTTTAAGGTTTAAAGAAAACAAATATCTAGAAAATTGGTGTCTAAAATGTTGATAGGTCATTTGGGCCCCTAATATTAAGGCTTAGTCCCTAATTAAGCATAATTTGACCTTAATCACTATGATTAATTTTAATCACTCTCACTAATCTTTTTGGTCATATTTTAAAATGATCTAATTATAGTCAAAATATTATATTGATTAAAATATTTTATGTACATGTTTTGATTTTAAATTCACATTAGAGGAAACATTGTCATTAATGCAAATCCCACAGACGAGACAAAATAACGTTTTTCGAAGTAGAAAAATGGTCAAAAGTTTGTTATGTTTTATTATTCAACATCAAATTGAAATTTATTATAATGACCTAAATTTTATTAATAGATTTATAATATATCAACTATAACCTTAAAACAAACATAAAGTATAATTTTACATTAATAACTTTTTAAATGAAATGGCAGTTATTAACTGAAATGATATTTTTTTTACGATTCATAAAAAATGATGTCTCTGAGGAAAATCCAAAAAACATAAACCTAAGTTAATATATACATTATAAATTCAAAAATTATCTTTATTATATCAAATTAAATTTATATATGAGTCCAAAATGATTACGTTTTTCTTCAAAGTACATGAAAAATAGTTCATTCGAGAAAATAATATTTTTAAACATATAAGGACTTTGCAAAAAATATATTTTTCATTGTAAATATTTTTTATTTATATAAAAAAAATAAAATTATTTTAAAAGTATTCATTATTATTCATATTACTATTTTTTCATGTCTAGGTTATAACTAACTCATCTAAATAATTTTAACAATTAAATGATGTTTCTTAGAAACTCGGTATTGTGTGTAACAAATGCCCTGAAAATATTACGTGTAGTGAAAACCATGTCAGTGTTGCATGTAGTTTAAATCATAAGTCATTCCATGGGAAAAGAATATTTTTATAAAATTTTTAATATATATATAACTATTTTCCGTGTAATGTTAAATGAAAATTATCAAAAAGATAAATTAATGAAAAAATAAAAAATTCTCGGGATGTTACCTTCTGCAACCTTTAAAACTAATTTCTCCCTCGTGATTCATATATTTTATCTAAGGTTTAATACATAAAATTTAATTTTATAGAAACCCAAATTTTAAAAATAAATACAAAATATTCCTTTCCAACGGGAAAAATGGAACCATAATGGTTACCCAATGTATCATATCACTAGGTTTCTATGTGGGATAACATAGGTGGCAGGTGAAAAAATTGACATAGAGGGGAAATAAAAAAATCGAGTTAAAATTGATATTGATAGAGAAAATTTATTAGAAGAAGTGGGTGATCAAAAAACTATAAATAAATGATGTTCTAAGGGACTATTTGATTCATCAGAAATAATGTTTCTAGGATAAATCAATTTCAAATTTTTTTTGGTAGATTTGTGGATTTCTTTTACTGTCTCAGAACACAATGAAATATAATTACTTGATTTCATTCCTTTTTCATATGTAAAATATCACCATTTAGTTATTCCATGATCATTTCCCACTTCATCTATTACTCTGTGGAATGATGGAAAAAATTTAATTCCTAATGAAATAAGAGATCATGAGTTCCATGATATTCCATCCCATTTGACATCAGTTATCATCAACACAAATTTGTCATTATAGGTTATCAAATATTCATAAATACACATGTGGGGAGATATAACTTTAATCTTACAAACATCATCTGAATCTTATCTCAAGACCTTCTATAATTGATAAACCTTATTGTGCTTATGGAAGATGAAAGTATAAGACATTACGAAGAAGGTCACGAAATAAGCATAACATTAATCCATCAAATATCATAAGGTAGATCTTTGTTTTCACATTCCAAACATGTGATACCCACATCATATATTCTCTTTAAACATGCATTCATCCTTAGTCCAAATATTAGTGGATATATTTTTTAAATCTACAATGTTGTAAACTTCAACCTTGATTAAATAAGACACATTGTTAGTAATCGTTTATAGGTTAATTCATAATGTAAAATATAATAATTCATATCCCACAAATATTTATACAAACATCATCATATCAATGTCAAGAATTAATTATGTTTTGTCTTCCCTTAATCAAAATGTCACCTTTCCATGAAATCACATTTCTATGTCATCATAACCATTCAACCTTCTCTTTTCAATCCTTAATGATATCTTAAACTGAGAATTTTTATATGTATTGTAATTTATATAACATAATATTTTTAATTCCAAAACCTCAATACATTACCAATACATACATATTATTAAACCAATACTAAATATTCATCACCTTTTTCTTCAATACCTATTTCTATGAATATGAAATTGGAATCATTTCTTAAGGTTCCTAAATATCAATATAATCATCCTTATTATGTTTAACATAAAAAATAATAGGCGAATATCACATACCATTCACATGACTTTTTCAGTCTCTTTATCTTCTAAGTATAACCAATACTCATACAACCTTCCTGATACTCTTTATGAGTTTTCGACATGGTAAATCGATTTTCATAATGACCATACATTGAAAATATGAAACAAAAACTGTAATCCATGTTTTTCTAGTATTCTATATTAAATGAAAACATAAATAATTGGGTGAGAAACACATATCATATAAAAATTCCATATAATCATCAAAAGTTACTTATACGATGTCTATATCATGGCACATACCTTTTAATAGATGACACCATAGGTTTATCCTAGGTTATTAATAGTCATATTATATTCAAATCCTTCTTAATGGTTCATCAATATTTTGTGAATTTCAAAAGCATATCCCTCAAGAGTGTCAAACTAGGTGTGCAACAAGGCTCATTTTCATGTACAATTTTACCCCATGTCTTGCTCGAAATATCTTTTCAGGGTTGTTACCCCTAGGTATATACATTCTAGAGCCACATCATCTTATAGTATCCAGATAGGGATGTATTTCAATGAAACCACTCACCCTATCTTTTACCAAAATTACATGTCATTTTCTAAAATTTTAACTCATCATACACTTAACCTTAGATACATACCTATAAATATCCTTAGAAATATACCCTGATTTTTCTCTAAAGATTAATAATCCTAGTTTCAAAAGGTTCACTAAACCATTTATTTGATTCCAACTATAGAAATCCAGTCTTAATATACATAGATATTACATTAGTTTAGATGAATATTTATTACATTACAATAATACATGTATGAGGAACATAATAGTTTAGGGTCTTTTTTATAATTGAAACAAAATATTCTATGGTGGTGAATGATCTTCAACATCCCCCGTAAATATCCCCAACATTAGTAATTCTAGCTAAAACCTTCCTTAATAATATGGGGAACAGAAACATAAGAAACAGATGAGATAAGATACTTAGTAAGGATAAAAATAGGAAATATGTTTTCATAACATAAAAAATGGTTATGCAGCCTGAGAATAACACTTGAAGATCATACCACATGTATCAGAGATCAGAATAAATATTAGAGGTTCATAATACGTGAATTATAAAGAGATAGAGAACATTATTTCTAAAAGCCTTACATAGTAATAAATCATGGAATTATTGAAAACACATAATCATATAATAACCCTATGTCAATGTAGAGTACTATGTTCTTTGTATCATTTCAGGCTTGGGTAAAACACCCATGAACCTTCTTCAGGCTTGGGTCTCCCTCCTGTGTACCCTCTTGTTTTGTGCTAGGGATTTCCTCCTATGTACCCTCTTGTTACAAGATTGGGATTTACTATAATTTACCCTATTATATTAGTTTTTGGATGCCCTAATGTAAACCCTCTAGTTTCAATCTTGGGATGTAATACCATATACCATCTTATTTTGGGATTGAGACACCCTCATGTGTACCCTCTTGTTTTAGGCTTGGGATTTCCTCCTGTGTATACACTTGTTTCAAGCATGGTATTCCCTCCCGTGTGCCCTCTTGTTTTAGTGATAGTATTTATACCCATATACCCTATAGTTTCGGGTTTTGTATGCTCTTACATTTACCATATATTCTCATGAAATATTTATCCTTACCCAATACATTTGAGGGAGATATTGGTCTCATCAATCTCGTAATGAAATCATACATACATGTGGAAAAAATAAATAAATAATCATATAATATCCAAATAAATAAAATGGATTCCATAAATATGTAATCCTATATCAACTTATAAAAAAACATGTTTCATAATCATTTCTTAAAAATCATAACCTGTGAAAAGAAGCAGGTATCAAAATCATATACAACATGGAAATGAAATGACATTTATAAACATAAATCTATAATAACATAAACCACTAGAGAATTATTATTAATTTAACCTTTGGATCATTTATTATAATGGAATAATTAATATAAACAAATGTAATTTTAATAGGAAATAAACTTGGAAAAATATTTTTAAAACATTTCTTGTGGAAAATATACTATCTCCTTGGAAAATTGGCCATTAAAACATAAAACCATTTGAAAACCATTTCCATTGAAAATAATTTTAAAATTAGAATTAAGGATTGATAACATATAGAAAAAATTTTCCTTGTAAAATTACAAAATAATCGTGTAAATAGTTTGAGAACCATTTTACATGAAAACAAATAAAATTAGCTAGAAAATTTTTTTAGATACCATTTTCCATGAAATAAAATAAAACGATCTATAAAAAGTTAGGAAAACTATTTCGATGAAAGTATATTTTATAAATATTTCATCAAATTTTCCGTTAATCATGAAATGAAATCATTAAAGTATTGACGGTGGATAAATCCATTCATGTTGTACTAGGTAAAAAGAACATTATTTTCGCTTGGTAAAAAGTTTAAAAAATGCCTCCTCCATAAAGTGAGAAGAATATTAAATTAAAAAGCATAAAGAAGAAAAAAAGTTTAATAATTTATTTTAATGATCATAGGATTATTAGAATATTCTTGAAAATAATTTTCAGAAAACATTGTTTAGAAGGAACAAAGATTTCTGATCGAAGGGAGGGTAATGTTGAGCATTCTTAAAAACATTTACAACTATCTTATGTAACATAGATTTGAAAAATGGTACCAATACATAAATATATTATAAATAACTAGAGGATAATAAAATTCATGAGTTTAATTGAGATATGTATCATAATATTTCATCAAACGAAGCATACACATAAACAACATTGAAAATAGGTGAGATTGTTTCAATATATTCTTACAACATGGCACCTTGGGGTCATACTCTACTTGTAAGAAACAGAAAATTGAAATAATCATAAAATATAATTAAAATAATTATATTCATGATAGACCATTTATAATGGCTGTATATACACATCTGAAATAATTTAGGTTCATAACCAACCATGTGCCCCAAAGAAGTTAAATTCTGACAGAACTATTAGTCAATTTGGTAAATTCTTAATCCTAAACCCCATGAAATAAATATCATAAAATGGATATGTAAATACCAATAAATTTAATTATCAGAATAATTTAAAACTTCCATTTTCAGTATATGCACCACACAAAAGGAATGTGTGGTTAATGAAGCATTTATCTCACATAAAGAAAAAGTGAGATGAAATCCTCTTAACATGTGTCCATACTCTCCCCGTACTCAATAAAACCCATTGTATAATAAATATAAATTTATTATATATCTATTACAGAACCATATTCTTATATATTATAATATATATGGATTTATTATTACTTTATATTACCCTATTGTTAGCAATTTCATGATAAGGTTACGCTTCAGGTAATATTCACTTCGTTTTTCACTTTTGTATTAATTTGTTATATCATTGGTCTTTATAGTTATGTAATGATTTAAATAATGTAATACATGATATAAATATAATTTATATTCATTAATTTTTTATTTTAATAATCTATATAACATATAATCCTAAAATAGAATACATCGTTCATTGAGATGGTAGGTCGTTGGTATGCATGAACGTTGTTTCTGTTTTCATTTCCATATTCAATGAAATAATGTACATGAAATATATGTATATATATATATATATTTATGTATAACATTATACCTATATAATTATTATATATGATATATAATATAATTAAACTAAACTAATCCTTAATACATTCCCCACAATGTGTGAGTTAATCACATCACTTTGAGGTGTGGTAGTTCAAATTTCCTCAAACGAAGTTTTCAGATTTAAAACAAATAGAGAGTAAAAATATTTTTACTATAAAAGTATAAATAATATTAATTTCATAATAAATTTAATATATAAATATATAAATATATTTTCAATCATAATTTTTTTCCAAGAGAGGCGATAAAGGAAAAATGAACAATCATCGTTTAGTGAAAAAACAGTTCACCATGCAAAAGATAGTATATCTATTACCCATTAGATGGACGTGTGTGGAAGTGTAGGTCAAACAATTATCATAAAAACATAATATTATATTGACTTTACTTTTTTAGCTATACATTCATTAAATAATGTGATTATAGGGGGAAAATAAAAAAATAAAAGAAAGGATCTTGGGAGAGGAGGTTACCTCATAATCAAGTTACTCCTTTTAGTTTATAGGAAAAGGCATCCCTGGATTTCATTATACCCTAATATAGGATTATATAATGATGTCAGGTATGTGTATAAGTTCATTCAAGAGAGATTTTCTGAACTTATAAGGTTTAATAGGTGAATAAGAGGGAGATTTGGTGGCCTTTTATAGGGATGGAAAATGACCCACTTGGAATTTTTTAAAATAAGATTGGTGTACACATGTTCTTACTTGAAAAAATCTTAAAACCCCAAAAAAAACAAGTAATGGAAGGTTCTTTCCCTATATATGTCTATAAAAGTGTTGTTTACAAGTTTATATGTCATTTGGGACCATATGATTAAGTTTTAATCCCTAATTAAGCTTAGATTCACCTTAATCGTTGTGATTAATTTTAATCAATTTTACTAATATTTTTTGTCAAAATTAACCTCATTTAATTAGACCCTAGATATTATACTGAAACAAATGGTGCATGTATTTTTTTGAAATTCATTTCATATAATTGGAACAATTATTATAAATGTTAATCCCATATATAGGATGAAATAACAAGTTTTTAATGTAGAAAAATGTTCCAATGATTGTTATTTTTTTAAATACTATTTCAATGTATAATAGATTATAATGACCAAAATTTTATTAATGAATATATAATATATCTAATATTACAATAAAATAATGTAAATCTATAATTTAACATTGATAATTATTAAAATGAAAAGGTTACTATTAGCTTAAATACAATATTATTCACTATTCATCAATGTTTCCCAAAAAAATCTCAAAAATTCACCCTAAGATAATTATTGCATTATAAATCAAAAAATAATGTTTATGTTATAAAATTTTTTTTATATACGCGTCTAAAATTATTTTTTTTCCAAAAGTTACCTGAAAAATATTTCATTCGAGAAAATCATATTTTTAGACAAATAAACACTTTAAAAAATTATATTTCTCACTATCTATATGTTTTATTTATATAAAATAATTATAAAAATATTATAAAAGTTATTACCTCTATTCATATTAATATATTTTAATGTATATGTTATAACTATCTCATTTAAATAATTATAACAATGAGATTCTATTTTTAAGAAACTTGGTAATGCATGTAATGTATGCCAAGTCTGTGTTGTGTGTAGCGCAAGTCATGTCTCTGTTGTTTGTAGTGAAATCCATGTTTCTGTCATATAAAAATAATTTTGGACTTAGTGTTTCAATAAATATATATAACTATTTCCAGTGACATGAAATAAAAAATATCCTGAATATAAGTTAATTCCCAAAAAAATATTCCACAAAATCTCCGGGTGTTATAAATAATTTGTAATTCATCGATTACTATTTCAATATATTAGTATGGTGTATAACATGGAGTTATGTTCTGTCAATTTTTTGGTTAAAATAGTATATTTATGATTTTTTTATATTTTTATGTAGATCATTTTTTATTTGTTTTTATAATGAAAGATTATGATATAAATATAATTGTTCTTTGATCATGTATACCACATTAAAATATATTAATTCTCATTGTAATTGTAATAATTATACCATTTATTTATATAAAATAATCCCAAGTACACCTATAAATGTTGTATAGGATGATAATATGGGATGGTTTAGAAGAACCAAAAAAAATTTAGATCCCTTCCCAAATTCATGAATTTGATGACAATATCAATTATTCTAAATTCGGTACACACTTTCCCCTTTCCCAAAAATGGGATAGTTGTTTCAAATAGAAACATTTTTAGATGGGATGGGAATCATGTCTTCCCAAACTATTTCTTATTAAATCCCAAGAACTAGTTTCAAATAATGAATTTCATTTATGGATTCTCAAATCAATGCGAGCTACATGTAAGGATTATTCATGTATCATGTTATTAATTATTTAATAATATTATACATACAATTTTTGTATCAAAATTAATTGATACATTTATATAAATGATTATATCGATCTATTTCATAGACATGAATATGTTTCATTTTTTCGGGAATCGTTGTGTTTTCATAATGCACACTATATTTACACACACTGAATGTTCACTCTAGATGGAAAGTTGTTCTGTGGTATATTTTTTGTGTACCTAGATGTTTGTATTGTTGTTCTTATATAAATAGTTCATTCTAGTAAGGAATATACTGTACTCATTATTGGAACCAAGTATTGGATTGGAATATATTAATGTGGGTTATGGAATGACTTTGTAATTCTATCAGTTACTTATAATGTACATTTATATAATAGGGAACACATTCCATTATTATAATATTGTTTTACCTTAATTATTTATGATCAATCCTCATCAGGTATATAATTCTACAATTATATATTGAGTAGTGTTGAACTAGTTATTATCCCTTGGGGATCAGGGATTGTTCACAGGGTCATTTGGTTGTTTAAACTCATTCTTTGTGGGAATATGGGTCTAGGACCCTTCAAAAGTATTTCAAATAAAGGATATGATAACATTTATCATATATAGATATTAAAAAGGTCATGATTTCAAGTAAAAAAGAGATTTTATAGTATGGACATGGTATGTTACTCCTAAAAAGGTGTCATGAACCTCTTTATAGTGGAAATCATGTTACTAGTGTCACCCATATAGTTAGTTTTTTATTACCAGTGTAGATGAGTTATTAATTTGTGTACCTCTTTTATAGGTAGGTAATAATCTCAAATGTTTCTTAGAAATCATCCATAATCCAAATATAATTCATATTTAATCCCTTATTTTCATAATCCACATTGGGGAAGAGTGGGAACCATAAATGAAAGACATAATGAAAAATAGACACCAACAAAAACAAATACATTCAAATAGATGAACCAAAAACAAAATCCGAACAATCCCAAAGTTGAAAACTACACAAGATTTTGAACAACTTAAGAAACATCTGGTCTTTTTACTGATGTTTCCAGATGATATTTCATTTATGGCTCATGAGTCATAAGATATTAATGCGATTTTTAAGAAAAATATGGGGGGATGGAGATGATTCTTAGATCTAGGCCTTCTAGGGCACATACTTATATCTAGAAACATCCACCAAGTCCTCTGAAGAATCTAGTTAGGGAAAATTTGAGTAGCTTGTGTTACTCTTGGTCACTTTATCAATTTAATCCAATTTCACGAGTAAAGGAGGAATAGTGGAAACATTCCCCTAGGAACACATTGGGTTTAGAGGCACAGGAGCTTTCCCCTTACCAGAACCCTTAATGACTCCAACTGAAGGCTCTGGTTTCTAATCAGAATTAGCTTTCCGACTAGGATGAGACCCCACAACCTCTTTACTAGGAGATTCTTCTTGTTCCTTTAAAGAAGACTTTTAATTTTCTATAGACCTTATTAAGGATGGTGTCACTAATCATGGTAATCAAATAACTGATTGGTAGATTTAAATTTATAATAATTATCAAGATACATTATTACATTTTGGAAATTTCATATGTAATTCATGTCTCTAGTCCCATGTATGTTTTACTACTATTATTGATTACCCATAATGGTCATATTAAATTTTTGATATATTTATCCCCTGATATTATTTTTTTATTGGTTGGATAATTCATTAACTTCTACCATGACATACTGATACCATTTGAGTAATTGTAATTAATCTAAGCATTTCCTTTTTAGTACATCATGCATATTTTTTTTTGTTGAGTGTCATTATTGAACTTACATTGTCAAAATTTATTGTAATTTTTAAATAGATATGTATTTTTATGGACCACTATAATAGTCATATGAAACCATTTATATCTTTTAAAAAGTAATAAGTAGATCATATTTTCATTATATTTCTTTATATAAAATAAGAAGAAATGTTTTAATTAAATTAATGTGTATTTTCTCATTAGGGATTAGGTAATAAACATTATTTTTTAGAAGCATGTGTTTTGGAAAACAAATTATTCAATGGTATTTTCACATAATCATTGGAAATTGATTTTGAAAAAAAATCACATTTGATTAATTGAGATAAGTGGAAGATAAAGATAGCTATACATGAGGAAATCCATATAGTAGGGAATACATTATCTAAAACTTGAATGGGTTGTGGTAGATTTTATTGGTGATTGTACATGTTTTGTGTTAATATCATATGGTTTTTAGTATATTTCCCATTTTTATGAGACACATAATATAATTGTGTGGATTAATTGGGGTGTTAATTCATTTGATGGTGATAGATATTTAATTGTGTGATTTTTTGGTTCTTTAGAATAGATTTGTAACTTATGAATTTTCAATGAGACTTCTGAGTTGTATTTTGGGATGTTTATAGGTGATAAGATCATGGTTTAGTCATGAAGGAAAATATGTTAGTCAGATTTTGTGATTTATGGTAAATTCTTTTTTTATGTATTATGAGTTTAGTGGATGCCTCAACATATGTATTAGAGAGTTATGGGAAGTGAATCTCTAGTAAAGTTTTACATTGGGACTTCTTAGTGATGGGAAGTTATATGTTGGGATTGTTGTAATGCCACAAGTTTATACTACAGTGATATAAGGTTTTAATGGATATTTTTTTATTTCATAAATATAGGGTCATTAGAATTTTGTTTTCTTATTGACAAGACATTTTTCATTTTATGAATTGAAACAATTTTGGGTAATTAATTATAATAATTGTGGTTTTTTTTATGCGGGTTAAGAATTAATCTGTGTTTCTAAAGATTATAAAAGTTTTTGGGCATGTTTGGTGGGGGGGAAACTAATAAATGGGTGGTAGAATAAGACTTACAGAAGTTTGGTGGAGCCCCAATTGGAGTACTTTTCTAAACATTTACTTCTTGGGGATCCCATTGGAGTTCCACTGGGTTCCATGTAATTTTAATAAAAGGGTTAAATGATCCTTTGACCCAAAATATCTAAAAACCAAAAAGATCAATAAAAGAACATTCTCTTTGTACCAATACACATGAATTGAGATCTCCTCAAGGATTCCTCCTCCTTCTACCCTCTTGTTATAATTGAAGGGATCCTAAGGGGTCTTCTTCATGAAAACACAATGTAATCCCTCCTCTCCTTCCTCTTTGGATATATTTTTTTCTTAAACACTTATACATTTTTTAAATGATAATTTTTATTTATAATATATCAAAATTAATGTTTAAATAAATTTGTATGTATCATATTATTATTTATTTGTGTTAAGGGAGACCCTGGTATGTGATTTGAAGTCTTTGTTCATTTTTTTGTAGTGAATCTATTGTATCAGGATTTTATTACTATTTTAATATTTTAGGGATTGGAATTTTGGATATTTTGGTATAATTTATTCTTGTATTTCTTCTTATTAATTGTTAACATAATTATGGTGGTCGTATTTTCCACTTTAATCTAGGCTTTATATGTGTTTTGGTATATCTTTTTCATGGTTAATTCATTATATAAGGTTTGTGATATATTTTAGGGTCTTATATATTGTCAATCATGTATGGGATATGACTCATCAAGGATATGATTTGGGTGGATGGTTTCCAACAATATAAATTTTCATTGGACCTACTTTAAAATTTTCTTCCACCATTTTCATAAAATATATAGAATAAATTTTTCTCACTTTAAAAAAATAGGATTCAAAAGTTTTCAATGATATACTATATTTATATTTGTATATTATTTTCTATTTAAAAAAATAATTCTTTGCATTGAGTACATATTAAAATTATACAATTTTGATTTCAAATTCTTTTTAAAATGGGTTTTAATAGATTAATTATCTCCATATTTTAGTTTAGTATGGTTTTGTATTTTTCATTTTATAACATCTCTAATAAATTTAATTTTTCTACAAATTATTGACATTTATAGTTTATTCCCTTAACATTCGAATGTTAAATAATAAAATGTAGTATAGTGAACATGTCTCCTAGTATATTAAATTTATTGGTTATAAAAAATAAAATATATTTTCTATCCCACGACTTGACTAGTGATGGGGTTATTTATTTCCCATATTCTAAATATACATTCAGTGTGTTTTAACCTCCATTATGATTTACATTTTTTGGGGAATTTCGGTCTATTCATCCAAATGTATTCTTATTTTACCGACCTTGTGTATTTCGATAATCCTTATGTGGAGATTATATGTTAATTTGTAACTTAAATGACTCCATCTTAAGACCATATATACATAAAATTTGTATTAAAATTATCCAATTTGAGTGGATTAATAATTAAGTATCATGTATAGCATGAAAATAATAGATTAGAACATATTTTTTGTGTTCTTTAACATATTCTGTTAAGAATGTCATTATAATATACTTTATCCAGCATGAGTTAGAAGTCAAAAATATATATTTTACATTGTTTTTGAGCTTGAATCGGTGGATAGATAACAAATTGGCTATATTATGTATAAGGAAATGATGTGAAAAATAAATCTAACTATTTTCATTACCAATATTTCTCCCCAAATGAAATACTTTATCTGGAATGATTTATTTGATCTTTTTTCTATAATCTAGTAAACATTATTTTGATTTTATAAGAATTATATAATCCATAAATTTTTTTCTAAAACATAAATTTCTCAAGAAATTATTTTACACTATATTTTACAAAGTATATCATTCATAGTAAAATTCCAAAAAACATTTATTTTTATATAAAAATGGTTATCTTTATTAAAAATTATATCAATATAAAAATGACTTTTAGAAAATAACTTTTTTATAAACTGGTGATTCAAATTGAGTATGTGTGTCTTGTTTAGTTATTCACATATATTACTATATGTAAGATACCAACTTGAACCATTGATTCTGAGTTGGAGTGGAATATAACCTCATGCCCATCTCCCTATATAGAAGAGGCTATTAACTAGTAGCGAGGGTTTGAGTCTATCAGTGTGGAGACTATACCCTCAATATCACATCACATGATCAATAATAACCAATAAAATATATATATTAAATAATCAATGTAAACATGCTAAAACTAAATAAATTTAATACATGTCATATAAGTTAAGAGACTCTCATTGTGGAATGATTTTCCAGTGTAACAAAAGAAGAAAAAAAATAAAGAACTATGGATTCCTCCATAGTTTATCCCTTTCCATCACATTCTCTATCCTCATCTACTCAACTATTCACCACAAGGCCCTATCCCTTAGTCAGATCCCTTTGGAAATTTACAAGTAATGTGAAATTCCATTGTAGGTTATGAGTGAAAGACTATGTGGGACACCCAGAATACGTCCTTATCTTATTATTCTAACGTATAACCAGTGCATGATATAATAATAAAAAATCCATAAATGGGTTTAAAAAATAATCCCAAAATTGATAGGTTGTGTTCTAACTAAGCCATGACAATCCTTTTACCATTCCTAATTTAACTCCATGATGTAAAGATAATGGATAATGTTAATAGAATCCAAAATAACACCAATATGCATTCCATATAGAGTTGTTCAAAAACTCTACCAGACATGTTTTGTAAAACAATTAGGTCATGTAGATCAATTCCCTCTAGTAGAGGATAGCTATGTACGCACATCCAATTGGCTACCTCGAGGTCATGATACTCAGAAGATTCCATACTACCTCTTGTGAATCAATATCACATTCTCCAAGGAATCCTCATATCTCCACTATTTTCTCAACTAACAAATCTTCATAGTCTCATGTTAAGAACACTCTCCCACTAAGGGATAAACATTTCATGATGTTCCACCTATCTTAATTACCTATAAAAACTACCAAGTTATAGTAACACACATGAAAGGAGAATCACACAAGATAAGAATAACATATCATCATGAGTATATAGCAATAGAAATAATAGTATGAGATCACAATCAAGCATGCAAACAAGCTACTCCAGTATCAATCATGTGATCAATTTTCCCAACAGGTCAAATAGGATACACAATCACCCACATTCAATCCCAATCATCAATAGTTATCAATAATGTTGACACATATAATCATCATGTAAGCAAGTGTAAACTTGAACCCAAGAAGGTAAGGAACATAATACTTTACAATTATTGATTTATACATCATGGTTCATCAAAGATTTCATCACCCAAACCCATGTTCCCTCATTAACCAAACACAATCATACTCCAAGGACCCTTATAATCGGTATGAAACAAACATGTTATTGTTTCAAGAAAAAGTTGAAGAGAAATAAACGAATGGTAGATCAAAAAATTCCCAAGGTTTATTTAATGAATAAAACCACAAGGTTATTAGAAAATATGAATCTCCAAACTGTAAGGATGGGGGTTTGACATGGAGGGGTATTTGATATCACCACTGTTGTTCAATAAGAGAGGCTCTAATGATCGTTGAAACCAAATATGGGCACATGGTGATTTCTACAATTCATATTTAGATGGATGAAGAGAACCATGGTGTTGGACTGATGACTTTGGAGAGTAATCATTATCCACATAACCACACAGGTGCATAAAAATGGTTTCGGTGTAGGGAAATATCAACCATATTTATAAGGGGGAGTCTTTAGCATATAATTTTACAATAAATAAAAATTTAGTGGTTGTAGAATAGACACTATATCACCATGATTCAATAGAAATATTGGTGATGATACAATGTAAAAGTGAGGTGGGATAAACAAGCATGACACATGTGATACAATCATAGGCTATTAGGGTATCAAAATAACCACCATTGTACATGGATAACCGCTAAAACATTGGAGGCTCTATAAAAAATAACCATGTGGTACATGGAGGTACAACATTGTGTATAGTGTGATCCAGAAGAAATATCCACAATTAAAATAGAAGACTATGTCGTAATATTGGTATATAGTATGACCCTTTATGGTGTACAGTTGTGTTCTACTATCTTAAAGTGTGCTGGGACATTAACCACTACAACATAAGGGGTTCCCATTGTTGTGGATATATATATGTAGCCATTTTATGCTCTTGGAACACTATTTAATGGATGGGGAGTAATTGGTATACTATATACCCAATTTGTAGGATGGATCACTCATAAGACCTCCATAACTCCAATAAAATCCCCCAAATCATTCCCAAACCAATTTCAATGACTACATAAGGTAAAGACCAATTGGATTAATTAATACCTAAAGAGCATATAATTGTACCATTGTCTATAAATGATGTGGAGATGGATTTTTAGTGTGCTCTAAGATACTACAATGCAACCAACATGACTCATCACTCCATATCCTGGGAAATGGTGCAGTATCACTTAAATAACCTACACCATGGTGAATCCCATTATGTTTCTATGTGGCCTCAAATAAACATCACCCCTATAGTTCATCTATATCCACCATAATGTATCGGACTTCAATTTGGTGTCACCCAACGTGTTACAACTTGATACCAACTATTTTGGCCATTAACATTCCCAAAACATCCAGAAGCCTCTGAAAAAAAAACCCCAAAACCATCATTCCGTTATCTGATCATAATCTCAGCACAAAAAGAAAGAGTATCATAATATAATAATAATTTTTATTAAATAAACAATTACTTTTTCTTCTACAATTATCCTCCTCCAAATAATTATCATCCTCAAGAAGTATCTCCATGATTCTGGCTCAAAAAACATAGGTCGCTGAGATCCAACTTCATCCTCTCACTCCCAAGTCTTCTCTTGGATTCACCCATACTTCAACTAAATCCTGAAAGGTTGGGTCATCTTACATTTTGTTGTAATTTCTCACTCTACCCAAAAATACACATCAAACACAGCTTGTAAGATGCTTTAGGCTCTAACTTACTTTACACATAGTAAAAGACATTCACATGATTATCTATGTACCACGGGAGCAATGAAACATGACACACATCATATATACCTCATAAAAAAGAATGAATTTCTAGATGGTACACCACATATCTTAATTGTGTGGTGATATCAAAGGGTCCAACAAAATGAGGTACATGAATTCACTCATTCCTTAGATATATGTGCCTTAACCGAGTCTTCACTCCCATAAAAAAATGAATTCCATCTATGGACACCAATGGCATCCTGCAATAGTTTACATAAGATATCTTTTTGAAATGTGTAGTTATCATCCACTTCAAGGTTTTCCATAGTCTCTCGAAGGTCTCCCAAAATGTATTGTATCCCATAACTACGTCCTTAAATTCCCCCTTCCTATAGACTGTTGAAATACATGATCTTCCATAAATATCCTTATAAGGTTACCTCTGAATCAAATACAAGTAACTATTTTCATGTAAACCCAACCAAGGCTCAGTGACCATCTCATGATCCACTAATGTCCCAGATGAATACTTGAAGCATATCATCCTATATTTGTGTATTTCTCTCAGATTGTCCATCTATCTATGGATGGTACATTATACTCAATACCAATAGAGTCTCTAAGTATTTCTACAATACATTCCAAAATGTGAAATAATGTATACATATTTTTTTAAAAAAATTATTAAGGTAACTCCATAAAAACATATGATCTCATGGAAGTAGATATTTCCTCGCTCCTCTACTGGGTGAATCTCTCTTATCGGTACGAAGTGACTACTCTTTGTTAGCTAACAGATGATCAACAAAATTATGTCTTGATTCTTCAAGATCCTTTATAAACACAAAAATCCCTATTGAAACATACTACTTGTTTTACAGGGTTACATTCATTGACTAGAGAAAACCACCAGGATGCTGAATCTCCAACTTCACCCTCAGATAGGTAAGTCATCTAAAGAAGAAACTGGCAATGTCCCTCATCATCCCTAGCCGCATGAAATGTTGTATGATGTCATTGTAAATCTTGGTCACACCATGATGTACTACCACTCAAGAGGTATTATAATATCTCAATATCTCCTTTATGATGGATTCGAGGACTATTGTTCTACATTGTTGCAAGATCATATCATCTTCACCCACTAACTATCTGGGTATTAGATTACCACCAGTCAGTTATTCCCTCCTAACAAAAAACTTTGGGTCTGAAACTTATCCAACCTTATAATAATCCAAAATTGAGAATGTGATACCTGGGGGAATACAATTAACATATCTTTGAACCTCAGGAGAATCCATCCTCCAAACAGCTAACAATTTCATCAAGCACCACTTCTACTATAAAGGCTCACCCCAAATATTCTACTCTTCCTATGTCTTACTCCTAAGAGAATCTACAAAAATTTCTTTTCCTAGGTACATAATCCATATAAAAGTCAAACATCTATATATACTCAACCCAAATCCTCTTTTATAAGTTCAATTCCCTCTATATGACAATATTATGAATAATTTCGTTTTCCATGAAAGAAATAATTTATATCCAAAGAGACAATGTCATAAACACTTCATAAAATGGAACATGTTTTTTAGATTCAATTCATGTGTATGAAAGTTCGACTCATGTGATTATAAATGACTAAAACAATATTTTACTAACTAATATTTCTATATTAGTACCACTCCTTGACCAATTTATGATGAATAATAGTATACATCTTAACCAATATCAAGATCAGGGATTTCCAGTACTATTTCTTTTATTAACCATCCCTTGAAATCAAGGAATTAAACATTAATATGGTTTCCTCTCTAGAATTTTGATCCATTCATTATCAACAATTTCAGGGGTTCTTCTAGTCTATTGAAATCATAGATAAACCGTTTGTTATAAACTAAAATGACCATAAATCTCTTTATATCAGATATGTTCTAGAGAAGTGTATAGGCAGGGTGACCTAAAAATTTTCTTGGTCAATCATTATACCCATCTAAGACACCATATATCTTTGGAATATTACATTTTGAATCCATAAGTCACAAATCAAAACATTTTCTTAAATATGATGTTCTTGAAGAAAACTTAGGATTATATCTATGTTACAAACATGTTTCTCCATGGTTTATGAGTATTTGAGGATGTAGTTTGTGATGAACTAACCCATTTTGACCTCAAAACAAGAACCTAATATGATCCCTCACATAGCCAAAGGGAATTCCCAATCCCCACGGGTTGGCGACAAAACCCTGGGCATCGAACAACAAAATAGAGGGAATGATTTCTCCGAGCCTAAACAACCATATGGAATACATTTTTAAAACAAGATGCAATAGTGTAAGAAACACAAGATATATATTCCATAACTATAATAAAATAGAAGAAATAGATAATTTTGTGATTAACACTCCAAAGGAAAAGTAAAACACCAAAGGTCCAAAATGAAACAACAACTCCAGAATATGGCATGGATGAACTCCCACCATCTCACCACCACCTACCCAACTATCTAACACAAACCATGACACATCATAGTGGCACTGTTCCTTTCTCATAACTTGATGAAAAACAAAGATCAATGCTCCGCCAAAGAGGTGCACAAGATGTGAGCTAACTTTCTCAGTAGTATCCCACCCGGGTGATCCATAACAAACCTCTACATAAAACACCATGTATTCTCATTTTTAATAAAGACATGTCATGATAAGTTATAAATATTTCTTATAGAAAACATGGTAAACATTTCCCTATGCATATCTATAAAATAAAAGCAGGTATATTCCTTTCAGACCACATTTTCCTTATCATTTTCCACAATAATGATCATGCATATCAAGGCTAAATCTGAAATCCAAGAAAAACAAAATAGAATAACATGTATCACAACACCATGTAATACTACATGTCCAGACCGTAGACCACTAATACCATAATAATCAAGATAAAAATTATGTTCCTAGAAGAATATGCCTAGGAAGCATAGGAATACTACAAGAGTAACCCCCCAAAATTTCAATAATGATCCCATAGAACAATGAGCCTAGTAAATAGAGGGATGCCCTAAAAACCTCCTTAATAATAAAAAAATGGACGATGTAATCAATCTAAACATTACGACTATATACCCAGCGTAACCCATGTGCTCCTTTTAACAATTCCGATTTTTTCTTCCCAAACAATTTCAAAACCATTTCACAAATTCTATTTCAATTCATAGTAAATAACCATTTTATTTCCATTTAAAAATAATTATAGAAAACCCATTTCTCTTTGAAAACACATTTCAACACAAAAAAAATATCAATCCAGTTCAATTTATAAAGTATGAACAATCAAGCTTATCGATATAGGCTATATATGGAAACACCTACATCAAAACTCATGTTGCACGTTCCTGCAATGAGATCCACCATTAATGAACTCCAATATCACTAACGAAAACCCTAAAATCACATCCATTCACCTTAGTATTTACATAAATTATAGGAAATGGGGTCATTAGAAGTGAGGGAAACCCACATACCTCAACTAAGAAGGCCCTCCGCACAATGACCATTAGAATAAAAGGCCTCTAGAATGATTTCACACAATGAATCTAGGAAGAAACCAAGAAGAATCTCCAACATTAGACAAATTGTTCAAAGTACACCTCCTAATGGAGATAAATTGATCAATGTAAAATAAATAACGTAATGTTTATTCTCCCAGAGAGACACACTACAACATAAATGGGGATAAAATGTCGAACAAATAATTCTAGATAGAGAGGAGTCTCCCAAAATTATCTGTGATGAGTTTCTGTTCAAGAGCTAAAAGGTTTGGAGATGGATCCTTGAAAAAATAGTCTCTTGACCATTTTAAAAACTAGACATGGGACATTTAACTATGTGAAACTCCCATTCATGTTGTTATTTCTATGTTGGGTATGTATTCTGAAAAATCCATCACCTCAGATTAAAAACTAACCTTTTAATTAATCACATTGTGTAAGTCACGGTCAAAGTGTGTTAGCTTTCATATCCTAAATTCATCTTTCATTAATTATATCTAGAAACAATTACATAGTGTATAACATAGTTACACATCATGTATATTCTATGCATCCTGCAAAAACGAATGTTTTTTAGTGATATTACAAAATAAATATCTATCTTCTTCGTTATAGGTATCCTCCGAGTCTCATAAGAGTTGAAAACACAATGATGTTAATGTATTACCTGATAAAATGTTAATGGGATGTTACAAACACCCATACCTAAAGACATTCCATCCCAATTAAGTCATGCAGAAGATGTGATCCCTAGAAGGAGATGGGGACATTTCTCCCTCTTCAACGATTTGTGTTCCCAATTCTCATGAGAAGATGATCATGGTTTCCATATAACATTGAAAAATAGAATCAAATTACCATGAAATACATTCACTTGAGATTCAATGATCTAAATTGGTTTCCCCAGAATAGACGCACCTGGATCAAACTCAATTTCATCCCAACTCAGAACATTAGGGGATCCAGGTGGTTTTTCTTAATCTAAGATACATGGAAAACATCATGAATATCTACCAACTAATATAGAAATACTAACCACTAAGCAACTTTTATGCACTTCTCAGGGACTTCAAATGGTCTAACATATCCTAGAGAAAACATTCCCTAATATCTATATTGATAGTGCCCTAATCAAGGAGAATCTTTCCTAAAAACCCGGTCCCCTATAGAAAACACTAAATGTCGACATTGCCGATCTGTATAAGATTTCTGTTAACTTTGGGTAGTAACTAGACATCGATGTACATCATGAATCTTCATTTTATTTTCTAGAACCAAACTTGGTACAACTAAATATACATTCTTCCACATCAACCCAACAAAGTGGTCATCTACACGGGTGACCCTTCAATGCCTCAAAGGGAACCATTCTAATTGATTATTGATAATTCTTGTTATAAGAAAACTCAACCAGCTCAAGATGACTATCCCATGATCCTATGAAATCCAAGACACAAGCACATATCATATACTCCAAGATCTTAATTACTTACCCATTTTGACCATATTTCGATGTAAGGTAATATGTGCTCAACATGATCCGAGTTCCTATCGCCTCTTGATGAATCCTCTAGAACATCGAGGTAAACCTATGATCCCTATCTAAAAAATAGTAGGCCTATAATGTAACCTCAAAATTTCATGCACATACATATTACATAGACCATTAACTTTACTGGTGTCTTTTATCAGAATGAAATAAGAAGACTTCATTAACTGATAAATAACCACCCAAATAGAATTCTTCCATTATGTGACTATGGAAATTAAACAAAAAAATTGAGGGATTCCTCATCCCATTTCCCAAACTTCACTAAAAGTGGATGAAGCATCCTAGAAGGTATCAAGTGCTCTACCTATACTTGTTGGATGTTGTAACAATAAGAGACAAACTTCGTGATGTCGCACTTCATACCCGACCATCAAAAGCATCGCCTTATATAATTATACATCTTAATAGTGCCTACATATATGTACTATGAATAATTTTGACAATAGGAAAAGACTAAAATCCTCATAGATGTTATGATGACAATCATTTTCCCTATGTGAAGAATACCATAGGATGAAATAGACCAACCCGAAATGATATCCCCACCATGAAGGCTTTCTCCATTCTTCTGAAACTCATCATACTAGTACTGATTCTACAAAATACACATCAGGAGAGAATATGATAACTAAAAAGTGGTCATAACTATGCATTAAACATACTCCTAATTATATAGTTGAAACTGAGAGAAAACCCCATAAGGATCTACGTTTCCTTTGATTCCAGAACAGCCTTGGGTGGTATATTCTTACTAAAATCTCCTGCAATAACACTCTCCTTCCTTGGGGTGTAGGCGATATCAATGTCAAAAGTCTAATGTTATTGTACCCATCACCTCTATTTGTGATTCAATCCCTTCTATGAAAATACATATATTAGAATTTTTCTATATGATAAGATCATCAACTTCTACAAAAAATGATAGTGTCGCCAACACTTAAGAATGTGCATGACTGCAGTAAGCTATAAATCATGAGTGGGGTAATTATTTTAATGAATTTGAAGATGATGATATCCTTAAGCTATGGCACAATCATCATACATAATCACATATCCAAAATTACCACCATAGGTATCACAAAAAACCACATATCCTTTATCAGACTTAGGTAAGATCAAACTAGGAGCTGGTGTCAGAATCCTTTTCATCTCCTCCAAAGAAGTATGACACTTCTTATCCCATGTGAATTTCACTAATTTCCTAGAAAGAGCAATCAAATGTGATTGTAGCTTAGAAAATTTCTTGAAAACCCCATGGTAGTATCTAGAAATACCAAGGAATATTTGTATTACAAAGCCATTCCACGGTCCCATCCATGATAAAATAGTGTTAACTTCTTTATATCAACAAATATGAATTGTTTTGAAATTCTATGCTATAATAACATCACTTATTAAATCCAGAAACTAAATTTTGAATTATTTATGTAAAAATGGTGACATCTCAAAATTTACATAACCAATCTTAGATGGTGGTCGTTCTCGCTCTTGCATTTCAAATAAACCAGAATATCATCCACAATACTACCACAAAAGTGTCAAGATATTGATGTAATATCCAATTCATCAAATCTCTAAAAACTGAAGGAGTGTTAGTTAGACCAAAAGGAATCACATGATATCAATAATTGATATACCTACTCCTGAAAACTATCATTGGTCTATCTGACTCTCATACTCTAAGTAGATGATAACTAGACTGAAGATCGATCATTGAAAACCACTTTTCCCCCTTTAACTGATAAAAAAGATCATCCAAATGAGCCAAATGATATGTGTTCTTAACAACTACCTAATTCAATTTTCGATAGTCCACACATAATTGAATTGAACCATCTAATTTCTCAGTGAAGAGAATATGGGCTACTGAAGGGGAAATTCTAGCGAAAATGAGATCTTTTTCCAAGAGGTCTTCCAACTAAATCATGATCTCTTTCGACTCCATTGGTTCTATATGATGAAAAGGTATTGATGTCGGTTACATGTCAAGAACTAGAACAATAATAATATCTACCTCTCTTTATGGAGGATGGCTGGAGAAATCAATTGGGAAAACATCATTAATTTATCGAAAAATAAAGGGGAGATCATTCATAGAAGAAATGTCATTGGGATCAAAGAAAAAAGTGACCAACAATCTCTTGAGCTCTAGGATGGATGGACCTGTCCGACTTGACCATGAGTCCCACTCCCCTGAAACACATGATAGATCCCATCGGTAGAAGGAAATTTAACACACCGATGACAACAATAATTAAATTCTCAAGGAGCTAAAAGGAAATCCATACCAATGATGATGTAAAACATATCAATAGGAAGAATGATAAAATCCCAGAACAAATCTGTATTAGCTATCATTAACGAACAAGAAGGACACATGAACCCATTCACATTCCACATTCCAAGAGGTTTTAATAACCCCATTTTAAAGGGCATGCATTCCATTAAATTTTTAGGAATGTCCAGAAAACATCATGATATAAATGAGTGGGAGGAAATAGTATCAATGAATTAAATTACTTCTGAAGATGAAATAAAGTTATTACATAAATTTATTTCCAGGCCTACATCAAATTCCACAGGACACTCATCTATGTATGAAAATGATTCACTCCTATGTCTTGTGGCTGGAGACCAGTAGTTTTTTATGCTTCTGAATGAATCACCACCATAACGAGGTGTAATACTAGCCCAATAGATGCGATGTAATTGAGAAACACATCCATAGATATTTCACATCTTCACATGCACAGGATAAGAAAGGTTGATGTGTCCTCTCTTACAACATTGATATCAATTAATAGTTACATTACCTACTATAATAGATAGCGCAGTAGAGGATCACTACTGAGTCGCACCTACACTTCTCTAGTGATGACCTTGACACTTACTCTTCATCCCATGTGCACCAAAAAATATACCACCTGATGAAAAGAGAATAGGTGTAAAATCTATCCTGCCTAACATTTTCATTTCTAGCATCATATGTTTCCTACCATCTCTTAATAGGAAGAAAAATTTAGCATAAACACCTGGGATCTGATATCTGGTTGCAAACCCTACAGTTAGTTCAATTCATTTATCTGGTCATTCTTCACCAAGTTTGGGAAAAATCAACGAAGATTAGAAAAATGATTGATGTATTCCGACACAAAAAACTCTACCTATTATAATTATAGGAAATACAATGTATTTTCTATCACCACTGACTTTTGAAAAAACAGCATAAAGAAAAGGGTTTTAAAACCCTTCCAATCTGATTCCACATGTATGTCTCCATGGACCATAGAATCCCACCATCGTTTGTCGGGCCCTGAGAGTATACACACAACACAAATTATAATGATGTTATAATGTGTCTCCAGAAATCCATTGATTTTATCAATATTATTCGTCTAGTCCACTGCCAATTGAGTTTTATTAGTCCCATTAATGGATAATGTCTTCTTGAATAAGAATTCTCATGATCGATATATCTCTCTTATTGCTCCAAGTTGTACATGAACAACAACATCCTGAAGTCATGGAACATATTTATAAACATCAAAAACTACCTATATGATAGTCTCGATGACATTATAATCTATAGGTGGGTTCCATTATGGAACATCAGCTACACCATTCTGAGGAACTTGTGGAAGATGTATCAGATGCATATTGATGCACATCAAAACATAAGAATAATTATTCAACAGAAAAAATCCAAATTCAAACTAGAATACCCTTAATGACGAAATAAGTTTTTTAAAATGAAAATTAATACAAGAGACACATCCCAAAATCTCATGGAAACTTGATTCATTTAACAAAAATCATTAGCAAAAAACATATCACAACATTCTTCTCAAGTACTGACATTCCTATATTTAGTCTAACAGATGTCCCAAGACATGGAATCTAGAGGATAGACCTCTTATAATTCCAAATTGTAATGAACCAAACTTGGTTACCCACAAACCTAGAACTCGACCCGATCAATTACATACCTGAATGGTCTTCTCGATCCCCATGGGCTGGTAACAAGAATCTAGACATCGAACAACAAAACCGAGGGAATAATTTCACCCAACCTGAACAACTACATGGAATACATATGTAAAACATGATGAAACATTGGAATAAAAGAAATATATAGATTCCATAACTATAGGAAGATAGAAGAAATAGACAACTGAAATAGTAGCTAAAAATCAGAAGGACAAGTAAAACTACAATGGCCTCAAACAAAAAACTACACCACATGATGTCATGGAATAACTCCCACTATCTCACCAATAGATACCAAACGAGCTGACAAAACCTGACTGCTTCACTACAGTTCCATTCATTTACCTATAGTGGAAGGAAAACAGCGGTCTACGAACCACCGAAAGAGGAGCATAGGGTGTGAGCTAACAGGTTCATTAGGATCCACCCTAGGTGTTCAACAACTAACCTATGATACCAAATTCTAGATAACCGATCCAATTTACCCTAAAAATGGCACCTGACATAATTCGCGACATACCCAAAGGGCATTCCCGACCCCCAGGGATGGTGAGAAGCACCGAAGAATTGATCAATATAAGAGAGGGAATGATTTCACCCGACCTGAAAACCCACATGTTGTACATAATTAAAACAGGAAAAAAGTCCAAGATGAGTAAGATATATATTTTATAACTGTAAGAAAATTGCAGAGATAAAAAATTGTGAGTGTAGCTAAAAATCAGAAGGACAAGTACAACTACAAAGTACCCAAATCAATCAATTACTCCATATTGTTTCATGCACGAACTCCCACTATCTCACCACCAGCTACCCAACTAGACAACATGAACCCTACTGACTCACTACAACACCTTCACTTTGACTACACTAGAAGGAAAACAAAAGTATATGCACCACCTAAGAGGTGAAAAGGGTGTGGGCGAACAGGCTGAGTAGGATCCCAACAAAGTGTTCCATAACTTGTCTCTATATAAAAATGTATATATGATCATTTTAAATAAAAAATTTGATGATAAGTAGTAATGATGTTTTATAGAAAACATGGTAAACATTTCCATTTCTCATGTATCTAATAAAATCAGGTATATCATTTTCAAATCACATTTTCCATATCGTTTTCTATAATAAAAAACATGAATATCATGGCTAACATAGAAATTCAACAAATAAAAAACAGAATCACATGTATCACAACATCAAGAAATACTATAGGTCCGGGATCTAGACTACTCATACCACAATAATCAAGTGAAAAATTATGATCCTAGAACAACATTCCTAGAAAGGGGAGAAATTCCACATGAGTAAACTCCCCAAAATGTCAATATTGTTTCCATAGAACAATACGACTTGGAAATAGAGTAAATCCCTTGGAAAACACACCTTGATAATCACAAAATAGTAGATGATGGCCTCAAGATAAACCTCCAACCTATGTACCCATGGAAACCCATGTGAACTTTTTCACAATTCATCTTAATATTTTGAAAATATTCAAAACCATTTTAAAAAATTCTATTTCAATGCATTGAAAATAATCATTTTATTTTCATTTATCCATAATCAATGAAAAATATTTCTCATTGAAAAATATTTTCAACACATAGAAAAAGATCATGCCAATTCCATTTATAAATAAAATTATAAAGAAATAACAATAAAGATTGTCTATATATGCATGAAATAAAACAACCTACCTCATAACATAGTTCATACACACCAACATCGGGATCCACCAACGGTGAAACCCAATAATACCAATGGAGAACCTATAATACCATTCATACAACATAGGTCTTATTTATGTTAGAACACATGGGTTTGGTGTAAGAGATAGAAACCCACCTTCCTCAAAGACGAATGCTCGCCACACTATGACCAACAGAAGAAAATACCTATGAAAAAATAACACACAATGGATCTATGAAGAATCTAATAAGAATAACTAACCGTAGAAAAATGGATCCAAATATACCACCTAATGAAAATACTATATTCAAAGGTAATGAATTAATAGAACGGTTACTCACCCGGAGAGAGGAATCACAACCGAAATGGAGATTAGGTGTTGAAAAAATCATTTTAGATGGAATAGAGTCCCCCATAATCACATGGGAATTGTTCTGATACAAGATCTATGAGGTTTGGAGAAAGATCTATGACAAAAAAATTACTCTGCCATTTTAAAAACTGGTCGTAGGGTGTATCACAGTGTAAAACTCACATTCCTATCATGATGTCTACGTAGGATAAGTACATTGAAAAACACATCACCTCATATTATAAAATTAACTTTATATAACTCACGTCATGTATATTAGGTTCACTATGTACAATTTTCACAACGTGAAGTATCCTTTCATGAGTAATATCGAGCAACTATTACATGACATGTAACATAGTTACATGGTGTATAACATAGTTACATGAGGTAAAACATAGTGACATGGTGTATAACTTCTCTAATGTGTGTAGAATAAAATGATTTTTAGTTAATGTTCAATAAATATCTAAATTCACCATTATAGGTATCCTCTTAATCTCAAAAGATGGTAAACCACAGTGAGGATAGAGGCTTAACTGATAAAATTGTTACGGGATGTTACATATTTGATGAACACTATGATGATAAATTACAACTATGGGAGGAATATCATGTTAATTTGGTACATGAGAAACTTTAGGGAATTTGTTTTTCCATAAAACATCACCAAGAACTCATACTACCCATACCTACACACAAATTACATCTACCAAATTTCCTCCTCCCTAACTCACCACTGGTGATAGCCCCATTGTGTATTAATCTTAGAGAACCACCAAGATACCCATTGTTTACAAAAGATATCATCGATCCAGGGAAAAGGGTATCAATTCATCACCTTCACCTAGTTCAGTTTTTAGTATTCAAAATATATTTAATGAATAATATCCATCTTATTGTAAAAGAACATAGGTTCACCCCATGGTGAAGAACTCTACTTGATAAATCCCTTCCTTCCGAAGTCATCAAATTTAATCATGATCTCCTTCCAATTAATCAATTCCATAGAATAATAGGGTATCAAAATAGAATGAACACAAAGTATGAGAACTGACAATATTTAAAATCCACTATCAAGAGGGATTCAAGATAAGTCACTTTAGAAGAGGCCCTAATAGAGATTCATGTCTAGAGGAAAAGATTGGGGTGTGTCTCTAATCTTTCCAAAAGATCCAGTACCTTCATATGTGTTGTAATCAGCATGGCCTAACTCAAGTCTAGTCCAACTCTTCTGGCGCTAGTTCCCACTCTCTATTCATTATAAACATCTCTCACTTTGGAAAATTGAATGAAACATGCATCTGATAACAGTATTTTAGACCTCAAAGGCTAGTTAGGTAATCCATTCCAAGGATCTCATCAAAGTTCACCATCTCTAAAGTCATGAACTACCATTTTTTATTATCACTAGTGAAAAATGTAGGCCACTCTGGACATAATAGGAGACGGTCAAATATCTTTTCTAATGAAGTATCAGGGGAGAATAACTTAGAGTATAACATAAACCATAGGTTATTTCAAATAAATAAATTGGTAAATATATATATAACATCCTAAACCCTAGTATACCAAAGCTTACACCTTACTTTATTATATTGGCATAAATACAAGAAATATTATCGCAAATGAATGAATATTTTAAAAGTCTTATTAAAGTATATGCAGATTTTAAATTCAAATTAAAATTTTCAAAATAAAATACAAAAAATATTTTATTGGAGAAAACAATTATACCCCTTAGTATGACCCTGCATATCAAACATAATAAACATCTTGGAATCCTAGGGAAACCAAACATAAGAAAGGGGTTTTTTAATATTCTCAGTGTGTGTTTTTTATAGTGAATGATAACATGAATCTGTATGTATAATCAATATGACAAGAAAAATAACTAATCATACATTCCATTTAATATAGAAAATGAAATGAGGTGAGTCCATAAATTTTTTATAGTCAAAATACTCTGGATAACTATAACTGAATCCTGAATATGGGAAATGACTAATTACTAGAATTACATTATATGCAACTTGAACCACTATAACATCAATAAAATTCACAAGAATGTTTATGTCTTTTTGTAGAAACCCCTCTTAATATTCTGGGAATCTAATGTGGAGGGTTTTTTGCCAACTAATTTCATCTCATGATATTATTCACGAATCGAGAGGCGATCGCTAACCAAGATCCATCTATGTAATATATTCTAAATAATTCCACATATATAGAATAATTTATTCAATTAATAAGTAATCAGCCTTACCAAATATTTGTATTTAAAAAAATATTCATATTTTTTTCAATATTTCCAAAATTTTTCATATTAATTTCGAAGTAAACATCGTATGTAAAAAATGTAATACAATAAAGGATATTGTCATATACATCATAAAATAATATGTATTTTTAAGATAAATTTAGTTTATAATTAAAAAATATTACAATAAACTGATTAATTTCAAGATATAGTAAACAATCACAAAAGAAATTAATGTTGTGGAATAACATTTATCACTTGGTAATTTTCAAGTCAGATCTACATAGATGAAAATAATGAAATGTAAAATACCATGAGGAATTAATAATTCATGATACAACTTGTCAATAGGTCATTATATCTCCCACATATAATTTAATTGGTGTATAAGAACTAATAGTTTCAATGGAATGTAAATTGAGATGTAATCCATTACGAAGACCAAATCATTAATGTGAGAATTAATCTAATGAATTGATTATGGGTATCTACTATAAATACATATAAAAATGTTTAAATACAACAGAAGGTAATCATAATTCATTTCACACATAATATTACCATGCTACTAACAATGAATTTAGAGTTTAACCCAATAAAGGAAAATTTAATTGTGAAATTCATTACCATTTAGTAATTAGTTGAATTTTATGCCCCATAAGAGTAAAAATTTATCAACTGAATCATTTAATACCATGAAGATATTTATATTTACGATATTTAATTTTAATGGTATGTATAAAAATATCACACAAAAGAAAAAATTGGTGAAAAATCCATATATATCATAGAAGTAAAAGTGAGATGAGAAAACCCTTACCTCATGCTTCCCTTAAGTGGTGAATACATTAACATCTTGTATAATGGTTTAAAGAATTTTATTAAATCATTAAATAGCCATATCCATATTTATAATACCTTATGTGGCGATTTTATAAATTATTATGAGCCATTCATTAATAATATTTCATTTTATTCATTGTTTCAAGTGCATTCATTTCATGGTTTCATGATCAGTTCATTTGTATAAAATAATTGTTGTTCTGGTAAAATGGTATTAAAAATATATATTTGTAATGAAATATTATTAATTAACATCTAGAAGTTTAAATGTTCCCATATATTATTTTCCATTCTTTTTTGAGGATGATTCATTTACCAAAATGTTAATGATAAATGTAACGTTTATTTTGGTGGTTTATTCCAAAAATCTTGAACTTAATTCATTTTATTTACTAATATGAGTTGGTATTCATTCCAAAATGTGAAATAGGTAATTTTATTCCTATTAAAGTTTTATTTAACCTTAATAATATTGTTTGATCATCCATTAATTTATTAATAAAAAAACAAAAACCTTATTCATAGAGGTGATTATCCATGATAACTTGGACAATTGTTTTGTTTCCTTGAATAATAGGTGTGGATATATTTAATAGTTATGGGATACAACATTATCAGCATAAAAATATAGTATATACATGATTATGTAGTTTTCATGCATTGATGGATTAAGGATATGAGAAGAAAGTAGAAGAAGAAAAGAAAATTTGAGTGGTGTTTTGATAAAATTACCTCTTGAATATGACCTCCTTGGAGGACCCATTGAATACCTTAGATTCGGTCATTTCGGGATTCCAATAGTATATTAATGTGATAATATTTCGGAGGAGTGTATTTTGATGAAAATTTAGGATCTTAAATTATTTTTAGTTGAAATGTGGTGGTGAGAGGTTGTATTTATACTTGAGGAGAGGTGGATTTTAGTGATTAAATAATTATTACTTTATGTTTAATGCCAACCACATTGAGGTGGAATTAATTTACCTTGATTTGGATGATATTTAAAGTTTTAGAGGCTGGTTAGGTATGATAAATACATCATAAACACATTATATTTTATATATTTTATGTATTTCATTCCTTTAGCTTTTATCTGTAACCCGTTGCATTATTTAACCTATATAGCTGTAAATAATTTTTTATCCTCAATAACTTTTTGATGAATAAAAATTAACATGAAATTAAAACAAAATTTTTACATTATTATTATAAATATGGAATAAATATTAAAAACTTTAGTTCATATAATTGGTAAAATAATATTTAAATTAATCCCAAAATTGCAATGGGGATGTTGGGGTTTTAAAGTGAAAAAGATAAAAAGAATGAAATGTTTTTATATATAATTTTATTGTAAAATTGAATCTGATGACAAAAATTAGATTTATTAATGTATAATTGAAATAATTATACATTAAATCCAATTAATAATATAATTTAACTTTATAAATTATTTATATGAAATGGAATTTTAAATTAAAATATAGCATTTTCACTTTTTATCGAAAAAGATAACATATAAAAAAATTCCTAAAATTATTATTATGATAATTTTTATATCCAAATATTTTAAATGACTTTCATTTTTTCAAATTAATATTATATTAGTGTTTAGTTTTAGTTTTAATTTAGGTTCTCCATTAAAAGGTGACAACTTTTCCTTTTAGAAAAATATAGTTTTTATATATAATATTTTAATTATTCTTATCTCAAGAATGTATAAATTTACTTATTAATTTTAAAAAAAATATTGAATTTATCACGTATAAATTTCAATACTTTATTTTACCAATTTTTATTAATTAAATCTATTAATACAAAATTCCCTGTGGGCATAAAAAATCTTTCCTATAAAAACACAGCATTCATGTCCAAATTGTTTTTATTTTCACTTCTAATTAATTGGTAACAAATTAAATCATTTTATTAACTTTTGTATATTATATTTTGATAATTTTGTTCATCTTATTCATTACATTACTTCCAATATTCATGTGATAACACATACAATTAAATAATAATGTTTAGCTGTTTTATTATGCTTGGTGTTTTGTATAATATATTCTATTGAAAAGATTAAATTTAAAAGGGAAAACACGGTATAATATTTGGGTGTTAAATTATACCATACTTTATTAAATTGATTACACATAATTTGATATTTGAATTCAAAATTCAATAGTTGATACTTGAAAAATAATTTTTGGAAAACCTATATCATAAATTGGGTTAATAAAACATCATCTTTATAATAGGGAAACTGAAATTTAATGGTCACAACAAAATTATGAATTTTAAAAGGATAAAATTAGTGTGAAGTGAAAATAATGACATGAAAGATAAATAAAAACTATCAAGTTATGATGGAGATTGATATAGAACATAGTGAGGAGAAATTCTATCATCATAGAATTTTAAACATATTATTTGATAGAGTCCATTCATTACTCGATAACAAAATTTACTGAATAAATTTTTTATTTTAAAAACATTTTCTGAGATTTGAGTAATTCTGTTACAAGTTATAGTCATAACATAATAAAATATAACTACTTTGGAAGTGTAGTTTCATCCATTAATCATTTTATACCACAAAATCTTATTTTTCTCTAAATTATGAGTATGAATATTTTTTATGCCTACTGCACTAGAATTAGCTTCTACAGATCATAGAACCCACAAAATAAAAATAATATATTCATCCTATCATTAGGTAATAATAAAAACCAAACTGGTATAAATATGATAAAATTATTCCCCAGAATGAAAACCATCATATGAAGAAATCTACTTTAATCCCCCAAAATTCAACAGTAAAACTTAAAATTCAACATAGAAAATTCAATAAATTTGTATCCATAAATGTACACAAATATATTAAATCCAATGATTGAATAAAAAAATCAAAAAGATTTTACCACATATTATTTCAAGAAAAAATTAATATTTATCTCAGAAAATGTGCATACACTAAACATATAATATACAATATATGATAAATATTTCCATAAATAACTCGATTCACCATAAATCCATAATAAAATAATATATTCTTCAAAAATATAATCTAACCTTTATTCCAAAAACAAAATTTCATAATATTATACTTACCTTAATCATATTGGGTTCCTGAAATGAGCTTATAATTTATCCATCGAATTGTTGAACTAAAAAGAAAATGTAATACTTATTAGGTTTTAATGTTAGTCACTGATTGGCGCTACATCTTTGTTTCCATTAGGTTGTATGTTTAAGTCCCACGACCTTTCCCAAATTGATATGTTATCACCCATACTATGAGTTTTCATTTTTCTAAAGAAATTTTAATATAATATACACATATTTCCCGAAAATTGGGATATGTTTTTAAAAAATAACCTTAATATATTCAAAAATAATGCAATTTTTTAGCCACAAAGGTTGTTTAATACATTTTATTTTCATTCTAAAAATATAATAACCTATAATTAACTTAAAATCGAAGATCATATAAACCATAAAAGTTATCATTTCATTTAAAATATATTTCCAAAAACTATAAAGAAATTAATTCCTAACTAACATTTTCACACAACTAAAAAGATGGGTTTTATTTCCAAAAAAGTCTCCAAAAATATCCTTAATCATTAAAGAGTGTTTATGTATTTAAACAGGTGAATTAAATTAAAATCATAGACGTTTGATGGTATCTATAACTCTTATGTCAATGAAAACATATATTCTTCCAAAATTAACTCAATTCCTTAAACGTTTCATGATTATCTTGACCATAATACCACTGGTGAAATATTTGTTCAACACATTGTTTATAATATTCAATTTTAAACAAGTTCATTATGGTTTTATCTACTGAATAAATCCAAAATGAAAAGTCAAAACATTAAATAAAATGAATCTGAGTGGGCGATCAAATAATCATGAACTATTACATAAATAATATCTAAATTATGAAACTAGTTTCTCAATATATGAGTCTATTAGTTTAACATAGGTTATCCATGGTCATAAACAAATATATAATGTTATTTTATAATTTAAAATATCCTAAAAAGTCATTCATACATTTATTTTCCTTATATTATGTTTTTATTAATATAGTTACCATGGTTTCTACTAAATCTCACTCTAATACCAAAAATAATGACCCTAACCCCAATATCCCAGAGCCAGTGCCTTAATTTTTACATTAGCATAGATACAGGGAGTCACATCCCAAAGGAATTAATAATTTTGTAGTCTTGGTATACCAGATACATATTTGATATTCAAATTAAATTTTAAACATAAAATACAAAGCATATTTTCATTGAGAACACAATTGTCCCTATAAGTGTAACCTAGTATATCAATCATAAATTACATCATAGAAACCCTGGGAAATAAAATATAATAAAGGGGTAGGCTCAAATTCTTAATAAGGTTTAAGTATAGAAGATGCTATCTGAAATAAATAATAAAATTCATTGTGTAAATTTAAATAACTAAACACACATTCCATTTAATCAATAAAATAAAAATGATGTGTAATATTATATTTCTTCATAGAGAAAATCCTATGGATAATAATAATTGAAATATAAATATAGGTAATGATTAATTATTTGATCCCATGAATCTGATGCCTGAACCACTATATGATCAAAACCATTCAAAAGATGGTATATATATCTGGGTAGAAACCCATCTAATTCATCATGGAAATATATGTAGAACGTATTCAATCAACTGATTTCATCTTATGTGACCACTAATGCATCAAGGGTCTATCTATAACCATTCCCCACCCATGTATTCAATTCCAAATCATTCCTCATATGTCGAATAATTGATTCCATTAACAAACAATGTTCCTTATCAAATATATGTGTTTAGAAAAAGAATAATATTTTTCTACATTAGCTAAATTAATCCAATAAATTTCAAAGGAATCACTATATGTACGTAATGGAATATGGTTTAGGCTATGATTGTATCCACCATAGAACAATATAGATATTAATGAAAAAATCTATTTTCCTATGAAAAATTATTAAAATAAAGAGACTATTACAAGATAAATTTTACAATCACAAAAGATTGTAATATTTTGATATAACATTTATCACTTGGTAACTTTCAAGTCAAATCCACTTGGATGAAATAATTCAAAGTGTAATATAAAATACTATGAGGAATGAATAAATCATTATATTACATGTAAAAGGGGCATTATATACAACATATATAAATGAATTGGTCTACAATAATAAATAAGTCTCAAAGAAATGTAAATTGATATAGAATACCATACAAATCAAGGACATAAGTGGTGAATAAGTCACATATCTCACAAAATTAATGGTGAGATGAGAAAACCATTGTCTCATGCTTCCCTTTAGTGGTGTGTATATTATCCTCACGATTATTAGATTAAATAATGTTATTAACTCATTCAAGGACCATATTCATATTTATAATACATTATGTGGTGATTATATAAAATCTTATAATACATTTATTTATACTATTTCTTTATCTCCATGGTTTCGAGTGGGTTTTTTTCATTCATTCATGATCGGTTCATTTGTGTAAAATTATGGATGTTCTAGTAAAGTGGGTTTAAAAATACAAATTTAAAATTAAATAATTTTAATTAAAAACCATAGGTTTAAATTTTCCCAAATATGATATTTATTTCTTGTATGAGGATGATTCATTCGATAAAATATTAATGATAAATGTTTTGTTCAATTTTCCTCATTATTCTAAACACCACAGACTATTTTCAAATTATTTACTATTATGATTCTACAATAGTTCTATAATAAGAAATAGGTTAGAATATACAAGTTAAAGTTTTAATTAACTAGAATAATAGTTTTATGACCATACATGAATTTTGTAAGGTAATGTGGACCGAAACATTATTCATAGAGGTGATTAAGTGGCATAGCATGGAAAATTGCTTTGTTTCATTGAATACTAGGAAAAGGTAAATGAAATGTTTATCATATATTTAGTAAAAATAATAAAAATCCAGTATACATATGATTATAGGATCACCATAAATTTATATAAAAAGGATGAGAGGATATGTAAAATAAGAAAATAAATAAAGTGAGGTGTTTTGAAAAAATTACCTCTCGAATATCACTTACATGGAGTGTCACACCCAGTTAATCATGTCTTTCTTTTGATCAAGTTCATTTGAAATCTTGATACTTTTCTTGGGTCTCAGGTGGGATGAATTTTGAATTTTTAAGATTCATATATGTCAAATCACCATAATTTGGGTTCCTCATTTCTTGTTTAGGAGTTTTTTGGAAAAGGGTGGTTACATCATGATTTGGGCCAACTTTGAGCCCTTTTCCAATTTTAAAAAACAATTTGTTTCTTTTATAACTCATTTTTTTCAAAATATTTCAACCATTAAACTTCCCACATGGCCTCAACTAATATTTTAAAACATTCATATACTATTCTTCCCCATATAAATTAATAATCATGGTGAAATTGGGTTATTTATTTAGGTATTGAGCCATCCCGAGCGCCCATTTCCAGTTTTAAAAAAATAAATTGTTTATTTTAAATATATTTCAATATTTAATATTATTCGGTTATTCTATATCCAACCCAAAGACAATATCCCTATACTCACATCCATTATCTATTTTCCCTCCTTGGAGATACTAATAGTCGCAGAGTGGGGAAACATTCTCAATGTATCTAAAATCATCCAGAATTGACAAGGTAAATTGTATCAGTCATAATTAATTTAATTATTACTCTTTTTGTCACCAATATTCATTAACTAGTTCTTCTATACCTTAGGAGTATCTCCAAGAAGTTAAATGCCATTATATTTAATCTAAGGCTGTAGATCTAAAGGAATATGAATAGTTTTCTAGTTGAAAAGGTGAGATTCCTTCTCCTTTATACTTCTTTCTCTTCCTCCTTTGCTTATTTCCTGAATTTATAATCTCCAATAGTCATTTTCGACCAAGGGTTATGTTATTAAATGTTTTTTGATGGTTTTTTGTTCATTTGGGGCTGGTCATCATAGGTTTAGGGTTTTTAAACCCCAGACAGTGATTTTGGGTTTGCATTGGCCATTTCGCCAAGGATTTGAGGTAGGATGTCCCTTGAACAAGCCTTTATCATTTAGGTTTCATCATTATCATACTATTATAACATTATTTATTTGATATGTCATACTTTTAAACCTCTTCTTTAAAGGTTTTGTGTTCAAATTATGTTTTATGACTTATTTTGTTAAAAATATAGTTGTTTTGGTATAAATGTGCAATCCTCTTATTTTATTAATTATTACATGAGCATACGCACTTGGTTTATGGTATTATGAATATTTTTCAATATCTTGAATAACTTTATGGCATGAATATGGTATTTTATCCCTTTTTAGGTGCTTAAAATAAGTTGTCTTGTTAGAGAGTGCACGCCATGTGTTCGATAAATTGATCGGTTGGCTTTTATGTGTCTAGTGAAATTTAAAATGATTTTTTAAGATTTATAAATAAATTGGAAGCATGTAAAAAATTATTTTGGGATAATTTTATGGAATTCAACTCTGTATTTGGTTTTACATATAAATGGTTTTTTGTTTACAACATGTTTTTTCCCGAGACGCTGGAAAATGGCATGTTTCACATTCTTTTCAAAATGGTTGTGTTTTTAATATGTAACCTGATTGATTTAGGGGATTTATGAATGTGTTTTGATTCTATATATAGTTTGTATACACCTCTTTCGAAAAATTTATAAGCATAACTTTTTCAAATGTTAGTTTTTGGAAAATGTTTAAAGGCTTGTTTGGCATTTCCTTAAAATAAAGAATGATTGTTGTACTTGTATATACCTTGTTGTGTCAATTGGGATTATATTATTGTCCATGAAATTATTTTATTAAATGTTTTTAGGGCGAAAAAATATGGTTGTCTATGGTCTTTTTGTTTGTTTATAATTCAAAATGTGTTTTTGACTGAGTTTTATGTTCAAAGCCTCAATACAGTCCTTGAAATTGTTTTACGAAAATTTGAAGTGGTTTGTTGATTCGTGAAAGAAATGTGAAGAATATTTATGGGATATTTGTGTTTTTATGGTTTTGGAATTAAATTGTGATGTTAAATGTGTATTTTATAATATGTGAAACATTATTGAGCACTAAAGGGAATCCCGGGTATCTAGGTGGGTGGACCTGTACTAGTATGCTAGTGATTCTCTGGGATTTGGCCCTTGTTTCACATAGAAAGTTTGATGATGACAACACTACCTAAAATATGATTATGATTATGTTTGGTTACCACTATTTTATGGGTATTCTCCCTATTAGTGGCACATTTTCACGAGAACGGATATTTATTATGGTTACATTCACCAAGATACGAGGTACAAGGGGCTCACAACTAACTAGTGCCTAGGGGTGTTCCTGTGAGTTGTGCTCATTGGCTATTTTGTACTCATAGTCAGCATATGGTATATTTGGTTGGTAAATTTAGTAGTTTGTATTATTTATTTAAAATTTTACATTCTTTAAAGCATCCATCTTGGAAACTATTTTCATTTTGAAGTTGCACCTCTTTGAAAAATTGTTACATGCATTTTTTATTAAACATGCATGATTTTGTCTGATAATTATTATAGAATGGAACATAATTTGAAATACATACTTTGATATATTGTATTTAAAAATTTAAATTGATGTTTCTTATATTTTCAATGAAGTGCAATGGGAATAGAGTATCGGGATAACCTACTGAGTTTTAATACTCACGCCGATAGTCTTTTTCTGTTTCTAGCCCTTGTGTAGGTTTTAGCTTTATTTTGATTGTCTTGGGAGAAGTGTGATAATTGTTTTTAAGAGTGACCAGTGGTATCACATAGAGTTATTTGTTTATTAGGTTTGGTCATTTGAGTTTTTGGTTTAGTTCTAATTTCAGTTTCTTGTACAAATAATGCTAAGTTCAATTTTTATATAAATGTATTTATGGTTGTCCATTTATTTCTGTTGTTTGTTCGATTGTTTATATATGGGAGAAATTTTCCACTTGTCTACTCTATTGATTCCCTCAGTACTTGTCGCCATCACGGGAGTATCGGGAACGCCTCTCGGGACTTATCGTGGGATAGCCTGGGTGACAGGTTTAGGGTCGACTCAGGATGGTTAATGACCAAATGGCATCGAAGGAGGTTGGCTCTTAGAAAGACATTCTTTTAAGAGTGCCCTTTTTATTTGGTGGATTTCAAGGTATATGTAGTATGATTGTTAGGACTTGAGGGGTAAGTGTGGGAAGAGTTTCGTGAACTCTTTATCATTCTAATCCTTGGGTTTCCATCGGAAGTCTAGCTTTATTACTATCTTTTGTTCTTATTGATGGTTTGGTGTTGGGATATGACAAGGGGAGTCTAACTAATGGTCATTGTGAGCTCACAGGGCCTGGAAAGCCATGTGTAGTCGGGGCATGGTCCAAATAAGTCTCTCTATGTTGGTGTTTTGTTTGACATATGGGTGCCAACCATATGGTCAATTCACCCACTAACACTAGATACCTTTTTTGGGTTTCATGGACAATTCATGAATTCTGAAGTTTTGTTTTGAAAATCCTTGTGTGAGAATTATGGAAATGGGTTTTAAAGGAAGGATTGGATTTTTAAAAAAGGAAAATGTGTTTTCAAAAATTAAATATAATAATGGTTTTAGGAAGGTTGAGTTTTTTTAAACAAATTTAGGGAAGGAAGTGGAAATGATTTAACGGGATTAGATTTTCCCCAATCTAAACTTGTGGTTTGTTGAAATAATTTGTTTTGAAAGTGTGATTCATTTTAAATTAATTTATAATATTTTTTTAAAATGGGGTGTTTTGGGTTGTTGAAATGTTTTTGAATCTGATGAATAGGTTTTAGAAATTCGGTTTTGAGAGGATGGTGTTTTTCTGGAAAGGGTTTGTTGCCCCTGTGGTTGTCCGATTATGAGAAGAGACCTTGTTTATTTTTTTAAAAAAAATGGGAATGGTCTATTTGGAATTGATGTGTTGTTTTTGTAAGTTTTATTAAATTAAATTGATTTTTTTAATCAAATGGTTCTTGATGAAGTGTGGTTTGTTTTTTGGAATATGAAAATCATTTTTGACTTCCTGATTGGTGTTCCTTTTGATGGTACATGTTTTTTAGAATGATGTTGTTTTGTTTTAGCCTTTGGTGTTTTCATTGGTTCTCACATGCATGTTTTTATTGATATATGGATGGATGAACTATATAGAATGGTTTTTGAGTGCTTGGGGTGGCAGGTAAATGTTCATATGAGTGAGACTTTATGAAACACCATTGGTGAATGTGAAAATCCACCAATTTAGTTTTTTTTCAAAGGTGTTTATAGTTTAAAAATTGTGGTGTTTATTTTGAACTGAAGGTTATGTGGATGGTTTATACTATTTCTTAGATGTTTTTCCTATTTATTATAATTAATTATGATCTAGAATTCATACTCTTGTTGCATCTTGATATGGGAGCCTATTTGTGGATCATTTTTGGAGTAATGTTCAGTGGGTTTCTAAAAATGTGTTGGATGTTGTGATGTGGCCACAGATAGTTCTATTTTTTCAAGATTTCCAATTTATAAACCAAATGATTATTTCTCATGTTTTAAAAGCTAGATCAACCTCTTAAAAAAATCATCATCCTGTCAGTTTAAATAGAGATCTGTTTGGGATCAATTTAAAGTGCTTCAAGTTCGTGATAATTCTTGAGAACATAACAAATGTGTTCATTGATGTTGATGCATTTCTCTATATTCATTATCCATTCCAGTCCCCATTCCTAGTGAGATATAAATTTGATATATATCAATGAGATCATATTTAGATGAAGTTTTTTTTGTTGAGAAAGTGATTTTTTTAGTGGTGTGGTCCATAGCACCTGACTACGGTGCATCAGATGCTTTAAGATTCAGGGCACTATCCATAGGCCTAGGAGAGAAGCTTTTCACACATTCAGGAAGTCTACAGAGGTGTGGGGATAATTACTAGGCTCCTACCTCCAACATTTAGGTATGTTATTTTCTATTTCTATATTATGGTTCCTCGTTACAGTGAATTTACATTTTTCATAACAAGTGTGGTGGACTTACCCCTCACACAGTGTCTATGGTTATGCCTTCATGGATGTGGGGTTCCATTCAATGTCCTTATGTGGATAGCCTGGTGAATCAACTTTAGTATTGGAATTACCTGTTTATAGGTGGATAATGTTGTGTATATCCTTTGTTTCTTTTTTGGATTAAGTGGAATAATGATTTGTTCCCCTTCCATCTCCTCCCCGAGTGGTGGGGGGTCTGGATCCATGTAGAAAGTGTTCGCCCAATTCTTAGCCCCTCCGTTCAGGAGTGGGTGGTTTAAATGTTCCACTTATAACCCTCTTAACTTGGGTTGTTAGATTGTTTTGGGAGAGTTTTTTGGACATGTGAAAGTGAGGCCCAATTCTAGTTAATGTTTAGGTCTTGTTTTTTTGCTAGTTGGGTTCTAATGGTTGGGAGACCCACCACATGTCTCATTGATTTTTCGTCCTATGACCATGTCTACTGATAATTATTTATTAAGGGTGGAGAGTCTATTCTACACTCCCCTTTTGTCTTTTGTTTTCTTGAGTGTTCTTTAGTTTTGGTGATTTTTGGGTTAATTGGGACAAAGTCCAACAATTGTGTTCTTGTCTTGGTTGTGGAGGCGGTGGCTTGATATTTCCATTGATTTTCACAATGTGGTTGTGATTTAGTGTTTTTAGAAAGAGGATTATTTTATGTTGGAAGAAAATGATATTTCACAAGATTGATAGGTTTTACCCTATTGATAAGTAATACTTAGGTGTTTATCTTTCATTCAGAAAGTGTTACGGCTTTCCAGGGGCCGAAATCATTAATGGTTTGGAGAATTGTCACACCCAGTTTTTCATGTCTTTGTTTTGATCAAGTTCATTTGAAATCCTGATACAATTAATGGGTCTTGGGTTAGATGAATTTTGAGTTTTTAAGTTTCATCTATGTCTAATCACCATAATTTGGGTTCCTGTTTGCTTGTTTTGGAGTTTTGGGGAAAGGGTGGTTACAACATGATTTGGGTCAACCGTGAGCCCATTTCTAATTTTAAAAACCAAATTTGTTTCTTTTATAACTTATTTTTTTCATGATTTTTCACCCATTCCACTTCACACTTGTCCTCAAATGATATTTAAAAATTTCATATCCTTTTCTACCCCATATAAATTAATAATCATGGTGAAATTGGGTTATTTATTAGGTATTGGGCCATCCCGAAGACCCATTTCCAGTTTTAATAAAATAATTTTTATATTTTATATCTAATTCAATTTTTAATATTTTTCGGTTATTACAACTCCCAAAATAATCTAATATCCATATCATCATTCCAATTATCTATTTTCCCTCTTTGGAGATCATAATAGTCTCGAGGATGGGAAACATTCTCCATGTATCTCAAATTATCCAGAATTTACAAGGTAAATAGTATCATTCATAAGTAATTCAATTCTAACTCTTTTTGCAACAAATATTCATTACCTAGTTCTTCCAGACATTTTTAGTATCTCCATGATGTTCCAAGCCATTACCTTTAATCTAATTGGGTAGATCTAATGGAATATAAAATGTTTTCTAGTTGAAAAGGTGATATTTCTTCTCCTTTATCCATCATCTTCTTCCCCTTTCATTATTTCTTGATTTTATAATCTCTCGTAGTTCAATTAGACCTAGGGTTCTGTTATTCCAGGTTTTTTATGGGGTTTTTATTTGTTTGGGGCTGGTCATCATAGGTTTTTGTTTTTTAAACCCTCAGATGGTGATTATAGGTGTGCGTTTCCATTATGCCAAGGATTTGAGGTAGGATGTCCCTTACACAAGACATTATCATTTAAGTTTCATCATTATCACACTATTATAACCTTATTAATATGATATATGATTCTGTAAAACCATGGTTTTAACGGTTTTGTGTGAAAATTATGTTTTATGATTTATTTCGTTAAAAATATTGTTTTTTTGGTATATATGTGAACTCCTCTTGTTTGATAAATTATTTCATGAGATTACACACTTGGTTTATGGTATTTTTAATATGTTTCAGTAGTTCAAATAAATATATTGAATGAAAATGGCATTTTATCCATTTTTAAGTGCTTAACATAAGTTGTTTTGTTAGAAAGTGCATCCCACGTGTTCGGTAAATGGCTCGAATGGCTTTTATCTGTCTAGTGAAATTTAAATTAATTTGTTTAGATTTATAAATACATATGATGAATGTAAAAAATTAATTTGGAATCCTTTTATGGAATTCCAATTTGTATTTGGTTTTACAAATAAATGGGTTTTGGTTTACAAAATGATTTGGCCCAAGTTGCTGGAAAATGGCCTGCTTCACATTCTTAAGAAAATGTTTGTGATTTGAATATATAAATTGGGTGTTTTATTGGATTTAAGAATGTGGTTTGATGTTGTATGTTGTTTGTATACACATATTTAAAAAAATAAAATGCATAAATTTTTCAAATGTTAGTTTTGGGAAAATGTTTAAAGGCATGTTTGGCCTTTCCTTAAAATGAAGAATGATTGTTTTACTTGTATATACCTTGATGTTTCAATTGGGATTGTTTTATCATTCATGAAATGATTTTATTAAACGTTTTTAGGGCTGAAAAATATGGTTGTGTGTGGTCTTGTTTTTTTATAATTCAAATAGTGTTTTTGAATGAGTTTTTTGTGTAAAGCCTCAAAACACTCTTTGAAATTGTTTTCCGGAAATTTGTAGTGGTTGGTATATTCGTGAAAGAAATGTAGAGAAATTTTATGATATGTTTGTGTTTTTTATGGTTTGGAAATGGAATTTGGATGTGAAATGAGTATTTGATAATATTTGTAACATGATTCAGCACTAAAGGGAATCCCGTGTATGTATGTGGGCAGACATGTACTAGTTTGCTAGTGATTTTGTGGGTTTTCCCCTATTTCACGTAACAAGTTTGATGATGACTACACTAAATAAAATATGATGATTATGATGTTTTTGGACTACTAGGTTATGGGTATGCTCCCTACTATTCACTCGTGCGCACGAGAACAAATATTTATTTTTGGTACTTTCACCGAGATACGAGGTTCCAGGGGCTCACAACAAACTAGTGCCTAGGAGTCTTCCCGTGAGCTGTGCTTATTGGCTATTTTGTACTCACCATTGGAATACAGTTTGTTTTATTGGTAAATTCAGTAGTGTTTGTTATTTATATAAATGTGTACATTCTTTGAATCTTCCCTCTTGAAAACAATTTTCCTTTTGAAGTTGCACCTCTTTTAAAAATTGTTACTTGCATTTTTGTTTATTAAACATTCATGTTTTTGTCTGATAATTATTATAGCATGGAAATTCATTTGAAAAACATTAATTTATATCTTGTATTTAAAAATTTAAATTTATGTTTCTTTTATTTTAATGGAAGTGCATTAGGAATAGAATATAGGGCTAACCTATTGAGTTTTAATACTAACGCCAATAGTCTTCTTCTGTTTTGAGCGCATGTGCAAGTTTCAGCTCGAGTTGGATCACCTTGGGTGAAGTATGATCATTGTTTTGGAGAGTGAAAAGAAGTTTCACATGGAATTAGTTGGTTATCAGGTATTTTCATTTGAGTTGTTGGTTTAGTTCTAATTTTAGTTTCATGTACAAATAATATTTATTTCAATTTTTATATAAATGTATTTTGGGCAGTCCATTTATTTCCGTTGTCTGTTTCACTGTTTATATATGGGTGAAATAATTCCCTTGTGTACTCTATTTATTCCCTTAGTCCTTGTCTCCATCCCATGAGGATTTGGAACGCCTCTCTGGACTTGTCACGGGCTCGCCAGGGTGACCGGTTCAGGGTTGACTCAGGCTGGTTTATGACATGGAGGACCCCATGAGAACATTTCATTTGACCTTTTGGGGATACCATAAGAACATGTATGTGTTGAGATTTGATAATATTGTATTTTTATGATAATTGAGGAGACACAAGGACTTTGATTCGGGATGAGTTTGTGAGGGGTGATATTTATATTTGAGGATAGGTGGATTTAAATGATAAAATAATGATTATTTTATGTTTATATCCAACAATGTTTTGGCGGAATTTGTTTATAAAAATATGGATTATTATTAATGTAATATATACTGGTTTTGGTCGAAATATATCTCAAAAAAACATTAAATATTTTAGTTTTTAGTAATTTTAAGCCTTTACCTTTTAACTCTAACCTGTTTCATTATTTAACCTATACGAGAATAGAAAAAATTACCATGGTACATTTTTTATGCCTAAAACTGAAAATTAAGATAAGGAAAATATTCTATATGATTCCAAATTTGGAAACCATTATACAAAATTCAATTCATATAACTTGTAACATGTGTTTCAAAATTAATCTCATAGAAGTAACGAGAAATCAAGATTTTTAAAGTGAAAAAAGGTGAAAAGTTTGAAATGATTTATATCTTATTTAAATGTGAAATTGATTCCAATGAACAAAAACTGATTTATTGATTTATAACTGAACTAATTATTCTTTGAAAAAGTCATAATACAAATTATCATTATAAATTATTTATATGAAAATTTAGTTTCCAATTAAAATGCTATATTTTTCACTTTTCATAAAAAATTAAACTTATTATAAAAATACTAAAAATTACCCATTATCTAATTTTTTTATCCACATTTTAATAATAATGTTTATTTTTTCAAATATGATTTAAAATAATTTCAATATTTAGGTTTAAAGAAGTTTTTCAATTAAAAAGCAGTAAAATTTCTTTTGATGAAAATATATCATTTTATGCTTAAAATTTTATTAATTATTATATTTTCCCTATACAACAAATTTTTTGAATTTAAAAAAATTATTGAACATAAAAAAAATAAATTTAATTATGATATTTTAACAATAATGGTTAATTAAATCTATTAAGATAAAATTCCATTGTGAGCATAAAAGTTGTCTTTTATAAAAACACATCATTCAAATCCAATTGGTTTTTATTATCATTCATAATTAATTGGTAACAAATGAATAAATTTTTTATACATGTGTAAACTATATTTTTATAATTTAGTAAATCTCATTCACTACTTCTATTCAAATGGTTAGGTGATAACTATCATAATTAAATAATAATGTTTAGTTGTTTTATTAAGCTCAGTGTTCTCTATAATGTAAGCAATAGAAAAGAGTGAATTTATAAATATAAATACAATAAAATATTGAAGTGTTATAACAAATAAATATTTGTCACGTATATTATAAAAAGTAGTATAGAAACTTGATGTGGTCAAAACTATACCTTGAATTGTAGATAATATCTCTTCACCATATTCTGGAGTCTAATCCATAATATAGATGTGTCCTGCCTTTTCCCTATGACGTAGTCCATGATTTGTATGGAAAATCAGATTTTTCTAATGAAATCTATGGATCACCCTATGATTCATTCACCAGGGATATCACCACATCCCTTTTAAATGCCTAAAATAAAATTGAGAAATATTTCATATCCTTCTACATTTCCTATATTTAATATAGTGTGATAAGAATACCCAAATGTAATGTTCTAACATCCATTAATTTGAATAATTATTGGTCACCTCCATATAGAATCTAAGGTACTAAAATATATTTTACATGTATGTCATTGGTCTCTTACATATCATTGTCCTTCCACTTCCTGCATTCAAAATAGGTTCTCAAGAAAATAGTATGAGGTCCACCCGTCTAAGTAGTAAACACTATGAAAAGACTGGCTACTCGTTCATCCTCTAAAAATTATCTTGATGGTTAGGAAAAACCATGTAATATCTTTGTATTAATATAGGGTGATGCTATGAACAATCTAAGGTTGGGTTGATGTCCAATTTCGAACCCCCTCGACTTCTATGATTCATCACTAGTAATGATCTGGGACATATGGTGTATCTAAATAAAACATGTTGAGTATTATGATACATTCATGTATCCTTGCTTCATTTTCATGAATTTTAATTATCAATCAATCCTTAACATGTTATGGAACAACTCATTGAAAAAATTCCTTCAATCCCCCACCCCATTTTATTTTCCTATGTATCATCATCTTGAAGTGGTTGAAGGTTCTCTTGATAAATCCCACCAATTACTCAATATCATGTGATATACAAGTTCCCTAAATGTTTAGAGGATTCTATCGTTATAAATCCTTGAATATTCTACCATGAATCCTATGGGATTCTAGAAAGGGAACACAAATAGAACACCTATGGTAGGTATAGGAACATGCTCTGGAGAAGAAGGATCATGTAGTTCTTCCACTAAATGTATGTGAGGTGGAAACTTTTTCAAAATAATAAATATAAGGAACATATGAAGTCCAAACAATTATATTTGATCACACAAGGTTTTATAAGAAGTTTAATCAAAACACAAGTTATATAACTCATAACACAGACCCAATCCTCCATCCCTATACATTTTTCAGAGTCACCATATATATAATTACAAAACACCAAGCTCAATTAAAATAGTTATTTACCATTTATACGTTTCAAAATAATTATTAAATATTGACATTGACACAAAAAAAGAAACTGTACATAAGAGATAAAAATCATTCAACTTAATTAAATAATTACTATGAAGTGTAAAAATTGGAATATATGTAAGGAATGTAACCTATGTTCCTTTTCATGATACATGAATGCACCCTAAATATCACAAATCATATATCTACATCATATGAATCATTCTAGGTGAATGTTACCAATGGTAACAACAAAACATGATTTCAAAATTATATTAAAACTTATAGGACCATTATAAAGTTCTTGTAATTCACTTGAGAATTACCATACCAAAGTTGAAACTACAATATATTATGTCTCACTATCCCAAATCATGGCAATATAGAAGATAATTTAGTGAATATTAAGTCTCTAATTCAAATTTGTAACATCCTGACCCGAACCACTAAGTCCAAGATGTAGTTCCACAAGGCCTCATGCCCACATACTCATATACAAGAGGTTTTCGACTAATAGTGAGGGTCTTAGTAGATCAGTAGGGAGACTATTCCCTTAGTATCACACTAAAGGATAAATAAAAAATAAACAATATATTGAACAATCCGATTAAACTTGAATAAACTAAATAAATGGAATACATTTCAATTAAGTAAACGCGATAAAAATGTTTCAAGAATATAAAAATTAATAAAAAATAGATAAAAAATGAAATAAATATGGGGTCCTTTAAACTGAATTCTGGTTCACTAATATCTATATCCTCCTTTTCTCATATATCCACCATAGGGCCCTTTCCCTTCACCAGATTCCTCTGGAAATCTATAAGCACACTGAAATATCCATGTAGGGTTTTATTAAAAGACTCATGACGTCACCACCAATTCCAACATTACCTATTATAATCAAATATAATAGTTATATTCTATCATAATGTTAATAATAATATTAATAAATAAGAAATAACAAACCTAAAATCCAAAATTGAGTGGTTTCACCCTATCCATGCGGTCACAGACCACCTGTTGTTCCTTCTCCATCGCCTTGTCAAAAATATAATTGATGATATAGGTAGTAACCAAACTAGAAACTATATAACATCCTCACATATTTGGGTGAACGTGCTACTCGGTATCCTCTTAAATATGGGTTGGCATGCATGAGTTAATGTTGTAATCGACTTAGGATTGATGGTTCTGGTCAAGATGCTACACTATAAATATGTATTTGTAGTGAATGGTACCGAAATTGATCTTTTATATAGTATTTTCTTCAATAAACACTATTTACATACTAGTTAAGAGTTAGATCCTTTTTTACGTTTTTTTGAACCATGAATTTTTCCTTATTTTATATCCTAGAGTTATTATGACATGCCTTTAGAATTTCATGAGTAAAATATTATTTCATAACTTCTACAGTGTTTGTCGTGATTTTTTATACCTATTTGTATTGTATAATATATTATTCATGGGTCACTCATTCATTTTGTTAGGATTGTGTGTAATAAGAAGTTAATTTTTGTTTATATGTTGGTTAATATAGTATTTGCAATAATTTTAGTCTTTTTATAGGTGGGTCATGGTGTTAATTTATTATATGAAGTATAAATATTTTTATATATATAATGTTTCCTTGATAAAAAATAATTCTTCAAATTCTGTTAATGATAGATGAAATTATAATGTGTATGCCATGTTTTTGTATAAAATGATTCATAGTAAAAAATTTATTGATGAACATGTAGATGCTAAGGGAGGATCTAATAGTGGCTTGAATTTTTTATTCCCATTCCTATTTTCATGAATGGGTTGGACATATCAAATTTCGTTAGATTTATATACACAATACCTTTTTCTATAAAGGGGATAAGTGTCTCTCCATGACTGTTGATTAGTTGGGATGGTCATCATGATTGCCCATATTTTTTCATCATTGATATTGCCTGAGTGGCTCAAAGCTTGTAGAAATTGTGTGGATCCTTCTTGAATAGGTACTTAAGTATCAATATTATTTATATAATAACCCTAGACCTACACTCCATAATCTAGTATTAAATACCTAATCTTTATATTTCTATCCTTGATACTGATTAAAATTATCAACTTTTATCCATATCGAACATAAAAAATAAAAAGGATGTATTGAATCACTTACATAACTAAGGATATTTTTGGTTTAGAGATTTATATTATTAGGAAAAACTATTTTGATGTATATATTTCCCCACATTATCAACTTTTTTTAAAAAAATGGTATTTATATAGACACACGTTCTTTTTTCAAGGAAAATTATATATGTAAAACTATGAGTTTAATAACATATCTAATCTTCTTATACCCTTTCAAAAAAAATTAAAATTTTTTGACAATCACGAAAACACAATAAGGGAAATAAAAGAATAAATAAACCAATTTTTCAATTTTAAAACCCTGAGATCGTAAAAAAATATTCATTTTAACATAAAAAATTTGATCTAATATTATTATTTACATACAAATTAAATCCATATTCACGACCAATGATTGTCATAAAACAATTTATAAAACACATATAATGGAAAAATAATTAAAATAATGGTTTCCTGTAAAACATGAGAAGCAATGAATTTTTTTTCATAAAAGAATATATTTTTACACAAAATTTAATAATTGTTTTTTTGAAAAAGATATTTATCTTACCATTTTGAACATCAATATTTCCCAGAAAACTCATCAGAAAAAATAGAAAGCTCATACTGGTTCCTTAGAACATAATCATCATAGAAGCTTGAAAATAACCCTCACATTTGGAATAATCATTATAGACGAATTCCAAAATAATTAATAATAGAATATAATCATTAACCAATGCATTGGATATCTATATTATTCTAACCACTCATCATGAGATATATCATTATCACCCATCAAAAGAAATTTATAATGGCTATAAGATGTTTGAAATAAAAACATGCACTTACATCATCAAAACATGTAAAAATATCCAAAAGGAATTCAATATGTAGACTATGCTCAAAGAGATCATTATTACATCATATTTATACAAATATTCATAAAAATTTACTATTTTTATACATTAAAAATAATTTTAAACCCGGCCATGAAGTATTAAAATGAATTATGTTGTAATCATAGAGATGGTCGGACATATATACACATGAGTTGCATTTCCATTTTTCAAAAATCATGATTACAAGGAGGTGATAATTATTTTAAAATTCTAAAATTACAATTATATTACAAATACCATATTAAATATTTAAATACACATAGATATATATATATATATATATCATCCATGTGATTTGGTGATGAAAAATTCACCACACCACTTTGTGGAGGTGGTAGTCCACAAGAATGCACAAATAGCATTAACATTTTTCAAAGGAAGGAAAGATGAGAAATTTGAATATATAGTCCTTATATATTTATAAATATTTCATTAGTATAATATAGATACATGAAATAAATCATTATAACCATCTTTGAGAGGTGGCGAGGGAAAATGAGTTACACCGGTCTGTGAGGCCGTAGTCTTCTGTGCACATAAATGATGGTTTCATTTCCTATTTTATGAAAGAGGATATGGATAATGGAAATTTAATTAAAATAATAACAAATAATTATATTTATTATATTTTTTTATTATTTTATAATGTTTAATAATATTTAATAGAGTTATAATAAGAATGAGAACTAAAACATCAGTTAAAATCTATACCTATTCATCAGAAAACCTCTATTAGATTAGATCTAAAACCCTATAATTATGGTATTATTCCCAAATATGTATTCTAAAATATGGTAATGTATTTTAACCACGTATCTTATGAGTTATTTTCAAAAAAATCATTAAAAAAGTGGGCTTAATATAGGATAATATTTTCCCTTTTATAAGTGATTAGTGGGGAATACTAGGAATTTCCTAAAGAATTAAATTAATATAATTTATTTTCAATATCCAATGGATAAAAAATGAAATAATTAAAATATAATAATATAATGAGCCTAAATGATATAATAAAATAAATATTGAACACATTTATGTGATGTTTTCACCCTTATATTTTTAACCCATATTAACACTTTTTTATGATTACTGTGATATAAATAGTTTTTAATCATTAGGGGTCATCATAGTTTATATAAAATTATAATTGGCTCATAAATACACCATGGATTATATCTAAAAGTTCCTAAAACTCAATTGTACAAATATAGGATTTTATAATTTTTATTTCATTTATTAAAAATTATTTATTATAAAATATCATTAATTTTATTTTGGAAACTATTCATCTATTTGGAAGTTGAAAACTAAATGAAAGTAAAGGAACTAAAATATAATATCTTAAAACATCCTTAAGATATTATATTTATCTTAAAAATACATGGAACAGTATATTTTATGAAAATTATATAACATTCAACATTTATAAAATATTTATTATAATTTTCTATTAATTGAATAAATATTATTTTGGTGTTGCATAGGAATTCAAGGTAATTATTTTGTCACTAAATTCTATAAATAAATTTCCATGATTGAAAAATAATTTATGTATGATGTTAACATTTATAACAAAATATATGGGAGGCATCTAATATGATGGGTTACATATCAGTGCTATCCATATGTGTATTCAAATGAATAAGTATATCATTCTATGGTAAGATAAACATGGAACATCTTCAGGAATGGCTCCCCCCTACTCTTCTACAACAAGAGGAAACTAAGGACACATATCATCCATTGTACTGAGGGTGAGGAAAGTCAACTGATGATTAACTGGTTGCACCATCTTCTGTGTGTGTCCAGCCTACACAGCCTACATCTCCTTCTCACCAACAATAGAAAACCTGGTTCCAACATTGTAGACACACTACACTCTATGCCAATAATAGTCAACCTGAGCATGAACTGTGGATAACAATTCTGTTCCAAGAATGATATCATAAGGCCCCGATGGCACTACAAAAAGTTCCCACACAAAAATCTCACCTCCAAGAGGTGGGTCAAACTTTTAAAACAATTGTGTGATAATAAAATCTCCTCCCAAAGGAGTCTCCAAGAATAAGGGTCCAGTCAATGGTTCAACATAAATATTTGAGTCTCAAACAATGTTCGTGTAATGAATCTAATGACTAGCACCTCTATCTATTAAAACTGAAGCTAATTTCGAAAACACATAGATCATACATTGTATAATCCTTACAGATCCGAGTTCATAAGACTCTATCACTTGTAGCTATCCTCGTCCCTTCCCACCAGCTCTATGAGCCAGGCATAGACCACATAGGCATGGGGGTGTTCATAGGTCGATCCTTAGACAACCTCCTACTGCCAAACCTTTCACATTGCCACATCCACCACACTATAGACCAAAATTTTCAAATCTTGGTCTTTTTCTCAGTGGTCCCTGAACCATCTACCAATTAGTAGACTGGAAGGTCGGGAAATCGCATTCCAACTGTCTCTGACCGCCACATGAGTAATACTACACATCCCTGGGCTGACTCTATCCACCTTGTGAGCCCGACACCCCTATCCTTGAGTCTTGGGATTGTACCCTAAATCACATGATCCGCATGGATCCCTGTGAATCTAACCATCTTCCTGCTACCATGCACTCAAATACTCATTCCCACTTCAATCTCCCACTACCAGTGTCTTCTCTTCTTGAAAACTCTTCACTGTCAGGGGTTGTTCAATTACCAACAATGCAAAGCGATACCATTGATTCCATGATGTCCTTGTACAAGCCTAGATCATGGTCTGATCCTTTATGAACTAGTATTGTGACATGTCCATATATTAGCGTAACAGGTCTGTAAACATCACTAAATAATCCTCCTTGGTCATACATCCCCACTGAAATGCAGAATCTCTTTTATGTATACCGATCACAACATGGCTGGATATAACTCCTCTCTAAAGACTCACTCAATTTAAATCAAGTAGAGGGTTATCTCTTCATTTTATTTACTCACCAAGATCGAATATCATCCAATAGAACCATGAAGGAGACTTGTAGTAAGAAATTCCATATGATTTGCAGACACCCTCACCAGGTGGAAAGTATAGGCGACTGCCTCTAGCCAATCCCCTGCCAACAGGGGTCTAGCTTACCCCAAAACCTGGTAAGTCGATGCCTTTGAAACCCAAGAAACACACTAAGTCTACGTGAGTCATAACAGGTAGGGCTGGTAATAGTTTGTACTCGACGGGTGGTGATGTAGATGGGAAATCACTTCAAGGATCCATCTCTGGTACATTCCCCTATATCGATTCCTTGACACTAGGCAGATCTACCTCGTGATCATACTGATGAATCTTGGATGGATGTCTAAATGGATGCATCCTGAAATAAAACCAAATGTATCATGGTCAATAGAGTATATCTATAGAGCTGATTTAATAGGGATATAGAAAACTAAACCATTCCTATATGAGGCATGTACAATTTATTCCATGAAACCAGTGTTTTCATTTAATGAGTTGAAAATCAGGTAATCAGAGTTCCGGTTTATAGATAAGGCAGCCACCGATCTAACTTTAATGTCCATGGGATGGAACCCAAACTCAAAATACATAACACTGACTAAGTTACCATAGATTTTATGAAAAAGATTCACCATTATCTAGAACACGAACTATGTTGTCTCTAAAAGGTGCTCTGTTCAGTTGGAAAATATAATGGGATGATAATTTTGAGGAATTGAAGAGATTATTGGTGAATGCTCCAGTTTTGGAACAATCTTCTAGAAATGGTGAATTTTTTTCTGTAGTAATGCTTCATTGATAGGAATTCGTTGTTTCCTAATGGAGAATGATAAGGTAATTTCTTATTCTGAACAAAAGTTGAAAACTCATGAGGTAAATTACCCTACAAATGAATTGTAATGTAATTCTATTTTTTTTCTCTTTAAATTTTGAAGCATCATATGTGTGGAGAAAATGTGAAATTTATACTAAACATACATGTTTTAAGTATATATTTACATTGAATGAATTATACATGTGACATAGAATATGGTCGGAACTAATCAAAGATTATGATAACATCATTCATTACCATCCTAGAAAATAAAACAAGGTGGATGATGCTTTGTGTTGAAAAGGTTGTGCAATATTAACCATGTTACATTTGGAAATGAATATTTGATTAACAATTTCATAAAATTTTCCATGAAATCTATTGGTGTACAAAATTAATCTATTTTGTTTCATGTTTTAGAGCAATCATCTTTATCAGATAGAATTAAGCTGGCATTGAAGGAAGACAATGAATTGAAAAAAAATGATATAATTGGTTCATGTGTAATTTTCAAACATTTAACATTGATAAAGAATGTTTTTTGGGATTTGGGGATAGGTTATGTGTTCCTTGTGATTCATGGTTAAATAAAAGGTTGTTCTGTAAATCTCATAGTTATCTTTTTAGTTCATCCTCACAGTACTAAGATGTAAAAGGACCTTCAAGAGTATTACTGGTGGGATGGAATTAAAAGGCTTATTGGTGACATTACTGTGAATTGTTTGAATTGTCAGCAGGTTCAAGCCGAACAACATTTTCCAAAGGGGATGATTAATCCTTTTCTAGAACTAGAGTTTAAATGTTAAAATATATACACTAATTTCAAAGTGGGATTACCATATAATTGTTGAGGTAACAATGCATTTTGGATTATTATTGATTAATTGTCTAAATATTCTCATTTTATTCTAATTTGTGGTACACTATCTTGTGATCAAATTTCATAGTTTTTTATTAAAGAGATATTCTAGTTACATGGAGTTACACTCTTTATTGTATTTGATCGTGATACAGGGTTAACTTCTAACTTTTGGAAAGGCCTTTAGAATTCATTATGAACTACATTAAATTTTAAAACATCTATGTAGGTGAGCATGTTTTTCTCAATGTTTATCCATGTAAAAGTGTTACGCGTCCTTGTTAGAATGTTAAGCTGAGTCCATGATCCATTGGATCCGAAGAAATCCTTGATAAGGTTGGACCAGTTTCCATCTTAGAGGATTTACCTTGGATTGTATCCTAGGTACACAATTTTTTTCATGTTTCAATGTTAAGAAACTATATTCCAGATCCATCTCATGTATTGAGTCCATAATTAGTTTAGTAAGAAGATAAAATTTTTTATGAGGAACATCCTATCCAGAATCTATATTATAGAGAGAAAGGGTTTCAAAATAAGGTGATTGATCTGGTTATGGTTTTTTGAGAAATCGTATGGTTGAAGAGGCAACATGGGAATCTAAATATTCTATGAGGTATAAATACCCCCACTTATTTAATATGTAAATAAATTTTTAAGGACACAACTTCCAAAAGGGGCGAAGGATGTTACATCCACGTTAATTATATAATTATAATTTTTTCATATGTATTAATATTTATAAATTAGATATTAATATTAATTTAATAGGGACTCAACGTTAGACAACATACATGAATCCTAATATTTTCTTTCCCCGAAATCTTATGTTGCACACAATACTGAGTTTTGATGAAAAGTAATATATTATTCATATTATTATTTTGAATAGTTGTTATCACCTAGTCCTTATATTAGGGATAATGAACAGAACCAAATATATTATATTTATATATTCTTATTACATATTTTTAATTTCTTATAATAAATTTTATCATCGTAAAATAATAATAAATCTAATTTTAAGCATAAAAAGATCTAATATTTTTAAAAGGTTGTTTTAACACCTATTGATGGTGAAACATTTTTAATTATATGTTTCATAGTTTTATTAATTATATATGAAACATTAATCTTCTTCTTTCTATATAGAGGATCAAAATTTACAATGAATGAATTTTTGTAATTTTTCTGATAATATTCATTTTTAATGAATAGTGAAAAATACTGCTTTTTAATACCGAACTGCTTTTTGTACAAATTTATTCTTATAGTTAGGCAATAATTTTAATAGGTTTTAAATTATAATTACATAAATTTTTTATCATTAATTCCAAAGTTCGTCATTAGAATCAATTTCAAATTTAAATTGGATATAAAAACATTTTGATCTTTTGGACATTTTTACTTTAAAAACCTATTTTCTCAATCCATCAATGGGATTAATTTTTAAATTATTTTTTTCCCTTATGTGAATTTAAAATTCAAAATTTGACATAAATACTTTCAATAAATATTAATAATTTTATATAATAGGATCAAATTAATTTTTGACGATTAGTAACTGTAGTATTTTATTTACCACTGTTAAAGTTAAATCAGATAATTAAAAGTAAAAATAATATTATAATAATATAAAACTACTATAACACATTCCCTAATATTATTGGATTAGTTTTGTATGACCAATACAATACATGGGACGAAATGGTGGCCTTTGGACTCTACATGGGTGTGATTATGACATTATTAACTTTTTATTTAGAGTAAAAACAGTGATGTCATAAACATGGATGTTAATACAAAAAAAATAATTTGCAGTTATATAAGTGATATATTCAACTATAAATTGTCCATAGAAATATTAAATTATTAATAAAATCATGATAATTTATTTTTAATTTTTATACGTTAAATAACAATATATATTTATGACACAATGATGATGTTGTAATAGAATTATTAAAGGATGAATCAAATAAATAAAATTAATAGTATTAAAATATATATAAATTAAAGTATTTGATTAAATCCATGAAAATTTAGGATTATATAGGCATTTTATTGATGATTTGAACTTGTTTTTGCAAAGGAATCAAGTTGTCAATATTTTTTTAAAAGTCATGTAATGAATAGTGTAAACATTTTCATAATTCATATTTTAAAATATTAAATATTTAATTACATGAGTTAAAATTAATAAAATTCCAACCATCATCCAAATAGTTGTGGTAAGTCTCCATATGTCATTAATAACACATTTATTGGATGTTTTTTATGTTATGGTAATTATTTTATCTTTCAAAGTGCAAATTAATTAATAAAACGGTACTAGTTAAAAGGTTTTAAAACAAAAAGATACGAATTAAAAAATGTCCAAAACTTCTCTATTTTTTATTGGATGAATATATTTTGACCTCTATGCTTCATATATTTGATCTAAATAAACTTGAACCAATTTTAAATATAAAATTAATTTATATTAATTTAAAACTTTTAATAATTCCATGAGTTCCCATCCCCTCTCCAATAAAAAGGAATTATTGTTATCTATTTATTACACATCAAAACCCTATTGGTTTGGAAACAATCTACCCAACAACCTTCCCAGATTCCCCCCCCCCCCACATTCATGAGGAATTAGTTTAGGGGTAACACCCTTTTTATTTGTGTTATTGTATTAATAAAGGTTATCATCTGAAGGAATGTTATTGTATATATTTAAGTGTTTCTATTTTATTTATTCTTCCACTTAAGACAAATCTCTTCCAACCGTGATGATATAATAACTCAAGTATCATAAATATTCTAAGATACTATTATTTTAATACAATCACCTTAATCAATCTAAAATCCCATCAAATGGGAAAGGAATTAATCATCCATTCGTATGTGTGAACTAACACCTCCATGATGTGATATAATTGGTTTTCCATAACCGTCTCCCATGACCGGTTATAATGATGAAATTAATGATCATATTCAATATTAATGATATATTAACCTTTTAATATAATAATATATAATTTATGTTCATATTTTACATACACATAAAAATGATAACATCATTTGTGCATACGTGTGAACAATCATCTCTACAAAGCGATGTGATTCCTTTTTCAGAAAGCATTACTCATTCATATGTATGACCTACCATCCCCATGATTATAATAACATTTACATTATTCATAAAAATAAATAATTGATTGATTCAAAATTATACTTATTGTAATAATGTGATAATTTAATCATTAATAATATTATAGAGTTAATGGAATTATGTACATGTGGACAAATTTACATCATACTAAGTTCATTTATGAACTCAAGTACCAAAAAATGACAAAACATCGGACATGAATATAAATAATAAAGTAATTTTTATGAAATTATTAATAACTTATATAAAATTAATAATAATCATGAAAAATGTTCTCAAGAAAGTATAAATTAACATAATATAATTATTCATGAATCTATCGAATGCACGAGACATGTTGGACTCAATGTAAGGGACTTCATTTGAATGTCCATTCATTGAGTCATATATTGATGTTATACACCACCTTATTTAATACAATGCATAGTCATCCCCATTGAATTTTAATTTGATTCAATGGTTTTAAAAATAGTATTTTTATATGAAGAATTTTAATAAATGAAAAAAAGAAAGAAATGATTTTTAACGTATACAGTGATAATGAATTTTCCACCATCATGACCATTATTAGATATTTGGCTTCCTCAACAAGCTACAAGGTTTTTAAAATAAAAATAAATAATGTATTCCATTTTACGGTATTTTACAATAGAAAATGGTTTTAATAATGGTTTTGTTATATAATTATCATTAAATTATATCATTTAACTATGGAAATATTATTTTCCAATTATTCATTTATTATATATTATTATTATTATATTTGGTTCCTGGGAATTTCTTATGTATATGGGATGTTTTGTGATAAACCAAGGGAATGCGATCTTGTGATAGCTCCCCAATGCATTTGGTAATGAGATGGTGTAAAATAGAAAGTAATCTCCTAATTTATTTAGTTAACATAATATGATGGGTATTCCAAATGTAACAATAAAGCTTAGTCCCTATGTAACTATGAAAGCTAAAATGTAAGAATGATATGGATACCACAAGATACCTTTATGAATTATGATTTTTATGAGTATTTTCATGAATATAATAATTTCATGAGGTATGTTATGGAACTTATGTTTTATTTGTGAAATGTATGGTTTTGTTAAAATGTTTCCCTGAGTTTAAAATATTCATGGGATAATGGTTTAATTATTTATTTTATATACCTTATTGAGGTTTTTGTTCTCATCCCTTGTTTTTGATGTGTTTTCCATTGTATATAAGTATAGGTAACAGAAAGAAAGTACTCAAGATGAATTTTATAATGATTTTTGTGAATAAGTAAATAAATCATTTTTTAAAGAGTTATATCTTATAAAAATGGATAGTGAGTTGAAGAGTATACTTTGTAATATGTGAGTTGTTATATAATAGTTATGGCCCAATACTATAAAACTCTAAATCTAAAAAATCCAAAATGTGAATTCTTCACTTAACTAAACATTATTTAATTTTTAAGGATAAATAATTATAAAAGATCACTATCTTTATGATCAACTAAGGGGGGGATGAGACAATGCCCTCTCGTCCTAGGAAAAAAACCCAATTATGGTTCTCTGATTCCTTGCCTGCATGAATATAATAAGTTTCCTAGGCATAGGAAATATGGGAATAAGTCCTTCAAAGAATCAAACACCATCGATTGTTTTTAATGACATTAATAACCAAATTAGATCCAAACCAACTCGATCGGTGGTTTGGAAACATCATTTTGAACACATATATGAGGGGAAATTAGATGACAGATAGAAATGGTTTCGGCATCTGAGCCCAGAAATTTACCAATCAAATTCCCTAGTAATTATATTATAGAATGTTTTTGGAAAGTAATATGGGTCTTTGTAAATATTACCCACATATCCATTTTAGGGGCATCCCACTTCATGGGAAAATCATAGGACCATATTAAGATATCGAAATAGAAGTCGTTGTATGGAAAAATATATGTAGACTGAAGTGTGATCAAATATTATGAGGATAATAATGAACCATGATAAGTTGATTATCGAGGAGTAATATAGTCTCCCACTACTAAATCCCCAAAATATCCATATATATATATATATATGAGGACTCCACCAATGTATTACTTGAACTGATTTGAACCACCAATGTCTGGTTCAAGAGATTCAAAGCATCTGTGAACTCTGAGGTCGAAATCATGAGCTGAGGGAAGCCATCGCAGAGGCCATTAAATTTTGGGAAAGGATTGATTTTAGGGAATGGAAGTATGAAATCAGTATTATAAAATAAGATAAAATATAGATGGATCTCCCTTGAAGAAGCTCACCCCCCCCCCACACCCCTCCATTGGGGTAGGGGAAGATGAAATGACTATCACTACCTAGGTTATGTTGAAAGTGTAGGAGTCGAGCTATCGAGATAGAAAGACATGTACTCCCATTAGTCATTTAAAATTACATTAATTATTTTGATTAACCATAAAATAAATTTATCATCACAGTAACATGATATTCAACATATTTCTACTCCCTCTAAGAATAAAAAAATTGATTCCATGGTCTCTCATGATTATCATCATTTTCCTTTCTAAAACCCATCAACTCTAGGGGTTATAACATTTATTATTTATTAACAATAAATAATTCCATTAACTCTTTGAATTATCCAATATAACACCCCAATATTTTATGATACATTTTAAAAAAAAAATTGAATTAATTTCATTGATATTATGTAAAACTCACAACACTGAGTTTTAACGAACCACAATATACTATTAATATTATTATTTAAACATTACCATTATAACCTAGAAATTTAACTTAGAGGTATGGATATGAATAACAAAATAATGAAAATTGATAACAATGGTTTTATATAATAAAATATATTCATATATATTTTTACTAAATATTTTATAATGTATTGTATTCTTCAAAAATATATTTCTTCAGACATCATTATTTTCATCGCTTTTTTTGTGAAAAAAATAAAACTATATTTATTATTCTTTTAGTAATTTTTTTTAAAAATGAAAATAATTTTTTATTTCAGCATGTGAAAATTTTATTTGAGTGAATTTTTAAATTTTTTGGAAAAGATTAATTTTTCGATAAATAATATATAAAATACTGATTTATATTAAAAAATGATTTTTCATTTAATGAATTAAAAAGATCCTTTTTATTTTTAATATGATCTTAAAATAAAAATTAGTTCAATTGTATATTTATTAATCAAATTTAGGTCATTTTAATCAGTGTAATATTTTAATTTAGTATTAATACATTCTATACTTATGTCAAATGTTGCTTTGGAAAAGAACATTGTCGTCTCATCTATGTGATTAATTTTAAATTAAATTTTAACACTTTAATCAATTGGATTAACTAAATTGGATTATATATTTAAATAATAATAATAAATATTATATATTAATTTTAAATTGTTATTTGGTTATAATGAATTCTATAAATATAAAAAATTAATTATATTCTTTAATGTTTAAAGAAGTTTATTAATGGGTTAAACTAAACAATTAAAGGTTAAATGATCTAAAAAATCAAATTATGATTTTATGGATTTATTTTTACCTTATATAAACTAATTTCTTTTAGTGATAAATTTATGTTCCATTTTTCTTGTAAAAAATTTGTGTATGACATTTTCTTTTAAAAAATCCCATGTTTGTCCTCTCCCCCCACTTATAAAAGGACACCCACTATCCTCTACTATTCATACTTCCAATTCCTATTGGAATAGATAATCCTGAACCAAATAATATTCTCAATTACATATACACATTCTAGAATTCATATTTTTTAGGAAAACATCCTAATAATGATTTTGGGTGATAGCCTAAGAATGTTGTTCGAAGACGATTTTTCATACTTATCTGAGAGTTTAAATTATATTTATTATTCCTCCTACATAAAATAATATTTATATATGATAATAAAATTATATTACTATATTATATATATATATTTTTATTATTTTTTTAATTTTATAACATATATTAATCACCTCTTCTATAAAACTGGAAATGAAACTCTCAATCTCATACACGGTGGACCATAGTCTCGCAAACTGATATAATTTTCCCCACACCCACCTCTAAAGGGTGGATATAATGATTTATTTTAAATATTAATATGATATTAATGAAAAAATATACTTATATATTTATGAAATATCATTTATATTTTTATCTTTAAATATATTGGAAAACGATAACATCCCTCATGTTTATGTGTGGACTACCACCTCCACTGATAGATGTGATGAGTTTTTCAAGATATTTTGAGATGGATGATGTTAAGTGTATATTTAATGAATATATATGATATATATTAAATATATTTTATTATTTATATTTAAGATATTATTTATCTTTCTTTCGTTTCATCCGTCGTGAAAATTGAAACACCATTCATGCATACATATGACCAACCTTCTCCATGGACGATGTAATTAATTATCCATCTATAAAAATTATATATGAATATAAATATGTATATATTGATTCTTTATAACATTAGTATCAGTATTCTAAAAATTTATCTACTGGAATCCAAATTAAAGTTCAAGGACCAAAACATATATGAAAATGGAAGCAGTTATCAACCAGAATTGTGATTTTATCAAATAAGTGTTAATACACAGCTGATAAATGGTTTTAAGTAAATAATATATGATATGAGACATATTATCCTGATTTTTTAATATATATATATATATATAATAAACCTATATTTATAATATAGGAGTTTCAAACAGATGTGAAGAATGTTGATAATTAATGTAATAGATTTCTAGTCTCTCTTTAATTTTGGGAAGACACTTTCCATATTCACCATGCCTTTATTTTTTGTGGTGTATATAGTGAATCATTGACATATTATATAATTAATATCATTATTTTCATGATATTTAATGTTTTCTTTGATCTTATTCATTATTGATGATTACGATTCAAAAGTTACCAAGGTTGTAAGATTTTTTTGTCTCACTTTTATTTCCATTGGAAAGATTCCATATTACCTACTTATTAATTTTTGTGGTCTATATACTGACCATGAATATAATTTATTTATATTAATATAAGGATTTTGGGTTATAAATATTCATATAAGGTTCTCTCATTCATGGGGCTTATGATTCAAAAGATGCAAAAGTGGTAATAGCTTTATTATACAACACCATTTCGTATCAGACTTGTTTATATTTAAGATTACAATGGTGAAATATTATGATATATCTAACATGAAACTCTTGATTTTTCTTACCCAATGGTTATTTCAAGAAATCACATATTCTAATTCCTTTTTCCTCTCTTATGTACTTAGGAAACCAAAAGAAAATCCTTAATGTAAAATCGCCTTTATATCTATCTTTGGTCGAATAACACATTTTATTCCATATAGATATTTTCTATAAATGTTTTAAATGATTTTTTTAGTATAATAAAGTGATTTTTAATGAAAATATTTACCCACATTTTACATTTTATAATACTTTTATAAAATTAATATTTTTTTTCATTTTCTAAACAATGTACTTTTGAATTTTTACTATAATTGTAGAAGTAATAATTATTTTAATGTGTATGGAATAAACCAAATTTATCACCATAATTACCACTCAATGATTTTAAGAATTTGCTACAATATTTCTTCTTTATTTCTGATGAAAATTGTTTCCTTAATATAAGAGAGATATTTGAGATTTATAAAAGTTATTTCTAAAGTGGAACTCAGGAATTTTATAAAAGACAATTTTTTGTAATTTATATTCATAAATAACAACAACCCTTGGTTATTCATTTTTTATTTATGTTGATAGGATCCAAGGATAACATATTATTAATTAAATTTATTTTTTATTTTTAGGAATATAATTGATTTATTAAACACATTCCTTATACATGGGTAATTCCCTGATGAATTGATTAAATTTATATTTAAACTGTTTCCTTCTCCCATGAGTTATAATTGGCTGAATGATTAAATTTTTATGAAAAATATTTCTTTTTTCAATAGTTTGTAATTTATAAACTGATAAAATGTTTATGAAACCTAATTCTCTAAAACTGGTTGGGCAGTTATGAAATGATTGTGAATACCATTTCCTTTTATGGGTTTTGATATGTGGACTATTTTAAGATCTTATGGCACACACGTTTATAGAATGTTTGAGGGGTGGGACCTATATCACCCACCAATGAATTGAAAGAAATAGATATCTCATGATATAAATAGGAATGGAATGGGGTATAATCAGAATTTAATAAGGAACTCTTTCTAATAGGAAGTTCTTGGGGGCTGAACCTGGGGTAGTAAGATGGTTTGGGGAGTGAATTCATTCCAATATGATAGTCACTGGAGTGAACCATGACTACCATTATACATTGGTCTGTATGATCAATCCACTATAACATTATTGTTAATAAGCCTTCAATACCAAATAAATAATGGTCTCTTCTTAGGTGTGTGCAACAAATCAAGGTTTTATGCAAATGTTATTTTGTTACGACTCATGTTCCATGGTTCCTTGATGATTCATGTTATATGAACTACCAAAAAATATTACATGACACATTTTTATGATCTATAATATGCTTGGTATGGATTTTTAATGTTATTCTCATGTTATCATACTCTTATTCACATATTAAATTGATATGTCCCTTATTTACCTTTACTGAGAATCTAAGCTCACCATTTATTATGATTTCATTCCCTCAGTTATGAAGAATGTTATTATTAATGATATATCTAACAAGGTCCCTATTTATGTAGATATTTATTGTAGATGATGTATTTCACTAATGAACAAGTTTTTCATGTATCCATGTTTCCAATGACTCTAAAAAATTGTAGTCCACACGCATTTTTTTGTAATATGTAATGAATATTCTTCTAAAAATATGTTATATTTATGTTTAAAAATTATGGGTCAATATAATCAGTATCATAGGACAGGTTTTGTTAACCAATGGAATGAGGATAATAAAGATTAAATCAGAGCCCTAGGGATAAGTTTTAGGATAATTCTAGTTGTGGGAAAATGTCCTATAATTTTCATAAAGGATAGAGCGAGTGGTTTCCAAGAAATTAAAACCCTATACAGATACTATAAGATGATGTTACTATAAAAAAATTTGACAAAGGTATAACTACTTAGAAAATCATGCATTGAGATAGGCATGATCATTACCTGGTGTAGGATAATGGTCATTGTTGAACACATTATTTGACACCCTCATGAGTTATGCTTTTTAGATTAATATACTATCCAAAAGCCATCATGAATAATTTGAATATATGTTAACAATGAATGACCTAGGATATACCTAAGGTGATATATATTGAAAATATTCTATCATGATTAAAACATCATATGAATAATTTTATATTATCGATCACTGTGATTAATAATGCATGATAGACAGACAAAATATATTCATTCTGTTATGGGTTTAAATATTGAAAAATAAATTTGAGGTGGTAATAAGAACAAACAAATAATTATGTATCATATTTGATCATTTTTATATGATTTAATGTATATCATGAAATATATATGGGGATGTTCACTTTTTTACTCAATGATTAGATGTTGAACTACAAATAAAAACCCCTAATGTTATGACGATCACATCTGTAATCTATTATTCTTATCCAATTGATGTTGGTGGGAATATGATTCCTAAAAATCTTATTATTATCTCCCTAGTTGAATTAGATGTTATCGTAGGCATGGATTTTATTTCTATATATAAATTCCACATCAAATTCCATGGAATTAGGATACCATTTGATACTCCAAACAAACCCATGATCATTGATAAATGCGATAAAAGATAAGAACATTCAAAGGGGATCTAGTCCATTTTAGGGATCATTATTCCAATTAAAAATAATTATTTTTCTCAGATGGTAAGGTTGAAACTCAACAACGATGATATACCTATTGTTTGAATTTTTTTATATGTTTTTTTACTGAATTACATAGTCGTCCACCGAATCCTGAAATTTAGTTCTCAATAGTACTCATACCTAGGACTACACTAATTTTAAATAATCTACATATGTTACATATTGAGTTTCTTGAATTGAAAAATTAAATCCATTAGAATCATGAAAAATGATTTATATTGGAATGTGTGTGACCTTATGATGCACATATTCTTTTTTTCAAGAATAATGATGGATTGATGATACTTTCCCGGTATTATATATTACAGAACAAGAACAAAATCATGAATATGTAACTTATTTCCTTTATTGATGTCATTCTTGATCAACTAGATTAAGTTTAATAGTTTCCCAATATTTATCTTCATTCTTGAAATCATCAATTTATGTTCATGAAGGAGGATATACCCAAAAAAAAATTCATAAATATTATGGATACTATGAGTATATATTTATGTAATTTGGAATTACTAATTCCCCTATTACATTTATGGATTTGATGAATATAGTCTTTAGATATTACCTCCATTGGTTTTTGGAATTCTTTATGGAAAATATTCATATATATTAAAAGATTAAGGAAGAGCATGATGATCACTATATAATTGTGCTAATGAACCTAATGAATGATAAACATCATGAAAAATTAACAAAGTGTGAATTTTGGATACAAATGGTTCCATTTTTGGTTAAAATAATATCAAGAGAGGGTATATCTATGGATCCGTCAAAGACTAATGTTTTTGAATTTTGTACTAGACCATAAATGACAATTGAAATCCATATTTTCTTAATTTTATTTTATATTAATGTTTATTTGTGGAAAAATTCTACCAACTAACAAATCGACGCACCTAGTTGACTCAAAAAATATCCACGTTCCCCTGTATGGATGAATGCAAGGAAAATATCTAGGGACTGAATATAGTATTTTTCAGCACAATTGTTCATACATTACCCTATAGATTAAAAGGTTTTATAATCTATAGGGATATATCCATGAATGTGTTGGGATTAATTATCATAAAAAAGTATATGATTATAGATTATTACGCATGAAAATTAATGGTTTATAAGAAAAATTACCAAACTCATGATTTGGAGTTAGCTTCAGTAATTTTTTCCATTAAAGATATAGATGTGTTTTATTTATGAATAAAAGTGTGATATACATAACGATCAATAAAATTTAAAGTATAAATTCAAATATAAAGAGTGGAACATGAATTGTGAATATGGTTGGAGTAGATTAAGGATTTTGACAACAAAATACATTACCACCCAATGAAGTTGAAAATGGTGGAAAATTAATTGAGTCAAAAGGATCATGATATATTATCTATTATGAGGATAAAAAAGGATAAAATATTTCTAGATTGACAATGGATGGATCTAGAGATCATGAATAAATGAGAGAAATATTATCATTATTAAATGAATGTTCAACTATATATTGATGTGATGATTAAAGAAGTACATAAGAAATATGTCAAGCTGCATAAGATTATCATAAATTATCCTGAGTTTAAACTTTATTGTGATGTAATTATATTTTTTTGATTTAATGTTTTCCCCTCAATACAATTATTTTAGACGTAGTTGTTAGAAGTAGTCAAAAAGTTTTTTTATTCTCAATTCATCCTAGAAGTATAATTATATACAGATATTAGAAAATCATTTCTTGTAGCATTTAATAAAGAGATATATTGCTAGTTTTTTTCTAGATTTATTGAATGTTAACATGTTAAGCTGGACATAAAAAAGTCTAATGTGATTTTATAGGCATAACCCATACCAGAATGGAAATTGGAAAACATCACCATGGATTTTTTTGTAAGACACCCAAAAAAGATTATATTGTATATTGTTATATGGATTATTGTTTATTCCCAATTGAAGTTAGAAAAATTTATCACCATCAAATAATATTTCTCTAAACATCAGGTCTGTAGGATATACATTATGTAATATATAAGGTTGGATGGTGTACCAAATTCTATTGTATATAATAAGCATTTGAGGTTTTCCTCGAAGATATAGTGAAGTGTTCAGTAGGATTTGGATATGATGACTAGTTTCAACATTGGGTATCATCCTTGTAAAATATTTAGTCTAATATAAAAATTTCAATATTAAATTATATGATAATTTTTTCAATGGATTTCAATGGTGGTTGGGATCAACACCTCCCCTTAGTTTAGTTCTCTTATAACAATAATATTCAATCGAGATTTCATATGGATGTTTATGAAGACCAATATTAAATAAAAATATAAATCCAATGTTTTGGGATGATGTTACACCCAATGATTTTATGAAATATATTTTTTGAATAAATTTAATTTCATCAATATATGGTGCTACACACAACATTTAGTTCTAACAAACCACAATATACTATTTATATTAATATTTAACATGAATTTCATGACCTTGTCATTAAACATGGTGGTTTAAAAAATTAACCATTTTAGATATTACGTATAACTTATTTATATAAAGAAAACATATTGCTAAAGAAGGGATAATTCTTCAGTAAATTTATTATATATTTCTAAAAACAATCTCTAAAAACAATCTTTAATGTTTTTTTTAGAAAAAATACTAAAACATGTGTTTAAAGAATTCAGAAAAATTATCTTTCAAAATTTAAATTCTTTTTTGGAACCAACATGTAAATTTTTTTTATGGTTACATTTTGTGATTTTTCTAAAAAGATTATCTAGTCATGGAATAGTGAAAATACTAATTTTTATTGAAGATTTATTTTTCAATTAAATAATTTATAAGGATATAATTTTCTATAATATTGTTATAAAATTAAAATGTGTTAAATTATATTATATTTTAAAAAATATTGGCCATTAGAATAAATTTTATATTGAATTATGGTATTTTTTTTAAAAATTTGAAACTTTTCTCTTTATAAAAGTATTTTTCATCTCATGTGTTTCTTTAATTTTAAATTAAATTCATCCAATTTTTTGAATTGAATTTGTAAAAAAAAGATTCCATATTTAAAATAATTATAATTAATATTATCTAATAAGATGAAATTAATTTTTTTTAATAAATATTTGTGAAAAAAATAAAAAATTTATTACGATTTTTAAGGTTAAATATGGATTATTGGGGGGGGGGGGTCAACAAAATCAATATGTGGTAGAAATACCTAAAACCTTGACTAACACATATTTTATAGAAACATTATGACATTATAACATATATAGTTTTTATTTACCCATTTTGGGTCCTTCTGGAAAGTGAAAAATGTGGCTCCACTTTATTCATTTTGAAAATTCCATGTGTGTCTTCTCCCCCACTTATAAAAGGACACAACTCTCAGGCCCTCCTCAAAAATAAAAAACCTTTTTTAAATCCAACAATTGAACAATTAAATCAGCTTATTCTTTTAAATCATTTAATAATATTTGTTATGATCATAAATCCATCCTAAAATGTCCTTAGGTGAAATCCTAATGAAGTTGTCTGAAGAAGTAATAACGTCCTTAAACGAGCTTTTTTTTATTTTTCATTCCAACTCCTTCAAACATTATTAAAACATGATGATATAATAAAATAATAATCATACATATAATTATATTTTTTATATTAATTTAATTACTTAAAACTATATCCTCTTCACTCAAAATGGAAACAAAACCATTGGTTGTGTGTATAGTGGACTATCGCCTACCGAACTGAAGTAATTTGTTTTCCATCACCAATCATTACAGCATGATATAATGATTTATATAATGATTATATTTTATATAAATAATATAATTACAAATATTTAATTATAATATCACATATACCTTATTAATTTACATTACGTAGGGAATACTATAACGTCACTTGTGTGTAGAGTGGACTACCGCCTCGCGAAGTGATGAGATTTGTTTTTCACTGAAGCTTTAAATGTAAGGTAATAAAGAATAATTTTGTGATGAAATGTGATATTAATAAAATAATAAATATTATTTAATTTAAATATATCATATACACTCTTACCTTAACACCCATTGAATTATTGAAAAGGTAGTTCATGTGTACGGTGGACTACCTCCTCGCGAAGTGATGCGATCCATTTATCAATAAAGCTTTACATGGAAGGTAAAAAGGTTAAATTTAAAGATTATGTGTAATATATATGAAATTTGAAATAATTTTTAAATGTGATATATTATTTACCTTCTGTTCTTTTGACCCATCAAGAAAATTGAAAGAATGATCATGGGTAAATGATGCTTACCATCTCCATTAACAGCGTAACTCATTTTCTCTATCTAATTTTATGGGATTTCTATATACAAAAATATAAGGCATATATATTATATTTATATCATGGTTAAAATTATGAATATTATATAATCATGAATAAATTTAAATGACTGAAAACATAATACTAAACATATAAAAAATGATGCAGTTACTACCAGGAAATTGATTTTAACAAGGATTCGTTGATAAATTTGTAACGAAAATTTAGTAATAAATAATATAAGTCATTATAAATATGGTTATGGTCATATAATATATTAATAATTAATTTATGTTTATTGTATTGAATTTTCAATGTGTATAAATGAATTTTATACTAACTTTAAGGGATTTTTGTCCAAATTTTTCTTCTTTTGAAAAAACATTATGTTATGCCCTAAGATTTTTTTATGAGGTGTATGTAAATCCACATTGACATTTAATATCATTATTTTTTATTTTAATGATATTTTATGTTTCGTTTAATATTATTCTGTTGTGGGTCTTATGATTCAACATTACCAAAGTGGTAAGGGTCTCATGATACTACGTAATCATTTATCAGGATTGTTTGTGTTTATGATTCCAGTGATGAAATATTACTGTACATATCTGAAAAGAATTTTTTTAAGAAAAATCAACATTATCACTCTCTTTTGTCGAAAAAACATTTTCATTCAAGTCCATTTTTTCAAAAAAAAAAATTACAGATTGTTTTAAATACTAAAACAATATTTTTTAAAGAAACATAAACAATTTTTTGAATTTTTATAAATTAAATTAAAGGGAATGTTCATTTCATTTTCTAAACATGTCCCATTTTCATTTTATAGAAAATTTGTAAGGAATATTTAATATATCATGTACATCATGAGGAAAATATTCCACCATCATGACCCCTAAATGTTTTAATTACTATTTTATATGTTTCAAATGTTATTTTCAAAGAAATTTATTTTTAATTGTTTTATGAATTTTCAGTTTTAACAAAACATATTTCCAAACTGAAAATGTTATTTTACTCTTGAGGTGTTCCATGTGATATTTAAATATCATTTCCCATATAATATGAAATCGTTTGATGATACTTATGATTTAATAGGGATATAGTCGAAGGATACCATTTATATTATTTCTCTAGATTGTTTATTTTAATTATGATAAGTAATTTATTAAACTCATGTCTCTTACATAAGAAATTAATTAAGGAAATTATTTTAAAATCCACATTCTTTTCCATTGGTTATGATTTTACTGAATGAGGAAATGATTATAAAACCTATTTCATTCGTATATCTTATACAATTATGACTATTTACGAAACAATTTTTTTGGGTTTTGATATGATTTTTATTTTATGATCTTGGGGAGAAAGTATGTATGGTTTTCATTTCCTGGTGCCTCCCTCTAATGAATTGGATAAAGATTGAAATATCATGAGATAAATAGGATTGGAATGGGTTTGAACCCAACGTAGAAAGGAAAATATTCCTCTTTGATAGTCTTTGGAGGGAACCTTTACTACTACAATTGTTTGTCGAATGAACCCATTCCACTATGATAGAATTATGGGTGATCTATGAAAACTGTTGAAATGATATTATATTCTTATGTGTATTTCAAAATTCCTTTTCGAACATATATATTACACTCCCATGGATAATGTTATGTGATTTACTTATGATTCAGTACTTATATAAATCCAATATTTATTCCATGACATATTTTTTTATCTTTGAAATACAGGGTATGGTTTTAATATGTTATTCTCATATTCTCTTACCCTAATGGTAACATTATGTTTATGTATTTCCCTTGTTAACCCATACTAATAATTTTAGCTCACATGTTCTTAGGTTTATTTTCCCCATGTTATGATGATAGGTATTACATGTGATATTTTTATGAATGATTCTATATGAGGAACTAAGTGGGAGACAATTTAGAACTCTTATGGACCAATTCTTTATGTTCCTTATATTCTAAAGGATGTATTACATGATTATCCTCAGGTGTTTGTTTTTGTAATGTAATCAATTTTCATCAATTTTTTTAATTTCTATATATGAAAATAATAGTTCATTATAGTTGGTATCATAGTATGGGTTTATTAATAATTTAGAAAGTATGATCAGAAAACTAGAGTGAGAGACCGTAGGATAAGTCTAATTATATGTTAACATCCAAATTATTTGGTAATTAAGAGATTAAAAATATTACATAGAAATAAATATTTATCCTAATAAAATAGGTGTATGTCAACCTAGAATAGATATACATAGGGGTAATAAATTTGAAACAAGTTTATCAGGATTTACTTGGGAATTTCCTAGTATATCAAAATGGGCCTTATTGTACACATGGTTTGACACTCTTCAGGGATTTTCTATGGTTAATTTACATTTTCTATTCAAAACATTTTGAATTATTTGAGTAGATAATGACCATTATAAATTTTGATTAAACAATATGTTTCATGAATTTAAAAGATGGGGTCATGATTTAGAAATCAAATAATTATTTTTCATTACATAGTATTATCCCACTATGATCATTATGGGTTGAAATGGAATCAGCACAGCTCGAGATGTGTACATATCGTTCAACTCTTGCATCCCTATATAGCTCTCCTTATGTGAACAAGCCTCTTTCGTTGGATGGTGATGGAGATTCTGGTCCTCCGACTTATCCTGGTGTTAATTCCTTTAGGATTAATTTTCAGGGATGTCAACATCAACTTCTTTGGTCATCTTACCATTTATATTTATGATTCAAATTACCACCATTTTCTCTTCCTGGTTAAATGATTCCATAATATATGTGTCCTCAAAACCAATCATTTTAATGCTGGATAATATCGCAAAAATTATTGTGTAGTTTAGTTTGGTCATTAGAAACTTCCATTTATCATATATTTTGTGAAATCTTGGGGTCTACATTAGCCATCCATAGTATAATCCCATTCCATATCCAATTATTTTTAACTCACTTATTCTCAGGGATAACATTATGAAGCTAAGGTCTAGAGTAGAATAGTGTTGTGGCCATGGAAATTTTCACATTGTAGATGGTCTTGGGATGCTCACTACATGAGGGAATCATATAGGGATGCAGTATTGGTGAAGCTTCCTCATCATTCACATCCCCTAAAAAACATCATTATACTTTAATATGAGGGAAATTATTTTTTTCATTTCTTTTTCTTGGATGAATAGAATTGTGGCTTACATATAGTGGAGAACCCTCGAATATTTGTTGAACTGAATCACATTTCCAATATCCCTACGAGAATTTTGATCATGGTGGGGAACAATTTATCATGGTTGTAGTGGGTTTATTATCAGGCTCTTCCCTGCTTTTGTCTAAAATGTAAATGTCAAGGTAACTCCTTAGATGTGTATGGGGGAAGTAACATTGGGTTTATAGTGCTGACCCTAGTGATGGGTTTGGCTTTGAGGAATCCATGGGGTGAGGAGGCCTTGTCCATCCTGGGGTCTTCTTCACATGTGAAGTTAAAGACGCCAGAAAGGTCTATGATCTAAATTGTATCTTTTATATATTATGACATCAATTTTCAACATTGAGTGAGATTTTCCAATTGATAAAAAAACATTATATACTCAACACATCTCTTGAAATTTCACATATATATTTTTATATTTAGAGTGTCTCATTTTCCTCACCTCCCCACTTGTTTCCAAATTCACTTCCTACATGCACCTCATAAGATCTGGTCGTTATGCATTCTCCTCGCCAGCCGCATTCATTTCACCCTTACATGGCTCTCAATGGCACTGGTTGGCTTCCTAATGCTACTCAATTAGTGATTTTATTTACAAAATCACGCCAATGAGGGTGATTGAGGAAAAGTATTATTCTAAGAACTCATCGAAAGGACACCTTATTATATCAATTTTCAAGATGGACTTCCATCGTCACCCAAGAAAAAGGTGTAACTAGTTCCCAATATAAATAATTTTTTACAATTGGATGATTCCATACAGAATAACTTCACTTCATGAAGTGGAATGAAAAAAGGTATATCAAAACATGTCTCTCCCTCTGTGGATAATTGACACATTACTCGCTCCAAATCACATGAAGCAGTTGTTAGCATGGCTTCAAAGATACACTAGTTTATCTATGTGTCTTGTGAAACTATCATTTAATGGTTTACATTAACATTATGGAATTCATGGGTTTTGGGGGAAAGATATATCTGTTGAGTTTATAGATGAATATTCTCAATATATAACCACAAAAAATACAGTTAAGGGTAATGAATTAGCTTTCTTCTTTTTCATGTACATGAGATACAATACTACTAGTAGAAGGGATCTATGATAATTATTATCCTAATTCCAAATCGGTGGACCCAAATGGTATATAATGGTGGATTTTAAAACTATATTGGATGTATCTAAAAAAGATGTGGTTTTACTTTCTCTAAACAATCCATGTAGTATAGTGTGGAATTCATGGCAACAACAGGCCTTGTTAATATGGATTTTTCATGGTATAGATACAACTTTTTAAATAATAGAAATTAGAATCAAAAAGTATGGAGTGTCTTGGATAGATGTATCATGAACATTTAGGGGTTGGACTCGTCAGTGCTGGGCTTAGTGAATCATCTCACTAGGTCAATTTCAAAGAATTCCCCACTATGTGTTTGCATAAAAATAGATAATAGGAGGTATAAAACCTTCTATTACTCTATCAATGAAATTGGTCATTTAAAATTATGTTGATTTATAGGATGTCCTGGGCTCAACCAGAGAGGAGTTTATCATGGTTCATACTTGATAAAAATTTGAAATAGCTGAAACTATACCTATCGGCATGGTGTGTTTATAGAAGATAAGGGGATTTAAATCTAGAAATTATTAGGGATGAAATTTAAAATTATGATGAGAGGCTCCAAGTAATTTGGGATAGTGATATTTTCATTTTACAATCTAATAAACAAAAAATAATTATTGAAAAACTCTTAGAGATCCCGTGGTTACGTAGATACAAAATAGGGGGATCGTAATAATGCATATTTTTTGGTGTATCTGAAGGAGATGGAATTCATCAAGAATACAAATCTTTAGATGGAAGATGGGTCTTTTCCATAGAGGTCTGATTGGTAGGAAAATTATACTTGTATCTCTTTGAGAACTACCTTTCTAAGAAAATTAGTTGTATGTGTGCTAGTCTAGTATGGATTGAAGATGATATTTTTTAAAGAGTTTCATGCCCAAGTTGATGGAAAACCATGATAATAATGAGATGGTTTCTCCTATTGAGGATGATGAAAATAAAAACCATAAGAATATAATTAATCAAGATATTAGAAAAGGTTTTGATAGAATTCATGGTAGTAATTATGTGGTTATATTAGATTTTTTAAGACTCCGGTGAATGATGAAATTATGGACATTCATGAAGAAGGTAATTTTACTAGAGTTGTAAGTGCTTCAACAATAGTTTTGATCCATAAAGTGAATGATATGACCACCCTGAACTAATATAGGTATGTCTATTTGTGTATATATAGCTACGAAATTCATTCTAATCTCACTAAAATGAGGATTGGTAGTTTTATCCCTAAGATTATATCAGAGGATTAACATGAATTTTTAAATGGAAGGAACATCTAGGGGCCATCCGAATTGAAAAGGAAATGTTGGAGGATCTTAATAGAAGTTCCATTAATTCAAATTTCTTGATTAAGTTTCAAATGGATGAAGAATACAACAAATTGGGATGGTCTTTTACTTTAGATATCATTAGGATGATTGGATTCAATGAATGGTTTTATCTATTTATGTTTTAGATGTTATGCCTCTCTAAGGATAACAATATCCATGATGGGAAGAAGATTTGGATTCTTTACATTTATATGTTGTGTGATACTTGAAGATACATTATCTCCAAGATGTTTTTATGGTTCATGAAACTCTGTCAACAAATATCAAGTAGGGTCTTGAGGAATGGATGAAAAAACATTCATAAAAAGGTCTGAATGTCATATGATATCCCATTTGATATATGTAGATGACATGAAATTATATCAATGGTAATAAATGTTCAGTGAATGGTTTCAATAGAATAATGGAAATTAATGTATGTTTATGTTGGGAGTCCATCAACCAAAGGAATACCAACATGTTTATCTCTTATAGATGGTCAAGGAGGAGTAGAAGAGTTATTCAATACAAACATGGAATGCAAAGGAAAATATCCAAATGGAGTATCATAGAGATCTAATATCCAATAGAAGGATAAAAAAAATTTATCGTATAAATGATCAGATTTCAGGAAACACATGAAACTACAAATAATAAATTTCTTTAATTTAGAGGGAAAAATAACCTCATCAACAATATCCTTACCTCGAAAACAATGAATATCCTTAATTTTATAAATCCACCAAATGGGACTATAGAAAGGATGGAGAAGATAATAACAATTTTATTATGGTATTCTAATCTAGTTGGTATGTTCCTTGGGGGATCCTATATTAGCTTGGATATGGAAATTGATGAAGGTGTTATTGACCTATGTAACATTGATGAAGCTATAAATTCTATAAAAGCCCAAATTACATGGGATATTATCATAGGCAGTACATCATGGAAAATATTTATGAGGGACATATATGGATAAATCTTGGAGAATTGGTCTCAATGGGTCATTAAACATGAAGATATTAACTAATAGGAATTGAACTATTTGGGTAATGTGTTATTTTTTTTGGGATTTCTGGTCCCAAACATCTCATTTAGATAATCCACTTGTTATATAACTCTTATTGATGCAATTTGTAATAATGAACAACTAAATTTCTATTATTTTATTTTTCTCAATGATGAACTAGACTACTATATGTTTATGAAATAAATTGTAGTAATTTTTAATGCTAAAAACATCAAGTAATCATTGCTTCACATGAATGGGATGGCCCTCTAGGCATCTAAAATATAGTGTAAAGATATTCTATGAAATATGAATTTCTTTGGTTTGGTGATTAAGGAACTAGGAACTTCCTACGGAAGAGAACATATAGAATATTGGTTTCCCACTGGTTTCTAGATTTCATTTCTATAGTTTTCCACAAAAAGCGTCCTCAGACCAATTATTTTTTATAAGTGACTATGTAAAGAAGATTTGGAGGTTATTGGGTATAAATGTAAATATTATTATGGATGAAGACTAAATTCAGTTTCACATCAATGACTTATATCTCAATTCCATCATTACGATGGGGGAGATGAAGGCTTGGGATATAATTTTGTCCATAGTTTTGTGGACTCTCTCGGAGCCTCTGCACAATTCAAGAGAAGTTATTGTAATTTCACACATATTTATCATGGTTCATTTTGAAATGATAGTAGAATATCTCAGGGCACTTATTCCATTTGGTTTATTGGATCCTGTATTTAGAAGTCTAATTTTATAGATATATTCTTCGTGGGATATTCAAAATAGAAATTGAGGTAGATAGATCAAATGGAAAGGTAAAATACAACGAAAATAAAATATGATGGTTCTTTTCTGTCAAGTTATATGAGAGGTGTATGACTTGTGAGGGACAAAAAGGGATCAATTATTCTGGGTTTTAGTGTTTTTTGGATCACCAAACTCAATTAAACCATAGTACATGCCTTGCATACGAGGATGATGCTTTATAAGAGGCATAATATTCGTATTACTAAATTCAAATCAGATTCAGCTCTGCTTGGGGATTTTTCTAGAGGAACGAATAGCATCCTTGGCAGTTGAATTATATTATTTGGAGATGTAGAGTGTTTTTAACCATTTAATCAAGGTCATCCACACATGGAGATAAGGTAACTCCAAGACCGATGTTTTAGCTATAAAAAAGTCCATTCAAGTATACTAAAAATTATTATGGGGTAAGGTCCTTAGAGGATTATTATTTTTTGGTATTAAGAGATATTCCCTCGATATTCATTATTTTTCCACCATGTGAGTGATAGGGTGTATTTTATGCCTTAAAAGAATTAAAATTTAATTTTTAGTTTGTCATACAAATATGATTATTATTAATTAAACTATGTTTTTTTATTATTGGTCGATTAATGAAACATGAAGGAACAATGTTATTACTAAATGTAATGGAAAATGCAATGATTTTTCTCCTGAGGAAACAAATTTTATAGGATTTGGAATGAAAAATGCCGTTTCTATTTTCCCAAAACATTCTCAATATACGAATCCTCCTAAATTTAAAAAGGAGAAAAAGATGGAATAATATTTTATTTAGTCTCTCATGATGTAGCATCCACTACATTTTTTAGTTATGTTGATCCTCAAATTAATGATCAATGGATCAGTACCATTGAAAAGGTATTATTTTATCTACTGATCAAGAAATGAAAAATAAATCTTCGATATATATCATTGGGAAGACTACATGGATCAATAATGGACTCTCAAAAAGAATATGAGGAAAAATATGAAATTCATCCCATGGGGTGGGATGATTTTAAGAGCTTGTTTTTTAATAATTACATACATCTTATTATTTATAAGAAAATATATAAGGATTAGCATGAGCTAAAAAAAAGGATGATTAATCTTTTGGTACCTATAAGGAATGTTTTATAATATTTCAGATGTATGCTAATGGGATTATCATCCAACCTTTAATTAAGTGTAATAGATTATGTAGTGGATTAAAACCTAGTCTCTAAAGGGAATTATCCCTAAAGGACATCTGAATTTATGAATAATCTTCTTGATGTGATATCAAGGTGAAAATAAAGATTGTAGTTACCCATCACACACATAGTATTCATAAGAAAATAATGATATTGTTTAAGGCAGACATTAATAACCGTGTATAGTTGAATATGATATTTCCGTTATGTTTGAAGTGTGGTAAAAAATGTGGAGGAAATTGCCTTATGGAGACTAGTAAATATTTCATTCTTATAAGGGGAGGCCAATTGTAAATTTAATAATAATGTGATGGGAAGAAATTAACTAATAATGATATTATAGAGAAATATCTACATAATGAACCACCCGCACTCCAATTTACCAAAGGCATAGAGTATGAGCACTATGATAACCCATTCCCATATACAAAGATTATTGATAATTATTAACATCAAAAATATATCATACCAAGGTAAAAAGAGATTTATTATGTGATCACTATATCTAATGAGGGGAATGATAACTATGTGGTTAAAGGTACACTTATCATCCAATCTATAACTATTATTTTATTATTTTACTATTGATCTACACCTTATTTTTTATCTATTGACTTTTATAATGGTATAATGAATCTACCCACATGGTTATATATATAATTAGTAGTAAAAACTCCTAATGTTATTATTATCACATCTCACGTATATGATTCCTTTTGGATTGATGTTTAGGGAATGTCCTTCGAGCAAATCTTGTTATTCTATTTACTATTAAATTTGATGTTTTGTTATGAATGGACTGGATATCTCTACATTAATCATGTAACATTTTTCATGGAAGGGAAGTCACGTGTAATATTACAAACCAAACTATCTTTTCATATTATTGAGACCATAAATATGATATTCTATTGGAAACCACATCCATTTTATAGGTACTAATTCCTATTCTATTGGATAATTTATCTCTTATTGTTATAGAGATACTAAACATCGATGACATAACTATTATGCGGGTATTTTTTTTGTATTTATGGAATATTTTCTCTATCCTCCCCCCAATAGTGATGTTTATTTTTAAATATATCTCATACCTGGTAACATATATATTTCAAAGACTCATTATAGAATTTCACCGATTGAGTTGCAAAAATTAAAGGAGAAACTCTTGGATAATCTTAAAAAGGGATTCCTTTTTCCATGAAAGTCACCTTATGGTGCACCCATTCTCTTTGTCCAAAAAATATGGGTAGATGCAAGTTTTCAATGATAATTTGCTGTTGAACAAGATCACAATCAAGAACATGTATCTTGTATCCCATATTATTGAGTTGATTGATCAACTTCTTGAAGCATAATAATTTTCTAAGACTATACTTTGTTATATGAATCTTCAATTTAGAGTTAGGAAGGAGGATATAACCAATAAAACACTCTATAAAAGGAAAAACACTATGATTATATGGTGATTCCAATGCATATTACAACTTCACCAACTATATTCATGGATTTAATGAATATATTTTTTATAGATTACGAGGATAATTATATTGCTGGCTTTATATGAGATATTGTTATCTATTCATGGAACATGGAAGACCACAATGATCACTTGAGAATTAAACTAAAGACCATGAGGAAGGATAATTTGAATGAGATTAATATTAAGTGTGAATTTTTGTTACAAAAAGTTTATTTTTGGGTCATATAATCTCAAGTGAGGGTATATATATGGATTCATTAGTGGAAAATGCTATTAAATGTTGGGAAAGAACAACCATAATGTATAATATCCAAATGATTATTTCTATAACAAGATATTGTAGATGGTTTATGTATATTTTATCATATCTATATTATCAACTCACCTAGTTTACTCTTAAGGGATCCAAGTTCCATTGGATAGATGAATGTGAGAAAAATTTCATGTAACTGAAGAGGAGAATAGTTATCACACAATTTCATACATTACCCTATAGTGTATAAGGGTTTGAAATCGTTATTGTTGCATCCAAGAAGGTATTGGGGTGTGTTATGATGTAAAATGACATGGTTAAATATTTTGACTCATGACACCAAATGGTTCATTAGAAAAGTTTCCTAACTCATGATTTAGAGTTAATAGTTGTTATTTTTGCATTAATAATATGGAGGTATTATATTTATAGGTATAAGTATTATATATATACCAATAAAAATGTTTAACATATATGTTAAAACATATGTATTTAATCATGTTTTAGAGGATAAGTTCAAATCTCATTCAATATTATAAATTTCCAATATATTAAAACCATGGGAAAGTGAACAAGGTGGCTGACGAGGATGCTAGATAATCCATAACAGGGATCATAAAAGATCAAATATTATTGTATTTACAAAGGATGGATCTAGAAATGATCAATGAATAGGGGATTAATATCTTTCTCAAATGAGTGTTTAACCATCAATCCATGTGAATATTAAGGAGGTATAGTGGAAATATGTAGAGATATAAAATAAGGTGAGAAATGTTTTTGTGTTTACCCTTGATTGTGATGGAATGATACGTTTTAGAAACATATATGTGTTCCACCAAAACCAGATTTGAAGAATGTGTTGTTAGATGAGGCTCAAAGTTCTTCATTCTTTACTATCACTATAATTAAAATGATTTATCTAAGTTTGAAATAATATTTATAGAATAAAGGATTTAAGAGAGTCATCATAGTGTTTATTTCTTGATTCTTGGTATGTTAGAAAGTTAGTGTTGATAGAGAAATGTATAATGGGATGTTTAATCTTTTACCCATAATAGAATGAAAATTGGTAATCATATCCATGGATTTTTTACTATAGAACCCCCAAAACATCATAATGGAAGAATTCTATATGGTTTGTAGTAGATTTCCATACAAATTTATCACACTTCATCACTATAAATGTATATTTATCTTTGGATCAGATTTCCAGGATATACATTAATGAAGTGATAAGGTTTCCAGGAGTACCAAATTCCATTGTTTTCGACAAGGATTCAAGTATTACCTCAATTTTATAGTGAAGTATTCAGTAAGATCTTGATACAAAGATTATTTTCACCATAATTTATCATCCTTAGATATATGTTAAGTACAAGATAACAATTAACAAACTGGAGGATATGTAGAGATCGTATTTAATGGATTTCAAATGTGTTTGTGAAAAATAATCCTCTAGTTGATTTTCATAAAAAAAATAAAATTCACATGAGTATTCCAATGTCTTCTTATATAGACTTATATGGAATGAAGTGAAGATATCCAATGTGGTGTAATGATGTTGGAGAAATAAATCTAGTGAGACCTGATATGGGTGAAGAAATTGTTGAGAATGATAGATCTATTTGATAGAGCTAATATTTTCCCCATTTTTTATATGATTTCTGATTATTCAGACTTTAAAGATTTATTAATTTGATACTATTTTCATCATTTTGGATTTATAGTTCTTTTTGCCCAAAAATGTGAAAGGTACATAATTATGGAATTTTATAAGGGTATAATCACTTTTGTATTTTATGAATAACTTTAAAAATATTTTTCCAAATTGATTTATTATTTTCTCCAATATTCATTGATTTGTGGGATAAAACTATATTTTTGGGACAAATGTCATATTCAAGCATAAAGATGATAAAAAATCAATCATGTAAATAAACCATTTGGGTAGATAGAGTGGACCCACCTCACTAAATGAGGAATAAATTAGGTTACAGACCTCCAATTGAGGTGATTACAGTTGGATGTGAAAGAATAATTCTAGAAACGTTTCAAAGATAAGATTCATGGAGTTATTTTTTAATTAAGGTTTACATTTAATACTCAACATTGATGGAATATTTAGAAATAATTTGGCCAAAATAAAATCACAGAGTTAATTGGTGATAAAATTTAATACATGTGGATTATAGAGATAAATTTTTTGGGTCCAATGTTGAAGACAATTTAAAAAAAATTGAATACAAAATTTTCAAATAATATAATTATTGGGATTAACTATGTGAATACATTCAAAACAATATTTATGGAGAAAAAATCTTACACCTTTTACCTATAAAAATGTATCCCCTCTCCTGAAAAAATTAAAATTCTATGTTTCCATTTTCAAATTATTATGTAGTATCTTTTATTTTTAATAGTATTATTTATTTTTAATATATTATACTATTATTCTACCTATCATTATCATATTTTAAATATTTTGTGACTCAACCCTGTTCTCCTCTATTATGATCTCTAAAACTCATGTTCATGAGTAACTGACCCATGGATATTCCCAAGGGATCAATATAGTGTCGAACCCATGTAATTGAACAGTCATGTTTATTTTTTCTTATTTTATTTTATTTAGGTCTTCGGAGATCTTAGTGGGTAATGCTTCTTTGTGTCTCCACTTTCCACATGAGGCTTAACTTTCTTCTCTATAATATTTTCTCTCGATTGAGGAGGTTAATGCGTGGTCTCTCAACGATAGTTGACTGTATTGTATATTCACAAACATAAGTATAATTGGATATTTACTCATATTATAGGGAATGTTCATTAGGTAAATTTGAAACTAATAAAGATATGATGAAGGTTCACTATGGGTGTTCTCCTGGAAGGATCTCCTTTCTATTGGACATCATTTTTTTAACATTCATTTTTTTCACTTTCATTATATATATATATATATATATCAATATTTCATTGATATTTCAAAACAACTTATTAATATTATTTATTTTTACATTATTTATAATATAAATTGTGATAGTAGAAATTCCATGTTGTGTGAGTTGCCTTATTAATAGAGACTCTAGGTGTGCACTATATTACATTCTTACGTAAACAAAATAATTATATGTGATTCAAGAAAAATCCTAAAACATCCATTTCGTGCAATTTTTTGGTATTCACAACACTTTCACATGCCATTTTTCATTAAAAATCATAAATTTAAAATTTGTTTTAAAAAATATTGATGATGTTTTCAAGTGATTATTTATTTAAATCATTCAATAATTAACAATAGTTAAAAGAACCAATTTTTATCACACCCTTGTTAATTCAAGATGGTATTTCAACTATTTTTATACAGGTGGGTTTATTTTGGAAATAAAATAATCTAGAGGATACATTGGAAGAATTCATTGCTAGCCTAAGGAATGATAAGAAAAAATAAATATTTTATGTGATGGCCTGAGAGATAACTAGTTTATCCAATTACATTCTATAATTTCATAAAGGGTACAATGTCTAAAAAGATTCCCCCTTATTCATACCTAAATTTTCTAATTATATCCAATTAATGGATTATTTTGACTTCCTTCCTCAATATTTTTTGACTCACCTTTAAGAGGCACTTATCAATAAAGAAGTTGTTGAACAAGAACTAACTCCGGGAGATATCCCTTTATTAAACTCTATGTTTTCTACTTTCATTCAATAATTTTAGTGTCACCCCTTATTATTTTGAATCTTCATATCTCATTAATCCTTACTTTTTATTAGTGGAAGATGAAGAAACTTGACCTTCACCTATTGAGTAAAATATATATCTCCATAGACATTTTGAATATTTGTTGTAGGAATATCATGAGAATATCAAAGTGTATTTTTCTAAGGAATTAAATCCAAAATATTCTTACATTGATTGGATGATTTTTATATTGATAAATCATGTTTAAATTTTTTAATTTTTAATTATACTCTAACTTTCCATTTAATTATTCTTTTGAATAATCTAACCTTGAGAAACCACTAGAAAGAGAAGAATATGTTTCACAGGTAGCAAGCAAAGAGGAGGATATTCCATACTTCATCTAACCCCATCTATGAAAACTATAATACATTTGGAAGGAGGGAATATCTAGTGTACTCTAAACATTGAATTTTCCTCAACCAAAATAAATGAGAAATGGAATATGGGAAAATCCAAATGTGGTTGTTCAAGCCCAAGAAGATTCCTATATAATATGTTTATGGATAATACATGCTACTTCCCTCTCGAGGTAGTAAAAATTCAGGACCTAGTTGGGGGATTGTACCATGATTTTTCCATTACATTATTTCTAGTACATTCAATATAAATAATAGGAATAGATATTTCAATTTCATCATCTCTATTAGTCCATCATGTCGTTTAATACATATTTTATTTTAGAAAATAAATGACATAATATTTATACTCAATTGAGTAATTTCATTTTATAGATACATGATGGCAGAAGGGAACCCCAAGACAGAGGAAGAAAAATGCCTAATATTAATAGGAAATGGATTAAACTTACATTCATGGGAATGGGAGTTCACTTATATTCATTATCTTTTAACCACTCTATTTTTTTTCTATAATGTTTTTGAACATTAACATATAAAATTTTGTTTCCACACTTAAATTATTTCCTCAACTAACTTAACTAGGAGAGGTAAATTATTATGGAATCCTATGATTCCATGTTTTAAATTTATATGTTAATGATAATTAATGTGTAAAATAAAGAATTATATGATTAATATGAATCATGTATATTGAAATGAGGAATAATTATTTGTGATAATAAATTTATTCCTGTAAATTAAAATCCCCTATCATTTTTTTGGATTCAATTTTCTAAAATTCATGGGAATTGATTTGTTATAATTAATCATGCTCCGATTTATTGTTCTAAATTAATTTTTCCTATTAAATAGATGAATTATAGACCATTTAATTCCAATTTATTCCTCATCATATTTATTGAGTGATCTTGGGATATGTCACAAACTATATCATTAATTGGAAATTTTCTAAGATATGACTGTTCAAAAACACTTTTAAAAATATTGAGGCATATTTTGATAAACCACTTATCCTTAAAAGATGACCTTTCCATCTATCCCTTTTTATCCCATACAGATCATGAATTGTCTTGGTAATGATGATCCATGTTTCAATCCATTTTACCAAATCCTACCCTACTCTTTTTATTTGTATGATATTTAAAGTTAATGTTTGGGGTAGAAGAGAATCATGGTGGAAGAGATGATTTTCATTGTAAGGAAAACATTTTGGGGTTATTAATGTACGCCTAAATATTGTTTTTGATAATTTCCGTATACTTCACTATTTTCCTCTCTTGAATTAAAAAATTTGAAAATGATAATAATAACAAAAAAACAAGAAAATAGGTTTTGATTTTGGTAAATAATAAATAATTATTACTATACCAATTATTATAATAATATTTTGTTAGGTGGTGGATGAGAGGTTTATTTTGATCATAACATCAAGAAAATAAAAAAAGTACTCTTTAAAAGAGAAGAATATTGTATAAATTAAAAAATCGAGAGGGTGAGAAAATAATTCCCGATGCTTTATTTGATCGTAACCTTTACATTGAGTTTTTGGGAAATGGGATTATATAATTTTTAGGGGATATTTTCATTATAATTTGATATTCTATCACATTAATATTACTTAAGAGATAAAACATCACATTGAGTCATAATTCTTAAACATCAATCCCTTCCAACATTAAGCCTCTGGGTCATTTGAACCTCTAATGCAAGTCCTCATGATTTCATGTGTCATTTATCATTATAAAGTTGAGAAAATTAGTTTCTTTACAAGCCTATGGATAACGATCATGGTTTTATGATATGAAAATAAATCTACATTAACTTTATCATTAGTTACAATATAAATGATTCAAAATAGAGGTACACCATGATTTGATTTGTTTAGTAATAATGAATTTTGGAATATAAATGAATGAAAGGAGATGTTACATCATTTTTAAAAGGGTAAATGTAAATTTAATGATTTTATTGTTTCTTTAAATATTTATATTTTAATTTTGTTTTAATTTTTTTTATGAAACTTATTTTACATTTAAAATTGTCTGATTCTATAACTTTGGAAGTTGAATGTTGGTAGCATTGGTTCCCTCTAATTTTCAATGCTGAGACTTTATGATTAAGGAAGAGAATGTATTAAGTGTGTGGGAATTTATTGAGAAAACAATTTCTTACTTATATATATATATATATTATTTAATCTTTACAAATTTATAAATTTTACCTTGTTTTCAACAATTTCGGATTTATGGTGTGTTTTGGCCTATAATGGGAAAATTACTTAGTTATGAAATTTTAGTACTATTTAATTTCTTTGGTATTTTGTGAATAAAATTTAAAATATTTAATCTAATTTGTGCGATTATTTTTTTAGGATATCTTCATCTTTTTTATCCAAAATTTTATTTTTTAACAAGATCTGATTCAAAAATTTCGAGGCTCAAAAAAAATCAATCAATTTGAAAAACCTTTTGGGTAGTCATATTGGATACCACCTACTAAAATGAGGAATAACATGAAATACACACCTCCAATTGAATTTATTCCAGTTTTATAAGAAATATTACTCCTATACTCATATCAAAAATTAATTTCATGGAGTTATTCGATCAATAAGGTTTCTATTGAATGTTAAACATTGAATAAATTTTTTTTAAATTATTCATACAGAATAAAATATCAGAGTAACATGGTGATAACATTTAATACATGTAGAGGATTGAGCTAAAATATTTGGTACAAATGAAAAAACATTTTTTTACAACTTTCCATGATAATAAATTTTCAAATTGGTTCATTAATTGGGACAAAAGTGCACTATAATATAGAGGAAGAATTCTAGATCCCTAAATTTAACCTTATTTTCTTATAAGAATTTATCCCATATCATTCTCAAATTATTTTAAATTCTATGATTCCATTTTCTATTTTTTAGTTTATATTGTTTTTAATAGTATTATTTATTTTTAATATATTTTACTCTTCTTCTCCCTCTCATTCTCATGTTTAAAATCTTTGGTGACTCAACCTCGTTCTTCTCTATTGTGATCTATGAGACTCATGATCATGAGTAACTAACCTGATAAAGTATCCAAGAGATCATACCACTATTGAACCTAATTCATTTCACCTTCATGTTTATGGTTTCTTATTTTAATATATTTAGGACAAGGGGGATCTTAGTGGGTAAGGAGACTTTGTGTCTCCACATTCCACTAGAGGATTAACTTTCAATTCTATAATATTTTCCCTCAATAGGGGAGGTGGATGTGTGGTCTCAGGGTGATTATTTAGTGCATTATATATTCACAACCATATGTAGTACTGGATATTCACATATATTATGGAGCATGTTTATTATTTAAATTTGAATGTAATAGAGATATAATGAATGTTCAGTCTGGGTGTTCACTTGGGGGGGTCTCCTTTCAGTCACATGCCATTTTTTCTGCATTCATTTCTTCCTCATTTCATTATATATATATATAAATATCCATATTTATTGGATATTTTAATAACACTTATTGATATTTTATTTTATTTTAGTTATAATAGAAATATTGAAAATAGAAAGTTGATGTTGTGTGAGCATCATATTTCAGAATGACTCTAGGTGTGAACTATATTCCATGCTTAGGTAAATAAAATATTTATAGAGCGTTCATGAAAAAACATCATGCATCACCATCGAACAAAACATAATGGTCGAAAAAAATAACCATAAAATTTGTGTTGTTAATCATTGGCCTGATTTGGAATTTTATATTGGTGAGAATGTGTATATAAGAATTTATATATGGAATAATTTAAAGGAATTTGGAATTAATGGATAATTATTACCACGGTATATTGGTACCTTTGAAATTATGGATCATATCTGGATGTGATACTATCAATTGGTGCTTCCAAAAAACATCTCTTAAGCCCATGATGTGTTCCACGTATCTCTCCTAAGTAAGTTCATATCTGATCCTTGACATGTACTAAACATAGAGGTCAAACCATTGCTTACAAATATTTATTATGTGAAAAAACCAATAGAGATTACAGATTATATAGATAAAGTTCTAAAAACAATACCACCCACCTAGTCAAAATTTTGTTGTGAAACCACTAGGGTGAATAATCTCTATAATAACTTGAGGATGTAAAAAAGTTAGAAGAATCCTAAGTTGTTTATAATAAAGTGATGTAATTTCAAGTTAAAAATAATTTTAAGGTGGTATAATTAAAAATTGAAAAATTTTATGAGGTATTTTTGTTTTTAAATAAATTTAACATTTTCAATGGTTTACGTTTAAAATAACACTGAGTTCTAACGACCAACAATATAATATTTATATTATTTTTTAAAAATTTCGTTATGACATATCCATTGAAGATAGAGTTATGAAAAGGAAAAAAATTAAATATTAATTTTAATGGTTTTATTTAAATAACTCATATTGATAAAAATTACATAATTTTAGGTAATGTTTGTCTACATATTAAAAATTCTGTTTCCTTAAAAAATAATTTTATTTCATTTTTTTAATTAATAAAAAATTTATTTCTTAATAATTTATAATATTTATTTTACCACATTAAATTGTTTTTTAATAATCATTTATATATTTTTTTATGGTTAAATTTTGTTATATTTCATAGAAGAATAGATTTTGGATGAACAATGGAAAATATAGGTCTTCATTGAAAATTGTCTTTTCAATTAAATAAGTTATAAGGACAATTTTTTCTTTTATATGGTATCAAAAAGTAAATTTAATTCAATTATATTATTATTAAACCAATATAGGTCATTGGGATCAATTGGATGTTTCATTTTAATATGAAATATTTTTAACCTTCTAAAACTTCTCTCTCTATAAAATCACTTTTTCATCGCGTCTGTGGGTTTAATTTTAATTTTAATTCTAGAAATTATATTAATTGAATTTTGAAAATTTTATTAAATATTTGTAATAATTATAATTAATTTTATCTAATAAGTTCATTTTAATTTTTTACCATAATGTATAGTCAAAATGATAATAATTATTTCCCACCATTGTGGTTAAAACTTGTTTACTAAGGGTTAAACATAAATGATAATGTTTAAAATTACCTATAAATTTGTAAAAAACCAATTTAGTTTCCATATTTTGATCTTATATCCTTTAAAGTTATATAATGGCACATTTTTTATCCTTGTGTCATGTGAAAAAACATGGGTATACATTATTCTTTCCAGAACATCCAGGTGTTTCCTCTCCCCCACTTATAAAATGTCACTCCTCTCTTCTGTTATTCACACTTAAAAAACATTTTATTTTAGAAAATAACTTCCCAATTATATTAATTTCCTCTCTACCCTCATACAAGAAGTTTTTTATCAATCATAATTCAATCATTGAAAGTCTTTTGGAGAAAACCTGAAGATGTTTTCTGAATAAGATGTAACATCCATAACTAAATTTTGTACTTTATTTCTCCTCACTCATCATTAAAATATTATAAAAAATTAATGATATAATAGCCTAATTTTCTTCCGCATAATAAGATCCTATTATGTTATTTTCAGGATATAACACCCCAATATTTCAAAGTAAGTTATATCTTTAATGTAAGTCAATCGCTTATATTTCAAGCAACACCAACTTGGCTTGCGTTATATACAAGATTGGGTTTCTTCGAAACAACACATTTGTATTATAGTTAATTAAAATTATATATTTATTTATCAATTAAATATTATTTTTTGAATGGTAAAAAATAAATTTATAATTATATTTACAATTTTTTCACATAAATAAAACATATTTATTATTAAATGTATATGTTTTTTCAAAATATTTATATGTTTAGAAAAACTAATTTCTTATAAGAACTACTTTTTATTTCCTTCAGTGAAAAATAATAAAATTAATTTTAGACACTCCTAAAAATTTAATTTGAAAAAATAAGCTTTATTTTATGATTCAGATTGTCAAAATTAGCTTAGAGTGAATTTTTGGTATTTTTCTATAAACATTCAAATTTTGATAAATAATGAAAAATATTCCACGGTACATAAAAACCAAATTTTAATTTCAGTGATTATTATTTTTATTCAAATTTATTTTAAATTCAAAATAGAAAAATAATACCTATATTAGTCTAATCTAATTCATTAGTGTCTTTTTATAGTAAGAATATATATATATATATATATTGAATTTCTTAATGTCTTTTACCCACCTCTTAGGCACATTTGAAAATTTGAATAAAACGTAATTTTACCGCTTCTGTGAATTGAATTTAAAAATTCCTAGAGACATGCTTGATATCAGTAAGTAAAATGTGGTTCACTAGGATGAAAATAATATTTGGTGAATTGTTACTTTTGGATATTTTTTACCATGGTTAAAAGTAAATTGGGTTATTAAAGTTACAAATGATATTATAATTACCCTAACACATGTCCTATTTCAATTGTATAATTGTTTTTGGACCAAAATAATCCTTATTAAAAAAGATATGATCCTATTTGATCCACTGGGATTAGATTAGAGCATTTATTATTATTTTATTTAATGAAGCGTTAAAAGTGTAAAACGCATAGTTAAATAACTAAAACATTTTTTATAGGATTATATATAATATAAATTAGACTATAAATATTCATTAGAAATATAAAAAGTTTTAATACATCATGTTATTTTATTTATGGTTTTCAAAAATTAAATAGTTAAATTTATTTAAGACACAATTATAATGTAGTAATTACATTCTTAAGGAATGGTTAAAGTAATTGATATTACAAATATCAAAATTAATGTAAATTGGGACCTTTTATGCATTCCAATAATTTTTCAGGTTAATATGACATTTTTGGAATGATTTAATGTACTTTGTTCTATTTAATCAACTTTTTTTACATTAATAAAAACAAAATACTAAATAGTGTCAAAATTGACATAAATGAGTTTTTAAAACAAATACTTTATTATTAAAGTATATAATATTCCTAAAAAACTATGTTTCAGAAAAAGGAATTATATAATGATATATATTTCACTAATTTACCACTTAAGATTCCATTTTCATTTAATAGTATGTTCATTAACAGTGTAATATAAAAATACATGAAAGCATTCTAAAAGTTAAACTATTTAACTAAGAGTTAAATGTAAATGATATGGTTAATATGGTGACCAAATCTTGTCTAAAACATATTTATTGAAAATATTTTGATTCATACTCACCTTATCCTTGATATAAATCCATATGGATCCATTATAAAACAAAAATTATTTTATAATAAAATAATATTTCATGCTTGTCCTAAAGTGACCCTCGCATCTCTTATAAAAGGGTACTCCCCCTCTCTCCAAATCGCACCTCCAATTCCATTTGGGATGAACAAAACCAACTCAAATATCTTCTAAACTACCCTCACATGATCCTAGAGGCATTACATTGATCATACATCCATCCTATGGAGCCCTTTTGATAAAATCAAAAAGGAATCACTAAAGAAGATGTAATAATTTATCACCTCTTTCAATTATTCCACTTCCTCTTTATTTTTTCTTTATATACAAAAATAATAACCCCAGTTCCATATAAATACTCTTGTTTTATTATAAATATGGTACAATCATATTCATTATTCGATCCATCCTACGAATGATAATATCACCATACGTGTGTGTGTACGACTTACTGTCTCCACGTTGTGGTGTTGTTTGTTATTCAACACTTAATTATTTTGATGGGTTTAATAATGAGTATAATTTATGTAAATAATAAATATAACATTTTAATGATTCTTTATATTTAATATCCCGTCCAATTACATATTATTTCTTTATCAATAGAATGATATTGTCGCTCGTGCATAGGTACGGATTACCGTCTCCACAAATGCAATGAGATTCATTCCACATCGTAGACTTTTAGGAATAATTTTCATTTTATAATGTGTAAGAACACAATATAATTATAGATATTAATCAAATAAATATTTTCCATAAAAACATGGCTTACATAACAGAAACATATAATGGAAAATGAATCAGTTAACACACAAAAAAATGAGACTACTGAAATCTTATTAACAAAGAAATATTTGAAGATCATATATGATATCATATTTATCTCTGTGGTTATTTTATAATTTAATGACAATGACATAAATATTATACAAGAGTCTAATTTACCCTCAACCAAGGAAGCGTACAAGGTAAGGGTTAATTTTAGAATCTCTATACTTATCTGAGGTTGTTTCTATGTAAGTATCAACTGGGAGTTCTTTATCATCAACATCTGCATTACTTAAAAATGTATTTCAAAAAAATTAATATTTCCTCAACTATGGGTTATATTCATTTATACCATGGTTTGACATTTTATAAAAAAATTGAGTGGAATATTTTTGTCATTTTCCAAACTATGTACTTTATGTCCTTTTTGAAAAATTATTGTAAGAATGTTTTTTTATCTTATACGGTGGGTACGGTTGTTTTCCACTATTATATCCCCTTCAAATCATCCCTTAAATGTTTATAATAACAATTTCAAAATAAATTTTTTCTTTTAAATGTGTATGACTTTTAAATGTTTTCATAATAGAAAGACATATTTCTATCAAATAGTTTTGATTTCATCTATATCAACATCCTTCAATGGATTTTACCCTTGTTTGATGTTGATTTATTATGATACAACATTCTATTTTGTATTGAAGGTTTTCTGATATGTTTGACTATGGATTTGTTATTTGTATACCATTCATGGAATATGGTCAATATATTAAAATTTCTTATGATAGTTTTAATATGAATGTTTATGCTATATTTCAATCTTTTCATATGAGAAATGCATTGGACTTAGTTTGTGACCGGTGGAGCCTACTATGGCTCCTTGATGCATTGGTAGGTATCATAATACAAACTATTCTCTTGCCACAAGGCCTTGAAAAATATTATATATAGTCTTCTCACAAGGCCTTGGCTTTGTGGTTATGATGTCCGACATTATGCATTCCATCATTAAGAAATTAGTTATTTATATTATATGTGATTATTTTACAAGTAGAATATCCATGTAAATAAGTAAATGGAATGATTTGATATATCATAGCAATATTATGCTAAATTTTAAGTTGAAAAGGATTTTGTTTTATTCTTAAAAATTGCCTTAAATATTTATACTTATTTACGATAGTTTCTTATATATTTTTAACCTTACTAAGAATTGAGCCCACCCCTTTCTTATGTTTTATTTTTCATAGGTTGCAAAGATGTATATATTGATTAACCTACAGGAATATGCTATGGGATATGAGTGTGTTCAAATGGGACACAAGGTTGTTATTTTTTTTATTTCAAGATATAATGCAAGACATATTTATGTATGTAGTACATCTAAGTATACTAAACTAATCGGTATTTAGATACATGATCTCTTGTGATCATGCCAATGTTATGTAACAATGTACTGACTTTAGGTAACTATGGTCAGGGAATTATAGTTGGTATCATAGGATGCTTAGTAAAAACCATGGAAACTTGATTTTGAAAAACAATGATTAGAGAACATTACCCTAAGATAAATTTTGACGATTAGTATTGATGAACTTCATAGAATTTTGGTAATGTAGATATTTTGTGAATTTTTTAAGCAACACAGCCATATTTGAATACGAGTAGGTAAAGATGGATCTGGAGTATATTTATCAAGGGGTAAAACCCAGAAACAATATTTTGAGAAAGACTCGAATAGGAAATGTCACACGACAATGTGTGTTGTTTCACTCTTGGTTACAATACTCCTAGGGATATTCTTAGCATAATTCAAATTTTATTTTACAATCCATTATGAAGGATTTATGAGAAAATACTTCCTCATAGAAACTTTTTTTATGATTTTTGGTTATATTCATAAACTATTCAATTTATGTTTAGTAATTTACATGTTTGTAATTATGCATTGCGATTTATAATTTATCTTATAGTATGCCATTGTATTGAAATGGAGACTAGTAGAAGGAATGAGAACTCCAGCAATACGCATGATCCAAAGAGTAAGAAGGGTCGTATCTGTCATGGTCATATGCCAACTTTTATAATGGAAATAGTCTCCCACATATTTTCATCATATGAATAAATAGTAACACGTTTTAATAAGATATGTAAATAATTGTTTGAGTTCTTTGGATTTGAAGTGAATCCAGAGAAGAAAAGGATGGTAGAGAGAAAGATGGATAAAGGGAAGAATGGAAAGAAGGATTTTACTATATGTGATTACTGTGGAAAGAATGACATTGGAAAATTCTTCTAGTGAATTAGAGTCTGTTTTATGTGTGACACAAAAGGACACCAAGTACGATATTTAAAGGGAAAAAAATTTCAAATTTACAATGCTTTATCTAAAATGAGTTGGGACACTACACGAATCAATGTCCCAATCATCAAATTATACTCCAAATGATGCTATTTATTAATAAATGTGTTATGATACTACCACAGATGAAGATGAATAATTAGTGTTCTTATATTTTTATTAATGAATTATGTTATTTGATGGTTGTATCAATGATATGTAAATTAAAAATATCTGTATTGTAGTACTATTTCATTATGGATTTGAGATTTTATGGTACTAAGAAAAGTGACACGACAACAAGTTAAACTTTTTAGGAAATACATGATTTAAGGAAAGATAGACCTTCATATGGTTTTGATATTGAGGTAGTGATTTTTAAATAAGAGATGATTTATTTGGATAAATTATATCAGATATTCTTCACTACCTTGGAACTGATTTATGGTTTGTTTATTCCAACATTGATCGAGTATTCAATATTTTTTGATATAAAGAATATATCTATTAATTAATAAGGAATAAAGGATCTTGAATGTAATCGATAAGGTTTCATGGTAATTTAGGTTGTTACCATGTTTTAAGATAATACAAGATGAAGGTACTCATATGTTATTATGCTGAAAAAAGAGATCTTCATTATGTTATATTGACCTTCCTTATAAATTTTTGGACTATGGGATTGGACAAAAGTATTTTGGAGAAATCTAATCGCTACAATGGATTAAGTGGAAAATTTGATACAATGACTTAAGGTTAAAACATTTATTAGGAGTATTTTGAGATTTTTTTATTTAGAAGACATCCCGAAGGTCGAACAACCACCCGTCGTGTATGGAAAGGCCGTGAGACTTAAACCCTCAATCGAAGGGCGATGGAGTTGCATCACCTACCACTGGCCTACGTGATGTCCTAGTTTTTATAATGTACTTTTTATTAAATTACATGATAGATGAATTATAAATTCATTTTTTTGAAACCCTATATGATTAGGATAAATATAATATATTTGAGTTCTAATATCTTTTTCAGTGAAAGATGAGTTTGTGGTAGAAATTAGTTAAAGGATGGAACTCTAATTGTCCAGTATTTTTTTCTTATTCTATGAAGAAATTAATTCCTCAACATTATGGAAAGGATATGAAAAACCAAAGATGTTTTATCCTAATACCTTATGTTTTGTTGAATCAATAATATTTTAAGTCATCATAGAATTAAGGATTTGAGGCCCTCAATATTATATTTATTGTTCACTTGTTTGTGATTGATGACCTCAATCACTCCCTATAAATATTTACATTTTTTTAAATTATGGGTCTCAAATTTCCACCAATGTCCTCCTGTTAGAAATCCTAATTTTTTTGGGACTTTTTCATTTCCCTTTCCCTCTTATTAAGGCTAAATTTAATTAACCCTGTTTCCATTGTGGTTTTTCCACAAAGGAATTTTCTATTTTTAACTTGTTATTTTTGAAAAACATTTCAAATTGTGAGGACGCAATTTATTGAAAGATGGTAGAATGGAACACCCCAAAATTTTGTAGTAAGTTATATCATTTAATAATGTGAGTACCTTATACTTCATGCAATACTGACTTGGCTTGTGTTATACGCAATATTAGGTTTCTACAAAACAACACATTAGTATTATAACTATTTAAACTATATATTTATTTATAAATTAAATACTATGATATTAATAATAATAAATAAATTATTTTTATTATTTATAATTTTTTCACATAAGTAAAACATATTTATAACGAAATGTAAAATTTGTGTTAAAGTTTTTATATATTTAGAAAAAAATTATTAAAAGAACTACTTTTTATGTACTTTTGTGAAAAAATAATAAAATTAATATTAGAAACTCCTAAAAATTTAATTTTGTAAAATATACTTCATTTTTTGATTTGTAATATCAAAATTACCTTAGGGTGAATTTTTGGTATTTTTCTGAAAACATACATTTTTTGATGAATAGTGAAAAATACTTCATAGTACATAAAAACCGACATTTTCATTAAATATTTATTATTTTTATTTCAAGTAATTTTAATTTCAAAATAGAAACATAATGAATATATTAGTCCAATGTAATTAATTGGATCCAGTTTATAATAAGATTAGATATATTAAATTTTATTGAATTTTTAACGTCTTTGATACACATTCTAGGTACATTTGCAAATTTGCAAAAAAACATAATTTTTCCAAATTTGTAAATTGAATTCCAAAAATATGAGTCACCGAGTTGACATCAATAACTAAATTGTGGTTCAATAGGATGAAAATGATTTTGGGTGAATAAAAACTTTTGAATTTTATTTAACAAGGTTAAAAGTAAATTCGGTAATTATAGGTAAAAATGATATTATAATTACCTAAAACATGTAATAATTCTATTGGATATGTTCTTTTCTACCAAAATAAACATTAGTAAAAAAATATGATCCTATTTTATCCACTAGGATTATATTAGAACATTTGTTATTATTTTATTCAAAGAAGAGTTAAATGTGTAAAATTCAACATTTAATAACTAAACCATTTTTAATATAAAGTTATACATAAGATAAATTCGATTATAAATATTTATTATAAATATAAATATATTTCCTACATAATGGTTTTTTATTTTTAATTTTTATACATTAAATATGTAAATTTATTTTTAATACAATGATGATGCCGCAATTTTCTTATTAATGAAATATTAAAATAATTAATATTATAAATATCCAAATAAATGTTAATTGAGACCTTTGAGGCATTAAACTAATTTTATAGGTTAATATGACATGTTAGGATTTATTTAATTTATTTTTTGGAAGTAATAATGTTTTATGACTTTCTAAAAAAACAAATACTAAATAGTGTCAAAATTGACATATATGAGTTTTTAGATGAAATATTTTATTATTAATTGATATAATATTCCTAAAAAATACTACATTGAAAAAGGACTTATATAATGATATATATGTCATTAATGAACCACTTGGTGTTCTCTTGGAATTTTATTGTATGATTGTTAACCATGTAATATAAAAATACCAGAAGACACTGTAAAAGTTAAACTATTTAACTATTAGTGAAATCTAAAATATAAGGTTAATATGATGACTTAACATGTCTAAAACCTATTGTTTGAGAGGATTTCGACCCATACCCACCTTATCCTAGAAATAAATCAATTTTTAGCCATTATAAAATTAAAATTATTTTATAATAAAATAACATTTAAATATTTTCCAAAAGTGACCCTTACCTCACTTATAAAAGGTCACTTCCCCATCTCTCAAAATCACTCCTCCAATGCCATTTGGCTTGGCCAAAAACTAATAAAATATATTCCCAAATTCCATAAATTCATCCTATATTTATTACTATTATAATAAATCCATCTTAAGGATCCTTTTTGATCAAATCAAAAATTAAGCACTGATGAAATGGTAATAATTTCCTCACATCTTTCAATGTTCTTTTCTTCTTCCAATTCCTATTTATTTATTGTATCCAAACCAAAATAACCACTCTAGTAAATTATAAATACTGTTATGTGATTATAAATATGGTAAAACCATATACATTATTCTATTAATCCTATGAATGATGAAGTCCCCATATGTTCGTATGTATGACTTATTGTCTCCACGACGTGGTGTAGTTTGTTATTCAACAATTAATTATTTGGATGGGTATAATAATGATTATAATGGATGTATATAATAAATATAACATTTTAATTATTATTTATATGTAATATAACATCCAATTAAATATTATTTCACCCTCAATAGAATGATATTGTCGCTCATGCGTGCTTACAGATTACCGTCTCCACAAACACGATGCGATTAATTCTCAATAATAACCATTCAAAAATAATTTTATTTTTATTGTTTTTATAAACAAAAAATAATTATAGATTTGAATCAAATACATCCTATCCATAAAAAACATGACTAACATAAAAAAACATATAAAGTAAAACGAATCATTTAACACCCGAAACAATGATACTACTGAAATATTATTAACAAAACAATATTAGAAGATATTATATTATATAATATTTATCTATGTGGTTCTTGTACAATTTCAAAACGATGATTTTATTATTATACAGGACGTTAACATACCCTCGACCAAGGAAATGTACAAGGTAAGGGTTAATTTTACAATTTCTTTACTTATCATAGGTTGTTTAAATGTAAGTATCTACTAGGACTTCTTTTTCACCCACATCTGTGTATCTTAAAATTATATTTCCAAAAACTTTTACTATTTCAAATAATATGGTTTGATGTAATTTATACCCTTGTTTCACTTTTTAAAAACTATTTTGAAAATAATCATTCAGTCGTTTTTCAATCAATGAAATTTATGACCTTTTAGACAAGTTACATTAAAGATAATTTTAACTTATACGAAGGATGTTGATATTTTCTTCTATTATAAATCATTTGAAGTTTCCCTTACATGATTATAAGAATATTTTCAATATAAATGATTTCTATTATAATTAAGTGAATTTTAAATGATTTCAAAATAGAAAGATATATTTTTCTCAAATTATTTTGATTTCATATATGTCAACATCCTTTTATGGATTTCACACTTGTTTGAAGTGGATTTATTATGATACAATCATCCATATTGTATTGAAGGTTTTGTGATATATTTCACTATGGATATTTTATTTTAAAACCATTCATATTTTATGGTTAAAGTATTGACATTTCGTATTCAAGTTTTAATATGAATGTTTATGTTATGTTTCTACCTTTTCACATGACGAATTCATTGGACTTAGTAAGTGATTGGTGGAGCCCGCTATAGCTCCTCGATGAATCAATAGGACTTATGAGACAAACTAGTATCTTCACATAATGACTTGACAGAATCATAATTGACATCTTGGTATGAGGCCTTGACTATGTGGTTATGATTTCTGACATTAGGCCTTCCATCATTATGAAATTAGCTATTGATATTACATGTGATTATTCGAATAATAAAATATCCATGTTAATAATTAAATAGGACTATTTTATTTATATTTTCCAAATTATTCTAGACATTATGTTTAAAAGAATTTTTTTGTCATATACATTGAAATACATGTTTATGATTATTTTTTATAGTTTCTTCTATATTGTTATCCTAACTAGGCATCTGAGCTCACCCCATTGTTATGTTTTATTTTTCCTAGGATGTGAAATGTATATTAAGATTAATATACTGGAATAGGCTATGGGATATGAGTGTGTTAAAAGGGTACACAATGTTGTATTTTTATTTCATTATTTAATATAAAACTTATGTTTGTATCTGGTACATACAAGGCTACAAAACTAATCATTCTTTTATGACTTGATATCTTGTGATCATGTCAATGTTATGTAATATTGCACTGACATAGGGTAACTATGCTAGGGGAGTTACAATTGTTATCATAGGAAGTTTAGTACAAAACATGGAAACTAGATTTAGAGAAACTCAGATTAGAGAACATTACCTAATGATAAAATTTGAGGATTAGTATAGAATAACAATCTAGAATTTTGGTAATGTATTTATTTTGTGAATATTCCAAGAAATACATCCCTATTTGGATACAAGGAGGTAAATTCAGCTCTGGCACCGAAGTATCTTTGGGTAAAACCAAAAAAACACCACATTGCGCTAGACTCAAATGGGAACTGGTGATTGAAAATGGGCCTTACTTCACTCTTGGTTATGACACTCTCTGGTGATATGCTTAGAATAATTCATATTTTTATACAAACTATTATGAAGGATTTATGAAGAAATACTTTCACAATGAATTTTTTTTATGATTATGGATTATATTTATAAACTTTTTAATTTATGTTAGGTATTTTAAAAGTTTGGAATAATGAATTACAATTCATAAACAAACCTAGTGTATGCCATTGTTTATAAATGGTTTCCAGTTGAAGAAATGAGAACTCCATCAACAATAATGATCCAAAGAGTAAGAAGTATCCTATTTTTAATGGTATTAAGACAATATTTAGAAGGGAAATAGTGTCCCACCTATTCTCATCATATGAAGAAATAATAACATGTGAAAATAATATAAATAAATAAAGTCATGTGGCTTTGATGGGAAGCCATAGAAGAAAATGATGGTTAAGAGAAAGATGAATAATGGGAATAAGGGAAATAAGGATATTCACGTACGTGGTAATTGGGGAAAGAATCACTTTGGTAAATCCTAGAAAGGAATTGGATTTTGTTATAATTATGGAGAAAAAGGACACCAAGTACATGATTTAAAGGGTAAAAAAAGGATTGAAATGTAAAATGATTCATCTGCATGGATTTGGGACACTACACGAATCAATGTCTCAATCATCAAAGTAATCTCCAAATGATTCTATTTGATAATAATCAAATTATTATACTACCATAGATGAAGAGGTATAATTATAACTCTTATATTTTATTAATTATTTATTTCATTTCAGTGTTGTATCAATGGTGTACTGGTTATATTAATTATGGAAATAAATAAGGATTAGATTGCAGTATTATTTCATTGAGGATTTGAGATTATATGGTACTATGAAATGTGACTTAATATCAAGTTAAACATTTTATAAAATAAATGGTTGAAGGAAGGATAAACATTAATATGATCTGGATACTAGGGTAGTGATTTTTGAATATGATATGGTTGATTTGGGTAAATTATATTGGATAAACTTGACTACCGTGGAACGAATTAATGGTATGTTTATTTCTTCATTGTTTTAGTATTAAAATTTTTTTAGATATGAGGAATATATCTAGTATTATATAATTAATATGGGAGCATGAATGTAATAAATAAGGTTTTATAGAAATTTAGGGTCTTACCAAGTTTTAATAGAATACATGATGAAGTTACTCAAATATTATTATGTTGAAAAAAGGGATCATCATTAAGTTATATTGACCATCCTTATAAATTTTTGGAAAATGAGTTTGGACACAAGTATTTTGGATAAGTCTAAATGTTGGAATTGATTAATTTGGACAATGGATTCTATATTTTAAGGATAAAACATTTCTTTATATTATTTTTAGATATTTTTATAAAAATGACAACTTGAATCTCAGACGGAAACTCGTCGCGTCTGACAATGCCGCGAGATTTGAACCTGCAACTGATGGGCGGCAGGAGTGCATCACCTTCCAAAGGATTACATGATGTACATGTTGGTGTAATGTAGTTTTCTAAAATTATTTGATAAATGAATTATAAATTAATTTTTGTTATTCCCTCTATTATTAGGATAAATATAATTCATTTGAAATCTATTATATTTTTGAGTGAAAGATGTGTTTCTGGTAGAAATTAGTTAAAGGATGGAACTCTACTTATTATTTATTTTTTTCATATTCTATTATGAAATTACTTATTATACTTTAGGAAAATGATCTTTAATACAAGATATTTGCTATCATAATACCTTATGTTTTGATGAACCAATAATATTTTAAGTCATCATAGATTTATGGAATTGAGGCCCCCAATTTTCTATTTATTGTTCACCTATTTGTGATTGAGGGCATCAATCAATCCCTATAAATTTTTCCGTTTTTCCTCCAATTATATTCCTCAAATTTACATCAATGTTATCCTATTATATTTCCTAATTTGGTGATGAATTTTTCATTTCCATTTCCCTCTAATTATGACTAAATTTTATTAACCCCATTTTCAATGTGGTATTTCAACAAAGGTATTTTCGATTTTTAACCTTTTATTTTGGAAGAACTATTTCAAATTGACAGGAAAAAATTTATTGGAGGGGAGAATGGGACACCCCAATATTTCATAATATGTTGTATCTCTAAATTACATCAATAGCTTATACTGCATGCAACACTGGCTTGGCCTGCGTTATATGCAAGATTGTGTTTCTGTGAAATGACAGATTAGTATTATAATTATTTAAACAATTTGTTTATTTTCCAATAAAATATTGTGATATGAATAGTAAAAGATAAATTTTACTATTATTTATAATTTTTTCACAAAAAAGAATTGTATTTATAATGAAATTTATATGTTTTGTTAAAATAGTTATATATTCTGAAAAAATATTTTCGTAAAAGAACTTCTTTTTATGTCCTTTAGTGAACAATAACAAAATTAATATTAGCCACTCCTAAATAAATAATTTTGTAAAATTGAATTCAATTTTGGATTTGGAATATCAAAATTATCTTACGGTGAATATTTGGTATTTTTCTGAAAACATTCAATTTTTGATGAATAGTGAAAAATACTATGGAGTATATAAAAACCAACTTTTTATTTTAAAAAAATATTATTATTATTATTTAAATTTTTTGACATCAAAATAGATACATAATACCTATATTAGTCCAATGTAACTCATTGGAGTCATTATATAATAAATTTATATATATATATATATATATATAATTTTATTAAATATTTTAATGTCTTTTACCCACCTTCTAGGAACATTTGCAAATTTTCATAAAACTTAATTTTACATCTTTTATGAATTGAATTATTAAAATATGAGGGGCATAGTTGACATCAATATGTAATATGTGGTTCAACAGGATGAAATTAATTTTTAGTGAATAGTAACTTTTGAGTTTTATTACCATGTTAAAAGTAAATATGGTAATTAAATGTTAAATCGATAATATAATTACCCTAACACATGTAATAATTCTATTGGATAAGTGTTTTCTTACCAAAATCATCATTATGAATAAAATATTATCCGACTTTATCCACTTGGATTGGATTTGGACATTAATTATTATTTTATTAAAAGAAGAGTTAAAAGTGTAAAATTAAAAGTTTAATAACTAAACCATTTTTAATATTCAGTTATTCAGAAGATAAATTCGACTATAAATATTAACTAGGAAGATAATAAGATTTACAAAATCAACATATTTTATTTAAAAAATTAAGACATTAAATAATAAAATTTTATTTATGACACAATAACTATGGAGTAATTATATTATTAATGAAAGATTAAAATAATTGATGTTATAAATTTTCCAAATAAAAGTAAATTGGGACCATTGATTCATTCAACTAATATTTTTACATAATATCACATGTTAGTAATTATTTAAATTGTTTTATTCGAACTAATCAGGTTTTTTTGACTTTCACTAATACCAAATACTAAATAGTGTCAAATTAGACCTAAATGAGTTTTTAAAACAAATACTATATAATTAAATGATATAATGTTCATAAAAATCTGTGGCTCAGAAAATGGATTTATTTAATGATATATAGGTAATTAATTAACCACTAGGGGTTCTATTGTCATTTTATAGTATGTTTATTAATAATTTAATATAAAAATAAAAGAATACATTATAAAAGACAAATATTTTACTAAGCATTAAATCTAAAATAGATTGTTAATATAGTAACCTAATCTTGTCTAAAACTTATTAGTTGAGAGTATTTAGACCCATACCCACCGTAGTGTCAAAATGAATCCATTTTAATCCATTATAAACCGAAAATGTTTTTATAATAAAATTATATTTCATGTTTTTTCTAAAGATACCCTCACCTCTCTATAAAAGGGTACTTCCCCTTTCCTAAAAATCACAATTAAAAATCCATTTGTCATGGACAATACTTTCTCAAATATCTTCCCAACTACAATCAATTCATCCTAGAGGCCTTAATTTGATTAGAAATCCAACCCAAAGAGCCCTTTTGATCAAATCAAAAAAGGAATCATCGAAGAAGAGGTAATAATTTCATCACCTCTTTCAAAGTTCTTTTCTTCTTCAAAACCTCTTTCTTTGTTTTTTCCATACCGAAATAATAAATCCAGTACCTTATACATAATTTGATGTTATTATATATATGTTACAACCATATTAATTATTCTATCCATCCTATTAATGAATATGTCACCATACGTGCGTAGGTACAACTTATTATCATCATGTCGTGGTTGACTTTGTTATTAAACACTTCATTATTTAGATGGGTATAGTAATGAGTATATTTTATTTAAATAATAAATATAACATTTTAATTATTACTTATTTTTAATATAACATCCAATTATATACGATTTCACAATCAATAGAATGATACTATCGCTCATGCGTACGTACAGATTACCGTATCCACAAATGCAATAAGATTCATTCCCCGTCAAAACCATTCAAGAATAATTTTCATTTTATAATTTTTAAGAACATAATATCATTATGTATATGAATCAAATACATCCTATCAATAACAAACATGAATTACTAAACAAATCATATAAAGTAAAACGAATCATTTAACACCTGAAACAATGATACTACTGAAATATTATTAACAATGCAATATTAGAAGATCATATATGATATTATATTTATGTATATGGTTCTTGTATAATTTAATAAAAATTATCTAAATATTTTATATGAGTTTAACAGACCCTCAACCAAGAAAATTACAAGGAAAGGGTTAATTTTACAATCTATTTACTTATTTGATGTTGTTTATATGTAGGTATCTACTGGGAATTCTTTATCTGCCACACATGTGTTTCTTAAACATGTATTTCAAAACATTTTTAAAATTTCCTAGAATATTGGTTAAATGAATTTATACCCTTGTTTGAATTTTTATAAAATGTTTTAAAAGGAATCCTTCCATCATTTTCCAAATAATGTACTTTATGACCTTTTCGACAAATTCAGGTAAGAATATTTTTTATCTTATACGACGGGTGAGACGATTTTCTACCATTATTACACCATCGAAACTTCCCTAAAAACCTTATAAGAATATTTTCAAAATAAATGTTTTATTTTATAATTATGTTACTTTTAAATTATTTCAAAATAGAAAAATATGTTTTTATCAGATAGTTTTGATTTCATCTATATCAACATCATTTGAGGGATCGTACAGTTTCTTGAAGTAGATTTACTATGATACAATGTTACATGTTGTATTGAAGGTTTTGTGATATGTTTTACTATGGATTTGTTATTTTTATACAATTCATGGTTTATGGTTAAATCAATAACTTTTCATATCCTAGTTTTAATATGAATGTTTATGTTAGGTTTAAACCTTTTCCTATAAAGAATTCATTGGACTTAGTAATTGATGGGTGGAGACCGCTATTTCTCTTTAATGCATCAGTAGGTCTCATGAGAAATACTAGTGTCTTAGCATAAGGCCTTGAAAAATAGTAATTTTTATTATTGGTATAAGGCCTTGACTATGTGGATATGATGTCTGGCATTATGCATTCTATCATTATGAAATTAGCTATTGATATTACAATTGATTACTAGACTAGTAGATTATCCACATGAATAAGTAAATGGAATTATATGATATATCTTTTCCATATTATTCTTATGTTTAATTTTAAATGTGTTTGGTTTAAGTCTTATACATTTCCTTAATTGCTTATTCTTATTTATGAGAGTTTCTGCTATACTGTAATCCATTATGAGCATCTGAACTCACCACTTTATTTTGTTTATGTTTTCCCAGGATGCGTAGAAGTAAATTACGATTTACTTTTAGGAATAGGATAAGGGATATTTCATAACCCGTCCTAGTGGGGGCCATGCTGTGACTCCCCAAACCCACCTCCAATAGGTCAGGGGCTTGCGACTAGCACCGAGTAGGCATAGTACTAACATGGGAGGCATTCCCTAGGAACCTGTAAACATGCACACATCTCAAAGCCCACAAATTCTGAAATGTAAAACCACTAGGGGAAGAAAATAATGCATCCATACAACTATAACATCCAACAGAGTACGACAGGAAGTAAAGTGCGGAAAGTAAACTGGGCCAAAATACAAGACCACATAAACAAGATTCTGAAAACTATAAAGTCCAAACTGTGAACGCAAAGAGGTACTGGGACTGCTGATCATAGCCATAGAAACTCCTCAGCCTGTAGGGAACATAGAAAGACTGGTCCTGTCCTGGTCCACCCTGGACTCTATGAAAAGGATGCTCATCTTCACAAGACACGACACGTGCGGGCAAAGCCCGTGTAGGGGTGAGTATAAAAATACTCAGTAGAGGACCTTGAAAACCAAAAGGCAATACACAAAGTAAAGGAACTGTTATATATACATATTATATGACTACAGAACACATATCATGTGAAACAGAATCCAGATATACACGAAACCCAGACCCGCAGTCTAGTGGCAAGCTGGACAGTCGCATACCCCTTCTAGGTATTATGTTCGAAGATTCCAGGAAGCAGTCAATCTGGGAGGACACACTCCATGAGTCTAGTATCTCTGATGACATCTGTCTGAGAAGTAAAATTCATCGGGAAACTCCACGAGAGTTAGATACACTCATTACGGAAGACACACTCATGAGTGGATAGATCCCAATAGATAGATACAAATCATTAGGGGAGACACACTCTAGAGTGGGTAACGATCATGATAAATAGATGAGGATCACTACTAGGGCCATGATGGATACTGCGACTCATCTGGATTCACACGCTAGGTAGAGGATCGATGCCTAGTAGATTTGGTCACGTCAATTCCTGACTCTACCTAGGGTCAGAAATGGATAGATGATCTCTCTCTAGGCCTCTCAGAGGTATTCCTGACTCTATCACAGAAACTCATGCTAAAGAGATCATACTCCTATATATGGAAATGATGCATGACCTTCAGGGGAACAAGAATAAGGGGCACAAACCCAAACAAACCATGTCGAAGATACTGCGAACAAGACGACCAATCCGTTTTTCAAAAAGTACACGGCATGTAAGAAGGTCACACGCCATGTCTTCTGACCTTGGGTACTGCCCATATTCAATAGCATGTGTCGTAGGGTCAGTCGTGTAGAAAAAGTGAGTACACGACCAATGGTAAGGATTACACGTCGTGTCCGAGTATCTGGGGTCGGCTCCATGTACGCTGGTGGTGTGCCCGTACACGGCCTCAACCCATGTATGACAGACCATGTAGTCGGTACACAGGGTAACCCAGGCTACTGGCCTCACCTGGCCATGGGGTGTAGGACACGGTCGTGTACTACACACCATGTCCGTGTACCCCCACGAAACACACTGAGTCCTGCGTAGCTGCCTCTGCCATGCCGTGTAGAGAGTACAAACCATGTTCTGAAGCCCTATATTCTATCCTGTGTCAGTTTACTATGCAAAGTACATACTAATCTTCGATGAAGGTTCAACACACCGTTTGACTGGGGTCACACACCATGTGAAACCCTTCTGATTCCCGAAACCCTAGTCGTCGTAGCCAGTACTACATGGCGTGTTCTTCGGAAGTACACATCGTGTATTCTAGAAATTTCCAGAAATTTTATCCTCTATCTTTGCACCTCCAGTGATGTCACACTCATCATTCCGAATATCCGATCGTCAAGAAACTCCATGGTTTTGGTCTCCCCGAAACCACAAGGCTTCTCCCGAAGTTTTCAGGCCCTCGATCGTCTCCGAAAACATTTTTTGATTTTCCTACGTGAAGAACGCTTGAAGAACGACCTCTTTTGATCCGAGCTAATTCATTTTCCTTCATTACCGTCGCAACACCGTAAGGTCGTGGAGATATCAGATCTCCAGTTTGGTATCATTGCGTCACAAGGCGGGTGTGCAATGATCCGTTTTTTTCACCCCATGAAGAACGTGAAGAATGCGTGAGAAGAAAAGGGGAAGGAAAATTCAATAAAACAAATTGTGGAACGAACCTCCACCATTGTTCGTCATGGCATCGATCCGCTCCCGTTAGTATGATTAAACGGATCAGGAATCAATAATAGTAATCAATAGGAATCAATTCCCCATAAACATCCCAATAAATCCCTCCAGTATGAACGTACTAATTTTCGGATCAACTTGTTCGTGGTTGACCCACGTTCGTCGTTTAAATTCAAAAATGGGGAAAAGGAATGAAATAACAACCCCTATATTTAGGGAAGGATCAATCGTTGATGAAAAGGGTCATCCTGCCATCTTCTTTGAGATCCTTCAACTTTATTGGCACAATGATTCACAACATTGATTCGTCATCGTTCGTCGCTGAGTGTTTCCTCCAAGGCTCCACGAATTTCTCTAGAGCATCGTGTAAAAAATTCTTTAGTGACCACCAATTGATTGATCCCATTAAAAAGGGGAACAAGAACCAGCATTCTATTACATTGCGTTATTAAAGAGTCATTTTTCCGTTTCTAAGTCATTATGACAGGACATTATTTTTAGAATGCTTCCATGTGGCTGCGCTGCGGTGGATGTTTCCAATTAAATAAATAAAATAAACTTTTCAAATTTTTTTATTTTATTTTACTAAAAATGTCTGAAAAATTAACTTTATTCCTTGACCCACACCGATCAAGGTTAGACCTAATCATAGGTAAATTCATCGTTCAAGATTCAATTGTTCCCTCGAATTTTTAATTCGGGAATCCGTTTGGAAACTGCCACAACCGCGCATGAGTGCCGACTCACTTAACATAAAAAAGTTTCAAACCACCATTCCGGGCTCATCAGGCCTCAGAATGAAGTGTCGTATCTATTCCTGGTCTTGTAATAATTCTATATAATATTTAAAAATAATACCCGGAAAAACCCAAGACATTGCATTCTCCCCACCTTGGGGATTTACGTCCCGCAAAAGTCAAAACAAGACGACACAAAAAGATGGGGGTACTGGGCATGGATCTGAGCATCCCTCTCCCACATGCACTTCTAAATATTGTTATGATGCCACCATATGCGGACTAAGGTAATATATCACACATGAAGGATCCTCTTCTATTGATCCTTGATCTCCACTGGGTACTCAGCAAAGGTCACCCCATCCTCGATTTCCAGCTCGCCCCAATCGATGACGTGCGATGGAAGATGTGGTCTCTCTCCTCAAACTCCAGGGGTCTCGATCGTCTATCATCAAAAGACTTCTGCTGGATATGTGCAGTCTTCACCTGCTCTCATATGATCTGTACCTTCTCGGTGGTGGCTCGCACCAACTCTGGACCCATGATGGCTGACTCTTCGGGGTCGGCCCAACAATGTGGTGACCGGCAGGGTCTCCCATACAAATCCTAGAAAGGTGCCATACCAATGGAGGAGTGGTAGCTGTTATTGTATTCCAACTCCACTAGTGGTAGGTGGTCCTCCCAACTGTGAGCAAAGTCCAAGTTACATCCTCGTAACATATCCTATAGAACCTGAATGGTCCTCTCTATCTAACCATCGGTCTATGGATGGAATGTCTTGCTCAAATGCAGTTGTGTCCTAAAGGCCTCCTGCAATCTCTTCCACAACCAGGATGTAATGCAGGAGTCTCGGTCCGATACTATATTTGAAGGGAATCCATGAATCCGAACTACATCATACACGTAGAGGTGTCCCAGGCTCTCTATGGATCTCTAATCCTAGATGGAAAGAAAGTGGGTCGACTTGGTGAGTCGTTCAATGATCACTGAGATGGAATCATTCCCCTTGGACTTCTGTGGTAAGCCTTTCAAGAATTAATTTGATATTCCTTCCCACTTCCACTCTTGAACCTCTAGGGGTGAGCTAATCCTGATGTAACCTGGTGCTCAGCCTTCACCTACTAGCACGTAATGCATTGATAAACGAACTCTGCTACTCCCTTCTTCATGCCTGACCACCAGAACTGCTGTTGGAGATCCTAGTACATCTTTACTGCTCCCGGATGTACTACCAAGGGGGATTTATGATACTCCTTCAGAACCTATTCCTGCAATTCCACTGGTATGACAGTCCATCCCCTGAAAATTAGTACGTGCTCCCCACATTGCGAATATCCATCAGGAGCATGTATTGTGGATAACTAAGCACGTAAAGCCTCACAGTTATCATTCCCATGTTGTGCCTCCCAAACTCACTGTAAGAGTGGAGGGGTGAAAACTATTGTCTGTAGGTAAGATGCATCCTCTCTGTCCATGAAGGACAACTGCAACGTGGCTAACTACTCTGTCGCCTCACTCAAAAATAAGCTCGACCTTCTACTAAGAGAATATCCCACCTTGTTTCCCTTCCCGGGTGTATATATGATCTCAAATTCATAGTCCTGGTGAAACTCTAGCCAATGCCTCTGTCTCAGATTCAGATCCGTCTGCGAGAAGATGTACTTTAGACACTTGTGGTCAGAGTAGATGATGAACCGCTCACCCATAAGGTAGTGTCTCCACATGTTCAATGCGAAGACTACTGCCACCAACTCAAGGTCATGGGTCACATAGTTCTACCCATGTGGCCTAAGATGGCGTGAAACAGAAGAAATCACTACCTATCTCTGCATCAGGACACATCCATGCATGGTCCCTGATGCGTCATAGAAAACTATGTACTTGACACCCTCCTCCAGTAACCTCGATATTGGGGCACTCGTCAAAGTGTGTCTCAATAACTCAAAATCCTGCTGGCACTTCTCCATCCATACAAAGGGTTTCCCCTTTCGGGTCAAGGCTATCAACGATGTTGATATTTGTGAGAAATCAGAAATTAATCTACGGTAATATCCTGCCAACCCATGGAATCTCCGTACCTCCATCACGGTCTGAGGTGGCTCACATGCTAACACTGCCTCCACCTTGGCTGGGTCCATAGCTACACCATCTGCTGAGATGACAAGTCGCCAAAAGTTGACCTTCTGGATCAAGAACTGGCACTTCAAGAGCTTCCCCAAAACCAAGTGATCACGAAGTATGTCAAGAACTATCAACATGTGTCTCATTTTCTCCTTCTATGACGCTATGTACACAAGGATGTCGTTGATAAAGATCACTATGAACTAGTCCAAATACGGTTGGAAGATCCGGTTCATTAGTCCCATGAACACTGCGGAGGTTTTTTCATGTCAAAAGGCATCACCAAGTAATCATAGTGATAGTAGTGGCATCTGAATGTCATCTTTGGTATATCCTAGTCTCGTACCCATAATTGGTGATAACCTGATCGAAGGTCAACCTTAGAGAACCATTGTGCCCCTCTTAGCTGATCGAAGAGGTCATTGATCCACGGTAGTGGATACTTGTTCTTCACCTTCACCTAGTTCAGGCATTGTTAATCCACGCACATCCTCAAACTACCATCCGCCTTCATGGAAAACAAGACTGGGGCCACCTAGGGTGAAATGCTGGGTCTCACGAAACCCTTTCTCTGAAAATCCTACAACTATACCCTCATCTCGTGAAGCTCTATGAGAGTCATCCAATATACTGAAGAAGAAATCGGTTCCATACCTGGGTGTAAGTTGATGCAGAAGTCAATTTCCTAGCGGGGAGGTAGTCCTGGAACATTTATGGGAATGACATCCTCATACTTCACCACTACTACTGGGAAAAGGGAGCTCATCACACCTACTGCTCTAAGGGCTTGGCTAGAAAACTCATGAGTGACCAGCTACACCTTCCTATGTATGATCCCATTCTATAGAGACTGGGTCTCCTTTTCTCCGAAAAAGGAAAACATCATCCCATCACTGCAGACACACCGCACTCTTCTCCTAAAATAGTTATTCTGGGCATGGACTGAAGATGACCAATCCTTACTAAGAATGACGTCGTAAGGCCTTGATGCTACCACAAATAGTTTCCAACCGAAACTCTCACCTCCAAGTGTAAGATCACACTGTCTTCAAAGGTGTGAGATCATAGAGTCTCCTCCCGTAGGTGTCTCTAAGAGTAAGGATCGAGTCAACGGTTCTACCGGAATCTCATGGTTTCAGACAAGACATGTGGAAATGAAGGAATGACTAGAATTTGTGTCTATTATTATGACAACTATGGTAGAGAAGACACATATCGTACCTTGTATCATCCCTGGAGCCCCTGGGTTTTACGCCTCGACCACATGCAGTTGTCCCTGCCCCTGTCCCCCATCTCCCTGAGCTTGGTGAGGACCTCCTGGTGGTTGTGGTGAAATTAAGTCAAAGCATATAGCACCACCTGCAGCTCTCCCTGCCCCCTGCCAAATCTTCTGTCTGGTGGGTCTACCTGCTCCATTCGATATCTCTTCCTTAGTGGTCCATCCACCAGCTCCTTGTCAGCAGCTCGATGGGTCAGACAATCTCTAGCGAGATGTCCCCTACCGTCGCACATGTATCACAACTTCTCCCTAGGATGACTGGATCCATCATGTGAGTAGTGGATTGTCATTCCCCTATCTTGGGTCCTCCTTTGACATCTCTCACATCCTAATCCCCATGTCCAACGCCGGCTTCCTGCTGTTGGGGTCTCCGGACCTGCAAGCCTGATGTTGACTATCGTCGGCTGTCTCTACTCTACCAGGAAGCTCTCGATCATCAAGTCTCACTTGAGCACACCTGTATAAGTCAAAATGCATAGAGGAAAAACAGTAGACAGGATATCTCATCGTAGACCTATTTCAATGGTCCAAACTCTAAAGTACTGATCTCTGGCCATATCCATCGATTACCTAGTGCGGTTTGTGAACCTCAATTAATAGTCATCCACCATCATTCTTCTCTGTTGAAGTTAAAGATGCTCCAGGATGTGTACATCACTCAGTGTAACTGGAGAGAACTTCTCCCTAAAGAGTTTCTCGAAATCCATCAACGAAATAGTATCCTCGTCATGAGTCTGTGTGGTCATACTCCACCATCATCCTGCCGAACCCTGAAGAAGGCTCACTCCGAGGATCGCCATCTTGTCTGCTAGTGTCCTCACTAGATATAAAACTCTAGTAACCGCCTCAATCTAGTCCTCAGTCACATGAGGGTTGGGATCACCTCCGAATCTGAGGTGTCTCGGTCTCTGGATCTCATGGTGCGCACTCAGCTTGTACTCCTCATCGGTCGGTAATGTAGGTACCACTGGCTGCCCCACCAGTGGTGGCATAGTGGGTGCACCACATGGTGGAAACGCTTGGGGAACTAGTCCCTGTATCGAAGTCTCATCACTGAGGGGATCATCCTCATGATCGTGCTGTTGAATCCTAGCGGGTATGCGTCACTGAGTCATCCTGTAAGGAAACAAGACATACCATGGTCAATGAGTATATCTGAATATCTAATGAAATGATATGGAAAAACAGAACCCATTCCTATATGATGAATATACCATTATTTTATTTACCCACAACTAGTGTTTTCATGTACATAGTCAAATAGCAGTTTATCAGAGTCCTGGTGTATGGATAAATCAGCCACTCGCACCAACAATGGAGTCCCTAGCCTAAAAGCCGAGCACGAAACACTCAACATTGTTTCCCCGAACCAAAGTCATAGAATCTTGGTCCAAAGGTAGAACCAACAACCTCTGATACCGCTCGTTCATGACTCACTCCAGAGGAGCCCGCATCATCACTCCCCGAACCCACCTCCAATAGGCTAGTGGGTGGTGACTAGCACCGAGTAGGCACATTACTAATGTTGGTGGAATTTCCTAGGAACCTGTACACACACACACATCTCTGAGCCCACAAATTATGGAACATAAAACCACTAGGGAACAAAAAAAATGCATGGATATAACTAAACCATCCTACAGAGTATGATCGGAAGTAAAGCACCGAAAGTAAACTGGGCCAAAATACAAGCCCACCAAAACTAGATTCTGAAAACTGCATTGTCCAACCTATGAATGTAGAGAGGTAGTGGGACTACTGCTCGTAGCCAAAGGAACACCTCGGCCTATAGGGAATTCAGAAATCCCGGTACTGTTATGGTCCACCCTAAACTCTGTCAAAAGGTTGCTCATCTGCACAAGACATGACACGTGCGGGCAATGCCCATGTAGGGGTGAGTATAACAATACTCAGTAGAGGAACCCGAAAACCACAAATAAATACACAAAGTAAAGGCACAATCAGCTATACACATTATATGTCTACATAACATATAGAAAGGGAAACACAATATAGATATACATGAAACCCAATCCCATGGTCTAGATAAAATTCACAAAATCGCAAACCCTGTCTAGGGATTCTGTTCGAAGATTCCACAAAGCACTCATTCCGAGAGAACACACTCCATGAGTCTGGTAGCTCTGATGACGTACGTCCAAGAATTACTGTTCATCGGTAAATGCCATGATAGATAGATACACTCATTACGGGAGACACACTCTTGAGTGGGTAGATCATGACAGATAGATACACTCATTATGGGAGACACACTCCTGAGTAGGGAAATATCATGATACACAGATGAGGATCACTACCAGGACCATGGTGGATAGTTCTATTCATATGGAATCACCAGCTAGGTAGAGGATCAATAACTAGTAGAGTTGGTCACGTCGATGACTGACTCTACCTTGGGTCTGGAATGGATAGAGGATCTCGATCCAAGCCTCTTGGAGGGATGCCTGACTATATCACAGAAAGTACTAATGAATGGATCAAACTCCTAGAAACGAAAATGATGCCAAACCTTTTGGGGAACAAGAAGAAGGGGCACAAACCCAAATGAAACATGTCCAAGATACAATGGACAAGAAGACCAAGCCGGTTTTCAAAATGTTGACGACATGTAGGAAGGTTACACGCTGTGTCTACTAACCCCAAGTACTGCCCACGTTCAACGACCCATGTCGTAAGGTCGGTCGTGTAGAAAAATAGAGTACACGGTGTGTGGTAAGGATTAAATGTCATGTCTGAGTATCTGGGGTCGGCTCTATGTATGCTGGTCGTGTGCCCATATATGGATTCAACCCATGTATGTCAGCCCGTGTAGTCGGTACATGGGGTGACCCGTGCTACTGGCCTCACCTGGCCATGTGGTGTAGTACACAACCGTGTACTACACCCCATGTCCGTGTACCCCACGGATACATGCCGAGTCCTTCATAGCCACCTCATCTATGCCATGTAGAGAGTACACACCATGTTCTGAATCCATTTAGTCTATCCTGTGTCTATGTATTATCCAATGAACACACCGAGTTTCGGGAACGTTTTAACACGCAGTGTAACCGGGGTCACAAAACGTGTGATTACAGCCTGATGGCCAAAACCCTAATCGCCTCCATTACTACACGGTGTGTCCTTCGGAAGTACACACTATGTAATCTGGAAATTTCCAGAAATGCGAACCTCCACCGTTGCACTTGTGGTGATGTCACATTCGTTGATTTGATCATGCGATCGTCACGAAACTCCCGTTTTTTTGGTCGCCCTAACACTACGATGCTACTCCCTATGTTTTCGGGCCTCGGATTGGATTCAAAGAAATGTTTGGATCTTCCCACGCGAAGAAAAATTGAAGAACAACGACTTCTGATCTGAGCAGATTCATTGTCCATCATGACCTTCGCACCTCCGTACGGTCATTGCGATATCATATCTCCAGTTTGGGATTGTTGGGTCCCACGATGGATGCACAATGATTCGTTGGTCATCTCTCCATGAAGAATGTGAATAATTCAAGAGAAGAGAAGGGGAAGGAAAAATTAATAAAACAAATTGAAGAATGAACCTCCATCGTCATTCGTCACAGCATTGATCCTCTCCCGTTAGTATGGTTAAATGGAGTAGGAATCAACAGTAGTAATCAGTAAGATTAAATTCCCCATAAACATCCCAAAACAACCCTACTACAAGAACGTACGAATCCAAGGATCAAATTGTTCGTGGTTGATCTGTGTTCGTCGTTTAAATTCAAAAATGGGGAAAAATAATAAAATAACAAACCATACCTTTAGGAAGGATCGATCATTGACAAAAAGGGTATCCCTGTCATCTTCATCGAGATCCTTCAACTTCATTGGTGTAGTAATTCACAGCTTCGATTCGTCGTCGTTCATCACTGAACTTTTCCTTTAAGGCTCCACAAATTTCTCCAGAGCTTCATCTCAAAAATTCTTCAACGACCACCAATAAATTGATCCCATTAAAAAGGATAACACGAATCAGAATTCTGTTATGTTGCATCATAAAAGAGTCAAGTTGTATTTTCTAAGTCATTATTACATGACATAATTATTAGAAATCTTCCATGTCACAACGCTATAGCAGATGTATCCAATTAAATAAATAAAATAAACTTTTCAATTTATTTTATATTATTTTACTAAAAATTTCTGAAAATTTAACGTTTTCCCTCAACCCACATCGGTCAAGGTTAGACCCATTATTAGGTAAATTCGTCATTTTGGACACAATAGTGACCTCATTTTTTTAATCTGGGCGTCCATTTGGAAACTTCCACAACCGCACACGAGTGCCAACTCACTTAACTTAAAAACGTTTCAAAACACCGATTCGGGCTCACCGGGCATCGGAATGAGGTGTCGTCTCTGCGCCTGGTCTTGTAATAATTCCATATAATATTTAAAAATAATACACAGAAAAACCCATGACATTTTATGATATGAGTGTGTTTATATGGGACACAATGTTGTAGTTTTTTATTTCATGATGTAATGTAAAAGCTATATATGTATCAAGTACTTACAAGGATACTAAACTAATCGGCATTTTGAGACATGATCTCTTATGATCATGCTAATTTTATTTAATAATTCACTGACATTGGGTAACTATTGTTAGGGAATTACATAATACCCACACCCATCTCTTGGTGCCTCAATTGTGAAATGAAAAGATTGACTGTGAGTACGACAGACTACCCCCTCACGAAATGACGTAATTTGTTTTTCACCCACACTTATTACAAATGGATATAATGTTGTATATAGTGACTATATATTATATTTATTCTATTATTATTATAATTTATTTATAATATCATATATTCCTTTTTAAATTATATTTTATAGGGAATACGGTAACATATCTCATGTGTACATCAGACTACCACCTCTCGAAGTGATGTGGTTTTTTCACATATGATTTACATGAAAGGTAATAAGGTGTAATTTGATGTTTCCATATGATATTATTGTAATATTACTATTTATTTAAAATAAATATTTTATATAATTTATTACCTTACAATAAATTAAATAAATGATAACATTGTTTGGTTGTACGATGGAATACCGTCTCACGAAGCAGTGTGAATCATTTTTAACAGATGCTTTAAATGGAAAGTAATAATAGATATATTTAACGAATATATGTGATATATATGAAATAAAAATTATTATTTGAATGTCATATATTATTTACCTTCCTTTTCATTTATCCATTGAGAAAATGGAAACAGAGTTCACATGTTTGTATGGATTACCGCCTCTATGAATGATGTAACTAATTTTCTATTAATGATATTAATGGATTACTATAAAAAATATATAAATAATATGTATTATATATATTTCATACATAAAATTATATATATAATGTTACTATTATGAAAGTAAATGGTTAAAAAATACCAAACATAAACAAACACAATAAATGAAGGAGTTATTATTTGAAATGTTATTTTAAAAATTAATTATAGAAAAATTTGTATTAAAAATTACTATGTAAATCATATAAGGCATTATAAATATCATTATGGATATTTTATAGAATTATGATAAAATTATATTTATCATATAAGAGGTTCAAATGTTTTTGAATAAAATCGAGACTTATGGTAAGGGATTTCTTTTTCAATTAGAATTATTTGGGACATACATTTTGTTATGAACCTTTCATCTTTTATAAGTTTTGTATACAAAACCATTCACATTTAAGATCATGAATTTTTTTATTTTCATGATACTTTATATTTCATTTAATTTTATTCTTTCATGAGGTTTATTATTTAATGATACCAAAGTGTTATTGATTTTATTCTTCTGATGATGAAATATATATGAACCATATATCAAGTAAATAATGAAGTTTATTATCCTTTGGTTATTTCATTAGGATACATGTTTTTCCATCATTTCCATATCATTATGCACCAAATAGTTGAAAATAATGTTTTTAATAAAATATAACTTTATATCTCTCTTCGATTGAAAATAATTTTTCTTATATATCCATTTTTTGAAAAAAGAATGTGTTTTTAAGAAATTTATTTCTATATTCAAATTATTTTTTATTAAATTTTTTAACCTAGTTGGCCTTTTAATTTTTTTTAAAAATAAATCTAAATTTCATTTTCCGAACAAGGCCTGTTACGATTTTATAAAAAATGTGAACGTGATACTTTTTTAATAGTGTATGACATGAACTAAATTGGTTTCCATAATGAACAAACAATGTTTTATAGCTTCCACTATATGTTAAAATGATATTTTCAAATATCTTTTTTTAGTTTTTTTATAAAATTTTAATATTAAAAAATAATTTTTAGAGAGAAGGTTATCTTCCTCATGAAATGCTCTATGCGATATCTCAAAATCATTTTCCATCTAAGATGTTTTCCTTTGATGTTATGTATGATTTACTAGGAAGATGATCCACGGATACCATTCTTATTATTTCTCTATATGTTTTATGTTTGTGATGAGATGATATTTATGAAACTCATTTATCTTCCATGAGTTATACAATGATAAAATACTTATGAAACCAGCTTCTTTTTCATTAGGTCATGAGTTGATGATATAATGAAATTATTTTGAAACCAGTTTATTTTACATAGGTCGTACTATGAGGAATGTTTATAAAACATGTTCAACATCATGTGTTATGAAATTATGAATGTTTTATGATCTTGTAGCACATTTTTTGATGGATTTATGTATCTGACTAGTTGGATATATATCTACCTGCAATGCATTGGGTAATGATTGAAGTATCATGAGATAATTATGAGTTAAATATAGAGTAAAGATAGATCAGTAAAAAAAAATTCCACTATTATAGTCTTTGTAGTAAACCATGTATACCTTGATGGTTAGGGGTGTTAACCCATTCCAATATTATTTACAAGTAAATGATACTTAATTAATTTCGAAATTATTTTCTATCCTTGTGTGTGTTCCAAAATTCCTTGTCTTCTGTCAATATTATTCCATCATGGCACATATTCATTGATTTTTGCATGATTCATTTCTTCTGAACAACCAATGTTTAATTCATGACTCAATATTTTTATCTTTTTTATAGAAGTAATGGTTTTAAAATGTTAATCACATGTTATCAGGCCCATATGATCATATTATGTTTATATATTTCCCTTATTAACCTTTACTGGTCATATGACCTCACCCTTTATTATGTTTCATGTCCCTAGGTTATAATGATATGTATTGTGTGTGTTATGTATAAGGAGGTTTCTAGTTATGATGAACTTTGAAGGAGATTATGTAGAACACTTATTAACCTACTGGTCAGGTGCCAATGATTCAAATGGAATTATAACATTGTGATCCCCATGCGTGTATTTTTCTAATGTAATGAATGTTCAAATAAGATCTAATAAATATGTATGAAAATAATACAGTATTATAGATGAAGTATGGAATGAATAATATTTGGATTAAATATAGTTAATGGAATGGAAGATATGGTTTGAATTATTTAGCATGACATTGGAGAAATGAAACGTCGATAGAAAGGTTATGCAGATAATCATCTGCAAGATCTTGAATTTGATGTTGGTGAGGATGTGTTGCTATGAATTTTTCAATGGAATATTGTTATTATATTTAAAAATAATATAATTATAATACCCGGGTATAATGTCCTTTTTTAGATTCTTGATTTAATAGGGATGGTTTTTTATCATTTTCTGTTTCCATTGAACATATCTCTAGTCTAAGATGTGTTCCATGTATCTCTCCGGAGGAAGTTCATACCTAATCCATCATGGTAATAAACTCAGAGGTCATAATATTGGATCAAAATATTTCCTATAATGAAAAAACTATTGTGATTATAGATCATAAAGAGAATGTTATACGAAACAATACTCGTCACCTGGTCAATGTTTTGTGGTTAAATCACCAATTTAAAAAAGATACATAGGAAACTAAGGACATGAAGATCTAAAAATATTTACACTTTTTTGGAATCAATGTGAATAATTCCAAGGGATAAATAATATTTATGGGGGTATTAAACAACACCCAAATATTTTATGAATTATTTATTTTCAAATAGAATTAATTTCTACGATAGCTTGTTTCTCACTACACTGAGTTTTAATGAACCATAACATACTATGAATATTATTTTTTAAACATGAACAATATAACCACACCATATAACTTATCTATATGAATAGGAATAACCGTCTTTCAAAAATTGACTATAATTGTTTTAATTAAATAAAATATATTCATAAATGAGTACTGATTTTTTAATTCCTTTATATACTCAGAAAATACATTTCATCTAAAAAATTATTTCCCTGATTTTTTTTTGAAAAATTAATGAAATTAATTATTTATAATTTTAATGAAATTATTTGAAAAAATGAACTTTAGTTTTTCTAAATCTAAATTTTATAATTATCTTTGAGTGAACGTTTTACAATTTTCTACAAAGATTAATTTTTCGATGAACAGAAAAAAAATTATTTTTTCATTGAAAATGGAATTGTTATTTAAAAAATTCATAGGCACTAATGTGTTTTATTATGACATTAAAGGTAAATTAGTTCAATTATATATTTTTTGTTACAAATTAGTTCATTTGACTCAATTTCTAATTGAATTTTTATATTAAAACTTTATGCACTTATGAAAATGTTTTCTTTGGAAAACCACTTTTACTTTACATCTATGAGATTGATTTTAAATTAAATTCTTCAAATTATGTGAATTGAATTTGATAAAATCGATTCCATTTTTCAAATAATCATAAATAATATTATATAATTATTTCAACTTAAATCTATAATAAAATAAATACTAAAAAAGTAAAAATTATTTATTACAATTATGGTTAAAATGGGTTTACTAGGGGATAAACTTAAATGAAAATGGATAAAATTACTGGAAAAAAACATTCAATTAGAATTATATAGGACCATATCTACCTTATTAAGTAGAATATTATATAATGTGGCATATTTTTGGATTTTTAATAGGAAAATCTTGGGTGTTATGTTTTTTTAAATATTCCAAGTTAGTCATCTCCCCCACTTATAAAATTTGACCCACTATCCTGTCATATTGACCTTAAACATAATTTTAGTTAAGTAAATACAGACCCATATCATTTATTTAATTCCATCCACACATTTTATAGGCCTTATGTTTATTACCAAACCCATCTGGGAATGAAATTGGTGCTTACATATGGAGGTTGTTCGAAAAAGATTTATCATTCCTAACTGAGTGTTTTAATTTTATTTCCTCTACCATATCAATTTAATATTCTTAAAATATGATAATATAACAACATAATTATCTTCCACATAAATATATTTTATAATGTTTATGGTAAATCCAACATCCATATCCTCTCTATAAAATGGGAAATGAAACCATTAATCGTGTGAATTCCAGACTATCACCTCGCAAATTGATGTAAATCGTTTTCCATCACCGCCCCACAAGGGTGGATATAATGATTGATTTAAAATATTCAAATTACATATATGAAATAATTATTCTCATTTAATTATAATATCACAATTAATTTCTTAACTTCCAATTCATTGAATATTGATAGCATCGCTCGCGTGTGCATAAGGATTACCGCCTTCATGAAGAGATGGTATACATTTTTCATTTTTTCCAAAAAGGATTGTAATAATAATAGATTTAATGAATATTTAGGAAATATATGAAATATAAAGGGTTTTATAAATGTTATATATTATTTTAATTTATTTTTTCCATCCAATGAGAAAATAGAAATAATGTTAATGCATACGTACGACCTACCATCTCTATGAATGGAGTAATCCAATTTTTCAAATATAACACTTATGGATGGATCTAAATATGTATATGATAAATAAACAAGATATTAAAATAATTATTAAAATTATTACTGTTTTGGAACCAAAATCGATGTATAAAGATCAAATCTACCGAACCAAAACATACATGACAAATGAAGAAGTTGTAACCTAGAACAAGGATTTTAACAAAGAATTATTAAAAATGGGTGATAAAAAGATATAATTAAATAATATATTTTATTATACATAGGATTATTTGTGTGAATATTATGTATAATAAACCAATATTTATTATATTGGAGTTTCAAATATGTGTGAAGTAAGTCAAGAAATAAGGTAAGGGATTTATAGTCTCTATTTTATTTCTCAGAGACACATGCCATATTAACAACTTGTTTCTTTTTTCCTGTGTATATAGTTCCACATTTAATTATTCTATCATTAGTATAATTAATATAATTAAATTTAATGCTTCATTTTATTTTTTTATTTATTTTGGACAATGATTGAAAAGATAACAAGGTGGTAAGTGATTTTTTTCTCACTTTTATTTTCGTTGGACACATGTTATATTCACCAACTAATCCTTTTTTGTGGTTCATATACGTCCCATAAATTTATTTTATAATTATTATTATGAAATATATGGTATATAAATATCCATATCAGGTTTTGTCTTTCATGGGTCTAAGGATTCAATATATACAAAAGTGGAAAAGGCTTTATGTTATAATCTCATTGTTTATCGAGATTTTTGGTGATTAATTTTTCAATGATGAAATATTTTCATATATATCATAATAAACTAATTAATTTTATTCTCAAATGGTAATTTATTGAAATCATATTCTTTAATATCATTTTCATCTCTTTAGGTACTAAAAAAACCCAATGAATTTTTTTAATGGAAATTATTTTTTTCTCTCTTTGGTCAAAAAAACTTTTTCTTCCATATCAATGATTTAAAAAAAGTTAAAGAATATTTTTACTATTTTAAAATTAATTTTTAAATTAATTTTTTCCATTTTTATCTTTTATAAACAAAATTAAAAGTAATCTTTTTGACTTTTTCAAAATGAGGTGATTCTTATTTTTTACCAAAACTATAAATGAAATATTATGTTTAATATGAATGTATGAATTAAATATTCCATCATAATGTCCAAAAAAATATGTAAATATTACATTATATGTTTCAATGTGTCTTTTAAAAGAATATTCTTTAATTCATATTTTGGATTTTTTTTACACTTTTAAAATTTGTTTCCATGTAAAAAGAGTTTTTTCCTCACGAATGATATTAACTAACTTTTTATGGAATTTCTATTCATAAAAAACATTTGATGTTGTATATATTTTACTATGTATATTATCAAATGGTACCATCCATGTAATGAACCATCCCGTAATACCATATAAATCGCTACTTGAGTTGATTCACCACAAACCCAAAGAGTGCTTAAAATCTCCATGGACTTGCGAAAAGAACTTGGGCATCAATAAAGAATATTTTGGAATGATTTCACCCAAAAAAGATAACAATAATAGGGTACAATTTTGAAACATCATAATATAAAAACATCATAATAGTCATGAGATATAAAAGGATATGATACAAAGTTGGGAATAAACAAAAACAACCAAAAACCCATATCCTGGTGGTCCTAGATCCCAAACCATGTCGCATGTAATCCACCATTAGTCACCATAAATTGAACCCCAAAATGAATAAGAAGGCCCAAACACTTGCGGTAAGATCATAAAAGGATGAAAACACCAAATGATAAAAAACGTGTGTGAGATAAAGATCTCAGTAGAATTACACCAAATATTCTATAAAGTTAATTCATATAGTAAGTCCATTTTTCTAAAAAAGGGGTACAAATAATTAATTATAAATCCTATTTTAGAAATAGTGTTTTAAACAATTGAAAATAATTTATCAAACCAGGCCTATAAAACATGCCATTTCACGAATTAAAAACTAATAATTTTATTGAATAATCCTAGAAAACAATTTCATAACCTAAAAATAGATAATCAACAAAATATGGGAATATATACCAGATAAAAAAACAACATAAGTAACATGACATTAGATTCATGGTGTATAATTACAATATTTATATCAATCAAACAAGGAAACTCGGATTCCAATTGGTGAAAAGGAACATTTTCATGTAATGAGTATAAAGTATATGGACTCGATGGGTAAAACTGAGGTATAATATTGAGTCCACCTCAGAATATCTAATAAAATTTCAACATGACTAATAGATGTGATTACATGTAGTATCACAGTTCTTAAAAAAACTAGTCCCACATATACCTACTTTCAGGGTCACACATCCATAACTTGAACCTTTCAGGTTCTCTATGGATCCACTAGAAGGTAGTGAGAATGCTAGTGAAACATATACCTAGGTCTTCCCATCTAACTATCCAGGTTCCCATGAATAGTTAGGATATGTGAGTGAGATAATCAGTTTATCAATATTCGAATAGGGATTCTTATCAGTGTCAATCATGAGAATTGGTCCTCAAATCACATATCACTCTCACCCCCAAATTCCATCAAAGTAAATAATAAATTTTTCAAGACCAAATAATGGGAGGTAAAATAATCAAGAAAGATAATTTATGGGATTATTACAAGAAACAGTTATCATTAAGTGCCAACCAGGCCTTCAATAATCATGTATTCAATTCAAATCATGTTATACAATTAAACCTTAAAAGAGAAATAATACCTTCTTCCTTTCACAAATAATTATAATATTTCCAAACGGAAATTTAAAAATATATATTTCAATGAAAATATAAATAACTAAATGAATGTATTATAATTTCAAAAGGTTTGATTACATTTCATAACATCATTTTACCCCTATTTCCATGTTAATATATCATTTATTTCAAATAAACCATTTGAATCCATTTAAAAACAAAGGTGAAATCAGCAAAAGGGGGTTCATTTTCATTCCATAAATTCAGACATTTGAAATTATTTATCGAACATAAAATAGTTCAACTCAATCTATTCTAATTAAGTAATTTCATTTCAAGAACAAAAACCAAGGCTAAAGCAATCAATTTCAATAAAACATCTTTTAAAAGTTCAATGAAAATGAAACCAAACCAACATGGAATTAAAATATTTTAAAAATTGAGTGATATACCTAGATTATAGACATTAAACTAATTCCTTGTTCAATTAGAATAGAATAGGTCCAAAAAATAATTTAAAAGTAATTTAGGTGAGAAATTACATAGAACATGTGTTAGAAATTAGGAATCATGTATCTATTAATTATCAAGAAATAATGAATTACCAAATTAAGTAAAATCACAGAGACCCCTACTTTTAATATTGGTAATCTAAAAATAATGAATTCATAATGTTTCTCCTCCATTGGTGATCATCAAATCTAAGAAGAGATATATTGATAGGAGAGAAGAGATATTATATCTAAAATTCAACATCAATAATCCATGATTCAAAATTACATCATAACCTCGTGGTATAATAAACCAATATAATAATAGAGATCGAATAAAAAAATAATACATCACAATAAAAGAGGATCACTTATTCAATATGTCAAAAAATGAGGGATGAAAATCCAAAATATCTCTTGATAGCTCTTAAATCGCAGAGGATAAGATTTAGGTTTATGTGGGAGGTGTTTTGGGTTAATTAAGTGAGTTTTAGGAATTTAGTTATGATTTTGCAGGGCTTTAATTAATATTTAAATGGTTTCCTCTGTTATGTAACACAACTAGTACTGACCATGCGCTAAACTGTGTGACCAAAACAGGGCCACCAAAAGAGATACACACTTAGGCGGCACACATAATTAAACAATTCACAAACTATGAAACCCCATTTTGTCCAAGTTTAAAAAAAATTCAAACCATGCTCAAACCATATGAAAACCATGCATTGGACTTTAAATATTAAAAAATATATATATAACAGAAAAAACCACCCGTGAAGAGATCTAATTATTGGTTACAATAATGAATGGGTTAAAACACATGAAAAAGGTAACATGATTTTACAACCTCCCAACAAAAGGACTTCAAGTCCCTAAAAATCATCATGTCCAAAAGATAGAACACTATGATATAAGAATAAATCCATCACTAAGGTTTTTAGGTGGATGGTTTTTGGTACATAATAGAGACTCACCCAATGATTAAAAACTCACATGAAACTTCTATATCAACACACCAAGATCATCACATGTCTCTAAAACAAATAATGAATGGAGAACTAGAATAAGCCTCCGGACCATTTTATAATCTACTAAATTCGTCTGACATAAGAAAATAACATCACTTAGACCCAAAAAGATACATAATCCATTAACATAGTGGAAAAATCTAAGACCAAATGCCCCAAAGAAAGTAAAATATATGAGAAGGATTTCAAACACGGGTAAGTACTCAATAGGTAACATAGTATTTTCAAAACCGAGCCCCACCCCTTGATGAGATAATCAAATAAAATGCCAACATCACTAAGTTACTGATCTACCAAAAATACATGTCATCCTAGTTATATAAGTACATTCCCTAGGTCTGTCTAAGTCCAACTGAAATGAGCTCATAAATCCAGGTCAATTCACAATAGGTCACACTACAAGAAAATTATACTATAGCCATGGTTTTGTACCGTGGCTATAGTGTTTTATCCCAAGTTGAAACCATTTCAAAAAACCGTTCATATTTCATTAAAAAAAACTAGTCCCCCACCCCCCCTCACACACATCCCTTTAACCACTTGTACTCACCCCCTTGCACCACCCTTACACACCCCCTTGCACCCACTCCCCCCCTACTGGACACCGTTGGACAGCAGCCCCACCTCCCCCCTGCTGAACCCTCCTAGACAACAGCCCCAACCCCCATGGACAGAATCCCTCCTACTGGACCCCCATGGATAGCAGCCCCCCCTGTTGGACCCCCTGGACAGCAGCCCCCCTGCTGGACCCCCTAGACATTAGTCCCCCCTGCTGGACCCCCTAGATAGTATCACCCCTGCTGGACACCCTGGACAGAAGCCCCCCAGCTGGATCCTTGTGTACATCACCCCCCTACTGGACCCCTTGGACAATATCCCCCTACACATCCCTTGCACACTACTCCCCCCCCCTTCACCCCCTAGATAGCACCACCCCCCCCCCCCACCACCACACACATCCCTTTCACTCCTTTCCCACACCTCCTTACACCCCCCCCCCCCCCGACACACCCCCTTTCCCCCTACTGGACCCTTGGACAGCAGCCCCCACCCCCTACTGTACCCCCTGGACAGCACCCCCAGCCCCCTGGACAGCACCCCCCCTGCGGGACCCCCTTAGACAGCACCCCCACCCACAGCAGCCCCCCCTGCTGGATACCCCTGGACAGAGGCCCCCCCCCTGCTGGACCCCCTGGACATCAGCCCCCCCTCCTGGACCCCCTTGGACAGTAGACCCCCCTGTTGGACCCTCTTGGATAGTTCCCCCACCACCTTACACATCCCATGCACACCCCCTTTCCCCACCTACTGGACCCCCTTGCACCACCGCTGCTGGAAACCCTCCCTTGCAACACCCCTCCTGGACACCCCCCCCCCACCTGCTAGACCCCCTTGCACCCCTTGCCCCACCCAACCCCCCTTGACCCCTCCCCCTGTATACCCCAACCTCATGGACAGACCCCCCCCCCACCCTCCTTCTTGAACTGACCCCCCCCCCCCCCCCCCGTCCCCCCAACACCCCTTCCTGGATAGACCCCCCCTCCTTCCTAGATAGACCCCCACCCCCTGGACAGACCCCCCTCCTTCCTGGAATGATTTGACAATTTGTGAGGAGGTTTTGTTTTAGGGAATGGTCTTGACATTTTTCAATTGTATGCAACTATATGGTATTATAATATTTTCATTATCGATAAGGTTACTGTAGGTAAAGAGAGTTGAGACATTCACGTATGAATGATCCAAACTGCAATCCTTGCCTAGCACAAAAAGACTTGGTTGGTACATTGACAACCATATAGTACAACAGAAACATAAATCTGGAAATAAACTAAAGTTATTATATAACAAATGAAATTAGGAACATTGAATGTTTCAAGATACCGTTATTTGTGATGCTCTTTTCTTGATCAATATTCTCTCTTAGAATTTTTTCTTACATTGAAAACAAGAAATCGTGTTATTTTTCGTAAAATAAGAATAAAAAAGTGGTTTTTTATTGTTTAGAGTATACCAAAATTTTGAAGAAAGTAACATCTATTAACAGAGTCTTAATGAAACGTGGTTTATTTGGATATATCTATTGTAATATAAAATTTCATTTTTAATCTATCTATATAATGTTTATTAAACATATCTAAGATTAAATAAGCCTATAGAGACTAACTACACCCCTTGCCCCACCCCACTTGCCCCACTACCCCACTGCCCCACCCCTTGCACCCCCTCCCCCCTGCCCTACAGAACACCTCCCTGCCCCCTGCCCTGCCGACCTCCCCACTCCACCCTGCCCCCTCTACCCACCCATCCCCCCTCCCCAACCCTGTAGACCTCTCCCCTTCCCCATGCTCTGTAGACCTCCCCTCACCCCTCCCCCTTCCCTACAAACATCCCAGGTGCCCCCTGCCCCCTCCACCCTTCCACTGCCCGTGCCCCTACCCCCTGCCCCCCTCCACCATCCCCCAGGCCCCCTGCCCCTACCACTTGCCCCCTACCCCCTTCGATCTACACCCTACCCCTACCCTCTTCCCCCCTCCACCCCCCCTACCCCCTTCCCTACAAACAATGTGGAAGATCCCAGATTACAAAAATATTCAAAAGCCAATGGCATGAAAAATCCATGGAAAACTTATTTTTGACTAAAGCTAACCGTGGATTATGATTTCATTGGATGAAAAATGAAATGGGATGAAATCTCATTCTATGCATACTTTATGACTACCCAATCATGCTTTATGATTTTGATAGAAGTGGTATGAAAATCACATTTTCTTACCCCCTTTAAATATCCCATAATCATTTGATATGATATATACATTTATCACATACAAGATATTATTTATATGCTATTATGATTCCATCAATAATTAAATATGATCAACCATTTTTATCATATAAAAATTGGATTTAGGTTATATATCTCTTTTAGAAATACATTGTGGGATAGGGGGTCACATCGTGACGTAATTAGAAGGAGAGTCATGTCATTATCCAGGGGTGACACCCTGTTGTTCTTATGCCCAATTTTTTTAAATAACTAAATCTTTAAATTAAATTTAAAATTCTATTTTGGCTCGTACGGTTTGCATGAATCTGTCCTAGCTTCTACCTCATTGCATTTTAGATGAAGAACATGGGTTTATGAAAGGATAGATAATCAGGGGTGCACCCCCTACCCACTGCACCCCCCTCACCCTACACACCCCCAAACCAGCCCCAGAGCAAACACCAGCCCCCCCCCCCCACACCCCCCTGCACCAGCACCCCCTCCCCCAAAAACTACCCCCTAGCTTGCACCACCCCTATAGCATGCACCAGCACCCACACCCCAAACAAGCCCTCTAGCCTGCACCAGCCCCCTACACCCCCAGCCTGCACCTACACCCCCCTGCCCCACACCCCTTTCCCCACTGCCCCTTTTCCCCACCCCTTGCACCCCCTCCCCCCTGCCGAGCAGACCCCTCTGCAAACCACCCCCTGCCCCCATCCACCATACCCCCTCCCCCAGCCCATGCGCCCCTCCACCAACCCCTACCCCTTTCCCCCTCCCCCCCCCCCACACCGTCCCCCTGCCCCTACCCCGAGTCCCCTGGACCGTAGACCTCCCTTTTCCCCTGACCCTGGCCCTACCCCCCTCCACCCTCCCCCTACCCCCAGCCCCCAGCCCCCAGCCCCCCTGCCACCCCTCCCACTGCCGCTGCCCCCCGCCCTACCCCCCTGCCCTACAGACCTACCCCCTACCCCTACCCTACAGACCACCCCCTACCCCTACCCCTTGCCCCCTCCCTTGTAGACATCCCCTGCCCCTTTCCCCTACCCCCTGCCCAACTATGTTTTGTTGCCGGTTTTTTCCATAGCATGCATCCTTATCCATAGACGCAGCCTTTCTTGTGAATGCATACACACAATAAATCCAGTTCATGTGAATACATTGAGAAAAATAAAACCTCATATAGATATATTAGGAATGATTTATACTAGTAAAATGGATGAGAAGAATGGTTGGGGAGGAAGCTCTTTCAAAAGGACCATCAATGTTTTAGAAATAATATTGGAAAAACCAAGTCCAATGGAAATGTACTCTAAAAACATTTACTAAAAATAGCATCACAGTGGTTATCGAATGAAAGGACCAAAATTAGTATTCCATTGAAATTGATTGTAATTACCTCTCAATGTCATCAAGGATTATGACGCTTAATTATGACTTATAAGAATCCTAAAATAACTGAATAGAACAGGTGCAAAAAGGACTACATTATTCAATATACATGTTTAAAATTCAATAAGAACAAACAAATGGAATCCTATTTGATTTTAAACCTTGAAAATTTGTGCACATTTACTGGCCCTGCTCATCCCTATCATTGATTCTGCTACAAACTGACCATATAGAACCCATCAAAAGTTAAAAACAAAAATTTATGCAAGTGCATGCATGCGAGATGAAGTATGATAGAAGGGAATGAAATAGTTAGAATTATTAAAAGTCACTTACAATCTTAACATATGTTAAATCACTTTCAATACAAAAGGTTCCTACACAGCCCCAACCTCCTTCCACACCCACCCCAACTGCCCCCTTTGACACCCCCCTCCCACCCCATAGACAACACCCCCTCTCATGCCCCCATTCCCCCATCCACACCCCACCCCTACCCCCCCCCCCCCCACACCCTACACACCCCATTCCCCCTTGCACACCGCCTTCCCCCTTGCACACCCCCCATTCCCCCCACAGCCCCTTGCACACCCCCATGCCCCCTTGAAACATGCCCCCTTGTAATGGAATTGAGTATTTAGAACCCAAAGAACAATTTATCACGAGATTTCCATGAAACAACAATAAAAACACAACAAATGGTTTCTAATGTCTTACAAAAAATGGTATAAAATAAATATTACCTCCTGAATTTTATATTCACATCAATCCCGGTTGCAAGTTGTGGGAGAAAATCAATTGAATTTGCTATGTTTTCTTGTTGTTTATCTGTATAGCATGCATCCCTATCATGCATACCAATACAAGTCATCAAAATCACAATATTATTAGTGAAACTAATAGAGTGGATGCCTTAAGCAAAAAATTGAAATTGGACTACATACCATCAGAGGTGTTTCAGAGGAGATAGAGGGGCTACCTCAGAGCCGCATCATCGAGGAGGTACGACGGTCGCATTGGAGGATGATAAAATTCATTATAATAATAATAATAAAACTTAACTACTACATAAACAAACATATTTCATAATAGCATAATTCAATATATGTAGAAACAGTCAGAAACACCGCAATACAATTCAGAATTACAATAATCAATAATCAATACATAATAAAATTATAGATATTAAAAATTCAAAAATAAAATTCACATCAATAGTGAGTCTCAATATCAGTATCATCATATTCATGAGAACCCTCATCCACACCTCCTACAAAAACACCATCTGCACCTCTCACTCCACCAACATCATTATCCTGGACATCCCCTCCCCTTGCACCCCTACCCCCCGGACACCGCACTATTGGACACCCACCCCCCACCTAAACCCCCACACCCACTACCCCCTGCACCCCCACAACCCCTACTCCATGCCCCCACCTCCTAGATAGCCCCCTCCCCTTGCACCCCCTACCCACCTCCCTACACACTACCCCCCCCCTAAAATCATTATATCATGTAAATTAATTGATAATTAGTTACACAATTTTCAGTAATTATTTTTATTCTACTCAAATTTATTTTCTACAAAAAAAATGTATATTTTCCTTCTGTGAGAAAATAATTATTTACACTGAAGATTTCATTTTTATGCACGTTTCCACAGAATTCATGATGTGACCCTCATTTATAAAACAAATGTCAGGTTTGAGTATAATTTCACACCATGAATTAGGAGTATGAATATTGGATTTACATCTTCCAAAGACTTTCCACAATGAGGGATGTGTGGGAAGATCCCCCCTAAAGGAGTCGGTAGTGGATTTCCATGTTCGTTGTCAAAAATGTTTTCACACAATAAAATGAAATTAATGCATTTCTTCTATGAATATTTGGTGTATTAACCATGTAAAGAACTATATATATCTTCTTTATCGTCAATTTGACTAGTTTCGGAGCCCAAACTGGCTTACAGATCAAATGTTATATCCCCCAGAAGATGGATCAATTTTGTAAAGGAAAGTGCATCAACACGCATGCCCATATACATTGTTTTATCCACATATTAACATTTGAGTATGTCTATAAATGTAGGATTATCCATGTAGGTCTATCCTTGAATGTCCGTATATGCATTTTCATCCACGTAGGGTCCCATCTAGTAAATATATAGACCCCTCTGCCTCAAATATTTGGATGAGGGCCGAGCTCCCAGAAGGAAAATCCTGAAGTGTGCTCTAGATGCCCAAGTCCTTCACTTAAGTAGTCCATAACTACTTTGGAAACATATTTTGGCCTACACACCCTATGATTAGACCCCTATAAAAACACATAGGTGATCCGTAGTTGGTCAACCCACTTGGGCATCATAGTTGTGAGACCCACCTCACAGACCCACATGAGCAACCCACCAGCACGACCCACTTTGGAAACCTGTACCAAAGAGAACCACATGCACAACCCACCTAGGTGATCCTACTGGTCCATACCCTAGGGGATTCTCACCCAAACCCCTATTTATGATCACTATCAGTTTATGGACCTGGATCCATGAGCCAATCCATTTTTTAATGTTATTGACCCCATTTGAAATGGATATTCGCACATCAAATATTTCATGCTTGGTGAAAGATATTTATGGTTATGTCTTATATGTCCATAACATCCACCCCAAAATTTCATGATTTTATATATTCATCCACACTCCCTAAAATAACTTGAGTTAATATACTCCTCTTGGTTCATTTCTTATGTTATGATTTGAGACACTTCTAATGGATTCCTCATGAACCTTGAGTCAATACACCCCTAAAGAAACTCCTCAAATCTCCTCACCTAACTCATATGCTAGGTTGAAACAATATGTGGTCATCATACTTAATAGTATGTCCCAAAAAAACCTCAAACACGAATCCTTCATAATATTAATCCCATTTCTTTTCCATTCATGTCCTCCTGTAGACAAAAGTAGACAGTTTGGTTTGTCAAATCTTCATCTTCCTCTTGTTTCTCACACTGATAATGAATCACGTGGGATTAGATGTTAGTGATTATAATTACACCCATACAATCCATGTGATGTATTCAACAATGAGGACTATGTTTTATACTAACCAAGATACATAAGAGTACCACATAGGGCCCCAAGCTCATTGGGAGTCCTCCTTGGGAATAACACCCAATCATAATTACATTAATCTATGAATCCTCCTCAGGAGTAATCCTAGAGTTAATCCCAAAAATAACCATGAGATAAAATGTTCCTCATTTTCCAATTATACGGGAATCCTCTTCTTGAATACTACCCAATATAATCTTATCAATGGACCATACACTCCTGTGAGACATACCCTATAGGGCCTCTATGTGCATGGGTCATCGTAACCAGACTATGTGGGCATTGATTCCCATAAAAATAGAATACATTAGAATCCACCTTGAGGTTCAAACCCAACACCCCAAATCAACCTCATTTTTTTGGTCCATATCCCAAATAGTGTATAATTTAAATTGTGAATTCATTTCACTTCCATGATCTTTGGGATGATTCCACATAAGTCCTACACCAAAATGTTACTAGGAAACTTACATCTAGATGTCCTTACCCCATGAAATTAAACTGTGTGGTTGGGTCCCAATCACATGACCTTAAAATGTGTGATATTATTTATTAAGAGGCCCCATACTACATGGGTTTTGATTCCTCTCACAAGGGTATGTAGGAATACCAATTGTGGGTTTGACCCCAACATCAAAACAATTCGTGTATCCCTGGGTGATGATAAACTCGAGAGTGACCTCTATCTCCCTAGAAGATAATTATCTCTATAGTTCACCACTATGTGTCTAGAAAACTAGAATCATCATATTAATAACCAATATAATCTCTATGTAGTACATAAGAGGATAAAATTAATGGAGATGATCAGATAATAAAAATATCTCCATTGATGCAGAACATCAGATACATAAATTTGACTCAAAAATAAATACATGATAATAAAGATTTCAAATATTGGGATGATAGACATGATACTTGGGAATTAATTAAGGATTCAAAAAATAGTTGTTAAATCAATAAAAGAGTCCAGTAGTAGGTAATAATTCCCCCAATTGGATGCAATAAACTCGACCTCCCATCCTTATTACCAATGTGAGTTATTTAGAATAATTTGTTATCTTATCTCACAAGTGTCTACCTTTGGAAATTTGTTCCCAACAGATATAGAGCCATTGGTTATTTCTGGATCAATGAACAAACTCGTTGGAAACCTTTATGAAATTCTGCTTCCAAACCCAAACACGCATTTCAGAGGCGAAATAATAATATACTTAATATATTCTACTTATATAATGTTAATTTAATTAAATTAAATTAATTTTTTAAATATACATGTCAAAATAATTTGATATTGACCTTTTGATAATATTCTAAAAAGGTTTTTTTAGGAATAATTAAAAATACCAATTTTTTAATCCTGTATTATTATTTCAATCATTTATGAAAATTTAATTTTGTTTTAAAATGGTTAATAAGAAAAATTTGTTAATATATGTTATAAATATTCTATTTAATTATATAGGAACCATGATTATACAATATTTCTGTATAAGTAAATTTTTGGGCATAAAAACACATTATTTTCTAAAAATAGTTTTTTAATGAGTTTTGTGTATAAATATAAAGTTATTTTCTACCAATTATATAAAATGATTCTTAAATAATTAATTCTATATTTGGAATATAGAGGCCCAATCTTAAGAATATATTAAATTTATTTTTTTCATTATAAATATAAATTTTTGTCAAACTTTGTCACCTTAGTAATGGTAAATTTTTAATTTAGGTTAAAAATAATTTGATACGGCCTTCGACACTCCCTAAAACATCTATTTATTTTATTGGATAAGTTTTTAGAAAAAATGAATATTCAATATTTTAAAATTTGGAAAATTATTTCCCCTTTCCTTTGATTGTTAGAATTATATTATTTTAAGTACATATAAAATGAAAATGGCACTCTCTTAACTTACAAAACTACAATACTGTGTGATAGAGTAAATAAAAAAAATTTGGGTTCTATAATTATTATTTTAGGGTTAAATGTTTTAATCATATTTTATTTTAAATTTTTATTGTTGAAATAATTACCTCAAATGCTTATGTAACAAGAACATAATGTTTCTTCAATTAATAGAAAAATAAAATAAATTATTTTAAAAATAGTAAAATTAATATTTTTTGGGTGATTTATAGTGTTCCATGAATTCTGTAGATACCTATGACATTATTTTGATACTTTAAAGGATTTTATTTTAATTATACCATTTTTATGAATCTAAAGTAAAAAAATCAATAGTTTCAAAAATGGAATTATGGTTATTTTTGGAATAAAAAATATTTTTTAAAATAATTAAAATTAATATAAATATTATCTTCATCCAAGTGAATGGGTTGTGGTTTAAAATAACACCATAAATCCATTTTGTGTTCAAATTTCCTTTTGTGGTAACATTTTTGACCCTTTATGGGTATAAAACTTCTATATTGCAATAATTGTCCAAATGGATAGTAGGCATAAAAATTAATATATATAGTGGAAATCATTAAAAACGTGTGTCCACATTTTATTATATGTGTGAATTTATACTCAATAAAACATTATATTATAGTTATCTCGATTTGGAACCATTATTACATAAATATTAATTTATATTAACTTAATACTTTATGTAATTTCAAGAATTTCAATCCCATATCATATAAAAGGACACCCCTTCTATCATTTCTGTAAAAAACATTGAGAATAATATCATGGAACAAACCTAAAAAATTTATCTTCTAAAATTATTTTTACATGTTTTATAGGTGATGGTATACACAAAAGTCCAACCCTAGGTCCCTTAATTGGATATCTAAAAGAAGTATTCAAAAGAAGTTGTAATAATTGATAGTGTGTATTTCAATTTTATTTCATCATATACAAAATTTTTATGAATTAAGACCATCTAAAAATAATAAATTTATAATCATAAATATATTGAGTTGAAATTATGATTATAGGGTAACAACTTTCCATATATTTTTCAACCTATAAAATGGGAAAACATCTTGTAACATCTTCACATAGCAGTGTAATTTGTCTTTCAATGTGATATTATATGGATGATTATAAATATGGTGATGATGAATATATATTATATTTATGAAATATTTATAATAATATAGTTATAATAACATTTATGTCTTCTTACCATCAAATCCTTTGGAAAATGATAACGTTGCTCGGGCATATATATGGACCACCACCTCAATGATGCAAAATGATTCATTTTCTCTTTACATGGATGGTAATAAAGATATATTTAATGAATATAAATTATATTTATATAATTATGAATATTCTATATATTATTCAACCATAATAATAGTACTAGGACTGGAAAACCCACGAATAAACAATCAGGAGAAAATAAAGTAGCCCAGACCCGTAATAATAATAATAGTAAAAGAGTGTCAACAAATGGGTGATAAAATGATTTAAGTGGATCATATATTATATTATAGGTATATGTAATATTTTTATATATAATTATAGAAAATTTAAATTTATTACATTGGAGGATAAACAATGTTTAACTAAGTGGTAGTTTGAGGTAAGGGGTTCCTTAAATAAATCTTCATACTTTAGGTAGGTATCTACATCTTTGACTATGTTAATTCCTAAAAATATGTAAAATGAAATATACTTTATTTATTATTTATTTAAAATTTTATATTTTCAATTTACATTTCTCACATATTTTTAGTTCATTGATTAATTATAACTTCAATGATTTTTTAAGTGGTTTTTCACAATCTCATCATTGTTGGGGATTATTTAGTTTTAAGAATCTACTCGGGTAATTATTTGATCTTTATCCAATAAGAAAATATTACCCTATAAACCTAATTTTTTGGAAATTAAAATATTTACTATCATTATCCTCTCTTAAATTAATATAGATATAAAAATATTTTTTAAAAAAAGATCAGAATAATTTCTTTTATCAGTGTGGAATCCTTCTTTTCCATTTCTATATTGTCCTTCATTTTTTAAAGAATGTTTTTAATATTTTAAAATAATTTATCATACAAATTTTTGAACATGTTAAAAGTTTTACAAAAAATATTTAAAATCATTCTTCTTTTCATTTTATGAATGATGAACTTTTGACTTTTTTGTGAATGGAATCATTACATACCAAAATTGAAAAAAATTCCACTATCATAACCACTCAATGGATTAGTATTCTTTTATTTATTCCATTGTTTTTTTTAAAATAAAATTGTTCTCCTAATATTATATAATGTTTTAGATTTTAAATAATTTTTTTCGAAAATATAAAATGTATTTTCCTCCAAAAATTCTCTAGAGATATTTTAAAATTTACTTTTGAATTATTGCCACACTCATTGATGTTAATGGAAATATGGTTCAATTATGAAATAATTAGTTTTTATTTTGATGGTATATTATGATAAAATATTGATTTACTTTAATCATTATTCAATAACAATAATTTTTACTTTAATGTAATTTTGGGAATGGATTGTATTAAAACATTAATCTGTGAGGAATGAATTAGGCCACTATGTGAATGGTGTAGCCCATAAGTATATATCCCCTCGGTTAGTCGATTTTTTTAATGAGACAAAATTAGTTGTAATGAATTATATGATACATTTATAGGATCATTCCATAATAGTTGTGTATTTGGTGTTTTCCAGGTTATAAAATGATAATGTATTGGTTGGTGGGCATTGACAGAATGATAATGTCTCGGTTAAGTGCACTATACGATATTATTCATGATATATTAGTTAAGTGGAATTGATAATTAATGTCCATAATTATGAATTTAATTAATTAATAATTCAATTTTCATTTCCCATGTGTTTTCTTGGATGATATTATGCATGTATTATCACTGAACTCATGTTATCGATTGAATGTCATTTGATTTTATAATCCACCTCTCTATGTTAATTACTCCCTACTCACTCGTGATAGATTACATTATATGTAACCCTTACTGAAAATTTATTATCCCCACTATTTGTTTCATTTCCCCAAGACATGAAGAAGGCATCATAGAATGAGTATAAAGATTTTGAATATTTACATTCACTATGTTTTATATGTTATTGCTAGTGTAATGTGAGAAAAATTTATTTATCTAGTTACCAAAACTAGTAAAATATTCAGTCTATTATGACGCGATATCTTCTATCTAGTTGCAATGTAATAATGAAGACCCTATCTCTAGAAAACTAAAGTTTGGTTTTTTATAGTTAGTTTCAGGGAAAGTTTAGTAGAAACCATGGAAAGTAGATTTAGTAAAACAGATATTTGGGAACACAACCCTTTGACATAATTTTAGTATGTGTATATTTATAGGAAAATATCATATTTTGTTTTTAAGGTAGAGATTATGCGGTCTTCCTAGTAATACATCCTTATCCAGATACTTTATGTGGATGTGGGTCTTTTACAGATGTATCTAGGGGTAATAACCCCAAAACATTTGGTCGAATATATCTTGGAAATAATTCTACTACACAGTGAGGGTGTCATTACTGTGCACGTAGTTTGACAATCCTAGGGGATATTATTTGGTTAATTTAATTTTTTATGTGATCCATTATATATAATATGATAATATAATCTATTAGACCCTATCATATTCCATAAGGATTTAGGATAAATATAAATTTCTTAGTTTGATAAATCTAATGTGGATCGTATGTTTATAGTAAAAGATACACCTTTTGTGGTTTTATGTGATTGGATTTTAACATGATTAAGAAAATTTTGAGAGACATTCATGGGAAAAAAATAAATTATCTTATTATGTATTTTTATTGGGAAGGTTATTTATGGAATAATTATTTTATATATTGTTTAAATAAGTTTGAAGTTATTGATAACCTTTTAAGATAATCTAATCATTGATGTTAAGGTAATAGTATTAAAATAATAATTTTTTATTTTTTGGAAAAAATAAGTTGTATAGAAATAATCATTAGTTTAAAAGTGCTTTGATGATTAAGGTTATTTTTAAAGATGTTCATCACTTTTTCTATAATGATATAAGAATTATATTAAAATGGTTTTAGAAAAAGAACAAAACTTAGTATAGGAGATGACCTGTCTATTATCACAAGGCTATAGAGCCTAAACCCACAACCGATGGGACATAATCAAGAAATTAATGACATTGGCCTATTTAATATCCCTGTTAGTATGAAATTTATTTCACAAAAAGGATTTTATGGATAAATATAATGTTTATTTTTTGCTGGAATATTATAGGATCAAGTAATTTTTTATATTTTTAGGTGATTAATGATATTTTGGGAGACTTTTTATTGGGATGATGTATATATAACATTTAGGTTAAATGTAAATGAATATTCAAAAATAATTATATTAAATTTTTTGAGATGTAAGATGAAGGGTATGAGGTAACAATTGTGGTTAAAGCTTCTTTATTGTTTAGGTTATTAAGGTTATTTTGGATATAAGGATATTTCTTATAGAATGATATATGTTAAACTATTGGTATTATTGTTTAATTTTTGAGTTTAATGTTTTCTTTCTTCATAAAAAGGTATATTCATCAGGGTTAATTTCTCACCATATGGTAACCACTTTTTTTAATATTTAATGATATGAGGAATATTTTATTATCCTTTTTTGGAATATTTGATTCTTGAGAAAATTATGTAATTTCTTCAGGCTATAAAAATCCATTTTTAATACTCATTGTTTGGATAATTCGATGATATTATGGTGTAAATTGTGTAAAGGATGAAATTTTAATATAATGTAATTATATTTCCTTATTTTTTAGTCAAACTATTAAAGGAATTACTCAAATATATTAAAAGGATATAGAAGGAAAAATGATTTCCAATTACATTCATTCCTAGTGAATTATTGGTTTTTTCAAACATAATTAATTTATGATTTTGTGGTTTTTAACAATATATGATTATTCAATTTCATGGGATGAAGTTTCTCTTTTACACTCCATTATTGTTACAACATTTATTTTTCCTCCATGTCTATATATCACTTCCCACTAATGTTCTTCTATTTGAATACCTAGATATTTTTAGTCCATATGACAATATTATAATCTTTTTTTTTGTTTTAAGCAGATGACTTATTAACAATTTTTATGATCTGAGTTTTCAAAAAAAATCAACAATGTTTGAACCTCTAATGACTGGGTGAAAACTTTGGCTGCGAATTTTATTTAGGTGGTCGATTTTAACTACCTAAAAATTAAAAATACTATGATCTGTAGATTTCCTGACCTAAAACATTTACCATTAAGTGAGCCATGGTATACTATTTAAATAGTATTATTTAAAATTGATCAGTATATACAGACTATTAAAATTGAAAATATGAATCAGAATAGCTAAATTAATAAAAATATGTATAAAAAATTTATAGAATGGATATTAATTGAAAAATAAGGAATCGATTTTCAATAAAATTATTTTATGCTTTAAAAATACATTTTCCCAAAAAAATTATTTGCATTCATTTTTTAAGAAATGCAGCACCCAAACCCTTTACCATATTCACTTTTATATTTCGTCAACATCTAATTGAAATAAACCCCTATATAGTCACATTTTGCATAGTCAATTAAATTCTGACACTTTTCTAGAGTTTATGAAGTAATTATGTATATATTATATATCCAAGAAAATATTTTGACATTAATATAAAATAATTTATAGTCATAATATAATAACAAACCCATTAAAAACATAAAATACTATATTTTTTTTAAAAGTAGATTTACATCTTTTTGATCGTGACCCCATTTTAATTCCAAATTTTGACCCTTTTATAATTTTAATATGTCAAAATAAACATAATTTTAGTATTCGTAACCTAAAAGTAATCTTAGGGGAATGTTTTGGTATTTTTAGGTGAAGTTTCGTTTTTTAATGATAAGTGGAAAATACAGAATTTCAGTTCAGAGCTATTGTTCCATATAATTTATTTAAAATGATAAATCATATTTTAAATTTGTTTCAAATACAAGTTAAATAAATTTTTTTACATTTTATCCTATTTATTTCATTATAATAATTTTTAAATTTAAATTACATATAAAAACATAGCTATGATTTGAACATTATTACCTAAAAACATGCATTTTTGTCCTGTTTGCGGGATTAAATTTAAATTAATTTCTTCCACTTATGTGGGTGTAATTTGGAATAATGGATTCCATATTTGGAATAACAATAACTTATAATAAATAATATACTCAACATAGTTTTTTTTATCGAAAATATTATCAAAATTAGTTAATATTAATTACAATGATTAAAGGGATGTTTGGATTAACAAGGGACTGAACACTAAACCTACGACATAATATGGCCTAGTAACATGTAAAAAATCCATTTTTCTATATTTAATCTTTATTCTCTCATTTACTTCTTTGGACCATTATTTATCCAATTTCCATAAAAACAATATGGTGGGGTTCCTTTCTTGCAAAATATTACCATATTACAACTCCTCCTCCATTATAAAAAAGCCTTATCTCCTTCCACATCCTCACACATCTCAAGCCCCATAGGATCAGCCGAGATCATCCTAATTAACTCCCCAACATCATTAAATTACTTATTTGAGTCTCCCTTTTTTCAAAAAATTAATCCAAGGAATCCTTTTTATGCAAACCAAAAAGTGTTATCCGATTAAGAGGTTCTTTCTTTCTTACATATCATTATTTTCTTTTTTAATTATCCACTCCCTAAACTCTTCTTATTCCATGTTTATATAGAAGCTATATTATCTTAAATATACTAGAATGTTTTTTATGAGGGTTAAACCTTCACTTACTACAACAACCCTTCTCTTTATGACACACATAAACCAGATTTATTACATAAAATATTCACTAGATAAAACATATAAGATTGATAGTTCTCGTTTTATTTGGGATTAGTAAAACTACATAATAACTTTCAACATGAAACATAACATCTTTATCGAAAACCTCCTTTACAAGACCACTACATTCTCTCATACTAAGCATTCCATGTGATAGCTTGAGAACGTGACTAAGAAAATGGTGAGCTATAAATCCCAATAAAGGAGTAAACAAATCATAACATGAAATATATAGTACATGTCAGGAAATTGGAATATCAATGGATCATAATAGAAACATGAACATAAATACATAATATAGTATGATTATCATAACATGGAAATGTGGCAACAATACATACCAAGGCATTAGCATGAGCTAAGGATCATTGCACATATATAATGATTAAACCCTCATTTACCTTCAATTATAATGAGTATACTCTCATTTCACTTGATGTATAATGATAATAATCATTAAAAAATGCATTGGAGAGATATCAGGGAACACCCTTCTTAATCATTTGATTTCATGCATAAGTGTGCCACAAGATTATACATCATGGATTCATTAAACATCATAATTTATTCCATGATAAATGAATGTAGAATAAATAAATTAAACCATTAAATCAATAAGTAAATTTTCTTAAAGGTGAATACCCTTGATAGAATAATTGGCATGGTATTCACAACACAATTATTTTGGCTTGGAAAATCACCGTGCAATTTCGGTAGCATAACGACATGACATAAGAATACATAAAAATATTTGATGATAGAAATGGGGGTGCATCATCATATTTAAATGTGATTTTATGTAAAGGGGTTATATATATATATTTCCCAACATATGTAATGGAATTTAGATTCATAATTCAAAATAATTTCTTGAATGTTAATGAGAAGAGAGAAATTCATTACGGAATTTCGGTATAGTAACAGGTGTACATGAGAGGAATTAATGGGAGAGAAAGGGGTATTTAATCCATAAATTTTGAAGAGGTAAGTATGGGGTTGGTTCTAAATCACACACAAAATTTATTAATTATATATAAATAGGCATAGCAAATTAAATAAAATTGGACAAAATTGGGAATGTTAGAAACCCCTTATGTGGAAGTGTGTTCCCAAAGGCTTGGGAGGGGATGGAGAGAGGCTTATTGAAAGATTTTATATTTGAGATGATTCTAGAGAGATAAGGGTAGCGGTTGGTTGAGCCCCAAAGGCATTTAGTGAAGAGGATGTGGGAGCTTGGGTGGCTTTATATATGAAATGGGGGCAATTCTTTACTATTTAGGTATTTTCCACCACACGTTAAACTAAAAACAACAACAACAAAATCATGGTTTTTTCCATTTTTGTTTTTAAATGAGAGTGGAAAACATTATTTTATAATTAAAATATCATAACTTCTTAAAATATTAGGCTTTCTTATGTGGAGGTGAGTCACACTCTTAATGAAATCAATTTAAAAATTTAAAATGTTTTATATGTCTTGAAGGGTCCACTAAAGCTTTATAAAATTAATCAAAAAATCTTTAAATCACATTATTTTAATGATAAAAAATATATTGGACTAAAATAATGTTTATATTATTTTATTACATCACTATTTGGTCATTATGATGTTATAAAACACATTATATACATAAAAGGTATTTAATTATTACCCAAAAATTCGACTGTCTCAGAAAATTATAGAAAATTCACCGTAGGATAATTTTGATGTCCTAATTCCAAAAATAATATTCATTTTATGAAAATATTTATATAAATTTGTAAATTTTTACTTTTAAAATAAAAAAGGATATTTATCGAAAATTCATGTTTTTTGACAAAAATAGCTTTCAAACCATAAAAATAGTCACAATTGTATTCATAATAATTATACGATCATTTATATTTAATAAAAAATATTTTAGTAAAAATATTTTATTAAAATATTATATAATTCAGAAATCCATTATTTCATCAAAATAGACAAAAAATGCAATTTTTTCTTTAAAAATTATTTATAAAGTAACAGAAATAAAATGAATGTATATTTTCAATTCAAAAATAAAGTACATAATCAGTGTACTATGGTCTTGTTACATAACCCCTTATAAAACCTACATATGACCAAAGGGTATCGTGTGTGATGGGGACATTATCTTGGGGTGGCTAAGATAACATCACTCGGGTGTTAATCTCAATCAACATCCACTTCTCCTGTAGGTGGTTCAGCTCGATCTTAATGAGTTGAAGCTCATCTTGGGCTTTGTCAAGATCGAATCCCAGTGACGCCACATCCATTTTGAGGTCTGAAAAATGGGCTTTGATTGGAGAAATTCTAATGGATGAGCCCATCCCTTCCTTTTTATGATTAAATTGGATTTGTTAAAGCCCTATATTTATACTAATCATGTGATAAATGTTTAAAAATTTATTGGAAATGATCACAATTCTGAATATAATTTTAAAATACAAATACCGAAAACCTTCTTACATGATAAGACATTTAATTAAATTCAAGAGTAATATTCATTAATGAATGTTTTCATCAATGAAATCTCCACCCTCTAATAAATTTCTCCCTTTAAATTTCCATTTCCCTTGATAAAATACTTTTGGGTAACTCTTCTTCATCACTTCCCCTGATTCCCATGTTGCCTCTTCCGTATTTTGGTTGTGCCACAACACATTGATAAAGGGAATTGTATATTTTTTTTGAAAATTTTGTCTATAATCTAAGATCTTCATCATCTTCTCTTCATAAGAGAGGTCATTCTATAATGGTACCACCTTTGGATTGAGTACATGTGATGGGTCAGGTATATACTTCCTCAAGATTGATATATGGAACACATCATGTACTTGAGACACGTTTGTTGGGAGTTCTAGTCAATAGGCCACTGCTCCAATGCCATTAAGGAAATCAAAAGAGACGATGTACCATGGAATAATCATTACATTATTACTAGATATCATAACTCTCTTCAATGGTGATATGAAGAGTAATGCCATGTCTCAGATTGGCCATCAGTTTGTGGATGATAAGCTGTACTGAAGTTCAGCTCAGTATCCAGAGTATGTTGAACACTCTTCAAAAACATAGAGGAGAATCTTGGATCTTGATTGGATACAATAGATAGATGTACTCCATGCAGACTTACCATGTATCTGATGTATATTTATGCCTGCTGATCCTATGAGAAATACTCCCGAATTGAAATTAAGTGTGTTGTCTCTGTTAGAAGATCCACAACAACCCAGATATCACTGTTTCCTTTTCATGTCTTCAGAAGTCTGGTGACAAAGTCTACAGTGATGTTCTACCATTTCCATGCTGGTATGGGTAATGGTTGCATCATCCCCTTATATGTATTCCTCCAATCCATCACTTTATGACATACCATTCACTTTGATGTATACTTAGTGATCTCCTTATTCAATTTATCCAACAAATAATGCTCTCAGATATCTTCATACATTTTTGTGTTTCCTGGGTGAATGGAGAAACTTGAATTATGTGCATCATCCAAAAGTTTCTTCTTTAACTTAGGATTCAATGGAACGCGTAGTCTTGACCTAAATCTCATAATTCTTTCTTCATTGACATTGAACATAGAGGATTTATCTTCTCTGATATCTTCCACCTCATTCTGAATTCCTACTTCATCATTTTGAGAATCCTTTTACCATTCAAAAAGATACGATTAAGCAATCATTTTTGAAAGGATTAAACATGTTCCCTTATTTATGATTCTCATGTCCATCATCATTAAATCAAATAATTTTGGATACTTTTAAATTTTAATCAATGAGAGAATTGATGGGTCTTTTTTACATAGATAATTTTCCACCTTTTCACTTTACCAAGGTGATAATGCATTGAGCAATAATAGTCTTTTATCAGCTTTAACCACCATTGTTGGAGCATGTTCAACTCTTTCTATGTGAATATATAAATTAGGCTTTTGTGAACTATATATATTTCACACTTCTCCCCAAAGAGAAAATTCCACCAACTTTTTAAAGCGAAAATCATGGTAGCCAACTACAGATCATGTGTTGGATAGTTTTTCTCATGAACTTCCAATTGCCTTGAAGCATATGCAATGAATTTTTCATTTTTCATCAACACACAACCCAAGACCTTCTTAAAAGCATCACTAAATACCACAACGTAAAGCACTTGTGGGTAGTGGGAGATCGAGCACAGTGATAGGCTCCCTTTTCAAATTCTTCAAGCTATCTTTGCATTCATCACTCCATGAAAACATGACTCCCTTCTGTGTTAGCTGGGTAAGAGGGATAGAAAATCATGAGAAATTTCTCACAAATCTGATATAATATCTAGATAAACCCAAGAATTTATGGATATATATCACTGATGTTGGCCTCATCCATCCCTCAATTGCACCTATCTTTGAGGTATCCACTGTTATCTCATTCATTCTGATGTTATGACCCAATAATGAGACCACCTTCAACAAGAACTCACACTTGTTGTACTTTTCATAGAGATTCTCCTTTTTCAAGGTCTATATTACAGTTCAAAGATATTACTCATACTCAGCACCATTTTTGGATAATATTATAATATAATCTCTAAAGGATACCACAAATATTTCAAGGTAATCTCTAAATACTTGATTCCTCAAGTCGATGAAGATTTCTAGAGTAGTAGTGAGTTCTAAAGGCATTACAATGAATTCATAGTGCTCGTACCATATACAATAATGTTTTGGGGGATATCATCATTCTTCACCCTTGCATGATAATACCCAGACCAAAAATATACCTTGGATAAGTATTTTTCTCCACGTAGCTGATCAAAAAATTCATCAAATTGTGGTAGAGGATACTTGTTCTTTATCGTAAATTTATTGAGCTCACGATAATAAATGAAAAGGTGTATTTTCTTATCCTTATTTAGGATGAAGATGATTGGTGCACCCCATAGGGAAGCACATGGGAATATAAACCCTTTATCCATATACTCTTGTAGTTGTTCCTCCATCTCCTCAAGCTTCATAACAACCATTCAATACCGAGTCTTAGATATTTCAAACGCCTCAGGTGTCGGACAATTGATAATTCAACATCTCTTAAAATTTAAAGATTAGGAAATTCATTAGGAAACACTTAAGAGAATTCCATCAAAATAGGCATGTCTTAAAGGATTGTATCATAATTAGACTCGGTTATATGTTCTAGATACGCATGCTCATAGGGCAGTAATATCCAGGCTTGAGATGATAGTGCTAAAGCATATTCATCTTCCTCCTTGCAATTTTATAGAATCGGGGGTCGATTCTCTATATGGATAGTGATTTCCATATCATGTATTTTTTTTGGATCTATATAAGGAAAGCTAATACATGCTGTGAGTTGCATCAAAATTCTCTAGAGGGAGTATGACAAGGTTTGCTGGAATGTTCAATCCACAGAATTTCATTGGGGAGGAGTTATATTCATGGGATGAATGGATTTTACCATTTTCCATTTTAACCATCATCTTTACTTCCATGATTTGGGGTGGTGTTGGGATTTTTCTACTAAACATTCATGATTCAAAATAATGCATAGATCCAAAATCAAAAATTATGTTTTCTATTCTTGTATGAATAACTAGCGTACCTATCGCCACTTCATTTTCGTGGTTCACTTCAGTAGTAGTGATGGAAAAATCTCTCCCTTGCTTCCATGGAGGATGTCGGTTGCCTCCTAAATCCCTTATCATAGGGAAGTAGTTTTCAAGGTTCCTTGGTTCTTTCTAGTAGAAGAAATGAAACACACATTGAAAGTTGAACACATTGATCCCCTCCTCTATCACAGTTGTGGGATTTTTCAATGGCATTTAATGGCAAGGTTCCCTTCTCTTCCACACCTAAATCATTTCCTCATCCCCTTCAAGAAATTTACAGGGTTCTTCTTTAGACACCTTTGGCAAGTGGGGTGCTATATTTTATTACCACAGTTCAATTTATCCATCAGACTGCAAGAATTGAATTCCACCTTGGGATTCTTATCCCCACGATACCCCTGAGATTTGTTGATCTTCATTTTGACCTTTAGGGGTCATCAGAAAATTTTCTCATAGCTATAGATGTCATGGATCACTAGAGCTTTCTGTAGGATAGGTTTCCACCCCTCAAAGAAATGATCAACCTTGAAATTAAGGGCAATGAAAAAGGCAGAGGCATCCCCTGAAAGCCTTGGGATGTTTTCCTCGTACTCTCTGACAGATTATTTGTATTTTTTTCTACAGGTCAAGGATGCCCCTCTCCATCTTAAGATAGTGGGTGCGATGAAAATATTTATCGAAACACATTTTCTATATATCCTTTCATTACAACACCTTCGTATCCTCCTTAGGATTCTCATTTCTTGTCAATGTCTACCACTGATCATCTTCTACCTTTATACTATAATAATCCAGGAGAACCATCTCTTGTTCGAAACATTGAAGGATGTAGAATTGCTTTTCAATGGAGTTGATCCACTATTCGTTAATTGAGGGATCAGATGGTCCATTGAATGTATGAGGACTTTGTCTCATTTAGCTATCAATTGCGACTTGATATTTCTTAGGGTTGGTTGAACATTCCTCTAGAATTAACTAAGAGAGTGTTATGAAAAATTTCATGATTCCCACTCCCATTAGATTGGACATCTCATTAGAACAATCATCACATTGATATTTGAATTGATTGTTAGCTCGAGTCCCCCTACTACCTTACGTTGGATGGAATAAAAGGAAAGTTAGGGGTAACACAAAAAGGGTAATCCAAGGACAAAAATGGATAACTTATAAATAAATTTTATCTCCTTAACTTATGAATCTGTAGCCCTTAATATATGTTATCCCTGATCTACTTCCCAACATATATTCTTTGGGGAATTTTTTTATTCCCTTTAAAATGGTTCATACCATGCTAATGAATTTACAAAAGAATAAACCATGGGTGTGTCGTAACCAAGAGTGCAGCAAGGCTCATTTTTGTGTACTAGGATACCATGGGTCAGGCATGAAACTCCTTGATAGAGTTTTCACTCCTAGGTTCATCTGTTCCATTTCCATATCTACCTACTTGTATCCAAAAAGGGATTTATTTTACTAATAAACCACTTACTCAATACTCACCAAACTTTATGGATGTTATTATTATACTTATTCTTATCTCTAAGTCTTCACTGAGATTTTCTAATCCTAATCCCAAAAATAACTAAACCTATCCTCTGATACCAACTATAACAACCATGCTCTTTATTACACACTTAAACATTATTTATTACATAAAATATTGACTTCATACAACATAAAAGTTACAGGGGTCTATTGTCTTTGGGGATTTGGAACATTAAATAATGACTTAAATCACTAAACACAATATCTTAATTGAAAACATCCCATACATGACCACTACATTCACTCGTACTTAGCACTGCATGGGATAACCTGAGAACATGCATAAGAAAAGGGTGAGCTATAAAGCCTAGTAAGGGTATAAACAAGGCATAACATGTATAATAAATTACATGTTAGAAAATATGCATATCAAAGGAGTATAAGAGAAACATGAACATAAAGGCATGATATAGCATGATTATCATAACATAGAATGTGGCAACAACACTTAACATGGTATTAGAATGAGCTAAGGCTCATTTCCCATGGAGCATGAATAAACCCTTATTGCACTATAATTAGCATTATTAAACAATTATTTTACTTTATGTATCATTATACTAATATTTACCCAATGCATTGGATCACTGTTAGGGTGAACCCTTCTTAATCATTCCAATTTCATGCATAACTGTGCCATAAGATCATACAACATGGATTCATTAAAGGTTATAATTTCTCCCCCAATAAAGGAATGTGGAATTAATACATGAAACTATTAAATAATTAAGTAAATTTTCCTAAAATTGAATACCCTTCATAGAGAAATGATCATGTTATTAACTACAGAATGATTTTGCCTTGGAAAATTGTGGTGCAATTTTGGTAGCATAACAGTGTGACATAAGAATTCATAAAAATATTTGATAAGAGATAAAGGGGTGTCTCATCATATTTACATGAAATGTACAGTAAGGGGGTCATATATATACATGTACCAACATATGTAATGGAATTTATATTCATAATACCAAATAATTTCTTGAATGTAAATGATTCCTTACGGAATATCAGCATGGTAACAGGTGTACATGGAAGGAATTAATGGGAGAGAAAAAGGTATCACATCATAAAAACAAAAATAAGGAAGTATGGGAGAGGTTTTAAATCATACCCCTTCATTTTTAATTGAAAATAAATGGGCATAAAAACTTAATGAAAATTGGAGAAAAATGACAAAGGAAGAAACCCCTTACATGGAAGTGTGATTCCAAAGTGTTTGGAGGGTCTTGAGAGAGGCTTCTTGGGAGCTTGGGAGCCTTGGGAGGATTATGGAGAAATGAGGGAAGAGGATGGTAGAGATCTAATGGCTTTTATTAAAGAATAAGTGGGAGATTTAGAGGGTTTATATAGTAAAATGGAGGGTATTCTTTATTATTTAGGTTTTGGCCACCACACATTAAACTAAAAAAACACATACCAACCAATGGTTTATGACAATGGTTTTTGAAAAAGGGGAGTGGATAAAATTATTTTATAAGTCCATTCAATTAAATTATTAAAATATTAGGCTTTCTTAACAAGAGGCGAGTCACACTCTCAAGGAAATCAATTTAAAAAGTAAAAAATTTGTATAAGCCCTGTGGGTCCACTAAAGCTTGGTAAAATAAAATAAATAAAACTTAAATCACATTAATTTAATGGTAAAATATATATTTTCTGAACATAATGCTTATAGTATTTTATTACATCACTATTGGGTCATTATGATGTTATATAACACATTATATATTTAAATGGTTTTTAATTTTAACCCAAAAATTCAGAAAATTTTGTAAAATTCACCATTGGATAATTTCAACATCATGACTCCACAAATAATATTCATTTTATCTAAATAATTTTATAAATATGTGAATTTTTTCTTTCAAAATAAAAACCAACATTTATTGAAAATTCATGGGTTTTGACAAAAATATCTTTCATACATTAATAAAAATCACAATTGTATTTATAATAGTTATACAATCATTTATATTTAATATAAAGAACTTTTAGTGACCATATTTTATTAAAATATTATTTAATTCAAAAATACATCAATCCACCAAAATAGACTAAGAATGTTATTTTTTCTTTAAAATCGATTTACAAAGATACAAAAATTAATTGAATGTATATTCTCTATAAAACAATAATGTACATAATCATAGTACTAGGGTATTCTTACATAACTATATAGAACACCACCATATGACCAAAGGGTAAGATGTGTGATGGTGAGAGACTCTTGGGATGGCTTGGATAACCTCACGTTGGTGATAATCTCTATCAACTTCCACTTCTCTCGTAGGTGGTTCTGCTCGAGCTTAACATATTGATACTCTGCTTGGGATTAGTAAAGAGTCAAGACCAATGAAGCCACATCCTTTTCGTTCTCTGAAAGACGGGATTTATATAGAAAAATTCTCATATGTGAGGTCATCGCTTCCTTAGTCTGAGTAAATTGGATTTCTTAAACCCCTATATTTATACAAATCAAGTGATCATCGTTTAACAGTTTTTTAAAATCCAAAAAAATAAAACCATGGAAGTGAATATGTTATACAACCATATTACATAATAAGATATTTAATTATATTGAATAGGAATTGTCATTATTGAATTTATGGGTTTTTACACTTACAAAAACCTCCATCTAATGTAAACAAACATACTGTTTATGTGTGCGGCGACCTACCGCCTCCAAAACAATGATCATTCATTATTCCATTACCACCTATCATGGTGTAAATTAGGATGAAAACATTGTTTATATATTTTATATATAATTGTTATTATTTCTTTAATCATAATTAATCCTTTTAAAACAAATATACTTATTTTTTCCATTTTTTGTAAAAATGATAACATCGTTTTGTGGAAGTGTGGACTACCACCCCCTCAAGGGATGTGATTCATTCAGGCTATACATGGAACATATTATTGATAATTTTAATACCCCTGTGTAACATATATGATATATATTTGATACTATAATTGTATTATAAATTTTGTATCATTTAATATCCATTATTTTAATGCGACAATGAAAAGAAATGTAGCATTCATGTGTATGTACGGTCTACCATCTCCATGAACAGTGCATTTCATTATTTATATTGAAGCATTATTGGTTATTTTAAATAAATATGTACACAATATATATGATAATTAATTATTGTTAAAAATTACTGATCTGATGATATCATGATCTATGTAATAGGGATAACATATAATAAGTCAAAACATAATTTAGAAAACTAGGCAATTGACACATGGAATAGTGAAAATAACGAACAATTTTTAACAAACAAGTAATAAGATATAATTAGAAGATGATATATGATATTATAAACATGATTATTGTATTGGTATATGTTAATAACATAATTTTAAAAATTATAAAATAGGTTAAATAACACGCAACAAAATTAGGTCTAAGGTAAGGGATTTTGTCTTAATTTACATTCTGTTTAGACATATTTGTTATTTAGAAATTATTCAATTTTATATGGTGTTTATACTGCTATTTGACATGTTATATAATTAATATACCTACTCTCATGAAATTATAAGTTTTATTTAATATTATTCATTCATGGGGATTATTATTTAAATGTTTCAATATGGTATGGGACACTTTGGAGTCTTTTAGGATTATTCTCCTAAAGAATGTTCTTAATGATTATCTTTTAAATATATATTAATTTTTGGAATTTTAACTTTATCTTGAAGAGAATCAATTTATTTTAATAAATTTTTATGGGAAATTTACTTGAAATTACAAATTACAAAAAAAAATTAATATTATTATTTCCAAAACCATATATCATTTTAACAAATGATGTTCACAATATCAGTTATTTGATTAACTGGGAAATTATGGAAAAATATATATTCTTTATTAAATATAGACATTTGATAAAGAATATAATTTATTTTTATTAATTTATGTGATGAATTCTTTGAAACAGTAATGAAGAGTGGGGATCAGAATTTATATATCCCCTCGATGAATTGATAGGTTCCCAGAAGAGAAATAAGTTGTCCAAATTAAATAGGTTTCCATTTGTAGAGATAACTATCTTGTGAAAGGTCTTGATGTCATAGGTTTTCATGTACCATATAAATTAAATCTAGTAAATAATAATTACATTCATATATATTGAACTAGTTATTTAACAATTATATTTTTCATCGATGTATCTATGGATGCATTTTATTTTAAGTTAATTTAGTCAATCACATGTGTTTCAGTTTGTTACCTTGACCTAGTGATTTTTCTGTATCTAGTTGTTTGAATAGAATGTGTTATTAGTTTTTTATCTTTCTATGTAAATTTATTCTCATTGATTCATTGTTTTTTCTGCTTTATATACCCTAACTGAGCATTTGAGTTCACCCATATTATTATTTATTTCCATAGGTTATGATGAATGAATATTTTATTCGGATTTCGAGGACAATTTTTTTTATTTTTAGTATATATCATGATTTTATTTTATTTACAATGTTTTGTCGGTATCTTTTATAAAATTTATCATTCTATAACTGATAAACTAATCGGTAATTCAATATTTGAATCTTCATAATCAAGAAAATGTAATAAAATAATGTACATGCACTAAATGTGTAGGGTCAGGGCATTATAGTTGGTATAAAAGGAAGATTAGTATCCAAATATGAAATGAGATTTAGAAAACATAGATTACGGATCACTGTCCTATGATCGTAATTGAGGATAATTAAACAAGAACATCCTATAATTTTTCATAGGTAGATATTTTGTTGGAATTATGGGAAACACATCCATGTCTGGATGCTATGTGTGGATGTGGTTCTAGAACATATGTACCAATGAGTAAAAACTCTAAAAATTTTCCCCAGACTAAACCTGGGTTAACCTGGAAAACAAAAATGATCCATCCTGTACACCTTCTTTTGAACTACTGGGGTATATTCTTAGGATAACTCATATTTTCATCACATACCATTATGAAATATTTAAAAGTAAAAATTTCCTCAAAGTAAACAATGTTTTGATTTATGATAAATTAGTTTATAATTTATATTGACTGTTATAATATATTTGAAATTCATGATTTTAGATATAATTTACTATATTCTAGGAAGGAAAAATGGTATTAATATTCATGGAAAATATAGATATTTTCCTGATGAGGAAACCAATATAGCAAGTATTGGAATGGAACAGATTATGACAATATTGGGAAAACTTAATCAGGTAATGAGAAATAACCTTTCCCGAATGAAGATAATTATTCCATAGAGATAGTCCCATATACTAGATCACTTAATGTGATAGAAGAACCCATAATTTAGTAGGACTAATAATCCAATTGTATCTTAGAAATTGATTAAGTATCTGGAGAAGATATTTATGGCCTTGGAATGCAGTGAAATAGAAAGGATACACTCTTGTTGTATTATCTCAAAGGTGATTCTAATCAAAGGTGGACCTAGATCCAAAGTACTATTGAGGAATAAGAAAAATAGATCTCATGGAATTGAGAAACATTAAAGAGATATTCATTGGTAAATACTTCCATCGTGATCAACAAATTGATATGAAAATTGATTTATTTGGGTTAAGGAAAAATGAATAAGATGTTGTTGCAGATTATAAAGCTACCTTTATATGGTTATACATGTATTATAAGGATAATATACACAACAAAAAGTGTAATATCGACAACTAATTTTTATATCTTAAGAAAAATATCCAAATAGAACTGGTTTCTCTGAATTTTTTATCATATGACGAAATAGTTCTATATTCCATCAAGATATAAAATGAATTCTTGGGATCCTATACATTCTATAAAATCCTCGACTAGAAGAGACCATTTGACAATCCTGAAAAAGGGAATTCATACAAGAAGAAAAAAAATCTCAACCCTTCCCATATTGAGGAAATTGTAGGAAAAATCACATTAGAAAATGATTGAACATACTGGGGGTTTTCTATAAATTAAGAGAGAGGGGTCAATAAGCTAATAAATTCAAGGGGAAGAAGATGATCAATGATTTCCAGTGTTATAATTATAAAGAGAACAGACATTATGCTATTGAATTACCCAGGCATCTGGGGAATATTCAACATAAGAAGGCGAGGGGAGATGGCTAAACTTAGGTGATCACTACAACAGAGGGAGAAATACTAAATAATGGGGTGGCTTGTACATTAATCCTATCTTAAAATTTCTCCAATGAATAATTTGATACTTTATCATCACACTCATTTTTATCTAGCATGTTTTTTAAGAAAATACTCTGCTTCCCTTTTGATTTAATAAGGGATTTTTCATTCAAAACTCATAAGGGAAGTATCATTGAAATAATGATGTGTTGAGAAGTCCGAATTATGACCCATATTTTTCGTAATGTGATTACATAATTATCATAACTTTGGTTGATTTTTATATAATACTCATTATGTACTAGATATAAAAATTTAATGAAAACCCCTATTTTAAGAGGAAGGAAATTATGATTTGTGAGGAAGATGTAGAATCACTCATGTTTAGAGTAGAAGCTTTCTCACCAGATTCTTGTCTAGATCCACCCCCAATATCTCTACTAAATTAAATAGTTATGGAATAAGAGAAAAAATATCATGTGATGATGAATTTAGTATTCAAATTGAGGGTGTATCTATTGTTCAAGAATACATTGATTTATATACCAATAAATTTCCAAGAAATACTCTATATTGTGATGTTGAATTCTCCATTGATTTAATCCCTGATGCACTGAAAATATCAAAGGCTCTCTATAGAATTGTCACTATGGAATTTTTTGTGTTTGAGAAACAAATAGATTATATGGGTAATAAGTGATTTTTTCAACATAGTGATTCACCATGGTGGATCCTCTATCCTCTTTATTAAGATGAAATATGAATCCATTAGTTTTTTCATTTATTATAGGGAAATAAATTATATTAAAATAATGACCAAGTATCCACTACCTGACATCGATGAATTCTCTGATAAAAATTACGGAGCCCAATATTTTTAAAATATTGATCTTTTTTTTAGGAATCACCAATTTAATGTGAATAATTAATAGATTATGAATACATATTTTCTGAATAGGTATGCATAGAATGAGTGGACATTAATTCCATTTAGAATGTTTAATTAATCCTCTATTTGTATAGTCCTACAAATAGATTATTCAAGGAATATCTTGATGATTTTTGTGGTATTAATTTATTATATTATGGTGTATTCTCAAATCTATAAGAATAATGAGAATAACTTGCTGATAATTCATATGACTCTTATATGGGAAGATTTATATCATAAATTTATCAAGTGTGATTTTTGGATTCAAGATGTTTTTTTCATGTCCATATTGTCTCCAAGGATGGAATATAAATTGCTCCAAAAACAAAAAAGTAAGTAAGAGAATAGCCTATTATAACAAATATAACCATGGTATGTAGATTCATGGGTTTGGTTAGTTACTATCACAAATTCATTCTGAATATTTCCTGATTGGAAAAGCCCTTAACCAGGTTTACACATAAATGAGTTGTGTTTGTATGGACAAAGGAATATGAATAATGATATAAAGAACAAAATATAATACTTGTAAATGATATTATTTTGACTCCACCACCTTTTAGTGATGAGTTAGTTATCAATATGATGCATCGAAGAAGGGAATTCGTTGTGTCTTAATACAAGATGTCATAGTTATTGCATTTGTATCAAGGCAATTAAAGACTCATTAATTGAACTACCCAACCCATAATCTTGAGTTAGTTATTGTAATATTTTCCCCAAAAATATGGAGATATTATCCTTGTGGTGAAATAAGTGAGATATACTCGAATCAACAAATCACGAAGTACATCTTCACAGAGAAGGCGCTCAATATGAAACAAAGGAATGGCTCGAGCTACTCAAGGATTGTGATTTCTCAACACACTACTAGCCCAGAAAAAGAATAATAAATATGATTCACCATATATAAAGGATCAAGGAGTCCAAATCGAGATGAGGATTGAGATAGATCATATGTTTATGGGTCTATAGAAAATTAATATGAGAATTTCAAAGGAAGGGGATACATCAATCATTTTTAAAATTAATGGGAGATAATATTTATTAGAGATGATGAATAATTTTCAATAAGAATATATGGAATGAAAAAACAGAATTAAAGTGGAGAATGATAGAAGATTAAAATAATTTTTTTGTGAATGTTTTGTTGAAATGTTTGGAAAGAGGTTATCTGTTCTATCTATACCTGATCCAAAAAGAGAGTTAATAGAAGATTCCCATAGAAAAAAAGTTTTCTATACACCCTATCAGCACAAATTTGTATTGGGACATGAAGGAACATTTTTGTGAGATAAAATGAAGCGGTAAATTACTAATTATGTTTCATGATTTTTTGTTTTCCAATAAGTTTAAGCTATGATTTGTTATCCTTAATGATTCAGGCAAACTCTTCCAATTACCATGTAGAAATCAGATCATATTACTATGGATATTGTCATAATACTATAGAAGACTCCGATAAGGAATGAAGAAATATGGGTTATTTCTGACTACATTACCAAATATGATCATTTCCTGGGAATAAGATAATACATTCCTATAAAGTGCCTCACAAGTATCTACATTAACAAAGTTTTAAGACAACATGGTAGACCACTATCAATTGTTTCAGAACAATACCCCAACATTACATAGAAATTGTAGAAAAGTATTTAGAAGTTTCCCAACATTGTGCTTCATGTGAGTATTGTGTACCACCCTCAAGACTTTATTACACATCCATACAAATATACTCCTCTATGTTTTGTTAATAGCTCTAAAATACACGCAACACCTAGTTTAAATAAAACACTACATAGTCACATTTTTCCTAGTCAGTTATGTTGTAACACTTTTTGAGATTTTATATAGTAAATATATATAAAATATCAATAATAATATTTTGACACTCAGCTAATATATTTTATATGCATAAGATTAGAACAAACCAAAAAAACACACAAAATGCTATATTTTTTATAAAGGTAGTTTTATCACCATTTGATGGAAAACAAATTTGAAATCAAATTTTTGAACCATTAATAAATTTAATATGTCAAAATAAAATTGATATTTGGAGTCATAATATAAAACTACGATTAAGGTGAAGGTTTGGTAGTTTTCTATGATGTTTAAGATTTTTTGAAAAGTGACTAATATAGAATATTACTTAAAAACTTCTTTTTCATCTAATTTATTTATAAGGGTAAATAATATTTGAAATGGGATTTAATGATTAATTAAATAAATTATTTATCAAATTATCAGATTAATTTCATTATAATCCATTTCATTTTTAAACTATATATAAAACATACTATTTTTTGAACGATTAATCATTGAAACCGCGAATTGTAGTCCTGTTTGCGGTAATAAATTTAAATTATTTTCTACCACTAATGGGATTTTAATTTGGAAAAATTTATTCTATATTTCAAATAATAATATTTCATAATATCTAAAATGGTAAAATTAATTTTTTACCAAAAACATTAGTTAAATTAATTAAAATTAATTACAATAATTAAGGTAAAATTATGCTTAAAAATAGACTAAACATTAAACGTATTACCTAATATGGCCTTGACACTATTATATAATCCATTTTCTAGAACTATTTAGACCATGTACTGAATTTTATATAATCATGACCATTATTGATCATGTTTCAATAAAAAAGGGGGCGGGGTTCCTTTCTTCCAAAATATTGAATGAGTGTCACTCCTCCCCTACTATAATTTGTCCTCCTCTCCTTTGACTTCATAAAACCTATCAATAAAAAAATCATCGGTCGATGTCTAGCTAATAAACCCAAAAAAATATCTCACTTACATATGTAAGTCTTAATTTTCTCAAAAAGTTATCCGATGAAGCCTTTTGGTGAAAACCAAGAAGAGTTACCTGATTAATATGTAACATATTTCCAAAATATCTTTAATTTTATTTCCATTATCCACCCCCTAATCTATTTATATTTGAGGTAAATATAGAAACACAATTATCCTCAATATAATATAATTATCTTATGCCAGGTTTTCAACCTATACTTACACATACATCCATCTAATGGTAACAAAAATAAAATTTACATGTAAGGTGAACTGCCACCTCACAAAATGGTTATTGTTCATTTTTTCATTTAAAACCTTTCATGGTGGAAATTATGATGAAAAATATATTTATATATGTTAAATATAATATTTATTATATATTAATCTTATGTAATTATTTTACAACACATATCCCTATACATTCTTTTTTCTGTAAAAATGATAACATTGTTTGTTGAAGTGTGGACTACTGCTCCCTCAAACGATGTGATTTGTTCTTTATATACATTTAACATATTAATAATATTAATAATACTATGTAGAATATGTTACATAGATATGATTCTGGAATTATAATATACATATTTATCATTTACTCTTCATTATTTTTATATGACCAACCATCTCCATGAACGGTGCAATTCATTTCTTTTCTCCAAAAATTATTTATTATTTTAAATAATTATGTAGTGAATAAATATGATAATTAAATATTTTTTAAAATTATGGATGTTATGAAATCATGATCTATTTAATAGGAACAACAAATAACAAGTAAAAACATACTTGAGAAAACTAGGCAATTAACAACCGAAATAGTGAAAATAATGAAAGATTGTTTACAAATGGGTAATAAGATATTATAAGAAATGATATATGATATTTTAAACAAGATTATGTTTTGGGTATAATTTAATAACATATTTTGAACAACTCTATAGTATGATAAATTTCACAAAACAATATGATGTTTAAGTTATGGTATTTCATCTCAATTTACTTTCCATTGAGACTTCTTTGTTGTTATGCACCAATTCACTTCTATATGGGGCTTATACTACCATTTGACATGTTATATCATGAATCTACTTAATCTAATTATATTATAAGTTTCATGTAATTTTATTCCATCATGATGATTAAGATTTAAATGTTTCAGTGTGGAATGGGACACTTTGGAATAACTATGAACTATTCTCCTAAATAATGTTCTTTGTTATTATCTTTTCAATGTCACTTCAATTTGTGATTGTTATAAATCTATTTAAATAATAAAATTATTTTAATAATTTATTATTTTAAATTAACTATAATTTATATATTCTCATAGAATGGATATTAGTATTTCATAAAACATACATTATTTTTACATAAGGTATTCTCTTTAACAATTATTTGATTAACTGGAGAATTATTGATAAATATGTTTTGATTATTCAATATGCAGATTTGATAAGGAATATTTTTTATTTCAATTAATTTATATATGGAATTATCTAGAATGGTAATTAATGGTTGGTCTTGGACTTTATACAACCCCTCAATGCATCGATAACTTCTCATGAGACAAATAAGTTTTCCCAATTAAACGAGTTTCTATTCCTAGTTGTAACCGTCTTGTGAAATGTTTTGATGGTATATGTTTTCATGAACCTTAGACATGACATAGTATAAATAATAATTTCCTACATATATATTTAAGATATTTTTTATCAATTATATTTTTAGTTGACCTATCTATGGATGTATTTTATTTTTAGTTCATTGATTGAATGGCATGTGTTTCAGTTTGTTACCTTGCATAGTGATTTTTCCGTATCTAGTTATTTGAAGGTCCTACGTCATCGATTATTTATCTTTGCATGTTTATTTATTATTAATAATTCATGGTTTATTCCCCATTACATACACATACTGAGAATTTGAGCTCACTTTTATTATGTTTCATTTCCCCATGCTATGAATAAGGAATATTTGAATAAACTTTCATGGATTTAGTTTTTTTATTTTTATTATTTATCGTGTTCGTATTTTATATTTCATAATTTATTATGGGGATCATATATATAATATTACATTCCTATAATTCTAAACTAATCATTCGTTTGGGATTTGATTCCTTTTAATCATGCCAATGTATTAAAATAATGCACTAGCTTCTGGCTTCTTGGGTCGGTGTGTTATAAGTCAATAATATAATGTTTTATCAGTTTTTTGTAATTTATTTGATAAAATTATATTCATTATATAAAAAAAAATTCCAAATTATTTTAGAGATAATTTGTTTTTATATATTGAAAATATTATTTTTCTCTAGAAAAATGAGAAATAAAATTTGTTTTTTGAAAATTGTTTTTTCATTCAAATAATTTAAATATATAATATTTTTAAATATTTTATAAGTAACATTACATAATTTATATTATAAAAAATTATAATTAATTACATAATAACCATCAAGATACCATATTTTACTATAAGTTTATTTCTGGATTTTAAAAAATAATTTTTTTCTAAAAATTATTTTTCATTGCCTTTTGAATTATAATTTTAAATTTTTTCAACCACTTACAGAAACATTTTCATGAATTTTTTTTCTATATTTGGACTCATAATGTATGAATTCAGTATAAAGGTTCATTTTATTTCCGGTAATTATGAATAGTAACCATAGTAAATATTTATCACCTTGTTAAGAGTAAATGAGGTAATTAAGGTTACAAAAATAGTGATAAGATTTAAAAATATCCCTAAATTTTTTTTTTATTTTCTAATAATTTTCAGAATATTAATATCCGGGATTATAAAATTTTGAATTTTCTTTCCACTTCCCCTTGATTATTGAAATGAATATTATTTTAAGTAAATATTAATTCAAAAAAATCCACTCTCTTACTTTAAATATTTATAATATATTGTGATAGAGATAATAAAATATATGTTTAGTTCTAAATTTTTATTCAAAAGGGAAATGATTTTTTTATCATGGAAATTAATTTTTAAATTTTAGTGATAAAATAATTATCTTAAATACTTAAGAAACACTGACACAATATTTATTAAATTATTAGAAAAAATATAATTATTTTAAAAACACTAAAAAATATTTTTTGTGTGACTTTCGATTTTCCATGAATTTAAAATGTATATAAATATATATATATAATTTTATTGTTTTTTTTGAAATGACGATATTCTTATTCCACATCTTTCTTGATGTATCTAAATTTAAATTAAATGAATTGTTTCAAAAATAACATTATTTATAATTTATAAAAATATATTTTATTAAATGATTTGAAATTCGTATATTTATATCTATATATTCAACTATTTGAGTGAGATATTGAATAAAATGTCATCTATGTTCTATTTAATGATCTATGTTCCATTTTTGATAACATTATTAACCCTTAAAGTGTTGGGAACATTAATGTTGTGGTAATTATCAAATGTGTTAACAGGGATTAAAACAAAGAGCTAAGGTAAAAATATAATAATAAATTTGTCTGAATTTTATCACATTTTATTATTTGAACTCAATATCATATTGACTTATAATATTTTCAATTTGGAGAAATATTTCTATGAAAATTAATTTATTTTAATTTAATACTTTAAGTAATTACAATAATTCCCCTCCATTAAATTATAAAAGGAAACCCCTATTAACTATTCTTTCACAATATTGAGCATCCAAAATCGACCAAACCATGTCCATTACACTTATTAAGACACTTATCCAACATTTAGGGGCTTTTTCATCCACAAAGGACATTCATAAAGCCCCTAATATGAAATATAAAGGATGTTCTCTGAATAATTTGCAATCATATTTATTAATTTTTTCATGTTTATTTATTATTACAAATCCTTTTAATATATTGTAAGCTCAAAAATATATTAATTTATTTATCAAGAATTTACATATACATTACTATTATTTTATGAAAACTATTTTCGAGATCTTTCTCATCCAATGAAAAGAGAAAACACTGCTTGAGCATATGTACGATATACCATATCCACATGTTTGTGTAATTCAACTTTCAAAACCACATTACATGGATGGTTATAATTAGGACACAAATTAATATATAATATATTTCTCACATAATTATGTTTTTATATTTATAATATCATATATACCTTCTTACATTCCAATCCTTTGGAAAATGAAAAAATTTCATGTGTATACGTGTGGACTAAAACCTTAGTAAAGTGATATGATCCATTTTAACAATATAAAGACGATAAAAATAATTGATTTAATTGATATAAATAATATTTATATCATGATTAAAATTTTGGACATTATGGAACCATATTAATAGTACAAGGCTAGGAAATTCTATGAGAAATCATCCATTTCAAAACTAATAAGTTAACACCTAAATCAATACTAATAATGAAAAATTGTTAGGGAAAGGGTGATAGCATATTATAAGTGGATCATACAAGAAATTATAAGTACGAAAATATTTTTTCATATATTTAATAAAAAATTAAATTTATTATATAGGATATTAATGCATATTCATCTAAGTAGGGGTGTGAGGTAAAGATTTTTTAAACTCAATTTCCATTTATTAGGTTATAATAATACAGTATTGACAATTTTATTCCCTAATTATGTGTCAAATACCCTATTATGATATATTTCTGAATTTATTTTTTGGATTTAAATTTGACCCACATAATCAATTCATTGATTAATTCTCACTATAATGACATGATCTTTTTGAGGGTTTATTTCCTAGTTTTATCATTATTAGAGATTTTTTATGTTTAAGTATTTGTTGTGGGAATCATTGTATCGTTATCTCTTAAAAACAATTTTTATTCATCTTATTCATATATTTCATGAAATTAGTACTTTTAAATCCATTTTCCTCCATTTAGGTACTCAAGATAACGAAATATTTTTATAAGGATGACCAACATAGCTTTTTTACATTGTTAAGAATCTTTCTCTTCAATGACCATATTTTCCAACAAATTTTTTAATTAATTATTTTAATAATAAAAAATAATTTATTATATAATATTTTTCCCATATTTACCTTTTTACACAATGTTTTAAAAGGAATGTTTTTTTCATATTTTTAATTTAATATTTTTTACTTTTTATGATAGGAATATTTATTTTAACATACATAACATGAATGGAATTTCCCAACGACAAGACCAATGAATTATTTCAATGTTCACTTATAAGTTATCATGATTATTTCAAAATGAAATATATGTCCAAATATTCTAGATTTTCTTATATTTTAATTATGTTTTTTTAATAATAGAATGTTTATTTTCCTTAAGAAATGTTCTAGTGATCCTTTTAGAGGTATTCTGAACTATATCATCACCCATTAATGTTACTATAAATAAAATTCATTTATATTATATTTATTTTACTTTTATATGGTATATAATGAATTATTATTATTTAGTCTATATTCTTTATTCATTAAGAAAAATTTTGGAATTATATAAAATTTTGGGAATGATTTTTATTCATTATTCAAATTACGATGAATGAATTAGACAAGTAAGTGATTGGTGGGGCCTGAAATTATATAGTACATCAATTTATTATAAGTTCTAATGTGTCAAAATATGTTTTCATGATATATAGATTTAGACTATATAATCATGTCATTATAGTTTTATATTTGATGTTTTTCAGTCTATTCAATTATAATGTATTAGTTGAGAGGTCTTGGCCAAATGATATTGTCTTTGTTGAGAGGCCTTGATGACAAGTCTTATGATTTATTGGTTGATAATCCTCGATTATGAATGTCTATAATTATGGATTTACTATATTTTGAATTAAAATTACGTTATCCATCGGTTTGTTATGTTTTTTTATCCTTATATTTTCATTTAACAGAAGTTATCATTTAAATGTATTGTTTCATGATTATCCACTCTTCCATGTAAATTATTCCTTATTTAAATCACGATAGACTTTACTGTACATAAACCTTAATGTGAATTTGTGAACACCCTTATTTTATTTTACTTTCCCCATGATATGAATAAAGAATCAATGAATGAGTTCAAAAATTCGAAATATTTACATTCACTGTGTTTTATATATTATTTTTGTTGAAAATTATGCTAACTCTAATTCTGAAATACCTACTTCAGAGCATCATTTACATATTTCTAGTACTGTTTATCCTAATTTTGTTCACAATAGTTCATGTGCACCTGACACTATTACACTGCCTGATTATTTTTCTGCTATTAAAGAAGTGCCCACTCCTTTGGCTAACATACATACTATTACACAGTTGAATTTACATTCTGAAAAATACATTCCTTTAGCTACTGATAAAACTGATATCCCAATCTCTTTAGATAATAAAAATGTTGCACATAACTTGTCTCTCCTTGTTACTGTTGTTTCTGTTCCTGTCCTTGAACCGGCTCAAGATACTACTTCCTGTCTAGTTAGCAGGGTGGTGTCCAACTTCCCTATTGAGAAACAGAAATCTGCTCCTAATTTCAATCCCACTTCTGGTCCTCAAAATCCTGAGGGTATAAGTAGTGCTTTGTTTGAAAACAATACTAAACCTTCATCAATTTCTGATTATTTCAAGGTAGGGGCTACGACTCACTCCTTTTCTGAAAAATCTATTGTTCCTGTAGCTGTCTCCATGGCCGGTTCTTCTTTCACTTCTGACATGGCTGTCCTAGATCACGTTGCTCTAGATGTGATACTGTCTCTAAATTATTAGTTACCGGTTCATGGAACTACGGGAGAACACCCACTGGGCAGGTCTGAAATTATGATTCCTTTAGTCTCTACCCTAAATCCTAATTCTAATCTGAAAGTAGATGACTTGAAAAACTCTGAAAACCAGGAGATCAAACAAAACCCTACATCCTCCACAATGGTCACGAGATCTCAAGGGAACAAAGGATCTGGGAAGTTGAAAAAAATAAGGGTACTAACCCAAAACCCAATTAGTAATGAATTTACTATATTGGAACTGTCAATGTGTGGCTAATCAAGACACCTCCATCACTCTTAGGAGGTTCTTAAACACTCACAAACCTCTTCTTTTTTCTATTTCTGAACCTAAAGTCACTTTCAAAATGAACTTCTTGTGTTTTGGTTCTATCGATTACAATATCCTAGGCTCTTGAAAAATATATTCACACTCTGATTCTATATGGATTTTTTTCATACCTCTTTGAAAAATGTCAACATTATTAGAATCTCTGATCAGTATCTTACCTATGACTTTTTGTGGAATGATCACCATACTTTTTGTACATTGGTTTATGCCAAGAATAGATATCAAGATAGAAGAGCCTTATGGAATGATATTCTTGATTTGGATAAATGCATTCAATTTCCTTGGGTGGTCATGGGAGACTTCAATTCCATCCTCAGCCCCTGTGAAAAGATTGGACCCTCTCACCTTTCTATATCCTCTAGGGAATTCAGAACTGCTATTGAAGACTACAATCTTTTTGAAATCACTCTTTCCGGTGCTAAATTTACATGGTACAGAAAATACCATAATAAAAAGGTTTCTAGTAAACTTGATATGGCCTTCTTCAATATTAAGTCTCTTGATAACTGGGATAATATTTCTATTGTTACTCTCCCTAGGCTCAACTCTGACCATCATCCCATCCTTTTCAGCTTTCTTATAAATGATAAAAAATATGTCCTTCCTTTTAAATATAATAATGCTTAGTCTTTGAATCCTTATTGAATTGAATTCATTTATAACATCTAGAATTCTATAAAACATAAAAATGACTCTTTTTCCTGTATGCACAAATTGAAAACTCTCAAACAGGCCCTCACAGGTTGGTGAAAATCTTCAAATTCCCAAATAGATCTGGATATCTCCTTACTTGAGAAGGAACTTAGTTGTTTCCAAACACAAAACACTAACTCTGATTTTAACTTGGATCCTCAATTTGAATTTAATATCTCCATCAAACTTAATTCATTGCTGACATTCAATGATAATATTCGCAAACATATGTTCAGGACTAAATGGCTGACTGATGGAGATCATAATACCAAATTCTACAATTTCCTTCAAAGAATTAGAAAGACCAATCATCCTTTTTCCAAACATTCTAATAATGGAGTGATCATTGTCTCTGAAGTTTCCATCATGGATCATGTTACCTCATACTATTATAACATTTTTAATGGTGCAGGTATAAACACTGATCTTAAACCTGATATTATTCCTCTAATGGTGGATGAAAGGGACAATTAATTACTTCTGAGCACTCCTCTTGACCATGAAATTAATCACACTGTCTTTGGTCTCAATCCAGACAGTACTCCTGGACCGGACGAGTTCAATAATGTTTTTTTCCAAAATCATTGGGAAAAAATCCATAAGGATGTTTGTAACCTTGTTAAGAGCTATTTCACTCATGGATTCCTCCCGCATGGAATCAATGATCAATTCTTAACCTTAATGCCAAAGGTTTAGAATGCATCTGAGATCCATCAATTCAGACCGATTGCTCTTATTAACGAAATATTTAAAATCATAACCAATATCATTGCAAATAGACGTGCTCCTATTTGCAATAGAATTGTTTCTTGGAATCAGTTTGGATTTATTAAAGGAAGATCCATTCAAGATTGTATTTGTCTTTCCTCTGAATGCTTTAACAGTTTAAATAAAAAAATAGAGGGGGATGTGTGGCGATCAAACTGGATATCAAGAAAGATTTCGACACCATTGATTGGAATTTCATCTTTAAAGTTCTAAAAATCTTTGTATTTCAAGATCTTTTCATTAGAAGGATTAGGACTTTATTTCATTCATCTTATATCTCTATCCTTATTAATGGATCTCCTATAGGTTTTTTTAATTGATCTAAAGGTGTCAGACATGGTGGCCCACTTTCTACTATTCTTTTTGTTATTGCTAAGGATTATCTTAGTAGACTCCTCAGTAATCTGGTTGATCAATGTAAACATAAACCTATAAATGTTGCTAGAAAGTTTAATTAACCTACTCACCTTTTATATGCTGATGACATTATCCTATTTCTTAAAATGGATCAAAAGAATATTCATATTCTTAAGAAAGATATTTCTCATTATGATGAGGTTTCTGGTCAAGCGATCTATTGGAATAAATCTTTCATTTTCTTTGGTAATAATTTTCCTGTTGGAAGAAAAACTAGCATTACAACTTATTTGGGATTTAAAGAGGGTATCTTTCCTTTCACTTATTTGGGAGTTCCAATTTTTTGGGGGAGACCCAAAGCCAGCTATTAATCTAATGTTATTGATCAGATTATAAACCAACATTCCAATTGGAAAGGGAAATCACTCTCCATGGCTGGGAGAATTTGCTTGGTCAAATCAACCATTGTGTCTAAAATGGTCTACTCCCTCATGATTTATAAATGGACGGTTGGTATTTACAATAAAATTAATATTTATATTAAAATTTTTATTTGGACTGGAAGTATTATTGAAAAGAATCATGTCACTATACCTTGGAATTCTTGTTGTAGACCTCCTGATAAAGGTGGGATTGGCAAAAAAATTTAATGCTTTTCAATGACGCTCTCCAGGCCCATCTCACTTGGCATATTATTAATCCCTCTTCTAAAGCTACTAAATTTTTTTATCATAGATTTATTTCTAAGATTTTAAAAGGGAATTTCAATTTCATTAACTCTTCCATCTGGCAATCTATCAGGGACTCATAACATAAGATCATGGTGAAATCTAGATGGATGGTAGGTGTTGATTCATCAATTAACTTTTGGTGTTGCAAATGGTATGATAACCCCTTGATAATACTGTTACCTACCAGTCACATTCTTGAGGACACTAATCAATCTATAAAATATGTTCTTCAATTTCATCGACATGATCTCCCTGATAATATTATGCAGATCATTGATAATCATTTTTTCCCCTGATGGTGACTTCCTTATCTGGGAACCTGCCCCAAATGGCATTCATGACTCTCAAAACATTTATAAGCAGAATTTTTCTAATATTGAATCAAATTATCTTTGGGTGAGCCAGTTTAATAAACCCTATATTAATCCCTCTAGGCTCACTCTCATTTGGTGTATTGCCCATAATAGATTGCCTACGGATACTGTTCATCATGTTTTTGGCATCCAACTTTATTCTAAATGTCGCCTGTGTAACCAACACAAGGAGGATGCAGATCATCTTTTCCTGTCTTGTGCGACAGCCTCTGCCTTATGGAATTTTATTTTTGATTTATTCAACTGTAGATGGCCTTTTACTGATTCTATTTCTGTGTTTCATAAAAACTGCACTAGATCTAAACATTCTTTTCAGATCTAAAACATCTTACTGGCGGCAGTGGAAGAACTCATCCACGGGATTTTGTACGTTAGAAATGACCTTATTCATAATAATCACACTTTTAGTCTCAATGTAGGAAAATCTCGGATTCTTGTCGTGATCCAGGAAGCTGATTTAATTCAAAAAGACTGCTGCAACAACTTGGTTGGGGACTTTGAGATCCTTCGCCGCCTCCGAGTTCCTGGGATTTACCCAAACCCCCAACGCACCTTCGAGGTTTTCTGGCAGCAACCAATTCCAGGATGGATCAAAGTCATTGTTGATGGTGCTTCCAAAGGAAATCCAGGCCCTACCAGTTGTGGAGCTATTTTCAGAGATTCTGCTGGTCAGTGTCAGGGTTGTTTCTACGTCGAATGTGGTCACTCGTCATCACTGGAGTCGGAACTATTGGGTGTCATCCATGCTGTTGACTTTTCTCTTCAAAGAGGTTGGAGGAAGTTATGGATTGAGAGTGATTCAACCACTATCATTCATACCATCTGGAATGGGAGCATTCATGTGGCCTAGAAACATACTACTCGTTGGATGAATAGCCTTAACTCGCTTCATGAGAATGATTTTATAGCTACCCATACTTACCGTGAAGCGAATTCCGTTGTTGATGCTCTTGCCAACAAAGGAGGTCACCAGCGCATGACTTGGATGAACTCCCTGCATGCTGATTTATTTGAGCTTTTTGATAGAGGTTGTAAAAAATCCCCTATTTCAGACTCCTGTAAATTTCTTGTTTTTCAATAAATTGTGCTTTGGTCTTTGACCAAAGCATTACCTTTTAAAAAAACGGCATCGTTTATCAATGCATTAGTTTTAGCACTGATAAAGGCTATCTTTTATTAGTGCATTGTTTTTAGTGTGAATAAAGGGTACGCTTTATCAGTGCTTTATGATTAGTGCTAATAAATATTTCTTTTAACAACAAATTTTTATCACTAATAAAATTAAATAATTAAATAAATAAAAAATAAAAATGTGTTTAATAAAGAAATTACAAATTTTATTAATTAAATAATTATTGATAAAAATGAATTGATTAGTTATACATTATTAAATATTAATTTTTTTATTAATTAGATAATTATGATAATTAATGTTATTAAATTGTATATATTAAATATATTGTTTTATATTAATTTATATAAATAAGACTATATATTCAAAAATATTTATGCGCTTTACATTTAATTTTCATATATTTATTATATAATTTTATATAATTAAAAATTAATATGAATTAAAAATTTTTGAATAATTTCATAGTACTCGACATATAATTGAAGGTCTTATTATTTTTCAATTTAATATATATATAATGTGTGTTATATTAATTTTACATATTCATATAATCAATTTTTTTAATGTACAATATACACACATATAAGAAACTTATCCATTATTTTCAATATTGTTAATTTGTACCTATATTTTTAATGTATTCAATTTCACACATTTTGTATATATATGTAGGCACTCAAAATTTTATATTCATTAATAATGTTAATAATATATTTGGAAATAATATTATTAAATTAAAATATTTATAAATGTACATTCATTATATTTATACATTTATATATTTATAATTATAAATAAATAAATATTTTCCTAAAAAAATTAATATAATTATAAATAAATAATTATGAATATTAAAAAAATTAAATTTATAATAAAATTACATTAATAATGAATAGATTTATTATATTTATATTTATATGTATTTATTATATATATATATTGATAATTATATAAATAAATATAATGATATAAATAATATCTCTTAAAATATTTATATAATTATAAATATATAATTATGAAATTATAATCAATATATTTAAAAAGTAATATATTTACATTATTTATATTTATATATCTTTATTATGTATTTATAAATATTTTAAAATTTCAAATTATATTAACAATTATAAATCCATTCACAGTGCATCAATAATAACCACTAATAAAATAATCTTTATCAATGCTTTTTTTGAGCTAATAAAATGGATCATTATCAGCACTTATTGGTAAGGGATGATAAAATGTCGCGATCAATTTTAAAAAACCTAACGATTTTCATACACATCATGATATAGAAACTTCTTACTGAAGCCACCCACTGCTAGTGGTCTACCATGGGGAATTGAACGTCGAATCACACCACTTGACTGCCTACGAACATCTCATTTGATATTAGAAGTGGGTCTCAGATTTTACTAATCCAAATTTGGCAAGCCTTCTGGTTTCTCTCTGTAATTTTTTGTTTGGTTTTCTGATTTCTTCTACTATAATTTGTTTATGATTCATTTTTTATGATTCGTTGTTTACAATTTCCTTATGATCCATTGTTTAGGGAATGATTTGTGGTCCGTTGTTTGTATTTACTATTGATATATGATCCGGTGTTTATATATGGCAATGAATCTTGGATTTATTCATTGCTGTTTTACTACTATGTTTTATATCTTCATTCTAATTTTTTTTAAATATATGTGTATAAATGTGAGGAAATTTTTATTTTTATTCTTGTTTATTGACTACTTATTTGAGGCACGATAGTGGTCCCTAATTATTATATATATACTAAAACCTTTCATGGACACCTCAGTGGAAAAATGTCTTCAGAATCAATTTTTTAGCAAACAAGTAGGTGGAGTGTTGTTTCTTCCTCTATTGGTTATATTTATCCTATGATCTAGTTCCTCTTGAATTCACAATGGTCCTAATTTTTCTTATGAAGCATATTCAAAGGGGCTACACTAAGATAAGTGCATAAATTTTTATCACATCAAGCATTCACTTTTTGAATTATTATGGTACCTTTAGTTCATGATATGTTTTAATATCATGTTGTTATCTATATGAAATTTCTTATAGACTATGAGTGAGTGATTTTTTATACTGGTATGTCATATATATGTGTCTTTATAGCCATTACATCATTTATTTCCATATTTTTTTTGTCTAATAGGTATGCCAATATCAGGTAATAATGATTTTTGGTCTACATGGCCATTGACACCAAGGGTCATACTAGAATTTTCTCCGTCCTATGGAACTAATTGTTTCTATTTGGGGGGGCTCCGATGTATGTTCTTTAAAAGTAATTTTTAAACTATCCTTTAGTGACTTTTAGGTTTCATAGGGGTCATAAGATGATCTAACCAGGTGTTGTTTAGGTTATTAGGGCTAGCTTTATTACACTGTCCATCTGACAGTTTACACATATAATGTTCAGTGATAATATAATTTATTATCAGCCACTATCTCCCACATTTTTTTTCAAAGTCCAACAACCCTTATTATTGGACATGGAATATCTAGGCCTTTTATATTATAGTAGATATGATCTACATTCCCTTATTATAATTGTCTATAACCTTCATGTTTGATAATTAATATCTTATGTTTATTTATTAATATGTTGTACATAATTAATATTTCATGAACTCAATATGATGGATTGGAACAAAAAATGGATGCATGAAAATAATTTGGCAAAAAATATGAAGATTGAGTAAAATATTTCCTCGTGATTGAAATATAGAATGTAAATGACCCTTTTAAAATCCTATACCCATGATTACAGTGTTTTTATTCAGGAAAAATTAGTTTGGAAGAGTTAGAATAAAATTTTATTTTTCATGTAATAGATCAAAGTTGTAATTGTTGGACTAAACATGGTAATGAACTGAATGTAGACATAGAATTTGATGATGCGGTATTTTATGAATCATTTGATATGAATACCTTTGTAAAAGATGATGGATATCGCATTGAATAAATGGCCATAGAAATTGAAGATGACCTTTGTGATTTTCAAATGTTTTTTGAGGAGTTAAATTATTTTTCCAAGAAACCATTGTATATTGGTTGTACTAAATACACAACATTGTTAGTTTCCTTGACTTTATAAAATTTGAAATATTGAAATGGATGGAGTGACACCAACTTTACAATACTACTTAGTCTTACAAAGGATATTATACAAGAAAAAAATGAACTACCATGCCCAACATATGATGATAAACTAATGTTACATTTAGTGGGAATGATCTCTAAAAAATACATTATTTTCCAAATGATTACATATTATTTATCAAAGACCATGAATCACTGATCAAATTCCCTATGTTTGGTGTAGAGAGATACAATAAAAATGAATCAATTACTTCGAAATATTTATGGTAATTACAATTATTCCACTGATTAAAAGACTATATATATTTTAGGAAACTGCAAAAAAATTAACATGGCATGCATATACTTGAATTGAAGATGGGATCCTACATCATCCTAAAGATTCTCCTTTGTGGAAGAAAATTGGTTAAGAGTTTCCTAAATTTATAGAAGAGCTAAGATTCAATCATCTTGATCTATCTACAGATGCAATAAATCCTTTGGGTGCATATAGTAGTACTCACAATACATGGCTTTTCATGTTGGGAAATTATATCATGCCCCCATGTTTATGCATGAATCACAAATAAATTATGTTTTCACTGGTTATATCTAGAACATAAAACCCTGGTAATGATATGGATTTTTATGTAGTTCTATTGTTCGATGATCTGAAATTGATGTGGGATATAAGTGTTTCCATGTATGATTCTCAAAGAAGTGAATAATTCAAATTAAGGGAAATGTTGAAAGGAACGATAAATGACTTCCCAACTTATGGAAACATATCAGGAAATAGAATTAATAGCATGTTGGGGTGTCCCATTTTTGAAAAACACACATACTCTATGTAGTTGAATCATTCATCTATGACTATGTTTGTTGTAAATAGATTTTTTTTACCTCAATGACATTAATATCGATCCAAGATGATAGCATTCGATGGGAATATCAAAAAAGGTACAACACTATCTCCCACAATGGGTGATCAATTGAAAAAAAAGTAAAAAATATTGAAACTATTCTATGTGAACCATTTTTGAAAACCACGACAAAATAATGTTGGATGGAGAGATCAATTTTCTATGAATTACTATATTGGAATTTTTTGTATGTCATACATTTGATTTATTTAAGGCATATAGAAACCAAAAGTATTTTATAGTATTATTATAATGTTACTAAATGTTCCTAAAAATGAATGATAGAATCAAGGCTATGTTGTACTTCATTGAAATGTGGATAAGGGAAGACTTGGCACCAGTGATGGGTAAAAGTAGGACGTTTCTTCCTCTAGAAGCTTACAGTCTATCCAGATATGAAAAATTACATTTTTTATTTTTCCTTACAGGTGTAAAAGTTCCACATGAGTATTAATAAAATATCAATAATGTCATGTTAATGATTAATTTGAAGTTACAAGGCATAAAATAACCTGACTATCTTGTTTTTATGAATTATTTAATGCTTGTTTCTTTCCATTGCATTCTGCCTCAAAATTTATGACATACATTAGCCAAACTCTACCTCTTTTTAAAATACATATGCAGTAATGTTTTTGATCCAGCGAAGATTCCCATCATGAATATGGAATTTATAGTCATATTATGTGAATTAGAAATATTCGTCCCACTATCATTCTATGATATGATGGTCCGCCTGATGGTTCACTTATTCAGAGAAGTTCAACTATTTGTTCATGTCCATTATAGATGGATGTACCCCACTGAATATTATATGAATATTTTGAAAGGGTGTATCAAAAATTAAATTCATCCTGAAGGATGCATTGCAGAACAAAATATTGTGGAAGAAGATATTTAATTATGTACCAATTATATATCATATGTTGAAATAATCGGTCTCCCAATGTCTCATCACAACAAAATCTTTTTAGGTTAATTTATTTCTAGAAGAGATTTTGTTACAATTACCTTGACAAAGAAATAGAAATAATATATTTACATATTACATACTAGGGAACATATTGATCCATACATTGAATCCCACAATGAAATTCAGAGAGTTCTAAATCCATCATGGGTTGATATATGGATATGAGATACACATAATCAATAGTTTATAGGATACTTTAGATATTACATTTATAAGGCATTCTCTAAACTTCTAAATTCAATTTCCGAATAATGTTAATGGAAATCTGGAGGAGTGAATGAAAATGTAATATCTTACCCTTGGTTTGTAAATAGTGGTTATACAGTTTATACTAAAGAACATGATAACTTCAATACAAGGAAAAATAATGGTGTTACAGTTGTGGGTGAAGTGATGCAGATATCTCGTTCCAATGACAGAAATCCAATTTTTGAAAATATTCCATATTTTTTAATTATCGAATAGATATATGAGTTTCATTTTACAACATTTTAAGTGCCTCTGTTATGTTGAAAATGGGTGGACAATATCAATGAATATAAAGTTCATGAAATGGGGACTTTTTGGGTGAATTTTACTATATAAGGGTAAATGGAATGTTTTTCGTATTGGAATCAGAAGTAGTGAATGTATTTTGTATCTTTGATCTAACAAACATGAATTGGTTGATTATCCTGCAGGTGACTGAAACAGATATTGAGTTACATGAAAATTCATTCGAGGATGACACTTTCATTGGGATATCACCATCAGTTCATGTCGGTCACATTATAGAAAATGTCTGGTACATTAGAGGGGACCACAAAGAGTTGATTTGGATACTCAAAAGATGAAAAAAATTCTTTAAACCTCTAAAAAATTAACAAAAATTAACTGGGAAGGTAAAAAAATAAGTATATTATCTTTCCCTCATAATATTATATATTCACTACTACATTAACATAATCTAAATTCAATGTTAATATACTCCTGAAGATAATGTTTTCTACACTTGATGATGTTACCAATCCCTTAGAAGAACTAACTATAATAAAGGAATCCCTTTGGATATATGCAAAGGTAATGTTTCGATATATTTTCTCTCTTTTACAAAAATATTATAAAATGGAACATTGATTTAATTTTTTTTCCTTAAAGGGTTCCTTTTTTACAATATTTCTATTCATGTGTCATGGATTTGCATGAAGAGAAATGGCATTTTCTCTGCTCAATCATAGAGGGGATCTTGACGTTTTAACATTTAGATCATTTTCTATATAATTAATATATTGTTTCATATTTATGTTTAATTTATTTTTTTAGTATTAATCACATGATAATAGTTTTCTTATAATAGTGGATTTCTTCTGTTCGATTTGGGGGTGATTTGTCCAACTTTGATGCTCATTCTCCCTTAAAACCTTTCCACCCCTACAGTGGTGCATTTATCACTTTTTTCAAGTTAAATACTCTACCATTTCCGGATGTGAAAGGAACCTAACTATACTCTATTATATAGGTAATCATGATATTTTAATAGAAAAATAATTATCCATAAAATTGATGTTTTGTTTCATATGTATATTTAATTTTTTTATTACTCACATAATAATTGTTTTCGTATACAAGTGGATTCTTTTGTTCGATTTGGAGGTTCTCTATCCAATATTCATGCTCCATCTCCCTTAAAACATTTTCACCCCTAAAGTGGTTCAATTATCACATTCATTCATGTTACCTCCACTTCCTTTTCTAGAAGACCAACGATGCTTCCTCAGCTCAGTTATAGAGGTAATCTTGATGTTTTCATAGTAAAATCATTATACACGGATTTAATGTATTTTTTTCTTTTGTGTCTTTTATTTATTTATTTTTATCATTACTAACATAATAATTATTTTCATATATATTTGGATTCTTTTATTCGAATTGGGGGTGATCTATATAACTTTTACACTCCATCTCCATTAAAATTTCACTCCCTTATAGTTGTGCATTTTTCACTTTATTTCATGTTACCTTCACTACCTTTTCAAGAAGATCAATGATGAAACCTCTACTCATTGAAAGAGGCAATCTAGATTTTTTCACGGTAAAATAATTTTCCAAATAATTAATATATTATTTTGTATATGTGTTTAATTTATTTATCTTTAGAATTACTCATATAATCACTATTTTCTTTTATATGTGGATTTTGTTGTTTGATGTTGGGTTATATTTCCATATTTCTTCCCTTTATTCACCAAAACATCCATCTAATTCTTCTTTCACAAAAACTTTTAGTCCTATAGTGTTGACCTTTATCGCTTTCATTCAAGTTCTCTCCACTACTCAATCAAAAAGGTAATCTTGATATTTTTAGATTAAAATCAGTGTGTAAATAATTAATGTATTATCTCATATTTATTTTTAATTTTTTTGTATTACTCATATTAAATATTTTCATATACAGGTGGATTTTTTTTTCGAGTTGAGGTGGTTTATTTGAAACTACTCTTGTAATGTTGGCTCTTCGACAAAGAATATCAATGGAAATCATGGTAATATTGAAAATTAGGATTATTTTTTAATGTATGTCATAATTACTATTTATATAATTCTTTAAACCAATCATTGAAATCTATATAATATAGTTTTTTATGGAATTTGTGTTATAAATTTCATTTTTTAAATTATGTATTCAGTCTGGTTTTTTATGATATATGATGTGTTTTTGGTGTGTTTTTGGTGCTAGAGTGTGTTGTTACATTACATTGTTGTGTTGATGTAGTTTTTTTGTAACAACATACAATAGTGTGGACCATTATTTATACTTTTAAAAGAATTAATAATGGTCCTATTTATCCATTATTGTTTTAGAGCAGATAAATAACCCCTTTATCAGCACTTTTTCATCACTAATAGAATTCTTGGGCTTTTAACATCACCCACATTATCAAAAATTTTCATTTACTGATAAATTCTATTTCTGGCACTGTAAAAGTTATGTTTTTTAGTACTAATATATGTGATTTTACTCTTGGTACGGAATAGAAATAGGATTTCAATTCATCTATCATACTATGAACAGAGGATCAACATGAAACACATGTGATTTATAGTGATTGGTTAGAGTGGTTATGAAGAATTGGTCAGTAATTTAAAATTTCAAAAAAAAAATATTTTTTTACTATATAAATTGATATGGGAATATAATATAATAATATCCTATTATTTTTAATTTTTTACATTGTGGTTAATTAACCTAGTTTTTATATAATATTACATAAATAATGTGTTAAAACAACTTATGAATTATTTTCTACTATAAGTTGTTAATAATGTTTTATTTTACAAAATCAGAAGTGTGATAATATTGTACAAATGAAAGAAATGTGTAAAAGGGTAAAAAAAAATTATATTATATGAATTTTATGATATCCTTGAGTGTTCATATAAGAGGATAGAGAGATGATGTTGTGAGACTTTTATGATATGGTGGTGTAGAAATGTAGGGTTTTATGCCCACTATTTTTTACCTTAAAACTATGATATCATGATTTTATATGGAAATTTATTTTTTGTTGTGTATCAGTTATTTTAGATACATTCTACACCAATGACCTCTAGCGGTGCTCCATGAGGTAGGGAGGAGTATGCCCCACCAATGGTTGGGATATATCCTCCAATTTCATCGATAATGATGATAGAAGATCAGAACTATGAGATATTACGATGAGTTATAATATCTATGGAGAAAGGAACTCCTTGAGTTACTCCTACATTGTTTGAGATAACATAAGACTTCCATATAAAGATCCTACCACTATTAATGGGTGTGTGTGGCGCCTAGGAAGCAGAGATCTGGGTGGAGTCTATTTATATTATCTTTAATTATCTATAAACTCCACCTACGTAGAATGTGATGAAATATATTTATATTCTACAAGTCCAAGTGAAGAATTTATGGTGTATTTTGGTTAAATTGGAACACTATGTTGGGATATATTATAGGGATATAAAATTCATATTTTATGATCACATTTTCTCAATGACTACAAAGGATAAAAGTGACTGAGAATTTATGCACCTCACTTAGGGAGGGATAATAGTGATAGAGTATGTTATTCACTTCCTAATGTTATAATATATTTCCCATATAATGATGGGGGTTAATGAAAAATGAGAAATATTATTTGAGGATGGTCTTAGATATTCAATATGGGTCTTGGTGAAAATATTTTTCTTTCTTACTTTTTTATGTGTACACTATTTAAAATGTTATGTAAGACCATACCCTAAGTTAGAGCATAGGCTTTGGACAAAAAAATATTATAGTTGGAGAGATAGTAGTGAATTATTAATAAGTAGGTTTCACTAATTCAATGCTTTAAACTAGGGATGGAATGAATAGTGTAGTTAGAATGATAGTCCATCTCTTATCCCTTGGGAGGAAACACAGTGGAGTGAAATCAGCAGGGCAAGCATATTCATCAGTGATATTATTTTAGTTATCTATTGGTTGGTTCCAATTATATTTTAATATAGTGGACTAAAAATAGTCTTTTAAGCATTGTTATAATTTTTCTAATGGATAGGGGTAATGAATGACATGGGGTTCATGAGCTCAATTTTGTATGACACGGTAGACAGGTAGCGATAGTTCCACCAACAACTTGAGTTTGGGTGGAGGACGTGGTGCGTAGAGAGATGGGTAATAGTGAGAGTATGGAGTATAGTTCATAGAATGTAGTTTGGTGTTCATGGATAAGGTATAGTCTAGTTGAATGTGTTTGATCCTACACCTACTAATCAAGATGTTGTGATATCAACCTTTTGAGGAATATTTTTAACAACTTTTAAATTGTCATCATATTTATTCTATATATGAGAATCAAACTCTTTTAAATATACATTGTTCATTAATGGATTATGTATCTTCATATAGTATCTATATAAGGTGTTGTTGATTAATACTCCCTTAGGGGTTTTATCTAAGGTCAATCATAGTTCTTGGGACTGTTCTATATTGATGTGCAGATTTAAATTTATTTGTGGTTTTTTAAAACTCGATATGGTTAATTTTGAAATGATATTAAGAATGGATTGGATGGTTTAGTATGAATCCCATATCTATTTCTATACTTAAATAGTGTTTTTTAGATCTTCCAAGGGTAACAATTATGTCTACATTATAGATCTGGATATATAAGAAGATTTCGAAGGGCTTAACCATCAGAAGTTTGGTGCGATCATTGCCTAGGATTATAGCCTTGTTTTATATGATGGTAAATACATAAAGTGGTCATTAAAATATTTTTTAAAATTAATTAGGATGTATTAATTGATGATTTATTAGTATTTCCACCCCTCTATGAGTTTAAGTTCATATTTGAGTGCATTTCAAGTGCCTATATTTTTTTATACCAGCTCATCAGATGGATCCTACAGAGCTTAAGTAACCAAAGGCTTATTAGTAGGATCTAGTAGAAAAGGGTTTTATAAAAACATTCACATCCCCTTTGAGTTCTCTTGTCTTATTCTCAAAGAAGGTGTGTGTAACTCTGATATTATGTATTCACTACTGGAATTTTGACACTATTATGGTCAAAACCTGATATCCACTTCCTTACATCAATTATTTATTGGATTATCTAATAGAAGTAATAGTGTTTTCTATGATTTAGTTGATATTATACTTTCATCGCCTATGGTTGTTTAATTTTGACATAACTTCTCTACATTCATAATGATGTATAACATGTATGTGTTCTTAGTGATACCATTAAGTTTGATGAATTCTCTTGTTGTGATTATAGCCTTGGTGAATTGGGTATTCAATCTTTATTTTGATAATTTAGTGATTATATTAGTAAAAAATATCCTCATATACTCCTAGAAAATGGAATAACACACTCAAATTTTAGAGGCTTTATTGAGAACACCTAGAGAATAGCAATTATATTCCATGTTCTCAAAGTTCATCAATTTGATTAATCAATTATGGTTATTGGGGAATGTGATATTGAAGTATGGAGTATTAATAGACACTGAGAAAGATTATGATATAGTTTCTTCAAAGGGTATAGGAATTTCCTAGAGATGCACAACTTTTGAGTCTATCTAGTTATTTCTGTTGGTTTATAGAGGTCATTTATAATGGTAGAATCAATTTTGTCCCTTACTATAAAGGGGGTGATACTCCTTTATTTTGATGTTTCTGAGGGTTCCTTTTATTTATTGAAAGATAGAATGATGTTTTTGGGGATCATGATCATTCCCCAGTTTATAAAAAAGTATAATTTAAATTTTTCTACAATTGGAACAATATATAATATATTTTTGATACATGAGGGTTTAATAGTCACTTATGGATTTTGGTTGTTAGGGGAACATGAGTAGAACATCCCAACACATGATCTTGAGTTGTAGTTAGTGATGTATGCCTTTAGGTATTTAAAACACTTTTTTATGTGTGATTTTTGTTTTATAAATAGACCATACGATCTTGAGATTAATTTTCTCACTATATTACCTGAATATTTTGTAGTTTAGTTTGTTTTAGTTCCTTCAATTCTTCAATTTTGAGCTAGTGTATACCTCAAAAAATGTGAAAATCATTGATGATGTACTAAGATATAATACTTCATCCTTAGTTGACCCAGAGTTGAGTAGTGACTGATAGATGATGTTACTATGATCTGAGATGATACTTGATGTAACACCCCGACCCCAGTTACCCAGAGTCGGTTCATTATTTAAATACATTGGAATTATTACAATGAATCAAGTCCCAATGGACCGATTGGTTTAGCAGTCTTGGAAAATAGATTATATACATGGATGTTACCTTACATTTTATAACATACAAAACAACATAAATAATCCTTTACGAACTCCATTATTCCCTTGGCTTAACCCTGCATATCAATCACAATACACTTCTTGGAATCCTGGGAAAAATAAAACATAGAAAGGGGTGAGCTCAGATGTTCAGTAAGGATAACAATATAGAGGAAACTTTCATAAATAATCATAAACATTTAAAGAAATTTATAACTAAAAAAAGCCTTTAAAACATGAGCTTCAGCATAATATGGAAAAAATAAAATGAAATAATTCCATTTACTTATTCACATGGATATTCTACTAGTCGAATAATCACATGAAATATCAATAACCACTTTCATAATGATGGAATGCATAATGCCAGACTATCATAACCACATTGTCAAGGCCTCGTGGCAAGACTACATATAAGATTTTTTCAGGGTCTTGTGCCAAGACACTATTTTGTCTCATGAGACCTACCGATTTATCAAGGATCTGTATCGCGCTCCACCCGTCACTTACTAAGTCCAATGCATTCCTCATATGAAAATGTTTAAACATAACATAAAAATTCATATAAAACTAAAAGACGAAATGTAAATAATTTACCCATAAACCATGAATGTTATAATAATAACACATCCATAGTCGAACATATCACAAAACCTTCAATACAATATGGAAAATTTGTATCATAAAAAATCAACTTCAAAACAAGTTTAAAATCCATTAAAGGACTTTGACATTAATGAAAACGATTTTTAAAACTCTTTGAAAGAAATATCCCTTTTTCATGTAAAGAATTAAAATTCACACAATTTTGAAAGGAATACATTTAATAAAATTTTTGAATCAAAGTGTCCCGTACCACTTTGAAACTTTTTAAAGTAATTAACATTTTAAAAAATTCATGTCCATATAAATAAATCCTTAAAAACATTTTGAAAACATGGACATTAATTAGAATGGTTTAAAAGAATAAATATTTAAAACATTTAAAATGATGTTTTCATAAAAATTCCCTTAAAAATAATCCCTTTAAATACTATTTTATGAAAAATGGACATGGATAATAAATATTTCCAAGTAGATACATACGTAAAAACAATCACGGATAATAAAGAGATTGTGAAATTAACCCTTACCAATTTGGTAACTTACGAAAAATACACCCCATAAAAGAGGTATCATACAATGAATATGTAAATACACATAATTAAAGTGTATTAGACAAAGAATACAATTATGGGTAGTACATACACCACACAAATGGTAATAGTGGAAATATGGCATGAATCTCATGGGAATAAGGAGTGAGATGAAAACCCCTTACCTCGCACTTTCCGTTAGTGGAGGGTACATTTAACCTCCTATATGAATACTATAGTATGTTATTAAATTATACCAGAACCATATTAATATTTATTATATCATTCATTATTAATTTATGACTTTATACTACCCAATTAATAATAATTTCCATGTATTATTAATATTTCGTGTAATAATCGCTTACATTATCGTATGTGTTTTAACTTGTTACTCTTGATTGTATCCAATAGATCATGATCTAAACACTTACAGAATATAAAACATGATTTATTTATCACATATATTTAGAATATAAATATGTAGACAAGGCATATATATGAAATGGACGACATTGTTTATGAAGGCGGTAGTCCGTACATACGCATAAATGTTGTTTCGGTTTTCATATAGTATTGAACGAAATTATGTGAATAAGATATATGAAAGAACATAAATACTTATATATATAAATATATATATCTCCAGTAGAATTATAATTTCATATATTACATACTTATTAGTAATCTATATATTTTTATAAACATCAATGAATGGTGAACTTGGAAATGAATCTCATCGCGTCGTGGAGACGGTAATCTGTATGTACACACGAGTGAAAATATCATTCTTTTGATATTATAATAATATATAATTCGATTTTATATTATATATACAGAATATTTATCATTTTATATTTATAATTTACTTCAAATACACATCATTATTATACCCATCCAAATAATAATGTATTGAATAATAATTACACCCCGACGTGGAGACGGTAAGCCGTGCGCACGCACACATGGTGACATGTCATTCAAAGGGTGGATAGAATAATGAATTTGGTTTTTACAATAATTATAATAAAATCACAGTATATATAAGATACTTGATTTATTATTTTATAATGGAAACAACAAAGAAAAAGGAAGTGGAAGAAGAAAGGAACTTGAATGAGGGGATGAAATCATTACCTCTTCTTCGGATTCTTCATTTTGATTTGATAAAAATGGCTCCTTAGGTTGGATTTATGATCAAAATAAGGCCTCTAGGTTGATGGGAGGATAGTTGAGAGGGTATTTGGGTAGGGTTTGGTCGTGCCAAATGGCACAGAAGGTGTGAATTAGAGTGAAGGGTGAGTGCCCTATTATAAGAGGGGTGAGGGCACCTTTGTAAAAACATAAAATATTATTTTAAAATAAATTCATATTCGGTTTATAATGGCTCAAAATTGATTATTTTCGAAGCTAAGGTGGGTATGGTTCGAAATCCACTCAACCAATAGGTTTTAGACAGTTTTGGGTCATTTTATTAACCTTATCTTTTAGTTTTAACTCTTAGTTAATTAGTTTGACATTTACCATGTCTCTTTGTATTTTTATATTATATGGTTAATAAACTTACTATAAACTTCAAATATACCCCCCAAGTGGTCCATTCATGATACACCTATCATGATATAAGTCATTTGGAAAAACATTAGATTTTTAGGAATAGAATGTCAATTAATAATATAATATTTGTTTTGAAAACTCTTTATGTCAATTTTGGCACTATTGGGTATTTTGTTTTTTATAAACACTACTGGAAATATGACATTTACCAAAGGTTTTGGCCAAACCGTTGGTATAGATCATTAATTTGGACCTATACCAACGGTTTGGCCAAAACCGTTGGTATAGGTCACTTATATGGACCTATACCAACGGTTTTGGACAAACTGTTGGTATAAGGGGGGACCTATAGGACCTATACCAACGGTTTTGTCCAAACCGTTGGTATATGTCCATTATAGAGACCCTATACCAACAGTTTGGCCAAACCGTTGGTATAGGTCCTTCGATTTTTAATCGAATCTTCTTACCGAGAACATTATATAAATCAAAAATTAAAATTATTATAACAATACATATATATATTTATGAAATTATGTTCACAAAAGTCATGTTAGGTTAGTGGTTAAGTCATTAAATTATAAACTAGAGGTCCTGGGAACAAATCCCAGCGAATGTTTTTTTTTGAAATACATATACCAACGGTTTTGAGAACCGTTGGTATAGGTTTTCATATTACTTATACCAACGGTTTTCAAAACCGTTGGTATAGGTCTTTACCAACGGTTTTCCCAAACCATTGGTATAGACCTATTTTCACGGCTTACTTGCCAACAGTCCTCCAAACCGTTGGTATAGCCTATACCAATGGTTTGAGGGCCTATACCAACGGTTCCAAACCGTTGGTATAGGGTATTTTTCCAGTAGTGAAATTCATAACAACATTATTAATTTAAAAAAAATTCATATAACCAATCCAAATATGTCATATTAACCTAGAAAATTATTGGAATTCAAAAACAAGTCTCAAATTAAATTTATTTGGGTATTTATAATATCAATTATCTTAATCATTCATTAATAAGGTAATTACTATATCATCATTGTGTCATAAATATATTAAATTATTTAATGTCTAAAAATTACAAATAAAATACCATTATGTAGGAAATCATTTTTGATTTCTAATGAATATTTATAGTCAAAAATATTACTTATATAACACCATATAAAAATTAATTACTAAAAGGTTTTTGTTTTTGTCAAATTTTTCCTTTACATTAAATTAATTAATCTAAAATGTCATTATCATTTATAATTGGCTCCATGGGGTCCCAAAATAGACCCAAATATTCCCATTGTCTTCCATTACTCATCCAATAAGGTTAGGATATGTTTTAAGGTAATTTTTAATTATTACAATATTCTTTTTACCTTGAATTTCCCTATTTAACTTTAACCGCGGTAAATAAAAGAAAAAAGTTACTATTCAAGAAAAATTATTTTTACCTTATTGAACCAAATTTTACCCCTTGATATTAACTTTGTCTCTCATATTTTCAAAATTCAACTCACAGAAGCGGTAAAATTAATTTTTATGTGAATTTTCAAATTCTCCTAGGAGGTGGGTAAAAGACGGTGAAAAGTTCAATAAAATTTTTATATATCTAAAATTATTATGAACTGAGTACAATGAATTAAAATGAAATTATATAATTATTATGTATCTATTTTGACATAAATTAATTTAAATAAAATAAATAATTATTTAAATAAAAAATCAGTTTTAACCAATAACTCAGTGTTTTTCAGTATTCATCAAAAATTGATGTTTCTCATAAAAATACCAAAAATTCGGCCTAAGATATATTTGATATTATGAATTCAAAAATGATGTCTATTTTACAAAATTCAAAACATATAAGTTTAATTAATTAATTTAAAAATTAATTCCCGTTGTCAAAACAAATAGTGTGTTTTTAAGAAAAAATAACTATCAAAAGATTGACACTTGCTTATGTTCAGTTTAAATATGAAATTATGTCCAATGACCAACATTGGATTAAATGGTAAAAATATAATCTTATTATACTTTAAAATCACTCAAATTCATAATTTATCACTATTAATTATTTCGATTAAAAATGGTTTTTTTAATTAAAATTTAGTAATTTTCACTATTCATCAAAATATGAAAGTTATCATAAAAGTACCAAAAATTTACCCTAAGATAATTTCGATATTCCGAATCCAAAAATGATGTTCATTTTAAAATATAAAATGTATAAAATTTTAAAAATTGTGTATTAATATTCTTAACTGCTAGTTTGATTGGTTGTGGTGTGTTAGAACTTGAAGTTTTGTATAACACATGCTATTGTATTATTCAAAGAGAAGCATACCGTGAAAGCTTGTGGTGTTACATTCTCCCCTCCTTCAATGAATTGGGTCCTCGCAATTTATGCTTGGTATTATAAACTTGGGGTTGACATTTCAAAATATCAAAGTTGAAATCCCACATCGAAAAAATGGATTAATGATGCCTCAATTTAAAATAAAGAGTTGTAAGTATGAAGGTTACCGAAAATAACACATACAAGGGTTCCATGTACGAAAACACAGATATAGAAGAGAAATATAACCATCAATATCTGACGGAGAGTGGTATAGAACATGGCTATGAAAAGTCCAACAATCATAAAGCCATAAATTTGTGATGATCTAAGGTACTATCTAGGACAACATTTTTGTTCAAAGTTCCTTTTCTTAATGTGGAGGAATTTATTTACGAGATTGGATAAAATCATAAGGAGATATACTTACTTTATAATTAGAGTTTTATTCATTAATAAATTTCTACACAAACTCATCTTTCCCTCCAAAACATAATACAACTAAAAAACACTCTATTTATCCTAATCGTATAGGGTTCGAAATATAATGAATTTATAATGCACATATCAGACCCTTTAAAAAAAGGAATTACATTATACAATCTTCAGACTTCACGTAGTACAGTGGTATGCGATAAATACCAATGGCACTATGGTTGTGGGTTCAATTCCTGCATCTTTGTTTGACACGATGGGTTTCCACACGGTCTGTGTGTTGTCCTTTTATAAAAATCCAAAAATAACCTTTCAAACTTAATCCATTCCAACCTTTAGACTTATCCAAAATATTTATATCCAAACTCACAGTCCAAAATTTATAACGAAGTTAAACACAATGATGATCCTTTTTTTCATGTACTAACATGTGAACACCATAATCACGTATTATTTTAAAACATGGTAACATCCTGAATTACAATAAAACCTTATTTATTACATTAATGATCCCTTATTCTTTATATAATACTGAATATACTCCTTCTATCCAAAAATGTTGTAAACTCCAACAATGAAAAATCATTAACTCGTTTCAAGGTAGTCATCAATATCCAATATAATTTATTCAAATCAACCATCTCTTATTCCAAAATCACTACCTCGTTATCGAGACCATATTAAGGATTACCTTTCCTTCAACTATGTATTTTCAAAAAAGTGTATCTTACTATTAAATAAATTTTTTTAGAACCATATAATCTCAAATCCTCAATAAAATAGTAATGTAGTACAATCCATATTTATCTCCATAATTCATATTACCAGTATACTCTTGATACAACACTCAAATAAAATAATTTTATAATAACAACATAAGAAAACTAGTCACTCCTCTTCATCTTAGGTAGTATCGTAACTGGATTATTATCCAATAGCTTCATTTGGTGCATACTCTGATGCTTTGGAAATTGGTTTGCCTAGTGTCCCAACTCCTTGCAGATAAAGCATTGTACATTTGAAAACATTTTCTTACCCTTGCAATCACGTACATGGTGTCCTTTTTCTCCACACTGATAACAAACTCCCTTTCCCTTCAATCATTTACTAAGGTGATTCATTCCACATTTATCACATATTGGAAAATACTTCTTTCCCTTATTCCCTTTATCCATATTTCTTTCTATCATCCTTTTATTCTCTCACTTCCCTTCAAAGCCATAGGACTCAGAGAATTCTTTACTTATATTATTAACACATAATATTATTTCTTTATATGATGATAATATGTGGGAGACTATTTACTTTCTAAATTATGGCTTAATACCATGAAAGATATAATCCTTCTTACTCTTTGGATCATGTGTGTTGTTGGAGTTCTCATTCCTTCTATTGGGCGCCATTTCTAAACAATGCCATACACTAGATAAGATTATGAATAGAAATACATAATCCCAGACTTTTAAAAAACATAACATACATTAAACGGTTTATGGATATAACCCATAATCATAAAAAAATTTCTTTGAGGAAGTATATAATCATAAACCATTCATAGTGATTTGTAAATAAAATGAGAATTATCCAAAACATATCCCCTGGTAGTGTCGTAACCAAGAGTGCAGCAAGGCCCATTGTCGTGCACCCGTTCTCGTTCGAGTAAAGCTCAAAGCAGTGTTTTCGGGTTTTACCCCTAGGTACATCTTTTCCAGAGTAGCCTCTACGTGCTCATATCTAGACAGGGATGTGTTGCTCGGAAAACTCAAAAAATCTCTACCATACAAAAATTCTAGGATATCCTTCATAATAATTCTCAAAGTCTATCTTAGGATAATGTGCTCTAATCAGATTTTATATAAATCTAGTTTCCAAGGTAATTTCTAAACTTACTCTGATACCAACTATAACGCCCCGACCCTAGTTACCCAGAGTCGGTGCAATATTTTTGTACATTGGCATGATTACAATGAATAAAGTCCTTAAGGACCGATCAATTATGCAGTCTTGGAAAATAGATTACATGCATGGATGTTACATTACACTTTATAACATACAAAACAACATAAATAATCCTTTATTAATGCCATTATTCCCTTGTATTAACCTTGCATGTCAATCCCAATACACTTCTTGGAATCCTGGGAAAAATAAAACATAGAAATGGTTGATCTCAGATGCTCAGTAAGGATAATAATATAGCAGAAACATTCATAGAAAATGATAAACATTTAAGGAAACATATAACTAAAAAAAAGCCTTTTAATCCTGAAATTCAGCATAATATGGCGAAAATAAAATGAAATAATTCCATTTACTAATTCACATGGATATTCTAATAGTCGAATAATCACATGCAATATCAATAAAAATTTTCATAATGATGGAAAGCATAATGTTAGACTATCTTAACCACAGAGTCAAAGCCTCATTCTAAGACTACAAATAATATTATTTTCAAGGCCTTGTTCCAATACACTAGTTTGTCTCATGAGACCTACCGATGCATCGAGGAGCTATAGCGGGCTCCACCCATCACTTACTAAGTCCAATGCATTCCTCATATGAAAAGTTATAAACATAACATAAATATTCGTATTAAAACTAGCATACGAAATGTCAATACTTTACACAAAATCCATGAATGGTATAAAAATAACACATCCACAGTCAAACATATCACAAAACCTTCAATACAATATGGAATATTTTTATCACAACAATTCAAATTCAAAACAAGTTTAAAATCCATTAATGTATTTTGACATAGATGAAAACGGTTTATAAAACTCTTTAAGAGAAATATTCCTTTTTCATTAAAACATTTAAAAGTCGCACAATTTTGAAAGGAAGAAATTTAAATACATTTTTGAATCAAAGTGTCCCATACCAATTTGAAACTTTTTAATGTAATTAACATTTTAAAAAATTCATATCCATTTAAATAAATACATAAAACCATTTTGAAAACATGGACATTAATGAGAATGGTTTAAAAGAATAAATCTTTAAATCATTTAAAATGATGTTTTAGTAAAAAGCCCCTTAAAAATAATCCCTTTGAAAACTATTTTATGAATAATGGACATGAATAATAATTATTTCCTAGTAGATACTTACGTAAAAACAATCTCAGATAATAAAGAGATTGTGAGATTAACCCTTACCAATTTGGTAACTTACGAAACATACTCCCCATGAAAGAGGTATCATACAATGAATATGTAAATACATATAAATTAATGTTTATTATAGAAATAATAAAATTATGGGAAATACATACACCACAAAAAAGGTAATAGTGGCAATATGGCATGAATCACATAGGAATAAGTAGTGAGATGAAAACCCCTTACCTTGCACTTTCCTTTAGTCAAGGGTACATTTAATCCCCTGTATGAAGAGTATAGTATGTTATTAAATTATACCAGAACCATATTAATATTTATGATATCATACATTATTCATCTATGAATTTATAATACCCAATTAATAATAATTTCCATGTTTTATTAATATTTCAGGTAATAATCGCTTTCTTTATCGTACGTGTTTTAACTTGTTCCTCTTGATTGTATCACATAGATCATGATTTAAATACTAACAGAATATATAAAATTATTTATATATCATCTATATTTTTAATATAAATATGTATAATATACATATATATGAAATGGAAGACACCGTTTATAGAGACGGCAGTCCGTACGTATGCATAAACGTTGTTTCCGTTTTCATATAATATTGAACGGAAGTAAGTGAATAAGATATATATAAGTACATAAATACTTATATATATAAATATATATCACTCCAGGAGCATTATTATGCCATATATTACATACTTATTAGTAATCTATATTTTTTTTAAACGTCGATGAATGGTGAACTTGGAAATGAATCTCATCGCGTTGTAGAGACGACAATCCGTACGAAAACACGAGTGAAAATATCAATCTTTTGATATTATAATAATATATAATTGGATGTTATATTATATATAAAGAATCCTTATCATGTTATATTTATTATTTACATCATATAAACATTACTATTATATCCATCCAAATAATAATGTATTGAATAACAATTACACCACGACGTGGAGATGGTAAGTCGCACGCACACACGTACGGTGACATGTCATTCAAAGGGTGGATAGAATAATGAATTTGGTTATATAATAATAATAATAACATAACATAATATATAATATACTAGAGTTATTATTTTATCATGGAAACAACAAAGAAAAACGAATTGGAAGAAGAAAGGAACTTGAATGAGGGGGTGAAATCATTACCTCTTCTTCGGGTTCTTCATTTTTATTTGATCGAAAGTACTCCTTAGGTTGGATTTCGGATCAAAATAAGGCCTCTAGGTTAAGGGATAATTTCTTATAGGTCATTTTGGCAGGGGTTCTCTGATCCAAATGGATTAGAAGGTGTGAATTAGAGTGATGGGTGAGTGCCCTTTTATAAGAGGGGCGAGGGGAACCTTTGGAAAAACATAAAATATTATTTTATAATAAATTTATATTCGGTTTATAATGGCTCCAAATTGATTAATTTAGAGGATAAGGTGGTTATGGGTCGAAATACCCTGAACAAATATTTTTTAGATAGGTTTGGGTCATTTTATTAACCTTATCATTTAGTTTTAACTCTTAGATAATTATTTTGACATTTACCATGTCTCTTTGTATTTTTGTATTATTTGGTTAATAAACATACTATAAAGTTCCAATAGACCCCCAAGTGGTCCATCAATGATAAACCTATCATTATATAAGTCCTTCAGCCGAACCTTAGATTTTTAGGAATATAATATCAATTAATAATATAATATTTGTTTTAAAAACTCTTTTATGTTAATTTTGGAACTATTGGGTATTATGTTTTTGATAAATTCATAACAACATTATTACTTCAAAAAAAATTCATATAAGCAATCCTAATATGTCATATTAACCTATAAAATTATTTTAATTCATAAAGAGTCTCACATTTCATTTATTTGGGTATTTATAATATGAATTATCTTTATCATTCATTAATACGTTAATTACTGCATCATCATTGTGTCATAAATAAATTAAATTATTTAACGTCTAAAAAATATAAATAAAATACCATTATGTAGGAAATATTTTTATATTTCTAATAAATATTTATATTCAAAACTATTACTAATATAACGCCATTAAAAAATTAATTACTAAAAGGTTTTTGTTTTTGTCAATTTTGCCATTACATTAAATTAATTAATATAAAATGTCATTTTCATTCATAAGTGGCTCCATGGGGTCCCAAAAGATACCCAAAGATGTGAATGGTCGGCCATTACTCATCCAATAAGGTTATTACATATGATAAGGTAATTTTTAATTATTACAATATTCTTTTTACCTTGAATTACCCTATTTACCTTTAACCGCGATAAATAAAAGTAAAAAGTTACTATTCACCAAAAATTATTTTTAAGTTATTGAACCTAATTTTACTCCTAGATATTAACCCTGTCTCTCGGATTTTCTAAATTCAACTCAAAGAAGCAGTAAAATTATGTTTTATGTGAATTTTCAAATTCTCCTAGGGGTGGGTAAAAGACGGTGAAAAGTTCAATAAAATTTTTATATATCTAAAATTATTATAAACATACTCCAATTAATTAAAATGAAATTATATAATTATTATGTATCTATTTTGAGATAAATAAATTTAAATAAAATAAATAATTTTTTAAATAAAAAATCGGTTTTAACCAATAACTGAGTGTTTTTCACTATTCATCAAAAATTGATGTTTCTCAGAAAAATAACAAAAATTAGGCCTAAGCTATATTTGATATTATGAATTCAAAAATTATGTATATTTTACCAAATTAAAAACATATAAGTTGCATTAAATAAGTTTAAAAATTAATTCCCGTTGTCAAAACAAATTGCGTGTTTTTAAGAAATAATAACTATCAAAAGATTGACACTTGCTTATGTCCAGTTTAAATGTGAAATTATGTCCAATGAACAACATTGGATTAAATGGTAAAAATATAATCTAATTATACTTTAGAATAACTCAAATTCATAATTTATCACTATTAATTATTTCGATTAAAAATTTTGTTTTTAATTAACATTTAGCAATGTTCACTATTCATCAAAATATGAAAGTTATCAGAAAAGTAGCAAAAATTCACCCTTAGATAATACGATATTCTGAATCCAACAATGAAGTTCATTTTGAAAGATAAAATTTATAAAATTTAAAATAGTTGGTATTAATATTCATAACGGCTAGTTTGATTGGTTGTGGTGTGTTAGAACTCAAAGTTGCGTATGACAGATGCTATTGTATTATTCAATGAGAAGAGTACCGTGAAAGCTTGGGGTGTTAAAATTGATGTTAAGGAGTATAAGGTATGGGTGATCCTTATGTCTTTATCTCTCACATCCTTCTATATAATATGAATGAGGAGGAGTGATCTATAAAATTCATACTATCTTCTAATAAGTGAAAATATAGATTTCTGGGATAAACTACATGATTTTTCTCTTGATTATGATGATATCCATTATTTCCTATATAAATTTGCAGTCCCTATAAGCATGTGTGGGTAGTGTGAGAGAAACACACATTCCTTGATATGGGAGGTGCATCAGGTTTTGAGAAAGATGTTCCATGATATCAATAAGAAGTATTTGTACCATGGAATATGGTTGGTTTACTCACATGGTGCTCTATCATTCTAAATCAAAAGCTTGAGTGCATATGTCCTGATGGTTTACCTTATGCAATACACATTCCTAAGTAGAAATTGGATGATTTCAATATATATTTCACAGTGGGTTACCCATAGGCAGTGATGTTGTTGGTGTTATTATGGACTAATGGACTAAAGTTTCTTATTTATTCTTTATACAAGTTCCTTTATATATTGACGAATTACGTATTCATTATGTGATAGAGATATTAATACAACAAGGGATGCCTCAAATTATTTTTCTCAATTAATGATTCCCTATTTTCATCATGTTTTTTTGAGATCTAGAAGGAACCGCATATACAGGGGCACCTGAGCACCACATACCAACCGAGAAAATGGGAAATTTAAGAATACCTTCATGATATTTGACGACTAGATCCTGGAATATATTTTTTAAATATATATATTATTGATATAAACATTTAATATTTTCAGAGGTTTCATACAAAAATAGTTTTTAGACATCAATTTAAATGGACCATTGTGAGGATATATAGGGTAGGCCTTAATGATCACTATTATGTTGGATCGAGTCTGGGGAGATACTAATTATTGGTTTATGACTTCTGTAAAAAGCCATAAAAGCATACAGTTATAATTATAAAGTGGTTGGATACGTATCATAGTGGGAAGATATCTTATGTTTATCAGTAATGTCATCCTTTGGAGTTCATAGTTGGAAATCCAATATTCTTCCAAGTACTTCCTAGATTATGGAATCTTATTTTCTTATGAATGGAATATTGAATCCCATATACGCAGGACCACTTTATAATGTGGATAGAACCAATATGGTTTCATAATAATTATCTCTTCCTCTAGGATTTAGTGTTATGAACAATGTGTTCCACATATTTTATCTCTTAAAATATTATTCTACCCCTTATTATGATATAAAAAATGATGATCTTGATCTCAATGGTGATGATTCCTCACAGGAGAATCTAGTTCTTTTTTATGTAACATAGTGTAGTGAATCTACATTTGAATATGTGGTCTCTTATACAGGCATAGTGGAAATATGACCATATTTCAGAGGAGATTTGGGAGAGGTAGTTGAACATATTAGAACAATACCAAGAGTTGTTCACCAAGATGATCAGTGATGTTTAGGAATATAGGTCATGGATGAAAAGATATATTATGGGGTGTTTAAAAACAAATGGATTTCTCATGAAAAAAACACATTTTAAATTTTTTGAACCTAATCAAATTTTAGAAAAAAACCCTAAACTATATTATTTTTTATGAAATCTATATATTTTTTATTGAAATTAATTTATTTTATGTCTTTTTGGGGTGTTATGTATACTTGAGAGGTCAAGAACTATTTTTTTATTAAATTTAACTATATCCATGTGTAATGGGGACCGGTAGGGGTGTTGGAATTATTAGAACATGGAAGGAATTATGTCTCCATAATTAGCCTTTGTTTGTGGTAGTTTTTTATGCTTTTTCAATATAAAGTGTGGTTTCGAAAGGGACATAGGTGTTGGTAATCATGATGAAGTGTTTTGAAATGATTTGGTTATTTTTGAGTTTTGGTAATTCTTATAATTTTCATATGTAAAAAATAGTATACATCATAATGGGGAAGTAAAAAATATTACTTATGGCATAAAAATATTATATAGGGAAAAATATATTACATAAGAAAAAGTTATATTATGTAAAGGCTTTCCCCAAAGGGAAACACCTTATGTAAATAAATAATATATTATGTTATAAATATTATATTATATAATAGATTGCATATATTAATAATGGGTTAAAGTATATTTTATATTTTTTTTTTCAAGGAAAAAACATTACATATCTAGAATATATATCATGTATCATGGTTCCTGAAAGTAAAATATATTAAATATAGAGTGATATGTCACATATGAAGATTTTAATAAGGGAAAACCCAGTGTATATATTTAAAAATATAATATGTGGGATAATGATCTAACATGTTGAATTTTTATCTCTGAAAAATAGGTTACATTCGATGTAATGTATTACACAAGGGAGTTTTTTCAATGAAAAACAATACGCTCGATTAATATATTATATATAATGTTTTCCCAATGAGGAAATCTTTATGTATTAGGAAAAACATTTAGGACATATATCTATTAAATATGAATAGGTAAGAAAGAAAATATATAAAACACCTAGGATGCATGAGATTTTATATATCTTATGAATAGAATCCTATATGGCGACACAGACAATATATTTTAGGGGGTTCTAATGTTTTCCAAATTTTAAATTTTGGTTATATTTTTGAATAACTTTATATAGTATTAATAAAATATCAAAACATGTATTAAAGGGTAACTATTTAATTTTTACCTACTATAATGAGAATAATTCTACATATTAGTTATCTCTGTCCCCTTTTAACATTAAGTGAGATCATCTTTATTCCTTAACAATTTATAGTGATGTTTGATCCTGGTGATAACTAAAGGAAAATCAATCACTACACATTGATTATTTATTAGTTTCTCATGTGATTTTATAGCTTTATTTCATTCATGTCCATTAATTCCCAATTTTTTGGATTTTAATAGATTATTAAATTTTTCTTATTTTAGATATTATTAGATATATAAATTCAATGAGATGGTTCTTATTAGTATATGGTAGGTGGTCCCAAAGTTACCCTTAATTATACTCTCATTTTCTATGTGTTTATAGAGTGAATATGCGATGAGTGAATGCGTTCATAACCTAGAACTAAATTAAAATGATTGTGTTATATTAATTTAGGGAATCCCATTCTTCAAACCATGATTAGTACATTAAATAATGTAAATTCTTAAACCTTTTTCTTTATGGGATGAATTCCACATTTTAGATAAAAGTAGGAATTTATGAGGCAACACTAGGGGTTCCCTAGATGTAAATTTTGATTCATTAGAATGTAAATTTATTTTGTAAGATTTATAATTTATATGAAATTAAAATATAATAAATTATGATGTGAATATGATTTGGTAAATTTACAAAAATGAATATAAGGGATTTATAGAAGGATGTTATTACCCTGGGTGATATTCTAAAGATTTCGTGATATGATTTTGTTTCCTACAGAAAATACATTAACAGTTCTAGGAAAGGATGTGCTTCCACCTTGGTATTAATATAATTTATCCAATGTAGGATGTGGTTCCCATAGAGTGAAATTATAAAGGATTTGAGGTTGGGTATGGTTCACCATGGTTGATATTATAATGGTTGCAAGGGAGTATTTTGCCCCCTTGGTGATACTCTTATGGTTCCAAGGTAGGACTTTATACCCCCTTGGAGGTATTTTACATTTTCAAAAGACAAAAAATCATTTTCTGAAGTATGTATTGTTTATTCGGTGTCTCACCCTGGAACCCCAGTGTTGAATATGTTTAATTATATATTCTTTCAATAATTTATCATTACACCTGAATAGAGACTATATTATGAAATATAAAATTTAGGGTCATTTATGGTGGTGGAATTTTGAGTAGTACCCACACCATAATCAGGACTCCATGGACACCAAATAAGACATCATGGTTACAAGATATGTAGAGGGAACATTCCCTATGACATAGGGTTAACTGGGAATACTATTGTGGAGTATAGGAGATGGGAATATTTCTTGAATCGGGGAAAACATAGAACTTTTCCGTAGTTTTATTATTTTTTGATTATTTTTGGACCATGATATATATTATCTACCCATAATGGATACTATTTTTTCTATATTAATTGTGTTGATTAAATATCATTTGATATATATAGAATGGGATGAGATTTTTTTTAATTTAGTGTTTGATCGTAATGTTTTTAAATTGTTGTTTACCTGGATGATTATTATTGTTATTAATTAAACTAATATTTAGAAACATATGATTCAGTGGTTATATTCTCCCAATGGTTATTAAGAGATCCCAACTACTAGTTATGGGCCATTGGGATAAAGTAAAAAAATGCCTATGGTTAGATGACCTTCGACGCATTTACTTTAGAGTGATCCTAGTTGGGGATGTAACTAGATTCCAATGAAATTACTTTGTTAGAGATCCAAATAACTTTTCTATGAAAATATTCTTTAATTCCTTGATTAGATAATAAAAATTTGTATTTTTGATTTAAAGAGTTGGTGTACATGGTTTATAATCAATTTAACCATGTCCATATGTGAAATTAGTTTTATTTTTATTTTTGATAACTTCTCTAATATGAATATTTCATCTATATATGGTTGAAATTTGTAATTTATTCCCCTATCATACCAAAGATAAATCATAAAAATTAGGGTTATAGGAAAGTTTCGTGTTTTATGTAATTAATTGGGTATGGATATTTTTTTCTTTTTTAAAATGTTACTAGTGATGGGGTCAATACGTATCTAAATTTTACATTTATTTTGATGGTTTCATAGACATTATTATAATTTTATCCTATTAAGAAATTGTTTTATAAACAATCAATGCTTTTTATAATTAACCTACTTTTGGTTTTCAACTAATTTTTTTAGATATTATATATTCTTAGAACATATAATAGATCTCCTCATTAACCATTGTAGACAAACCATGGGTATGATAGTTATTTCCTTTGATTTGAGTAAAAAGTGAGTGTAATGGGTAGTGTGAACATATTTGATTAAATTTATTCTTTATTGTTATTTTTAGTTAATTTATTATGGTTTTATTTAATTTTGACATTAACCTACTTGAGTTATAATTCAAATAATAATACTTGACATGTTTGAGAGTTTCAGTCAGTGGTGGGGTATCATCTGGGATAAAATTAGTGGAAGGATATGATGTGTTACATAAATATAATTTTCCACATTAACTATTTTACTATAAAAAAATTATCTTTAAATTCTTATTTTGTCATCATCCATAAAATAGGAATCATTACTTTTATTTTATAAAGAACCCCAAAATAATATATTGATTTCTTAGAACTATTATTTCTCATGAATTTTTTTTTCACTTAATTTTAAAAATGTTATCATTCGAGGTAAAATTTATAATAACATAGATTATTTGGTATAATTATTTCACATATTTAAAAGTGATTTTAATTAAAAAATTACATTGGGAAAGATATTCATTTATAAAAAATTGATTCAAATTCATCACTTGTATATTGTTTTGGTTTTTACATGGGTTACTAAAAATACGTATTTGTTATGACTGATACCATGTTTGATATTTGACATAAATTTTTATTAATGTAAATTAGATACTAAGAAATTAAGAGTTTATCCCTATCTTTCTAGTTTTTAGTGAAAAATTAATTTATCATCATTTCATATCATGGATTTGGTCTAACAAGCATCTATAATTTCATAATGATAATTTAATTTCATAACTTGTTCCGTGGTTGGATTTATTATATTTATTTATTTCATAATTTATTATTCATGGAATACTCTTGACATGTAATAATATCATGTATAACCTATATTTATGTTTTGTTAATTCGTTGGTTAATATATTATATAGAATTATGTTTATCATTTTTATATAGATCATATTATTTAATGGTTATATGAAGCATGATTATCTTTTTATATGGTAATGTTCCTTGAACCCAGATATTTCCATAATATCTATTAATTATTGATGTAATTGTAAGGAGTATATCATGTTATCCAATTAATGGTTATTAGGTACACCTATTGTTGATAAAACTGATGATGTATTTGATGGGATTCCAGTGGATTTACTTTAATATACCCCATCCCCTATCCCATAATAGGATAACAAAATCAATTGTGCTGAATTATTTATAAACTATCCTTTTATCCCACAAATGGGATTGGAATTTCATCCGGAATCACATTTATCTGGGATGGGAATCAAGGTTTTAGTGATTTTTACACTATATTCTTGGTGCATAGTTTGAATTAGGCATGTATGGTATTGATCCTTACAATATAATGAGTTATGTGTAAAGATTACTTTTATATCCGGCCATTTAGTCATTAAAGATATTATACATTCGTTTATGTCAAGAAAATATTTTAATGACTAATGTACAAGATAAGATAAATATAAGGGATGCACATAAGTATATTTCTACTATGATGGAATCATGGTGGTTCCTTACCCAGTATTATATTTTTACACCCAGCATGGGCTCATCGGTTAATATATTGTGTCATTATCTATTTTATGGTTACCTGTATATATGATTATATTTTTATATGGTTGTTTTATATAAATGGATAATTATTTTGTGATACATGTACAAATTTTGGTTGGAGACTATGATTGGATATCATGTTTTCTGTAGAGCCATTTGGGTCAGGGATAAACTTTATACATCCAAATTTTACTTAGAACAAGAATTTATATTGTATGACCTCCATTTTACTCATATAATTTTTTTTAAATTACAGTTGATCAATCATATATTGGTAAATCACACCCCAATTTTATACCAATGCATGCATCAGTAGTCACTCTCCCAGAGGGATTTAGGAATCCTTGTAGTGCTCTATGGGGGGTTTGACACGATTTTGATCAGGTATCTATATCAGGTTCATTAAAAATGTAATAATATTAGGAAAATAATATAATTTCTCATATAGAGAAATCACGATGGTTGATATTTAGAGTAATAAATAGCTAGGACATAGAGCACATGAGAAGTAACCCATAACAAATTATCATATTTCACTTTATGGTGGAAGGTAATGTTACTAGGGATGTTTAGAAAGTTAGGTATGCACCACATATATATATAATGTACATTATAGAGTACTTCGTTTATTGGTATGTAAGAATCTATAAAGTTTTTATAGTGATAGAATTAAATCCAAATATAGTTAATTAATAAGAATAATTTGTTTAAATACATTTGGATAAATGTACACTTATGATATGATTGAATCTATATTAATAATTAATCATTTATAATCAAATAATAATGTATACAATGTTTTTTATATTCATTATTCAAGGTTATATAATTAAAAATGGTAATATAATGGAAAATTATTATATACCCAGTGATAAGTGTTCCCTAGATTCTAAATCCCTATGTTTGGACATATATAATTAATGCATTGGTATAGTCTCCTCTATTTCATACAATAATTATTTATTATACAACATGATTCTATTTTTTTTAACACCACCATTTTAGAGGTTTTAGTTTATTTGATAATTCTTTTAATACTTCCTTAACATACCACTCCCTTGATAGTGAGTTTTTTTTTCTATGAATGTCCTTTTTTAGTTCCACGTATTTATTTTCAGATTGAATTTTATTACTGATCTATGTTCTCTAGTTTAAATTAATTCAAAAATTAATATTTGTTTTTAGAAACTACTCAATTAGTTATATAAACCAATTGATATCTTCTCAGAATTAATAATGGAATTTTTTTCTTATTAATGTGTTTACATAAATGTAAATGATAAATTTCCTATGAAGTTGAATTTTCTTAATTATTTGATAATGAAAAAATGGGGTTTTCAATTAAATTGTTTTTGGAAAGAACATTTCAATGGGATTTTGATGTTATATTTGTAAACATATTTGGAAAAAATAAGTTTTTTTATTAACTATGATAATTTATTAATAAGAATAAGAAGACATGAGGTAATTAAAATAGCGGGAAATGCTATGTCTAGATCCTATAAAAGGAAGTTATACTCTAGAACACACATAAAAAGCACCAAAATAGTATAACCTCTAAATAAAAATGAAGAAATGATCATCATGTTTTTACAAAAATTATGCAAAGTTATATCAAACACACACAACAACATCAACATACACACCAAACAAAAAATCTGAAATGAAAATAAATGAAATAATAAAAAAAGAACAAAAAAGTATTTATTTTGTTCTTAATAAGTCCTACTCCATGGGTGTAACACTAAAAATACTTTTATTACGGGTGCATATGATATTAAAAATGTTAAAAATTCAATAAATAGATTACTTAAACCAATAAAATAATTTTGGACAGATTCAGTAAAAATGGTACCATTTCCTTTAGATATACATGGAGAGAATTCCCCAAAGATATGATCTTTATGTTAATATATTCACATGTTCAAATGTATCCACAATAATGTGTCCTCCTTCTAGTGAAATTTGAGTTGTTCTGAACACATCATGATTTCTAATCATGTAACCTCCTTAAAACCCTTATATAATCCTCATGAATGTAGAAACAGCATTAAATAAATTCAAAATTGATGGTTATGTATTTCCTTTACATATTAAAATTTTCATTTTAATACTTGTCATTATTTCTATTGATTTAACTACTGTAAGACTACCTTCTTTTGGTATTCCTTAATAATTCACTGCCACTCCAACATCAACATCTGATATAGAATTTATAATTATGGATATTGTATTTTTGGATGATATAATAATTATTCATAAATTAGTTTTCATCTATCCTAACCAATTTATATCTAACATGAGAACCATTTTAGGGCTCCAACAAGTATTTATACATAAGTTTAAACAAATCTATTTCACTTAAAATCATCCATTATGGATTCATGGTTCCCCTGATATGCTTCTAATTATACATATTCCACCATGGAATAACACCACACCAACATATCCGTTTATACAACAAGGTTTAGAATGTCTTCTATATTATGAACTCAATAAAATTTTTGTATATCCAACACTTTTCTCTTGAAAAACATTTAGAGGACGAGATACTTTAGATGAATATTCATCATACTTGTGTATGACATTGGATTATTGGTTCTCCTCTATGTGATCATATCTCCCCCAAACTATGAATATAAATATCCATACAATGGTTAACATAATCTATAATGGAGATAGAAATTTTAAAAACCAAAAAGATACTATAGGATCCAATTTATTTCAATCCAATATTCTCTTTTGGGATTATACATATGCATTATAAAAACTCCCACTACATATGAAATTTCTAAATTCCTAAAACCATGGAATACATCAATCTTATTACTATTTTTGAGAATATATCCTTTTCTGTGTACTCAACAACCTTTTATATTCTAGATGACTTCTCCTTGATTAGATAAAATTTTCCAACAATGGGAGTGGTAATTGTTTTCAACTCTTTCATTCAAAAGAACCCCCTAACCTTATAAATGTAATAAAACAGAGTTTGGAAAAGTTTATTAAAATTAAATCCCTTCCAATGAACATCCCTAAAAATATAAATTTTAAAAAAATAGATTGGTTTTATGATAGGATTCCCATAATCAAACAACATTGGATTAAAAATGATAGGGATTTCTATAGGTTAACTTTTATTATACTATGAAAGAATTAAAATTTTGGTTCCACTACCATAAACATTTCTTCAAACCATAATATCTCTAGTACCTATTGGACCCAATATCCTTGTTCTATTTAACCATTGAACCCATTTAGATTATCCATATAAATATCCTCAACTAACTATCCACGAATCAGTATAGTTTTAACATCGTATTATACTATATATAATCCTTAATCTTAAAATAATAAGCACCATTATAATAGTTTTGTGTTTAAAAAATAGTGTATATATCTCATAAAAATGTAAATATTTCAATTTTTGAAAACTCCTGTGGACAATAATTTATTTATACATATCTCTACTATCTTCCCTATTCTTTAGCAAATAAACCCATTTATTCGGAAGTACATGCTTCTCTATAATTCATTCAGTGAGCTTCAATGTCCCAATATATGTATGGAGTTCATTTATTCTCTCATCGCTGAATCATAAAAAAAATTTCATTCACACATGTAGCCACTTCTATAATATTTGGTTCTCCATAGTATAAGAGAATAAAATAGTTCCAGTCACATACCTTTTTTCCCACTTAGAGTCATTTGTTATTAGACCTCTATAACAAACCCTTTTACTCAAATCCTTTTAGAATCACATCTTTTTGAAAATTACTTTCTAGCGCCCTATACCTGATATTCCTTAGTCACTAATTTGTTTTTTATTTTCTTCCTTGATAGAACCATCAAACATAAATTCCATTTAAAAATTTATAATGATAATTTGTTTTTTCTAAAACTATCTTACTCCCTAAAATTTTTAGAACATCCAAAATATATGGACATCAACTCAATTGAACTTATACTTTTGATGATATTTTTTATTGTATATAAATTATTATATGTAAATATATAATCACAATTCTCTTCATTGAGGGTGAAATTGTCTCTTCTAATTAACATAGGTATGTTGTTATTATAGATATTAAATCTGAATTCTTCCAAACCATACCTTATAAAGTATCATTCCCTAGACTTATTCAATAACTTATCCCTTTAATTATCACTAATGTAGATATTGATGAGTGGAAAAATGAATAAAATAAAATAAATTTCAATGTTGTTTACAAGAAAACATTCTTTTAAAAGTTACTTTACAAATATATGTGTTTTACTCTTTCACCAAATATGAAGCACAATTTATGGCGTCCACTTAAAAATCATTAGTAATAATTACATGTATCTTCATCCAACAAGTCTTATATAATAATTTATGATTTATATTTTTAGAAACAATTTTTTCCTAGGTTTACCATTATTTTATTCTCAATTTAGAATCTTTTCTGTTAATAGAAAATCTAAAATCAATTCTTCCATATTCTCTACAATTTTCAGGCCTCAAACATTTCAATTTACATCTCATATCTTTTTCTAGGATTGTTATCTCAAGATTAAAGGATTAAAAAAGTTTATATTATTTCAGGATAAATAAAACTCACACCTTCCATTTAAAATCATCAATAAAGATAAAATATTTCATAGAGCCACCAAGAGAATGGACTTGAGCTGGCTCCTTACATCTATATGGATTGGCATTCCCTTTCGATCCTTGGGAATCTTAACTTCTGGCTAGAATAACTCCTTCGAATAGTTCCCAAGGATTAAATCTTTACATGTAACAAACTCCACGATCCTTATCTTCATAATTTCATTATAATCAAGTACATTATTCACTTTATATCTTATGTGAAAAATAAATTATTTCGATAATTTTACAAAAATAGTTTTCTGAAATGAATTTCTCATTTATAAACTATTTTCATGTAGAATATTCCATCATTCACTTTTTTTCCGCAACCATGGAACCATGGTTAATATCCAAAAATACACATAATAAAGTAGAATAACAACCCACATCAACCAATATTATTAAATAAATCATGTTCTTCCTTAACCTAGCTATGTGGTTTCCCCAAACCCAAAATATTGAATCTTATGCTAAGAAAATCATTACACATTTGTTCAAAACCTACTACAATAGCCCAAAAATAAACCTATATAATTAAATTTTAAATTAAAATTTTAGAGTCATATAAATACCCCAAATAGATTAGGTTTTGAGTTTTAAATAATTAGTAAAAAATATTCACATAAGCAAACCCATATCGTTCTCTGACAAATGTGCAATTTCCCACTAAACCTAGGACACACAATTTTACAATTGGTCTTCAACACCACCCACCAAATTAACCACACATGAAACCCTTCTATACATATTATATATAATAGTAGTATTACAAACCATTATAAATGGAAAAATAATAAGTTTGAGATAAAATTATCAGAAAGGGTAATCTTTAGTGATAACATTCTAAGATCAGAAGTAATCATAAGATAAGAAAGTACGTATAATAAGAAAATATAGTTACATAAACACATCATAAATAAATCATACCTAATGAAACATGGGTCATAATTAATGAAACATAGAATATATATTTTAGAATAAATAAGTAGATATCAAGTGACTATGGAATCATACGAAAATGGTATAAATATAAAACATGGAATTATAAGCATAATTCAAGGCTCACTTCGAAGAACAAATATCATATTGTGCTATGATTTTTACCTATGAACCATATGTGGTACCTCTTAAGATGAAAACACATCCCAATTAAATGGGATGGGGTATTTATAATTCTGGTCCCATGCATCACATCATAACATGATTATGTATATGTGTTCCGTAGAGGAAAACATTCATAATACCTTCATATCATAATTAACTCAATGGAAAAATACTTTCATTAATATTTCAAAAAAATAGGATTAGAATCCATACATAGAAAATTATAGATGGTACTACAATATTATATCTCTAATGAAGTATTATAATGAGTATATTATGTTTACATAAATGTAAAAGACATTAATAATTAGATGGGTTATATAACACTTTTTAATGGTATCAAATAAAAAGAGACCAAGAATTTGATCATTTGATACTGAAAGTTTTCTCCTAAATTAAAAATAGTATAATATAATTTATATTTTAATAATTGAAACAGATCTCCAAAGGATAAAGATCTAACAGAGTTTTATAGGAGAGTGGAGGAAAAGTTTAAAAAAAATTATAAATATTTTAATACATAGTTGTAAAAAACATATAATTCACATCAAAAATAAATTTCAAGGGGGTTAAAAGTGGAAATTAAAACCCATATTTTTGTATAGTTATAAATATTTATACCTTGAAAATAAATTAAGTTAAATATATTATATGTGGGGTTAAATATAAAAATATACATAACTATAATGAAATATATTTATTTATTCTTCTAAAACATTAACCATACTTTAAAAAATCACGAAAAATATGAATTGAAAGTACTTTGTAAAACCATGAAAGCATACCGATTTTTTTATTATGAAAAAATATTTATAAAAAACCTAAAAATTTTATCTATAATTTGGTCAAAATGTTATTTTTCTCACATTTTAAATAATGTAAAAAATGACCAATGTAGAGAAAGTTAAGAAAATTCTATTTACTTTTTTTAATAGAGTAAAATATAATATAATATTAAATTAATTATTCATTAATGGATATTTAATAACATTCATGAAATAATTTAAATAATATGGAAATGAAGGAAAATATTCTTGATCATAAAGAAGAGGTACGGTCAGATCCTCTTATAGGGAACATTTTCGGATAATTGTGAACCAAAGGGAAATTAAATGGTAATAAGAATTTTAGAACCAAATAATGAAAAATTTATAATAAATTTTAATGGATTTAAGAGAGAAATATCATAAAATTTACCCATATGTAAACTTAACCACAAACAATATCAAATTCAAATTGAGATTTGAATTAAAACCCATATAAACCATGAAATTTAGGAGCTACTAATCCATAAAGAAGGAAATGAGACCATAAAAAAATTTAAAATAAATTTAAAATTTTATGTTAAATATTTTATGACATGAAATTGATATATAGAAGAGAAAATATGGAATTTATGGACAATAATGGAAATGATTACTGACTTGTAATGGAAACCCTTACTAAGAGTGTGACATGTAAAGTAGAAATATATTAAGGAAGATATTATGTGAAATGATTGAAAATAAGTATTAAAATAGTGTAAATACAATAAAAAAACAATAATAGGTTATAATTAAAATGGTCATTTAGTTACATATTTAATAAATAAATGATATAACTGATTGAAAGGAAAATGAGTTATGAAACACTTTATGAATATCTATAAAATATAAACCAAAATCCCATAAAATTATATCATGAAATACACTTTTAAATGAAATTAATGAAAATTTATTTATAATCAAGTAATTTAATGAGATAATGAATACCCAATTTCAAATAAAATGGATATGTTCCAAACATGAAATATTCCTCGAGGAATGGAAATTGAGAAAAAGGTCGTATACCTTGGATTACTACTTTGTCGAACGTGCTCTAACATACTCTATAATAATATAAGTCTCATTAATAATTTATTTGAAAAACTTATTATTGTACTTTACCTTCCATATTTATTTATTTTTTATCAATTTTTTACATAGTTATTACTTAGTTTTAATTATTATTGACCATCAGCTGTTAATTGTTTCAATCATTCCTTTTCTGTATCGATATAATAGTTCTTGTCATTATCCCATGTTAAAGAGTTAATAATATAAATATTATTAAATTTTATTAAATAAATTTTCCATAATTAATTATGAAGTTCTCAGATCAATCCATTGGATTTTTTGATATAGTTCCTCTAGTTGAAGTCAATAATGTTCTTATTTCAGTAATTTCCAAGGAATAAAATAAGGTATATAATCATGAATAAAATTTTAATATTATAATTGGAGAAAAAAATGAATTTATTTTTGATATCATTTCAAAATTTTAATTTAGTATTCATATTCATCCTTGATAGAACATTTTAGCATTCTTCATATAGGTGGTATAACTGAATTAAATTTAACATTTTACAATCAATAGATGATCACAATTATAACATGTTTTTAATATTATAACAACATTAAAGAAATATAATAATTTTATTTAGGTTTTATAAAAGAGATATATCATAATTTATAATGGTTGTATGAATGATATTATTGGAAAATAATGATATGAAGTTATTCCTTACAAAGAAGAAATCATATCTCCTCTTAGAAGACTTATTGGTTTTGAAGGTGTTTGAGAATTATATTAAGAATAGAGGATAATAATTATGTGAGTGGATTATTATGGATTGAATTATGGCTTATTTAATAGACGAACTCTAATTTACATGTTCCTTGTAAATGGTGGAGGATTTGTCCTTTTATAAGTGAGAGTGGGGGAATTTTTGTAAATATTTATTTATATATATAAAAGGTATATCGTATTATAGTTAAGTGGATAAAAAAATTAAGTAAGATAAGATGGTATTTGGTTGATAATACCCTCACCTATCCATTTATATTTATATTTTTGAGAGATTTCCTGACATTATCCCTTTAATTAATTTTTTCACCCTATTTTATCATTTACCGTGATAACTAACTTTTATATTGTTATATATATCTTATGTCTAAAAATGAGATTTAAAGTATTATCTATTATGGAATTTTTTATTCAAAAAATTATATACATTTTCTTATATTAAATTTCTAATAGTGATAAAAATTAATTTTAATATAAATACATAAAAATACATTATTTGAAATGTATCTTTAATCAAAAAAATGATCATATTATTATTTAGGATAATTATTATGAATAATATCAATAACCCAAACATTTATAAGCCTATAAATGAAAAATGAAGGTTATTTGAATTTAAAACAAATAAAAAACTGATTTTCATAATTTGGATACATAATTAACGAAAAATGACTAAAAATAGTCTTTCATTTGAATAAAATATAACTGAGACTCAAAAATGTAAAGAATAGTTTTTTAAATGCAACATGTTGATTTTAAATTCATTACTTAACTCAATAAATACATTTTTTTGATAAATTTTTTTAATAATTTCTTATTTCATGCTTTTTTATGATAAATCAATAAAATTTATGGCATTTGTAAAATTATATTCTTCATATTCAAAAAAATAAAAACCATTTAGATAAATAAAATAAATAACTATATTTTAATTTTAATATGAAAAATGAAAAAAAAAACGTTAATTTTTTTGAAATAAAATTTTAAGATGTTGAAATTTATCATTTTTTAATATATATATATATATATAATGAGAAACAATTTTTATAATAATATCAAATTTTTTCCATTTACTATTATTAATCATATTTAATATAAATTACAAATAAAATGAGTGGTGATCTATTTTGTACAAAATTGAAATATTATATAAGAATAATCCATTAAAAGTGATAAATTTATTTGAAGATGAACAATATGGGTCACTTCAAAAATAGTTCTCCCAAAAATAATCAATTTCAAACATTAAATATTTTTTTGTCAAGTCCCATTAAATTTAATTATTTATCATGTAATTTGTAATATAATACATTGTATCATTCATTTAAAAATATAAATAAGGAAGTAAAATAAAAAAAAATTATAATTAATCATTTCCAAAAATGATTATATTTTTATTTACATGAGTTTTTTAATATTTTAATTTATTTAATGGTGTTTCCCGTTATATTCTCATAATGTATTAATTCTCTTCTCGAGTTGTAAAAATATTTGACAGTTTATTTATGTTTTATATTTCATTTGATACAATCTATTCAACATATTATTTATTTATAAGAAAAATATATACTGAAATCTCAAGGTTCTTCATTCTACCTCTTTAAATAAATTGCATCCTTGTAATTTAAATTTCTCCCATTAATGAAAAATATGAGTGTGTTCTTAATATATTCCGGACATAAGATATAATTTCAAATAAGAAATCGACCACACTATATTTTGTAATACATAAAAACCCACTTTAACCTCATAGTAGGCATAGGTTTAGATTTTCATGTCTCACATCCATTTTCATGAAATATAATTTCCTAGGTTGTTATTACACATCATAGATTCTAGATACATAACATTCCCAGCATATTTTTCAAGATCATATACTCAACTAAATAATGAAACCAAAATATTTGTGACAATAATAAATAATTTTATTAATATAAAATATTATTTATAATTTTCTTTATCATTGAAACCATCATTTCAACTCAACATACTTTCGTTTCAGCTATTGGACATAATTATAATTCTTTTCGTTAAAAAAATAATTTACTATTATCCTTGATTTTCAAATAATGTAATCCATAAAAATAACAAAATCAAAAAAATGAACATTATCAATATATTTTAAACCAAAAAATCATTTAAACATATGCTCATATAAGTCAACTTAACTTTTATCGCTAAAAAACGAATTTCATATCAATCAATATATACCTTAATCACATAGACTCCCAAAAAGATAATAATCATTTCCCAAAAAAACATGAATTTTTGTGATATCAAATTTCATTTTAATACCAATGGTATGTTCATCATATATTCCCAAAAACAATTAACCACTTGACTTTATTAAGAATAATTAACGTAACATCATATCATATACCAACCATATGGCCTATATATACATCATACATGTATTCATCATAAAACCCAACAAACATCCCCCATAATATCATTAATCACCATAAAAAAAACCATATATGACCTTGAAGGGGAATCTATTCCTTTAAATTTATTATAATATTTAAATAAATTACCCATGATGGTATCCAAAATTCTTAAATTATCATAATATAATTAAATCCTAACCTATATACTTATTTAAACCCAACTCTAATCTAAACTTTCATTCCTTAATAACATACTACTGGTTCAGGTTCTAAAAACATATTCTTCACATTCTATCATTGATATTAATTGAACTGATACTAACTTAAACATATAAAATTATAATAACAATAGAAAATATTGATTCTCTTAAATAAAAAAGTCCTTTTTGTTTTATAGTTTTAGATAATTTGGAAACAAAACCTTCACCTAAAAAACCCATATCTGTCTCCACCAAATGGGCAATTTCCTTCTAAAATTAAGACTCCTTATTTTTCAACATGTCGTTGATATTTCACGTAAAACTCTCAACACAAGAAATCCTAATAGACTTACCATACATAGTACACTCCTTCAAAATCTTGGGTAAGTTGAATTTAAAAAGGATTAATCCAAAAGATCTATAGGGGTATGCTTAAGAAATATTAATTGAAGATCATAACTAGGAATAAGATAAACATGTGGGTATAAGAACACAATCAAGTTATATGAACACATCATATGTAAATAATACCAAATAAAACATGTATTTTAAGTATTAATTCTTACATAATGATTTTGGAATATTTTAGTGGATATCATAGGATCATTGAAGCAAACGAATGTGTAGATAACATAAAACATACCAGTATAAACAAATTCCAAGTCTCAATACCTGGAAAACATAAAATAGTCTTATCGGGTTATTTCTCATCCACCGTATAAGAATTCTTGTGACATAAAATCATTTCCTAATGATTTGTGGGGCTATATAATTTATGTCCCACCCATCACTACATTAAATGTACATTAGTATGTATTCCCAAAAAAGAATTCACAAATTTATCAATTAATAATTATACTAATTATTAAAAATGATTCATAAATATTTCAAAAAAATATTATATTTCAATTACATAGATAATAAATATGGTATTAATAGTTATTATCCCCTATAAATAATATGTATAACTAGAGGGTGTTGATAGAGATGAAAAAAATTATAAAAAGTTTTTCTACTTAATAATTTCTAATTAAATCACATGAGAAGAGATTATTAATTAGATCATATGAAACTTCAAGATAATTCTTCAAATAAGATTCAACCATTATTCACTCACAGGAATATGGTATTTAAATTTTATGATCCATATCAAAGAATCTTGTCCAGAAATGATATCCCTTATTTTTTTTAATTCCCTCGGACTGTGGGCCTATGTGAAGATAGACTTTATATATAATGAAGTTCAAAAAACCACATCCCATTTATAATAGTGATTGATCCTAAATAAGACTCTTCCAGAATGTTTGAGTTTTCTTATAGGATGGGTTTGTGGTAATACATGAATAGGAATCCCAAAAACCACATCATATGGTTATATTGGAAAATATATTTCACAATGGGTCTTGTTAAAGTCTATGAACAATACATCACCACCAAAGTAAGTTCTTGATCCCATTATTTATTCTTCTCCATTTTATTCCATGTTTGAGGTAACGATGAGGAATATATTGTGTCACGAGATATGTTCCTTCAATATGGGGATCTTTGTGTGGTTTAATGGAAGTGACCTCAATGAAAACGCAGAAACATCATAAAATAAGGGGGAGGGGTATATCATGGATGGATAGAGAAGACATAGTTGACTTCATTTCCCATATAGTTGTGATGGGTTTGGGTTATTCATGTGATAAATAGACCTTGTGAACTAACCATAAGGGGAGAAAAAGTACATGGTTTCATCTCAGTCAATGCTTAAAAAATACCTAATCCATTTTACTATACCCAAATAACAATGTTTCTCTTCTTGTATGGGATCTCCCATACAACTTCCCACTTTTTATAAACCAATAAACAACAAGAGTCTTGAGTGGTCCATTTTTATTCTCTAACCTATGATCCCCAGATACTTGTGGTAATTTTGTGGTGTATATTTTCATGAATAAACCCTTTGAAGGTATTTCATCGGTTAGGCTTCGCAATATGATTTGGTTCCTGATATATGATTTGAACACATCTAATAATAAAAATCCATCCTGATTTTAGATTCTATATTATCTTAATAAGGACATCGATTCATAAAATACATAACTCGATGAAGGATTTCAACATAATTTATTTGATTCCCTCATGTATAAGAAAATTTTGTTTTATGAAATTTTATTGGAGTAAGAAAGGGAGGCCAGTTAGTACTCCAGGAAGATGTTTCTTATGTAAGGGTATTGTGAAACTATGTAATTACAAGTTTGCATCATGGAGAATCGGAACATCAGTAGTCCAAATATAAGGTTGTAATATGGCTCATACACATATAATCATGGGTTAGTGGGAGGTATGGCCAAAGGATATCATAGTTCTTAAATTTTGGAAGTTGATCAAGTTTATATAATGGATACCTAAGGGGCCATGTATCCTTATTCACTACCACCCCTCATATGAAAATTGTGCATATCCATTTCCTTCTCAAAGACATGCCTTGAGAGAGGGAAGTCTTGGTTTTTATGAAATACCTCAACATAAAAATCTACCTAGGGAAATAAATCTTCCATTTTTCCTTCTATATGGTTTTCTGTTATATTCTCAAGAACAATTTAGTGGAATCCATCAATGAATTTTTTTCTGGGAGGAGGACTTCCCCGAGTGGCCTACATTACTACATGTTTTCTCACACCAATATTTTGAGACCCACCATCTCTGAAACAAATCAATCCCAGTAGTATGTGTAATTTACATTACAAGTTCCTTTCAATAATTTTCAACCAAAAACTGTAATTACACCTCAAAAAAATGGGTCTCTATTGAGTAAAATTGGTTCGTCAAGGTATTCTCTATCCAAAGTGACATTGGTATTGTTAAAGAAAAGATTTTTATATTAAAAATAATACCATAGGTTCCAATATTACCATAAATATTGAAAACAAAAAATCATATGAAAGGTTGGAATGAAATTTTATTCTCAAGGTGATGAACTTCATGTGATTCTATTCATGGGTTTCCAACTTATTTTTCATGTATTCTAGATCATCTTCGGTCTCTATTTCAATTATGGGTAGGAATTTTGGTTTCATGAAATCTATTAGGGTGTTGTGGAAGTGCGATCCACCATCCCCCAATATATTAAGCATGATTTTGAATTACATAATAATATAAGTTACTCTAAGAACCCCAAATGTAAGTATCCTTCCATTTTTATATAGGTTGAATTTAATGGGTGATTCTCAACTCAAATTTAATGATTACATTGTGTACATTGTGGATCTATGTAGGATATATCTTCATGTATTTAACAAGGTAATGTAGGAGTACTGTCAAAAGGGTGGTAAAGTTATTAATTATGAGAATAGTATAATTTTTTAGTATTAATTTTTATATTGGTGTGCAAAGTTGGTTGAAAATCTCATGTGAATTCATAAAATGTTCTTCCCATAGATTATATGGAAACCTCAATTTCTCATGGTAGGATGCCCATTATGATCATTGAGGGGTGATTCATTGGATCTAAAACTCTATGAATATCATGAAAAACAACTTCTTCCCATTTGTGGGATGGATCACCCTCACCAACTGCATCCTCAATTCCAATCATGCTCATGTTTTATCGATATTTTATATACCAAAGGTAGTTATCAGAGATTCTGAAAACAAATCATGCCATCCTTCATCTAGGATTACCATTCTGAGGATATATTTCACTGGTCCTGGTTGGAATGGATTATTAATATAGTTTATAATGAAGTTACTAATATAAGGAGTATCTTAGAGATGATGTACAATATACAAGCAATTTTGGGTAGGGAATTCATTAAGGGATAGATCCTATGGGGTAAGCTTGGAATGAACAAGTTCTACACTGAATTGAGATAGATGAAGGATATGGTTTCTACCTTATAAAATTTAGTCAAAGAGAACATCCTTGAAATTCTGGATAACACATGCTAGATCATCATATGTGGGGAGATTAGCTTCTAGAATTATAACATGGCATGTGCCATGATTGGATGTTCATAGTGTTTTATTTCTGACGTCTTCTTTAGGCATGATGGAAAATTTCTTCAAAACATCAATTCCATCCTAAATAAATAATAACGATATATTTACAATAATATAAAACTGAATTTTGTGAAGGGATATTATGTTGTCATGGGATCCTCATAAGGGGCTTTCTCATTGAAGGTGAACTGTCAGGTCGTATATGGGGACTAGGTGATAGATCAGTGGGGTAATAACATTTAATGAAATTAAATGTCTCTGATGTATAAATTTTTAATATGTAATATACAAAATCATTCTATATTAATGGATGAAGTAATAAAATTCAAGGTTATCCTTTTAGTTTTGAGATTTTCCAGTTATAAGATTTATAGTGACAAAACAACAACGCAACTATTTTTCAATGGAAACTAGAAAACAATGTGTCGTGTGTTCGGTGATATCTAAGATATTTTATCATAGGACCTTAATAGTTTATATTTTCTCCATATTTGGTTCATTGGTGTAGGAAATAACAACCTAGAAACGATATTTCTAGTGATTCTCCAAGAATCTAGTTGTTGTTGCATATGGGAGGTGAGGAACAAGGCTCGCCATGATGGATACATCACTTCAAGGTGGATTTTTTGTTATATTGAATAGATGACTAACAATTGACCTAACATCACTTCTTATGTGGTGGTATTGCAATCTATTGTTGAATAAAATCATGAACATAAGAGGATTTACCCCTACCATGCATTTTCCAGCTCCCTAGGGGCATTGGATATATTGAGTTCCACCTCCCAACTGCCTTAAAATAAAAGTTTATGTGTCATGTATCTTGGGGTTTATATAGTGGGAGTAATTTTTCATAACCCTAGAGGTTCATTGGTCTTGTAATTTAGTGATTTTTATGTGAAATGAGACACTCTTTACATGGATTTTTGGGCCTGGACTATTAGATTGAATATTTGTAGAGATAATAACATTCATTTGACCTTAGATGAAACTAACTTCTTTTTTTATCCATAACTCTCTTAATCTCCAGATAACTACTCATTAGAACATTAAATACCACATTAATATATTCAAGTATCTAATCATAAGCAACCCCATCCTTCTCAAAACATGGTGAGCAGGGAACAAAGCTGTGGACTTTCTAGTATTAAGGGTCAAAATAGATTATAGGTGTACTGAAATTGAAGTATTGGATCCCTCCCCAATTATTTTTTGACGATTTTAAGAGCTGACACACTTATTATAAATCACTTTAGTCCCCCTAGAATTTTGGGTCCCTTATCATTAATAAAAATGTTGTACTAGTTTTTTTTATTAGTTAATAAGATATAATTTCATTTCCTCTTGGAATATTTATTGTTTTGAATGAGTTCATAAAATAAATTGAGGCCATGGTCCTAAAATCATGTGATGGTATTATTATAGATTAAAATATCTAAAAATTTAGGTAGGAATTATTATTTAATGTGTTTCTTTGTAGGGGTGGTGGATGGGTCCTTTTATAAGTGACAGGTCTCTTTTTTTGTAAATATTCATTTATTAATATAAACATAATTTAATAATAAATTATAGTGGATCCAAAATTTTAACATAAGGTATATATGAAATTTTAAGTCCAATTATAACAATATTCATCCATTAAATGATAATATTTTTTGATATTTCATGACCATAACCATTAATTTAACATTTTTACAAAATTTTAACCTTTACAATGATAACTAACTTTTACCTTGGTAACTATATTTATAACTAAATGTAAAATTAATAATATTATCAAATATAAATATGATTATTATAAATATAAAATCCATTTTATTAGATTCAATTTATAAGATTGAAAAAAATTAATTTTAATAACAGCTACTATTTTTAAAAAATTTGTATCTTTACGCCTAGAAAACAACGTATAAGTATTTCCACCAACGATTATGATTATAATTTATTACTAGTAATTTTAAAAGTTTATGATTAAAAGGAAGGGTTATTTTAATTTCAAACCAATCCAAAACCAAATAGAAACCTTTGAATACTTAATTAATGGTAAAGGATCAATAATAGTTTTTAATTAGAATACAATATAACATAGATTCCAAAACTCTAGACTAGGATTCTAAAGTGAGTTATTTTAGTCCTTAAAATCAATTTTTATATTGAAAAGGTTTTTATAATTTTTTGTGTCATGTTTATTTTAGTATTATTTCACAGAATTTATGGTATTTCTTAAGACTGTATTTTTATTATTTAGAAAAAATAACCATTTTTAGATAATCTCAATAAACAAACCTATGATAATATTGATATATTGAATAAAAAATTTGAAGTTATATTTTAAAATCAAAATTTTAAATTTGTGAATTTAACCTTTTAAAAAATATTAAATATAATGAGAAAAACATTTATAGGAAAATAAATATTTAAATATTAACTATTATTAATCATATTTTATATAAATTAATAATTAATTGTGTTTTAATATATTTATTTTAGTATTGAAACATTTTATTAGAAAAATACTTTAATAGTGATCAATTTAATGTAAGATAAAAAATATGCATTACATTAAAAATATATCTTTTAAAAGATATCGTTTAAAACATTAATGGATCATAATCTCATCCCATTAGAATTTATTATTTATCAATTCACTAATATTAGAAAACATAAATTGATTATTTTTAAAACTATTATATACATGGAATTAAAATATAGATTCATATAATAATTTTTTTATTAATTAATATTTATTTATTTATTTTGTGTTTTTTACTTCCTATAATCTTCTTGGTGATGTTTCACATTTATTCTCATAATGTATTAATATTAATCTATCGTTATAAAAATATATCACCATTATTTTCAGTTTTATTTTTTCAGCTGTACAAGCCATTATAAATAGTATTTATTTCAAAGAAAAATACATTCTAAAATATAATGGTGTTCTAGTTTATGAATCACTACTAATGATTCCATTAATATTTTAATTTTTATCTAGAAGTTGACATCACGCCTTCCTAATAGAATGAGAGTTTTTTTTAACATAATATATACCTACCAAAATTTCTTATAATTACCCCTAATCATGTTTATTATCTTGAATATCGAGTGAAAATAAGCCCCATAGTTTATAATAAAAGACTCATGAGACTAGAGATACTAACAAATAGACCACTCGTATAATATGAAATAATATTTGTGGATGAATCTATAGAATCATATATAGTTTAATAAAAATTATAATCACTACAATCATTCAATACATTTTCCATACATACTGATGATAATAAATGTTTCTTATATATGATGAACTAGTCTATATTCAATTTCTTCAATCTAACAATTCCAGTTAGTATTTTATTTTATAGAACATCCCTTAACTTAATAACTAGAGGAATTTATGGTAGAATAATATATATTATTACAGAAAACATCCCCCTTCATAATTTGATCATGAACATCATTAAATAATATGTCTGTCTTCAAACATTAGTAACCATCCCATACCATGATTTTGGGTGTGATGAAAGTAACAAAAACCAAAACTCTGGTTCCATTAAATTTACTTTTACAAAATATAACTGAGTTTCTATGATTTTGAATTCATATTCATGATCAACCAAAGTTTTTCCTTTTATCATTCATATATCGTATAACCACCATTAAAGGAGCCATTTTTCATTATTTTTTACTTATCCTATGTATCTTAATGTTTATTTTATTGTTATCATTTTATCATCTATTCACAAGTGATATAGGGTATATTTCTAGAAGGTTACATCCATATCAATCCAAATAATTTCTTATATATCCTTTCCCATTAATCCTTTTTCATTGTTTTCTATTTAGTTCCATTAAATAGAAGATCAAGATCGTTTTTTATATGTAAACCCTTTATATGCATCCTCTAGAAAAAAAATTTGTTTAATTGAGTTTCTCCACCCCAATATTATCCTCATCCAATGAAATTTATTCTAAAATAAAAAAAAATCCTACTAAATAAAAAAATGTTAAGGGATGGTAACTACTTACTGAAATTCTTCTACAAGGATATATGATGAATTATTCTAGATAATCAATATCTAAAAAATAATATCTAGGATTATGTTATAAAAAGGCATATAATTTTTCTCTGATAACACTTACTGGTTAACTAACATATAATTAGAATTTATCCACAAGAACATACACAGAAAAATACAAGTATGATAACCAAAAAATGATAATTAACCCTTCTTAAGAATGTATCTGGAACTAGGAAGACAAGGCATCCAAGACACACATCGTAGCACAGACATACACCTCACACAAGAACATCAGGATGAAACATACATAAATGAAATAAATATAAAACATTAAAATTATTCACATGGTTTGTACTATATGTTACTATATGGTGGGAATTCAATTAATATATTTATTATGGATGTGTAAATATATGAAAATTTTGATCCCTTTATATAAAAAATGTCCACACCTTTCAATTAAAATATAGGGACTAGTTCCTGGAACTAATACCACTACCTTCTCAAATTTATAGATAGAATTCCCCATGGATCTAATATTTAATGGTATATATTCATCATGTCCAGAGGTATCCACCACCTTAACTCATCCTTAAAATTAACAGTGTGTGCTTACCATAAATTCATGTTTTATCATTACATAGCCTTTTGAGGAACCCTTACATAATCCTTGTGAATATAGATATAACCATATATGACTTCATTTAACATCCCGACCTAGGTGACACACAATAGTTCCCTGATTCGGTCAGTTACATGACCTCAAGTGAAAAACTCCCAAGAATGTCCCAACACCAATTCTTGTTCCTTCATCCTTGATCCATCATAACACATACTTCAAACATGGGTAATTTCCCCAAATCCTTTATTTAAAACATGAATTATATTCGGGTATTGATCAGGCATCTCATTTAAGGTGTGAGTACAACTCAGTAGGCCACCACCAACAGTGTTTAAAACAATATACAATCAAAAAATTCTATTCAGTTTGTATTTAGAATAAATTAGAATTTATAAGTAAATATTTGTCACATTTTTAATTATCCTTTAATTAACCTTATAACCCCCCCAAGTTCTCAAAGACACCAAAACCTCAATACCTGGTTCATCCCTTTCTAGAATATAATCCATTTCACATATTCATTTCATAATTAATTATAAATCATGAGAATTCATTATCTATTTCATTTAAATTCATATGACGGCCAATTGGTACCGTATTCCAATGCCAAGAGTTTTTTACTAGATCACCATGCATATGACTCTTTGTGTATTTGAATTAGTAGTATGTGACCCACAAATTATGTATCAAACAATCACATAAGTGATATTTTGAAGAATTATTCAATGTACAACACTCATTTATCACTATGGGATTTTGAATTAGAATTTTATTCCCGACACAAGATTTATCAACTTATCACTATGGGATATTGAAGTAGAAATCCATGTCCCACACACATATATCAAAAATCCAATGTATCAAAATATCAAAATTATAACGATTTCAAAAACATTAAGGTTAACTATCATTAACCCTCATTTCAAATATTTCTATTAAAGTGTTCTATTTAAATTTAAAAAATAATAATGGTTAAACACATAATTTCATGTTGAATAATATGAAAAATCACCATTAAATAATTTTTAATTATTTAAACATATAACCAATTTAGGATAAGCTGAAATCTCACAATCCCCTTTTTCTATTAATAAATAATCACATTTATTGAAAAAAACACAAAAATCCATTACATAACCAAATCAACATTCAATTAATCAATCAATTTCAAAATTAAAATCTCCAATTAATTAATTAAGACATTAAATAATCCAATTCCCAAATCAAAATATGCCATTAATTAGTTCTCCAATTAATCAATCCAATTTCAAAATCACAATATGTCATTAATTAATTCACAAATTAATTAATCCAATTCCATGTTTCCATAAATTAATTAATCAATTAATTTATTCATGTCAATATTAAACTGTAAAATATTCAAATGGAATTCAATCAAGTAATACATATAATGATAAATTAATATTATGGAAATTGAAATGAGAGCGCCTACCTCAAAATTGATAAAAAAATGCTCAAAAATAAAATTTCTCAATTGAATCGAAACAACCATGAATGTGATGAATAATGAGATCTAGATTAGAACCAATATATAAGATCAAGAAGATTAGATATACCAAAACCAAGATCTAGATCCATCACAAATATAATAAAATTTCCCTTCGAAGTGTGAGATAAATATAAGTGAAGGATGTGAAACAAGAAAGAAATATATTATCTTAGAAGGAGAGGTGCATGTCTTAAATCCAGAAATCGAATCGTCATGAACTAAGATTAGGATCCATTGAAATCATTCAAAGTACCACAAAAAATGATAGAGACGCTCCAGGGTTTATCAAGGGAGATTGGGGTATACAATGGGGGTTTGGTAATTTTATTTAATTATTTTTTGTGGATAAAATTCTCAGTTGCACATTTTCATGCTCAAGTCACACGATTGTACCCACCCATTCACCTAATCATGTGCCTCATCCCAATGAGTTTCATGATTACTATTATAAGGTCACATGCTATGAAAAATCATCCACATGCCATGAAAATCCCCTCTGTTTGGGTTCATAGGATTTTTTCCTAGGCGTAAGGTTTGGGAATACCATGTTCTAACCATGGACTACTTCACATCCTTCAAAAACATTCAAATTTCACACAAACTCTGCCAATAAAAAACAAAAACATGATATACTCAAATTAATGCAGAATAGTTCATAACAATGATCGTGAGAAATCTCTCTAAAAGGATTGGATCTTACTAATTCCCCACCTTATAACATCTCATCCTCAATATGTAGTCCCGAGAATCTCTATGATTCCCTGTCAAAATGTAAGGGCCACTAATCCTGCATATCATCATATCTCTCCCAATTTTCCCCCTCAAGAGTGTCAGGGTTCCACAAAACATGAACTATCGGCAAGATCTTTCTCTGTAATAATTTCTCAATATGATCTAACACACATATCATATGCCTCTCAAAGGAAATATATATATATCAATCTCAACAACATCAACATTGATCACATGAGAGGGTATGAGGTGATAATACCAATGATTTTTCACATGAAAAATATTATGAATATAATTGTACCTCTGCATAAGTATCAATCTATAATCCATAGACCAAATTCTCTCCACAACCTCAAATGATCCAAAAAACCTAGGCACCAACATAAATCGTATTTGTATCCTATAGTGACCCAATCTAGGTGACACGAGAAGGAAATCCTGGTCACACTGTAAATACTCTAATGTTTTATGTCGTCTATCATCATATTAATTCAGTATACTCTGATTCATGGTCGTATGATACTAAATCAATTGAACTTGCACCAACATCTGTTGCATGAGACTTGGTCCCATCAGCTCTAACATAACTGCCTCTATCCAACATAAAAGTGATTTTTTGGCCTATTATAAAGATCCTCTTATGGTTCCATAATAATAGCTTCATGGTAACTATTTCATTAATAAATATCCTTTGAATATTGGTGATTCTGTGATGACCCACTACATTCTAGGATACATTCTCGCAATATATCCTCAAGCACCTAAATAGGACATCAAGACATCTCATCTGTCTGTGGGTGTAAATCAGTACACAATTGAACATGTATACTGAATTCCTATTTCAAGACCTACCAAAAGTTCAATGTAAATCATGAGTCATTGTGTGAAACAATGCTCTACGAAACTCCCTACAAATGTACTATCTCTTGAACGTAAAACTCCCCCATCTATTCCACTGAAAATGCATCCCATATTGGAAAGAAATGTGTGACTTTATCAATCATTCCACATCCAGCCAAATTGAATTATTCTTTTGAGGATTCCTCATGGGACCTTCCATAGGTTCTATAGTTACATCACCCCACTTCCATTTCAGAATTGGAAATGACTGTAGTAAACCATTGGGTTGTTGATTCATGCCCTTCACCTATTTAGAGGTGTATAATTTTTTCAAAAGCCATGATATCTCCTTTTTCATGCCCATTCATGATATATATTTTCATAACTCATGATACCTTGTTATAACTCTAAGAAGCACCACCCACATTGAGGCATGAAATTCAAAAATCATCGCCTCTCGAATGATCATAGTCACAAAAACCTGATTCATGTCATAGATGATATCATCCACAATTATGGATCAATCATATAGTGAATACCCAATATCGAGGATTTAACTCAATGAAAAGAAATCCAAAACCTCATACTTCATCACTCTAATATAGGTAAAATATGTTGAATCCAGTAAAAAAAGTTTTTGATTCATCTACTCCTAACTCTCCTAAACCACAACATACATCTCATACTGCCAGTTCATATTTTTTCACTAAACACTAGACTTCTGAACTTCCGGATTTTTTACTAATTAATGATTCAATAACATTGTTTTCATTCATGGGTGTATATGATAGCTCACTATCAAATGACAACATATTTTCAACCGAGCTTCACTTAGAGTGATTTAAATCTCACTGATAATATATATACATTATGATATTGTGATCCGTATACACATTTAACATATTATCTAATAGATTTTTCCAAAAATAATTCAATGAATAGACAATAGTAGCTAACTTGAGGTCATGAATTTGAATGTTCAGTTCATGTGGCCTCAAATTCCTTGACCCATATGCCACAACTCACCCACCCTACATCAAAACATCTCCAAGTCTAATCCCATGATTTTCATAGAACATCGTATACTCCTCACCTATCTTGTGTAGGATGAATATTAGTGTGGAAGTCAAATTCTTCTTCAAAATATGGCACACATTATCAAATTCTTCCATCCATCAAAAAGTTATCTCATTATTGGTCCAGCTATAAATAGGTGATTCCAATTGGGAAATGTATTGGGTGAACCTTTTATAATATACATATAATCACAAAAAGGTATGGATATCGAATACATTATTGGGTTTCTTCAATGACGCCACTCTTGAACTCTATATAGGTCCACTAACACACCTACTTCTACAATTATGTGACCCAATAAGTGTACATAATCAATCCAAGATAGAAAAATAGGTATTTTGGCATATATCTAATGCTCTATCAATGTAATGAGGACAATTTAATGATTTTGTGAATGATCTTCTTGTGTCTTAGAGTGCACCAAGAGTTCATCCACAAACACAACCACAATGTGATCCTAGTATGGATGGAAGATTCCATTCAACAAATATATAAATGAAACAAGAGTATTCATCAACCCAAATGGAATCAATATTAACATACCTGTTTCTGAAAGTAGTTATCTATGTATTATAAGGTCTGAATCTCAACTAATGATACCATGATTTCAATTTGATCTTAGAGAAAACACAATCTCTGGTCAACTGGTAAAATATATCATCAATAAAGATAAGAGGAAATTGGTTCTTCACAGTAATCTCGTTGAACATCCTATAATATACACATAATAGGTGAGTCTCGGCAACATTATTTGATAACAAAGTTGTTGAACCCCCTGAATTCCCCCTCTGATGGATACTACCCTTATCCATATACTCATCCATCTATTTATTGATATCATGATGTTAATTTGGTGCAATAATATATATTAGAATATAAATTGGATCATCCCCGAACATGAGATGGATTTTCAACTCCAAGCCCCTCTCAGGTAGTATCCCAAATAAGTCATCAGGAAAAATGTCCTGAAATAAGTCCACTATGTGTGGGAAGACATACTACTTCACACTCACATCATCTGGTAATAGACTAGAAACCAAGGAGGTGGGATCCCATAGTTACTGATGAACCAGCCTTGCACGACCTAGCTTGATTCCCCAACTCTCCTCGGTGTATATAATCATGACCCTCATGAGACATATAAGTCACTATTTTGTTTTAAAAATCTATGTGGGCTTCGTATTCTTCTATCCAGTCCATACCCATAATTATATTGAAGCCTGAAATATCTAGAATGAAAAGACCCCAAAGGAAATGATACTCCCAAACCTCGAGATAACACCCTTTATACAAATAGTTGTCTCTCTATTGTAATCCTAGTGGGGTATCTATCATCATAACCCATATCAGGAAATCCACTGAAAAAGTAAAACCATTCACAATTTTTGAAGATATAAAATAATGAGAGACACTATTATAAAACAAGTATCTAGAAAGTGTAGAAACTACAACAATTGTACCTATAACTATTGATGGTACAACCTCTATATCCACCATTTTTGGTTGGGAAAATTTCAAAAGTCCCACCCCACATCCCTATGAAGTAGTCTGGGTGCCCTGAGATTCACCACCAAATTTTTATGAGCATTCTTTCATAGAAGCACCATGTCTTCTACCTTTATGGCCATGACTAGTAAAACTCTATCTTTCAAAAATGTATGGTTTATAAGTTTCTGATCCCACACTCAGATTATGTCTATCGTATCCATCACTACCCAAATGTTTTTGGTTCCTAAAAAAACTCTTTTGATGTACCATAATTTCATGACATCATCAATATACTATTAGTCAGGGGAACAATCTATCGATGTTTCATGAAATACCACACCACTGATAGATCAATTAAGAAAGGTTCTATGAAACTCACCCTCCTCCAGCTACACTTATACCTATAACGTTAGTTTATATTCTCATAGAAACACTTTATATTATCATAATCTATACCTCCTAGCCATCTAGCAGAAATCTCCAATCCTCCCCCAGAATCCTCATTCTGATTCCCATCAGAAATGAGAGCCTGATTTACAACTTTTGAAAACTGCTTCAGCCAAATGATATTCAGCAATGATTTAAATTCAAATATAATCCCATACCGAAACCATTTTGAGTTTGTAGCCTCATACCCTTCCAAAACTGGAGAAAAGTTCTTCAAATCTATAAAGCATCAAACATAGTCTATAATAGGAAAAAATCCTCAATTCAATCTTATAAATTGATCTTCCCTCTTTTATCTCATTTTATATGGATAAACTTTCTATATAAACTTCTCCTAAATTTCATTTCACTCCATATCCTCCAACATTATATCATATGTCTAGATGTCCCACTAAATCTTTTTCTGGTCACATAACATATAAGTTATCAGCTTGATTCTCTTCACTACAAGAGTCTCCATGTGGTCAGGTATAGTCTTGATGGACTCAATTCATAACTCATCTACCTTAGGTCCACCCTCTCTGGTGAATGTTAGTGGGTGAGGAAACTAAAAATCCCATGTCAAATCAATCATTATTTTCACTACACACCCTGGGTATCTTTTCATAAACAACATAATGTGGGAAAACTTCTTATGGAACTTCTCTCCTACTTCCTCACAAGACAATATTGGTTCTTGAGGTTACCCTATTGATAGATCATTTCTAATCACAGGCTTTGGTCATCATATCAAGAAGCATCATCATGGAGACATATCTATATAGTTCTAAACATTTTTATCATGACACATAACACAACATTATCACATTTATATAATAAGAATTCAAAATTATACCCAACTAGTCTTTCCCCCAAACCCTACCACACGGTCAAAAATAAGGCGTTATACCCAACTAGTCTAAACATTCAAGTCTCACTGGAATCACATTTTCTTAAATTCTCATCATTTTAAAATTCTCATGCTTACATTGGGATCCTTTTCATTTAAGTCACAAAATCCAACAAAAGAATATTCATTTAAAAATTTATCTAAACGCATATTTTACATGGTGTACCTATAAAATATGCATGTCATAAAATAATCCAAATTGACGAGAATGATGCATGCATATCAAACTCTAATTCCATTCTGACGCATGACTCAAATCACATAAAATATGAGTAACAATAATCACATCACACAAAAAGTGAATAAATGAGGGTGAAATAGTATAAACTGTAATGCAACACATTAGAAAAAACAATCCCACCCTAGGAACTTGGAATTCACCCTCATACATGGGGTTTCTACTCCCATATAGGAGTTCCTCACCAATGATCGACTCATCATATTCTTATTTCCTCCATTCCCAAATATCATGAAGAACGAAAAAAGAGTAGAAAATCTAATACCACTTTGAAATTTCATAACCCAAGTGAAACACATCCCAACCCAGTTTCAATAACTTTAAGAGTGGCTCCCCATATACCAGAGGTTATAGACTAGAAACGTGTGTTTAATATCAATCATTCAAGGATTATACTCTCTTTATTAAAGTTTCTCAACATTAGAAAAAAAATAAAAAATGTCCAAATTATATATATATTAATAAAATAAAATCAATATCACATTATGACTAAAACATGAGATATAATATACAAAACTAAAGGTAGAAGTATTTCATTCCAAATACATTTGAAGTTATAATATGAAAAACCCAAAATAAATAGACTAAAAACTCCCAGGTAGGTCCCAACACTATGTTTGTTCCTCATTCATTCTCCATTATGACTCAACCATCTAACATGGGCCTTTTCCCTTATCCTTTACTTCTAAAATTAAGTCTAAAATAATATCCAGTTAATAACATTGTATTTAGTTATATAAAGAATAAATTAAAATTCTTAATTAATCAGTTATCACATTTATAATTATTCGTTAATTAACCACATAAACCCTCTGGTTCTTTAGGAAACCATTCGATTACCCCATCTAGGGTTCATGTATCACTGAGTGGGGGAGGGTTGAATCTACGATATTTTTTCTTTTATGTTTCCTTATGGAATGAATAAAACTTCCCCTCCTATTAAATATTTCATTCCATATTGAATAAAACTCAAATAAACATTTAGATGAGTATATCAATTTTCACGTTTCACCACTAAAAATGAGTATCTTGTATTTGGTAGTTTTGAAAATAAACGAATACCACATAGTCAACTAGAAAACAATCCTTTTGTGTTGAATACAATTAGTATGATATTCCCTTACACTCGTGTAACACTATGATTGATACAATTTTGATTGTGATTCATGTAGCTTCTAATGATGTTACACAATTTATGTGCATCCTGATTAACTTTCAGAAATATGATTCTAGAAAACATTTATTCACTTCCTTATCCATAAGCTTGTAAATATGTTATGGACATCATAATAATACTCAATCTGATATAATAGTCTAATTTCAATTTTTTATTGCACACAACTGAAGACCAACTTTTACTTATACGTTTATTTTATAGAAATTTGTTTTGAAAACTATTATAAAGCCTTTGTGAACTACCTTGAGTCCTCCACATACTATCCTACTTTAACCATGAACTTTACAACATATCTGAGACACACCATGAGTTGAGTTGCACCAACTGACACAAGTGCTTCATGGACAACCTTCTTCTTCCACGGACCGCCCCTACTTCACTGACATCTAATTCATCCATAGACCAACCCTGCTCCATGGATGGATGATTCTTCCAGGGACCTCCTATTCTACATGGACCATTTTATTTTTATGGCATACAAATCCACAAAAACTTCTTCTATATAAAAATTAACCATCATGGAATATTTCTTCCATGAAATACATCCCATCACATAATTCTCCCAAACAAACACTTATATTTCATGGAATTATCTCTCGTGAACTCCTTCGAACATAGGAAAAATTATTTCGGAAGTGATGATATATAATAGTAAAATTTTCTCTCAAATAGTGATCTAATTAGAGGAGTTTATATAGGAAAATATATCTAAAACCCCACTAATCAGAATTACCAAAACTTTCGATGTGGGGAAGCCTTCATTGTGAACTATGTTACGTGGTCTGCATAGTGACTTATTACCTCACAAAGACCGATGTCTTTTACACAATAATAACCTCCTCTAAATCAGAAATTAAATCCTTCCACAAATGGTAATCCTTCCATGTACGGAAATCCCCTCGCAATTTTTTTTCCCTACGTGGGTTAGGTAGTGCACTTCGTGGTCTACCATAACCCACTTCATTCTAAACCCACTTGATTTCATTCATCATGAATCCCATATGTCTTGCTATTTATCCTTTTATCGATCACTTTTAGCACTATCATATTTAAAAATGGATGTATTTTAACATCCTTATCTTTAATTAATATTTTTCTTTCCAATTAAACCCGAATATGATTGGAAAAACAATTTCCCCACATTTACATTATAAGGCTTGCATTATAATGTCTCCAAAAACATACGATGTTTGTGAAATCCAAATCATCACAACATCTTCATATATTATAGTACTTTCACAATATGAATTTAGATATCCTTTCAAACAACTATAGACACTGTCTTAAAAAGAAAACTTTTCTTACTTCAAAAAACCTTCCCTAGATAACATCGAACAAACAATATCCCCCTTTTGATTTTTTTCAACCATGATTCATAAATAACTAAAAATTATAATCTAAATCCATGTATTAATTATCAAAAAATCTAAGACTGTGTGAAATAACTCATTATAGGAAACAAGAATTGTTAAAAACAAAAACCACATTGTCTGTAAGTAGTGACTACGAAGCCTAATCATCTTTCCTCCTTAGTATTTATTCCTCTTCCTTTTTCCTCATATTTATCCACTTGTTCAAATTTCTTTTAATACAATAATTTGTATTCCTACAGCCAATATAAAAAAAGATAAAACGGTTCACACAATTACATGAAAGATTCAGAGTTTACCCACTACCACCCACCTTTAGTCATTCTTCCACAAGGATAAATTTATGAAATAATTCTCCACCTTGAAAAAACTATCCAAAAATAAAATGAGAGAGGGGATAGATAGGCATACCTAAACCTTCATTAGAAAAAGGCTGGAAAACTATTTTTAACATCAATTTATAAAATGGTCCATTTGGTAAAGATTTTGTGAATACATCAGATACCTGTTCTGATATAAGAAGATATTCTAGATTTAATTAATTATTATCCTTAATCTCTTTATTGAAATGGTACTTTATGACAATTTTTTTTGAATTAGAATGTTGTACTTGGTTTCTTGTATTATTTATTTCACTTTGATTATCACATCCAAAGAGAAAGGGAAACTTTACTTCAACAAGTATCTCTTCCAACAGAGTTTTCATCCACATAAGTTAGGTAGCAGCTTCAGTGGCATTTAAAAACTCAGCTTCAGTCATGAAAAGAGTTACTGAATTCTTTTTTTGTATTTTAACTACTACAAATTTACCGGAGAAAGAAAACTCTACCATATGTAGATCTTATATCATCAACAATTACTCCCCACTCAGCATCTGAATACCCAAATAGGACAATACATTTTTAGCTATAATACCGAATTCTAAAATTTGTTGTGCCTTTTATGTTTCTGAGAATTATTTTTCTAGAAACTAAATGTTATTCCTTAGGAGGACTGTGAAATCTTACACATAAGTTAATAGTATAAAAAATTTCAGGTCTTGTGGAAGTCAAATATAACAACCATCCAATCATATTCCATAGAACATTCTAATAAGCTTTCATGCCTTCTCCTTCTATAGAAAATATGGTTCCCCCTGAAATTTTTGTGCAAACAAGAGTTGAATTTTCCATTCCAAATTTCGTAAGATATTACTTAACATATATTTATTGACAAAAAAAGTTTTTTTCTTCTTTAATAATATTTTTAACTCAAGAATGTATCTCATCTCCCATAGTATAGATTTCTCAAAAAAAAATTATATTTATAAACTCATTAATAAGCCACTTCATTAATCCTAGAAAAGATAATGTCATCAACATATACTATTATGATGAGGGAAAACTACAAACTTTTATAATCATCAATGTAACATTTTTATTTTCAAACACATTTAATGGGAAAGTGGGAACCCTCATAGATTACCAGTTTGAACATAAAAATATAATACATATTTTTTGAAGAATAATTTGAGCTGATAGGATCAGTGTCCATAAACATCATCTAGGGAATCGAATTTACCTGAGTTTCGGGGAATCCCTTTACTATTTATTCATAATGAGGTACCATGTTGTCCCAAGATTTCCTTTATTACTAGAAGTTAATATTACCCTTATTGAATCCTCTACCAAAATTTTATTTGATCTTATCAATCAACTCTCCATGATTCGTATTCGTGCTCACACGAAGTGATCTTCTCATATTCATCTAAACATTAATATCCAAAACATCCTCTAAAAATTATTCAACCGATTGTATAAGTATATCCATATGTTCTATCACTAAGTCTATCTATCACATAGGGTATTTAGTCGAGCTTTTCTCATGATTCATTCAAATATCTTTCATTTCCTTACCCCTTGGGGGAGTGGAGGGGTCAGTAGTTTCACATCCTGCAGACATGAGGACATTTGAGGTGTCAACAACCCCGCGCTTGATAGAACCTTTGCACCTATTTGTGGGGTTGTGGCCTATAATAATTATAGTCTTTAGGGGATGTTTTCACTTAAATTAAAATCTATTAATAGGAGGACTAGATAGGTTAGATAACTCTTTCCAATGTCGCAGCCTCCAGTTGTTCTTAATAAAGCCTTTGAAATCCTTAATATTGTGTTTCCCTTCAGTGATGAAGATATGAGATATTCATCGGCAATGACCACTTCCTTAGACTCAACAGGGGAGTCTAAAGCATCGTCCATTTCCTCTTGAGAGGTATTCAAATCAGCTGAGGGGTCCTATCCATGGGTAACCTCCACCCCATGTATTTTTCCACTAGGATGGAATTACTCTTCTACAAATACTAAAAAATGGTTTTAAGAGTTCAAATTTGATCCCCCATATTTAACTTTATTAGGATAAGAATGTATAGCATGTGTGACCTATATTGGCATATCTGAGACATGAGTATGTTCAATGATTCATCCCATAAATTGGCACTGCATTGAGGTGTCCTCCAGAACCAGCCACTATGAATCCTCACCAATGTCATGGTCCTCATGGACTCCCTCAATCATAGAATTTTCTTTAGTTATATTTTTTGTAACCATATCAATCTTCATTATATCATCTTGGTGTACCTCCCTCTCTTTATCAAATAGAGACATAGAGAAATCCTCTGATGTGCATGCCACAAAAATATCACATTTCACCTGATAAAAAATGGTCAGAGGCTTTTGGGTAAACATAAGAAACAAGAGATAACTTGAGAACTATGACTTATTTACATTGCGGCCCGGAAACGGGAGAGGCAATGTGAGACCCGTCCTTTTTCTATGGGGAAACAAAAGAAAAATCATTTCCCGAGATACACATACATTGATTTTCATAGGGGATTAAGATGTACGCAACCATAATTGAAGTGATTATACACATGGAATGGAAATTATATTAGATATTGCCGAAGAGGAATCTCAATAAATATAAATCAAACATGTTCTCTAATTCCACTAGTTGAAGACTGTAGATTTCTTCATCAACCTCAATCCAAACTTCATTAGCTGGAGTCTTTGAAATGTCAAAATCAACACAAATTTGTAGAACAATGGGATGACAAAAATACCGAAAATGTTCATCAAATTCCATAAATCTCATGAAAATGTTACCTAACATCTTAAGAATTGATGGGTTTTGAAAAGGGAGAGGACGACCTGGGAAGATCACCCAAATCACCTTGATGGGGGAATCCTGCTTCCAATGGAAGTCATTGATCCATATAAGGAAGAAGAAGCGAAACCCTTCCTAGTAATGTATTCCCTTGGACAAAACCTCCATGAAATCATAATAATTGTAATACCATAGATGAAAGTGGCGTGGATCCAAAATAACGAAGAAGACATGATCATTCTGGTACCAATATCTTTTGATGAAGATGAGGAATGTTTCGTTCAGCCTTATTTGGATATCCCATTGTGTATCGATAAATTTTTTATTATTCGGTGGTGGTTTTAATTTTCATGTATCAGTAATTTATATCTAATAAAGTTCCTCATTCATTACCCAAACCATTCTGGGTTCATAAAAGCATCATTCATAGCACTCATCCCATCTTTTGAATATAAAAAAGTTTGTGTATTAGATTTTGATGTTCCTATTGTTTGAAACTTCGGATTTGGATCACCAATAATGTTCTAGGACTCTACTTGCACTATCATCCTAGGATGAGTTATTTTAGATTCATAATCGTCACTTGAAATATATGAGTTCAATTCATATCCTTGAGTAATATTACCATTGTCCATATCTTTATTAGAATTGTTAATAAACCATTCCTTCTCATGCTCAACATCCTTATCAATATATGTATTTTTTTCTTCCCCATCATTCCTAATTACTTTCACATCATCGGGATAAAAAAATTGACATATTTTATTGAGGCATTTGAATCCTATTCTTCATGCACCATAACCAAAAAAAACTTCCATCTTCACCTCTGTGGTCAAACATTCCAGGGTCTCCATCTTTCTTTTTTATAATGAATGGACTCCAAAATAATATTAAGTATTTAAAACTTGGGTTTTCTAAAAAAACAATTCATATGGATCCATATATGATCTTGGATTGTAAAAACATTAGTTCGGAATCTACACAGTAGTACTCATGGATTTCCACCAATAATAATAGGATAGACCACATTCTACTAACATAGTTCTCTCTATTTCATCCAAACTTCTATTCTTCCCTTCAACCAACCCATTTTGTTGAGGCGTGTATGGTGAACTGAAATATTTATGAATTTCATTCTTCTCAAGGTAAAATTATAATTCTTCATTCTTAAACTCACCACCATTATCATTTCTCAACCTCTTTACTGAATACTCATATTCATTCTCAGTTTTCCTCCTAAAAAGTTTAAACATTTTCTGAGGATCTGACATATGAGTCATATACATAACAAATGTAACAAAAGTAAAGTCATCAATGAACATGATGAAGTACATATCTCTATTGGTTGACTATTGTATTATATTCCCATAGATATCAGAATGAATATGTTTTATGGGATGTTTTGAACAAATATCAACATTCTTATTCATTGAGATTGTAATTTTCCCTTTTTGAAAAATAGCGCAACAGCATGATCTTCTTCTTGACATAACAGGAATAACATGGACACTATATGTCTTTGAATACTTTCTCTTCTTTATTTGACACATACTTCCATCCTTTATGTCATAACTTATTTTCTTCCACCATACCCAAGTAATAACAGTTTTGTATTTCACCAATTTGGAACAACTTTCCATTTGTACAATGGCCTCTTGTAACTATCTTTCCATCTTCATCACTTTTCATAAAAACCCATATTTTCTTAATATAACTTTTTTACCATCATGAAAATTATGTCAAACACTCAGCAGGTTTTGTTTCAGTCCACCATCATATAAAACATTATTTGATTTCATTTTTTCATTCCCAATCATAGATAATCCAGCCCCTTTGATTTTCAAAGATTCACCTTTTCCAAATATCATAGTTCCTTCTTTTAAGTATTTCACATTCTTTAACAACTTTAAATCTTCTGTAATATGAGAAGAACACTCACTATCTGGAATCCAAGGTTGTTATCCTTTTATAGATTTCATGTTATTTTAAATAATATGATATTTTTATCCTTCCTTTTCATTTTCCACATTTAGCTTCTATGAATTGTTAAGAAACATTTTTTGTGGCAGTAAAAAAACATGACAAACCCTAGATAGATGCCTAGGTTGTTCACATCTTTCACAAATAGTTTCCAGATGTTGGATCCTATTCTCAACTTTCACACCATCCTTCTTAGGATTATTCTTATCTTCATTCTTAGACTTATTCTTTTGAGAGGATTCAATCCACCACAAACCATTCCATTGATAGCCTATAGTGTAGTAGAATTTATTTTGGTTGAAGCAAAACATATTTTCTACATGTCCAAATCCCGCAAAATTAAAACAGTATCCACAGAAGGCTTTTTTTTCTTTGAAAACATTCAGATTGATTGGTGTTGTAAGTATGTTTCTCTGCAACCTTCTTAACAGATCTTTGTTGAAAACTAATGTTTCTATTTTCAATCGAAATATTCATCGTCCTATATGATTAGTTTCCACCAATATTATACTCTAAATTTAAAAAAAATTACAGACTTAGGGTTTTTTAAACATCTGATCATTCAACTTTGTTATCTTTAGAAACATACATAACCTTCCCATCATTATTCTTCATGGGAATAATTCTTGCTTTTTTCTGAACCTTTTAAGGTAAATTTTATTGATCCTTCTCATATTCCTCTTTACGAGAACTTTCACCAGCTTCAAAGATAGAGTTTTGGAATCTTATATCCTTCAATTTATTTTCAGAATTCTTTTTAGTAATGTTATAAATATTCTTCATTTTACATTTAGATTTACATCAAGATGTTAATTATGATTATTTTCATCCTCAATATATTTTTTCAAATCATCAATATCTTTTATAATATTTAATTTTAAATCAGGAAAATACTTCTTGATTATTTTTGGAGGATTTTTAATTAATCATTCACCAAATTTCATTCTCTTTCCTTCAAATCATTTTGAGAAACTATTTAAATTTTTCTTTAAGATGATTTTCTAATTGAGATTCTTCCACTTCTTCAAAAAATTTATTCTCAACTATTAATTATTCACAATTTCAATAAAATCAATCTATTTAGAGTTTTCAAAATATTTTTCATATTCATCTTCACTTTCTTCTTCTTTTTCATCATTATATATGAAACTTCTTCTTTTGGATTTGAAGGATTTTGTATCTTTCCCTCTATAAAAATATTTATCATTATCAATCTATTTCATCATTGACCTTCTTGTTCTTCTTTATTATTCATTCATATTCTATTATTTTTTCTTTGAGGAAAATTATCCACAAAGGGCCTAACTTATCCACATTTAAAAAAGATTAAGGGAAATTTCCATTTATATTTACTTGTTACTCCTCTCGAATTTTTAGAAAAAAACAATAAAATCTCATCATGATTTTTAAATACCTCAATTTTTTATTAATATTTAGAAACTCCAATTTCTTTAGGAGCCTTCGTAGACTTCTATTTTGTAGTAGCTTTGAAATAAATTTCCCTTTCATCTTTTGTTTTTTACTTCATCATATTCTACCTTCTCATTTCATAAGTAATGAGGGTGATTTTCAAATATTCTAGAGATAATGTTTTAGGGTATCTATCTTCTAAAAAATAAATTTATGCATCAAAATTATTAGTAATAATTCTTAGGATCTTCTCAGCAACTATATAATCTGCCAACTTTTCACCATGACATTTGATCGTGCTGAAAATGTCATTTTCCCTAGTAAATAAGTCCCCAATAGATTCATACTCACACATTTTAAAATCATCATACTTTAGCATCTAGATTTTTATTCTTTCTTTTTTATCTTATATAGTTCTTTCATATATTTTTTTAGTTTAATATAGATACCTATAGCTGTGGAAACAAATTTCTCTTTTAAAAACTCACTTTTAGATACTAATGAAAGTACATAATTTTAAGATATTCATTCATTATAAATATTTTTTTTATTGACTGGTGTAATGGGAACATTGTAATCTATAGGATTAAATAAATCGATTATATCATGAAGAACATCATACCCAAGAGACATAAGATAATGGAATCATTTTATCTTTCCAAATATGATAATTTTTTCCATCAAAGATTAGATTCCATTTACTATTTTCACAATTGAAAATCTCCATCACAAATTCTCTTAAAAAATTTATAAAAGAACTAAATAAATGCAACCTGGATCTAATACCAATTGAAATTACCCTATCCCTGATTCACATATCACTAAGATGGGGAGGCTTGAAATAGTGCTATCTTTTTCTTTTATTTTTCCTTGAAGAATGAAACAACCCACACCTCATGTTAAATTTTTATTTCCCTAATGAAAAAATTTCATGCACACATCCATAAGAATACAACAATTTACAAGGGTCACTACTCAACAAGATGTTCTTGTCTATGGTATGGTTCAAAAATAATAAAATACCACATAATCTACTAAAAAAAATCCATTAGTGTGGAATAAAATGAGACGGATATTCCCTTACAATTGTGTTACATGATCTTCAGCAAAATAGTGTATGTGCTTCAAGTAGAACAAAAATATGAAATATAATTTATGTTATTCTAAATAAAATTTCAAAAATGTGATCTTTCAAAACAAATATTCACTTTCTTACCCATAATACAGTAAGAACTTTCGAAACATTGTAATGATACTAAGTCTGATACCCCAGTACAATTTTCATGCCCTATTACTCACAACTGATATCCTATTTTACAAGAACTATTAGTTTGTGGAAATTGTTTTTGCAAACTATTTTAGTTCCTTGGAAAACTTTTTTGAGTACTTTGAAGACTGTCATGATTCAACCACAAACTGCACCACATACTGAGTGGGATAATGTGCATTGTTGCACCACATGGTGTGACTACTTCAAAGATAGCCTTCTTCTTATGTGGACAGCCCCAGCTTCGCAAACTCTGATTCATCTGTAGACTGGTCATGCTTTGCGGATGGCTGATTCTTCAATGGACCTCGTATTCTATATAAACCCTTTTTTAATGCTACATATCCCCACAAACTCCTTCCATAGACATTTTCCTCATTCATGAAATATTTCTGCTACAAACTACTTGACATCATGGAATTCTCCCATGGAAACACTTTTTCTTTGTGGAATTATCACTTTCGAACTCTTTCAAATATAGTTGAATTATTCCAGTAGTGATGATATCTTATAACAAAATTCTCTCTCCCCTAATGATCTAATTAGGTTTATTTATATAGAAAAGTAGATCCATAAATCCCAATAATCTAAATTACCTAAAATTTTGATGTGGAATAGCCTTTACTATGAACTATGATATGCGGTATGTATAGATCGTTTTTTGCCTCACTAAGATTGATGTCTTTCACAAACGAATCACCATATATTAACTACAAATGATAGCCTTCTGAGTTTTTTTTACCTCCCACATACTAGAAGCCTCCAATGATATGTTCTCCATACACATTCCATGTAGTGTGCTACCTTAAAAATCATCTTTAGAAACACCTATAAAATAGATTTACAGTCATCTAGATTAGTCAAAAAACACAAATTGATGCATCGATAAACATTCTACCAATATCTACCAGAATCCACTTAACTCCAAAACCACTTGATTACTTTCATCATGAATACCATCATTCATGATATTTAACCTTTGATCTATCACCTTTAGTAGAATCATATTTATAAATAACTGTATTGTAACTTCCCTATATTCCATCAACATCATTCTTTACAATCAAATCATAATACAATTGGAAACAAATTGTCTCCCACTTTCGTTCATAAGTCTAGAATCACAATTTCTAAAAAAAATTATGATATTTGTGAAAAATAAATTAGATAAGCCTCATCAAATTTCCCATTACTTTTATAATGTGAATTGATTTATCATTATTAACAGAAATAACAAACACTCTTGAAAAGAAAACATTTCTTACTTCCAAATAACCATCTCCATCCAACATTGTCCCAACACACCCAAACCTCAATACCTTGTTTGACTCATGACGGTGCCTGAACTTGTTTTCTCAAATAGGTTAAATACCCGAAGAGTGAGGGTGAATCATAGTACGTTAGATTAAAACTCATACCCCTTATGATATATTTTCATTGTTAAAAAAAAAACTCTTCTCTCTATTTCCCTTATTAATGTATGAAAAAAATAAGCTTATGCATGAGACCCATTAATTTTACTTGGTTCACCCTCACTATGTTACGTCCAAGGAGTATATAATAGTGAGGCACCGATGTAAAAAATCCAATAAAGCTCACTTCCAAATTATGATGTTTCTTCCAGATCACTTATTTTATTAATATAACTTCTTTTATAAGGTTTAGGGTCATATCACTACTTTCCCATGTTTAACTCTCTATGTCTCTTTCTCTAGCTCACTACTGGTGGAAAAGATCACGGTCATCCCCTTCCTTTTCGAACTACATAGGAATGGATTCTCATAAACATTATGGACAAGTAGTTACACTAATTTTCATGAATTAAAGCATCCTCAACTATAGGTAAATTCTATATTGAAGTCTCATTTTTAGTCATATATAAAATTCACTTCTCTGTAAAATGTCTTGGGTCCTTTGCGAAATGCATTATCGTACGTGTCCCAAGTTCTTCAGAAACCACCTATCCTTCTATGGACTACCCCAAATTCCGTAGAACGTATTCTATTACATATACCATCTTATCATCCATGGATCTTGTTTTCATTTATAGACCCTTTCCCTTTGCAATCTGTAGAGCCCTGGAAAAATCTATTTTACGTACTTTTCCCTATGAACTAACTCATTCATAGAATTCTTCTCCATGAACTCTTTAAGTCTTTACCGAGTTTTTTCTGGGAAATTGATGGTTTTAAATGAAAATATCTCTAGGTAGTGATGCGATTAGAGGTATTTACATAGGAAAATAGATCTAAAAAACCCCATTAATATGAATTTCCTAAATTTTCAACGTGGTATAGCTTTCACCACGTACTGTGTTATATGGTTTGTATTGTGTATTTCTCATTTGTGGTGGCCAATGTATTTTGAGAAAAAAAAACCCTTGGCGGTTCCACAAATCACCAACTCTATTCTACAAATAATAAGCCTCTTATGAACTTGATCCATCACATGAAAAGTGAGCCTCTCATGAACTGTGTGCCTCTTATGAAGAGTTTCCCATACACCGTCTGCGTAGTGCGCTTCACAATCCCCTGCTACTATGTTGGTAGATTAGGATAATTGGAGACACAGTCCAATGCCAATAGATTGGGCCTACATCACCATTCTTATGACCACATGAATATTTGAAGAAGCTATCTGCAATCCAAGCCCATTTATCAAAAAATTATAGAACATGGATTTTGAAGTTTTATTTTGTTTTCCCCACTCATTTATTACAATGGTCTATTAAAGCAGTAGTCCATGTCCCCCCCACATTTTATAAATTTCTCATTATGATATTTTGAAGTAGTAGTCCATGTCTCACCAACATATTTAATAAAATCACGTATATCAAAATAACACACAGATCATGATTTCATAACTATAATGTTTATGTTTCATTAACCTTCATTTAAAACCTTTTTAAAGTGTACCATTTCAATTTAATGAATAATTAAGGTTCCACACTTTAATTTATGTGGAATTATATGAAAAATCACCATTAAATATTTTATCATTATTTAATTATATAACCCATTAACCAATTTAGGTTACACCGAAATCTCACAATCCCCTTATCAATAAATTCATAATCACATTAATTGATAGAATACAAAAAAATGGTTAATTAACCAAATCAATATTTAATTAATCAATTAATTAAAAAAATAAAAAAAACAGAATGATTAATTCACCAATTAATTAATCCAATTCTAAAAACCCAAAATTCAATTAAATAATTCATCAATTAGTAAATAAAACATAAAAAACCCAATATTCCATTAATTATTTCACCAATTAATTAATCCAATTTACCGATCCCAATATCTCATAAATTCCCCCATTCACACAATCCATTTAATAATTTAATAATTAATTAATCCAATTCCATGTTTCCATAAATTATGTAATCAATTAATTTCTTCAATTAAAGATTCAATTTTTAAATGTTACGATTTAATTATAACAAATCATAGACATAATTGGAAATTATGAATTTGATAATTTAATAAAGACTACCTACCTAAAAATTAGTGGAAAATCCTTGCCAACTAAAAACAACAATTGAAATGTAACAACCACGAACACGATGAAGAATAGGATCTATTTTAAAACCTAGATCCAAGATCAAATAGATTAGATCTACCAAAACACATATCTAGATCCACCACAAATAAGAGAAAGCAACCCATCAATAGAAAATAGAAAAAATGTAGAAGGAAATGAAACCAAATTTGAAGATATTATTTTATTGGTGGAGGTGAAAAAAATCAATCCAGACTTTGAATCTACAAGAATAGAGGTAAATTATCCTATTAATCAATTCAAGAACAACAAAAAAATAAGAGAAATTTTATAGGGTAAAATAGGATGATTAGGGTAATAAGATGGGGTTTAGGATTTTTTTTAAAAATTAGTGATTAAATTCTCATAGGCACAATTTCTATCCCGATGCGCACGGTTTCACATAACCTTGCACCCAACTATATACCTCTTCTCAGGGAGTCGTACAGTTACTGCTATAAGGAAGAATGGTCTGAAAAACCATGTGTTAGCCATGTGAATCCCATATATTTGGGTTTTTATGTTTTCTATCCATGACACACATTTTGGGCATACTATGCACTAATCATGAACTGCCCCACTACCTTCCAAAAGCTTCCAAACATCACCCAAACACACCCAAGAAAAAACCAAAACAAGATATACTCAAACAAATACAAATGTGTACATTAATAAAATCTTGATAAATATATTTAATAGGTTGAGATCTTACAATTTAGAATTCAATAGTATTAAATATCTTTTCTTCCACATACGTCCTCCTTAGAAATTCATCAATGTTTCTTCTAATTACTCAGCTTCCAATTTTTATTATGTTCGTCATTAAACAATTTCCACTATAAATCCTCTATAACCATAAGGTTGGACTTTTGGACTCATTCATTTTGGAACATCCAATACTTTTCAATGAAGTGGTTATTACATAGCTAAACATTTCAATTATTACGTTATCACTTACTCTAATGGCTAGTGGTATTTAGAGCGTCGTATTGGGGATGGTACATCATAAGTGTTGATATTATATGGTGGTTAATATCTAGATTTTGTATATTAGTCTCATAGAAGAATTAGGATGGGTGATTAAGTTATAAATTCATGTGATGGTGAGAGATATTATAAATTTTTTTGGTGGGTTGGATTAGATTTGGGACCTAGGAATTGGAAATGAGATGCATGTTTTGATGTGTGACTCAGGTTATGTATGAGTGGTATGATCAAAGATGTATAATTTAGGATGGGAAGTTAGTAATATTTTTGTATTTAAGTTAGATTTTAGTTTTGTGTTTTATGATCTAATTGGATGTATCAATGTATGAATTACAGACATAGGTTTAAGAAAATTCAGTTAAGTGTCTTTGTGTGACTTTTTGTATACCTGAAGTCACAAAAAGGGAAGGATATACTGACTTATGATCTGAAAGAAAATATTTAAGGACCCTAGTAGGATTTTGGAATGGTTCGTGGAATGATATCATATGATTTTATTTTTAATAAGGGTAATTTTTTTTAAGGAATTTAATGCTATTTTATATTATAAAGGAAGGTATTTGAGGTATTTATTGGTGTATATTGCGTTTTTTAAGAGGTTTTAAGGTTCATAGTGGATTTCAGGTCATTTTTCAGATGAAAACCTCCAAAAAGGGTGTTAGTAGAGTGCCACCTGATGTTTGCTGGAGACTCCAATGTCCTACTTCCCTTCTACCAACTTTCTGGTGGTTTAAAGGGATTTTATTTAATTAAAAGTGTTAAATGGTCATTTTGGACCAAAAACTTCTCAAAACCCCAAAGGTTCCTTTAAAACACATTCCACATAAACCCATATATGTTCCTTTGGAGAACCTAATGGATTCGTTAATATCCTAATTTCTTTACTTGGATTCAATTTTTCTTTATGTGGGTTTCCTCATGAAAAAACTATATAATTCATCATCTATATAATTTTCCCTGATCTAATATTCTTTTACTGTAAACCTTTAAAGTAAAAAAATCTTGTGATATGGGATTTCAACAATGTTATGGTGAAATAAATTTTTATGGTTTTTATTCTTCATGTTTTTGTTAAGAGATACTTTTAGAGGTGATTTATATATATTTTATGATTTTACCTAACTCATTGGGGCCTCTCCAGAGTTGGTAGTATGTCGAGTTATCCACCCTAAGCTTTCCTCTAATAGGCCATGGTTCTATGACAATCTCTAATACATAGGATATTTTTTATTATTTTTATTCTTAATAAATTTTATGTATTAAATATATTTTGAAGAAAAAATCATACAAATATGTTAATTATTATTTTTAAGGAAACATAATTCAATTTATTTAAGTGATGTATAATTTTCAAAAATAATTTCTAATTCATTTATAAAATACTATTGATTTTAATGAACTATTTTCCTAATGTGAGTTATTTTTTCATATATGTTTTCTTGTGAAATTAATTATGAGTATTAAACTTTTTGAAAAAGAACTATATCTAAAAATGAATAAAATTAATTCATTGGTTAATAATTATATATAAAAAATCAATGCCCTTAATTGAAAAAATATATGTTTTTTAAAATAAAACTTTAATTTGTGAAATCCTTCTAAATATAAATACATTAAATTAATCACTACTGATGAATGGTTTTAATGAAATGTTTATATAATATATTCAATAAAATAATTTAACATTATTTTTATTGTTTTTACTAGATAATAAATAGGAATAAATTTTGTGTCATGATTAGAAATACTTTTTTCTAAAAATGGTTCTTGTTGCATTTTTCAAACTTACGTTAAAATAAATTTCTTACACTTATAGGAATTGAATTCTTTTATGTTGTTTGTATATTTAGAATCATAATTTAATATTTTAAAGGTTCTGATTTCATTTTTTTCATAATGAACAGTATCCATTGAAAAAATATATAACATCGGTTATGGTTAAAAAGAAATGATAATGGGTTAAATTAAATGATATGGTTTAAAATATCACATATACATGTATATATTTTATTCGTTAAATATATTTAAACCATAAAATTTAATATCACTGATCATTTTTTCATTTCTTTCCACATTCTCTTAAATATAAATTTATTAAATTTTAATATTTTATGTATTGACAAGTTTTCAACCCACCTCACTTATAAAATGAGGTTCTCTTCCCCTCACCCCATTATACTATTAAATCCAAATATATTCACTAATAAAAACAAAAAATCATTCCTAACTTCCATCCCCATATATTATATATTATAATAATCCTAATAGTCCATCCTTTGAAGTCTTAAGGTGTAAGCTAGTAAACTTTTCCCAAAGAAGTTATAATTGTCTTTAATGATATATTTTAAATTTTTTCCTTCCATAACCTCTTATAAACCTTAGAGGAGAATTTTAACTTGATTAAATCTTTATAATTTCTATAATTAAATATTTTAATGATAATATTATTTCCATTTTCTATCTCATTTATATCCTATGAAAAATGTTAACATAGTACGTTTGTACATGTGGACCACCACCTCCATGAAGTGATGTGATTCATTTTTCATTTTTCCAAACATGAATGGTTATATGAATTTATTTAATTTATATATATTATTATTATGAAATTATTATTATTAATATTTTTATTTTTGTTGTTGTTAAATGATAAATTATTACTTATCTTTTTTTCTTTGTATTCATTTGAAAATGAAAACACTACTCGTGTGTACAAACGAGCTATCAACTCAATGTAGCAATATGATTTATTTTTCAGCACTAGATTATTGTAATGTTTGTTGATGTTTATTTAATCAATATATATTATATATATATATATAATTATTAATATTTTTTGATGATCAATGTATGACCAAGGTGAAAGGACCACAACTATTACACTAAAATATGTATACAAAATATAATTTTTCCCCACTGATATTGATTTTTATAAGAAATTATTATTAAATGTATAGCTAGAAATATTAAGGTAATGATATATTAAATTCAAATAATTATTATTTTCTGGTTTATGTGTATAATAAATCAAAACAAAATTATGAAGGATTTTAAAATTGTTTATGAATAAAGAAAAAACCCAAGGTAGTGTTTATATTGAAATCCATTTTTTTAAGATTTTATATGTAACTTTTTTAAAGAAAATTATATTATACTTATAATTTAAAACAAATATACTTTATTATCATTTAGTTATGTATAGAGTTCCCAATTTTTCATTAATTCTATTCTCTATTGTAAATTAATTGATTGAGAACATGTTTTAAGAAAAGTTGATCTTATTTTCTCATTCATCGGAATGTTTTTTCTTTGATGTGCATGTTCTTTGAAATGTGTTCAAGAATGTTATTTTTTAAGATCCAATGATTTTTTAAAGTAATTTAGAAATATTTTAACTCAGGAGAAATGATATAAAATTAATTTATATATTTTTTTGAGCATATTTGTTTATGAATTTTTATAAAAAGTATTCAAATAATATTAATTTTAATGTTTACATCATGAAAGGATATTGTTGTCTTCTTGAAAATTCATTGATATTAAGATTACAATATAATTTTTCCTCTTTATTTTCAAATAACTATTTTTCATAATACTATGGAATTTTTTATTTTAATGAATCGGAGGAAAATTATATTTTCCCATGTTTTAAAAGAAATATTAAAATGCTCTGTTGAAAATATTTTTCATCAATTTCAGTATCCTTTATGATTATTTTTCTACACTAAAGATATGGTCAAATTATACCATCCTTTTTATTCCTACTCATGCATTATGATTATTCAATGATGAAATTATTATGTAACAAATTCCATTTCCAGGGGATATCCTATTTTGTATTTAAGAAAGTTTTAATGTTATTTTTTCACACGTATGCATGGATTTCATTATTTTATGGGTGGTTCTATTAAATATATCAATTTAATTTAGTAATGATTGATATATCATGAGATAATATAGATTAGAATGGCAGGTTAATCTAGTTCATCATGGGACTCTACCCAAAATGATTGTCTTGGTTGTGATCCTTGACTAAAAAATTATATAGTCGGGAGTAAACTCATTACACTATAGTAATTTTTCCTATATGGTAGTATTAGAAAAGAAACATGATTAGTGGACTGATTTTCTATACATATGAATATTGAAAAAATCCTATAACATTTAATTTTTCATTAAAAATTTATCTTATGGATCTTGATTGGTTAATTATGATTTCTCACTCTTATGACACATGTATTTTAAATGATAAATATTTATTCCATGACTCAATATTTATGATCTATGAATAGATTGGTTTGAACATTGTAGGTTATGATCAATATCTCATGGCATTATACTCACATTATACTTGTATATGATCATAAAATGATACCTCCTATGTTAACCCATATAGATCATATGACTTCAGCCTTCATTATGATTATATTTTCATGATGTTATAAATAAACATTCTATGTAGGATTTTTATATTAAGGTTCCTTTGAGATATAGGAATTTTTTGGGAGATATTGAATATCTTTTAGGAAATATATTTATTATGTATCTAGTCTCCAAATACATTAATCCACAACTATTATAGGGAATTTATTATTGTTAAATGTATTTAATATTCCTCAAAAAAGATGTAATATTTATATATTTTGCGATCAAGTCACCTCATCTGGTATTATATTAATGTTTACTTATTTTTAGAGTATACGATGTGAATACTGTGAGAAAAAAACTTAAGAAAACCTATAATGAATTAACTCTAATATATACCTAACATAAAATTAAAATATATTTTAAGAAGTTCTCATAATTTAATAAATACTAGGAATTTCTATATATTATTGATCACACAAATTATTATATCTTGATGAAAAAAATTATATTTTTTTATTTTAGTAAATTAATGAAACTATGAGGAATCATGTCAATAATAAATGTTGTGGGAAATGTAATTAATTTCCACTTAATAAGCTAAAATTCATGGGAACTAGAATGAAAACTATGAAAATGGGGGAATAATGCACTATTTATTCTTTCAGGAGGAAATATCCAACTTATTTCAATGGTTTCTCTGATCCAATAGGGGTTTGTTAATGGATCATTTCTAATTAAAAAATATTTTCAGTTCTGTAGTTATAATAGAATGAAAAATATTCCCAACGATGTAATTTTTTTAAGGTGAATCATACCAATGGTGAAATATTTTGAGGAATATGAGGAAAGAAGGACGAATTTCCTCAATGGAATTAGATGAGTTTAAGATCATATTTTTAAATAAGTGATTTTAGTGAACTCTTTTCATGAAAATGTAAAGTTATTTACTTGAGATTAAATAGATTGAATATAAATTTATAGGTGTATATAAAGAAAAATATACATGACTTGTGAGGTACAATTATAGTTTTATCATCAAACATAAAAGAGAAATTGATGAGTTCATCAGTTTCCAAAAAGTATATACAAAAGGAATTATCCATAAGTGACATGAGTAGTTATGGCGAAATATTTTTTATGTTCTCCCATATTAGAATTAAAGAGAGGATATTCCCATCATTCTCTTGGTTCTAATAGTATCTTAATGATCTATTTTTTAGGAAATTATAATAATAAATCCATGAAGGGAAAAAAATCATCACCCTTTATACCAATAGTATGGAAATAAATGTGGTGGAAATTTTCTCTATGGAATAGGAAAAATGATTCAAATGTTGAAATTTTGGGTATCGAGTAAGTGTGTGGCGAAGACATATAGAAGAAATATAATGAATAGAATGTATTGAATGAAACTTTTAATTTATAACCCATACTCTTTTGCAAAAACTATAGGAAATATTGTAATTATTCCAACTAGTAACCAAATACAAGGGTTAATGATGAATACTGGTGTTAACAACCACTTATGAAAAGAGATAATTAGAATTATTATGTCATCAAAACTACCTAAGTGGGACATGATATTGAATAAGTTATAGGTAATAAATTAATCCACTATAGAAACTATAAGTGCCTTATTTGATTTTTCATCTACCCACTCATTTATATATGAAATATTTCTAAGGGTATCATATCCCCACTTAAATAATTAGATGCTTATTTTTGGTTTGATACACCTAATGTTTTGATGATCACATCTCTTTTCTATAACGCATATCAAATAAATTTTTTTGAATGTTCTTCATATATATCTTTTGATAAACCCTCTATTTTAATTTATTTGTGATCATATTAATGGGTTATCTCTTTCTATATAGATCCCAAATTAATTTCTGGGGAAGCTAAGTAACATTTCATATATAGATTAAATCAATGAATTCTTGTTTTTGTAAAGATGAATATGGAAATCCAATGGAATCTAATTCAATTTTATAGTACTTATTAACTATTAATGAAGAGTATTTATTTTATATGGTCTAGAAGAAACTCAACATCGAACATATGACTATTTTGAGGGAATATTTTAATGTATTTAAATAATAGTTTTTTATTATTACCATGAATCATGAGTTTGAGTTTTAAAAAGAACCCAATCACAATGTTATTCCCATTTTAAATACTCCTTATAGAATGACCCTGATTGAGTTATAAGAATTTAATAAGAAACAACTAAATAATCTGGATAAGAGATTCATTCAGCATAGTGAATCACCATGGGTGAACAAGTTATTTCAATTAAGAAGAAAGATAGTTCAATGAATCTTTTTTTATCATTGATAATATAAAAAATATTACAATAATGAACAAGTATCCTTTATCCTGTATTGATGAATTTTTTGATCAACTGTGAGGAGCCAAATAGTATTCAAAGATTGACATCAAATATAGATATTATCAGTTTAGGATAAAAATGAGTACATATACAAGATAACATTCCCTAAAAGGTATAGACACTATGTATTTATTTTGATTCCATTTGGACTTATGAATATTCATGATTTATTCATGGATTTAATGAATTAGTTATTTATAGATTACAATGATTAGTTTGTGGAGGAATTAATATATGATATTTTTATATATTCCAAGAGAAATTAGGACCGCAAATATCATTGGATGATTGTGTTGATAACCTTGAGTAAATATATTTTCTATTATAAATTTGGTAAATGTGAATTATTCCAATATATAGTATAATTTTTTGCTCATGAATTATCTTGTGAGACTATATTGGTGGATCCTTGAATGTAAAAAGTTATTGAACATTGGCCCAGACCAAACAAGGTGACTGAAATACATAGTATTGATTGATTGGATGGATAGTATCAATATTTTTTCAGAAATTTATCATGACTATAAAATTCACAAACCATGTTGACATGGAAGGGATCCAAGTTCCTTTGGACAGATGAATGTGAATATAATTTTAAGTAACTAAAGAGAAGGTGGTTAGGTTCAATTACACGCACATGGACCATTAGTTTATAAGGGGTTTTGATCTATATGGATGCATCCGTAGAGGGACTGGGATGTGTTGTCATGTGAAATTACATGGTAGTAGCTTATTCAACACACAAAGTTTTTGTTCAGGAAAAAAACTATCTGAGTCATGATTTAGAACTAGAAATTGTGAATTTTTATTTAAAGATATGGATGAATTATATTTATAGTCAAAGGTGTTAAATATATAGATCATAAAATCTTGAATTATATATTTAATCAAAAATATTCGAATATACACTACAAGAAATGGTTAAAACTAATTAATTATTATGACTTCTCAACACATTCCCACCCTTGGGATGGTGAACATATTTTATGATGCCTTGAGTGAGAAGGACCAAGCTAGTTTGTCCTTTATGAGGATTAAAAGAGATCCAATACTTATGGATTTTCATAGGATATGACTTAAAATCATAAATGAAGTACAAATATACTATATTTATTAGATCAACGTTCACCCATATATTCATGTCAAGATTAAAATGGTGAAAAAGTAATATGTGGGTATATAAAATAGTGTAAATATTGTTTGGAAGTTCATCATTGACCATATTGGAATGATCATTTTTAAGAATAGATTATTTTTACATTTAGTACCATTATTGAAGATTAATTTCTTAATGGAAGATCAGATATCATTATTGGTTATCCATTCTAGAAATTTGAAGATGAATTTTTATTTGAAAGATCATTTCATGTGCGACAACATGATGATATATATATCAAATTATGTATCTCTCTTCTTGGTATGAATACATGTTCATACTGGGGGACTAATATCTAAGGGTATGTTACAACCATTACCCATACTCTTGTGTAAATGGAAATACCTCACCATGGATTTTGAAGTTGTAATACATAAGAAATCTAAAGATTATAATGATAATTTTGTTTTAGTTTATCACCTTATGAAATCAACACATTTCATCGATATCAATGATGATTTCTCCCTTCACCATCTCACATGGTTATACATTAAAGAAGTTGTAAGGTAACACGGAGTACCACTATAAACATTATCTATTAAATATTCATGGATTAGATCAAATTTTATGAGAATTATTTATAAAATGTTGAATATGAAGTTTTGATTAAGAACTATATATCATCATGTGGAAAATGGAAATTTTGAGAAGACAATTTGAACCCTATATTATATACTGAGATATTGCTAGGTGTATTTCAAAGGAGTTTTTTATCAATAAATTCCTATGGTAAAATTTTCATATAATAATATCTTTTACTCATGAATTTTGATGTTTCATTATGAATCCCTTTAAGGAAATATGCGTAGAACTCATACATGTTCGGAAGAAGTTAGGGAATTAAATATATTAGGAACTAGGTTATGCAAAAAAATGGAAGTGAAATTTAGATCCAGTAAACAACACATTAGGGTATCTCAAAGCTAATAAAAAAGATATGATGACTATATTCAATGAGATCTGGAATTATAATTTGGTGATAAGGTGTTCCTATTGATATGTCCATGGAACAAAGTTATGAGATTTTTAAATAAGGGAAAGTTAAGCCCTATATATACCAATCCCAAAGAGTTTTTTATTATATTGAGATGGTAGCTTATTTCTTGGCACTACCTTCATACCTATCCAAATTTAATGATTTCTTCAATGTCTCTATTTTGAGAATGTATATACTGAATCATTATCATGTAATAAAAAAAATGTTATAAAATTGGTGCATGACCTTTCTTATGAAGAACAACTGATATAAATATTGGATTATAGATATAAAGTGACACAAAATAAGAATAATCACTACGATAAGGTACTATAGAGGAATTTTAAATTTGAAGAAGCAATATATGAACCTAATGATGTGATATTAAAAATTCATCCTCAGTTATTTTCATGAGAATAAGAAAATTTAGAGGGAGAAATTCTTATAAGGTTGTAAAATGTAACACCATGATATTTTATAATACTCTTCTCTTTAATAAATTTTATTTTTTTGATAAATTTAAAGCACTAAACCCTAAAATTAATTAAATAATTATTATATAATGAATAAAAATATATATTTTTTAAGTAAAATATAATTTTTAAAATAATTTTTATTTATTTAGGAAAGACTACTAATATTAAAGAAACTTTTTATGTATTTTTTTATGATTATTTTTTTTCAATTTTATTATAAAATAAAGAAAAATATATATTATAAAACTATATTATTTATATAATAATAAAGTTAATTCACTGGATAAAAAGTGGTTATAAATAATAATAAAATAATTTTATTTTTAAAAGATATTTTTTTCTTAAAAACCGATTTTAGGCTTGAAATGTGATTTTTTGTAGTAAATTATATTAATCATTTTGAATGAATGATTTTAATTAAATTTATAGATTAAATACTTAATAAAATAGGTAACATTAATTTAATGGTTTCTATAAGGAAATGAATTGGAATAAATTCTTTGATATGCTTAAAAACATATTTTTAAAAGCGTTTTTCATTGCATATTGTGAGATTATTTAAAAATGGGATTCTATTGCATATAAGAACAAAATATGATAAAATGTTTTATATATTTATAAAAATCATGCCCATATTTTTTAATGAGAACTATTTTTTCAAAATTAATAATAATGATTATAAAATTTGTAACATTATTCAAGGTTTGAAAGTGTTAATAAGGGGTTTAAACTAAAAATATAATGTTTAAAATATCACATAAATTTGACTAAATTTTGTTATTTAAAGATATTTATTCATTAATTTATATTATATTATAACCTTTACCCATTTTTTCCCACTTTCAATTGAAGGAAAATTTTAATATTTTAATTATTTGTATTTATATTCTTGTCACCCACCACACCAAAAAAATAGGTTCTCTTACCCTCACCCCTTGAAAAAAATTAGCTATATAGATCTTCAAATACATGAAAAAACACCTTATGAACATCAATACCCACATCCTAGGGATTTTAATCTTCCCAAAGACCAACAAGTCAATGATTAAGGTGTCAACCAAATGTGGGTTCCCAGAGAAGTGGTGGTTGTCTTTAATGATACATTTTGCGTATCGTTACATATTAACCTCTTCTAAATCCTCTAAAACCATTTTAATATAATTATATAACTATCATTACTATAGATAAATGTTTTTATTTTAATTTTATTACCATTTTATATCAAATTTATATCCATTGGAAAATGATAATGTCTTCCATGTGTACAAGTGGACTACGACATCCACAAATATGTGTGATTATTTTTTTCCAAAAATAGATAGTTATAAATATGTTTTAAGGTATAAATATTATATTTTAGATATAATTATGAATATTTAATTATCGGTTAATTTTAATCTTTCTTTTATTCAATTCATTGGAAAATGAAAACACTAGTCATTTATACGTACAGACTACATCTCTATGAAGTGGTATAACTAATTTTTCATCACCACCTTATATGAATGTTTTTCAAAGTGTATATAATGACACAATATAATACATATAACGTTTAAAATATTCATAATATTATAAAATAATGAACATGGTGAAAGGACTAGAATTACGGAACCAAAACATGGATAGAAATATATGATTTTTCACCTAAATGTAGATTTTAATAAAAAAAATATATATATAAATGAGTGATTATAAATTATAATGGAATTAAATATTGTTTAAAAATTATTAAAATGCTTATATTATAGATTTATAATAAATCTAAATTTATTATACCTAAGCATAATATTTCATACGAACAGAGACATGTCCTTCTATAAGTGTTTGTGTTTTAATCTCATTTATTTTTTAGATTGTTTATGTTAGATATCCACTAAGAGAAATTATATGATACTTATCTTTGAAACCAAATATATTTTATTCACTATTGTTTATCTCTTATATTTTCACATTTTCCTTTCAATCCCATCTCTTTGGTACTTAAAACATTCAATAATTTTTAAAATAAAAGTCATCCTTATTTTCTCTTTGGCTCATGAAATTTTTCTTTCATGGACATGTTCCTTAAAATGATATAAAGAATGTAATTTTACATGATATAATTATTATTAAATTAATTTTCAACTATATTTCACTTTATTTCAATATATAAAAATTATTTTTTACAATTTCATGCTGAATAAATGAATTATGACCTTTTATACAAAAAATTGAAAATATTCTTTGTTTTAAGGTTTAACACATGAATTAATTTTACATCACTATTAAAAATGTTTGATATTAATATTAGATTATCATTTTCCATTATTATCATCAAATATAGTATTTTTATTAATATTATAGAAAATTTATGTTTTAATGATATTGAAGGAAAATGATATTTTCCCTTGTTTTCAAAGAAATGTTCAAATACAATTTTTACGGTACTTTTCATATATGTTAATATCCTTATATTTTTCCTATAATTCCCTAGGGATATGATATTCTGATTTCATGTATGTTCCTTTTCTGGATGGATTATAATTATATTATTATGAAATTTTTATGAGACCCTTTCTTTTCTATGGGTTATGCTATGATGAATTGGTGAATGTTTTTATGATCTTTTGGCACACATATGATGGGTTTTCATTATGTGATAGGTGGTCTTGTTAATGATATACAATGTATGGGGTAATGATTGAAATATCATGATTGAATGTGGATCAGAATGGGTAGTGGACCCAGCATAGTATCATAATCTATCCACTACGATAATCTTCGGACTGAACAGTGACAAGGATAATATGGAATTTGGTGTGAAATCAATACTCTATGAAATTTTTTCCACTATGATAGTCTTGGATGTAAAACATAACTAAATAAATGATTATATAGTCTTATTATTATTCCATAATTCCACTGACATGTTCTTATGCAAATTATTTTTACATAAGTATCAGGATTGATGGATGATAACTCCTCACTCTTATGAATCTAGTATTATTAAATGAAAAATATTTATTTCATGAAACATGATATATGTTTGAGGAATAATTGAATATGAAATTTCTTTGTGATCATCATGATCCTATACTATTTTTTATATTATACAAGAATATGATCATTGAATGGTTTCTCTCATGATTACCTATATTGAGCATCTAAGATCACCCTTACTAATGTTTTAATTTTTCCAAAGTAATAAAGAAATGTTTTAAGTAATATATGTCATTGAAGGGTACTTGGATATAGAGTAATATTGTCAGAGATGTAGAATTTAATTAATGAAATTTTTTATTATTTATCTATTCTCCCACGACACTAAACATTTATGGTTTTGGGAATGAATTATTGTGTAATCTATTGAATATTCATCTAAAATGATTCAATATTTGTGTATGTTATGCTCATATCACATTAATATCACCATGTTTATATATCACATGATATGGGGGCCTTTTATTATATCAACCTAAAATAAAAAAAATCAATAAAAATAATACCAAACTACACCAATAATACTTATATATATTGAGCTATATATTTTTCATACATGTGAAATAATTGGTTAAACACATCACTGAATAGAAAAATCCCATAGGAAATATACATATAAATAGTTATTCGAACCTTGTTAATTCAGAACATGATATTTATTATCCTTTATAAATGGGATCTGGAGTTGGTATCCAACCAAAATATCAATGGACCACATCATAGAAAACGAAGATCCCTTATGAACTATCAAGAATCATCATAAAAAAAATTGGACCAACTCTGCATCCACGTAGTCCACCACTAAAATTTGCATGATCTACATAAATACAAAACATGTGGGAACAAATATAATTCATGGGTGAAAAACAAATATACACATTAAGATTCCCAAAAACCATTAAACCAATACCCAAAACAGTAATAGGCCCAAAACCTAGAATCTAATGGTAATTAAAATTAAGATATGGAACGTATATATACATTACCACTAGAAGGCTTGAGGTTAAAGGGATGTCTAAGTAATTTTATCATTAATCCTAGATGGTTGTATCATATTTTAAACTAGGGATTCAGAAGTTTGACCTATTCTCAAATTATGATGTTGATGTCCTAGACATATTTCACTTCATGAAATCTACCAAGGGATGGTTGTAGGGTAACAATAATCAAAGTATCTAAACTAATCAACCCATCATAAATTTTACATTACCTCCAAAAACCCTAAAGGGTGTATCCACAACTCATTTATATGTTCCTTTTATTTAATGGAGTATTATAACTTGTCATCATATCATAGTTCTAAAAACATATCATGCTAATAGACAAATTTTTTAAGATTAGTTATTTCTCAACGGAATTCAAACCCCCTAGTATCATAACTAACCAAACCTAGAAACCCTTGTAACTAAAATAATATATTTAATAGGACCAAATCCACTTAAATTAACATATATCAAATTGGGTTTAACCACAATTGATTGATAGAGGACTCGTTTCCCATATAAGTGGGGGGATTTGAAAAATATATCAGTAAAAAGATGTATCCACACCTTTTCGAGGCCAATATTGTACCAACACCTAACCCAATATAGATAAAAAACACCATAAGCATATAGGGATATACTAAATTCAATTAAAATATTTTTAGACCCTATCCCACACATATAAATGTTTCTAAGGGAATTATAAACTCTATTTCCACTCTGAGTGATATTATTGATCCAAGTCATCACCTATTTAGAGAAAAACCATCTGAACGTCATCATGTGTCAACATTAATGCCAAATAGGGAGGTATAATCATGGTTTATATGAAAAAATGATCTATATGGTCTACTGAAATCCCCAAATATGATTCTCTGGAATGTATATATAAGAAAACACTAAGGAAATAATAGTAAATTCCAGGAACTATGGGTTACACAGTCTATGGCCCCTTGGTTGGCATTCTATAAATGAAATAGAATTAAATTGGGATCCTTAATTTCACACAAAAGTTTTTATACTATTTTATATAGAATGTGGGACTAGATGTGATAATTTACATGCTTTCATTGTATAAGGGATTGTGTAACCTTGATACACGTGACATTTTCATGGAGGTTGATGGAACATGATTTTAGTGACAATACATGACATTTACCACCAGCTTTCTCTGTTATGTAGCCCTAGACTACATGACATGATGTCCATGTCCACAGAAATTGTGAACCGTTAGGGATGGATTGAGTATGTAATTTTAGAGAGGTTAAGTCCTATATGACCAAGGGTACATGACATGTGGCCTTAATCCACATATCCAATTCATATATATGGATTTCTGAGTATAAAATAAATTAAAATGAAAACTGAAAATTGTTAGGGGTAAATTTAATGTGCACTAAGGGTACACGTTCTTTCATACAAAACTCTATTAATACCATATCCACCACTTCTTAGGTGAGACATGATGTGTAGTTTATAAGTACACATCTTGTGATCATGTCTTCTATTTGATTCATTAAAAGTCCTCTAAAATCACACCAACATATATATTATTTCCATTTATTATCCCCAAAATTTCTTCTGAAACCCATAATAACCATGTAACACCTTTAAAAACTATTTACCTCATTTTTCTGGAAAAAATTTCAAAAAATAACTAAAACAATCCCAGAGATCCTTTTTACATTCTTTCCCTCGAAGATCTCACACCATTTCCCATCCTAATAATCTTACAGTATATGTTAAAAACTACATATATACTTATCTTCATTGTAGTGTCCATCTAAAGAAATAGAATTCGATCATTCAATGATGCATTCCATTTTTCACCGAACCATCGGCCATAGATAATCCTAGAGGCGAAAGCTTGAATAAACATAGAATAACAAAAAGATAAATAATAAAATATTATTTTATGTTTTTTAGTATTGGGTATGATAATAAATTAGTAGGAATGTGTTTCACAATAATGAAAATTGGTTAAGAAATCATGAATGTTAATAAAAATAAATATATATAAATTTGTTGGGCCATGTGATTGAGAACCTCAAATAGAAAAAAGACATATTTATTGAAAATAGTAATGAATAGAGAAAATTGAAAATAAAAAAACTGATCTATTTGGCGAACAACCTTAAAAAATGAATTTTCAAAACAATGTGTTTTAGTCATTGATATCATCTATGATCTGACCTTATACAATGGATCTGATATCGGTTCCAATAACTATTATTCCTTCTCCATTATCATGATCTAGGGTCTATGTTCACGAAAAGTGTATATAACCCTAGTGGGATATTATAAATAGGATTAAATACAAGTTTATTTATGTATTGAGAATTTAATAAATTATTTATTTAATTAATTTAAATCATACCTATAATGGGCCCAGCCTAGGGTTCCAAATGAAAACCAATATTATACCACCCCAAGGGTTGACAACCTATTATTGACACAATAATGGTTCGAGAATTTCTATATGAAAATATGTTTAGGATACATAGAAATATAAACATATAGTAAAAATATTTATTTAAATAATATATATTAAATATCTCTTAAAACATGGTTCTTGTAAATTAAATTTAAACCCAACCTAATGGTATGTTTGTAATACCCCGAACCTAGTAAACCAGAGTCGGTGCATTATTACATAACATTGGAATGATCGCAAGAGATCAAGTCTCGAAAGACCAATTAGTTTAGTATCTTAGATGTACTAAATACATACATATGTTTTTCATTACATCATGAAATAAAAAAACTACATTGTGTCCCATTTGAACACAACCATGTCCTTAGGCATATCCATGTTGTTTAATCATAATATACTTCTTCACATCCTGGGAAAAAGAAAACATAAAAAAGGTGTGACCTCAGATGCTCATTAACGATTACAATATTGCAGAAACTATCATAAATTAGAATAAAAATTTAAGGCAATGTATAAGACTAAAACACATTCCTTTTAAACTTAAACATCCTCATAATATAGAAAAGATAAATCAAATAACTTCATTTCTTTATTCAAATGGATATTCTAGTAGTCTAATAATCACATGTAATATCAATTACTAATTTCATAATGATGGAATGCATAATGCTAGACACTATAACCACATAGTCAAGGCCTCATGCCAAGACTACAAAAAATATTATGTCAAGGCCTTGTTCCAAGACAATATTTTTTCTCATGAGAACTACCAATTCCTCGAGGAGCTATAGCGAGCTCCACATGTCCCTTGATAAGTCCAATGCATTCCTCATATGAAAAAGTTAAAACATTACATAAACATTCATACTAAAAATAGCATATAAAATGTTAATACATTGACCAGAAAACATTAATGATATAAATATAAAACATCCACAGTCAAATATATCACAAAACCTTCAATAAAATATGGAAGACTGTATCATAATAAATCAACTTCAAACAAGTGTAAAATCCATCAATGTATGTTGACATAGATGAAATCAAAACTATTTAAGAGAAATATCTCTTTCTATTTAGAAATAAATCACTTGTCACATAATTATAATAGAAAAAAATTATTTTGAAAATATTCTTATAAGATTTTAAGTAAATATTTGATGGTTTTATAATGACGGAAAATAGCCACACTTTCCATATAAGTTAAAAAACATTCTTACATTAATTTGTCGAAAAGGTCATAATTTACCTTGTTTGGAAAATGACGAAAATAATCCTTTAAAAACATATTATAAAAATTCATCACATGGTATAAATGAAATTAACTCATATTAAAGGAAATTTTAAATGAAATTTGAAATACATTTTTAAGAAACACGGAAGAGGATGATAATGAATTCCTAGTATATGCTTACGTGTAAACAACCATAGATAATAAAATGATTGTAAAATTAACCCTTACCTTGTACTTTTCCTTAGTCGAGGGTACATTAACCTACTATATAATAGTTAAATCACTATTATGAAATTATACAAGAACCATATATAAAAATATGATATCATATATGATCTTCTAATATTTCATTATTTATAATATTTTAGTAGTATCATTGTTTCGGGTGTTAACTGATTCATTTTCCTTTATATGTGTTTTTTCGTAAGGAATGTTTGTTATGGATAGGATGTATTTGATTCATAACCATAATTATATTAAGTTCTTAAACATTATTTTCAATCATAAGAGAAAATTTATTCTTCAATGGTAATGACGGGGAATGAATCTTATCGCGTTCGTGGAGACGGTAATCCATACGTACGCCCGAGCGACAATATCATTCTAATATTTACAAAATAATATGTAATTGGATGGTAGATTACATATAAAAAATAATTATCAAGTTATATTTATTATTTACATCAATTATACTCATTATTATATCCATCTAATGATTGAAGGGTTGAATAATAAACTTCACCGCGACGTCGAGACGATAAGCCGTACCTATGCACATATGGTGACTTTTTCATTCATAGGATGGATAGAATAATGAATATGTTTGTACCATATTTATAATATCATAATAGTATTCAGAAGGTATAAGAGTAATTATTTTGGAATGTAAACAAGAAATAAATAGGATGTGGAAGTGGAAAAGAACTTTGAAAGAGGTGATGAAATTATTACCTCTTCTTTGGGTGATTTCTTTATGATCTGATCAAAAATGCTCTTTATTATGCCTTTATGATCATAGTAAGGCCTCTAGGATTATGTGAGGGTATTTGGGAATATAATTAACCAGGTTTTGTTCGACCCAAATGGATTTGGAGGTGTGATTTTGAGTGATGGGGAAGTACCCTTTTATAAGAGTGGTATGGGTCACATTAGAAAAAGCATGAAATATTATTTTATTATAAAATAATTTTCGGTTTATAATGACTCAAAATGGATATATTTCGATTCTAAGGTGGGTATGGGTCGAAATTTGCAAATCCAATATGTTTTAGATAGGTTTAGGTCACCATATTAACCTTATCTTTTAGATTTAACTCTTAGATAAATCGTTTAACTTTTACAATGTCTTCTTATATTTTTATATTACATGGTTAATAAACCTACTATAAAATGACAAGAAAACCTAAAGTATTTAATTAATTACATATATATCATTATATATTTCCTTTTATTGAACCATTTAATTTTGGGAATATTATATCATTTAATAATATAATATTTGTTTTAAAAAATCATTTGTTTCAATTTTGACAATATTTAGTATTTGGTTATTGTGAAATTCAAAAAAACATTATCACTACGAAATTAATAATTTAAATCAATAAAAACATGAAATTTTAACCTAAAAAATTATTTTAATGCTTCAAAATTCTCAATTTAAATTTATTTGGATATTTATAATGTCAATTATTTTAATCTATCATTAACAAGGTAATTACTATATCATCATTGAGTCATAAATAAATTTAATTATTTAATATCTAAAAATTTATAATAAAATACCATGATTTTGGAAATATTTTTAGATTTAAAATGAATATTTATAGTCGAATTTATCTTCAGTATAACTCTATATTAAAAATTTTTTAGTTATTAATAATAGAATTTAAAATTTTTAACTTTGATTTAAATAAAATAATATTAAATGTCCAAATCTAATACAAGTGGATCAGAGAGGATCATATTTTATTCCTAAGGATGATTTTGGTTGAAAAAAACTTATTTAATTGAATTAGGACATGTGTTAGGAAAATTATAATATCATTTTTACCTTTAATTACCCTATTTACTTCAAACCGTGGTAAATAAAATTCAAAAGTTAATATTCACCAAAAATTATTTTCATCCTATTGGAAAAAATTTTACATAAAAATGTCAACTATGACTCTTATATTTTGGAAATTTAATTCACATAAGCGGTAAATTTACATTTTATGCAAATTTTCAAATGTGCATAGAAGGTGGATAAATGTGCCTAGATAATGGGTAAAAAGACGTTATAATAGTTAAATGAAATTATATATATATAATATTTTTATAAAATGACATCAATGATTTAAATTGTACTAACATATGTATTATGTATCTATTTTGAAGTTAAATTTTTATTTAAAAAGATTATTTAAATGAAAAAGTCTATTTTTGTTTACCATATAGTATTTTTCACTATCCATCAAAAATTGAATGTTTTCAAACAAAAATACCAAAAATTCACCGTAATATAATTTTGATATTATGAATTAAAAAATAATGTCTATTTTACCAAATTTAAAAATTAATGGTTTTATTAATTAATATTAAATTAATTCCCATTGTCAAAACCAGAAAGCGGGTTTTTGATAAGTAAAAACTTTGAAAAGATTGATATGTGTTTATGTCGAAATTAAATGTAAAATTACTTCCAATGAAAAAAATAGGATTAAATGAAAAAATATAATCTAATTCTACTTCAAAACCATTCAAATTTTTAATTTAACAATAAGAATTATTTTGATTAAAAAAATTTAGCAATTAAAATTATGTATTTTTCTCTATTAGTCAAAATATGAAAGTTATCAGAAAGACACCAAATTTTTATCCAAAAAAATATTTCTATCCTAAATTAATGAAGAAGATTATTATTTAAAATTCAATATATATAATTGTAAAATATTGGATTTTAAAAATGTTCACCATTAAAAGGCGGTAAAATTGATTTTTTTTTTAAAAACACATCATTTATATGAAAAATATGACTTGTTCTTATATTATATCTAAAAACACATAATATGGATGTTAAATTTATATGGAGTATATAAAAATTAAAATATAGTTAATACTATTCAAAACCACTTTTTAAATGGCTAGTCTGAATGTCATGATGCGCTCGAACTCGTTGTTTCATGGGGCCACATGTAACGACGCAAACATTCCTTAATGGAAATCCCTCTTGATATAATTAAATGTATATTTATTTAAAAATTTTATATAAAATATAAACTTCATTGCTTTAGGTTAAGAATTGTTACTATTGCTAATATAGTTGTTGAAGAGTGATCACATTATTAGTATAAATATAGGGATTTAACAAATCCAATTTATTCGGAAAAAGAAAGTGATGACCTCATCCAGTAGATGTTCCCCATACGAAGCCCATTTGTCAGATATCATAAAAGAGGTGGCATCATTGTGCTTTTCTCATGACCAAGCCCAAGCCAAGCTTGAATATGTTAAGCTCGAGCTGGACCACCTACAAGAGAAATGGAAGTTGATAGAAATTACCACCCGAGCAATGTTATCCGAGCATCCCCAAGGGTCTGCCACCATCGCCCACCTTACTCTTCGGTCTTATGCAGGTGTTATAAGTGGTTATGTAACAAGACCCTAGTACTATGGTTATGTACATTAGTTTTGTATATAATAATTAATATACTTTCATTTATTATTGTTACCTTGTAAATATTTTTTAAAGCAAAAATAGTATTTTTAGTTAATATTCAACTAAGAAATCTATTTTGATGAATTAATGGATTTTTGAATTAGATAATATTTTATTAAAATGTTATTATTATTATTATTAAATTTATTTTATTATTATATATAAATGATCATATTACTTTATGAATGAAATTGTAATTTTTATTATGTTTTGAAAGCTATATTTTTCAAAACACGTGAATTTTTGATAAAAAACTGTTTTTATTTTAAAAGTGATAATTAACATATTTATAAAATTATTTAAATAACATTAATATTATTTCTAAGATCAGCATGTCGAAATTATCCAACGGTAAATTTTTCATAATTGTCTAAGACAGTTAAAATTTTGGGTAAAAATTAAATACCATTTAAATATATAATGTGTTTTATGACATAATAATGACCCAATAGTGATGTAATAAAATACTATAATATTTATTTTCGGCCAATATATGTTTTACCATTAAAATAATGTGGTTTTTTGTTTGTTTTTCATAGTTTACAATTCATTAATGGACCCTTCAAGACTTACTAAACATATTGTCTTTTTAAATTGTTTTCCTTGGGAGTGTGACTCACCTCCAATTAAGAAACCCCATTATTTTAAGAAGTTAAGACTTTTTCCTTTTAAAAATTGTTTTCGAATTCCCTTTTCCAAAAACCATGGGCAAAAATCATGGACTGGTTTGTCGTTTGGATTAGTTTCATGTGACAGTCTCAAACCTAAATAATAAAGAATTCCTTCATCTTTCTTATATAAACCCATAAAATCTCTCACTTCCTCATCACTCAAAGCCTTTGGAGTACGTCCAACCACTTCCCTCCTCTCTCTAAAATCCTCAGAAGGTTCTACATGTTCCCAAGAAGCCTCTCTCAAGCCTATCTCAATCATTTGGAAGCACACTTTCAAGTAATGGTTTTTCTTCCTTTCTCATTTTTGTCCAGTTTTCTTAATGTTGTTATGCCCTTTTAATTTCAATTATAATTGTTGGGGTATTGTTTTTCACCTCCCTCATTATTCCCTATTTATGTCGGAATGATTGGATACCCCTTTCTCTCTCATTATATGCCTCTCATGTACACCCATTACTATGCTGAAATTCCGAAAGGAATTTCTCTCTCCTCATTTACATTCAAGCAATTATTTTGTATCATGAATATAAATCCCATTAAAAAATTTCGGACATGTATCAATATGACCCTATTACTTTAAATTTCATGTAAATATGATTAGACACCCCTTTCTCTCTCATCAACCATTTTTATGAATTCATACGTTACACTTCCGAAATTGCATCGATTTTCCAATCCAATGTCATTGTGTAGTGAATACCATGCCCATTTCTCTTTCATGGGTATTAACCTTTATTCACATTACTTATTGATTATAAATTTTCATTTATGAATTCCACATTCCTTTATTTTGGAATAAATGATTATATTTTATGAATCCATGTTATATGATCCATGTGGCACACTTATTCATGAAATAAAATGTTTAAGAAGGGTGTTCCCTTATAGCGATGCAATGCATTGGGTAAAGTATAGTATCATGATACGTCAAGTTCAATGGGTTTTTACTCATGAAAATTCTAGTGCAACAAGTTTTTACTCATGCTTCATGTGCAATGAGGATTTACTCATGCTCCATGTGCAATGAGCCTTAGCTCATGCTAATTCCATGTTAAGTGTTGTTGCCACATTTCGATGTTATGATCATCATGCTTTATCATGTCTTTATGTTTATGCTTCTATTGTTCTCTAATGATATTTCTATTGTCTAACATGTATTATATTCCTCATGTTACTCCATGTTTATTCCCTTACTGGGCTTTATATCTCACCCTTTTCTTATGCATATCCTCAGGTAATCCCATGCAATGCTATGTATGAGAGAATGTAGTGGTCATGTAAAGGATGTTTTCAAAAAAGATGTTGTATTTCATGTTTTATGTTGTTATGTAATGATACTATGCCACAAATACACTATACAACTCAATATTATATGTTCTATCAAGTGATGTTTATGTAATAAATTATGTTTAATTGTGTAATAAAAGATCTGGGTTGTCATAGTAGGTATCATAGGACAGGTTTAGTTATTTTTGATATTAGTATTATAAAAACCTAGAAAATCATTAGAGACAAGACTATGTATAATAAAAACATCATTAAATTCTTGTGATTATTGATTAAGTGGTCTATCAAGAAAATACATCCATAACTGGGTACGAGCAGGTAGAGGCAGCTCTGGCACAGATGTATCCTAGGGGTAAAACACAAAAACATCGCTTTGAGCTAGACTCGAATGGGAACTGGTGCACGAAAACTGGCCTTGCTTCACTCTTGGTTACGATACTCCCAGGGGATATTCTTTGGTAAATTCTCATGCTTAGTATGAACATTTATTAAGGGAATTAAAAAATTCCCCTACGAATATATTTTAGAAAGTAGATCATGGATAATATAGATTGAAGCCTATAGATTCATAAGTTAATTAAATAAAATTTATTTATATGTTATTAGCTTTTGTATTTAGATTAACCTTTATGTGTTACCCCTAAAACACCTTTTAGTCTAGCCAATAGCTTGTAATAGGAGGACTCGTCTATCACCTGATGTGAAGATCAATGTGATGATTGTACTAAAGAGATGCCCAATCCGATGGGAGTGGGAATCACTAACTTTTTCATGCTTCTCTCTCAGCTAACTCAATATTTGAATAGAAACATGGTTCAAGAGGAACTTTCAACCCCCCCCCCCCAAGAAGGAACAAGTCACTTTCAAGAGATTCATGAGAAAAAGGCCTCCTACTTTTAATGGATCATCTGATCCCTCAATCACTGACCAATGGATCAACTCCATTGAAAAGATATTCTATATCCTTAAATGTTCTGAACAAGAGAAGGTTCTCCTGGACGATTATTCTATAGAGGTTGAAGCTGATCAATGGGGGATGTTGATCAAAAATATGAATCCGGAGGAGGAGATCGAGGCATTGGAATGGAAGGATTTCTGGAAGATGTTTTTCGATAAATATTTTCCGTGCACACACCGGATTAAGATGGAAATGGACTTACATACCCCCAAACAAAAAGATGATGAATCTGTGGGAGTATATGAGGAAAACTTCACAAGGCTAGCATGATATGCTTCCGGATTTTTCTTTACCCCCGAATACAAGTTTGACTGTTTATTTTGTGGGCTGAAACCTACCCTGCAGAAAGCGCTAGCGATCTACGACTTCGACAACTATAAGGAAATTTCCTGATATGCCCTCCAAGTCGAAATATAGATCGAATAATCTCAGTAGTATCATGGGGATAATAAGTGTAAGGTGGAATTCAATGTATGTGGTCCGATGTATAAATCCATTGGTTCTAAGAAGATCTAGCACCCCACTTGCCAAAGGTGCGGAAAGAGGCACCCGGGAAATTGTCTAAAGGGAATGAGGATATGCTTTAGGTGTGGAAGGGAAGGGTACCTAACTATTAACTAATGAAAAGTAAAACCCGCTACTGCAACAGAGGAGAGGAACACTCCGTTTGAACCTCAACGCATTGTTCATTGCTACAACTACAAAAAACTAGGGCATCTTGGAAATCAGTGCCCTAAGACAAGGGTTTCCAGAGGCAACCAACAACCTCAAAGGCAGCAAGGGTGAGCATTTACCATAAATACTGCTGAAGTGAACCCCGGTAACGAAGTGGTGATAGGTACGCTAGTTATTCATTCAATAATAGCAAACGTAATTTTTGATTTAGGTTCTATGAATTATTTTATATCTCAAATGTTTAGTAGAACAATCCCAGCACGACCACAAATCATGGAAGTGAAGATGTTGGTGAGTAGAGAAAATGTGGCAATCATTGCATCTCATGAATATAACTACTCCCCTGTCATAATCTTTGGATTAAACTTCCCAGAGAACATCTTCATACTCCCTCTGGTTGAATTTGATGCAATCCTTGGCATGGATTGGCTTTCCTTATATAGAGCCAACATAAATTCTTATGAGAGGGAAATCATTATCCATATGGAGAATCAACACCTGATTATTTAAAACTGTGAGGATGAAGATGAATATTATTTAGCCCCATCATCTCAATCGTGGATATTACTGCTCTATGAGCATGCATATCTAGGTCACATGATTGAGTCTAAAGAGACAACCATCCTAGAAGACATTCCTATTGTGAGGGAATTCCCTAAAGTGTTTCCTGAGTAATTGTTTTCTCTTCCTCCTAGAAGAGATGTGTAATTCTCAATTGATCTTATACCTGGGGAATTTCCAATATCAAATACTTCGTATAGACTGGATGCTGTGGAGCTTGAGGAGCTGAAGAAACAACTACAGGAGAATCTGGATAAAGGGTTTATACACGCAAGTACTTCACCATGGGGTGCACCAGTCCTCTTTTCCAAGAAGAAATATGGGTCAATAGACCTTTACATCGATTATCATGAGAATTAAAAAGTAACAATAAGGAACAAGTATCCTATCCCTTGAATTGATGATTTGTTCAATCAGTTCCATGGTGAACAATACATCTCCAATGTGGATTTGCGGTCGGGATATTATCATGTAAGGGTGAAGAAGGAAGATATCCCCAAGTCTACTTTTCATACAGGATACAGGAACTATGAATTCATAGTAATGCCTTTCGGACTCACTAATTCTCTATGAATCTTCATGAACATGATGAATAGAGTCTTTAGAGATTACCTCGACAAATTTTTGGTTGTATTTATAGATGATATTCTGATATACTCCAAAACCAAGGAGAATCATGAGGAGCATTTAAGAATTGTACTAGATACCTTTTAGAAGGAGAATCTCTATGAAAATAATAGCAAGTGTGAGTTCTGGTTGAAGGAGGTCTCATTCTTGGGCCATATCATCATAATAAATGGGATTCTTATGGACCCCTCCAAAATAGATGCAATTGAGGGATGGCTATGTCCAACATCGGTAATGGATATCTATAGTTTCTTGGGGTTAGCTGGATATTATTGGCGATTTTTGAGAAATTTCTCACAATTTTCCAACCCTCTTTCCAAGCTAACTCGGAAGGGAGTAAAGATTCCTTGGGGTGATGAATGCGGAGAAAGATTCAAGGAGTTGACAATGAGGCTTATCACTTCACCCATGATCACTTTACCCACAAGTGGGGAACTTTTTGTGGTATTCAGTGATGCTTCGAAGAAGGGTATGGGATGTGTGTTGATGATAAATGAAAAATTCATTGCCTATGTTTCAAGGAAATTGAAAGTTCAGGAACAGATCTGTCCAACACATGACCTTGAGTTGGCTGCAATGATATTCGCTTTGAAATTTTGGAATCATTATCTATATGGGGATAAATGTGATATATATACTAACCACAAGAGTCTCAAATATATACTCACACATAAAGAGTTTAACATGCGCCAATGAAGATGGTTGGAGCTAATCAAAGACTATGATTGCTCAATCCATTACCACCCTGGGACAACGAACAAGGTGGCGGATTCCCTAAGTAGAAAGGAACCAGCGATTCTATCATTGAAGAGAATTGAAAAGGATCCAATATTTATAGAATTGATGAAGATAGTCATGGGAATCATAAAGAGGGGAACATCATCAATACTTTCATAAATTATTGTTGAACCGTCACTTTTGGAAAGGTTAACGGATGCTCAAAAAGATGATGTGGGAATTTAGGAAAAAGTGGAAGCTGTTGGAAAAGTGAAATCCTCAGTGTTTAATGTTAAGGAAGAAGGAATTGTGAGATTTGGGAAAAAACTATGTGTTCCATCATGTCTGGAGATGAAGAAGGAACTTTTGGATGATGCACATAGTTCACATTTTTCTATTCACCCAGGAAACACAAATATGTATCTAAATCTTTTAAAGCATTGTTGGTGGGATAATATGAAAAAGGTGATCTCTGAATATACATCAAAGTGTCTTTTGTGTCAGCATGTGAATTCAGAGAAGAAAAAGTCTAAGGGGATGATGCAACCATTGCCTATACAAGAATGGAAATAGGATAACATCACCATGGACTTTGTCACCACATTTCCAAAGACATCCAAAGGCAGAAATGCAATCTGGGTTGTTGTGGATCATCTTACAAACGCCTCAAACTTCATTTCTATTCAAGAGGATTTCTCATTAGATCAACTGGCACAGATATATATCATGGAATTTGTAAGGCTTCATGGAGTACCACTATCTATTGTGTCCAACCGAGATCCAAGATTCACCTATATGTATTGGAAGAGTCTCCAACATGCTCTAAATACTGAACTAAACTTCAATATGGCCTGTCATCCTCAAACTGATGGCCAATCCGAAAATACTAAACAATCACTTGAGTACATGTTGAGAGCGTGCTCAATGGAATTTTAAGAAGGACGAGATCAAAATATTCCTCTGTTTGAGTTCTCTTATATTAACAATTTTTACTAGAGCATCCAAATGGCACCACATGAAGCCCTCTATGGGAAAATATTCAGAACACCGGTGTGTTGGGATGAGGTTGGTGAGCGTAAGCTGCTTGGACTAGAAATGGTCGAAGGAATGGTGGAGAAGCTGAAAACCATTCAGCAGTATATCAAGGTATCCCAGAGTCGAAAAAAGAGTTATACAGATAATCATCGATGATACCTTGAGTTTAAAGTTGGAGACATGGTATTTCTATGCATATCTCCTTGGAATAAGTTAATGAGGTTTGGAAAGAAATGGAAGTTAAGTCCAAGGTACATTGGCCCCTTTTAAATTCTTGATCATGTCAGGGTTGTGGCCTATCGATTAGCACTTCCACATACCATGTCCAAAGTACATGATGACCTTCATGTATCCCTCTAAAGGAATTACATACCAGACCCTTCACATGTACTCTCTTCGTAGGTGGTACAGTTAGAGGATGATCTTTCTATGAGGAGGAACTAGTTAAGGTCATAGATCGTAGAGAAAAAGTTCTTCGAAATAAGATAATGCCCCTCATCATGGTTTTGTGGAAAAACCACAAGTTTGAAGAAGCGACATGGGAATAAGAGTAAATGATGAATCAATGTTACCCACATCTATTTTAGTGTGGGAAAAAGAAATTCTGAGGGTGAAATTTCTTAATGGGGGAAGATTGTAATGACCCAAACCTTCATTAATAGAAATTCCTCTTGATCTAAGTAAATTTCTCTTTATGTAAAATTTTTATATAAAATATAAATTCTTTGGTTTTATGTTATGAATTGTGAAGGTTGCTAATATAGCTATTAAACAGTGATCACATGATTAGTATAAATATAGGGCTTTAACAGATCCAATTTAATCAGACAAAGGAAGCGATGGCCTCATCCAGTAGACGTGCCCCTTACGAAACCCATTTTTTCAAGGCTCAAAAAGGAGATGGAATCATTGGGATTTTCTCTTGACCAAGCCCAAGTAGAGCTTGAATATGTTAAGCTCGATCGGGACCTCCTACGAGAGAAATGGAAGTTGATAGAGATTACCACCCGATCAATGTTATCCGAGCCACCCTAAGAGTCTATCACCATCGCACACCTTACTCTTCGGTCTTATACGGGTTTTATAAGGGGATATGTGACAAGACCCTCTTACTATGTTTACGTATATAATTTTTGTATATAATAATTAATATACTTTCATTTTATTATTGTTACCTTGTAAATAGTTTTTAAGCACAAATAATATTTTTAGTTAATATTCAACTAAGAAATCTATTTTAATGAATTAATGGATTATTGAATTAAATAGTATTTTAAAAAATTATTATTATTATTATTAAATTAATTTTTTTATTAAATATAAATGATCGTATAATTTTATGAATGCAATTGTAATTTTTATTAATGTTTGAAATCCATTTTGCCAAAACCCGTGAATTTTCGATAAATGTCAGTTTTTATTTTAAAAGTGAAAATTATCATATTTATAAAATTATCTTGATAAAATAAATATTATTTCGTGAATCAGGATGTCGAAATTATCCAACGGTGAATTTTTCATAATTTTCTATGGTAGTCAAATATTTGGGTAAAAATTAAATAAAGTGTAAATGTATAATGTGTTTTATGACATCATAATGACCCCATATTGTTGTAATAAAATACTATAATCTTTATTTTCGGCCAATATCCATTTTACCATTAATATAATGTGGGTTTGGTTGTTTTTGACTAAGTTTACAAAGCATTAATGGACCCTTCAAGACTTATTAAACATCTTGCCTTTTTAAATTTTTTCCTTGGGTTTGTGACTCACCTCCACATAAGAAACCCCATTTTTTTAAGATGTTCATAATTTTTCCTTATAAAATATTTTTTTCCACATCCCTTTACCAATAACCATGGGCAGGTTTATGGTTTGGATTAGTTTAATGTGAGGGTCCCAAACCTAAATTATAAAGAATTCTCTCACATTTCCTATATAAACCCATCCAAGCTCCCACTTCCTCCTCACTCAAAGCATTTTAAGTTCATAAAACATCTTCCCTCCGGTCTCTAGAATCCTCCCAACATTCCCCAAGCTCCCAAGAATCCTATCTCAAGCCTCTCTCAAGCATTCGGAAGCACACTTCCAAGTAAGTTTTTTCTCCTTTCTCATTTTTTTCCAATTTTCTTAATGTTGTTATGCCCTTTTAATTTCAATTATAAATTTTGGGGAATGGTTTCACACCTCCCCCATATTTCCCTCTTTATGTTTGAATGATGGAAGACCCCTTTTTCTCTCATTAAATTCCTCACATGTACACCCGTTACTATGCCGAAATTCTAAAAGAAATTTCTCTCTCCTCATTTACATTCAAGCAATTATTTTGTATCATGAATCTAAATTTCATTAAAATTGTTACGCCATGTATTTATATGACCCCATTACTGTACATTTAAAGTACATATGATGAGACATTCCTTTCTCTCTCAATCACCATTTTTTTGAATTCTTATGTCACGCAGTTACACTGCCAAAATTTCACCGATTTTCCAAGACAATGTCATTGTGTAGTAAATACCATGCCCATTTCACTATCAAGGGTATTCACATTTATGAACATTTACTTATTGATTATAAAGTTTCATGTACAAATCCCACATTCCTTTATCGTGTAATAAATGATTATGGTTTATGAATCCATGTTGTATAATCAATGTGACACACTTATGCATGGAATTAAATGTTTAAGAAGGGTGTGCCCTTGTAGAACTTCAATTCATTGGGTAAAGTATATTATCATGATAAGTCAAGTGAAATGGGTGTTTGATAGTTATAATTCAAGTGCAATGAGGTTTTATTGATGATTCATGTGCAATGAAGATTTACTCATGCTCTATATGCAATGAGCCTTGGATCATGCTAATTCCATGTTAAGTGTGGTTGCCACATTTCTGTGTTATGATTATCATGATTTATCATGCCTTTTTGTTTATGCTTATATTGTTCCCTAATTATATGACTATTGTATAACATGAATTGTATTACTCATTATACTCCATTTTTATTCCCTTACTGGGCTTTATAGCTCACCCTTTTCTTATGCATGTCCTCAGGTTATCCCACGTAATGCTAAGTATGAGGGAATGTAGTGGTCATGTAAAGGAAGTTTTCAATAAAGATAAGGTATTTCATGTTTTAAGTTGTTATGTAATGATCCTAATCACCAATGAAACTAAACCTCTTGATCTTATATGTTGTATCAAGTGAAGTATATGTAATAAATTATGTTTAATTGTGTAAGAAAAGATCAGGGTTGTCATAGCACATGATTTTCAATTACTTTGAATAGATATTGTATTATCAAAATCATGGGGTGTTACATTCTCCCCTTATTCAATAAATTATGTCCTCACAATTTTAAATTGTTCTCCAAAAATATTAGGATTAAAATAGAATATATGTTTATGGAAAACCCACATCGGAAATATTGTTACTAAAATTTAGTCTTAATAAGAGGGGAATATAAAAGAAAAAGTCACCACGAAATTATGGTAAGGAATAGGGGAAAATTGGTGGAAATTATTGACACATAATTGGAGGGAAAACATAAATATTTATAGGGTGTTATTGATTTCATCAATCAAAAACAAATTAATAAAAAAGGTAAAAATTGAGGGCCTCAATTCCATAAATCTATTATGATTTAAAATGTAATCGGTTCAAAAAACATAAGGTATTAGGATAACACATTTTTTAGTTACATTATTTTTTTGAATTGGAGGTATTAATTTACTATAATGATAAGAACTCAAAAAACATAGTTGATTTCAATTCATGTCTTAATCATAATCTCATTATTTGGTTGTTATTTGATTTATTTTCACTTTGACCCATATACTAGGAAATGGATGTTCAAAAATGATTTTTATGCCTATTTCTCATTTGATAAATCCTAGTTTCAAAAAGTATTTCCTTAATCCAATATATGTTTAATGAAATCCAAAAGGATTGGTTAGAGTATCCAATAAATTATACTTTAACCTCATACAAAATATCAAGTTCTCAACTCACTCCATTCCAACCTTTAGACTTATCCAAAAATACTAATCTCAAAACTGATAGTCTTAAAATTTATATGGTATGTTAACATAATGAAGATATATTTTATCCACATTAAAACATGGGAATACCATTATCATTTATTTTCTTAAAACATGGTAACACCCTGAATTACCATAAAATCTTATTAAATATGTTCATGCTCCCTTGTTCCTTATAGAATAGAGGATGTAATCCTTAAATCCAAAAATGTTGTAAAATCCAACAATGATGGAATAAAAAAACAATTAATTTGTTCCAAGGTAGTCAGTAATATCCAATATACATTATCTAACTCACTTATATCTTATTCTGAAATCATTATCTTAGTTTCAAAAACATATTAAGGTTTTTATTTCCCCAAACAATATATTTTCCAAAATGTTTAACTTGAAACTATGTCACTTTACTTGGTACCATAGAATCTCAAATCCATAATGAAAATTTACTATAGTATAATCCTTATATAATTTATAATTCTTATAACTTGTACCCAAATGGCACAATTCATTAATAACAACGTAAGAACACTAATCATTATTATTCATATATGGTAGTATCATACATTTATTATTTTACAATAACTTCATTTGGGGTATACTCTGATGATTGGGACATTGATTCACATAGTGTCCCAACTCCTTGAAAATGAAGCATTGAAAATTTGAAACATTTTTCTAACCCATGCAATCACAACCATGGTGTCCTTTTTCTCCAGAGTTGTAACAAACTCTCATTACTTTCAAGCACTTTCCAGAGTGATTATTTCCACAGTTATCCCATATGGGAAAATCCATTTTCCCTTCTTTCCATTGTCTGTATTTTTTATACCATCCTCTTCTTCTCTGGCTTCCCCTCAAAGCCATACGACTAATAGAATTCATTACTTATCTTATTAACACTCGAAAATATTTCTTCTTATGATGATAATATGTGGGAGACTATTTCTCATATAAATTTTTTCTTAAGACCATTAAATATATGATCCTTCTTACTCTTTGGATCATGCGTATGGTAGGAGTTATCATTCCTTCTACTGGGTTCCATTTCTAAATGACTAATACACTAGGTTAGATAATATCATAATGAATAATCCCAAAACTCGATTAATTATAAACATTAATTGAATATTTTCACACATCTAGTCTCATAATCATAAAAATGGTTTCTTTACTGATATATTTACTCATAAATCATTCATAATGGTTTGATAAGAAAATGTGAATTATCCAAAGAAAATCCCTTGGGATTGTCGAAACCAAGAGTGAAGTAAGGCCCATTGTCATTCACTAGTTCTCATTCGAGTCTAGCTCAATGTGGTGTTTTCAGGTTTTAAACCTAGATAAATATGGACCAGAGAGGCCTCTAACTGCTCATATCTAGTCATTGATGTATTTCTTGGAAAACTCACATAATATCTACATTACCAACACTCTTGGATTCTCATCTATACAAATCCTCAAACTCTATCATAGGGTGTTGTTCGATAATCTATGATTTTATAAATCTAATTTCCAAGGTCTGTGATAAACATCCTCTAATACCAACTATAACACCCCGACCCATGTTACCTAGATTCATTTCATTATTACATAAAATTGGAATGATCACAAAAGATAAAGTCTTGAAAGGCCGATTAGTTTAGTATCCTTGGAAGTACTAGATACATACATATGTTTTAAATTATATAATGAAATAAAAACAATAACATTGTGCCCCCTTTGAACACACTTATATCCTTTTGCATATCCCTGTAGGTTAATCATAATATACTTCTTCACCTCATGGGATAAATAAAACATAAGAAAGGGGTGATCTAAGATGCTCATTTATAATAATAATATAGCGCAAACTATCCCAAATAAGAATAAACATTTAAGGAATTGTATAAGTCTAAAACAAAAGCCTTTAAAACATAATGTTAATAATAATATAGAAAAGATAAATCAAATAATTCCATTTACTTATTCACATGTATATTCTAATAGTCGAACAATCACATGTAATATCAATAGTTAATTTCATTATGACGGAATGCATAATGTCGGACATCATAACCACATAGTCAAGGTCTCATGCCAATACTACAAATAATATTTTTTGAAGACCTTGTGCCATGACACTAGTTTATCTCACGATACATATCGATGCATCGAGGAGCTATAGCGGGATCCACCTGTCACTTACTAATTCCAATGAAATCCTCATATGAAAAGGATAAAACATAACATAAACATTTGTATTAAAACTGGAATATGAAATGTTAATACTTTAACCATAAACCATGAATGGAATAAAAATAACACATCCATAGTCAAACATATCACCAAACCTTCAATACAATAATGGATATTGTATCATAATTAATCAACTTCAAACAAATGAAAAATCCATCAAAAGATGTTGACATAGATTAAATAAAAACTATTTAAAAGAAATATCCTTTTCTATTTAAAAATAATTTAAAATAAACTTAATTATAAAATAAAACATTTATTTTGAAAATATTCTTATAATATTTTAAGGTAAGATTTGGAGGTGTTATAATGGTGGAAAATAGCTTCACCCACTATATAAGTTAAAAAACATTCTTACCTTTATTTGTCGAAAAGGTCATAAAGTATATTGTTTGGAAAATAATGGAAAGATTCCATTCAAACAATTTTAGAAATTGTCAAATAAGAGAATAAATGAATTCAACCCATATTCTAGGAAATATTAAAAATGTTTTGAAATACATGTTTAAGAAACACTGATGAGGATGATAAAAAACTCCCAGTTTATGCTTACGTATAAATAACCACAGATAATAAAGAGATTGTAAAATTAACCCTTACCTTGTACTTTTCATTAGTTGAGGGTACATTATCCTAATTTATAATAGTTAAATCATTATTAAAAAATTATACAAGAACCAGATACATAAATATGATATCTTATATGATCATCTAATATTTCTTTGTTAATAATATTGTAGTAGTATAATTGTTTCAGGTGTTAACTAATTCGTTTTCCTTTATATGTTTTGGTATGTAAGCCATGATTGTTATGGATATGATGTATTTTATTAATATCCAAAGTTATATTAAGTTATTAAAAATTATTTTTACTAATAAAATGAAAATTATTCTTGAATGGTTATGATGGGGAAGGAATCTTAGCGCGTTTATGGAGACGGCAATCCGTACGTACGCCCAAACGACAATATCATTCTATTGATGGTGAAATCATAGGTAATTGGATGTTATATTACATATAAATAGATATAAAAATGTTAAATTTATTATTTACATCAATTATTCTTATTATTATACCCATCCAAATAATAAAGTGTTGAATAACAATCTACACCACGACGTAGAGACGATAAGTCATACGTACGCATGTATAGTGACTTTGTCATTCATAGGAAACGTAGAATAATGAATATGGTTATACCTTATTAATAATAACACCACGGTATGTATAAGGTACTGGATTTATTATTTTGGTATTTAAAAAAAAATAAAGATGATGTTGAAGAAGAAAAGAACTTTGAAAGAGGTGATGAAATTATTACCTCTTCTTCGGGTGCTTCATTTTTTATTTGATCAAAAGAGATCATTAGGTTGGATTTATGATAAATGTAATTCCCTTAGGTTGAATTGAGGGTATTTGGGAAGATAATTTACTTGGGTTTGGTACAGCAAAATGGCTTTGGAGGTGTTATTTTAAGAGAAGTGAAATATTATTTTATAAGAGAGGGGAGAGTCACTTTAGGAAAATTTTGAAATACTATATTATTATCAAATAATATTCAGTTTATAATGGTTAAAAATGGATATATATATATATATATATATAGTGTGAGGTAGGTATGGGTCTAAATCCTCTCATGAAATTTTTTATAGACATGTTTATGTCACCATATTAACTTTTTCTTTTAGATTTAACTCTTAGTTGAAATGTTCAAGTTTTACAATGTCTTCTTGTATTTTTATATTACATTGTTAATAAACATACAATAAAATGACAAGATAACCTCAATAGGTTAATTAATGACATATCAATCGTTATATAAGTCCTTTTTCAGAACATTAAATTTTTTAAAATATGATATCATTTAATAATATAGTATTTTTTTTAAAAACTCATTTATATCAATTTTGACTCTATTTAGTATTTGGTTTTTGTGAAAGTAATAAAAACATGATTACATAGAAATAATTACATTAAATAAATAATAAAATTCCATATTAATCTATAAACATAGTTTAATTCATTCAAAGTCTCAATTTACATTTATTTGTATATTTAAAATATCAATTATTTTAATCTTTCATTAATAATGTAATTACTACATCATCATTGAATCACAAATAAATATGAATATTTAATGTATAAAAATTTTAAATAAAATAAAATGATTTAGGAAATAGTTTTATATATTTTTATGAATATTTATAGTTTTATATATATTATGTATAACCCAATATTAAAAATGGTTTAGTTATTAATATAAGAATTTGACACTTTTAACACTTCTTTAAATAAAATAAAAATAAATGTCGTTTCCAAATACATCTGGATCAAAGAGGATAATATTTTATTCCTAAGGTTTTTTTTTGGTTTAAAAAAACTTATCCAATATAATTAGGACATGTGTTAAGTTAATTATAATATCATTTTATCCTTCAATTACCATATTTACTTTTAACTATGGTAAATAAAATTCAAAAGTTGTTGTTCACCAAAAACTATTTCCATCCTATTGAACCACATTTTATATAATTATGTCAACCATGTTTCTTGGAGTTTTTAAATTCAATTCAAAGAAGCATTAAAATTATGTTTTATGCAAATTTGAAAATTTCGCTAGAAGGTGATTAAAAAGACGATAAAATGGTTTAATAAAATTATATATATCTAATATTATTATAAAATGAATCCAATGACATAAATTTTACTAATATTTGTATTATGTATATATTTTATGATAAATTTTTAATTAAAATTAATAATTTAAATGAAAAAGTCAGTTTTTATGTACTATGCGGTATTTTCCAGTATTCACCAAAAATTGAATGTTTTCAGAAAAATACCAAAAATTCACCCTAATATTATTTTAATATTAATAATTCCCAAATAATTTAAATTATACCAAATTCAAAACATAGAAAATGAATTAATTAATTTAAAATTAATTCCTGTTGTCAAAACAAGAAAGAAGGTTTTTGAGAAGTAAAAACTATAAAAATATTGTTATGTGTTTATATCGAATTTAAATATAAAATTACGTCTAATAACCAAAATTGTATTAAATAATAAAAATATAACCTAATTAAACCTCAAAACCATTAGAATTTTTTATTTAAAAAAATAAATTATTTATATTTAAATGTTTTTTTCAATTAAAATTTAGTATTTTCACTATTCATCAAAATATGAAAGTTATTATAAAAACACAAAAAAAATATACAAACTTAATTTTTATGTCCCACATTAAAGAAGAAGTTTATTTTGTAAAATTTAATATATAAAGGTTTCAAATATTGTATTTCAAACAATTTCCCCTTTAAAAGGCGGTAAGATTGCATTTTTTTGAAAAACAATTCTTTTATCTGAAAAATTATATTTTTTATTATATTATGTCTAAAAACATCATAGTATGGATTTTAAAATTATATCGAGTATATAAAATTCAAAATTCAGTTAATACTACTCATAACCGCTTTTTAAATGTCTACTTTGTTAAGTCATGGTGCACTTGAACTCAGTGTTGTGTGTGGTGCAAACTATTGAATTACTTTAAAGAGATAATGTTTTATAAAATACTTTGGTGTTACAATGTACCACATTAAAATATTAATAAAATAATCAAAAAATTAAAGATGTCTTCTACTATTGTAAATTTATTGGGTAATATCTACAGAGGTCCAAGGACCCGTAAACACAAATTTGAGATATTTATTTTCCTAAAATTCTAGTTTTCTACGTTTCCCACTATTTAGGTGTGAATCTAGAGTGAAATTACAATATTGGGGTTTTATTTGTATTGGGGTAATTTATTTAATTCTATTTGGCTCAAATCTATTTAAATACTTCTTCTGACTAAGGTATAACAAACTAATGGTTGTTATATGTCTTGGTTTTAGTTAGGTATCAGATGTATTTGGTAATATTAAATTTTATTTCATGGTTTAATTACTTTATATGGTTTGGGATGTGTTTCTGGGAGTTGATATGTTTTTGAATAAGTAAAAGATATGACTCATTTAGGTTATTCTCATGGAGTGTGGTTCCAACCGATATAACATTTTGTAGGACATAGTTTATATTTTTAGGAAATGTTTTGTCAAAATGACATAAATGAAATTCTAATTAATTAATAAAAACATACATTTTATGTTTTCATTTAAATTCCCCTTTTATATATTCAAATAACATTTCTATGAAAAACTGCTTTTTATGATTTGAGTATATTGTCAAATTAACAAAATTAGATATAAAATAGTTTTTTAAATGATCTTTGGATACTTGAATCATCTAAATAGGTGAAATTATTATTTTACATTTTTAAAATTTTATAACACTCATAATATGTTTATCTAAAATCTACATGATTGAAATTTATAATTTATTCCCTTCAGTTTACTTTATTAAATCATATAAAATCAGTGTAGTGGACATGTTTTGTTGTGTAATTAATTAATTGGTTTTGAATTATTAATGGTATTTTTAGTCTTAAATTATAATAATGATGGTTCTAGGGTTTCTCAATCAATATTAACATTAATTTAATTTATAAAAGTGCTATTTATATATCCAAAATTGTGAAACGTTTACCTAACTTGGGCTTTCATCTATACTTTAGGTAGATTTTAGTTATTATTAGATAACATCAATGCATTCATATTGAACCATTGTAGACATAAAATGGGGATGATAATGGTCTCTTTAGAATGGAGTAAATAATTATGTTCATGGGTATAGTGACCATAATTGAATAAAAATAGTCTTTCTTATATCATTTAACTTGTGTTATCAAGGAGGTCTTTTCTTTCATATATATCTTGCATGAGTTATAAGTCAACGATCCACACACAACCTTGGATTATAATTTCAATCTATCAGTGGGTAATAACCGAGTTAACTTAAGTGAATAGGAATGTTGTGATAGATAATTATATTTTTTTCTCATTGACTAGTTTACCAAAAAACAAAACACTATATATTGAAATTTATATGGGATCATTTTCCATAAATTAATATACATGGCATAGATTTTATAAAAACCCACTAAACTACATCTTGATTTCATAAAACTATGTTTTATAATTAATTTTATCAATACAGTATTTTCCAAACTATAGCATTCATGGTAAAATATAAAAAAAAAATTATACATTATAAATTATTGTCTTCATCAAAATTTATTTTTTTGTAAAAATATATTCTGGAAAAGAACGTCATTTTTAAACTAGTTTTACAAATTCAATATATGTGTCTTATTAGGTTCATTACATAGGTTACTAAAAATTCATTTATGTTATAAACAATAAAATATTTAATAGTTCAAATTATATTGTCTATTGCATGTTGTTACTACAAAATATGCAGTATGATCTTTGTTTGGATAGGTTTTATTGAACCATGAATTTTTTCCCATTCGATATCCAAGATTTAGTATAATAGTATTCTGTAATATCATGAAGAGACTAAAATTTCATATAATGTTACATATTTGGGTTCATTTTTTATTTTTATTTGGTTAAAATAACGTATTATTCCAAGGTAAATCATGCCTTCTTTTAAGATCTTGTGTAATTTGACGTTATTATTTATTAATGAATCGTTTAACATAGTATAAGAAATTATGTTTTTATTTTTTTATGTGAAGAATGTTTCTATTTTTTATATAAATTATTATTATTTTTATAGATAGTAATGCTTCATAAGGATGTTTAATGCTTTAATATCGATAATAATAATTTTAGTTGTTAGGGGTATATCAGGTGTTTATATAAATGAAACCTATATACACCTATTATTTATGAATGTGTTGATGGTACAATTTGTGTTCACAACAACTTTACTATTCTACACTTACCACATCCATGAATGGGATGAAATCATGCTTTCCCTAATTGTTTTATCATGTATCATGGGTTATAGGCTCAAAGTAGGTTTGTAAGGTATGTATATTCCTAGTATATGGAGTTACATATCAATATTATTCATGTATCATGTTATACATTATTTAATTCTATTATTCCATAACAAGTTGTGTCCAAAATAATTTATATATATATATATGAGTAGATTGATCTAATTCATTCCCATTGGTACATTTAAAATGTGTTGGAATCATGGTGTATTCTTATTGTGTATTATATTTTCAAACCCTACATGTGGACTCCGGTAGACATAGTTTCATGGTATGTTTTTCACATACAAAAATCGTTGTGTAGATGGTTGTTTGGATATACATGGCCTGTTTTGTTAAGGATCATGTTCCACATGATATTGGAATTACATATTTGAGATTGAGTTTTTAATTTAACCATGTGGGTCAAGAATAAACATTGTACTTATCAATTTGACTTTAAATGTGAATTTTTTATTATAGGGAATTTATATCAATAATATTCTATTAATATACTTTAATTATATTTAATCAATCCAAAGTTGGTAATTTTCTCCCCAACTGTATATTGAGACCCATGGAATTGGTCACCAACCCATGGGAATAAGGATCAATCTTAGGGTCATATGCTTGCCTGGAATTGTATGGTTTTGGAATCATAGTTAGGGTAAAAAATAATTTCAAATATTTAATAGAAAAATAAACATGTACACATAAATTTAAAAGGGTAATTTTCACAATATACATCAAATTTAGTGAACTATTTTATGTCAAGCATGTGTTCATTTGGAATTCAATTAACATTCACCAATTTTTTATCCATATTTATCCTATGAGTTTATAAGTTGAATCAATTTCATGTAAATGGTTATAATTTAATTGTATAAAAAATTTAAGATCACGTAAAAATATAGAAATATTTAATAACAATGAAAAAAAATTCTAAAAAATATACCATGGTTATTTAAATTACATATTAATTGAACTAATATTTTAAGATAAAATAAAATAAAAATATATTGGTGTGATTAATATGTGGATTGTGTATGTCTGATAATCACACACACAGACACACACAAAAATATTTGATAATTTGAAAAAAAAAACACATGTAATATTTATATATATATATAAACCATATGAATATATATTAAATAATAAATATAGAGGTAGAAACATAACAAACATAGACCTATAATAAGAAAAAAATTGAATTTTGATGAATATATCATGAGTTTTAGGGTCAGATCATCAATAAAAAATAACATTGTCTCTCATGTGTGTAGAGGGGTGGTTCAATTAAAAATTAAGATAACATAGAAAAGATGTAACCCACACGATCTGTAATATAGTTGGGATAAAAATTCTTAGAAATTATTTTTAGTGTTGACAAATTATCCCCTTGGAAATTCTTTTTTCAAAACTATCAAAGGGTTTACATTTCTCAATGATAAAAAACATAGATAACTGGTGAATTTATAGAAAAAAATGGGTGGCCTAGGTGAGTGATGCAAATTGAACAAATGATGATCGATTTAGTGAGAAATTTATTTTCCACTTGACCTAGAAATCAAATCAATTATTTTGTATAACTAAAATAAATATATAAGTAATTTTTACATAGATATGGATTTATATATATACACACACATATATATTTTTGTTTTTTAGTCTCTCTATATTTATTATTGACAAGCATTATTTACATTTTCCCAATTTAAATTTTCAATTTAAATTTCAATATAAATATAAATATATATTTATATTTATTTAAAATATAAATTATGTTGGATTAGATTTTTTAAAATTTTAATTTTAATTTTAAATTAATATGTATAATATTTATTTATTTATATAAATATATTTATTCATACCTTCGTATAATCATATATTAATTGGTTAGTTTATATAATCAATTATTTTTAAAATTTTAATTTTTATCTGAAATTTCAATTATATATATGTATATATAAATATTTCAAATTGTATATAAAAATTGATTTGTGCATGTGTACACATTTATATATGAAATATATATATATATATATATGTTAATAATAATAATATAATATATTTATTTAAATATATAATTTTATAAAAACACACACTCATACATGCATACATAAATACATGTATCCATTTATATATTCATACATTTGTACTTTCATTAGATTTATATTAATATATTAAAATTATTATTTACAATATGAGTTTGTATGTGAAAATTTTAATTTTTGACACACATTTATTTAAATAATATATATAATACTAAATATATACATTTTAGAGAATTATAAATTTATCTTCTAATATATAAATATATATATATACGGACATCAAAGCATACATCCATGCATCCATGCATCCTTACAACCATGCATGGATCCATATATCAATCCATACATCCATCCATCCAAATATATATACACACATACATGCATGCATGCATACATGAATGCATCCATCCATACATTCTTGCATACATACATAGAATCATCGATACATGAATCCATGCATATATTAGTGCATGCATGCATCTTACCATCCAATCATGCAAGAATGAATGCATTCGTACATACATATTTTCATACATACAGACATACATTCGTGCATACATACATACATACATACATACATTCATATATATACATACATACACACGTCCATCCATCCATACATAAAAACAAAAATAAATCCACCCATCCATTCATCCATCCATCTATACAAACATACATATATACATACATGAATACGTAAATGAAAATATGAATACATACATGCATATTTTCATACATACATACATACATACATGGATATATCCATGCATACATGAATACATCTATGCATATATGCTTTCAAAATTCCTTCCATGTATGCACGCATGCAGCAATGTATATATGCATCCATATATATATCCAACCATGTATGCATGGATGCATGCATGAATAAAAACATGCATTCATTCTTAAATCCATGAAATCATGGATACATGAATGAATGTATGAATCCATGCATTCATGCATGCATACATTAATACATACATACATATTTGTATACAAGAATTCACCCATGTGTACATGCATATATACATCCATCCATGAAAATACGCATGCATACAAAAAACATCCATCGCTCCATCAATCAATACATACATCCATCGATCTATCCATCCATCCATCCATCCATGATTGCATGCATGAATGGATACATACATACATAAATCAATGAATTCATGCATGAATGCGTGTATAAATACCTGAATACATCCATTTATCCTTATATTTATACATAGATAGATAGATGGTTGGATACATATATACATGAATGCATGAATTCATACTTGAATATATGCATACATAAATAATGTTATGCATGTATGGATACTTATATCCATCCATTGATACATATATAGATAAATGGATAGATAAATAGAAATATACATATATATATACACACACATATATATATACACAAACACTTACATATATACAAACATAATATCATACCCCAACCTTTAATTTTCCCCTTATTTTATTTATTTATTAATTTTAATCCTTTTCATTGATTTTCGGAGTGAATTCCCTTAAATTTGAAAATATTGATGTTCAGGTGTTGGATGCACGGTTATCATGAAATTAGTGCTAACTATGTGAACTACAATTGAAAAAACTACAACATTATGTTGATGTGATAACATGATTAGTGCACATCTTCACTAACTCTGTGACCAAATGATGTGGCGTCTACATGGTTTTCATTGTGAGGGGTGCACAGTTGGTGCATTGTTTGGTAAGTCATTTGACATTCCCAAAACCTTAAAATTTATAAATTTACCAATTTTTCCTTGAATATTTAAATCCCTCACACAATTATTATCTTCTTCTTCTATAAAATGATTTTAGGGAGTTCTTAAGGGTTTTTATCACTTTCCTTCTCTAATGGATTCTAGATTTCTCTTTTAATTGTCACTAAGTTCCTTAGGGGTTTGACTCTTTTATTAATTCTTTCATCCTTCTTCCTGGTTTCTTCCTTTATCCTCCTATTTTGGGTAAGTGTTGGGTTAACCCTAGGTGGGTATTTAGTATTATTCGTCATGGTTTTGGGTTCCTAGGGTGTGTGGATTCATTTTCTGAACCATCATATCATTTTTTGATGGTTTCACATCACCACACTTAACATAGGTTAGTATTTCCATGTTTTTCCATTTTCATTTTTTATTTACAATCCATGTGATTCTTGAGTTTTCTTAAACTCTATTTTATTTAAATTTTTCATGCCATATTCTTATCTAAATATATATTAGTTTTTCTCAAGGGGGTGATTATGTTAAATGATGGTTTCACCTGGGGAAATTTATGGTTATTAAGGGGGTTATTTATTTTAAATTCAATTTATCAGTCCCTTATATGTTTCCATTTTGTTCTTATGTTTTCTATTGACTATTCATGGTTATTGTACTTGATCAATTATTTAATGTATATTATACATTGATTTGTATGGTTTATGGTAATTCAAACTTCTAAATGTGGGGTTCCCCCATTGGTCATTAAAATTATTTCATTGATACATAACTTCAAAATGGTTTTCAAAATAGATTTTTTAGGAGTAATTTTAGATATTTGATGTAAATTCCTATTTGGTACCTTGAAATGAGATTAAAAGGAAAATGATTATTTTTAAATGGTTTTCTTTCCCTATAAATGAACTACACCCATATGTAAGGCCTCATGGAAATAAATTTAAAATGAACCAGTGATAGATATGATAATTGTTTCTATTTATATATATTGGATTGATAGATTTATCAAGAAGGATGTCTGGTGGTTGGTTGAGGTATATTAGGGATTCAGTTTTCCATGTATTTTATTAATTTTTTGTGTCTAATATGTAATACATAATTCCACTCACTCCTTTTCTAATATCATTGTAATTTTTGTAATTTTAGTGAGATATTGTGAGATTGTTTTTCTTAATTTCTCTGTGATATGGATGTGTATACTCTAGCCTTAAACAAATACCAATTGGAGGGATCCCACCAGTGAGGCCATTTGAGTGTAATATGGTTGGTTATTTACTCCGAAAGCATTGATATGCCAACAGATGATTCCACATGATTATATTTTAAATCCTCTCACAAGATGTTTATGAGCATCCCATGATAATAAACACCTCAATTTTATTTTATATCTACAATAATGGTTTATTTCATTTTTTTTATTACATCTATTATTGTCTTACTTTGTTTTTATTAATAATTTCAATTTATTCGGGGTTATATTCAACGTATCTATAGTTTAGTTGTTTTCTATTGTCACTTTATATGGGTTTATGATTGTTTTCATCATCTTTATCTAGTTATAATTATTTATTTATTTTTACTTTTTGGATATACATTTTTGATTATTTTTATTTAAGGGGTGTTTCATTGAAAATATTTTTTAAAATGTGTCGTGGAAATAGTTTTCAAAATGTTCATTTAAAATGAGGATTAATATAAAAAAATTATTTTTTTTCTATGTAATTTTTTGTTTTAACTAGGGTAGTGAGTATGTATTGTATATTAATTTGTCTAAAAACATTGAGATATTAATTTTAAATATTATATTATAAATTTTTTGTAATTTTAAATTCAAAAACGGAGAACATAAACTATTTGGTGGAATTATAATTGGTTTTTTATTCTCACAACATACCAAAACCACTTAGTGTTTGTAGAAATAGTTAGTTTTTTGAGTTCTAGATTAGGTTCATATCCATGTTCTCATGAATAACTAGATTCTGAATATATTTATTTTGGACACTTATGGGGAGGTGTTTGATTGAGGTTAAATAGTGGTCGTAGGTTCACAGTGAGATTGCCTTTTTGTATATTCATTTCTATTAGGGTTTGTGGGCAGTCTATGTATTGGCCAAGTTGACCTCCATTTTTAGGTCTATTTTCTAGCTAATTAGTATATTTATATTGATTTATATAATAATTCTAATTATTCAATTATTCAGTTTCATATTAATTTCCATTTGTTATGTTTTTATATAGAGGTCCCAAGTTTGGACACACTATGACAGATCATTAGAAAAATTTTGTTTCAAATTTAATATTATTTATCTCGGTGAAATCATTCCCCATGAGTATATTTTTATCCCATAAAACCTATTTCTAGCTCGTGGGGATTTAAAACGCCATTAGGGAATTTCAACAGGCTAGATAGAGTGCCTATAATAGGGGTGATCTTGGTTGGTTCATAAATTCTTTTATCAAAGCATCCTTTATATTATGGTAGGTCGGTGGGCATAAAGTAAGATAGGAAGAACTTGTGAGGATGGTCATGAGTTGGTGAATGGTCACCATGTCTCATGATGAAACCTAAGTTTCCATGGGATATCAGGATTTGTGTTTTGATATGGAAATTTACATTTTAATCCTCTTAATGGATTTTTATTGTAATTGAGGTTGTTTTACAATTTTATCTAGGGTTTTTTAAATTTCCGTGAAAATGAGACAAGAATTGAAGGCACACAGTTTCCCCGCATGGCTCGAAAAACCAAGTGGTTCCCATGTTGATGGTTTTGTTAATCTCTCAATATCTTTTCACATGGTTGGTGAATAGTTTTCTAAACTTAATAACCGAACCATTGCATCTAAAAAACTACTATTTTTTAAAAAAATTAAATTATTTTTTCAACTGTATTTTGATTTATCAATGATATTTGTATCATTATTTGATGCTATTTGAATGGTTTATATTGATATTTTTTGGTAAAGATATTCTAAATGTGTAAGTACAAGGAATTGATAGTTTAGAAACTGGTTTTATAAAATTCATAAAAAATTCTATTTTTTGAAATTTTATGTCACTTTAAAATATAAATGTATTGTTTAAAAAAAATAAAAATGAAATGTTTTGGTTTTGAAGTGGTTTTAAATATGAAAATTTAAATTTTTATTGGATTTTACCAACCTAGCCCAGTGTTTCATCTAAACTGGCACCTGACCCAACTCTCTTTTGACTCTCGGTGCATTCTCCATCAACATGATATGGATTTAAGCAATACGAAAAATTATATAAACATTGAAAATTATTTTAATAATAATTCATAGATAAATCATAGTGGATTTTTTCTCAAAATAATTTGAAAACAAATCTATGAACTAGATTTCCACCAGAAAAATAATTAGGAATAATGAAAAACATATATCAATTGGTGAAAAATAAAAATTCATCTCACCCCCAAACATTATATAATAAACACCACTAATATCTCTAATCTACCATATACATAGTAAATTGCACCAAACACAAAACTAAAATCAATAAATAACTCATTTAATGGACACACTAGCCCAAACATTCTAAGAAAGAAATTTTTTTTGATATCCTACCAAATCATTTAAAAGGAACACATGGCCTATGTGATATATAAATTTTAAGATAAAATCAAATCCTCAGTCAACAAATTCTCTAAGAGGGGAATAGATCTAGTCCTAATATATAAACTAACATGTAAAATATAAATGATTGTACACATGTTCAGTGGGATACCACCGTCCATGCCCCATTCTAAAATTTTACTTAAATATCCATTAAAATATGGTTTGAAAAATAATTAAAAATGGATTTTATAATTCATTTAACTGAAAATACAATATAACACTCATTAATATTTAAACAGATTTTATTTTTTATTTTTTTATATTTAAACAATCAATTAAAATATGTTTTCTTAGCCAATCCATTTTTTACAAAAAAAAATACACAATTTAAAATACATTAATAATCTCTAGAAAAAATATTTTAACTGAAAACAATTTTCACAATCCTATTTAAATCCAAATTAATGAAATTAGACTAAAAACATGTCTATATCATTCAACAATTCGAATAAAAAATTAATATGAAAATAAAAAGGAAAAGAGAATAATGTATTTCTACTACAATCAATATTTGATAGGGAAAAAATAATGAACAACAGTTGAATCCCCTACATTGACTGTCAATAATGTAAATAGTGCCTTGGGATCTAACCTATTCACTCGCATAATACTATCATAAATAGAATATATGCAATTTGGGTCAAACTCAAAGAACATATCAATCTTGGTAGTCTCTTTAAACAAACCAGGCATAGTCCCACAAACCATATAGTGTTAAGATTTTCTGTGGAACCATTTTGGCACACTCAGTACCCAAATTACACTCTAGAAATACACACAATATAACAAACATGCCTAAGATACCCTCATTAACTAGAACAAGACCTAATAGACCCCATACCCAAATGGAATTCCCAATTCACTGGGGATGGTGACTAGAACATGGTTATTAATAATAAACCTAAGAGAATGATTAATCCCAACAAGAACAATATAAATTTTATACATATGTGTGTGTGTGTACCATAATGAAATAATAAAAGGAAACCTAGAAGAAATATATTTCATAATTAAAGGAAAACAATGATACCATTAAAACTCAATGAAGTTAGAATAGACATAAACTAAATGGATAACTTTAAAGGAAAACTAAAATAAATAATACTACTCAATGTGATAATGTGTGAAATACCCCCATTGTCTCATATCCCGCTACCCGTAACTAGATGACAAAATCCTTGTCGCATCACTCTGATGTCTTTCCTTTCCCAACATCAAAACACAAAACCAATTGCACACACCACCTAAGGGGCGTGCTGGGTGTGAGATAAAATGTCTCATTAGGATCTCACATAGGTCTTCCATATCAAGTCTCTACACAAAAAATCTCATATTATCAATTTAAAAAAAAAATTATAATAAGCATTAAAATAGTTTTATATTAAAATAATGGTAAATATTTCAATTTTTCTGTAGTTCTAAAAAATATATGTAATCATTGTTACAAATCATAATATTTATAAACATTTATCAAAAAGGTACATCAAATCCAAATCAATAAAAAGACAAAGCACAATGGTTAACCTGAAAATGGTCATAATAGGTCATGAATGAAGATCACTTGTACCACAATCAATGACTAGTTCACATTGAAGATCCTAGAATAGAAATCCTAGGAAGAAGATGAGCACCCCATGAGTGACCCCACTGAAAATTAAAATGGATGATAACCCAATGCTACACCTTCCACATTAGTAACCTGGGCATCCCATGTGTTTTATTTATCAAATACATTTCAAATAGTATTTTCGCAATAAGTCACTAACAATCCATTTGTTTTATCAAAACTATAATGGAAACCCATTTGATAATGATTTGAGAACAAACATTTTCCTTTACCCAAAACCAAATAAAATCCATAATTTATTGCAATTCCATTTATAAAAACAAATCTATCATGAAAAATTCTTTGTAATACAATTTGAAAAAGTATGATAAATCATGATATATCCATCAAAATCTAGAGATGGAACCACATAACTCAAACATTGGCTGAAAACTATGTGTAATGGGGTACACCAAAAACATAAGGAATTCATTAAAATTGGAGGTCTTAAATTTTATTCATGCATATTACAATCACATTCCATAAAATAAATGTTTTTTAGAGAGGTTATAATATGACATACCTCAATAAAATAACAGACTGCACCATAAAAAACATGATTGTCACCCTTTGGAATAAAATAATAAAACGGATCTAGAAAGGATAAAAAATAAATCTCAACATAAGTTTGATAGATTAAAAAGAACAATAAATTTCTTCAACCGCAACAGATAAACCATGAAATGGAATGTTTTCTTAGTAGAGATAAGCAATGCAATTGAGTCAAATTCAAAATTCCAAATGATGTTGTCATAAAGATTAAGGTGAACCAAAAAAAGATCTTGTAATTAAATAGGTTTCTAGAGGAAGAGATATTCTCAGCGAAACATCATTGATAAATAGATGTTTCTTTTAAAAAAAATTATATGTGGGGATTCATCATAAACTATAGTTTTAAAGAAAAAATGACCCTTAATCTATTTTTACCCACAAATACATCACCATTGGTTAAATATATCCCAACTGATATATTTATGATGTCAAAACATGTTTTACGGAGTAAATGAGGCTTACAAAATAAGATGGAAAATTTCATATTGAAAGGATTTTGTATATAGTTTCCTATGACATTTACATTATAAGATATAACTAATGAAATAAAAACTGTTGATAGGTAGTGTTAGACCCTGGTTCTGTAGAAACTCCCAAAAATAGATATTATACCTTCCATGACTAAAAATAAACTCTTAAACATTAAAAGGAGAGTAAATTTATATACAGGATATTAAAATCTCCTCACCAATAGATTTTCCATCCCATGATATCTGGGAGAAGAATGGTTCTCCTAAAAAAGGCATGGGCACTACTCCCTCGTCAACAATTAATGCTCCCATGTCTTATGAGAATATAATCCATGACACCATAATACTCGGAATAGTATAGTAGACTTCCAACATAATATATTCACCTTCTGATCAATGATATTTTATAGATACGTCATAATAGAGACATTCATCTCTAACTTGATCTCTTTCCAAATGAAAACATGAGAGGAATCAGGATGGTAATTCCTAAGCTAAAAATGTGGAAAACATCATGGATACCTATCAACTGACCTATAAATTCAAAATGACAAATAAAAATCTAAATCTAATCAGTGAACCCAAGTTGTATAACATATTTTTGATATAGAATTTAAAATTTTCCATGTTGATGATGACCCAATCAATGTGAAATTTCGAAGAAAATGTGGCCACCTATAAGATACTCCAAAGAACAATATTGAAGATTAGCATATGATTTCTGCTGGCACTAACCTATAACCATCTGCCATCACATATCATGAATCTTAAATGACATATCCTGAATGATACTTAGTCCAACAAGTTATGATTTATCCACTAATTCCTAATAAAGTGGTGGCATGCATGGGTGGCCATAGAAATCCACAATAGGATCCATTCTGATCTATGACTTGTATCAACTTTAATAGGAAAAATAAACCATTCCCATGTTTTTATCCCATGATCCACTGAAATCCAATACACAAGAAAAAAGAATGTCATCTATCTTCTGAATATCCCACTCCATCTAGCAATCCATCAATGGATGTAATGTTATTCCTAGCCTGACCTGAGTCCCCATCACCTCCTGTATACTCTTATAGAATTGATAGGTAAACCTAATTTCATTATCTAATTTTATATCATAGTGAACCCCTTGTAATGTCACAATATTATTTTATATATATATATATATATATATCCTCGATCATTAATTTTAGGAGCGTCCCTGGTCAGTAAGAAATGGACCATTTTTATCAACTGATCAATCACCACCCAGATAACATTCATTTCACACGGAGTCCATGAAAATCTAACAACAATGTCCATGGAAACCTTGTTCCATTTCCATATAGGAACTAGAAGTGGCTGAGTAAATCTTAATGGTTTCAGATTCCCTACCTTTATCAGTTTTTCAATGTGCAAATTGGACAAAAAACCTGCAATGACACACTTCATACATAGCCCCCAAAAACATCATCTTATTTCATATTACATCTTAATAGCACTTAGATGAATGACCCATGATGAAATATGAAATTAAATAACTGAACTCTTCACAAATATTTGGTGGATAAATCAATTTCCGAAATAGATAAAATCACCATAAGGTAGGTACAAACCACAAACCATCTCTTCACCATAAAAGTTCTCACTGATTCCTATGAACTCATTATCCTTCTACTAGCCCTATAGAATAAACTCAATGAATGATACAGATTTCTGAACACTAGAATGAGCCATACCTAAAACCTCCCCCTGATCATCCATATGCATATAGGTAAAGATTCCCATCAGTATCCACTATTCTTTTGATTCTAAAACATCATGTAGTGGGACTTTCCTGCTAAGAGTGTCCACAATGACATTCCCTATTTCTGAGGTGTAGGCGATGTTGAAGCCAAAAATCACAGGATGTTACACCCACATCATGTTTATATGACTTAATTATTTCTTGTAAAATATATATCTCCAAATATAATGGCCAGAAAAGACTGTGATCTCTCCAAAAAAATATAGTTCCACCAACACTTGAGTGCATTCATAACCATGGAATGCTCCAAATAAAGAGTGGGGTAAATATTTTCAATATGAAAAAGATGAAGATATCCATATTCCTAAACATGATTATGATATATAATCACACATCCCAAAAAGTACTAGAGGAAAAATAGTATTCCAATAAACACTTATTCGTATCATGTAAGATCAGATTAGGAATTGATGTTAGATGTCATTCCAGTTCATCCAAAAAATTCTGACACTTTTCATCCCATATGTTTTCCACTTTACTAGTAAGAACTATCAAAGGCGATTCCATGTTATTGAAATATCGAATGAACCACTAATATTATCTAGATAGAATAAATGATCTCTATATCTCAAGTGTATTCCATGAATCCTCCCATGAAAATAAAACATTCACCTTATTAGGATTTACTTATAATACATAATCAAAAATCACATTCCAAAATAACATCACAACTTGGTAAAATACAATAATTTTGAATGATTTTTATAAAGAAATTGGTTCATGTTTATAAACTATAGACACCCTAGCCTTTTACCCATAACATTACTTTATTTTATTCATAATTATAGATCTAAAAAATAGAAAAGGGTCCTGAAGTCTAGTGTGTTCAAAGGATAGTCACATTAAAAAAAATGGGACTATAAAAACTTCTTTATTTAATCATCATAAATATCTCCTAACTTCCATTGATCCCTTAAAATTGCATAGGGTACCATGGGGATCACATTAACAAAGGGATGAGCTAAAATCCCAGTAAGGGAAAATCATTGTAATAAAACATTAATTAATGCATTAGAAGACATGGAATAATGAAAACAAATGGCATCAAACACAAGAATCATAACACATAAACATGGGATCGTATAAAAATGAATTCATAGTAATGTGGTAGAAACATAAATCATAACTTTAGCATGTGTCAATGTGCATTCCGCATAGAGGAGCACAAGTAATGGTTAACCACTAGGACCATCATACATTGTTTCATGAGTCAAGGATAACCTCTTAGACTGTTTCCCATAACATCTCATGAGACTAAACATTACCCAATGCATTAGAGTGTTATCTGGTTCCACCCATATTATCTTTTTCAGGAATATGATTTCCACATATAAAATCATACATAAACAATCATAAACATAAGGTCACCCATGGATAGAAATGGGTATCATAATCATTTCATAAAGCATAATGAATGGTTGTATCATAAAATTGTCCATAAAAGAAAGTAACTAGAAATTAAATGGTCATTAATAAGTTAAAACATGAATATATCATGGTATGTGCTGTAAAACAGTAGATCAACATGTGAAAAGAGTATTTAATAATATATACTATTAAAACATTTATTGTGGTTTTAAGGAAAACACTAACAAGAATTTAAACCAGGAAAGGTAATAATATTTTGCAAAAAAATCAGAAGTGATCCAATAATTATTTCATAATAAAAACACTTGTTTAAAAAAATAATTTTGTCTTAAAACAAATTGTATAGTGCACTTGAAATTTGGTACAAATTTTGGAAGTTCCCTTAAAACGGGTTTTCTTATAGAAAAGTATTGAGGATGGAGTCATTTAAAAAACATGTATAACCTAAAAATAGAATAATGAATGGGTCTTGATACATGAGTGTGGAGAGTATATATATCATTTATTATATTTACACAAAAGTAATATATAACATCATTTTGGTAGAATGAAGTATAAAGCAACCCGAAGGAACAAATGAGGTTTGGGTAGAATCCCTTACAGAATAACGTCATTGTATCGGGTTTACATAGAAGGGATTAATTGTATTGAAAAAGTGTTTCTATTAATTTATACATCATGATTATAGTATGTTTAAGGAGAACAATTATACCCCAACATTAGGAATTATTCAAAAAATGACATAACAAAGAGGATATTCTTGAATAAATGTGATAGAGAGAGGATCCCTTACCTTAAGCTCGATGATATTATTAGATTGATATTAATGAACTAAATAATCAAATTATTTTCATTAATTAAAAACTTAAGAACCAAAAATACATGTTATTGATTTATTATAACCATACTAATTTCATTAATGTCCTTTTTGATGAGTAAATAGGTTCAATTTCATTGTTCGAGTCGTTTCTTTCATGTTCGGATTAGTTATATACATGAATGAGTAATCATGTAAAAATGAAGATAGTTGTCCATAATTGGAGTTGTATGTTATTATTGGACATCTAGAAGGTCACATGGTTGTAAATTTCATTAGGTTGTCTGGAGTGAAGGTGAATCATTATAAAAACATTAATGATAAATGAATGGATTAATTTGGTGATTATTCTCACAGTTAATTTGTTTTGTATTAATTTTTTACATCATGTGTGAAAAAGGATTCTAGAACAACACATTAGATATAATAAATTTTTAATACTATGTTTCTACCAAAAAAATTATTTCATGAATATAATTTAAGATTTTGATAGAAATTGATAAGTCGTCGTCCTTGAATGTGATAATTTAACACATCCTGGATGGTGTGTTCATTTATTTCGTATAAAAGGAGGGTAAAGGAGATACGATAATGAAATATCCCATTATAAAAATAAAATTCTTGTACGTATATGTTACTAGTGTTTTCATACCATTTTAATGAGGAGCGGTTATGAATGAAAAGAGAATAAAGGAACATGAAATGATAATGAAAGAAAAGAAAAGAGGAATTTTCCTCTAGATTTAATCATCCTTGAGAGCCTCTTAAGGGGAGAGGATTTGTTCTTTTGAGGAGAGAAAGGGATTATGGATGTGGGGGTGGATCATGGGGAGATATTTGGGAAAAATATAGGGTTGGAACAATTCTTTAGTGGAGTGAAGAGAATAGGGCTGTGTGGGTGTTTTTTATTGTGGAGGGGAGGACGATTTTCTTATAGTTTTAATCATTAGATTATTATTTTTCAATAAGAAAAGAAATATTAATAATTAAATAACCAAAAAAAGTAACAAGTGCATATGGATTCAAACTAAAGTTTCTTAAATCAACCATGATTCTAGTAATAGTCCATTTAGATTATAATGTAAATAAATGGGAAATTATCGTATTTCACTATTCATCAAAAATTCTTGCATTTTAGAAAAATACCAAAAATTCACCCTAACCATTTTTCAATATGTAGAATCCAAAAATTGAAATGAATTTTTCAAAATTAATTTTTGATGTATGATAAATTTAATTTTTAATTAAAATAAAAATTTACTTGAAAAATTCATATTTTAAAACTATGACTAGTTTTATAATTCTTTAAAAAGTTACATAACATATTACACAATTGTCAAAAAATAGAAGACAAAAAACTGTTAATTTATGAACACATTTTGGGAAAATACATTTTATTTCAAATTAATTATTTATGAGATACCAAAATACCAATACTTATATTATGGTCATATTATCACTTATAATATGTCTAAATTTTATTTATACATTCATGGGTTCAATTACAATTCTTTTTGAAGATTTACTATTCATAAGGGTCATATTAGTATCCATAAGGTTTAGTTACTATACACAAAAAATTAAGTTTGTCTTATCAAACTCCAAAAAATTTACTGATCTCAACCGTGTATGTAATATTTTCAAAATTCAAATCACATAAGTGACAATATTATGTTTAAAGGTTACATAGTACTTATTAGTTCATTGTGTAATGATTTCATGTGATTATATGACATAATTATAAGAATGGAATTTCTATGGATAAAACAACGTGTTATTAAATTATTCCCCCCTTATGAAATTTCTCCCTTGGAATTTGAATTTACATTCTAATCCATAAACATGTGTGGGTACTTTTCCATGATTGCCTCCTCCTTTTCCCATGGTGCCTCTTCATACTTATGGTTCTACCACAGAACATTGACTAGGTGATTAGTCCTGTTATGAATAACTTTATCTCCATGATCCATAATATTAACTGGCTTCTTCTCGTAAGAATTATCATTCTCCAACTGTACCACCTGTAATGCCCCGACCTGAGTTACCCAGAGTTAGTTCATTATTATATAACATTGGCATGATACATGGAATCATGTCCTAAAATACCGATTAGTTTAGTATCCTTGTAAGTACTATATACATTAATAAGTTTTACATTACATCATGAAATAAAACCATCAACAAAAATTTTTCCCCTTTTGAACACAGTTATATCCATAGCCTATCCCTGATGGTCAACCATAAAATAATTCTTCACATCCTGGTAATAATAAAACAAAGAAATGTGTGAGCTTAGATGATTAGTAAGGATAACAATATAGAAGAAACTTTCGTAAATATGCATAAACATTTAAGGAAATTTATAAGACTAAAAAAAGACTTTTAAACATAAACTTTAGCATAATATGGAAAAGGTAAAATCAAATAATTCCATTTACTTATTCACATGGATATTTTACTAGTCAAATAATCACATGCAATATCAATATCCACTTTATTAATGATGGAATGCATAATTCCAGACTTCATAACCACATAGTCAAGGCCTTGTGGCAAGACTACAAATAAGATTTTGTTAAGGCCTTGTGTCATGAAGCTAGTTTGTCTCATGAGACCTACCGATGCATCGAGGAGCTAGAGTTGGCTTCATCCATCACTTACTATGTCCAATGCATTCCTCATGTGAAAAGGTTTAAACATAACATAAAAATTTGTATTAAAACTAGAATACGAAATGTCAATACTTTATCCATAAACCATTAATGGTATAACAATGTCACATCTGCATTCAAATATTTCAAAAAACCTTCAATACAATATGGATGATTTGTATCATAACAAATTAACATCAAACAAGATTAAAATCCATCAAAAGCTGATTACATACATGAAATCAAAACTTTTTGAGAGAAATATCTCTTTTCTATTTTGAAATCATTTTAAAGTCATATTATTATAAAAGAAAACATTTATTTTGAAAATAATCCCATAATATTGTGTGGGAAGATTTGACAACATTATAATGGTGTAAAATATCTACACCCATCGTATCAGTTAAAAAATTACATTCTTACCTTAATTTTGTTGAAAAGGTCATAAAGTACATTTTTTGGAAAACAACAAAAAGATTCATTTTAAAACACATAAGGTCAAATAAGGGTATAAATTACTTTAACCCACTATCTAGTTAAAATTAAAAAAAAATTCAAATACATTTTTATGAAAACACAGATGTGGATGATAACGAGGTCCCAGTAGATACATATATAAAAACAACCTTAGATAATAAAGAGATTGTCAAATTAACCCTTACCTTGTACATTTCCGTAGTTGATGGTATGTTAACTGCCTGTATAATAGTTAAAAACTTGTTATTAAATTATAAAATAACTATATACAAAAATATGATATCATATATGATCTTATAATATTTCTTTGTTAATAATATTTTAGTAGTATCATCATTTCGGGTGTTAACTGATTCATTTTCCTTTATATGATCAGTTACGTAATCCAAGTTTGTTATGGATAGGATTTATATGATTCATATACAAGATAATATTACTTTCATAAACATTATTTTTAATCACAAAAATAAAATTATTCTTGAATGATTATGATGGGGAATGAATCTCATTACATTCGTGGAGACGGTAATCCGTACGTACGCACGAGCGACAATATCATTATATTGAGGGAGAAATAATATATAATTGGAGAGTATATCAAATATAAAGATTCATTAACATGTTATATTTATTATTTACATGTGTTAAACTCATTATTATACCCCATCCAAATAATGAAGAGTTTGAATGACAAACTACAACCAGGCGTGGAGATGGTAATCCGTACGTACGAACATATGGTGACTTTTTCATTTATGGGATAGAAAGAATAATGAATATGCTTGTAATATTTTTATAATAACATCATATTATATATAATATTCTATAGTTAATATTTTAAAAATGGAAACAACAAATAAAGAGGATGTGGAAGAAGAGAAGAACTTGAAAGAGGTGATGAAATATTTACCTCTTCTTCAGGTTCTTCCTTTGTACATGAGCAAAAGAGATCCTTAGGTGGGCTTTCAGAACAAAGGAAGGCCACTAGAATGAATGGAGGAATGTTGGGAGGATCTTTGGGCACGGTTTGGCTGAGGCAAAAGGATTTGTATTTGTGAAATTAAGAGAAGGGGAAGTGTCCTTTTATAAGAGAGGTGTGGGTCACTTTAGGAAAAGTTTGAAATGGTATTTTATAATAAAATAATTTTCGGTTTATAATGAATCAAAAATAAATTATTTAAAGGATCAAGTGGGGATGGGTAAAAAACCACTCAACCAATAGGTTTTAGACAGGTTTAGTATTGAGTCAATAAGGGTTGAGTCAATAAGGTTTTCCTTATGACTTTTCCATTCCTTCTTGTTTTGAAAATCACAAACACCTTATACTTATGAAAATATATATTTTACTTCTCTAAGGACAATTTCCTTCCTTAAGGAAATTTACCCTAACCTAGATTTCCTTATACAAATCAATACTTTTCTTAAGTATATAAATCAGATTCATACCCAGAGCCTCGGAATCATATAATACTTTGATATGAATAATTCTGTTTTAGGATCTGAATTCTGGATAAGAACTGTAATGAAGTTCCACTCCGAATTTTGGATATAAACTCTAATAAAATTTCATTCTGAATACTAGATAAGAACTCTAACAATTTTCAACTCCAAATTCTGGACTCCGAACTTCTATGAGTTCGACTGCGAACCTCTATGAGTTCGACTCCGAACATTTACTAGTTCGACTCTGAACATCTACAAGTTTGACTCTGAACTCTATAAGATCAGATTCTGAATTCTAGTGAAACCAAACTCCGAATTTCCATAGAAATTCAGACTCCAAATTTCTATAGAATTCATGTTCCGAATTCCTGCAAAACAGAATCCGAATATCTTTTTATTATAGACTCCGAATTTCTTTTTCATTAGACTCTGAACATTTATTTTCTCACATTCCAAACTTCAGTTTTTCTTATGCTTACTCTTGTTTCTTTACAAAAAGATGTTGTGATTTCAGTTAAACATGTTTTATTGTAAAACGATTTCTTCTATTCTGTTTCTAACTAACCGTTGGTTTAGTAACACGTCTGCAGGTCCCTCTGAAATTTAAGGAAAATATGACTGTTGGAGGAGGGAGCTGACAGTTGGAGTTTTTCCTATAAATAATAGCCCATTTTAAAAGAAGTTACAACTTTGACACAACTTGAGCTTATATACTGTTGAAGTTATTTATAGAGAGAGAGGCTCTTATTAACTCTCATGCTTCGTGCAGAATGTTTGAATGGATTGTTCATACTTTTCCATGTGCAGATTGGTTCATGCGACTCCGAATGTTGGTGATTACATTCGAGGACTTCCGGGGATAGGAAGACAGAGGTTCCAACACCTTGAAGTTGAGGGCCTCCTTGCTGAGGAATAAAAAGGTTCGAACTACCTTGATGTTGAGGGCTTTCGGGGATAGAAAGACAGAGACTCTGATCGTCGTATCGAGGGCTTACCCTGGTGTGGGTAAGAAAGACGTCCTTGAAAGTAAAAATCAAGGTACATTTATCCAAGGTTTTTGGATACCCTTCTCTTTGGTTTAATAGATTTATATCTTGTTACTTGTAGTTTTACTACTTGTTTTTCCAATGCATTTTTTTATTGTAAGGAAAGTGTAATCTTCTTATATTTCCTTACCCTTGTACTCTGATTAATTTTGATTCTATACGCTTTAAGGTAGAATCTCATATTATAATCTTTGGTTAAGTTTCAATTTCCGGATCCATATTTCTGGAAACAATTTTTCGGAATCACTTTCCATATTTATGCAACTACATAGAACTAGAAGATTGTAACTTCATACTTTGTCCCAATCTTTCAATTGGTGTTAGAGGTGTTGTAAATTTTTGCTTAGTTTAACTTTGTTAAACATAGATCTTTCCTTGCTTAAGGAAAATTTTAAAGTGCCCAATTCACCCCCGTCTTGTATATTGAGCATCTACGTCGTTATTTCATTCCTACAATTGGTATCAGAGTAGGTTTCTATAATACTTATACTCACATATAAGTTTTTCTTGCTCATTTTTTCATTGTTCTATATTTTCCTTAATGAGGAATATTCTCCTTGAATCCGAACTTTTGTTTTTAACTAGTTTTGTGTAGAAAGATTTTCATAATGATGGCAGGTTTAAATGTTGGTTCCATCGACAATCTAAATCTTACAAGACCACCAATTTTTGATGGAAATGATTATGAGTATTGGAGATATCGTATGAAGACTTTCTTTATCAATACTGGAGTAGATAAATTTGTTATGCTTATTGGTGGTTATCAAATTCTTGATAAGGAAGATTGTACTTTCACAAACCAAGAGAATCATGATTATCAATTAAACTATAAGGTACGAAATACTCTACTATGTTCAATGACTAGGAACATATATAGACAAATTTATTCTTGTGAACTAGCTAACTGTATATGGAAGAAACTTGAAGTTACACATTTTGGTACATCTAAAGTGATGAGACAAGAAGGGATATGTTGAGAGCTGAGTATCAAGGTTTTAACATTCCTTATGGAAAACCCATTTGTAAGGTGCCACAACGGTTTATGACCATCGTGAATAACATAAAATCTATGGGAGAGAAAGGTCTGGATGATGATTCTATTGTGGATAAGATTATTGATATTATGCCTCATGAGTGGGAATCAAAGAGAACAACTATTGATGAGAACAAGAAGGTCACTCAAATTTATTTAGATGTGATGTTTGGAACTCTTCTCCCACATGAAACAAGGATGAAGAGAGATGCTGACAACATCAAAAAGAAGAATGAGAATGGTACTGTTTCTTTTACTACAACATCAAATCACATGAAATCTAAAACTCCTGATATTGTAACTAGATCCAAGTAATAGAATGTTAATATACAATCTGAATCTAGTGAGAGTGAAGTCTCAGAGAATGAGTTAGCAAATCTTGCTCGAATAATGAACAAGAGAGTCTGTCAAAGAAATTTTCCAATCCAGGTATAAGATGAAGGAAAGGAAAGATAAGAAATATTTAGAGGTCACATGCTATGAATTCAAGAGAAGTGGACACATACGGCCAGATTTCCCTATTCTTAAAAAGAAAGAAATAAAAGAGAGGCATTCTGAAAGGAACAAGAAGAAGTTCTACAATTCTAAAGCTAAGAAAAGTATGAAAGATAATACTACTTGGAGTGCTAGCTGTGGAGACTCTTCAGAAAGTGAATCATCAGAATATGATTCATCAGCTCAGAAGAATATGGGATTCATTGCTAATACTTCATTTCCACATACATGTCTTATAGCCAAGGTACGCTCTGCCAAGGCTTTAAAAAATTTATCTCTTGATAAGAATTACTATTCAGAAAATGGTACTTCTAATGAAGATACATCATCCTCATAAAATAAAGAACCTTCATATGAAGAATTATCAAGATTTTCAAAGTTACTTGAATCAAAAAATTCTAAAATTTCTATGAAATTAGACAAGGAAAATACTAGGGTATAAATTCTTACAAAAGAGATTTCAGATCTTTCTTCAGATCTTAATGATAAAGAAGATCTTTTAAAAAATCATTCTAAAGACCTTGAGAAAGAAAATTCTGATAAGGAAGAACTTTCAAAAGATATTAAGATTGCTATTTTAGAGATGAATATTTTTGACGAAAAATCTAACTCTAAGGAAATTATTCCCGAGGATAGGAATTTAGTCGTTAGACTAAAATATGAAATATTTTCTCCTAAGAAGCTCCTTGAAAAATTTACCTCTGGGAAGGAAAATTTTGACAAGATGTCTTCTCAAATTAAACCTCACAGAAACACTACTAGGGTAGGTTGTACTCACCAAAAAACAGTTTTCAAAAACAACTATTTTGTTCCTTCTAGAGCCCCTTTCTGCACTAAGTGTCAAAGTGGTGGGAATTGGAAGAAAAACTGTTCTTTGATTAGAGTTCAATATCTTGGGATTCATAAAGCATATTTTTCTAAACAAATGAGGATACCCAAAATTTTGTTATCTGAAAGTCTCAGATTCAAACAAGTTTGGATTCCTAATATCTAATTTTTTCTTATTTTTAGAAAGATAAAGGAAGTACCAATAGAAATACATGGTACATGGATAGTGGATGTTCCCAGCACATGACTGGTAACAAAAGATATTTTGAAAAGATTATAAAGACGAAAGAAGGAAAAGTAACTTTCAGAGATAATGCTCAGGGAGAAATTGTTGGCATAGGTAATATTTTTATTCTTCGTAAAACATTGATTTCAAATGTTTTGTTTGTTAAGGGTCTTAAGGACAACCTCATTAGTATAAGTCAATTATGTGATGAAGGATACCTTGTGAATTTTAGGAATGATAAATTATTTGTACACATTTCCAAGGAAGAATTTATTCATTCTAAAAATAGGCAAAAGAATTTTTACACTTTGAACTTAGAAGACCTTAGGATCCAAGACTTACCTTGCCTTAGTGAAATGGAAGATCAATCATGGATATGGCATTGAATAATAGTTCATTGTAACCTTATAAACTTATGTAAACTTTCTAAGAAGAATCTAGTTAAGGATATACCAGAGCTTAGATTGAATTATTCTAAAGTTTGTGATGCTTATCAGTATGGAAAGAAACATAAATCTAGTTTTAAATAAATCATAGAAGTTTCAACAACTGATTCATTACAGTTGGTGCACATGGATATTTTTGTTCCAACAAAAACTATAAGTATTGGGGGAAAGTATTATGTATTTGTATTAGTTGATGATTACACTATATTTACATGGGTTTACATTCTAGAAATGAAGTCTGAAGCTTTTTCTTATTTCAAAAGTTATAGATCCCAAGTTAAAAATGGGAAAAACCTTCCACTAAATACTACTCATAGTGATCATGGAGGAGAATTTCAAAATTTGTATTTTGAAAATTTTTGTAGTAGAAAAGGTGTTACTCAAAACCTTTTAGCACCTAGAACTCCTCAACAAAATGGTGTAGTTAAAAGAAGAAATGGAATTATTACAAACATAACTAGAACCATGTCGAGTGAATATTCTATAGCTAGACATTTTTGGGATGAAGGTGTAAGTACTTCTTGTTATACTATAAATTGAGTTTTGATTAGACCTTTTCTTAATAAAACTCCTTATGAGTTATGGAATGGTAGAAAACCAAGACTTTCCTTCTTTAAGGTTTTTGGTTGCAAGGTATTCATCCTGAATACTAAAGATAATATATTCAAATTTGCACCAAAATATGATGATGTTATTTTCTTAGGTTACTCCACAACTTCTAAGGATTGTAGAGTTTTCAATAAAAACACTTGTACTGTTGAGGAAACAGTACATGTCAAATTTTATGAAATTGATCCTTTTGTTTTTAAACCATATCAACCTATATCATCGGATGTGTTTTCAAAAACTGATTATCAACCTTTAATAGAAGCTCCTGATGATACGGAAAATGTTCAAGAAGATTCTTTTGAAACATTTACCCTGGAAGACATTCTACCCTATGTTGATGAACATGTTTTACAAAACCCAGTTCAGGTGTTTCTTAAGAATCGTCTCACTGATAGTATCATTGGTGATGTAAATCAACTTGTAAGGACTATAAGTTCCTTAATAAATGAATTAGAACATCTATAATTTATTTCCCAATTAGAACAAAAAAGAACTGATGAATCTTTAGGTGGTGATGATTTGATAAAAGCCATGTAAGATGAACTATATGAATTTGAAAGGAATAAAGTCTAGACATTGGTTGAAAGACCTAAGGAAACTTCTGTTATTGGAGTAAAATGGGTCTTCAGAAATAAGTGTGACAAAAATGGAATCATCATAAGAAATAAATCTAGACTAGTTGATAAAGGCTATAATCAGAAAGAGGGAATAGAGTATGAAGAAACCTATGCTCCAGTATCCAGACTTGAATCTATTCGTATTTTACTTGCCTTTGCAACATTCTTAAATTTTAGACTTTTTCAAATGGATGTGAAATTTTATTTTCTTAATGTTTATGTTCAAGAGGATGTTTTTGTCGAACAACCACCTGGATTTTAAGATTCAAAACTTCCTGATCATGTTTTTAGACTTACTAAAGATTTGTATGGCCTTAAACAAGCCCCACGAGCTTGGTATGATAGACTTACGGGATTTTTTCTTCAAAATAACTATGTTAAAGGAAATGAAGATCCAAGACGTTTAGTATACAAAGATATGAAAAATGTTTTGACTGTTTAAATATATGTTGATGACATTATATTTGGATCAACTCAGCAATATTTAACTGATTCCTTTTCGGATCTAATTAAATATGAGTTTGAAATGAGTATGATGAGTGAGTTAACATTTTTCCTTGGTTTTCAAATTTCTCAAAAACTAGAAGGAATATACATATCCCAACATAATTATATTAAAGATATTCTCAAAAAGTATGGGTATGACAACACTAAAAGTATAAGTACTCCTATTGGTACCTCAAACGCACTTGATCTTGATAGAGCTGGGAAACCAGTAGATCAAAGATCTTTTAGAGGTATGATAGGAATCCTACTATACTTGAAAGACAGTCGACTAGAATCAATGTTTTCAGTATGCTTATGTGCAAGATATCAATCCAATCCTAAGGAGTCTCATTTAAAGGCAGTGAAAATAACTTTTCACAACTTAAAGGGAACCATGGATCTAGGATTATTCTATACTTCTGGAAATGATTTTGTTTTAATGATTTTTTTAGATGCTAACTTTTGTGGATATAGAATGGATAGATAAATTATATCTGGAACTTTTCATTTCTTAGGAGATTCATTAGTTTCCTGGTCATTCAAGAAGAAACACTCAGTAGCACTCTCCACTGCTGAAGTTGAATATGTAGCAGCTGGAAATTGGTGTACCTAAGTGTTGTGGATGCAACACACACTCACAGACTATGGCTTGAGTTTTACTAAGACTCAAATTTTGTGTGATAACACAAGTTCCATTTCCCTTAGTAAAAACCATGCACATCACTCTCGTGAAAAACACATAGTTATTAGGAATCACTTTATTAGGGATCACACATAAAAGGAGATATCATTCTTCAATTTATCGGAATGCATGATCAACTTGCTGAAATTTTCACAAAATCTTTATCCTTTGATAGATTTGAATATATTAAACAGAAGTTAGCAATGATAACAGTGAGGTAATATTCCTTCATTAACTTCTTGTTGAACCATTCTCTTCACAGTAATAAACACCTTTTCATAGGGGGAGTACATTTGATTTTGAGTCTCTCAAAGTTTTTCGAAATGAATCTTTTAAATTTTCTTTTAATGAGTCTTTCAAAATCTTTTCGTAATAAGTCTTTTAAAATTTTTCGTAATAAAATTTTCATACTGGACATTTTGTTATGAAATTTTCGTACTGGAACTTTCTTAATGAAATTTTCGTACTGGAACTTTCGTAATGAAATTTTCATACTGGAAATTTTTGTTATGAAGCTTTCAGAACTAGAAATTTTCATAATGTAGTTTTCAGAACTGGAAATTTTCGTAATGAGAATTTTCATAATGAGAATTTTCGTACTCATTTCCTTTTCATAATGAGTTTTTCGTAGTCAAGTTTTTCTTCAAAAAGAATATTACCTATTATGAATAAAATTTCTGGTCAATCCAAAAGGTATGATTTCAATACATAAGTTTTCATAGTCATATTTTGCATGCTGTTATTTTCCAATGAGTTTTAAAAAATTTCAGATTCTAGTTTTCTTAAATCTGATGGGTTTTCTTAAAACCACAAAAGATCGGATTCAATATTTCCTTTCGGGTATGTTTTCAAATGTTAGATCAGTTCAGAGAGTTTTCAAACTTTTAAATGGTTTTTGGAAGTTCAAAGGTCATCTCTATCTCCTATATAAAGGGGACCCCTGATAGTTGTCCCACATTGATTTCAAGCTCTAGCGTGTCGAGGCTCTACATCAGTTGGTAAAGTCCATTCTGAATCCTTTAGAATGCCTCCATTATGAATTTATATTGAAGATACTTCCCAAGATATGTCTACCTCAAAGACAATTTCAAAATGGCAAGTGTACAGAGAAAGACTGGTCCATCTGAACTTTTACATGTATGATTCTATAATCTCCAAGAATATCTGGCTGAATGGTTGGGAAGATGCATGTGTATCCAAGACAAGTGATCAAGATGCTGTTTATCCAGAGTTTCTTGTAGAATTATATGAATCAGTGAGTTTTATGAGGAAGATGGCAGATAAAATTTTTCTTTCAAGTCTTATTGCCAGACATACCAACTTACTTACACAAAATAGGCAAGCATGGTAAGTCTCACATACTAAGTAGAAGGTGAATTCTGTTCACAAAAACACCTCGATGCTCAAGGTACTTTTGTTAAGGTTAAGGCCTTACCATATATTGGACTTTCTGATGTCAAGACAGCAAATATAGCTCACATATCTCCTAATAATCAGATTCTTTATCTTTGGGTACAAGGTTTCTTGGTTTTGAGAAAGGGTGATAAAGATACCGTGAAGAAAAGTGACATATATTTATTAGAATTCATGGTGAATCTATGAAAAATAAATCTGATGAGGCATGTCCTTGTGACGATCAAAAACATCAAGGAAGGGAACTTAAGAGCTCAAAACATCATGTTCCCTACCTTAATATCAAAGATGATAGTTCGGTGTTTAGATTCTTTCAAGATTGCATGAAAGTATAAATTTCGGAATTGCAAGCTTATGCTTGTTAGTGATGACATACTGAAAAGAATGAATATGGATTTTTCTAAGGAAACAGAAGAATTTTATAATTTTCCAGGGGGAGAGGCTGAAATCATTCAGGAAAATGTGAAAAAATCTGAACCACTTAAGAAAGTTATTAAGAAGATGAAGCTTAAGGACGTGGTTGCTGAAGTCAAAACCCCCAAAATCTAAGGAAACCAAATCTGCACCTCCCAAGCCAATGAAAAAAAATCCTACCCAGATGAAGTGGTTGCTAAGTGGAGGGAAGACAAGGAGAATAGGAATGAAGGGGACCCTCAATTCAGATTAGACCCTGCTGAGGCTAAGGCTTTGAGAGAAAAAACTGTGGATGAGTTAGAAAAACAAGAAAAAGAGAAAAAGATGAAGAAAAGGATGTCTGAAGCTGAGCTTGTACAATCTATGTTTAGAGATACAGAAGTAGCCTCTGAGAAGATTCCCATTCTGGAAACTTTTGATGTCCAATAATTACCAAAAATCCCAGGTAAAAAGTACTTCACTCCGGAAAATTCTAAGGGTAATGGGGTTATTGAAGAAGTAGAAAAAGAATATGGTGAAAAAATAGAGGAAGGGGTTGTTGAGGAAGAAGAAGAAGAAGAAAAAGGAGGAAGTGATGATCTAGATGACCTAATCAAACAAGTATAAGATTATCAAGAAAATGATGAATCTGTAAAACATCTCACTCTGGGAAAGGGAGTAGTGAATGAAGGAAGGACGGATGGTGATAAGGAAGAGGAAGATAAAGATAATGATTTATATGATGAGGAAGTAAGCTATGAGAAGCATTATCTTGAAGAAGGAACAGAGAAGGAGAAAATTGATGAAGACAGGATTGTTCAACTATTAGAGAGTGAGGAAGAATCTCCAGATGATCAACCCATTCAGAAAACTTATAAAGGTAAGAAAGTGCTCATGGATATACCAACAAAAGATGTTATAAGAAAGAAATAAGTTGGCAGTTCTTCTAAAAGGAAGCTGGTGCAAATTGAAGAAGAAAAATCCCCAAGAAATTTATCAGATTCGGAGTCATCAGCACAGGGTCACGATTTTGTTGTATTATCTTTGAAACATTTGGTGGAAAACATTACGATATTTCCTACTATAGACTCCAGATTCCAGATATTGTAGCGTAGTCTGAATCCGAAGTCAGAATCCTTATCTATAGTGATGGATAAGTGTGTGAAGATTGAGGCTAATAAGAGAAGTTTCCTTATCAACTATGATGTGCACAAAACATCTTGCAGCAAAATCACTTTGTGGTCTAAGAATGTTGAAGAAGATATGGTTGAGTTTGATCGTTTTCAAAATGATGTTAAAGATGCTTTTGACACTGAGGACTCCAAGATGACGAATCTTTAGGATAAGATAATCCTTGAGCAAAATTCTCAGAGTCAACAAGTGAAGGACTTGAATGATAAGGTTAATTCTCATGATCAAAAATTTAAAAGGGATACAGATCTTCGTATTGTGCTTGAAGTAAAGCTTGTAAAGCAAGATGAGTTAGTGAAGATGCAAGAAGATTCTATGAAGTCTCAAGCAAAGGTTCTGAAAGCTCAATAAGAAATGATCGTATCTTTGGAGAGGCAAGCTGACGAGGATCAAAAAGATTTGAATAAGTTGAAAAGCTTTTTGAAAAAGCTAATCCTGAAGGGAAATGAAGACAAATAAACACAATCCAATCTTATGTTGCACTTCTATTTCCTTGTAAAAATTATTTCAACGGTAATGAAATTTTGGTTGGTTTTATCTTGTGTTGTTATATACTAATGTTTCAGGTACCATACTTATTTTCCGTTCCCATAAATTATTTTTGAAAATCACAAAGGGGGAGAAGGAAAAAGAACTTCATAAAAGGGGAGAAAGAAAATTTTAAAATGGAGAAAAAAAATTTCTAAGTGAAGATATTCTTAAACTAACGGGAGCTTCAAATTACGAGGTTTTTTATTCCCATGATAATGAAAAATCCATTCTGGAAATCCAGAATACAATCCTTAGAGTTTCAATGCCTAAGGGGGGGTTAGTTGTATTCATTATCATCCATGAACAAAGGGAGATAAGTTTTAATTTCAATGTTTAATGAAATTTTTCAAAGTCCTTATATTCTTTTTCGTAAGGTTGTTTGTGCTTTCCAAAAAGGGGGAGATTGTTGAGTCAATAAGGTTTTCCTTATGACTTTTCCATTCCTTATTGTTTTGAAAATCACAAACACCTTATACTTAAGAAAATCTATAGTTTACTTCTCTAAGGACAATTACCTTACTTAAGGAAATTTACCCTAACCTAGATTTCCTTATACGTATCAATACTTTTCTTATGTATAAAAATAGGATTAATACCCAAAACCTCGGAATCATATAATACTTAGATATGAAACATTCTGTTTTAAGACCCGAATTCTGGATAAGAACTGTAATGAAGCTCCACTCTGAATTCTGTATATAAACTCTAATAATGTTTCATTCTGAATTCTGGATACGAACTCTATCAAAGTTCAACTCCAAATTCTGGACTCCGAACTTCAATGAGTTCGACTCCGAACTTCTATGAGTTCGACTATGAACTTCTATGAGTTCGACTCTGAACTTTTATTAGTTCGACTCCGAACTTCTACAAGATTGACTCCAAACTCTATAAGTTCAGATTCTGATTTCCACTAAAACCAGACTCTGAATTTCCTTAGAAATCTAGACTCCTAAATTATACAGAATTCAGGTTCTGAATTCCTACAAAACAGAATCTGAATATCTCTTTATTATAGACTCCGAATTTCTTTTTGGTTAGACTCCGAACTTTTATTTGAATACATTCCGAACTTCAGTTTTTCTTATTCTTACACTCGTTTCATTACAAAACAATGTCGTGCATTCAGTTACACATGTTTTGTTATAAAACGATGTCGTCCATTCTTTTTATAACAAACCGTTGTTTTAGTGACACATGTATAGGTCCCTCCAAAATTTATGGAAAATATGACGGTTGGAGGAGGGATCCGACCATTGGATTTTCGCCTATAAAGAAGAGGTCATATGAAAATAAGCTACAACTTTGACAACTTTTACACAACTTGTGCTTACATACTATTTAAGTGATTTCTAGAGAGAGAGGCTCTTATTAACTCTCAATATTCATGCAGAAAGTTTGAATGGCTTGTTCAAACTTTGCCTTGTGCAGATTGATTCATGTGACTCTGAATGTTTGTGATTACATTCGAGGTCTTCCGGGGATAGGAGACAGAGTTTCTTACACCTTGATGTTGAGGGATTCCTTGCTGAGGAAGACAGAGGTTCCAACTACCTTGTAGTTTAGGGCTTGTGGGGATAGCAAGACAGAGACTCCGATCTTCGTATTGAGGGCTTAACCTGGTGTGTGTAAGAGAGACTTCCTTTAAAGTATAAATCAAGGAACCTTTATCCAGTGTTGTTGGATACCCTTATCTTTGGGTTAAAAGATTTATATCTTATTACTTTTAGTTTTACTACTTGTTTTTCCGCTGCATTATTTTATTGTAAGGAAAGTATAATCTTCTTATATTTCCTTACACTTGTACTCTGATTAATTTATATTCAATACGCTTTAAGGTAGAATCTCATATTGTAAACTTTGGTTAAGTTTCAATTTCTAGATCCATATTTCCAGAACCAGTTTTTCGGAATCAATTTCCAGATTTAAGCATGTGCATAGAACTAGAAGTTTTTAACTTCATACTTTGTCCCAATCTTTAAATTGGTGTTAGAGGTGTTGTAAATTTGCGCATAGTTTAACATTGTTAAACTTAGATCATTCCTTGTTTAAGGAAAATTTTGAAGTGTAAAATTCACCCCCCCCCCTCTTGTATATTGAGAATCTAAATCATTATTTAGATCCTACATTTAGGTCATCATATTAACCTTATCTTTTATATTTAACTCCTAGTTAAATAGTTTGACATTTACCATGTCTCTTGGTAGTTTTATATTATATGGTTAATAAACATACTATAACAAGCCAAGATTACCCCATGTGGTTCATTATTAATTTATATAACCTTATCTAATTCCTTTGGCCAAACCTTAAATTTTTATTAATATTATATCAATTAATAATATAATATTTGTTTTAAAAACTCAATTATGTCAATTTTGACACTATTTAGTACTTGATTTTTTTGAAAGCCATAGAATGTTTATCACTTCGAATAAAATTTATTTAACCAATCCTAACATGTAATATTAACAGATAAAAGTAGTTGAATAATCATATGGCTCAATCTATATTAATTTAGATATTTATAATATCAATTAATTTAATATTTCATTAATAATGTAATTACTGCATCATCATTGTGTCATAAATAAATTAAATTTATTAATTTATAAAAATTATAACTAAACTTCCATTATGTAGGAAATTTTTTTAGATTTCTAATGAATATATATAGTCTAATTTATATTGTGCATAACCTTACATTAAAAATGGTTTAGTTATTAAAATTTGAATTTATCTCTTTTAACTCTTCCTTAAATAAAATAATAATAAATGTCCTAATCTAACCCAAGTGGATCAAAGAGGATCAAATTTTATTTCTAAGGTTTTTTTTGGTTGAATTATTCTTAACCATTATAATTAAGACATGTGTTATGGTAATTATGATATCATTTTTACCCTTAATTACCCTATTTACTTTTAACCGTGGTAAATAAGTCAAAAGTTACTATTCACAAAAAATTATTTTCATCTTATCAAACCAAATTTTACTCACTGATATTAACTATTTATCTTAGATTTTTGAAATTAAACTCACATAAGTGGTAAAATTATGTTATATGCAAATTTTCAAATGCTCCTAGGAGATGGGTAAAAGGCGGTAAAAAGTTTGATAAAATTTTATATATCAAAACATATTACAAAATGAATCTAATTATATATATTGAACATATATAGGTATTATGTATCTATTTTGACCTAAAATAAATTCAAATAAAATAACTAATTATTTAAATAAAAATTCAGTTTTAACCTATAAGAGTGTGTTTTCACTATTCATCAAACATTTAATGTTTTCAGAAAAATACAAAAAATTACCCTTAGCTTGTTTCAATATTCTGAATTCAAAAATGAAGTCCACTTTTAAAAATAAAATCTATAAATTTTCAAAAAGTGGGTATTACTATTCAAAATGGCTAGTTTGATTGCTCGCGATGTGTTAGAAACATGAAGTTGCGTATAATGCAAGCTATTGAATTATTCAAAGGGAAACGTACTGTGGAAGCTTAGGGTGTTACATTTTTCCCCCATTAAAATAATTTAGTCCTAGAAATTTCGAGAATATTACTGCATAAAAAAGATTCTGATAATTCGTTATCATAGGTTCATCGAGTTCCCTTGTTTCCTCTTTCATCTTATGGTTTCTCCAGAGAACTTTTAGTAGATGAGTCATCCTGTTTCTCGGCACTTGTTCTCTTGTATCATGAATATTGAGAGGCACTTCACAATAAGATAGACTAGATTCAAGATCAATTTCCTAATAGGTGAGTACATGTGTTGGATCAGGCATGTATTTTCTCAACAGTGATATATAGAACACATCGTGAACATTGGAGAGACTTGGAGGCATTTCCAAACGGTAAGCCACAACCCCAATTCGTTCTAGAATTTCGAAAGGTATGATATACCTGGGACTTAATTTACCATTCTTACTGAATCTTATAACACCCTTCCATGGAAATACCTTCAATAAAACATAATATCCTACCTAAAATTCCAAATCCTTCCTTCGGTTATTAGAAAAGATCTTTTGCCTACTTTGAGCTACTTTGATGTGGGTTTGGATAAACGTCACCTTTTTCATTGTTTCATCCACAATTTCAGGGCCTACAAGTTTTCTTTCACCAACATCATCCCAACAGGTTTGTGTGTGACTTCTCTTTCCATATAATGCTTCATATGGTACCATATGAATACTGTAATGGAAGCTATTGTTATAGGAAAATTCTACCAGATGTAAATATTGACCCCACATACCCTGAAAGTCATGTGATCGGGATCTCAACATGTCTTCCAAGGTTTGAATAGTCCATTCGGATTATCCATCAGTTTGAGGGTGGTAGGCAGTGCTCAAAAAAAGTTCAGTATCCAGGGCCTTCTGAAGGCCTTTCCAAAATCATGATGTAAATTTGGGATCATGATTAGATACAATTGATAGGATTACTCGTAAAGTCTTACAACTTCATTAATATACAGTCTTTCTAAACGTTCTCATGGTAAATCTTCTATTATAGCAAGAAAATGGGTTGAATTGGTATTATGATCATCAATGACCCATATTGCATCATTCCTTCTACGATTCTTTGGTAGTCCCATGAAAAATTCCATCATAATATCATCCTATTTCCACTCAGGTATAGGAAGAGGTTCCGTTACTCCTCAAGGAAGTTGTCTTCCAGCTTTCACTTGTCGGAAAACCATACATCTCGACACAAAATCGACAATCACTCTCTTTATGGTGTCCCATAGAAAATGTTGTTTTAATCCCTATAAATATTAGTTCCACCAGGGTTTATAGAGAAATTGGAGCTACGAGCATTATCTAATAATTCACTTTTCAAATCAAGTATATCAGGAACACAAATCCTCTTCCCAAATTTCAAAATCCCATCTTAATATATAAATTCAATCAATCTCCCATAGTTCACAGCATTAATTTTATATTGAAACTCCTCATCAATAGCATGAGATCATTTTATCCTTTCTAGTAATGATGGTTTAGAAACCATTTGAAAATGTATTCATGTTTTACCTTACAATATTATTCCCATATCCATTTTTACTAGATTTTTGAAAATAGTATCCCTTTCAACTCTCATCTTTTTCAAAACTCCATGACCCTTTCTGCTCATGCCCCAGCCACCTTATTTTTTTTCCCTGGGTGGTAGTGTATTGTGAAATCATAATCCTTGAGTAGTTAAAGCCATCTCTTTTGCCTCATTCCAAGTTCTTCTTATGGGAAAAGTTACTTCAAACTCTTGTGATCTATATAAATATCACATTTTCACCAAATAGATAGTGATTTTATATCTTCAAATAAAAGATTACAGCTACTAACTCAAGATCATTAGTGTGGCAGATTTTCTCATGAATTTTTGGTTCTCGTTATTCATAGGCATTAACTCTATCATTCTTCATAAGGACACAACCATGTCCTTTCTTTGATCCACCACTATAAATAACAAACCCATTGTTCCCCGATGGTAGAGTCAAGATAGGATCATTAACTAATCTTCTCTTAAGTTCTTCAAAACAGTCTTCACACTCTTTTTTCTGAAAAAATTTAACCCCATTATGTGTGGGCTTGGTTAATGGGTTAGAAAATCAGGCCAAATTATGGGCAAAACTCCAATAATAACATGCTAAACCAATAAAACTGTGTAACTCGGTTATACTCATTGGTGTTGTCCACTCTCAGATTGCCTTTTCCTTTGATGGATCAACTATGATTCTATCCTTAGATTTAACATAACCAAGAAAATAAATCTCTTCAATCCAAAATTCACAATTGTTAAACTTCCCATATAATTCATTTCTTCTAAGAGTCTTTAGGAAAATGTGGAAGTTATTTTCGTGATCTTCATAGCTTTTTGAGTATAACAAGATATAATTAATAAAAATCACTAAAAAGTCATCTTGAAATTCATTGAAAACACTATTCATTAGATCCATGAAAACAGAGGGTTCATTAGTCATCCCAAAAGGCATTACTGTAAACTCGTAATTCTCTTACATGGTTTAAAATGTTGTTTTTGGAATGTCTTCCTTCTTCACACACAACTGATGATATCCAAATCTAAGTTCAATCTTTGAAAAATATTGAGCTCAAGAATATGTTGAATGTCTAAGGACGTACCTATAGTTCGAGAATATGATAATGTGTTTCCAGAGGATTTACCTGGAAATCCTCCATAATGAGAAATTGAGTTTTCCATTGATTTAATTCTTGGTTCAAGGTCCATATCGAAGACCCCTTATATAATAGAAACTTTGGAATTAGTGGAACTAAAGAAACAACTATAGGAATTGAGTAATGAAGGATTTATTCACCCAAGTGTTTCTCCATCGGGAGACCTTGTCCTCTTTGTTAAGAATAAATATGGATCAATGAGGTTGTGCGTTGAAGTTGGTCCAACAAATCATCAATGAAAGGTAGATAATACTTGTACTTTATTGTTATAGCATTTATCTTCCTGTAGTCGATGCACAACCTCATAGATCCATCTTTATTCTTAACAAAAAGGACAAGGGATCCCGATGGAGAAACACTTGGGTGAATAAATCCTTTATTACTCAATTCCTCTAGTTGTTTATTTAGTTCCACTAATTACAGAGTGGATATTATATAAGGGGTCTTTGATATGGACCTTGAACCAGGAATTAAATCAATAGAAAACTCAATTTCTCATTTTGGAGGATGTCCAATTAAATCCTCTAGAAACACATCCACATATTCTTGAACTATAGGTACATCCTCTATTAGAACATTATTTTACTCCCCTATAATTATTTCATTCTCCCCCTCCCTAATAATTGAATTTTGTAGAGCTACTGGTGGTGGATCTAGATAAAAATCAGGTGGTGACGTTTCTTCTCTAAAGATAAGGTACTCTTTATCATCATCGCAAATTGTAACCTCTTTCTTCATACAATTAATTTTTACATCATTGTCCAAAAGAAAATACATTCCGAGGATTATATAAAATTTAATCATGGGTATGATGATGAGATCAAAAGATAAAGAACATTTATATTCCCTAATGTGAACTGATTCACAAAACCTTGTTGCGATGATACTTCTCTTAGGTGTTTTGACCAAAAAGTCCCATATTAAGTCAAATTCAAAATATTTAATTTTCATAGAAAATTGGGAAGATATGAAACAATTTGATGATCCAGAGTCAAATAAAGAATTGGCTAAACATGAGGAAACCATTAAATTACTTTCCACCATGTCTTTCAGAGATTCAACCTCAGTAGAAGTGGTTACATAATCTTATCCTTTCTCCATTGTCCTTTTCTTAAGTAAGTTCCCTTGGCGCTTAGGACATTCATTTTCATAATTCTTTTCTTCTCTACAATTGTATCATTCAGCATTGACAGCCTATTTTTTCCCCTTGCAATAATGATCATGGGGACCTATTTCACCATACTTGTAATAGACTCCCATTACCTTCAGGCAAGTACCGGGTTGTTTCTTCCCAAATTTACCGAAGGATGGAAATTCAACTTTTCCCTTCTTTCCCTTATTTCCATTACCAGAGTGTTCAATAGATCTCTTCTTCTCTTGTTTTCCTTTTAGTTCGTAACACTTAGAGAATTATTTTTCTATCTAGATAGCACATGAGACAATATCTTCGTATGATAAGAAGGATTTTGATACTAATTATTGCCAGAGAAATGTTTTTAACCCATCAAAGAATCGATCAATATTACTCTTTGGGTTATGTATGTAATCTGTAAAATTCCTTGATAACCTTGTAAAGATAGCCTCATATTTTGAAACATTCTCATAATAATTTTGTCTTAGACTCCGAAATTGCCTTTCCATATCCGCTTGATGGTCACGAGGAAAGTATTTTTCTAATAAAATCCATTTATACTCCCTCCGTACCATATTTGATACTTCATCATCATCCTTTTTGTTTTGAATTAGTGACCTCCATTGATCTACATATCTTGTGAGGTGATAAACTACAATGACAACTTTTTCCCTTTCACTACTCCCCAAAGTGTGAAATATTTTATCCAAGGATTTTGTACATTGCTTGGATACTAATGTATTTTTACTCCCATTGAATTTTGGTGGTTTTGCCTCATTAATCGGTCAAACATTGATCCTCCACATTGTCGATCAGGTTTCTCCATATAGTTTAGTTTATTATTCATAACCTGGGTGAGTTGTCCCAGTATGGTGATAAGATGAGCAGCAGTAGTTGCTTCACCATCTCCACTATAATTATCTAATGTAGGTGAGAAATCCCTACATTGATTAAGTGCATCGATAAAGTTTTCATTCCTTCCACAAGGCGCAATTTCTAAACAATGGCATACACTATATTATTTTATAAATCGCAATACATAATTACAAACCTGTAAAATAGTTAACATAAATTTAATAGTTTATTGATATATTCCATAATCGTAAAGTTGTTTTCTTTGAGGAAGTATATACTCATAAACCCTTCATAATGGTTTGTAATGAAAATGATGATTATCCTAAGAAAATCCATTAGGAGTGTTGTATCCAAGAGTGCAGCAAGGCATGTTGTCGTGCACTAGTTCTTATTCGAGTCTATCTCAAAGTGGTGTTTTTGGGTTTTACCCCTAGGTACATATGTGCCAGAGCTGCCTCTACCTGCTCATATCCAAACAGGGATTTATTTCTTGGAGAACTCACAAAATCTCTATAGTACCAAAATTCTAGGAAGTTCTTCTATACGAATCCTCAAAGTCTATCTTTGGGTAATGTTATCTAATTAATGTTTTTTTAAATCTAGCCTTCAAGGTTTGTACTAAACTACCTCTGATACCAATTATAATTCCCTGACCCCAGTTACCAAGATTCTGTGCATTTTTACATAACATTGGCATGATACCGGTAATAATGTCCTGAAATACAGATCAGTTTAAAAGCCTTGGAAGTACTAGATACATTCATAAGTTTTACATTAAATCATGAAATAAAAACGTCAACAACATTTTTCCCCATATTAATATACCTATATCCTTAGCCTATCCCAACAGTTCATCCATAAAATACTTCTTCACATCCTGGGAAAAATAAAATATAGAAAGGGGTGAGCTCAGATTCTCAGTAAGGATAACAATAAAGCGGAAAATTTTGTAAATAAACATTAACATTTAAGGCAATGAATAATACTAGAACAAAATCCTTTTAAACATAAACATTAGAATAATATGGAAAATATAAAATCAAATAATTCCATTTACTTATTCGCATTGATATTCTACTAGTAAAATAATCACATGAATTATCAATAGCCACACCCATAATGACGGAATGAATAATTCCAGACTTCATAACCACAAAGTCTAGGCCTTGTTCCATGACTAAAAATAATATTTTGTCAAGGACTTGTGCCAAGAAAGTTGTTTTTCTCTTTAGACCAACCGATGCATCTCAGAGCTAGATCTGGCTCCACCCATCACTTACTAAGTCCAATGCATACCTCATATGAAAATGTTTGAAGATAACATAGACATTCGTATTAAAACTAGCATACGAAATTTCAATACATTATCCATAAACAATTAATGGTATAACAATAACACATCCACAGTCAAATATATCCCAAAACATTCAATACAATATGGATGGTTTGTATCATAATAAATAAACTTCAAACAAGTTTAAAATCCATTAGAGGATGTTGACATAGATGAAATCAAAACTTTTTGGGAGAAATATATCATTCTATTTTGAAATCATTTAAAAGTCATATAATTAAAAAAGAAAATATTTATTTTGAAAATAATCATATAAGCTTGTATGGGGAGCGTCTACGATGTTATAATAGTGGAAAATAGCTTCACCCGCCTTATAAGTTGAGAAAAGATATTCTTACCCTAATTTTGTCAAAAATGACAAAAAGTACCTTGTTTGGAAAATGATGAAAAGATTCCAATAAAAACATATAATGTAAAATAAGGTTATAATTGAATTTAACCAATTTTCTAGTAAATAAAAAAAATGTTTTGAAATATATTTTTAAGAAAACACTGATGGAGATGATAAAGAGGTCCCAGTAGATTCTTATGTAAAAACAAACTCGGATAATAAAGAGATTGTGAAATTAACCATTACCCTGTACTTGTCCTTAGTCGATGGTATGTTAACCTCCTGTATAATATTTAAAACATTTTTATTAAATTATATAAGAACTATATACATAAATATGATATCATATATAATCTAAAAAAATTTCTTTGTTAACAATATTTTAGTAGTATCCTCATTTTGGGTGTTATCTAAATCGTTTCCTTTATATGATAGGTTATGTAAGCCAAGTTTGTTATGGATAGGATGAATATGATTCATATAAAGAATGATATTATGTTCATAAAAATTATTTTTAATTATAAAATGAAAATTATTCTTGAATGATTACGATGGGGAATGAATCTCACCGCATTTGTGGAGACGGTAATCCATACGTACGCACGAGTGAAAATATCATTATATTGATGGCACAATCGTATGTAATTGGATGGTATATCATATATAAAGAATAATTAACATGTTATATTTATTATTTTTATTAATTTTACTCATTATTATACTCATCCAAATATTGAAGTGTTTGAACAACAAACTACACCACGAGGTGGAGACGGTAATCCATACGTACACACGTATGGTGACTTTTTCATTTATAGGATGGATAGAATAATGAATATGGTTGTAAAATTTCTATAATTACATCACGTTATATAGAAGATACTGGATTTATTATTTTATAATTTAAAAAAAAAAGAAATAGGAAGTGGAAGAAGAAGAGAACTTGAAAGAGGTGATGAAATATTTACCTCTTCTTCTGGTTCTTCCTTTTGATTTGATCAAAAGGGCTCCTTATGTTGGATTTTAACCAAGGAAAGGCCTCTTGGTTGAAGGGAGGAATGTTTTGAGGATATTTTGTCAGGGTTTTTCCTAGCCAAAAGGCTTTGGATGTGTGAAATTAAGAGAAGGGGAAGTGCCCTTTTATAACAGAGGTGAGAGTCACTTTAGGAAATGCTTGAAATATTATTTTATAATAAAATCATATTCGGTTTCTAATGGATAAAAAGTGTATTATGTAAAGGCTAAGGTTGGGATAGTTCTACAATAAGTCAACAAATGGGTTTTATATAGGTTTAGGTCTTCATAAAAACCTTATATTTTAGATTTAACTCTTAGTTAAATAGTTTGACATTTAGCACATCTCTATGTATTGTTATATTATATAATTAATAAACATACTATAACAAGACAAGATAACCCCATGTGGTTAATTATTAAAATATATAACCTTATCTAAGTCCTTTGGAAAAACCATATATTTTTATGAATATTATATCTACTAATAATATAATATATATTTTTTAAAACTCAATTTTGTCAATTTTATCACTATTTAGTACATGATCTTTTTGAAAGCCATAAAAACATTATCACTTAGAATAATATTTATTTAACCAACCCTAAAAAGTCATATTAACCAATAAAATTAGTTTAATTCATCATAAGTCTTAATTTACATTTATTTGGATATTTAAAATATTAATTATTTTAATATTTAATTGATAATGTAATTACAGCATCATCGTTGTGTCATAAATAATTCAAATTATATAATGTCTAAAAATTATAAACCATGTACCATTATGTAGGAAATATTTATATATTTCTTAGGAATATTTATAGTCAAATTTATATTGTGTGTATCCCTATATTAAAAATGGTATAGTTATTTATCTTTGAATTCAACTCTTTTAACTCTTCTTTAAATAAAATAATAATAAATGTCCTAATGTAATCCAAGTGGACCAAAGAGGGTCATATATTATTAATAAGGATTTTTTTGTTCTATTTATACTTATCCAATAGAATTAGGACATGTGTTAGGGTAATTATAATATCATTTTTACCTTGAATTATCCTATTTACTTTTAACCGTGGTAAATAAAAGTCAAAAATTACTATTCACAAAAAAATATTTTCATCTTATTGAACCAAAATTTACTTACTGATATTAACTATGTCTCCTGGATTTTTTAAATTCAACTCATATAAGCAGTAAAATTATGTTTTATGAAAATTTTCAAATTCTCCTAGGAGGTGGGTAAAAGACGGTGAAAAGTTCGATAAAATTTTATATATCTAAACTTAATATAAAATGACTCCAATGAATTACGTAGAAAATATATAGGTACTATATATCTATTTTTAACTAAATTAAATTAAAATAAATTAACTAATTATTTAAATAAAAAGTCGGTTTTAACCAATAACCCAGTGTTTTTCACTATTCATCAAAAATTGAATGGTTTCAAAAAAATACCAAAAATTGACGCTAAGATAATTTCAATATTCCAAATTCAAAAACGAAGTCCATTTTGAAAATTAAAATTTATAAAATTTCAAAAAGTGTGTATTTCTATTCATAACCGCTAGTTTGATTGGTCGTGGTGTGTTAGAATCACGATATTGCATATAACGCAAGCTATTGCATTATTCAAAGGGAAACATACCATGGAAGATTGGGGTGTTACACCTCCTCTGAAGAGATTATTTGTGAAGGGTATGGTATGTACTTCCTTAAGAGGAATGTATGAAATACATCATGTACTTTCGACATGGTCGGTGGATGTGCAAGTCGATATGCAACATCCCCCACATAATCAAAAATCTAGAAGGAGCTGATGTACATGGGACTTAACATTCCTATATTCCCAGACCTCATGAATTTATTTCATAGATATATGTGTTGAAATAACATGTCTCGAACATTGAACTCAAGGCCTCGTCAATGATTGTCTACACAACTCTTTTGTCGACTTTGGGCTGCCATGATGTGATGTTGAATGGTTTTCATCTTCTCTATCCTTTATTCAACCATTTCATGTCCCAAAAGCATACACTCACTGACTTCATCCCAAAACACCTGTGTCCTGCACCATTTCCCGTAAAGGTCTTCATATGGTTCCATTCTGATTCTTGAGTGGAAACTATTTTTGTAGGAAATTTGACTAATAGAAGATGTTGGTTCTTCCTCCTTTGAAATCCATAGAACATTATCTCAATATATCTTCAAGTGTATGAATAGTTCGTTCAAATTGGCCATCAGTTTCAGGATGATAGGTTGTACTAAATTTTAGTTCAGTGTATAGAGAATGTTGGAGGATTTTCTATAATGTCTAGTGGAATATCATATCTCGATCGGATATAATAGATAGTGGTGCTCTTTAAAACCTTACCACTTAGTTGATATATATCCATGAAAGGTGATCCAATGATCTATCCTCTCGAATCATGGTAAAGTGAGCTTCTTTTTAAGATGATCTAGAATGACCCATATTGCATTATTTCCTCTATATGTCCTTATAATTCTAGTGAGAAATTCCATGTCGATGTTCTCCCACATCCATATTAGTATGGGTTGTTGTTTCATCATCCCTGTAGACTTATATCTTCCATCATTCACTTGATGACATTCTAGGAACATTGATGAATACTCAAAAATCTTCTTCTTCATATTGTCCCACCAGAAGTTCTCTCAAATATCTTGATACATCATTGTGATCCTTGGGTGAATAGATTAGTTTGAGCTATGTGCATCATTAAAAATATCCTTATTTATTTCTAGATCAGATGGTACACATAATTGTGACCCACATCTTACAACTTCTTTTTCATCAATTATAAACTCATTGGATTTCCCATTTTTAAAGGCTTCTATCCTTTTATGAAATTACACATATTTTCTTTAATCCCCCTTTATTTTCTCTAGGAGGGATTGTTTTGAAATCATTTGAGAAAGGATTAATGGTGGTCCTCCATTAATGATTCCCTTTTACATTCTCAATAAATCAAAGAAGATAAAATCCTTTTCTATTCTAATTATTGATAAAGATGTAGGATCCTTTCTACTGAGATCATCTTCCACCTTATTTTCCTTACCGAGATGATAGTGGATTGAGAAGTCATAATCCTTGATGATATCTATCCATCTTCACTAGTGTATTGTAATCTATTTTTGAGTGAATATATATTTGAGGCTCTTGTGATCAATATATATATCACACTTATCTCCATAGAGATAATGCTTCCTGGTTTTTAACACAAAGATCATAGTCACCAACTCTAGATCTTGTGTAGGATAGTTTTTCTCATGGATGTTTAGATTACATGAGGGTTAGGATATCACTTTATCATTTTGAATTTGCACCCAACCTATTCCCTTCTTTGAAGCATCACTATACACCACAAAGATTTCTCCACTTGTTAGGAGTGTGAGTACTAGCATAGTGGTCAGCCACTATTTCAACACCATAAAATAGTCTTCAAATTTCTTAGACTAGAAAAACGTTAATCCCTTCCATTTTAGCTTGTTCATTGGGTTTGAAAATTGTGAAATCATCTTCAAAAATCATCTATAATATCCAGCTACACCCAGAATGTTGCGGATCACTGTTAATGATGTTGCTCTGGGCCACTCATCAATCACATTTGTCTTGGAAGCGTCCACAGATATCCCATTATTGGTTATAACATTCCCCAAGAATAATACTTCCCCTATCAAGAACTCACATTTACTTTTACATTTCATATAGCTTCTCCCTTCGTAAAGTCTTTAACATAGTATTAAAATTCTCCGCATTTTCCTCCTTACTCTTGGAGTATATTAAAGTGTTGTTGATAAAGCCTAACACAAATTTTCTGAGGTAATATCTAAGAACACTATTCATAAAATCCATGAACATTTTTGGAGCATTGGAAACACTATGAACTCATTGTTTCCATACCTCATTCTAAATGCATTCATGGTAATATATTCTTTCCTCACCTTTAATTATTGATATCCCAATTGAATGTCCACCTTTGAGAAATAATTGTCCCCATGAAGCTGATTGAATAAGTCATCTATCTATGGTCGGGGGTACTTTTACATTATCATGATTTTATTGATCTCATGATATTAAATTCATAGGCACATTGATCCATCCTTCTTCCTAATGAAGCAGACTGGCTCACCCCATAGTAAAGTACTCAGGCATATAAATCCCTTCCCCAGATTCTCTTGTAACTTATTCTTAAGATCCTCCAGCACAATGGTGGAAATTATATTATGTTTCTTTGATATAGGTAGAGATCTAGAAATATGTTCAAATTGAGAACTCAACCTCTCAATCAGGAGGAATATCGGGCAACTCTTCATGCAATACAACAGTGTAATCCCTTACAATGGGAATGATTCAATCATAATTCTCTCCACTATCTCAGTCATTTGAGCTTGACATGCTTGCTCATAAGGAATTAATATCCACACTTCAAAAAATTATTATAATGTAAATTCATCTTCCTCCTTACACTAGTATAGAATTGGGGGATGCTTCGATATGTGAAGAGTGATCTCACATTCCAGATAGTTGATGTTGTCTTTGTATAAAGACAGACAATCTATGCCCATGATAGCATGAAACTATACTAAAGGAATTATGAAGAGATTTTCTTAGAGGTCCATCCCACTAACGTTAACTAGGAAGGAGTTATAAACCATGGATGCGACAATTTACCTATTTGTTGTTCTCATAGAAAAATTTTCCTCCAAATTGCAAGGTGGTGTTTTAATAGTTCTACTAAAATTGAAAGATATCTAATAATGTGTAGAGATAGAATCAAACAGTACAATCACTATTCTTGAATGAATAACTAGCGTAACATTCACCACATCATTTTCCCGCACCACCTCAGTATTAGTGATAGCATAATCCCTTTTTTCCGTAGAGGTTATTGTTGATTGCCTCTGACAACCATCTACTTAGAGAAATTGTCCTCATACTTCCCATGCTTCTTCGAGATGTAACACTACAAAATAGGATATGTGTTGATCTTAACCATCCTTTCTTACTCCATATTAGTGGGATTTTCCATATTACTTTGGAAAGTTTTAGCCAGATGTCCGAACATTCCACATTTGAAGCAATTCTTGGTTCCCTAAAAAAATTCCAAGATTCTTCTTCTCATAATTTTTACACATGTGGTGATCATGATTTTAACCTTCAAGGAATTTATTTTCAGAACTAATAACATTTGATTCCATTTTCCTCTTTTTTTATCGAGCCCATGATACCATTGAGAGTCTATGATCTCTATTTCAACCAAAAGTTCACAACGTACAATCTCCTCATAGATTTTGATGTCTTTAATCATGAAATATTTTTGTAGACTCAGATCAAGTTACTAAATAAGTGATCCCCCAGGATTTCAGTGTTCATGATGAAGCCAAATGCTTACCTTCTAATCCTTGTAATGTTTGCTTCATACACCCTGGTTGACTAATCTTCCTTCTGCTTGAGTCTATGGATCTCTCTTTCCATCTTGAGATGGAGGTTTTGGGGGAAATATTTATTGAAAAACATTCTCTTGAATTCCTCCCAATCCATAGAATCGAATTCCTCCAGGGGCTTCATATTCATGATCCGTTTCCACCACTAATTAGCTTCCCCATCAAAACTATAGACTTCTAGCACAATTTTCTATTTTTTTTGTATACTGTAGGATATAGAATATTTATTCAAATGAGTTGAACCACTATTCTGCATGAAGGGGGTGAGAAGATCCACTAAACATGGGAGGCATTTTCTACATAAAGAATTCAACAACAACTTTCTCTTTCTTTGGGGGGTGAGGGTGTTCCATATTATTCATGTTATTATTCATTACTTGACCCACCTGAACAAGTACTGTCATAATGTTTTAAGAAATCATTCCCATCACATCAAAAATATAGTCAGGGAACTCTTCACATTCCCTATCACATTGATTGTTTTCATGTGTTATTCTATTTCCCACCATTAACTTAGAAAAATAACTTACAATGAGAGGGCTTGAATACTTATATATTGATCGTAAAAAGGAATATTTCAGCATAAGAGGATAAGCATGTAAAGGAGAAGTATATCCTAACATGTGATTCCCTACGTTTCAATCTAGGTTTTCCATTATATATATCTTAACGTATATTCTTATGGTATTTATTTTTTATTCCCTTAACAGTGGTGTTTACCAAGCTCATGAATTCACCAAAACATATCCCCCAGGAGTGTCAAACCAATAGGGCCGAAAGGCTCATTTTCATGCACTGGTTCCCATTTGAGTCTATCTCAAAGTGGTGTTTTTAGGTTTTACCCCTAGATACATCTATTCCATAGCCACCTCTACCTATTTGAATCCAGAAATGGATTTATTTTCTTAATAAACCACATACACTATTCTTACCAATATTTAGGGGTGTTTTCTGATACATAGTATCATCCTTAAGGTTCTTACTAATGTGTTGTATTCATAATCTCAAGAAAAATATAAACCATCCTTTTATACCAACTATAGAAACCCTATCCCATTACACATTAAATTATGTGATTTTTAGCATAATTATACGTCATACGACTAGTTGAGGATCATAAAGTCTAGTGTGTTGGAAGACTAGGTCCATTAAACTGAAAAAATGGAACTAAAAATACTTCATTATTCAATATTAATAAAGAGATCCTAACATCCTCTAATCCCTTACATCTACTTAGGGTACCTTAGGGATCACATGAATGATGGGATTAGATAAAATCCCAATAAGGGAAAAGGCAGAAAAATAAAACATTGTCACATGGGTTAGAAGGCATGGCATAATGAAAAAAAAGGCATACAACACATGAATCATAACACATAAACAAGGTATCATATAAAAATTAATTCATATTAATGTGGAAGGAACATAAATCATGACTTTATCATGAGTCAAGGCTCATTGCACATAGAGGACATGAGTCAAGGTTAACCACCAATAACATTTCACATGGTAGCACAAGTCAAGGAAAACCATCAATACCAATGCACATAACGTCTCTTGAGAACAAACATTACCCAATGCATTTGAGTGATATCTAGGTGCACCCATCTTAACATTTTCATGAATATACATTCCACATAAAGAATCATACATAAACAATCAAAAACATAAGGCACCCATGGAAATAAATGGGTATCATAATCATTTCATAAAGCATAATGAATGGTTGTATCATAAATGTGTCCATGATAGAAAGTAATTAGAACATACATGGACCTTAATAAGGTAAAATAGGAATATATCATGGTAAATGATGTCAAACATAAGTGACAAGATGTGAAAAGATTATTTAATAATTTTTGGTATTTTAACATTTCAGTAAGGTTTTAAGGAAAACACTAACGCGAATTTAAAATTGAAATGGGAATAATCTTTTGTACAAAACAAGAAGTGATAAATGATGGTTATCATAATAAAAACACCATTTTTTAAAACAACAGTGGTGGATTAAAACATATGGTAGAGTGCACTAGAAATCGGGTACAGATTCGGGATGTTTGAATGTGTTTTTGTGACACATCAAATTGATTATGTTTTTAAGATCTATTTATAGTATACGGTAGACCCTAGGGAATCTTTGAAGGATATTGGATAAGTTTAGAATGTGTATTTTTTATAAAAAGGACTAAAATTGGGGGTGGTTTTGAAAAAAAAATTAAAAATAGAATGACTTAATTAAACAGTATAATAGTATATAAGGAAAGGTGGTGTTTTATAGTTGTGAGATAAAAGGGTTCATATTGAGTTCACTACACACATTAAAAGTTAATTTTTCACAGAGATTAGTTAATTTTTTATGAAATTATTTGGTTGAAATTAATCAGAATTCTGATTACTTCCAAGCTCATATGTCTAACCACATTCATCCAAACACTGACATAACAATCATATAGACAAGGTCCAAATCACATGCATGGTATAATATCTTACAAAAAAGTTGAAATATCAAATATGTGGGGAAGAAAAGGATTCTTGTGTTTTCTAATCGGAACAAAAAAAGTCATGCAATCAAAAACTCACATCAAATTGTTAAAATTAAAGATAATTTCATTCAGTCAAATAAAACAAAGTTAAATAAAAGAAATATGTTTCTAAACTAAATGTTTTCAAACCCAAAATAAATCAAACCAATTGTAGTACAACTATTAAAACTCTCTTTAAAATATGTTTATATCCCTCATAATGAACACCCATAGGTTATCCCAACATCTAGAGAAGGAGGGAAGTTGGGTGGCATTCCTTATTCATTCATGATCTCCCTATGAGGATAGCGGCCTTCGAGACTTCTAGGATGATGATGTGACTCTACTAGGACTCTAAAATGGAAGAGCTCGGCACATGGTTAGAACTTGCAAAATATTTCCCCTTGGTGCCCTTTTATAGCCAAAATGTTAAGTGGTTTTGAGCATCCAATTTTGGTGATACCATTTGAGTCTCAGTTTTGGACAAGTAAGCAGCCATATCACGACTTTTAAAAAAATTATAGAGATTTTATAGGCCTCTTCACTATCTCCCTATCTAATGTTTCGGTCATTGGACATCTGTATTTGGAGATATTGTAAAAATACCAAAACAACCCTTTGACTTCTTGAATATTTTTCCCCCTAGACATAATGGTTCATATTTTCCTCTTAATGGATGAATGAGGCTTGGGTAACTTGAGAATCATTGTATAACATGATGTTTTAGAGAAGACTAAAATGTTTCATCACATTTGGATGCACCTAATTCATGTAATTCTCAAAACAGTGGACTGTTTTCCATGGGATTCCAGGAAGTTTGGCCCATTTTTCTTCAAGATCATCTTCGGGGCCTCTAAATCACATCCACCTTCACTGAAAATTTAAAAAAAATGTATAATTTACCCTTTTAATAGTGATAAAAACAAAAAAAAATAAATAATTAAGTTTAAAATGTTATTCTATTCTAAATATAAAATACAAATTCTGTTTAATACAATGGCGTAAGGGTGAAATTGAAACAGTGAATTCTAGTGTGATCACATCCCCACACCTAATCATTTTTACTTCTGGGAAAAGTATTATATCCTAACCAAGTCTCATTCATAAATAAATGGTTGGAAAGTTCCAATAGTCTTCCAAAATTAAATTCATCATGTCTTGTAGATGAAATCAATTTTCCTTCACTTTTCTTCCCTCAAATTAAATTTTTTTTCAACTTTATTTTCTCACGCATGAATCATTTGGTAGCCTACATTACATAGAATTCTTCCTCTTCACTTAACGAACATATAAAAGGGGTGTTATTCTCTTTTCCCAGAGATCATGTGATCTTACCATATTCTTTCCAAGATTCTAAGTTCTCTACACACAGAAACTATTGTGCTACATAAGAGGACTTCCAACAGGTTGTTCTGAGGTTTAAGGTCTGGTTTGATTTAATATATAAAAAATATGAGGCATAAGAGGAGTGTTTAATCTTTTAAGTGAAAAACATGTCAAAATTCAGAAACTATTCACAATGAAAGTACACACACATCCCATCAAAATGTTTTTCACATCTAATTCACTATCCCCATTATCCATCTATGTGGGTCACTACTGATCAGTGAATAATAATGAATAAACTTCCTCTTTTCTCCATTAGTTTTTTTCCTTTTTGTTCTGTTTTTTCAATGTATAGAACTACTTTCTCTCTTTGTTTTTAATTTTCATTAGAGAAAAAGATGGTAATTCTGTAAAAAAATGATACAATATTTCGTATGAACCCATCACTTAAGGAAAATGTAGGCACCCTTTCTATCGACCCATAAAAATGATTCATTCCTAATGATTCTCATGGAAACAAAATATCCCCCACACTTTCTAAATATAAGACAAGAATTTACACAAGATATTGGTAGGTAAGGATAAATAAACTTGTAATGTGGCTACCTAACAGACATTTCATGGTCTATATGGATTAAGAAGTGTAAAATGTCTAGGTTTCCAAAAATAGAGTTTAATTGTACAAAGGGACTTTCATTGAATAATGACCTCTATCATGAATGTTTAACACTTCAATCTTATGGATTCAAATAAAATCAATGCAAGTTCTTGCTTCTATACATGAGTAAAGACCCTCATGAATGTGATTAAAAGAATGAATATGTAATAAGGGGATTATAATTTCCCTCATGTAAGGGATTAAAATTTTGGTCATTGCTAATGAGGCATGGGTTTTAAATTTACATTAAACAAATAAGAATGATTTGAAAATATAAATTATATAAAAGGATTCCACATCAACATTCATTTAAAAGTCATTTTTCTAAAAATAATGAAATTTTCCACACAATCGACTCAATAATGAAAAATTATTTGGAATTTTATTAAAGTGGGCATATTTTTTCATGATGAAATTAACATTCTGGCATAAAATAGAGTGAGAAATGAGTGTGGTAAGTGAAAATAAATTTTTAAAAGTGAAAAAAGAGTGAAAAAAATGATGAAAATTCTTAAATAAACCATGAATGTACCCATCCCCTCACACCTAGAGTGTGTAGTGTCCCCTTTATAATAAAATATAATGTGGGAAGGAAGGGAAAAACATGGTGGGTGTCATTGGTATGTTTCTTCTTGAACTTGTATTTCCTACATTGGGATATTTGGAAGGATTTGTGGAAGTTCTTTAGTTGTGTCCCATTGACAGTGAAAAGTTTCATAGTTTCTTCATTTTGAATTGGAATAACACCAAATGGATATATATCAGTAACATTGTATGGTCGAAACTAGTAGAAAAAAATCTTATCTTGATGAAACTTTGGCCTTGCATTATATATGAGTACCTTTTTCCCAATGTGGAATTGCTGATGAAGGATGAGATGATCGTGGGAAGCCTTGGTTCGCTCCTTATAAATCCTAGAGTTCTCATATGCATCTCTTCTCATTTCCTCTAACTCTTGAATCTGCAACATCCTTTGGGAACATGCAGCATAATGATTTTAATATCATTGTTTGATGGCCCAGTGGGCCTGGTGCTCAATCACAATAGGTAGGTGACCATCATTTCCAAAAACAAGACTATAAGGTGACATTATAATTGGGGTTTTAAAAGTTGTATGGTAAGCCCATAATGGATCATCTTGTCTAAGACTCCAATCATTTCTATTATGATGAACTTTTTTTAAGAATTTGTTTTAACAATCTATTTGAAACCTCATATTGAGCATTGGTCTATGGGTTATATTCAGTAGACACTCAATGACCATCCCCATACCGATACAAAAGTGATTTCATTGTTTGGTTGTTGAAATGAGAACTATGGTCACTAATGATGAACCTAGGTAAGCCAAACATATAGAAAATTTGGGTTCTCATAAATTCTACAACTACCATAGAATAATTAGTCCCTGTAACTCGTGCGTCTACCCTTTTCGACATATATTCAACTGCTTGAAGAATGTACAAGTTGAGAAAAGAATTGAGAAACTTCCAAATAAAGTCAATACCCTAGACATAAAACATATCATGAAAGGAAAATGGTTTTGTGGCATTTCAATTAATTTAGAGACATTACCCATTCTTGGACAAAAATGACAAGATTTACAGAAGTCATGGGAATCCCAAAAAAATGTTGGCCAAAAGAGACAATAATTGAGGACCTTGCGAGCTGTTCGTTAGGGACCAAAGTGGCCCCCACTAGCAAGAGTGTGGCAGAACCTAAGGGCAGGCTGAAGCTCACTATCGGGGACATAACTCTTGTGGGATTGATCACTACATGTGCATCAAAGGTAGGGGTTATCCCAATGTACCAATGGAACACATGTTTTATATGGTTAGAATGGTGTTTTTTTAGAAATCAGTAGGAATTTAAGATGATACCAAATAATTTAGATTTTTGGCATAACAAGGAATAATATCTTGCACTTGGTACAGTTTCTTATCAGGAAAGTTGTCTTTTATGGGAATACAAGGGAATGATTTAATATCTGAGTAATGTTGAATCCTAATGATATGCTCTACCACCACATTCTTTGCTCCTTTTTAATCCCTAATTTCTTAAATAAATTCCTAAAGGTGGAGAATCCAGCGAATGATGCGTGGTTTGGCTTCCAATTACTTTACAAGATACCAAAGGGATTAATGGTCTGAAAATATAAGGCCTTTGGACCATAAAAGATACAACCTAAATTTATCCAAGGAAAACTAAATGAATATAAATTCTTTTTCAGTCGTGGGGTAGTTTTCTTGGGGATGGTCTAGTGTACGTGAGGCATAGGCAATGACTTGTGGAGCTCGATCGACCCTTTGCGATAATAGTGCCCCAACAAAATAGTTATAGGGTGTCACACATGTTCTTAAATGGTAAATCCCACGAAGTCTCATGGATTACCAGGGGTGACATGAGAGTCCATTTTAACTTATTAAAATCTTCCTCACATTATTTATCAAAAACAAATTCCTTTTATTTTTGGAATAACTTGGAGAGTGGGAGTGCAATCTTACTAAATTAGGGAATGAAACTATGGTAAAATATAGCATAAACTAGGAAAGACCACACATCCCATAAATTTTTTGGGAATGGTATGGAAAAATGACATCCACTTTTGATTTATCTACTTGGATACCATCCCTAGAAATGACATGTCCCAAAACTATACCTTTTCTCACCATGAAATGGTATTTATAATAATTTAATAAAAGATTCTTTTCAATACATCAATGCATGACTAAACCAAGACTTCTAAAAATTCATCAAAATTGGTTCCATAAACAATGAATTCATCCCTAAAAACATCCATGCAATTCACTAGGTAATCCAAAAACTACTAACCATGTATCACTAGAGAGTACCTGGAGCATTGCACAAAACAAATGGAATCCTCTTATATAAAAATGTTCCAAAGTTGAAAGTGAAGGTCATATTTTCGTGGTCCTCATAGTCAATATGGATCTGAAAGTATCTAGAATACCCATCAGGTAAATAGTAATGGGACTTACCCTCTAGCCACTCTAGAATTTGTTAAATGAATGGAAATGGGAAATGGTCCTTCTTAGTGTTTTGGTTTAGTCAGTGATGTTCTATGTAGAAACTCCAGCTATTCTTCACATGAGTTGGAACCAATTCATTATTTCCATTTTTCATTAATGTAAGTCCATTTTTTTAGGAACTAATTGAATGGGACTGACCTATTGGAAATTAGAGATAGGGTAAATGATTAAATCAGCCGATAATTTAGTTAATTCCATTTTAACTACATCTAAGAGGTTTGGGTTCAGTCGACGTTATTCCTACCTCACAAGTTTATCCTCATCATTTAACAAAATATGATTTTAAAAATGTTTGGGATAATACTAGGAATATCCTAAAGTGTACGTTCCAATGCTTACTTATTCTACCTCAAAAGCTCAAGTAGTCTTAATTCATGCTCAGGAGGGAGTGAACTAGAAATGATGACGGCCAACATATTTCCATTCACAAGATATGAATAATTTAAGTCATGATGAAGTTGTTTCAGTTCCTATTTATGTGGATTTTGGATTGATGGGATTGTGTGTGAAAGTTAAAAGTCACTAATCTCATCTAACTACTCAATGGTATCATCTTCAGATGAGTAATGATATTTTATCTGCTTTTCAATACCATCGATGGTTAGTGGATCCTCAGTGTTCAATAAATCATCAATTAATAAACATGCATTACATTTTTATAGACCACTACAACAATCAATGCATGATTCATTACCTAAAAATTTAATCAATGATGAAAACTCAAAAGGGGATGGGGGGAATGAATATTTGTTTTTTAGGGTAAGGGAGTACATCAATTGAATTAATTGAGATATAGTAATTTTCTTCTAAGGGGTGCTTCATGGAATCAATGATGTTGAAGTGGTAAATGTCACCACCAAACTCCATACATATTGTATGATTGTGGACATTAATTATGGTTTTGGTAGTTTTCAGGAAGGGTCTTCCCAACATAGTTGGGTCATTTCCATTCATTCTATCATCTTGATTTTTAATCAGATAAAAATCAGTATGAAAAATTAAATTTTGTACCCTCATAATAACATCCTCTAACCCACGAGAAGGGTGTGTTTTACTCAGATTTTCTAACTCAATGACTATCCCAGTTGGCTTCAATTCTCAATCCTGTAATGAATAGTAAATGGAGTGAAGTATCACATTTATAGAACCACCTAAATCAAGAATAGTATTGGAAAATGAATGCTCCCCTATGGTGAATGTAATCAAGAAGGTTACAGAATCATTTCATTTTTTATGTGTTGATGGTTATATCAATGTTATGGTGTTCCTCCCCAATCTCACTTTTTCATCTCCATGATGTTGTCTTCGGTGCGTACACATCTCCTTTAGAAACATTGTGTATCAGGTAATTTTCTTCATGGTAACAATCAAGGGGATGATGACCTACAATTTTTGAAAGATTCCAAGATTTCACTATAAAGTTCTATTTCATTTTGTTTCCTTAGTAGGGTGGCCCTTTGAGGAAATTGAAGTGGAATGATTGTGCTCGGTGAATCATCAAAAGACACACTCTTTCATTTGGTAGGCCTTCTCTCAGGACAAGGATCTTCTTCTCTTAGACTATTTTTTCAGCAGTTATTATGGTGGTTTCTTTAGGAGGGGATGGCTCTATTAGAGGGCTCATGTTTCTATTAATCTTACGTCCAATCCTACGGGTGATGGAATTAACATTTCCTTTATCCCTAGGGTTAACTACTGCTTGGGAGGGTATTTTACATGACCCATGACTTTAAATTTCACCTAGTGAGTTAGTTAGTTTGCCTAATTGGTTTTGAAGGTATTTTATGGATTCCTGAGTGGTTTATTAGAACTATATATTGTTGGAAGCCATTTGTTTCATCATATCTTCTAGGCCAGGCTCAACTTTTGGAGGTGGTTATTGGATATTCCTTTTTTGTGGTTGAGGATTTCTAGGTTGGGGTGGATGACTACTCTGCCCTAGCTGATCCATTTCTATTGATATTGGTTTGAATAACCCATTTTCTATAAACTTGTTTTTCTTTCCACCCTATGTTGTATGGATAGTGGGGGAAATATTTTTCAAGTAAATGGCGTTTCATGTCTACACAACCAATTATTGGGTAATTAACATCATAAAGCCAGTATTTTGCAGTGTCTTCTAATGAAAAAGGAAATTTACTAAGCTTCACTTGTTCTCCATCCACATTTTCAAATTATAATGTAGAACACCCATTATTAAATTCTTTTAATTTCTTATGTGGATCCTCTCTAAGAAGTCCATGGAATCTTGGTTATAGATGATTTAAACTAGATTTTAGTTCGAAATTGGGTGCCTCACCTTGTAATTGAATGTATTTGGGTTGGATATCAACATGAGGATAAAATGGTTATTTTAGTATTCTATTGTTTTCATCCATGTTATACAAGATTATTTCAGTTTAGATGTCAGTTCTAGAAGAAGAAGTAGAAGGATCACGAAGAGTGTTGATGTTTTGTGTGTCCTCCTTCAAACGGTACACTTATGTGTCTCAGTGTCACTGAGGTAGGATCCTATCTGGTTTGGGTTATAAAGGAGGTAAATTTCCAAGATTAGAAAGATTCATCAACCAAACCTAAAAAATAAATATATCAGAACACAAAAGGACTAAAAATGTAAATAAATATTCAAAAAATTACAAATATCTTCTCAATAACACACCAAAAAACGAAGTTCTCCCCAACAATGGTGCCAAAATTTGTATGTTTTTTCATGACAAGTCAATTTAATTGTGTCTTTATGATTGATTTATAGTATAGGGAAAACCCTCAGTCATCTCACACGAAGCTTTTATAGGTTTAGAATGTGTATTTTTAATAAAAGGTACTGAAATTGGGGATGGTTTTGAAAAAAATAATTAAAAATGAAATAAATTAATTTAATAGTCTAATAATTTACAAGGAAAGGTGGTGTTTTATAATTATGAAATAAAAGGATTCATTGTGAGTTCAATATCAACATTTAATATTCATTTTTCTCAGAGATTAATTAATGTTTTATGTTATTCTTTGGTTAAAAATAATCGGAAGCCCGATTACATTACAAGCTCTTATATCAGACCATGTTGATCCAAACCTTGAAATAAAAATTGTATATCCAAGGTCCAGATCACATAAAATGTATAATAGCTTCCAAAAAATTGCAATCTCAAATAATTCGAAACAAAAAGGATTCTTTTGCTATCTAATCCGAACAACACAAGTCACACACTCAAAACCTCACACAGATAGGTTAAAAGTAAATAACATTTCATTCGGTTGAAGAAAACAATGATAAATATAGGTAATATCCATCTAAATAAAATGTTTTCAAACCCAAAATACTTAAAATCAGTATTAGTACATGTTCTCTAACAACCTTTACATGATGTGTAGCTCCCTTACAATGAACACCCACTGATTATCCCATCATCGAGACGAGGAGGAAAAGTCGGGTCGAACTCCTTCTTCATCCTTGATCCTTTTATGAGGATAGGGGCCTCTGGAACATCTATGATGATGAGACTACTATAGGACACAAAAATGGTAGATCTTGGTTCCTAGATTTAAATTTTAAATGAGGTTCCCTTGGTTCTCTTTTATAGAAAAAATGGTAAGTGTTTTTGATCACCCAGTCTTGGTGATAACATTTGAGTATTAGTTTTTAGACAAGTAAATGGCCATATCACTACTTTTACAAAAAAAAAGATTTATTGGAAGGCCTCATGAATATCTACCTATCAAATGTAGAATCCATTAGACATATTTATTGGCATATATGGTCGAAATACTGAACCAAACTTATGACTTCGTGCAGATTTTGTCTCCTAGATAGAATGGTTCAGATGGGCCACTTAATAGACGAATGCGGCTTGGGTTACCTGAGAAGAGTTGTAGAACATGATTTTTTGGAGAGGAACAAAAACTTTCTTCCCATTTGGATTCACCTAATTCTCATAATTCTAAAAACAGTGGACATATATCCATGTAATTTCATGCAGTTTAGCCCATTTTTCATCTAGATCATCACTAGGACCTCCAAATCACCTCCAAATTCAATGAAATTATTAAAAAAAGTATAATTTCCCCATATAAAAGTGATAAAAAAAATAAATTAATCAAAAATAAAGTTAAATTTGTTATTATATTCTAAATTTACAATACAAATTCATTTTAATACAGTGGTGTAAGGGTGAAAATGAAAGAGTGAATCGTGGTGCGATCAATGTTCCCTTAAAACGGGTTTTCTTATCAAAATATATTGATGAGAGAAATCATTTAAAAAAATGTATATCACCTAAATTTAATGATGAATGGATCTTGATAAATGATTTTACAGATTTTACATATCATTTATAACATGTACATATATAGAATAGATAACTTTATTTGGGTAGAAATAATGATAGAGCAACATGAAGGAATAAAGGAGGTTTGGGTAGAATCTTTTACATAATATAGGCATGGTATCGGGAGTACTTATAAGGATTAATGAGAGATAAATGTAGGACCCCGGGGCACCCTGAGAGGGGAGGGGTGAATCAGGGTGTCAACTCTTTCTTTTAAAGTGATGGATCTTGTTCCCACCTTGGTAAGAACTTGTTAAACCTATATGATGGATATGAACTGAAAGCAAACATTCACATGCAGAGATACGACACAACACTTTTTACTTGGTTCACCACTAAGGGCTACATCCAAGGAGCATGCACCGATATGTTTTCGGTCGTACCAAAATCCACTAATCTTCACTAGCTGTGGACTACAAAGGTTCGGGCACAGTCACTCTGTCCCAGGCTCACTACCTTTACAAAAGGTTCAGGGATAGCTCACAGCGTCCCTCAGGTCACTCTTGTTGACTCCCCCTGGCTCACTGCCTTTGGTGAAGTTCCACTCAGTTTATAGACATGAGGGTCTCTTCATCATTTTTGATATTTAACATTCATGCTGCTCGAAGACAACCGGGAAGCCACAACATCACTTGGCACGCAACTCCAAGGCGGCACACAACTTTCAAGGACTGCGCACAAGTGATAACTTTCATGCAAGTCCACCTTCAACACTTGCGCGATTCAGTCTTCTTTAAAGCCAAATTTTGATGACTCAACTTCTTTTCAACTCAATCCAATTTTGAAACCTAATAGAAACTTGTCGCACAACTTCAATTCTGGCACACAAGTATCACCAAATCACTTGCGCGGCTCCTGGACGGGCAGCAAACAACTACCGCACTGCTCCACCTTGAGCGACCCACCAACACTTGCGCGACATCAACACCTACACAATGGGACATGTTACTTTATTCAAGTCCAAAAGTTCATGTTTAACGAGGAGGGGTGTTCCTCTATTTATAGGCATTCAGATAACCGGTTCAGCGGCGCGCAAGTCTTCCCTCGGTACGCAAGTCTCGGCGCGCAACCCTTCTATTCTCCTGGACCCTTGCGCGACCAACTTCCAAACTTGAGCACCCGTATTTACATTGCCATATTTTGATGATCAAAACACAATGGTCGAACATCGCGCAACTTTCCAATCCTCTAAGGTACCGGCATACAAGTCCTTTCACGGTGCGCAAGTCACTTGTGCGACCAAACCAACACTTGTGAGACCCTCTTTCCTTTTCCATATTTTCTTGTTCTCATTCTGAAAAACATCAGGGGCGCTTGTTTCCAAGCCTCCAAGGCCTCGGCATGCAAGCCTCTTTGCCAAAAACACATTTCTCCATATTTCAAGTTTTGAGGCCCAAAAATTTGGAAAACACAGGGAAACGGTGCCATCTTCAATACTGTTGTCTACTTGAACTGTCTTATCACATTGCGGGTACACCTTCTAAATATCCACTGAGGATTGACTACAACCACAAACCATACTCCAATTCACGCACAGAACATCCATGGTTCCAACAATCTCCCCCTTTGGGTTTGTTGGAAATCAGCAAATAAATGAAATAGATCGACCTGCAAACCAAAAAACATAAGAATCAACTCAGCCAACACTCTAAGTCTACATGAGCAATGGTCAGTGTACAAAATAGGAGATGAAGCTTGCATTGGGTTCCTGTGTTTTGGAATTCCCAATTTCCCATAGAATAATTACTGGTTTACTGAGTTCCTTCTCATCCTCTAAGTTCCTGAGTTCCTTCTCATCCTCTGACGCTGAAAATGTGAATTTATTTCTTTCTCCCCCATTGGAAATAAACCCAAAAACGGTATTTGGTCATTGAACAACTCAAAACACCCCATGGAAATAATCTCCCCCATAAACCTGCATCACAGCCAGAAACAGATATAAAACAGTTAGCATAACTGGGGAGAGGTGTATTCCGTAACCTCCTTATGCACTGAGAGGTGGATGAACATTGAGGTTCACTTGAGGCTTCTCAAACACAGCCACTGACAGTGGCTTTGTCAGGATATCAGCCACTTTCTCATCAGTTCCCACATGATCCATTCTAATCACGCCGTTTTCGAATTTATCATTGATAATGTGATACCTAATTTCAATATTTTTTGTTCAAGAATGATGAACCAGATTCTTCGTAAGATCAATTGCACTCTTATTATCATAGTAAATCACCATTGGTTTCTTCACCTCATCACCAATATCTGTTAATTTTTGCTTCATCCATAGCAGTTGAGTGCATGCCTTTATGGAAGAGATATAATCAGCTTCAGCAGTACTAATAGAAATACTTTCTTGTTTGTTGCTCAACCATCCAACACAATTATTCCCAATATTGAATGCTCCACCACTGGTGGAATTTCTGTCCACTACATCTCCAGCCCAGTCAGCAGCAGAAAATGCTGATAATTCATTGTCCCTTCCTGCAGTAATGTATAAGCCACAATTTTGAGTACCTTGAATATACCTCATGATTCTTTTTACTGCTTCCATATGTTCCTCCTTTGGATTACTCTGAAAGTGGGCTGCAAGACATGTGGCAAAGACAATATCTGGCCGTGTTGCTATGAGGTATAGTAGCCTCCTAATGATCCTCCTGTACATGGTGGGATCTACAGAGTTCCCATCCTCATGCTCTCCATGTTTAGTTCCAACTACAATCGGAGTTGACATTGGTTTTGAGTCTTTCATATTAAACTTCTTCAGCATCTCTCTTGCATACTTTTCCTGAGAAATGAGAGTGTAATCCTTATTTTGAATCACTTGCAGTCCCATGAAATATGTGAGCTACCAAATCATAGACATCTCAAATTCTGATTTCATGTGATTGGAAAATTCATCCATTTATTTCGGCCTGCTGCCACCAAAAATGATATCATCAACATAAACAAGAACCATGAACTGATCTTTTGGATAGTTCTTCACATATAGATTGTGATCTACTCCTCCACTTTTGAATTCCAACTTCTTGAGATAAGAATCCAGCCATGAGTACCACGCCCGTGGTGCAAGTTTCAAACCATAAAGAGATTTCTTTAGTTTGCAGACCTTTGTTTCATCAGTACCAAGAAGAAAACCCCCTGGTTGTTCAATGTAGACTTCTTCTTCGAGTACACCATTCAAAAATTCTGTCTTGACATACATTTGATATACATTATATCTTCTTTGGAGTTCCATGGAAAGAAAGATCCAGATTGACTCTAGTCTAGCAATTGGAGCAAAGGTTTCTTCAATATCAACACCTTCAATATGAGAGTATCCTTTACATACCAGTCATGCCTTGTTTCTAATAACTGTTCCATGATCATCAAACTTGTTCTTCAAGATCCATTTTGTACCAATCACATTCTGACCATCGGGTATATGAACTAGATCCCTTGTCTGGTTCTTGTCAATCTTATCCAACTCTTCATTCATGGCATTTACAGAAGATTCATCCTTTGCAGCTTCTTCAAATGAGGTTGGCTTCAGAACTGAAAAAAATGTGGATTGTGTGTTATTCCTCATCCTCCTTGTTTGGGTGGGTGTGCTCCTATCCCCAATTATGTTAGATGGATCAGTCTCACCTCTATGATTTCTTCTGTGCGGTTCAGTTTCATTCTCTCCACCCACAGTTTCTATTTCAGATTCTTATTTTGAGTCAACATCATGATGTGACTGCTGAGTGTTTTGTATAGATTCTTCTATTTCTGTATTCGTATTTTCTCTTTATACACTTTCTTCCTCACTTTCTATCTCATCAGTATATGATGTTCTTGAAGCATTTGTATTTTTCTCTTAAATTATCTTAACATCAATGCTCACCACAATCCTTCCTAATCGCTTCTTGAAACACTTGTAGGATTTTCTATTCATTGGATACCCAAGAAAAATTCCTTCATCAGTATTGTCACCAAACTTCCCATGATTTTCTTCTTAATTTCGGATGAAACATTTTCTTCCAAAAACACAAAAGTATTTCAAAGAAGGATTCCTTCAATGCCACAATTCATATGGTGTCTTTGTTTCTCCCATATAATGCCCAGTTTGATTCTGAATGTGCACTACAGCTTCAACAGCTTCCTTCCAGTAATGGAGAGAGATACCACTCTCAATTAGCATATTCCTGGCCATATTGTTGACCTATCGATTTTGGAGCTCAACAACTCCATTTTGCTGTGGAATTCTCACAACAACTACCTCATGTTGTATTCCATGTTTTTCTAGATAATTATCAAAATCAATGGATGTTTCTCTACCTCCATTGTCAGATTTCAAGAATTTTATTGTAAGTCCAGTATCATTTTTGGAAATTTGGTGATATGTTTTCATGAAATCAAGTACTTGTCGCTTCCTGTGAATCACCATCACACAATCCATTCTATAATAATAGTCAATGAAAAGGATGAAGTACCTTTCTCCATGAGTTCTGGAAGCATTTATTGGTCCACATACGTCTGTATGGATGAGATCAACAAGATGTGATTCCCTTTTCTTCTTTGGATGATAAGAACTATAGACCAGCTTCCCACGAATGCAAGCATCATAGGGCTTTTCACGTTCACTCTCCATGATGGGAATATCCATGGAAATATTCAGCTTGGATATCTTTTCCATGTTTTGTTGGTTAATGTTCCCCAACCTTCGAAGCCAGAGGTTGTTTTCTTCCTCAATAGACAAATAGAAAGAGTTTACTTTGTTGTCAACCTGATATAGGTTTCCATCTGTTCTACACCCTTTGATAAGATAGTTTCATGTCTTTCCCTTTATAGTGCAACCTTTTTGATTAAAAGTTATTATCATCCCTGAGTCACACAGTGACTTACACTGAGGAGATTGTGGCGTAGACCGTCCATATAAAGAACTTCAGTCTTCATCATCTCTCCATTGGTGAGGGAAGTATTCCCACTGCCTTTAATCTTCAGAGTGCCATCATTACCAAACATCAATGTTCCATAAATCTTCATTTCAACGTTTATTAACAGGCTAGCATTTCCTCTCATATGAGATGAACAACCGCTATCCAGAATCTAGGTACTATTGCTTTTTTAAGCTTTGAGGCCCACCTCTGCAAGGTTGGATTTCTCAGTTTTCTTCCTTTATTTCCATGAGATATTGGATAGAGAATAGGATACTGATGGACTTCTAATACATTCCTCCATATAATCCGATTCTTAATATCCATAATTTAACACCCCAAGATTCTACGGTACGTTTCCCTTTGAATAATGTAATAGCGTGTGTTGTACGCAACATCGAGTACTAACACACACCACAACCCATCAAACTAGCTGTTATGAATAGTAATACCTAATTTTTGAAATTATATATATTTTATATTTCAAAATGGACTTCATTTTTGGATTCGGAATATTGAAATTATCCTAAGTTGAATTTTTTGTATTTTTCTGAGAACTTCCAATTTTTATGAATAGTGAAAAATACTTAAAAAAAAGTTTTTTAATCAAAATGATTTATAGTGATGAATTATATTATTGAGTGGTTTTAATGTATAATTAAATATATTTTTAAAATTTTATCCAATGGTGTTCATTAGAATTAATTTCACTTTGTAATTGGACATAAACAATTGTCAGTCTTTTGATATATATTGTTTCTTAAAAACACGCTATTTGTTGTGACAGCGGGAATTAATTATAAAATTAATTAATGCAACTTATATGTTTCGAATTTTTTAAAAAAGACATCATTTTTGAATTTGGAATATCAATTATAGCTTAGGGTGAAATTTTGGCATTGTTCAGAAAAACATAAATATTTTATGGATAGTGAAACCACTAAGTGGTAGTTAAAAACTGAATTTTTCATAAAACATAATTTTACCGCTTCTATGAATGGAATTTCGAAAATCCGAGAGACACGGTTAATATCAAGTAGTAAAATGTGGTTCGATGAGATGAAAATAATTTTTGGTGAATAGTAACTTTTTACTTTTATTTATCACAGTTAAAAGTAAATAGGGTAATTAAGGGTAAAAATGATATTAATATTACACTAACACATGTCCCAATTCTATTGGACAAGTGTATATCGACCAAAAACAGCCTTAGGAATAAATTATTATCATTTAGGTCCACTTGGATTAGATTTGGACATTTATTATTATTTAATTCAAAGAAGAGTTAAAAGAGTTAAAATCAAAGCTTATTTACTAAAAAAAATTAATATAAAGTTATACATAAGATATATTCTATTGTAAATATTCATTATAAAGATAAAAATATTTCCTACATAATTATATTTTATTTATAATTTTTAGAAATTAAATAATTTCATTTATTTATGACACAATGATGATGCAGTAATTACCATAATAGTGAAAAATTAAAACAATTGATACTATAAATACCCAAATAAATATAATTTGAGACTTTTAATGAATTAAACTAATTTTTTAGGTTAATATGACATGTTATGAATGATGTAATTAACTTTTTTCGATGTAATCATTCTGTTATGAGTTTTACAAAAATCAATTATTGAATAGTGTCAAAATTGACATAAAAGAGTTTTTAAAACAAATATTATATTATTAATTGATATTAAATTCCTAAAAATCTAAGGATCGGTCAAAAGACTTATATCATGATAGGTGTATCATTAATGGACCTCTTGGGGGTCGCTTGGATGTATATAGTAAGTTTATTGACCATATAATATAAAAATACAAAGAGACATTGTAAAAGTGAAACTAATTAACTAAGAGTTAATACTTAACGATATGGTTAATATAGTAACCCAAACTTGTCTAAATACTATTGGTTGAGTGTTTTTCGACCCATACCCACCTTAACCTTTAAATAATCCACTTTTCAGCCATTATAAACTGAATCTGAATTTATTATAAAATAATATTTCTAGCTTTTCCAAAGGTGCCCCTCACCCCTCTTATAAAAGGGCACTCTCCCTTCTCATTAACTCACACCTTCAAAGCCTTTTTGTTTGGCCAACCTCTGACCAAATACTCTCTCAACTTCCCTCAATTCATTTTATAGGCCTTCCTTTAGTCAGAAAGCCAACTTAAGGAGCCCTTTTGATCAAATCAAAAGGAAGAACCCGAAGAAGAGGTAATGATTTCACCACCCTTTTCCAAGTTCCTTTCTTATTCCAATTCTTCTTTCTTTGTTATTCCCATTATAAAATATTGAATCCAGTATCATATATATACTGTAATATTATTATAAATATGGTACAACCATATTCAGTATTATATCCATCCTTTGAATGACATGTCACCATGCGTGCGTACGTACGGCTTACCATCTCCACGTCGTGGTGTAATTGTTATTCAATAAATTATTATTTGGATGGGTATAATAATGATGTGTAACTCATGTAAATAATAAATATAACATGATAATGATTCTGTATATATGATATAACATCCAATTATATATTATTTTAATATCAAAAGAATGATATTGTCGCTCGTGCGTACGTACGGACTACCGTCTCCATGAACGCGATAAGATTCATTCTCCATCATATCCATTAAAGTATAATTCTCCTTTGATGATTAATAATAGTATCTAAGGGCTTGATATAATTCTTTATATGATTAAGATAAAACCTATACATGACAAAAACAGCTTACGTAACAAAACAAATAAAAGTAAACGAGTAAGTTAACACCCGAAACAACGATATTACTAAGATATTATTAACAAATCAATGTTTAAAGATCATATATGATATCATATTAAGGTATATGATTCATGTATAATTTAATAATAATTATTTCACCATTATACATGAGGTTAACCTACCCCAACCAAGGAAAAGTACAAGGTAAGGGTTTATTTCACAATCTCTTCACTATCCGAGGTTTTCTATACGTAATAATCTACTGGGATCTCTTTATCATCCACATCCATGTTTCTTAAAAATGTATTTCAAAACTTTTTTAATATTTACTATAATATGGGTTAAAGTCATTTATACCCTTGTTTGACTTTTTTTAAGAGTTTTATAAAAGAATCTTTCTGTCGTTTTCCAAACAAGGTGCTTTTTAACCTTTTCGACAGAATTAAGGTAAGAATGTTTTTTTAACTTATACGGCGGGTGCGCCTATTTTCCGCCATTATAAAATCTTCGAAGCTTACCTTAAAAACTTATAAGAATATTTTCAAAGAAAATGTTTTATTTTATATGACTCTTAAATGATTTAAAAATAAAATGAGATATTTCTCTAAAAAGAGTTTTGATTTCATCTATGTCAACATCCTTTGATGGATTTTAAGCTTATTTGAAGCTGATTTGTTATAAAACAAAACATCCCTATTGTATTGAAGGTTTTGTGATGTGTTTGGCTATGGATATGTTATTTTTATACCCTTTATGGTTTATGGGGAAAGTATTGACATTTCATATGCTAGTTTTAATACGAATGTTTATGTTATGTTTAAACCTTTTCATATGGGAATGCATTTGACTTAATATGTGATGGCTGGAGCCCACTATATCTCCTCGATGCATCGGTAGGTCTCATGAGACAAACTAGTGTCTTGGCACAAGGCCTTGTAAAAATCTTATTTTTATTCTTGGCACAAGGCCTTGGCTATGTGGTTATGATAGTCTGGCATTATGCATTCCATCATTATGATAGTGGTTATTGATATTGCATGTGATTATTTGATTAGTAGAATATCCATGTGAATAAGTAAATGGAATTATTTCATTTTTTTCCCATACTATGTTGAAGTTCAAGTTTAAAAGGCTTTTGTTTTAGTTATACATTGCCTTAAATGTTTATTCTTGTTTATGAACGTTTCCTCTATATTGTTATCTTTACTGGGAATTTGAGCTCACCCCTTTTCAATGTTTTATTTTTCCCAGGATGTGGAGAAGTAAATTATGAATGACTTGCAGGGATATTATGATGGGATAATAGTGTGGAATATGGAGAAAATATGTTGTTGTAGTAGTTTTTCACTTTATGATGTAATGTAAAACTTTATGAATGTATCTAGTGTTTCCAAGGCTACTAATCCAATTGGTCTTTAAGGATTTGATCATTCTTGTGATCATGCCAATGTTATGTAATAATGCACCGACTCTGGGTAACTGGGGTCGGGGCGTTACAAATAATCTTCTTCCAGAGGAGAGAAACTGTTTGTGAGAATAACACCATCAGGAGGGTGAAAACTGGCCCGTCTCTGAGAGTTTTATGAATTTCTCCTGTCAAACCTTTCCCTGCAAAACATAGATTTATGGACAAAGTTAGAGCAATGAAAACAATAACCACAGAATCTATTTCTTCTAAAAGATAGAGGATATGAAACCGGTCTCTTTGGTTGACTTCCCATATCTTCCCCATTCAAGTAGCTCCATGCCTCTTCACAGTATGACATGGTATGCCCCATATAGCCACAGAACTGACACTTCATAAGAGGAAATGTCTTCTCACTTGAATTTATCCTCATAATTTCTTCCTTGGGAGAATAGTTGGACTACCTATCATTTCTGAATGTTTGGGGAAAAATTTCAGTTCTCCTTTCAGTTTGGATTGAGGGTTTCTTTTTCTGCACTTCAGGCAATGTCTCAACATTTCCAACTTTCATCTTGTCTTTCTTTTGTCTCTCCTTACTTCCAGCAGTTGATGTCTCTGCTTCAAATCCAATTCCACTCTTTCCCATGCAAGCAGGTCTTTGATCACTCAATATTTTTCCAACCCCATCTAAACCACGCATGGCTCATGGTAGTAATTCTACATCTGAGAATCTTCCAAACTGAATTTTCTTCCTTGATTCTTTCAAAATTGATTCAGTCTGAAGTTTACTCTGAAGAGTAACAACTTTCTCCTCAAGACCCTCAACAGTCTTGGATTTTTCATCCAGTCTGGAGGTGAGGTCATTGATGACCTTTTCCTGCTCTTCAATACTCAGCTTCCGATCCACTACATCATCATTTTTTTCAAGAATTTTAGACTATACTTTCACAAACTCTTCCAATTGTTCAATTTCAGCTTCAAGTTTATCAACATATTTAGTTGATTCTTCTTCTATTGATTTCCACTTATTGCAACTCTTAAATTTAATCTTAAGCTTGATAACAACATCCTTAAGTTTCAACTCACGATCTTCACTAGTTTTTAACTGAATATCTCTACCAGTGTCTTCTGATTTTTCAACAGTGGCCATCATGGAAGCATGTTTCTCAGTTTTGAATTCTGGTTCTTATTCATCACATAATTCATTATCATCTTCTTCCTCTTCACAGAAAAAACTCTTCTTCAGGAATTTATTTCTAGATTTGAAGTCTCCTTTCTTGAAAAAACTTTTTTTGAGGATTCTCAATGCTTTCAGCATCTCTATAGTCATCATCAATCTTTCTTAAACACTGAGAAGCAATGTGCCCAAATTTTCCACAATGAAAGCACACTAGAGGTAACATCCCTTTGAATTTACCATTTCGCTTTTGGAACTTCTTGGAAATGAGGGAGAGAATTATTTTTCCTAATCCTCTTTACTACTACTATCTTTTGAGACATTCAGTTTCTCCATGGATTGGAACGCCATTTCCTTGCTTCCTCGTGCAATAGCATCTTCTGGTTTGACTCTCATTTCATATTCCACCAAGCTGCTCAACAAATCATCCAAAGAATGTTTGGAGAGATATATTTCCTCAAGATCTGACTCCTTTGCATTGTACAGTGGTGGTAGTCTTCTCAGTATTTTCTTCACAATATCAATGTCTCTCATATCTTCTCTTAGGCCCTGAATTTCTCCAACCACTTCAGTAATACGATTGAAGAAGGAGTTTTCATTCTCATCAGGATGCATCTTTAGATCATCGAACCTATTGTGTAGAACTTGTAGTTTCTCCTCCTTTACTTTGATATCACCTTCATAAATAATTTCAAGTTTATCCCACATGGAATTTGCTGAGGTGAAACTTGTCACTTTTAGATAAATTTGATCAGAAAGTGCTGTGGTGAGAGAATTCTGTGCTTCAGCATCTACATCAAAAAAATTTCTATCTGTATCAGTCATAGCCAGACCTATTGGATCAGAAACATTAATACCATACACAGTGAAGAACAAAACTTCCATTCCATGGAATCTTAGATGAGTTCTCATTCTATTCTTCCAGATCTGAAAATTACATCCATCAAAAAGAGGTACTCCCCTAACATTGGATGCATTATCCATAACGACAATGGACAGATTCAACACTAACAACCTTTACCCTCTGATACCACTTGTAGGACCATGAGACACCCTGAGAGGGGAGGGGTGAATCAGGGTGTCAACTTTTTCTTTTAAAGTGATGAATCTGGTTCCCACGTTGGTAGAAACTTGTTAAACCTGTATGATGGATATGACCAGAAAGCAAACATTCCCATGCAGAGAGACGACACATCACTTTTTAATTGGTTCACCACTAAGGGATATGTCCAAGGATCATATGCCGACGGGTTGTCGATCGTACCAAAATCCACTAATCTTCACAAGTTGTGGGTTACAAAGGTTTGGTCACAGTCACTCTGTCCCAGGCTCACTGACATTACAAAAGGTTCAGGGATAGCTCACAACGTCCCTCAGGTCACTCTCGTTGACTCCCCCTGGCTCACTGCCTTTGGTGAAGTCCCACTTAGTTTATAGACGTGAAAGTCTCCTCACCATTACTCAATGAATGCATCCTATTCTTTATGTGGATGCTCTGTTGAAGTCAAACTATCACCTGTGAACTGATCTTCAACTTTCGTTCAGCTCGAAGACAACCAGAAATCCACAAAGCACCTGGCACGCAACTCCAAGGTGGCACGCAACTATCAAGGACGGCGCGCAAGTGATAACTGTCACGCAAGTCCACCATCAACACCTGTGCGATTCAGTCTTCTTTAAAGCCAAATTTGCACAACTCAACTACTTTTCAACTCAAGCCTATTTTGAAACCTAATGGAAAACTATCGTGCAACTTCAATTCTAGAACGCAAGTATCACCAAATCACTTGTGCGGCTCCTGGACGGGAAGCAATCAACTGTTGCGCTGCTCCACCTTGAGCGGCCCACAAAAACTTGCGCGACATCAACACCTATGCGACGGGAGCTCTGAATTTCTTCATGTCCAAAAGTTCATGTTGAATGAGGAGGGGTGGTCCTATATTTATAGGCATTCGGATAACCTCTGTGGTGGCACGCAAGTCTTCCCTTAGCGCAAAAGTCTTAGCGCGCAACCCTTCTGTCCTTCTAGAAACTTGCGCAACCAACTTACAAACATGAGTGCCCCTATTTACTTTGCCATATTTTGATGATCAAAACACAATGGTCAAACGGCGCGCAACTTTCCAATCCTCTAAGGTACCGGCGCGCAAGTCCTTTAACGGTGCGCAAGTCACTTGCGTGACCAAACCAACACTTGCGGGACCCTCTTTCCTTTTCCATATTTTCTTTTTCTCATTCTGTATAAAATCAGGCGCATAGGTTTCCAAGACTCCAAGGCGTCAGCGCACATGTCTCTTTTCCAAAAACACATTTCTCCATATTTCATGTTTTGAGGCCCAAAAATTTGGCAAACACTGGGAAATGGCTCCATCTTCAATATTGTTGTCTGCTTGAACTGTATGATCACTTTTTGGGTACACGCTCTGAACTTCCACTGAGGATTGACAACAAAAACAAACCATACTCCAATTTATGCACAAAACATCCATGGTTCCAACAATAAAGGGGGTTTCAAATCCTTCATATATCATGAGGTATGTACTTGGAAGGTGATAAATCATACCCCAACATTAATAATTATGAAAAAAAGGATATAACATAGAGGTGTTTCAAGAATAAATGTGAAAAAGAGAGGATCCCTTAACATAAGCTCAATGGTATACTTTGATTGATATAAATGAACTAAATAATAAAATTAGGTTCATTAGTTAATAATTCCATAAAATCCACTACATATTATTCATTTAGTGTAACCTTATTATGTCCATTCATGCCCTTTTTTGTGAGTAAAGAGGTTCCATATCACTATTTAGGTCCATTTGTTTCTTGTTTGGTTTACTTATATACATGAATGGATAATCATGTAAAAATGAATATGGTTATCTTGAATTGGAGTTATATGTTATTATTGAACATATATAAGTTTAAAGGGGGGTAAATTTCATTTGTTTATTTAGACTGAAGGTGAATCATTATATACAACATTAATGATAAACACCTGGTGTAGTTTGGATATTTTTCTCACAATGAAATTGTTTTGTATTATTATTTTATATCATTTATTCAAAAGGATTGTAGAACATCACATAAGTTAAAATAATATTATAATATTCTAGTTAAACCATAAAAATTGTATCATGATAATAATTGAACATGGTAACAGAAATTGATAACACGTCGTCCATGAATGTGATAAATTAACACATATCGGACGGTTTTTTCATTTATTTCGTATAAAAGGAGGAGAAAGGAGATATGATAATGAATTATCTCATAAGAATAACTAAATTATAGTACATTTATGGCACTGGATCTTTCATACCATTTGTATGAGTAGATGTTAGGAATGAATATATAATTGAGGAACATGGAAAGAAAATGGAACAAAAAAAAGAGGAATTTACCTGTTGATTTAAACTTCCTTGAGAGCCTCTTAAGGGGAGAGGATTTGGTCATCGGAGGAGACCAAGGGCATCTGAACGTGGGGGAGGATCTTGGGGAGAGATTTTGGCATAATTAGGGATGTGAAAAGTGTTGAGATGAGTGAAGAGAAGAGGGGAGTGTGGGTGGTTTTTATAATGGAGGGGAGAAGAGTTTTCTTAATATTTTGATCATTTGTTTATTATTTTTCCATAAGACAAGAAATTGTGATGATTCCATGAACAAAAATAGTAATAAAATCATCTGATTTCTAAATAAGGTTTCTTACATTATCCATGATGCTATAAATAATCCATTTAGATTATAATGAAAATATATTGTAAATTAATGTATTTCACTATTCATTAGAAAATAAGTATTTTAGAAAATTCCCAAATATTCACCCCAACAATTTTTTGATGTGTAGAACGAAAAATGAAATACATTTTTCAAAAATTATTTTCTATGTATGACTTATTTAATTATTAATTAAAATCAAAATTTATGTGAAAAATAAATATTTTAAAACATTAACTAGTTTTATATTGATTTCAAAGAATTTTCATAAGGTATTATAAAACATTATTAGAACAAAAAGACAAACAATTTTTATGTTATGAACACCATTTAATAAAGTACATTTTCATTTAAATTAATTAATAAATTGTAATTAATTATTTATGACTTACAAAAATATGAATACTTTTACTATGGTGGTATTATCACTTATAAGATGCCTATGTTTTATTTAAACATTCAAGGGTGAGGTTACTATTATTTTAGACTCTTTACTATTTATAAGGGTCACATTGCTATTCATAAGGGTAACATTACTATTCATAAGTGTTAGTTTCTATTTACCAAAAATTATGTTTGTCTTGTCAGACTCCAATCTTCTTACTTATCCAACCATGTTTGTCAAATTTTCAAAATTCAAATCTCAAAAGTAACAATGTTATGTTTAAATGTCACATAGTACATAGTATTTCATTATGTAGTTATTTCATGTGAGTATATTACATAATTATAAAAAGGGAATTCCAATTTATAAAACATTAGGTCATTACATAGACGTCCACCATTCTTGTTTAAATGGTTCTCGTGCGGACACTTGAAACTCAAATAAATCATAATATCATCCAAATACAGTACTATAAAACTTTTTAGGTAGTAATGGAATATCTGGTTAATAAAATCCATAAAAACCGAACTATAATTAGTTAGAAAACATGAAATCACATGATATTCAGAATTTCCATTCCTTCTCCTAAATCTAGTCTTCGGTATATTAGACCCCTAAAAATTGAGAATATGATAACACAACTTATGTTCAATCATTGAATACTTCTTTTCCCCGTTAAACTGATCAGAGAAATTATCAACCTGGGGGAAAGGATAATATTCTTTAAATGTTACCTACTTCGACATATTATAGTCCATGAACAATCAATGTGAATTTTCTACCTTCATGGAAAATAACATAGGTGTTGGACAATGTGGAAAAATAGGTCGAAAAAATCCTTTCATCATAAAATCTCCATTAAGATATTTATTTCATGAGGCTCTTCTGGTACCATAAAATAAGAGGGTATCAAAATTGGCTATGTACCCAACACCAGATCAATCAAAAAATCTATATACCTTTCTGGATGAATATTTTAGAGTTCATCTAAAAACAAAGTGCTGAAATCCCTAATAAAAATTTAAAGATCACTAATAAAAGTAATAACATTGGGATCAATTTCAATAGAAGAAAAAAAATCTATTGATCTCTTGGTGGGAAGATACTATATGTCCATACCTAAGATCTTACTCTCCCTTAAACACCCTAGATCTCCCATAGATAAAAGTATAAAATTTGATGATGATGATAATAAATCTCATCAAGACAAATTACAAGCCAGTCCTTCCTGATAATGAAATCAAAAATATCCATAGTGATAACATGAAAATGCCAAACTAAGTATGTGTCTTCTATCAAAAGATAATCAGACAGACCGAAAACCCCTATGCTCTCCAACTCCTATGAGGTGTTTATAACCCTATAAAAAGGAAATAATATAAATTTTATGTTTGAACACATAAAAAATAATATTGGATATAAATTATTGGGAGGCACATATATCAAATAATTTGGTTTATATAGAAGATTAAATAATTATGGTACCTCTCTATATCATTGTAACTATGTAAATATATGATAGAAAATCATCCACTCCATTAAGGTGATCTAATTTTCAGGCATATGTATAGAAACCAATAGACATTTAAGCTTCTATCTATAACATATTATACCTTGGAGACAACATTCCCTGGACTTAACAAGGTGTAGAATTTACCTGACAGAATACGTGTATATGGTCATAGTTACCAAAACCATTTCACATATTCACAGGAATTGGACTATAACATTGGGTGTTCCCAACCATTATACCATATAATGAATTCAAGGTAACTCTAATGTATTAATGTAATGGTGTAGAGGAGGTTTAATATATATAATAACCAAAACCACTCTTGCAGTGATCATGCCACTTCCTCTTCATTACAGGTGTGCTACTGAAGGTTCCACTAGGTCGAAGAGATGGGGAAGAATAAATTATCCTTACTCTCATGTTCATATCTACAATCATATACCTATATAATATCTTAATATTGGTATAAAGATACATAATGAATATTTGGGATATGATATTTTTCAAAAACCAAATAGGTACTTCTGAGCATTTATCTGGTCATTTCCCACTACCCATGAAGAAAAATGAACTAGCTCCATAAACTAAATAGTGTACTCAAATAATGAATGCTCTCTATGATAAAAAGAGTTGTTCTATAGGGAATTTTCCATAATCAGATACTCAAGATAGAACTTCAAAAAGAAAAAATTCTTAAAACCCTTCCAATCCTTGCTGACATGTCTATCTTCGTTCACTATAGAATCCAACCATCACCTTCTAGGACCCTCATGTTTGAACATTACACAATTCAAAATGATATTCTCATGTGTCTCTAGGAATTGTAATATTTGATTGATCTTTTACATCCATCCCTTCACCACTTTATTTTAATTAATATCCCTAATAGTCATTGTGTAACACCCCAAGCTTTCACGGTACGTTTCCCTTCGAATAATGCGATAGCGTGTGTTGTACGCAACCTCGAGTTCTAACACACACCACAACTAATTAAACTAGCCGTTGTGAATAGTTATACCTACTTTTTGAAATCATATATATTTTATATTTCAAAATGGACTTCATTTTTTGATTCGGAATATCGAAATTATCCTAGGGTGAAATTTTGGTACTTTTCGGATAACTTTTATATTTTGATGAATAGTGAAAATTACTAAATTTTAATTAAAAACAACTTTTTTAATCAAAATAATTAATAGTGATAAATTATGAATTTGAGTGGTTTTAAAGTATATTTAGAATATATTTTTACCATTTAATATAATGTTGGTCATTGGACATAATTTTACAATTAAACCGAAAATAAACAAGTGTCAATCTTTTGATAGTTATTATCTCTTAAAAACACGCTTTTTGTTTTGACAGCGGGAATTAATTTTAAATTAATTTCTGCCACTTCTGTGTTTTGAATTTAGAAAAATGGATTCCATATTTGGAATCAGGATGTTCAAATTGTGTAAATAGGTAACTTTTATTTTTAGACATTTTGAATAATTACTGCGGTAAATATTTTATTTACCATGGTTAAGGGTAAATCCGGTAAATAAGGGTTAAAAAAATAATATTATAATAATACTAAATTACCCTAAAACGTGTCTTAACCCTATTGGTTGATACATGGTCGACCATGGGAATCTTTGGGTCTATTTTGGGAACCCATGGATCCACTTGTGAGTGATAATGACAAATTATATTAATAAAGCTTAAATAAAAATAAAAATGGCATAAGCTTACATCTTTTAGAAGAACAATTTTTACATAGGGTTATACATGTTGGATTTTCGATTATAAATATTCATTAGAACGATAAAACGATTTCCTACATAATGACATTTTATTTATAATTTTTAGACATTAAATAAGTTATTTTATTTATGACACAATGATGATGCAGTAATTACTATAATAGTGAAAAATTAAAATAATTGATATTATAAATACCCAAATAAATATAATATGAAACTTTTAATGAATTAAACTAATTTTCTAGGATAATATGATATATTAGGATTTATTTAATTGACTTTGTTCGAAGTAATAAATCTGTTATGAGTTTCACAAAAATCAACTATTGAATAGTGTCAAAATTGACATAAAAGAGTTCTTAAAACAAATATTATATTATTAATTGATATTAAATTCCTAAAAATCTAAGGTTCGGCCAAGATACTTATATAATGATAGGTTAATCATTAATGGACCACTTGGGGGTCGCTTGGATGTATATAGTAAGTTTATTAACCATATTATATAAAAATACAAAGAGACATTGTAAAAGTGAAACTAATTAACTTAGAGTTAATACTTAAAGATAAGGTTAATATAAGTACCCAAACCTGTCTAAATTCTATTGGATGAGTTGTTTTCGACCTATACCTACCTCATCCTTTGAATAGTCAACTTTGGAGCCTTTGTAAACCGAATATGAATTTATTATAAATTAATATTTCTAGCTTTTCCAAAGGTGCCCCTCACCCCTCTTATAAAAGGGCACTCCTCCTTCTCTTTTCCTCACACCTCTCAAGCCACTTGGCTCGTCCAAACTCTGCCCAACTAAGCTCCCCACATCCCTCTCCTCCTCCTTGAAGCTTCCCCTTAGGCAGAAAGCATTTCAAGAAGTCCTTTGGTTCCAACCAAAGTGAGTTACCTAAATTAAAGGTAACAATTTCTCTTAAAGTATTTTCATTTATTTTGCTTCTCCAACCCCCAAAATATTTTTATTTCCTTTCTTTTGTAACAACACCAGTATCCTCAATATACTAGGATGTTGTTATAAGAAGGATTAAAACTACACATACACACAACTCCATCTAATGGATGATGAACATAATGTTTCTGTGGATGGCAAACTAACGCCTCACGAAACGATGATTGTTCAAATACATCTTACCACCTCTCATGGTGGCCATTATGATGGCACTGTAATTAAATATGATATTAATGATATATATTTTATATATAAGCTTCTGTAATTCCATTTTATTTCATTCCATTGTTCGTTTCATGTTGTATATACATACGATAATTTCATTTGAGGAAGTGCGGACTACCGCCCCCTTAAAATGATATGACTCGTTCATACCACACATGGAACGTATAAAGGATGGTGTTAATGAACTTTAGTAACATATATAAAATATTATATTATACTAGAATAGTAATATACCTATGTATCATTTGGATTTGATTCTTTTAAAATAAAAATTAAATGGAAGTAGCGTTCGTGCGTACGTACGGACTACCGTCTCCACGAACGCGATGAGATTCATTCTCCATCGTATCCATTCAAGTATAATTACCATTTAATGATTTAAAAATGATGTTTAAGGACTTGATATCATTCTGGATATGAATAAGATACAACAAACATGACTTATGTAACAAAACATATAAAAGAAAATGAGTAAGTTAACACCCGAAACGACGATAATTCTAAGATATTATTAACAAATCAATGTTAAAAGATCATATATGATATCATATTAATATATATGATTCTTGTATAATTTAATAACAATTATTTCACCATTATACAGGGATTTAACCTACCCCAACCAAGGAAAAGTACAAGGTAAGGGTTATTTCACAATCTCTTCATTATCCGAGGTTGTTTATATGTAATAATCTACTGGGATCTCTTTATCATCCACATCCATGTTTCTTAAAAATGTATTTCAAAACATTTTTACTATTTACAAGAATATGGGTTAAAGTCATTTATACCTTTTTTTGACTTTTTATAAGAGGTTTATAAAGGAATCTTTCCGTCGTTTTCAAAACAAGGTCCTTTTTAACCTTTTCGACAGAATTGAGGTAAGAATGTTTTTTTTAACTTATACGGCGGGTGCGGTTATTTTACGCCGTTATAAAATCTTCAAAGCTTTCCTTACAAGCTTATAAGAATATTTTCAAAGAAAATGTTTTATTTTATATGGATCTTAAATGATTTCAAAATAAAAGGAGATATTTCTTTAAAAAGAATTTTGATTTCATCTATGTCAACATCCTTTGATGGATTTTAAGATTATTTGAAGTTGATTTATTATGATACAAAACTTCTATATTGTATTGAAGGTTTTGTGATATGTTTGACTGTGGATGTGCTATTTTTATACCATTCATAGTTTATTGTGAAAGTATTGACATTTCGTATGCTAGTTTTAATACGAATGTTTATGTTATGTTTAAACCTTTTCATATGGGAATGCATTGGACTTAATAAGTGACGGGTGGAGCCCGCTATAGCTCCTCGATGCATCGGTAGGTCTCATGAGACAAAATAGTGTCTTGGAACAAGGCCTTGACAAAATCTTATTGTAGTCTTGGCACGAGGCCTTGGCTATGTGGTTATGATAGTCTGGCATTATGCATTCCAACATTATGAAAGTGGTTAGTGATTTTTGCATGTGATTATTCGATTAGTAGAATATCCATGTGAATGAGTAAATGGAATTATTTCATTTTACTTTTGCCATATTATTTTGATGTTCAAGTTTAAAAGGCTTTTGTTTTAGTTATACATTGCCTTAAATGTTTATTCTTATTTATGAAAGTTTCTGCTATATTGTTATCCTTACTGGGCATTTGAGCTCACCCCTTTTCTATGTTTTATTTTTCCCAGGAAGTGAAGAAGTAAATTATGAATGACCTGCAGGGATTTTATGAGGGGATAATAGTGTGGTCTATTGAGACATTATGTTGTTGTAGTAGTTTTTCATTTTATAATGTAATGTAAAACTTATGAATATATCTGGCATTTTCCAAGGCTACTAAACCAATCGGTCTTTCGAGATTTGATCTTTCTTATGATCATGCCAATGTTATGTAATAATGCACCGACTCTAGGCAACTAGGGTCGGGGCGTTACAGTTGGTATCAGAGGAAGTTTAGTACAAACCTTGGAAGCTAGATTTTGATAAACTCTGATTAGAGCACGTAGACCTAAGATGAACTTTGAGGATTAGTATAGAAGAACTTCCTAGAATTTTGGTATTGTAGAGATTTTGTGAGTTTTCCGAGCAATACATCCCTGTCTGGATACGAGCAGGTAGAGGCGGCTCTGGCACAGATGTACCTAGGGGTAAAACCTGAAAACAACGCTTTGAGCTAGACTCGAACGGGAACTGGTGCACGACAACGGGCCTTGCTGCACTCTTGGTTACGACACTCCCGGGGGATATTCTTAGGATAACTCTCACTTTCTTTACAAATCATTATGAAGGGTTTATGAGTATATACTTCCTCAAAGAAAACATATTTATGATTATGGATTATATCCATAGATAGTTCAATTTATGTTTAGTGTTTTATAAGTATGGGATTATGTATTTTGATTCATAAACTGATCTAGTTTATGACATTGTTTAGAAATGGCGCCTAGTGGAAGAAATGGAAACCGTATCAATGCACGCACTCCATGTAGGGATTACCCTCCTGCTCAAGATAATTATAGTGGGGATGGTGATGCAACTGGTGCTGATCAGCTAATCACCGTACTGGGACAACTTACTCAGGTTATGAATAATAACCTTACCCGTATGGAGCACCCTGATCCGCAGTGTGGAGGATCAATGTTAGATCGATTCATGAGACAACAACCACCAACGTTCAATGGGAGTACAAATCCCTTAGTAGCTGAGCAATGGATATTTTCCCTAGAGAAAATATTTCAGGCTTTGGGGAGTAGTGAAAGGGAAAAAGTTACCATGGCAGTTTACCGCCTCACTGGAGATGCTGATCAATGGTGGTCATTGATTCAAAACATGAAGGAAGATGATGAAGTATCAAACATGGAATGTATGGAGTTCAAAGATCTGTTTTTAGAAAAATACTTTCCTCGCGACCATCGAGCAGATATGGAAAGACAATTTCTGAGTCTGAGACAAAAGGAGGATGAGAATGTCACAAAGTATGAGGCTAACTTTACAAGGTTAGCGAGGTACGCTGGTGATTATATTCGCAACCCAAGAAGTAAGATTGATCGTTTCTTTGATGGGTTAAAACCATTTCTCCATCGAGCATTAGTCTCACAATCCTTTTCATCGTACGAAGACATTGTCTCATGTGCTATCAAGACCGAAAAGGAATTCTCTAAGTCTTATGACTTTAAAGCAAAGCAAGAGAAGAAGAGACCTGCTGATCAATCTGGGAATGGAAATAAGGGGAAGAAGGGAATGGTTGAATATCCATCTTGTGGTAAGTGCGGGAAGAAACACCCCGGTGCTTGCCTGAAGGGAATGGGAGTCCTTGCCTGAAGGGAATGGGAGTCTGTTACAAGTGTGGTGAAAAAGGCCACCAAGCTCATGATTGCAAGGGGAAGAAGGAAGCTACCAACGTTCAGTGCTACAATTGCAGGGAGATGGGGCATTATGCAAATGCATGTCCTAAGCGTCAGGAGAACTTACCTCAGAAAAGGCCAAGGGATCAAGGCCAGGCTTATGCTATCACTACTGCTGAGGTAGAAGCTCCGAAAGACGTGGTGGCAGGTAATTTAATGGTTTCCACAAGTTTTGCAAATGCATTATTTGATTCTGGATCATCGCATTGTTTCATATCTTCCCAGTTTGCTAAGAAAATTAGATATTTCCAATTTGATTTAATAAGGGAGTTGTCAGTTAAAAATCCTAAGGGAAGTATCGTTGCAACAAAGTTTTGTGAATCAGTCCCCATTAGAGCACATAAATTTTCTTTATCTGCTGATTTCATCGTCATACCTATGATTGAGTTTGATATAATCCTCGGTATGGACTGGCTTTCAGACTATGATGCGAAGATTGATTGTAAGAAGAAAGAGGTTACGATTCTTGATGATAATGATAAGGAGCACCTTATTTTTAGAGCAGAATCGTCACCACCTAATTCTTATTTAGATCCACCCCCAGTAGTTCAACTTAATTCAATTATCGGGGAGGAAGAGAATGAAATAACTGTCGGTGAGGAAAGGAATGTTCAAATAGAGGATGTACCTATTGTGAAAGAATTTGTAGATGTATTTCCGGAAGATTTACCTGGACATCCTCCAGAACGAGAAGTTGAGTTTTCTATTGATTTGATTCCTGGATCAAGGCCTATATCGAAGACCCCTTATAGAATGGCCAATGTAGAGCTAGTCGAACTAAAGAAACAACTAGAGGAATTGAGCAATAAGGGATTTATTCGCCCTAGTGTTTCTCCATGGGGAGCCCATGTTCTTTTTGTTAAAAAGAAAGATGGATCTATGAGGTTATGTATCGACTACAGGGAGATCAATGCTATAACAATAAAGAACAAGTATCCCCTACCTCGTATTGATGATTTATTTGACCAACTGCATGGAGCTCAAAACTTTTCAAAGATTGACCTTCGATCTGGATACCATCAGTTGTGTGTGAAGAAGGAAGACATTCCGAAAACAGCATTTCGAACTAGGTATGGGCATTACGAGTTTACTGTAATGCCGTTTGGATTGACTAATGAACCATCTGTATTCATGGATCTGATGAATAGAGTTTTCAAGGAGTATCTCGATGAATTTGTGGTAGTATTTATTGATGATATATTGGTATACTCCAAAACCTACGAAGATCATGAAAATCACTTGCGCATTATCTTGAAGACTCTGAGGAGGCAAGAATTATATGGGAAGTTTAGCAAGTGTGAATTCTGGCTTTAGGAGATTTCTTTTCTTGGCCATATTGTCTCTAAAGATGGAATCTCTGTTGATCCTTCTAAGACCAAGGCAATCCAAGAATGGCCAGCACCTACGAGTATAACTGAGGTACGTAGTTTTATTGGTTTGGCAGGTTATTATCGACGTTTCGTCCAGAATTTTGCCCGATTGGCTAACCCATTAACGAAGCTCACACGTAAAGGGGTTAAATTTGTTTGGACAAAAGAGTGTGAAGAATGTTTCGAAGAACTGAAGAGAAGATTAGTCAATGCTCGTATATTGACTCTACCATCGGGGAATGATGGGTTCGTTATTTATAGTGATGCATCAAAGAAAGGACTTGGTTGTGTCCTTATGCAGAATGATAGAGTTATTGCCTATGCATCACGACAGTTGAAAATTCATGAACAAAACTATCCTACTCATGATCTCGAGTTAGTAGATGTGATCTTTACTTTGAAGATATGGAGGCACTACCTCTATGGTGAAAAATGTGAGATTTATATTGATCACAAGAGTTTGAAGTATATTTTCTCACAAAAAGAACTCAACATGAGGCAAAGGAGATGGCTTGAATTACTCAAGGATTATGATTTTACGATACACTACCACTCAAGGAAGGAAAACAAGGTGGCAGATGCTTTGAGTAGAAAAGACCATGGAGTTTTGAACAATATGAGAATTGAAAGGGATCCAATTTTCATGGATCTAGTGAAGATGGACATGGGAATAACCAGGGAAGGTGAAACATCAATGCTTTTTCAAATGGTTGCCAAACCATCTTTACTAGAAAGGATTAAGAGTTCTCAGACCAATGATGAAGAATTCCAAAAGAAGATTAAAGCTGTGAATGATGGGAGATTGAGAGACTTTGTGTATGAAGATGGAATTTTGAAATTCGGGAAGAGACTTTGTGTTCCCAATATACCTGATCTAAAAAGGGAATTGCTGGATGACGCTCATAGTTCCAATTTCTCTATACACCCTGGGAGCACCAAAATGTATAGAGATTTGAAGGAACATTTTTGGTGGGACAACATGAAGAGGGAGATTGCTGATTTTGTGTCAAGATGTATGGTTTGTCAACAAGTGAAAGCTGGAAGGCAACAGCCTGGAGGATTCATGCAACCTCTTCCCATACCGGAGTGGAAATGGGACAATATTACGATGGACTTTGTCATGGGGCTACCAAAGACTCCTAGAAGGAACGATGCAATATGGGTTATTGTTGATCGTCTTACCAAGTCAGCACATTTTCTTGCTATAAGAGAAGATCTACCCCTGGAACGTCTAGCAAGACTATACATTAATGAAGTTGTGAGACTTCATGGAGTTCCCCTATCGATTGTTTCTGATCGTGATCCCCGTTTTACTTCAAGATTTTGGAAAAGTCTTCAGAAATCCCTGGATACTGAACTTCATTTGAGCACTGCTTACCACCCTCAGACAGACGGTCAATCAGAACGGACTATTCAAACCTTAGAAGACATGTTGAGATCTTTCTCACTTGACTTTCAGGGTATGTGGGATCAATATTTACCTCTGGTAGAATTTTCCTATAACAATAGCTTCCATTCGAGTATTCAGATGGCACCATATGAAGCGTTATACGGAAAGAGATGTCGTACACCAACCTGTTGGGATGACGTCGGTGAAAGAAAACTTGTAGGTCCAGAACTGGTGGAGGAAACGATGGAAAAGGTAAAGGTAATCCAAAATCACATCAAAGCAGCTCAAAGTAGGCAGAAGAGCTATGCCGATAATCGAAGGAAGGATTTGGAATTTCAAGTCGGTGATCATGTTTTCCTAAAGGTATCTCCATGGAAGGGAGTCATACGTTTTGGTAAGAAAGGTAAATTGAGTCCCAGATACATCGGACCTTTCGAAATTCTAGAACGAATTGGGGCTGTAGCTTACCGATTGGCAATGCCGCCAAGTCTCTCCAAAGTTCACGATGTGTTCCACGTATCTCTGTTGAGGAAATACATGCCTGACCCAACGCATGTTCTCACCTATGAAGATTTAGAACTGGAACCCGATCTGTCTTATTGCGAAGAGCCCATCACGATTCTTGATACGAGAGAACAAGTGCTGAGAAACCGGACGACGCGTCCGGTAAAAGTTTTGTGGAGAAATCATAAGATGGAAGAGGCAACGTGGGAACCCGAGGAACTTATGATGAAGAACCACCCGAGTCTTTTTATACAGTAATACCCTAGAAATTGCGAGGACGCACTTATTTGAAGGAGGGGATAATGTAACACCCCAAGCTTTCACGGTACGTTTCCCTTCGAATAATGCGATAGCGTGTGTTGTACGCAACCTCGAGTTCTAACACACACCACAACTAATTAAACTAGCCGTTGTGAATAGTTATACCTACTTTTTGAAATCATATATATTTTATATTTCAAAATGGACTTCATTTTTGGATTCTGAATATCGAAATTATCCTAGGGTGAAATTTTGGTACTTTTCGGATAACTTTTATATTTTGATGAATAGTGAAAATTACTAAATTTTAATTAAAAACAACTTTTTTTAATCAAAATAATTAATAGTGATAAATTATGAATTTGAGTGGTTTTAAAGTATATTTAGAATATATTTTTACCATTTAATATAATTTTGGTCATTGGACATAATTTTACAATTAAACCGAACATAAACAAGTGTCAATCTTTTGATAGTTATTATCTCTTAAAAACACGCTTTTTGTTTTGACAGCGGGAATTAATTTTAAATTAATTTCTGCCACTTCTGTGTTTTGAATTTAGAAAAATGGATTCCATATTTGGAATCAGGATGTTCAAATTGTGTAAATAGGTAACTTTTATTTTTAGACATTTTGAATAATTACTGCGGTAAATATTTTATTTACCATGGTTAAGGGTAAATCCGGTAAATAAGGGTTAAAAAAATAATATTATAATAATACTAAATTACCCTAAAACGTGTCTTAACCCTATTGGTTGATACAAGGTCGACCATGGGAATCTTTGGGTCTATTTTGGGACCCCATGGATCCACTTGTGAGTGATAATGACACATTATATTAATAAAGCTTAAATAAAAATAAAAATGGAATAAGCTTACATCTTTTAGAAGAACAATTTTTACATAGGGTTATACATGTGGGATTTTCGATTATAAATATTCATTAGAAAGATATAAAGATTTCCTACATAATTATATTTTATTTATAATTTTTAGACATTAAATAAGTTATTGTATGTATGACACAATGATGATGCAGTAATTACTATAATAGTGAAAACTTAAAATAATTGATATTATAAATACCCAAATAAATATAATATGAAACTTTTAATGAATTAAACTAATTTTCTATGATAATATGATATATTAGTATTGATTTAATTGACTTTGTTCGAAGTAATCAATCTGTTATGAGTTTCACAAAAATCAACTATTGAATAGTGTCAAAATTGACATAAAAGAGTTCTTAAAACAAATATTATATTATTAATTGATATTAAATTCCTAAAAATCTAAGGTTCGGCCAAGATACTTATATTATGATAGGTTAATCATTAATGGACCACTTGGGGGTCGCTTGGATGTATATAGTAAGTTTATTAACCATATTATATAAAAATACAAAGAGACATTGTAAAAGTGAAACTAATTAACTTAGAGTTAATACTTAATGATAAGGTTAATATAAGTACCCAAACCTGTCTAAATTCTATTGGATGAGTTGTTTTCGACCTATCCCTACCTCATCCTTTGAATAGTCAACTTTGGAGCCTTTGTAAACCGAATATGAATTTATTATAAATTAATATTTCTAGCTTTTCCAAAGGTGCCCCTCACCCCTCTTATAAAAGGGCACTCCTCCTTCTCTTTTCCTCACACCTCTCAAGCCACTTGACTCGTCCAAACTCTGCCCAACTAAGCTCCCCACATCCCTCTCCTCCTCCTTGAAGCTTCCCCTTAGGCAGAAAGCATTTCAAGAAGTCCTTTGGTTCCAACCAAAGTGAGTTACCTAAATTAAAGGTAACAATTTCTCTTAAAGTATTTTCATTTATTTTGCTTCTCCAACCCCCAAAATCTTTTTATTTCCTTTATTTTGTAACAACACCAGTATCCTAAATATACTAGGATGTTGTTATAAGAAGGATTCAAACTACACATACACACAACTCCATCTAATGGATGATGAACATAATGTTTCTGTGGATGGCAAACTAACGCCTCACGAAACGATGATTGTTCAAATACATCTTACCACCTCTCATGGTGGCCATTATGATGGCACTGTAATTAAATATGATATTAATGATATATATTTTATATATAAGCTTCTGTAATTCCATTTTATTTCATTCCATTATTCGTTTCATGTTGTATATACATACGATAATTTCATTTGAGGAAGTGCGGACTACCGCCCCCTTAAAATGATATGACTCGTTCATACCACACATGGAACGTATAAAGGATGGTGTTAATGAAATTAAGTAACATATATAAAATATTATATTATACTGGAATAGTAATATACCTATGTATCATTTGGATTTGATTCTTTTAAAATAAAAATTAAATGGAAGTAGCGTTCGTGCGTACGTACGGACTACCGTCTCCACGAACGCGATGAGATTCATTCTCCATCGTATCCATTCAAGTATAATTACCATTTAATGATTTAAAAATGATGTTTAAGGACTTGATATCATTATGGATATGAATAAGATACAACAAACATGACTTATGTAACAAAACATGTAAAAGAAAATGAGTAAGTTAACACCCGAAACGACGATAATTCTAAGATATTATTAACAAATCAATGTTAAAAGATCATATATGATATCATATTAATATATATGATTCTTGTATAATTTAATAACTATTATTTCACCATTATACAGGGAGTTAACCTACCCCAACCAAGGAAAAGTACAAGGTAAGGGTTATTTCACAATCTCTTCATTATCCGAGGTTGTTTATATGTAATAATCTACTGGGATCTCTTTATCATCCACATCCATGTTTCTTAAAAATGTATTTCAAAACATTTTTACTATTTACAAGAATATGGGTTAAAGTCATTTATACCTTTTTTGACTTTTTATAAGAGGTTTATAAAGGAATCTTTCCGTCGTTTTCAAAACAAGGTCCTTTTTAACCTTTTCGACAGAATTGAGGTAAGAATGTTTTTTTTAACTTATACGGCGGGTGCGGTTATTTTACGCCGTTATAAAATCTTCAAAGCTTTCCTTACAAGATTATAAGAATATTTTCAAAGAAAATGTTTTATTTTATATGGATCTTAAATGATTTCAAAATAAAAGGAGATATTTCTTTAAAAATAATTTTGATTTCATCTATGTCAACATCCTTTGATGGATTTTAAGATTATTTGAAGTTGATTTATTATGATACAAAACTTCTATATTGTATTGAAGGTTTTGTGATATGTTTGACTGTGGATGTGCTATTTTTATACCATTCATAGTTTATTGTGAAAGTATTGACATTTCGTATGCTAGTTTTAATACGAATGTTTATGTTATGTTTAAACCTTTTCATATGGGAATGCATTGGACTTAATAAGTGACGGGTGGAGCCCGCTATAGCTCCTCGATGCATCGGTAGGTCTCATGAGACAAACTAGTGTCTTGGAACAAGGCCTTGACAAAATCTTATTGTAGTCTTGGCACGAGGCCTTGGCTATGTGGTTATGATAGTCTGACATTATGCATTCCAACATTATGAAAGTGGTTAGTGATTTTTGCATTTGATTATTCGATTAGTAGAATATCCATGTGAATGAGTAAATGGAATTATTTCATTTTACTTTTGCCATATTATGTTGATGTTCAAGTTTAAAAGGATTTTGTTTTAGTTATACATTGCCTTAAATGTTTATTCTTATTTATGAAAGTTTCTGCTATATTGTTATCCTTACTGGGCATTTGAGCTCACCCCTTTTCTATGTTTTATTTTTCCCAGGAAGTGAAGAATTAAATTATGAATGACCTGCAGGGATTTTATGAGGGGATAATAGTGTGGTCTATTGAGACATTATGTTGTTGTAGTAGTTTTTCATTTTATAATGTAATGTAAAACTTATGAATATATCTGGCATTTTCCAAGGCTACTAAACCAATCGGTCTTTCGAGATTTGATCTTTCTTATGATCATGCCAATGTTATGTAATAATGCACCGACTCTAGGCAACTAGGGTCGGGGCGTTACACATTGTATTCTCAGAGAATAACTCCCATGATTTATCGTTATCTCCTCCATATTATGGTTATGCCTCAACAGATGGGTTCTAAAATTAATGTGCATTTTGGCCTATGTCATGAACTGCCTTTATGGAAGCATCTTTAAGATTAAGATCGGGTTGAGGATTCCCTTGAGAAGAATCTGCATCACCCTCCAATGAAACCCATAGAAGATGTCTCAGAAGCATATCATTACACAACCAAAAATAATAATTAATTAAAAAATAAGATAATATCAGTTAAAACCATAAAAGATTATGCATAAAAGGATATTATGGTTAGGAATATGATACAAGATATGCACACCTCCCAATATCCCATGGTAACTTTTGTATCATCGTAATAAAGTTGTCCAATAACTCACCACAACCTACCTGTCATGTTTAGTTAAATCAATATCTAGACTAAAAGAATCCCCAAAAGAATGAAACTTGAGGATGCACCAAATATGATACAAATTTATAATGAACCGACCCTAGATCCCCTAACTCATTAGAACCTGACCTATTCCGTCATATACCTGAAGTGTATTATCGATCCCCACAGTCTAGAATGTAGTACCTATGAGTTGAAAAACAACTAGTTAGAATGATTTCATGTCACTAAAATAATATGCATGGAATATATATAAATGGATGAAATAAAAATTATAATGAATGAAATAAAAAATATATTCTATAACTAAAATAAAATAGAGCTAGTGATACAACTCAAAGCAGTCAGAACAAACCCAATGAAAAATTCCAGCACTAAAGGATAACTATAAAAATTATGACTAATCCATGTGATAATGTGTGAACCATATCACCATCTACCAACTTAATACAAGTACCTAGGTGAAATAAACTTCATTTCCTCACTATGGTGCACTTCCTTTTCCAATAGTAAATTATTTAACCAGATCTACCACCATCAAAGTGTTGTGTTGGGTGTGAGAAAAACAGGCATAGTAGGATCCTACCCATGTGTTATAAATAAAGTATCTATACAAAAAAACCATATTCTGAATTTATAAAACATGGTGTGATAAGAAAGAAATAATTTTAATATCAAAATCATGGTAAATATATCAGCTTCTCTATAGTTATAAACATGTTCGATAAAAACATTTTCAAATAATAATATTCACAAACATTTATCAAGAAATTACATCAAATCAAAAAAAAATTAAAATCCAAAGCATAATGGTAAATATTCCATGCATAACAATAGGTTAGGCTAGCAGATTACTTGTTCCACAATCATTTATTAACGCACACTCAATCCCCCATAACAACATGTCTATACAGCATAGGAACACCCCATGAGAGTGTCTACAAAAATTATCAAAATCATGTCCCTAGAACAATAAGCCTAGTGAATATACTAAAACTCCATTAGTGAACCCCCTGGAAATAAAAATGGGTGATGGGCCTCAGTTAAACCTTCCACCTAAGTACCAAGGATTCTAATGTGCTGTTTTTATCAAATCATGTTAAAAGGGGATTTTTTTAATCTATCTTAAACAACCCATTTATCTTATAATGAATTTTTGGAATACCCACTTCACAATTCCTTGAAGGCAACTATCTTCCTTTACCCAAAAGAAGCAAAACCCATATTTTATTACAAATCTAGTTCCACAAAAAAATAATCCATTATAATTTATTTAGAAAACAATTGATAAAATTAGTAGAAATAATAATTATTATAAAAAAGGATAGATATAATATAACCTAACTCAATATCAAATAAAAAACTACTCATGATTTGATCCACTAACATTGAAAGGAACACAAAAAAATGGTGGGCTAATAATTGATTCACACATCTAAGAATCTCCTTAAATAAAAGAAATGGTCAATGGGGAGGATAGATCATCACATACCTCAAGGAACACACATGTCGAACCACAACCAATGTGAGGGTTAAACACTTGAACAATATCATACAAAAGATCTATAAAGAATAAAAAATTCACCACAAGATCAAATGTTACATAAATGTAGAATGACGCTACTACTGTAATATATAAATGAATGAGATAAAAGGTGGTTTAAAAGATAGAAGTAACACAAACATGATGCATATCAAATGATAAATAAAGTGGTCCATAATAATAATTGACACTAAAAAATCACAAGTAATAGCATTGTTTTTTAATGGGGGTCTATAGAATGAAAAGGAGAAGTTATATACATAGAATACATAAAATCTACTAGCCATGATGGGTTTACTAAATAAAACCAAGTTTTATGAAATAAATCTCATGTAATCCATGTCCACCAAAAGTTAATTTCCCTATAGGTTAAATCTATCTCGAACAACATATTTACAATGTGAAAATAAGTTTTAGGATGTAAAGAAGTTATATGGCCTATTATAGGGACTTATATCTAGAAAGAATTTATTGGCTTCTGTCCTATGATATTTTCCCTACAAGATATATCTTATGATGTAAAAGCATATGACAGGTAGTGAAAGGCTTCAGTTATGTAGAAACACCCCAAAAAACTCTTATACTCTCCTAACCCAAAAAACACTCATAAAAAAATAAAAAGTGTGTTTCCTGATGTGCAGGATCATATGTAATATATAAACTAGAGTTTTCAGTCATATAATAACCCACATAGTCACCATGAATCCCATTACTAGCCCCAATGAAAATAAGGAGATATAAAATGGTCAAAATAATTTCTAGGTAACCATATAAAATATCCTATATCTCTAGAAACAACAAACTCTATCTAGGGAAGGGGATATAACTCAAGTGATATAATGCGGGTCACATGAACTCAAAGGAGGTTTGGTCTCTTCATAACGATTTCAAATCATTTATAAAATGATTCCTAAAACCTTAAACTCAAAACTACTCATGAAACCCATTTTTTAAATCAACGATTTTTTTATAAAACCTCATAAAAATATTAAACATTTTAATTTAATTAATTACATGACTCTAATATGGTTTAAATGGTTAAAATTGACACATTTCTTTGAAAACCGACATTTTTTTAATTTATCAATACATGGAATTTCATGTACCACTTGAACAGTCAAGTAAAACCTTTAATCAGCCTGTTTTGATATCCAAAATATATTTAAAAACCTTAATATAATTTTTAATGATCCATTTGGGAAATTTAAAAAACTATAAAGGTATCAAATTTAGTAAAATAAAATTTACCGAAATATTTAGAATAGGGAAACCCTCTTCATTTTATGAATACCAAGATAAAATTCCATTTCATTATTGAAAATTCAATAATCATATATAATAACAACCTTAGAAAAAAATTAAACAACCATGGAATCTAATATTCTAAATTCAAAAGATAAAATTGGGAAAACCTACCTAGAATCAATGAAATATGACCCAAAATGAATCACCTCAAACAACGAATGCATAACAAATAAATATGGGACCCATAGTGGCCCTAGAATTAAGAACTAAAAAAAATATGTGTAGTAGGAGGGGAGGAAAAAATAAGGGTAAAAGGAAAATGAAGGGTAGATGAGTTCTTAACGGGATAAATTAAACATGAATCATAGGGAAACCTTATGAAATTGACAACAAGAGAGTGAGGCCATTGGAGGGAGTCACACCCAATGAGTGGAATATGAAGACCGATCCCCTAGGGTCGGTGTCGTGACTACCCCAAGCCCGCCTTCCATAAGCCAGGGGCTGGAGACTAGCACCAGAAAGGAATATCCCTAAAACCAGGAATCCGTTTCCTTTAAACCTGTAAGCTCAGACAAACCAAGCACACAACAAGACACAAGCACAGAGTAAACTATATAGTAATCAGGTTTTGTATAGTAAGTAAAGGGGATGGAATACAAGACCAACCGGAAAGTACAAGTAAAACTGAAAACAACTCCTATGAACACCCACCAAGGATCCTACCTGAAGGGTAGGTACAGATCTCGAACGGCCGTCTCTGCGGTATGTGTCATCTAAGGTCCACCTCCAAGAAGCCTCCATACATGGTACCCTCAACCTCGAGCAGTGCTGTCTATCATCTGCACAACACACAGTAATGTGTTGGTGTAGCCCATGGAGGGGTGAGAATAACGATACAAAGTAGGGATACTGAGACCTCCAATGGTCTCTCATAACCCACAAAGAATAAACCACAAATCATGAAAACAACAGTCAACTCCACTAAGATATATGCCCATACATATACCTAAGTTATCATGTATACCCATCCCATTCATGAATAAACACAAGGCCTAACTCACTATCCAAAAGCACAACTATTCCACAAAGGAAAGAACACCACTAAGGTAACACCACGAAGGAAAGTACCCCAAAGGTAATGCCACACAGATGAATTACACGATGGTACATACCACAAAGGTAAAGACTCAACTCAAACCAGGTATAACTTATGTACAGAAGTATAGATGATTAGCTGTATTTATAGATCATCTGACTTCGTCAGGAAGCTCTGGTGCTAACCCACACAGGATCAAAGATGACCGAAACAGGATCTGAAGATGACCCACACAGGATTTGAAGAAGACCCACACAGAATCTGGAGATTACCCAGATATGATATAGAGATGATGACCCACATAGGTTCCAAAGATGACCCACACAAGATCTGATGATGACCCACATAGGATCTGAAGACTCCTTATGTACTTCCCACCACAGGGTTCCTGCACTAATCGCGCTTGATTCTGGGAGGTTTTTCTCATCAAGCCATTAGTCAATACTTCTACTACCATTAAGTCATACAAAAGAAGTATCACAATGGTCTGTCATGTCATAAGGGACCCAACACAATAGGCGGTGCGTCAGTCAGATGCTCGGTCTGTATGTTATTATCATTTCCATTCCAAGGGCCTTGTTGGAATCAGGTTCAATCCAACCCAACCATACTCTAACTTTATCCAAAATCTAATGGGATTATACCCAATGTACCGTATCGATCGTAGGATCCTACTGCCATTGATGGTTCATCAAATGGATGCTCAGTTCTCAAGATATGGCCAAAAAGGCGTATCTAGGTCCAGATGGGCCTGGGTCCTGTCCGACCCAGTCTGACTAAACCATCCCTATTCGAGTCTGAATCGGATTGGATTGTCCGTGGGGAGCTAGGCCTCCTAGGATGTGGTCTGGTCTGGCCCTCAAAGGGGGCAGCCCAGCCCGCTAAGTGCAACCCGCTCAGCTGGGTGTGGTCTGCTCGGCTGGGTGCGGTCCACCTGGCTGGGTGCGGTCTTCTGTGGAGGGGCACACCCTAGCCACTACCTGGAGGAAGGTACCCCCGAGTATTATGAACAGTTCAATGGACAGTTTGAATTGGCCAACCCAACAGCACCACATTGCGTTGCCAACTAGTACGCAGGACCTGCTAGAGCGATCCCGCTCAACGTGATGCAGCCGGCTGGCGGATCTGGAAGTCTTACCCCTTCAAATGGCATGACGGTGCCACTGTTCTCCTACGTCCGGAAGGGTGTCGGTTGCCCTCCGAGTGCACCTCTGGGTCTAAGTAGCTGCGACCTCCTCCTCAGTCGGTGGCTCAGACGCATTCCACCCTGCCTCCACACAGTCGTCCGGTGTGCCAGCCACCACCACGGCTGATGGGGTCACGACCTCCCTCACTATCGGTGGCGCAATCGCATACCACCCTGGTTTCACATGGTCAAGCGGTGTTTGGACGCCCCCTTCCACCACCACGACCAATAGGTCGCAGCCTCCTTCGCTACCAGAAGTGCGTTTGCACCACCACTATCATTGCAGCTGGCCGATGTTCTGGCCTCCCCCCATACCCTACCGTTGTCGGTTTCTGGCGTCATGGTTAGGTTCTGCTCAACATTCGATCTTCCCATGCAGAACATGTCAACATAGAGGGATTAGAGGGATCAGGCCGTGTTTTTTTGTCCTGCACCCTCCAGGTCAGATCGATAGTAGGTGGTTCATAGATTGGAAGCAATGAATTACCATGAATAACGAATTGAACAAAACTCCATACCTCATTCGTTCGTTGGATTTTCCTTGAGGAAAAATATGAAGACGCCGACATTCATCGCTCCCACAACATTCTATTGATATTTTCTCATGCTTCGTCCTCTTTGGAGGTTCGTTCTTTGCTGGATTAGGTTCTTCGTTGGTGGATGTTCTCCCAAAGGGTCTCCCATTTCATCTCTTTTCCAACGACCCCCCACCACATGAGGTGAGGAGCCAACATAATTAAATTCAAGAATTAATTACATTCTTAATTAATGTTGGCACATCAATTGGGTAAAACCAATAGTTACAAGGTTTCAAAGTCAGGTGGTCACCACCAAATTTCAAATGAGAGGTTTCAAGGAAAAAAATTATTGTTTTATTTTATTATTTTCATTTTAACTCTCCCACGAATATCCAAAAAACTAACCCCCACCCTCTACCTACCGTGGTCGAGTTGAAGGTCTTCTTAAGAGAATATCGGTGCTACAAGTTCAATGGTATCCTCGGATTTCAATTCCGAGCACTGGTTAAAAAGTTAGAAAACGCCGCTCACACGTTTACTGAAAGTACACAAAACAATTTTAGAAATTCATTCTAGGCCCACCGGGCCTTGGAATCATGTGTCGTCAATTTTCACAATCTCATAATAATACCATATAATTAAAAAATACATGGAAAATTTGGGTCTTTACATCCTCCCCACCTTAGTACTTTGCATCCCTGAAATCCACAAAACATACTGAGGAATCAAGTGGGGGTACTGAGCATGAATCTGAACCTCCCGCTCTCATGTGATCTCCTGGAGGTTCTTGTGCTGCCAGTGAATGTGCACGAGAGGTATCAACATCCCATGAAGGAGTCTCTCATGTCGATCCTCAATCTCCACTATAACCTCCAAAAGCTTCTCCCCATCATTGATGTCCAGCTCGCCCCTATCAATGATGGGCGAAGGATCATGTACATATCCCCTCAGCTGGGATACGTAGAAAACGTCGTTCACCCTGTGCTACTGAGGGGGAAGATCTAAGTGGTAATCCACCTCACCAACTCTTCTAAAGACCTAAAAGGGTCTAATTAGTCTCAGATATAACTTTTTTCCCTATCCAAATCTCTGCAAACCTTATAGAGGTGAGACCTATAGAAAGACACGATCACCATCATCGAAATCTAGAGGTCTTCATCTCCTGTCAGCAATAAATTTATGCCTGCTCTGTGTAGTCTTCATCTACTCCTGCATGATTTGCACCTTGGTAGCCCATACAATATATAGTCCCACAAGTGTTGACACCCTTGGATCAGTCCAACACGGAGGTGATCTACAAGGTCGAGAGTACAATGCCTCAAATAGTACCATACTGATAGTGTAGTGATAAATGTTGTTGTACACACAATCCAGTAAGGGAAATTGATTCTCTAAGATGTGGTCAAAATCAAGGATGCAAGAACACAGCATTTCCCCAAGGTTCTGAATGGTCTTCTCTGTCTGACCATCCATCAGAGGATGGAAGGTGGTGCTCAACTGAAGTTGTGTCCCGAACGCCTCCTGCAACCCCCTCCCTAGCTGGGAAGTAAAACATGCATCACGATCAAAGACAGTCATATATTTCACCCCATGAAGTTGTATAATATTCTACATGTAGAGGCATCTCAAGCCCTCTACTGAACCCTGCTCTCTGATATGTAGGAAGTGGGCTAACTTGGTGTGTCATTCAATGATCACCCATATGGAATCATGTCCCTCGGACATACATGGAAGTCCTGTCACAAAGTACATGGGAATTCCATCCCACTTAAACTTTGGAACCTCTAGTGGATGGACTAATCCTGTTGTAACTTAGTGATATTCCTTCACATACGGATAAGTGAGGCAACCTGAGACAAACTCTACCACTACTTTCTTAATTCTAGGCCACCAGTACTGACATTGAAGGTCCTTATACATAATTTCCACTTCTAGATGCACCGCTAGAGGTACATATAGAACTCCCTCAACACTTCCTCCCATATCACCACTGGTACCATATTACTCTCTCAGAAGAGGATGATGTGCTCCCAGCCTTCTAAAAATACATCAGGTGCTTGTCATATGGATATATGATCACGTTGAGCCTTGTAGTCAGTGTCCCCAAGATGCACCTCCCTGACTCGCTGAAGTAGTGGGGGAGTTACTGTTAGAGACTAAAGATAAGTTGCTCTATCTCGTTCCATGTAGGATATCTGCAATGTGACTAGCTTCTTCGTTTCCTCACTCAGCAACTGTATAACATATCTCCTACTGAGTACATCTACTACTATGTTCCCCTTACTGGGAGTATATACTATCTCAAAGTCATAGTCCTGGAGGATCTCAATCCAAGGTCGATGTCTCTGGTTCAGGTCCATCTGAGAGAAGATATACCTTAGACTCTTGTAAACAAAGTAAACTGTAAAACATGCACCCATCAAGTAATTTTTCCACATATTCAAGGTGAAGACCACTACTGCTGTCTCCTAGTCATGGGTAGTGTATTTTTGCTCATATTGAATCAACTTTTGAGAAACATATGTGATCACTTCTCATTCCTGCATCAGGACACATCCAAGCCCAGTCCCTGATGCATCGTCATAGACTACATACCCAATGTCGACCTCTGGTAACATCAAGATGGGGTCACTCGTCAATATCTACCTCAGCTCCTGAAAACTCCTCTAGAATCTCTCTGACCACATGAAGGGTTACCCATTATTTTTCAATGCTGATAAGGGTACTACAACTCTAGAAAATTCAGGCACAAACCTCCGGCAGTAACCGGCCAAACCCAGTAATCTTCGCACCACTATCACACTCTTGGGTGGCTCCCAAGCAAGGACATCCTCAATCTTTGCTGGATCCACCGCAACTCCAGCTTCGAAGATGACATGTCCCAAAAAAAGAACCCTTCAGATCCATAATTGGAACTTCAAGAGCTTACTATAAATCTAGTGCTCTCCAAGATTGTCAAGAACAATATACAGATGATAGGCATGCTCCTCCTCTGTAGCTGAGTAAATCAAGATGTAGTCGATGAAGACTACCACAACGTGATCAAGGTATGGCTAAAAGATTCTGTTCATGAGTCCCATGAACACTTCTGGGGCGTTTTCCATGCCGAACGGCATAACCAAGAACATATAGTGGCCATACTGACATCTGAAGGTCATCTTCTGCACATCCTCATCTCTTACCCTGAGCTGGTGAAAGCCTGACCTGAGGTCTACCTTCGAAAACCACCATGCTCCCTTTAGCTGATAAAAATGATCATCAATTATCGGTAGTGGGTACATTTTCTTCATGGTCACCTGGTTTAGGCACCTATAATCCACACAGAGTCTCAAACTCCCACCCACCTTCTTGGCGAACAAAATCGGGGCAACCCAAGGAAATCACTAGGCCTAATAGACCCCTTGCTCTGAAAGTCCTCTAGCTATACTTTCAGCTCTCGAAGCTCTGCAGGAGCCATCCGATACGCTGGTTTAGATATCATTTCCCTACTAGGGTAAAATTAAATATAAAATTCCACCTCTCTATGAGAAGGTAGACCTGGAACTTAATTAGGGAAAACATCAGCATATCGGTCAACCACTATAGGAAAGCTCGAACTCTCTACATCAACCGCTCCGAGGGTAAGGCTAGCCAATTGATGTGTGATTGGACACACCCTCCTCTGGGTGAGTCCATCCTATGATTCAAAGATTCCCTTCTCGCCGATGAAGGAAAACATATTCTCATACTCGCGGACACACCATACTTTGTGCCTAATACAATCGATCTGAGTAGGGACTTTAGATAACCAATCCATACCCAAGACGACGTCGTAAGGCCTCGACGCTGCAACTAGAAGATCCCAACTGAAGCTCTCACCTCTTAGAGTAATCTCACACCGCCGAAACCAGTGTGTAATCATTAAATCCTCTCTCCTTAGTGTCTCTATCTATAAGGATTGATCCAATGGCTCCACCGGTATCTCCGGGCTCTGAACGTGGGTCATGGAAATAAAAGAGTGACTGGAAACTATGTATATAAGTACTGCAGCTAAGGTGGAGTAGTAATAGATCATGAATCTAATCATCTATGAAGTTCCATGGTCATAGGCCTAATCTTCCTAGAGCTGAGCTCATCCCTGTCCACCTGGTCCCTATGGTCTGGGTGGACCACCTGGTGGTGGGGGTGGTAGAATCTCAAATCACCGCCCACCACCTACTGCACAACCAGCTCCACTACTACGTCTACCTCCTGTTTGTGGACCTCCTCGATCGAATCTCTACCTCTACCCAGGCGGTCCTTTGACCGTCAGCTGGTCGTCTATACGGCGGGTCAGGCAGTCGCAAGCCATGTGACCCTGCCCACCGTACGAGCAACATTGCATGCTCCTTGCCCATCCAACCCTCTCTCTTGAGCCCCGCACAACAGACCATGTATCCTACAGTCGTCCACCAGTAGGTCTGGTCCACATGGACCTCTACGTCATTTGTCTACTACCAACAATAGATGACTCTTCTATGTAACATCTAGGGGTGGGTCTCGCTGCTTGTCACTGCTCCGCAAGGAAACTCTCCACTAAGAGAGCTCACTCTAACACCCCCGTATACATCGAGATACTGAGAGAAATCATCAAAGCTCTAATATCACATATGATCCCCTTCTCGAAGGTTCGGGCCCTGCAGAAAGGGTCACACACCCTGTCAGTGGAGTAGCACTAGAGGTCGGTGAACCTCACTGAATACAGAGTCACGGTCAGGATTCCCTACTGCAGGTGGATAAGCTCTAGTATACTCACAGAGCATAGAGTCACTGGGATGAACTCCACCCTGAAAAGGCTCTTGAAGACCGCCCAGATGAGAGTGATCTCGTTGTAAACCTATAGAATCAAGCTCCACGATCTTCCCACTTCTGCCTGAAGAAGACTGGATGAAAGGATCACCATGAGATCAATTGGTTTCCCTACTAGTTGGAAAAAATTAACCACTATCTCCAACCAGTTCTCAGCTGCCTATGGATCTATCTCACCCCAAAAACTCAGTGCCCTCTGGCACTGGACCTCATGCAACGTGCTCAAGCAGCGTGCACCTTATATTGCTGGGGCTTGTGGCATCGGCTTCCCAACGTGTAGTGGTGCTATTGGTACACCACCCGAGTGTACAACTACTAAAAGGGGACCCTGAACCAAATCCATGTTGCTCGATGGGTTGTCATCACATATTCTACCAGGATCCATGGATGGCTATCAGCCTGGAGGCATCCTGAAAAGAAACAGGTGCACCAAGATAATTAAGTTATACCTGATGAACTGACTCAAAATTATTACAAAAAAAATTCCAAAACACACACGCAATCCGTCTTTTCATGCACTAAGTCGGAAATTAGAAGTCAGGGTCCTGGTTTATGGATTCTTCGGCTGCCACACAAACACTGGATTCCATAAACTAAAAAACACACTCATTAAAGTACACACTATTGACGAATAAAAATATTAGAGTCTAAGTTCTCCTGTAGAACTGACTCCTCTGATACCAATTTTTCATGACCCATCCCCCGAGGCCTGTGGAATGACTACCCCAAGCCCGCCTGTCATAGGCCAAGGGCTGGCAGCTTGCATCGGAAAGGCATATCCCTAAATTCGAGAAGGCATTGCCTTTAAAACTGTAAACTCACAAAAACAAAGCACACAACAAGACACAAGCATAAAGTAAACTATATAGTAAATAGTGTGTGTACAATATGTAAAGGGCCAAAATAGAATCCCAACTAGAAAGTACAAGTAAAACTAAAAACTGCACCTGTGAACACCAGCCAAGTATCCTACCTGAAGGGTAGGTATAGATCTCAAATGGTTGTCTCTATGGTACGCCTCGTCTAAGGTCCACCTCTAAGCTACCTCCAGACTTGGTACACTCAACCTCAATCAGCGATATACGTCATCTGCACAAGACATAGCAAGGTACGGGTGTAGCCCGTGCAAGGGTGAGTATAACAATACTCAGTAGGGACCTCGAGAACCCCTAAGGTTTCTCAGAACCCAAAAAGAATAATCCAAAAAGCATGAAAACAAAAGTCAACACCGCTTAGGTATACGCCCATACATATACATAAGTTATCAAGTATAATCATCCCATTAATCAGGAAACACAAGGGCCAACTCTCTAGCCAAAAGAACAACTATTCCATGAAAGAAATAATACCACGAAGGTAACACCACAAAGGTAAGTACCACAAAGGTAACACCACACAGAATATTTCCACGAAGGAAAGTACCAAAAAGGTAAAGTCTCAGTTCCCACCAGGTATAACATAAGTACAAAAGTATATATGATTATCTGTATTGCTATATCATCTTACTTAATTGGGAATCTCAGATGTTGACCCGCACAAGTTCGAATATGACCCACACAGGATCCAAATATGAGCCACATGTTCTGGAGATGAACCACACAGGATCTAGAGAAGACCCACAAAGGATCTGGACATGCAAACCTAGACAGGATCCGAAGATGACCAACACAGGATCTAAATATGACCCTCACATGATCTGAATACTCCTCAAGTACAACTAGCCACAGGGTTCTCACACTAAGCACGGTTGATTCCGGGAGGTTCCGCTCCTCAAGCCATCAGTCAATACTTAAACTACCAGGAAGTCCAACGAAGTAGTATAATGACGGTCTATCATGTCATAAGGGACCCAACACAGTAGACGACACATCAATCAAATGACCAGTATTTATGTTATTAACATTTTCATTCAGAGGGTCTGGTTGGATTCGGGTTGGATCCAACCCGACCGTACTCCAACTTAATCCAAAAATCAATTAGAGTATACCCAAAGTACCTTATCGATCTAAGGATCCTAGTGCCATAGATGGTTCATCAAATGGACACTTGGTTCTTAAGATATGGCCAAACGGCGTATCCGAGTCCGGTCCGACCCGTCCTGACCCGACCCGACCCAGTTCGGGTCGACCCGGCCTGACCTGGGTCTGACCAAGATGGGATGGGCCACTACTGGCCAATCTCATTGTGCCGCGGTCTGGTCTGGACCACAAAGGGGGTGGCTCTTCCTGCTCGGTGCGGCCCACTCACCTGGGTGTGGTCTGCCCGGATGGGTGCAGTCCGCTCGGCTGGGTGTGGTTCGCCGTGGTGGGGTCGGGTCTAGCTGCTACATGGGGAGAAGGTGCCCCTTAATATTCTAAATGGTCCAATGGACAATTCGTCTTGGCCATCCTGGCGGCGCCATGTGGCACCCCCTTCTAGCACGCGGGACACTCCAGGAGCTGTCCCGCTCGGTGTGACGTGGTCGGCTGGCAGTTCCGGCCAACTTCCCCCTTCCAGTGGGGCGACGGCCCCGCTGTCCTCCCACGGCCAGCCGGGTGTCGGCCGCCCTCTGGGTGTAATGCTGTGGCTATGCAGCTGTAACCTCCTCCTTAACCGGCAACACATACTTGGGCCAACCTACCTCCATGCGGACTACCTCGCAACTGGTGGCACAATTGTGCGCCTCCTCGTTTCCATGCGGTCAGGCGGTTACCGACTGCCACCTTCCACCACCACGGCCAGCGGGCCGCAGCCTCCTTTGCTACCGGAAGCACTGTTGTGCCGCCCCCGTCATCATGGCCAACTGGTGTTCCGGTCACCACCCATACCCAGTCGGCGTCGGTCGCCGGCCTCATGGTCGGGTTCCGCTCAACCGTCGATTCGTCCGCGAAGAACACGTCAACATAAAGGGAGAAGAGGTATCGAGCTATGGTTATTTGGGCCTCACCCTCTGCGTTAGATCGATAGTAGGTGGTTCGTAGATTGGAAGAAATGAATTATCATGAAGAAATAATTGACCAAAATTCCTTACCACGTTCGTTCGTTAGAGTTGGCATGAGGAAGAAGATGAAGACACCAACATTCATCACTCCCGAAACACACTCCAGATCTGTGCTTGTGTGTCATCCTCGTCAGAGGTTCTTTCTTCATTGGAGGAGGTTCTTCGTTGGAGGATGTTCTTCCAAAGGCTCTGCCAATTCTTCACTTTCCCAACGATCCCCCACCATGTGAGGTGTGGAGCCAACTTAATTAAATTCAAGAATTAATTACATTCATAATTAATTTTGGCACATCAATTGGGGAAAACCAAGTGTTACAAGGTTTCTAGGTTGGGTGGTCCCCACAAAATTTCCAATGAGAGGTTTCTAGAAAAAAACAAAAGTTATTTTCTTATATTATTATTTTCCTTTTAACTCTCCCATGAAAATCCAAAAAACTAACTCCCACCCTCGACCTACTGTGGTCGAGGTGAATGTCTTCTTAATAGAATATCGGTGATGCGAGTTCAACGATGTCATCGAATTTTAATTCTAAGAACCAGTTCAAAAGTTATAAAATTCCACTCATGTGTTTACTAAACATACCTAAAAAAGTTCAAAAATTCTTTTCCTGCACCCTAGGCCTTGGAAACATGCGTCGTCAATTTTCACAGTCTCGTAATAATTCCGTATAATTAAAAAAATACATGGAGAATATAGTTCTTTACAAGGACTCAATTAGAAAGGGGTTCATGATTGTTAAGGGTGAGGAAAGAGATTAAATATTTAAAAAGAAAATAAAATCAAAATCAAAAAAATTAAATTACTAGGAAACATGCATGATGTAGCCACACAATTACCCAAACTATGTAGTAACCATGAGACACTCAATGAACACCAAAAAACAATCCAACAGTTTCCACCTTGTTTACAATCCAAGGGGGTTAACCATTCACCACACTAAAAATTTTATAATATTTAAAATTTCTTCCTAATAATAAAAAAGGGGTGTTACAACCTCTCCACAATGACACATTATTCTCCTATAAATCTATCATCAATAGATGGTAGAAAATAAAGAACTGAAATTACAACACCCTAATGAGAGGTGGTAGATAAGGATCTCAGATATATCTAAATAGGAGAGACTGCAACCAAAAGTATTCGCGAAGATCAGCATAGATCAACCTCATACACAATTTTAAATCATTAAGAATAATCAAAACATCTAAATATGGTCACAATGAAACACTAAAAACAATACTTATTAGGGCCTCCCACTACACAGACTTCATCTAAAATAGTGGGTCAAGAAAATACAGTATCTAAAAATAAACAAGAGAATAAAATATGAAATTCCACTAAAAACCCAATGAAATAAAAAATATTCATTCACGAAAATCCCAAAAACATTGAGGAGAGTAATAACACAATGAATCACCTTTCAATCCAAAAATCTATGTGACCAAGACAACCAATTTCACAACCAAATATAAATAACAATGTGGTATCAAACCATAGATCATTGTCATTAATAGGTAAATTAGGACCTCAAAACAAGTAAATCATCTCACAGTAAACCACTTAAAATAAAACTAGCACCATCAAGTTCAAAATATGCTTAAGAAAACTCTCATCCAAGTTACCCATGAACTGACCCTAACGATTATAATGCATAACCCATAAAGAATGAAAATCCCAAGGCACCAACTCCAAAATAAAAATAAAAAGAAACAAAATTAACATTAAGGTTAAAACACTATAAAAATAGCCAATATATTATAATAATTAAAACACAACAAATAAAGAACAAGAATATCAAATATATCTCAAAATATCCAAAAAAAACATTCATTCACCAAGATGAGTATCATTAAAATAAACAGACCATTCCTATAACAAAATTCCAAATTATACATATGGTACTGAACTAGTTCCTCTCATCACATGCATGAATAACCTTTACCACTCCAAAAGGGAGAGGATAGAAATTCAGAAAAACCTAGACCAGATCTAATTAGAAGAGAGAGTTCAATCTTACCACATGATTCTGAGTCTTGGTATTTATACTAACAAGAGTAGCTACACCTAGAAGACAAATATATTCTCCTTAAGGATCATACATTGAAATACACAACCCATTCATTACGTGACTCTTCCTAGGGGAAGAATATAAGTAAGAAAAAACATGAACTCAACTATTTCATGTCCCACATATAAAACCCAATTGTCACTCCAAAGCTAGGGGTAAACTAAAAATAACAAAACTCAAATAATAAACCAATCAAAATAGGACACATTTATTACACATAAATTTTTCTTTTCTTTTTAATTAAAAAAACATTATCCAAAGATTTAAAATCCATTCCTTAAAATTGAAATCTATTTTTCCTCAAAACAATCTAATTTTATAAAATTTTAAAACACTCGTTATAAAATAAAATGCACCTTCCATTTCAAAATATTTTTTCCCACACCCATAATGAAATCAATTATTTCATAAATATTCTTTTGTGAAATGATAGACACCCTTTTCAAAAGACCACTCAAATTTGTTTTGAAAACCAATGTTTCGTAAAATATACCAAAAATATTTTAAAATCCCCCATTTTAAAAAAAATCCCCAATTCATATCAGAATAATTTTCACAAAATGAACATAACTAAAATGACACTATAATTCATAACCACTTGTATGCATATCCCAAGGACCTATTGAATTAAACCCCATCACGAGGTGACACTCAATGGTTGAATAAATATCAAGATAAAATATGATGTAGAACCATTATTGAATAAAATTCATGGCTTGATAAGTCACATGATAGGAAGATAGAAATTAAAAAAATGATTCAAGATCGAGTTCTTAGATGAAGATCAGTTTATCAGGCTGTAAAAGATAACTTCATGCCTCCAAACCATCTTATTTATTTATGCCAAAATTAAAATGAAACCCCCAATACAATACAATTGTGATAATAAGGATCAATACATCCAAAACGACAATCAAAATTAAATCCCAAATTCAATAATCAAGTCCCACCTTTCTTAGAAACTCATGGATTGGGGAAGGGAATAGTTAGCTAAGATCTCCCTAAAACTTCAATTTAGGTCCCAACCAAAAATTCCAACCTTACCAAGACATGAAACCACAAAAATAAAAGTTTCTCCACCTAAACATTGTATCCAAATTCATAACCTAGTATGTGATTACACTTTTATTGACATACCCAAGAAGCCCTCTGAACTAAAAGTTGACGCATCACTCCATTGACATGAGGGTAATTCTTGATCCCCACAGGTAGGTCAAAAGTGATAAGTAATCTGATAAAAAATTGGAATACTTCCACCCTTAACATAGAGTTAATGGGAAATGTATTTTATCCCAAAAACCTAGAATCACCCATCTGTAAACCGGACATCGATGCCAAAATAAATTAGAATAAAAAGGACATGAAGATATAAATATGAGGAAAATAAAATATTATCTCCCCTCAAACTCCCTATCCTAAACAACCACTAGTAGTATCCCCAGTCTCTCATATAGATAGAATAATATAGGAATTAACAAAACGTAAAGTATTAAAGAAATCATTTAACATTCACATATGGATGAATATTAAATAAAATAATAGGTTATTGACATTCTATCAAATAATTTAAAAATAACACCTGGATAGTGTGACATGTAAAACAAAAACATCCCTCAAATCCTAAATCAATAAATTATCCATGAGTATCCTAGATATAAATAACATAATAGAACTAAAACATAAAATATGTGTGGAAATAAACACACTCAGTATGAAAACACCATTATTCCCGCATGCTAAAATTTTAATTAAAATCTCTTAATATCTAGTTTGAAATATAACTCAAAAATAGGTTTGCCAATTCATTTTATACAATATCCAACAGAACACACGATATTCTTTCAGAACCATTCTTTTTATTTTTTTAAAATAAGATACACCATCTGAAATATTCTTTCATAGAAAATATTTTTTTACCCAAAATACCTTTTTCAAATACCTTTTTTAATTTCTAGACAAAATAATTTAACCTATTCTTTTAAATCCTCTTTAATACCCATTTAAGGAAATTCCACCAAAATCCTGGATAGATAATTCTATTATTTTCATCAGAGTGAGTTGGGATTAAACATTTATTTTTTATTTTTATGTTTTATTGTTTTATTTTGATTATACCTCCTTGGAATGTTCAAAAGGTTCATAGGAATTTTTTAATGTGTAGTTTTACTCATCCTAGTTTCACCTAGGAATGAAATTTCTTTCCCTACTAGACATCCAACCTAGATTCTAGGTAGAGAGGATAGGATGGACTCTTAATATATTTCACTCATAATTCCTAGGGACCAAGCACTTCAAGGGGATATTTTGTTTTTGGATAATATTAGAGGAATCATCATTTCATTAAACAGTCTATAATCCTCATGTGTGAGTATCGTTTCAATATTGTTTGATTTATTGAGTATATAATGATGGAGGTCCATAGTTTCCCATCAGTGGAAAAGAAGAATGTCTAGGGAATTATATAATAAAATTTTAATTTAGTGGAATTTTCTTGAGAAAAGATAATTTGAGAGGGTTACATAGGTTATGAACCACTATTATAGTGTTCAAACGATGTATTATGCTTCCCATTTTAGTATATCGTTCCCCTTCTACCATGAGTTTTTGTTTGAGGACTCTCCAAAGGTTTATATTTTCTTGAAGGTTCTTCATTGTAACATAAATTTCAAAATTTCTCGGTTTAATTTAGATTCACTTTAGGATGTTTTCACTAAGTTCGTGATGGTAGATGTAAAGTTTGTGGTCTAACAAATTATGGGTGATGACCCAGATTATTTTTATTTTAAATGGAGGTTTATCATTTTGTGATAAGTGGAACTAGATGGTACATAGTTAGGGTATCAAAAATTCATAGGATAATATTCTTATTTTATTATTATTCATTTAATTAAGAAAGTGATCACTTTCATTCCATAGGTGTATTATATTTTGTAATTATAATCCCTCTAACATTATTATCCTGAAGACATTCATATCTTAGGTTGTCTGAGGTATATTTAGATGTTTTTTATGCTTGGGTACCAGGGGAAGAAGAATTTTGTATCCTAGATTTGGCATTAATGGTAATTTAGATGATATTTTTTGATCTTCCTCTATTTAATTTCCCTTTTTTCCCTGAGATTTTCTGGATCTTTGATTTGTTCCATTTTCTTTTGGTTATTTGTAACATGGTTCCTTTTGTATGGGCCTGATGGAATTATGGATGATGCATCAAGATTAGTGATTCACCATATTTCTCTTTATTGAAGGGGTTGTATAGTTATCTGTAGTATTTTCTCTAATCTTATTGGATTTATTTGACCCACTATATTATGTGAGTTTCTAGTTCGATGGAGAGGCCTATTATATGTATTTTCATTTGAATCATTCCCATATTATCTATTTGGAGCTTCTAATTCTAGTTTCATGGGTCCTGATAGGGTTTTAATATGTCATTCCTAATCTATAAGAGTTTCATGGATTTTTAACCATCACTTGGATGCATACCAATTTTTAGGTTACCTTATTTTAGTTTTAAACATGTTATGTGTTATATTTTTTGAGAATCATGTCCTTACTATGTACATTGATGGAACTATAGTGGAAGAAAGTGTAATGGTGGGGATAATTGTTACACTCTGACATTTAATTTCTCTTTTCTTATGTATATTTATTTATATTTGACATTTTCCTTGTGTTTTGGGATGAATTCGATTTCATTCTAAAAAAATGTTGTTGTAGTGTTGGGCACAAGGTAGGTGCACAGTTAGTACTCACCATCTGTCTTGACCGTGAAAAAAAATCAAGATGTTGTATATGTTCTCACATGGTTGGAAAAAAAATTAAGTAACCATATATCCAGACCATAAAATTTCTCACATTATGTCCATTTGTTAAAAACATCGGTGCACAAAACTTGTTTTCAAATATTGCAGGTGTGTACTTTCCCTTCCCTATAAAAGGTCACCACATCTGCCTCTTTTTCATGCCTCTCAAAACAATTAAGTTAATACTAGATCTGATAAATACACTTCCAAACATACCTCCCTTTTTTATAGAATCCTACCATTGGGCAGGAAGCAATATGGTGAAACCTTTTGGCACAAACTAAAAGGAGTTGTCCAAATAAGAGATAACGACTTATCTCAAACTCCTTTATTTTATTTTCTTTCATAACCTCATAAACTATAATTATTCCATAATTTTATAAAAAAACGGTATCTTCAATATAATAGTATGTTTTATGATAATGTTTATACCTACACTTACAAACACATCCATATAATGGGTAACGAACATACTGTTTATGTGTACGATGAACTACGACCTCACAGAACAATGATTTTTCATTTCTCCATAGCACCACTCATAGTGGAAATTATGAAGGAAGTTAAGTTTATATATGATATATATTAATATTATTATGTCTTTAAGCTTCTATAATTATTTTTCAAAACATATCTTTATACTTTCCATTTTGTTTAAATATGATAATTTCATTTGAGGAAGTGTCGACTACCTCCCCCTCAAAGCATTGGGATTCATTAACACAATTCATGGAATTTATTAAAGATGATTTTAGTGAACATATATGATATATTTAATATAAAAATGCTATATTAAGAATTATATTTATATATATATCAATTAATTACATTTTTTCAATATGACTATTAATTGGAAAAATAATAAATGCATACGTTCGACCTACCGTATCCACGAATGGTGTATTCTATTTCATTATTATATAATATATAGGTTATTATAATAAAAAATAAGGAATATAAATGATATTTATGTAATTATTTACCTTCTTTAAATAATTATATACTTATAAAGACCAATTATAAAACAAATTAACACACATGCGAAAAACAAAGTGAATATTACCCAAAGCGAAACCATAACATAGAATTATTAACATGTCAGTAATATAATTTAATAATTAGACCATATATTATAATATATATAATAATATGGCTCTTTTATATATGTATAGTAAACTTATATTTATTAAATAGTATTTTTGAATAATTACGACGAGTGTTAGGACACAAGGTAAGGGGATTTCATCTCAATTTTTATATCTGTAAGATACATGAAATGTTCAATACGCCTTTATTTTGTGTGGATTATATAATAAAAATGTATTCATTATAAGATCCATTTTTTTAAATTTATGGTTGTTCAAATATCCACCCTATGTTCTTTCTTTCATGGGGTTTTTTTAAGATTTACCAAATCAGTAAGATACTTTTGTCTAAATTTTCCTTCTTTGAGACACTTGATTTGTTTCTCACCTACATAATTTAATATGGTGTGTTTAACTTGTTATATCATTAATCTATTTATTTCAAGATATTTAAATATTCACATATTTCCATTGAGTGTATGATCCCAAGTTACCATGTTGTAAGAGTTAATTGAAATAATCCAATTTTTTATTGGGATTATTTATAAAAATGATTCCATTGATGAAATATTATGATAAATATCTCAATAAAACTTATGATTTTTATTATCCTATGATGAATCAATATGTATCCATGAATTGGTGCCATTTTTTCCACTCTTTGGTACAAAATCTCCTCAAAAAATTGTTTTAAAAAAATTATGACTTAACCTCACCATTTGGTCAGAAATATGTGTTCCTTCAAAACCATGTTTTCAAAATGGATTTCCAATAATATTATATTATTATATAATAATTAAAATAGGTTTTTACCCAATTTTTATTTTACCAATGATTTAAAATGAATCATCTCTTCACTTTCTGATCAATAAATTTTTCTAACCTTTTACCATACAAGAGGAAAGCTATTTTTACCTTGTACAACATGTAAGTATTTACCCGCTATCATTTCTACGAGGCATCCTTTTCATGTTAAAATTGTTAATTTTAATGATATTTTTTTGAAAATTAATTTTCAAAGAAATGGTTTAAAAAAAAATCACGCATATTTTTTATTTTTTCAATGAAAACGTTTTTCAAAAAGGTTTCAAGACTTTTTTATGAGTTTTGAAATTATTTTCATTGAAATTGATTTCAAAACATTTTCAAGATTATTTTATATATTTTCAAGGAAAAATGTTTTCAAGAAGTTTTTATGATTTAGCTATAATATTTTATTTAAAAAGCATCTAAAAATGATTTAAATCCTTCATTCTATGGTACCAATGAATTTTTCAAGAAAAAGGATTTATGAAGGATTTATATTTTAAAAAAATCAATGAAGAAAGTATATTTTCATCATGAAATTTTAAAAAATTCTCCTTCCAAGTAATTATCAATATAAGATGGAATCTATTGATGTTACTAATTCCCTTATAGGGTTGGATACAAAGGATCCATTTAAATCCTTTATTAAATGGTTTATCTTTTGATGGAATGATGCTTATGGTACACATTTCTATTCCATGATTAATATGATTTTGAAACTTTCTTCTTTATAATGGATATGCTTTGAACAAATAACTATGAAACCTATCTCTTTTACGTAGGTTATGTTGTGATGAATGTTAATGATACCCATTTAATTTAATAGGTTATGATATGTTGTTAATAAAACCCCTCTCTTGCAATGGATCATGATATGATGAAAATTTTAATATATTGTTGACACGTCTAAAGGATTTTATTATTATATGGGTGAGACCTATATCACCCTCCATCGCATTGGGTAATAATGAACAGGCCTGGTTCCGTGTCTATAATTTTATGTGTGAACCTAATTACATTTTCACATTTTTATGAGTAAACCTTATTATGTGTTCATAATGTTATGAATGAACCTGATTACTTATTCACAATGTTATTCATGGACCTAGTTTCAGGCCCATAAGTTTATGTGTGAACCTGATTACACATTAAAAATTTTATGAACGAACTGGATTGCATGATCACATTGTTATGGGTGAACCTAAAGACCAATTCACAACATTATTCATAGACCTTTTTTCATGTCCATAATTCTATGATAAGGCTTGATTTCATGTCGTTAACTTATTGTGTGAACCGGTTTCTACTTATATAATTTGTTGATGTTATACATTGATGTGTATTCCACAACTCCATATCTTATTCATATGTTATGCATCAATGGATTATGTTCTTGATTTACTTATGATTCATGACTTGTAAACTCCATAAATTTATGTCATGTCTCATCATTATGATATTTGATATGTAGGGCATGATCTTAAAATGTTATGCTCGTGTTCTGATGAATTTATGTTCATGTTAGGCTTATGCATTTCCCTTATTTACCCTTAATGAGCATTATATCTCTCCCATTTCTTATGTTTCATTTCCCCAGGTTATGATGGAATTTTTTATGTAGAATTACTTGAGGGTAAGATCTTTACGGAAGACAATGAAGATATTTCACCCAGTTAGAAGTTTTTTTTTCAGGTATAAAAAGACAGTAAACTATTACAGTCCTTAAGAATATAATTTTATAATATATTGAATATTAATCAAAATTATATCATATCCATGTATGTTAAATATGGTTTGCTATATTTTCCATGGATGGTTTGTGTTTTCAATTGATTTATTAGATTTTTTGTGGGTTTTAATGAGATATTTTGATGTGATGTGATGATACATTAGGAATACCATAGAGATAAATTGGGAAATTACTAGTTTTAAATTAATATTGGCGGTAATATTATAGACACATACTTAAGAATAATGGTTTTTGAAACCATTTTCATTCCATGAAAACAATTATATACCACTCCAGTGGCACTCGGATGATTTTCTCATAGAATGATAAAATGTGTTTCCAAAACTTGCACAATGAATGGAATTTGTAATGTTTCTTTATTTTCTATCCATTGATGATTTTATCCTCTAATGTGTTGATTGGGATTCTTTAAGAGTGGTTATGTGTATTTTTGTGGATTTTTAAGAAAAAAAATTATTAATTTTTTAATTTTCTGTTTTAGTGCTTTAGTTATTTTAGTTTCATTTGAAAACCATATTTCTGGTGCTTGGGTTTCTATGGTAAAATATTATTTAAATATAACACAAATTATTTAGGGGTTGTTTTAGTTTTCAAGGAATGAATTACATATGTTTAAGTGGTAAAATTATAGAAGTTTTTTTGCATGTGTGGTTTAATGGGAATTTGGTTTTCACAAAATGATTTAATTTATATTTTTATATATGAAATTTTTATAAAATATGGAACCCATTTTTTGTTTGGAAATAGAAAAAGGTCTTGTTTGGAATTTTTTTAATGAGGTTTAATAGGGTAATTTTAGATATAATTTCATTTTTTTGTTCATTTATCACTTATGTTTGTAATTTTGTTGATTTAGTTAAACATATTATTTTTGGGACCATTTATAATGTGAACCCCATAAAGTAGCAGGCAGGGAAACAATTAAATATTTCTGGTAGTTTTCCTAGTAATCCAGATGTAGTCTTTCATACTGTGGAAAATTCTTGTACTCTTTATAGAGTAGAAGTGCGTAGTTATTCTCCACTTGTGGGTCTTTTTTAAGAGTTTATAAATAAGAATCCTCCAGTGTTTTTGGTGATCAAGGACCCTAGGATTAAAAAAATTGTCTATATAAGGTTGAAGAGATCATCAAGTCACGAGGAATCCAAAATCCATGAAAGTGAAGTGCACCACTCCTCTGTTCAATGATTCCAGTTTGGATTAGTGGAGGTGAACTATCCATTCCTAATCATTAAAATAGTTTTCCTGGGAATATTTTATAGATTCCTTCATCCAATAGTTTTTTATAAGGCTATGTCCTTAAACATTACATAATATTTAGATAAGTCAATAATTTTCAATGAGGATCTTTTTAAAAAACATTTATAGAATTATTCCATAAATATTACATAACTCAAATATTACAAAGTATACACTTCTACTCACTATCCATTTTCATTTAATAATAAAAAAACATTTAAAAATAACATGGTTTCGTTACATGATTAAACAACACAAATTTTCATTGATCCCTTCCTTAACTCTATTCTCCTCTAAATCCTGTGAAAAAATTTCAAAATATGGGATGCACATAAAGAGATCAGTAAGGGATACATAAAGAAAGAAAACTGTTAGTATTTCAAAAACATATAAACATGAATATTTTATCATATATTAATAACTTTCACCTTTTTGAAGTAGTAAATACTCTTCACTAAATATAATCTCATTTCTTACCCTTTTTGTAAGAAAAAGATTACCATAAAAAACATAGAAAGCACATAAAACATACAAAGCTAACTTAGAACAAATCATAGTTAAATTGAATAACCATAGAGTTGACTTCCACACACATCACTTTTACAAATGGAATAACGATATGACCGACTCCCATAACCAATGAATTTGAGGTTATAATGTAACCACCCATCCTTGGTTTTTCAAAAAACCACCCATCATTTTATTTATCACGTAACCAAACATCTTATTTTATCATGTTACCACTCGTAAAAGGTTCAAGTACCATTTAATAATCATAACAAATAAAACAAGAATAAAGAGAAAATAAAATTTACACACTTCAATTAAAATATATCATTTTATGATATATAAAAATTCAACCAATTTATGAAACCATTTATAATATTTATTAAAGAGAATTTTGAATCAAAGTGTCCCATACAACTTTCAAACTTTTGAAATAAATTATCATTTTAAAACACTCCCGTCCATATAAAAAATTTATTAAAAACCATTTTGAAGACATGGACATGAAATAGATAGTTTTAAATGAATAAATATTTAAAACATTTAAAACTATTTTTATGTTAAAGAGTCCCTTACCACTTGAGAAACAATTGAATAAAAAAAATAAGAAATAAAATTAAACCGAACATTAAATATCAGATGAATATAGTAATTCATTATATAAAGAGTCAAAAGGGTTTTATATACACATTACAGGATAATAAATGTGCATTTAAACAATATTTACCTCAATGAAAGTATATTGGGACAAAATCCAATACAATGATCTTATTCTTAGATTAAGGATAAATCAATGACCTAATTATGTGTGAAAAATATAAATACACCCAATATAATTGGATATTCCTTGAAAAAAATAAGAGGTATGTAACACATATTCAACAAAAAACAAAACCAATAAAATGGATATTTAAATAAATGAATGGAAATTGAGTTAATATTTCCCTTACAAAGACCATATCCTTTGATTAAGGATAAATCAAGGACATAATTATGTGTGAAAAATATAAATACACCGAATATAAGTGAATATTTAGTGTAAAACAATCAAAGGTAACTGACCCCTATTTTTAGAAAAAAAACCAATGACATGGATATTGAACTTAGTTAATGTATATTGAGTGATGATGTCCCTTACAGAGTACATATAAATGATGTAATAATTTATCAATGGGGTGATTATGTATTGCAACAGTATATCTATAACAACCCTACTCTTGATTACACACTTAAACATATTTTATTACATAAAAACTTCACTTGATACATTATATAAGATAGATAGGTTCAGTGTTTTTGGGGATTAGGAACATTACATAATATCTTAAAACATGAAATACACATCTTTTTTGAAAACTTGTTTTACATGACCACAACACTCCTTTGTACTTAAAATTGCATGGGATTACCTGAAGGCTTACATAAGAAAAGGGTGATCTATAAAGCCCAGTAAGGGATTAAACAAGGCATAAAATGATGAATACAGGACATGTTAGGCAATAGGTTTATCAATGGATCTTAAGAGAAACATTAACATAAAGGCATGATATAGAATTATAATCAAAACATGGAAATGTGGAAACAACATTTAACATGATTTTTGCATGAGAAAAGGCTCATTGCACATGGGGAATGAGTAAAACCTCATTTAACATGAATTATCATGAGTAAACCATAATTTCATTTGATGTATCATGATACTAATCTTTACACAATGCATTATAGCTCTATCAGGGTGCACCCTTCATAATCATTTCATTTCATGCATAAGTGTCCCACACAGATCATATAACAAGGATTCATTAAACATCATCATTTATTCCATGATAAAGTAATGTGGAATTAATACATGAAAATATATTATAAATATTTTAATGTGCATACAGTTGAACACCCTTGATAGAGAAATGGGCATGGTATTCACTTCAGAATGACTTTAGCTTGGAAAATCGCAGTGCAATTTCGGCAGCATAACGGCATGACATAAGAATTCATAAAAAAAGGTTGATGAGAAAGATAGGGGTTTCTCATCATATATAAATTAAATTTAAATTAAGGGTATCAAATATATTCATGTCCCTATATATTTAATGAAATTATTATTCACAATACAAAATAATTTATTTAATTTAAATGGGGATAGAGAAATCCCTTATGGAATTTCAGCATGGTAACTGGTGTACATGGAAGGCATTAATAAGAGAGAAAGGGGTCTATCATCATTAAAAAATAAGGAGGAAATTATGGGAGAGGTTCAAAATCATACCCCAACATTTTTAATTATAAATACACGGGTAAAGAAATATAATGAAACATGGACAAAAATGGGAGAGGAAGAATTCACTTACTAGGAAGTGTGATCCCATTGGTTTGGGAGAGGATTGAGAGAGGATTATTAGAAGCTTGGAGTTCCATGTGAGGAATCTAGAGATAATATTTCAGAGGTTGGTCGAGCTCCAAAGAAATTTAGTGATGAGGAAGTGGGATCTAGGGTGGATTTATTTAGAAAGAGAGGGAATTCATTATTATTTAGGTTTGGGACACTACACATTAAACTAATAAAAACCACAAACCAACCCATTGTTATTTACAATGGTTTTTTCCAAAGGGTATTAGAAAAAAATATTTTATAAGCCCAATGTCAAAATATATTAATATATTAGGTTTTCCTATGTGGATGTGACTCACACTCTCAAGGAAATCATTTTAAAAAGTTAAAATGTTTTAAAAGTCTTGGAGGGTCCACCAAAGCATTTTAAAATAAATGTAACAGACCTAAAATCACATTATTTTGATGATAAAACATATATTTTCCGAAAATATCATTTATAGTATTTTACTACATCACTATTCGGTCATTATGGTTTCATAAATCACATTATATAATTAAACGATATTTAATTTTTACCCAAAAATTTTACTATCTTATAAAATTATGAAAAATTCACCATTCGATAATTTCGATGTCCTAATTCCAAAAATAATATTAGTTTTATCTAAATAATTTTTTAAATATGTTATTTTTTACTTTTAAAAATAAAAACAGATATTTATCAAAAATTCATGGATTTTGATAAAAAAGGATTTCAAACCTTAATAAAAATCAAAATTGTATTCATAAAATTTTACAATCATTTATATTTAATAAAAAGTAATTTAGAAATAATATTTTATTAAAATATTAATTAATTTATTAAAATCCATTAATTCATAAAAATTTATTTCTTAATTGATTATTAACTTAAAATACTATTTGTTCCTTAAAAACTATTTAGAAAGTAACAATAATTAAATGAATGTATATTATTTATTTTACACAAAAATAATGCACATAATAATAGAACAATGGTATTTTTACATAACCCCTTATAACACCCACATATGACCTAAGGGTAAGGTGTGTGATGGTGACGGACTCAAGGGGTGGCTCGGATAACATTGCTCGGGTGGTAATCTCTATCAACTCCCACTTCTACTATATGCGGTTCCATTGAAGATTAATGTGTTAAAGAATGGATTGGTCTTGGTCAAGAGAAAATACACTGATTCCACCTCCTTTCCAAGATCGGAAAAATGGGCTTCGTATGGAGAAATTCTACAAGATGAGGCCATCACTTCCTTTGCCTGAGTAAATTCGATTTGTTAAATCCCTTCATTTATATTAATCATGTTTTCACTTTTCAAAAGCTATATCAGTAGTAGTAAAAAATATTAACAGTATTTTGAATCTAAAATCCTTAAACCAAGTAAGTGCATATATTATATAACCATTTTATATAATAAGTAATTTAATTAGATGAAGAGAAATTTCGTTAATAAAATATTGGGTCGTTACTGTATTCCCTCCTTAAGAAATTTCACCCACAAAATTTCTTTTCCCCACAATAAAAAAGAAGTGGGTAACTATACTTCATCACTTCCTCTGATTCCCATGTTGCCTCATCAAACTTGTGGTTTCACCACAACACCTTGACGAGGGTCATTGTCTTATTTCGTATAAGTTTTTCCCAATGATATAAGATCTTCACCGGCTTCTCTTTATAGTGGAGGTCATTATCCAATGGTACCACCATTGGATTGAGTACGTGTGATGGGTCAGGTATGTAGTTCATCAACAGTGATACATGGAATACATCATTTACTTGGGATAGGTTTGGTGGGAGTGCTAGTCTATAGGCCACTACTCTAATGCGATCAATGATCTCATAATGACTAAAGTATATTTGACTAATCTTTCCCCTCTTCCCCAATCTCATAAAACTCTTCCATGGTGATATGTGGAGGAATACCATGTCTATGACATAAAATTATAGGTCTCATAGATAATTATCAACATATATTTTTGGTCGACTATGAGAAGATTTATTTTGTTGCTGGATGGTCTTAACATTCTCCATCATTTATTCAAACATTTCAAGACCTAGGAGTTTTTTCTACCCAAATTCATCCCAACATGCCAGTGTTCTGCACCTGTTCCCATAAAAGGCATCATAAGGTGCAATTTGGATGCTTGAGTGGAAATTGTTGTTCTAAGAGAACTCAACTAGAGGAAGTTGTTGATCTCATCCTCCATTGAAGTTCATAGAGCATGCTATCAACATGTCCTTATGTTTTTGGATAGTTCGCCCAGATTGGCCATCAGTTTGGGTATAAAAAGTTGTACTGATGTTTAACTCCATATTCAGAGAATTTTTAAGACACTTATAGAACATAGAGATGAATCTTGGATCTCAATTGGATACAATAGAGAGTGGTACTCAATGTAGAATTAACTCTTCCCAGATATATATCTGTGCCAGTTTTCCAAATGAGAAATCCTCTCAAATTGTAATGAACTGTGCAGTTTTGTAAGATTATTGACAACAACCCAGATATTGTTGTTTCCATTGGATGTCTTCGGATGTCTGGGGACAATGTCCATGGTGATGTTCTCCCATTTCCATGATGATATGGGTAATGGTTGCATCATCCTCTTAGACTTATGCCTCTCATCCTTCACTTGATGACATACTAGACACTTTGATGTATACTCAGTGATCTCATTCTTCATGTTATTCCACCAATAATGATCTCAGATATCTAGATACATCATTGCGTTTCCTATGTGAATGGATCAATTAAAACTATTTGCATCATCCAAAAGTTCATTCTTCAACTCCATTCTTGGTGGAACACTTTTATTTTCCCAAATCTCACAATTCCTTCTTCATTAACATTATACTCTAAGGATTTCCCTTTTGGAATAGTTCCCACATTCTTATAAATTCTTACATCATCCTTTTGATAATCCTTTAACATTTCTAAAAGAGATCATTGAGAAATAATTTATGAAAGGATTGATGATGTTCTATTTTTTATGATTCCAATTCCCATATTCATCAAATCATAGAAGATTGGATCCTTTTAAATTCTCATCAACAATAGAGTCAGTAGGTCCTATCTACATAGAGCATCTTCCACCTTCTTCTCTTTCACCAGGTGGTAATGTATTGAGTATTCATAGTCTTCAACTAGCTCTAACCATATTTTTTGTCACATGTTCAACTCTTTCTGTATGAATATATACTTGAAGATTTTGTAATCTGTGTATATTTCACACTTCTCTCCAAAGAGGTAATGTCACAAAATATTCCATGAAAATATTACTGCAACCAACTCTATTTCATGTGTTTGATTGTTTTTCTCATGAACTTTCAATTGCCTTGAAGCATAGATAATGACTTTGTCATTTTTAATTAACACAAAACCTATTCCCTTGTAACACCCGAGACTTTTATGAGAAATATTTTGTTTTTATGTTATATAAATCAACAAAGGAATCTTTCACTATACACAACACTATCTTGGCTTTCTTTACACGCAACCTCAACCTTCCTCGATAGCTTGCGTCGTACGCAATACTGAGTTTCACTAAACAACGATATACGATTAAAATATTATTAAAACTAGACGTTATGAATAGTAATAAACACTTTTTGAAATTTTGTAAATTTTATTTTTCAAAATGGACTTCATTTCTGGATTCGGATTATCAAAATTAGCTTAGGGTACAATTTTGGTAATTTTCGGATAACTTTCATATTCTGATGAATAGTTAAAATTATTAGATTTTAATTAAAAAAAAATTTTTTAATCGAAATAATTAATAGTGATAAATTATTAATTTGAGTGGTTTTAAAGTATATTTAGAATATATTTTTACAATTTAATAAAATTTTGTTCATTGGATGTAATTTCACATTTAAACCAGACATAAACAAGTGTCAATCTTTTGATAGTTATTATCTCTTAAAAACACGGTATTTGTCTTAACAATGGAAATTAATTTTTAAATTAGTTAATGTAACTGATATGTTTTGAATTTGGTAAAATAAATATCATTTTTTAATTCGTAATATCAAATATAGCTTAGGCCTAATTATTGGTATTTTTCTGAAAACTTTCAATTTTTGATGAATAGTGAAACAACTAAGTGGTAGTTAAAAAACAGAATTTTTCATAAAACTTAATTTTACCGCTTCTGAGAGTGGAATTTCGAAAATCCGAGAGACACGGTTGATATCAGTAATTAAAATGTGGTTCAATGAGATGAAAATAATTTTTTGGTGAATAGTAACTTTTTACTTTTTTTACCACGGTTAAAAGTAAATAGGGTAGTTAAGGGTAAAAAAGATATTATTATTACCATAACACATGTCCTAATTCTATTGGATAAGTATAATTAGACCAAAAACAACCTTAGGAATAAAATATGACCATTTAGGCCCACTTGTATTATATTAGGACATTTATTATTAATTTATTTAAAGAAGGGTTAAAATAGATAAAATCAAAGTTTAATAAGTATATAATTTTTAATATGGGGTTATACAAAAGATAAATTTGACTATAAATATTCATTATAAAGGTAAAAACATTTCCTATATAATGGTATTTTATTTTTAATTTTTAGACATTAAATAATTTTATTTATTTATGACACAACGATGATGCAGTACTTATCTTATTAAAATAAGTATGATTCTGGAATAAGTCAATAACATTATTTAAATCATTATACAGGAGGTTCATACACTTACAAAGAAAATCGGACCTAAGGTAAGGGAAATATCACAATCTCATTTTTATCCGAGATTGTTTATACTTTGGAATTTACTGGGGTGTATTTTATCATCCACATCTATGTTTCCTGAATATGTAATGTTATTTCCATCCATCTACAATTATTTAAATCCAATTTTACCCTTCGGTGATTTTTTAGTAAAAGATATGAAAGGAATCTTTTTTCGTTTTTCGTACAGGGTACTTTTTGACTTTTCCGACAAAAGTATGAGAAGAATGTTTTTTTAACTTATACGGCATGAATGGATTTTTAAAACATTATTTCCAAGAAGCTTCCTTTACAAGTTTTCAAGTTTATTTTTAATCAACTTCTTTTAGTTTAAAATTGTATGACATGTTAAGAAAGAAAAATGTTTTTGAAGTAGAAAGGATATTTCCTCCAGAATGGAGTTCAAGTGTTTTATCAAAATTATTTTCCATCTAAGATAATATAGGGTTCTGTTTATATCCCTATTATTACATTGATTTGATTATGTTGTGATGGAATTATTTTTATGAATTCTTTTATCTTATATGAATTGTTTTATGATGTCATGTTGTTTAAGAATCCCATTTTTATTACATGGGTTATGCAATGATGTATGATTTGTGATTTTGTGGAACACATATGAATGGTATCAATATGAGATGGGTGGGACCTATATCTCCCTCCAGTGCATTGGGTAATGATTTTATATCTAATGAGATAGACATGGCTGGAATGGCAGGTTAAACCGGTTCAGTGAAACAGGAATGAAACGAGGAGTGAACTCGGTTCAGAAATGGACTTTTTCCACTAAGATAGTCTTGGCAATGAGTCTTTACTAATAATAAATGATTATCTATGATTATGTGTGTATGCCACAATGCTTCATGTTTTAAGTTATCATTATTAGGATTACATTTCACTTCTATTATTTATCTCATGTTATGATCTCTTTTGCAGGATAAGATTTTCAAAATGTTATGTTCTTATAAATATGATATGTTTGATATTTCTTTTGTTTACCCTTTCTGAGCATTTGATCTCACCTTTTTGTATGTTTTCTTTCCCCAGGTCAGGAAGAAGGTTATTAAGTAAGATATGCCAAAAGGGACTATAGATATGATGAAATAAATGGGAGACAGCGTAGACGCTTTATGAACCAGTTGGTTATGTTCCCAGTTTCTAAAGACACTATACCTATACGGTCCTTTCATGGTTTTGTTATATGTTTTTATAAGTATGCTTCAATTTTGAAGTAATAACAATGTATGTAAAGTATGGGTCGTTATAGTTGGTATCAGAGGAAATGTATAGTCAACCATTGGAAACTAGGATGTGAAAGCCTTAGTAAGAACCCTAACGATAATTCTAAGCATAGAACACAATCTTTGTGTTTTAGAAATGACCATGAATAACCTAGGATAAGACCTTAAGTGTGAAAATTTATACTTGATTATGTGGTTTTCCTATTATAATTAGTTTTGCTCACACTATTCTTCTTGGTTTTAGTCAATGGCTAGAACCCGAAGGAACCATGTTAATATGGAATGCGACGGGCAATGCAATGATTGTCCCCTGAGCAACCAAACGTTATGGGAGCTGGAATGCAAAATCTTGTAGCCGTGCTCACACAACTTACTCAAGCTATGAATCATGCAGGACTTCCAAACGAGCAAAGGAAGGAGAAACATTCTGTTGAATCCTTCATGAGGCAGCGTCCACCTTCATTCAGCAGGTCTACTAACCCATTAATTGCTGAACACTAGATTAGTACTACTAAAAAGATATTTTCAGTTCTTCAATGTTCTGAACATGATAATGTCTTCCTAGTAGTGTATCGTTTGGAAGGAGATGCTGATCAATGGTGGAATCTTATTATGAATATGAGGCAAAGGGTTGAAATTGAGTCCATGGAATGGGACGAGTTCAAGAACATATTTTTCAATAAGTACTTCCCTCGTATTCTCCGAACAATGATGGAGAAAGAGTTTCTTGAACTGAAGCAAAAGGATGATGAATCTGTTGGTACCTATGAAGCAAATTTTACAAGACTTGCAAGGTACGCTTCTGTTATTATTATACAACCTTAGAGTAAGATCGATCGATTCTTTAGTGGCTTAAAACCAAGTCTTCGAAGGGCATTAGCCATAAGGGACTTCAATAGCTACGAGGAAATCGTTCGATTTTCTCTCAAAGTCGAGATGGAGATTGGAGTAACCCATCAGTCATATGGGTTTGATAAGAAGAGGAAAATGGAATTCAAAGTAAAATCTAAAGACCACACTGAAAAGAAGATGAGCTTTCCATTATGCTCAAAGTGTGGAAAGAAACATGGAGGGAGTTGTCTTAAAGGGACAAGTAAAAGTTTCAAATGTGGAAAGGAAGGTCATCGGGCATTTGAATGCCGCAATGATGGGAAGAAGATGTCTAATGATGAAAACAAAGGATGGGACACATAGAATGAACCTACTACACTTCAATGTTTCAAGTGCAAGGAGATGAGGCATTATGCCAATAAATGCCCTAATCCAAGGGTTGTTGATGATGATAGACATCAACAAAATATTAAGGCTAAAGACAAAGGAAAGTCACATGCAATTTCTATCAGCGTTGTGGAGTACGATAACGATGTGGTGAAAGGTACACTTACAATCCACTCTAAAGTAGAAAATGTTTTATTTCATTCTAGATCCACCCACTCTTTTATTTCTGAGGAATTTTCTAAGAGTATCGCCGTATTACCTCAACAATCAGATGTTGAGTTAGCTGTGAAAACACGTAATGGAACAACAGTCACATCAAAAGTTTATAATTATTACTCGATTGAAGTTTGTGGAAAAGTGCTTCCTGCAAATCTTGTGATCCTTCCTATACTGGAATTTGATGTGATTCTGGGCATGGATTGGCTTTTTTTATATGGATCTGATATCAATTTCCAAAGAAGGGAAGTCACATTTCATATTCCATATCAATCTATGATCGTCTATCGATGCAAGGATGAACATAACCTTCCAGTGGAAATTTCTTCCATCTTATGGGTATTGATTCCACTGAATGAAGGTTATTTATCTCAAATGGTTGGTGAGAAACTCTCAATTACGAATATTCCCATTGTAAGGGAGTTTTATGATGTCTTTCCGGAGGAATTTCCGGGTATTCCACCAAATTGTGAAGTTGAGTTTTCAATTGAACTTGTACTGGGTGATTTGCCTATTTCAAAGACACCTTATAAAATGGCCCCAATTGAGTTGCAGGAATTGATGAAGCAACTCCAAGATAATCTTGATAAGGGATTCATACGCTCTAGTGTGTCACCTTGGGGAGCACCTGTTCTATTTGTTAAGAAGAAAGATGGATCAATGAGACTCTGCATTGATTATCGAGAACTTAACAACATCACTATCAAGAACAAATATCCTCTCCCACGCATTGATTACTTATTTGACCAACTACGTGGAGATAAATACTTTTCCAAGATTGATCTTCGTTCAGGGTATCATCAATAAAGTTTCAAAAGGTAGGATATACCAAAGATGGCTTTCCGTACAACATATGGACACTATGAATTTATAGTGATGCCATTTGGTCTTACTAATGCCCCTACTATCTTCATGGATCTGATGAATAGAGTCTTTAGAGACTATCTTGATCAATTTGTGGTAGTCTTTATAGACGATATTCTTGTCTATTCAAAGAGAAAGGAAGAACATGAAGATCACTTGAGAATTATATTGATGACCCTGAGAAAGGATAATCGTTATGCCAAATTTACCAAGTGTGAATTTTGGCTTCAAAAAGTTGCATTTTTTGGTCACATAATCTCAAAAGAGGGGATATCTGTGGATCCAACAAAAACATAGGTTATTGAAAGATGGTCGAGACCAACAACAGTAACTGAGATCTGAAGTTTTCTTGGTTTGGCTGGATATTACCGACGTTTTGTGAAATATTTTTCACGATTATCTAATCCACTCACCAGGTTGACTCGGAAAGGAGTTAAGTTTGTTTGGACGGAGGAATGTGAATAGAATTTCAAGGAGTTGAAAAGAAGGTTATCCAGTGCACCTGTGCTCACACTTCCATGTAGTGGAGAAAGGATTGTGATCTATAGTGATGCATCCAAAAAGGGATTGGGGTGTGTTCTTATGAAAAATGATATGGTGATATCTTATGCCTCACGACAGTTGAAAATCCATGAGCAAAATTACCCAACTCATGATTTGGAGTTTGCTGCGGTAATCTTTGCATTAAAGATTTGGAGGCATTATCTTTATGGAGAAAGGTATGACATTTATACTAATCATAAAAGTTTAAAGTATATTTTCACACAAAAGGATCTGAATATGCGCCAAAAAAGATGGTTGGAACTGATTAAGGATTACGACTGCTCAATTCATTACCACCCTGGGAAACCAAACAAGGTGGCAGATGCATTAAGTCGACAAGACCATACTAGTTTATCCATGATGAGGATCACAAAAGATCCTATATTTATGGATTTACAATGGATGGATCTTGGAATTATAATGGAAGGGGGGAAATCGTATCTTTCTAAAATGAATGTTCAACCATATATACATGTGAAGATTAAAGAGGCACAGAAAGAAGATATAGAGTTATAAAAGAAGGTGATAAATATTCCTGAATTCAACCTTGATTATGATGGGATAATGAAGTTCAGGAATCGGGTTTGTGTTCCTCATATCCCAGAATTATAGAAGGAGTTGTTGGATGAGGCTCACAGTTCTTCTTTCTATATTCATCCTGGAAGCACGAAGATGTATAGGGACCTGAAAGAGTACTTCTGGTGGGATGGCATGAAAAGTGATGTTGCTGAATATGTCTCTCGATGCTTGGTTTTTCAGCAAGTTAAAGCTAAGAGACAGAAGTCTAAGGGGATGTTACAACCATTACCCATACCCGAGTGGAAATGGGAAAACATCACTACGGACTTTGTCACAGGACTTCCTAAAACATCCAAAGGAAATAATGCTATCTGGGTCATAGCTGATCATCTTACAAAATCTTCGCACTTCATTGATGTTAGAGTGGATTTCTCTCTAGATCAGCTTGCCAGGATATATGTAAAGGAAGTGGTAAGATTGCATGGAGTACCACTTTCTATTATATCTGATCGGGATCCGAGATTTACCTCAATGTTCTGGTGAATTCTTCAGCATACTCTGGATACAGATTTGAGTTTCAGCACTGCTTATCATCCTCAGACAGATGGTCAGTCTGAGAGAACAATTCAAACTCTAGAAGATATGTTGAGAGCTTGCTCTATGGATTTCAATGGTGGTTGGGATCAACACCTACCTTTGGTGGAATTTTCTTATAATAATAGCTTTCACTCCAGTATTCAAATGGCTCCTTATGAATCTCTCTATGGAAAGAAATGCAGGACTCCAACTTGCTGGGATGAAGTTGGGGAAAGAAAGCTATTAGGACCTGATCTTGTTGATGAGATGGAAAAAAGGTCCGATCTATTCAACAACACATAAGAGCAGCTCAGAGTCGACAGAAAAGTTATGTCGACAACCGAAGAAAAGACCTAGAGTTTGAAGTGGGTGATAAAGTGTTCTTTCGAATATCTTCCTGGATGAGGGTCATGAGATTTGGAAAGAAGGGGAAGTTGAGCACTAGATATATCTTTCCTTTCGAAATACGGGATCGTGTTGGAAAGGTAGCTTACCGATTGGCGCTTCCACCGAATCTATCTCAAGTTCACGATGTGTTCCATGTATCTCTCCTGAGAAAGTACATACCTGATCCTTCACATGTACTCAGCTCAGAAGTTGTACCGCTGGAGCAAGATCTTTTTTATGAAGAACAGCCGATAGAGATTCTGGATCGTAGCGAAAAATTCCTAAGAAACAAGACCACTCGCTTGGTGAATGTTTTATGGAGGAACCACCAATTAGAAGAAGCTAAATGGGAGCTTTAGCATATGATTAGGGAGAGGTATCCTAATCTTTTTGTTACAAAGTGACGATTTTTGAGGGCGAAATTCATTTTAAGGGGGGTAGAATGTAACACCCGAGACTTTTATGAGAAATATTTTGTTTTTATGTTATATAAATCATCAAAGTAATCTTTCACTACACACAACACTATCTTGGCTTGCTTTACATGCAACCTCGGCCTTCCTCGATAGCTTGCGTCGTACACAATACCGAGTTTCACTAAACAATGATATGCGATTAAAATATTATTAAAACTAGCTGTTATGAATAGTAATAACCACTTTTTGAAATTTTTTAAATTTTATTTTTCAAAATGGACTTCATTTATGGATTCATAATATCGAAATTAGCTTAGGGTGAAATTTTGGTACTTTTCGGATAACTTTCATATTCTGATGAATAGTGAAAATTATTAAATTTTAATTAAAAACAACTTTTTTAATCGAAATAATTAATAGTGGTAAATTATTAATTTGAGTGGTTTTAAATTATATTTAGAATATATTTTTACAATTTAATACAATTTTGTTCATTGGACGTAATTTCACATTTAAACTACACATAAACAAGTGTCAATCTTTTGATAGTTATTATCACTTAAAAACACGCGATTTGTCTTAACGACGGGAATTAATTTTTAAATTAGTTAATGTAACTGATATGTTTTGAATTTTTTAAAATAAACATCATTTTTGAATTCATAATATCACATATAGCTTAGGCCAAATTTTTGGTATTTTTCTGAAAACATTCAATTTTTGATGAATAGTAAAACCACTAAGTGGTAGTTAAGAAAACTGAATTTTTCATAAAACATAATTTTACCGCTTCTATGAGTGGAATTTCGAAAATCTGAGAGACACAGTTGATATCAGTAAGTAAAATGTGGTTCAATGAGTTGAAAATAATTTTTTGGTGAATAGTAACTTTTAACTTTTTTTACCACGATTAAAAGTAAATAGGGTAGGTAAGGGTAAAAATGATATTATTATTACCCTAAAACATGTCTTAATTCTATTGGATAAGTATAATTCGACCAAAAACAACCTTAGGAATAAAATATGACCATTTAGGCCCACTTGGATTAGGTTAGGACATTTATTATTAATTTATTTAAAGAAGGGTTAAAATAGTTAAAATCAAAGTTTAATAAGTAAATCATTTTTAATATGGGGTTATACATAAGATAAATTAGAATAGAAATATTCATTAGAAAGATAAGAACATTTCCTACATAATGTTATTTTCTTTTTAATTTTTAGAAAATAAAAAAGTTAATTTATTTATGACACAACAATGATGCAGTAATTATCTTATTAATGAAATATTGACATAATTGATGTTATAAATACCCAAATAAATGTAATTTGAGGCTTTTATGAATAAAACTAATTTTCTAAATTAATATGACATGTTAGTATTGATTTAATTAACTTCGTTCGAACTAATCATTCTGTTATGATTTTCACAAAAATCAATTACAAAATAGTGTCAAAATTGACATAAAATAGTTTCTAAAACAAATATTATATTATTAATTGTTATTTTATTCCTAAAAATCTAAGGTTAGGCCAAATGACTTTGATAAGGTTTTATATATTGATAATAAACAACTTGGGGTTTGTTTGGCTTGTTATCGTAAGTTTATTAACCTTATAGTGTAAGAACACAATAAGACATGGAAAAAGTAAAATTATTTAACTTAATGTTAAATCTCAATGATAAGGTTAAAATAGGAACCTAAACTTGTCTAAATTCTATTTGATGAGAGGATTTCTACCTATACCCACCTTATCTTCTAAATATATCAATTTGGAACTATTAAAAACCGAATTTGACTTTATAATAAAATAATATTTTTAGTTACTCCATAGGTGCCCCTCTCCTCCCTTATAAAAGGGAACCTCCTCCCTCTCTTCCTCACACCACATTGAGCCTTCAATCTCGGCCAACCCCTGCCAATATCTCCTCTCCACTTCCCTAGAAACATCCTAGAGGTTCTGGTCTTCTTCAAAGACCAATTTTAGTTCCCTAAGAGGAGGTCTCAAAGAGGCGCTTCAAAGAAGAGGTCATGCCCGTTACCGATACTTTCATCTTTATTTATTTTTCCACTTCTTCTTCTTTAGTTGTTTCATTATGAAGTAATAACATCATTATCACTCATATACTGATATGTTATTATAAGTATGAAACAACCCTATTTCACCATCTATCCATCCTATGGAAAACGAAGTCACCGCGCGTGCGTACGTACGGAATACCGTCTCCACGCCGTGGTGTAATCTATTTACCACCACCACATTACTTGGATGGGTATAATGGTGTAAATAATGAATATATATGATTATTGTAAATTTATATTGATTCTTAAATAGTATACATACACTCCAATACAATTCCACGATCATTGGAACAATATCATCGCTCGTGCGTACGTACGGAATACCGTCTCCATGATGTGATGCGACTCGTTATACATGATCTTCATTGCATAATGATTATATAAATGAATTGAGTGAATGAATATGATATATATTACACTAATACCATTCTGGAAATGAGGTATCTAAAACCTAAAAAGAAAAATAAGAATTTATTCAACAAAATGCGCATAAGAACAAAAAGTAATAAACACCCGAATAATAAGTAGTAATGAAATATTACTAATAAGAAGCTAAGAATATGACCATATATGATATCATAAAAATATGTATGATTCTGGAATAAGACAATAACATTATTTAAATTAGAATCATTGCAATCAAGACTTCTTGAATATGTAATCCACTGAAAAAATAATAAGGGACTCTCTTTGGATAATGTATAAGAAGATTTTGGATTCATTAACCTCTGTGATCTGACAATTTCAAATAGTTCAAGTTATGGTCGCCTGCAAATTTTGGCAAGATCTAATCATGCCTTTACGGTATCTTTGGTCTTACCTGGTGTATCCAAAATTTTATGAAATAAATTTCCAAAATAGTTCTTCTTAATATTCATAACATCCAACATGTGGCGGACCAACAAATCAGACCAATACGGAAGATCCCAAAAAATGTTCCATTTTATCCAATTATGTTCTTTCCCAAATCCATGAATTTTCTGTTGGTTTACTATTGGTCCAAATGTGAAGGGAGGTATTGAAAATATAGCTGATTTTAACTTTGTACCTGAGATCATCTTTGGAGGTTCATCCCTTTCAATAGTACCTTTTTTGAAATGAGATTTGTTCCTCTGAAAAGGATGATCATTTGGAAGAAATCTACGATGAAAATCAAAATAGCAAGGATTTTTTCCATTGACAAGCTTAAATGCTTTTTTTTATTTCATACAGTAAGGACGTGATTTCATACCATGTTTACTCCAACCAGATAATATGCCATATGCCAGAAAGTCACTAATCGTCCACATCAATGCAGATTTTAAGATGAAATTTTGTTTCGCAGAAACATCATATGTATTCACACCCTCACTCCACAATGCATTTAACTCATCAATCAATGGTTTCAAATAAACATCAATAATATTTTTTAGATGTCCTGGGATTAATAGAGTCAAAAGATATAAGACCCCTTCATCAACATCCATGGAGGAAAATTGTACGGAGTTATAATGATAGGACATCAGGAATACCGACTACCATAAGAACCAAATGGATAGAAACCGTCAGTGGAAAGACCCAATCGCACGGTTCGGGATTCTATAAAAAAAGAAGGATGCAGACGGTCAAAATGTTTCCTTGATTCACCATAATATGTATGATTAAAGCTTTTATCAGTTGAAATCTTTGTTTTGTGTCATGACATCATTGAAGCTATGTTCTGAGAAAAAAATAGACGTTGCAACCTATGTGTAAGGGGGAAATATCTCAACTGTTTTACTGGAATCAATCTATACTTCCCTGGTTGAGCTTCTTTATACCTCGATTTTCCACATGTGGGACAACTATCCAATGACTCATTTTCACCAGAATATAAGATGCAATAATTGGAAATGAATGAATCTTCCAGAAACTAAGGCCCAGATTACAAACCAACCTCCAGATCTCATATTAATTTGCAGGCAACACATTTCCTTCAGGTAACAGTGTTTTAACGAAAGAAAATATCTGATCAAAAAAATTGTTGGACATTGAATTATCTTATTTAACATCCATAAATTTTGCAACCACTTATAATTTTCTTATCTTGCATCCAGGATATAATGCATCCTCAATAGACCTCAACAACTCCTAAAATTCAGATGGTGCCAACTCAGGAGTTAAATCAATATCATTGTCAGTTTCAGTTTGTTGCACAGATGGACCTGCAACATCATGTACTAAATTTTGAAACGATGATGGATTCAGAATCAAGTTATTAGGATCTTCTCTAGAACTGCGTTCATCGTGTTGATACCAAAAAATATAATCTGGTTGAAAACCAAACCCCAAGAGATGTCCCCAACCATGTCAAACGTTCTCAGAGCACATTTTTTACAATGACACTTAATTGTTCCTTCTGAAACATATTCCGGTTTTGATTATGCAAATTCTGAGAACGCTTCAACACCCTCAATATATACAGGATTTAAACCAGAACCATTTGGATTTCTGCGTTGATTTATCCAAGTGTGATCATCTAATAATGACTGATGTTGACTTCCTTGTTTCATATTTTTCTACATAAAATATAAAATCATCCCTGTTTTTGAATAATTTTATATTATAAAAACAATATCTAAAAAAAGAAGATAAATAATTACAACTACTTCTTAATAATTACCATTAATTAAGGGAGACACAATTTCCAGTGGATTTATTGCTCCTCTTTTGTCCGACGACCCATTTACTTGCATCTTTCTCACACTGAAATCACGATGAAGAATCTGGTCTGAGGTACACATATTTATTCTCGTATGCACGGGAATAAATATGTGTACCTCAGACCAGATTCTTCATCGTGATTTCAGGGTGAGAAAGATGGAAGTAAATGCGCCGTCTGACAAAAGAGCCCCCTTTTCTTTGATAAATCGTCTTCTTCTAACTGTCACTGCCTGAAAATATTATAAAAAATATGATCCTACAAATGCATATCCAATCTCATGTATACAAGATTGAATATTTCTATGTAGTATCACATTTTTTAAAATGTTTCGAGTCGGTGAGAGTTGAAAGGAGAAAAGTCGTCGAGCAAAAGAAGAGCCGTCAATCCACTAGAAATTGTGCCAAGTTCTTAAAATTTATTAAAATTTATTAAAATTTCTTCGTAACTGTTCCTAACTATTCCTAACTAATTATTACAAATTATTATTAATTATTCCTATTTGTTCCTATATATTCCTATATATTCCTATATATTCCTATTTATTCCTATATATTTCTATTTATTCCTATATATTGCTAATTATTACAAATTATAGCTAATTATTACAAATTATTGCTAATTGTTACAATTTATTGCTAATTATTACAATTTATTGCTAATTATTACAATTTATTGCTAATTATTTCCATTTATTATTAATTATTTCTATTCATTGCAAATTATTTATAATTATTCCTAATTATTCCTAATTATTCCTAATTATTTGAAATTATTCCTAATTATTGCTAACTATTACTAATTATATCTAATTATTCCAACTTATTGCTAATTATTTATAATTATTGCTAATTATTTCTAGTTATTACTAATTATTACTAATTATTACTAATTATTACTAATTATTACGAATTATTACAAATAATTACAAATTATTACTAATTATTACAATTTATTAATATTTTTTACTAATTATTACAATTTATTACAAATTATAACTAATTATTTCAATTTGTTACAATTTATTACAATTTGTTACTAATTATTACTAAATATTCCTAATTATTGCTAATTATTTCTAATTATTGCTAATTATTGCTAATTATTGCTAATTATTACTAATTATTGCTAATTATTACTAATTATTACAAATTATTACAAATTATTACTAATTATTAGTAATTATAACTAATTATTACTAATTATTACCAATTATTACAATTTATTACTAATTATTACTAATTATTACTAAATCAACAATACTTAGTAATACATAGAAAAATGAAAACTGCTTGAATAATGAAAGGAAATTTGGTAGTCATCATTGTGGAGATGATTACAAATTTTCTCTTCATTATCCAAGCAGTTTTTGTTTACTAATTATAAGTAACAAAAAAATTATATTATCAATATTTATGAAAAAACAATATTAATATTATTAAAATAGTAAAAAATATATAAAATATTAAAATTATCAATATTTGCAATAGGCATTGCTCTATTATTAACATGTTCAAATCTCAAAGGGTTGCCAATTGTCAGGTCGTGTGCAATAAAAATTTTGTGTCATCCATGTCCAATGTAAACTCTTTAATTGTCCTTACATGGTTGATCACCCCTTAAGTAGTGTTGTAATAGGACGACCAATGTAATGTCGTTCTCGTATCTAAGAATCATCTCGCACCCTTTACATAGATCATTCTTCCTTAAAAATTTGAGGGGACATCAGTATCTTTCCCTTAAATTTTCAAGGACAAATAGTCTATAAAAAGGGTCATGTGAGATAATTCTTATAGATGAGAAGGGCGTGACTTGGGTTGTTCAGTTGCAACGCTACTTGCAAGGTGATCAACCAAGCATATCTAATTATATCTAATTATATCTAATTATATCTAATTATATCTAATTATATCTAATTATTACTAATTTTTACTAATTTTTACTAATTATATCTAATTATATCTAATTATATCTAATTATTACTAATTATTTCTAATTATTTCTAATTATTACTAATTATTACTAATTATTACTAATTATTACTAATTATTACTAATTATTACTAATTATTACTAATTATTACCCATTATTACTAATTATTACCCATTATTACTAATTATTACCAATTATTACTAATTATTACTAATTATTACTAATTATTACTAATTATTACTAATTATTACTATTTATTACTAATTATTACTTATTATTACCAATTATTACTAATTATTGCAAATTATTACTAATTATTACTAATTATTACCAATTAATACCAATTATTACTAATTATTACCAATTATTACTAATTATTACCAATTATTACGAATTATTACCACTTATTACTAATTATTACCAGTTATTACCACTTATTACGAATTATTACCACTTATTACGAATTATTACCAATTATTACAAATTATTACCAATTATTACCAATTATTACCAATTATTACCAATTATTACAAATTATTACTAATTATTATGAATTATTACCAATTATTACTAATTATTACGAATTATTACGAATTATTACTAATTATTACTAATTATATCTAATTATTACTAATTATATCTAATTATTACTAATTATATCTAATTATTACTAATTATATCTAATTATATCTAATTATATCTAATTATATCTATTTATATCTAATTATTACTAATTATATCTAATTGTTACTAATTATATCTAATTGTTACTAATTATATCTAATTGTTACTAATTATATCTAATTGTTACTAATAATATCTAATTGTTACTAATTATATCCAATTATTACTAATTATTACTAATTATTACTAATTATATCTAATTATTAAAAATTATTTCTAATTGTTACCAATTATTACTAATTATTATCAATTATTACTAATTATTACGAATTATTACTAATTATTACCAATTATTACAAATTATTACTAATTATTACTAATTATTACAAATTATTTCAAATTATTACCAGTTATTTCAAATTATTACCAATTATTACCAATTATTACAGATTATTAGTAATTATTACAAATTATTACTTATTATTAACAATTATTACTAATTATTACCAATTATTACTGTTGGGAAAAAATCCCTCAATGTAACATTGCAGTATTTTTGGGTTGACTTTGTTTGTTGACAAAGCAGGTTTCCATGGAAAATTGTCGAGTTCCAGAGAATTTGTTGACAATCCATGTTGATAAAGAACGATACCAAAGGAATGGATGATCTGGAGGCGGTGATGCTTCGCGATTACGTCAACGCTTCGCGAATGGCAGAGTTGAAGCGCATCGCGGCAGTGAAGGGCTTTGCGAGGGAGCTTCGCAGCGAAGGCGCGAAGGAATGTGGACGGTGACTCTCCGCGATTACGATGAGTTCCGCTAACGGATAATTGCCGTGGTGCTTCACGATTTGGACAGAATTCTGGCGGAAACTTCGAAGCTTCACGATTGGAAATGACATGTCGTTGACTTCATGTGGAAGGGTCCAGGGTCGGTGGAATTGCCTATAAATAGAGGCCGACCCCCTTGAGAGAAGTAGAGAGTATTTTCAGAGAAAATCATTTGCCCTCGGTTCATGATGGTAGTTCGCGTAGCCTGTGTGCTTCGAGAAAGAAGAGCTTCGTGGCGGCTATTGTAGCTCCGCGAAAGTTGTGTGCTCTGCGTTGGCTCAGTGTGCTTCGCAAGGGAAGTCGCTCTGCAACGACTTGAGCTTCGCGGTAGTGCTTCGCGGTAGTGCTTCACGGTAGAGCTTCGCGAAAAGGCAGGAGCTTCGTGAAGGCTTGTCTGAGCTTCGCGAAATTGGGAGCTTCATGAAGTAGGGTGCTTTGTGAAGGTACTTCCCAAAGCGATTGCCCATTGGTCTGTGGAAAAGGGGTATTCATCAGTGGATGAAATTTGGACTTCATTAGAGCATCTACATATAGTGGAGGATGCAGTCATTAGTGATAATAAAGAGACATACATGTCTATAAACTTTGAGTGGATCCCTTCCAAGTGCAGTGAGCATAGGAAGAGGAAAAAGGTGATCCTCTCCACCGGCAGTGAGCCAGAGAGAGAGAAACAGGGAGTGACCCTTGGGAAAGCAGTGACCTGACCCTAAATCTTGTAGAGGCACTGAGCCTGGGATAGAGTGACTGTACCCGATCATTGTATTCACATCTAGTGAAGAATAGTGGAATTTGGTACGACCGGCAACTTGTCGGCGTATGCTCATTGGACGTAGCCCAGTGAGGGTGAACCAAGTAATAATCTCTGTGTCAGTCTGTTTTCTTCCCTGCATTGCATTCAAAGCATCATCATTAGATAAAGAAGTAATGAAGTGATCATACTCTACACACAAGAGCAAACAAAGTGACCCTTGTAATAAAGTGGTCATGATCCAGTGGGGTAGGAAGAACTTTGAAAAATAATATCCATACCCTGATTCACCCCCCTCTCAGGATATATAGGCCCCTATTTTCCCTAACAATTACGAATTATTACCAATTATTATGAATTATTACTAATTATTATGAATTATATCTAATTATTACGAATTATATCTAATTATTACAAATTATATCTAATTATTACTAATTATATCTAATTATTACTAATTATATCTAATTATTACTATTTATATCTAATTATTAATAATTATATCTAATTATTACTAATTATATCTGATTATTAATTATTACCAATTATTATTAATTATTACCAATTATTACTAATTATTACCAATTATACCGAATTATTACTAATTGTTGCGAATTATTACTAATTATTACGAGTTATTTCTAATTATTACGAATTATATCTATTTATTACTAATTATGTCTAATTATTACTAATTATATGTAATTATTACTAATTATATCTAATTATTACTAATTATATGTAATTATTACTAATTATATCTGATTATTACTAATTACCCCTAATTATCCCTAATTATGTCTAATTATAACTAAATTCCACTAATTATCTATAATAATCTATAATTATTGCAAATTAACACTAATTATTTATAGTTATCTCCAACAATATCAATTTCTTACTAAAATAAATAAATAAAAATCAATTTAAATCTAATTTAATTAGAACTCATAAACAACAATTAAAATTAATATAAAAAAAATAAAATTAATATAAATAAAATAAAATATTAAAACCTTAAACGTTGATATTCTGAAGGTATTGGCGTCTTCCAATTTCTCTCGTATAAAAAATTCTAACTAAAATAATTTTTTTCCTTAAAACTGGAGAATAAAGAGAGAGGGAGAGGAAGATTTGAGTGATTTGAAAAAAAACTGGTGGGGTAAATATATGTATGATTAGTTGCGACAGGTTTCCCATCGCAAATGGTGGTGTTTGCGACAGGCCCCATCGCAAATGCCATCGCCCTCATTAATTACAGTCGGTGGTTAAAAGGGTATTTGCGACGGGTCCCATCGCAAATACACACCTGCCGACATACTATTTGAAACGGGCGGCTTTGCCCATCGCCAATGGTATTTACTGCCGCCGGGCTTTTGCAACGGGGCCCATCAGAAATACCCTCGCCCACATTAATTACAGTCGGGCGGTTAAAAGGGTATTTGCGATAGGTCTCGTCGCAACTACACACCTTCCAACATACGATTTGTGACGGGCGGCTCTGCCCGTCGCAAATGGTATTTACCACCGCCGGGCTTTTGCAACGGGGATGTGTCCCTGTCGCAAATATCCTTCCCGCATTTTGGCGCGCAAACCGTGCCAAACCTATTGCGACGGGTCGCCTATTCCTGTTGCAATGAACCTACTATTTGTGACGAGAAAAGACTCCCATCGCAAATACGTATTTCGTCGGACCTTTTGCGACGGTATATATTCCCGTCGCAATTGACCTGTCTCAAAAAACCACTTTTCCCGTAGTGCACAAACAAATAAACCAACATACATACATACCTACACACGTACAAACACACATACGGACACTCAAACATACCCACAGATAGACACACACACACACACACACAAACAAACACACACACACACACATACTTACTTACATTCTTACATACAAACATAGTGACTTACTTAGATACACACATACATACACACATACAACCACGCATATATACACACATACACTCATACACACATACATACATTCTTTCATTCATACATACATACATACATACATACATACATAGATACATACTTACATACATACATACTTACATACATATTTACTTACATACTTACATACTTACTTACTTACTTACTTACATACATACATACATACATACATAAAAACATACATGCATGCATGCATGCATGCATATATAAATACAAACATACAAACATACATACATACATACATACATACGTACATACATACTCACTCAGTTACATACATACATACATTCATAGAAACATACATACATACAAACATACATACATAAATACATACATACATACATACATACATACAGACATACATACATACATATAGACATGCATACATACATACATACAGACATATATACACATATACATACACACATATATACACACATACATACACACATACATACACAAATACATACACACATAAATACACAAATACCTATTGACAGACATGCTGATATACAAACATACACACATGCAGACAAACATACAAACAAACATACACACATACACACATACAGACCCACATACAGACAAACATACACACATACACACATACACACATACACACATACACACATATAAACATACACACATTGACCCAGAAATATATTCACACATAAAAAAATACGTAAAAACATATGCTCACAAATACCTACAAACACAAATACATACATACATACATACATTCACAAGTACAAACATACAGACATACATAAAAAATACATACATACTGGTATATATACACAAATTCGTACAAACATGCAGACATATTGACACAGATACATACAACCCCCCCCCACACACACATACATACAAAAACACGGAGACATACACACACAGAAACACACACAGACACACAAATATATATATATATATATATACACACACACACAGATATATATATATATATACATTCATTCATACAAACATTCATACATACATACCTACATACAAACATACCTATATAAATATACATAAATACATACATACATACGTACATATATACGTACACAAAGACATACACATGCATACCTACATACAGACACACACAAAGACAAATACATACACACACAAACACTCTCACACACACACACATACATGCATCAATACTTATACAAACACATATACATTTATACATACATATTAAACAGACACACACACACACACACATATATGGTCACACAAACACACATATACAGACACATATATAGATACACCCACATATGAAGACTCACACACACACATACATACATACATACCTACATACATACATACATACATACTTACATACATACATACATACATGCATAAATAAATAAATACATACATACATACATACATATATATAAACAAACCTACACAAATACAATCATAGATGCATGCATGCATGCCACCATTAATTTATAAATGCATGCATTCATGTATGTAACAATCCATCCATCAATATATACAAGCATACATATATACATGCATACATATATACACACAAACATATATACATTCATGCACACACACACACATGATTATCCGTACATCTATTCAACCATCCATACCTATATATATACATATAATTATATATATATATAAGAAGTAGGCATGCATTCATAAATCCATACATACATGCATATATGGAGCCATACTTGCATATATTTTTAAATACATACATACATACACAAAAACACACATACATTCATAAATTCATCCCTCCATACATACATGCATGTAGGAAAACATATATGCATACATCTATCCATCCATACATGCATACATGCAACCACACATGCATCTATGAATGCATGAATCAGTTCATACATGAATTCATGCGTGCATCCACCCATCCATACATTAATTCATACAACCATTTATGCATATAAGCATCACTAGTGGAAATCCCACCTATAGCAACACCTTCATACTAACGGTTTGAAAAAAAAATGTTTTTTAAGAAACTTATTCCAACAGTTAAATGAAACCTTTGATTTAGGGTAAATAAGGTGAATTTTACCAACAGTTTTGATAAAACCTCTGGAGATAGGGTCTAATTTTATGATTTTTCCCAACAGTTTCATTAAACCGTTGGGAATGGATTTCATTATGCAATATTTTCCTATGGTTTTTAAAAACCTTTGGGAGAAGCCCCCAAATAATATTTCCCTATAGTTTTAGAATACAATGAGAAAAAAATTCCCAAATAATCGTAGCTAACCCATGAACAGATCTCAAATCATTGAACAGTTCTCTCCTCTGTCGAACAAATCTCTCCTTTGTCACACCATACTTCTTGAGCAGGAACCTGTGAGCTCACTTCCTCCATCAAATAGATTCTCACATCCTCAAACTGATCTCTCCACTAAAGGATATCTCCTCCTCCAACAAGATCTCTCCTCCAACCCAACCTCCCGAGCATGGACCCTACAAGGTGAGATCACTTCCTCCATCACAATATCACTTTTTCCAGAACAGATCTATCCAGTATTTCAACACAAATTCATGTCTACCTCATTTCTAAGTTACCTTGAATCATAGATCTCTCAATCCATTATTTGATTCAAACATCTAGATTCATTGCGTTCATCTTGAAATGTGTGAATTCCTTTTATTTTCCACTTTGATATTCTTCCAATGGACTTGATGTGGTGTATTTATCAATTTCAATATGGGATTAAGGTGTATTACATTCATCAAAATATTATGTTTTAGGATTAATATTATTTGTATTGAGGTGGGTGATTTGAAAAATCTCCCTAATGTCTTTATTGGTTTTATAGTATTCATATCATGTATGTTAGTGTCATCATGTCATGTGTGTGACCTCTTCTATTTAGAATCCATGGAAATTTTTCAAATCCTCATTGTTGGACCTTCCAAATATCCTATTGGGTCCATTGGTGATGAAGAACATGATCCTTTGGCCACCAAAAAGGTGTTTTTATCTCTAACCTTGGGTTGGAGAATGGATTTTATGACTCTAGTGCCTTAAACCGAGATAGAGAAATCGATTAAGAAATGAATTGGATTGTGAATTGAATTTTTTCTTCACATGATATGTGAATTAGAATTTTTATTTATCAACATGTGAATTTGAATTAACACAATTGAAATGTGAATTGATAATGTATCATGTAACTATATAATTGGTATGAAATAGGAAAAGACAAAATGTTATATTGACAAAAATAGATATTTGACATAATGGAATACAAGGAATGAAAATTGGTAATTTTAATGAATTAAAAAATGTGACATATGTCAAAATATTTTTCATGTTTTGGTGTTTTTAGGGGGTTTTCTCTTTGTTGTTCTTGATGCATGGTTATATAATACCCGGAATGGTTACTCCACACTTAGCATTATTTATTCTCCTTGGGAATGTAATACTTTCGATAATTATAATTCACAACAAGTATATTAACTCATTGAAGATGAGAGATATCCTTTGAATTGGTAATGTGTGTTAGGTAAATGGTCCATGGAATGGGTAATGTACCTTGTCATGGTTACATATCAAGGAAACCATCATGGATAATGGTAGGTATGGACAAAATTATATAGAACTCTATTGAATAAAGTTTGGCATACCCTTGTTGTTAACCTAGAGCTCAAGTGTTGGAAGGATAATTTGATGTGAAACATCAAATTAATGAATTTATGAAAATCAATATCATACTGTGATATATGATTGATTTTGGTTTTCTCAAAACATAAAAATAATTATCATTGTAATGTTTGTAGATATAAATCATTGGACGTTCACATAGAAGATACCACAAGAATATTAGTTCTTTTGATTTATGTGAACAATATATGATGTGTTTCTAGTTTTATAAAAAAATTCATATTCTATGTGAAATCATGTGGTGATCATAAAAATGTAAAGAATATTTTGTGTGTAGAATTATTCATACGATTTATGATTAGTGGATGCAGTTGTCATGTGAAATGAGTGTTATAATTTTCGAATTAAAATGTTATCTAATGCATACTGTTTTAATTTATTCATGATGCATGTGAAGGGGAATTGGTTTATTGATAAATGTGTTTTTCTTTTTGGATTCACATATAGTTGAATCGGTGAACATATTTTATGAAATTATAAAGTGTTATATATATGAAAAGTTCCCTATAAATATTTAATTAACTCATTGGAAAGGTGTTGAATCTTTTTAACATAAGTGATTAACAAGAATGTATTTTCATATTTTCTCCATGTTGATTTTTTCAATGGAATAACAACACTATATGATGGATTCATTTGGTAATATTATTTTCCTTCAAAAAAATATATATGTGAAGTGTGAGTTATGAGAAATTTCCATTCAAGTGTTTTTTTATATCAAAAAGTATGGTAATCAGGTGTTCTTATCAACTTCTAAGTTATTCGGCTTTTTTCTCAACACTGTAGCACTTTTTATGTATCTCAAATGTGATTGATTTTCTTTGAGATTTATAATTTCTCTCATTATAAACATTTATGTAGAGGAAACATGGTTTTATCTTATTTGACATGTTTATTATTATTCAATAATTATATATTCCCTTGAGCAATTAGAGAATTCTCAATGTTTTTCATTTTTTTGGTTTATCTCTTTATAACTCATCATAGTATATGATCAAACATAATTTCTTATCATGTTCATCCTTATTCATATGTGTGGATCCATTTTTTGTTATGATATATTCTATTTGATTAAAAATTGTGTCCTCTAATAAACTTTTATTATCGGGTGGGATAAAAACATATATCAAATAAAACCAAATTACGTAGAAACTCGAGCGAAACAAATTATATTCCATTAATAGGAAGAATAATTGTTAATAAATACGAATTTACTATTTTATAGTATCATTTGGAAACATGGATCTATTTCCCCCTTGGTTGTAGGAAAATTATTTGTCCCATGGGGAATTGTGGTTCTTATATGTTGTGCGGTGACGTGTATAGTCACATGAGACATGTATGTTTTAGTTTAGTTTTTATTTTATGTTCTTTATCACATTTTCCACTTAGGTCTTTTACTTATTTATATGGATTTAGGGTAGTTATATTCTACGAAGGGAGGAGAATGGGGTTTAGATTGATTCAGTATGCTGGCTTTGATCCGAGGTTAGATTATATGGTTACTAATTTTCTCGCACCTCATGTATTCAGGGATTTTAGTGTTTTTGACTCCATATTATGTTTTCAGTAGGGATTTGGATCATTTCGTGTTGGTTAGGGTTGATTTGGTTCTCCTAATCAAGGTAAGGCTTTAATGTTGTTGGTTTGTTTCTCACTGGTTATGTCGCATCCTCTATGTGTTTTAATGTTCCTAATATCCTTTGTGTAGTGCGTTGATCCATGCTCATTGGTTTCGAGTTGCCAAGTCAAGGGCGACTCGCCTGCATGTGCAAAGGTATGTAATTATATGTATGTGGGTTACCCCATTATGTGTATAGTCAACCATGTCAGTGATTATTCACATATGGGGCTATGTGTGCCCATGTATATATATATAAATTCATAGGTGAGTAGAGACTCGTATATGCATATAAGCATTTGTGCATGGATCACCTTGCACATGCTCATGGCCATGCGGGTGTGTTCATAGGGGATAAGTTTCATTGCATGTGTGTGAAGGTGCATATACCTAGTGGGGAAGTGGAAATGTTTAGTTAGAAATCTTTAAGGGTCGAAGTGGATGGCTTGGTTCCACCTTGAGGTAGCGCTGTATACGAAAACTCACAATGATATATATGTTGATCTTGTTGCTTAAATTATTAAATATGATTTGTACTAAATGATTATTAGAATAAATGTTAAATATAATTAAATGAATTGTGTGATAAATCAATTCCATGATTTTATAAGGATTCCCCTTCAATGGAGTTACGCTGTCTTCTAAACCAAAGAGTAGTGATAGTTAGTTGTATAATGTTTATATTTGGATTGAGTTTTTCATATGCCTTTGGTTGTTGTTTGTTCTCTGTCTAGTTATTTTTTATTTTCTTTTAATAATATAAATTGGCTTATCTGTAACATCCCAGGTAAATAAATAATATTACTTTTTCATATTTATTAATATTTGTAATATAAAATATTAATATTACATTAAAGGTAATCCTATTCTTGATGGCGTACCCAATACGCAACAACGAGTTTCTTTGAAATCTTATGTTGCACTCTAATAATAAAATAATATTATTTCAAATGGTATTTAACACCTAGATGTTGTAATGGAAGGAATGAATAGAACTAACGACAAAATTATTGTATATGTTTGTCAAATATTTTTACTTTTCTCCAATAAATGTTAGAGGCTTAAAATGTGAATGAATCCAATTTTAAGCTTAAATATTCGAATATTCTTTAAAAGGTCGATTAGCCGCCTTTTGATGGCAAAACATTTTTAAATACACTTTTTGATAATTATATATGTTATATTGGACCAAATAAAATCCTTCTTTAGAATCTGAATATCAAAATTTACTTTGTCTAAATTTTTGTTACTTTTCAGATAAAGATCATTTTTAGTGAAAATGTTGTATTTTATTTCAAAACCTCCTTTAAATATGATTTATTGATATGTATATATTATCTTTTTAATTTGGTTTAATGTGTATTTAGAATATATTTTTACCATTTAATCCAATGTTGGTCATTGGAATTAATTTCAATTTGAAATTCAACTTATACTAGTGTCAATCTTTTGATATATTTTGTTCTTAAAAACACGCTCTTTATTTTGACAACGAGAATTAATTATTAAATTGATTAATGAAACTTATATTTTTTTTAATTTTTTAAAATAGGTATCATTTTTTAATTCGGAATATCAAATATAGCTTTGGGGGAATTTTTTGTATTTTTCTGAAAAACTTCAATTTTTATGAATAGTGAAACCCCTAAGGGGTAGTTAAAAAACTGAATTGTCGTTAAAATTTTTTGTACCCCATATGTGATTTGAATTTCAAAAACACAACATACCTAGTTTTCATTAGGATGTAAAATTTGGTTCAATGGGATGAAAATAATTTTTGGTGAATAGTAACTTTTAAGATTTATTAATCGCGATTAAAGGTAATTAGTGTAATTTAAGGTAAAGATAATGTTATAATAACATGAAATGAACTTGACACATGTGCTAACATTATTGTATGAGTCATGTCCGTCGAAGACAATCCATGGGTCAACATGGGGAGCCAATGGATCCACCTGGGTAAGAAAATGACATTAATAACTTTTTATTTAAAGTTAAAATAAAAATGTCACAAACATGTATTATTTTAATAAAAAAAATTACATGGGGTTATACAAGCCATATTTTTTACTATAAATATTCATTGGAAAGCTAAAAATATTTCCTAAATCATTTTATTTTTTTATAGTTTATAGACATTAAATAAATTAATTTATTTATGACACCATGATTATGCAGCGATTACATCATCAATGAAGGATTTAAATAAAATGAAAAGATAATGTAAAATCTAAGACATAAACTTGTCAAAATCCTATTGGATGGGTGTATTTAGAACCCTTGTCACCTTTTCCTAGAAATATATAATTTTGGGACCTGTGATATCCGAAAAACATTTTATAATAAAGTAACTTTTCAAGACTTTCCAAGAGTTCCCCTCCTCCCTCTTATAAAAGGCCCCCACCTCTACCTCCTTACCCACAACTCTCAAGCCCTTGGCTCATCCAAACTCTACTCATATTGTCTCTCCACACCTCTCTCTTACTACTAGAATCCTCAATTGGGGAGGAAGTCTTTCCATGGAAGCCTTTGATCTCAAATCAAAAAGAGTTATCTGATTTGAAGGTAATGTCTTCTCTTGTGTTCTTTTGTTTTATTTTTCTTCTCCAACCACCTAAACTCTTTTTATTACATTATTTTGTAAAAAAAATTATATTAAATATACTAGGATTCTGTTATTAGGATGATTCTAGCTACACTCATACACATCTCCATCTAATTGTTAAAGAACATACCGTTTCTGTGGGTGGCGAATTATTGCCTCACGAAACGATGATTGTTCAATGTTCTTTTAACACATCTCATGGTGGCCATTAAGATGTCACTGTATTTATATATGATATGTAAATTATGTTTATGTATTCCTTATGCTTATTTATTTTTCATTTATTCCATACCTTTATGGTTTCCATAATGGGTAAACGCGATAATTTCATTTTAGGAAGTGCGGACTACCGCCCCTTCAAAGTGAATTGAATCGTTAATACCATATGGTGGATGTATAAAGGATGTATTTAATAATTTTATATATTATATTATATTTTAATTATAATATACTTCTTTATCATTATTTTTTTTCATTCCATTAAATTATGAAATAGAAATGAAAGTAGCGTTCATGCGTACGTACAGCTTAGCGTCTTCATGAACGGTACATTTCATTTCTTATCTCCAAATTTTATGTACTATTATAAGTAAATATATATATTGGATACATATAAATTATGGATATAATTCTAGAATTATAATATATATATCTCTAATTTAGTTTTAATTCCATTAATATGAAAAAGAAATGAATGTAGAGTTAATGCGTACGTACGGCCTACCGTCTTCATGTACTATGCATTTCATTTTTTATCTCCAAATGTTATGGAATAGAATAAAATGAATATATAATGGATATATATGATATTTAAATCATTAATACTATTCTGTATATGATGTACCTATAACTACATGGAAAATTCTTTTCCAACAAGTTTAATTTTGACTCATGTACCGAACATCGACAAAAACGTCTGATATGAACTCGCATTATTAACCAATTATTATAAGATTATAATATGTGATATGAACTGAATAATAATCATTAAATGATTTCCCTAATCAATTATAAATTTTCCAAATTTTATTATCAGGAATATAAAGAAATGAACAAGACAAGTCGGACTTGATTTAAGGTATCCTACCTCTCTCTTTCTTTTTAAGTACTCTCTTTTATGTCACTCCTTTTAAGCATATATTTATTATGTTTGGGGATGTTATTTTATATCCCTCTTACTGTAATTTTTATGTTCATATGATGATAGGCCTTATTTTACCTCATCAATCCTTTTTTTTGAAATTTTATGTGGCGTCGTTAGGCTGCCGAGTTTTCATAAGGGATTTTTTATCTCACTTTTTGTTCCCTTGAGATTCATGCTACATTTTCCACTATTTCATTTTGTGTGGTGTATTTAATTCCCATTATTGTATTATTTGGGTAATATACTTTAATTTATGGGTATTTACATCTTTATTTCTTCACCCTTCTTTCATGGGGTGTACATTTCGAAAGTTACCCAAATCGGTAAGGGAACCTTTCACCCTCCTCTTTTTAAAAGACTTCTTTTTGTTAGGTATTTTAATTTACATCATATTATGTTGGGATATGTTCTTATATATCCTTATTACTGTAAATGATATGTCCATGTGATGAGATACCCTTTTTATCTCTCATCGTCTCATTTTTTGAATTTTAAAATGATGTTGTTAGGCTGTCGAATTTCTGTAAGGGAACTTCTTAACCCAATTTCAATTCTTTGGGTTAAACCTCTACATCTTGATTATGTCATACTATGAATATGTGTGGATGTACTATGATTGTTTTACACTAAATATCCTCTTATATTTGGTGTATTTATATTTTTCACACATAATAATGTAATTTATTTATCCTTAATCTAAGGATACCGATATTGTAAGGGACTTCGTCTCCATCTCCTTTCGTTGAGGCATATTTTTGTTCTAATACAAGAAATTATTTTATACTCTATATAAACACATTTGACATTTCATTTCATTCAAGGGGAATCTTTTTCTACGAAACATTTTACTAAATGACAAAAAGGAATGTTTCTTTTAACGTACGCGGTGACAATGACCTTTTCCACCGCCGTGAGTATTATTTGACCATTGGCTTCCTTAACAAGCCATAATGTTTTTAAAAGAAATTAAATACCATATAATCTTTTATGTATTTTCGTATTGAACATGTTTTTGATAATTTATTTGTTATTTCAATATATTTAAGTGATATATTGTGATTGAAATGTGGAAATGTTTTCTTTCTATTATATTTGTTTTATGTATTATGATTTTCTAATGGTACATGGAAATTTGACGGGTGGTTACTTGATAAACCATATGATGGGTGGTTCCATGAATACTAGGATGGGTGGTTACGTTATAACCTCCAATGTATTCGGTATGGAAGTTAGCTGTATGGCTATTCCTTGTAGTGATATGTGTGGTAGTCGACTGTATGGTTATTCCATTTAAGTATGTTTACGTCCAAAGTTACCTTTATATGTTATGTGTTCTTTATATTGGTTTATGGTAATCTTTTGATTACACAGGATAAGTAGTGATCTTTTATTCATTGAAGAGTATTTACTACTTCATAAAGGTAAAAATTATTACTTTGATAAAGTATTCATGGTTTACTTGTTGTTTTGAAAAACTAATAGTTTTCTTTCTTTGTATATCCTTTACTATGCTTTTTATGCTCATCCCAAGTTTTTCAAATGTTCCCAACGGGACTTAAAGATTAATATGGTCAGGGATGGGATCAAGGAAAGACATGTTATCTAAAACATGGAACTAGACATGTTTCTTTTTAAGAGTGTTTATTTTATGGAAACTTGGTAGAAGTGTCTACTTTGTAATCTTTTAGATGTAATAGTTTTGTCCTAATTCTCTAAAACTCTAAACCTAAGAAGATCCTCTATGTGAATTATTCATTTAATTCATGATTATGTAATTTTTTAAGACCGGGTCCTTACATTTTCATACTCATTTAACTCAAATGACATTTCCTGAGTAGGCATATGGCTTGACTGGGACACTTTCCTTTTCACTCATTGAATATTATAGATAAAATTTCCATGAATAGGTGAAGTGAATAAATTTATAAATGGTTTGTGTAGGGTGTATGATTCTTTTCCATCATTTTTCTTCCCTTTAGATGCTGCGTCATTGTGCTGCTCGCAACAACCTTTTGGAAATACCTTGTAATAGCTTATTAAATAGTTGATGTGTTCAATCATCTCTGTCGTGACCTTATCTTATAGAGAAACCCATTTGGGGTGTTTTTCTAGCCTCTTGGACAACACTTTGGGTGTTCACATGATCCCGTATATCTAAAAACATTGATGGTGTCATTGTTTAACACCTGTCAGGCTTAAGGTGCTCCCCACCATAAGTTTCATCTTACCACCACCAATTCATATGATTTAGTGCCTCTTACTTTGAATAATCATATTGAAACATTTCTCCCATGTTCTAATAAGAAGAATTATAGTGGGTACATTCACTAAAGGGATTCTACTCACCATGGTGGACCTGTGTATAGAAAAGTATTGAAAGATGTTGGAGAGATCCCTATGTCATTTCCGAGAGCATTTTTGGAAGGCTTGGTGTTTTGGTGAATCATGATTTTGTATTTTAGAGAAATGGAAATGTGGTCATGGTGTCTGACGGTTTGAAGGGCATATTGCATAAGGAAGTGTTGTTTCATGCCTTGGTGTAAAGGTCAAAGGAATTTTGTTTAGAAACACAATTCAAAAATTAGTTTCTTTGTCATGAGGTTCAGGATTTTAAAAGGAAGGTTTGAATGGTTTTTTATGCCATAGATATTTAGTTGTTTAAATGAGTTCCAAAGTTATGGACAATGTGGAGAATTAAAATGGAGGTATTCTCACAAGATATTTGGATATTTTAAGTGGTGGTTATAAAAGGAGATATCTGCAGATTATGTGGATCGAGAGTTACTAGTTTTCCATGGATGATGATTGAAAACATGAACAAGTTAATAGAAAACTGTAGTGAATGTCCTTGGAGTCTTATTTAGTATATTTATTTGAATTAAAAAACATTTTTTTCCATGGACACTTTGAGAATAAATAGAAGATTAAGGAAGACTAGTGTGATCCACACCATTCATAGTTTTTCATGAAAACAACCAGCACACACACACACGCGCATACAAATATATATTTCATGAGTCTGTTATGATAAGGGGAAATACCTACACAACATTGAAACATCTAGTTCTTTAATAAAGAATAAAGTAAGGACATACTTGGGCTATATTGATATATTTGTTTCAAAGAGGAAAAAAGTAATAAAAATAGGGTGGACATGGGAATATATTTCCAGTGAATAGATCTTGGTATCCTTTGAAAATAGAAGCTTACCAGTGTTTTTTTGGATAAAGGAGTACATTGAAGAAATAATTCTAGTCTTGGAATTATCATATAGAGAAGAGTTGTTGAATTTAAATTGAATATAAAGACATAAGACTCACACATGAGGAGTTGGCCTCATCTTGTTTAAAGGAAGGAGGCAGAAAAAATTAAAGATCAATGTTCATCTATTCAAAATCAATGGTGCAAGGTTTTTCAGTGACCCATGCTAATTTAAAGAAGACATTCATGTCTATTAAATACATCTTTTATCCTTTAAATGCCATGCCAAATGTGGTTTCCAAGCAACTGAATCTGATTCCAATAGGAACTCTGAGTCATATTCAAGCCACATTGAATTCCAATTATATATGAAAATGTATCCAATTGCATACACCATAACAAATAATTCTGCTTCATAGGTTATCCCAATTCTAGTGTAATTAATGAAACACCCTTTGACAAAGCAGATGATTTATGTCCTCTACTCAAAGACATAAAATGAAGGTATAAGAAAGTTAGTATCCAAATCCTTAGATTTGATCCAGAGAGGTCATGTTATAATATTCTCCATTACAAGAGGAATTTGGAAGGTTGAACAAAGCAGAGTTTGAGTTTCATTAGCCACAATGGTGGTCGGGCAGAACCACAACATGCTAGTTTATAAAACTCCTTAGTAATGAAGTTCCCAATTCCATTGTGTTTGCATATGAGGTGCATGATGGTGTAGGTTTATAGCTGCTATGGAAGACTGTAATAGGTGCTGGTTTATAGTGGGGGGTTTACAGGTTGTCCAGAAGAATGGAAGAGGTGCAGGTTTACAGTGAGGTGCAGGTTTATTGTTTGCTGTGAGGTGCAGGTTTGCTGTTTGTTGTTTCCTAGAAGAGGTGCAGGTTTGCTGGGTTGTGGAGTATAGGATATAACGTTGAGGTTTGCTGTTCGTTGTTTGTTGTTTCCTGGAAGAGGTGTAGGTTTGCTGGGCTGTGGAGTAGAGAATATAACAGTGAGGTGCAGGTGTTTCTTGTTTGTTGTCTCCAGGATATACCAATGGTTTATATAACCGTTGGTATAAAGTATGTTGGACAACATATCTCCCAATAGTTTCATTGAAACCATTGGCATAGAATATATGGTGCATATATACCAATGGTTCAAGAACCGTTGGTATACATATATTCCAATGGTTTCATTGAAATCGTTGGAATAGATTAGTACACATATATACAAAAGGTTTTACTAATACCGTTGGCATATATTACTTTCAGACAGCCTTAACCAACAGTTTGTGAGAAACCGTTGGAATCTGGCTGTTGCAATGCCTAACATACTAACGGTTCTTGAAACTGTTGGGATAGCTTATCCCAACAGTTTCAGGGGCCATGCCAATGGTTTGAAACCGTTGGGATATGTGAAATTTTTAGTAGTGCATGTATACATATATCCACATACACACAAACACATGTGCATACAAACATATGTCTATCAATGCATCAATCCACGCTTCATTCCAAATATATATATACATTCATACATCCATACGTACATACATAGATACATACATACATACATACATACATACATACATACATACATACATATATACATACAAACATACAAGTAGGAAGGTACGAAAACATGCATGCATACATACATAGATACATACATGAACATGTACATACATACATACATACATGAAAACATGCATTCATGCATGCATGAATACATCCATACATATGTATATGAATGCTTTCGTACATAAATACATAAATATGCACACATCGAAACATATGTACGTACCTATATATATATACGCACATACTTACCTTGTTATGTATGTACATATCTACAAATGTACATATGTATGTATGTACACACACAAAACATGCATATACATATATACATACATACATACATAAATACACATACATAAAGACATGCATACATACATACACACAAATATACAAACATACACACACAAAGAGACATACATACGTAGATACATACAAACATACAAACACACACAAATACACACATACAGAGACACACACATACACACATACAGACACACACACACACATACATATAGACAAACATACATATATACATACATAAATACATTCATACAAACATACATATATATATACAAATATAAATACTCACATACATGCATACATTCATACATACATACATGCATACATACATACATACATGCATACATACACACACACAGACACACACACAGGCACACATAGAGACACAAACATACACACAAACACACACATATATATACATACATTTATACATACATACATACAGATAGACATATAGACATACCAACATATATACACACATACATAAATACATACAGACAGACATACACATACACATACACAGAAACATATTGAAAGACATACATACACACACACAAACAAACAAACAAACAAACAAACAAACATACATACATACAAACACACATACAAACACACATACAAACACTCATACAAACACACATACATAAACACATACAGACACACACACACACACAAACAGACACAAACACACACACACACACACACATACTTACTTACATAAATACATAGTTACTTAATTACTTACTTAGATACACACATACAGACACACATACAAACATGCATAGATACACACGTACATACACACATACACACATACACACACACACAAACACACATACACACATACATACATTCAAACATAAATACAAACATACATACATAGATACATACTTACATACATACATACTTGCATACTTACTTATAAACATACATAGATACATACATACATGCATACATACATACATATATACATACATACATACATACATACATACATTCATACATACATACATACATACATACATACTTACTTATTTACATACTTACACACTTACGTACATACATACATACATACATACATACTTACTTACTTATATACTTACATACACACCTACTTATATACGTACATACATAAATACATATCCACATACATACATACATACATACTTGCTTACATACTTACTTACATACTTACTTACTTACATAAATACATACATACATACATACATACATACATACATACGTACATACATACATACATACATACACGCATGCATGCATGCATGCATGCATGCCTACATACATGCATACATACCTACATACATAATTCCTTACATACATACTTAATTACATACATACCAACTAAGTTATATACATACATTCATACATAGATACATACATACATACAGCCACACATACATACATACATACATACATACATTCATACATACAGACATAGATACATAGATACATACATAAATACATATATACACACATACATATAGACATACATACATAAATACATACACACACAAATACAAACACGCGTACATACACACATTCCAACACTACTACATACACACATACATACTTACAAACATGCTAATATAGAGACATACACACATTCAAACACACATACAAACAAACATACACACATACACACATACACACATACACAAAAACATACATACACACATACACACATATAAACATACACACATTGACATAGACATACATTCATACATACGAAAATACATACAAACAGATGCACACAAATACATACAAACACCAATACTTACATACAGACAAACATTCACAAGTACATACATACATACATACATACACAAATACATACATATTGGTATACATACACAAATACATACAAACATATAGATAGAGATACATACCCCCCCCCACACACATACATACAAAAACACATAGACACACACACACACACAATCACACACACACACATAGACACACACACACATACATGAATATATTCATACATACACACATTCATACATACATATATACCTACATACCTACCTACATACATACCTATATATATACATAAATACATGTATACATACATACATACGTACATATATACGTACACAAAGATAGACACATACATACCTACACACAGACACACACACAGACACAGAGACCCACATATATGCATGCATGCATGCATGCATAAATACATATACACATACATATACATTTATACATACATATTAAATACACACACACACACACACACATATACAGACACATATATACAAACACCCACATATAAAGTCACACACACACACATGCATACATACATACATAAATACATACATACAAAAAACGTACATATATACATACAAACCTACACAAATATAATCATAGATGCATGCATGCATGCAACCATTCATGTATAAATGCATGCATGCTTGTATGTATCCATCAATACATCAGTATATACATGAATACATATATACATGCATATATACATCTACGCACACACACGCACATGATTATCCATACATCTATTCATCCATCCATACCTATATATATTCATATAATTTTATATATATGTAAGAAAGTGGGAATGCATTCATAAATCCATACATACATGCATATATAGAGCCATACATGAATATATGTATACATACATACATACATACATGCATAAATTCATCCCACCATACATATATGCATGTTGGAAAACATACATGCATTCATACATCTATCCATACATGCATACATGACGCCATACATGCATCTATGCATGCATGCATCTATGCATGCATGCATCTGTTCATACATGCATGCATCCACCCATCCATTGATGCATATAAGAATGTATACATATATCCTGACACACACAAACACACGTGCATACATACATATGTCTTTTAATGCATCAATCCATGCTTCATTCCAAATACATACATACATACATACATACATACATACATCTATACATACATACATACATACATACATACATACATACATACATACATACATACATACATGCATACATACATGCATACATACATAAATACATACATACATACACACATACATACATACAAACATACATACATACATACAATTAGGATGGTAAGAAAAGATGCATGCATATATCAATCGATCCATCTATCCAACAATTCATTCATGCATACATATATAAATACATGCATACATATGTAGATACTTACATGAAGATGTACATACATACATACATACATCCATTAAAAAATACATGCATGCATGCATGAATACATCCTTACATTTTTACATGAATATTTTCATTCCTAAATACATAAATATACACACATACAAACATACACACATACTTGTATATATATATACGCACATACACACATTGATATGTATGTACATATCTTCAAATGTACTTCTGTATGTATGTACACACAAAAAACATGCAGATACATACATACATACATACATACATACAAACAAACAAACATACATACATACATACATGCATGCATCTATACATGCATGCATACATATATACATACATACATACATACAAAGATCCATCCATCCATACATACATACATATGTACATACATATATTTTTACATATGTACATATTATAGACCCAACCTAATCACCCCTTAGTCCAGAATCCATGTTATCCCTTCATAAGAACAGAAGGGCATTCTGGAATCTCACATGATGGAAACTAGTGCTAGGGAATAAACATAAATACACATTGAGAGAGAAATTTACCAAAACCAATATAATAATCATGCATCAGAACCTTTACCATAATTTCAATATGTTGTGTCTATATATTGGATGAACATGAAAAATCCAATTTGAATTTAAAAAACATCTACGAACGAAACTAGAAATAAAATATAAAAACATCCAACTCAAGATAAACATAAAAAATAGATGGTAACCATAATATAGAATGGTCGAAAAAGTTGACATATTTATGAACAAAACTACTAAACCAAAATCCCCAAGTGACCTTGAGTTCGTCCTTCAACCATCAACTCAGAATCACTCCTAGAGCAGACATAATTGAGGGATTCCAATGAAAGGAACTCCTTAACACTGGAACCTAGTCCTTGAAAATCCACATGTTATATATACCCAAAGTTCTATAAGTAAGGTTTAATTATAAATAGACCAACGGGTTTTCACCAATGATTACATACATTTACTTGAAGAAACTAAAGAGTAAATGCACGTCTGAATTACAAGTTAAAAAATAGTGTTTTATACTTGGAAGAAAATAAAAACATAATAATTACAATAATTATGTTTTTTAGCCAAAAATTATACTTGAGGAACATTTAACACAATTTATTTAAATAGTCCATTTTTGAATAAACATTTTTAATTCCTTTATGAAAACAAGAATTAAAATATTAAAATATAGAACTCGAAAATAACTAATAGAAACCTCAACAAGATTAGTGAAATGAATTAACAAAATTTAGATAATTAAATAATAGAAGATTTTAGGGACTAAAAAATAAAAATGAATTATAAGCCATGGAAAAGGGTGCATGTGAGGTGGAATTAGGATGTAAAAGAAACAATTGTTAAACATGTTATGCGAGATAATGTAGTATAAACTAGAAAGATAGAAAATAATTATTCTAGAAAATAGAAATTAATTATATGTAACTCATAAACATCATGAGAGATGATCCTAGACATGCTTGGGTGGAACCATTTGTTGTGATATCGTTGAATCCATAGTCTATGACCACTTAATTTGTCTATCATAAACTCACCGGTGGAACTCTCCAATGAGAAAAGAAATCATATCCCAAGGGGGATCTTGTCATCCTAATCGTGATAACATAATAATAGTTGGTCAATCCCTCACTAATATTCATAAGATCAACCAATTTATTTTCATTGGTGGTTATGAAATATTAATAAAATTTCAGGAATAATCAAGGCATAACAATATCATTACCTCATCCAACCTCCACACACCCATCAAAACAACTCCCCGCTAGAAAATCACATAGAAAATCACAATGAAATATAGTGATACTAAAAAACATATAGTTATTTCTAAGAATCAAAAGTATAATCTAGTGTACCATTTGTATAACATACATTTAAACAATGTATCAATAAATATTATGTAAGGAATCACAAGCCCAAGTTACCTATGAAAAATACAAGATTTTGACCTTATAAAGACATAAAAATCAATAAACAATGAAATTATTAATAAAAAAAATAAATTATGATCACAATTAAAATTATAATGGATAACATAAAAGCATAAAACATCAATTGGACAATATTAATCTTCTAGAAAAGAATTCTCTAATTTTATATACATATAAATTTCAAATGTTTTCTTAAAATAAATTCAGAAGTTCATATATTTTATCAATCACTCTATAACTCATCATAGATTTATAAAACAAAAACAATTTTGAGGAAAAATATTTATTTATTCCAAAATAATGAATAGTAATTTTAGATATAGAAAATGAACAAAATCACCTACCACAAATGGAGTGTGGATGATGTGAAACCGAAAATTTGGAAGAAGAAGGACCCGAGAAACAATCAACACACTCTAAATAAAATGAATCATAGATAAAATGGTCAAAAACTCACCATAGGTTTTTTGTAGAAGAATGAATAATAAAGTAAGGATCCAAACTTAAGAGAACAATAATAAATATAGAAGGAATATGAAGAGAAATCATAGCCTAGGTATAATATCCTGTTACTATTTTTGGAATACCTAAACATGCTTGTGTGAAATTATTAATATATTTAGTGGGAAAAAATATTTATCAAATTTTTTTATTAATTTTTTAAAGTAATAAACTATCAGTAAACATCTTTGAATATTCAAATGAATATTTTGGGGGATCAACACTAAGTTAGTGTGAGATTCTGAGACCCCCAAATCCTTAGCGAAGACTTAATAATAACATTTACTGTATTATTTTATTTGTGTGCAATTTATTCAAAATAACTGTATAATTTCAAAACTGTGTGTTGTAAGAAAAATATGATAACATTTTTATGTCCAAAATATGATTTTTACCCTCATAGGGGTATAACATTCGAAGAAGTTGGATGTTTGGATGCCTCTATCCTGATATAAGGTTATTAAATAATATTTATTATATTATAATTCAAAATAATTAAATATTTCAAAAACGGTGCATCGTATGGGAAATCAGAGACCATCGATAGGTTTGGAACACAATGTTTACCCTAGGATGGGTATGTCAATTGTATGAGTCTGACATTTGGATGAATCGCTTATGATAAATTATTATTTTTAATTATTTATTGGTTTTGATTTTTAAATAAAAACGATTAATATCTCTCAAATGGTGCATCATATGAAAAATACGAGAACACTGTTGGGTCTAGAATGGGGTGTTTACCATAGGTGGGATATAAAATTCATAAGCAATGTGCATTTGGTCTGGTCGCTTATAAATTTTATTTTTATTTAAAATTATATTAAATAATTGACATTATTATTTTAATTTAATTATTAACATAATTCCAAAAATCAAATTTCACTATTCATTCCTTTTCCCCAAAATAGTAACCACATTTTTACTATTCAATATTTCAATATCATATGTTTCATTAATGTTTTGACCAATTTTTTGATGTAACGAATTAATATGATGAAATTAAAGACTCAATATGTTGAAACACTTGGTAAAACAGAAGATTGAATTTTGGGGTTCAACTATGTCAACTAGACTTCGGTTCATATACACGATCATATTTGGATTTTGATGTCGCACTACTAGAAATATTAGCTTTTTCATTAGTTTAAATGGGATGCCACCATTCACAGTCACTAAATCTAGTATTAGCGACTACTAATGGCGACCTCTAATTCCAAAATTATAAAACACTGGATTTCCCCCACCGCCATTGCTACATTCTCCATGATTTTGCTAGAACACATTGCTCATCACCCCTGTTGCTGCCCCGCATCCTCTGGACACCCCCCAACACTCCCCAATCAACAAAAGACTCCCCCAAAACATCCAAGCAGTAATCAGATCCCTCCCCTAACCACCCCACACTACCCCATGACTTCCCTCCAGGTACCCTACTCCCTCCTACCACCGAGCATCCGCCATGGCCATCATTCAATGTTTTTTGGCCCCTCCCCATCAAACCATGTGTCACACGTTGTGTCAGAAACATAAAATAGTACCCACTTTGGGTGTTTTCATGGAGGACTTTTATAGTCATCCATAGGCCATCGTTGTTGGTGTTTATAGTCGAAGAAAATACGAATGCCAAAAGCAGTCACAGGGTGGCTACAAATGGTCTTTAATAGCCACTTTTGGTGGTCACTAAAGGCCAGTATTCTAGATGTGTTTGTGCATTCAATTTATTTTAAACAATCTCAAATATTCTTTGGATGCATTTGAAAAAGTTTGATGATTGGATTCCTATCGGGCATGTGGTTCTTCTTCTTCTTCCATGTATATTGGGTGAGATCTTCATCTTCTTTTTTAATTTATTTAATTTAGTAAATTAACTAATTAATGAAAAATAATAATTAATCATAAATTGAATAAGAAAAATTCACAAAAAATTATCCAATGATAATTTGTGTTTAAAGACATCAGAATCACATCGAATGTTCAATGAAATATTTATTTAAATTATCATCTCATAATTATTGTGGTTATCAAAGATAGTTGTTAAGAATTATCATATGATAATTGTGTTGAATTATCAAAGACTGATTGTGCATGATGATTAGAAGGTAATTATAAAGAAAAACCATAAAATGGTAACTTCATCAAATTATAGAAATATAATCACAATGAATTATCAAAGCATAATTTCATTAAATTATCAAGATACTTTTATTCAACTTGTTAATAAATAATTATAGGGTAATTATCATGTGACTTTGATTATTGAAATTATCATTGTTTAATTATGTGTTCTGTCTAAGGATAATTATTATAAATACCAAATGATAATTTGAAAATTACCAAAGAGAGATAAAATATTACCACATGAAATGTTTTAATCGATAATTTTAAATAATTCATGAGAGATAAAATATTATTTCAAGTAATGTTTTAATAGATAATTTTGAAATTATACAATAGAGATATAATATTTTTTCAAGTAATGTTTTAGTCGATAATTTGAAATTTTCCATGAGAGATAATATATTGTTGCATGTAATATTTTATTCGATAATTTGAAATTTTTCTTGAGTGATAAAATATTATCGCATGTAATATTTTAATCAATAATTTGAAATTATCCAACAGAGATAAAATATTATCACAGGTAATATTTTTTTCAATAATTTTAAATTATCCATGAGATAAAATATTATCACATGTAATATTTTAATTAATAATTTGATGTTATCACAAAGAGATAAAATATTATCTCATATAATGTTTTAATCAATAATTTAATATTATCCGTGTTAGATAAAATATTATCACATTTAATATTTTACTCTATAATTTTAAAATTATCTAGGAGAGAGAATGTATAATCACATGTGAAATTTTATTTCTTTTTGCAATAAAATAACTAGATTTGATTCTAGGAACCCTTGAAGAATGTCAACCTTTGGTGTGTTGATGCATGCGATAATAAGGTCAGGAGTAGATGTATTTTACCATATAGGGGGGTTTATCTTTGATGTCGACATCGATGAACTTGAGGTTGGTGGTTTCAACCTGATTATCCAAATTGATTAACCTTGTATTTCTTATTTTATATAAATTCCTCATAATTGCATTCAATCAATTTGATAAAACCCAATTCTAGTAAATTGGGAGAATTGAAAATGGTTTTTTCATGAAAAATAGGAAAACCCCCAATTCCATAGAATTGGGGTATTCTTGTTGAAATTGGTTAATTAAATTATTGTAATTGAATTATGGATTTTATAGAGATTATTTAATTAAATTGTTAAATTTAATTATGGAAGTGAATTGTAGAATAATTAAATTGGTATTTGAATGGATTTAAAGAATTTGAAAATGGATTAAATTGTTTTGATAGAAACCCAATGGGTTTTTTATAGAATGAGGAATTTTACTGATTAAAACCTATTTTGGTTTTAAAGGTAAAATTGGCATTGAAATGGAATAATGGGATTAATTTTATTTTAATCAGTCTTAAAACAATCTTTCAATCTTTTATTGTGTAAGAGCACATGTAAGCCTTATGTAGTTGGTGAGTTATTGGACACACTCTACAATTTTATAATGTTATAAAACATACATGTAGCAGTTCACATCCCTTAGGTGATGGTGAAGAGTCCTAACTTACAAGTTTCTAGTGGACGTATGTGTACATGTATTATCACAATCACTTAGAGAGTATAGAATCCTATATCCAGAAAAACCATCGTACCTATTTGGCATGTAACATCACATTACCATGATCAAGTATGTTTTTCCATCCCTCTAAGTTTCCATTTGGTTCAATTATGTAGTAGTTTTTTTATGGTTTTTCTACAAGCTTCAAAGCAAGTAAACGTCAGGATTAGGTCCTACATGACGTGACTAGAAAAAATGATTGTTTTTACCCTAGGTGATAGGTTTCCTGGCATAACTTATCTAGCATGGATGACACATCGTGTACATAAGGTATACATTGTGACCCGACCAGCACCCAAATTTAAGTCACACATTTGGTAGTTTTTCTCAGTCATTCATATCTAGACCTCTTGTCTCTTGAATCATAACCCTTCCTAGGTGTTTTTCAGAGGCTCTGCTCCTTTTGGATTGATCTGATCATCTTTGGATCTTTGTTGCATATGTGATGTGATTCGCGAGAAAGTGTTCTACCTTGTTCATCAAGTTCCTCTCTTTCTCATCTCACTTTTTTTTGTATCATCTATGAATTTATGGATCAATGCTCTTTGGTGATGGATCTTGCTTCTAGGTTGTTTTTTGAGGTCTTATACTCCATTGTTCTCCTTTACGGGTGTCGTTGTGATTGTTTTGTTTCCAGAAGAGGTTGGTGGTTCTTTCTTGATTAGCCAAATTTATTATCCTAGTATTTATTGATTTATTCAAAATTTTGATACAAATTCATTTTCTAAAATTTTATTTCAATTAAAATAATAAAACCCAATTTCAGTGAACTAGGAGGTTTGAAATAGTTTTGGCATGGAAATATGGAAAACCCCCAATTCCATTGAATTGGGGAATGTTTATGGAAGTTTTCCAATTTAAATTATTGAATTTAAATTTTTTATTTTATGTAAATATTTTCTATTAAAAATTTGAATTTAATTTTAGATATTAACTGTTAAAAATATTGAATTGGTTTTGAATAAATTTCAAACATGTTAAAATGGATAAAAATGATTTAATAAAAACCCAGTGGTTTTATCTTGTAAAAGAGGCATGTTTGTGAATAAAACCTATTTTGGTTTTAAATGGAATAAAATTGGAATTTTTGAAAAGGAAGAATTGGATTTATTTTCTTTTAAGATGTCTTAAAATAATTTCCCATCATGTAACATCACATTCAAGACTTAGGATGTTGGTGAGTTATTTGGATGCACTTTATTCTATAACAATTTCTGATAACATACCTACATTGGGTCACATCCCTTATGGGAGGTTGATGAGTCACCTCATGCCAGTTTCAAGGGGACATGTGTATACCTATGTTGTGGTGTCCACTTAGAGTGTGTGGAATCATATAGCTTGTTAATAACATCATACTATTTAGAAGTTAACCATGTTTCTCACTTTATTATTTATATTTGAGATATAAATGTATCCCAATGTTATTTGGACTGCTTTACTTGCCATCTGAATTTATATAAACTATTTTATATAAATGTTTTTCTTCTTCTATTGTTTTAAAAATGTTCCATCTCTTTTAAATTAATTCTTATGATTTAAAAGTATTTTCTGTCATTTTAAAATGTATAATTTGTTTTTAAAACGTTCTTTTGAAATGCCAAACGTATTTACCATGAAAATTTGAAAGCATTTCCTTTGGTTAATAAATTTTTGGCATTTATTATGGAATATTTGGTGGCATCCTACTTGGATTTAACTCACACCATACTTTTTCATTTCGATGTTTGTATACATTTTTCTATTAAGTTCAAGAAAAGGGAAGGGATCTCGTGGAGGTGGATCTAGCTACTAAACTATGGTGTTGGTGAGTTTTGTCCTTAGGGACCTTGGGGTTGTTTTCCCATTTCAGTGCATTGAGTTGTGTTACTTTGGGATTTTAGGTTTTTTTACTCTTGTACTTTACTCATAGTGGAGTTTTCTTTTTATATGTATATTTTCTAGTTATCTTTTATTTCTGCTATGTTTTGTGGAAAATTTGTTCCCATTTGCATGTTTTATGATTCTAGGTGCTAGTCGCACACATGTGGGGATCAAAAATCTCCGTCAGGCTATGTCATGTTTGGCTCTATTATAGCATTACCAGGGAACCTAGGCTAGTTTATAACAAAATGGTTTCAGAGGAGGATGTTCAGAATCTTCACTTGATGATAGTATACATTTGCATGTCTCTTCAGGACTTATGAGGTAGTTGCGATTGAGTTGTTGGCCTGATCTCACCACGAAAAACCTTATTTCACCAGGAGTGGTTAGGGAAAGGCATCTTGTTGATTAGTTCTAGTCTTTTCCCTATTGATATTTGGATAGAGAGAAATCCAAATCCTATTTTTTTTATCCATGGATAACTTTTATTTTCTCTGACCACATAGTTTGAGTGTTAATCTTCTATTTTCCTTTCATCCGCTGATGTTGTGTTACACCAAGACTCTGAGAAGACATGGGAATTAGATATTTGAAGAGGCTACTACTGAACTTTGATAAGAAAGTCCTATTGTTGATCTGAATATATTTAATGTTATTGGGCGTACTATCCATGATTTGGGACTTGAACCACCTCCAATTCCCGCTTAGGCTCCAAAAGTTGATTTTCAAGGGAATTTTATTCAGAGTCATTCTCAAGAGTTCCTTTTCCACAAGCACCCAATATTTAATGAATCAACTAACCCTCATCATGCTTAGGAATGGTTGAGTAAGATATAATGTTGGTATGAGTTCTTCGAGACACCTGGTGTGATCAATGTGAATTGTTCCACCTTCATGCTAGAAGGACTGAGTAGGTGATGGTGGGACACGATGGTGATGATATAGAAACATGTGGGATTAGAGTGGAATGAATTCAAGGTTGTTTTCACCAATTAGATCTATGAAAATTCAATGGTATTGGCTATTTTTTTAGAGTCCTTCAAACTTGAGCAGGATAACAGAACCATAACTGATTATTCAAATCACATTGTTGAGATGGTGCAGTTTTCTCCTAATATTGTATATAATGAGAGGATTTAGTCTTGATGGTTTGAGTTGGGACTTCTACCAAATATCGATTCTCAGTTATTCTTGCTGAAGCATCCCACTCATGCTGATGTGATGGATAATGTGATGATGGTTGAGATGGACAAGACTGGGAAGTCAGGGTTGAGGGGAGTTTTTTTTTCTCCCTGGAGAAGCGTTATTTCCTACAAAGTAAAAGAGAAGTGTGATGATTCCCATGGAATTTCTCGATGACATAGTCATTATAGATATCCCACACCTCCAACAGGATGTTCATTGTTTTTCTATCAGTATGGAAATCTAAAACATTCTAAGAATGTTTTCACTAAGGCATCCAAGGTCTATAGTTCATGCAGATGTTTAGGACACTTATAGTGAATATTCCATCAATTCTCTACTCCATGTTGTGGTATAGGATCATCATCTCCTCCTAAAACAATGTGGCAATTAATTACTTCCCATTATAATAGGTTACATCCACATGCATCCAAATTTAAGCTACTTCACATAGTGGAAGATTCTCCACAGTTAGCATACATGGGTCTAGTGACTGAGAGAGGTACCATTACTATATAATTTTCATTAGTGATGGCTCATTTTGATACGGGTGCATCTCACTCTTTTATTTCATCCTCTATCATTAATTTAATTAATATTCCTATGGATAAAATATATTGAGAAATGGATATTACTACACCCCTTAATACGAAGAGAGAGAAGGGTCTTTTAGTCCTTCTTGAGTCTTATCTATATCATATGTTTAAATAACTTAGAGTTTTTTGATTCTTGATATGAAACTTGTTGATGTAATATTCAGGATAGATTGGATAATTTCTAACAAATCCCAAATTGATTGTTATCTTCAACGGGTATACTTCACTACACCTAGTGGTGTGCCTCTTTTCTTCCAAGGAGATTAGGACCAAAGGTTGAGCAGATCCATACATTCTTATCCAGAATTGGGGAAAGTGATATCAGCACATTATTTTGTTCAAGAGAAGGATTCACTGAGTGGTGATCTCATGCTAGTTGTCATTGAGTTTCTCGGCATTTTTCCTTTGCATTTCTATGGTCTTCCATCGATAAGAGAGGTTGAGTTTTCTATTGAATTAATGTCTGGAACTCAACCAGTCTCTATTCCCTCTTACAGAATGGATCCAGAAAAATTGGAATAGCTAAATTTGTAGTATGATTATCTTCTTGCAAAATGATTTATCCCCTTGAGTGTGTCACCATGGGATGAACCAGTTCTCTCTTCCAAGAAAGATGATAGTTCTCTTCACCTATGTGGGCATTATCGAAATATCAATCGAGTTTTGACAAAAAACAAATATATGTTGCCACATATTGATAATATGTTTGTTCAATTGAAAGGGGAAAAGTGGTTTTTGAAGATCGACCATTGATCTGGTTTCCATCAGTTGAGAATAAAAGAACCTGACATTAAGAAAACATTCTGTCAGAGTAGATATAGAAACTATGGGTACCGTGTTATACCCTTTGGTTTAATAGATGATATTGCAGTTTTAATGGCTTTGATGAACAAGATTTTCTGTGAGTATATAGATATCTTTGTGGTGGTCACTGTGGATGAAATTATTATCTACTACAAGTATGAGGAGGACCATGTGCAATATCTGAGGACTGTTCTGGTTCTACTGAGAAACAAACTCCTTCATGCCAATCTTTCAAAGTGTGATTTTTGGATTCAGGTAGTGAAATTCATGGGACATGTGGTGTCCAAAAAGGGTATATTTTCTGATCCTTAAATGGATATAGCTATCAGGACTTTCACAAAACCATGACAATTCTTTGAGATCCATAGATTCTTGGTATTATCTATAAATTGTCATAGGTTCTTAAAAGGCTTCTTGAATATGGATTCTCTGATGACATATATGACTTGGAAGGGGGTAAATTTTTCTTTGAATGATAAATTCTAGATATATTTTGTCAATTTGAAACGTTTTTTGACTAATGTCACTATATTGACTCTTCCAGAATCCGGGAAGGGCTATGTGGTAGTCTGTGATGCATCTTGTTCTAGCTTGGGATGCGTTCTTATGTAGGGTGATCAGGTAGTAGCATATGGATAATATCATATTAGGCCACACTAGAATAATTACCCATCCCATGACCAAGAACTTGAAGTAGTGATGCAAAATTGTATGAAATAGAGTCAATACCTTTTTTGTGAATGTTTTATAATGTATTCCGAAAAAGAAATACTGAGATACATCTTCTCTCAAAAAATAATTTAATCTTCAAAAGAGGAGTTGGGTGGAGTACATTCATTCTTTTGACATTAACATCGTCTATACCCCTGGGAAAGTGAATGTCGTTCATATGCATTGTGAAGGAAACTTCCAACACTTGTAGTGAAAGAATCCTAAAAAGAGTGGGATTTGATGGATCTCTTTGCATAGTTGAATATTAGAGTTTAGTTAGAAGGGGATAACATTTCATTAACCAGTATTCAGTTGACATATGACCTTCTTGAGTTTATTCTTCATGATTAATAGCTTGATTATGAGTTCTATATCATTGGAGAATCCATTTATGGTAGTGAGATAGTTAGCTGTGGTCGTTATCGAAAATGGGTGTTCTATGTTATCATAACCTATTCGTTGTGCTGTTATTAGCAAGGAAGGTTGTAATGGGATATTGCCATAATTCCCATTGTGCTGTGCACCAAGGAACCAAAAAACATTCTATGATGTGTGGCGTTAGTTATAGTGGCCAAGAATGAGATGGGACATTATTGAGTTTGTCTCTCATTTCTATACATTCCATTAGGTTAAGGCCGAGTATTGGAAACCTTTAGTTTTTCTTCATACACATCATATTGATACCTAGAGGTGGGGTGAGATCTCAATGGACATTTTGGTTGGATTTCCATGTACCCTGAGAAAGAAGAATGAAATTTGGGTTGTGATCAAAAGGTTGACCAAGTCATCTCCCTTTATACCCATTTGATATATATCCATGGTTGATGAGTTGTTAAGTCTCTAAATAAAAGATAATGTCTGTTTTCATTGAGTTACATCTATTATATTCTCTGATAGGGATCCTCGGTTTGCTTCTTGCTTTTGGAGTGTCCTTTAGAAGGTACTGGGATCCCTGGTCCATTTGAGAATGTCCTACCATCCAATGAAGAATTTCCAAATAGAAAGAGCCATACAGATTCTTGAGGATATTATTTGTGCCTATGTTCATAACTTCATTGGGGATTGGGATGATCACTTAGGTCTTGTTGAGTTTTCTAACAACAATAGTTACCAGTATGTGATCAAAATAGAAACATTCTAGGATTTTTATGGTCAGACTTGTAAATCTCTGTTGTATTGGTCTGAGGTGGCTGGAAGTTCCTTGGTTGAACCAAGATTTATGCCATAGATGATAGCTCATATTTATCTAATTAATCGTAGGATTTTGAAAATACAAAGCTGATATAATTATTATGCTGATCGATGTCATAGAACATTGTAGGTTTCAGTTTGTTCTTAGGTGTTCTTAAAGGTTTCACCAGGGTTGGGTAATCAACGACAGGGGAGAAAAGGGAAGCTTTATCCACTCTTTATGGGACCTTTTGAGGTTGTTGAGTAGGTGGGGAATTTTGTTTACCATTTTTCACTTCCCCCACAGTTGACATCGATGCATAACGTGTTCCATGTATCACAGATGAGAAAATTTCTATCTGATCCATCTCATGTTTTGAGATGGAGTGATCTTGAGATCGTGCCTGATTTGTCTTCGATAGAGATAATAGTTTGGATAGTTGATTTTGAGGCCATGGTACGTCATGGGAGGATGATACCATTGGTTTGTGCACTATGGATTCATGGATCTTATAGTCACGAAATGTGGGAATGTGAGGCACTGATGAGAGAGTAATGAACTCATCTATTTTACATGTATGCTTCTTTATTGGCTTTCTAGGGGCAGAATGTTTTTATGGCGAGGAGGCTGTAACATCTCGTTGCCTTGATCAGGTATGTTTTTCACTTTTTCTATGTTCCCTTTTGGTTAATGTCCTTCGAAGTGGTTTTATAGTTTTTCTATAGGCTGCAAAGTAGGTACACATCGTGTACTTTTGTTTCACATCGTGATCGAGTCCAACATGATGTCACTAGAAAAAATGTCTCTTTTTAACACTAGGAGATGGATTTTTCGGTATAACTTATCCCATGTGGAATATCCACCTTGTACCTAAGGTACACATCGTGACCCAAACCACTCCCAACTTTAAGTTATGCATTTGGAAGTTTCTCTTGGGCTTTTATTTCCGGACCTCTTGGATCTCAAACTAGAACCATTACTATGTGTTTTTTAGAGTCTTCCCTCCATTCGAATTGATCTAATCATATTTGAATCATCATTACATCTGCGGTGTGATTCCTAGGTAATTTGTCTTACCTGTTATTCAAGTTTATCTCTATATCCTCTTTTTTCTTTTGATAGACCATCTAGGAATTGATTTAACTTTTCCCTATGGTGTTGGATATTGCTTCTAGGTTGAGTTTTGAGGTTTTCTACGACTTCTTTCTCATTGACGGGTGTCATTGCAAGTGTTTTGTTTCGGGAAGAGGTAGGTGGTTCCATCCCAAATTGGCCAATTTTATTATCATTATATTTCTTGATTTATTTCAATTACTAATTTAAATTAAATTTCTTAAAAATTCTTTTGATTTCTTTGATAAAACCCAATTCCAGTGAAATGGGAGATTTAAAATCTTTTTGGAATGAAAATTTATAAAACCACCAATTCCATTGAATTGGGGCGTGTTTATGGAAATTGGAGAAATTTAAATTGTTGAATTTATGATGTGAATTTTATGGAAATATTTTCAATTAAATTTCTGTACTTAATGGTGGAAATTAATAGTTAAAATGATGGAATTGTTTTTGAATGGATTTCCAACATTAAGAAATGGATAAAAATGATTTTATAGAAACCTAGTGGTTTTATCTTGTGAAAGAGGAATGATTTTTTGAATAAAACATATTTAGGATTTAAATGGAAATAAATTGGTATTTTTTAAATAGCATAATGGGATCAATTGTATTTTAAGAAGTCTTAAAATAAATTTCCCATTATTTAAGAGAACAGACAAGCCTCAAGTACTTGGTCAGTTATTTAGATTCACCCTAAGCTATGACAAAATTTTGAAACATACCTGTGGCAGGTCACATCCCCAATGGGAGGGAGAAGAGTCACCTTGGGATAGTGTTGGGGGGACATGAGTATACTCATTTTTCTATGTCCACTTAGAGAGTGTGGAATCCTATCGCTATTTAATACTATCATGCCTTCTATAATATGACCATTTTGCTTTCTTGTTTTCTTATATTTGAGATATAACGGTATGATAATGTTGTTTGAACGACTTTACATGCCTACAAAATTTATATAACCTATTTTATATAAATTTTTTACTTAATCCATTGTTTTCTAAATATTTGGCTTCGTGTAAAGTAAATCCTGCGATTTAAAAGTATTTTCCATCATTTGAAAATATATAACATGTTTTGTTTAAATGAAATTTTTGAATGCTAAACCTATTTTCCTTGAAAACATGTAATCATTCCTTTTGGTTAATCAATTTTGGGCATCTATTATGGAACCTTTGGGGTTATGCTATTGGTGTTAGGATCACACCCTACTTTTTCGTTTAGGTGATTGCAGACTTTCTTCATTCAAGTTAGAGAAAAGGGAAGGGATATCTTGGAGGTCGATCTAGCTGTTCAACCCTGGTCTTTTTGAGTTGTGTCCTTAGGGAACTTGGAGTTATTTTCCTGTTTTAGTGCTTTGGGTTGCAATACTTTGGGATTTTATTCCTCTTTATACTATGGTACTTTACTTCTAGTGGAGTTTTCTTTTGATATGCATACTATCTTATTATAGTCTACTTCTACTATATTTTATGGAAAATTCATTACCTCTTACATGTTTTTTGATTCCAGTTACTTGTCTCCATCCCATGGGGATCATAAATTCCCTTTGGGCTTTGTCAGGGTCAACTCGGTTATCAGGTTACCAGGGTCCTGGGCAGGTTTGTGACATGGAAGATGACCATGTTAATCATTTATTTTTTATATTTGAGATATAAATGTATGACAATGATTTTGAACTAATTTACATGCCTATGGAATTTACATATACTATTTTTTGTAACTCTTTTTATTTAATCCATTGTTTTAGAGATATTCCATCGCTTATGAAGCCTTTACTTAAAGTATTTTTCCATCATTTGAACTATATAGAATGATTTGATTAATTATTCTTTAAAAGAGAAAACCTATTTATCATTAAAAATTGAAGGCATTCATTTCCTTAATCAATTGTTGGCATCTATTAAGGAATCCATGGTGAGACCCTACTAGTATTTTAAGATCACACCCTACTTGTGCCATTGGGTTCTTGGGTATTATCTTCTTCCATGTTTGTGTAATGGAAAAGGATCCCATGGAGGTGGATCAAGCTACTGAACCATGGTCTTGGTGAGTTGTTTCCTTAGGGATATCAATTTTATTTCCCTGTTTTTGTAATTGGGTTTTAGTAATTTGGGATTGTTTATACCTAATTGAATTTTGGTACTTTACTCCTAGTGGATTTTTCTTTTGATATTCATACTATCTTTCTTATTTTACTTTTGTATTATTAGAATAAAAATTATTTCCACTTGCATGTTATATGATTCCAGGTGCTAGTTTCCAATATTTGGGGATCTAGAACTCCCTTTAGGATATGTTAGGTCTGGCACGGTTATCGTGTTACCTGGGTACCCAGTCTAGTTTTTGACAAAATGGTATTAGAGGAGGTTGAGCTTTTGTATTAAAGAAAATTTGCATTTTTGAAAGCATTTTAGGATGTAAGTGGTAGTCTCCATTGAGTTCATAGCCATATCTCATTTCAATAAACCTTACGTCACTATGGGTGGTTAGGGAATGGCATATTATGTATTATCAATAGTATTTTCCCTATTTTTATTTGGATAATGTGAAGTCCAAATATTTTTTGTTCCTTCTGTTAGGGTTAATTTCCATGGTTGCTTTGTTTGAAGACTACCTAATTAATTCAATGTTGTATGATGATTTTGTGTAGCATCATTCCTATGAGAAGATTTTTGAATGGAATCAAGGAGGAAGCTGTTTTGGCACCTTAGTGAGGGAATCCTCTTTGAATCCAAATATTATTGAGGTGATCGTTCATATTGTCCACGATTTGGGTCAAACCCCATCACCAGTCTCCATATAGGCTCTATATGTGGATCCTCATATAGATTTTCATTAAAATCATTCTCAAAAGTTCCTTTTCCAAAAACCACAAGTTTTCAAAGGCCCCCTTGATCCCCATCATCCCAAGGAATGGTTGGGTAGAATAGAATGTCTATTTGAATTCTTAGAGACACCAGAAGAGATGAAGGTAAATTGTGAAACCTTCATGATGGAATGACCAAACGAGATATGGTGAGACATTTTGGTGATGAAAAATAAACATGAGGTATTAGAGTATAAGTACATCAAATTCTTTTCACTGACCATTATTATATAGATTCAATGGGGCTGGCCAATGTTACAGAGTTTTTCAAGCATGATCGGGCTGATAGAACTGTGAATAGGTATTGAAATTACTTTACTGAATTGATGATGTTTTCATATATATTGTATTGGAATATCCATATTTTTTTTTAAATTATATGGAATTATTTTGAGAAGACACGTTTTGATGGCACGTGATTCTGAGGCCCTGTGACCTCGGAACAAAATTTTAAACATTTTTTTTAGTTTTCCTAAGTAAACATACGAGTGGGCTTTTCTAAAATTTGAACCGGTGCTCAGATCAAAATATTGAGGGCACCGTTGAACTGGTAATACCAGTATTCTCCTAGAAAGTAATTAACCTCAACCGAAAACGGTTGGATGAAAAATTTAATTTTTCGAGTTTTCAGAAAATAATAAAATAATATAAAAGAAAGTTATTTTCTATTATTTCGCACTGTTGGGTGGCCTATGGTGTCGCTGTGGTGGGGTGACAAGGTGACAATGAGGTTAATTAAAATAGGATCATTAATGGCTCATTAATGTGTAGTGTAACGACACTTTAAATGAAGTGTAACGACGTGACATCGCAGCATAACAGAAACACAACGACATGTTTTCTTTTAGAAATAAAACACTTTGGGAGAAATGAGAATTAAATAGAAGTCAATTATATGAAGAACCACTTGCATTTTTTATCTCCAACTATGAACAATGAACACCGAAGGAATGTTAACAACTTCGATGCACCTCGACGAATGGAGCTGGGAAGAAACAGATGCCTTCGACTTCTTGAATCTTCACGGACGGACCGCTTCAACGTTTAAATGCTTCGATTTAGGGGTTTTTTTAGTTATTTTTTCAATGTTCTTAATTATAAATGATGAACATGGATCTACCCTCAAACAGGTTGATACACAGATCATCCGTTCCTATGGGAGGGTGATGTTTCTTGGGATTTCTGTTTTGGATTAAATTGTTGTCGGTAGAACATCGTCCCTAACCTCACCTGTTTTAAAAATCTCACATGGTGGGGGCATGGGAATACATGAACAAGTCCCGATCCCCTCTAATTGTGCATTCTTCATGGCTACACATTTTGATCTGGGTGACAAGGAAGATTCAAGGCCTTCACAGATAAGGAGATACCCCATGGAGGCGAGAGGCCCAATTAGTGTGAATAACATACCATTGGTGTGGACTCGATTGGATATGGGTGGGTGGGGGTGTGCCACGACGGCACACCATAAGGAACTGTCTTGGCTTACTCGGGTAGAAACAGAGAGACATTAGCTATCAAACTTCGTTTCGACGAGTGGACGCAGCCACCTGGACATGCTGGAGCATAGTGGACGCAGCACCACACTGTATCCCATGTGGAAAATTCATGTTCAACTAACCGAGGCTAGAGGAAATGGCCCCGCGATGATCGCAGGGTGAGCAGGGAGCCAAAATTATCTTCCAACCACATCAAGGCCTGGAAGATATGATAGGGCACATTTCGGACCCACCCCATTGGGTTGGGACTGTCCCATTAGGATAGTCTGGACCCATAGCCCAATAGACCAAACCTAGGACGGGTTGGGTCCGGGTCGGGTCGGTCCAATTGGATCGAACCAGACACAAACCCAATAGGCCCCTTTCTGTAAAAATACCAATATCTTTCTAACTGGTTGTTCGATTGACAAGACATTTGCATCGTCGAAACCCTTATGGTGCAGTAGTTATTTTGGCATACTCTATGAGGGATTTTATTAATGTAGAAATTAAAAGAATGGATTGGGGAGCAGTCCTCCAAAGATTAAGCATGGGACGTGCAGAAACCCTGTGATTGGATAAAACCTAAAGATTGTTGACGAGCTACCCTATGTGGATGAGATACTATGGTCCATTGGGAAGTGACTTCTGTGTTACCCATTAGGCCCACTGTGGGGTGAAACTTCTTTGTTACCCGACATACCCACAATACTCGACCGGAGGAGTATCTCAGTATGGCCATAGGTGGGATGTTGCTTCATTAGGATGTGGAAAGACCAAGTTGGGGATTGTCTTTTGTGTGACCCATCATACACATGATACTCATCAGAGATGAGTACCACCGTAGTCCTATGGTTAGTGGGAAGTGGCTTCGTTGTGACCGGGTAGGCCCAGTGTACTCATTGAAACGAATTTTTATAGAATCCAAAGGTGTTCAATGATGTGACTAATGTTTCTACTATCAAACTCTAGAACATACCATGTTTGATCTATCTTTCTTTGTGATCACACTTCATGATTATGGTTTTTGGTTTGTTTGTGGATTGGTTTGTGTTGTTTCCTTTGTGTTTCAGGGTTCCCTAATAAATATTTTGTCACTCAACCCTACATGGGATTTTCCTAAACTTGTTGTGTCTGGTTCAGATGATTGACGCTTCAATGGAGGACTTGGTGGCCTCAGACCAAGTCGGGCCCAATGAGATCTAGCAGGTAAGGTATACTCCTACAACATCTAGTAGCTACACTACTATTCCATTCAGCTAGGGTTTTCAATGGCCGGCTATCTAGAGTTTCTTTTGTACTTTCCTAGTATCCAGTTAGACTTTTTTTGGGTTTGTATTATGGCCCAATTTGAATTTTAGTTGAACTTGTAAAAGGTGGTTGTTTAGTGGCATGATTGTTTAATTTTCCATCTTTGGGATGTGGTTGTGTGTGTCTGCATACAAGTATTTTGGAAAATGCCTCCCACTTATAGGTTGATAACTTTTGTCACTAGTCCCCACCCCCTAGGCTTGGGGAGGTGGGCTTGGGGTATGTCATAGCATGGGCCCTGGGGTGTAGGTTGCAACAATGTGGAATCAGAGGTGGTCGGTACTAGTTCATAGATTGAGAGTTTTTTGTTTTGTTTTGGGGTAACAGTGTTGAATGTTTTGTGTTTAAATTTTAGATTTGGGGAGTCCAGTGTTGGTGCGACGACCGATGTATACAAAAACCGTGACCCTGAATTCTTCTTTTTGTATCTATACAAGTAAACACTGGATACATATGTGTCTTCTTATGATCTTCTTTGTTAAGATTTAGCTCATTAGGTATAAATCATTTCACCATGGTACATCTTGATCTATTTCATGATACCTCAATGTAGACAACCATCTCGGATTCCGATACATGACCATGATGATAGCTCTATTATAAATGAGGCGTCGATTCAGAGACCAATGCTAGAGATAGCCCCACCGGGTGGTAAATCATTGTTGCCACCACCCAATGATCAGTAGTTACTGTTGGTGTTACCGGTAGAGGTTGTATGCATACTTAGTGCCTTACACAAGTTTCTGAGACAAAGATCACCTAGGTTTAGGGGAGAGATAGATCCTCATGTCTCTGAGGACTGGCTAGAGGCAGTGAAGAGGGTCTTCTGTATATTGAGGACCCCTCTTAACTATATGGTGATCTTAGATACGATCCTTGTATGGGGATCTATAGGGAGATGGTGGATCCTGACCATCCAGATTCATGATGAGGTGACCCACACTAGGATTGGCTTCAAGAAGCTTTTCTGAGAGTATTTACTCCCCACGACCTTACTATCTGTGCGCATATAGGAGATGCTTCACCTAGAACATGGTAGCATGTTAGTGTTTGATTACTCTATGAGGTTTATAGACCTCTCTCACTAATCCATAGACATGGTTTTGGAATCTTTCTTCAAGTATTAGACCATTGAGGAGGGAATCTAATTCGATATCATGGAATCCATGGTGTCACTTAGCATCTCCACTCTGGATAGAGTGCTAGAGCGAGCCCTTCTTGGGGAGATCTTCACAACAGAGCATGCAATGACAGATGGAGCCTCTAACAGACCGTAGGTGTCCGATTCTTCAGTGGTGAGACACAGACAGTAGATGTGGGGGCACATGTGGGCCCTTAATTTTATAGGGTGACCCCAGGACTCATGGTTGATAGTGTGGGGCTCCCAGATTAGAGGGAGTTAGCAGGGGACCAGGTTAGGCTACACGTGCGGCAGGCAGTGACTCATGGTTTGTGATTGCCAAACCCTCCCCATAGATGATCATTAGTTGGCCAAGGTACCTCCATGGTATAGGAAGAGGTTCGAGTGAGGAGGTCCATAGGGTGGTGGATGTGGAAGGGGATCTGGCAATGTGGCGGGTGGTGGATGGTGTTTCGAGGTGATAGTTCCACCATTCCTAGTTGGTCCACCATGGGCTCAGAGATCTGATAGATAGGTAGAGGCCAGTTTCAGGTGAAAGAGGCCTACGACCATAGATCTCTAGATATGATTAGGGGTACGATTTTTGTCTTCTCTACCTTAGATACAGTTCTAATATAAATAGGTTCTAGTGATTCTTTCCTTGCCACAAACCTTGTCTGAGGCTTGGGGATTTCGGTGGAGCTGTTGTCTCGATCCTTATAATTAGATAGTCTTATGGGAGAGATTTGATGATTACACATTGGTTCCAGTAATGTGATCTTACTCTAGGAGGCAGGATTTTCATCTGGGATCTTCCAATAGCATCATCGAGTCCTTAAGTCATTGTCTTGGGTATGGACAGGCTATCTATAGTCTATGCTCAAATAGACTATTTTAGGTGGAAAGTGTGTTGGGTCCATGAGAATGGGACCGATATTTCCTTCTCCAGTGAGATGGGATCTGTTTTAGTATAGGATGGAATTTCTTGGAGGAGGGTGTAACCTATCACTCACCAGTTGGCTAGCCTCACCCTTGATGTGGTGGACGAGAGGCGTCATAGCTTTCCTATAGTGGTGGACTAGTATGGGGATGTATTTACAGATAATTTTCTAGGACTTCCTCATCACAGGGTGGTAGGATTTTGCATCTACCTGTACCCTAGGATGACGCTGATATCCACACCGGCATATCGGATGGCTCCTTCGGAGCTATGTGACTTGAGGGTATAGTTGGAGGACTTGCAAGAGAAGGGGTTCATAAGGCCTATGGTTTCACCATAGGCAGCCCAGTGTTTTTTTTTTCTAAGAATGAAGATGGTTTCTTGAGTCTATGTGTGGACATCAGGCACCTAAAACAGGTGACAGTGAATAATATGTATGCACTGCTGAGTATTAATGTCCTTTTGATTAGCTGAAGGGAGTGATGAGGTTCTCGAAAATAAACCTCAGATTTGGCTATCACCAGTATTGGGTATGGGATGAAGATGTACTGAACACAATCTTTAAATGCAGATATAGCCACTATGAGTTATTTTTTATTCCTTTTGGTGTGAAGAATTCCTCAGTGGTGTTTATGGGACTCATTAACATGATATTCTAGCCTTACATCGATCATTTCATGGTAGTGTTCATTGATGATATCTTGGAGTACTCGGTGTCGGAGGAAGAGCTTGCTGCACACCTAGAGATAGTCCTAGATACAATATTAGAGCACCAACATTACGATAAGCTCTTGAAGAGACACTTAAAGATTTTTGAGGTTCACATTCTAGGACAAATCATCTCATAGGCTTGAGTTTTAGTGGATCTAGCAATGTTAGAGGCAGTGATTTTGTGGGAACCACCTAGGAGCGTGACTGAGGTGCAAAGTTTCTTAGGGTTGGATGGATACTATTAGAGGTTCATGCCCGAATATTCCAGAGTAGTAGAACCTTTATGATCCTTGACATGGAATGGACATACATTCATGTGGATAGAGAATTTGAAAAAATGTTTCCAGGAGCTGAGATGGAGACTGATGAGTGACCCCATCATGAGGATACTATAACATGGATTTGGGTATGTAGTTTTCTATGATGCATAAAAGACCAGGCTGGGCTGTTTCATGATGCAAGAGTGATAATTGATTGCCTACAGCTCACTATAGTAGACTAATCATGAAAAAAACTATGCGACCCATGATCTGGAGTTAGCAGCATTTGACTATGCCTTGAAGATTTGGAAGCACTATGTGATGGATAAATGATTTACTGTCTACTCCTACCATAATAGTCTCAGGTATATCTTCTCACAGAAGGACCTGAACTTGAGATAGTGGTGATGGATGTAGTTCCTTTAGGACTATGACTTTGAGATAGTCTTTACTCATGGGAAGGGGAATGTAGTGGAAGATGCCCTCAGAAGGAGGTCTAGCTTACAGCTGCTAAGTGAGGTGACATAGTTGTTAGCTGTGATGAAGATATCCTTCATCGATGATGATGGAGAAGATTACATTTTGTCAATGACTATCACTCCCGCACTCTTATAGTGAATTATGGGGGGACAACTAGTGGATGTTGATTGCGAATCCCAACGTGCTTAGTTATCCTCAGGACAAGATCCTGTTGGTTTTTCGATATGTTTGGAGCATGTCATCCTTTTCAGAGGATGCACTGTAGTACCAATGATGTTACAAGAGGTGGTGTTGAGGGAATTCCATACATCCCCTTTAGTGGTACATCGTGGTGTGGAGAATATGTACCAGGACCTCTAGCATCGGTACTGGTGGCCATAGATGATGAAAGGGGTGGTCGAGTTTATTCATGATGCCACACTTTTTAGAAAGTGATGGCCGAACATCAGGTCCTATTAGGCTTGGCACAACTACTTGAGGTGCCAGAGTGGGAGTGGGATGGAATCTCCACGATCATCATGATGGGGTTACCACACACGTCCAGGGGCCATGATTCTATCTGTGTGATCTTTGACGGACTCCCCACGTCATCTCAGATCCTACCCATCCAGGAGTAGGGATTGGTAGAGGGATTAGGATGCCTCTATGTCCAGGCAATAGTGAGGCTTCACAAGGTTCATTCGATGAACATCTCAGACAGTGATGAATGTTTTACATACCAATTGTGGAAGGGATTACAGGAGGTGTTTGGGACTCAACTGCACTTGAGCTCAACTTTTCACCCCCAGATAGATGGTGAAATGGAGCAGACTGTATAGACCTTGGGTGACATACTTTGTTCTTATGTACATTATTTTTGTCGCAGTTGGGAAGCACACCTACCACCATCAGAAAGGCATAATTTGAGGCATTGTACAATATACCATTAAGATCACCTCCATGCTGGATATACTCAGGGGAGTCAGCACTCTTGGGTCCGGAGTTGGTACAGGCTACCACTGAGAAGGTTCAGATCATCTAGGAGTAGATGGGGATTAAACAAAGTAGTTAGAAATTTTATGCTGACAGGAGGTGGAGACCCTTGGAGTATGAGGGGGGGACCATATTTTCCTTCGGGTGTGACCTTGACAAGGATTGCAGAGATTTGGTTGGGTTGGAAACTTACCTATAAGGTTCATCAGACCTTTTGAGATTATCAATAGAGTTGGAGAGATGGCGTACCGTTTAACTCTTCCTCCACAGATGCACCGAGTGCCCAATGTTTCCCATGTGTCGCTGTTGAGGAGGTACGTGCATGATCCACCACACTTCATCAACTTGGGTGAGATGGACATTGATGATGGGGAGATGTTTGCAGAGATCCTAGGGGAGATATAGGATCAGTGGGAGTTGGTCCTTTGTGATGCTCAATTCCTCTAGTGAGTGTTCGGTGGAAACATAGGGATATCTAAGAGAGAAAATGGGAGCAGGTGGCATATATTTGTGCTTACTACCCCCATATATTTGATTAGACCTCGTCTTGGCTTTTGTGGATGTAAATCCCTATGGTGGGGAGAATGTAATGTTCCATAATTTTTTTTTATATTTTTTAAATTAAATGGAATTATTCCAAGACCACATGCTTTGACGGCGCAAGATTCTAAGTCCCGGTAAACCCGAAATAAAATTTCGAACATTTTTTATTTTTATAATGTAAATGTGTTAGTGGATCTTTCTAACTTTTGAACCGGTTCTTGGATTGAAAATATGATGGCACCATTGAACATAGAATTCCAGGATTCACCTAGAAATGACTTATCTTCTACTGGCATGGGTCGGATGGAAAATTTAATTATCATAATTTTCAAAAAAAATAATAAAATAACTTCAAAAAAGTTATTTTATTTTCTTTCACACCATTGAGTGATGGATGGGGGTAATGCGGTGCGACGATAAGGAAAAGATGAGGGGGATTACAAGAAGATAATTAATGGCTCATTAATGTGCAGTGTAATGACATTTTAAATGAGGCGAAACGATGTGACATCGCATCATAACATAAATATTGCAACATGTTTTCTTTTAATAAGTTAACGCATTGGTGGAAATTAAAATTAGATGGAAAAAAATTATTTGAAGAACCACCGACATGTTTTATCTGCAACAAATAACGATGAACACCGGTGGAACATTTAAAATTTCGACGCACCTCAAAGAACGGTGTTGGGAAGCAAAAAAATGCCTTCATCTTCTATAATCTTCATGGGAAGACCACTTCAATGTCGAAATTCATCAAGGTAGGGGTTTTTTTGGTTTATTTTTTCTAAATTTTTCATTTTAAATGATGAATTCAGATCAACGCATGAACGGGTTGATCCTTGGATCGTCTGTTCTTGTTGTGGGGGAGATGTTTCTGGGATTTATTTTCCCGATTAAATTGTTTATTGTAGAATATCATCATGAAACTCCCCTTGTTTTAAAACTCTAACACGAAGGGTGCAATGTGACATGGACAAGGACCAAACCCCTCCACTTGTGCGTTCTTTGTGGTTGCACATTTTGGAAGGGGAACAATGGAGATTCAAGGCCTTCTCATGGAAGGAAATACCTCAAGAAGGCTGAAGGCATAATTAGTGTAAAGAAAGGACCACTAGTGTGTAATCGATGGTCTGGGGAAGAGCCCGCTGGTTGTGGACGTTGTTGGCCATGGGTGGGTGGTGGTGCGCCAGAAGGAACCGATGTGGCGGGCTCCAGCCACAACGGAGTGGTAGTAGCAACCAACCTTCATGTCGGGAGCGGGCGGTGGATGGACACAGCCACCCGATTATGCTGGAGCACCTCGGATGTGACACATCCCTACATCACATTGGGAAATGCCGCGGTAGACCAACTGCAGCTAGAGGTAATTACCATACAATGACCGTATGGAAAGTAGGGAGCCAGATGCGTCATTCAACCGCATCTCGGCCACACAGACCGGAAAGTGAATGTGCCACCCCAGCGGGCTAGAATCAAGGTCCAATGGGAATGTGGCCTAGTGGACTGGACCAAGTCCAGGCCATGTCTAGGTCATATCAACAGACCATGGTCGGGTCGGTGGACTCCAGACCAGGCCGGGTTTGGTCTGTCCGACTGGGCGTCCGATTGATGATCTATTTGCGGCGTCAGAACCCTCAGGGCATGGAGTCTATTTTGGAATAATATATGAGTGGATTTCATGGAAGAGTAAATTTGATGAATTGATTGGGGAGCGGTTCTACCGAGATCATGTGTGGGACGTGAAGAAACCATACGGGTGGTTGAGACCTACAGAATGTTGACAATAAACCCTGTGTGGATTCGATGCTATCACCTGGTGGGAAGAGGCTTCTGTGTGACCCGAAAGGCCCACAATGGAGCGAAATTTCTGTGTGACCTGACAAACCCATGGTCCTCTATAAGAGGAGTACCTCCATATGTCCATATGTGGGAAGCAACTTGTTAAGTGACCCGACATACCCATATGGGGAGCGTCTTTTGTGTGACCCAACATACTAATAATACTTGTCCTAGATGAGTACCACATTAGTCCGATGTTTAGTTGGAAGTGGATTCTTTGTGACCCTACATGCCCACTGTAATCATTTAGGAGTTCTCCAACAACCCAAGATGTTCTATGATTTGTCTAATGTTTTTAGTATCATACTCTAGAATATAACTGGTGTGAGCAGTCTTGATTCATGATCACGCTTGGAGATGAGGATTTGAGGTTTGTTTGTGGATTTCTTTGTGGTATTTACTATTTTTTTTGGGGTCCCATACATAGTATTATGTTACTGACCCCCAACATAGGATTCTCCCACATGTGTTGTGTCTGGTGTAGATGATCGATGATTCGATGGAGGAATTAGTGGCCTATGACCAGGTGTGGCCCAGTGAAATCAGGAAGGCATGGCATACTCATATAGATTTCAATAGTTACACTACAATTCCAATTAGGTGGGGTTTTCAGCTGATGGCTATCCAGAATTTCTTTTTTACTTTACCATTTACCAATTACTATTTGTTGGCTTTTTTATTCTGGCCCATTTTGAATTTCAGTTGTACTTGTACATGGATGTTTCATAGTGGAATGATTGTTTACTTTTCCATATTTGGGACGTGGTTGTGTGTGCGTGCATACATGTATTAAGGAAAATACCTCCCACTTGTAGGATGATGACTTCGACACTAGTCGCCAACCCCTAGCCTTAGAGAGGAAGGCTTGGGGTCTGTCATGGCGTGGGTCCCAGGGGATGGGTCGTGACAACATATGAGATTGTATCTAATGAGAGGATAAAGTCTTGAATGTTCAAAATAGGAATTCAAAAAATATTCATTATCATGTTTTCTTGTTAATGTTACCCACTTATGATTATATGTCTAATAGGGTAATGATGGTAGAGATGGACATGTCTGGAAAGTCAGGGTTGACAAGAGTTCCTCTTTCTCCCAGTGGCATGGGATAATCAACACCTCAAAAAAGTAAAATGCAATCAAATGATTCATGTAAAAGTGTTCCAGCCATAGGCATCTGGAATGAATCTTCTTCATGAGGAGAAATAATCCCCAAAGAAAACTGATATGGGTCTAGTGACCATGAGAGGTACCATTACTATTTCTTCATCATAGTGATTTCTCTATTTGACACTGATGTGTCTCACTAATTTATTTCAACCAATACAATTAATTCTATTAACCTTCTAATATATCTTATATATTTTAAAATTGATATTACTATACCCCTTGGAATGAAGAGAGAGAAGATTCTTCATAGTTACGCTTTTGTATTCACTCTATCATATGTCGAGCATGCTTATTGTTTTTATTACTCAATATAAAATCTCTTAACATCATATTTGTGATGGACTGACTACTTACTAAAAAACCAGGATTGATTTTTACCTTTTATCATTCTACCTTACTACACCCAGTGGAGTGCCTCTTATCATTCAAGGATAATGGTACCCAAGGAAAATTAGAGAGAGATATTCCTATCCAATGTTGGGGAAAACGATATTAGGGTTTTCATTTTATCTCGAGCGAGATTCAATGAGTGGTGATCTCCCTCCAGTCGTCGTTGAATCTCTCGACGTGCATATTTCTGATATATCTGGTTTGTCACTAGTAAGGGAGGTTGAGTTTTCTATTTACATAATTTCTACTACTCAACTAGTTCTTATTCCCTCTTACCTATGGCTAAATGGATCCAGTTGAACTGAAAAAAAACGGATGTCCCATTTGAACGATATTCCCGAGAAAGTCTTTATACACTCAAGTGTGTCACCTTGGGTGGTGCGCATCCTATTCACCAAGAAAGATGATGGTTATCTTATATTATGTGATGATTATCGAAATCCCGATTGGGTAATAGTAATGAACACATATCCATTTCCATAGATTGATGAACAATTTGATTAGATCAAAGGGGATAAAGTCTCTTTAGCCAAGGTTCATTTGACATCTTCTCTTGTTGGTATGATTCTCTAGAAACAACTACTTGTTAATGAATTTTGTAGAATTAGAGACTCACTTTATGGTAGGGAGACCGATGCTTAGTGGTCGTTATTCAAATAGGGTGTCTTGTGTTATAAGAACAGTTACATTACACTGTAAGTGGAAATGTAGTTTGTAATGGAGGTTTTCCATAATTCATAGTAGGTTGTGAACCTAGTAACAACTTAGATGTTCTACAAAATGAGGTGGAAATTCTAGTGGCTAGGTATTAGTAGGGGCATTGATGAGTTTTTTTTCCTATTTCTATATATGCCAATGGGTGAAATTTGATCACTAGAAACCTTTTTGGATGGATTCAACAACTTCTAGTCCCCACTTTTAAGTGATATGAAATCTCTATGGAATTTGTGGCTGGGTTTCCTCATAAAAAGATGAAGAATAATGCTATATGGGTTCTAATTGATAGGTTGACCACGTCAGATAACTTTATCCTAATTAGAAATACAACTAAAGTTGAGGAGTTGGGAAGTCTCTATATGAAAGGTATATTTTGTTTATACGGAGTTCCATATTCTATAGTCTTTGTTAGGGATCCTCAGTTTTCATCTCTCTTTTGGATAGTCATTTAGGAGGCACCGGAATCTCATGTCCATTTAGTACTACCACCGCAGTTGATGTAGAAAAATAACGAGTTCCATTTATCACAGTGGTGAAAGTATATCTCTAATTCATCTCATGTTTTGAGCTGGAGTCGATCTTGTGATTGAACCTGATTTATCCTCGACAGAAATGCCAGTCATGATAATTGATTTTGAGACTAAGTTACTTTGTGGGAGGATGATACCTCTAATCCATGTGTTATGGTAGCATGGTTCTAATTCTCATGAGAAGTGGGAGAGGAATTGATGAGATAGCAGGGGAATCGAATTTTTTATGCATTGTCTTCATTGTAAATTTTATAGGGATAGAAAGTTCCTATGGTGGGGAGGTTGTAACATCTCGTTACTATTTCTGATATTCATAAACCCTCTTTTTTTAAATTATTAAAATCTTAAATGGGAATAAATGATTTATCATCATGTTTTTGATAAATATGTTAAATTCCGTAAAAGCTAGTTAACATCATCGAATATTCAATTTAATATTTTGGGGGATTGAAACTGAGTTAGTGTGAGATTTCAACACCCTCAAAGCCTCCACAAAGACTGACTAATTTTTTTATTGTATTATATTAAACACACTAAATTTATTCAAAATAATTAAATAACTCCAAAATGGAGCATCATATGAGAAATATGAGACCATTGTTATGTCTGAAATATGGTGTCTACCATAGGAGGGGAATAACATTCGAAGTCATGTGACATTTGGATGCCTCTCTCATGAGATAAATTTATTAAATAATATTTATTATATTATTATAAAAAATAATTAAATATATCACAAATGGTGCATTATATGCGAAATATGAGACCAACAATAGGTTTAGAATGTGGTGTTTACCCTAGATGGGGTATGAAATTTTTAAGCTTCATATATTTGGATGCCTCTCTTGTGATAAAAACAATTTTTTTCATAATTTATTTGTTCTGACTTTTAAATAATAAATCATTAATATATCTCAGACAGTGCATCATATGAGATATCGAAGACCACCATTAGGCCTGGAATGATGTATTAACACTAAGAGAGATATAAATTTAATCAACAATACTCATTTCATCTGGTCGCTTATAAATTTTAGGTTATTTAGTAATTATATTAAGTAATTAATATTTTCATTTTCATTTAATTATTAAATAAATTAAAAAATCATATGTCATTGTTCATTCATCTTTCCAAAAACTGTAAACCCATTTTTGATTAATCATGATTTCAAAATCATCTGTTTATTGACCGTTCTGAATGGTTTTTGTTGAAACACATCTATATGATGAAATTAATGACACCATAATTTAAATTTTGTTTAAACACTTGGTAAAATGGAAGATTGAATTTAGGGGGTCCACCTTGTAGACACGTCTTCAGTTCTTATACTCAAACCTATTCAGATTTTGATTTTGGTTCATTCTATTGAGTCTAAATAATATCAAATATTTATTGGATGAATTTGAGAAAGTATTCTGATTTCATTCCTTTCCTGAGTGTGATTCAACTTTTTCATCCCAATGTATTGGGTGATTTATTATTCTTTTTTTTAAAAAAATTATTTAATTTATCCCACTATTTACTTATTGAAAAAAATAACAAATAACTAAACATAATTCGATTATTAAAAATTCACAAGAAATTGTCAAAGGTTAATTTTTTTTTAAAGAAGTGAAAATCATATCGAATGTTCAATGAAAAATTTATTTAAATTATTATGTCATAATTATTTTGGTTATCAAATATAATTGTTAAGAATTATCAGATGATAATTGCATTGAATTTTCTAAGATTAAATTTTCATGATTATTGGAAGGTAATTATAATGAAAAATCATTAAATGGAAATTTCATCAAATTATCGAAAGATAATCACAATGAATTATCAAAGCGTAATTCCATTAAATTATCGAGATAATTTTATTCAATTTCTTTATAGATTATTATATGGTAATTATGACATGACATAGATTATCACAATTATGAGGGGATGATTAATTGTTTTGTCAGAGGATAGTTACTATAATTATAAAATGATAATTTAAAAATTATCTACGGGTGGAAAAATATTATCACATGTAATATTATAATCGAAAACTCGAAATTAATCATGGTAGATAAAATATTATTTAATGTAATATTTTAATCAATAATTTCAAATTATCCAAGAGAGATAAAATATTATCACATGTAATATTTTGATCGATAATTTGAAATTATTAATGAGAGATAAAATATTATCGCATGTAATATTTTAATTTATAATTTGAAATTATTTAGGAGAGATAAAATACAATAACATGTAATATTTTAATGGATAATTTGAAATTATCCAGGAGAGATAAAATAGTATCACATGTAATATTTTAATCAATAATTTTAAATTATCCATGAGAGATAATATATTATCGCATGTAATATTTTAATCGATAATTTGAAATTATCCAAGAGATAAAAAAATATTATTGCATGTAATATATTAATCAGTAGATCGAAATTATCCATGAGAGAAAAAAATATAATCACATGTAATATTTTAATCGATAATATCAAAATTATCCATGAGAGAACGTGAAATCACATGTGAAATTTTATTTCTTTTTTTGAAATAAAATAACTAGTTCTATTTCTAGGTTCCCATAACTAATTTCGACCATTGGTGTGTCAACACATGTGATAATAAGGAGGTGAGGAGGTGTATAGTACCACACATGGTGGTTTATCTTTTCCACTTACATCGATAACCTTGAGGTAGATGCTTCCATCTTGATTAACCAAATTGATTAACCTTTAATATCTTGTTTTATTTCAATTGCTCAAAATTTATTTATTGATATTAGTAAAACCTTGTTCTTGTGTATTGGGAAATTTGGAAATTGGTTTGGAAAGAAAAATGGAGAAAACCCCCAATTCTGTTGAATTTAGGTGTTCTTGTGGAAATTGGTTAATTTAAATTGTGGAATTTGAATTATGGATTTTATGGAATTGATTTCAATTAAATTGGTAAATTCATTTGTGTGAATGAATTTTTTAATGATGAAATTGGATTTTGAATGGATTTAAAACTTTTGAAAATGTCTTAAAATGTTTTCATTGAAACCTAGTGGTTTTATCTTGGAAAGAGGTATGTTTTTTATTAAAACACATTTTTATTTAAAAAGGAAAACTGTAATTGAAATGGAAGAATGAGATTAATTGTATTCTAAGTATTTATAAAAGAAATTTTATTTCATTGACTGTGTAAGAGCATATACAAGCCTTAGGTAGGTTGAGTGTTATTTGGACCCCCTCTACACTACTACAACATTCTAAAACATACATGTAGTAGGTCACATCCCTTAGGTTATGGTGATGATTATTATCTGACCAATTTCTAGAGGACATATGTGTACACCTATTTTCGTGATCACATAGAGAGTGTAGAGTCATATAGCCAAAAAAACTATCGTACCTATATGAAAGATGACCACGTGGTTTGTTTGTTATTTATATTTGAGATATAAATTTATGCCAATGCTTTCAAACTTCTTTATATGCCTTCCGAATTTACAAAAACTTCTTTATGTAACTATTTCTGTTTAATCCATTATTTTTGAAATATTATATCATTTTTAAAGTCTTTTCTTAATGTATTTTTCTATCATTTGAACCGTATATCATGATTTTTTTATTTTTGTTTTAAAATTCCAGACATATTTATCTATAGAAAATGAAATCATTCCATTGGTTAATTAATTGTAGGATTATGTTATGTAATCCATGGTGATACCCTACTAGGATTTTTTTCTCACACCATACTTGTGACTTAGTGTGTTTGTAGATTATCTTCTCCTAGGTTTGAGAAATGGAAAAGGATCACTTGGAGGTGGATCCAACTGCTAAACTGTGGACTTTGTGAGTTATGAACATAAATACCTAGGTTGTGTTTCCTTATTTTAATAATTTTTTATACTAATTTGGTGTTGTTTATATATTTTTTAATTCTGTTACTTTACTCCCAGTGGAGTTTTATTTGGATATGAATATTGTCTTGTTTCTTTTACTTACATATTGTTAGGGTAGAATCATTTCCAAATGCATGTTGTATGATTCCAGGTGCTAGTTTCCAACATGTGGGGATTGGGAATTCCCTTTCGGCTATATCAAGGCTGGCTCAGTTATCAGGCTACCAGGGTACCTAGGTTGGTTTGTAAAACTAGTAGAAAACCACTTGTAAATCAATGGGAGAAGCCTAAAATTTGTATATGAATGAGGGGTTATCACTTGAGGATACCTCCATAGCTATATCATATGAATGGGAAAATGGGATTCCCCCTTTCGGATTTATTTTGAGTAAGGTAATAATTGTAAATTCAAATTTTTAATGATTTGGGTATGTTACATAGGTTGGTGGAATAATTTTCTAAACAACTTTTCAACCGTATGCTTCTCAATGGGAACACCAAATATAGTTGTACAATTTAGATGTACAATACAAAAAACCATTCTATGAACATGCAAATATACATTGAAAATAGTTGTAGGGATTTCAGGGGTCAATCACATGATTAATACTAATGATGTTCCAAATTCATTCCTTACACGACAACTCTTAATCATTTACAACTCATGGGAATTCAACCCAATAATCAATTAAAGGATTACAAATAAATCATTAAAGAAAATAATATAGAAAATAAATTTCACTCTTTAAAAATTACCCCAAATAAAAAACATTATCTAACCAAAAATAAATAAAATTTCAAAGATAATGAAATATAATACAAGAGTAAAAACTAAAAATAGAAAGACACTTCTAACTCAACCCCTATATTCTTCACAAGAATCCAAAAAAATCACTCAAACATATCTACCTCCAACTAAAAACTATAATTTGACAAGATTAATGAAAATATAATTAAATAGACAACCCTAATGGGTCTCACCACCATTTAATAATTCACTAGCATAGTGGGAAAAAATTACTATTAAGCACTATGTAACATAACTGAAAATTCTTACTAAGAAAACTCAATAAATATATACCATTAAAAATAAAATCTATAACATCCCAAAATTAATGATTCACTATTCCAATTATACATAGGGAGACACACTATAAAACATACATGACACATATTGGAACAAACAACAAGATATAGAGCATGATAAATGGGAAAAAGGTGGTGGAATACAATGAAAACCACAAAAGACTCACCGAATTACCATCAAGATCAAGAAGTATAGTTTCCCATGGATTTATTGAAAAAAATTACATCATTTTAGATTAATATTTAATACATAAAATTATGATCCATTCCATAACCATAATGTTTTGTAGTGTAGACCCTAGATATAAAAAGATCTTATTTAGGTAAATTCTTTATCATCTCTTATAACGTTATTCGTAGTTTGTACCCATCTTGATGTATAATACTAAGATCCATTAATCACAACCTAAGTATGGGAAACATATGAAAATGTGATATTATATTCTCAATAAGGGTAAATATGGGAGACTTCATTTGATGATCGTATGAAGTCATAAGATAAACATACATGTATGAGATCCCGATCATAACGTAAAATGTTTATACCCAGTCTATTGTGGATCAAAATCCCGAGTCTTCTAAGAAAAAATTCCTATAAAAAAAGTGAATTATAAGGGTAATATATAATCATTAATCAATCATTAATCACATGTTCCAACCATACGAATAAAAAACACGTTATAAAAGTGAGACACTATAATTGATATAGAAACAATTTTATATGTCACAATTAACTACCTTGAACATAAAATCACAGTGTATAAGGAATAAAAACCTATTTCCTATATCATAACATATTAGGAATCAACACATTCTTCTGTAGTAAATCATGATCATATATTTGTTTCTCAATGTTGATCCAGCAAATAGACATGCTTCCCATAGTGATCTATTGAGATATAAATGTTTTCCCAGTGATTTGGAGAGATATTTAATTCTAGTTCCCCCATAAAATATTTTAAAAATAACATGTTTGTTACAAAATATAGTAAAACATTCATCCAATCATCATTATAGAATCCCACCATTTTGATATATACGTTTTACTTACATTGTACAATCAAATGATTTATTAATGTTTTGTTTCTGGGAAATAAGGTACATAATACATTAAAAAATAAAAAATTAGACTAATAAACTTGGAAGGATTATCTATTGGTTCATACTAATTATATTTACTAAATCTCATAACTTGGGGACATACATTAAAGGAAAGGGTGAGAATAATACCTAGTAAGGGAAATAGATTACATGGGATCTTGTTAAATATTAGTAAGAACCTAAGGAATATCATGGAATAAGAAAGATACCATTAAATATATCATAATAAATATTACATTAATCATAACATGGAAATGGGTAAACAACACATAATTTATAAATTCTAAATCACATCACTAAGGTTATCCACCACGGTGTTATAAATGAAAATTACGAAGGTATCATAAAATGTGTCATATATATAGATTAAATTTAACACCCAATTCATTGGAGTTATATGAAGGAATTCCATTTATATTTGTTAATTAATGTGATACAAATATATCATAATAAAAAAATCCATAAATAATATAAGGAGAATAAATAACGGGTTTCATATCAAAATCATGGTGTTTCAAAAGTTATTAAACATGATAATTATGTCATTTTCTACCAAAGAAAATTAACTGTGGGTATGATTCAAGTTAATTCCATCATAAAATAAAATAAAATTTATTTATATGTTAATAAAGGTAGAAAAAAAAGTTTCTTGGGTATTCATAAAAAAGATAACATATAATTTCTTGAGGAGAAACGAGAAATTTTGAGAAGTAAATTGGGTAGCAAAACCGTTATAAAATTTGTTTTTTTAAAAGGGTAAAATATGAGGGGAAAAGTGTCTCCCATTTATAAAACATAATTATGAATTATTTTTATGATCAAAAGGATAACAAAAACGAAATCAAAATAATTAAAAGACACATATAAAAAGTTGTTCTCGAATTGAAGATAAAGGAATGGCAATTCACATACCTTGAATGTTGCTCCTAAAACATAAGGATTAGGTCCTTGGGGGTTTAAGGACACATTATAAGTACTCATTTAGAGAAAAACCTACCAAATATTCATGTATCGTGTATTTTTAGTGAATGTATGAAATGATAGGGTGGGTATTTATAGAATAAGTGTAGATTTTTTTTAATAATTTCCAAATATTGGCCATGGAAATATAGGTTGTGGAAAATTAAAAAACATGATATTTATTATGGTTTTCCCATGTATTTTGTTCATTTGGGACATATTTTGTGTTATTTTAACCCCAAAAAATAGGGCATCATTTTATCTTACTTATATTGTAATGGAAAATAATGTTTCCACAAAATGATATTTTTAATGTTAAACTTCCCATTTTAGACTTTGGAAGGTAAATTATTGGTTTGGAAATTGATTAAAACATATTGAAATACATGATATTAATAAAATAACATATTTATAGTCATGTATTTTGGTTAATTAATTATTACATCTTATGAAATAATTATTTATTCGTTAAACCTAGATAAATCCTCAATGTGTATTTTTAATTATCCGGAAAAAATAAAGTAATTCAGAAAATTATCATAAATTAACCATAAAATAATTTTGAAATTTTGATTTCATAAAGATGATTATTTTATAATAATAAATATATGATTATGATAATATATTATTTTAAATATAAAAATCCTTATTTGAATAAAAAACTGGTTTAATAATGCAAAGTCAATATTCCGAAACATAATAAAATTTCAGAGACATAATAAAATTATTCCATCCTTTATATTTAAATTATAGTTTATTTAACAAGATATCTCATTAAAATAAATTTTTTTTGTAATACCATAGTTTATTATACAAATTCATATCTTTTATGAAAAGTACAATTTGTGTTTGAAAAGTCAATTTATCAATTTCATCATATATATTATTAATAAAAACTATTCTTAAAATAGAATTGTCTGAATAACAATTTTATCTAAAAAATGGAATTACACTTTAAGTAACTAAGGCCTAGAAACATAATCACTTATAACACCTGTGTAGGAAAAAGGGTACATTGTGAGATGGTGATAGATTCTTGGGGAATCTTAGCTAATATCTACCAAGTGGTAATTTCCACTAACAAGAAATTCAATTATATTAAATTTCATTATTTCTTCAATTTTAGAAACTCATATTGGTCCTGGTCAAGGGGAAACCCTGGTGATTATAAATCCCTCTCAAGTTCTAACAAATTATATTTATATAGAATTACTATACTTGTTAAGGACAATACATCTCCTTTCTTCATTTATTATCCTTGGTCATTTCAACATATAAACCCTAGTTATAATGTTCAAATTATTACCAAAAGTTTTGTTTTTAGTGTTGTGACAATAAGGTTTCCTTATGAATTTTCCATTCCTATATGTTTTGAAAATCACTTACACTTTATCTTAAAGAATACTATTTTCCCTAAGGATTATTTTCATAAGGAAAGTTTCCCTTCTCTATGTAAATTTGTATCCTTACCTTTATTTTCATTGATTCATTTTATAATCTCTCTAAATCAGACTCATTTTATTACTAAGTCTAAAATTTGGATTCTTAGGTAAAACCTATGAATCTTATAATTCCATGGATATAAAGTGTTATTTTTTTATATTTTGAATTCTTTGAAATTCAGATTCCAAATTTTCTGAAATTCAGACCCCGAATTCTTTGATATTAAGACTCTGAATTCTCTGAAATTCAGTTTTGGAATTCACTAAAATTTAGTCTCTGTATTATCTGAAATTCAGATATCAAATTCTCTGAAATTCACACTCCGAATTCTATAAAATTTAGACACCTAAATTTATAAAATTCAGACTCTGAATTATTTGATATTCAGACTCTAAATTCTATGAAATTTAGACTACAAATTTTCTAAAATTTGAACTCCGAATTCTCTAAAATTCAGAATCTGAATTATATCAAATTTTGATTCTGAATTCTCTGAAATTGAGTCTCTAAATTATCAGAAAATCATACTCTGATTTCCCTGAATTTCAGACTTAGAATTATCTTAAATTAAAACGTTGAATTCATCAGAATTCAGACTCTGAATTCCTCAGAATTCAGATTCAGAATTCATTAAAATTCAGACTCTAGAATCTATAGAATTCAGATTCCAAATTCATTGTTAAAAAATAAAAATTTCCATGTCATATTGACTCTGAATGTTTATTTGATTAGACTAAAAATTCTATTTTTCCTTAGACTTAATAAAATAGGTCTAATAAAGAATATTCATTTTCCGGTCACATGTTATTGTTATGAAACGATGTCATGTAATATATTTCTAACTAACCTTTGGTTGTGTGAAATTTGTACATGTCCCTCCAAGATTCAAGGAAAAATATGATCGTTGGAGGGAGATGACCGTTAGAGTTGTGCCTATAAATAAGAGTTCATTTGAAAGAGCTCACAACTGTTCCACCATTCCAGATAATATATGTTGTTGAAGTGATTTCTAGAGAGGTAGACTCCCATTCCTTGTGTGTATTGAACATCATGTTCAGATTGCCTTGTGTGTCTCTGATGGATAATGAGTAGAATCGAGGGCTTCCATGGATAGGAAGACAAAGGTACTAACTAGCTTAATGTTCCAGGGATTTCAGGGATAGTATGAAAGATTTTGGTATTCTTATTGAGGGATTACCATGGTGTGGTTAAGACAGACATTCTTGAAATTATAAATCAATGGACCTATATCCAAGGTTTTTGGATACCCTACTCTTTAGAGAGTTCCACCGCAAACTTTTCGGGCCGGGACATCGGCATTTTCGATTGCGCCCTTATGCGTAGCCTCCATCCACCTATGGAATACCATGATTTGAGATACTCCCCCTCACACCATTAAAAACATTGAGTTGACATATTCCTCTTAGTTTGTTTCCCATTTCGTGAGTTGAGATTCCCCTCATAAATTCCCTACGTACCATCAGTCGAGCCATTCCTCAAGCAACTCATCCAAACCCTATCACTTGTCTCCTATGCCAGGTTGAACAAAAAAGGTATTCCCCTGTGTAAGTCCCAACACTAACCATTATAATGAAACTTATGTCTAATAGTCCTATCTACGTGACTATAAACTGTAGTACACCCTATGTTCAAACATAGGATGATGCTTGCTCCAAACCAGAGATGCCTTATACTCCAAGTATGAGATGCCAACAGTCCTATCTACATTACTATAAACTGAAGTACACCCTATTTTCCAAACATAGAATGCCTCTTGCTCCAAACAAGAGATTCCTTATGCTCCATGAATGAGATGCCAGCAGTCCTTTCTACATGACACTAAACTGTAGTACGCCCTATGTTCCAAACATAGGATGCCTCTTGCTCCAAACAAGAGATGCCTTATACTCCATGAAAGAGATTCCAAATGTCCTATCTACATGACTATAAACTATAATACTCCCTATGTTCCAAACATATGATGCCTCTTGATCCAAACAAGATATTCCTTATGCTCCAAGAATAAGATGCCTTATGCCATGATTACAGTGGTGTAATTTTAGGAGCATTGGAATCCGTTCAAACATTCCATCACTCCACCTCACACATTTCATGTCCTTCATTCAGATCATTATAATTTTTCATGTCTGAAGGGACCCACTAATGGCCCGGTCCCATGATGAATCTACTCACCTACCATCCTGGGCCAATACACCTTAAGGCTTTGGACGACACATTAAGTCAGGTCATGTGTTTTGAACATAATCCACAATTGACCATCATTTGTTTGTCCTCATTTCAGGATAACGCGATATTGATGCTGTGTTTTGAACATGGTCAACTGTTATCCTTCATCGCCACACCACCGTTATCGTGTTCTGAATGTCAGGCACGTCATTCACAGTTTTCATCTCCCTTTGTTCTAAATGATTCCAATTACCTTGGAATTATCTCTCTTGTGAACTAGTGCATAGGTGAAGGCCTGAACACACTAGTGGGTTGGGATACCCTCATGGTCAGACATGAGGAATACATTACAGGAAGCTTCCTTGTATAAGCCCCATTCACTATTGCTGCTCCATATCGGTACCCTGGAAACTTCCTTACATAATCCCCATTAAGCATTATCACTCTATAGCGGCACCCGAGCAGCTTCATTGCATAAGATCCATTCACCATTGCCACTCCATAGCAACACACGAGAAACTTCCTTGCGTAATCCCCCTTTACCATTGTCACTCTATAGAGGCACCTGGTCAGCTTCCTTTCATAATCCCCATTCACCATTTTCGCTCCATAGCAGCAACTGAGAAGCTTCCTTGTGTAAGACCCATTCACCACCCTTCATGGATGCACCTTTGTGCTATGATTTTTAGGTACTTTATACCTCTTGTTTCTCACACCGAGCACAACTCATGTGGGGTTAGAGTATGCATCGACCATGACATCCTCTTCAGGCAGCCTAGAGTGTAATCCCCACAACCATTCTGAACTACGTGTTCTTAGATCATTTCTAAGTCATGGTATGTAGGAAGCCCACTTGAGGTTCAATCCCAACCACCATTGGTCCCAACTCCCTTCATGTCAGTTCACTACAATCTTCTCTTAAACTATGGGTAAATTGATTCTTTCCAATTCAAGGTACGTAGAAAGCCTCACTGAGGTTCAATCCCAGCACCCATTAGTACCGAGCATCTTAAAGTCGGTTCCCACCACTCTCCCGAACTATGTGGTCTTTGATCTTTTCCAAGGAAAGGTACATAGGAAGCCTCCCTGGGTTTCATGCCCAACAACCATTGGTCCCAACTCCCTTCACATCAGTTCACCACAAACCACCTGAACTATGTGAAATTTGATCCTTGTCTCTTGGATAAGGTACGTAGGAATCCTCCCTGAGGTTCAACCCCATCCATCGGTAAGTCGTTGTGACCCCATCCAATGGTAAGATGTTGTGAACCAATCCAGTGGTAAGCCCATGTGACCCCATCCAGCGGTAATGTAAAGACCCGTAAATTTCAAGGATCTTTTTTTCTTAATTTTCTTTGGAATTTTACAAGAACGCAGTTTCAGGCGGCATCTGATTCCGAGGCCCGGTGTGCCCGGAATAATTTTCCGAAGTTTGGCTCGGGTACGTTCAGTGAACGAACGAGCGGGTTTTTCTAACATTTGAACTGGTGCTCGGAATCAAATTCTGAGGGCACCGATGGAATCTCAACGCCGATATTTGCTTAGAAATGCCTCTTCCGGAGTTGCGTTTGCTCGGGTGTGGTTTTTAAATATTTGGGGTTAAGTTAAGAAATAAAATAAAGTGTGCGACAACTTTATTGTTATTTCACTTAAAGCCACTTGAAAGCCACTTAAAGCTGCTTAAGCTGAGTTGATGCGGATAGGGTGCTATCCAAAAATATCCTACCCTCTTGGTAGGATATTTGTGAGGTGGGGCCCACACGAGCCCCACCGTTTTTTCCCGCTAAGTAACGCCTCTACGAAAACCCGTCATTATGAAAGTCATCTAACGCGTTTTCTTAAATTCTTAACGCACCAATTAATTGGGCGGTTAAATTCGTTAAATTAATTCTATGAATTAATTTAATCATTTCATAACCTGTTTACAATCCGTTGGCGTAATAATAAAATAAGACCAACTCATGTCTTCTTGAGGATTTCTCGTTGAGAGACTTTTGACAGAAATTTTGTGCCTTCATCCTCCTTCGCAAAGAACGTGAAGAACACGAAGAACGCCATTACCCTCGGAGATTGACGACGCTTCTTCCGAGACGTTCTTCCCCGCAACGATCTCCGATCACCAACTGCTTGAGGTATGAGATTTCATGTTTCTTCTTTTAAATATCATTGTGGGTTATAACAACATCATGGATTTAATTAATATAATTAAATCTTCATGTTCTTGAACCTCAGAGTTCGTCGACGCGACACCGTATTCCGTGACGACGCATCGCCCTTCCGCGACGACGCGACACCCTTCCGCGACGCGACGATCGCCCCCTTCTGCGACGATCAATTCCGCGAAGAACGCACACTCAACGACTACAGAGAGGGAGGGGTTTTATCTGAGAAAAACATTTAATTACCGTGATTGTTTCTTTTAAAACAATGAACCCGGATCAAAGTTCAATTTTAATTCTATTAAAATTGTGCCTTTCTTGTTATTCATGTGTTGAATATTTATTCCCGATTGTTATCACCTAACGCTGAGGGTGCAGGCCAAACAAACACAGCCCGACAACCCTCCGCAGTTTTCCGTTGATGTGCAGATTGGAGGACGATGACAAACGGGGCAGAAATGGCATTTTGGGGGCCTGGAAGTGAAGAATGGGACTCGGGAGGAACCTCGGCGCAGACCGAAGTGGATTCGGACCACCGGAGCAACTCCGATGGCCCGCAGAATCCACCGGCGGCGGCGGCGCCCAGGCAGACCTACGACCGCGTGGGTCCAGCGACTCACGGGACGCGGCAAAGCCGCGTCCGCTGATCCAGCGCGACCCCACGTGGGCCGCGGCTTCTCTTCCCGCGGGGACTTCACCACCCGCGGCTCCCTTGCTCAGCCGAGCTGAGCCGACCCGCCGCCCGGGCCGCCCGGGCCGGGCCGGGCCACGCCGAACCGGGGCGGACCCGGACCTGGGTCGGGTCGACCCGGTTCGGGCCGACCCTGGGGGTTGGGCCGGGTCGGTCCGGGCCCAGACCCACCCGTTTCCGGACCTTTTCGGTCATTTGCTCATTACATGAGCTATGGGCCTCCGAACGATGCGCCGTCAGCGGTGATGCGATCCTTGGATGAAGACGGTTGTTTCGGTATATCAAACTCAAGGTTTCAGAATACTTTGGATTCGGCCAGGTTGGTTCGTACACGAAACCAACCGGGCCCTCGGAGCGGAAACGCTCATATCTTGAGCTTCGGACGTCCGATTGACGTGCCATCGACTTTGTTGAATTACTCTAAGTGAGACGGATCTTTCGGCTTACTCCTCCCAAGGTTTGGACGCAGGTTGAGTACGGTCGGGTTGGTTTTTCCTTAAAAACCAACCAGTCCCCTGGGACAAAAAAGCCAATAACTCTCAGACCGGGCATCTGATTGACGTGCCATCTGCGACGTTGAGTTCCTGTTGACGATACAGAACTTTTGGATACATCAACTCTGGATTATGTGTTAGCTGATGTATAAGCCTCTCGGCTCGTGGAGCGGATCCTCCCGAACGAGCTTGCTGTGTGCGGGGACCCTAGAGCTGGCTGCGACTGCTACTGTGACGATGACCACTGTACAGAGATCCTCAGTGGATTCGACTGCGACGATGATGAAAACAGTACGGGGATCCTCCGTGTTTTCGGCAGTGACCACTATGGTACATTTTGGGATACGTCAACTCCAGACTACATGTCAGTTGATGCATCGACCTCTTAGCTCGTAGAGTGGACCCTCCCGGAACGAGCATGCTGTGGGCAGAAACCCTAGAGCCGGTTGAGACTTGACGACTTCTGATCGAACGACTCTGTGTGTTATGGATAGCCCAGTGGGGAGCGCTTCGTTGTAGCGGCAGACGCATGGCGGAGGAGCACTTGGTTGTAGCGGCAGACCCGCGGTACTCAACAGAAGGAGTACCTCTAGAGGCTATGAGGGGTAGTGCTTAGTTGTAGCGGCATACCCACGAAGGAAGAGCGCTTGGTTGTAGCAACACCGGGGAGCGCATGGTTGTAGCGGCATACCCACGACGGAGGAGCGCTTGGTTGTAGCAGCACTGGGGAGCGCTTGGTTGTAGCGGCAGACCCACGACGGAGGAGCGCATGGTTGTAGCGGCTGACCCATGGTACTCAATAGAAGGAGTACCTCTAGAGGCTATGAGGGGGGGCGCTTGGTTGTAGCGGAAGACCCATGGTGGGAAGCGCTTGGTTGTAGCAGCAGGCCCACAGCACTCGATAGGTGGAGTACTATAACAGTCCAAGGTTAGAGGGAAGCACATGGTTGTAGTGGCATAACCACTGTACTTGATGGAGAAGGAGTTTCCCAATAGCTATGGTTTCAACTTCTTGATCGATCTTATGTGGGTCATTGCGGGGGTTAGTACCTACCGATCCTTTGTGGGTCTGACGACTTAGATGAATCAGTGGTTACAACTGATCATCTCTATCTTCTTATGAAGAGGTATATCCTGTGTGAACTGAATCCTGTTTTTCTTTCCTATGTGGATTGTGTTGTTCTATCCTTTGTGGATTTACGTTTTTCTTCCCTGTGTGGACTGAGATGTACTTGGGCTCGGATGTTGGAGCCTAACGAGAATTGATGACTTAGGTACATGTATGGGCATATACCTAAGCAGTGTCGGATGTTTCTTCGTGATTGTATCCTCCCTTTGTGGTTTATTCTTTGTGGATTCTGGGAGACCTTCGGGGGTCTCGGGGTCCCTACTGAGTAGCTTATACTCACCCCTGCACGGGCTATGCCCACACTACGTTGTGTTGGTTGCAGACGACGGACAGCGCTAATCGTGGTTGAGGCTTGCGGAGCAGGACAGTACCTGGAGGTGGACCACTGGGCGGGACGTACTCGGAGCGGTCAGCTGGACCCGAGGAGTAGTGCAGGATATCTGTACCCACACTTCAGGTGGGACTTCCAGTGGACGGCTCGACGTTGCGGCTTTACTTTTCAGTTGTTGTTTTCCCTTTTGAGTTGTACTTTACTTTCAGTTTGGGTTTGTATTCTGGCCCACTTACTTTTCCGCACTTACTGTTGTACCAGTTTTTACTTAGTGTTTACTTTTTTCCGCTTGCTTACTCTATGGTGCTTGTTTACTTTATAAAGTCAATGCCTTCCCTTTACCGGGATTTATGCCTTGGTGCTAGTCGCCAGCCCCTGGCCTATGGAAGGCGGGCTTGGGGTAGTCACAGCACAGGCCCCGAGGACAGGTCGTGACAAATTGGTATCAAAGGAGTTTGGTTCTACCGCGAACGTTGGTATTTTCTATGTGAAGTAATAGTGTTTAGCATATTAGGTGTTGTTATCAGTCCAGGGAGTCCAGTGTTGGTGTGGCGGCCGACGTATCCGTACACCAGGACCTTGACTTCTGATTTCCAACATAATGAACAAAAACATTGATTGCATGTGTGTTTCATGTTTTCTTTGTGATTAATTTGTATCAGCTCAGTAGGTATTCTGTTCTGACCGTGGCGCACCTGTTTCCTTTTCAGGATGGACCCACGACAGAAGCCAGCTAGAGTTCCGATATTCGAGCGTGACGACAGCCCGCCGAGCGACGAGGGCTCGGTACAAGGCCCTTTGACATTAGAGGCACTGATGGTACCTTTACCCGCCGAGCCACCGATGCTTCCAGCACCAGCCGCTGACGATGAACGTCGCCTCAGTGCACTGCATGAGTTCCAGCGCCAGCGACCGCCTAGGTTCCACAGGGAGACGGACCCCCAGGCAGCCGAGGACTGGATGGAGGCGGTGGTACGAGTTTTCCGATTAGTGTGGACACCAGAAGACCTTATGGTGGTCCTTGCAGCGAGCCTCCCGCATGCGGCAGAAGGCAGATGGTGGAGCTTGATGCTCCAGGTGCACGACGAGGCATCACTCCTTTGGACGGACTTTGAGAGCCTTTTTCGCTCAGAGTTCGTCCCAGCCACCCTCCGAGCGGTGCGCATCCAAGAGCTACTACAGTTGTGGAAGGGCAGCATGACAGTAGCCCAGTACGCCGCGAGGTTTACCGATCTCTTGTGCTATTGCACAGACATGGTACGTGACCCATTCTTCAGGGCCTGAACCTTAGAGCAGGGGCTCAGGTGAGAGATAAGAGATTCAGTTGTTTCTCACAGTATTCTGACACAGACAGGGGTGTTGGGGAGAGCTCTCTTAGGGGAGATTTTCCTTGCTGAGAAGTCTCCAGCAGCAGGACCCACCACTAGCCGGCATGCGGCAGAGTCTTCTGCACCGGGCAGTAGACAGATGACACAGGGGTCCAAGAGGACTAGACCTACCGGTGGTCTACCGCGTGACACAGGATCGATTGTGCGAGGCACCCGGGGTGGACAACTACTTACCATGAGTGGACAGTGTTACTCCTGCGGCGGGGTTGGTCACATGGCTCGTGACTGTCTGACCTGCAATACGGATGACCAGTAGATGAATGAAGGACCTCCCAGGCAGAGGAAGAGGTTCGATCGAGGTGGATCGCATGGAGCAGGAGACCGCGGTAGGGGAGCTGGCCATGCAGCTGGAGGTGGACGACGCTTCGAGGTGTTGCCACCACCACCACCAGGAGGTCCACCCCGACCGCAGGGAGTTGGTGGACATGATAGAGCTCAGCTTCAGGCAGTTGAGGCCAACAATCTTGGAGCTCCGAGAGCAGATGGACAGGAGCGAGACTAGCTCCAGACCTGGAGACTTTTGTTTATGCTGCTTCAAGCGTTGTTGATGTTTGTTTGTAGATGTTTTGTGTCTTTGTACTTTGAGCTGTAGTAATAAAAGACACTTTTCTTGTGGCATTAACCTTCATGTCCTCTCTTTTAGTTGTTACTAAGAGGTTCTGGTTTAAAACCCGTTGACTTGACCCTCACTTGTAAGACATCTACTGGAGGAGACCCAGTTACCACACACTGATGCCGACAGTGTGAATCAACCCCTGGAGGCGAGAGTAACGGTTGGATCTCTTGGTATTAGCGTCGAGGCCTTACGACGTCATCCTTGGTATGGATTAGTATCATCCATGTCGGGATTGACTGTATTAGGCGAAGAACATGGTTTATCCAGGGGATGAGACCGGATTTCTCTTATCGGCAAAGAAGAAAACTCAACAGCTCTTGTAGGACTAGAAAAGTCCAAGTCATCCATGAGCGGATGAGGACAGCTCAGAACCGGCAAAAGTCTTTTGCTGACAGAAGGCAGATGCCACTAGAGTTCAAGAATGGTGACCACGTTTTCTGGTGTGTCTCACCTCGACGTGGTTTACGGAGATTTGGCCGGGGCGGCAAGTCGTCTCCATGCTTCATCGGACCATTCCAGGTCCTCAGCAGGATTGGCGAGGTGGATTATCTCCTGGCTCTACCACCTCAGTTGCACTGGGTGCACAACATCTTCCACATATCTCAGTTGAGGAGATACGTGCACGACCCTACACACATCATTGGCCAAGGGGAGCTGGACGTTGATGATGGGGCGACCATTGCAGAGGTCCTGGTGGAGATCGAGGATCGACTAGAGTGGGTCCTACGTGGACAATCGATTCCTCTTGTGCGCATCAGATGGCAGCACGGGAACCTCCAGGAGAGCACTTGGGAGCGGGAGGCTCAGATGCATGCTCAGTACCACCTTTGTTTCCATAAGTTTGTGGCGAAGCTTTATGGGGACGTAAATCCATGTGGTGGGTGTAATGTAATTACCCGTAAATTTCAAGGAATTTTTTTTCTTAATTTTCTTTGGAATTTTACAAAAACGTGGTTTCTGACGGCACCTGATACTGAGGCCCGGTGTGCCCGGAATCATTTTCCGACGTTTGGCTCGGGTACGTTCAGTGAATGAACGAGCGGGTTTTTCTATCTTTTGAACCGGTGCTCGAAATCAATTTATGAGGGCACCGATGGAATTGCATCGCCGTTATTTACTTAGAAACGCCTCTTCCAGAGTTGCGTTTGCTCGGGTGTGGTTTTAAAATTTTTGGGGTTAAGTTAATAAATAAAATAAAGTGTGCGACAACTTTATTTTTATTTCACATAAAGCTACTTGAAAGCCACTTAAATCTGCTTAAGCTGAGTTGATGCGGATAGGGTGCTATCCAAAAATATCCTACCCTCTTGGTAGGATATTTTTGAGGTGGGTCCCACACGAGCCCCACCGTTTCTTTTCCGCTAAGTAACGCCCCCGTGAAAACCCGTCATTATGAAAGTCAACTGATGCGTTTTCTTAAATTCTTAACGCACCAATTAATTGGGCGGTTAACTTTATTAAATTAATTCTATGAATTAATTTAATCATTTCTTAACCTATTTACAATCCGTTGGCATAATAATAAAATAAGACCAACGCACGACTTCTTGAGGATTGCTCGTTGAGAGTCTTTTGACAAAAATTTTGTGCCTTCATCCTCCTTCGCAAAGAACGCGAAGAACGCGAAGAACGCGAAGAACGCCGTCACCCTCAGAGATTGACGATGCTTCTTCCGATATGTTCTTCCCCGCAACAATCTCCGATCACCAACTGCTTGAGATAGGAGATTTCGAGTTTCTTCTTTTAAATCTCTTTGTGGGTTATAACAACATCATGGATTTAATTAATATAATTAAATCTACATGTACTTGAACCTCGGAGTTCGTCGACATGACACCATATTCCGGGACGACGTGACGCCCTTCCGCGACGACGCGACGCCCTTCCGCGACGCGACGATCGCCTCCTTCCGCAACGATCAATTCGGCGAAGAATGCACGCTCGACGACTATGGCGAGGTAGGGGTTTTATCTGAGAATAACATTTAATTCCAGTGATTGTTTCTTTTAAAAAAAAGAACCCAGATCAAAGTTCAATTTTAATTCTATTAAAATGGTGCCTTGCTTTTTATTCATGTGTTGAATATTTATTCCCGATTGTTATCACCTAACGCGGAGGGTGCGGGCCAAACAAACACGGCCCGACAACCCTCCGCAGTTTTCCATTGATGCGCGGATTGGGGGACGATGAAAAACGGGGTAGCAATGGCGTTTTGGGGGTCTGGCAGTGAAGAATGGGACCCAGGAGGAACTTCAGCGCAGACGGTAGTGGATTCGGACCACCGGAGCAACTCCGGTGGCCCGCAGAATCCACCGACGGCGCCCCGGCGCACCGCCGGATGGAGCCGTCGCGGCTTAAGCCGCGGCGGCAGCGGCCAGCCAGACCGATGACCGCGCGGGTCCGACGACTCACGAGACGCGGCAAAGCTGCATCCACTGATCCAGTGCGGCCCCACATGGGCCGCGGCTTCTCTTCCCGTGGTGACTTCACCACCCGCGGCTCCCTTGCTTGGCCGCTCGGCCGAGCCGAGCCGACCCGCCGGCCGGGTCGTGCCCAGGCCGGGCCGGGCCACCCTGGCAGGGCCGGGCCACGCCGAACCGGGTCGGACCCGGACCTGGGTCGGGTCGACCCGGTTCGGGCCGTCCCAGGGGGGTTGGGCCTGGTCGGTCTGGGCCTAGACCGCCCCGTTTCCGGACCTTTTCGGTCTTTTGCTCATAACTTGAGCTACGGGCCTCCGAACGACACGCCGTCAGCAGCGATATGATCCTTGGATCGAGACGGTCCTTTCGGTATATCACACTCAAGGTTTCAGAATACTTTGGGTTTGGCCGGGTTGGTTCGTACACGAAACCAACCGGGCCCTCGGAGCGGAAACACTCATATCTTGAGCTTCGGACGTCCGATTGACGTGCCGTCGACTTTGTTGAATTCCTCTAAGTGATAAGGATCTTTTGGCTTACTCCTTACGAGGTTTGGACGCAGGTGGAGTACGGTCGGGTTGGTTTTTCCTTAAAAACCAACCGAGCCCCTAGGACGAAAAAGCCAATAACTCTCAGACCGGGCGTCCGATTGACGCGCCGTCTGCGACGTTGAAATCCTGTTGACGATATGGAACTTTTGGATACATCAACTCTTGATTATATGTCAGTTGATGTATCAGCCTCTCGGCTCGTGGAGAGGACCCTCCCGAACGAGCTTGTTGTGTGCGGGGACCCTAGAGCTGGCTGCGACTACTACTGTGACGATGACGATGACTGTACAAAGTTCCTTAGTGGATTCGACTACGACGATGATTAAAACAGTACGAGGATCCTCTGTGTTTTTGGCAGTGACCACTATGGTACATCTTGGGATACGTCAACTCCAGACTACATGTCAGTTGATGCATCGATCTCTTAGCTCGTGGAGTGGACCCTCCAGGAACGAGCATGCTGTGGGCGGAAACCCTAGAGCCGGTTGAGACTTGACGACTGCTGATCGAACGACTCGGTGTGTTACGGATAGCCCAGTGGGGAGCGCTTGGTTGTAGTGGCAGACCCACGGCGGAGGAGCGCTTGGTTGTAGCGGCAAACCCGCAGTAATCAATAGAAGGAGTACCTCTAGAGGCTATGAGGGGGAGCGCTTGGTTGTAGCGGCAGACCCACGACGGAGGAGCGCTTGGTTGTAGCAGCACCAGGGAGCGCTTGGTTGTAGCGGCAGACCCACGACGGAGGAGCTCTTGGTTGTAGCAGCACCGGGGAGCGCTTGGTTGTAGCAGAAGACCCACGACAGAGGAGTGCTTGGTTGTAGCGGCTGACCCATGGTACTCAACAGAAGGAGTACCTCTAGAGGCTATGAGGGGGAGTGCTTGGTTGTAGCGGCAGACCCATGGTGCAATGCGCTTGGTTGTAGCAGCAGGCCCACAGTACTCGATAGGTGGAGTACTACAACAGTCCAAGGTTAGAGGGAAGCACTTGGTTGTAGCGGCATTACCACTTTACTTGATGGAGAAGGTGTTTCCCAATAGCTATGGTTTCAACTTCTTGATCGATCCTATGTGGGTCATTGCCGGGGTTAGTACCTACCGATCCTTTGTGGGTCTGATGGCTTAGATGAATCAGTGGTTACATCTGATCATCTCTATCGTCTTACGAAGAGGTATATCCTGTGTGAGCTGAATCCTGTTTTGCATTCCTATGTAGACTGTGTTGTGCTATCATGTGTAGATTTACGTTTTGCTTCCCTGTGTGGACTGGGTTGTACTTGGGCTCGGATGTTGGAGCCGAACAAGAATTGATGACTTAGGTATATGTATGGGCATATACCTAAGCAGTGTCGGATGTTACTTTGTGATTGTATCCTCCATTTGTGGGTTATCCTTTGTGGATTCTGGGAGACCTTCGGGGGTATCGGGGTCCCTACTGAGTAGCTTATACTCACCCATGCACAGGCTATGCCCGCACTACGTTGTGTTGGTTGCAGACGACGGACAACGCTGATCGTGGTTGAGGTTTGCGGAGCAGGACGGTACCTGGAGGTGGACCACTGGGCGGGACGTACTCGGAGCGGTCAGCTGGACCCGAGGTGCAGTGGAGGCTATCTGTACCCATCCATCAAGTGAGACTTCCAGTGGACGGCTCGACGTTGCGGTTTTACTTTTCAGTTGTTGTTTTCCATTTCAAGTTGTACTTTACTTTCAGTTTGGGATTGTATTCTGGCCCACTTACTTTTCCGCACTTACTGTTGTACCAGTTTTTACTTAGTGTTTTCTTTTTCCGCTTTCTTACTCTATGGTGCTAGTTTACTTTCCAAAGGCAATGTCTTCCATTAACCGGGATTTACACCTTGGTGCTAGTCGCCAGCCCCTAGTCTATGGAAGGCGGGCATGGGGTAGTCACGACACGGGCCCCGAGGACGGGTCGTGACAGGTAAGTCATTGGGAGCCCATCCAATGGTAAGCCATTGTAAACCCCATTCAGTAGTAAGTCGTTGACGACCCCATTCGGAGGTAAGCTGTTGAAGTCCCCAATCGATGGTAAGCCATCGTCAGATGAGCTACATGGACATTTATTTCCTGCCATAGGGTTACATATGAAGCCTTCATGAGGTTCAATCCCATCACTCATGTCTTATCCTGATCTGTCCCACCATCCCATGTGTTCTGGGAAGATCATGCCCTATCCTGGGGGCTCAATTTCCCCATGATCCCATCCATGCATCCATTCTCATGGGCCGCCTCTTCAGGTGTCCCATCATCTCACCGAACTACGCAGACATTGATTCCCTACCACAGGGATACGTAGGATGTATCTTCGAGGCTGAAGCCCAACACCACTGTTGTCCTCACGTCGGTTCCATCTCATTCTCTATACACTTCATTCTACTCTCCATTCTCCAACAAGATTCTTACCCAGGCCACCACATTCCAGTGGGATCATGTCATCCACCTCCTCACTGATCCTAGCTGCTCCTGGTCCGAAATCCACACGTAAGCCCCAATATGTGTCTGGGTTGTTGTCCTTTGTGTACACCCTGATTCTTCACCCCTTCGAACTACATGGGTTTGTATCCCTGTCATCTACACATGGTACATAGGAAACCTCCATGAGGTTCAATCCTAGCCAATGGTAAACCTTGGTTCTCCCCCATTCAGGGGTGCACACTCCATGATCCACCCTCAGTGATGGCCAGATCAGCCTTCATAGTGTGACCTCTTCCCTTTATGGGACATACCATCTTGGGTCTGCTCTTATTGAGTGTTCTGATCCATCCACCTGGTAAGCCTTCTAGGTGATCCCTCCTAGGGATGTAACAATCTGATTCATCTATATGAGATGTTCTAATCACCCTTATTTCATCTCCGTAAGATGTTAAACTCACGAACTACCTCGTGTTAAACATGAGATTCTTGAGGAAAACCTCATAAGACCCTCCATTGGTGTAACCATCTCCGCAAGATGTTAAACTCATTAAATACCCTGTGATAAACATAGGAAAATTAGGAAAACCTCAAACACATGCCTCTGGCATATGATACCCCATGACTGATGTGGGTTTCCTCGAGTTCTGTGCTCATGAGAATCCCTCTTATGAGGAAGAATACATGTTTTCCAAATTCCACGTATCCAGAGATGCCCCGACATGCCTGATGTTGTCATCTACTTTGATCGAAGAATTCTACCATGTCAAGACCCCACGGAATGTCCTGACGGAATTATTCTAATTAGCCAGTGTCCACAAAGATATAGCCCAGGGAATGAGATTCACAAACCACGACTTAATCTTTAAGGGAGAGCTAGACTATGTAACGAGTCCTGAGAAGGAATCCACAGAAGGGAGAACTGACATCCCATCATCCTGTTTCTATCAAGGAGTAAATTTCCCCAAATAAGGAAGGGATATCTCCTACCTTTGTAAAGAGGGAATGTGGGGGAACAAATATGCATCCTCCACAGACGGATGTGTGCACCCCAGCAAACGCGTCAAAAACAAGTGCATATGGATCTATTCGGTACAACACAAACTGGAAGTATTGGGGGAAAATATTATGTATTTATATTAGTTGATGATTACAATATATATACGTAGGTCTATTTTCTAGAAAATAAATATTAAGATTTTTCTTATTTCAAAATTTTTAGAGTCCATGTAAAAAATGAGAAAACCCTTCCATTGATAACTATTCATAGTGATCATGGAGGAGAATTTAAAAAATTTTATTTTGAATCTTTTTGTAGTAAGAAAGGAATTACTCATAACTACTCAACACCAAGAAAAACTCAACAGAATGGTGTTGCTGAAAGAAGAAATCGAATTATTCAAGAGATAACTAGAACTGTGTTGAGTGAATATTCTATTGCTAAGAACTTTTGGGCATAAGATGTTAGTAATTATTTTTATATTATAAATTGAGTTTTAATCGGACCTTTTATTAACAAAACACCTTATGAATTGTAGAACTGTAGAAAACCTAGACATTCTTACTTCAAAGTAATTGTTTTCAAATTATTCTTCCAAAATAATAATGATAACATATATAGATTTTCATCCAAATCTGATGAAGGAATTTTCCTAGGCCAGTCCACAACTTCTAAGGATTATAAAGTATTTAATAAAAACAGTTATACTGATGAAGAAATAGTGCATGTTAAATTTGATTTAATTGATATCTTTGCTTTTAAATAACCCCAACCTACATCTTCAGATGTGTTTTCAAAAACCTATTTTCAAACGTTGAGAGAAGATACTTCTAATAAGGAAAACATTCAACTAAATATTTCTGAAGCATTCAACCCAGAATATTTCCTACCATATGTTGATGAATATGTTTTACAAAATCCAAATTAGTTTTTTTATTAAAAATAATCACAGTGATAGTATCATTGGTGATGTAAATCAACCTGTAAGAACTAGAGGTTCCTTTATAAATGAAGTAGAACATCTAGAATTCCTTTACTAATTAGAACCAAAAATCACTAATGAAGCCTTAGGTGATGATGATTGGATTAAATACATGCAATATGAGCTAAATGAATTTGAAAGTAATAATGTATAGATCATAGTGGAAATACCGAAGAAAAAATCATTAATTAGAGTAAAATGTGTCTTCAGAAATAAATGTGATGAAAATGGTATCATAGTAAGAAATAAAGCTAGATTAGTGGCTAAAGGATATAATCAAAAAGAAGGAATATACTATGAAGAAACCTATGATCTAGAATAAAGAGTTGAATCTATTCTCATTCTAACTTCCTTTGATGCATTCATTAATTTCACACTATTTCAAATGGATGTAATGTGATATTTTCTTATTGGATATGTTCAAGAATAAGTTCATGTTGAAAATCCTATTGGATTTGAAGACAAAAAACATCCAGAGAATGTTATCAAACATACCAAAGATTTGTATGGACTTAAATAATCCCCTAGGTACTACTATGATAGAGATACTAGATTTTTGTTGCAAAACAATTATGTTAAGGTAACTAGAAATCCCTCTCATTTTATAAATAATGATATGAAAAATTTCTTGATTATTAAAAATTATTTTGATGAAATTATATTTGGTTAAACACATAAAACATTAACTGGTTCGTTTGCAAATTTAATTAAATATGAGTTTGAAATGAGTACGATGGGTGAGTTATCATTTTTCCAGGTTTTCAAATTTCTCAAAAACCAATAGAAAAATATATATCTCAAAATAAGTATATTAAATATATTCTAAAAAAGTATTGATATGACAACACTAAAAGTATAAGAACTCCAATAGGTAACTCAAATTATCTTGATCTTGATGATGCAGGGAAACCGATAGATCAAACATTATTTAGAGGTATGATGGGAAATTTATTATACATGACAACTAGTCATCTAGATATAATGTTTTCAACATGTTTATCTTCCAAATATCAATCTAATCAAATGGAATCTCATTTAAAAGAATTAAAATGATTTTTTCTCTATTTAAATGGAACCATGGATTTTGGAAATTTTTATATTTCTCAAAATTATTTTGTTTTAAAAATATTTTCAAATGCTGATTTTGGTGGATGTAGAATGGATTAGAAAAGTACATCCAGAATGAGTCATTTCTTAGGAGATTCATTAGTTTCTTGGTCATGCAAAAAAGCAACACTTAGTAGCCCTTTCCACTGCTAAATCTGAATATGTTGCAGCTGGAAGTTAATGTGCCCAAGTGTTTTTGATGCAACATACAATCATAGACTATGGAATTAGTTTTACCATAACACAGATATTGTGTGATAATACTAGTTCCTTTTCTTATAGTAAAAATCCTTCACATCACTTCTGTACAAATCACATAGATATTAGGCATCAATTTCTTATGTATCACACACATAAATGAGATATTATTCTTCAGTTTACCTGAACGAAAGATCAACATGCTAATATATTTACAAAATCATTACCCTTAGGTAGATTTTAATATATTAAACAAAATATTGGAATTATCAATGCATGATAATCTTCTTTATTAAATTTTTGTTGAAACATACCACCTTACATTAAGAAACTTATTTTTATATGGTTAGTACATTGGCATTGTTAATCAAAAATTTCCACAATCAATTTGTTTAATCAATTTTTTTATCAATTTTTGTTCATAATTAAAATATTTGTAGTCAATTTTTTTTCTTTCAAAAATTTGAAATAAAATTTTTTCTTTCAAAAATCCGGAATAAAAAATGTTCCTTTCTTAAGAAAATTTTCAGGAATCTAAAATTTATCAAGAAGAATATTTTTATTTACTAACCATTTTCCTAGAAATTTAGAATGTATGATACCTTACATAACTCTTCTAAAATGAAAATTTTACTTATTTATATTTTTATATAGTTTAAGAATTTCTTTTGGATTCTCTTTCCTTAATACCCTCAAAGGATCAGAACCTACCAAATCCTTATTCAGCTTTCATCTCTACTGTCAGATCATATTGAGGTTGTTTCATTTGTGGGATCAATATGGGAATATGAATTGTCACTTCAATGCCTATATAAAGGCCCAATATTCATTGTCCCACATAATTTTTCAAACTTTTGTGTGCCGAAGCTCTACCTATCTACTTAATAGTTGTTCTGATTTCATAGTTTTTCTTAACACCGTATGTCTTTGTAAGCATATCCTCAGAAGAAAATGTCTTTAGTTAAGCATATTTCAGAATGGTAGGTTTACAGAGAGAGGTTATTAGATCTGAAGTTCATTTCCAATCATGATTCTCGTATTATGAAAAATATCAAACTGAATGGATGGGAAAGCTTAGGTGTAGCCAAACTGAAAGGATAGGATTCGGTTTATCCAGATTTTCTTGTAGAATTTAATGAGTCAGTACATTTTTTAAATGAAGGGGGAGAGATAAATTCTCATTCAAAGGTTATGGAAAAAACTATTCCCTTTATTTTAACAAGGAAGTTAATATCATTGGAATTCCTTATGAAGGTGAAGTAAATTTCTGTACCCATAAATTACCTAATGAATCAAGATGTTTTTAGAAGTAAAAAGGCTTTAGAGCGCCTTGGTTTTATAGAAGTGAATACCCTGAAAATCAAGCATCTTTTAATGATTCTCTGGATCCTAGAATTATGGGTTCAGTGACTTCTCATTTCATGAAAAGGTGATAAGGATACATTGATGAAGAGTGATATCTACATTCTGGATTTTCTGGTGAACTTGAGGAAAATAAATTTTGTGCAGTATATATTACTCACAATTACCAATATCATGAATGGGACCCATAAATCTAAAATAATCATGTATCTAGTAGTACATTCCTAAATTATTTCCCTCTGTCTAGATTCATTCAAAATTCCATGCAGTAATAAGCCACAAAATTTCATGGTTATATTTTTAGTGATGATACCCTAAAGAGCATGAAGGGTGGATTTAATATAATGTATGAAGAATTATATGAATTATAAAAAGTTAAATAGAAGTATTATCTAAGAAATAGGAAGTATCTCAGACTTCTAAGAAAGGTGGGAAGAAGAGAAATTTGAAGGGACCAAAAGTCAAAGGAAAAACTCATATAGTTCTGGGAACTCAATCAATGCCCCCAAAGTCTATGAATAAAAAACATTCCCTTATGAAGTTGTTTTTATGTGGAGTTAAGAGAAGAAGAATAGAAAAAAACGAAGATCCTAGTTTTGGCTTAGATCCTGTTAAGGAAAAGTCATTGAAGATTAAGGCTGCTGAGGAATATGAGAAGAATGAAAAGAAAAATAAGATAAAGAAGAAGATGTGTGAGTATGAAATAATTCAATATCTTCTCAAAGATAATGAAAAATATTTTGATCAAATGCAGGTACCTGAATACATACTACAAGAATCAGTACCTATGACTCTGGGAAAGAAGATGGTAAATCTATAACCCGAAGAGGAGGAAGAGATTGTTCAGGAAGAGGAAGTGGAAGAAGAAGAAGAGTAAGGAAGTGATTACACTGATGATATGATAAGAAATGTTGAAGAATATCATGTGAAGTAAGGACCTTATGAATTTTTTTCAATATGTACATCTCAATCTGAATCAACAAAACTTTCTTTCTGAGGAAAAGGTGGTGACGGTCCGGAAGAAGTTAATAAACTATCTAAAGATGAAAGAATTAGTCATGATTTTGTTCAAACAGATGATCTTTTGATAGATATTGAGAAGGAAAAGGTTGATGAGGACAAAATTTTTCAAGTATCTGATAGTGAGCATGAATCCCCAAAGGCAGTGGATATCATTTCTATAGCTGATAAAGGAAACTAGGTGATAGTTGATACTACTTAGACAGTTGTGGTAACTAAGAAAGTTAATGGTGGCTCTTAAAAAAGAAAGGCTATTGTGTTAGATAAATAATCCCCAACAACAAGGGAATCTAGTTTGGAATCATCCTCGATGGGTCATGACGTTGTGGTTTAATCAATGAAGAAATTAGTTAACACTATTCCTTTGATTCTGAGTATTGACTCATAGTGTCCAATGTTTCAGCATTCATTCTATCAGAAATTAGATTTTGTTAGCATGCATAATGAAAAATTTATTAATATTGAGGATGATTTAAAAGAATTTTATGTCGAGTATGATTCTCACATAAGGTCTTGTATGGAAAACACTAAGTGGTCCAAGAATACAATTGAATAGATGAGAATTCATGATGACATTCTAGAATTTGTGAAAAAATACTTTGATATAGCTGATGTGAGGATGAAAGATCTTACAATTTTTTTAGAAATGATGAATCTAGATCAAGAATCCTGGAATCAAGATGTAAAATATATAAATGGGAAACTAAACATAGTTGTAATTAATTTAAAGAGATAAAGAGATCTTAAAATCGAGTTCGAAGAGAAGTTTAGAAATCAAGAAGAGATTTTGAAGTCTTAGGTAGATATCCCAAATTCTCAGGACAAAAAATCATAGGTCTGGACAAGAAAAATAAGGATCATGAATAGTTTCTCAAAAGAATTGAAGATGATCATAAGGAGCTTAAGAATCTGAAGACTATCGTGAATAAGTTCATGCCAAAGAAAAAATAAGATTTTTTTTTTCAAATCTGATCTTTTTTTGTACCTTCCATATATCAATATTTTGAATCATAATGATAATTATTGTTGGGTCTCATTTTGGTTGTTGTATATAATTTTAATATTTCAGGTACCATATTTTTCTATTATCTATATTCCCTTTTTAAAATCACAAAGGGGGAGAATGAAATGGTAAAAAGAATACTAAGTAAAGAAGAGAACGCCCTAAATAAGGGGGGGTCTGCCTTAATGGGACTTCTTCTCAAAGAATATTTCCTAATGAAAGAAAAATAAAAAACCCTTAAAGTAAGTCAAGAATATGATACATAGGTATTTCAAATCATAATGGGGAGTTAGTTGTATTCGCCATCATTCATAAATAAATGAAGATAAGTTTTTCTCCTAAGATCACAATGTAAAATTCATAGTCCTTATATTCTTTTCATCAGGATGTTTGTGCATTCCAAAAAGGGGGATATTGTTGAGTCAATAAGGATTCCTTATGACTTTTTAATTCCTCTATGCTTTTAAAATCACAAACACATTATCTTAAGGAAAACTTTTTTTCCTATAGATTATTTTCATAAGGAAAATTTCCCTTCTCTAAAGAAATTTTTATCCTTACCTTTATTGTCATTGTTTCATTTTTTAATCTTTCTAAATAAAACTCATTTTATTACTAAGTATAAATTCCAGATTCTTATGTAAAACCTCATAATCTTATACTTACTTGGATATAGAGTGTTCAATTTTCAGATTCCAAAATCTCTGGAATTCAGATTCCAAATTCTTTGAAATTTGTACTTCGAATTCTCTGAAACTCAGACTCCAAATTCTCTGAAATTCAGTCTCTGAATTCTTTGAAATTACTTGGATATAGAGTGTTCAATTTTCAGATTCCAAATTCTCTGAAAATCAGATTCTGAGTTCTCTGAAATTCAGACTCTAAATTCCCTGAAATTTAGTCTCCAGATTCTCAGAAATTTAGATTCAGAATTCTATGAAATTCAGACTCTGAAATCTCTAGAATATAGACTCTGAATTCTCTGAAATTCATAATCCAAATTCTATGAAATTCAGAATCCTAATTCTATAAAATTAAGACTCTGAATTCGCTGAAATTTAGACTCTGAATTCAATGAAATTAATTTTCTGAATTCTCAGAAATTTAGACTATGAATTATTTTTAATTCAGACCTCAAATTCAGCAAAATTCAGATTCCAAATTCTCTAAAATTTGGACTCTAAAATCTTTAATATTATAAGTCTGAATTATTTAAAATTCAAACTCCAAATTTTTCATAATTTAGTCTCCAAATTCCTCAAAATTTGGATTCCTAATTTATTGTAATTCAGACTCTGTAATATATGGAAATAAGATTGAAAATTCTTTGTTAAATGGAATCTGAATGTCTATGTCATATAAACCCTGAATATTGGTTTTCCCCTTCTTCCCTTAAAATGTGGTCTTATTATTATAATAATGAAAAATATATAGCCTTAGGGCCATTGGATGGATATAATATCTAAATGTTTATTTGGTTAGACTCTGAATTTTATTTTTTTCCTTAGATATTGAAAAATAGTTCTGATTAAGCATCATCATTTTCATAACACATGGTATTATTATTAAATGATTTCATTTAATCTATTTATAAATAATGGTTGGTTGAGTGACATGTGTTCAGGTCCCTCCAAGATTGAAAGAAAAATATTAATGTTGGAGGAGGGAGGTGACTGTTGGAGTGGTGCCTATAAATAAGAGTTTATTTGAAAGATCTCACAACCATTCCATCACTCTTTAGATTACATGATTTTGAAGTGATTTCTATAGAGAGGGACTCTCATGCCTTATTTTTACTGAATATCTTGCCCATCTATATTCGTGCGACTCTAATTATTGCTGAGTACAATCAACGACTTCCATGGATATGAAGACATAAGTACCAAATATCATAATGTTCAAGGGCTTGTGGGGATAGAAAGAAAAATTCCAATATTCCTATTGAAGTCTTACCCTGGTGTGGGTAAGACAGACATTCTTGAAAGTATAATTCAAGGTACCTTTATCCAAGGTTGTTGGATACCCTACTCTTTGGGTTAAAATATTTCATACTTGTTACTTGTTTTTTTCATCTTTATATCTAATGTATTTTGATAAATGAAGAAGGTATAACCTTATTATACTTTATTATTATTTTACATATTCTATTAAATAAGATTTTATATGCTTCACATGAGAATATTTACCTAATTAAAATTTCCTTAAGTTTCCATTCGGGGACAATATTTCCAAAACTTGGAACGTTTGTCATATTGAACTACATTAGGGGTTTTGAATTTTCCTTGTTTACTTTGTTAAACATAGTTTTCCTTAAGGTTAAAAATGAATGTTTTTAAACTTGAAATTAACCCCTCTTATAATTGATCGTCTACATTCATATTTCAATCCTACATTTAGTATTAATATAATAGTTGAAACGCAAAGTTCACATATCCCTTTATACTCTTGCAGTACCACTTCATTATTAAAGAGACGTGGTTTAATTTTATATAAAATAATATAACAGACATTTTATCCGGAAAAAATATAATTTATGAATTCATGGGTCATTAAATTCTACACCCTTATGAAATTTCATCCCAACAATTTCAAATCATACTCTTAGATGAGAAAAGGCAAGGGTATTTCTACGTCATTGTCTCCAGTAGTTCCCATGTCACATATTCAAATTTATGATTCCTCCAAAAAAATTTATGATATAGGTATTCTTGTTTTGTATAACCCTATCACTATGGTCCAAGATCTATGTCATTTGATCTTTATTAGAGAGGACATGTTATAGTTGTACCACTTCCAGATTTAGTACAAGGAAGGGATCATGTATTCACTTCCTCAAGAGAGAAACGTGCAATATTCCATGAACTTGAGCTATATTTAGTGGAAGTGAAAGACAACAGGACACTACTTAATTACGATCAAGGATTTCATAGGGGCCAATGTACATGTGACCAAGAATTTCATTCTTTCCAAACCCCATGAATCTCTTGCAAAATGATATTCAAATGAATATTTTATTTCCAACATCAAAATCCAAGTCCCTTAGATAGTTTTTATCAAATCTCTTTTCCCGAATCTGACCAACCTTTATGTATTGTTACATAGTGTGGATGTTTTAATCCATCTCATGCATAAAATGAAGCCCAAGTTACATTCTCTCACCATTTTTGTCCCACACATGTCGGGGTTCTAAATCACATCCCATATTTAGATTTATATGGTTCCACTTTAATACTCGAGTGGAATATATTATTGTATGAGAAATCAACTAATGGGAGGTATTGATCCCATACACCTTTAAATTCTAATGGGAATGTTATCCTAATGTTACCAAGTTTATAAATAGTCCCTTCAGATTATCCATCAGTTTAAGGGTTATAGTCCATGATGAAATTCAATTCAGTATTTAGAGCATATTGAATACTCTGCCATAATTTAGATTGATCCACGGATAACAATGTGAAATGATAGAAAGTGGCACCCCGTTTAGGATCACCACTTCCTTTATTTATATCATGGATGTTTCGTCAAGAGATAAATATTCCAAAATAGATATTAATGTTGATGTCTTGGTGAGTCATTCCACTATGACCCATATCACATTGTTTCATTTGTATGTTCTTAGGAGAGTAGTGATAATGTGTATAGTGATATTTTTTGAAAACCGTGTTGGTATAGGTAGTGGATGAAATACCCCTTTATGAATTTTTTACTCTGCTTTCACCAATTTACACACCAAGAACCTTCCTATGTAGTCTCAAATATCCCTTTTCATAATATTCCACCAATAGTGTTCACGAAGTTCCCTATACATTTTATTTCTTCCAGGATATATAGAGAATGTAGAGATATGAGCTTCATCCATTAGCTAATTCCTCATTTATAGAATATTTGGGACACATATCCTTGTATGAAATTTAAATAAATCTTCAATATCAATATGGAACTTAGGAAACTTCCCATTCTTCACATCCTCTATCTTATTTTGTGTAAAATGATATTCCCTTTTAGCTTCCTTGATTTTCTCTAGTAATAATCATCGATAAATAATTTTAAAAAGGATTTATGATGTCCCTTACCTCATGATTCACTTGTCCAATCTTATGAGGTCCTTAATCAAATGATATCCTTGTGTCCTCATCATTTCCAGAACAACATGGTATTTCCCACTTAATGCATCAAGGAAATTTTTTTATCTTTCAGGATGATAATGAATTGATTATTCAGAGTCTTTAAGAAGTTCCAACCATATCCTATGGCTCATGTTCAATTCCATTTGCATTAAAATATAGGTCAATTTTTTTGTGGCCTATATATATATATTTCACATTTCTCGCCACAAAGATAGTGCCTCCATAATTTTAGAGAAAAAATAAATACATATAGATCTAGGAAATGCATAGGATAATTATTCTCATTAAGCCTTAACTATCAAGATGAATATGAATTCACCTTGTAATTTTTCATGAGGATTCACCCAATCCCTTTATGTGATGCATCACCAAAAATAACGAATCCTTTTCTGACAGAGGGTAGAGTTAAAACAGGTGAGGTAACCAATCTTAAATTTTTCTCTTGGAAACATTTTTCACCCTCGTTGACATAGATGAACACAACCCATTTTCAAGATAACAAGGTTAGTGGATTAAAAATTCATGAATTATTTTTTAAAACCCATCAATAATATCATGATAGACCTAGGAAACTATGAATCTCAGTTACTATTTTCAGATGATGACAATCCTCTACAAACTTTTTCCTGGAAAGTTAAACTAAAATTCCATCATTGGTTACAATGTTTCCCAAAATAGAAATTTTTTTCTAAAAAAATTTTACATTATCAGAATTTTGAAAATATCCTATCTTTCCTATGAAATTTCAAATATATCCCCTATGTGATCCTCATGATCTAAATATAATTGGAATATATAAAAATATCATCAATAAAAGAAACAAAAATTTATCAAGTTTTTCCTTAAAAACACTATTCATCACATCCATAAATATAGGAGGATAATTATTTATTCCGAAGGACATAACAACAAACTCAAAATTCTCCTATATCGATCAAAAGTCAGTCTTTACAATATCTTCTTTCTTCACTCATGATTGTTAATAACCAGACTAATGATCAATATTGGAGAAAAATTGACCCCCATGAAGCTAATAAAATAAATCATCAATCTCTGGGAGGGGTTACTTGTTCTTCACTATGGATAGATTAAATTCCCTATAATTATTGAATATCCAAATTGATCAATATTTATTCTTCACAAATAGAATAGTTTCTCCCTAAGGAGACAGAACTGGTCATATAGAACCCTTCTCTAAGTGATCATTAAGTTGTTTTTTAATTCCTCTTGCTCCAAATTTTTCATTTTATATGGGTTCTTTGATATCAGCATGGATCTAGGTATCAGTTTAAGGTATAAATAAACAAATATTTATAGCATAGGTCTAGGTAACTATTTATGAAATATGTTAATGTATTCTTGAATGGTTGGGACATTTTCTATTCTTGTACATTAATTTTCTTCTTCCACTTCACTGATAATTTCCATAAATAAGGCTATGATAGGTTCCTCTAGATAAATCCAAGGTCAGGATATATCTACTTTGAAAATGAATACAGGTTTTCAAATCAATACTTCCGATAATTCCTTTCTTCTGTAGTTTATATTAGTATTATACATTGGGAGCCAGTCCATCCCTAGTATAGTGTTGAATTCCACCATGGGAATGACTACCAGGTTTATGATGATATTATCCTCACCAAATATAATACTAGAGTTCTTATACATTATTGATTATTAGATAATCCCTCAATGTGCATTGAATTATAATTCTAATTCTAGAGGTTTAGGGATTGATTTTATTTTTTGTACAATCTCGGATGAAATAAAGGAATTCATAAAACCAGAATCTAAAAAAGTAATTTATAGTTTTGAGAGAAGAATGAAATTACCTACCACCACATCATTTTGAGGATCAACTTTATCCTTCATAATAGAAAATTACCCACCTTACACCCTTCGCCAATGCATAGGTTGATGTTTCTTCCCATCTATTTCTATCTGATTTGGAAATTGATGTGAAAAGTTCCCAAGATCGCCACACATGAACTATTATACTTCAGGAAAGGACTAAACCATCTTTCCCTTTTCATTAGTGTTGAGAAGTTGAGGTTTCACCTCACTATAATAGTTCTGATCTATATAGCTATCTCTTCCACACATGTTATATTTTACTCTTCTAATAAGTTAGTTCCTCAAATTCTTTTTCCCGTATTTTTTTCATTTGGGACGTTTGAGTTTCTTTCCTCCTATTATGTGATCAAATTTCCACCCTATTTTTATCTATAATTATATATTTCTTTCACACTATTTCTATGACCACTGAATCTCTCCAAACTCTAGTTCAACTTTCATTGATTTCCACAATATCACCTCATATATTTCATAGTTATGATAATCTATATTCCTCCATAAATAAGGTCTTATTCCACCAATAAAACTATCAACTTTTCCAATATAATCCATAACAAAGTTATTGGTATAATGAGAAAAACTTATAATTTTCCTCTAATAGATTCCCACTTATACATTTTCCTTCCTCTTCAACTCCAAGAATTCCTTATTTATTCTCGTTCACATAGAGTGGTGTAAAATTTTATTGAAAAATGATCCTCGAAACACTTTAAACTCTATAGGATCAATATCCTTTCTTGGGTTTGTGATTTTAATTAGTTTCCACCACAGATCAACTTATCCCTCTACGAATAATATTTCCAGGGTGGATTTCCCTTTTTCAAACAATGGAGTACATAAAAGATCTTTTCTATGGAGCTTTCCCATTTTTCTGCAATCAATGTGTTGGTAGATCCACAGAAAAAAGGTGGTCATTGACACATAAAAGACTCAATATAATGTTTTTCCCTTTGAGTTGAATCTGATATCTCATCTTGATTCAAGTTATTATTCATAACTCCAGTTATATGATTCATCATTATCGTGATGTTTTCCATTCTGGATTCCATTGGAGGGCCAACAACACATGGTAAAATTTACACATCATTTACAATGTTCCTCCCATTTCCCTCCATTTTATAAATTAAGAAAAAATTATTGAGAAACATGTTTATTTTAATAATATTAAAATTATAATGGTATTTTATATCGTAGAAGATCATGATTAAATAGGTTATTATTTAACCATAAATATATTTTATATAAATCCTCTATAATGGTTCAAAAAAGTATAATGATTAACCAAACATATCCAACAAGATTATAAAACCAAGAGTGAGGCAACGCCTATTTTTATGAACCAGTTCCCGTTCGAGTTTAGATAAAAGCTATGTTTTTTTTGTGTTATCCCTGGATATATCTTTTCTAGAGCGACATCCACTTGTTCGTATCTATACATGAGTTTATTTTCTAAAAAACCATATTCATAATACTTTAAAAAAATAAAAGGATAGTTTTCAATATTTAAAATTGTCCCTAGGGTCCTTCCTAATGTTTTCACCTCATAATTTCCAAAAATAACTAAATAGTCAATTGATGCCAGCTATGGAATAACAACTTTTTATTATATAATATTTCATTAAATTGTACAAATAGAGGATCTTTTAAAGTTTAGTTTCTTGAAAATAAGGTACATAATATATGAAATATGAAAAAGTTATTCTAATACACTTGAATGGATTATTCATTAATTCAGAGAAAATACATTAAATACATATCATAACCTAAGGACATACATAAAAGGAAAGGGTAATAATAAGGCCCAGAAAGGAAATAATCAAGGGAAAAAGTATACAAGTGATCTTGAGATATGTCAGTATTAATATGAGGAATATCATTATATGAAGAGCTAATGAAAATGAAACATATGTTAATAAAATAATCCTGAATCATAACATGGATATGTGGCTAAAAAATATAATTTATACATTCATAATAATATCAAAATATTTATCCACCAAGGTGTTAAAAATGAAAATTACTAAGGTCGTTCACCAAGGTATTGTAAAACGTGTCGTCTCTAGAGATTAAATTTTTTACACAATGAATTTGAGTGATTTCAATGAACACCCTTAATATGTATTAATTAATGGAATATGAATAGATCTAATTAAAAATTTCATATGTAACTCATGGAGAATAAGGAACACGTATCATATAAAAATCCCGACATTTCAAAAGTTCATTAAAACATGATCATTATGTAATTTTCATCCCAAAAAAGGGAATACGGGTTTCATGTATGTTATTTATAGAATAAAATAAATAATTTTTAAATATATTTGAATGCCCTTAGAAAATAAAGAGTTGTGGGTATTAAAAAAAAGATAATTTCTTGATGATAATAGAGAATTGTTTGAGAAGTAAATTACGCGGCATAATGAGTATAAAACATGTTTTTAGTGAATGATAAAATGAGAGGGGATAAGGGTATTACATTTTTAAACCAACATTTTTTAATAAGGTTATTATCAAAAGGATAATAAAAAAGATAATTCATAACAATTAGAACACACATACAAAAATAGGTTCTTGAATTGAATAGAAATGAATGATAATTCCATTACCATGAAAATTTACTCTTAAAAATTGCGGATCGAGACCTTGGGGTCTAGATAATGCCTTGGAAGAAACATTTGGGAGTCAATAATACTATAGATTCATAGTGTATGGATTGTCAGTGAATGTAAATGGAGAAATGAGTGTGTATTTATAGAAAAAGGGTAGTATTTATTTAATAATTTCCAAATATATGCCTTGGAAATTTAGGTTGTGGAAATTAAAAAACCATGGGACTGACCATTGATTTTTCTCCTGTTTTTTAGACATTTGGGACATATATTATTTTAATTTTACCCACAAGAACTAAGTATCATTTTATATTACTTATTTTGGAATGAAAAGATATTGTTTCCATAAAATAATATTTTTAATGTTAATGTTTCAATTTTTGACTTTGCAAAGTAACTTATAGGTTTTAAAACTGATTAAGATATATTAAAATACATGATAGTAATAAAATAATATATTTTAGGTCATGTAATGTTGTCAATTAATTATTACATCATTATGAAATAATTATGAAGTTATTAATCATATTGAAAACCTAAAACTATATTTTTACTATTGAATAAAAAATAATGATTTATAAAAAATTATTATAAATTTATAAAAACCTAATTTCCAAATGATGATTTCAAACCATACATGTATTTTATCACAATAATTATCTATATTTGAGAATGTTAAATTTTAAATATAAATATCATATTTTATTAAAAAAATTATCGGTTGATAATGCATAGTCAAATTTGTAACAGTTAAAAAATTTCAAGAATATAATAAAGTTATTTTATAAGTTATTTATAAATAATAATTCTTAAATATAATATTTAATTAGAATAAATATTATTCCTAATACCATATTTTATTAACAAAATTTATATTCTCTGGAAAAGTAAAATTTGTGTATGAAAAATCAATTTTTCAAATTCATCATATATTTTATTAAGAAAATAAATTCTTAATATGGAAATGATAAAAGAAAAATTTTATTTATAAAATTGAATTACACTTTAAGTAACTAAGGCATCTGAACATAACCCCTTATAAACTCCATGTATGACCATAGGGTAAGGTGTGTGATGGTTTTAGATTCATGTGTCCTCTCGGCTAACATTGACTGAGTGGTCATTTCCACTAACTTGAACCTGTCCCATAAGATATTCCATTCTATCCGAACATTTTGAAGTTAAAATTTTGATTGGTTAAGGGAGAACCCTTCTGACGCTACCTCCCTCACATGTGCTGAGAAATGGGATTCAAACGACATAACCCTGTAGGTTGAGACCACTGCTTCTCATTTATTAATTAATTATAATTTATAATTACTACATATAAACACTACTTATAACATCAATTTTTTTCCAAAGGTACAATTTACAATGTTCATATTGAGCAATGGGAATATTTGAAAAATGATCATATAACAGTCGAAACCTGATGGTTGCATTTCCCTTTATACCATATCAATACTACTTCATTATAAAAGAGATATGGTTTTATTGTGTAGAAAATTGACAGAAAAAGTTATTAAGAAAAAAATGTCATTCAAATAGTTTGGGTCATTACAATAGTAACCTAACCCATTCAATTAAAATTGGATTCATAAATATTTTATAAATTTATCATATCATAATCGATGAAAAAAATGATTCAAAAAAAAATCTAATCACCATAATCATACACCATCCAAAGAAGTAAAAAGGAAATTATTATTATATCATATTACAAGTAAATCATATGTAACATCAAAGGATGTTATATTAGATGAAAAATATATTTAAAATATTACTTGAATATTTCAGGAGGAAAATATACAATTTATTTTGAAATCACATATTTAGAATATTTCCAAAATATCATAGAAAAGTATTCATTAGAAATAACCATAGATACAAATAAATGAATCTTAAAACAGTTTATTTTTCATTATAACGAGAAATTCCTCTCGTGATGTGTACATTAAAATAATGATTACCGTCACTTTTTTAGAAAATATTCAAAAGTAACATGTATAGAAAATGGAAATAGTATTCCATTAAAATAATTTTATAAAAATTAAAACTTGGGGTAAAAATAAATTTAATATTTAATTGGAGAATATTAAAACATTTTGGAACATGTTTCAAATAAAACATGTATGTGGAAGAAAGACATTGTTGACCAAATAGCAAAACATAGTAAGGATTTCTTAATAAGATTCTTTTTGTCTCTTGAGTAATTATAGTGAGGAAAATGAAATTAAAACATGAATTATGTAGAAATAAACATAGGTGAAAAAATGAAGGGTTTTACCACATAAGGATCATATAATTTCCTCAATATAAATTCAATCCTAGACACTATAGATTAAAATCTGATTTAATTATAAATCCCTTACAAATAGTTTCATCATTACTCATATGAATTTTAATTCCCAATATAAAAAATATATATTTATTATAAATATAATATATAACACTACTTATATATCATAGTATAAAATATTTAATTATAGAGTCTTATCACCATTTTATAAACAATTCATTAGTAAGATCACTATTCCAGTAGATAACTTTTTTGTTTTTCAGGCACGTTTCAGTTCAGTAGTTCTGATCCTTATAAATTGAACTTGGTTACAGCGTATCTAGAATGATTAAATGAAGAAAAATAAAATTCTTATTCCTTATATATATAGAGTAATCCACAAAATGTATAGTTGAAAAAATTAATTACACAATTCAGTGAGACAGTATGTCATACGTACACATGAACGATGTTTTCAGTTTTAGACAATTTAAATGAAATTAATGTATATAATAATTTTTGTTTGAAGAATAATTATGATATCATATATATCATATATATATATAATCATTAATTCTAGAAATTTTATCATCCATGTAAAATAAAAGTGGAAAATAATTCAAATCGCTTCGTAGAGGTGATAATACGCACATATGCACCAAAGACATTATCATTTTCCAAAGGAAAGATATAAGGTGGATGTTGGTTGTTATACACTAATAAAAATAATAATTAATTATATTTAGGAATATGAATTCCCTATTTTCTAATGGAAACCATAGATTTTTTGGTGGTATAATAAGAAATAAAATTGAAAAATCTCAGTTAAATGTTACACCTCCTCCTTCAGAAAACATACATCTTATTCCCTGAATGGGTGGTCTTTGGGAAAGACAATAAGCACTAGAAAGTGGTAAAAATAGAGAATATTGTAGGTATTGTAAGATCTAGATGGTTTAAAATGCATGAGGAGTCAATAGAGCAAAAAAAACATTTTTTACGTCGGGTGTTTTAGGTTTTCACATCATTTTTTGGGCGACGTTGTTGCAGGAGATGTAAAAAATCATATTTATTACGTCAGTTATATTAACCAACATTGAAAAATATTATTTTGGAGGTTTTTCATATCAGTTATTTAATAAGAATCATGAAATTTTCATTGGTAGAGTTTTTTGACATCTGTTACTTAAATAACCGACCTAAAAAACATCTTCCCATGTCGGTTATATAAAAACCGATGTGAAAAAAAAACTAGATCCTGATGCATTTTTCACATCTATTAGTAAATAACCAACATCAGAAATATTTTTTCATATTGTTTATCAAATAAATGATGAAAAATACTATATACCATGTCGGTTGTAAAAAAACCGATGTCAAAAACTGATTTTTATATGTGTTAATGTCGGTTAATAAATAAATGATTTAAAAACCAAATTCTTTATATAATTTATGAAACTCTTCCTCTCCATTGAAGAACTAGATCTGAAACAAGTAAAACCAGACCACAAACTAGACCAGAAATAGGCATACACAAACAAAAAACATGCAAAACCAGTAACAAAATTACACATTCACATTTAAAAAATTCAAAATTTTTAATATTCAATAAAAAAACTAAATCCGACCTAAAACTACCAAATACACATTTATAATAACAAAATTAAGAATTACAATATTCACTAAAAACATAATAAAATTCAATCAAACCTGTAAAATAATTTGACCAAATCACTTGTAAGTGTTTGACCTCTTGTGAACTATAATGTTGAGGGTTAAAAAATAGGTACAAATTAAAAAAATAATGTAGTTAACAAGTATAATGAATAAAAAATGAAATATTAATGAATAATTTATAAGGAAATCTAACCTTTCCTAGCTTCATAACTATTGCAGTTGTAATTATTTCATACATAAATATTAATAAATAATAGTTGCATTCGATGATGCCCTGTTTTTTATAACAATTATATTTAATTGATTTTTTCAATTCAAAATAGCATATTTATTTAATCCGAAATATACTAATTATAAATGCATATTCAACTTTATTTTATATATTTGATCTAGGCACTCTTTTTCTTTATGGATCAATGAAATAAATATCATCCCTTGTTAGAAAATAATATGAATGAGAAATATTTAAAAATCATTATAATATAAACAAAAATTAAGAAATTAAAACTTTCTTTTAGAACATGATCTCACAATTTCCTCACACATCTCCATGGACGAAACATATCCAATAATGTTTTTATCCCTTAGATTGGAAATACCTAACATCCAATGGTCACTTATATAAAATAAAATTTAATATTAGTGGTTATTATGTTAAAATATAAATAATATTTTTTGAGAAATATGTCTCATACCTGTCAACAAAAGGAATCATCCAAAATTGTATAATTATATTCTGTTGAAATCATTCTGAAATATAAAATTATTTTTGTTCCTCATCCAACTCATACCCTCCATGTGAAATAAACTATGGGTCCATCAATGCATATACATATGACATATCGTTTGTCTCACACATTTTATAAAGATACCTAATAAAAAAAGATATGTATAAATTTTTAATAAATTCAATGCAGGGAAAGATTTTTGCGAATATATACATGAAAAAACATACACCACATTGATGCCCAACTTATCTCTAAAAAAATGTTCCGTGATATCATTTTTCAGAATCCCCATATCTATTTCCTTCCCACAAATAGGAACTTCAATTGGAAACCTATAATGACCCACCAACAAATATGAATATTTTGACAATCTATCAAGAATAATAGAATCTAAATCATATGTCATAGCACTTTGTCATTATTGTTGTCTATAAAGTATTTAATTACCTTTAAATTTTTCCTATAAATAAATAGAAAAATATCTTAACTTTCAAATGTTATTGAAATTTTAATATAAAAATAAATTAAAAGATATAACAAACACATACCTATATGGTAATAGGTTGGATAATTCTAGATATCCAAACTACGAAGTGGCGAATACTTTGTCCAACTATCATAACCTCATCTATAGGTAATGGTATTAAAAATAATATATATATATATATATATATAATTTCTTGTACAGTGACCCTATGGTACTCTACCTATAACAATTGATGATGAATTGTATCTCATATATAATATATCTGACCATATAAAACATTATGGTAGTGAGGATCATCAACAAACAACTAACAATAACTAGGAATCTGTGTAGTAGGTGGTGTGGGAGTATGATAAAAAATGGGGTCTGTAGGAGGAGGTGGAGGATAAATAATGGGGTCTTTTTGTGGAGATAGAGGATAAATAAATGGGACTACAGGTGGAGGTGGGGGAGTGAGAGCTGCTGGCAGACATGGAGTGGGAGATATTGTTTGAAATTTTCGTTGCATGTCTGCAATCATGGACTATACCGTTGCTCAGATCATTTCCTCCATAATCACATTAATATATTGAAATTCATCCTCCAAAGATATTTTTTTAAATATACTCTCCAGGGAATAAGTATAAGAATGTGGTAACATTTTTCTTATCGATACACCCACCAAGTATCCTCATACACAACCTGGGGGTTCTGGGTTTTATAATGTAGTAGACAAAATATCATTCCTCCTATTATCTTTATATACCCCATGTGTGCTCTGCTCCTCAAGATAATCCTATATAAATTAATTGAAAAATTATTTAATGATTTAATGTATATAAATAATTTAATTTAATTTAAAATAATTAAACAACATACAATCCTCTTAGCTATGACCCTATATTCTTCTGTAAGATATTTCCCATTTTTTCTCATTTGAGACCTCTTCCATTTTTCATGTCTATATAAAGGGGAAGGAGGGGAAACCTCTCCTGATTCGGAAGACTCATCTCTATGTTTTTGTAAATTTTCAGCTATCATTTTTCTTCCAATAAAGTATACCCTTATTGAGATAAACTATGAGGGTATACGTTTCTGGATTGGATCTTCTGATGAGCTCCCCCTGATTCCTATTTATTAAGAATATAAAATCATTAATATGTCATTAATTAGATCATTAATATAATAAAACTTCTAAAAGATAACATCACAGTTACCGAAAATGGTTTTAATATTTTACTTTCGTCATATTGTCTCTATGAGTCTTTATCAATAAAAGGATATATATGACATGGACTGTCATGCTTCCTATCCACAAAAATGAATTTATATGTGATTATTGATTTTAATTATCTTTATATCCTATCATCCATTGATAAAAATTTCCACATGACTCATAATGTATAATGTATATCAAATTTCATCTGATAAATAAGTGTTAAGATCTATAATACGATACAAATTTCAAGATTAGTCAAACAATAAAAAAATATATTACCGAAATGGTCTCCTAAAACTAATCTAGGATTTTTTTTCAACACTTCTCTAATTAATAAAAAAATTGACTTTTATTTAACCTTGAGATTATAAAAAACACTTGAACCATTTTTCATTAGGACCTCTTGGAACTTCATTCTCATCAAACTCTACAACTATCCTCTAGTCCTAGCTACGAGCAATTGTAAATTTTGGTAAATGTGTTCTACCACGTTTACCAACCCCAGAAATCTTCTTTGTCGTTATTAGAGAACATAAAGAAGATTATGGAACATCAAGAGAAGCATGTGGATGTTCCTGCCCAAATATATGATCATGATTCTCATCTCTCGAGGTTTTTGGTTGATTATCTGATTGATCTTCAATTTTCCTTCAAATCAAAGAAACAATAATTTAGTATAAAAAATATAGAAATTCACATATTATAATACTAATTTACAAAAAAATAATTATGAAATAAAGTAAATTAAAACTTAACATATTATAATTCAAATTTGTAATAGTTAACTAAAATGCTGACAATAGTAATGTTATATGAAATGTCATATAAATGAATCAAAACAAATCCAAAATTGGTATAGGAAAATTAAAAATGGTCAAACAAAATAAATCAATTTTCTACCCAAAATATAATATTTTTTAACATAAAATTTTAAAATAATTTTCATTCCAAAAAATATATAAATTTATATGTTACATAATGGTAAACATGGTAAAAAAACTAAAACAAACAAACATTTCTACCGATTCCATTTAGTACGCATTTCAATAAAGAAAAGAAATACAAAATAACATTTTTTGAAATTAGTAAAAGTAAACGAGAAATGAACATATGTTAGTTGTAATATTATGAATGTACTAATGGATTGTTTTCCAAATTTCCTTTATTATGATCATTCTTTATAGCACAACCCATTTATACAACATGATCATTATTAATATTTGAAAAACATTCCACGGAAGTAGGGATATCACATAAATCATTATCTTCGTCAATTTTATCATAACCAAAATATTGTTTTTTATTTGTATAAAAATATACTAGTTCATATCTTATTGATTAGGAATGAGAAACATTTGTTTTTCTTGTGTTGAAATTTTAAATGAATCAGATGTGTCTTCCAATATATTCATACTAACCGGTGTCATTCCAAATTCATCAAGTCTGACACTATTGTTACTGATAAACCATTGGCAGGTAAATACATGAACATTATTTTTAATTTAATAAAACCCCCATATTTCTTCAATGACTTCATAATATGCACTTAATAGAGAAATTGTGTTCTTTCTTTACTAATCGAAAAATGCATTGCTTCTATTAACACCAATACACTACTATTCTGAAATTCACTTCTGCTGTCTTGAGCTTTTGTATAAAATGTATATCCCATAATGTCATTCCCGGACCATGTTATCACATTTTAACTTGGACTTCCAACTAAACATCTTAATGCCTCTAATGCATCTGATCTACAAAGTATGGTATTTATAAACCAAGGAAAACAAGTTTTTTTATGCTCATTAAAAATGCACATATATTTCTTCTTGGTATGACATTGTTTCAACTCATTAATATGAAATTTTATATATGGTTGAGTATCTACCATGTTATTTAAGATGTATAAATATAACTTTTTCATCTGTCCACCAGACAACTATTTGACTTTCAAACCATAAATTACCTTTCCCTCATTATTGTCTCATTCATGGAGAGATAGATGCAAACCAATGTGCTCTACTTTAGGAATGTAGCTCATATAAAAATTTGCAACCTCCTCAGAAATATAATATTCATAATTGGAGGCTTTAGGTTGATATGTATTCTTAACAGACCCCTTCAATATATTCATATTCATTTCAAAAGGATACCTCCAACATAGATATTAAGGTACAGAAAACGTTATTTCTCAAACCAGATGAATCATTAAATTCACCATTATATCAAAAATGATGGAGGAAAATACATTTCCAATTGACGATGTATAAATTTTTTGTAATTTTCAAAAAATGTTCAAAGAATCCAGATTAATAACTTTATTACAAATTTAATTAAAAAATAACACACATTCATGATAGTCCTTCGGACATGGATGGGAAATATTCCATACAATGAAACTAGTAGATGTTGTTGCATCATGTTGTGATAATCATGATATTTAATATCTGTCAACAAAAAATCCTTCAAAGAAACAAAATATTTTACATTTGAAGAATAATCCTACAACACATTGATATCTTGAAGACACTGAGAAAAGCTAATTTTCTCCCTCATGGATAATGTATGAAAAATCGTGTGAAGAAATGTACATCTTCCGTCAGGAGTTGGATCTAAATCCAAACATTTTCTCATTGATTGTATGTCTAATAGTGCATTCAACCCAACTTTAGTCTTTCCATTAATATCTAACAATTTTCATACAGAATTATCACTGATACTCTTCTGTATGTGTTTGAAATAAATGTTATGTCTCACTTAATTATATCTCCAATATGGTTACTCAAAAAATATTGACCTTTTCTTCCAAATATGTATATGATTGCCACATTTATGTGCCTTTTCCAATTTCACATCAAGGATTTGAACCCTATCAAAAAACTCATTAGTGAATAATGGTTTTTGAGAATAATAAAATTCTTGTGAGCCATTAAATAACTTTTTTAATATTATATATGAGTGGTCTAAAAGAAACAACATTCAATGAACCATGATGTTGATTTCCTCCCATAATGGAATTGACAATAGGATGTCTTTTGTCTACAAACTGGGGACGTTTCATTCCCCTTAACACTGTATCCAGACAAATTACAATACAATGGGAATTCATTTATAGTGAACATAATAACTACATGTAGTTGAAAATATTCCATTTTATAATAATCATACACCATAATACCATCATCCCATTAGAGTTTCAAATCATCAATTAATGGTGACAAGAAAACATCAATATCATTTATAGGATACTTTGGTCCAAAGTTCATTAAACTCTACAAGGAATATTTATGCTTCATACATAATTCGGGAGATAGGTTGTAAATTAACAATAAAATTGTCCATGAACTCTATATGCCACTGAGTATTCGATATGGATTCATTCCATCTGTGAACCACCCATGTCTGATATTTCTAATTCCATTTCTGAATGTAGGATACATATAATCAATATTCTTCCATTATGGACAATATGCTGGATGACGTAGTTTCCATCACATATCGGCTCATCATAATTCCATCTTAACCTTTTTGTGTCATGTGAATTAGTAAATATATGTTTAAAATTAGGATTTATAGGAGGATACCAAAATACCTTGGTAGGGCTCTCTATAATCTCTACATCAACCTGTGATTTTTCTTTCAACATATATCATGATGTCCCACATTTATGACACTCTGATAGAAATCCATATTCCTTCTAAAATATCACATAGTAATTTGGATAGACAAGTATTTTCTTGTATCCCAATCCCATTAGGTATAATATTTTATTAGCCTTATAATGTGAATATGGTAGATCATTTTCTTCCGGAAGATTGTATTTCAATAATTTTTGCAGCTCTATAAAACTTTTTTAACTCCATCCAAGTTTCCCCATTAGGTTAATTAGTCATAACACCGACAATAAAATAATAAAATCAATAAAACAATGATACAATGGTTTTTTATCATCACTATTTAGATTCTTAGTTGTCAGTTCTTTCTCAATTTTTTCTACTTCAATATAAATAATTATTTCTTCAATTTCATCAAAGTCACCATCTTGAAAAGAATCATCATCTATAGATCTAAAATTCTACCTCGTTTCACCATGCCAAATCCAAGGGCTGTAACATGGATTAAAATCAGGAATAATAAATTGATCTTTAATAATTATACTTTTCGAATTCTTCATATATAAAATTTCAAGAAGGGACAGAAAAACATGTTTTTGTTTGGAGAATTTCGTTTAGAAAATTCAAAAAAATCATAAACACCTGCCTCATATTCATCACTCATTTGAGGATCTGTATTCTAACTTTCACTCATTATTACCTATCACATAATATCAAAATAATACATCTTATCATGAAATGCCAATTTTATATTTATAAAAAATATTTCATAATTTGAAAGTAACACAATTCTGAAATATAAAACTAATATATGCATATTTGAAAAATATAATTAAAAATTCTACACAATAATGGATGATAGGTTTTAATTTAAATGATAAATCATAAATATATATGCATTAAATTAATTTAAAAAAGTAAATATATTCAGATTTTATATTTATACAAAATATCCCATCACAACATGAGTTTTTTACTTAATTTTTTATCCTAATTATCTATAATATTAATCAAAAATGTTTTAAGATTGTATTTAACTGAAATATTTTCTTTATTTCATGTAATTTTGATTATCACAAATATGGGATTTAACATTCTTATTGAGTTTTTATGGAAAAATTAATTTTGGAAAAAGGTCTTGTGGAAAAATGTTTTGTAGGAAAAGGTCTTGTGGATAATAGTATTGTGGAAAAATATCTTTGTTTACAGGCCTTGAAGGGAACATAGACTTTCTTTGAAAGGAGGTAAAAATATAATTTAAGAATCAGATCTTCTAATCACTTCATTATCAATATGTACAAGTGTCTTATAGTATCTCAATGATTTTATAATCCATTTATAACTCATCATGATACATAAAAAATATAGAATTACTGATGTGGTTTGCATATCTAAATGAAAATCCATATTTTATTTTATCTTCCTAAAATACTCATTTGAAATTTCATATGTAGCTAAATGGAAAAAATCATTGAATAAAAACTCATGGATACCAATGATAAAACAATATTAGGATACTAAACCACCTTCAACAATTAATTGTGAAAGACATGAGGAAAAAATCAAAAAACATAGATTTAGGGCATCCATGAACAACCAATGATTTATAACATGATGGATGGGTTGGGTCTTGCACATGGGAACAGTAAGGGGTTAATCAAAACATCACACCATAAACCATTTTTTTTATATTTACCCTAATAAACACACACTTTGAAAAAATTTCAGATAATGTTTGAGTATTTTTAAAAAATAAAAATTCCTCTAAAAACCCACGCTTTCTAAAAAACCAAAATATAGAAAACAAAAATCAATGCCTTTTTGAAAACATACTTCATAAAAATACACCATTAAATTTCATTAAGAAAAATGAAATAAAATTAAATGATAAAATAAAAACAGAACAAGGAAACATATAATCGATATAATAATAGAAAGAAAAAACATACCATGGTTCAACACAAGACAATCAGATCATCAAATTTGATGAAATGAAATATTGTAATCCCCTATAATTTCATCAACCATCACTACGTATTATGGGAAACTAAATATCCCCTATGGTGTGATTTTCCAAGAAAGTAAAAATAAAATAGAAAAATTGTTGGCAATATTGTGTCTGAACCAAAACACAAACAATTCATCTAGTCCACACTAGAATAACCTATCCCCCATCTCATGTATCATATAAGTAGGGACAGTAGAACTTTTCTACACTGAACTACTATAGAATAAATATGGACCTCTATCATAGTTCCTAGGGTTCCAATGAATATAAAAAAGTGGGTATGAGAAAATAATGAATCATAAGATTATCATATCAACTAAAAGTAATGTCATATACATAATTATCATATCACCACTAATTCCTTTTCTATCCCCTTTTAAAATCAACCACATCATAATTTCTAATAAACTGCATCCCCCTCCAGGATCTCAATTCATATCAAGTACAAAAAAAATTAAGAGGGCCATAAAAGTGTCTCATATTCAATATGAAAACTCCCTTTTAAATTTGAAATGAGCCTGTTTAAAAATGAACTCAAAATTTCAACTGATTCCCACCATTTAATAGCCAAATTATAAAGTTTACACTAAAGAAAATCCATGGTAAACCACATATGAATCCATATATTGTGTAAAACATATTAATTTTTAATCATTTTTAAAATCCATCCATTTTATTCATTTCAAAAAAATATATGAAATCCGAACCTTTTCTATTCCAATGTCCAAAATGAGTTTAAACTACTCAAAACAGAAAATATTATTTTGAAAAAACATTTTAAACATCATTACAAACACTTGCAATTTGAAACATCTCCATAGAAACTATAAAATCATTAAAATTTGATTATACTAATTTATATAAATAGTAAAATGTGATGAAATTCATTTGGACTATCAAATATAGATTTAATTTGAAAAACAATAAATTATAAAACATATATCATTAAATGACATGTATATTAAAGGAATTATACCAAAAACCCTACCTATATCAAGTGGAAATAAAAATTTAGATAGTCTCCTATAATGATGAATCTCAATAAATCAAATAAGATCCCTCTCTAAATATAAAAAAAATTAGAACCAAAACTAACCCTACTATCATCCACATAGCCACTATGGTTTATTGGGATAGACATACACAAAATGAATGGGTGTATGGATGATTATAGATGATTAATAATAAGAAAAATTAGATTGACCTTAAGAACCCTCTAGAGAGTTTCACGTCGATTAGATAATGGAATCACAGAAAAACAAGATGGATGAAGATTTAAAAATGATATTAGAGGCCAAGAGATCAAATATTAGAATGTTGGATTTCTGTGTGAGAGATACTGAGTCCCTTTTTCTTGAAATAAAAAAAGTATAATAACATGAAATTGGACTTTATAAATTTTTTAAATGATTTATCACATCGGTTATTATAAAACAAATGTGATAAAGAGTTTTTTTACATTTATCATGTCGTTTATATAATAACAAATATGATAAAGTGATTTATCATGTTTTTTATTATATAACTGACAACATAAATTGGATTTATCAAGTGGGTTATAAAAAAACCGTCATGATTAATCCATATATTTGATTTATCATGTTTTTTATTTTATAACCGAAGTGATAAATAAAGAAAATTTATTATTTATGTGAGTTATAGTATAACCAATGGGATAAATAAATATTTTCGGCTTTTCATATCAGTTAATTATAACTGATGTAAAAAATTATGATGTGGTAAATACTTTTTGTACTAGTGAGTTGTTGAGAATTGGATCCCCTTTATATGTGAGGGGTGGGGAACTCTTAGAATTACATAAAGTATTAAATTAATATAAAATAATTTTTAGGTTTATGTGGAACCAAATTGATATATTTAGATGCTACGATGAGTATAATTCTAAATGATCTCATCCAAAAACATTATGAATTTTGGTGATGTTTTCAACCTTATAACTTAGATTTAACCCTTTTTAGTCCTTTTTACAATTTCTGTAGTGTCATAGTTTTCTACTATTTAAATATCAATAATGTTTAAATAAAAGGAAAATAAAGACAAAAATCAAACATGGATTATAATTTCAATTATATCCCATTAAATTGGACAAAAATGTTATTTTTATTAATTTTAAATAATTTAATAAAATATTGTCCATTATAAAATATCAATAATATCATTTTTGGAACTAATAGATTACTTGACCTTAAAATCATCAAGATAAATATTTAATCTGAATAAAAAACATTCACATATCCAAAATAATTTATATTTAACTAAAAAAGTTATGTAATACATTAGTAAATTGAAATATTATTACTTTTAATTTTTTAAATATAATTTATTTTAGTTTTGAAATTAGTTGAATGAATACTATGTCAATGTTGTGTAAGTATTCACATTAAATATTCAATAAAAAAAATTTATAATTAGTAAAAATGATAAAAAATTAATTAATATTAAAAAACATTTCTAGATGAAAATATACCCTTTTATCATTATGTAAAAATTTTAGAGATATTAATGTTATGAGAGTGAAAATTTTTATTTATACTTTTGTTAATATTAAATAAAGATCATAATATAAAAAGATAGAACCATGTGGCTATATATTTGAGACATGGATTGAAATGGACAAAATAAACTCATTTATTAGGTTAAGGGTAATTGTTAGATGAGTTTAGAATCCTTATCCAAAAGTGTTAACCCGATTTTCCCATTTTACCCTTATTGAAGTGAAAAATACTTACAAAGGTTAAAATTAATTATAATATAAAATAAGGGAAATATATTTTCCAAATTTGATCCTCATAATTCAAAACATTACATATATTTTTGAATATTACATTAACATATGTTTTATAAATTTATTTAATAGAAAATTGTAAAACACAATGAAAAAATGACTTTTTTAGAAAAAGACATTTTCTAGAGTTGAAATGTATGTATAGAATATTCAATCATAAAATTGAATCAAATGAATATATTTGGATAATTAATAATATAATTATATAATTTCACTTTGAAATCATTTTATTATAGAATTTATATTATGATAATCCTGAAATAAAAATGCAGTTTTCAAAAAAAAAGAAATATTATTCACTATTCATTAGATATTTATTATATTCTGAAAAATCCCAAAAATTCAATCTGACCTACCTTTTACATGTTATTTTCAAAAATAGACTACCATTTTCAAATAAATTTTTAAAAAATTATAAAATTAGTTATACATTGTTCTCAAAAAAGAAATAAAAACCATTTGTGTTGAAAAAAGTATTTTAAAAGAATATAATGACTTTACTAAAAAATTATTTCCTTTCTGTAAAATCAATATAATTTTTTTTTCCAATTTTGGATATTCATATTCATTCATCCAATTTTAAATATTGGTTATAAAAAATAAAATATTAGTGTTCTTTTAGATGTGAGGTTGTGTTTATCGAAAGCTATCAGACGAATTAAATTAATAAGTATAGCATAAAATCTCGAGGTGTTTCTCATGTTAAGAAATTTTCCCATGAAATTTAAACAATATGATATAAAACAAATAGAAAAATTATTCCTCCTAATATCCTTTATTTCAAATGTATATTCCTATAATTTTTGGATTTACTATAAAACATTGACAAGCTGAGTGGTCTTGTTTTTTAGAATATTCTCTTTATGATCCAAACTCTTCACCAGAAATTACTCATTACAGAGATACCACTCAAAAAATATGAATGATATGATTACAACATGTGAATGATCAGGTATTTACTCCATTATGAGAGATTTGTGGAAAAATCATGATATTGAGACAGATTCAGAGCAAGTCCCAGTTGATAAGCTACCGCCCCTACTCGATCAATAATCTTAAAGGGGTATATATACCTAGGGATCTTCTTTCCACTCTTTATAAATATAATAACCATATTCTAAGGAGATATTTATAAGAATATATTTTAACTAAATTAAATATCAAGATATTATCAATGACTATTATCCTGCCGTTTCACTCGACTTTTAGATTCCCTTATATGTTATTGAATAGATTAAAAATATTCTTCCATCTACTCGACGCGCTCAAGTCACAATATATTTCTTTATCCAACATCATCTAATCATGTTGGAGATTTTTACTTCCTTCTATATAATATTTTATTAGGATCCATCTGAATTTTTTAGGGAACGATTTTTTTTGTATGAAATTGTTTTAATGGTTCTCTCAGAGTGAGAATCTATCCCAAGATGATAAAAATAATTGCAAAAAAAAATACTAAATCCATATATTTCATAAGACATCAGTATGACATTGAGTTAATCCTCAGACACTAGTTAGATAAAATTTAATATAGTAATCCATGAAATCCCACCACTTCCTTATTGTATAAATGATAAGTGTAATTTATGAATATATTTTTTGTGTTTTTATGTAATGATAGTGTATTTAAATGAATAATAATTCCAATTTTGGAACATATTGAATTTATTTATGTTTAATGGAGTGATTCAATGAATATATGGAAAAGGAACGAAAATGGTTGAAATTATGAGCTTAAAAAAACATTGTACTGCGAGATAATCAATAGAAAACTTTATTTTTAAGGAATAATGATGATGGAAAAACAAAATCAGAATGATTACATACAGTGTGATTACATTACATGTTTTGACTTTATCAGTAAGAATTAACCATACAGGACAAGTCATGATGATATTTCATGTTGGGGAGAGATGTTACACGTCGTGAGTCCTAGGTAAAAGTCATGAATGGATTCAAAGATTGTATGAGATTTGTAAAGATTCAAAAGTGAAGGAGCAAACTCAGTTCAGGATTACATGACAAGAAAGTACATTAAAGTTCGGGTATGTGTTGATGCACTGAAAAAAATAATGATGGAACATATGAGAATTTTTATGGGATTGGCTGAAAAATGAGACACTCAACCACCCTTACTACACATTATGGGACAATTGGAGTCCAAAAAACACCAAGGGATGACTGATAGACAACAGAGTGACGATCCATGATCTTTCTTCCCCACCATTATTTGTCGTAATTCTTACATGGGTATACATACTACTCATTCTCATCATTCCTAGCCTGAGTGAGTAGTCTTCATAGTGTCGGGGTGATGTGATTGTAGGGGGGCACGATTATTAGGGATTATTTGCTATTTTCTATTCAGGATTTGGATTACTGCTACCTAATTTATCAATTCCGAATCACATTATTTTTTAGTTTCATTCCTATTGCTAGTGAATTGAGGAGTTTTATTTCACTACATCAATTAATCACCTTAGTTTGTGTATGACCATTATGAAATCTAGGTCTATTATGTTTAAATAAGGTATTGGGTCACCTATGTTTGCATTTTCACCAAGTAGATGATCATTCGAAAGGTGAAATCATAGAATTAGGGTGGGATACCAAGATCAAGGATCCCTTTTGACCCAATTTCAACCCCAAAACTAAAAAAACCTATATGAATTTAACTCCTATCACACAAACCTAGAATAAATAAAACTAGTATGTAACTATCTTGGTATTCAACCAAATCTATCCTTCAATTTGTATTTACATTTAAAACCAAATCCAAAATTTCAATTTTAGTTTCTTAATTAATTTAGAACATATGATTTTTCCTAGTGGGATTGACACTCAAACATACCAAGTACAATATTTTTAGAAGTTTTTTAGAGTTATAATATATATTTATATTTTCTCAGCCCTGTTGGAATATAGGATGCCATATGCACTATCAAAATAATGGATATATGATAATCATAGAAACATTATAAAATAGAAATGAAGTGTTCTGGATTGTTAAGGTAATCAACTAAATCCAAAATGGAATTGTTCCCATTATATGTTTGGGGAGTCCACTAACGTAATCAATTGTAATGTTTTCAAATTTCTATTTAGGTATGGGTAATGGTTCTAACATTAATTTAGAAATATATATATCATCCTTAACATTATTAAATACTAGGAATCTATAATTTATCTAAAATATCCCTTTTCAGGATGTTTCACCAAAATTTTCATTCATATCTCTAGACATATTTATACTTCATGGATTTATATTTAATGAATCACTAAGTTCTTTTCTATCTATTTACAGTGACCCAAATTGTTTATACATTATTAATACATCATCTTAATGATAAAAACAAAAAATAATTCAATTAATAGTATCCAAAGTCGTTGTGCCTTGAAAATTAGGACCACTCATAATAACAAATAAAAATTTATTTAATTTCATCTTATTTGGTTTATTATTGGACCTTGAATTCTCTTTAGTATACATGGTCACCTGATGATATACATAAAAAATGGGTGAGATAAAAGCCCAATAAGAGGATATATAAGAATATTAAACAATATAACAAAGGGTGATAATAACTACTATCATCATAACCATTTCATAGGATCTTAAACATGATAAAAATCCTTAAGAAAATGCTTAGAATGTGGAAATGAATAAAAATGGAACACCATGTCATAGTGATTAACTATAACACATAATTTTGAAAAAATATTGAATCATGTTTAGGAATATTTCACTTTTTTCATGAGATACCTAATATTAAAAAATTCATTGGGGTGCTATATAATTTCAGGTGCACCCATCACATCATAACATTTACATTATCATGCAATCCACATAGAACACATATCGATCTTGAACATAAAATAAACCATGAAAAAATGGGGTTCATTTCGTAATGAATAAATTAGTAAAACTTGGGTTCCCAAATGAAATAAGGAATAACATAATTGATATAACAATCATCATCCATGAGTGATGACCAAAAAATCTCTTGAAGTTAATGTTGTTCTTTTTAAAAGATGAGTTCTTTTTGGAAAACATTGTGTTTTTCAAAAACTCATGTAAAAACAATTTCTTCCAATGAAAATTTAAGATAATGATGAAGAAATAATATTTAATTAATAAACTTTCTAAAAATTTGGTGAAAGAGGGAAAACCCAAAGAAAGTGAGTTAGGTTCGAGAATCCCCCTTACCTTGTGTCTAAATGCTTTTTTCAATTAAATGTACTATATATTATCATTTGGTTCATTAAATAGAAATTGAAGAACATTTTATAAATTAATATTATTCATTAATGTTTTATTAAGTTCATATATGGGATTTTTGATGAGTTATAGATATTAATTTCATCATTGAGGAGCATTTATTTTCTTAGTTTTCACGATTGGTTCACATGTATTCATGAATGGAAGTTCTTGTAAAATTTGGATAAATATCCAGAATTGATGTTACATGTTATTAATAATATTAAATATTTTTTAATGGTATTATCAATAATTTTATTATATGTAATTATGGTGAATCATTAGATAATAATTATTTATGACTATTTTAGGGTAATTTTGGCAGTTTTTTTATCACAACAAACTAATTTTGTTTTATCATTTAGTATTACATATATATGTTAGTTACAGAACATAAATTGTTTATAACATAAATATTAAAGTATATTTTCAACCATTTAATAATTTTAATGACATCTTTTTAGGTGTTAAAGGTAAATAAATGTTTATCACCCACGATTTCGATAAATTTACACATCACGGGCGATGAATTCATTTTTTAGAATAAAAGAGAGGGAGGGAGGGTTTTAATGATGAATATTATGTTAAAATGATATAATTATAGTATATGAAACATATTGGAGTTATAATTAATTTCCGATGAAGGTAGGCTAGAGAAGAGAGGAAAAGAAATGAAATTGAAAACGAATTAAAAGGAAAATGAATAGTATTTTACCTATTGGATTTATCCACCTTGAGAACCTCCTTAGGAAAAAGGTTTTGGTATTTTGATGAGACCAAGACATTATAGGTGTGTGGTAGAGGCTAGGAAATATTATTGGTCATAATATAGTCAAGTCTAAAATCATGATAAGTCAAAGGAGAAGCGGGGGTGAGGGGTGGTATTTATAGAGGAGGAGAGGTGTGTTTTCTCAATATTTTATTCATTAGTTTATTATTTTGGCTCAATAATATGAATATTTTGAGAATTATATCTAAATATATTAAAATAATTAATTATGTTACTCTATTAAGTTTCTTATATCATCCATACATCAACAATTACTCAAATAATCATGTATTTTGCATTTTTCGATCATTATCGTATTTTACTATCCATAAAAAAATCATGTATATAAAAAATATACCGAAAATTAACCCTATAATTTTTATGATGTTTAGAATTAAAAAATGATCTCCATTTTATGAAAATATTTTTATATTTAAGATTAATTTAATTCTAAATTAAAATAATCATTTACTTGGAAAATACAGATTTTAAAATGATAAATGATTTTATAACACATTAAAAAATTAATTAAGGTGTCATAAAATTCTCTTCAAATAATAAGACATTAAAATATTAATTTATTAGTAAATTGTTTAAATTTTTTTAAAATTATTAAATTAATCATAAAATTTTAATTAAATATTTATGACTTACAGAAATTCCAACACTTAATTAATAATTTTTAAAATATTTACTTAATTATTCTATGATATAATTATATCATATTTTCATTTATAAGATTCCTAAATTTTATTTATAATTTCATGGGTGAGTATACTATTAATTTTTCTGGTTTAATATTCATAAGGGTCATATTGTTATTCCTATGGTCAAGATACTATTTCTTCTGTATTTATTCCTTAATATATGGAAATTCTTCCTATTTTATTATTTATTCATTTATAATGTATTTATTTTGGTCATTAACTGATTATAAGTGATTATGAAATTAGTATAATAATGGAAAAATTACACTTTTAATGGTTTTGGGTCTTTATATTCTTCCCCCCTTTTGAAAATTTTCCCTCGAAATTTCATTTTACATAAACAGGTTTGGGTACTTCTCATTCATCACATCCTATAATTCCCTTGTTTCTTCTTCATACTTATGCTTCCTCCTCAACACTTTGAAAATGTGGGTTGTCTTATTGCATAGAATATTATCTCTCTTATCCAAAATCTTTACCCTATACTCCTCAAAATAGATATAATCTTCCAACTATACCCCCTCTGAGTGAAGTACATGTTAGGGATCTCGTATATACTTCCTTAGGATTGATATGTGGAAAACATCCTGAACATGATCCATATTCAATAGAAGTACAATTCGATAGTCCATGACTCTAATGAGATCATTCTTTATGAAGGGACCAGTGTACGTTGTGCATAACTTCTCTTTATTTCCAAACAACATGACTCTCTTACATAGTTATATTCAAAGGAATACATTATCTCCAACATTGAACACCAAGTCTCTTCAACGGTTGTCAACATAGCAATTTTTCTAAATCTGAGTATCTTTGATATGTTGATGGATAGCTTATAAATTCTTTGTCATCTCGTACATATGATCAAGTACAAGTAGCTTTCTTTCACTATCTTCATCCCAACATGTCGGAGTTCTACATCACATTCCATACAAAGCTTCATATAGAGCCATCTGAATACTCGAGTGGAAGATATTGTTGTTTGTGAAGTCAACCGATGGGAGATTTTGATCCCATATACATTTTAATTATAATGGGTTTGATCTTAGATTATCTTTGAGTGTCTAAATTGTCCTTTTACACTACCCATCAGTTTGGGGGTGATATGTCGTACTGAAATTTAATTCAGAACTCAAATCATGTAGTAGACTATTTTATAATTTTGATGTAAACCTGGGATCACAATCGGAGAAATCGATAGGGGAACCTCATGATGTATCACAACTTCCTTCACAAATATTGTTTCATGTTTTTCAAGCGATATATCAACCCACATAGTGATAAAGTGGGCAGTCTTGGTGAGTCGGTCAACCACAATCCTTATCAAATGGTTTCCATTGGATATATTCAGTAGACTAGGGACGAAGTACATAGTGACATTCCCCCATTTCCACATTGGCTTAAGAAATGTTTGAATCATCCTTTTGGACATATTTCAATTGGTTTTAACTTTCTAACATATCATGAACTTTGAGATATACTCTATAATATCCTTCTTCATGTTGTACTGCCATAATATTTATCAGAGATCATGGTAAATCTTGGTACTCCCAAGAGGGATAAAGAAACTTGAGATATGTGCATTGTTCAATAGATCCTTATTTATCCTAGGTGATGAAGGTACACAAAGCCTAATTCCAAACAAAATAAAAGGTTTAACATAGATATGGAACCCCTATAGTTTCCCTTACTTTACTGCATCCACCTTCTTTTGTAACTCTAGATCACCCCTTTGTGATTCTTTAATCTTATCTTGGATAGATGGTTGGGAAATAATTTGGGAAATGTCAGATTTATTATGAAGAATTTTGATTTCCTAATCCATATTTTTCATATCCATGAAGATAAGGTCTTTCAAAATCCATAACATGGATAGAGTAGTAGGTTATTTTCTTCTAAGAGCATCAACTACCTTGTATTCCATTCATAGATGATATTTAATAGAGAAACGATTTTCCTTGAATAGTTGATAACCAACTCCTTTGATTCATGTTGAGATCCTTTTGTTTTATTATATACTTTAATCTCTTTTGATCAGTATATATGTCACACTTTTCACCATAGAGGTAGTGTTGACAGATTTTCAAGGAAAAAATCACATCTTCTAGCTCCAAATCATGTGTTGGGTAGTTCTTCTCCAGGATCTTCAACTCTTGAAAGGCATGGTCTTTCACGTTATCGTTTTTAATGAGCACACTACCGAAGCCTTTTTTAGAAGTAGAACCATATATCACAAAATATTCTCCACTTTTTGGAAATGTGAGTATAGGTGTAATGATCGACCCTTTCCTTAGCTCCTTGAATCTTTCCTCACAATCTCCCATCTAGATATACATTACCCCTTTCCTTGTTATCATATATAGAGGGATTTATAATCATGAGACATTTCTCAAAAAAAACAATAGAACCCTGCTAAGACAATAAAACTATGGATATATATGATATAGAGGGTCCGGGCCACTCCTCGATTTCCTTTGTTTTTTAGGTGTCAACATAAATTCCCTCACTTGTGATCACAAGTCCCAAGAATGTGACTTGCTACATCCAAAATTCACACTTTATGAACATGGCATACAACTTATCCTTTCTTAATGTTTCCAACATAAGACTTAGATGTTCATTATGTTCCTTCATTCTCCTGGAGTAGATGAGAATATCATTGATAAAAACTACCAAAACTATTTTCAAGGTAATTTATAAATAATCTATTCATCCAATCCATGATGATTTCAAGGGAATTAGTAAGTCTAAAGTGAATCACTAAAAACACATAGTTCTCATATATTGTATAGAAGTATGTATTAGGAATATCTTCCTTCTTCACCTTTAGTTGATGATATATAGAATGAAGATCCACCTTTGAGAAGTTATGAGCTCCCCGTAACTCACCGAACAAGTAATGTATCCTTGGGAGAGGATACTTATTCTTTATGGTGATCTTTTTGAGTTCCCAATAATTGATAAACAACCACATTGATCCACCCTTGATCTTGTAAGAGAACAATGGCACACCCCAAGGTGATACACTAGGGAATATGAACCCTTTGACCAAATTCTCTTGGAGAAACTTCTTTAAATCCTCTAGTTTGTTAGGATCCATCTTATTGGGAATCTTTGAGAAAAGAATTGATCTTGGTGTCATTTCTATTACAAAATCAACCTCATGATCCTAGGGTATTCTGAGACACTCTTTGGGAAATAAATCACTATATTCCTTTACGATGGGCATTTCTACACAGTAAAAAAATTCCATTGACTCAACTATTTGAGAAAGGTATGTTTATTCATAGGGAATCAACACCCACACCATTGAATGATTTTCCAGTGGTTATTAATGATCTTCCTTGATTTTATAGATGTCCATGGGATGGTTTCGAATATTAGAAGATATTTACTTTTCAAATAGTTGAAATGTGATCTATCTAATGAGAGCCAATCCATCCTCAATATAACGTCGAATTGCACCAAGGGAAGTATTATGAGATTTGGTGGAAGAATCTTATCTTATACTACAATTGGAGAAGAGTTCAACACATTAGATGCAATGATTTTCCCACATGGTGTATTTGAAAATATTTGTACTTCAAGGTTTCAGGGAATAGATTCAATAGTTTTAGAAAACTTACATGATATATAGGAATACATTGAACCATGACCTAATAAGACATTTTCCATTCATGACTGAATATGAAGTGTACCTTGTACGACTTCATTTTCATGATCCACTTACATAGTGGTGGTGGAATAAGCCTTACCATTTTCATTTTTATTTTGTGGATGATGATGAAAATTACCCTCAGGGACTCGAGGTTTAGTGAACTGGAATTCATAGTTACCTTCATCCCTACAGTTGTACCATTGGACAATGGGTGGTGCTCTCCATTCCTCCACCACATTATCCAGATTCCTTGTGTCTTTTAGACATCCATGAGATTGGTGGAAATCTCTGCCACACTTCAATCATTTATCTATCCATTTGAGGGAGTTCACATGATGCTTCTTCCCACATTTTTTAGCATGTGAGTGTTTGAGTTTTCTGTCCAACTTCCTCATGAGATCATTTTTCTTGAAACTCCAACTTTTTTTATTATCTCCATAGCCATGGTACCATTCTCTAAACACCATCTCCACTTTGAGAGAACATCTAACAACATCTTCATAACTCCCAAATTCTTGAATTTCAAGAGCCTTATTAAGGTGGGGTTTTAAGCTACCGAAGAATCTATCAATTTTGTTATCATTATTGATAAAAAAACCCGAAGAATACCTTGCATGCCTTGTGTAATGTTCTTCACAGTCCAGGATAGATTATCCTTTTTATTTATTTAGCTCTATGAATTCTGTGTCCATCATTGTATAAAGTTATATAGGGAAATTCTTGGTAAGAAACATTATATTAACATCTTCCCAAATCAACTCTTCAATTTTCCGCCTCAAATTATTGTTCTTAATAAAATCCCACCATTGATCAACCACTCCATTTAGGTGATAAACAATGAGATCCAACTTCTCCATCTTAGAACATGGAATCATAGAAAATATCTTCCCCATTGAGTTGACCAACTATTCAGTGAGTAGTGGATTAAAAGATCCACCAAACATCAATGGCTATTGCCGCATAAAATACTCGTTGGCTAGTTTCTGCCTCTTAAGAGAAGTTGGGCGTTCCACATTATTCTGGTTATTGTTCATAACCTGAGACAAATGGGTAATCATCACCATGACACTATGAACTCAACATCCAGAATAATTGGGGATTTCATTTGGGAAACCGATGTATTATCCCTCAAATGGGTGGTTGTCCTGGTTTCTCCTTGTTCCCACTATTCTCTAAAAAAAGAAATGGTTGAATCATATCCTAAGTCAATAAGTATTGAATAATTAATTCTTTTATGAAATTAAATATAAAGGAATATCTTATGGGATCCTTATGTTTAGAAAATTTTCTTGTGTTATTATATATACTTTGACTCATAATAAGGGTTTTCACTAAGGTTCTCTTATCCCAATTCCAAAATTTATTAAACTATGCAGTGATACCAACTATAGAGACCTGAATTATTGGTACATTATTAATACATAATTTTAATGATAATAACCTAAAATAATTACATGAATAGGATCCAATGTTTTAGTTCCTTAGTAAAATTAGTAAAATACATAATAAAATATAAACATTTATTTAATTCCATGTTCACTAACTTTTTATTATCCCTTTAATTCCCCTTAGTACAAGTAGTAACTAGAGGATATAAATAAAAAGGGGTGATATAAAAGCCCAGTATGATGATAGATAAACATTAAAAAATATAAAATGGGGTTAATATAATAATTATCTTCATAAAAAATTCATAAGATCATAAAAATGAGAGAAAGTATAAATAAAACTCTTAGAATGAGGCAATTAATAAAAATGAAACAACGTGTCTTAGTGGTTAACTACCACACATAGTTGTGAACAAATATAACATCTAGTTCAATCATATATCACTTTTCTCATGAGATAAACCAAATTAACCAATATACTATAGTGCTATATAATTTATGGTCTACCCATCATATCATAACATTTACTTTTTTCTACATAATTCCTGGCACACCCATCACATCATAAAATTTATATCATCAGGCTTGACACATAGAACATGTATAAATTTTGAATATAAAATAACTCATGGAAAGGAATGGATTTTATTTAATAAATCATGTATTAATAAAATTTGGGTTCCCAAATTAAATATATAATAACATACAAAATATAAGAATCATCAACCCTGAGTAAAGAAGAAATAATCTCGACAAGTAAAAGGTGCGCTTTTTGGAAAAAGAGTTATTTTGGAAGACATTATGTTTTTCATATACTCAAATAAAAAACCTAATATCTTAGAAAAGGTAATATAATTATTAATAAATGATATCTAAGGAATAAACATGCATAAAATGGGGCTAAAGAGGTAAAACTCTGAGAAAGAGAGTTGGGTTCGAGAATTCCCCTTACCCTATGTCCGAATGCTTTCTTCACATTAATGTCTTCTATAATCACATTAGATTAATTTATTAAAAATTTAAGAAAATTTTATACATGAATATGATTCATTATGTTTTCATTATGTTCTTTTATGGCCCTTTCACTGATTTATAGTGTTTAATTTCTTCATTTGAGAGCATTTGTTTTCTTAGTTTTCATGATTATTTAAATTATATTCATGAATGGAAGTTCATGTGAAATATAGATAAATATCCCTAATTTTTATTGTATATTTTTAATGATATTTCATAAGTTCTAATTGACTTATAAATAATTTGGAAATATGGAATAAGGATGAATCATTATATAAAAATTATTGATGATCATTTTAGGTTAATTTTCACAGTATTTCAATCATAACTAACTCGTTTTGTTTTATCATTTAGTATTATGAATAAAGGTTAGTTATAGAAGATAAAAAAGGGTTATAAAATAAATATTAAATTCTTTTTTCAACGATTAAATTTTTTATGTGCGTACTTTTATGTGTTAATAAAAAAATAAAAGTTCTTCACCCACGATGTCGGTAAATTGACATATTATAGGAGACAATTTCATTTTTTTTAGAATAAAATAGGGATAGGGAGATGTTTAATGATGGATATTACATTAACATGATATAATTATAGTATATAAAACATAATTGTGATATAATTTTTTTTTTCTATTAATGGTTTTTATGATAATAGAGTAAAAGAAATGAAATTGAAAAGGAATTAAAAGAAAAAGGAAGAGTATTTTACCTTTTGGATTTATCCTCACTGAGAACCTACTTAGAGAAACGTTTTTTTGTCCTTTTAAGAGATATAGAGATACTGGACAAATAGGAGGATCTAGGAATGTGTATTGTGCCAAATATAGGAAAGTATCAAATCCTTAGAAGTTTGAGGGGAATAGTGGTGAGGGGTGGTATTTATTGTGGATGAGAGAAGAGTTTTCTTAAAAACAGTTTCACTAGTCTATTATTTTGGATCATGAATATAAATAGTTTGAGAATTATCTCTAAATATATTTAAATAATTGAGGATAGTTCGAGATTAAGGTTCTTACATCATCTTTATGTCATCAATGACTAAAAAATTCTTGTATTTACCTTTTTTTAAAAAGTCTGTTATATTATTATTCTTTAAAAAATTGAAGTATTTTAGAAAAAACACAAAACATTACCCTAACCATATTTCAATGTTTAGAATGAAAATATGAAATCCATTTTATGTATATAATTTTCAAAATATGAATAATATAATTTTTAATTAAAATCATGATTTAGATAGAAAATACAGATTTTAATATTATAACTGATTTTATAACACTTTGAAAAATTACTTCAGTTATCATATAAATAATTTTAAAATAAAAGGAAAAGTAAATATTTTTTTATGAATACATTTTATGAAAATAAATTTTCAATTAAAATATTAAAGTAATCCTAAAATTGTAATTAAATATTTTTGACTTACAAAAATGTCAACAATTAATTAATAATTTTTTAAATATTTAAATACTTATAATAAGATATAATTATATCATATTTGCACCTATAAGATAATACAAATTTATTTATACTTTCACAGTTGAAGGAATTATCCATTTTTCTAGTTCACTATTCATATGTGTGTCATTACTATTCCTAAGGTCAATTTATTATTTCATTGGTACTCATTCATTAACTTCTAGAAACACTTCTTATTTAATTAATTATTCATTTACAAAGTATTTATTGTGGTCCATAAGTTATTATTAGTGATTATGACATTAATATAGAATGGGAGAAATTCCACTGATAATATTTTTTGGAAATTATAGTATTTATTCTTTAATTCTAGAATTTATGTGATAAAAACATTATTTCTAAAACATATCAATCCAAAAATATCATGGTTGAACTGGGTAAGGATTCGTACATTCTTAGACAGTTCTACATATTTATTATTCACCTCTCTAATCTTCTTGTAACACCCCGAGCTTCCATGATACGCTTCTCTTTCAATAATGCAATAGCTTTCATTATACGCAAGTTCGAGTTCTAAAACACCGCGACTAATCAAAGTAGCTGTTATGAAAAGTAATAACCACTTTTTAAAATTATAGAAATTTTATATTTCAAAATGGACTTCATTTTTGTATTCGTAATATCGAAATTATCCTAAGTTGAATTTTTTGTAATTTTCTGAGAACTTCCAATTTTTTATGAATATTGAAAAATACTTAAAACAACTTTTTTAATCAAAATAATTTATAGTGATAAGTTATACTATTGAGTGGTTTTAAAGTATAATTAGAATATATTTTTACCATTTTATCCAATGGTGGTCATTAGAATTAATTTAACATTGAAATTGGACATAAACAATTGCCAATCTTTTGATATAAATTATTTCTTAAAAACACGCTATTTGTTGTGACAGCGGGAATTAATTATAAAATTAATTAATGCAACTTATATGTTTGTAATATTGTAAAATAGACATCATTTTTGAATTCTGAATATCAATTATAGCTTAGGGTGAAATTTTGGCATTATGCTGAAAAACATCAATTTTTGATGAATAGTGAAACCACTAAGTGGTAGTTAAAAAACTGATTTTTCGTTTAAATGAAACATTACCACTTCTGTGATTTGAATTTCAAAAATCCGACATACATGGTTGTCATTAGGAAGTAAAATTTGGTTCAATGGGATTAAAATAATGTTTTGGTGAATAGTAACTTTTATGTTCTTAATCGCAATTAGAGGTAATTAGTGTAGTTTAAGGTAAAAATAATGTTTTAATAATATGAGATGAGCTTGACACATGTTCTACCCTCATTGGATGTGCCATGGCCGACCAATATAATTCATGGGTCAACTTGGGGACCCCATGGATCCACTTTAGTTGGAAAATGACATAAATACCTTTTATTTAATGTTAAAGTAAAAAATGACACAATCATGAAATGTTTTACTAAAACAATTTTTACATGGGGTTATACAAGTCATATTTTTGACTATAAATAGTAATTGGAAAGCTAAATATATTTCCTGCATCATAGTAATTTTTTTTATAATTTTTAGACATTAAATAAATTAAATTATTTATGACATCATGATGATGCAGCGATGACCTCATTATTTAACGATTTAAATAAAATAAAAAGATAATGTAAAATACAAGGATTACACTTTTCCAAAGCCTATTGGATGGGTATATTTAGAACCCTTATCACCATAGCCTCTAATTATAAAAGTGTGGGGCCTTTAGATTCTGAAAAGCATTGTGTAATAAAGTAATATTTTATTACCTTCCAAGAGTGCCCCTCCTCTCCACTTATAAAAGGCCCCCACCAATCCCACCTTATTCACACTTTCAAGCCATTTGGCTCGGCCAACATCTGCCCAAATACTCTCCCAACATCCCCCTCTTACTCCTAGAAGACTCACTTTGGGCAGAACTCTTCCCAAGGAAGCCTTTGGATCAAATCAAAAAGAGTTACCCGATTTTAAGGTAATGTCTTCTCTAATGTTGTTTTGTTTTATTTTTCTTCTCCAACCCCCTAAACACTTTTTATTCATTTCTTTTGTAACAACACCAGTATCCTCAATATACTAGGATTTTGTTATAAGAAGGATTCGATCTACACTTACACACACCTACATCTAATGGTTAAAGAACATACTGTTTCTGTGGATGTCGAATTTCTGCCTCACGAAACGATGATTGTTCAAATTCTTTTAACACCTATAATGGTGGCCATTTTGATGACACTATTTTCATATATGATATATAAATTATGTTTATGTTTTCATTATGCTTCTGTATTTCTCATTTATGTCATACCTTTATGATTTCCATTATGTGTAAACACGATAATTTCATTTTAGGAAGTGCGGACTACCGCCCCCTCAAAGTGATTTGAATCGTTAATGCCATATGTGGGATGTATAAAGGATGGAGTAAATGGTATTATACACTATATTATACTGGAATTATATTATACATTTATATCATTATTATTTCATTCCATTAAATACGAAATAGAAATGAAAGTAGCGTTCATGTGTACATACGGCTTACCGTCTCCATGAACAGTGCATTTCATTTCTTACCTCTAAATGTTACCTAATATTATTAATGAATGTATATACTGGATATATATGATATATATGATATCTAAATCATGAATATAATTCTGGATATAATGGATATTTCACCACATGAACAACTTGTAATTATAAGAAGTTTATTATTGACTCAAGTACCAAAGATCGACAAAACGACCGTTATAAACTTAAATAATTACATAATGTTCATAACATGGTAATAAGGGATATAAAAAGAATAATGAACATGAAAAAGTTTCTTATGTAAATAGGAATTAACTCTAGTTTATTATTCAGGAGGTTAAATAAAGGTCGAGTCAGGACAGGACACAAGGTAAGGAAATTTCTTAACCCAATTTCTATTCTTTGGGTTAATCTCCTACTTTCAAATTATGTCATGATATTATTATTTCCTATCTTGTATTTGTACTTTCTTTATGTGTACTTATAGTGAATACACATAATATATCTATTTTACTTTAAAAATGATCTTTTTATGGACTTCGTCTCAATCTCCTTTCGTTGAGGCATATTTGGTTTTATACACAACTTTCTTTTATACGGTGTATAAACCCATTTGACTTTTACGTTTATTCAAAAGGAATATTTTTTATACGAAGCGTTTTACTAAACGATAAAAATGGAATGTTTTTCTTTCCGTACATATGCGGTGACAACGACTTCTCTGCCGCTGTGACCATTATTTGAGTTTCGGCTTCCTCTACAATCCATCACCATTTTTTAATGAAAAATAAATACAAAGTTTTAACTTTCTTTTATTTTGGTATTGAAAATGGTTTTGAAAGCATTTTTATTATATCAATGTGTTGTGTTGATATCTTGTGACTGATATGTGGAAATATCATGTTTCCTTTATGCATGTTTTATGTGATACGATTATGATATGGTTTATGATATGTTTAAACCTATTCATACGAGGAATGAATTGGACTTAATAAGTGACAGGTGGAGCCCGCTATAGCTCCTCGATGCATCAGCAGGTCTCATGAGACAAACTAGTGTCTTGGCACGAGGCCTTGACAAAATCTTATTTGTGGTCTTGGCACGAGGCCTTGGCTACGTGGTTATGATAGTCTGGCATTATGCATTCCATCATTATGAAAGTGGTTACTGATATTGCATGTGATTATTCGACCAGTAGATTATCCATGTGAAGAAGTAAATGGCATTATCTCATTTTAATTTTTCCATATTATGTTCATGTTCATGTTTAAAAGGCTTTTGTTTTAGTTATACATTTCCTTAAATGTTTATGTTTACTTATGAAAGCTTCCGCAATATTTTTATCCTTACTGAGCATCTGAGCTCACCCCTTTCAATGTTTTAATATTTTCCAGGATGTGAAGAAGTATTTTATGAATGACCTGCAGGGATTGTCAGAAGAGGATATGAGTGTGTTCTATAGAGACTTTGTTATTGTAGTTTTTCACTTAATGATGTAATGTAAAATTTATGAATGTATCTAGTGTTTCCAAGGCTACTAAACTAATCGGTCTTTCGAGACTTGATCTTTTGTGATCATGCCAATGTTACGAAGTAATGCACCAACTCTGGGTAGCTGGGGTCAGGGCGCTACACTTCACAAGGATGGATGGTAAAAATTTCATCTGAAAAGGATAGATTTTGTCCACTGTATAGAGGATTTTAATTTCTATCTCATGTAATTCCATATGTATTAGATCTCCTTAAATCCTCATAAAATAAAAACTATCTTTCTAATTATAACTGAAATAATTAGTCACCCTTTTCACCTTCTAAATATTGTAATTTATATAGAAATTAAAATATTTAAACAATTGAAACCACATTCTCTAATTCATATTCAATACATTTCACATGAATATATAATTTAGGATTTTACGATCATTATATATTATACAACTTTCACTATAAATATTGTTTTTCAAAATATTTAATTAGAAAAATTATGTTGATAGCTACACATCATTATTCTGGTAATTTTTATAAACTATTTTCACTTTTCATGATTTATATTTTCTAACCATGTCGTTTTGTAAGACCACACATACCAGACCATTCTTTGATGCATCTATAGATCATAAACCATTCTCTAATATAGGTTAGCTTGATTAAATGTGTACTAGATAACCTTATCTTTTTTCACATTGAAATTGTGTTCACATTTGAAAATCCACGAAAACATAACCCCCTTTTGAGTCAACATGGTGACTGGATTAGATATTCATGAGGAATATATCAAAAAATGTTGGTAACATCCACAAACCCTTGAAAACTAATGATTCTGGTTACAATGGTTGGTCTCATACATTTGTCAATAAATTTTTTCTTTAAAGGCTCGAACAATACACCCTCTCCTGAGATTATATGACCCATGAATGAAACATTATGAATCCTAAATTTACAGTTTGTATATTTTTCATACAACATATCCTTCCTTTGATTTTTTAGTGAAATTCCCAAATGATCTTCATGATATTCCGTTCTATTTGAATATAAAATAATATAATATATAAAGAAAACCATAAAATAATCAAGGTAATTATAAAAGAATATATTCTTTAAATATATTCTGTTAATATATTAATTAATAATTTTAAATGTAATCACTATAAATTACTAATGTACATTCCTTAAACGAAAGGATGTTTTGGGTATATCCACCTTCTTTGCCCCAATTTGTGATATCAAGAATGAAGTTCAATCATATAAAATAATTTTTCTCCCTATGAGTGATTAAAAAAATATTCAATATATAGAATAAGATACTTTTTCTTGACAGTGACCTTGTTATGTTTTTGATAAACAATGAATAAACACATTGTCCCGTTATTCTACTTAACTAAATGAATAGGTGAAATCCATGGTTATTCAATTGGGTTTATATATTCCTTTTCAAAATTATACTAGATTATCTTCTTCAATTATCACATCTCAATTGTGTATATTATATAATAAGTATTGTAAATATGTTTAGAATTGGGTATGAGTTATATTGAAAAATAATAATCATGGTTTTAAGAAAGGTATGGAAATTATTCTAGAAACATGTAAAAAAGCTCACCTAAAATATGAATAAACTCATTATTTAGTGTCTCCTCAACTATATGAGATAAATACCATTCTTGTATAGGAATTAAAACCCAAAAATAAGTTATTTACATTAAAATATCATATTAATCCTTTCACTGATACACAATTATATGTTATTTTAGAATACTAAATTTGACATTCCTTCATTGATAATTGATATTGAATTTATTTAAAGAGATTCAATACATGAGTAGAATCATATCAAATTTAATTATAGGAAGAATATAAATATTTTCTGGAAGTACATTCCCACATGCTTCTATTAGAGAGGAACTATAGAATGGATTTGTAACCATCGTACCATTAAGTGTTTTCATTTCTATCGAACCATCTAATCAAAGAGGTGGTACTTCAATACACATTTAAAATCCCTTATATTAAAATGAGTGGGTAGATGTAGAATTAAATGACATATTATATTTTGATAAGTGGATTATAAGTGTACCATTTACTATGTCATTCTCATAATCTAAATCATTGGTCATGATTACATGAGATTTCACTTTTTCTTTGTCTTTTTTCGATTATTGAAATTGATCATTTTCATCATCATTTTAATTCATGCACTAAATGGAATATTTACCATACTCCTTACATTTGAAGTATTGGAGTATGGGTGGTACATTAGTTAGCATATTTTTTTACTCTGTTTCGTTAACTGGATTTTTGAGAAGCTTTTTCATTCATGTGATTTATAATCATCCTTTATATAATTAAATAATGTCCTATATCTATTAAATAAATTCCAGTTTTGTTTCTTATTGTAATTAAAACATATATAATAAAGTAAATTATTTTTACTATGTGATTTATTTGAGTTTTCATTAGTCTCTATCTGTCTTTTCATATCAAGAACATGGGAATGACAGAAATATCAAATTTCATTTCTACATTGAGAGAACATCAAATGATTTATTCATTTCTAATATATCCTTTTATATAAATTTACATTTAGAGGCTTGCTTTTATTTAACAAAATAATCAAAATATTTTGATTTTAGGTATGATGATTAAACCCAAATCATACCTTGAATGTATTGTAAACCATTCTTCATAGGTAGAAATGGAATCATCATCATTATACTTAATCTTTAGGAATCACATATCGATTTTTTATGGAGAATATGATGGAAAATATAATGAAAAGTATCCTATTAAACTCATCCCATTCCATGGATTCCATTTACTCCAATTTACCTATAATCTTAATAATATTTCACCATTGATTTACTTCACCTTCCAAATAAAAAATATATAGGAAAACCTTTTAATGTTCCTTATACTGTAGAATAGAAGATATTTTTCCAATGGTTTTGATCCATCATTAAGAATCTATTTAATCCAAAGAACTAGTAAAATAATGTTTATGTTTCCTCAATAAATATTCAATAGTACGTTGTAACATGATTTGATCATTTGGAAGATCAACTCAATTCATGGACGAATAAATTTTTGTGAGTATAGAAAAATGATTATGTATTCCTCCTCCCATATCATTTGGTTTTCTAGTTGGAAAATCATTCCATTGTCCACTATATTTATTTCCAGAATTATTTTATCTATTTCTACTTAATGATTAAAACCAAAAAAACAAAGTGTAATCATAAATCTATAATAATTTCTTTGAGATATCATATGATCATGAGATATCATTCATACGATGTATAAATCACAAAAAAATTATTGTAAATCTATGGAATCATTGATTTTACCTAGGTTATCTAAGGCCATTACAAAAATATTCAGGTATTATCTTATACTTAGACTTATCTTGAAGGGTTTTACCAAATTTATATAACCATAATATCCATATATTAATTAATTCATAATATAATACCAACTATAGTATCCCTGATATTTTATACATAAACATTATATAATTTTAGATGAATATTCAATGTATTACATTAAGATCAATGCTATAATCATGAAGCTTTAATTTTATTAGATACTAGATACATAAACATGTTCTTTAGGTACATTCTTCCTCATCTTTCATAATTTTTTTCTCTCATTTTACCCTTCGTGACATGCCCTATGTAAAACCTTTCTTTGTAACTTATGGAATGGAGACATACCAATGGGTGGGTCCAGATGCTCAATAAGTGTGAACATAGAAGTTATCAATCAGTTATCATTTGAAAACATAAGATAAATTTATGAATACGAGATCGTGGTCATAACATAAAATGTTAAAACTCAATCTATGATGGATCTAAATCATGATTCCTGACATAAAACATTATCATTTATAAATAAATTAATCATAAGGGTGAGAGATAATCACTAATCAATCATGAATCACATGATCAAATCATAATCATAAAAAATTTCCTAAAATTTGGGCACCAACATAGGTATAGAAACAAATTAATATGTAAGGTTTAACCACTTATACAATAAAATCATAGTGGATTTGGAATCAACCAATGTTTTCCATATCATAATAGATTGAACTTTACAACCTATTTCTTATAGTGGATCAATCAGATCAAATTATTTCCCATAGTTGATTATGAACATTGGCATGTTTTCAATAGTTTTCTAATCACACCACAATGTTTACCAAAATATTCTCATGAGATATAAAACATTACCCAATGCATTTGTGGTAAATCCAATTTCAGTCCCACACATCACATAATGAAAACCATACTTATGAGTGTGTGATAAGATCATAAATCATTATCTTACCATAATATGATAACCCATGCAAAGAAAATTGGTTTTATAATAATTTCTTATAATCATCATATAATAACCCAGGGAAAAACTGGTTTCTAAACATATCATCATTATAATAATAAAATATAAATAGAATGAATAAGTCCGCTATCATTGAAGCATAATCCTAGTAAACAAAAATTAATATAAAATAATTTTATTGTAATTGGGAAATATCATAATAATATTTCTTGGATAATTATTGAGGAAAGTACCCTCTTAATTTTGAAATAACATATTTAAAATATTTCAAAAATATTATGTGAAAAATATAATTTGAAAACAAACTTCAAAATCTGTAAAGGATGCTTTAAAAAATTGAGCAGTCAAGATGGTGGGAAATTTTATTCATGTAATTTATGTTAAAATAATAATTCCTTTCAATTTTTTAAAAAAAATTCAAAAGTACCTCATTCAGGAAATGATAATAGGATTCCTTTGAAACCTTTTTATAAAACATCACACATGGGGAAAAATTAATTTAAATATTTCAGTAGGAAATTAAAATATTCATGAAAACATTTTAAATAAATTATGGACCAAAAAGAAAAATATTATTGATTTAATAGTAAAATAGAGTTGGTTTTACATAAAAACATTATTTTTCTCTCTTGAATATGTAATGTGAATTACTTAAAAGAAAACATGAATTAAATAGACATAACCATAGTATAAAAACTGAGGGGGTTTATCATATAAGAATAATATAATTTACTCAATAGAAATTCAAAAAAAAATAATCCTTATTTAGTTATACTAAAGTTTCACCAGTTTATTAACAATTATTTAGTAAAATTACTACTCTTAGTGTGAACAGTTCATTTTTCATACATGTTTTGGTTTGGGAATTCCATTACTTATATATTTATAATGGATAAATCATCTCAATAATTTTTAAAAAGGTATAAATATCATAAATATATATTTTCTATATATATATATATATTTAGGTTCATCCATAAAATCTAGTGATAGACATATTAATTACATTCTTCATAGTAATGATAGGTCATACATATTCATGAAAATTGTGTTAACATTTTGATGAATAGAAAATAATAAAGACAAATAATAAATAAAATTTATGAAATCAATATTTTATCATATATATATTCATTAATTCTATCCATATTAACATACATGTACAAAAGAAGTGAAAAATTAATCCCATAGCTTCCTAGAGGTGGAATTCCACACAAACGCACAAGCATCTTCATTGATATCCAATGAATGGAAATGAGGTAGATAATGGTTGTTCTATATTTATAACAGAAAATAACATATATACGATAATTATATCATTATTTTATATTGGAGACCGTAATTTTATAGGAGGAATAATAAGAAATAGAATTGAAAATTGTTGATTAATAGATACACATCTTCACTGAGACACCTTATACTATATGTATTCATTGAGGAAAGGGGAACTCTTGAAATTACATAATGTATTAAATTAATAGAAATTAACATTTTGGTTCAAGTGGATAAAAATCTATATATTTCAAATTTATTATGGGTATAAGTCTATATATTCTTATAAAATGAAATATGGTCATGTTTAGTTGATATTTTCACTCTTTTCTTTTAGTTTTAACCTCTCGTTAATCCTTTTGACAACATGAACATCATCAATATTTTATACTATTTAATGGTAATGAATTTTACCATCAAAGGACTAGTGACTCAAAAATATACCATGGTAACTATTTTAGACCATAACCCATTCAATTTTACAAATATAATTGTTTAATGTATTTTAAATCATTTATTAAGATATTAATTATTATAAAATATCATTCATGTCATTTTGGGAACTATTAATTTATATTTATAGTCAATTAATCAAGAAGGTTATAGAATTATAACATAATCATTTCAAACATATCTAATGTGTTATATTTATCAAAAAATCAAGTAACGTTATAATCCATAACAAATTTATTACCTTTAATATTTCTAAAATCATTTATTTTATTTTTTATTAATTGAATAAATAAGATGTTGGAATTGAGTATGAATTTAATATAATTATTCAATTAATAAAAATTTAAAATAAATTACCATGATAAAAAATATTTCATTTGAAAATTTAAGATTTACTGACAAAAATACAATACATTTATAGTTATGTAAAAATATTATAGATATAAAAGGCAATAAAGTATCATTTTATATTTATTCTTTTCATTAAGTAGTATAAAAGACATAATCAAAGAAAAATGCAACCAAGTTGGAGTATATTGGAGAATTATATTTAGATAGAGAAAATATACTCATCATATAAGAAAATTTGATGTTTTAGAAAAATTTTAAATCCTTATCCAAAAAATTTAACCCTATTTTATTTCTTTTAACCTTACAAAGATGAGAAATGTTTTCTAAGGTTAGTATTCTTAATAAAAAAATAAAGGGGGACTATAATTAAATTTTATTAACTTAATTCAAAATATAGATTCCATTTATCAAGATCAAATTAAAATAAATTGAAGCAATTAATTTAATAGAAATATATAAAATGTAAAGAAAGAGAATTTTTTTATAAAAAATCCATTTCAGTATAAAAATGGTTTTATTCCAATTTTATCCATCATACTCATTCTGATTAACACAAATGGATTATTCATAATATATTACAACAAATTTTATCATGAAACAATTTTTAAATAAAATGTAACATTTTAAAATCATTGAATGAAAAATATAGTTTTCAATAAAAAACATTATATTTACAATTCATTAGAACCCCAATCCTTTCAGAACGATAAAAGAAAACCCCTAAAAAATTACATGATTGTTTCAAATATTATGTTCGTTTCTGAGACTAAATTTTAATAAATTGAAGGAAATTAATTATATTATTTTATCTAAAAAGAAATAATTTTTTTGAGGAATTGTGTATTTTCAAAGCATATAATGACTTTAGTTATTTTTTTATAAATCAAATTATACATATTTTTAATAAAAAAATTATTCATATTAGTTATTACAATTTAATTACTATGTTATACTGGAATATTGTACTACAGTTCACTTAGATAGGGGGTGGCGTGTATCCCACACTATAGAAGAAATCAAATTTGTTAACATATCATAAAATCTCGCGGTGTTACAAGAATATGGTTGGGAATTATTACTCTATGGAAAATTCCATATTAGAAATTTATAAATATATCCCAAGAAGCCACAATTATGAAATACAATTAGAGTATTCAATAAATAGTTCATGGAGTGCCCAATATGACCGCATTGATAGCATACTAGAGATCACTTCCTCTTCAGAGGAGTGACAACATAAAGACAAGACTTCCTTAAATCATCTGTATTCTAAAAATTATGTTTATCATTATTCAAAATCTTACTAGATACGGATCCTTCATTATAATATTGAGAAATTGGAAGGACACCCACTATTGAACAACCCTTATAAACCAACTCCACTATTGAGGCCATATTAACAAAATCCTCAAATGAAGTTCTTCTAGAAGATATAATCATAAATCTAATGTCTATATGAATACCCTTTAAGAATATATGGATCCTTAATAATTCACATGAAGCTATAATTGGTGAATAAGGAACAAAATAACTGAATTGGACATCATACAACATAACTGTTCACTCAACCATTTGCAGGCCCATGAGCTCCATTAAATTTTCTATTATAACTAAGCTGTGGAAGAACAAATAAATAAACATGGTCTTAAAAACTCCCATTTCATACCACCTTACAACCGATATGGGATGATGGTCTTCCACTATTTTTGAGGTGACCCAATATTAACATACAAAAATATTTTGTAATTTTATTAAATATATATCCTAAATATACATACTCAAGGATTGTAAAGGTTTAGTGTCATTATAGATAAGTTATATAATCAACTTATTTCTTAAAATATCATCCACATGTTCTATAAATATCATTATATTACTACCCTTTTTGGAATATCAAACATATAACCATCCATTAAAACATGGGGAAGGACATCCTAATAATGGATGATATCATATTCTAAATAAGGGTAAACATAAGAGATATCACTCATAAGCACATAATATGATCATAATGGTATGATAGCATATTCTGGTGCTTGTTAACAACATAAAATATTAATACCCAAAAAATTGATCATAAAATATAAAATCTTGTCATGTCTAGAAACATGATCAATAAGTGTGTCAAAACCATACTCAATTATCAAGAGTCATAACATAGGCATGTGAAACCTTAAGAATAGGAAAAAATTATCTTTTTAATAATGTTAATTACAATAATCTCTTTGTATAGTCGGGTGATAATATATAGTAATAGATCTTATTCATGATACAAAATGTGAAAATATCCATTAAAAATCATTTCCATTTATTATCCTTGAAGAATTTCTAGAAAGTTATGATAATCACCCAACTAAATGTGAACATGGCCATTAAAAGTCATGTCTATTCATAATTATAAGTGTTTACCATGAATAAATAATACTCGTTCATAAAAATGTGAAAAATGTAATTTGAAATCATGTACATCCTTGCCATAATCATATCATGTGATATCAGTATCATATTATACAAGACATTGGAGGTATATAATGAACCAAAAAATAATATAAACCTAATTCATTCTAAAGTATTCCACTAGATCATGGATATACTTATAATTCCATCATATATTAACATGTGTAAAAGAAATTTAGATTCATTAATATTTCATCATCATAATAAATAACCATAATAATAAAAAAAATTGATGGTATAAATAGATCATATCCCCAGTGAATCATAAGTAACATCAATTGTTATTTTTATGAATGATAATACCATTACATGAACATTGTAACATTTCTTGAGAGAAATACCCATTTTATTTGGAAATCAAATATTTAAAAACTAAAAATTTCTTTAATACTAGGAATTTTTTTTATTTTAATATAAAAATGTAATAAATCAATGTAATTCTAAAAAAAAGAGTATCGATGATGGTGGGAAAATTATTTCACATATTTTATGAAAAAAAAATATTAAATTCACAAATAAAAAGGAAATCATTTGGAAAATGAAAATAAGATTCTATTAAAAAAATTATATAGAGAGTAAAATATGGGTAAAAATGATTTTAATAAATCTATGTATAATATTATAAAAACTCATGAAAATATTTTAAATAAAATTAGAGCCTTGATGAAAAATATTCATGACCATGAGGACATAAAGTAATATTTTTTTTAAAATATTTCTTGATCATTCTACATACCAATAGTAAAAAATAGTACAATTATTTTTAAATTATATGAATAAATAAATTATAGGAACATATATTGGGTTCAAATTATGATAATTATAAAATCTCTCTTTATGGAAATTAATAATAAACAATCCCAAAAAAATGATATTGTATAATAATTACCTTAACTCAAGTTCCATCTATCATTATACATGTTAAAATATCCTAGATATTTGATATATGTTTTCTAAAAATATATTAAATAACTATATCCATGCATAATTCACTATGTATCATTCTGTTATAATTTGTAATCATCTAATTTTTAAAAATTTGTTCATTAAATTAAACATTCAGGTGAAAAATTGTTTTCTTTCCATGTATGTTTCAATTTTAAAGTTCCATAAATATCAAAATGGTCACGGGTTTATCACTTATACAAAATTTAGGATCATGTATGAACAAAATTTACCAATTATATACACTTTTATAACAATTTCAAAAAATATATAATAAAAAATGAATTGCATTACTTCATGGTGGTTGTAGAATGTATGTACTCATGAGTGATGTTTCTACTCTTCAATAGGTGAAAAATAAAATAAAATAATAATATAACAATAAAATTCATAATTAGATCACAAATATCATATATAAATGTTAAATCATTTAGAATAACTATCCAAGAAATATGGTTATGGAAAATGAATCATATCTCCATGTGGGGGTATTAATCCACAAATATTCCCAAGTGAAACATTGATTTCCTTTTATATTGAAAGGATGGGAACAAATGGGTTTACAATAATTATGATAAAATATAATCAAATTTATAATATTTTATTCGTCATTTTTTGTTAATAAAATATATTTATAATAAGTTTAATATGAAATAGACATTGAAAGAGTTAGGGAAGATGATTACATCTACTATGTGATACCTCATTTATATTACTCATTTGGTCTTATTATAATGATAGTGGGTGAATAAAAAAAGATCTAGGATGACTGGAATGAATATTAATCAGTATTAGGGTATGTATTAAATGATATAGTGGGAGCATACATTATGAATAATATGGGAGAGGAGGTTCCCTCTTATGAGTGATGGAAAAGAAACACTTGGAATTAGTCATAACATTTTATAATATATATATATGTCATAATCATGTAATGTGGAACCAATCCACACAAAATTAGAATATAAGATGTGATAGGGAAGAAATGAACTCAACAAATGACATCATGTCAAATTTTGGACAAAATTTAAGTCTTATCTCTTAGTTAAACCAAATTATACTAATTTAATCCTTAATCAAGATCATGTGATCAGTGGTTTCAATGGGAAATAATTTTGGATGAACATGAGGAAGTGTGATGTTTGGATAAAATATGGGTGATTTAGTACCTGTGGGTGGGTTGTTTTGTGTAATTATTACCATGTTCTTACAACTGTTGGATTTTCCTCAATATTTGTCTTGAGTTGAGGAGCCCTTATAGTGGTCACAAAGATGGTTTAAAATGTATTTATAGGACATATTTTTCTTTTGGATTATGTTATAGGTGCTCTATTGATTGAAAACCTATTGAAGGCCATGGAAGGCAATTTTGGGAATTTTTCACAATGGGTGTGTCTTTCCCTTTGGATGAGAAAGAGGAACTCCTCATATGGTGTCCTAAATGTGCTGTGGGATTTGGCCTAATTATGGATATTTTTAATGGATTAGTCCAAGAGTGTTGGTGGAACAAGGTTATCCAAAGTTGGACATCCCTTTATGTTATGAACTGAGGGGTATTGGGAGCCTCATGGTTTGGTTTGGCCCTGGGGTTCTCTATTGGGAGAATAGATGACTATTTTATGAACTCTGAGATATGGAGAACTGAGAGTGGAACCATGATTTTTTTCCTAATAGTTGGTTTGCTCTGTTAGATTATTTTTTTAGATAGTGGGCTAAAGATTTTGACTGAACCATGTTCAGTTGGCCTTTGGATTTGATACTTGAGGAAATTTACCCTCAAAACATGGTATATGGATATGACCCTTGGGATATCATTGAATGGTCATTGGACCTGAGTTGGAGCAGGTTTTATCCTCTAATAGATGGTGGTAGTTTGATGAGATAAGGGACATAATGGTCAATCTGGATGAGTGCACACCAATTGTTGATAGTTTTTTCCTAGTTAGAGGTTAAAATTTATGGATTCAGACATGCTATTACTTCCATGGAATATTGGGAATTCTTTATATATATATACCTATAGGGTAGTTCTTCTGTTGGGTCTATTTGGATGTAGACCTTATTATAATGCAATTATCAGGAACATGTTGGAGCAGGAATTGTTATACAAGACATTCAGGGAATGGAAATTTATCAAATGGGTATAGTGGAGGTTTTCACTAGTTTAGATCATTCCATTATATTCATAGATCCTAGTTTATGTATGTTGTGAGGCGGACACCTACAGTTACACCCTACGGTTTTACATTCAAGAATTTTAGTTTAGATGTCCTAAAGATCCTTTATAGGCATCGTGGATGTTACTGATGTCATGTTTCTAGGTGAGAAATCTTCTATAAATCCTCTAGAATGGGCTAATGAGAGGTTATATTTACCATCGTTGTTAGGATATAACACATGGTTGACTATTTTATTTATTTCCACACTATATATTACACAGTTGTTTCTTTAATGTCTCTTATTATTAGATTCTTTCATGGGTGGTTAGATCACATGTTCATGAACTTGTTATGATAGTAGATTATTGGTCTAATGTCGGGGGGGGGGGTGTGGCATAATAAGATTTATTTCCGCCCTCTTGTTTGTATAAATTGATGTTTATTCAGAATTTATGCCTTAATTCATGTTATAACACATGTTTGGTAGTGTATGGGGTCGAGGATTAGTGTTTCTTGACCAAGTAGGCCCAGTCATATCAAATCTCAAGATCAAACTGGTGTAGCTAGAACACCATGGATACTATTTATTTGGTTCAAATTGAATAATGTGGTAGATCTAGATTTATATATTTTTAGTATATTTTCCATATGTGGTCGGCTTAATGAGTGAAAAACTATTGTATGTTCTTCGTTGTTTTGAGTATGAAAGATTCTATGACACAATTTAGTTTTTTCATCACATCATTGTTTCAATTTTTTAATATGCATACTATAATATTTATCCTTATGTATATTTTTGGTTATTTTCATATGTCATTTTGATATGATCAAATGTTATATTATCCCCACAATATCCTTTAGGGAATCACCATTTGTAGAGAGCCTACAGTAGAAGGGGTGGTGCACTGGAGTCCTTGTATCAGACCAAATAGGGTGATGTTTCAAGTCAACCTAGGTATATTCATTACTCAATCACATAAATAAAGGTGTTATAGAGATTTTTAAGCTTTACCCCATAATTTTGACCAAGTTTTACACTTACCAAGGTGACAAATAATTATCTTGGTTATAATTCATAAGGTATAAAATTTTAGCTAACCATATTAAATAAAATTAATTATTATAACTGTAAATAAGGAATATATATTAATATATGAAATTCCTATATGTGGAAAAGATTCATTTTAAAATAAACATGGAAAACATAATGTTTTTTAGAAAAACACATTTTAAGAATAAAACCAGACTTATTCTTACTATTGGCCTAGTAAAAACCATTAGATGTATTTTAAAACATTTGAATAAATATATAAACTATAAATATTCTAAATATTCTTCGTAAATATAGATTTATTTAATTTATGATGATAAAAACACATTTCTTATATGAAAATATTTTTTCTTAAAAACATATCTTTTAGAGTTAAATAATTTTATTTCCGTTTCTCACCAATTAAGAACTTGCGAATTCCATTTATATTTTTGTAAAAAATACTATATCATCATTTAGGTAGCACTATTCATACCCACAAATCTAAAAAATAAGTGATAACAATCACATTAAATAATAATATTTTAATAGTATATTGTGGTTTTTTAATCTCAGAGTCTTGTGTAATGAAATATTCAAAAGTAATAAAATTAATAAAATGATAAATATATCATAAAATATCTAGGTATTATAGTTTCTGACATGGACACTCAATAAAATTATAACCCTTACTTTCATGTCTACATAATTTCCTAAGGATTTAAAAGAAATTCTTGACCCCTCTTTGAAACTCAAAAACCACTTCAGGACCTCAATCATCACTAAATATAAAAAAGCTTTAAGTTGAATCTTGCTCCACCACTCAATCATTAATCTTAGCAGAGTAGTTAAATTGAAAATTAAGACATAAAAATTAGGATAATGTTTTCTTGTAATTATTTTTGAAACATTCTGAGAGTCACACTAAAAATATAGAAGTATACATGAATCACAATTAATAATAATTCAAGATAAAATAATACCTAGTTGAAATGAAACCACAATTCAAAATAACACCACAAAAAAATCCCAACCTCTACTTAAAATATCACTATTAAAAATAAAATCCAACAATTTTCTTTTCAATCCACATCAAAACCCGTCAATTTATTTTGAAATTTCAAAATTTTACACGGATTTTTTCTAAAACACCATGTTTTTATCCTTGAATACTTTTACTAAATTTCAAAGAGATAAATCCATTAAAATTATATTTGTAAAACATATTCATTTATTGTAAAAATGATCATAAATATTTAAATGAAAATACCATTTAAAATATTCATTCAAATAAAACCAAACAATATCCATTAATCATGAAAATATGTAATTAATCCAAAATGACACATAAAAATACAAAAGAAAATTAAAGGGAAATGGAAACTAGAATAAAAATTTCTCAAGAACTAATGGTTGTGGTTGATTTTGGTGCACATTTTTCAAAACCTTGAAAAAATCATTAATATTCCAGTGGAATGAAAATTGAGAACCATGTGAACAACCTCCACACAGTTGTCTCAAGTGTGAAATATATCTACATACTTATGATACTTCCTCTAATTCAAACCACAAAATATGGGAAAAATCATAAAAATCTAGATAACTATATTTTAATGTTAAACACAACCAATCTGAAAGAAAAAAATATGGAAAAAATATGGAATGGTAAAATTCCAATCCTTATATCCCAGCAACAAACAAAAACATACATCTCTAACTGAGCAACATATAGATAGACTCTTACCACACTTCTCCCAGAAACTCCGATATCCCAAAATCAAATATACTAGACTTATCCAAAAAATAGTGGTCCATCTAATACCATTTTTCATGAACTAACCCATACTACCCCTCAATCAGCATTTGAGATGACCCAAGGAAATTCCTAAAGGCCATTAAAAATCCCAATAGGATAAGAGCATGTGTCAAGGAATCACGACCAACCCAATGAGAATGATTTACCCTAAATAATGAAAATAATAAAAAATATGAACTTTTGACTACTACAAAACATGGCATTGTCAGTGCTTTAAAAATTCACCGATAATGGGAACCTTTATAAACGCTAAAAAATGATGAAAAATTATAACTTTTATCAATTCTTTTATTTTTTCACATATAATAGATATCCTTTATTAGTGATTTTTAGGCCTAATAAAGGGTACCATTTATCAGTTGTTTCTTAGTGATGATATAGGTCACCCATTATCTACGTTGTATTATTAGCCATGATAAAGGTTACCCTTTATCAGCACGTTATTTTAAACTCTCATAAAGGGGTCCTTGTCATGACTTTTTTTCATTATAAAGGTAAAAATCAAATGAAAAAAATGAAAATAAAAACGATTTTATTAAATAAATATTACAAATTTTATTAAATAAATAATTTTTTATAAAATTGAATAAATTTATTATACTATATTAAAATTATAAATACTAATAAATAGTATATATTAATTATATAGATATATTCAAAATGAAAATTAAACAAATAATAATCAAAAATTTATAAATTGAGAAAAATACTAATCATTTTATTCATTAAATAATCATTTATCAATATGAATAAATTTATTATAATATATATAAATTATAAATACTAATAAGTTGTATATAATAAAAATATAGATATATTCAAAATGAAAATTAAACAAATAAAAATTAAAAATAAGTAAATTAAGAAAAATAGTAAACAATTTGTTAATTAGATAGTTATTGATAATGTTAATAAATAGTATATATTAAATACCGAATAATTTCATAGAGCAATGGATGTAATTTATTTTCATTTGATTTTTCAATATAAAAAGATCAAACTTGCGTTATATTGATTTCATAGATAAATATTTAATATATTTTTGTATACAACACACACACACACACAAAACACATCCATTTTTCAATATATTTAGTGAAATTAATTTTAATTTATTCAAATCCACTCATTTTTAATGTGCATGAACATAAGATTAATTATTCATTAATAATGGTAAAAAATAATTATAAAAAAATAATTATAATAAATATATTTATAAATGTAAATTCACTATATTTAAACATTTATGTATTTATAATTATAAATAAATAATTTTTTTAAAAACAATTATATAATTATATATACATAATTCTATATATTTAAATAATTATTAAAATTATTTAAATAATGAATATTTTTACTATATTTATATTTATATTATTGTATTAAATATATATATAAATATAAATATATAATTATATATAACTATAGAAATTGTATATTTAAAATATTTATGTTATTATAAATAAATAATTATATTTTTAAATAATTATTAAATTATAATAAATATATTTAAATTAATAATATATTTGAAGTATTTATATTTATATATTATATATATATATATAATTTTTTATTTACAATTATATTTATAAATCCTTTATCAGTTATTAAGTAATAAAGGAAGATAAAAAGAATATTTATTAGTGTTTTGTTGTTGATAAAGATCTACCTCTCTCCTCTCTTATTACTTAATCACTCATAAAAGGTATCTTAATCAGCTATTGTTATAAGCATTGATAAAATATTTCATGTTCTATTTAAGAAACCCTAACCAGTTGTGATCCCTTCAGGATATCCAAAGCTTTTGGTAGAATTCACCGCCTACCAACACTCCTCCTTATTGAATAGAAGCTCGAATAATGGCTCAAATAATGTCTTGAACAATTCTGTGTCCCAAATCCATGGCTCAAACGATTTAAGGGTCGAATGAATCCAAGGCTTGAACATAAGTCTTTCTCAACTTTCTTTCAAATGTAGGCCATTCTTTACATTCTCTTGGGGAACTCGGGGTGTAAAATATTAACGTTCCTAGTTGTTGTTTTTCTACAACTATGAGTGTGGTGAGTTGTCCATTTATGATATTTGGACATGGATATTTTCTATTTTTATTCTTGGAATTTTTAGAATGTGAAATACCTATACTATGAGCCTTCCCAACTTCGCTCTCAGGCCATATGAGAATATCTTTACTTCTCAATTGTAGTTGTGAATTAATGTAAGGGATTTGTGAGATAATATTTTACATATGTGAAAGTGTGGATACATCATGATTTATTCTAATTAGATAAATAATTTAATTAACCATATAATATAAGTCCTATTCCATTTTACATTGTCTATATAATTTTGTATAACGACCCGAACATTTTAATTATATTTATTTCCTAATTTTTTGTGTTATTTTATTTTATAATGAACTAATCTATTTCCTTTAATTAATGAAGTGGGTATAATTAAAATGAGACCATTGGGTATCAACTATTATATGATCGTTGGTCAATTTGACCATTGGAATCTATAATCTTAACATTGTGTTTTTATAAATACGGTTATCTTGGTTAATTAATACAGAAAGAAGATTGAATGGCCTCATCCAGTAAACTCGAGCCATATGAAGCCCATCTGTCAGAGCTTGGGATAGAGGTAGCATCACTTGGCTTTGCTCTGGACCAAGCCCAAGCCAAACTTCAATGTATGAAGCTTGAACATAATCACCTAAGGGAGAAGTTCAAGCTGGTAGAAATCACCACTCGGGCAATGTTGTCCTAGCCACCCCAAGATTCTATCACCATAGCACACCTAACACTTAGGTCTTATGCTGGTGTAATAAGGGGTTATTTAATGAGACCTTAGCTGCTTTGTGTAATCATTTTATATAAATAAATTGTTATTTATTCTTATGGAAATGTTTGTGAATTTCAAATATCCGGATAAATATAAGACGTGTATTATTTAGGAAAAAACGGTATTTTAAAATATTTTTGTATAAATTAAATAATTAATAATGTGAAATGATTTTCAAAAAAATGGTGTTCTACAGTTGTGATCAGTTAGAAATTTAGTGTCAAATATAATCAACTTGGTTTTTAGTGAATAGTAAAGTAGGAATAGTAACATACCCATATGAATAGTAATGAATAATAATTTCACTAAAAAAATAGAAACTTCACCCATGCATGTTTAAATACATTTTATATATCTTAAAAGTGAAAAAATGATCATAGTTTAAGTTTTGGTATTTCTGTATGCCATAAATATTTTCTTAAAAATTTTATAATCAATTTAATAATTTAAAATGGAAATTTATTTTCATAAAATTTAAACATAAATTGTTACATTATTGTCTTATTGTTATATGATAATTTTATGCGACCTTGACTGTATTTTTAAGGTGTTACAAAATGAGTTATAGTTTTAAAGATGTATTTTTGAAATAAATAATGATTTTAATTAAAAAATAAATTTAAAATATTTAGAAAATTATTTTCATGAAATTGAATTCATTTTTTATTTCAGAGCATCAATATTTGGTTAGAGTGAATATATGGGTTTTTTCTGAAACAGTTGAATTTTCAGTGAATAGTAAAAATGCGGTTTTCAGTTTCTGGTGTTTAATGACATCATTAATGATGTAATAATGATGTAAGATGTATGGTATACTTATGAATAGTGAGATATGTTATGAGGTGTCCGTAGTGGCCAATACCATGGTCAAATACCTTGGGCAAGCCCATGGTTTTTCTAATACCATCGATGAGGTGTCCCATGGAAATTAATAGTTTATTCACTCAGTTTCCCTATAAATACCAAACTATTTACCTCATTCATTTCATTAAAATATCATCCTCAACAAATTTATTGTCTACTTACATCCCAATTAGTCCTCCCTAGGTTCCCTTCATCCTCCCAAGGTCCCGAACGTCAAGCTTTTGATGTTACTCTTCAAGGTAAGGGATCCTTTCACCCTCCTCTTTTAAAGTCGTGAATTACTTTTTGTTGAGTCTTCTAGTTTCCATCTATTTATGTTGAGGGTATGTTCCTATATGTTCTTGTTACTGCCCATTTCATGTCTAATTGTTGATTGACCCTTTCCACTCTCATAAATTTGTTTTCTGAATTTTTATGTGACGCTGTTTGGCTGGTGAATTTCTCGTAAAAGAAATCACGTCTTCTCTTTCCTGTCAAGTTTCCTTTTCTTGTGGCATGTCATTAAAATATCCATACTGTGTTCTTATCTTTATGTTATTATGTATTTATATTTTAATATGAGTTATTTATGTGTGGGTTACCCTTGTACCCTCTATTTCTATTATTTTCTAAAACCAGGTAATATAGTTGTTTTGCTGCAGAAATCTCGTCTCAAAATTTCTATCTCTTTCTCTCATGAAATTATTATTATTTATTTATGTGAATACACAGAACTATTTTGTTTCTATGGGTGTTCATAAATATATAAAAAGGATATATTTTATTCTGTAATGGACATACATATAACCCTCACTCTCTGTCCATGGGTTATAAATGATATAATGATCTTATTTTCAAGAGATTTTAAAACGTCACGATTTTAAAATTAATCCCATTTATTTTTATTTATAAAATGTTTTATTATGATATATGTGGATAATTTGTAAGTAAAGACATATTAAGTGTGTGCCCTAATAGCGCTTCAATGCATTGGGTAAAGAATTAGTCTCTAGAGATGAAAAGTTTCACGATACCTTGGTGAATAACCTTGGTAATTTTTATGACACCTTGGGGATGGACCTTGGGGATATGTTCATGAATGTATAAATGAAATGTTGAAGCCAAATATTCATGTTATGATTCATGTTATTTTAATTATGATATTCCTATACTTCCATGTCTCTTGTTCTTATGTTTTTATTCAAGTTCTTATTGATGTCACAAGTAAACTGATTCCCTTGTTTACCCTTATTGGGTCTTTTGCTAACACTTTCCTTTAAATGTATGTCTCCAGGTAATGAGATGCAGTAATTGTACTTAGAATGAACTTATCAAGAAGCCATAGAAGTATATTAGAAGAAATTTTTATGTTGTTTTTCATGTTTTATGTTCCTGATTTCCAAGACACTAGACTTTAAAGATATTCTATTTGTAAAAAGTAATGAAAAGTTATGAAATAAAAAGGCAGGATGTCATATTTGGTATCAAAGGATATTTTAGTTATTTATGGAAATTAGGCTATGAAATATTTAGGAATAATCCTATAGAAAAGTTTTAATATAGGAAAACTTCCTGGTATTTGGGCGAGTATTAAGTAACTAGTTTATCAAGAAAATACATCCCTCTATGGATACGAGTAGGTAGAGGAATCTTTGGCACAGATGTACATAGGATTAAAACCCGAAAACACCATTTTGAGATAGACTCTAATGGGAACTGGTGCACGAAAACGGGTTTTGATAAACTCTTGGTTATGACACTCCCGGGGGATATGTTTGGTTAATCATAATCTTTTTATGAATCATTATGAAGGATTTATAGAGAAATGTAATTGTTTAAATAAGTTTTAAGACATAAATCCTTTATAGTTAAATGATTTTTAAATGAAATTAGTTTCTCATTAAGGTTTTATTCTTTTAGAAATGGCAGGCAATAGGAGGAACCGTGCAAATGGGAATCGCAATGGACCATGTGCTGACGGCCCTCCTTTGGAAGCTGGAATGGAAACATTCATGTGAATGATGAACCAACTGACTCATGTTATGGGAAATAACTTGAATAAAGTTGAGAGACTGATCTCACTAAGAGGGGAAAAACATTATATTGAGTTCTTTATGCGTCAACGACCACCAACCTTCAGTGGATCGATTGACCCATTGATTGTTGAGCAGTGAATCAGCTCTATCAAGAATATTTTTTCACTGCTCCACTGTTCAGAGAAAGAGAAGGTCACCTTGGTTTTCTATCGTTTAGAAGGAAAAGCTCATCAGTGGTGGGAGCTAACTAGAAACACGAGGAAAATCGTGGAGGTTGAAGCTATGGAGTGGAAAGAGTTCAGAGGGATTTTCTTCAAAAAGTATTTCCCTCGATCCATGAGAATAAGAATGGAGAAAGAGTTTCTCGAGTTGACGTAGAATGAGAATGAATCTGTCAGAATCTATGAGATGAACTTCAAACGACTTTCATGATATACCTCTAGCTTTTTCATGGATCCAAATAGTAAAGTTGATAAATTCTTCGGTGGACTGAGACCTCATCTGCAGAAGAATCTAGTCAACTGAGATTATGATAGCTACGAGGAGATTGTGCGAAGTGCGATGAAAGTCGAACTAGAGTTTGGTGAGATGAAGTGGTATCATAAATCCAATGAAAAAAAGAGATCAATGGAGCCCATCTTAGGGAGGAGCTTTGATCAAGGAAGAGGAGGCAAGAAAGTGTAACATCCCACGTGTAATAAATGTGGGAAGAATCATTCAGGGAACTACCTACTCCGGAGTGGGAAATGCTACAAGTGTGGAAGAGATGACCATATTGTAAGAAATTATTGTAGTGAGGTTAAACCTCAACTTCCAAACACTAACGAAAAGGGGAAGATGGTACAGGCCCTACCAGATGTCCAGTTATTTAAGTGTAAACAACTTGGGCACTTTACTAATCACTATTCAAATCCAAGGGAAGTAGAGGGGAACCACCATCAGGCTCAGAAAAGGCCAAGGGAGAAATATTGTACTTTTCCTATCACGAGAGCTGAAGTTGAAGCTCTAAATGATGTGGTTGCAGGTACTCTTTTTGTTCATTCAAAGATAGCAAGTACTTTGTTTGATTCAGGTTCTACGCATTCCTTTATTTCCTCCAATTTTGCAATGAATTTTGAATCAAACCCTGACATTCTAAAAGTAGAGTTATCAGCCAAGACACTTGGTGGGATTATCCAAGCATCATCAGTGCTTAGAAACTCCAGAATTTACTTTGTTGAGCACAATCTTATCTCAAATATAGTATACATTCCCATGCTAGAACTCAACATTATACTAGGGATTGACTGGCTCTCAAAGTATAATGCTAAGATCAAATGCATAAGTAAGGAAATCTTAGTAGTTTTGAATGGAGAACTTACATTTATCTTCCAAGGACAGATATCTCAACCTGAACTTTGTCTAGAATAACTGCATATATCCTTCTATATGGAATTGATCGGTGAAGAGGAAGAAGGAAATGAGAGTTTGAGGATAGAAAATTTACCCATTGTTCAAAAATACATTGATGTATTTCCTGAGGAGTTTCCTGGACCTCCCCAAGAAAGAGAGGTAGATTTCTCTATTAAATTCGAACCTGGATCTTATCCAATATAAAAAAACCCATATAAGATGGAAAATGTAGAGCTGGAGGAATTACAGAAACAACTACAAGATATTTTAGAGAAGGGTTTTATCTGACCGAGTGTGTCTCCTAGGGGGGCACCTGTTCTCTTTGTGAATAATAAGGATGGATCGATGCGGCTATGCATTGATTATAGAGAATTGAATGGAATCACAGTAAAGGAAAAATACCCTCTTCCAAGAATTGATTACTTATTTGACAAACTTCATGGGGCTCAACTATTCTCTAAGATTGATATTCGATATAGTTATCATCAATTAAGGCTGAAGAAAGAAGATATTCCAGAAACTACCTTCCGATTAAGATAAGGGAATTATGAGTTTGTTGTTATGCCTTTTGGACTAACTAATGAACCTGATATTTTTGTGGATTTGATGAATATAGTATTTAAATACTCCCTTGATAAAATTTTGGTAGTTTTTAATGATGATATTCTAATATATACCAAATGTCGGGAGGAGCATGAGGATCATCTAAGGGTTATTTTTCAAACTCTACAGAAGGAGAGACTTTTTGGAATGTTCAGTTAATGTGAATTATAATTATAACAAGTTGTTTTTGTGGGGCACATTGTTACCAATGAAGAAATCACAGTAAACCCTACAAAGACAAAAGTTGAAGAGGAATGGCCTCAGCCTACAACAAAAACTGAGATTTGAAGATTCCTTGGATTAGCAGGATATTATAGGAGGTTTGTGAAAAAAATTTCATGACTTTCTAATCCATTAACAATGTTTACACGAAAAGGGGTCAAGTTCATCTCGACAAAGGAGTGTGAGGAAAGTTTCCAAGAGCTGAAGAAGATATTGGTTACTACACCTGTGTTAACTCTGCCCTCAAGTGAATAAGGATTCATTATTTTAAGCGATGCATATCTGAAAGGGCTTGGGTGCGTCCTCAGGAAAAATGACAAGGTCATTGCTTATGCATCTCGACAGAAGAAGACTCATGAGAAAAATTATCCTAATCATGATATAGAGCAGGCCACAGTTTTTTTTTCTCTGAAGATATAGAGGAACTATCTTTATGGGGAGAAATGTGATATATACACAGAAAATCAATGTTTGAAGTATATTTTAACACCAAAGGAAATGAACATGAGACAAAGGATATGGTTGGAACTCCAAAAATACTATGATTGTTCAATTCATTATCATCCTAGAAGAGAAAACAAAGTTGTTGATGCATTAAGTAGGAAAGTACCAATTGTTCTTTCCATTATGATGATTCAAAGAGATCCTTGGATCAATGAACTATTAAAACTAGACATGGGAATTATAAAGGAAGTGACATCATCAACCCTAACCCAAATGATTTCTCAATCATCACTACTAGAGAAGATTAATAAATCTCAGAAAGAAGATCATATGTTACCGAAGAAGTTCAAGGCTATGAAGGATGGGAAGTTTTATGAGTCCAATACTGATCAAGAAGGTGTACTAAAATTTCCTACAAGACTATGTGTTCCATATATTCCAAAAATAAATAAGGAGCTGATGGATGAATCTCATAGCTATACTTTCTCTATACATTCTGGTAGCATGAAAATGTATAGGGACCATCATGATCATTATTAGTGGGATAATATGAAATGTCTTATTGCTGACTACACATCAAGGTGCCTTGTATGTTAGCAAGTGAAGGCAGGGCGACAACTTCCAAAAAGGATATTGCAACCACTACCCATACCAGCATGGAAGTGGGACAATATCACTATGGACTTCGTCATTGGTCTCCCGAGAACTTCAAAAGGAAATAATGCAATATGGTTTATTTTGGGCTGTCTCACCAAGACTACCCATTTTATCTCCATTCGGGAAGATTTATATCTTGATTAAAATACCGGGATTTACGTGAATGAAGTGGTTATACTACATGGAGTTCCACTTTCTATCATATCTAATCATGATCCAAGGTTCACATCAAAATTCTAGAGAAGTTTTCAAGAATCTTTGAGCACCGAATTAAATTTCAGTACGGCATATCACTACCAAACTGATGGCCAATCTGAAAAGATTATTAAAACATTAGAGGACATGCTGAGAACTTGATCAATGAAATTTAAAGGTGGATGGGATCAACATCTCTCTTATGTTGACTTCTCTTACAACAACATCTTCCAATCGAGCATTTAAGTGGAACCCTATGAAGCTCTATATGGGAAGCGATGTAGAAATCCTACTTATTGGGATGAAGTTGGTGAGATAATGCTTTTGGGCCTGATCTTATTCAAGAGATGACAGAAAAGGTCCATGCCATCCAAAAACACATTAAGGATGCTCTGAGTCGGCAAAAGAGCTATGCCGACAACCGTCGAAGGGACATGGAGTTTGATGTTGGTGACAATGGCATTCATCGGATTTCACCTTGGAAGAGAGTCATGAGGTTTGGGAAGAAAAGGAAGCTCAGCCCTTGGTAGATTGGACCCTATGAAATCCTCAATCATGTGGGATTAGTGGCCTATCGGCTTTCACTTCCTTCAAATATAGCCCAATTTCATGATGTCTTCCATGAATCCCTCTTGGTGAAGTACATACCTGACCCTTCACATGTACTAAATCCAGAGGTGGTACAACTGGAACATGACATCTCTTATAAGAAGTAGCCAGTGGAGATCTTGGATTGTAGAGACAAGGTTGTACGCAACAATACTACCCACCTTGTTATGGTGTTGTGGATGAACCACAAATGTGAAGAAGCCACATAGGAACTGGAGGAGTCCATGAGATAGAAGTACCCAATCCTTTTCCCATTAGAGGGTACGAGATAAAATTTCGAGGATGAAATTTCTTTAAAGGGGGAAGAATGTAACGACTCCAACTTTTTAATTATATTTGTTTCCTAATTTTGTGTGTTATTTTATTTTATAATGAACAAAACTATTTCTTTTTATCAATGAAGTGGGTATAATTAAAATGAGACTGTTGGGTTTGGACTGTTATATGACCGTTGGTCAATATGACCCTTGGAAACTATAATCTTAACGTTGTGTTTTTATAAATACTGTTATCCTGGTTAATTAATACAGAAAGAAGATTGAAAGGCCTCATCCAGTAGACTCGAGCAATATGAAGCCCATCTGTCGGATATTGGGAAGGAGGTAGCATCACTGGGATTTGCCCTGGACCAAGCCCAAGCCAAACTTCAACGTATGAAGATTGAATGAAATCACATAAGGGAGAAGTTCAAGCTGGTAGAAATCATTACTTGGGCAATGTTGTCCGAGCCACCCCAATATTCTATCACCATAGTACACCTAACACTTTGGTCATATGCTGGTGTAATAAGGGGATTTGTAAAGAGACCTTTGTTGCATTGTGTAATCCTTTTATATAAATAATATTGTTATTTCTTATTATGAAAAAGTTTTTGAATTTCAAATATCTGGATAAATATAGGATGTCTATTATTTAGGAAAAAAGGGTTTTTTTAAATATTTTGTATACATTAAATAATTAATAATCTGAAATGATTTTCAAAAAATGGTCTTCTAAAGTTGTGATCAGTGAGAAATTTAGAGTCTAATATGATCAACTTGGTTTTTAATGAATAGTAAAGTAGGAATAGTGACATACCCATATGAATAGTAATGAATAGAAATTTGACAAAAAATAGAAACTTCACCCACGTATGTTTAAATACATTTTAGACATCTTAAAAGTGAAAAAATGATCATAGTTTAAGTATTGGTAATTTGTATGTTGTAAATATTTTATTAACAATTTTATAATAAATTTTATAATTTAAAATGTAAATTTATTTTCATTAAATTTAATCATAAATTATTACATTATTTTATTATTGTTATATGATAGTTTTATGGGACCTTAGTTACATTTTTAAGGTGTTACAAAATGAGTTATAGTTCTAAAGTTTTATTTTTGGAATAAGTAATGATTTGATTTAAAAATTAAATTAAAAATATTTAGAAAAATATTTTTATGAAATGTACTTTATTTTTTATTTCAGAGCATTGATATTAGGTTAGGGTTAATTTTTGGGTTTTTTCTGAAACAGTTGAATTTTCAGTGAATAGTAAAAATGCAGTTTTGAGTTTCGGGTATTTAATGACATAATTAATGATATAATAATGATGTAATCTTTCTGGTAGACTTATTAATAGTGAGATATTATATTAGGTGTCCCATGTGGCCTATACCATGAGCAAATACCATGGTCAAGACCATAGTTTTGCCAATACCACTGATGAGGTGTCCCTTGAAAATTAATAATTTATTCACTCACTTTACCTATAAATACCAACCCATTTCCCACATTCCTTTCATTACAAAATCATACTCAACGATGTACTGGTCTACTTACCTCCCAAGGATTCCTCACAGGGGGCCCTCAATCCTCCCAAGGTTTCGAACATCATTCTTTCGAAGTTACCCTTCAAGGTAAAGGATCCTTTCACCCTCCTCTTTTAAAGTCGTGAATTCCTTTTTGTTGTGTCTTCTAGTTTCCATATCTTTATGGTGAGGGTATGTTCTTATATGTTATTGTTACGGCCAATTTCATTTCTAATTATTGAGATACCCTTTTTTCTATCATCAATTGGTTTTTTGAATTTTTAAGTGACGTCTTTTGGCTGCTGAATTCCTTATAAAAGTAATCACATCTTCTCTTTACTTTCAAGTTTCCTTTTCATGTGGCATGTCATTCAATTATCCATACCATGTTATTATCTCCATTTTATTCTGTATATATATTTTAATATGATTTATTTATGAGTGGGTTACCCTTTTACCCTATCTTTTTATTATTTTCTAAAACCATGTTATATTGCCTTCATACTGTAGAAATTTCATCTCAAAATTTCTATCTCTTTCTCTCATGAAATTATCTTGTATATTTATGTGAATACCCAAAAATATTTCGTTTCTATGGGTGTTCATAAATATATAAAAATGATATATTTTATTCTGGAATGGACATACATATAACCCTCACTTCCTGTCCATGGGTTATAAATGCTATAATGATCTTATTTTCAAGAGCTTTTAAAACGTCACGATTTTGATTTGAAACATGTTTCATTTTATTTATTAAATGTTTGATTGTGATCTATGGGGCTCACATTTATGTAAAGACATATTATGGGTGTGACCTGATAGCGTTCCAATGCAATGGGTAAATAACTAATCTCTCGAGATGACAAGTTTCACGATATCTTGGTGAATAACCTTGGTAATTTTTATGATACATTGGGGATGGACATTGGTGATATGTTTATGAATGTCCAAATGAAATTTTGAAGCCACATATTCAATTTATGATTCATTTTCTTTTCATTATTATATGCCTATACTTCTATTTCTCATGTCCTTATGTTTTTATTCAAGTTCTTATTGATGTCACAAGTAAACTAATTCTCTGGTTTACCCTTACTAGGACTTCTACTCACCCTTTCCTTTAAATGTATGTCTCCAGGATAAAATATGTAGTAATTGTACTTAGGATGAACTTATGATGAAGCCGTACAAGTGGATTATAAGAACATTTTATGTTGTTTTTTCATGTTTTATGTTCTTGATTTCCAAGACACTAGACTTTAAAGATCTTCTATTTGTAAAATGTAATGAAAAGTTATGAAATAAAATGGTGGGATGCCATATTTTTTATGTATCAATTTCTATGATGGGGTTTGGGTATCCTATGTGACTACTTCCAATAATATTAAACTGACTAGTTATTTCCTTATCTATGTAGTAGAGGCCTTATATAGGAAGTGATTTTTTATAGATTTTTTAGTTTTTGATTCCAATTATATTTATGAGCGAAGTAAGAGTAGTCCACATAGAAAATGTTCCCTCACGGAAGTCTTTTTGTATTTATGAGCGATGTTTCATGTGTTTGTCAGTTTTCTCCCTTATTTGTGATATATCTTGTTTTTTGGTATTGTTGCTTTATTCCAAATTCTTTATGGACCTCCCAAGAATCTCATTAATGGGTAAATGTGTATTAGATAGACTCCCTAGAATCCTTTGTATAGGTAGATCTGATGTGATTACCTCCCTACAATCCTTGGTATGGGTTAGGGGGGTGATATGACATCCCGATATTCATGAGATGTTTTAAAATATTTTATACACCATTAATATTAAATGTAATTTTTCCTTAGGTTGTCACATATATTTTTCCAAAAAAAATTAATGTATGTTATAAAATTATATATATTATAATTTTTTAGATATTCATCAATTTAGGTCTACATGTATTGGTTTCACCCCTGGGAATATCTTATTACAATCCATGTATTTAAAATAACTATTTATTTATTAAAATGATTTATCAATAGATTTTAAATATTATAGTTCATTGAATGAGAGTTTTTTATTCTTGTTTAGGATATTTGGGTTTCTAATTACTCAATAATTTCTTATATTATATTTTAATTTGTTTATGGGAATTAAGAAAAACACGATTTGGGTCAAAAAAATTATAATTGCAATTTTTTTGCTTGAGACTCATTCCTAATCTCTATTATAGACAACATTCATTCTCATCAGTTTCATCTCTTAATTAGTTATTTTGTTTTGTTTCATGAGAATAATCCTTATGGTATTTTATTTAAGTTGAACTGCTCTATGCTGTAGTCATCCCATGGTTGACTACCACTTAAAGCATTTCAAGACACATAGGTGCATTTTCAAAAGAGATGACGGATGTATTTCAATCAAAAAAATCCAATAATAAATGTTCAAGATATGAGTTGATGGGAAATAATGGTTTCTAACTCTCACCTCTGAATGAATTTTGAGAATAAAACCTACTATAGTGGAGTAATTGTTTTTTTAAACTCAATTACTCATTTTTATCAAAGCATACTAAAATTATTTTAAAAATCAAATGTTTGGTTTGCCTTATTAGTATAGGCTATAACATTCACCATTGATAATGAATATCTTATGTGTATTTGTTTATTTAGTTCAAAAAATCAATATTTTATGAATCAAATAAAAAGGATATGAATTGAGAGTGGTTTCATTCTAATTGTTTGAAAAAATTTCATGAAGAAAGAGTTACAGTGTTTGTCATGATTGAAAGAGAGCATGGATATGACCCTTCTAAATAATTTTTTTATTTTTAAAATAGTTTTATTCAAGAGAAATTAGACTAAAATAGTTTTAAGAACATTTGATTTTCCATGGAATAGAACAGAGCTATAAATGTTGGACAAACCAGGGGCAAACTGAATATGCACACCGATTGGAATGATACTATATTTTAAGGATCATTTGATATGAATAACATTGTAAATGATGATGGAGATCGATTGGAGGAAATGCAAATGGAAATTTAGTATGACCTTATTAATTGTCTAAAGTTGTTTGAGAAGTTATATAGTTGTTCCAAGAGAAACGTGTACACCTGTTGTACTAAATACACAACATTTTCATCTGAATTGAAGAAATATAATTGGAAAATTGGATATGGATGGAGTGACACCAGCTATAAAAATATACTAGGTATCCTAAATGAAATGCTACTAGAAGAAAATAAACTACCTAGTCTAACATATGACACTAAACGAATGCTACATTCAATGGGAATGATCTCCAAAAAATACATGCCTGCTCAATGATTTCTAATTTTTTCTCAAGGACCATGAATCCCTCATAAAATTCCCTCAGTGTGGCATAGATCCATACACGACAAATGGATAAACTAATTCAAAATGTTTATTGTATTTTTCTATCATTACATGTTTTAGAAGACTATTTGGATGTCAGGATACCATTATAAAATTTACATGGAAAGAAAATAAAAGAATTAATGATGGGAATCTACATCATCAACTAGATTATCCTTAGTGGAAAAAAATTGATTATGAGTATTGTGAATTTGGAAATGATATGATAAACTTTCATATTTCATTATCTAAATATGGAATAAATATTTTTTTTTGTAAATTTTAGTACTCACAGTACATGTCCTTTAATGTTGGTAAATTATAAATATCATCCATTATTATGCATGAAGTGAAAATACATTACACTATCTCTGCTTATATTGGGACCAATGAAACCTGATAATGATGTTGATTTCTATTGGATACATTGATCAAAGATCCAAAATTGATGTGGGATATAGGTGTTATAATGTTTGATATTCATAGAACTGAAGAATTCACATTTAGGTCCATGTTGTTTAGGAAAATAAATCACTTCCACTCTTATGTAAATTTACCAGGCTGAAACATTAAAGTAATGTTGGGGTGAAACATTTGTGAAAAAAATAGACATAGTTCAGTTGAAATATTCCTTGAAAACTATGATTTTAGTATATTCGAAATTTTTAATTTAATGGAAAAAATATTTATCTTGGATGAAAACATCCAATGGGTATATCGAAATAGGTACAACACCATATCCATTAATGTGTGATGAACTATTCAATAAAATAAAATATATTTACACTATTTTCGGTAAACCATTTAAAAAAATATTACAAAACTAGGTTTTAGGAAGTGATAAATTTTCTATGAATTATCGTATTGAAATTGTTTTTTTTGTCATACATTTTCTTGATGTCATTCATGAAGAAAAAAATTATTTGATAATGTCATTGGCACATTAATAAATGTTCTTGAAAAAAATAAAATTATGAATCAAGGATATGCTGGACTTGATTTAAATTGGTTTAAGGGAAGAGTTGGCACCAATGAAGTGTAAAAGGTGTACTTTTCTTCCACCAATAGATTACACTCTATCCAGACAGGAAATATGTGAATTTTTTCTTTTTCTTAATAGTGTGAAAGATCCACATGGGTATTCATAAAATATCAAGACTATCATGTAAATGATTATTTTCAAGTTACAAGGACTAAAATCCAACGACTATCATGTTTTGATGCAATATTTGATGCATGTTGCATTCCAATGATTTTGGATTCAAAATTTATGGAATACATTCACCATACTTTTATACTTTCCCAAAGCCAAAGGCAGTAATGTTATAGGGAAAAAACGTTTCCAGTCATGAAAAGGGAGGTCGTAGTAATATTATGTGAATTAAATATGTTCTTCCCACCATTATTCATTGATATATGGTCCACTTAGTTTTCACTTGGTTAGATAGGATCAAATATGTGGTTATGTCCACTACAGATGTAGGTACCCCATTGAATGATATATGAAGATTTTGAAAGGGTAGGTCCATAATAGAAGTCGGACATAAGGTTGTAATGCAGAAAAAATATTTTTGGAGAAGCTATTGAATTCTATACCATGTACCAATTAGATGTTGATAGAGTCAGTCCCCCAAAGTATCATCACAATGAATGCCTTATGGGTGAAAGAATTTCATGAAGGGATATTGTTACAATTACCTTGACAGAGAGGGAGGAATTGCACCTTTACATTTTACATTATAGTGATGGAATTCATCCATACATGGAAGCCCATAACGAAATTTTTATAGATTTAAATTCACCAAGGGATGAATCATGGATATCAAATACACACAACAATCAATTTATTTGAATGGTCCCATGTTAAAATTTATAAGTATTTATATGAAAATATGAAATCAATTTCTGAATGACTTCAATGGATAGCCAGGGGATCAAATGAAAATGTTATATTATACTATGGTTTTCTAAAAAATAGTTAAAAATTCTATACAATAGAACATGATCGATGTAGTATGATGTAAAATAGTGGTGTTATTCTTGTGACTGAAGGGATGCACATATCTGGTTCTAAGGAATGAAATCCAATTTAAGTAATTATGTAATATTTTGGCATTATCGAATAGATATGTGAGTTGGATTACATAACATTTCATGTTAAGATTTTCTATTGTAAATTGGTTGACAATATGAGTGTAGTGAAAGTTGATGAAATTGTATTCTTGAAGGGGAATTTCAGAATGAAAGGCATAAAAGATGAACTGTTCATAATGACATAACAAATAGTGAATGTATATAATATATCAAATCCAATAAACAAGAATTGGTCTATTGTTGTACTCATCACTAAATTTTTTTGGTTTAGATAAAAATTCAATTGTGGATGACCCTTTCATTGGGAGATAACAATCAGTTTGTGGAAATTACAATGTATACAATATCATTTAAATTACAAGAGACCACAAAGAGGGGATTTGGATTCTTGATCGTGGAACCGAATCCCTAAATCCATTAAAAAAATAAAGAGATTTCAATGAGATGGTGAAAGGTTATTTTTATATACTATTTTATTTCTCGTAATACTATATGTTCTCTTGAACATTAACATAATCTAAATTAATTGTTTGAATACTATGATAACAATTTCTTTTCCACATGATGGTGTTATCTATCCCTCATAAGAAAAAACTAAAATTATGGAAACCCTTTATGAAAATGTAAAGGTGATGTTATGATATACTTTCTCTTTTTTACTAAAAAATTATATAAGGGAAAATTGATTTAATTATCATTATTCAGAGAGTGGTTCATTTATTTTTGAATATTTCTGTCCATCAGTAATGCATTTTCAGGAAGAGAAATGATTTTTTCTCTTATCAATCATATTATAAATATTTATTTTTTACAGTAAAATCATTTTCCATGTGATTAATTCACTTATGATATTTATTTTTAATTTATTTCATTATAGTATGACTTGTATAATAATATTTTTCTTATAAAGGTGGATTATTTTGTTCGATTTGGGGTGGCCTATCCATTTTTCATTCCCTTCATCACCAAAACATCCACAAAATTATTCCCCCTCAAAACTATTTCACCCCTTTAGTTTTAGAATTTATCACTTTCCTTCAATTTTCCTCTACCACTCGATCAAATATTTAATCTTAATGTTTTCATAGTAAAGTAATTTTCTATAGATTTTTTTTGTTTTATATTAATTATTGATTTATTTATTTTTATTATTACTCACATAGTAATTATTTTTATATGTAGGAGGATTATTTTGTTCGAGTTGGTGTGGTCTTTCCTTCTTTCATATCTTTCTGCACCGAAATATGGACAAAACTATTATCCCTCAAACAAATTTCACCCATGAAGTATCTAAATTTATCACTTTGCATTAAGTTCCCTCCATTTATCAATCACAAGGGAAATATTATTGTTTTCACACGAAAAATCATTATCTATAGAAATAATTTATTGAATCATATTTTGGATTTATGAATTTATTTTTAGTATTACTTAAATATTATTTTTTTCTCATATAGGTGGAGTCTTTTGTTAGAGTTGTGGTGGTTTGTATGAAGCTACTTTCTCTCAAGAAAGATATTTAACTATGAAACTCTGAAAAATATAATGAAAACAGGGAACTAATACAAGAATTAAAAGAACCATAATGAAAAGGAGAATCCATAATACTTATTTAGTTAATTTTTTCATCATTTTATCTACTATTTGTAAGATAATAACCTCATCATTTTTATCTAATACTTAATTATTTTTTCACATATCTTGTGGGAAGTCATATAAATTTAGATGTTCTTAGAAGAAAAATATTTCTCATTTAATAGATGAAAAGTCCAAGAATCTCATGTTGTTATTTTGGTGACTTCTCATGATATAATGGACACATGAGATTCCTCTATTATTATGGATTTCAACAACCAGAATGGGTTTTCAGCTAAGAATATAGAGCTGATATACAATGTTTGATGTTTTATAAATAATTGAAATGAAAATTTTTAAAACATTGATATTTAGTATTGTTTTTGAGACCTTAGAGTGTTTAATAATCAGTCACACCTCAATCTGAATCACAGTATGACTGGTATGACTCAAAGTGATTATTTTTATTTGAAATTGACATGGATTTAAGGAAAAATGAAAACTAACATACTAGAAACCATGAAAAAATATTCATATTTTGTTAATACTATAGGAAAATGATACCAAAGACATTTTTAATATGTAGGAATCAGCTGCACCTCAATTTGACACACGATGTGTCAGATATGAATCAATGTGTCCAATATCTATTTAAAATAAACATTCTAGTTCAAAAAGAGAAAATCACAGAAAACCAAGAAAACATTGTCAAAATTTCTTGATAATTTTTTAAATTTATTAATATGTAATTTGTGACATGTAGGAATTTCTCTCACATCAAACTAACACACGATGTGATCAGTGTGAGTCCAAGTTCATGTTTCCTGTTTAAATGACATATTTGTAAAAAAGAAAAGTGATTCACTAAAAACTAATAAAAATAATTCATATTGATTTGATACTTTAGGAAAATATTCCAGAAGTCATTTGAGATGTGTAGGAATTATCCTCACCTCAATCTGATGCACTATGTGACCGGTATCACTCAGAGTGTTTCTTTTTATTTAAAATTGAAATCATTTTTAGTAAAATAGACACCTAATCTACTAAAAACAAATAAAATTCATTTATATCCATCTTATACATTTAATAAATCATCCACAATTCATTTATGATGTGTAGGACCAGCTGGAACATCGTCCAATACATGATGTTCTTGGTATGACTCAAAGTTTCCGTTATAATTTTAAAATCGAAAATTTAGTTCAAAAAGTTTCACTCACTGAGAACGGTCAAACACACTCATATTTTCTTGGTAATTTGAGAAATATATTAATAGGTTATGTTTTATTCATATGGATTAGTTTCACATCAAAATGATACATGATGTGATCTATATTGTTCAAAGTCTTTGTTTTGAGGTTTAAATGGAATTCTTGTAAAAAAATCATGTAGAAGACTCAAAAACAATAAAATTCATTAACAATGTTTTGATACTTTATGATAATGATCCTTATGTAATTTTATACATTTATTAATAAATATCACTCAATCGGATGCATGGTGTAACCGGTATGACTCAAAGTATGTATTTTTATTTAAAATTGAAATGAATTTTAGTAAAATGGAAAACTGGACAACTCAAAACAGAACATATACATTTGATTTATTTTGATAATTTACAAAAATGATCTATAATTCATTTTTAATTTTAATTAATTAGCTTCCACTCAATATGATAGATGATGTGGCAGGTATGACTCAAAAATTCTGTTATCAGTTTAAAATTGACATTTTATTTCAACAATTGTCACTCACCAAAAACTGAGAAATCGTTCCCATATTTTGTTAATGAATTATAAAATAAATAAATATGTCATATTTAATGTTTATTAATTAGTATCACATAAAACTAAGACATTATGTGATTAAAATGAGTCGAAGTTCAAGTTTCATGTTTAAAATGAAATTTTAGTTAAAAAGACAAGTGATGTACTCAAAACTGAAAAAATTAATTCATATTTTTTTCATACTTTAAGAAAACAATCCATATGTAATTTTAGACATGTAATAATTATTATAACCAGAATACAATACATGTTGTGACTAATATGACTCTAATTGGGAATTTTTATTTAAAATTGACATTAATTTTAGTAAAATGGACAACTAACATGCTCAAAACTAAGAAAACACATTCAGATTATTTTGATACTTTATAAAAATTATCAAAAAGTCATTTTTGACATGTATGACTATCGACACATCAATCTAATAAATGATGTTCCTGATATGACATAAATTTTATGTTATGAGTTTAAAATAATCATTTTAGTTCAAAAACATTAACCCATTAAGAATTGATCAAACATGCTAATATATTATTGATAATCCTGGAAAATGATTCATAATTCTATTTTTAGGGGTAGGAATTAGTTTCAAATTGTACAGATACATGATGTGATTTTCATGATTAAAATTGTGTGTTTTGATTTTAAAATGAAATTTTAATAAAAAAGAAAAGTGACAAACTCAAAAATGATAAAATGCTTTCATATTGTTTTAATACTTTAGGAAAATGATATATATGTCATTTGAGACATTTATAAATCAACCTCACCTCAATCCAACTGATGGTGTGACCATTAAGACTCAAAGTGCACATTTTTATTTATAATTGACTTAAATTTTAGTAAAATAGACAATTTACCTACTCAAAACTAAAAAAATACATTTATATTTTTTTTTAATACCATATATAAATGATCCATAGGTCATTTTATATGTGTAGGAATTAGTGGAACCTCAATCCAAAACGTGATATTCTTGGAATGACTCAAAGTCTCCATTATCAATTTAAAATCAATATTTTTGTTTACGTGTGGCACTCACGGAAAATTGATGAAATAGGCTTAGATTTTCTTTATAACTTAAGAAAACAATTAAAAAGTGATTATTTATGTGTAAGAATTGTTCTCACATAAAATTAATACACAATGTGATCGGTATGAGTCAATGTGCATGTTTCTAGTATAAAGTGACATTTTAGTAAAAAAAATGTGACTTAATAAAAATAGAGAAAACACATTCAGATTTTATTTATATTTTATAAAGGTTATCCAAAATTCATTTTTTAAATTTAGGAATTAGCCACACCCCAATCCTATACATAGTGTTCCAGGTATGACTCAATGTTTATTTTAAAATTAACACTTTCTGTTAATTTAATTCCTTATATTATTACTAACATTAGAATTTTTTCCTTATATAGGTGAATTATTTTGATCGATCATGGGTGGTTTTTTTGACAATAGAATGAGTTAGGGTCCGGATAAAAATACTAAAGAACACTAATGTTTTTGAATGTATGTAATAATATTTAGTTATGTAATTGTATAAACAAATATCTAAAATGTCTATATAATGTATTTTTCTTGTATCTATGTTGTAACTTTCATTTCATTTAAATTATGTTATGGTACATTATTTTAGTGATATCTACTGGTGGTTTTGGTCTTGTGATGTGCTGTTACCATACACTTCACTGGTCTTGTAGTGTACTGTTACAGAACACTACAGTATGCCCCATTATCAAAGCTTTTGAAAGTTCATATAAATTGGTCCATTATCGGTGATTTTAAACGAGCTGATAAGATGGTTAGTTATCATAATTTTTAAAACCATTAATAAATTTACCCTTTATCAATGGTAAATAAAACCTCAAATTATCAGCACTAAAAAAGTTCTAACAAAATACCCATTTATAATAACTTTTTTATTACTGATAAAAGGTAAGGGATTTTAATATCACAATGGTTGTCAACACTTTTCATATTGTAATCAAGGCTATTTTTAGTATTTTTAAAGTCCAATTTTGTAGTTGTGTTTACTGCAATTCTCGAATGGTTTACCCATAAATTTGATGAGAAAATGGATTTAAATAATCAATTACAAAAAATAAACTAACCAATTTAGGAATAATATAACACAAACATCTAATTAAAGATAAACAATATATACAGATATGAACCTGAATAAATACTGACAACCTTTGATTATAGATAAGTTATATAGAAGAAAAAATTATTAAACCACTTTCTATAAGTGATCTTGAGTTTACCCTCCAAACATCAACATAAACCTACCCAACTAAAATCCCTAAAAGGAGTCCATCAAAATATACTCCTTCAAATTAGTACATAAACATTAAAAATCTATTAGGTATACACACACCCAGTTGTGTAAGTATGATGTGAGTATAAACATTCGAGAAGGATTTCACCAAAGAGTCCTTAAATTTCCTTTTCTAATGTGATCCTAAAATGAATTTTTTAATTATAATTATAAAATAAAGTCTTATCCAATAAATAAAACAACTACATAAGCTTTCCTATTCAATTTTTTATGATCCGAAACATTCCTTAAAGGGGAATTAATAATATTTCTTCAAATGATCTGATTTTTAAATTAAGCATTTTTAAATATTATTTTAAAATATTATTCAAAAAAGAAATACGAAAGAAAAAAATATGACCAATAGAAACATCAACTATTTTAATAAACAAAAACAACAAAATTTATAAAATTATGTACTTGAACAAGTCAAAGGAATAAATCAATAAAAAAATAGAATCTATAGTCAAGGTGTAACAACCTAATGTTTTTCGTTGGAAATTTGCTTCTTATGATTTTGACATATAATCACATGAAGTCAAAATATAAATAACTACTATGTACTATGTGAGCTTTAAGCATATGTTTGTAACTTTTGTGTTTTGAATTTTGAATATCTGATAAACACTGTTGTGATCAGTAAGTTATTTGGAGTCTAATATGACCAACTTAATTTTTTTTGAATAGTAACATACCCTTATGAATAGTATTGTTACAATTATGAATATTGAATTACCATAAATAATAGTAACCTTAAATATTATATTATATAAATATGATTCAAGTGGAAGTACGATATACCTATATCTGGGAATAAGAAAATAAATGTTTTAAAATATGTATTTTCAAGTAAATTATGAATTTAATTAAATATTAAATTAATAATTTTTAAAAAATTATTTTTGAAATACCAATTTCATTTTTTTATTCTAGACATTGAAAAATAGTTAGGGTTAATTTTTGGGATTTTTCTGAAATAATTTATTTTTTTTAGAGAATAGTAAAATACATCAATTTACAGTATCAAAACATTAGAATTTAAAACCACTATTCCTGACAGCATAAGTTATGTAAGAACCCAAATATAGAACTCAACTGAATTTATTACTATTCTTGGTCACTATATCATCACTATTTCTTTCCTTCTAGAAAAATAATAAACTAATGATTATAATATTATGAAATCCCTTCTGTCCCCCACTATAAATACCACTCATCCTTACCTTTTATCTTAACTCATATCAATCCTTGTTCCTTGACAATATTCTACCCAATTTTCTTCCTAATATCCTTCCCCATGTCCAAATTCCCCTAGTATCTTCAAAATACCATATCTACCCTCGTTAAGAACGCTCTCAAGGAAGATTGATTCCGGAGGTAAAATCTCTTTTCTTCTTTTTCATGTTCATTAGTTTACTTTTCTATCCTTACGAATCCTCATCCAAATGTTATGAAAAATCCAGTACATTATATTTACTGGAATTTTTTTATGATAATGGAAAAATATATTATCATTTATCCACCAACCCCCTTTTATTTGATTGAAATTAAAACACCGTTTGAGATGTACTAATTTAGCTCAATTAAGGAGGACGAGTTATCAATTTACACTATCGTCTTAAATTATGGTCATTAAAATATTTTATTGGTTTAAATAGACCATAATATATGTATTATTCCTCATCTATGGTTCTATAATCCTTTTGTACATTCGGTTTTGGTTTACAAAATAAAATGTGTTCTTTGGGGTTAGAAACTGCCAATTAACCAAAATGGATGTCACTAGAGATTTATATAATGATTTGACATAATTTCAAGAAACTAAATTATGTTTTCAAACATGTAACCTTATTTATGTTCAATAATAAAATATAAATTCCATTCTGTACAACCACCTTCATCAAACATGTTTATCCCAACACAAACCGATCAATAAAACCAAGCAAACAAATAGACCTAAACAGTGAGATTAAACCTCATAACCAATCAAAATGTTTATAAATGAACATAGAAAGGTTTTTATAAATATATTACATATATAATAGGTAAGATAATTATTAATTAATGAACCTAATTTGATTTTTTAGGTCATTAAGTTCAATAAAATATCACCATCAGACTTAAGGTAAGGGATCCTCTCCATTTCACTTTTATTCAAGAATATCCTCTACGATATTCCATTTTATTAGTAACCACTAATGATGGGGTATAATTAAAAAACTCCCCCATAACATACTCATGATTTATAAAATATGGTAAATCCATTTAAATCTCATTAATACCTCTTAAGTACCCATGATACCATGCCGACAATCCCTATGGAATTCTAACTGAACCTCCTTTATTCCTTTGAGTTTCTCTATCTTCTTTTTAACTGAATGAAATTTCCTTTTCATTTTCTGCAAAAATAATACATGTTTTTTATGTTCTCCAAAATCATGTTTCAAGACCCATCCATCATTCTATTTTTCGGATATACATTCTCTTATGTGATTCCCTCTACATTACTTCCCAACAGGCAAACTCGTTTTAAGGGATCTTCCCAAACTTTTAACCAATTTCAATTGAACTCTATCCTCTATTTTAAGTTCCAAATATCTTTATAAAATCAGTATTTTTATTATGATAAACTTTTTTGTTCACTTCTGGTTTTAGATAAAATATTTCTCCCTTTTCAATTTTAAAATCTCTATACAATTTTCCTTAAAACTGCACAAAGATATTTTAAGGCTAAAATTTCTCAAATACATTTCGTACATGTCGTCACTTCTATATGACATCAAATACCCTAATATATACCTATTTTAACTTATTAACATCCATTTATGTTATAATTACTTTCATTCATGGACATTTTCATGATACACCCATTGGTTATGCTTTATATCACGATTGTGGAACCCAATTCATTCATTGGGTAACCCCTATGTTTATGTAATATTGATTATATATTATTATTTATGTGGAAAATATATTCATGAAGTTTATGATGGGTGTTCCCAGAAAGTGCTCTAATGCATTTGGTGATGTTGAGTCTCATGAGAAGTTATGTGCGATGGTCTTGGATGGTAGGCAAGGCTTGTTCTACTATGTGTAACAGTCATAGAGGTTAGCCATGGCTTCTGATACTAAGAGAAATGGTCTTAGAAGATATCCTAGAATCATATTAAATTCATTTTTTATTTTTCTTCAACATTTCTATGATTTCATGTTTTAATGATCCCATGTTTATATTTTATGATTTCATATGTTACATGCCTTTTTATATCATCATGTCAAGCCTTATATACCATTTTCTAATGCTTTATTATTACGGTTATTCCCATACTGGGATTTTTTATCATCCCTTTGTTCATGTTATCCTCAGTTTTTCCTCTGTAGGTGTATGAGCACAATGGAATATAGGATCTCATTATGGAGTTTAAACAAAAATTTGTTTTATACTATTTTATAATGTTTTATTATGTACCTAGTCTTCTAAGACAGTAGAAATTATGATCCTTGGCTTGTACTCCGATGTATAATTATTCTAAAAATCATGTAATGTTATATGTAAAAATCTCGGGTCGCTATTGTTGGTATCAGAGGCATTGTGTAGTTATTTTTAGAGACTAGGAATAGGGCACCTTATTGAGATACTTATGGATGAGACAGTGTATAAAAAACACCGCTATGTTTTTTTAAGAATAGAGTTACTGGTTTATCAATAAAATACATCCTTGTCTGGATAAAATTGGGTAGAGGCTGCTCTGGAACAGATGCACCTAGGAGTGAAAACTCAAACAAGGATTTTATGGCTTGACCCGGGGTATCCTAGTAAATGATAATGGGACTTGCTGCACTCTTGGTTTGACACTCCCGAGGGATATGCCTTGGTAAATTCTAGATCCTAGTACAAACCATTATTAAGAGAATAAGACAAATCCCCTAAGAATATTTGTTATGAAATGGATTTAGGATAACCTAGATTTAAACCTATGGAATCACAAGATAGGATATAGTTCTCCTCTATAAGTTTATGCTTTATATTGAAAAGGTCTCTGTTTTATGTTCAATAACAATGTATCCAAGACCTATAATTGTATTTTATTTTTCTTAGTTAATGTCAAGAAATAGAATAAGATGTTCTAACAACATATATGACAGAAAATATGAAGATTTCCGTAACGATATGCCTGATATGACGAGAACATATTCTCAAAACATCATGATATTACTTACTTAGCTGGCTCAGGTCATGAATAATAACTTGAATCATATGGAATTCCCTCCCCCTACAAGGAAAGACAATGTTTCCATAGAATCATTCATGCGGAAAAGGCATATCATCTTTAGGGGAACTTTTTATCCCCTCCTCACATAAAAGTGGATTAACACCATTGAAAAGATATTCTCCATCCTCCAGTTCTTAGAATAAGAGAAATTTTTACTAGTGGTCTAGATTTTTGAGGGGGAAGATAATCAGTTATGGGTACTGATCAAGAATAAAAAGTCCCAAGATGAACTTCATTCCATGGATTGGGTGGAATTAAATTGAATGTTTTTCAATAAATTTTTTCCTCAAAACCTCTATCTTAATATGGAAGGAGAGTTCCATGGTCTCAAGCAGAAGGAAGATGATTCCATTGGGGTGTATGATGAAAACATTACAAGGCTTTCAAGCTACGCCTCTGGCTTTGTCATGAACACCAAAATAAAGGTGGATCGCTTCATTAGTGGACTAAAGAGGAGACTAGGAAAATCATTGGCGATTTGAGACATCAAATGTTATTAGGAGATTGAATGTTGTTCCCTTGAGGTTTAAATGGAGATTAAAGAATCTCAGTGGTCGCATGGGCCCAGTGAACAGAAGTGGAAAATGGAGAACAACATGGATGGTTCAACAAAAAAATCCCAGGTTGGAAAGAATCCCTAATAACGTAGTTGTAAAAGTTGTGGGAAGAAACATCCTAGGAACTGTTTAAAGGGAACCAAGAGTCTTTTAAAATATGGAAAGTTGAGAAATCTGTCCAAGAAGTATCATAGGTATATGAAAAATCCTACTATTTTGGAAGAATAATGGATGGTTCAGATCAATGATCATCTAGTGCTGCAGTGTTACAACTACAAGGAGAATTCACATTATGCAACCAATTTCCCTATGCCAAAGGTTGTCAGAGGAAATCAACAAAAACCTACAAGGCAACAAGGAAGGACTTATGCTATCTCTAAATCTAAGGTGGAGTCAGAAAACAATGTTGTGATAGGTACTCTAGTTATTCATTCAATATTAATGAATGTACTATTTTATTCTGGTTCTACAAATTCTTTCATATCATGCAAGATTAGTAGAAATATTCAAACACCACGTCAAAATTATAGTAAAAGTTATATCTGAGAACAAATAATGGGGAAATTATTATGTCCATGGTTTATAAATCCTCCCCAGTTGTCATTTTTGGACTGAACCACCCATAAAATCTCATCATACTTCCCTTATTGTAGTTCGATGCTATACTGGGCATGGGTTGGCTATCATTGTACAAATTCATCATCAACTGTTGGGAAAGGGAGATCAATCTTCACATCCTGAAGCATCTTCCAATTATTTACAAGTTCATATAGGAAGATGAATCTCCTTTAGAATCATCAACTCATGTATGAATATTACTTCCTTATGAGAAAGTATATATAGCCCAAATGATTGAGACAAAGGAGAGAATGATGCTTGAATATATACCCATCGTGAGGGACTACACTAATGTATTCCTTAAATATTTTCATGGTCGTCCTCCTGACCAAGAGGTTGAGTTCTAAATTGAACCTAGTCATGGATCCATACCAATATCAATGAAACCTTACATAATGGCCACCATAGAGGAGTAAGAGCTAAAGAAGCAGTTACAGGAGAAACTGGAGAAGGGTTTTAAACAGCCGAGTGCTTCACCAAGGGGTGCGCCAATCCTCTTCGTCAATAAGAAGGATAGATTAATGCTCCTCTACATTGATTATTATGAGCTCAATAAAATTATGGCAAAGAAAAATTATCACATTCCATGGATAGATGACTTGTTCGATCAACTTCGTGGGGCCAGTTACTTCAATAAGGTGTTCCTTTTATTGGGATATCACCAATTAATTGATAGAAAAGAAGATATTCCCAAGACTAAATTTTGAATGAGGTCTGGACACTATGAGTTTAGGGTGATGCCCTTTGGACTCACTAGTGCTCCAGAAATTTTCATGGATTTAATGAATACTGTCTTAGAGATTACCTCGACAAATTAGAGGTAGTACTTGTTGAAGATATTATGATATTCTCCAAGAGCAAGGAGGAACATAATGAGTGTTTGAATATTATGCTAAAGACTTTTCTAAGGGATAAGTTGTATGAAAAGAACAAAAAATGTGAGTTATGGATGGAGGAAGTATCATTATTGGGGAATGTTAACACCAGAAAAGGGATATATGTGGACCCTTCCAAGACAAATCCAATTGAATAGTGGACCAGGCTAATATCTGTATTGGAGATCCGCAGGTTTTCGGGACTAGCTGGGTATTATCGAAGATTTGTGAAGAACTTTTCACAACTGTAGAACCCAATGTCCATGATGACATGGAAGGGTGTAAAATTTTTCTGGACTCATGATTTTGAAGACAATTTTAAGGGGTATAAAAAGAGGATAACCACTGAGCCAGTACTCACACTCCCAACAAGTGGAGAAATCTGTGTGGTGTATAGTGATGCTTCAATGAAGGGATTAGGATGTGTGATGATGAAAAATGATGAATTGATAGCCTGATCCTCAAGGAAACAGAAAATCTATTGGAAAAACTATCCCACACATGATCTGGAGATGGCAGTTGTGATCTTTTTGTTGAAAATCAGGCGTCATTATTTCTATAGGGAGAAGTTTGAGATATATACTGGCCACAAGAGTCTCAAATATATATTCCCACTAAAAGAGCTTAATATGTGTCAATGAAGTTGGATAGATCTCATCAAGGATTATGACTACACAATCCACTACCATCCTAGTAAGGAAAATAAGGTAGAATATTATCTAATTACAAAGGATCCAACATCTTTATCAATGATGAGAATTGAAAAGGATCCGATCTTAATTGATTTTCAGAGGATGGAAATGGGAATCATTAATGGAGAACATTAGTAATACTTTATCAAAAATTTCCCAAACGTATATCCTAGAGAAAATAAAGGATGCTCAAAGAAAAGATGTGGAACTTTAGAAATGGGGGGACGCTATAAAAAATGGGAAATCCGCTTAGTTCTTGATTGATAGGGAAGGAGTTGTAAGAATTGGGTCACAATTATGGGTGCCGTCCAATCCAGAGATAATAGAGGATCTTTTTAATGAGGTACAAAGATTGATATTCTCTATCCACCCAGGGAGCACAAAAATATATCGTGATTTTTTATAAAACTTTTAGTGGGACAATATTAAAAGGTAGATTGCTGAATATACATCAAAGTTCCTGGTATGTCAGCAAGTGAAGTATAAGAGGAAAAATTATAAGGGAATTATGCAACCACTACCCATACCATCATGGATGTTGGAAAACATTACCATGGACATTATCACTGGGATTTCAAGGACATCTATTCGAAACAATTATTTTTGGTTTGTTATGGATTTTATTACCAAGACAGCTCTCTTTAACGCAATTCAAGAGGGATTCCCATTGAATAAACTTACTCAGATTTACATCAAATAAGTGGTAAGGCTTCATGGAGTACCACTCTCTATTGTATCCGATCGTGATCTGAGATTCACCTTGATGTATTGGAAAAGTCTCCAACATGCACTAACCACTGAACTGAACATCAGTACATCCTATCATCCTAAAATTGATGGCCAATATGAGAAAATTATTCAGACACTATAATATTTTTAGAGATAATGTACTATGGACTTCAAAGGAGGATTAGACCAACATCATCCACTAGTTGAATTCTCCTATAACAATAGTTTCCACTCGAGCATCTGATTGGAACCATATGAATCCCTTTATGGGAAAATGTGAAGAACATTGGCATGTTTGGATTTAGTCCATGAACGTAAGATGCTAGGACCTAATATGGTCATAGAAATGATGGAGAAGGTGAAAACCATTCAGCAGCATATTGAGGAATCCTGAAGTTGACAGAAGAGTTATGCAGGAAATTGTTGACGAGACATTTACTTCAGTGTTGGAGACATAGTATTTCTATGAATATCTCTATGGGAAAAGGTCATGAGGTTTGGAATGAAATAGATGTTATGTCCCAGGTACATTGGCCCCTTCGAGATCCTGGATCGTGTCGAAGTTGTGGCCTATATACTAGCACATCCACCCACAATGGCCAAAGTACATGTTGTACTTCATGTTCCCTATTATGGAAGTACATACCTGATCCTTCACATGTACTCTCTTCAGAGGTGGTACAGTTGGAAGATGATCTTTATTACAAGGAGCATCTTGTGAAGATATAGGATCATACATATAAAGTTATACAAAACAAGACTACTCACCTGGTCATGGTACTGTGGTAGAACCATAAGTATGAAGAGGCAACATGGGAACTAGAAAAGGTAATAAAGGAAAAGTTCCTGCACCTTCTTATGGACAAGAATATAAAACAAAATTTTCAGGGCGAAATTTAATAAGCGGAGAAGTATGTAACAACCCAATATTTTTCAATGGAAATTTCCTTCATATGATTATTCAATATAATCAAATGAAATCACAACATAATGATCTACTAAGTACTATGTGACCTTTAAACATAAGTTTTTTACTACTATGTTTTGAGTTTCAATAATCTGAAATACATGACTGCGATTAGTATGTTATTTGGAGTCTAATATGACCAACTTAATTTTTGGTGAATAGTAACATAACCTTTTGAATAGTAATGTTACACGAATGAATAGTGACATACCCTAATGAATGGTAACCTTATCTATTATATTATATAAATAAGATTCATGTGGAAGTATGATATACCTATATCTGGGAATAAGAAAATAAATGTTTTAAAATCTATATTTTTCAAGTAAATTATGATTTTAATTAAATATTAACTTAAAAATATTTAGAAAATTATTTTTGAAAAAGGGATTTAATTTTTTGATACTACACATAAAAAATGGTTAGTGTTAATTTTTGGGTTTTTTTTCTGAAATACATGAAGTATTTAGTGAATAGTAAAATACATTAATTTACCATATAAATACATTATAATTTAAATACACTATTACTGAAATCACAAGTGATTTAAGCACCCAATTGTAAAACTGACATGCATTTATTAATATTTGTGGCCATCAAATCATCACTATTTCTTGTCTTATAAAAAAATAAACTAATGATTATAATATTATGAAAACCCTCCTCTCCTCCTCTATAAATACCACCCATCCATACGTCTTCTTTTCACTCCTATTAGGCCTTGTTCATTGAAAATATTTTCCCCAAATATCTTCCCAAGCCCCTTCCACGCGTCCAATGGCCCCATGCCTTTTAAAAATACCAAATCCTCTCCCTTTAAGAAGTCTCTCAAAAACTATTGATTCAAGATGTAAATTACTCTTTTATTTTCTTTCTTTTTATTTTCAAGTTCATTTGTTTTCATTTATATCCTTACCTCTCTTCATCCAAATGTTATGAAAACACTAGTATCTTATATTAACTGGAATGATTTTATGATAATTGACTTAGTTATTATCATCTCTCCTTTCCCCACCATTTATTTGAATGAAATTAAAACCCCGTTGCAGATGTTTTAATTTAGCACAATCAAGGATAACGAGTTATCAATTTACACTAATGTATTAAATTATGTTCATGAAACCATTTTCATTGTCGAACTAGACCCTAATTGTAACATCCCAAGTAATTAAAGAATTATTTTTTTTCTTATCTATTTCTATTTATGAATTAGATAGTGTTTTGGATGTTTAAAATGAGAATAAATCCAATCTTAAGCATGGAATACTCTATTTTTTTTAAAGATAGTTTTACCGCCATTTGATGGAAAACCATTTTTAAATAAACATTTTGACAATTTTATAAGCTCTATTTGTCAAAATAAACTTATTAATTATAATTGTGACATTGAAATTTACTTTGGATAAATTTTTGGTATTTTTTTGACAATATTCCTTTTTTAATGTATAGTGAAAAATACTGTATTTTACTTCAAAACTGCTTTTTCATATAATTAAATTATATGGCTAGATTATCATTATAATTGGTTTTAAAGTGTAATTAGAATATATTTTTACCATTTAATAAAATGGTGGTCATTATAATTAGTTTCACTTTGTAATTGGGCATAAACAAGTGAAAAACGTTTCATATATATTGTTTCAAAAAAACCCGCTATTTGTTTTGACAATGGGAATTATTTTTAAATTAATTATTGAAATTTCTGTGTTGAGAATTTGGTAAAATGGATTCCATATTTGGAATAATAAGGTCAAAATTATGTAATTAATACTCTTTTTTTTGGACATTATAAATATTAATGACGGTAATTATCTTTAATTATCATGATTAATTAGTAATAGGGTAGTTAAGGGTAATAAAATAATATCATAATAATACAAAATGACCCCAAAATGTGTCATAATGCTACTGGTTGTGTCATGGAAGACCATGGGATTCCTTGTGCCAAACTTTGGGACCCCATGGAATCTATTTTGGGTGATAGTGACACTATCGTTTTGTTTTTAAAGAATGGAAAATATCACAAAAGTATGTAACACCTAAGTAAAAAAAATTAATTTTGTCTACATAAATGATCTCTGGGACTATAAATAGTCTTTGGAAAGATAAAAATATTTCCTAAATCATAGTATTTGTTTTATAATTTTTAGACATTAAAAAAATTAAATGTTTTATGACACCATGATGATGCAGCGATTACCTCATTAATGAACGATTTAAATAAAATGAAAAGATAATGTAAAATATAAGACATAAACTTTTAAAAAACCTATTTTATGAGTATATTTAGAACTCTTATCACCTTATCCTAGAAATATATCAATTTTTGACATTTAAAATCCGAAAATAATTTCAATATAAAGTAACATTTCTTGACTTTCCAATAGTGCCCCTCCTCCCTTTTATAAAAGGCCCCCACCTCTACCTCCTTACCCACACTTCTCAAGCCTTTGTTTCGGCCAAGATCTATTCATTTTATCTCTCCGCATCCCTATATTCATCCTAGAAGCCTTACCTTAGGCAGAAATCGCTTCAAGAAACCCTTTTGGTTCAAACCAAGAAGAGTTACCTGATTTAAAGGTAATGTCTTCACTTGTGTTCTTTTGTATTATTTTGCTTCTCCAACCCCCTAAACTCTTTTTATTACTTTCTTTTGTAACAATAACAGTATTTTAAGTATAATATGATGTTTTTATGTGAATTATTCTAGCTACACTTACACACACCTTCTTCTAATGTTTAAGTAACATACTCTTTCTATGGATGGAAAATTTCTGCCTCACGAAATGATGATTCTTCAATCTTATTTTAACACCTTTCATGGTGTCCCTTAAGGTGCCAATATATTTATATATGATATATATTATGTGTATGTTTTCGTTATGCTTCTGTATTTTTCATTTATGTCATACCTTTATGGTTTCCATTATGGGTAAATGCGATATCTTCATTTTAGGAAGTGCAGACTACTGCCCCCTCAAAATAATTTGATTCGTTAATGCCATATGTGGCACGTATAAAGGATGGAGTAAATGATATTATATATGATAATATACTGGAATTATAATATACCTTTATATCACTATTAATTCATTCCATTAAATATGAAATAGAAATGAAAGTAGCGTTCATGCGTACGTACGGCTTACCGTCTCCATGAATGGTGCATTTCATTTTCTTACCTCTAAATGTTATGTAATATTATAAATGCATGTATATACTGGATATATATGATATATATGAGATCTAAATAATGAATATAATTATGTATATAATGGATATTTTACCACATGAACAACTTCTAAATATAAGGAGTTTATTTTTGACTGAAGTACCAATGATCTACAAAACGACCGTTATTAACTTAAATAACTACATAGTGTTCATAACAAGGTAATAAGTGATATAAACGGAATAATGAACTTTAAAAAAGGTTCTTAATAAAGTATAAATTAACTCTAGTTTATTATTCAGGAGATTAATGGACGATCAAGTCAAGTCGGATATGAGGTAAGGGACTTCATCTCAATCTGCTTTCATTGAGGAATATTTTGTTTTATACACAACTTTCTTTTATATAGTGTATAAAACCCTTTGAATTTTAATTTTATTCAAAAGGATTATTATTATACGAAGCGTTTTACTAAACAACAAAATGGAATGTTTTTTTCATACGTATGCGGCGACAACGACTTCTCCACTGCCGTGACCATTATTTGAGTTTCAGCATCCTCTACAAGCCTTAACTTTTTAATGATAAATAAATACCATGTTTTAATTTTCTTTCATTTTTATATTGAAAATGGTTTTGATAATTATTTTATTATATAAATGTTTTATTTATATCTTGTGATTGATATGTGGAAATGTTATGTTTCCTTTATGCATGTTTTATGTGGTACGATTATGTTATGGTTCTTGGGAATTGATTAGGAAGACAGGCGGTTCAGTGATAAACTAAGGGCGGGTGGGCCTGATATATCTCTCCAATTCATTGGGTAATGAGAAGGAGTTAAACTCTAAGGTTCTTCCTACGAGATTTAGGGAATATATAGTGATTAGTATTCCAAACGTAACCATGAGGGTTACTCCCTACGTAAGAATGTTATGAATGCCTCAAGTTACCTTTATGTATTAGGATTTCTAGGATTTATTCATGATTTGATGAGGTATTTTTAATTTCTTATGTTTTATGAGTAAATTATGATTTCATTTATTCTTATGTATACATGGTCTAATGTTTTCATTCTGTATTTTTTTATACCTTACTTATCTTTTAATGCTCATCCCATGTTTTTGAAATGTTTTTCACGGGTTAAAGGAAAGGAACATGATGTGATGATAGTGTCAAGGAAGTGTCATGAAGGAATCCATGTTTTGTTTTAAATATGTTTCCTTTGATGGGAAAAGTGAATATTGTCTTTAATGTAACCACCTTGCTTAAATGTGGAATGTAAAGAATGATTTATGATCTAATTCTCTAAAACTCTAAACCTGAAAATATCCTCAATGTGTAATCTTGTAATAACTGAAGATTAAGTATTTTTTAAGGTTGTGGCCTTATAATAATATTTTTATATTACTCATCTTTGGTTATTTAATCCTTTTGTACACATGGTTTTGATTTATAAAATAAAATGTGTTTTGTTGTGGTCAAAAACCACCAATTAACCCAAATGAATGTCACTAAAGTTATATATAATGATTCAACTTCACTTCAAGTATAAAAATTAAGTTTTCAACCATGTATCCTTATGTATGTTCAATAATAAAATATAAATTAATATCTGGAAAACCACCTTCATCAAAGATGATTTTTCGGACCTGAACTGATCTATAAAACCAACCAAACAAACAGACCCAAATAATGAAATTGAACCTCACAACCAATCAAAATCGATATAAATGAACATAGATATGTTATAATAAATATTATACTTATATTATAGGTTTTTTAATTATTAATTAATTAACCTAATTTAATTTTTCAGGTTATTAAGTTCAAGGAAAGATCACCATCCGACTTAAGTTAAGGGATCCTCTCCATTTCACTTTTATTCAGGAATGTCCTCTATGTTGTGCCATTTTATGAGTATTCTATAATGATGGGGTATAATTAAGATCCTCCACCATACATCCAAAATGATGTATAGAAGATGAAAAATCCATATCTCTCTCATTAATCCCTCTTATGTACACCAGATACCATGCTGATAATCCGTAAGGAATTCTACCAGAATCCACTTTATTCCTTCGGGTTACTCTATCTTCTTTTTAACCAAATTAAGTTTTATTTTTTTATGTAAAACTTATAAATTCTATTTATGTGTTCCAAAATAATGTTTCAAGACCAATCCCTCATTATATTTTGGGTATATAAATGCTTTTATGTTATTCCCTCCTCGATACTTCCCAATAAGAAAACTCATTTAAGGGAACTTACAAATTTTTTTCCCAATTTCAAGTGCACTCTATCCTCTGTTTTAAGACACCACTATCTTTATAAAATCAGTATTTTTATTATGAATACCTTTTTTGTTTCACTTTGGGTTTTAAATAAAATATTGTTCTATTTTTTATTTTAAAATCTCTATAGTATTTTCCATAAAACCGTAAAAACATTTATGCTAAAATTTCTCATATACATTTCTTACATGTTGTCACATCCGTCTGACAACATTTACCATGACATATTCCTATTTTACAATACTAACTTCCATGTATGTTATATTTCATTTCTTTCATGGACACTTTCATTATATTCCCATTGGTTAGGATTTATGTCATGGTTGTGGTACCCAATCCATTCCATGGGTAACCCATAGTTTGATATAAGATTGATTATATATGATTCTTTATGTGGGAATCATATTCATGAAATTTAAGATGGTTGAAACTAGATATGTTCCAATTAATTGGGTAAATTTGAGTATCATGAGATGTTATGTGCGATGGTCTTGGCTGTTAGCAATGACTTGTTCTACTATGTGCAACAGTCATGGTGGTTATCCGTGGCATGTGCTACTATGGGAAACAGTCTTGGAGGTTAGCATTGGCTCGTACTAAATTCAGGTTTTATGATTCTTCCACATTTCTATGATTCCATGATTGAATTATCCAATGTTTATATGTTATGATTCCATATGTTACATGCCTTTTTGTATCATCATGTCATTCCTTCTATAACATGTGCTAATGCTTTTTTCTTATGGTTATTCCATTACTGGGTTTTTACCTCATCCCATTGTTCATGTTATCCCCAAGTTACCCATTGAAGATGTATGATCAAAATGGAATATAGTTTCTCATTATGGGGTTTAAATAAAAATTTGTTTTTATAATGTTTCATCATGTATTAATTCTTCCATGACACTAGAATTCATGATCCTTGGCTTGAACTCTGATGTATAATTATGAATAAAATCATGTAATGTTATATGTAATAGGCAAGGGTTGAAGTAAAAGGGTGTAATAAAATAAAATGTACTAATTAAAGCTAAAACTGGTTAAACATTTCATATGAGAGTAGAAATTATATAGTGGAATAAGAAAAACAATATGTCCAAAAATTAATAGTAACAATGGATAACTAATCATGAGAAACTTATCAAAATCTTATAAGACTATCCTATACATACTCAAATAGAAACACATACCAACATATTGATACATCCATTGTCCATAACCTCCTAGATACTCTAACTAAGACTCTCCAGTGACAATCCCTAGTGGACAAGGAAATATTATTCCAGGGGGGACCTAGTTTGTCTCATCCTGACTAGATAGTAATTGTCTCCCAGTAACTCACTATGATGTCAAAGATCCCCATTATGATAGAGACAAGAGGTGATGTAAAACTAATGAAATTTCAAGAATAAAATATGTATAAAAATATCATAACCTCATACCAATGATAGACACACACACACACACTAATGAGAATACCTTATAGGTTATCTATAACAACACTATAATTATAATAAATTAGAATCTCAAAAAAACAAAGTGGATATAGGGCTTCTATTGAACATTAATCTAATTTTATAAAATCATATAGAAGGTTCCAACCGAGAATTATGTTTTAAATCTTATATTGTCCTTTTAAAATTCCATTCAAAACCCATTTACAAGTCAAGGTAACTTATAAATCCCCTTTTAAATTTCCAAACATGCAATAATGTTTCATTTTAAAAATATTATTGAAAAACACTTTTTAGAAAATATCTTTTAAATAAAAAGGCATTTTAAAACATAATTTGATTTGTGAGAAACTGAATTTTTATTGAAATTTTCATTCATATAACATATATTAAAATAATTTATCAAGAATAATCAAGGACCATAAACCATTTTCAACCTAGAAAAGAATGGAATTTTTGAAATATAAAACCATTAATATACCTAAATAATGAATTTATATGCCCAAAAATAACAAAAAATCATATCTCAACTCACATGGAAGAATATAAACGATTGAAATGTTAACCGAAGAAACATGATCCCCTAGAAAACAATTGTATAATTTTATCAAACACCTATATTATATATTTTTCAATAACTTTGTATCATATATTCATATTTTTTATCAATCACTCTATAACTGATCATATATTTCTAAAATAATAGTAATTTTAAGGTAAAGTATCTTTAAAACCCTAATAATACATAGTTTTTTATTAAAAAGTCAAATTCATGGAAACAACTACCTGAAATAAGTGTTGATGATGAAAAACAAATGAGTATAGAAAAATAAGGGATCAATAACCAATCCACACACCATAGGAATAAATAATCATAGAGAAGATGGTAAAACCCTCACCATAGGCTTCAACTAAGATAATGATTACTAATGGGAGGATATAATACTATAAGAACATGAAGAAACAAATATGGAAGAATAATAGAGGTCATAACCATAGAGAAATCCACATTGAAATCAATATGGGATGCCTCAAAATCGAAGGGAATGGGGTTAGTCACCTAAGGCACCCACATCATCCATCTCGCATGAATTTAGAAAGGGGAGATGCACTTCAGGTTTTAATTAAATTTATTGTATAATAATATTTTAAATATTTTAAATATTTATCCACATATCATATATTGAAATCATGATTTAGCATACCTTTCCCCATTCACACACCCCTCACTATGAAAAATTGGGGGAGATGTAGGGTTTGGCCACATAGTTTGAAAAACCGTGCGTAAATCATGTTAATCAGCTCTAAAACTAGTTCTAGGTTTTTCATGGGCAAGCTGCATGGTCAGTATTAACTATTCACCAACCATAAACCTTACCCTAAAACTCCAAAAGTTTGAAAAATCATGGGAATTTCACCTGAAAATCAACAAGAAGGCTAGAAATCAATAAATAAACTAAATAATTAGGATAATAATGGTTGGGTGTGTGACATTAAATATCTAGATACATACATACATACATACATACATACATACATACATACATGCATACATACATACATGCATACATACATAAATACACACAAACACACAAACACACACACTCATTCATGCATTGGGGGTTTCGTATAATTTCATGAAATCTGGGATACATTCTTTTGGGATTATTAAAGCCATAGTGATTTTTATGAGTGGGATATGTACTTCCGGAATTTTTTCAATGTGTTGGGAATGTGGATCATTTAGTTGATGATATAGAGATCTATCCAATGGGACATGTGAGAGGATAACCATGTGTGGATCATAGATCCTTAATGGTTGAGTAGTGATTTTCCAATAGTACTTGAGTACAATGGTATAGAATAGTCTATGGGTTAGGTAGGGAAAACAGACTATGAGATAACCAGGGTTGTGGTTCATGGATTGGTGTTAGTGAGTAGATACTGATTAGAGATTTTGGATCATAGTGAATTCCATCACAAGTGATATGTAAAAGATGATAGGTTCAATGTGTCTTACCCTATGTGATAGGATCTTGAATGGGAATATCAAACTATGATTTTAGAGGTAGGATGATAATTTCATTGAGGTTCTAGAGGAGTTATGTATTCCTAGATCCCAATTTGTGAGATATTATAAATAATGATTCGATAGTGTTGAATGTTATTTAATAGATATGTTTGGGTTTGTTATTTCCCCATTGTTATATTGCTATTTTTTTCAGGATGTTGGTATTGAGGTGGTGGTGACACAGGGCCTTGGGTATCGAGGTATATAGTTACATCACCCATATTCTCTTGTCACATGATGGTTTATAGTTTCCACCTATGGTTTTTTATTAGAAGGTCCTAAGATGATATATAAAACTTTTTAGCTTATATGGATTGATTCAAAAAGTGTTTAATATTCCAAATAACATTTTCAAATTATTTTTAGAATAATAGATATTCATAAAATGAAAGATTTCAAATGAAATTCACCACCAATGGTACTCCCCTTAGATAACGTGACACACCATATAAAATTTTAGCATTTATGGTTTGATTGATAGAGAGTCCAATATGCCATATAACATTTTTTTCCCATTTTTTAGACCAATTTTTTTTTGAATATATTGAATTTAATTTAGTATCTTTGGTTAAATTGATATTTATTATAAAGTTATATATGAAATTTTATGTATACTTTCATTCCAATATATATTTCAGTTTTCCATATATAATTTGATGCCCATTTCCAAACCGATCCAGATTTAGGATGCTATATTACACTTTTTATAATCTATAGTTTGATTGATAGTAATTTGGGATTACATATGACATACTATTATAGATACATCTATGAGGGGAATGGGTTATTGAAAATGATTACACTTGGTATGGTTGGGTGTCTTGGTGGCCTAGTTAGCACATAATGACACAATTCACTTGCTTATGTGAATTTGTTTCTATTATTTATTCTTCTCATGCATAAATAAGTATATAATGGTGTATATTAGGTGAAATTTGTGAGATAATTCTATGACTTATTTCTCAAACTCTACAGTGGAACTTGATTGTGCATGTAGACCGTATGTTTAACATTCAGGTAATAGGTTTCATAATGGTTTAGGATAGTGCAACCCAATAGAGATTATAGACTGGATTCTAGTGAGGAATCAATTTTATTGGATTCTATATATAATATTTGGTCCTTAACAAATTTTTTATGTGTGATCAGCTTGTTCGGTGATTATTTTAGATCCATAAATTTATTAATGCTTATAATTTTTTTATATCATGGATATGTTGTGTATTTATTCATACTCTGATTATATATTATGGTGTATGTTTGGTTATTTATATTTATTTATGGTTATGAAATTGATGGAATAATCTCCCCAATGTATAATCCTAACCATAAACACTATTCAGTATCCTTTAAATTATGAGGTGGAAAGGATGATCCTTTGCGTCACTCTGATAGAGATTCTACTTAGTGATTTTGTCCAAGTGATTATAATGTTGTATGAGAGTTTTCTTTTTTTTTCTTACTATTTTGGGATTAGTAGATAGAGATATGAATCTGTGGGATCATGTGATAGAATTCAAGATTTTGTATTTAGAGAATTTATCTGGTGTGATGTCAAGATTACTAGGGTTCTGAGATTTCTTTATTTCTTTTGTGGTTATAGATAAAATATTTATTAAAGTATGATGTGTATATTTGAGGTTAATATTTTTTTGACTTTTATCCTATAGTGGAATGGGTAATTTGTACATGAATCATATTTATCATGTTGGATTGACATGAAATACATTTTCTTCTATGTGACTGATTTGGATGATGATGAAGCATTCAACTATTTAAATGATCAACAACCACTTATATAATGATTTTCTTTATAAATTTTTTGTGACATTCAAATTAGATGATCTATATTGTGACTCATTAGAATTTTTATAATAATATGTTATGTATATCCTATGATGATATATTCCCTAATGGTTTCAATATAATCCCTAGGTGTAATAGATGTACAATAAACCATCGTTGGTTTGTTTTGGCATTGGATTCATTTTTGATGGTTTGATGTAGGTGACCTATTCTAGAGAAATGTTTTGGAAGTATAATAGGCTTCCTTAGTAAATTTTATTCCCTTGATTGTGGAATAAAGTTTTATGTAATTCCTTATTAATTTTATATATAATGAACCAAATATGTTTCTGGTTTTGATATCACTTTTGAATGGTGGGATCAGTTTGATGCTAAGACATATTGGTTTTGGGATTCATTCTTGATTTTTCATTGGATGTAGATCCCATATAGTTCTTTCTTGGATGTGTAGAATATGGGTAGAAAATTAACAGTATTTAATGATGCATGAGTGGTGGGTGATCAAAGCTTTTTAATTTACTTGATTGTGTATAATTGAAATCAATTTATGGAATTATCAATAGCAGTCTTGGGATTTTCATTGATATGAAAGTGTATAATTGTTATTTCTTTCGTTTTTCCCCATGATTGGGGATGTTTGACTCTTGGAAATGAAATATGGGTTATGTGATTGGGTGATAAAGAGAGTTTATAACATTTTTTATGGATGAGATCATGTAAATAATTGGAAAAGAACCAATGATATGGTTCACTAATAGGTTCACTCTTTCCATAAAAAGGGAGTGAGTGGTTAAGTGGTATCTTGAGGAAAGTCTTCAAGTGCGAGGGAAGGTGGATGTTGGTTATGTGGGGTTCCTATTTGGGTTTGGGTTGAATGAAAGGATCATGTATTGGTTTTATGGATATTTTTCGGGTACGAGGGAAAACCATATAAATGGATTGATGATAGGATAATAGTGAGTACCCCTTATCAATAAATATATAGGTGAGTTATGGGACTTGAGTAGGCTTGTATGTGAGCACCATGGGGAATAATTTAGTGTGATATGAGAGTGGGTTAGACTGGGGGCATGTTTATTTGGATGGTCGAGTGTGATAATGGTAGTAGTTGGACAATTATTTGACCATTGAAAGTACATTGAGTTTCAGGTTTAGATTCTAGTATGGGCATTGGATGATTTCATAATTCCTTCAAGAGTTAAGGCATTGTGATCGAGTGATGTAGTGATGTTTCAGTGGGTAAAGACAATTATTTTCATTAAATGATATCCAGAGGTGGGAAGATTTCTAATTTGTATTTAATTAGATGAACAATGTTGAAAACCATATTTATATTATAGTTTAGGATGTAGGTAACATGTTTTACAGATCAAACTATGAATTTAAGCAAAAAAAATTTTGTATCCATTCCTACTGCATTTGTTAGGGGAAAATTTTTTATTTAGTTTCAGATCATGATTTTTGAGTTGTCTTAGATTCGAATTTATGTATTGGAGGCCAAGTGACATTTTTGGGAACCTCTCAGGGATATGGATCATTTTGGTGGAAGGTTTGTAATGAACTACATTGTTGCAGATTTGTGGAATCAAGTGGAATTATAATTTTATATCCCAATATTGGCGATATATTTTGAATTAGGAATAATACTAGGATTAAAAAATTAAAAACATCATTAGGAGGAATAATATGTGTTCTCAAAGGCCTGTGAGGTTTCTTAGTTGATCGAGGGAGCAATCATATAGGGACATGGTGGCTCTTCTATGGGTGATATATTACAATGATAGTAAGGGTTATTTTAGTGTGGTGTGTGTCATGTGTGATTAAATTTTTTATGGATGAATAGGTCAGGGTTGTGATGGAAGGGTATCATTAGGTAAAACATCATTACAATATTAAAATTCTACTGTTTACGAAGATCACTATGAAATTGGAGGTATGTGTTGTGTAGAATTATTAGGAGGAAGGGGAGTTGGGAACTACCAAGGGTAAGGAGTGAGCCATAGAACCATGATCTATGACACAACCAGTGTCTAGGAGTGTGAATTACACCATGAAAGTGTTTTTTTGCTTCAATGAAACTTTTGTTGAGGGGAGGTTTTGGCGTCATGTAATTTTCTTTACATTACTGAGTTTTCTCATCAAAATTTCAAAATTAGGTATTTCACTTTGGCCTTGTTAGAATTATAAAATTATTAACATTATACTTATGGGTCACAACACCAAATGTTTATAAACATTTTATGGATGTTGTGAAAACTGTTCATTAAGAATAGTGAAAGGTTTACCAACAGGGATGGTTGATTTAGTGAAAGCCTCATGTGAATGGATAAATCAATGAATGTATGAATGTAAAATATGGAGGTCAAAGTAACCTAATTGGCCAATAATTAACCTCTATAAAACGAATTGGGACCAGCTGATGAATATTATTGAATTATGAAAAATTATAATGTTTGATTACTAAGCTATAGAGTTTATATATCTTGAACTTTTGGTAATATAATATAGTTTTCCATGTTCTCCTATTAACATAGGATGAAATAACGAACCATGTAAAACATGTGTTTGTTATGTGTTGTTATTTTTTCATGTATGATTATGCATGTGTGTTATTCTTCTTTTGGAAATATGACTAGGGTGTTACTTGAATTCTAGATTTTGGTTCTCAAGGATATAGAGGGAATATCTAGTTATTGAAATTCCATTATGCTAAACTATTGTTGGATATCGATTTTTAGTGAAGTAAAGGTCCGGTTAGAAATTTATTGTATTGGATTTATAGGATTAGTCTTCCCCAATAAGTTGGGTCAAATGTCTAGTTAGAAATTTATTATATAGGATTTATAGCAGTATTCTTCCCCAATAAGTAGAATCAAAGGTTACATTTTTTGGACACACTCCCGACTATAAGAAACATTCTCACCTATCTTATATTCAAATTGAATTGAAGTTTTTCATACTATCATAAGAAAATATAAAAAAAATGAAGGAATAGCTTGGATTAGTCAGTTCAACAAAATCAAAGTTGGTTTCTTGAAGGTGAAAATAGAGAACTATATTATACAGAATGATCTCAAAAATACATTGAATGAGAAAAATGAAAATATAGATAATGGTGAATGAGAATATTTAGATATAAAATAATTATTCTTAGTGGATTTGACATTGTTATAAAATGTTTCATTTATCATCCAAGATAAGAAGTCCACAATTTCACTTATGGTAGGCGTGGAGGAGATGTATGAAAAACTCAATGAATTACAAAAAGTGTTCATGATAAAGTGTTAATTCATCTTGAAGCTATCAAAAGGATGGTCAGAAATATATCATATTAATTATTTCAACATAATAAGAAATGAGATCGAGTCAGAGGAAGTTAATTTCATATATTATGTGTGTATTATTCCACTATTTTCATTTTTATTGGACTATTGGGATGGAATAGTTACTGTAACAAGTATTCTCTATGTAATGTTTGATCTTCTGTTCGTGGATGTATAGAATTTGATCCCTAATGATGATCATATATGAATATATGTCCAAAAACATCAAGTAGTTCATTTAATTATAAAAAATATGAGGCTCACCTCATCAAAATGATCATCCAAACTAAGAAGAAAAGGTCATACAGATGAGTCAAAGAAATTATACTTTTCTAGGGATTACATGGTAGCATTGTGGTAAGAAAGGAAATTATTATAGGTACTATAAAAATTGAATAGAGGACACCAAAAGGAAAATTTCTAGAAGTGTAAATTCTATTTATACAACAAGATATTTTAGTGATCTATTACACACAATTAATAATATGATAGAGTCAAGGGTGGTCGAATTAGTTGAAAACTATCACTCATCTACTGATTGAGGATACAAAACAAACTATGTATTTTTAAGCATTATGAAAGTTCATCGAGTAGATGATGTGGCTTTGGAAGTAGATGGAAAGGAGAAATGAATATTTAGATTCATAATGGGACTATTCTCTCATTGAAAGGAGCGAGACAAGAACAATTTGTCATGAGGAATCTCTTTTTAGTAGATCTATTATATGATGGAATCTTCAAAAAAAATTAAAAAATAGAGTCTTGAATGTGTCTTGGGGATCCATGGTTATGGATAGTGGGGTAAAGGATAAAACCCATTATATGACTAGAAGTTTATATTGGTGTGAAATGAATGTAATTTCATCCTTTGAAAATATAAAGGTCTATAATTTAATACTATTTCACCATAGTGAGAATAAATTGACGGTTCTATCAGGTAAGGGAATTCTAAATGTTTATCATGCAACTGCCAAAAGTTTTGAGACTTTTTTGATTAGAAATAAAAATTTTGTTTCATTCAATCTGAATGATCTAAATCCTAGAGCCTAGAAGATGGATCTAGTTTATATGCATGTTTGGGGACAATCAATAATATAATCTCATGAAGGATCATGATATCCTCTCACATTAATTTATGATTCCATGATAAAGGTATGAGTTAATTTTTTAAAAATAAATCAAATGTCTTTGATGCTTCTACATAGTGGAAAGCCATGGTAGAGAATGAAATTTGTTGGAAATTGATGTTCCTAAAATCCGATGTTGTAGTGATTAAAATGGTATAAATTTTAGAAACTTATTTTAGGAGAAGGTGATAAGGATTGAGATAATAATCACTTGAACTCCACAGATAAATAGAATAGTATAGAGGATGAATCAGACTTTGATAGATAAGGTTACATGCATTTTTGTTCACTACGATATTACCAAGTACATCTATGAAGACAAAATTTACACATCATTATACTAGGTAAAAAATTTCCATCTTCTTAAGTGGTATAGAGTCTACCTAAATAACTTTGGTATTACAATCCATTGGATTCTTCATAATTCAAAATCACTTGCTTAATTTATTATACTCTCACTGATGAAAAATTCAGAGATATGATAGTGGAAATGTATAATTATTATTTTCATATAATATATGGAAATATAGAATTTGGATACTAACTTTGGAATGATGATCAACGGAAGGAAATCACAAGTAGATATGCACTATTAAATGAGAATATATTATGGATGGATCAGAATAATGATGAATTAAGTGTTTGGGAAAATTGGAGAACTATTGTTGTACAAGTTGGTTTGGATGAAAATATAAGAAATTAAAAAATACCAGTGACAGAAGAAAAAAATTAAGAGCATAAATAGTTCAATAAATGGTTGACGTTAAAAAAATTATCAATAACTACAAATGTATTAGGAAAATATCTTGTAGAACAATAATCATTCCCAGGATCTATGGTTGTTTATGCATCAGTGTCTAGTGGTACTAGGTCAACATGAACATATAAATTATAATTGATGTTGTTGTAATTGAATGACCATAAGTGGAATCAATATTCATTTAATTAATGCAACGGGAGTCAGAAATGGAGGAAGATGTGAATTACTTAATGTTTAACCGAACATGGGAGATGAATAAAATAATTAATGGGAAACAAGAAATAGAGAAAAAAATGGTTCTATTGTATGAAAGTATAGGATAATAGAAGTTGAAGATATAAGACTTGATTAGTGGTGAATGTATTCAAGTAGAAAGAAAGAATTTATTTTCCTAAAAAATTCATTGGTAGTACGGTGTACACAAATCCAAATAGGGTTAGGCTTTGATGAATCTAAAAATATACACTTACAGAAGATGTATGTGAAGATTTCATTTTTATATGGTGACTTTAAGTAGGTGATCTACATGATTTACCCCAAGGTGTTTGAATACATATATGGAGGGACATGGTTTCAAACCGAAGAAAATATTATTTGACTTGAAATAAGAACCATGATTGTTAAATGATAAGTATAATCTCACTATGAATGTGGATGGTTTAAGAAGTAGAGAATCTGATTATTATTTATATACAATTTCTTATAATGATTGAACATACATAATTATCCATATTTATGTCATATAAACATTTTAGGAAGGAACATAAATTTAGATGATTGAGGATCTGTAGAATAAGTTTTCCATTAGTGTCATGACCCATCCTCTGAGGCTCATTCCATAACAACCAAAAGACCACCTTCTGTAGGCCATGGGTTTTTGACAAGCCCTGGAAAGGTGTATCCCTCAAACGGGAAGGAATTTACATTGAACCTACAAACACACAGACCATGAACATGACTAGATTCAAACCAAGTTTTATATTACAGTAGAAAAATTTTGTATTGAAAGTAAAGGGGTTGGATTAGAATCCCAACTAAACGATACACTACTATAGAAAATAGAAAACATCTCTTGATATCTTCTGTAATAGATCCTACCTGAAAGGTAGGTACAGCTCGTCTCCACAGCTCTCTACATCAACTAATCACCTCCGTGTACCGCCTGGTAATGGATCCCTAAAGACTCAGCCAAGCTTCTCATCGTCTACACAAGACACAACAAGGTGTAGGTGAATCGCATCCAAGGGTGAGTATAACAATACCTAGTAGGGACCCTGAGACAACCAAAGGTCCCTCATAATTCCACAAAGGGATACCACAATGCATGATCTAAATCACAAATCCCAATGAAAAGACTCTGATCAAAATAGGTATAAAACTAAAATATCAGCAATAAATATGACCAGTCTTAAGTTATATAAATTTATTCCGTTAGGAAGTTTCCACAACTAAACCACGAAAGAGTTGTTCCTTTATCAATCCACACAGGGTAGAATTTCAATGATCCAAGATGGGCCGCTCTAAGGATTTTACTCATTGGGTCGCACACTTCTGATACACACATGGTCTCTATGATGTTGATCCACACAGAGTCGCAATGATTCTGATTAACACAGGGTCTCTCTTCAGTTGACCTCCATCCATAGGATTCCCCAAACCTAGTATGTCCAAGTTCTGTAGTATATTCTCTTAAAGATATCAGTTTTGCCTCAATTAATGCAATGTTCCATAAAGGTATCCCAAATGACCACCATGTCATAAAGGTCCCAACGCGATAGACGAAGCGTCAATCGAACGCCCGTTCTATGAGTTATAGGCATTTTAGTTCCGAGGACCAAGTTGGATTAGGGTTTGATCCAACCCATACATACTACAACTTTAACCAAAACTCAGGTAAAGTATCTCAAGTGGACTGTCTCATTATATGGATCCCATCACTGCAGATGGTTCATCAAACGGGCATCTAGTTTGTGAGATATGACCATTAAAGTGTATCTCTGCCGTAAAGGGTCTGGACCAGTCCGACCTGACTAGGCCCGGCACGAACCAGCTGGGCTGGTCCGTAGGCTCGGCCTACTGGGTGACACATCCCGGGTGGCTGGTGTGGTCCTCTAGTCGGGTGGTGGACCACCTTCCCAAATGAAAAATTCGTTCAGTCTCTTGAACCAGCAGCACCACGTGGCCCCGCCCACTTATCAGCAAGACCCGCGGGGTGTGGTTCACCTTAGTCACAACTTCGAAGCTACGACCTATTCACTACGGTACATGATGGTGCATTGCCTTCTGCCATTGTGGCCGGCCGAGGTCTGACTGCCCTTGCTGACCATCGTAGCTCTATATTGTGGCTTCCCTCCACGGCATGTGACGGTACGCTACCTGCTGCCTCCATGGCTAGCCGCTGCTGGCCACTGTCGTTGCCCACTGGCACCGGTCATCAGTTCCAGAGGAACATCCGCGGGCCACCGAGTGAGCTCAGGTGGTCCTTTTTTTCCTTCTGAATGCACCTACGGGCTTCCCTGTATGTTAACGTCACTACGTGGCTCCCAGATTCATGTTTCCAGGATGTTAAAACTTCACCCATGAAGAATGCGACAAAACCAAAGCGGAGGAGGGTCTGAGTCTTGTTTGTTTGGCCCGCGCCCTTCTCTTTAGCATCATAACAAGCGGGTAGCAATTAATTATAAATATATAAACATTAATTATTATGTTGTTCATCATTCATTTCAAGAATGAGGAAAGTATAAAAAATAACATGAATTTAAACAAAACCCCTACCTCGGAATCAGAGGTGACGTCACAGTTGTGGAAGAAGAATCCACGCTTGATGATGTCGCAGGTGCTCGTTGATCCTGGGTCGATTCCTCTAATGTTTTCATCCATGCTTCCGTTCTCCATTGGTATAAGATGACTCACTACTTCATTAGAGGTTCCTCCCTTTCGTGGGAAAAACCCATGCTCGAGCCTCATTTAAACATATGGGAAAAGATGATTAATGCAACAAGAGTTTAATGAGGTTCATTAATGAATGAACCTCTCAACTCTTAATGGTGAGGTTACCAAAACAAAGACTCAATCAATTAAATGTTTTGACAACTTAGTGGTCTAGCCAAATCCACTCAACTGTTGTTCCAAAAATTAAGCAAAAATTTTATGTTATTTTATTATTCTTTTAAAAAATATGAAAAACTATCTTTTTCTACTAACCTACTGTGGTCGAAGGTAATACTCTATCAAGTGAATCTTGGTGATGTGAATTCAATGGTTCTCTCCTATTTTTAATCCGCGAACCAGTACAAAATATATAAAATGTCACTCGCACATTTACAGAACATACATTTAAAAAATACAAAAATTTCATTATTGGTACATTGGGCCTCAAAATCAAGCATCGTTAATTTTTGCAGACTCGTAATAATTCCAAATAATTTTAAAAAAATTATATGGAATTTATGAGTAATTATAATCGCCCACCTTAGGGATTTATTTCCCTAAAATCAATAAAAACTTGGGGAACAAATGGGGGTACTGAAAATGTATCTGAGCCTCCCACTCCCATGTGCTCTCTTGGAGGTTCCCGTGCTGCCAAAAAACTCTCACCAGTGGAATCAACCTCCCATGAAGGACCCAATCCTGTCAATCCTCTCTCTCCACCAAAAAATCTGAAAACTTCACCCCATTTTTGATGTCCAGCTCTCCCTAGTCAATAATGTGTGTTGGATCATGCACGTAACTCCTCCGTTGCGACACATGGAAAAAATTATGCACCCAATGCATCTGTGGGGGAAAGTGCTAGATGATACACCACCTCGCCTACTCTAATGAGGATCTAGAAAGGTCTGATGAACCTCAAAGATTACTTGCCACCCTGGCCGAACATCTGTAATCCTCATCATGGTGAGACTCATAGGAATACATGGTCTCCCTCCTCAAACTCCAAGGGTATCCATCTCCTATTAGCATAAAACATTTCTGGATCTGTGCATTCTTCATCCTCTCCTGGATGATCTAAACCCTCTCTATAGTATCATGTACCATCTTTGGACACATAAGTGCTGAATCCCCTATGTATGCTCAATGTAGAGGTGATCTGCAGGGTCGCCCGTATAGGGCCTCAAACAGTACCATGCAGATGGTGGAGTGAGAGCTGTTATTGTTTGCTAACTCCACTAGTGGCAGGTGGTCCACCCAACTATGGCCAAAATCTCGGACATAATCATGAAACATGTCCTTGATTGTTTGTATGGTCTTATCCATCTAACCATCTGTCTGAGGATGGAAGGATGTGCCCAAGCGTTGTTGAGTCCTGAATGGCTCTTGTAATCCCTTCCCCAAATGGGATGTAAAACGAGTGTCGTGATCTTAGGTGATCGTCGATGGCACCCCATTAAGTCATACAATCTTTTGTATATATAGGAATCCCAAGATCTATACTGATCCCTACTCTTGGATGGGTAAGAAGTGGACTGACTTGGTGAGCCGTTCAGCGATCTCCAAGATGGAATCTTTCCCCCTGGACGTTTGTGGTAGCCCTATCACAAATTCCATGGATATACCATCTCACTTCCACTCTAGAACCTCATGTGGTTGAGCTAAGCCAGTGGGTACCTGATGCCCAGCCTTCACTTGCTGACAAGTGATGCATCGTGATACGAACTTCACCACCACTTTCTTCATCACTGGCCACCATTATGGATGACAGAGGTCCTTGTAAATCTTCACCACTTTAAGATGTACTTCCAAATAGGATGTGTGGAACTCCCTCAATGCCTCCTCTTGTAGCATCACTGTTTACATAGTGCATCCTCTAAAGAGGATTATGTGCTCCGAACCATCATAAAATCCATCATGAGCCTGTCCTGAGGATATTTGAGCACGGCGGGCCTCACAGTCTATGTCCCCATGATGTTCCTCCTTGACTTGCTGAAAGAGTGGGAGAGTTGCTGTCATAGACTGAAGGCAGGATTCTCCATCATTATATATGAAAGATATCTATAACATGGCTAGATACTCTATCACCTCACATAGAAATTGTTGACTAGACCTCCTGCTGAGTGTGTCTGCTACTATGTTACCCTTACTAGGAGTCTAGACTATCTCAAAGTCGATGTCCTGGAGGAACTCTAGCAATCATCGTTGTCTCAGGTTTAGGTCCTTCTATGAGAAGATATACCTGAGACTCTTGTGATCAGATTAGACTATAAAACATTCACCCATAAAGTAGTGCCGCCAAATCTCCAGTTCAAATACCACTACTTCTAACACCAGGTTATGGGTAGCATAGTTTTTCTCGTGCTATCTCAATTTTCGTGAGCTATATGTGATCGCCACTCCCTCCTGCATTAGGGAACAACCTAGTCTGGTCCCTGATGTGTCTTTATAGACTACATACCCAAGGTCCTCTTCTGGTGGGATCAAGATGGGGGCACTCATCAGTCTCTACATCATCTTCTAAATACTCTGCTGGTATCTCTCCATACTCACGAAGGTTTGCCTCTTGTTTTTTAAAGATTAAAAGGGTGTTGCAACTCTAGAAAAATCAGGTACGAATCTCCAGTAGTACTGAGCCAATCTCAGGAAACTCTGCTCCTCGGTCACACTCTTCGGTGGCTCCCTAGCAAGCACTTCCTCTATCTTCACTAGATCCACTGCAATTCCAGCCTCTGAGATAACGTTCCCTTATAAGTGGACATCCCGTATCCAGAAATAGAACTTTTAGTCCATTATATAAAGTTGGTGTTCTTGGAGTGTATCTAGAACTATCTATAGGTGTGTGGCATGCTCTTCCTATGATGTTGAGTATATAAACATGCCATCAATGAAGACTACCATGAAGCGATTGAGGTAAGGAAAGAATATTTTGTTCATGAGCCCCATGAACACTGCCGGAGCATTGGTCAAGTGGAATGGATTTACCAAAAACTCATAATGGAAATACCGACATCTGAAGGTTGTCTTTGGTACGTCATCATGCCTTACCTTGAGTTGATGATAGCCAGATCTGAGGCCTATCTTTGAAAACAATTGTGCTCCCTTCAGCTGGACGAAGAGATCATCAATCCTCATAATTGGATACTAGTTCTTCATGGTCACCTAGTTTAGGCATCGATAGTTCACAAAAATCCTCAAACTCCCATCTACCTTAATGGCGAAAACAATCGAGGATTCCCATGGAGAAACACTGGGCCTTATGAATCACTTCTTCTGCAAGTCAAAAAACTGTACTCATAACTCACAGGGCTCCATCGGAGCCATCTGATATGCTGGTGTAGATATCAGTACCATCCTAGGGATTAGGTCGATATAGAATTCTAACTCTATATGAAGAGGTTGTCCTAGAACATCATTAGGAAAGACATCAGCATACTGGTCTGCCACTACAGGATCACCCAGACTCCTCACATCAACAACTCTGAGAGTAAGGCCTGCCAACTGATGAGTGAACTGCTGCACCCTCCTCCGAGAAAGTCCGTCCTATGCTAAAAAGGTGTTCTTCTAACCAATTAAGGTAAACCTGATTCCATACTCATGGAAACACTACACATTGCACATAAAACAATAAATCTGGTCATGGACCAAGGATAACCTGTCCATACCCATGATGACATCATATGGCCTCGACGCTGCTACTAGGAGATCCCAGCCAAAGATCTCACCTACTAGAGTAAACTCACACTGCTGTTACTAGTGTGTAATCATATAATCATCTCTCGTAGGAGTCTCCAATCATAAGGATCGAGCCAATAGCTCTACCAGAATCACTTAGCTCTGAACAAGAGCCATGGAAATGAAAGAGTGACTGGAACTTATGATTATAAGTACTGTAGATAGGGTGGAGTAGACACGGATCATACCTAGAATCATCTCCAGAGCACCTCGGTCATAGGATTCAGCTGCCTAAAGTGGAGCTATTCCCTGTCCACCTAGTCCCTGAGGTTGGGGTTGACCACCTGGAGTTGGTGGTGGAAGAACCTCAAATTGCCGCCCATCGTCTTCTGCATGGCCTGCTTCTTTTCCATATCTACCACCCTACAGACCTCCTCACTTGAATCCCAACCTGTGCCTCAGATATCCATCAACCATCTTCTGATCATCGGTACAAATGGTTGAGCAGTTTCAAGACATGTGGCCCTGTCCATCGCACGTGAAGCACAGTCTGCTCAAATCTTGTCCTATTCTCCCTCGTGAGTTTTGGACCACTTCCCCTATGTCCTTGAGTCGTCCTGTGGAACATCTGGACCAGTTGGACTTCTGCGCCATCTTCCTACTTCCAACTACAGATGAATCCACTACCTGTTGTCTAGTAGTGGCTCTAACCATCAGTTTCATTTCTGCTAAGATTATCTCCTCCAATAATGCTTGATCGAGTACTCCAGCCTGCATCAGGATATTTAGTGATAGCATTGATGATCTAATATCCCACTGGAGACCTTTCTCAAAGGACTGAGCCCTGAATAAAGGGTCTTTAACCATGTCGATGGATTAGCGTGGGAGGTTAGGGAATATTGCTGAGTACTGGGCTATTGTCAGGCTGACCTGCTGTAAGTGTAGGAGCTCCTTAATACACACAGAGCATAGTGTCGCTGGAATGAACAACACCCAGAACAGGCTCTCAAAGTCCATTTACGTGAGGGTCACCTCATCATATAACTAGAGTATCAGGCTCCACCATCTCCCTATTCTTCAATATAAGAGTCTAGAGACTAGGATCACCATATGCTCTGCTGGTGTCTCAAACAAGAAAAATACATGTGCTACAGCCACCAACCCTTCCTCTGCTTCTTGGGGATCTATCTCACCTTGAAACCATGGAGGCCACATTCACTAGAAATCGTGAAATGTGCTCAGTGTATGTGCACTGTACGCCAGTGGGGCTAGTGGAAACTGCTTCCCAATGGGTGGTGGTGCTTCTAGTGCACCACCCGAAGGTGCTATAACTATAAGAGGGCCCTACACAGAAGCCTCATTGCTCGATGGGACATCAGTATGTAATATTTCTAGAATCCTAGCTGGCTATCTATGTGATGGAATCCTAAAAGGAAATAGGTGTTCCATATTCAATAAATTAGACATGGTGAGCAGACTTAGAATAGATCAAAAGTAAAAAAATTATAAAACACATGCAATTAGTGTTTTTGTGCACTGAGGTGTAAATCAGAATTCATGGTCCTGGTGTATGGATACGTCAGCTGCTGAATGATTATTGGACTCTGCAAACTGAAAGACACAATCAAAAAACTTACCACTATTTCTCCATTGTAAATATCAGAATACTAGTTTTCCAGTATAACTGACTCCTCTGATGCCACTTTTTCATGACCAATCCTCTAAGGCCCATTCCATGACTACCCATGTCCGCCTACCATAGGCCAGGGGTTGGTAACTAGCACCGGAAAGTCCTATCCCTAAAACAGGAAGGCATTTCCTTTGAACTTTCAAACACACACACCAAGAACATGATAATATTCAAACCACATAGTAAACTATAGTATTAAATGTGTGTACTAAAAGTAAAGGGGTCAGAATACAAGACAAACTAAAAGATACATTATAATAGAAAAAAGAAAATAGCTCCTAATATTGTCCGCTACAGATCCTACATGAATGGTAGCAACATCCCATCTTCACAGCTCTCCACATCAACCAGTCACCTCCATGTACCGCCTGGTCCTGGCACCCAAAAGACTTAGCCAAGATATTCTTCACCAGCACAAGACATAACAAGGTGCAGGAAAAGCGCGTGTAGGGGTGAGTATAACAATACCAGTATGGACCCCGAGACCCCCGAAGGTCTCTCAGAATTCCACAAAGTGAAACCAAAAAGAATGACATCAATCATAAAGCACAAATGAAAGACTCATATCAAACAAGGTATACAACTCAAAGATTGGGAATAAAGGCGATTAGTCTTAAGATATATCATTTTATTCCATTAGGATGTTTCCAAAACTTAACCATGAAGGAGTTGTTCCATTATCGATCTACACATGGTCGAATGTCCTTGATCTACGATAGGACTCTCTAAGGACGATCCTCGTCGGGTCGCGCACTGTTGATTCACACATGGTCTCTATGATGCAGATTCACACATGGTCACTATGATACTAATCAACATAGGGTCCCTATGATGTTGATCCCCATAGGGTCGACATGATACTGATCCACACAGGGTTTCAATGATGATGATCCAAATAGGGTCTCTATGATGATAATCCAAAAAGGGTCACTATGTTACTGATCCACATAGTGTCTCTCTTCAGTTGACAGCAAGCCACAAGATTTCCCACACCTAGTGCGCCTGAGTTCTGTAGTGTATGCTCATCAAGATATCTGTTCTGACTCAACATCCATAACGTTCCAAGAATGAGTAACCCAATATAATTAAATTTCATAAGGTTCCTAAAGCAACATATAGCAAGTCAATCGGAAGCCCGGTCTGTGAGTTATATGAAAACGGGATGTTGGTTTGTGAGATGATACCTTTTATGCTTATCTAGGCCGTAAAGGGTCTGGGACTGATCCGACCCAGCTGGACCAACACGACCCACCTCGTCCTGGGCTAACTAGACCTGGTTCTGGTCAAACCACCCTGGTTCGGGTCCAAATAGGGTCCGACCCAAATCGGCTAGGCCACGAGCTAGGCACACTGGGCCACAGACCAGCCCGACCCGCCTTGGTTGGGTACGACCCACCAGGTGACCCGACGTGGGAGGATGGCATAGTCTGCCAGCCAAGTGGTGGACCACCTTCACAAAAAATAAAATCTTTTAGGCTCTTCAACCAATAGCACCATGTGGAACCACCCTCCTGTCAGTGGGACCTACAGGGTGTGTGTCCCCTTTTCCGTGGGTGCGGGTCCACTTTTCCATGGCTTCATAGCCATGTCCTCCTCACCACAGCATGTGACAGTGCACCACCTTCTGCCATTGTGGCCATCTACCCTTGCTGAATGCTATGACACGCTGCCATGGATTACCTCAATAGGGCGATGTTGTGGCTTCCCTCCATGTCATGTGATGGTGCTACGGCTGTTGCCACTTCAGTCGCCCAATGCCGACCCTCGTCGTCGCCCACTGACAGAACTTCCACAGGCCATTGGGTGAACTCTGGTGGTCTGTTTTTTCCTTCCTAACATGCCTATGAGTATCCCAGGATGATTTCGTCACTACATCACTCTCGGATTAAAGTTGTCTTCATGTTCAAACTTCACCCATGAAGAACACGACAAAACCAAAGCAGAAGATGGTTTGGGACTTGTTCGTTTGGCCCACACCCTCTATATTAGAATCATAACAAGAGTGTAGAAATTAATTCCATATAGATAAACTATAATATTTCTAGGATACTTCATTATTTTCTAGAATGAGGAATAGAAACAAATTCACATTAATTTAAACAAAACCCCTACCTCGGAATCAGAGGTGACGTTGCGGTTGTGGAAGAATAATCTACACTCAATGAATCCACCAACATTCGTTGATCGAAGATTGATTCCTCCAATGTTGTTTTCTAAGCTTCTATTCTTCATCAGTGGAAGATGTTGCGACACTTCGTCATAGGTTCCTCCCTTCCGGGTCAAAAACATAAACCCGATCCTCATTTAAATAGGGGGTAAAGGACGATTAACACAATGAGAGTTTAATGAGGTTCATTAATGACAGAACCTCTTAACTCTCAATGGTGTGGTTAAAAAAATATATTAAATCCAATAAATGGATTGATAACTCCGCGATCCCTCCACCACCACTCAATAGTTGGTATAAAAACAAAATAAAAATTTAATGTTATTTTATTATTATTTAAAAAAATCTATAACACTATCTTTTTCTCCTGACCTATAGTAGTCAAAGTTAGACCTCCCTTAAGAAAATCCAAGCACATCAGATTCAACAGTGATGATGAATTTTTAATCTGATCCCCAGTTCAAATGATAGAAAATGTCACCCACACGTTTACTGAACGTACCATAAAAAAGTTCAAAATTCCTTTCCAGGGACATTGGGCCTTGGAATCAAGCTACGTCAATTTTTGCAGACTCATAATAATCCCAAATAATTTAAAAAAAATTATATGGAATTTCCAGGTCTTTAAAATTATATTTGAAAATATGGATCTTGATCAATTAAATAAAATTCTGGGGATGAGGATTGAAATTTATGAGAAATACATTACTTTGTGTTGTCCCAGAAAGTGTAAATATGTAATAAAGTTAAAAGGTTTCAAATTTATAAATCAAAATATTTCATAATTCCTCTAAAGGTACTCTTTATTTCATCCAAGTAACTTGAACCTTCAATAGGAGATAAGGTCTGGTACATAGAAAAATTGTCGCATTCTTCATATATTTGTTGCAATCCTTCACATAGAGAGGATGCATGATAGAGAGGTTCCCTAAAATACTCTTGAGATATATTCATCTCTCTCAATGTTTTAAAATATTTCAAACTTCCCTAAAATAGTATGGAAACCCACCTTTATCATTAAAGGCGTGGGAACATTCTATAATACTATATAATATTGTATATCTCTATTGGTTCTAGAATTCATTATGTAAAATATCATAAGTAATAATTCTATAAATCCTTGTGGAAATGTAACATTCTAGAATGTGGTTTATTATACCATCCAACACTATAAAATGAGAGAGGAACCACATTTTTAAATAAACACATCCAGAATGAGAGATATAATAATATAGAGAGATCTTCTATTTTAAGCATACCATGAGATATTTTCAAGAACTACACTGATGTTCCTTGATTCCATTTCATTTAGAGAAGGATGAACATGGATAGGTTTTGAGAGATAGATCTAGTTTGGTGTATCGTGAGAGGATGGGAATGAAAAACTCTATGATATTTGTTATCTGATCTGTTTCCGAGGTAAGTGTTCATGAATAACAAGCTATGGAATAGAGGATCCATGTATTGTGATTGAGAAGAACAGTATGATTACCAACCCCAAAAAAAGTAGGGTAAGTCTCATGAGACCAGGGAACCGTGGAGGATAATATGCTCAGGGAATAGGGGAACCTTGTTGAAATAAATGAAAGAGTCAATGATATTGTGGGAGATGATGAGGGAGAGGCACCAGCAGTAAATGAAAGTGTGAGGTAATATTCAGTCTCCAAACATGAGTTGAGTCAGTTGAGAGGTATTCTATATAGAATGTTTGTGAGAATAATTCATTCATATATTAAATGAAAGGGGTCTTGTAATATCATAAGGATGTGATTTCTTGGTATGACCAAACACTTTATCAATATATGTTATAGTGGTCCAATTTCCATGGTGAGATGACTTTTGGTGTTATTTTGAGAGACACACAAATGATTTATATTCCTAGACCATGTCACTTCAATGGGAAGAGATACTCCTAGAAGGTAGAAATAATATTTTTCCACGTTGACCAAATAATTATAGGTGATTATCATGATGAAATATTTGGGACATGTGAAGGCATATGTTCATTACTTTGGTGAGGATTAATCTCTACGGTGGAATATGAAACACCAATAAATCAAGGATGGGGGGAAGGAGCTTTTTTCATGGGATGAGTTTAAGAAATGGGTGTATGCTCAGTTCAAACCTAATGAATAATATTGTGATATAAAGTAAAATTTTATAACCTTGAATGATATAGTGATAATCTAGGAGTAAAGATTGGAGTATGTCCCTCTTATGTTCTAGGAATGTGGAAATCCTTACTATGGAAAAATATAAGATTTAACTAAAGGGAGAAATCATAGAACAAAATAATAGCTGAATGGTCAATGTTTTAAGACCTTTACTAAAGTTTTTTACAATACTAATTCCATATTTTATTTCAAAAAGAAGGTCCAACCCCCTAATCCCAACTAGTATTATAAGCGAAAAGGTGAAGGAGAGGAAGATAAGAGGTAGAGACATGATTCCCTTAGTAAGGAAAAGTCCATACAGTTCACCATATAATACCAAGAGAGGGAAAATAATATAAGACTCTTGGATACAAATTTTTTAATGAGACTCATCAATTGAATGAGTTCCTTAATCTTAAGTCAATAAAATACATGTTTTAAGAGAAGGAAGATATTTTCAATGAGGGTAAAATGGGAACATTAAGCCTTTTCAATTTATTGGAGGTGAAGAAACCACCAATGGAACCACCTATGTATGAGTTAATATATTAAAAAGGTGGAGTTTAATGGGAAAAATACTTTCTAAATTCATGAAATTAGCACCACACAAAACATCATGGTTGAAGGTCGGAGAAATGGGCTTAGGTTTGTCGCTTCCTATACAATTAATCAAATGGATACCGTAAATTTCATACACAAACTAGCAAATGGAATTATAAGAGGAGTTACCATTCACAATTGGATATCAAAGGGAGATTTTGATTTCATTATAATCTAAATTTATGAATTCATTCTAGTGTTCAACATTAAATTCCAAATAAAATCGATGTCCATACCAATACTGCGCATGTTGAAAATGATTATCATGGAGGTGAAAACCCTATACATGGTGATGAATAAGGTACATGAAAATCATAGCTTCTCTTCACATTTCTACTTAAAAATTATGAAGGGTTTTAGGAAGGGATATGAGAAATTATTATAATACATAAATGAATCTTGGATGGTGGATTAAAACCACACGTTTACAGCAGATGTGAATGGTGTGCTAATGGATTTTAGTGACTCAATAACATAGATGTTTCCCAAGAAGCATCAACCAAATATAGAGGTGGGTCATTGCATTTAGATTTTTCTCAGAGTATAACCACATAAAATAATACCCTATCAAATGGCTCTACCTTAGGTTGAGGAATTACATAATCATTTGAAGGAAATCTCCTGTAGTAGGAAAATCATGCAATCAAAGTCCTCATATAGATCACCTGTGATATTCTAAATGAATAATTATGGATCCTTGGGGATAAATATGGACTATTGAGCATTCAACAATCTCATAGTGAATAACATGTTTACAATACAATTATTAGGGTATATTTTTTATCAATTGGGAAATAAATGGGTATTCATAGAGCTATAATTGATGTGGGGGCTACTATCATGTTCTCATAGCCATGGAGGATGTGTTAAAGACCACATGATTGAAAATTTATGGCCCCTATGAGTTCCCTTTTATGCAATTAATTTTGGCTAATTACATAAATATATTATGTACTTTGATCAAATAAGTCTTCCATAATTACTTATATAGGTTTTTAACAATCTACGTTGATGAAATTATAGATTATAATGATGAAATGTTTGGCCATTTAGATAACTTACAAACCATGTTCAATGTATTGTGGGAAACAAGGCATATGTGAATAAATTAAATTGATCCTTTTTAATAGACGAATTTATCTTATTAGGGAATAATTTTAAAGGATGGGTGATCCTGATGGACTATAAAAATGTTCATACTATATATAAATGGGAGATTCCATATAAGGTACCTGAGTTTAGATCATTTCTTGTGTTAGTGAAATATTATCAATGTTTTACTTATGATTAAATAAGAATTAAACTCCTCTCACTTACTTATTTAAGTAAAATAATCCATGGGAGTGGGATCAAAAATTTTAGAATGAATTTTAATGAATGATGAATATGGTTATAGAAGGTCCATTCATGTGCTTTTCAGATCCTTCAAAAGACAATGAGGTACATAATATTACAACAGACATTTCTATTGTGTTGTGCTCATCCAAGAATTAAATTCCATATAATTAGATATTCATAAGTGGAATGACTTCGGTAATAGTTATATGGTATATGAGAATGAGATAAAAATATTGGTTCATCTTATTTGAACATAAAGAAACTACGTACTAGGATCAAATTTTGTAGTGATAACTAACAATGTCACCAAATGTGATTTACAATCCCAGAATAAGATGACACAAAAGAAAGAAAGATAAAATGAATTATTAGATATGTTTTTTAAAAAACTAGAATAAAAACCTAGAAATTAAACTTAGTAGTATATGCACTCATTAGGAATTTGATTGTTTCTATATTTCATATATAGATGATGAGAATATAGGTAAGAAAAAAAGAATGCATGGAGAATGATCCCATATAGAAGACGGATTTTTTACTTTGTGAAGGAGGGAAATTAAGAGAGATTCATCTATGAGGATAAAATTCAATATACTATATGAAGAAGTTTATATATCATATATGGGGTAACCTGTGTATGGATATTATAAAAGAAATATATGAATCAAGATGGGAAAGAAATTTATGATAATATCATAACAATCCCATGTTAGATGTAGAATATTATTGGACAAGTATAAAAGTAGATGTTTAGTCTTATGTGAATACATGTATTGTATAGATAATGGATAAGGTGGAAAATTAGTTTCATTGAAGACTTTTTCATCTATTTCATATTTTATATATTCCATGGGAGATGCTCACTATAAACATCAACATTCAACTAATAATGTATGAAGGATATGGGAGGATTATTATAGTTGTGGAAAAGTTCTCAATGTATCCCACATTTATCCATTATCTAGTTGATGATATATTAGAGCTCATAAAAAGGTTAATATTAATGTATGTGCATAATTATTGGGGTTTAACATGACATATAATCAGTGATCAGGACCCACACATCACTGCTATGTTGTAGACAAATATTTATATATTTTTGGGATCTAATCTCCATTACTCTACACGTTTTTATCCTTGTATGGATGGTAATACATAGGGGTGAATTCCTTTTTGGATCATTACCATACAACCCTATATAAATGGGAAACACCTCATTTATAAATATACATAACCATTTAGATAAATAAAGAGATACAAAGTGAACATTAATTATAAGAATATCTTGAGATATTTTCATGAACCTATACATTCCTAGATTCTATTTTGTGTGGATAAGGCTAAACATGGATAATATTTGTGTATGTGTCTGATAGATAGTTTGGTATTTCATAAGAAATTTGACAAGGCTAAGTTAGTGACATTTTATAAGTATAATGTATGTGATGGTCTGTATATGGACCAATATTTCTTTCATAGTGGTAGTGATAAGTCATTTCATGTCTAACCACCTGAAGGAGAACTGATAATAATTGAAGTAGAAAATAAGACATATCAAGGGTTTGGTCGATACTACAATGTGATTTGAGTTAGTTGATCCTATATAAGTTTTTTGATATATTTTTTTATGGGGATTCAGAAACATGAAATAGAACAAGGGGTTTATTATTAAATTTTTATAAATGACGATAAACTAGATTTCCTGAGTATAATAAGTGGTGGATTTTTTTACAAATGATAAAGAATATGTAGAATATATTGAGGCTTTTAAGGAATTAATCTAGTTAATGAAAATACTAATAGGATTTGTAAAATTATCAGAATGAGGAATGCTACCATGTGTTAGTCGGAGTGTTATCCACAATTTTGACAATTTTGAAATTCAATCAAGAATGAAACAAATATCAATGAAATTCCATTTCATAAACAATATTTCAGTGGAAAAGATGTTTCATGTATTAAATATTGGGAGGATGAAAAATCTATCCAACATTTTCACAAAAGTGTTAGTCTTGGAAATTCTGAGGCATTATTTTGCCTCAGTTCTACTTTTCAGAATGAGAGGAGAATAGAGGACACTACAAAAAATATAGAGTAAGGAGTTGGTTTTCCCAATCTGTTGGAGGAACTTGGCTAGGATCCTTAAAGAAATATTTGAGAGGGATATTAATAGGATCATGATATTTTATTCAGGTCATATTAATTTCATTCATTGGAAGCTCAAACTATTTTATTTTACATCAGGATTTTCAAAATAGTGGGAGAAAAATAATTCAACATATGGTTATGACCACAAAAAGTTAAAAAATTCCAAAGGATGTTGTGATGTCTAGTATTTGGGAATGCAGAATAGAGTAATATTTTGGATGGTTGTGTGGATGAAAGCCTCAACTAAAAGGATATGTTAATGGATTGATGGTCCCAGATTCTAGAGGTTGGTGTTTCCTGTTTGACTGGTAGTGAACCTTTTTAAAATAAAGTGGGACCATATGATAAAGACGACTATATTGAATTATGAAAAATTATAACATTTCATTACAATGATATGTTATTTTAAAATCATTTACTTCTATTAAAATAAAAGAGATACCAGTGTTCTTCCATGGATGTAGGATGAATATATTAAGTATGTAAAACCAATGTTCATTGTTTTTCTTATTCCTTGTATTCCTGTGCATGTTTGATTCATCTTTTTAGTGTATAGTAGATTTATTAATAACTTCTTAATTCATGCTCTTGATGATAGAGTTTGAAGATCTAATAGTTGAAATTCTACTATTAAGATCTACCAATGGATAGAAATTCGATTCAAATTAAAGGTTCAACCAACATGTGACTGTATCAGCTTTTCGGGAATCTTCTTTCTCAATAGGAATTGTATGATGATATACATGGTTCAAATTATAAATTTACTAATGAATTTTTACGTGGGGAAATCTTTCCTTGCCTAGGACATCCCCTCTCATTATTTAGTGGGGAAAAGGGTCTCATGGGGGGAAAATTCTAGGATTCTCCCTTATTCATTATTCACATGGATAACCCTTGGGGAGGGGATGTTTTGATAGATTTTCCTTGGTGATTTGAGGTATAACATTTTTTCCTTATTTTTGGTTTCCTATTCTTTGGTAGTGTTTTAGGTTGGATTTTGTATGAAAATTATTCTGGAATATGGTGTAATATTTCCAATGTACTTGTGAATTTACATTTGGTGGATAGAGGACATACCAATAGGATGAACCCACACCAAATTCATCAATTTTATTGAGTTATCTCACCATATGGACATATTTAGGGTTTTTCATAAAATGTAATGAAATTTGGGAGAGACAATGTGTTTTATGTGTGGGGTTTTTCTCATAGTAGTTTCAGGATTGAGCTATAGACCTTCAACATGTGTTTGGGTGTGGTTTCAGTGATATGACATTACCTACAGACTTTTTAGGTGATTATTCTACATTGTACCAAAGTTTATAATTTATTATAGTTTTTTAAAACTATTTATTCAGATGTTTTAGATTATGATAGGATTTTGGGTTGTTGTTGTGGAATGATATGCACTATTCAGATTCATGGATGGTCCTGGATAAGGATTGTAACAATATTATTAGGTATGGGCATCTATGATAGAAAACCATCTGTTTTTTAATGCATTATTGGTCATATTTAATGAGGATATAGGCTTGGGATAAGTGAATAGGGATTACAAGTTCCTAGTTAAATAAATAGCATGGCATTTACCATTATAAAGATGGGCATAGGTGTCCTATAAATGTCTTTACTTTTAGAATTAACTGGTGACTACATCACTTTGGGTGTGAGGTTACAAATCAATTTTATGAGATTTTTATTGTATGTATCAATGCTTGGATAACATTTGGATAGCCTAGGTTAGACATCCCATCACTAGTATCATTGAACTAAGAGGATTATGCAAAGTGTTGATGGGTGATATGTTCATAAATCTCACAAATGATTTTGAATACACTATTATGGGTAGATTGGATCTTTGGAAAGTGATATGAGTGGTTTATGTCATGTTGAGATAGATGTAGTGTGTTTGGGAGGGTTATGTCCAATTTATTAGCTTGATATCACTCATAAAGAATATTTTAAATGATAACTAGTAATTATTTATAGAAATTTACTTGATTGTTGGCTAGAAAGTTTCCAAGAGGCCTTGAGGCTATGAGTATGGAATGGTTCATGAGGATCAGTATAACAAACCTACTATTTATTTCATATTTAAACATGATTTATTATATAAAATTATTATTAATACAACTCAAAATATAGAGATGTCTATTGGATTTGTGGATTATTAACATTACATAAGAACATACAACTGGAAATACACATCTTTATTGAAAACGTCTTTTACATGACCACAACATTTCTTCATACTTAGCGTTGCATGGGATAACCTAAAGACACACATAAGAAAAGGGTGAGCTATAAATCCCATTAATGGATTAAAAAATCCATAACATGAAGAATACAATACATGTTAGGCAATAGGAATTTCAGTGGAACATAAGATAAACATGAACATAAAGGCATGATATAACATGATTATCATAACATGGAAATGTGGAAACATCTTAAAACACTACATCATTAACATAAATGAATAAGGAAAACTCTTTTCCCAAAATGGTGGAAAAAATCCTCTAAAGGAATTAGGAAAAACCCTATCCAAAAATGATTTATCATGATAGTAAACATTACCTAATGCATTGGAGCGCTAGTAGGGCGCGCCCTTCATAATCATTTCAATATCATGATTAAGTGTGACACATAAATCATATTACAAGAATTAATTCAAAATCATAAATTATTCTGTCATAAAGGAGTGTGGAATGTATACATGTAATTATCCATTCGATATGTTTGTGTGAACAATCGTGAATACCCTTTAAAGAGGATTGGGTATGGTATTCACTACATGATAATGGAAAATCGCAGTTTAATTATGGAAGCTAAAAAATGTCATGTAGAAATTCATAAATTTGGTTGAGGAGAGAGAAAGGGTTATATCATCTTTTATACATGGGACGGATAGTAAGGGGATAATGGACAATAATATCCCAACATGTGAAATGGAATTGAGATTAATAATATAAAATAAATTCTTTAATGTAAATGAGAAGAGAGAAATCCCTTTCAGAATTTCTACATTGTAGTGGGTGGGTTTAAAGGATCATAGGGGGTATTAATGGGAGTTAATGGAAAGTTTCATAACGTATAAATGAAATTGATATTAAGGTGTTATGGAATAACATATCCCAATTACAAAAATGTAAATTCGAAGGCATGTCATAAAAGAGGTGCTTGAAGAAAAAGGAGAGAGGGAGATCCATTACATGAATGTGTGATCCAAAGGCATGAGGGAGGCTTCATGGAAGCTTGGGGAACCATGGGAGTACTATAAGGAGTAGGGGTAACAAGGTTTTTGTCTTAAAAGAGATATAGTGAAGATATATTTATTATTTGGTGGGATTATATAAGAATTGAGAGTGATTTGTTTATTATTTTGGTTTTGGACATTACACACTAAAATATTCAAAACCGCAAACCATACACTGGTTTTTTACCATGATTTCTAGAAATGGAGAGTGGTATAGATTATTTTATAATGATAATGTATGAATATATTAAAATATCTCCCTTGCATATGTTGATGTGAGTCACACTTTCAAGGAAATGATTTTAAAATTTTAAAATATTTAATATGTCATGGAGGATTCAATAAGGCTTTACAAAAATAAATAAAATAAACATGAAATTACATTTTTTGAAGTATAAACATATATTTTACAGAATATAAATTTTATAGTATTTTATTTAATCACTATTTGGACATTATGATGTCATAAAACACATTATATATTTTTACAATATTTAATTTTTTCCCCAAAAGAGACTATCTCAGAAAATTATGAGAAAATTACTGTTGGATAATTTCAACATAATTCATTAAAAAATAATATTCATTTTATTTAAATAATTTTCTAAATATTAAAATTTTCAATTTTAATATAAAAACGAACATTTACTAAAAATTTACGGGTTTTGATAAAAACTGTTTTCAAGCAATAATTAAAATTAAATTTTACCTCATAAAAATTATATGATCATTTATATTTAATAAAATTATGTTAATTGTAATATTTTCTAAATCTATTATTTAATTAAAAAATCCATTAACTCCTCATAATAGATTTCTTAATTGAATTTGAATATTAACCAAAAATACTAATTGTAATTTAAAAATCATTTACAAAGTAACACTAATAAAATGATAGTATATTAATTTTTCTATACAATAAAGATTATCATAATGATTGGGTATTATTAAATATCCCATTATTACACCAGAACACTCCCTAAGAGTAAAGTGTCCGAGGGTTGGACTTCCATGGTGTCATTCGAGGAATATGATTTGGTTCATGATCTCAATGAGATTGAACTTCTCTCGTAAATGGTTATGCTCATTCTTTAGTTGTTGGATCTCAACTAGGTCATGGTCTAGGTAAAATACTAAAAATGCTATCTTCTTCAGATTCTCTGATAAATGGGCTTCATAGGGCACAATCCTACTTGTTGAGGCTATCACTTCCATTTTCTATGTCAAAAGAATTTGTTAAAACCCGATATATATACTAGTGTTCAGATCACTACTCAAACACTATATTATCAATGGTAATAATAATTAATAGTTATTTAAATACAATTGGATATAATATAATAAAATGAGTGAAAGTGTTTTCTATATCCATAAGACATTTAATTAAAAGAAAGGGAATTTTATTCATAAATATTTGTGTCATTACCATCAGAGACTGAGATATTGATGTGAGAATTAGAAGAGGATATTTATTGAATAAATATGTCAGGGGTTAGGTAGGGACTATGTGTTATGAGATCATCATGTACTATTTGGGAGATTTCGGTTCTAGTTTTTGGAGCCCGAGAAGGGTATGGGAAACAAAATGAATCAGTTATATGGGTGAGATAGGAATTCAGATAGCTTAGATGCATCATACTAATTCTGATAGGTTCTATTATAGGAAAATCATCTAATTAGGATCGATACAGGAGTGACCTTCCTTGAGGTTCATGATATGTCATGAAAAAATAATGTTGATGTAGTGAGATACGATATAAAATTAACTAGTTTTGTGGGTGAATTTATGAGAGCTACAAATAGGGATATTATTTTCAGGATTTTTTATTAATTTTTCTATTTTAATATAGGTATTAAGGTGGTGGTGGCACATGGCCTATGTAAGTAGGGTATTATGTTACACCATACAAGTTCACACCCCCGTATATGAGTTTTATTTTCACTTTATGGCTAGACTGATATAGTCCCCAAGACACTATATGAAACATATTTTCATATGTGGTTAGACTGATAGAGAATATAAGAAATCACATGATATTTTCCACTAGTAGTATACCAAGTAGAGATAACAAGACTCCATATAACCTTTATAATTTTTTAAGAATGGATGATAGTCTGGAATACAATATATCATTTTCCAACTATTGCAATGATCATATGATATATTCAATCTCTAGTCAGACTGATCAAGATTCTATGATGTTGTATGAAACTTATAATCTATAGTTAGACTAAAAAAAGTAAGGGAAACCATATGGAATTTTATGTATGGGGTCATATTGTGAAAGAGTCCAGGATACCATAAGAAATTTCACACCCATGGTTGGAATGATTAAGAGTTAGGAATCCATCTAAATTTTGTTATAATCTATTTTTATACCAGTAGTGGTTTGGGATTCTATACAATATCCTCCATTATGTGAAACTATGATAGACATGATTCATCGGAGGTGATCAGAACATTGATGAATGAGTTATATTTGGTACTTGTAATCTGATGAGCACTCTAAAAATACATTTTTATTTTTTTAACTGATGTACAATGGATGGCCAAGGAAATCTCTCTTGAGGAGGAAGTGAATTAAACTACACATGAAGAAATTAAAATAAAACAAAAGATAATTAATGAATTAAAGGGTAAATAGAGTATTGGGGATTATTGAATCTTGATAAATCTTGAAAAAATGTGAATGGTCATAATAGAAGTTTTATTGTGTGACCAGAATTTGGAGATAAAGAAGTGCCTTTTTTATTTTAAAAAATTTGTTTTATAATAGAAAAACCTTATCTTACTAACCACTTAAATTAAATATATATCATTACCTAAGTCTCAAAATCCTTTAAATTGTTATCTATTAATGTTGACAAACCCAAAACCCAATGTAAATGGACATGGACACAAAAATTAGATCATTTTAACCATTAGTTATCTTTATAACATAAATTTAAGACACATTTAATTTATAATCATTCCAAATACAAGTTTATGGTTCATGGTCAATGGAGAATAAATTTAGACACTATAAATGTAAATTTATTGATTTATGGGGTTATATTTGAACCCTTTAATTCCATCACTATTGATTGGATTTGAAAATTTATGTTCTCTCTCATGATTGACATAAATTCGACCTCACAAGTTAACTATTCACTGATTGAGACCCTTAATATTTTTTTTAAGAATAATTAAATTGATCATATTTATAGGGATTATATTAAGTTCACTAATTAAAAATAAATATCTAAAAATTGTGTAGTTATATTGATTATAAAAAATTATACTAACATCAGTGATTGAGTTATCGTAGAGACAACATTCATAAGGATGGGGTTATATGAGAAAGAACCAATCCTATCTCAATAAATATTTTCCAACCAAAAGAATTAAAATAAATAAAGAACACAAATGAATAAAAATAAAAATATAAAATATAAGAGAGACTATTTTGGATTCACAAAAGTGTTAGAAAATGGAAGTTGATGAGGGATCATTATGGGGAAGATCGTTACACAAGTTCTTAATTTTTAACAAGTTGAATAAAATTCAAATAGATCCAATGATACAATGATCCCAATATCCAAATGAATGAGACACCCAATACATGAATAAGAAACAACTATTTATATATTTTAGTGGTATCTAGGATAACACATGAAACAAAAAAGGAAACTAAAAATTGAGTCAAATATAGTTTTAAATTATGTGCCATGCATGTGACTATTAAAAACAACCAATCCAGATGTTGATCCAACATAATTAAATTTACAAAATTAGGCCCTCAATGTTTTGTAAAAAAATGATCCTAATCCAGGAAAGTAAGAATAAATTATAGTACAAATGGGGAGGTCATGTAAAATATAACAAATCCATCCCAACATAGATTTCATTGAAACTTTTCGACCATAAAAAATGGGATCAAACATGAATTATCATAATGTAAAATGTATCCCATTTAATTTTTAATATATGTATTAAATTAAAAATTGAAATATGATCCTCATATTATTTAAAAAAATAATATTAAATTTAATGGGAAATATTCAGGTTTGTAGAAACTTAAAAATTAATTCTATAATTAAAAATTATGAAAAACGAATTAACAGAAACTCTATTTGGGAGAATTAAATAATTAATTTTACACAAAATATTCAATAATATAAGGTTTTATCATTTCCCCCCACACTAACCCATTTTCACTCCTAGTAAATGAATAATCTAATATCCATATCATATTCACACAAAAATAAATAATGAGAAAAATTTTAAATATATTTTATAAAATAGAATTTATCATGTCTCATCTATGAAAAAAATACCATTTATTTTTCTTCTATAACTTTTTAATTTTTCCTACCTAAAAAATCCATCCAATACTTATAAAGAATCTAACATCTCCGCCTCATATAAAAAAAATATTACAATCAATAATGATGGATTTTTGTTAAGGATTAAATGAATTTTTATCTTTTGGTAGGTAGAAAATGATTTAAAAAATATAATAAAGATAAAAATATGGGATTAACTCTTAAATATATTGAAAAATAATAAAAATATAAGTATGCTTATATTACTACTCCCAAGATGATAATTCCATTTCCCAACTCCCCTAAAACCAAAGTGGCTCATGAATACCTAAAATCATAATGTATGATTCACCCTCTGATTAGTTTTATATTGTTTATTTTTATGAAATAATTACATAGGAATGATCACACATCAACCGTAAAACCTAATATGAACTTAATATTATCAGTATTGTAATGGTTATTTTTGACTTACTCAAGACATAAGAACTTATTTTATTATAATAAGTTTTTTATATTTTTCATATTTTTTCATTCACTTTTGTTTCATTTTTACAAGAGTGGTGAATAATTAAGTATACTGAATGAAAAAATCATGGACAATCCACAAATAAAATGATTCTACCATAGATATCCGACTTAATGTGTAACTACACTTTCCACTAAAAAACCACTTCCCATCCCTTAACCAAATGAATATCATTCAATATTACCATTACTAGGGTAGAAAAGGGAAAAAATAGGGATGTATTGTGGCTCTATCCTATAAAAGTTCATTTATGGATTCTACAGGATATATTGGATTCAATTTCATGGTCAGTCCAATGATCAGGGAAAAATAATAAAATGTTTTAATCATTTTAATAGTGACATTTTTTAATCACAACTATTATAATATGTAATGAATTTTCTAAAAGAGAATACTCTCATTTTTTACTAAATAAGTTATTATAAAAAACAATAAGAAATCTTTGGTTTATAATATCTCATAAGATAGTATAAAAAATCAGACCATTATGCATGGGAATGGATTTAATTTGTTTTCAAGCATATAAAAAATTTTGAAAATCAATTTCCAGGAAACATTTTCACATTAAAATCAATTTAAAATCAATTTTTTCAAAATTCAGGTTAATTATCTAAATGTCAATTCTGAAGTAACACTGATAACAGATGTTCATTTAAGCTCAAATATCCTCAAATTTATAATTGAACAATTACTCATATAAAAAATAAATAAATATAATAAAATAAATAAATATTCCTATTATGTTGTCCCTCCTAACATAAAATGATTCATTTTCCCCAATGCAACCATATTAAATGATTTATACATATGAAATACCAAATTTTAATTAGTAAAAATGATGTAAATGAGTATGGGAAAGGGATAACCTGTAGTGTTTATTCTGAATATTAGATTTATGAAGACTGCCACTATCCATATTGATTAATACATTCCTACAAATAAAAAAAATTATTATTTTTAAAAAAGTAAAATAAAGGAAAAGAAAAAATTTAAACTAGTGTTTCCTATCATAAGTGGTGCATTTATAATATTTTCACCTTCTAAATTATGGAATATTATATAAAATATAAAGGGGTTGTGGATTTATTAATTTTAAAATCCCAATTTGTTTGATTCTGGTGATCCTATATAGTTCCTAGTACCTATGAAGGCCCCTCAATCCAAAAAATAGATAATAACCTTATAAAGGATGAACATGTTGATTAGTTTTGTATGGAAGAGAGTACATAGATCCTCTATCTTCACATCATAATGTAGAATGGTATATTCCAAGGAGTATTTAATTATGATTCAATGAAGGGTCTCGTCAATCAAATTTTAATCAAAAATTTTCATGAGATACAATGTTTTTTCCTTAATCCACAGTCACCTTACTAAATAGTATAATGTTTTCCTATATCATTTATTCAAACATCCCCAAATATTGTGGGGTATTTTTTAGGTCATATGTATATTAATTTACAAAGAATAAATTTTATTTATAATTTGTACACAAGAAATGTCAAAAGTGTGCATAATAATTCATAAGTTCTTCCTTAAATTTCTCAACTATTTTCTTGTTTTCATCATTATGTTTTCTAAAATACATTATTTTTTGGAAATGGGTATAAATATTATATTTTTATCAATTTTTTATCTTGAGTCTAAATTTTTTCATTATAAAATATAGAAAATACTTCTTCATTATCATTAGGTAGTTCTTATGGTTAATTCTCCATTAATATTAGTCTTGTATGAGTGTTATAATATAATAAATTTATATTTTTAGTTCATCCATAACTATTTTCTATTAATAAAATGAAATTTTTTATTATTTACAAATCACAAAAAATGATCATCAATATATTCTTTGGGATCATATTTTTCTTTCTGGAATAGAGGGTATAGGTTTTTATCATATTATATCGTCCATGAGTCTTGATGTTGGTTGAATTCATAGACATCACATGGGTAATCCTTCCATATACCATTGTACATAGGTTATTGTGGCGACTTTGATTATTATTTTCTAATTGACATAACTAAACAATGATGTTCCTACAATTGAGTTGAGTTCATTAGGGTATGATCAAAATATTGTGTCCTAAAATAAAAACCTATTACAAAAAACCAAAAAAATAAGGAAAATAAAATGAATTAATTAATGTGGGTAGAAATGGAAGAAATGAATGAAGGAAATTTTTTTTAAAAAAATAAAATAATAAAGGGAAGAGGTTTTTTAAATAAATCTTAGAATAAAACAATTTTCTCCGTAAAATGATTCTTATTTTGATGAGGACATTTATGGGAACTATCATAATATATTTTTCTTCTACTAAGTTATACAAAATGGTAGGCCTATGTCATCTCTCTTGTGAAAGTCATGAATTAAACTACACTTCTAGTAATTAAAACGAAACTAATGGGAGAAGGTTAATGAAAAGAAAAAGAGAACTTTTTTTTATTTTTTAATGCCAATGAATCAAAAAAATAAGTGAGTGAAAACCAAAATTTGGTGACTATGTGGAATAATTGAGAGAGAAGAGTTTTTTTTGATTTTCAAATTTTACTTTATAAAGGTATAACTCATCTAACTAAAAAAATAAATAAATTATTTATCATTATATGATATGTAAAAATACAATGATTTATTATCTCTTATTTATTTCCATCCCCATCCCCTATGGATATTAAATTGGGGAACCCTATATTGAAAATTATTCAAAAGATAACATTATAGTATATGGTAAATTAATATTATATTTAAAATAAATTAAAGTGAATTAATAAATTGTAGTGCTTATTATTTAACCATAAAATATTTTCTCTATTAATTGTATTTAACAATTCATGGTCTATCTCATGATTTATATAAACTCGACATCGCATGTTTTGTTTTAATCAACATTTTTCCTTAATAATTTTTTAAAGAATAATATAACTAATAATATTATAATAACTATAATTATGTTCATTTAATAAATATAATTATCTGAATATGGTCTAATTAGATTAAATATAATGGTATTTTGTTTCCATGGGTGCAATGGTCATTGAATAGAAAGTTTACAAAAGTATGGGATTAGATAGGAAACACCTGACACCATCTCTACAATTATAGACCTTTTTAAATAAATAAAATAATATAAAATGAATATTAATAAAAAATAAGATAAAAGTAAACATAATATATTATTTTAAGCATGACGAATTTATAACATGGAAGAGGAGGAAGGGAGAATCATTGGGTTGATTCTGGAAAGAATTTTTACTTCTTCAAATAGTGATGAAAATTCAAAAGGATCCAATTCTACAACTATCCAAATCTCATAATGTAATAACAATCCCATACATTAGTGAAAAATACCAATTTATAGAGTTAATGGGCGGTTACGATCACAAATTTAACAAAAAAGGAAACTATAAATCGAGTCAACTATAGTCCTGAATTTTCTGTCATCTATTTGACTATAAAAATGACTGATATATAGTTTTATAAAATTTAATTCATATTTTTAATTTATCCCTATATGTTTATTTTGATATCATAAGAGTTGAAAAAATTATGATTTCTTGGTCATAATGGTGTGGTATGTCCAATCAATCAAATCCATCCAGTTTTTGATTTCTTTGACACTTTTCACTCTTCAAACATGGTGTTTGTTTATATAATATAAATAATAAATATATCCTAATTAGTGTTGAATATATTCATGAATTCTTTTAAAAAATGTGATCCAAATAAAATTCTAGGAAAAAAATACTAGAGTGTAATTAAAAGAACACGACTATAATTTCCAAGTAATTTTCAAATTCTTTCTCTGATTAATTTTTATGTTAAAATTGTCCATTAAATATAATTTTCTTATAATTAAATCATTAATTAAATATAATATTAAATAAAATCAAGTAATATCATTAGCACTTGATGACCCGACATAAATTCTAATATATTTTTTAATTAGGTATTTCGCCATTGATACACATGTATATGATGAAATATATTTAGGGAATATGGGGAAACATGAATAAGATGTACTTATCAAACCCTAGAGAGGAACCCTGGTGTACTTGTATACATAATGTTTTATATTAATTCCATATTATTCATAGTGTATTATCCTGGAGTTTCTTGATGGGGATTAAAGAATTGGTTGAGGTGAGGCATGGGGTTTCAATGGATCCTATATGTAATTTTTTTTAGTTATTTACTTTTATTTGTGTGATGAACCCATAGGATAATCATATTTTTTTGTGTGATCGTAAAACTAAATCCAAATGTTTTATATCATTGATATTTTTTGTTATGTGTACTATGATTATGTATTATGGGTTATTTTTAGTTTGTTAATCGTATTGATTTTTATGATATTAAGGGCATATTATCTAACACATATGATCTAGGCCATCACCATTAGTATGAAGCATTTGGTGTATGGGTAAGTGATTGTGAGGTTTTGTGGCACTCTTGATAATATTATACTAAGTGATTTTATCTCAGGCATTATACAAAGAATTATCACATATAGCCACAGTTTACAAACCAAGAAAACATGGGTAAGAAAATAGAACACCATATTTTTGAATTTCCTATAGAACCAGAGAAATATAACTATTTCCATATACTCCATAGTTAATAAAACCATGTTGTTAGGAAATTTTCATGGTTTTAAGCCTTTTAAAATAGTAATGAATCATTGAAATTGCACATATTTTTCAGTTGTGGTTTATGGAATCATTATATATAAATTAGTCTCTCGTCTATCAAAAAATTGATATGGATGAACATCAAAGAATTCTAGAATATATGATTATATACCAAATTCTATTCCACACCTTATCATCTAATATTTTATATAGATAATATCTAAATTTTTAAATAACTAATAATTATATTCAAACTGAAAATATCCTATTAGTATTTAAAATCCTAAAAAATTGATTATAAATATAAAATTACTTTTATATAATCTTTTAAGAACATTAATGTTGGGACAAAACATTCAAAAAGATATAAAAATTGAATTTTAACACTTATTAAAAGGTTCAATATGAACATATCTAAAAATATTTGGTTACTTTTCCCTAAACTCAAAATGTTTTTAATTTCGATTACTACAATATTACAGTACTTAATTTATTTAAATACTACTAAAAAGCAGAACCATTTAATTTTTTTTACTCCCATCTATTTCTCACATTATTTATCTGTATTCATTCTAATTTTAAACACACTTCCAAATTAATAAAATGACTACTCTTTTGAAACCTAATACAATGACTCTATTATAATCTTCTTATCAATGTAGTTATGGGATAGTCATAAGACTCCAAGTAATGTGATTACTGATTTCAGTTAGTGATATACCTATATATTTCACAAATATATTTTAATATATCACGTTGCTTTAAAATTTGAACAGTTTTGTGAATATAAGTTTTTATACAAATGTTTTTATCAATTATTTTAATGGAACTAGATATCCCTTTTCCTGAAAAATTTTAATAAATTAATTTATAATTTATCTATTAATTTATTTTAATTATATTTATTTTTTGTTTTTATTTTATGTATGTACCTTATAAGAATATAATCCCTTTTGATTTTAATTACTGATCAATTTTCAAAAAATATTCAATCAATTATTCAATCTATCATTTTTTTACTAACATTGTTTTTCAACTATACAATTTTTTCCAAGATATTCTCAATCTAAGCTTAAAACTTGATCTAAAAAATATTAATATTTATACTTTTTTTCTTAATTTTTTTTAAAATTAAATTTTTTAATAATTCAATTGAACCCAATTTAAACTTATATATAGGACCAACATTTGGCCTCAATACATACTCTCATTTTTTTCCAAACTCTAAAAAATTATAGGGAAATGATCTAGTATATATTTTGACTCCTAAAAAATATAAATGGATAAAACTACACAAAATTAATATTAATTTTCATGGAATAAGTTAAAAATATTTATAATATTGGATTAATACATTTATTAAAAATATATTACTAATTTACTAAATGATAAATATGAAAATATTAAAAGTTTTGTTGAAAATATTAATAAAAACTAATAAAAAGTGAAAGAGGTTTCATTAAAATGCATAGTAATAATACCTTGCATTGTGTTATTTCAAGGAATATGTATAAAATATATCTTCATCAAATATAACACATTTCATATAAAATATTCTATAAGTATCCCACACTATCACTGAAAATGAAAAATATAAAAACTAAAATATATAGAGTAAACTATAGGGTTTTTATTTACAATGATGTGAGTCAGCAGATCAAATATACAAAGGGCATACAAATAATCAAAATTTTACATATGTTTATAGAGAAAAATATCACATATAAAATTCAATCAATGAATTTTATGAAAATCCTATTAAGAGATAAAAATTGAATGTATACCATTAATCATGATACATAACATAATAATAATGTCAAAATTGTTGAAATTATTGTTATATTAATGCATTCCAAACAAGTAATCAATATATATATGGAAAATGATAATTAAAATAAGCAAGGATCAATTTAAATTGAATAAAAATATTTTATTAACTAATAAAGTCATTATATTGTTAAGTGAAAGTGAATTTGATCACTTGAAAAGAAATAGGGTGGTTGTTTTGATACAGAGGATATGGAAATTCGTAAAAAAAATATAAAAAATTGTATAATGGATCTAAAAATAAGTAATACCAATATGATAAAAATAGGGAAATCTATATTTAGTGTAAACATCCTACACATGTCATGCTTTATTTTCTATAAATTAAATTAAAATATAATAAGATAATGAATAATATAAATGAAAAAATGATATAATTCTATCTGATACTTAGATTGTGATTAGAGACTAACACCTAATGACTGATTTGAACAATGTTGATCCTTTGAATATTTTAATATTCTTTTAAATCAAATATTAAATCAGAAAAGAATTTGTCATGGAAAATATAAATGATAATCTCACTATCAAATATTTTTTTAATTTTATCCCACTAACTCTTTTAAGGAACCCCTTGTTAAAATAACAGAACAAATATTGGGATAACATAAAAGATGTCAGAAAATTGAAAAGGAAAATATTAATAATTTAATGTTAGTTTGGAACTCTATTATAAAAAAATATAAAAATTCATGACCTGTATTTTTTCATGACCTTTAACATCTATACCCATTGTTGATCATATTTTTGTTACCATGATTAAATATCCCAATTATTTTCTTGTAATACATTGAAAAATTTCATTAATTTAAGGGAAAACCATGATATTATTTTATCCCTAAAATGGAAAACTATATCTAAAAATGGGAACGACTATGCAACACAAACCAAATAAAGGTTATTTTTGTTACTATTTTTTATGAAAATGAACAAAAAATTATGCACCTAATAATAAATCATTATATAGTTTTTTCAAGACTGTGAAAAATTGGGTTACGTGGAGTTCCCTAAAGAAAATTAAATTCTTAATAATAAAATTTTCTTAGTATTTTTAATGATGTTGATAATATTTTGTATTAGACTCATAAATGGGTATTAATCCCAATATTTTTAATGAAAACATATATTGACCAAGAAAAACATGGATATTAAAATATATAGTTTTATTTTTATGGAGATATATTGGGCATCAGTGATAAATAAACTTGGTATATGAACAATGTTTTATATTTGATATTGATAGGAGAAAATTTCATCTTTTAAAACATGAAATAACTTGAAGGAGGAAATATAATTTAAGAAGGAAAATAATAATGATAAATAATAACACATGTAATCAACTCTATTCAAGGAAAGACATTAATTTCTATAATTTATTATGTTTTATGGTTAAGTCGTAATATAATAAGTATATTCCAACTATTTGATAGAGGATATTTATTAAAAAAATTAATAAGATATGTAACATTACCAATTAATAGAGTGTACAAATTTTCTATTAAATGGATAGGATATATTTATAACTTTGAATTGGTGAAATTATTCATTAGAAATATTTCTTTTCATAGTGAAATGTAAAATGATTCTTGACTAAAACATAATCAATTAGAAAATAGAAATATTTAGATCTCATCTAAATGTTATTATAAGGAATTAGTAATGAAAATACCCAAATAATTTTTTTTATTAATTTAATCAATGATCCCTACCAATATATGAAAAATAATGAAGTAAAAATAAAACTAGAAAATATATTCTCAATATATAAACCTCTATATCTTGATCATATGGATCTTTTTGGATTTATCCAAAATTTTAATATCTAAATAATATAATACATAAAGTTCCATTTTAATGATTTGAGTCATTAATATTTATTTTTTTTTAAAAAACATCATGTTTTTCAAAAAAAAATTATTGTTTAAAATGGAAAGCATATACTGATAAAAAATATATAGAGTGAACATGGTGGTGAGTTTTGGAACCACATTGTTAATGTTGGAAATATTTGTTATTTGTAGAATTTGATTACAAATATTTTATATGGATACATATGTGTTGTTTTTATTTGAAATTTATTGTGGAAATAATTATATTTTTCTTAGGTAAATTATTAAGATAATTAAAGGATGAAATAAAAATTGTGTGAGAAGATTTAATCCACATCCTTGTACAAAGTCATAGTATAGTATAATAGCTATTTTTATGATGAAATTATAATGAATATTTCTATTTGACCAGGATTTTCCTAGTATCCTAGAATCCTAGTTTAAAACTCCTCATATTATATAAACTATAAGGAGAAATCACATCATATTTAAAGGGATTTCAATGTGGATGATTTAATGACATTTGGATGCCACATGTTGAGTTGAAGACAACACTGTTTTGCAGTGGTGCATCCTGTAAGAGTTGAAATATTATTAGTGGAAATCATAGTAAAATTATATAACCCACAACATTTTAATCATATATTTTTATGTGATTTTACTTTAATGAAAATGAGAAGGAATTTCAGGAATACATTTTTTTGAAGCAAAATAAAAAAGCTAAATTACATAAAGGCCCTAACTTGGTGATTAAAAATGGTCACGGTGATTCATTCTGGGTGATTTTAAAAGGATATAAGTGGCTAAGTATCATAGAAGAAAAATTAGTAATATACCATATATTTTGATTTTAGAATTTTGATAAATAAATATAGTCTTTTGTTTTGGAATCACTTCATTGATTGGATGAAAAAGGTTATTTCAAGGTGTTTAATATCATGAAACTTTAAAAACATTAAGAACTATCATGGTTGATTTAATTTTTAATATTTGAAAAATTATTACCGATAAATATTAGGTCCCGAAACGTAAATCATTGAGAGAATATCATTAATTTTATAGATAATTTTAACCATTTTTTTTATTTCATATGGATTGAATTAAATTTTTAGATATAAGTGAGATATTAATATAAGTGGATATATAATTTGATAAAGTGATAGAGATATATACCATTATGTATGTTGTATAAAGGGGGTATGTGTCTTATTTATATGGAATGTTGTAACCGATTTTGTGAACTTGAAGCATGAACACACTATTACTTTTTTCTTGGAGTTGAAGAGATATAACTTTTCTATATCGAACATACTTTATATTGATCTATTTAATTATATGGAATGAGTTCCTATTTCATATATGATCCTTCACTTGTATCAATTTGATAAATATGAGAAAAATGGAGTGATCATTCATCTCAAAAGTTTACAAAAACCAAATCTTGTAATTGAAATAGTTTATTAGTTAATTAATTCCTCAATATTATATATATTAGATGAAATATATATTATACCTTTCATATTATATGAAAAAATAAGTAAAAATATGTGTGTCATTTGTTAAATTACATGAAAATATCATTTTTATTTTAATATAAGATCATTATCCAAAAGTTCTTTCACTTTAAAAAAATCCTCCATCCAGATTCAACCCCTTTAGGGTGTTTGTGACCTTGGATATAAAAGGTGACATGAAAGCTAGTTGGTTCAAAAATAAAATTTATATTATTTTAAGAGGTATATATCTAAAATTTCATTAATATGAGGAATTTTGTTAATTTAAAAAGATTATAAATATTTTATGTGATAAAATACAGAATATAGATTAATTTAATGAGTTCGCATCAACTATATCTTGATAAGAATGGTTACACTTTTTAAATTCATGGATAATGAGTAATTGATCTAATAGATATCAATTTGATAATAACAGATAATAAATTTTTAAATATAGATTATATGGATAAGAATTATGTATTTAAAGTTCTATCCAATATATCATGTAAGAGGGTCATTAGTTCTACTTATTCCAATGCTACATATGACGTGTTTTATAACAAACATGAAGGTGTTTAGAAGATGAAAGATGATAAGTATCACCCTATATGAAAATAAATTATGTATTTGAATATTCTCCCTAATGAATAAATAAAAAGATTCCTAAATAAAACCATTGTTTTTATTAGATCAATGAAAAATATTCCAATAATTTGAAAGATTTAAAATAATTAATAAAATTATAAGAAGAGTTTCTAATTTAAATAATATAAAATCCATTAAAATCAAAGAATGTTTTTTTATTTAAGTCACTCCTAATTTATTGTAGTGAATATTCGTAAATGGAAAGATAAGATTTCATCCAAAGTGGATGTGTAACTATTTAAATAAATAAGTGAGATTTAAGGTAATATAGTAACTGAAAATTAAAAATAATGAGATTTAAGATGAAAATGGGAGTAATAAATTCATAGAATTTATGGAAAATAATTTAAGGAAAGGAATGTGTATGCTTTAGGTAAACTATAGAACATCAAGATCCAAATCGTACATCGCCCCAAAATTGGCAACAAAATTACCCAAGTGTACTATTCAATTTATAGGGGTTTTTGACTACTTTTAAGGGTATATGTTAAAGGGTGGTGGATGATTCACCCTAATTTTGTGAAAATAAATTCCATATCAAACCACACTAAATATCCTCTATGAACCTATGTATTCCAAAAATTCCAAAAATATGTATCTTTTACACTGGTGAGTACCAATATTATTTACATAATTGTATAATAGTATATCTATATGTATATATCAAATATAAAAATTTATATTCCAAACAAAAATTAATACAATTGTGAAAACGCAACATTAAATGACTTGTAGACTCTAAACAATAAAACATAAAAAACCTTGTGATATACCATACAACTTATCCAATTAATACATTCCACCCTCACTCCACAACTTGATGGAATATTAACATTTTTACTATATATATAATCTAAAAAATATCAATGAAGATACTAACAGCTATATTGAAACATGTGAAATTTAATTCACATTGAATTGCACATACATGGTGTGAGTGTAAGAACCCCAAAAAGAATCACTAAGAGGTATGAAATTCCATAAGTATGAATAATTGGTTTTAATCATGTTTGTGCTTCAATGAAATTTATATCAAAATAATTTATTATATAAAATCACATAAATAAACAAGTATGAAATAGATCATCCAAAACATAAATCATAGAGTATCATAAAATTTATCCCACAACAACTTGTAGATTAATATCAAAAATTATCATCCAAAACACTGGGAAGATCTATACCCTCCTTAAGGCTAAGATCTGAATCCAATATGGTAGGAATTTAGAGGAAAATAATCACTTTCCATATGAACATTAGTATAAGGTAAATGGACAATGACATATCTGTCCTTGAAAAGGTGCTATCCCAAATTCAGCAAAACACTACTTGCTCTGACTTTTCAACAGACCCTCAAGATGAAGTCAACACTGCTCTTAAACTGAACTCTCTTCTTGTTCTAAAAGAAAACATTAGTAAAATTTTTTTAAATCCAAATGGATTTCAGATGGTGTGAGAAATATGAAGTTCTATAACTCTATTCAAAGAATGAGTAAGGTTTATCATCCCCTTTCCTTCCTCAAAGACAATGACAACCTTCTAGAAACAGAGGAGGCCATTACAACCCATGTGGTCTGCTATTTTGAAAATATTTTTAATGGACCAAACATTAATAAAAAACCTTTTCCCTAAGGTCATTCTGATCCTAGTGAATGAAGAGGATAACCTCTCTCTTCTAAGCATCCCCCTTAACCAAGAAGTCAGAGACACTATTTTCAGCCTAAACCCTGAATGTTCCCTGGGCCCTGACAGTTTTAATAATTGTATTTTTCAATATCACTAGGATTTCTTTAATATAGATGTGTGAAATCTTGTGAAATCGTTCTTCTTTGATGGGTTTCTCCCTAATGGTATTAATGCTCAATTCCTTACTTTAATTCCTAAAGTTGACAATGCTTCTGAAATTTATCTTTTCTGGCCTATTGCGCTTATTAACTCTCACTGTAAAATTATCACTATACTACTAGCCAACAGATTTTCTTCCCATTTCAAAAAAATTATCTCATGGAATCAATTTGGTTTTAAAAAATGAAGGAACATCCCAGATTGTATCAGTCTTACTTTGGAATGTACCAACACTTTGAACAAAGCTAATAGAGGAGAAAATGTTGCTATTAAACTTGATTTTATTAAATCCTTTGACACCATTGACTAGAGATTTATTTTCAATGTTTTGGAAGCCTTTGGTTTTAGTGATATTTTCATTTGTAGAATCAATTCCCTCTTCAATTCGGCCTCTATTTCTATTCTAGTGAATGGATCTCCTAAGGGTTATTTTAAATGTACTAAGGGTGTCAGACAAGGTGATCCTTTATCCGCGCTCATATTTTTCATAGCTGAAGATTATCATAGTAGGCTTCTCACCAATCTATTTAATCAGAACAATATTAAACCTATTTAGGTGGCTAGAAACATAAGTTTGCCTACGCATCTTTTTTATGACGATGAAATCATTATTTTATTAAAATGAGATAAAAAATATCCAAAATCTTAAAAAGCCCTTGAACCATTATGAAGATTTCTCTGGTCACTCCATTAGCTGGGGGAAATCTTTTTTTTCTTTGCAAAAGTTTTTTCCCCTAATAGAAAAATGACATCATCAATTGTCTCAATATCAAGGAAGGATCTTTCCCCTACAACTATCTTGGGGTGCCCATTTTTTGGGGAAGGCTAAAATCCATCTTTTTTCTGCCATTGTTGATCAAATGGTCAGAAAGATATCCTCCTGGAAGGGAAAATCCCTCTCCATGGCGGGAAGGATCTATTTGGTGAAATATACTATTGTGTCGAATTTGATCTACTATCTAATGATCTATAATTGTCCAATTGGCCTTTTAAAAAAAATTAATGTTTACATCAAGAATTTCATTTTGATTGGTAGCATTCTTGAAAGGAAACTTGTGACCATTCCGTGGGCTACCAGCTGCAAACCATTAGATAATGTTTGTAATGTTATTAAAAATATTCGGCACTTTAATGATGCTCTTCAAGCTCGGCTCACCTGGAGATCCATTAATAAAAACTCTGATTCCATCACCTTCCTAAAAAAATATTTATTCAAAAACTCAGAAAAGACAATTTGAACTATGTCCAATCATCCATCTGGCCCTCCATTAAACATTCTTATTATCATATTATGGCCAAATCTTGGTGGATGGTTAGTGTAGAATCTTCCATTAATTTTTGGTTAGATAACTAGACTGGAGCTCCTCTCATCACTTAGTTACATGCTAACACCAACCCGGAAAATACAAATTATACTGTTAATGATATCATGTTATCTGGTGGTTACGACCTACACAATAACACCATTCATATTATTTATAATTATCCCTATGCTAATGATGATTTTATTATTTGGGAACCCGCTTCTAATGAGATCCTTGACTCAAATGTTTTTTACAATCATAATTTTACTAATTCGGATCATAGATTTTTTTTGTTAAATTTCATTAATAAGAACTAGATTAAGCCCTCAAGACTTAATCTTGTCTGGCGTATTTCCCATAATCATGTTCCCACGGAGGTTTGACTTCAATATTGTAGAATACATCTTTGTTCAAAATGTCATTTTTTCCATCAGCATAGGGAAGATGCTAACCATCTATTTTTGTTCTGTGCTACAACTTCAGTGCTTTGGAATTATATTACTGACTTGTTTGTCTGTATATGGTTTCATTATAACTCAATTAGTACTCAAATAAACTATTGTGTGGAGCTAAATTCTTCACAGAAAATGAAAAATCTCTTCTTAGCAGCAGTGGCAGAGCTTGTATATGTGATCTGGTATGATCGAAATGACATTATTCACAACAACTACTCATTCAACATTAATGCAGGTTGTACGTGAATCTAAATGGCCATGAAGGATGCTTATTCAATTCAAAAATTCTATTGTGACAACTCGGTCGGTGATTTTGAGATTCTTCATCGGCTCGAAGTTTATGGGATCTATAGGCAACCAAAGCGCACCTTTAAAGTTTTCTAGCAAAAACCGCTCCTAGGCTGGATTAAAGTTAATGTTTATGGAGCTTCCAAAGGAAATCCTGGACTTTCTGGTTATGGAGTGATATTCCAGGATTCTAATGGAAGATTTCATACATTTTCCTTGGAAACTGTGGTTTGGCTTCGTCCTTGCAGGCGGAAATGATGGGAATGATTCGTGTTGTTGACTTCATCAGACAAAAGGGCTGGAACAACATCTGGATCGAAAGAGAATCATCCACTATTGTTCAATCTATATGGAATGGGGATATACATTTATCATGGCCACTCACTACACTCTAGATGAGATGCTTGGCCTCTCTCATGAAAATTAACAACATTACCACACACACCTATCGGGAGGAAAACATGGTTGCTGATTGTCTGGCTAATATGGGTATCAGACGGGATCTCACATGGAAGGAGGATCTTCCTATAGACCTTATTTCTCTTTATTAAAGGGATTATAAAAAATTATGTTACTTCATAATCATGTAACCCCCCCCCCCCTTCCCTTTTTTTAATAATAAATTGTGTCTTGGTCATTGATTGAGACACCACCTATTAAAAAAATAAACACACACCGAGACACACACTCATCTATGATATCAATTGATACTGAAACCCACACAATCCATTAACAGTGTTATGATCATAAATATTGATACCTCATAGAGGGATTCAACTCCCATGGTATATATAAAAATAAATATGCAAAATATATACAGAAAACATTGATATATAGCACTAGGTATGGAAAATTTGTTCGTTAGGAAGTATAATTTCATCTATCTTTCACCTTATCTAATTCCAAATTCAAAAAGGAAAGTAAAATATGGATATCCTACCATAATTTAATTAATTAATACAAATGATGTATCTCCAAAAAATGTAAACACCTTAAGAAACACATTCCCAAATATTCATTATAATAGTAAGTTTAATATATGATATATAAATGACCACAAGGAAACCAATCACATAAACTATAACCATATTTAAAATCCAATTGAAGGGGAAAGGTGGATGTCCCAAATTAAAAAAACCATCCAACCCAAGAAAATGAGAGTAACTATCATGGTGACCTTAAAATATAATAAGAAAAACTATTAATGGAGGGAATAAGGAAGAATAAAAATGAAATCATTCTGTGTAACCAACCAAAGTGAACTCTAATGGAGTATACATAAATAATACAGAGTCCCCATATAATACTATGTAAGGACCCAGACCCCTATGATCCATTCATTTGTGAAAATCTAGAGTTTGTGGTGTTCTGGGAGGAAACAGTAGCTAATTTCAAGGGTTTTTCAAAATTCCAATTTTCCATCAGTGACTCAGGTTCAGTAGCTTGTGTTGGTAGGTTATGTTTGTAGCTCAACGTCAGTGGGTTGTACATTAGGAAGTCGGGCATCGGTAGGTCTGGCATCTTTTGGTTAGGCGTCAGTAGGTCAGGGCAGTAGTGAGTCAGTGCATCGGTGAGTCAGTATGTCAGTGAGTTAGGGCATAGGTAGGTCACGACATTGCTAGGTCAGGGTATCAATAGGTGTTGTTGGTAGGACAAGCATCAATAGGTTGAGTGTTAGTATGTGTCATCAGTAGGGTGCGTTGGTGGGTCACATCAGTTACTCACTGTTGGTGACTCACTCATCGGTGATCCATTCAGAGTTTTTTCTAACATTTCTAGTTTTCCCCCTCTTACATTTTATTTGACATAAATCATGTTTAAAACTTATTTGAGAATTTATGAAGTCATTTTAATGAATATTAATAATATCTGTAATATCCTAATAGCCCTAGACTTTGAAATAGTCAGGATGCGTGGTCTTGACCATGATCCAAATTTTAAGAACTTTGAAACCATCTCCATTCCATTGATATAGGATTTGGATCTTCTATGCCAAGATCTTCTCTTCAATGTTTGTTTCTATTTTCTCTTCGTGCAACCAAAACCTTTCTTCCAATAGGAGTGGCATCTCTTTAGTATCCATGGATCTAGTTTTCCATGGAGTCTTTCCTACTACTCTCACACCCCTTGTTTTTGTCGCAAATATGAAATTTTGATTTCATGTTGTTCCAGGTAGGGATTTCCTTCATCTCACTTTTAATTGTGTATCTTGAGGGGAGTGGTAAACTAATGTCCCTTTTTTATTATAATAGAATCAAAAATATTAATTAAGCGTGTTGTGAATAGGGATGAGCCAGTTATAATAACAATTTTGGCTTGCTTTGTAATAAATGAGTGGTGGGGAATATGATGATGAAAATTATGTTGTTTTATCTATTATAATTGATCCATGATTTGATTTTTGTTATCCATATTACTTGTAAAAATCATGGACTTTGGTTGTCTCTTTTGGCACACCTGATCCATGAATGCTTATTGTTAATCATTTTTTGGACAACTGTGAACTTGAAAACTTGATTAATCATGTATATATGGTTAATGAAATGGGTTCCATAGAATCAACCTTGTTATGTGATAACCCCTGATTTTTCAAAGTGTAATTAAATAATGATAGTATTAAATCTAAATACACCATGCCTAGTTGGTGTGTTTCTATACTGTGTGTGAATTTTTTCTATATTGGGCTTTGTATGGGTTGTGTGGTGTTGTGGTTGGAATAATGGTTTTTTCTGGGGTGAAGCATGCTGTGAAATGGGATCTCTGGTTGAGATACTATTTTATTAGGTTATAAATGAACTTTATATTTTGGTAGACTACATCTGGGCAGTGGTTGGATAGTAGGGCTATAGTTTCAGGTTGTTCTATTTTTATGTTACTAGGTGTGGTGTTGTTATGCAGTGGGGATACCAAGTGTGGTTATGATGATGTGTGTAGGGGGTTTTCTTTTTGTGAGGAAGGAAAGGGTGTAATTAATTTGAATAATGATGATAGAAGTGGTTGGATGAATATCTAGGAAATTGGAGTGTGCAATGGGTTATTTTACCTTAGTCCTTATTCCTAGGGTGGTATGGTTGACCTTGTGGTTGTTTCTTATTTCATGCTTGGTTATTTCATGTGTAGGTATATAATGGATAAATGGTTTGTTAAATAAAGAATTATAGTTTTCTAAATGAATTGGATGGGGGTTATTATTTGTGTTTATGGGTGTTTGTGTGGTTGTGCTTTTAAAGGTTCCAGTAAAGGTAGTTTTGTGTGGGCTGGCTTGTTTTGACCACCCATAGGTTTGGATGAGTGTTTGGTACCTATATATATACATTTAGTTCCTTATGATTTCTATACACACCCCACCCGTCTTGAGCACTACATTCCAAACACTCCCATTTCTATGAGGGGATGACTTTCCCAACTTCCTGATGGGAGGATGGACGGATGGATATCAGAACTTCCATTCTCCCTATTATAGGATTTTCATCTCCCAATACACTTTGGGAATATTGTAATAACATGAGGTTTATTACCAGATGTATCATATTATTTTTGTGGAATATAGTATCCCAAAACTCGTCGTGTATGTTTCAGTGTGGTTGAGAGGCCTAGGTGTCTGCACGTGAGGTGTGTTTTCCCAAGTGTCTTTAGGATGAGGCGTTGGTATTTTGTGGTGGGATGATATGTTGTTTGTGACCAATGTGTATGTGGGTGGAATTTTATGTGGTTAATGGACCCGGTGTGTGCATGTAGGTTTTGACAGTGGGGCTTGTTGAAGAGTGTGGTAGCGTCAGGACGTTCGATGTTAGGGATGAGAAGCTAACCACTAGGAAGTTGTGTGTGGTACCCTATCATTGATGTATTTAATACATTTCTTGAATTTTGTTATTTGGTGAGTGTGCCTTGGTGAGTCTAGGGTGGTTATTATTCCTTGATAAGTGTTGTTGGTTTCTACTATTTTCTAATAGGGGCATTAGTATGCTTCTCCCACTTGTACACATGTGACTTTGGATTTTCTAACTAAGTGTACTTGTATTCTCACCATATGTATATAAAATTACTTTCAGGTTTAGATGGAGATTACACAGACTATTCTAGACCATACTATCCTGGGCATCATAATAGTTTCTATGTCGCTACATATCATTGTTCTTTTGGTATTTACATTGGCATTTTCATTGTATTTTTACCAGTGTTACTTTAAATATCCATGTGGGATGGATTTTGGATTATTATATATATATTTATCATGGAGTTTTTTCAGGTTGATGAATCTTATCTCCTGATCTTTATTACTACAAAAGAGCAATGCAACCCATATTTTGATATTTATATACATTTGGTGCTTGTCGCCAACCCAGGACCTACTGAAGGCGGGATTGAGGGGGTCATTATCTCTCTTTCTCCATTTTCTTCTCTGGTGTGTCATCTTTGGTTAGAGGGGATCATGAAATAATTGTATCAATGTTTATAGATGAGATATATGATGGGTTTTATAGTAAGTCACAATGATAATTGCATTGGTTGATAAGAAACAGTGTCAAGTAATCTTGGTGTGTCACATAGGCCAGGGAATACTGGCTAGGACATGGGATTTTAGGGCCCCCTGTGATCTGATGCAAGGACTATGAGCTTACCGAACGACCATGTGAGGCTACACAATTTATAGGGTAGAGACAATATGAAAGGTACATGCATCATAATGACTTGTGTTCTTATTTTTATTGGGTATTTTTTAGAAAATAAAATAAATTAAGTGTTAAAATGAATCTTAAATAAAATTCCATTCTACCCAGTCATAGGAGTTCTTTTTTTACCTTTTCATATATGGAACTTGGACTTAAACAAAGAGTGGATCAGGTAGTCGAGGAAAATTAGGGAGATCTGACCAATCGGTGGAATGTTGATCGACTAGATGACGAAGAACAATGGTAGAGGACCCTTTGTGCTTTCCAGTGACATACTCTGGGGAAGTATGATGGAATTATTTTGGACTTCGAGATGGAGAGTTTGATTGAAGAGATTGTGATCACCTTAACCAAGATCCTGGATCTGACATAGTAATGGGTTCCCCAGGTAGTGATCCAGATGAGGGAAGAAGCATGTTAGTGGTGGAATATTTACCTTATGGAGAGGAAGGAGACTAATGATTCATGGGATGAATTTAAGACGGAGTTCCCAGAAGAATTCCTTTCTTTGACGTTGAAGGCCGAGAAGAGGAAAGAGTCACTCTCCCACCGGTTGTGGAGTATGTCAGTGAGGGAATTTGGTATCAAATTTAAGGATCACCTTCTATTTCCTATATACCTCTTTCCAGATGAGGATTCTCAAGATACAAGCTTTGAGGACACACTTTTACTCTCCCTTCAGCTTTTAGTTACTCACTTCACCCTACTGATGTACATATAGGTTCAAAAGAAGGTTGAGTTTGTGGAAAAGATGAAATCGCAAGGAGGTTTACCTTGAGAGGGGATTCAACTGAGTTCTTCAAAGTGGATGACTATCAGTAGTTGGTCTCCACTGATAGGTCTTTCAAGGTTTCGACCAATGGTGATCCGACCCCAGAAGTTTTAGTTTATACCTTCTAGTCCTCATCCTTTTCCCCTCATCTTGGGACTAAGGTGTTTCACTTATGGAGGTTGTGGGAACCTTTAGAGTAAGTTCCTATCTCGAGAACTATATGGTTGGGGTGGGAAGGTTTAGCACCCAACTCGGTAGTATTTTCTAATGAGGCCCTTCCAAAAGTTGGGACAGTAGGCTCCCACCCCACCGAGGGGAGACAATGTAGGTGGAGGATGACCATAGAGTTCTCCTCAGAAACCTCAACATGGGTGGGGTCGGGGAGGCGACCAAAAATAAAGGGGTTAAGAAGCTAGGTGTGGATAGTTTCGCACCATAGATGCATCAGTTCTAGCAGGGACATAGATTGTATGAGGTACAATCAATTTATTAAGTACCCTTTCTTGTGATTTGTTTGATTTGGGAGATTCACACACCTCATTTGAACCCACCATATCCCATGCCTTGGGAATAGGCAAAAATATTCTTTTTGTGCCCACGGTGATGAGTATTCTAGTCGGAGGTCAGGATATATTGTTTGATGGTTTTTCGGAAATATAGACTAATGTTGGGGCCACATTACTCCATTGTGGATCACTTTATGCTATAGTTTCAGTCATATGATTTCATCCATGGCATCTACTGGTTGATTTCCATGCATGATTTTATCAAATGATTCTATAGGAGAGTCGTGTTTTCAGACAAGGATGGGAAACATGTAGCTTTTGTTGGAGAGAGGAGTTTTCAGGTGGGTATCCATCGTCTGGAGACTCATCATTATTTTTCGGTCGAGATATTAGTGGAGTTGATGGATGTTGAGATGGTGGATGTTATAGGAGTTTTTGGATATTTTTTTGATGTTTTACATGTGGAATGTTTGACTCTAACATCTTAGAGCGATGTTTAGTTCGGGATACACTTACAACCCGATGCTCATCCAATTATGATGTAACCTTATCAAATTGTTCCTTTTGAGTTGTGGGTGTTTCAAATTTAGATTGATGATTTAATGAAATGGGGATTTATCTAACCTAATGCATCACTATGGGGTGCTCCGATCATTTTTTTAAAAGCTTGACGGTGGTCTTAGGCTATGCATAGAATATCGGAGATTGAATCATGTAACAGTCAAGCACTGTTACCCTCATACAAGGATAAATGATCTTTTTCAACCAACTGAAGGGAGATTTTGGTTTTCTAATATCGATATACAGTCTAGGTATCACCAATTGAGGGTAAAGGTGGGTGAAATCCAAATGACTATATTCATGTGTAGGTATAGGCACTTCAAGCTCATGGTCATGTCGGTCGGTGTTATGAATTCACCATATGTGTTCATGGGGATCATGAAATCTGCTATCCATGAGTTCCTATACTGATCCATCATCAAATTCATCAAGGAAATCCTAATCTAATCAATGTATGAGGAGGATCATGTTGATAATCTCAATACTATCATGGAGCTTCTTCAACACCACCAACTCTATGGGAATTTGTAAAAGTGTATGTTTTGGACAAGAGAGGTGTACTTAATTGGACATTAGGTGTCTCAGCAGGGGATAAAAGTGGATCCATCAGTGGTAGAGGAGGTTGTTTCTTGGTATGCACCTAATAATGTGGTAGACGTTCATATAATTCATTGTTTGGAAAGCTATTATCAGATATTCTTACCCTACTTCTCTCCAGTTTCATCTATGTTGATGACATTTACATGTAAATACTAGAGCTTTTTCTAGAGTGAGTAGTGTCAAATATATTTCAGCTATTTGAAGGGGATGTTGGTAAGTGATCCAATACTCAGGTTTCTAAAGGAAGGGATAATGTTCATGGTGTTTTGTGATGCTTCTGGCCAAGGCTGGGGATGTGTGGTGATGCATAAGTAAGGAGCAGTCTCTTATGGTTTTACGAATTTGTGTCCCCATGAATGCAACTATCCCACCCATGATCTATATCGTATAGAAGTTGTGTTTGTGCTAATTTTGTGGAGACATTACCTCATTTAGGGGCACTTGTGGTCTTCACATATCACAATAGTTTGTGGTGTATATTCTCCTAGTGAGACTTGAACTTGCAGTACAATAGGTTGATTGAGTTTATCTAGGGTTTTAACATCGATATCTCTTACACCTCAGGTAATGTGAATGTTGTGGTTAATTCTTTGAGATGGAAGTCATAGTGTGGTGTAGTTTAAGAATCTGAAAATACTTGGAAGGTGATGGAGGAGTTAGTTGACTTGAACATGGATGTAGGGATGGATAGTGGTAGGGGATGTCAGTTTTAGATGATAGTACATTCTTATATAATGCAGCAGGTGGAAGAGTCTCAGCGGGGGGACTCAGAGGCTTAGCTGATGCGTGATTTCATTAAATAGTGTGACTTTCTAGGGGGATGGTTGGAGGATGATTAGAATCAGATGTTTTTTAATGTGAATATTGTTATTCTGGTGGAAATATAGAAGGGATTCCCTTATGAGTTTCATAGCTCAACCCTTGTAGTACACCTAGAAGTTCTTAAGATGTACCAAGGCTTGATGGAACATTTTTGGTGGATTGGGGAGAAGTGATCTATGGAGGAGTTTGTGGTGAAGTTCTTAGTGTGCCAGCAAGTAAAGGTTGAGCGCCATGTTTTTTGTTGTTTTTTACATCCCGTAGATATCCCTAAGTGTAAGTGCGATGACATATGAGTGTATTTCATCATTGGACATCCCATGAATTAGGGGTGGTACGATGCTATATGGGTAGTGGTAGATGAGCTACTGAAATTGGCTTACTAATTAGCTATTAAGGAATTGAGAATGGTGGATTCCTTGGTGAGTTGGTATGTGGATAAGGTGGTGCAGCCACATGGGATTTTGAGATCCATTGTATCGGATATGGATACATATTTTACATCATGAGTCTGGAGGGTATTTCCACATCATTTTGGAATATAGTTATGACTCAGTACTACATTCCACCCTCAGATAGATGGGAAGACATATAAGACTATCCAAACATTCGAGGACATGTTGCGACCAAGAATCTTATAATTTTATGGGTATTGGATGAAACATTTTGCCTTGTTATATTTTTCTTACAATAATATCTATCACTCTACCAGTTTCATGACATAGTTAGAAGCCTATTTCAGGAGGTCATGTAATTCAACGTTGTTCTAGACGGAGGTAGGAGAGATAACTATTCTTCTTCTAGAGATAATCTAAATCATGGCAGAGAAGGGTCACATAGTGCATGAGATAATGAAGGCGTAACAAGACCAAAATAGGTTTCATTCCAATAATAGGGGGAGGCCCTCAACGATTGAGGTTGGGTACCACGTGTCATTGAAATATTTCCCTCAATGTGGGCCATAGAGGTTTGGTAGAGGGAGCATGATTTCTCCCTGGTTCATCAGACCTTTCAATGTTTTGGGGTGAGTTGGAGAGTTGGAATACCAGTAGGAATTCCCACCAAAGTTGGAGAGGATCCAAAACATCTTTCATGCATCCAAGCTTCATTGGTATCTTCACAATGACTTACACATCATTGAATGGGGATAGTTGGATATCGATGGTGACATAATGTTCATGGAGTGGCAAGTGGAGATTTGGGATCATCAGGATAAGGTGATACATGGATGGGTTATTCTTTTGGTTCATGTGTTGTGGAGGCATGGTGGACTAGAGGAGAGTACTTGTGAGAGAGAATCATATATGTGTGCCTAGTTTCCAGAGTTTTTTTTGAGTTTTTCTTGTATTCTTATCTTATGATGTTGTTCTTGAATATTGTTTCCTATAAGATTAGTTGTTTCCAAATACAATAAATTATGCTAAAATCCTAACATGTGAAAAGGTCGAGACCATATTCCTAATCATGACGCATGAACTGAGATGTGATTAAACCCTTGCGGGTGAGTCAGTTCTTCCCAAAGATGATAATATCTTGACATGGATGAATGAATTCAAAAATTCATGTATCTAGATAGTTTAATCTTGTATGGGGTTTCCTTTGGATGTTTGGGTTAGAATATGTGAGAGAAGGTGTTCAAGGATGTCGAGGTTTCACTCCACTTTTCGAACAACACATCATCGTTTATCCATAAGAGGTGTATTACAGTGTTGTTGTCTAGACCCCTCTGTCTTCTGTGCTAGGATTTGAATTATCGAGGATGAGAATAGTTTGATAGGTGTCTAATGTAATGACCTAGACCCCTCTGGTCCACTATTTTTTGAAAATTCAGTGTTGGGTGTGTTCTAAGAGGAAATGATAGCTCATTTAAAGAGTTTACCAGACTTCCAGATTTTCCATCGGTGATTTAGGGTCGTTAGGTTATTTTTCTAGCTCATGTTAGTATCTCACATAGATAGCTCAACATAGGTGGTTTGGGAATCAGTAGTTCAGGCGTCGTTTAGTCAACCGTCGGTAGGTCGAGCATCAGTAGGTCGGGCATCGGTAGGTCATGTGTCGTTAGGTCGGGCATCGATAGGTTGGGCATCAAAAGCTTAGGGTTTCGGTAGGTGAGGGTGTTGATCAGTCAGGGCATTAGTGAGTCCGAGAATCCGTAGGTCAGGGTGTCAGTAGGTCCGGGCATCGGTAGGTGTCATTGATAAATAGGGCATCGGTAGGTCGGGAATTTTTTTTAGGTGTCAGTAGGTGCGTTGGGTTGGTCATGTATCTGGGTCACGTTGGTGACTCACTATCGAAGACTCACCCTTAGGCCACTAATTGTTGGTGACATACCCATTGGTGAGTCGTTCCCAGTTTTCTTCTAGTTTTTCTAGTTTCGCCCCTCTTACGTTTTATTTGACATAAGTCGAGTATAAAACCATGTATTATCAATATAAAGTTATTTTAAAGGATATTAATTATATATTTAAAATCATAAAACACATGAGACTTTTAAATAGTCAGGACGCATGGTCTTGACCATGATCTTAATTTTAGGAACTTTGAAACAACTCCCTTTCATTGATATAGAATCTAGCTCCTCTAATCTGAGATATTTGCTTCCATGTGGGATTATATTTTCCATTCACGTGACCATAACCTTTCTTCCCATAGGATTGGAATCTCTACTACAGACATGGATCTTGTTTTCCTTGGATTCTGTCCTGCAACTGATAGACTTCCTTGTTTTTAGTATAAAGAGGAATTGTTGATCATATGTTGTTCTAAGTAGGGATTTACTTCATCTCTCTTTTAATTGTGTATCGTTAGAGGTGGGTAAACTAATATCCCTTTGGGATTATGGTTGAATCCCAAGTTTTAATTAAGGGTGTTTTGGAGATGAACATGCCTTTTATAATAACGGGTTTGGCAACCTTAATAATAAATGAGGGGCTTGGAAGATTATGATGATGCTTGTGTTGTTTTATCTATTATCTTTCATCCATGTGGTGAGTTGTGTTGGCCATATGAATTCTAAAAATAATGGTCATTGGTGTTCTCTGTTTTGACAAAAGACTCATGAGTTATTGTTGTTAATCTTTTATTGAATGACTATGAGGATGAAAACTTGATTAATCATATATATCTCATTAATTAAATGGATTCCCTAAGATCAAACATATTCTATGATAACCCTTAACTTATCAAATTGGAATTGAAGAATAAGTGTATTAAATCTAAATACAACATGGCTTGTTTTGTGTTGATGTTTTTTTTCTTCACTATCTTGTGCTTCGTAAGGGTTTTCTGGTGCTGCAGTTGGAAGCGTGGTTATTGTTGGGGTGATAAATGCAGTGAAATGGGATATCATGTTCAGAGATTGGTTGATTGTGGAATGGATAATCTTTTTATGCAGTGGGACTACATCTATGAAGTGGTTGGGAAATGGGGATATAGTTTTGGGTTGTATTATAATTATGCTACTAGGTGTTGTGCTATTATGTAGTGGGATTGCATTAGGGAAATAGTTTGGTAGTGGGGCTGCTACTTCAGGTTGTTTTATATTAATGTTACTGGGTGTGGTGTTATTATGTAGTGGGGATACTAAGTGTGGTTATGATGAGGTGTTTTTCAGGTTTTCTTCTTGAGAGGATGAATATGGAGGCATTACATAGAAGAGTAATGATGTCAGTGGTCGGATGGGTGTCCATGAAAGGGGATTATGTAGTGGGTTATTTTAACTTGGTCCATCTTCCTGGAGTGTTATAGTTGACTGTGTGGTTGTTGGTTGTGCTATGATTGGTAGTTTCATAGGTAAGGATTGAAAGAACAAATTATTTGTTAAATAAAAAACTACTTTTGGTTAAATTAATTGGACAACTTTTATCATTTGGGTTTTTTGCTGCTAGTGTGGTTGTGCATATAGAGGTAGAATCCAAGGTAGTTTTGTGTGGGAAGGTTTGTTTTGAACACCCATAGGTTGGGTTGAGTTCTTATTACCTATATATATACGTGTAGTTGTTTGTGATTTCTAAATGCACACCACCTATGTTGATAACTACACGCGGAACATACCCTTTTCTATGGGGAAGGGTGTCTTTACCTACATCCATGTGGGAGGATGGATAGTGACTTGTTGGCTCTTCTATACTCCCTATTCTAGGATTTTACATCTCCCAATAACATTCGATCGGGATGTAATTTCTTGATGTTTATTACTTGATGTATGGTACTAGTTGTGTGGAATATAGTAGCCCAAGTCTCTTCAGGATGGTTGTGGTCTGGTTGAGAGGACCAGGTATCCAGGGGCGAGGTGTGATATCTCAGGTGTCTTAGGGATGAGGCACATGTATTTTGGGTGGGATGAGATGTGGTTTGTGGCCCGGGTGTCTGCTGGATGGATGCGAGGTGCTTAGTGGCCCAGGTGTGGGCGGGAAGGTTAGTACATTAGGGCTTTTGGAAGAGCACGGCAGTGTTAGGACGTTTTCCATTATGGATGAGTAGTTAACGAGTGATAAGTGGTGTGGGGGACCATATCATCGATGTATATACTACTTTACTTGAAGTTACGTGGGTTATTTGGTGAGTGTAACTTGGTGAATCTAGGAAGGATAGTATTCCTTTATAGGTTCTGTGGGTTTTTACTACTTTCACACAGGGTTATTAGTATGATTCTCCCACTTGGGCATGAGTGACTTTGGCCTTTCCAAGTTAGTATACTTATATGCTCCCCATACATATATAAAACTATTTTCAGGTTTCCAAGGAGATTATGCATACCATTCTGGACCCTACTAGCTTGGGAATGTTGATAGTTGTTATGTCACTACTTATCTTTGTTCTTTATGTATGTACTATGGAGTTTTTCATTGTATTTCTAGCTGTTGTACTCTAAAAATGAATGTGGGATGGATTCTGGATTCTTATATATATTTGTGTGTGTCTTGATGTTTTTTTGAAGTTGATGCATATTATCTCCTAATCATGGAAATGTAAAAAAGTGTAATGCCTCCCATGTTGTGATATTTCAATACCCTTGGATCTGGTTGCCACCACGGGGCCTACTGGAGGTAGAACTCGGTGTGCCATTTTCTCTCATTCTTATTTTTCTTCTCAAGAGGGGTGTCTTTCAAGGGAGGGGGTCATGACAAAGTATGATATATCTCCATAACATGATAATTATAAAAATAGACCATGATGAAGGAATGAATAGTTCATGATAACCAATAAATGAGCTTGAACATATTCCCTCATATGAAACTCTGATCATATCGATTATCACCTGCATGTTTCCCATGTTTCCAAAAAATATAACACATTAATACCAATTAGTCTCTTGAAAGCATTTATGCTATTCACTCAAACAAATTTATAAAAACGTTACACATTTTAAATAAATATTCCCAAACAAAAATTTATTAAATTATTTTTTATTAAAACCATCTCACTAAATTAACCCTTGGTAAAATTTTGAACCCATCCACACTACCATTGAAACCTCTTAAACAAAGGATACTTATTGTTCATTGAACATTAATTCATTAATTTATCCATATAAGGGAATTATAATTTTTTAAAAATTTATAAAGAACGAATTGGGAAAAATTTCCTTAAAATAAATAATAAACATTATAATAAAACATGGTTGAAGAGCCATTTAAATTGTAAATATTGGATAACATAGATAATCAGGGGTATAATAAGTGACATAATCCCTCATTAATCGCCCATAATTTATTTTTAATCAACGTAAACAAATAATTATTTCATATTAGATTTTTGATATTAATAATAATTATATATGTTTTACTGAATAATTAATAGTTTATATATTTAGAATACTAAGATAAGTAAAATAATCTATACCAGGAAAAAATTAAAAAAACAGAACAATATATCAAATTATATGAGCTGATTTAAACATATACATAAACCAAACCTGTTTTATTTTAAACTAAATAATCAAATTATTACTTTATCCATGATTCTATAGATAATTAATAATGAAAAGGGTTATAAAAATTGTGAACCATCCCATATTACATATTTAATAAAAAAAGACAAAAAAAAAATAAATCCATGAAATTTCATGTATATTCAATTAATAAGAACATATATTAAAATTCTATTTAACATATTAGTTGATTTTTTTAAGAACATCATTTATATTTCCAAAATAAAAGTTGAATATTAACAGAAGATTTGGATATCATTTGGTATGAACGTCATGGTGAAACCCCAAGTAAACCACATGATTTGTTGAGATCAACTACCTAAATAATATATTTTTGAGCTCATCAAAATCAGCTTCCCACTAAGACTTCGTATTTAATTAACAACCCAATTTTCCATAAACCACTATACATAAATAAACAAGCTCTATAAATATAAAAACCTACAATAACATATCAAGGCACCCAAAAACAACAGAAAATGGATATCCAACACTAAAATAAAATAAATACATATTATATATGACCTTTAAAATTATTTACATAGACTAAAAAAATAATGAATTATAAATGTTTTTTTGAAACTATCCTTTTAAAAAAACCATCACAGGTTTAAAATGAACCTTCTTTAAAACAAATTAACTATCATAAAAGAAACCCCATTCATTGATAATTTATTCTAACATGATCTCATAGAATCAAAAAACAATTCCCCTACCCAACAAATATATTTCAATTAATATATAACAAGAGGAGAGAATTGAAGAATATATAGAGATAAACATTGATTTGGTGAGAAAAATCATCTCAAATGACATATATTCAATTGAAAGTAATCACCCAACGAAATAATATTAGTATTTTGCTTCGATTTTTAATTATTTACCTAATAAATTGATAAAATGTTGTCTATGAAGGTTTTTAAGTGATTTTAAGGAATTGAATGGGATTGTTTTGTATAGAAGTGTCATTTAGGTGGCGTATCATGTACACAGTTGAAAATGGTGTGTATTTAATAACCTTATATCCAATATAACAAGTAAAATATGGCATTTTGACTATAACTAAGTGGACACGAGGTGGGAAATGATCCCTTACTAATTACCGAAAATGATACAAACAACTCTTTTTAATTAATTGAAATTTTTTCTTGTTTCCTAATCCTAGTTTCTTTTTTTATGATGTTGAATTATTATATTCTATTTTAATGCCCAATAAAACTCTTCCCAAGTGATCTTTCCTCTATAATTTCTTTCTCCAAGGTGAATCCTCCATTTAAATTGATTTGGAAGAATCAACAACCTATGACAAGTTATTATACTTGGTGAGGACAATGACTCAAAAATACATTGTATGGTTCTATATTTTTTTCCTATATATTTTTGTTTAGGTTTCAATAATGTAAATCATAGGTTAACCCTCATACATCATAAAATATTATATTTTATTGATTATAAAGGACATTGGATGGTGTAAAAGTAAACATAAAATGAAATTTCCTCCTGAATAATTTTTTCTCAAACAGAGTTTCAATATTTTTTTCATTGGGTTGAGTTTTTATTACAATGATAACATTATTTTGTTTTTGTTTTTCATTCTATTGAATATTAATTGTTTAGATATGAAGTAAAATAATATTTAGAATTTATTATTACATTACCTAATGTTTTCTGTTGTAATTTTTAAAATTTAATTATGACATCATATTTCCATAGGTTAACTGAAGTGTACATATTTTTTTTATAAACAATATATACGCACCTATGTCTATATACAATGTAAAATTTATATTTATACATGGTTGTATATGTCACATGATATATTTTACCTATTTTCCCATACAATCAAGAATCTTGTCGAAAATTACTATTATATCTCATCTTTTATAACAATTTACACATAATGTATGATTATTTATTTGTGGGTTTTCTTGAATGAATTTTGAGGATAGATCAACTAAATTATGGTTGCTTTCTATCATTTATTTCGTAGAATATGGATACCAATTGCCAAGGAAAAATAATTTATATTATTTTATCACTTAAATGATAAAATATTTGATGTGATATTTTTATTTTTTCTTATATTATGTTTGTAATATGTGAAATTGGTCTTATTGTAGATAAGTAGGGTTTGAGTGGTGGAAAAACATTTGGTCCAATACACTCAAACATTTTATTTTTCCCCTTGATATGTTCCTAGATCTCATTTTCCATGATCCAACTTAGGGAAAGAACATAATACATGAGAGTACATGGGACTTATTGTTATGAGTTTGGATGGACGTCTTAGAGCTATAAGTGACTGTTTCAATTAGAGATAGGCTGGGAGATGAATTTGTTTTCATTTTGGGAAAAATATTTGGACATTACATTACTCAAGTCTACTGTTGTTTTTCATATTTTTAGGATATGTATATATTACCTAAATTGTATATTAATTTTACTGATTGAATTTATATGTTGGAAATATAATTTTATTTGTATTTTCATACAAATAGATTGTGGATTTATTTTTCATACATGTAATATAGGTTCCCACAGAATAAAAAGTTTCCTTTTTGAATGTCTAAATACAAATAAGTTATGTATTATTTTTGGAAAAATTGGATAATGGCCAAGATTTATTCTAAAATTGGGAAAATCAATTACCAAATAAATCTATTTATCCCTCAATATAGGTGATGGACACTAGATTTTGCGATTTTTTACTAGATTATTGTGGAGATTCAGATCAAGACATAGATTTTCGTATGAATTATTACAAAATATTATTAGAGCATGTATATGGATGTTTTATTTAGACTATATAAAAGATAACATAATATAAAATAAGTATTTAAGATATAACTATACCGAGATAACATGATTATGTTGGATTATTGATATATAACAGTAGAACAATTATAATTTTTGTTTCTTTTTTACTTAAAATGATTCTTTCTATGACTCAGGCATCATGAGTAAGGACTTATATATAGTCATGATATTGTATGATTGTGTGTTCTTATTAAATAAATTTTATGAATTAAAAATATATTCTTATTAATAAAAAAATTAATAATAAATTTGTATTTTCAAACTAAAAAATTAGTGAATAAAATATTAATATAAATCTTCTAGTGATTTATTTGATTAAGAAATTATATTTACAAGCATTATCAATTAGATATTTAATTATTAAGTTTAAATTAATGTTTTTATACATTTTTAATTATGATTTTAAGTGTTTAAAAATTATATATTCTTGAGTAAATAATATAGTAGTGGAGGATTCCTTTGACCATCAAGATGAAATACTTATTTTAATAGATTAATTCATCGTTGGGTAATGATATTAATGTTCATCAGTAGTTAAATGTAAAATAAGCCTCCTTGATGAGCATACGGAACCATGTAGTAAGGGGATACTAAGTATGCTCCAATGATTAGTCCTAATGTTAATCCACTAGACAAAGAAGGGATTCCATGGTTACTATAATATGAATGGATGGTACTTCCTATGACAGAATTCAAAACTGTGGTTGAAATATGAGAATTTTGGTTTCATCACCCTAGAATTTAAGAGAAATTATTCACCATATGATATGGAGAAATTAATTGGGTATATCATTCACATGATTCATAAAAATTAAGCCCAAGATTAGTACCATGTATAATTTGAAACCATTATGATTGATATAGCTAACCGTATTTAGTCTGATATCTTTATAGAAGTAAAGAATGATTAGAGTTATCTTAAAAAGGATTAGAGGAGATATTGTTTTATAAATTATACATTGAAAATATGGCATGAGGAAAATCCTTGAAATTTTTGGAACTGGAGATATGGGATATGAATTTGATAGAGTACATCACTAAATTTATTTATCTACTCCATTTCTCACAATACATGATTTTGGATGAGGAATGGAAAGAATTAAAATTTGGAATTTGTTTAAAGGAACTTTTTTAGACTGAAGTGAAATTATTAAATCATTACACCTTCCAAATAATAGTAAGGAAATTTATTATACTTAAATTTTATTCAATGGAAGCCTATGGACTAGTGTATCACCTTAAAATTGAACCATATTTGAGTGGTTCTAGATGAATTTGAGTAGTTGTGAACTATAAAGTCCCTATAAGTACACAATTTTCTTCAATGGGGTTATTTTTGTGTTTTATAAATAGAATTTATAATATTTTTGGTATTTTCTGATAATTATAGAAGTGTTTGAAAAACATTTAAAGTTCAATGATGGAAAATAATTCTTAGATACTTGATTCAATAACTGAAGAATGGAAAAATCTAGGTAGTCATCGCACATTTCTAGTAATATAAGATTAATTTAAAATAGAAAATTATTGACAATATAATAAATTATAATGATTTTATTTTTATATCAACATCTATACTTACAGATAAAACAATGATTTACTATATTGTTATTCTTTTATCCTAGTAATTGTGATTAAATTTATTTTTATATTTTTATTTTATCATTAAAACACCAAAACAAACATAACTTATAAGCTAGTTTCAACACAATAGTACAAGTTTAGGGATCCCATTATCATTCCATCAACATCACCCTCAAATTAATTAACAAATAGACAATGGGTAAAATAGTTAATTAAAATAATATGAATTATAGAAATCTAGAGTTTTCCTAATTACAATACCCCGTGTAATTAGATCAACTACAAAATCAATTGTCCACAAATTCATAATCAAATAATGAAATAAAGAGAAAGACGATATACACAATGATGATACAAGGATTCTCCTCTTCCTTGGTCCCTAATTACTATTACCTTTCAATGAATAAAATGTAATATGGAATGAGATGAATAGTGAAATGAATTTAATAAGGAGGTGAATGGAGACTATGGAATGGTATTCTTAGATGGATTTGAGTGAATAAGTATAATTATAAAGAATGGGATTATGAAATAGAGAAGAAATCGGAGAGTATTGGTTTTGTCCCAATCTTATGTTAGATTAATAACTTCTTCCTATAGTCCTAAAGATTCTAAATATGTAAAGAATTTTTCATAATTTCTTACAAATTTAATTGATCACATCCATGTATAATATTTTATCAAGAATTAATATAGTTCCCAAAAGTTATCTAATTCTTAATCATTGAGATAGTACCAGGGTGAGTTAGTATTTCCCCTTTAATTCAAAATCTTCTTCAAGATATATTTCATAAAACTATACACATAATTTGGGAAACTAAAATAGTATAACATCATTTCCCTCTATTTTACATATTCTTCATGTCATTTAAATGATAAAATATATTTTAATAATATTCTAGAGAGTGTATGAGTTTTCTTCAGTGATCCAAATAGATTATTCGGTGTTTATCATTAATTATTGGTGGTGTGGTTACTTCAGATATATTGTTGAGGATTGTGGGTTTCTTAAGAGTTTATAGTGAATTGTGAAGGGTTAATGATATATTTAATGTTTAGAGTGAATTAAAAGGTGTTTTTTCTATTCTGAGTGTATCCTGGATCATCTTGTGAATTATTCTTATATGTAAATATAAATCAACAATTTTGTGGAATCATTATGTTTTTAATTATGGATGGCCAGAAATAATTTGATTTCTTTATATATTATAAATTGATCTTGGTTAATGTTTCTAATTTGTATTTTCACGATGGGTGATGATGGAGAAATATAAAATTACATCTTCCATAATTGTTATCATTGGAATCCTTGATTTGAAAACTATAATTCATTAAGGTTGTATAGTGAATTAGCACATTATATCGAATGATTCATATAAACTAATACCATCCCACAACTAAAGTTTTATGTGTGGTCACATTATTTATAAGATTTAGTAATACCCATTATCACTTGATTGTTAATACTATGGTAGACCAATTTCCTATATAACATCACCGTAGGCTATTAATCCTCTCGATCAATCCCTTTCCCTTGGGAATTTCCATTTCTATATATAGAGAATGAATTTCATTACACATGGGCCTCTAAGATTCACCCTTTTCTAATAGCTGATCATGTGTTGACATGATATTCATTGGTGTCTATTATATTTTATTTATTTTTAGGTGTTTAACATATTTATTTATAAATGTTTCTCCTATTTTCCCAGTAATTTTTCATCATTATCGAAAACTACCACCATTACTATTTTTGTCTTTTAACGCATAAAAATTCAATAATAAATGTATGTAAATATGAATCTCATAAAACTTGAAGGATTTCCTTATCCTCATTATTGATTAATAGTTTTGTATATATGAATGAGAATCTTGTGGGTGAATATGGTTCATAGAGTAATTTATCTATTTAAATGAACTATCTTAAACATTATCTTGAATTAACCATTGTAGTGCATGCACTAAGGTATAAGAGGCACTATATTTACAGAGAGAGGTTTATTTTATGAATTGATTTCAAAAGGATCAATTACATATCATCCTAGTGAAAATTTAATAATGGGAAATAAATATGGGTCAAATACCACTAGTTAATATTTTTTTATCTCATTATTGATCCTACAAAAGGAAACATGGTTTTTGCTGACCTTACAAGGAAATCCAAAAAATTGAAGGCACATGAGGTGAAAGGGGGATAAATATAAATTTCTTTAATAGTGTAACATTAGTTGGATGTGGTTGAGGATCTGAATATGATAATTTTATTTCAAATTGATCTTGAACATTCTATTTTTTAGGGAGTCAAGGATTATTCAATATATGATCACTATTATATCCTTATTTGATAAAGTAGCAATTTTGGGGAGATCCCTAAAGGTGGTTATCATGATTGTAACGTATTTTTTTTCGAGGAAGGATCATGGGTCCTATAAACATGGAAAGATAATATATTAGAGAATATAACTCTCTTAGGTAGACCATTCACATTGGTGTAAGAAAATCTTTTCATGACATTTACCAATAATTCAATTGGTTGGGAGTAAAATGGGAAATTATTTTCTTCATATACATATACCTTAATTTACAATGGTTAAAATTAGAATACATGTTTTCAAGATAAAATGGGGTCATACAAAATTATATTTTTTTTTACTCTATGAATCCAGTTTGTGGTTGACCATAGGTTTGTATCAAAAGAGGCCTTCAATTTCTCTATTTTTTTCATGTTATTTATTAATAGTTTCACTATTTTTAATGATTAAAATTTTTGGAAAGGGATGTGGTTGTTAAAATAAATTTATATAAGCTAACGAATAACATGGAATATAAAAAATATGAAAATATTTTGAAAATTATTCTCGAATCATAGGAGGTATCCACTTGGATAATTTGATCATTTTTGTTTTAACTATTTTTCCTTCATCATATTCTCACAAAATGAACATGATTAAAACCATTAACTATATATTATTTCATTTTAATATTGTATTTTTCAATAGAAAATAACCATGTAAAAAATAAAAAATATATTATCGTCAATATAGTACTAGGAATCATACCTTTTCAAATAATATATTCCTTGAAATACTCCATTAACAGGACATTTAGAAAAGAAACATCCTACAACAAATGATCACATCCTCAGTACCATTCTCTGTTTCCATATCTAACTCTCATATATAAAATAAAAAATAACTAAAGGGATTCAATGATAATACTATAATTAAATAAGAAGATAAGAGTATTGAATAAGATAAATAATGATTGAAATTAGGTAAAATCTCTCTAAAAACTCAATTATTCATCATATCATATAATTAGAATAACAAGAAAATTAAAATATGGTGAAACTCAAGAATAAATGTTGAGTTAAACATTAATTCCCCATTTTATATAAGTATTCCATATCCATGAAAATAAGTACACATGGGTATATAAAGATTATGGGTTAACGAATAAATGGGAAAAAAATAAGAAAATAAAATGTAATAATAATAAATACTAAGGGATAGTAATTGAACCCTCAACATCCTCCCTTAACCCAATTTATATGGGAAACTAAAAACCCTAAAAAATTAAATAAATTAATTACCTATATAAAAAAATTAAAATCAATTCATACCAAGAGTAATCCCTAACCACTAAAATTTATTTATGTGGATAGTTTGGTGTGTAATTTCTAATGATCTTGTCCTCCATACATATCTAAGTGGTACTATAAACATTGGATATATGAATATTGATAGGGAATGAAATCAATATCTAGGTATCTTATGTATAATTTTTACAATACTTATCTGATATAGGTACTAGAATGGACTACACCATCTATTGGATACTCATGTATTTGGAATGATTAGGCAATTCATATAAAAATAAAAACTTAGTTTTTAAGGATTTATCATGAATATATCTAGTGTAAATCTTGGATTCTTTGGTTGGAATGGATCAAAAATTCAGGGATTGTCTTGGATGAGATCTAATGACCCTACTAGTACTCTGTTGAATCTGAGCTACAGTCTAGCCATGATTCGGAATTCCATTAGTGCTAAAATGGATTGATTAAACATGGTTACTATGTTAATGATATATATACTTCAATGTAATGACGTTCATGTGTCTTCTACGTCCAAGTGGGTACATTTTCAAAAACATTTAATGGTTTTAAAACTCTCTTGAACACTAGGTATTATTTTTCAATACCACAAAGAAGGGGTAGGATTAGTGTATATCGGTACTACATGTGAGATGGGGAAAGACATTATCATGAATAAGTTGTGTGGGAAAATGGTAGATATAAGAGATCTTGAACAACTTATTTTTAGAGGGATTCATTGGAATGAACTTGCTTAGGTTTAATGCACTGTGTTCGAGCCTACAAATGATCACAATGGTATAAAGATGGAATATTGCACTCTTTTTCATTCTAGTTAGATTTCTTAAAATTATAAAACAACCCATAACTATCTCTACCAAATGAATCAACTGGAATATAAGAAAAATTATTAATATTATTCATGTATTGTTTGTCCGTGTTTATAATAAAAATACAACTGGTTTTTTTACCTATCTATCTAGTAAAAAATATTCTATTTTCAATAATGAAAAATAGATTTTATGTTACTAAATTTTTATAATGAGTATGTAAATTCCTTAGAAATACATAAAAATTATTTTTCAATATCATTTTTGTTTTTCTAAAAACAATTCATATAGAAAATAAAAAAAAGATATAATTTCAATGTGGCGAAGTTAAAATTCTAAATATATCTATTTCACAATAAAAACCAAGAATTAGAAAATCAATTCTATTTATTCATTTAAAATCATTAAAATAATGAAAATATGATAATAACAATGTTTTAAAATAAAATGAAGGTATTAAATTAAGGAATTACGATGGAAATATTAAATAAAATAATGTTTTATCTACTAATGATCCATTAGTGAATTATATAAAATTCTTCTATTACTATGGAAATAGGTTAAAAGGATGAGGGATTTTGTGAAGAAATTATTTAGATCTATAAATGGATAAAATAAAGTCTAGTTGATTTTGAATTAATGGATAATTATATTTCACCTTTTTACCATTCATGATTCTTCTTCTATAGATGATTTGGAGAAATTATACATCCAGGATATAGTGAAACTTCATTGGACACCAAATAACACTATTTTAGATCATGAAAAGATATTTATATAAAACTTTAGAATGATTTAATGTTATATTTTAGTATTTAGTTACTGATGAGTACAATTTATTCCCCTTATAATAATATCAAGTCAGAACACAATATTAATATTCTCAAATATGCTCATTAGGATTAAATCCTTGATTTTGGTGGCTCAAAGTTCAATATTATATCACAAGTAGAGTTTTATTATAAGAAAATATATTGGCCATCAATTTAGATGGATCATTTCAAATTTCTCTTAGTAGGACTTTTAATGGTCCAGTCATAGTGTCTATCTGAATAATATTTTTCTATAATTGGGTTTCGTCAAGTGACTATCCCATGGTTTTATCATGGTATGAATCAACATGTTAGTTTTTATTTTATTTTGATTTGTAACTTATTTAATTTTTTATTTTTTAGATATTTTATTGATGCCTAAAAAATAAATTTCTCTTTTTGAATGAAATATAAAAAATAAGGATATTATATTCAAATAAATATAAATAAAAATAGCGTAAAGAAAAATATAGACAGATAGTGGTTTAACCTTGAAAAAATTAGTGTCCCCATAATATTTTTGAACATATTTTTTTTATTTTTATTAAATAATTATATTATATAAAATTCCTTAATTCTTCTTAAACTGTTTTATTTTTGGGTGATTAGCGCACTCATTAACCTCTCTAAATGAGTCAAAAATATTATTTTTCCATATAGAATGAATGAAAACACACCAATAATGTGGGCCTACCATTTCCAAAACTCTTAACTATATACTGTGTGTTATTATTCTCACAGTAATCATGAATATTCCATACACAAGGTGAATTAGAGGAAGGGAAATAGAATAATTTAATGATAAAAGAACTGGTATGTGAATAATTACACTGTTGAAAACCATCATACCACTCTCATGTAATCTATTATGAAACTATTAATTAAATAAAAATATATTTAACTCAGAATAAATACCCCACCCTGGTATTATCCAAATGTTTAGTACTTTTTATACTTGGATTTAGTGAGGTGTAAATGAATAAAAAATATAGGGGAATATGAGAGAGTGAAATAAAAAATAAAAATGTTCTACTATTATATCAATAATTAAAAAAAAAGAAAAAAAATCGTTTAAAATAATAAAATAAATGAAATCGATACCCCAAATTTAAAGATAACGGAGGAACCACGCACACAAGAATCAAAACCCTTCACATGAGGGTTTCCTATACATTTATAAGTTTTATATATATGCTCAATCTCCCCTCATATTCATAGGATCACTCCAAATAATATGGTTGAGTGAGAGGATTCTTCTATATAGTAATGTTGTAGGAACCCATCTAAGATTATCTTTTAGATAATTTTCAATCTAAAGGCTGTCAATTCTCTTTTATGGGATATAGTATGTGTCTAAAAAATACTTTGTTTTTAAAAAAATAGATGATTGTGTATATATGTTCCATGTCCCATGTGAGTGTACTATGGATCCTTTTTTTCATAACAGTTCTTGTTAGATTTCAATCCTCTAGTAATATTTTGGATTAGAATTCATTGGGTTCACGAATGGAGTTTTTTAGTAGGAGTTGTTGTAGTGATATCTTTGGAAAGATGAAGACACATATAACACACAAAGTTTGATAAATTGATATAGGTTTTGTGGTTTAATATTTTATTCCCCTTCCCATACTCTATAGTGTTTTATGTGTTCTGCAACAAATATAGAATGGACATCTGTCATTTTATTATCCTAGTAATAAACAACCTCACTGTTGTGTGTAGTTTTAGGGTGGGGTATAGGTGAATATTTATATGAGGGACTAAATTTGGTCAAATCTATACTAACTTCCCACTTCATAACCCATCACTCACACCTTCCACCTTCATACGATTTATATGTGGTCTAGTATTAACATTCCAATTATACTCCCATTTATTTTTATGGTATATATATATATATATAAATTTTCATGGAAAACATTCATCGTAGAAAACAAAAATCATAACAAATAATTACTTTGGGGTTCTATCTAACATTTTCAAAAAATTAATAAATCAATTAAACTTATAAGTTTATTCCATTTACCATTATAAATAAATTTATTTTAAAATTTATAAAGGGTATTAATTCCAATATGTTAAAAAATATGAGGCTATTTACAAATGAATAATATATAAAATTTTCCACTCATCACTCACCCACACTTATTTTTAACACTTTATAAAAAAATAAACAACCTATTTCTATTTAAAAAACCAAAATTAAATCTGATTTTATTTTATTTTTCAGGACAATATTATTAATCCTTATTCATTTATGATTTTTTTATCAAATTTTGATGATCTATTCTATAAACAAGAAAATTAATATTCAATATACATTCATTCCTATTTTTGTGAACTATTTCCCAAGATATTAAAAAATTTATATGGCTTAAGATAGGTCAGAAATAATTTAAAAATATATGCTAAAAAAGTCTGTTATAATATTAAATAAATTACCAGATAAGTCAAGTAAATTAATGCATACTCCTCACTCAATTTCCATTAAAAAATATAACACACACACACACATTTTCTTTGATGTGGGGAATGAGAAAAAAAATAAGGAATACTAAAATAATTAAATCTCAATTATACCATTTTATATGTTTTTTATATGTATAAAATTTTCTCTTATATATATATGTATTTCATATTTATTTTTTCCCATGGAGAGTGGGATTATATAAAGTGATAAAAATAATTAATGCGATTAAATCCCATTTCATTTTTCTAAGTTCTGAAGATGATGAAACCATCCCCACAATTACCCGTGCAAGAAACTCCACCCAATGAAAAAAAATCACTTTCCTTCACACTAAAACATCAAATAATCATACAATTATATTTAGACTAAAGTTATCTAATGGATAAATATATTTAAATAAAGAATTACCTATAAATAAATATCAAGTAAAATGGGGTCTTAATAAAAGTTTATATAAAAGGTAGGTCTCAAGGGAAAAAATTGTTTAGCCAATCAAATTCCCCATTCATTTGAAAAACATTTTCTAAAATATAATGCTTTAGAAAATAAAAATAGTAAGGTCTAGTTTACATAAAAAATCAATGATTATTTTACAAATGTGAGGTAATTGGGAAGAATAAGTCAACGTTGTCTTATAATACCTCTTAAAATGGGAAAACTGTTTATTAAAATCCATAATGTGATTGAATTTCAATATATGGTCAAAAAATTTTGTAAATAATCTGAAATAAAAAACTCTTTAAAATTAACTACATATCATCAATCATTTAAAAACTTTTAATCTTATAATGTATCAAATGTTTACCATCAATTATTTTAAATAAATTTAGAAAAATATCTTCCAATTTAAAGAAAAAGTTTAATATGAAAATATAAATCTAATGTTTATATTTTAGGGTTGTCTAAGATAAAAACCTCATGATAATCCAAATAAATTAAAACAAATGATGTCATGAAAAAAAATCAAATGATAAATTTAACAAACTTTTACAATGAAAAAACAAATCATTTGTTTTCTCACTTGATGCATTGTAATTGAATTTATTATGGAGAGGTTGTGCCAATGGTCATGTGGAGTTTAATAGTGAGTGTGGTTTCCATAGTACAAATACCTACATATGTTTTTGTCTTGTGTCGAAATGTATAAATTGATAATGGAGACCCCAAAATAAAAATAAATTATTTTCAATTCTATGATTGATTAGTGAAAAAAAATTAAGTGCAAGAGGGCTGAGAAATTAATGGTGACCACTACGTTTTATATACTTCTCCATTAGATATTCTTCATGCTGCTATGGTGTTAATTTATTCACAATTAGTTCCATTGGTTCTTCAAAAATTATGAAATCCTTTATTATGGAATATTACTCTATTAATTAAAATACAATATTCTCCTTGATGGTTCCTTATTAAATTTATTCACTTTACAGGGTGATTATTGTATCTAAAAATTATATATTGAAATTATAAATAGAGTTACTAGGACTTTCAGGTGGTGAATACCTGATTGAAATAGACTCAAAATAAGGATATATTCCTATAAATAGTTCAACTATATGATATCTTCCTTCTCCATGTGACATTAGGAAAGGTTTAATGGAAATATAAAGTTCATTATCAATCTTTTCATAAAAGAACACTACATTCATTGTGGTTTTTATTTATATTTGGAATCTATCAATTATGGTGAAAATAAAATTTCAAATTTAAGGGGTAATTAATATTTTAAATTTTTTTATATTTAAAAAGTGAATCAAATGGATGATCCATGCTATTTATATTTTACCTCGAAATAGATTATCTTCTAGTAGTCCCTTGTGAAATAGATTAAAAATAGTCAAAAGTGAAGGATTATTAAGATATTATTTATCGTCGCTGACTTCTTTTCCAATGTAGACCACTATAAATAGTAGTTTCTCTTCTTTAAATTTTCCCTCAACCCATGCAAAGTTATAGGGTGGGATTCCCAATTTCCTACATTTACTTCAACTCCAACCCCCCCCCCCCCCCTTGATTCCTGATATGGGTGAATAACACCAATATAATCATTGTGAGGTTGTTCAGTTCTTATCATAGGAATTAGGTAATTTAATTTTGAGTATGATTATCATTATTATATAAGATTATTTCATTCCAAAAACTTTGTCATACTATAGTTTTTTATAATAAAATAACGATTTTGTGTGAGAAACTATGTTACTATAAGAGATTTGTTAGTGTCTTGGTTCCAAGTCTGGACTAATTCTCTAACAATTATGGTGATAATTTCCATTATCTTTTACTATGAATAAAAAATTATAATCCATTTTTAGATGCAATATAACACACTTAAATCATTATATTAGTATGAGAAGAATATAAATAATAAGGGCTAGACTAAATGTAAAAAATAAAGAAAAGGAAAATATTTTCTAACATGATATGATGTTAACTAACCAAGAAGCCTCCCTAAAAATGGTTCAAAATGATTTAATGGATCTATAATTGGGTATATTTAAATAATATACCCCCCTAATTTGGTGTATCCCAGTGGTGAAACCTCTGTATTCTCCCAAGGTGTGTCAACATGTTATTCATACTTTATGGTGATTTTCCTAATTTTTATAGTTATTATTAAATAATGGAATTATGAAAAATAAAATTGAGGGTGATAAAGAATGACTAAAATTAAAACTGTCAAGTAAGTGAAAATAAATTGAAAATAAATAAAATGAAATAAATAAAACTATTGTTGTAGAATGATCGAATCATGAAATAGTTAGTGTTTTCAATGTTATTTAAAATATTTATTTTCTTCAATTTAGTTACTAAATTATATGTAATTAGTCTAAATAACATACACTATTTAATATATGGATTATTACCATATTGGAAAAACTATATGAATCAATGAATCCCTGGATTTCTCCATGGATAATTAATTAAAACATACCTCTCTTAAGAAAATCCATCACCTAACATATTATCCTCATCTCAAGATCTATTCATCACTTTTGGAACATTAATAATACTTATATAAAAATAAGTTGATGATTTTATGAATCTATGAAGCCTACTTAATTTTCTTAAAATTAGTTGATGGGAAGTAGTTTTTCTATATAGATTTTTGTTCACTGATGTTCTCTAAGTGATTGATTTTTCACTTAACATATACAAATAAGGTTTCTAAAATGTGGTTGATAGATAGAGTATTCTTCTGATGTGCTCATTTCGTATGAGTGTTTTTATGAATTTTTAATATTTTACTTCCAAAAGTAATGAATATTTAGTTTATTATTATTTGTTTGTTGGATTACAGGAGATTGTGGTCACACAAAGGATTTCTATAGGAGATCAGTAGTGGGTAAATTGAATGAATGGACTCTCATACCTTTTATTATTTTTTGGAATAAGAAGATCAGATGATGCTCTATATAAAGAGAGTGGGTCCCCTATGATGATGTGTGCTGAAAGTTTTTGTGATTACATATTTTTAGAATATCATAGCGACATCTTATGAAACTTGGTTATAAATTTATCTTCCACATGAAATAAAATTATACAATGTTTCTCTCATGAACATATGCATTTTTTTCAGAACTAGGTAAAAATAATATTCTCTTTTCTTCCTTCCATTTAATTTTATTTCATAGATTAATTTTGTTATCTATATGAATGAATGTACCTAATTTATTTTATCATAGTAAGGTGGATATGGTGAACCATGATTATTTTATGTTTTAAAACATTATGTTTGAAGTGTTCCATTATGAATATATTTCCACTAAGTAATTTAAGAAAAAAATTTAACTTATTATAATAATGTTTGTGAAGGAATTATAAACAAATGATATAATATTTTTTATTCACATGAGTCTCATCAATTTAAATTTTAGTGGGAGTTAATGTTGTTCGAAAGGTTGTCATTAAAATATGGAAAATCTTGGATAATAAAAGTATATGGAATTGATTACATTTCTTGAGAATGAATATAAAATATTATCAAAACTAAAATAATCTATATCTTCCATTGAATCCTTAAAATTGGAATAATTGGAAAAAGTTGAGTAAAAAAATATGGATCAAAATGACAAGGTTTTATTTAAAATCATTAGTCTAAAATGTATAATTGAATATTCAAGAGAAGATGATCAAATATGTGTTAATGGAAGGCCATTTTTATATGGATGAATAAAACATGTAAAACACTGATTTTTTCTTTAAATTTATACTTTTCTCGATATATTTTACCACACAAAACACTAATCTTTTAGAGAATGGTGATATATTATAAAAAAATATTACAATTTCATCATTCTAACCTAGACATTAAATTTTATGTATGAATAAGAATAAAAATTTTATGTAAAGTATGTATTGGAGTTTTATAAAATTATAATGTGTTGATTAATTTATAATCAATATGCACTCAATTTTATATAAATACATTTTATTCCGAAAAAATATGTTTTCTCAAAAAATACTTTTTATGGAATTATGTGTGTGGACGTTAAAATTAATTTATAAATCTATATGATATTTTTTTATAAAATAATTAAATAATTTAAAAATTTTATGTAAATATTTTCTTATCCAGAATATTTGGGATTTTTTTGCAAAGGGATGTTTTTCAGTGATTCGTAAAAAAATTTCATTTTTGGAAGGCAATTATTTATTTTCATTAGAAAAATTAATTTAAAAGAATCTTTTTTTATTGAATTTTTCCTTAAAGTAAAATAATTATCCATTAATTGTAAATCATATAAGAAATTAAATAATATACATTATAATTATTTATTTTAGTATAAGTTAATTTTTAAACATAACAACAATTTTCTAAAAAACTGTTTTTATGTGGGAAATATATTTTTATCTTAAAAAATTAAATAAATGTATATAATTAATTAATTTTAACTAAATTTATATATTATTTATTCAATAAAATATTTTAATATTTATCTAATATTTTTTACATGGAAATGAATTAATGTAAATTCATATATAGGTTTAAAAATATATTTTTCAAAAACATTTTTCATTGCATTTTTTGCACTTATTTTAAATTAAATTGTATCCACTTATTTAATTTTATTCTTATAAAAAGGATTAAATATTTTAAAAAAGTAATCAATATAATAAAATTTGGTCAATTTAATTTTTTTTACCAAATTAATAGTTAAAATACTAAAAATTTTATACCATATTTAAGGTTAAGATGGATTTACTAGGGGTTGAAACTAAAATATAATGGTAAGAATGAAATATAAATTTTTATAATTATTTTTTTATAAAGGTGTTTAGAACTTATCTTATCCAAAATATGATTTATTATCCCTTTTGAGATATTTATATTGAAAATTGAACTTATAATATTAAAATATTTTATATGATTCCATGTGTGTCCCTACCCTCACTTATAAATGGGATCCTACTCTCCTCTATTATTAAAAATATTTCTTCACTGTATATCATCCAATACATACCCAGAAACCATCATATATTCATTATTTTTAGTTTATTATTTTTTATTCTTCTAATACTATCCTAATATTGTTTATGGTGTTAGCCAAAGGAGGTCATCAAAAGTAGAGGTAGTTATCTTTAAAAAATATTTCATTATTTATTTACTTTTCCATATTTTATAAATATATATTATCAATCAAAAAAATAATTAATATAGTGTCATAAAGATACTGACATTTATTTTGATTAATGGGATATCCTTTTACATCACCTTTCTATCAGATGGGAAATAAAAGTATTTCTTGTGCGTATGTTCAGACTACCTTTTCCACGTATTGATTTGATTAATTTTCCATATATTTGTTCTATAGTTGGTTAGTATTATGTACTCAGTGATTCTATATTATATTCATTAAATAATTAATATTCTATAATTATAATAACTTATCTACATTCTTACCTTCATATCGGATGAAAAATGATAATATCTCTTGTGCTTACAGGTAGACTACCACCTCCAGAGAGAGATGTGATTTGTTTTTTATTTACTCTTTATGTGGATGATAGTAAAAATAAATTACATAAATATATATTATATTTATAATGTTATAGTTATTTTTAAAACATTTATTATTATTTACTTTTCTTTCTTTCCTCCCATCAAAAATTAAAAACATTACTCATGTGTTTCTGTACGAGCTTCCATTTCAACGAAGTGAGTTAATTAAATTTTGGTCACTAATTTATATGAATTTTTATAAAGTTTTACATAATTATTAAATATTATAATTATTAAATACTTCTGATTTTATAGAATTTTGAACCAAGATGTAAGGATCATAACAGTCGAATTGAAACATCCACGAAAAATGAAGCAGTTAACACCCAAAATGATAATGATAATCAATTATTTTTATTGATCAAGTGATCATATTTTTATAAGTAAACCTTTTAGTATATTATAGGTATTAATATTGTTCTTTAAATTAATTATAATAAAAATAATATATTATATATTATTTTAAAATAACATGCAAAGAAATTCATTCCGTTTGTGAGTGTTGGTAGAACAATCATATCCATATTCCAGATTGGTTATATTTAAAATTACATTGGGTGATTTATATGATATTTATATCTTAAAAAACATATATTTTTTCATAAGGTTGTTTTTGGAAATTGTAATTTTTTTCCTTTCATTTTTCTCTCTTTATGTACACAAAAGTTTGGAAGAATAATTTAAATTATAAAGAACATTGTTTTTCTACTATTTCATGAATTTTTTAAAGGTATATATTTTTATTAAAATGTCTCTAAGAATGATTTTAATATATTCCACTGAATTATTAAAATGACTTTGTACCCTTTTTTATGTTATATAAAAATGTTTAAATGGAATCTTTTCTTCATTTTCTGATGGATGTACTTTTTATAGAAGGTGTGAATAAAAAAAATTTCTAATGTTTACCGCACTAATGAATTTTCCGATCACTGTGAATGTTATTTTCAGTAATGATTAATTTACATGTTTCCATAGTGATTTTCAAATAAAATGTTTTTCCTAATATTTCAGAAATCATTATATTTAAGGTATGTTATTTCAAAAAAAATGTGTACTTTCCTCGAGTAAGGTTTGAGTGATATTTTAAATGTATTTTCTTCTCTTTAAATATACATTGATGAATATTTTTATTTAATGGGGATATAATTTAATAATATCATACACCATATTTCTCTAGATAGCTTATGATCATGATTTTCTATTATTTTTCAGGGAATAATATTAATGTCCCATTTTCTAGTTTTCAAATAAAAATATTTATGTTGATTATGTACTGTATTGATTATTTATACATTTCATATCTTTAAAGAACTAGAATTAGTATGTGATGTGTTGATCCCATAATAGCCCCTCGATGCATCGGTAGGTCTCATGACACCAAATATTTTCGGTGTTTTTCATTTTTTTATGACTATTTATATATGATATCTTGAGACTTAGACTTAAATATAAGAATAAAATATTGGGTCTTATGCATTCTATCATTAAGAAATTAGTTATTTTTATCCATGAAATTATTTATGTTGTTATCTTTTCCTTGAATTTCATCTTCTTTTATGATATTATTTATATAGAATATTGTGTTATTTTTTATCTCTTTTATTTTTTTCATTTTTTTATCTGATGGTAGCTTCTACTAAAGTCATTCCCTAAATAAACATATGAGAATAACTATTATATTTTTTCCTTTCCCAAGGATACCAAAAAATAATCTATTAATATTTTCAATGATTTTTTAGAAGTAATAATAAATTTATTATTATAATTTTTAAGTCATATATCATTTGATTCAGATGTGATGTGAGATTAATATATGTATATAGTCTCCCTGGATGACTAAAATATTAATTTCATTTAGATTATATCCATTATATTTTTTTAATAGATTAGTAAAATAACAACCAACTCAAGGTTTCTCGAATAAGTGTTTCATAGTTGGTATAAATGGAACTTTTTTATAAACTATATGAATAAGATTTATGAAATCATAAATTAGTAAGAATAACATAATAAAAGATAATGAGGTTGAGTTTATGTGTTGGATAATATCTTAATGTTTTTGTAAAGTAGATATTCCGCGGTATTCCATGAATGTAAATCCTTGTTGGGATACTGTAAATAAATTGTTTTGTGGAAAATTTGATCCTCGGAGTAAAAAATATGAATTTTTGGATTTATTACCATCCAATTCTTCATTGGTTATCGATGATTTGGAATAATATTTCACTTCAATCTAGACACTACATGGGGATATGCTTGGGTTAATTCATATTTTATTTATGAACTATAATGAAATATTTTAAAAAAAGATCTATGATTTAAGGGAATTTCCAAATATAATAAGTTTATTATTTTGAGAATATCCCTTCATAGATTCTATGTTTATGTTCGGTGTTGCAATAGATTTAAAATTATAATCTATGACATAAAATTTATAATGTTATGAGATAATCTATAGTATGAATTTTTTTAGAGATGTAATAAATTAGAAATAATTAAAATCAGATCAACACCTATAGATAATGTATGGATTACCCTCCTGGGCATTCTAATACAATGGGTATTATAGCTATGTATATCATGAATATATTATGGAAACATTCTTAGGTTATGATTAATATCATTTCCCATTTGAAAAATCTAAATAAGACAAAAGCTAGAGTAGGGGATCTTATGATTATTACTAACCAACTATATTTAGTTATGACTAATAATTTTAAACCACCCAACTTTCTAATATAATAAATAAGATAAAAAAAAGAGTCTCATAGAAGTTCAGGGAGGAAATAACATGGAAGAAATAAGATAAAAACATTCCACAAGGACATTGGTAAATGACTAATAGAATGGAATTTTGTTATATTTGTGGAGAAAACTGACATCATACTCAATTTTCAAAATCCAAGAATGAACCAATTAATGTCATGTTCATTAACTCTAAAGAGATGGGGTATAATAAGAACTAATTCCCCAAGTATTAAGAATTAATATGATAATTATAATTTCCTACTTATTAATGATATATTCAAGTACTCTATGGATTATGAAGATTATGATAATCAATTGATAACAACTATTGAAATTGATAGAGGAAAATGATTTATATAATAAATTTTGTAAGTGATAATATTGATTTTAGGATATGTATTTTCATTGAAATACTATAAGTATTTATAGAATTTTTTTCTCTTTATAAGATAAGAGGTTCTCAATGAATAGCCCTCCTATATAAATATAACCATTAATTATTGGAATTAATGTTCATTATGGTTAATTCAAATATTATATGATTATTTAATAAATATTTCTATACATATGATTGATTAACATAGTTTGTAGATTAATGTTACGTTCACCAGGAAAGAATATTTGATAACACCATTCTAATATTTGAGTTTCATTTTATTGTTTGGAATATTATGATGATTATTTTGGTTAATTATTTATGGAATTATTTACATTGAACCTTGGGTGTTATTATTAAGGATTTATGTAAAGACCCGTAAAATTCAAGGGAAATTTTTTCTTAATTTTCTTTGGAATTTTAAAAGAACGCAGTTTCAGACGGCACTTGATTCCGAGACCCGGAGTTCCCTGAATTTCTATCCGAAGTTTAGCTCGGGTACGTTCAGTGAACAAACGAGCAGAAATTCCTATCTTTTAAACCGGTTCTCGGAATTGAAATCTGATAGCACTGATGAACTTGCAACGCCGTTAATCGCTTAAGGGAACTTTTACCGTAGTTGCGTTTGTGCGGGAGACGAAGTTAATTAATGGGGTTTAATTAAGAAGTAAATAAAATTGTTGGACCAATTTGATTTTATATCAAGGTGGTTAATTTCTCCCATGGGAATTTAGTGGTGGGGCCCACATCCACAAAAATTCCCATGTGTGGATAATTGAAAGGTGGGTCCCACATGAGCCCCAACCTTTCCCCTCCCCCCTTTTTAACTCCTTAAACCCCCATTTAAGTTTTTCAAACTCATCACCTCTTTAATTTATAACAAATCATGTTATTAACTTATGTGAGTTAAATGTGGGTTTTGATTTTTCAAACTCTTAAATTCAAAAAAACCTATTTGGGTTAAAAAAATAAGTGGGAGACTTATTTTATTTTGGGTATAGTTTTTCTTGTGTGGAGACTTGGGAGAGAAAGGGCTAAGGGTTTGAGGAAGTCTTCTTCTTCTTGAACTTCGACGAAGAACGTGAATAACACCTCAGACTCCAATGAAGAACATCGTTCTTCAATGAAGAACATCTCCGCCGAAGAACGCGAAGAACTTCTCTAATGACGTTTCCTAGTCGGACGCACCTCGACGACAACGGAATAGACGTTCGTTTTCCGCGACGCACGACTTCTGCCATGCTTGTCTTGCACGGCTCGTTGACGTACACCGTTCTTGAAACCGAGGTAGGGGTTTTATTTATTTATTTGCTTGTGAATACCAACTTGACGATCTTTGTGGATTAAAACCAATTATTATCGAATAACGTGAGGGGGTCGGACCGTACAAACACAGCCGACCCTCCTCCTTATTTTCATGATTGATTCCTTTGTGGTTTGGTACGGGAAGGCGTGGTGTCGCCGCACCATGTGGAATCACGAGAAAGGAAAATGCATGGCTCCATCGCGTCGCGCCGTGGAAAGAAGACCAAGGACGCGACGCCGTCGCGCCGCGCCGCGAATTAATCCAAGGACGCGACGCCATCGCGCCGCGTCGGAGACACCCGAAATACCGTGGCCGGTTCCGGGGTCGCGACGAAGGGGCGCGACTTCATCGCGCCGCGCCAGACGACAAGGGTCGCGGCCGGTTCCGGGCCGCGGCGGAGCAAGGTGACCGGCGGCCGGATAGGGCCGCCGGCGTTGGAGCTGGAAGGGGACCGGCCATCGCCGGTCCCGTTGAGCAGGAACCGGCTGGCCAGGTCGGGCCGGCCGGACAGGGAGGAGCCGTGGCAATTAATTACCCCGGACGGACTTCAAACGGCCCCCATAAATGGGGGGCCGCGGTTACACAAGGGGGGGAAGGCGCCCCCCCCCCCCCCCCCACCCTTTTGCAAACGGCTCGGCCTTCGGCCGAGCTGGCAGCGCGCAGTGCCCAGCTGGGCCGGCCGCCTGGCCGGACTGCCAGGCCTGGTCGCGCCGGGCCAGGCCACACCGAGCCGGGCCGGGCCGCGCCGGGTAGGGCCGACCCGGACTGGGTCGGGTCGACCCGGTTCAGGCCGACCGGGGTGGTCTCAGGCCGGGCCGGTCCGGGCCCGAAACCCCCATTTTCAGACCGTCTACGGTCTTTTTCCCATAACATGGGCTACAGACCTCCAATCGACGCACCGTCAGTTGAGATGCGATCCTTGAATCGAGACGGTCATTTCAGTATATCGCACTCAAGGTTTCGAAATACTTTGAGTTCGGCCGGGTTGGTTCGTACAGGAAACTAACCGGGCCCTCAGAGCGGAAACGCTCATAGCTTGAGCTACGGACGTCTGATTGACGTGCCGTCGACTTTGTAGATTTTCACTAAGTGAGACGGATCTTTTGGAACACAACACCTGATGTTTGGACGCAGGTGCAGTATGGTCGGGTTGTTTTTTCCTTAAAAACCAACCGGGCCCCTGGGATGAAAAGGCCAATAACTCTCAGACCGGGCGTCCGATTGACGCGCTGTCTGCGACGTTGAGTTCCTATTGACGATACGGAACTTTTGGATACATCAACTCTAGACTATGTGTCAGTTGATGTATCCGCCTCTCGGCTCGTGGAGCGGACCCTCCCGAACGAGCTTGCTGTGTGCGGGAACCCTAGTGTTGGCTGCGACTCCTACTGTGACTACGACGGCGATTGTACAGAGATCCTCAGTGGATTGGACGGCGACGACTACAGCACTCAGCGATCCTATGTGGATCAGTGCTACCGATCTTGTGTGGGTCTGATCCTGTCTCGGTCAGCGCTCAGCGGTTCTGTGTGAGCCAACGCCTACAGATCCTGTGTGGGTCTGATCCTGTGTGGGTCTTTGCGGGGGTTAGTTTCATACCGATCCTGTGTGGGTCATTGCGGGGGTTAGTACCTATCGATCCTTTGTGGGTCCGACGACTTAGATGGATCAGTGATCATCTCTATCATCTTTTGAAGAAGTATACGTGTGTGAGCTGAAACCTGTTTGCTTTCCTGTGTGGATTGTGTTGAGCTATCCTGTGTGGATTACGTTTTTCTTTCCTGTGTGGAATACGTATACTTTCCTATGTGGACTGGGTTGTACTTGGGCTCGGAGGTTGGAGCGTACTGGAATTGATGACTTAGGTATATGTATGGGTATATACCTAAGTAGTGTCAGTTGTTACTTCGTGATTGTATTTTTCCTTTGTGGTTTATCCTTTGTGGATTTTGGGAGACCTTCGGGGGTCTCGGGGTCCCTACTGAGTAGCTTATACTCACCCCTGCATGGGCTATGCCCGCACTACGTTGTGTTGGTTGCAGACGACAGACAACGTTGATCGTGGTGGACGCTTGCGGAGCAGGACGGTTCTTGGAGGTGGACAACTGGGCAGGATGTACTCAGAGCGGTCGGCTGGACCCGAGGAGAAGTGGAGCTATCTGTACCCACCCTTCAGGTGGGATTTCCAGTGGACAGCTCGGCGTAGCGGCTTTTACTTTTCAGTTGCTATTTTCCCCTTTCGAGTTGTACTTTACTTTCAGTTTGGGTTTGTTTACTGGCCCATTTACTTTTCCGCACTACTGTTGTACCAGTTTTTACTTAGTGTTTACTTTTTCTGCTTGCTTACTCTGAGGTGATTGTTTACTTTACAAAGACAATGCCTTCCCTTTTTACCAGGATTTACGCCTTGGTGCTAGTCTCCAGCCTCTGGCCTATGGAAGGTGGGCTTGGGGTAGTCACGGCACGGGCCCCGAGGACGGGTCGTGAAAATTTAGAGATTAATTTAGTATTTCATCATATGAAGGTTTGTTCATATTTGATATTATCTCGACATTTAATAACCATTTTTGTTTTTTTATAGATATGATGAATTAATTTTTATCTTTTAATGGGTATTATAATTCAAAATAGTTTGATTTTAGTGTTTAATTCATAAAAAAACATCCTGAATATTTATTTCATGGAGTAATTGATGAGAAAGAAGTGGATATTGATAGAAAAATAACCAAATGATTAAATTATGCTGACGAAATAAAATGAAATAATGTAAGTTTATTTTATCATTTCTCAATATTGATGGTAAAATATTACCTAAAATATATGAAAAGGATCTTGAAAATGGTATAATCCTCTTGCCTTAATTTTTGATGATATGATGGTCTTAATTATCCCATAATAAATTTTTTGTATTTTGGTAATTAACCTTATAATAATCAGGCTCTTTATCACCCTCTATTACTCATTGGATATTATATTTATTCTCTATATATATTTTTTCACTTCCTAATAAGTTTATATTTATCTAGAAACTCAATTTTTGGTTATTTTGGCTAACCATTATGTTTCACATGCCATATTTTCAAAAAATGTTTTATTATTCCTTTTTACGATATTACTTTTAAACAACGATATTCTCTAATAATGTACCCTTGATTACTATCACAAATGAGCCCGATTACCCTAGAAGCCTAATAACCAAGATGAAACTAATATATCCAAAAAATATTTCCCAATCCCCTTGGGTTAGTGACTAGCACCAGGAATCGTACAAAAATAAATAGGGACCTATTTTTCCACAAAAATTTTATAAATAAAGACAAAGAAGACAATATTCATATAAAAACTCAACAAGGATGTAAGTACCATAAATCAAAAAGACAAAACATCCAAATGTACTACAGAAAAATTAATAGAATATTGGAAATAATACCCATTTCCCAACTCAAACAATACTCACTTAGTCCACATATCAATAGCTAATACCTCCTTCAAGTTGTGAATTACCCTTTCTTGATCCAATGAGGAGATAATAAACAAAAACTAAAAGGAATAGTTAGGGTTGGAGATGAAAATACTAGTAGGGTCTCACTAAGGATTCCATAATAGATTATAATATTTATTTTACCAATAAGAGCAATCAATTGAAAGCATACTACTTTGGAATTTCAAAATCACCTTTAAACAAATCAAGATTTACATTATGAATGGTGGAAATACATTTAAACAAAATCCTCACATTTTAATTGATGGAAATATTTATAAAACAATGGATTAAATAATAATTTTATATAAAACAATTTATATAAATCACTAGGCATGTAAAAGAGTTTACAAACTACAATGTCACGTATTTCAAATACAAATAGTCATACCACATGGTCATGTGTTTAAAATGTACGATAGTTCTACGATAACAGACTCCACACTCTCAAAGTGACATGACAATATGTAAATATGACCCTTTGAGTTGAAGTCAAATAGGACACATCATTTTCACCTAATGGATGTGACATGATGAATTTATGTTTTATAATGTCGTTGAATCATAGAGTGTTTTCCAATTAACACACTAATTACCTAAGGATTGCATGTACTCTAGTAAAAATTCCACGATTTGAAATTTATTTCATGTAACCTTAAAATAAAATTATTCCATATTCTCTATTTCAAATATTCCAATTTTTCACAAAAAGAAGATAACAAGGTTTTTAATCAAATAATAAATTTTCAACAAGATAAAACCTTATGTTTTCTTTTAATACTTGTTAAATCCATTTTCAGAAAATTGGAATTTGAAATAAATTTACATTTCAATTTTTCCAAATTCATTTTAACAATAAAATTCTTAATTTTAATTTTCCACAAAATTCCAACAATTTCACAATAAACACTCCTATGAATGATTGATGTTTTCTTTGCTATCCACAAGATATATGATGTTTCTAATGATAAAGTTTTAAAGGAAACTAATATAATGGTTACACTAAAAGTGGTCCACAATCAATATTCAAATCTAAAAATAAGTATAAACATCGAAAGAATCAACAAACGTGTCCTTTATAGTAAAATCACACTACACCAAATCTACTTAAAGAGGTATGAGGAATTCTAGGTATAGATAAATTATTAGATGGTACCTTATAGTAGACCACTTTTCCATGACTTTGACTATCTGGCCAACTAAGAATCCCCATCAATAGTCTTATTCTTAGGGAAAATCATATGAGGTCTATCATGAGATTATCTTGTCCACACTAGAATATTTTCTGTTACCTATTCCATTTATATCACCTCGTGAAACATTTTCATTATAAATGGGTAAACATATAATTGGATATATTGATGACATAAATCCTTTAAAAAATTGGTTGAGGTTAAAGCCCCCTTTATTAAACATAAAAAAGAAGAACACTTTTGACAACATGGAAAAGAGGGATCCTATTACAATCATTGGGATATATTACTTAAGAAAATAAAGAAATGAAGTACATAAATGTCCCTAGTATCCAGTTGGTGAAAACATCAATATAATCAATAGAAGTGGTCTTATTACCCCTTACTCTAAAATTAAATAGGTAATTCCATCATAGATAATGCATCACCCCCTTACCAAGATGTTTTGTAATGAAGGGACAACATGATGAGGAAGATCACCCCTCCAATCTCCACAAATATTTGATAGAGGGACCAAATGGAAAGTGATAGAAAACCAATATATCATTTGATCTACCAACGCAAACCTATTGCAATTATAATCTAGAAAGAAAATATTCTTGATAATTAATGGTAGGGAACCAATCTATTGAACCAGATTAGGATTGATGGAATGAAGATGGGTGTCAACACACCCATCCCCCTTTCAAGGCCACCCACCAAGTAAATACCATAAGAATATCCACCTCTTTTCCAATAAAATGACAAAAAATACACTTCTCACAAAGACATGAACTAACCAATCAAACAAAAATTCCTAAAAATTAGATAGATCCCAACTGCAAAATGACATAAATCACTGACCAATTATCACTTAAAATATGTCTATCACTATCCCACCAACATCACTTCCTGAAAAAATCCAAGACAGAACCTAAAACATCATCACCCAGGAACTTCACCAGGCTATTGTTCCCAATGAGCAATAACAATGAATCACATGCAGTTTATTACTCCATGAATCATCCTAATCAATATCAACACTCTAATGATCTTCTAGAGAATCCTTCCACACATCATCAGATTGAATCTATTAATAATGACTACCAAGAACCTTATCTACAAGGAAAATCTCAATCAATATCTATTTAGATCAATTATTTAAATTTATCATAATATACAATACCTAACCAATTAAAACAAAGGTGTAATAAATAATGATAACTGAACCACAACTATCTCTATAACCAATAAAAACATTTTTCTCCAAATATATTCAATAAATATTTTTTTCTAACATTAGATCAAAGGGGGCCCAAATTCCTATGTATTATCCAGTCTCCCATTCCCATGTAGCAAATAATCATGGATAAGACTATTTCTCAATAAAACCAATGTAGTTCTCACCAATTCCTAACTCTAAATTCCATTATATAACTCAACCAAATTATCTGATACCACGCTTACATGAACATCACACATTGAAACCCCTCTTGGGATAGATGTGAAGGCATGTGTGACCAACAAATCACTCCTCTTATAGGCCATTAATTGGCTATTATAATTGCGGGTATAAAAACACATAAATGATAGTAATTACCCACATAAATCCTAGGAAAATGGAATAACCACTAGTAAAATATATAATATAATAATTTAAAAAATACCACAATGCATCTAATGTTGCACATAATCCAAAAACTATAAAAATAGATCCCTGAGGAAACGCCTAAGATAGTAACTCTGTGAATACCAGTTAACATAGACCACTACTGTGAGATATTAATGTCAATATCATTCACCAACCTCAACTTACATTCCAAAAAAATCATATGTATATATAGGGTTGATCATACATTTACCCTCAGAAGGATCCTCCCTAAAACAAATCCTGAAAATGTGGATAAAGCCAAGTACTACATTGGTGAATAAATAGTGAAACAAATTTGTTACCTAAGGTGGTCAACTAGTCTCCCCAGACACACCAAGGCTCACTCACCCAAACATACAAACAATTATGGTAATAAAATATCAATAAAAAATATTATGGGGCCCCATATACTCTTACCCACTAGACAAGTCAACCACAATACCCAATGGCATACATCATGATGCTCTCGTTGCTTCCATATTCATATACCATATAACCATATAACCAAATATCAACATACTATAAAAACCATAAATTCACAACTATATACTTCAAATAATTTCCACATTACTACTATGTCTATAAATCATGTCATCATATAGTATATATTTTATAAAAACACTTGGATAACTAGTGATAAATAATTCCAAACTAATAGTAGATTGAAGAAAAATAAATATGAATAAAAAGTATAAGAAATCAAAGTTTCAAATTGATTTTGAAGTATCCCTGAATTTACAGAATATTTTTTTTATTTTTAGGAGAAAATTATGGGGCACAAGCACTAACAGAAACCCTATATCAATGAGAAAATCATAATGTAACGTAATGATATAGTAACAAAGTTTTATATAATAACATGTTCTATATATTAGACCTCAATAATATAGTTTCTAAATGGTTTATTAATATATATAAACCATTAATAAAATTATTAAATGTGATAAATAAAACTTGAATAAAGATCACCATTTTTATTGAAAGAAAATCATATAGAACTAGAAATGGTAAATGAGCGCACCTTTAATCACTAAATACTTCTACCAGGGATGACTTTATCTCTATTTTATTGATTAATATAATCATGGAATAACCAAAAGGTTCATCCTAATGAGGTTCTCCCATAAGAATCATTGAACGACCTAAAAAACATGGATATATCCTCCTTAAACATCATGATATATTAGTATCTTGAGAGGTAAGAAGATTAGAAGAAGTACATAGGGATAGGAGTGTTCCGGGCATGGGATTTTGGGAGAATTTCTTACTCATTGACTATTGTATTGGAATCTTTTTTGTAGATTATGGGGATTCTTATTGATCTAAGAAACTATGTCATGAATTAAATAATAAATTTCAGAAATGTATGAGTAGTGCCTTTCAGTAACATCCCCCATAGCCTTTGATAATTAAATATTATATTTTTAAATAAATATTAGGTGTAATAGGTTTCATACATTAAAACAAGAATTTTCAAATGGATAACTAGACCGGGATAATGTAAATAGCATTAAACCATATTATACTTAGTGTTACAATTTAATCATACTGTACAAAAATATATACAAAAATAGACAATAGACAATATCTTATATCATAAAATATGATATTCCCATATTATATAAACAAACATTTGAAAATGTTTTTTTACATTAAAATATATCCTATCATAATTTACAATATTAAATGGATTTTGTGCATATTCCTCTAAATCTCTAAGTAATTAGAGATTTTTGTTTTTATGATGCATTTTGTATTCAAAAAATATATTTTATTAATTCTTAAGAAATACCAACATAAGTCTCTATCTATCATATCAGATATGATAACCTAAAAAATGAGTAATATGTTTTCTATAAATTCTATAGTTTTTTTTATCTCATTATAAATATTTTTGATTCCCACCATATCCCTATGTGACCATTTCATTAAAATCCCCAACTGAACTATTTCATGAGTATTATCATGGGAAAAATTTATATTTAATAATGGTGAACCTTTGGGATCATATTTATTATGATCATCTTTTGGTAATATTTATAATTATGTACTTCACAAAATGCAATGTTATGATGTTTTGAACATTGTATGTCTACCTAAAACTTTTTTAAATATATCACCATTATTTTTTTTTCAATATTCATTCGATTTGAATTTTTTGGTATTAAATGTAACTTTTACATCACATCCTAAAAATTTTATTATATTAAGTGAAGTAAAAATTTTTACAGTAACTTATGTAACATTTATATATTTTATTTACCATAATATCTGAATCCTTTTATGATATTCAGTGAAATTCACTTTAAACCTTTAACTTGAAAAAATATTATATTTATTAAAATTAAATTAATTAACTCCATACATACTCTCATTTACCTCTTAGTAACTATTTATTTTCCAAATATCATGCTATGAAAAACCAACTCCTTTATATTTATGAAATAAAACTTATTTAATTTTATAGTGAATGGAAATATAATAAACTATTTTTTACACACAATAATTGTCTTTCTTTGGGTTTGGATTGATTATAAAAATGAATACTCTAAAAAACATTCCACTATTGGTGGTGTAATTACATTACTTCATATTCATGGATAAATTATTTATCATAGATAAAAATATTTTACCCATATCTCATTTTGACTCATGTTATGCATTTGATGGATTTTAAATGATTTGTATAAAAAAAATCCATATCACTAGTTAAACAAAAAATATTTAAAATCTCCATGAAGAGAGAAAAATAAGATTCATAATATAATCCTTTTGATCAAATTCATCTACGGTTTATGTACTTATTTAATCCAAGTCATAAATGTAGTAACGCCTTCCCGTAATAACTTGAAAGAAGGATTCTTGATCTATTAATCAAATCTTAATTTACATTTAACCACATGATTATTAATAAAACTTATAAAATGTATAGATTCTATCATATACAGTTTACAATAAAATAATTTAATTCTATAAAATTAATATATGTGGTGGAATGTCTACATGTAAATTTACAACCTTTTATACATTCTAAAGAATTCATTCTCAAATTTCCAATCTTTCCACAAAGATATAATTTTCCCTCATTCCATTTCTTCATCTTACATTGTGGTGTAGACTCTTTGTAACCTATTTTCTTCTCTCTTTGACCAGAACATTTACCCTTATCTTATAATACAATCATCTTTCAACATGACCCTCGACTAACCATATCCTTCTCAATAATTCTAAACAATTTATGAATATTAAGTAAAGTTTTATTAAACTCATTCAAATTAAAATTCAAAATAAATATAATGAACCTTTCCTGTAGTGATTATAGAATGAATTTCATAGCCATATTAGGTCTAATAGTTGAACCTAGTCTCTTTATGTCACCGAAATACCAAATAATATTGAGTATATGATTTGAGATCGAGGTTCCTTATTCTATTGTTAACCAATGTAGGGACATCAACTCCTTATAACATTCATAATGGACTATTTTTGAGAAATACTTTTGAGATTTTTATCATATTATAGTCATCCTTAGTTTTATGTTTCTTTTTTAACATCGCTTCAATGGTCACATTATCGAGTGCATATATATCTTGTGAATACATTAAATTATCATCATAGTTATATTACTCTACTTATTTATTGAATTCACCACTTGGTTTCTTAGGAAGGGGTTCTTCTAAAAAATATAATTTTATTCCTCCTTGACAAAAATTCTCATTTTTTGACATCAATAATTTAAATTACTATTTTATAGTTTTATTTATCCAATATTGGTATTAAGGAAAATATTGAGGAAAATATTGATGAAATTATCTAAAACAATTATTAGATGAGTGTCAAGTTTTATAACTATTAGACTAGGAATATTTATAAATGGGATACTAATATAATGATAACTTGTTTAAAATTTATGTATACCCATTAGTAGGCCATAATCCATATTTCACTATGGAATTAGTATTTAACACTGTTTCTCTCACCACAGTTTTATTTATATAGTGATTTATCCTAATGATATCATATATGATAATAAATAATAGCTATGATAAGGGAAAATGAATTCAATCCATATAGATTAGAAAAAAAATTCATTACATTTTTTATTATATCTATGATAGGGGAAAAGGTAATAAATTCTTAAACAATAAAAAAATTCTGTTTTCACTTTTTTTTTAAATGATGAAAATTACCTAAATAGAAAACCATGAAAAAATTAATTTTAAACCATTTTAAAGAAAGTAATATATATGAAATTATTACCTTTAAAAACATTATAATTATCAATATAAACATTCACGATACATTTAAAATAACCTTTACATGGAAAAAATGGTTGAAAGGAAAACATTAAAACATGTTTTTTTAAAAGAAAATCCCATGCTTTATGCTCAATATAGCTTTTTATGTTCCCTAAACCTTGAATAAGAAAATTATATTATTCAGTTACTTACTTAAAAACGTTTATATTGTTTTTTCCAATATCATGATTCCCTTTATTTCATTTATTACCATGTTTTATTTAGTTAAAACTATTATTAAGTTAACATTGGATTTTTGGGGTTGTTCAATTTATAACCGATGCACCCAAAAGTTCATATATATTTATAAACATGTTCTAAAGAATCTTAATAGGTATTATGTAAATTACCAAAAAATTAAATGTTTTATTTATATATATATAATTAAAATATAATCACTAAAATTTACATAAATAGATAGAAAATAATGAATTTATAAAAATTGGAATTTAATTATGAATTCATGTTTGAGGTTACTAGTTGTATGATGTTTATGTGGTTGAAAATATGGACCAACTCAACTAGGCCTCAACCCTATGGGTCCTTAAGCGACATAGTTATCTGGTAGTGGGATAGATGGCCAAGTATACCTAAGGGGAAGCCCCGTCGAGTGAAAACAGAGTACAAGACACATGTTGAGGATCCCATGTAGCATGTGGGCCAAGGCCCATGTGGGTCGTATGTGCAAGCACGACCAATTTACCATGTGTGCATAGTGTTAAAGGATCCCATCTTAGTGGAAAGATTCTATTATTGGGATGGATTGAATCTCATTATAAATGAGATTTCATAACATCCTAAAAACTGATGTGGGATGATACTTTCATGGGAAATATTCCCATGTTTATGTGGTTGAAAATATGGACCAACTCAACTAGGCCTCAACCCTATGGGTCCTTAAGAGACATAGTTACCCCATTGTGGGATAGATGGCCAAGTATACCTAAGGGGAAGCTCCGCCGAGTGAAAACGGAGTACAAGACACATGTTGAGGATCCTATGTAGCATGTGGGCCAAGGCCCATGTGGGTCATACGTGCAAGAACGACCCATTTACCATTTGTTCATAGTGTTGAGGGATCCTATCTTAGTGGAAAGATTCTATTATTGGGCTGGATTGAATCTCATTATAAATGAGATTCCATAACATCCTAAAAACTGATGTGGGATGATACTTTCATGGTAAATATTTACCAATTATAAAAATTATGCAATTCTGATATGATCACATTACCCCATGATCAGACACAATGCCAGGGATTCTACCTTGAAAGAAGAAGATTGTGATTATGCTTACTTCCAAACCACTAAACCAACATGTATCACTTTTTGAGCTTGAGATGTAATCCACAAAGCTCAAAAAAAGACAAAAATCCAAGCATGATGATGATATGTTTTATACAGCCACTGTAAAGGACATAAGAGATTGGTGAATCACACTATTCCATTGCACTATCACTACATAATAGAAAAAACAAAGAAAAACATTCCAAAATAATATTCCAGTAAGTGAGAATAAACTATATTTCAAGACAACCAATAATTCACTATGTGATCCCAGGTACAATAAACAGGTATGTGGGGAGTCATAGAAACGTAAACATAACACAGCATGTAGAAAGATGATACATAAAACTTGTGTGGGTTATTCTACATGAAAAATAAAAATAAAATACTACATTATGGATAGAAAATTGGAAGATTAGATACTATAACAGACAAGTAATTGATGAACATTGAAGTCAATATAGATATGAAAGAGAACTAACAGAAGAACTGGGAGGTCAGACGATAAATCAAATGGTATCGGATATTTTTCATATAAGGGGGAGAATTAAATAGTTGATTAAAATAGTATCACAATGTATTATACTATAGTTAAGTGTGTGGGTATGTACACCACAAAAATGTAGTGAAGGAGGATTGAAGAGTCAAGATATTTCCTTATGGGGATTGGAGGGAGGTGACAATAAGTATGTTTTATCATCGAGGTCATAATAGATAATAGGTACTATTTAAGAAGGAAATAATGGATGAAGCAATGGTCGATGATTAATACCATGGAGGGATTACAAATGGTGGATAATGATATACCATAGTAAAGAGTGGAAGTATCTTATTAATGGATATATTATAATGTGGTCTGAGCAGTAGATGGAATTGTAGCACAAATGGTGTTACCATGAGGATGACATGTTAGATGTCATAATGATGGAGCATGGGGAAAATAGCTTGTAAAATATGATGGATATTAAAGAATAGTTTAAAATGGAACATTATCACATACTGTTATACTATGATGTCGGATCAGTATATGTTCAACCGTTTTAAGCACAATATGGAAGTGGATATGTACACTATAAAACATCTAGGAGGAGAGCCATGAAAAACAGCTACATGAGCCATGATAAATTAAGCTATGTTAAATCCTATACTAGAAATGGTAAATCATCTGAAAACAATGGAAAATATAAATGTGTTCAATAAGAAAGAGAAGATACAAGGAATTTTGAGAAATGGTAATTTGAAGCTTTGTGAGTATGTCCACCCTGACTATAGTACGAGTCCACACTAGAATATGGAAATAACCTATATCTATAAATATTTAATTCTATAATTTAAAATAATGATACCCCAAAGATGAAATAAAATAAAACTTTTATCAGATATGAAGATGACACAGAAGATTCAAATAAGAAAAAAATTGGAGATACCTCCCTCAATAAATAAGAGTACAAGCTGTTGGGGGTAAATGGGGAATCACTTAAGCTACTACTCTATATTTTTCTGCTTCACCTTCCTCTTGATCAATTTTTATTTTTACTTAAATTCTAACCCTATAACTCCCATTATTTTTTATTTAATGGAGCGGTACGAACACTATGTTATTAGGTGATGGGGAGGATACCTAATTGAAAGGTTTGATTCATGAGATCAATTAAATTTCTAGGCCTATTAACTTATAATTTTTTTCAATTATTAATTTTATAATTTAATATGAACAAAATTTTGTTTACTATTAAATCATAATTTTTTTATTTCCTGCTATTAGAATTCTTTTTCACTATAGTTAATTTAAAATCATATTTATTGATTGACTTAAAATTAAAGGGAGAGTGTTTAGTGATTTTTAAACATGTGAGGAAGAAATAGTTTTATTTTTTAGATACATGGGAATTTTGATACAAAATAAAAAATTTCTATGGAAAATTAAATAATAATCACTATTACATTAAAACATCAGAATAATAATAATACAAATAATAAAATTATGAGGATTATTTTCATCATTAAAAAAACCTAATCAAGGGTGGAAAAGGAAAATCAATTGTGATTATTTATATTTAATCAATTATGAAATTTGGATGACACTAATTGAAATTACTACAATATAATTAGAAAAGGGAATCCAAATGAAAAAATCCAACTATATACCACTCATTTGGATTCTCAAAACACATATTCCTTTGATTTATATTCTTAGTGATATCACTAATATTATTTTATTTTATTCCATTATAATAATAGTTAATAATTGATCCAGGGAGATGAGTTAGGTTACTACTAATACTAAACCCATAAGGGAATTTAAATATATTTTTCCATACCAAATTATAAGACCATGAAAAAAATGACACCACAACTGGGGAGTGAGAGATAATTTATCTCGTAACTTTCATTTCTATGAAATCTAAAAAAGGATTATTTCCTTTTGATCCTAAGATAGTGGTAACCTTTTAATATGGAATTGATAACCTGAATAACATTAAATAAATCAATTTTGATGAATCAATTGAAACTTCAAGTGATTACTCCAATCCCACAGTAGTGAAAAATAATCCATAACAAACTCTAAATTACCTTTGTGACACATAATTTTCCCATACAAAAATAGAGTAAACTATTATTACTCAAAAAAATGGATTTGAGTTAAATTTTAACAAGATTTCTATGCTGGCCAAATTTCATGGCCATACAGGACATGCTCTGAACCAAAATATTCTAGAGTTTATCTTTGTATGATCAATCATAAAGCTTAGATGAGTAACTGAGAACCTGAATAGATATATTAATAGGATGAACTCTATCTAATTTTCATGTAATGAATGTTCCAAACATCTTAGAGCTTAGCAATATGGAAGTAAACCAATATCATTCAACATGAAACTGGAGATACTATCAATTATCACTTGAGACCATTCATTAATATTTATGAAATCAACCCTCCTCAAGCGATGGAAGAGAACCACTTCCTTGAATTATTCTACCATATAATATTGGAAATGAGAGGAAACTTTTATATGCATCATCGATGAGATATTTTGTTGAAAAATAACTCATCGAAGCTAGGAGCCTAATCGAGAAGATACCAAAGAATACCCAATAGTTTTGAACAAGTTGTACAAGAAAAAAATGTATAGATTATGTAATGACTTCTATATCATTACCACTACATGAAACAAATCATGAATAATTAACAAGTCTAGTTTGACAGATGGATTTTAAACAAGTGAATGAACAAAATACCCTACCTTAGGTTTGTTTTTTTCTTCACCCCATCATATCACTAATGAATATTATGAGACAAAGGTTATAGAGAGCTATGAAGCCACATTATATCCAAGGAAATTAAAAAACAAATTAACCATAGAGAGAAGGGAAATACTACTAGGTATTTGGATGTCAACAAAACCAATCTCAACCTTCCTTTTCCAACCAATACCCAAATTATCCCCCTTTATTGTAGCACTTTCAGAACCCACCCCCTTTCCAACAACCAAACAGAAAACCTTACCAACAACAAGATAATCAACAACCTCATTTTAATAAAAATAATTTATAAAATCCTTGCCTAATACACCACCAACGAAACAATGATAAGGAATGGGGATTGAGGTGTTAAAAATGCAGTGAATTTTTTGTCAAATAAAATTTAGAGTCTCACGAATATTCTACAAAAAAATGTAAATATACCATTCTATAAAAACATAAACTTGAATGAAAGTGTAAGAATGATTATCATAAATAATGAAAAATATATTCATCCACTGAAGCCTAAGGATGTTATAATGGGACTAGAATAAGATAAGACTAAAAATTCAGCATAGACTCTAGAAGAACAACCAATTAAGTCATAGAAAAAGGAAAAAAGGATGAAGAACCCATGAAATGTTAAAAATGAAATACCTGAACCTCATTTGTATAGTAAACCACTTTCAAATAAGGATATTCTCATACCATTCCACTTCATTTTTATTAAATAAAAGAATAAATATCAAGATCATGTTATAAGAGATGTCCAATATATATTTCAAAAGGTTGAAATTAGAATACCTCTCTTGGAATCCATTGGAAAAATTCACAAATATACTAATTTTCTTAAGTATATTTACAGAAATAGAAATTTTTTTTATTTGAATTAGTGGATCATCCTAGGGATGTGTATCTCAGCTATGGACACACCACTACTTCCCAAAAAACGTAAATATCCAAATACATTATCTATTACATACACTATTGTATATTTTAAGTTTGTTGATGATTTTTGTCATCTTGTGTAGAGACCCGAAGCTTGACGTACATGGACATTACATTACTTTTTCAGAATACTTATTACATAACAAAAACACACACACAAGGATCGTAATAGTTTTGTGTTTTTGAAAACTCGGAATATAATCTTCTAATCGTGGTGAAAGATCTTCAACATCTCCCATAAAGATCTTCCTTTTTTTACCTAAAACCTTTCCTTATATCCTGGGGAAAATAAAACATAAAATGGTAAGCTCAAATGCTCTGTAAGGGTAAACAGAAGAAATATCAATCACATCATATTCATAAGAACATAACATTTTGGAAATCTTAACCTGCAAAAGAGTGCATAATTTCATAACATGGGTTAAATCATAGTAGTGAAATGAAATCCCAATAATCATAACTTAAAACATGAAACTTTGTGGAATACACACATAATCATATAGAATCATATCTTATTAGTCAAGACTCATTGCCAAGACTATCTTAGTGGACAAAGTCCATTTCTGAACCGAGTCACCCCCGTTTCAGTCCTGTTTCACTGAACCGGTATAACCTACCGTTCCAGCCATGTCTATCTCATGAGATATAAAATCTTTACCCAATGCATTGGAGGGAGAAATAGGTCCCACCCATCTCATAATGATACCATTCTTATGTGTTCCACAAAATCATAAACCATACATTATTCATAAAAACCCAATAAATAAAATGGGTTTCATAAACATCATACCATCATCACATAATCCATATAAAAGAAATGGATATAATTTCATAATATGAGAGGTGAAACCATGTAAATAATAGAGAAATTATATATGAAACATACACATATGAAATATTTTCATCTTAGATGAAAAATGGTTTTGATAAAACACTTGAAATGATTTCTTGAAGAAAATATCCTTTTTTCTTCAAAATCATTTTCTTTTCACAAAATGTCATGCAATTTTAAAAGAATAGGATTTTGTTGAAAATAGTCATGAAATATTTTATCGGAAGCTTCATGAAAACAAGGCTTTATAAAACTTTAAAAATCCATTCGTGCCATATAAGTTAAAAGGAAAACATTCTTTTCGTACTTTTTCCGGAAAAGTCAAAAAGTACAAAAGAATGATTCCTAACATACCATGTAGTAAAAGTAAAAAATGGGTAAAAAGGACTTTAAACATACATGAAAACACTTTTATAAAACATGGACATGGATGATATAAATAACCCCAGTAAATACTTACAATTATGCAATCTCGAATAAAAATGAGATTTTCAAAATTATCCCTTACCTTATGTCGGATATGCTTTGTACGTATCCGAACCTCCTCTTTTTGACGCGCCTTTCCTTAACCTGAACTTAATGAACTAAGGATGGTATTTGAAGAAGACCAAGACCTCTAGGATGATACTAGTGAAGTGGAGAAGAGATTTTGGCAGGGGTTGGCCGAGCTTGAATGCTCAAATTGGTGTGAGGAGGAGAGGGAGGAGGTGGCCTTTTATAAGGGAGGAGTGGGGCACCTTAGGAAAATTTCAAAATATTATTTTATATTAAGGTCAAATTCGGTTTATAATTTTTCCAAAGGGTATTATTTCGAATATAAAGGTGGTATGGGTCGAAATTCTCTCATCCAATAGGATTTAGACAAGTTTAGGTTATTATTTTAAACTTATCAATTAGATTTAACTCTAAGTTAAATTATTTAACTTTTACCGTGTCTTTTTGTTTTCGTACACTATATGGTTAATAAACTTACCATAACAATCCAAACGAAACCCAAGTTGTTTATTATTAATATATCTATCCTTATCTAAGTCATTTTTCTGAACCTTAGATTTTTATGAATTAAATAACAATTAATAATATAATATTTGTTTTAAAAACTAATTTATGTCAATTTTGACACTATTTGGTACATGATTTTTATGAAATTTATACCAGAATGATAAGTTCGAACCAAGTTACTTATATCAACAATCACATGTCATATTAACCTATAAAATTAATTTAAGCCATAAAAATTCTCAAATTACATTTATTTGGGCATTTATAACATCAATTATGTCAATATTTCATTAATAAGATAATTACTGCATCATCATTGTGTCATAAATAAATTAAATCATTTAATGTCTAAAAATTACAAATAAACTAACATTATGTAGGAAATATTCTTATCTTTCTAATTAATATTTATAGTCGAATTTATCTTATGTATAACCCCATACTAAAAATGATTTACTTATTAAACTTTGATTTTAACAATTTTAACCCTTCTTTATATAAATTAATAATAAATGTCCTAATCTAATCCAAGTGGGCCTAAATGGTCATATTTTATTCCTAAGGTTGTTTTTGGTCGAATTACACTTTTCCAATAGAATTAGGACATGTGTTAGGGTAATAATAATATCATTTTTACCTTTAATTACCCTATTTACTTTTAACTGTGGTAAAAAAAGTAAAAAGTTATTATTCACCAAAAATTATTTTCATCTCATTAAACCACATTTTAGTCCTTGATATTAATCGTGTCTCTCGGATTTTCGAAATTCCACTCACAAAAGCGGTAAAATTACGTTTTATGAAAAATTCAGTTTTTTAACTACCACTTAGTGGTTTCACTATTCATCAAAAAATGATATTTTCCAGAAAAATACAAAAAATTAGATCTAAGCTATATTTGATATTATGAATTCAAAAATGATGTCTAATTTATCAAATTCAAAACATATCAGTTGAATTAATTAATTTAAAAATTAATTACCGTCGTCAAAACAAATAGCGTGTTCTTAAGAGATAATAATTATCAAAAGATTGACACTTGTTTATGACTGGTTTAAATGTGGAATTACATCCAATGACCAACATTGTATTAAATTGTAAAAATATATTCTAAATATAATTTAAAACCACTCAAATTAATAATTTATCCCTATTAATTATTTCGATTAAAAAAGTTGTTTTTAATTAAAATTTAGTAATTTTCACTATTTATCAGAATATGAATGTTATCTGAAAAGTGCCAAAATTTCACCTTAGGCTAAATTCGACACTCCGATTCAAAAAATGAAGTCTATTTTGAGAGATAAAATATCTAAAATTTTAAAAGGTGGTTATTACTATTCATAACGGCTAGTTTTAATAATATTTTAATAGCATATCGTTGTTTAGTGAAACTCGGTATTGCGTACTACACACACTATCGAGGAAGGTCGCGATTGCGTGTAATGTAAGTCAAGTCAGGGTTTCATGTTGTGAAAGAATCCTTTGTTGTTTCATATAACAGAATCCAACCATATTTCATTTATACATTGAATATATATATATACTCAATGTTGCGTAGAATAACTATTATCAAAAATTGTGTGTAACAAGATCCAAGAATAGTGTTGCGTATACTGCAAGCTAATACGGTGTTGCTTATAACGCAAGGTAATATTGGTGTATCATACAACCCAAGACATTAATTAAATGAATATTTTTCATAAAATCTTGGGTTGTTACATTCTACCCCCCTTAAAATGAATTTCTCCCTCAAAATTCGTCGGGGTTATAAATGGGTTACTACTTGAAAGTTTTTTTAATAGAAACCCACATCGTAAAAAGGAATACCAAAACATGGCTTTAAAAACTAAAGTATGAAGTGTAACGGTTACCCAAATTAACTCTTCATTGGGTTTCCACGTAGGAGAACATAGGTGAAAATATGGTTATGGAAGAAAAATCTATCCATCAGGTTCTGATGGAGAGTGGTAGAAAACATGGATATGAAAAAGCCAAAAATCGCAAAGCCATAAATTTGTGATGATCTAGGGTACCATCTGATTCATCAGATATATGATCATTAGGACATCATTTTTGGTTTTCAATATCATTTCCCTAAATTTGAAAATTTTGAATTAGAAGAAATACTTACTTGATTTTGGTACATTCTCACTGTTGTTCATGCTTTGAACAATTTCCACTTCATCTCTTAAAGAAATGAAGATGAATTTGTTATTCATGAAGTGTTAACAGATCATGTGATAGAATGATGGGTCATTCCATCCATTTCAAACAAAATTTTAGCAATAGTTATCAAATATACATAAGTCCGTCTTTGGTGAGGTTAATCATATACGATTCCAAAAACGAACTTATACTTCATATATCATACTACTTAATAAAATAAAACTAGTTTCTACTAACCCGGGACTTTCTGTAGGCCAGTGGTATGCGATAAAGGCCCGTCGCACTTTAGTTGTGGGTTCGATTCCCACAGCCTTGGCTGACGCGATTGGTTGTTGACCGTCCTGCAGGTTTTCCTTTTTCTAAAATTACATTACTATAACATCCCATCAATAATATCAAAAAAATTTATATCCTTAAACAATACTAACTTATGTCCAACATAATACATTCCAATCTTTAGGCATATCTAAAATACTTCGGTCCAAGCTCATAGTATAAAGAAAACGATTACTTGAAATGTCATCAACCAAGAATGTGAATACCATCATTTATCCCCCATATATCTTGTTGGTCACATTCCAATCATGTGAATACCTTAATCATGGATTCTATTGAAAAATGAATACCTATTAAACCTTAGTGAAAACATGAATGCTGTCAAAAGTTAACTCTTACCACATACCAAAATAAAAAAATTCTATATACTCAAACCATGATATAACCTTCTCCATATATCAGTCATGAGCTCATGAATACTATCAAACATTTAATTTCCTCCTTATCCCTTCATTATGCGCATATCATCTTCATTCCAAAAATATCTGAATAACCTTTCATGGATACTGGTAGCATTAATCACACACCTTCAAAACTCCAGGAAAGACAACAATGTAACAATCCTTAGATGTCTCTTTATTCAATTGTACCATGATATTCTTTATACAACATTACACTTGATAAACATGTAATCATTCCACTACCTTCTTAAACCATTGACCGAGCTTCAACAATTCTTTCATATCACATATCATTTGTAGTCTCTTCATCATCAACAACATAAATACTACTCATACTGTCGTACTGATTCTCTTTATGAGAATTTCCCTAATGGAATTGTTTTTCATAATACCTGTACATTCGACATTTAAAACATTTAACCATTGTTGATATTGTAGAAATACCATTATCCTCATCCCTGGTGTTAACTGAACCTTTTCCTTTGCACTTACTGGCTTTGTGTCCTTCATTTCCACACCCAAAGCATCTTCCAGTTCCTTTGAAACATTCTCCTTGATGCCTCTTCCCACATGATTTACATAGGGGAAATTGAACTCTCTTTCCTCTATGATCATCATGAAACTCCATCTTTCTCTTATTAGCCGAGTCAGGAAACATACCAAATTTTACTTTATTGATCATATTATGAGATTGCTGATTCGGCATAATAATGACGTTTGGACTTCCAAATCCCATTTCATTTGGTTGCTCATGAAGAATATCATTCCATTGTCCATCATATCCTCCATTATCGTGAATCACCTTGTTTCCAGCCATTTTCTAAAACCCAAAAATAATAGTGTGAGAGGCAAAAATCATAATAAAGGGGGAGTAACTTCAATATCTAACATCTTTGGTTTAATCTAATATCGTTACAATAGTTCTAGGACTATATCCTATACGTATACTTATCCTTATGGGCATCACTAGACATACCTTAGAAATATCTCTTGGGATCTCACTAACGTTTCTGCATCCTAGTTTCCAAAGGTTGACTAAACCTTTCCTCTGATAGCAACTGTAGAGACCCGAAGCTTGACGTACATGGACATTACATTACTTTTTCAGAATACTTAGTACATAAAGAAAACACACACACAAGGATCGTAATAGTTTAGTGTCTTTGGAAACTCGGAATATAATCTTATAATCGTGGTAAAAGATCTTCAACTTCTCCCATAAAGATATTCCTTTTTTTCCTAAAAACTTTCTTTATATCCTGGGGAAAAGAAAACATAAAAGGGTGAGCTCAAATGCTCAGCAAGGGTAAAAAAAAAATATCAATCACATCATATTCATAAGAACATAACATTTTGGAAATCTTAACCTGCAAAAGAGAGAATAATTTCATAACATGGGATAAATCATAGTTGTGAAATGAAATCCCAATAATCATAACATAAAACATGAAACTTTTTGGCATACACACATAATCATAGAGAATCATATCTTATTAGTCAAGACTCATTGCCAAGACTATCTTAGTGGACAAAGTCCATTTCTGAACCGAGTCACCCTCGTTTCAGTCCTGTTTCACTGAACCGGTATAACCTACCGTTCCAGCCATGTTTATCTCATGACAAATGAAATCTTTACCCAATAAATTGGAGGGAGATATAGGTCCCACCCATCTCATAATGATACCATTATTATGTGTGCCAAAAAATCATAAACCATACATCATTCATAAAAACCCAATAAATAAAATGGGTTTCATAAACATCATACCATCATCACATAATCCATATAATAGAAATGGATATAATTTCATAATATGAGAAGTGAAACCATGTAAATAATAGAGAAATTATACTTGAAACATGCACATATGAAATAATTTCATCTTAGATGAAAAATGGTTTTGATAAAAACTTGAAATGATTTTTTGAAGAAATTATCCTTTTTTCTTCAAAATCATTTTCTTTTCACAAAATGTCATGCAATTTTAAATGAAAAGGATTTTGTTGAAAATAGTCATGAAATTTTTTGGAGGAAGCTTCATGAAAACAAGGCTTTATAAAACCGTAAAAATCCATTCGTGCCGTATAATTTAAAAGAAAAACATTCTATTCGTACTTTTGCCGGAAAAGTCAAAAAGTACAAAAGAATGATTCCTTACATACCATGTAGTAAAAGTCAAAAATGGGTAAAAAGGACTTTAAACATACATGAAAACACTTTTATAAAACATGGACATGGATGATAGAAATAACCCCAGTAAATACTTACAATTATGCAATCTTGGATAAAAATGTGATTTTCACAATTATCCCTTACCTTATGTCCGATATGCTTTGTACGTATCCGAACCTCCTCTTTTTTACGCTCCTTTTCTTAACCTCTACTTAAAGAACTAAGGATGGTATTTGAAGAAGACCAAGACCTCTAGGATGATACTAGGGAAGTGGATAAGAGATTTTGGCAGGGGTTGGCCAAGCTTGAATGCTCAAATTGGTGTGAGGAGGAGAGGGAGGAGGTTCCCTTTTATAAGGGAGGAGAGGGGCACCTTAGGAAAATCTCATAATATTATTTTATATTAAGGTAAAATTCGGTTTATAATGGTTCCAAAGGGTCTTATTTCTAAGATAAAGTGGGGATGGATCGAAATCCTCTAATCTAATAGGATTTAGATAAGTTTAGGCTATTATTTTAACCTTATCAATTAGATTTAACTCTAAGTTAAATAATTTAACTTTTACCGTGTCTTTTTTTTTACACTATATGGTTAATAAACTTACCATAACAATCCAAACGAACCCCAAGTTTTTTATTATTAATATATCTATCCTTATCTAATTCATTTGTCCGAACCTTAGATTTTTAGGAATTAAATAACAATTAATAATATAATATTGTTTTTAAAAACTAATTTATGTCAATTTTGACACTATTTGGTACATGATTTTTATGAAATTCATAACAGAATGATAAGTTCGAACCAAGTTACTTATGTCAAAAATAACATGTCATATTAACCTAGAAAATTAATTTATGTCATAAAAAGTCTCAAATTACATTTATTTGGGCATTTATAACATCAATTATGTCAATATTTCATTAATAAGACAATTACTGCATCATCTTTGTGTAATAAATAAATTAAATTATATAATGTCTCAAAATTACAAATAAAATACCATTATGTGTGAAATCTTTTTATCTTTCTAATGAATATTTATAGTCGAATTTATCTTATGTATAACCCCATACTAAAAATGATTTACTTATTAAACTTTGATTTTAATTATTTTAACCATTCTTTAAATAAATTAATAATAAATGTCCTATTCTAATCCAAGTGGGCCTAAATGGTCATATTTTATTCCTAAGTTTGTTTTTGGTAGAATTACACTTGTCCAATATAATTAGGACATGTGTTAGGGTAATAATAATATCATTTTTACCCTTAATTACCCTATTTACTTTTAACCTTGGTAAAAAAAAGTAAAAAGTTACTATTCACCAAAAAATATTTTCATCTCATTAAACCGCATTTTTGTCCTTGATATTAACCGTGTCTCTTGGATTTTGGAAATTCCACTCACAGAAGCGATAAAATTAAGTTTTATGAAAAATTCAGTTTTTTAACTACCACTTAGTGGTTTCACTATTTATCAAAAAAATGAAAGTTTCCAGAAAAATACCAAAAATTAGATCTAAGCTATATATGATATTATGAATTAAAAAATGATGTCTATTTTATAAAATTCAAAACATATTAGTTGTATTAATTAATTTAAAAATTAATTCCCATCGTCAAAACAAATAGCGTGTTCTAAAGAGATAATAACTATTAAAAGATTGACACTTGTTTATGACTGGTTTAAATGTGAAATTACATCAAATGACCAACATTGTATTAAATTGTAAAAATATATTCTAAATATAATTTAAAACCACTCAAATTAATAATTTATCACTATTAATTATTTCGATTAAAAAATTTGTTTTTAATTATAATTTAGTAATTTTCACTATTCATCAGAATATGAAAGTTAACCGAAAAGTACCAAAATTTCACCTTAGGCTAAATTCGACACTCCGATTCCAAAAATGAAGTCCATTTTGAGAGCTAAAATATCTAAAATTTTAAAAGGTGGTTATTACTATTCATAATGGCTAGTTTTAATAATATTTTAATAGCATATCGTTGTTTAGTGAAACTTGGTATTGCGTACTACACACGCTATCGAGGAAGGTCGCGATTGCGTGTAATGTAAGACAAGTCAGGGTTGCGTGTTGTGAAAGAATACATCATTGTTTCATATAACAGAATCCAACCATATTTCATTTATACATTGAATATATATATATATATATATATATATACTCAATGTTGCGTAGAATAACTATTATCAAAAATTGTGTGTAACCCGATCCAAGAATAGTGTTGCGTATACTGCAAGATAATACGGTGTTTTTGTATAGCTCAAGGTAATCTTGGTGTAGCATACAACACAAGACAATAATTAAATGAATATTTTTCATAAAATCTTGGGGCGTTACATCTTGGTGCCTCTATAAATTTCATGTATCATTCTATTTTTTCATATTTTATAATTGGGGAATTGAATCCCAAAAGAGTGGCAGTCTAACAAAAAAAATAGATCCTTTATTTTTCTAGTAGTAGTTTGAACAGGTGTTCTAGTGGGATTGGAAGGAAATTTTTTTCCAAAAATAATTTTATGTTTTAACCATGGAGGTTAATTAATAACCCAGTCATTATTCCAGCATATAGGGTGCACCATAAATGAAAAAATCCAAAACTATCATCATTGTACATAAAGAAACACTTTTAATGGATCATAGAGACAACGAGGTTAACAACATCGTCATCAAATACAAGAGGCATCCATCAAGAAAAAAAACCTATTTTCAGTCACTAAGGAAGATGGTATTGAGACCATTTAAGACATAGGTATTTTATAATAGTTTTTTATTGTAGGAAATCATTTTTCTATTTAAATCACCAATTAAAAATTAAATACTAAAAATATAGAAATTATAATTGAAAAAATTTATGATAAAATAACCAAAAATTTATTATATAATTTATTTAAGGAAACATGAATGATTCCATTTACATAAGAAATCATGATTGGAAGAGGGTAATTTTAATTCAATCTAATCTCTAGAGAAACCCAATAATCGAAAATTAAAACCTCTCTAATGTGATTTAAAATATGTGTATCTTATGGAATGATAATAATTTATTGTAATCATAAATAAAAACCATAATAAATTAAAATAGATAAATTTTGGTTTACATTTGAAAAGAAACATTCAAGACATAGGGTATATCCTAGGAGACATCCCTTGAATTAACCCAAAAGTATTCATCAATTTAATGTTGATAGAAGGGGATTAACGATGTCGTAGGTATCCCAAAATTAGACTAAACTCTATCATTGTGGATGTATTTAAAAAATAAAATGGTATATTTTTGGTTCCCAACATCATATAATCAATTTGAGAATCACAATGGTTCAAACCCATCCATGGGGTTCCTAATAAAATTTGGTTAATAATTGTTCAAAATGAGAATAATGAATTAATCCACATGAGAGGTCAGAATAGTTGTTAATATGTGTAGAATATATAGTGATAAATCATATAATGTGAATAAACCACTTCACTGTCCCATTCATTGACCAAATGCTATAAAGGATATTAGGCATGAAACATTATTGTTTTTTGATGGATTTTCCAGATAATTTCTGGTTCCAATTGAACCAAAAGACCAACATAACAAAAAAATTAGTGTTCCTTTTAGGATCATTGCTTAAAATAGGATTCCATTTGTATTACTAAATGATTAGAGTATATTTTAATGGTGTATGGAAAGAATATTTTTATATGATATTGAGGACCCGTTGAGGTATTTATTGATAACATTAGTTTTTTTAAAATTCCATGGAACATTTATTGGGAAATCTAGAAAAAGTCTTGAGAACATGCATTGAGGAAAATGTTTTTTCGAACTTTGAGAAGGGTAACGTTATTATTGAAAAATGAATAGTTATAGGACATATTAGTTCATAAAAAGGAATATTGGTAGATAAATATATGACTAGAGTGATCAATTTAACTCCATATCCCACTTGTGTAAAACATATTAGATCATTCTTTCTCTACATCGGATTATATAGAAGATTTATTAAGGGAATAATATTGCACATGAAAATTTCAAAATAATTTCAAAAGAATACAAATTTTATTTGAATAATTAATGTAGGAATGAATTTGAAGAGGTGAACATGAAACATATTACTCATCCAATTATGATACCCCTAAATTGGGAGCACTTATTTGAGATGCTTTTTGACGAATAAAACAAAGATATAGGAGAAATAAACTACTAATTTATTGAAGGAATACCATATGTGATAACTTATTCTGAAATTTTTTTGGATTACACACACTTAAAATTCAAAACAACTCGAAAATAATTCATTTTTTTATTTGATATTAGAAAAATTTTGATATTATTTATATGTAACTAATGTGGATTTATTTTCTGATCGTGAAACACTTATGTACTTAATGAAGAATGATCAATACCCACCATGGTTGGTATTATATATACTACTCTTTCAAGAGTTTAACCTTGATATCATGTACAAAAATGTAGATGAAAATCAGGTAATAGAAAACCTTAGTAGACTTCTAAACACTATTGAGAAATAAATTCTAGAACTAAACCCACTTAATGATCACATACCAATTGAAAAATATATTTCATGGAAGGTAATGTAACATGGAATGATGAAATAGTAAATTTTTTGTGCACACCTTTGGTACCTTTTCACCACCACTCCTCAAAATAGAAAACTCAAGGCTAAAGAAAGATTCTATATTTGGGATTATCCATTTATGTGGAAAATATGTAATGATCAAATGATAAGGAGGTGCCTTTTAAAGAGTAAAATGGAATCTATATTTGAAATTTTTTCAGACACATTCTTCTGGTTCCCACATTAAAACTCAACAAATGATAAGAAATGTCATTGAATATGGAATATATTGGATGGAATTGATTAAAGATAATAATGAATACTATAATAAGGGTAAAAAGTTTCAATTTAAAATGAATATTTCAAAAAGAAAAAGGATTCCACAAAATCCTATAATTTCTATGAAACATTTGAAGTATGTGGCATATATTTAATGGGTCCCTTTTCAATATATTTTGGTAATTAAAATCATTTAATTTCTATTGATTATTTCTCTAAACTGGTGGATTCCAAATCCCTAATGACTAATAATTCCAATTTTTTATGGGATTGTTTCATGTTCAACATATTTTAATGGTATGGAGTGTAAAATACCATCATCATTTACCAGGAGAATAATTTCTTGGAATATAAATATAACGGATTACCATAAATGTCGAGGATTCATCCTAAGACATCTATACCCATTTATTAAAAAATGAATAGCCAAGAAGAAGTTTCAAACTGATTGATTGAAGTTATTTTAGAAAAAATGGTTAAACCCAACTAGAAATATTGGATACAATGGCTTGAAGATAACTTAAGGGAATACCATAAAGATTACAAGATACCCATAGGTATGAGAACATACCAATTTCATTATGGGAAAAAATTTCATCTTTTGGTGGAATTGGAGCACCAAAAATCTTAGCCTTCCAAAAATATATTTAGGATTTGGAGAGTGCATGATAAGACATAAAACTTTAGTTACAAGATATAGAAAAAATAAAAAAAAGACACTTTTTAAACTCTATAATTTACATGAATATAACCTTAGTGGCACATGAAAAACATATTCAACAAAAGTAATTTTAACTCGGAGATCATGTCTTGCTCTACAATTCTAGATTGATTTCAATTATGAGTAAGCTTCATTCATAGTGGGAATGAAAATTTATTGTTAATCATGTCTATCCCTTTTATTACATTATGATCAATAATTTAGAATAAGGGAACCCATTTACTATCAATGGGAAATAGATTAAAAAGTTCCATGGGTGTCTACCTCATGAACCGATGGAAGAGCTCAATCCTATTTATCCCATATACAGATTTATTCTTATGAGGTTTGGTCAAGCTAATTAAACTCACCAATGGAAATTCTAGGTGGAAACCCTAGATTTGTTGTTTTCTTAAGATGTAAGAGTTTAGGAAAAATTCAACTCACCCCTTTACCACTTTAATCTTTAATAGAATGGTTATTATATAGGAATTTATTGATTTATAGGAACACCATGAAGGAAGTCATTATAAACCCCAATAGAAGGAAAAGAGAGGACTGGATATACACGAGAAAAAAATTTATTTCATTATTTCTTTATATTTGAAATACATTTTAGTTTTTTGAGAGTCTATTTTGAGCTACAAATTCCTGATGATGTATTGAACTAAAAATTATATTCCCACATTTAGGATTTAATTTTTACTTGATTTATCTAGGAGACACGAGTTTCCTAGAAACCCTATCATTCTATGTTTTAAAATATAAATATAATTATATTTTATGATTAAGAAAGATAATTAATTTATTAGTGTAAATAATATATATTAAAAAGATAGATCATGATTTATGGGAATTGTTTATGCATGTAAATGAGGTATCCCTGTGATTTTTCACACGTTTTATTTTTAAAATTAATGTAGAATTATTTTTTAATATATTTGATTCCATTAGTTATTTTCAAATGTAATATTAATATTACCAAGAATAATTATTGACAAAATAATTTTTATTTTTTCTTTAGAGAATTTCTTGAGTGATCTTGTGTCATGTCTCTTAATAGAACTTGCATTGTCATTTTTTAAAGCCATGACTATGCATAATTTTTTTTACATGATTGAGTAATTTTTATTATTATTCCATTATCCCTGATACCAAATTTTACATAAATCCATATTTAAACCATAGATACCATTAATGAAATTTAGATGAATGGGAGACATTGGAAGCCAAATATATCTATTACTACCCTCTTCTTATTATTTTTCATGATATTTTAAAGTTTAAGTGTAGGGTAGAGGGAAGACATGTTGAAATTATGCACTCAATTTTGAAAAGGTTTGGGGGTGGTACCTTAGGAATTGATTAAGCTTGTTGATTCATTATTTATACATTTATTTTTCCCTTCTTAATAAAATTTAAACAGGTAAAAACGCCTTTATGACTTTAAAAAATTAAAAATCACTAATACTAGGCCTATGATTTTTATCATATGTGGTTAGTTTGTAGATGTGATATTTTTCACAATAATGGATTAAAAAAATGAAAAAGTAGATTGAAAAATATATATATAATTCATGAAGGTGCAATATATTCATTATGTTATCATTGATCATGAACATATATTGAGCTGGGATAGTTGAAGTTATTAATTCCATGGGAGATTTTCAGTGAACATTTCTTTTTTTTTTCTATCATGATTTATACTTTATAGATAGACTCATATTTTATATTTAATGATTTATACATCAATTATTAACAAAATTAAAACCTGAGAACCAATGAAACCTTGATTATAAATCCCTCATGATTTTATGTGACTTTGGTGTTTACTAAGTAAATGAAGTAGTTCTATTGAAATCCTATAGAAAAGTATAATTTTCTCATGATATAGGAACAAAGGTACATGAGTTTTGTTCTTTAGAAATGAGTGAAAAAAATTCCACATTAAGGTTGATTATTATTTAGAAGGATTGAATATAATCAATTTAAATTATAGAATGAATTAAAAGAGATGATTCTATCATTAAAAAAGGGAAAAATTAGAGTACATAGATTAATTTTTTCTTTAAAAAATGGGGATTAAAGATTCTTTTTTATATTGAAGATGAATATTTGGATTAAAAAATATAATAATTTTGTAATAATTATATTAGATTCAAATATTTGAATCATGGTATTTCTATTTAATCTAATGATTAGGTTTAATTCTTGGGGGAAACAATAGTTCAATTGTGGCGGTATTTAATGCTCTCATAAATTCATGAATAATTTTAAACAAATTATAAGAAAATTAAATCTATTTTATATAATATTCCCAAAATAATAAATGCATTATTAAAATATCAGGAATTATAATTGAAGCCTTAAAATTTAAAAATGGATAAAAATTATGAATTTAGATAAATTAATTTTTACTTATGAATTTATGTTTGAGATCACTAATTGTGTGATGTTTATAGGGTAAAAAATATGGGAAAATTTTAATAGGAATTAATCCTTTGGGTTAAAAACTGCATAACCTACTCATGGTGGGATAACTGGCTAAGAATCCCTAGGGGGAATCCCCATCGAGCGATATAGGAGTATACGCCACATTGGGAGGAGCCTATAAAGAATGTGTGCTAAGTCCCATGTGAGCCATTCAGGTAGAAGTGGAACATTAACAATGTGTTCATAGTGTTTTAGAATACAATCCCCATGATAGGATTCTTATTCTGGGATTAAATAAACTTCATTATAAACGAGTGGCTAGAGATTTCTCAAAATCGACATGGGATGGTGCTTTTGTGGGGACTATTCACCACATATTAAAATGGTGTCGACCCACTATGGTTATGATTCCCCAAGATTATACACAATTCCTTTTATACTATATGCTTACTTTCACAACTTGAGGATTACCACAACCACATATACTTGCTATAGAACACAACGTCTGCTGCCATGAAATATCACGCTCGAGCTTATGTCAACATTAAATGCGCCAAACCACCATATATCACTTCTAGATCTTATAAGACCTCCGAAAATCTGAAAAACAAGATACAAAATACATTCATGATAATGAGAAGTGTTATATGGACACTCTAAAGGCCGGATGAGATTGGTGAGTCTCCCTATGACATTTACCTATCATTGTGCAATAAAAAAACAAATATTAGATTTCTAATCAAGATGACTTCATTCGAGCATCGACTACATTGTATGGCCATAAAAAATTGGCTAGGTGGTCTAAGGTACCGAAAATAGGTACAATGTGAATTATAAAAATGGATAAATTTAATGGATTGTAGTAAAATTATATGTAAAACAAAAGTTGTTTAGCTACATTATATCTTGGAATAAATAGAAAAATAAGGTATATGAATTCTGAATGGTAGATAATTCTACTATTGAATGATTAAAATACCGTAGAGGTCACAATAGGAATGGAAGAGCACAAATGTAAGTAATATGAGGCATTAAAATAGATGAAAAGGTTGAACATGTTGGGCTACTATAAAGGAGGAATTAATAGTTGTTCTGAACGATTTCACATGGTTTACCACTATGGTGATGTGTAGTGGTAGTTTCACTGTAGCAATGTAGTTAAAGAGGACCAAAAATCCATGATATTTCCACATAGATAATGGGGGAAGGTGATGGTAGATATGTTATACCTTTAATGTTATAATATATGGGTGATACTATAGAATAATGAAAGGGTGGATGATGGGATAGTACATGCATGCTACAATAGAAGTTGTAACAATGGTGGAAAATGATCTATATTAGTAAATAGTGGTGGTAGATTATGATTATATGTATCATGAAGAGGCTTGAGTGGTATATAGAATGTTAGAAGGTGCTACCATGTGGCTGGAATTGTAGATGTCTAAATGGTGGATCATGGGTAAGTATCTTATGAACTACTAGGGAGATGTTGGTATAGTCGAGGATGGATTGGTATCACATGTTGTTATATAGTGAGGTTAGGGATATAGATGTTCTAACATGGGAAGTAAAATATGGATGTGAATATGTGAACTATAAAATGGCTATGTATATGGACTTCAAAAATGATTACGTGATCCATGATGGATTTAGATATTCCAAACCCTCACTAGAAATGATAAATCATGTGAAAAATAAGGGTAGCTTTAAAAGAGGTTAATGAGAAAGAGAAGATATGATTAATTTGAACATATGATTATTCCCTTCATCATGAGTATATCTACCTATGACATAGTAGGAGACCACAATATAATATTAAAATACCCAATATCTATAAATATTGAATGCCACAATTTAAAATAAAGAAACTCTAAGAATAAAATAAAAGTAAACTTTGACCAGATTTGAAGAAGAAGATATATGAGATTCAAATATGAAAAAAATATAGGATAAATCCCACTATAAATAATAGGGGAGGATACTATGGATAAATGGGGGATCACTATTTCTACTTCTACTCAGGATATTTTTTACTTCATTTTCTTTTGGCTTCATTTTCATTTGACATGACTTTTCACCCTCTTTCTCCCATTATTTCATCATTAATGTTGGGGTTCAATCCTTATGTGGTTGGGTGAAGAGGAGTTAACCTAATTGTATTGTTTTAGTCATGATAATAATTGTATTTCAGGATTTTTTTCACGTGTTAAATAGTTTTTAATTCATAATATCATAATTGAATATGAATTCGATTTTGCTTACTATTAAATATGAATTTTAATTATTAACTTTGTTTAGAATTCTTTTCTCCCCCATTTAATTTTAAATCATATCAATTGATTAAATTAAATTTAAATATAAAGTGTTCAATAATTTCTAACCATGTGAGGACAAAATAGTGGTAGAATTTGGATTCTTGGAAATTTCAATACTAGATTTGGCATTTCCAAGGAAAATCAAAGAAGGGTCACTGTTACTTTCATATATTGTTAATAGAATAGTCTAAGTAAGGAAATTTTGTAGATTATTTTCATAATAAAAAATAAAAATAATGGGTGAACAATATAGATCAATTGTGAATCCTTTCAATTAATTAATTTATAAAGTTTAAACACAAATATTGAAAATACTATGTTAGAATTACAACATGGATTCCAAAACATAAAATACAATCACTTATCGCTCATTTTAATTAGCAAATCACATGTTCATTTTATTAATAGTCATAGTGATATAAATCGTATTATTCTGTTATAAATTTTGATAATACAATTATATCTATGCTCCTTGGAAATGGCTTTGGATACATCTAATACTGCACCCTTGGTGGAATTTAAATAGCTTCTGCACCCACCACACAAGTTACATGTTAATAACGTCAAAATAATATATATACATTGAGAATGGTTATAGGGTTTATGGTATGTTTACCTACAAAATGTTAGTAATGTTATACTTATAATATTTATACATTACATACACTTTTAAAACCAAACATATAATGCAATCATGAAAAATGAATCATGTCATTTCATGGAGACAATTGTCCTTACATATGCATGAATGATGTTCTAATCCTTATATAGGGTAGAAAATAAATAATGTAGTCAATATATTAATTTTACATAAAAAATATTTTAAAATTTTGATATTATTCATTATTTCTTTTTTTATGAACAATCTTATAAGTTTCAAATGAAAAAAAATCACATCACATCCAAGATGTTGTGTCCCTGACAATTACATGAGTGGCATTATAATATTCCAATACATTATAGGGTAACAAGGTAAGTAGTAAATTATATTTAAATAATCATATATATGTTATAAACACCATATATTTTCATTTTTTACACCATTTTAACTATCCATATTATCCCATAATTAATAAATAAACATATCACTTTAGGGATTTTGGAGTCTACACTTATGCATGAACGATGTTTTAAATACTCATAGGATTTGAAAAGGGATTAAAATCATTGTAAAATATTAATAACAAAAATTTTATTATATGTAAGATATTAATGTTGTTATTTTATCAAGGTTTAATGTGATTTTTTTGAGTTTTAGGAATAAATATACATGAAACACATGGTTAAGAATTATACCTCTTCTTTGAAAACCCTTCCCTAGATAATGCATTAATCTTTCATAATATAAATTTTTATTGATACTAGGAGCACTAAAAATATGAAGGATAATTTTTATGGTTTTGAGGAAGGACTAGGATGATTGATAGTTCTCAAAGTGGTTATGTATTTAACTAGAGGAGGATCCTTTTTATAAGTGTGGGGAGTGTTTCAATTATAAATACATATTAAATTTAAATATAAAATTTTTATTTTTGAATGCAAAATGGCAGAATATTTACAAATTTAAAATATAAAATGATATGGAGTTAAAATAAACTCATCCAATCAAATTTAAACACGTTTTTATAAAATGTTAAACCCTATCTCTTAGTTTTTACCCCCGTGTTAACTCTTTTAACCATTACCATAGTCACACAGTTTTACCAAGTCTATTTTTCAAAATTATAATAACTAAATTCAATTATTACCTAATTTAATCCTCATGATTACAAAAAAAATAAGTTTACCATATTAAATTTCCACAAGTGGAAAAAATTAATTTCAATATAAATAAACAAACCTCAATGAAAACAATTTTTAGAAAAAATCCTTTTTTATTCATAAGAATGATCTTATACCAATATCAATTATAGTTATTTTTACATTGAAATTAATTAAATAATTTTTAAAAAGAGGAAAATAATTTCAGTTAGAAATTAAAAAAATATAATTACAATTTTTGAATACTTGAAATGAAATGATAGTTCTTATTAAAAATTAGTACTTTTCATTATTCAATCAAAAATCAATGTTTTTTGAAAAATCCCAAAAATTTACCCTAATATAAATTCATTATTCTGAACACAAAAATGAATTACTTATTAAAAAAAATTCTAAAAAATTAATTGAAATTTTAAATAAAACAATGTAATGCATGTTAAATAAATTTAGTTTAATAAAACCAAACCATTTTCAATTGAAAAAATTATATAAAATTACATATGAAATTATTTTGAATATGAATCCTTAGATTAATACTTATAAATCATAATAATGATTTATTTATATGTTTTAATTAGTTGTTACATTCTTACCCATTTTATAAATTGTGCCCATTAAATTTTATTAATTATTAAACATGTGATTGTATTTTTCCCACATAGCTTTTTCTGATTCCCATGTTACTTCCTCAACCATGAGATACCTCTATAAAACTACAAAAAGGAGAATCACCTTGTTTCATAGAGTATTTTAAATATTCACAAAAATTTGAACTTTATTTCCTTTATAGGAATTATTCTCTTCCAATAATACCACACCAGGGCTAAAAACATGAGATGCATAAGGAAGACACTTCCTTTGAACAAAACATGGAGCTCCTCATGTAATTAAGATAATTTTGGAGGAAATAATTCTTAGAAAAGAACTAATACCACTTCTTCAAGAATTCATTATGTTCCACAAAATCATGTAATTGACATTCCCTTTGTTAAAAAATTTATAAAACATTTCCATGTTGATATTTTAAGAATGACATGATCACCGAAAACAAATGAAATATTTTTCCACCTGTCATATGAATAAATATTATATCTATTTTTAATTCCATCATGATCTATTGAATCATATTCAGCTTCTCAACGATTGAATTTCTTATATTCAGTTCTTAAAATATCATCTCACCGACATCATCTCAAGATGATGGAGTTCGATAACAATTTTTACATAATGCCTCAAAAGTTTCTATATGTATACTAGAGTGAAAACTCATCTTAATAGAAAATTACACCAAAGAATTATACTGATATCAACTTACATTATAATCAAAGGATATATCATGATGCATAGTTTATATATAATGAATTTGTCACTCTGACAGTCCATAAAATTGATGATGAAATGCTATACTAAAATTTAATTCAGTACCCAATAAATTTTGTAGTAATTTTTAAAAACATATAGTAAATATGTTATCATAATAATATTCATTATATTTAAATACTCCATTTAATATAATTAAATCTTTATTATAATGACTATCATGTTTATTTAAAGAGAAAATATCTAAAATATGAAGAAAATGAACAGATTTGGTCAAATGATCAACAATTTACCAAATCACATTATTACCCTCATATTTATTTAGGAATACCACAATGAAACATGTTTATGTATTCTCCTACTTACATTCATTCACTTGAAATGAATAAAGAATCCCCTTTGGTAGTTTTTTCCATCATTAAACTCTTGAAAAGTAAAACGTTTCATCACAGAATCAACGATATTTTTCTTCATTACATCCACTAATAATATTCATTAAGGTCGCTTTATACCATAGGGATACTTGGATTATTGTAATACTAAAAATTGTGAAATCCATTCAACATGTCCATATTCTCTTGTGAATCACTTGTCACAAAAAACACTTTCCAAATATTATAACACCATCTTCGTTAATGTTATGTTTTGGAAATATAACCTTGTTGAACAGTTCCACCATATAAAAAAAATCATGATCTTCATCAAATAATGAATAATTATATAGGAAAAAACATGATGACACTAACACCATTATCAAATTATAGGGACTTCCGTCTTAAAAATTTTCTAGTCCTACATTCATCAAATAATTAATCAAAGGATCATGTTCTAAACATAACATGATAATTAATACATTATCTTTTCCACATAAAAAATCACATACCTTATTTATACTATATATATTATAATACCTTCATATTTATTTAATACAAATAAATACTATGTTCAATATAATACACAACATGAAACCCTGATCTTAATCAAACCATGAAATAATATAATTTAAATATGACTATTATAACAAAGTCATTACATCGGTGGGTATGAATAGGAATAAAAACATTATGAATTATATGAAATATAATTTTGCATCAATAAAAATAAATAATTAAATAATTAAATTTAATATTCATATAATATTTCTTACTTAGATAATAATAATAATAAATTAATTCCATTATTTAGAAATGTTTTCAATCTTAATGTGGTTTTAGTTGTTTATACAATGGTGGTTAGATTGAATTTATGAAAATTTAAGAAATTTTATTTTACAAAATTGAAATTATTATTGAAATTATAACATAAAAACTATCTTTTTTTGTCTTGGAATTTTCATATACATATATATATAAATTGTATATAATTATAGAGAGACCTCATTCTTTGATGTCACGTGATTCTGAGGCCTGGTTAGCCCATAATTTAATAAGGAACTTTTTTAGTTCGTTTATGTAAACATGCAAGATGGTATTTATAAATTTTAATTCGGTGATCTGATAAAAAATATGAGGGCACCATTGAAATTAGAATGCCAAGATCCACCAAGAAATGATCTAACTTAAACTAGATAGGGTTGGACTAAAAAGTTAGTTTTCAGAATTTTTGGAAAATATTAAAATATCTTAAAACGTCATTTTATTTTTCATCCCACACCATTGAGAAACAGATAGCGGTGCTACGGTGTGGCGACGAGACACATTAAATGAATCTCCTTAATGGATCATTTTTCTACAGTATAATGACACATTAATTAAACTATAAATCATACTCTGTTTCATAAATGAAACAACATAACGATGAGACATCACGATGTAACTGAAACATTGCGACATGTTTTCTTTTTAATAGGCCAATGCATTGGAGAAATGAGAATTTAACTATGGAAATTATCTGACAAACCTAAGGTAATGGTTCCCTCTAATGAAGAATGAAAAACTTTGGAAGAATCACTAGAAACATAGACACTTTATGAAGAACAAGACAGATAAGTAACAAACACCAACGAATAGTGAATTCTTAAGGGAAAAGCTCTTCAATAATGAACATCGATCGAGGTAGGGGTTTAATTGTTTTATGTTTTCCCCGTACCTATTATAAAATGAAAAATGTAGATCAACCCATGAATAGGTTGATCATAGGATTATTTGATCGTTCATGAGGGTGTTATTCTTGGGTTTTGTATAGCAGGATTAAATTATCATTGATAGAAATTAGATCCCAAGACTCTCATATTTTTTAAACATCTAACGTGGAGGGCACGATCCAACATGAACAAGGCTCGACCCCCCTCAACCTTATGCATTCTTGGTGGTCAAACAATCAAAAAGGTTGTAGAAAAAATTTCAGGCATTCACAAGGAATGAGACACCCCATGGAGGATGGAGGTGCAGTCGGTGCGAATAACTGACCACTGGTGCAGACACGTTGGCCCGTTGAAAGACACGTCGGTGGCCGCCTATGGGTTGCAACGCGCCAAGAAGGCATGCCAGAGGTGGCTGTTGTGGTTGGATGAGGTCATGCTTCTCGAGTGAATGTAGTATCTTGACCGCATGTGGAAAATCCGCCAGGCTAAGTAATGGAAGGTAGTGGTCATCTGAATGCTGCCCCGTAGATGACCCACATGGCAAGGGGAGCCGAACACGGCTTCCAACCACATCCCAGCCAGGTGGACCGGGAAGGGAGTATGATAGACCTAGTCTGGGATGGACCTAGGCTGGAGCAACACCAGGTCAGGTCGGTGGACTCAGGATGGGATGGTGGACCTCAGGCTAAGTCAGGTTGGGTCGGTCTGACTAGGTTGACCTGGACCCAACTGGCCCGTATTTGAAAAAACGCCAATATCTTTCAATCCGGGAATCCTATTAGTGATCCGTTTGTGGTATTGGAACCCTCACAAAAAGAAGAATATTTTGGATTAATATATATAAGATTTATTGGATGATGAAATTAAAGTAACGTCTTGAGGATCGGTTCTCCCAAAATCAAGCGCACTACGTGCGGAAACCCTACGGTCTGCAAAGACCTAAAGACCGCAGAAAAGAAACCCTATTTGAATAAGATAATATGGCGCATTGGGAATCGATTAATTTGTGACCCAAAAGGTACCTGATTTGAAGTGTCTTCTATAGGACCTAGCATTCCAATGATACTTGAAAGGAGGAGTACCTTAGTATGACCAAGGTTGGAATCAGCTTCTGTGTGACCTGATATGCCCATAGTGGGGAGAAACTTCTGTGTGACCTAGCATACCCACGATAATCATTAGGGATGAGTAATACAATAGTATTAGGTTAGTGTGAAGTGGATTATGTGAAACCCGATAGTCCCACAATAATCATTGAGGAGGAGTTTTCCATCATCCCATATTTTTTGACGTTATGACTTATGATCTTACTTTCTACTCTGAAATATACTTTTTGTGACCTATCTTGCTTCATGAACATGCTTGGTTGTCATGATTTTATTCTTTGTTTTTGGATTGTTTTTCATCTTCCCTTTGTGTTTTGGGGTCCCTACTGATTATATTATTACTCACCACTGCATAGGCTTCTCCTGCACGTGTTGTGTCTAGTGCAGACAACCACCACCTTGATGGAGGACCTGGTGGCCCCGGACCCGGTGGTGCCCAGTGCGACCATAGAGGTAGGGATTATGTCTATGACTTCTACCATCTACTCTATACTTACCCATATTGTGGGGTTTCTAGTAGATGACATTTAGTGTTTCCTTGTACTTTCCCATTTTCAGTTTATCTTTTGTTGGGTTTGTATTCTTTCTTATTTGGTGTATTGCTTGTAATTTTACTGAGAATTTGTTTATGGGCATGCATGGTTACTTTTCCAGCTTTGGGATGTGGCTGTGTGTGCCAGTATATAGGTACACAGGCAAATGCCTCCCATTGGTAGGTTGACGCCTTCAGCGCTAGTCACCTACCCCTAACCTTTGGGTGGAGGGCTTGTGGTATGTCATGACACAGGCCATGGGGGATGTGTCGTGATAATCATAGGATGAATTTATTGATTTTTTAGAAAAGACTGATTTTTAGGTGAACGGTGAAAAATATAGATTTTATTGAAAATTTTAATTTATTTAATTCAAATACAAAATTCCATTCTATTTTAGATTAGATTTTCAGTAAAAGAATACACATTTGATTAAAATAAATCCAATTAGGTCCACAATAATAATATTTATACATGATTATGGTGTAAAATCATTTTTATATTTAAAACAGGGTATTTTCTTGAAAAACTGTTTTCGATGCATTTCACATACAAATATTAAAATAAATTTATACCAATTATTAGAATTGAATATTCATTTTATTTCATAATTATTATTATTATATTAAAATTTTCATAGTATCATAATTTCTTTTTCAGTCATAATGAACAGTGACCATGGTAAAAATTTATCACCATGTTGAAAAAATGGGTCATATAAAAATGAAACTAATGTATAGGGGTCAAAAGCAACCTAAAACTTGAATTTATTTCATTATAAGGGTTTAACTAGACCATAAACATTATAAATTTAGAAATATTTTATTTCTGTGCCACTATAAATTGATTACAACCATTTTATTACTTTATTCTAAGAAAAATTACAAAATGACATAATCACTCTATCACACTTATTATGTTTTCCCAATATAGATAAATATATAAATGAAATATTAATGAATAAATATGAAAGAATTTATAAGTAAAAAAATATATTTATGTTTTTGATTTATTTTTAATTTTATGTGATGGTATATTTTCCTCAAACACTTATACATCGTCGATGCAGTGCTTATGCAAGTAGCAGAAAAATCTTGTAAATGATTTTAAAAACTATTTAAAGTAATATATTTGGGATTAATTGTTGCTTTTTATATATTAAATAGATAACTATGAAGTACTAGTTAGGATTAATGTATTTATATTTTAATTTAATAATAATATTTATTCCATTAATTTCAATATAATTGAATATTCATGAAAATTACCTTAAATGATATTAAGTGTTTTAAATTATTTATAAATCATAAAACATCATAAAAATATTGTATTAACCTAATTGGATGTTATTGTTTCTATAATATGATTCATTTTTAATGTATATGACAAATGGAATTTTTAAAATTAATTTCATGACCCTTCAACATTGATTTTTTTTTACCATAGATAAGGTTAATGGGGGTTAACAGATGGATTAGACCAACATAAAAGGTTTTAAATAGCATAAAAAACATATCTGAATTCTATTTCATGATAATGTCTTGGCCTTATTCTTCTTAAAATAGAATATATTTCACTATGGATACATTTTACATGTTTTAGACAAATATTATATATTATAAATTCATGTATTTACATGATTTACACCCATATCACTTATAAAAGGGATCCACCTATCCAATCATCCTATCATTTCATGAGAAATTTTTTTTAGAAATTAGCTATAAAAATTACCTCCTTTTTCTTCTATTATTCACATAGGACCATCTTATTAAGTCATCAGTAGTAAGCTAGAGAGGGTTTTCAAAGAAGTGGTATAACTATTCACCATGTTGTTTCATTTTGTTACTTCTTCTATATCCCTCAATTAAAAACTCGTCATTTTAGTATAATAAATTTAGTATATTTGATATATTTAAATTTTGTTATATTTTATTCTATTTTTATATCAAATGGGAAATTAAAGTATTGCTCGTGCATACATGCAAATTACTCTCTCCACGAAACGATGATTTTATTTTTTCATCGCCACACTACATGGATGGTTAATATAATGGTTTTAATATTTGTATATGTTATTAACGATACAAATATTCTAATGTGAAGATAATATTTTATCAAATTTTTTACCTTCCATATGTTAAAAAAATTGCTAACATTGCTTATGATTACATGTATACTACCACATCCATGAAGTGATGATATTGATTTTTAATATATTTATTTCATGGATGATTATAAAATTGTCTATAATATATAAAAATGATTACTTATTAAAGATTAATATTCTATAGATTCTGATATAATTAAACATTTGACCATGGTCAGGCTACCAAAGATGTTTTGGGATTATGAATCAATCATACTCTAAATGTCTCACTTATACTTAATGGATTTAGTAACTATATAATACATGGTAACAAATGAAATAAAATATATTATGATATGATAGTAAATATGAGTTGTTTTACAGATTTAATTATTCATATTTTTTTGATACTTTACTTGAATAACATACATGGAGAGTTGGACTCAAGGTTAGGGATTTATAATCTCCATTTCTTTTCATCGAGACTCATTCCCTATTCACCACATGTATTCATTTATGTGGTGTATACAATAAATTATGAATATATTTTATAATTCATTATAGTTATTAAAAAATAATTTTAAATTTCTCTCATTCAATTATAGTTTAATACAAAAATTACTAAAGTGGTACGGGTAATTTCGTCTCATTGTTAATTTAATGAAGCATGTTTTACATTATGAACATAATTTATTTTACATGGTGTATGTACTACCCATTTGACATGTTATATCCTGTATTTATATATATTCATAATATTTAATGAATTATATTGTTTTTCTATTTTAAGGGGGTTTGATTTAATAGTTACCAATGTAGTAAGGATTTATTTCATAGTCCCAGTTTTAATCAAGATTATTTATATTAAGTTTTTTTTGAATGTGTATTACGATGAATTCTCAATAAACAACATATATATTCATCTACTCTAATAATTTATGGGGTTAAAATGTTTTATTTACAATTTTATTCTATTTTTTACTTACAACGATCTAAAAAATATTTTTAAGAAAAGTAATCCATATTTCCTCTTTGGTCGACAATGTTTTTCATCCTTGTCAATGTTATTAAAAATGTTTTCACGGATATTATTTTATATGAAAAAATGATTATCAAAAGTATCTTAAACCATATTTGACATTATATTAAATGTTTTAAAATTAATTTTCTAGTGTTTTTGATTGAATTAATTTTATATTTTTTTTACCAAAATCGTGAAAGGAATAATTGTTTTTAACTTTTAAGGAATGAACATAATTTCCCACCGTTATGGAAATTATTTTATTTTAATATTCCATTACAATTGATTACATATATATTCAAATAAGGTATTTTCTATATTTTCTAGAAAATTTTATTTCTCAAAAATTCCAAAATAAAAATATATTTACATAGTTTTTAAATAAATGTTTGGATGTTACTGTAAACAAATTTTCCATCTATATAGAAATTATTTGATGTTTATTGTGCTTTTATGAGGATAATATCTAATGATACCATCCATGTTCTTTATCTATAAGACTTACACTTATGTGTTTTTGAAATCTTTACAAACCCAATTATTTTCCATAGGTAATGCTATGATGAATTGATAGTCTTCATTCATCATTTATAGATTCATAGTTTTTTGGTCATTAACTTTCTAATGATCACAATCTCTATCACACTCAATCACTAAATTGGAAATAATTTTCTATTCCATGTATATATTTTAAGTATCATTTAATTATATGGAATCATCTATACTACTTTGATCATTCTTTAAATGTATACTATTTCTAAATAGGGATTTTGTTAAATTTTTATTATTAAGAAAGTCGTTAAATTTAGTGTGAAGTATTGATGTTTCCAATTGTTAATTCAAAATGGATAATTAATTATTGAAAAATATGATTTGTTATTTATTTTATTGACCATTAAATATATACTAAATGAATTAGATTTTCAAGTGATGTGTGGGTCCTATATATTGATATCCCCTTGACACATTGATGCGTCTCATGAGACACAAAATGTGTACATATTATTTAGTTTATTGATGTATTCCTACCCATACAATGAATGTATTTTTTTTCAAGTCCTAGATGGTAAATTATTTGTATCATGGTAGAGGAATTGGATGTAAGGTCAGGAATATATGGATTTATGTATTTTCTTATTTGATAATTTAGTTTACATTATCCAGGTTGTTTATATATTGATATTATCCATGAATGTTATTTTTTACTCCTGTTATTGATATAATATGATGATTTTTGAATATTAACCATTCCATATTAATTTTTCGTTATTAACTATTGAATGTTTCCATTGCATGTAACCCTTATAGATCATTTGAACTCACCCTTTATTTTAATTTCCTTTCACAAAGATGTGAATAAATAACCATAGAATTATTTTCAATGATGACGGATAGTATTTCATTCTATGATTTTAATTTTCAATTTACTAAAAAGTACATATATGTATTTAGTATTACAAGAACTAAACTAATAAATCATTGGGTGTTCAATAACTTTTATTTTGTACCAATGTAACAAGTAGGCACTCACTCTAGGATAATAGAGTCACAGATACTTATTGAATGATGGTAAATCTGAAAATTATAATCCGTTACCATTTCCAACCATCTTCTCTATCGTATGTTCAAATAATTTACATTGATTATATAACATAAAAGTTATGGTCTATATATATTTCAGAATTTTCCCATGTAAAAGTAAATCAGAATTTTTAAATCATAAATGACCATTGGATTCTCAAAATCATAAGTAGGGTAATTATTGCCATAATGTTTAATTGATGTGAAGTGTACACAATGAACCAATTTTATTACATTCAGACACAACTATGTCCATTCAAAGAAGCATCAATGGAAACAATATATTCACCATTTCTTATTGTTAGGGCTAAAACTGGAGCATTAACCAATCGTATTTTAAATTCCAAAAAACAATCAACACATTCCTTTTTCTAGATGAATTTTACTCCTTTTTGAGTTAACTTAGTTAGTGGTCCAGATAATCATGTAGTGTTTTCCTTAAACCATAAATATTAAAACCCTAATCCAAGAAAACTTCTAATATCATATTAATTTAGATGGCTTTACAAATCTTCCACCACTTTAGTTTTAGTACGAAAAATAATTTTCTCATATGGGGAAATAATATTCCCAATGACTAAAATTTTTAGTAAAAAAATTCACTTTTATAAAATTTTACATACAAAATATTTTATTTTGTAGTTTATAGAAGAATCCTTCACTATTTTTAAGTTCCTAACACAATTTGGAGTAATCCAAAAATATCGTTAATTAGAGATATAAAGAATCCACCCAAATACTCAAAGAAAACTCTCTTCATAATATCTATAATTACAATGAGTCTATTCATATACCTAAAATGTATATATGAAAACTCATAATGAATATACCAATTACATAACACCAACCTTGTAATGTATTCATCATTAAACTTTTTATTTTAATATCTATACCTGATATAAATCTTAAAAATTAAAAAATCCCCCTAGAGCTGATCAAACTAGTTAATGATATGATGCAAAAAATACTTGTTATTAACAATAATTTTATCGAGTGATATATAATAACTGAAAAGTGTCATGAAAACCGTCCGTATTTAGAAAAAAGACAACATGATAACCCCAAGTTTATGTGCTTTTATAAATTAAAATCTTTTTATTCAACTCGTTTTACATATTATTCAGTTAAAAAAATTCTTTTAGATCTATTCGATTAGGGAGTTTCAATATTTCATTACCTTATAGAACTATGTTAACGGTAAATTCAACCACCATATATAGAATCCCAATAGGTAAATCATCATGAAATATATCTATATTTTTATTTGCAATTAATACCAAAATAATATTAATGGAGTATTACTTATAAAGAATAGGTGGAATATAACATTCTCATCTATAATTTATCGATTTATCAATATCATGTTATGTAATCAATTGTATGAATCCATTTTTAAATACAAAAAAACTCATTCTTCAAAATAAATTATTCATTATAGAAATGTATTGTATCATGAAAAACTGAATGTTATTCCATACATAATATAACATCAAAATATACAATGGGATAATTACTAAGGATTATAGGAAAACCATTCCACAGAAAATAAAGGGATGATTTCTATAAACTCTTCTTACCTTACTACTACCCCATGAGTTTTTACCATGGGTTTTATCTTTATTTATTGAGACACATTTTAAATTTTACATGAAAATTTCTCGGACAAAATATAATTCAGGGATCCTGAATAAAACATAAAATTGAAAAAATCTAACTAAAAAATAACGCATCGTGAAAACTACTTTTGAGGATGCCATATCAACTAGAGTAGTGGAAAATACATTGTTAAACCTTTATTTTTTTAATAATGGTGATTAATTCCTTGTATTACTATCTTTGGACAAGAGTTAGAATAATGTATTAACTCATTTTAATTAAAACATCTAACTGATGGATGACTATCTGTTATCCCATTAATGTTCTAATCAAAACTATATTCCATATAGTCAAAGGACAAATGAAAAATATTATAACATTTATTACACCTTCCTAAAATCAAAAAACATTATTGAATATGTATTTTACTATGTTTATAACATATAGGGGGCCTACACCTAGATTTAATTGTTTGTCTCTTCTCCATGTCTTTCCCCATTGATCGCTTCATTCCTTTGATGTCATAAAGCACATAAGTGTCAAAAAACATCATCTCAAATTTCTTCCCATAAAAACCAACCTCCTAATAACATTTAAATTCATAAGAGACCAACTCTCTTCCTTAAAATGGGTTTAAACTTTTATAAAATCTGTATATTTTACTCTCACGATAAAAATAAATAAATTAATACCTAGGCAGTCAGAAAAAATTAACTTTACAGGAATCCACTGAGTCTTTTTTGTCTTAAACTTCCTTAAATTTATTTTATATTATATAGTGTAAAACATTTCAAAAATAATTTTCATGAAATATATATTTATAGACTATCCACTCCATGTTTTCAATCTCATCATTGTCCTTATAATTGTAATTATATACCACTACCGATCATATTTCCATTCACAAGGATAAAAAGAATGAATTATTTTTAATGTCACATATATTCTGAAACACTAATTATTTTCTATAATATATTTATCAAACCATTACATTTCATTGGAGATAATGTAATTCTGAAATTCAAATGGTTTTATTTCAGGAAATGCTTCACTTTAAACATATACATCTATATAGAATTTGGTTTTTATCTTTATCAGGTTACACCATTAATAACCTATGTAAAATATTTTAAAACTTACAAAAACTATTATATTACTTTAATTATAGGTTTATTATTAGGAGGTTTATTATCCTCATGATTCCTTCCTACTTTAACCACCCTATTTCCTCTAAAAAATCATTCTAATTTGACGTGGATAAATATAGTGAATTAAAAATTTCCAATAGCTATATCAGGATAATATGACCATAAATTAGAGTTAGTTTACTATTTATTTTATCATTAACTAATCCTATAAAGGCACCTAATCCAGTATTCGATAACAACTATAATAACCCATTAATTTAAAAACACATATAAATGAGTCTAATTGTAATGATATCACATTTTTACGTTCCCATGATCTTTTATGTTCATAGATTTAGAGAATTAGAAAATATATATATATATATATATATAAGTGCATATTTCCATATATTGTACATTTTTCACCATAAAATAGATAATTATGATTACACCTATATTTAATTGATGAAACATCTTTCTATTTGGAGATGACTATAATGAATAAAGATGGAAATTTCTATAGTTATTACTAATCCTCAGATCATATAATTTTTTAAATACATGCAATGTGAAAAGAATCTAATAAAGGGATAAAAAAAATATTAGAATACCATTTTCTAGTGAAAACATGAAAACCCATGAATACAATTTTATTTTTCTTATTAAAAGATTGAGCATACTAAAAAAATCCAACTGATAAAATGAACCTTTTCTCAAATAAAACCTTAGAAACCCATTAGTAAGAAAGTAATCATGAGGCATGTTATAACTCATGAATAAAATTGTTTGAAAAAAAACCATTCCTCTTCAAAAGCTCATAAAATTTCTTTTCCTCATGAAATCCAAATATTTCAATAAATTATTTTTTCAAGATATATATAGGTAACATATAGTAACATATTCATAACCCATGTTCACTTGTGTTTAAAATATTCCTAAAAAATGTCTTATTAATTCTATATGTTTATCCTATGCAATTTTCTCTCTCATTTTCACCTTTTAAGACAAATCATTAACTAATTCCATGAAGGGATATATTAGGATCACTTAATGTCATCATCTATATAAGGATCATTAGTTGTAATATATAATTATCAAGTATAATATCATGAAAAAAAAATTTGTAATATTTCACCTTATATTTCATAAAACCTTAGAAAACACATTTAAATCTATAAGCAACACACTTCCCCTTTTTGTATAATCCTGAGGATAAATATCCTTTCGATTTGAAAACATTTAAAAGTGAAACATTTATAGAGGAGATGGAATATCATATAATTTTAAAAAACATGAGGACATGTAGAGTAATGTTTATAATGAATAACATATATGATGGTAGTCAATGGTTTTTAAAATATATATGTAAATAAATTCTTTTTTCCACTTTTTTACAAAGTAAAAAATAACGCACATGAAAAATGTTGAAAAGATCCATTCTTAAATTTTTTTTATTGAGAGTAAAATATTGTATAAAATTATATTTTTATAATTTTAATCATAAATATGAACATTAATATAACTTTTAATATAACCTTGGAATTGAATAAAAATATTATAATGGAAAAATTTAAAATATGATTTTGAGAAGATAGTCCCTTGCCTGAAGTCTTATTTACCTATGTATATTATCTAACACATGATTAATAAAATTATATTAGTTATTAATTTACTAAAAAAATTATTGTCCATTTCATTATAATTATTCTATTTATTTCATTAATTAACATATTTTATTTAGTTAATAAAATTTATTTGTTCATATAGGTTGTTTTGAGGATGTTTAGATTATAACATCAAAATAACATTGGTGTATTGACGATGTACAGTTGGGATATAGTGAAATTACTTTTAGAATATTAAATATTTTATAGTTATTTTTTTGTATTATATACACTATTATTTACATCAATTAAAGGTATTCATGAAAAATGAATCACATTCTTTAATGGAGACAATATAGAATACATATTCATAGACAACATATTCATTTTTCCACATGGAGGAAAATAAAAAATTTAAATAATAATTTACCTTAATAGTATCAACAAAATGTTATAAATTTCATATTTATTAATTATGTTAGTAATTTTGATCAACCTTGTAAGGTGGAAATGAAAAAATAATAACATTGCATTATGGATCTGGCATTCCACATACCCACACGAGAAACATTATTATTTTCCAACAGATTTTGGGGTAAGAAGGTATGTAGTATATTATATTTATAGAATCATAATAATATAATAAATATCACATATATTTATTTTATCCATCTCTTTAATGAACCTTATGATTTAGCGATGAAAACCAAATCACATTGCTTTGTAGATGTGGTTGTCCAACCATTTAAATGAGTTATTTTTTCTTTTACAATTGGATGAAAAAGTTGATTAAAAATGGTAGTACCATAATAAAAATAAAATCTAATTATCTGTATGATAATTTTTCTATTAGTTAAGTATGGTTTGGGATTATTTTATGTAATTAGAAAAATAAATAAACATTAAACACTTTGTTAGGAATTTTACATCTTATTTGGAAATCCTCTCTTTTCTTCGATCTCATTCCATATAAGGATGGTCCTTTGGTGAGAAAATAACCCCTAAGATTTGGGTATAGGATTTGGGAAGGGATTTTAATAGGTATTTTATAAGTCAAAGTTTTATTTTTTTAAGATGTGAGGATAAGACGTTACACTTTAATTATGAGGGGAGTGACAAACATGTAAATACAAAAAACATTTAAATATTTTATATGTATTTCTCTATGGAAAGTGAAAAAATTAACATATTTAGAATAAAATATGTGTATGAGTTTAAATACACTAATACAAAAAAAAATTAACAATGTTTTATGTTATTCTATACCTTAAATATTATTTTTAACCCCTTGGTTTACTCTTTTAACAATTATCGTGGTGATATAATTTTAAAAATATTACTATTCACATAGACAAAAAATGAAATAGAAATTATTAATAAATTATAACCTCATTATTCAAAATATTAAATCCATCTTAACATATTAAATTATCACAGGTGTTGAAAACTAATTTTAATTGAAATAATAAAACACCAACAAAAACATTTTTGAGAAGAATGACCTTTTAAGAATAAAAATTATTTTATACGAAAATAACATATAATGATGATTAAAATGAAATTAATTGGATTATTTTTTAGTAAAATGGTATTAATTAAACTTTAAAACGAAACAAATATAAAATAATATTTTCAATACTTTAAATTGAATGAAATTTTATTAAAAATCAGTATTTTTCATTATTCACCCAAAAATAATTATTTTTAGAAAAATTCCTAAAAATAATCCATAAGATAAATTTTTAATTATAAATCAAAAAATGAAATAATTTTTATCCAATTAATTATAAAATAAAAAAATTTAACTTGTAAATAGAATAATGTAATACATAGATAAATAAATTAGTTCAATAAAACTATTCATTATTCGATTGAAAAATATAAAATTTTTATAAAACTATGGTGAATATGATTCTGTAAATTAAATACTTATAAATAATATTATTTATGTGTTACTTGTATTGATAGGTAAGTCACACATAGATCCATAGAGAGTTAACCATCAACATTCTAGAAAAATGAAAAAAGCCTCAAAGTGTAGTAAGTTCGAACCAAAGTCCCTATACCTAGGGATACTTTACTTAAGATATAATCTAATTCATCATATTTTAGAAACCTAATATTTAAAAATTATATTCAAGAATAAAATTTAAGATAAAAAATTTAATTAAAAAATGAGGTCCAGCTAGACGAAAAACAAATCTTATGTTGTTGTACCTAGTGATTCATGATTAGATTGAAAATTTAAATGTTGAAATTTATTTGATAAAATAACGCCTAAAAAACATTCACATTTCATAAATGGGGTTTAAAAGTGAATATTAAAAGGAAATTAAATAAATAAGCACTTTATTTATTTTACAAACAAGTGATATAAATAAAAGATAAACAAAAAATCATAAACGATTTATAATTCATTAATGATATTTAGTAAATAGATAAATATAAAAAGATTATATTTTTTCTCAATATGATCACTTTGATATTAATAATTTTATATTATTTTACATTAATACATGATATATTTTGAAATATAAACATTTCATATTTCAATATATATAATGAACGCATTTTACATGATCTATATATCACAAAATAACATTATTTAAACCATTGATCATATCATTAATCAAAAATATTTTGAAAATGATTAAATAATTTCCAAATATAGTTCTTATAATTTTAACACATCAAATTAAATATTTGGAAAATATCATAATTATAAATATAAAAATTATATATTTTGTTTTATTTCTATAATATATAAAAAATTTAAATTACACATATAATTTATATATAGAAAATTTATATCCAAATTATAATTCATGACCTATAATTTTTAAAAGGTAATTTATTTATAACTCTTAATATTATTGAATATTTACTAATAAATGTTTTGTAAACATTTAGTTCATTAATTATAGACTCATTATAATTATTTAATTTATAAAAAACATTATAAATAAATAGCTAATCCCAAAATAAACTTTATGTTTCTATATTATATTTTTATATATAATAAGATTCAATTCATAAATTAAAATATTGAAAAATAATTTTTTATAAGGAATAATATTTTTCAATTCGAGATAAATAATAATTCAATAAAAATATATCACTACACATAAACTCTTTGATTTATTATCAGTTATATTATATGACCAATAAAATAATCAATATATATGATAGAAAATCATATTTTATGATTCATGGATATATCATATAAGTGATACGATACTCTACTAATTTAAAATTGTGAAAATATATATCATAGAATATGATTTCAACTTATCAAATTTTATGACTTGGGGAAAATTAAAATATTTTTACTGAATCATATTTTATGATATACAATTAAATATGTTATACAGTATTAAAACATATCATTTCTTTAGACCAAAGATGAGTTTTGGTTGTAATTTTTCTTAATAGATCAATATTATTATCATGTTGAAAGAAGAAACTATGTTGAAAATGTAATGGAGATATGGATTGAAGAAGGAAGTGATAAAAGTTGTCAAATCAGATCCAGAACCATAATAATGATAATCGGATCATGGAGGATTAGATTCAAAATAATTGACATCGGATCCAAACATCGGTATGAGTCAATAGATCTATGAATTGTAATATGACTTTGATAAAAATTCAGGAATCACATTATGTCTGGAATGAATGTGGTGATCATAATGAGGAAGCTATTTCAAAGTAAGAATGACTCCAATATAAATTTTCTGATGTATTAGTGTTTTTTATTTCTCATAAATCATAAATATGTTTATGAAGAAAAAGATGTTACTAAGCCTGAGGATGAAAACAATCATACTGGGGGGATCATACATATATTTTACTACTGAGATTTTCATATAGAGATTTTTTGTACTCAGATTTTCATATTAATATTTTTATACTCGGATTTTCACACTGAGAAATCATATTGATGTATACATACTAAGGAATTTATTCTAATGAATTCACACTGAAGAATATGTACTGATTAAATCATAATAAAGAATTTGTACTGAAGAAACTATACTGAAGAATTAGTGCTGATGAAATGGTACTGAAGAAATTATACGGAAGAAATCATTCTAAATTTTCTTAAGGAAAAAATTATATTTGGATTTATGGGATTTCTTAAGGAAAAAATCTTACTAGTATTTATTAAGGAAAAAATTGTATTGGGATTTAGAGAATTTCTTATGTAAATTCATACAAGGAATTTTGGGATTACTTAAGGGAAATATAATACTATGTTTTTTTAATGGAAAAATCATACTATGATTTTTAATTAAAAATTAATCTGGAAATCCTAATGAAAAATCAAGGATTTTAAAGATTCAAAATGAAATTTAATGATTCAAAGTGAGATATGAAAATAAATGATATTTAAAGAATATAAAACAAATATAATGAGTCAAAGATATATTTGAGATTTAAGGATAAATGATGATTCGGGTAATTTGGTTATGTGAGAATGTTGATCAATACCCACCCTAAACCACTTTTGAGGTCTCTATAATAAGATATTTGAGTCCATTTGTATATGTGACTTTGGAATGTTCATGTGATCGAGATCTAGAAATTTTGGGATAGGTATTGAGTACTCAACCAAACTTTTTTTTCAGGTTGAAGTTGAGGAAGATCATCGAATTGACATTCAATATAGTCATCTATGTCAATTCCATCAGATAAAGAATTGTGAGCTACCAATTGAGTTATCAATCTATTGAATAAGGAAGTGAAAAAGTAGAAATGGACCAGACTTTCAATTAGAACAACATCCATCATATCCAAGTTCATAGGACAGAGTTCCAACAGACACAAAATTGTGAGATACCGATTGAGTTCTTATTCAATTGAAGAAAGAAGTTGCAAAAGACAATCATACTAGATTGGACATGGGAATAACATCCACCATATCCAGGTTTATCAGAACAAGTTCCATAATAGGTATAATTGTGAGCTCCAGATTGAGTTTCTACTCAATTGAAGATGAAAGTGAAAAAAGGGAATCAGATCAGACTGACTATCTTTATGAGACCAACATATTGTTGTAACCAAATTGGGAAGATCACACTGAAAATGGTGAGGATGATTTCCAAACCAAGGTTTTGGAAGATGTTTCAAGACCAAATAGTTCTATAATGATCTGACCACAAGATTGATTCCAACGTATTGAGGTTACCAGACTAGGAAGATCACACTAACATTAGTGAGGAAGATTTCTTATCCATTATTCTAATATAAGTTTCCATACCAAATAGTTACGTTGTTTATTATTTAAGTTATTTAAGGTTTTATGCAAGTATAATTTGAATAATTTTACATATTTTATAAGGGAGGACATTCTAAAGTTAATCAAAAATTAAGAAGAAAGTGAATCTTGTAACTGTAGATGCTTACTCTTTACTGAAAAGGCTTGTTTTGGGAAGTGGATACTGGATAGAATAACTGGGGGTATAAAAACTATACCAGGAAAGTTTCTACAGGGATTTTAGAATTCTTCTTTGCTTGTGTATTTTTATTTCCATTGACAAGATTAAAAGGTTAAAGATATTTATATTAAGGTGTTAGGAAACATTATTATAAAAAAAGAACCAGTGATTCACCCCCACTCAGTGGACTTGTTTCAACTTAGGAATAATGATTGGTATCATAGTGAAGTATTCCTCTGAAAGAACTATATTGGGAATAAATAATTTAAATTCCATTAACTATAAGAGTATTCATGTTTTCAATACAAATAACTATCATATCTAGAAATATATAATGGTTAAATATCTTATGTCCCTTAGGTATGATGATTTTAATGTTACTAAATATGTATTTCCTCCTCGTATTAATAATATTTTTCCTACTACTGCTGATAAGAGAAATATTAAAAATTGTGGTAGAGAAAAATATCCTTTACTCTCATCACATACTTAAAGTGATTTTCTTAGAGTAAAGGTAGTTGGGAATACCGAAGGTAATTGGGAGAAGTTGAAAAATATTAATGAATGCAGTACCAAGGTGAAAAAGGAAAAGTTACAACTTTAGAAAAATAAATATGAATATTTGAAAATGGATGAGCATGAATATATATGTGAATTATTTAAAAGGGTAAATTATATTATTAGCTCCATAATATTTCTCGGTGAGATATTGGAAGACTAAAAAGTTATTGGAATATTCTTTAGAATTATTCCTGATAAGTTTGATGCCAATGATTCATATTTGGAAGACAGAGATCATAAAACCCTATCTCTGGATGATATACATAGATTATTGTCACATATGAAATGTGAAGATAGAATTTTACGGAAGTGAAAGAAAAGTGTGATGGATAAATTTCCCTGAAATATTTGATAAAATGAAAAAAATAAAGATAATGACATTAAATAATAATCAGGTGATTCAAAAGTAAAGGAAGAAGCTAAAGATTTTAGTATAAATATTTTACATCTTTATAAGATATACAATAAGGTAAAATAGAAAAGTGTAACTCTTAAATGTTGGAATTGTAAATTTAATAGAAATTTTGAAAAAACAATTCCTAGGAAAACAATTAATGAAAATTAGTCAGATGATGATGTTGAGAAACCTTAGAAAAAAAAGTTGAACAAATATAAGGAAATATATCCTTATGTTAGAAATAAGAAAATTTATCTTGGATAAATAATGAAGAATGATTCATAATCTTATGTTGAACCTTATCATCAACAAGAACATTATTTCTTGCATTATAAATGTAAGTGATTATTCTAGCAGAGATGATGAGAATAATGAGATGAAATAAATACAAGTGATTCTAAAAATGAATTTGGATAATGAAATTGAGTAGAATACTGAACTCAAGAAATAAATAATGATGCTGAAGAAAGATTTTGAAATAATAATTTTTGAGAACTGTGAGCTTGAAATAAAAAATAATGGTTTTGATGAAAATTTAGCTTATTAGGATAATCTCAATAAGATATAATCTTACGTTATTGAATAAATTAAATAGAACAAGTTGAATATAGATGAAACCAAAAAAGCATTTATTTTTTGAAAATTATGTTTACTGATTAAGAATAAGAGTTTTTAGAAATACAATTAATATTTTTTTATAGAACAACGTAAAATAAGAAATTTGAGAGAAAATTTAATCAAGGAAATTGATTTAATATGTGAAACATCTAAAGAAGTTGAAAAGAATAGTTTACAAATGTAATATTGTTAAAAACCCTATTTCATAATGAACGATATGATTTCATTAAGAAAGAATCCTCCTGAGCGATGTAGTATATGATTTGTGAAGAAACAATAACAACAACAATGATTTGATCAGTTTTACTCTCACTCATAAAGATCATGATTCTGAGGTCATTTTTGGTGTTGTGGAATTTTCAAACACATAACTTATTCATATTGGTATAACATCTCTATAACTGGAAAAAGTACTAATCACGGGGGAGCTATGAAGATTAAAAATAATTAAATGTTCTAAAAAAATGCATAACTGAAAAAGGGGAATCATAAAATAATTAAATTGTGTTATGTTAAAAAAGAGGAGAAAAACATGCTGAATATGAAACAAAAAATGTGCTTAGTTATTTTTCCAGAACAAGTTGATATGGAAAGAAATTTAGAAGAATCGTAAAAATTAGTTGAAGGAATGGAAAATAAGAATACTGATTAATATGTGAGAAATGTTGATTAAAATATATCATCAAATTATGGATTGAAAATTCAGAAAATATGTAAGAGAAGTGAGAACCATGATAATGTCCCTAAAAGTTTTTCGATTATCCTACTGAACAAGAGGAATATAAGAAAGATCTGTTAAAAACTCACCACAACAGAAGGTTCAAAATGGGGAAAGAGAAACGTGTTACAAAAAACGTTAACGATGAAGAGAATAAAGAAAATACATCCAATGAAAAATTCAAGAAGATGTAGAAAAATTCATGATTGAGAGAATGCTCTTAGTCCAAAAATTTTTGAGAAGCAATGAGGTTACTCCTTTTTCCTAAAACATTTATGTATTTGCACTAACTTATATGGAATTAAAGGAGTTGATTCCTGGAATCTAATGGTGAGTCTCTTATTAATCTTGTAAATGAATGTATTGAGTTTAATAATATTGTGTTTTGAATTTTTTTTATACACCTAATCATTATAATATAATTTTTTAGTTGGGTTTAGGTTACTTTTATTTTAAATAATCTATTTTCACAATTTCCCCAAATTGAGAATATTAATGGAAACAGGAAAATGAATTATATGAAAGTTTTGTAATGGAAAACATTGATAAATTTGATTATACATTCTAGTTTTCTACACTATGATCTCCCATGTAGACTTTGAGTTTTTTTAGTTGAAGGCTCTGTGTTTAGAAACTAACAGGATACTTATGTTCTCCGAAAAATGGTTTTCAAGTTTTTGAGAAAAAAAGTTCCAATCCTTTTGAAATGATACAAATTTTCCTAAAGGAAAGAAAATTTTCAAGATAACCCAGTTTGATTTGGTTGTCAATAAGGGAGAGAGAACATATTAAGGGGTAGAAAAAAACTAGAAAGAGATAATGAATAGTGTGAGCAAGAAAAGAATACATGGAGAAGAAAAATCTGAAAAGAAAAATAACACTTAATACTTTGAAGAGTTTAAATGTAGGTATTGAAGTGGGTATTGAAAACAAACACAAATGAGGAGATTATTATACCCTAGTTTTGTTTTCATTGTATTTTTTATCAATACATCAATATAATGATCATGTTGAAGGAAGAAACTATGTTGATAAGAAAATATAAATATGGATTATAGAAGTGTGTGAAAATAGTTTTTAACATAGATAAAGAACCCTAAGGATGAAAATAAGACCCAAGAGGATCAGATTCATATTCTTTGTCATTGGATCCTGAAATCGGCATTAGTCAAATGATCCCAAAATCATAATGAGGCTTTGATTAATAGTTAGAAATTTTATTGAGTTTGGAATGAATGTGGTGATCGTAATGAGGATGTTATTTCAGAGTTATAATAAATCCAATATAAATATGGAAATTATATGCTGTTTGGTATTTCTCATAAATCATAAGTAATTTCAGAAACCTATGATACATGATTTATGACGAAAAAGTTTTTTTGATCTAGTGGAAAAAAATATAAAACTAATGGATTTTTAATAAGATATTTATACTGATATTTTCATACTGATATTTTTGCACTGATATTTTCAAACATGGAATTTCAATATAATAATTTTCTATTTGGAATTTCACACTGAGGAAAACATTCTAAAGTATTCATACTGAATAATTCATACGGAATAATTCATACTGAGTAATTCATACTAAATAATTCATACCGAATAATTCATACTGAATAATTCATACTAAAGAATTTGTACTGGGGAAATTTTAATGAGGAATTTATACTGAAGAAACTATACCGAAGAATTTGTATTAAGGAATTCATATAGAAGAAATCAAATAGAATAAATAATATTGAGATTTATTAAGGAAAAAATCATACTATATTTTCTTAATATACAAATCATACTATTATTTATTAATGAAAAATCATTCTGGGAAATACAAATGAAAAATTAAGTAGATTTGATGATTTGAGAAGGAATTGAATGAGGGAAAGGGAGATCTGAAAAACAAAGAGATTTTATTATTCTAAAAGTAATTAAATGTGTCAAAGATAGATCTGAGATTTAAGGAGAATTAAATATTAGATAAATTTGGTTAAGTGAGAATGGTTTTTAGAACCCCACCTAAACCACTTTTGATATCCTTATAAAATGAAAGATGAGTTCATTTATAAATGTGACTAGGGATGTTCAAACACTCAATATTTGAAATTTTGTGGTTAGGTATTGAGTAATAAACCATACTTTTTTTATTCAGGTTGAAGATGAGGAAGATCATCAGATTGATGTTCAATAAAATCATCCAAATGAGTTCCATCAGACAATGAATTGGGAGCTACTGAGTTAATTCTTACCCAAATGAAGAAGGAAGTGAAAAAGGAGAATCAGAATGAATTAACCATCAAAAAAACATCCATCAGATCCTCATTCATCGTACTAAGTTCTATATAATGCAAAAAAATTAGTTTTTGATTGAGTTCCTACTCAATTAAATAAGGATACTCAAAGGGAGAATCATACTGGACTGGACCTCATAACGACATTCATACTATCCTAGTTCATTATACCGAGTTGTATAAGCTGCAGAATTGTGAGCTATCATTTAATTTTCTACTGTATTAAATTAGGAAGTGAAAAAGTAGAATCAAACCAGAATGTCCATCAGACGGAGACCAACGTATTGGGGTTATCAGACTGGAAGAGAGGAAGATTTTCAAACTGAGGTTTTGGAATTATTTTCATGACCAACTAGTTCCGTAATGAATTATTGATGTTATTGATGATTGTATGGAGGTATATTTTTATTCTGCTTACCTGTGGGGGAATTTAAGACATTCTAAAGTGAAATAGAATAAAAAAAATTAATGTTTGCATCTGTGGATTCATACCAGTTTCTGAAAATTATTTTTTGGGAATTGCATAGTAGAAAGGATAGTTGGGTTGTATAACCATCTATAATAAGTATTTTTATACAAGGATTGTAGAATTTTCCTTTTTTTATTCCTTTATATTCTGGAAAGATGATAGTAAAAGAACCCATATTGGTGGGAATATCCACAATGCAATGAGTAAGACATTATACCGAACCTTGTAAATTCCACCTGTTGCCTTTTCTTCATATTTTGTTTATTAAAAATTTGAGTCTATGAGTTATATTTGTTTGGATCAATACAAAAACAATTTTCAATGGTTAAGGATGTTTCTGTTAAGTATTTATGAACAACTATTATAAAATAAACAGGAACCACTGATTCACCCCCTCTCAGTGGTCTTGATTATGCATGCGAATAACACATTTATCAAATAATTACATGAATACAAATACATGTAAATGATTTTACACCACTAAAAGGTTTTTTAGAATAATTTAACCGTTAATCGGTGAAATGGAATTGATAATGAATGATAGAACCAAGATCACAATGTGCATGAAATGAAAATCCTATTAAAGTAGAAATGAATAATATGTGTACCTTCAACTATTGTAAGCATAGTATAATTATTATAGTCTCTATATATTCATGATGATTATCACCAAGGAATAATGGAACAATTGTTCTCTATTAGGTGTATCCACAATGAGCACTAAAACACCCAAGAAATGTTTCTCCCAACCACCAATAGCGACACTTAATTTATATACATAAATATTACATCTAGTTGGATGAATATTCTTTACATGTCATTGTGTTCAACCCCAAAATCATAATGTTTTGTTATATTTGGATACTATATACATAAACATCTAGATTATAAAAGATCCATATCATATTCCACATAGTAATTCATAAATAACCTCCTTCTTAAACATGTTATACTTAAATCTATATTAATATACTACAGAAAAAGAAATATAAGGATGGGTGAGATTATATGATCAGTAAGGGTAAAAATGGGAGATATAAACCATAATAGATCATAGTAAGAACATAAGTATTTGATAATATGATAAAGTTTATATTCACAACATAATATTTTGGTACACAAAAACATATATCGTAAACACTAAAATCAGGTCATATTAAAGAGCATGGTCAATAAGGGTGTCAGAATAATAATCATTATTCAAGTTCCATAACATAAGAATGTTTCATACTGAGAATAGTGAATCATAATCTTATGAACATCAATATTTGAAATAAATACCACTCCAAATATTTGGATAATTTCTAGATGGTGATCCTACACATTCATAAAATTTAAACATAGCCATGTTCTATCATATTCACACATAATCTTCTGATAATAGTTATAATTTATCACAATCATTCATAACAATGTGAAAAAAGATAATTTCAGTCATGTATACACTTATCAAAAGAATATCATGAGATATAAATATCATATCACTCAATGCGTTGAAGGGAAATTACAGAACCATCCTCACATAATTATTATACATTTCTATATATGCTGGAATGTTATGAAAACATTTATTATTTCATCATAGTTTAATCTAGGGAAAAAATTCGTTTCTTCAGGATTTACTCACCAAAATCAGTATCCATTTAGAGAAATCATAGGGATTTTATCATTGGATCAGGTCCCTAATGAAGCATCATTAACTTCAAAGGATGTATCCTTAGATAAAAATACCTTAAAATATCACTACAAAAGTTATTGAGGAATATACCCTATTCGTTTTGAATTCATTAAATTAAAAAAATATCATTAATAATAGGGGGAAATATTATTTGAACACAAACATGGAATATTATAAAGGAAGACTTAAATAAACAAGTCATTATGATGGTTGAAAAACCATTCATAAGATATATGTTAAAATAAACAGTTTTTCACAACTTTTCAAAAAATAAATTGTTTAAAAATGACTAGAAATTTCATTTGAAAATGTTTTCTAGAAATTAAAAAAAAACAATATAATTTTTTTCAGTTAATGTTTAATCATAAACAATCCTGATGAAAATGAGATTAAAACATAAAACCCTTACTGATATGGAAACCTTTTAATGATAAACCCCAGTAAATAAATAAAATCAAATGAAATTTTAATGAGCATAAATATAATGAAATTCATGATATATCATATAAAAGGTGTTTTATATACAACACATGAAAGAAAAAAGTAGGGAATATGGGATATGTCTCATAGAAACCAAAGTTAGATTGGAAAATCTTACCTCAAGCATCATCTCACTACGTATTGGTTTATACCTCCTCAATAATAAATACTAATTTATTATAAATATGTCATATCATACTACATATTATTTACTTAAAACATATTACCACCTATTTGTTTACAATTATTTATTAAAATCACAGTGCCATGTGATTAATGTTTAATTTTTTATACATTTTTTAGTTCAATAATTTTAGTCCATTAACTTTTATCCTGGTTATATCATCTATAAAATTTTAATCAAATAATATGTATAATATGAAATAATTATATTCAAATTTATTATAGTTTATATGAATTTGGGAAGAAAAATTAATTGCATCACTTTGTGGAGATATTAATATGTATGTATACACGAGTGATGTTTCATGTTTTGGAACGATTGAACAAAATAAAGTTAAATAATAATTCACCATTACTTAATAATAGTTATATAATAAATAATATATAAATATATATACCCACACATTAAATATATCATTTTTACAATCCATGTAAATAGTTATTTAATAAGGAATGATATAGATTTTTGGAGGTAGTAGTCCACACAAACACATGACTGACATCATTGATTAAAAAGAGATGGGAAAGTAAGAATATAAATAATTTCTTATAGATATAAATGAATAATTATATAATAAATATCATATATAATAATGAAATCTATTATAATAATGAACCATGAAATATATATATGGAATGTAAATCATAACACTATGTGCAGCTAGTAGTCCACACGTACGCATGAGCGATACATTCATTTCCCATTTTGTGGGAATGAGGTAGAAAATAGTTCTTCCATACTCATAATAAAAACTCAGTAAATTTATAATTTTGTATTGATCATGTTATTAAGTATAAAATCTGTTTATATATGGTTGAATAATTAAAAAAATTTAAATTTCTTGGTTAAGAGTAAAATCTGTTTGTTGAGAAACCTCCTTTTTATTTCAAATTAATTATTGAATGGATGATATTAATATCCAAAAATAATTTATAGGACATGGGGAGTGATTTTTAGGGAATTATTTTTTCTTGGATTGGATGAGATAAGCAGATACTAGTTCGTATAGGGTTCTTCATGTTAGTTTTTATGATTTTTCATTTCAGTTTATAGGTGACGTGGTTATAGGGGACGTAGTAAATAATTTTTTTGAATTTGGATAATTAAAAGGTGTATTATAAATAATTTATGTGCAGGTTTTCATGTCTATTATCCAATAAAAGACATGAAAAACCAGTTAAAAAACTTTTATCATGTCAGTTTTTTGAAATAAATGATGTGATTAACACGTTTTCATGTCTGTTATTCAATAACTGATATGAAAAAACCATTTTAATTTTTTTTTCAGATCGGTTATTCCATAAATGATGTGAAAAACATATGAACCGTTTATCACATAGGTTATTTTAAATAACTAATGTGATAAGTAGTTTTTCAAGAAGGTTCTAGGATAAACTACATGATAAACCAAGCACATGTATCTTCATGTTAGTTATCAAATAACTGACTTGAAAATAGTTTTTTTTAAACATTGCAATTAATCATCTTCTCCACCACCATCTGCCAGAAAACAGATGATAGAAAATATCATAATTGGATCCAGAGAGAAACAACTGAGAACAAAAAATAATTGAAAAATATATAGCAATATATATTAATTTATCTCCTCCATGAACAACACCCCGAAAATTTCTTAAGAGGCAATATACAAGGCAACCTAAAATCATGCACAATACACAATACATTAGACTTTCAAATATAAAAAAACAAATCAAACCTAAAAAATTATTTTCATATTCGTATTTTTAATGCCTCAACTCATCTAAACTATATTACCATTCATCATAAAAAATATACAAAAATAATGAATAAATCATTTGAATATAATTTTCAATTAAAAATATTAAAAATTAGAGAAATCTTTATAAAGAAATATAACCTTATGAAACATTGTAACTATCCTGATTGTAATTATTTCATACATGAATCTAAAAATATAATATCCACATTTAAATCCCCCATGATTTTAATGACACTATTTAAAATATATTTTATTTTAAATTACATTTTTAGTTAATATATCCAAAATTTAGTAATTTTAAATGATAATTCACCTTAACTTTTACAAATTTTATATTGGCCCACTTACTGCTCTTCTTTATTTTCATTTCTCTAATGAAATCCCATTCCTTGTTTGAAAATAACATATATATAAAAAAATTTACTAATTATAATATTAAAAATTATTTAAATAAGCAATTTTATGTGTTTAATACATTCATGAAATCTACTTTCACTTCACCATGGATAGAGCATAACCAATACAATGTATTCTTTGAGAGAAACACCCAACTTTGAATAAACAATGATATAAAAAAATTTAATATGGTTTGATAATATGTTAAGTGATATAAAACACTTTTTGAGAAAAAAATTCATAAATTTCACGATATGAAAACATATAATAATGGATGATGACATTATTTGGAAAATATTTGACTATATAAACTATTTTTTCAGCATCAGTCATTGTTAAAGCTATAGGAGAAATAAATTGTGGGTATATAAATCCATATACATATATCTTGTCATGCTCTGTACACATTTTATATATATACATAATATAAGGAAGATATAATTAGAAACTTTTAATAAATTAAAGGAATATATAATTTCATTAATCGACTTACATGGAAAAACATGCATTGTGGTGATACCTAACTGATCTCTAGCAACAAGCTCTATGATATCTTTTTTCAAATGTCACACAGTTATTTCTGACCCAAGAATATCAGAATCAAATGAAATGTCATATATTCCCAATAAAAAATTTGAGTGTATTGATAATCAATCAAGACTGGTAGAATCTGTATCTGAATTCATAGCACTTTGAATTTTTTATTGCCAATATAAAATTTCTTTACCATTAATGTATTCCAAAAAATAATAGGGAAATATATAAACATTAAAATGATATTTTTTTTACAAAAAATGAAATTAAATATAATATATATATATACTTCTAGGGTAATATATCAAAGTAGTCTAGATGGAAAAACCAAAAAATAACTTACACATTGTCTTAATATACTCACTTTATCTATAAAACATGGTATTTTTTCTCATCTATCTATAATATCCTCTATAGTGACCCAATGATTCTCTATCCCAATCTGGAGATGATTAATGGTATCGTTGATATAATATATCATCCCATACATAACAATATGATCGGGATCATAAAAAAATAACTCACAGTAACTTAGTATCTGTGGAGGAGGGGTTTTAGGGTAGGATAAGAAGGATTGGTTTTTGGAAACTCATTTGGGTGAGTATGATAAAAAGGAGTGAGATTGGATGGAGGTGTATTGGTAGGCCCAATTTTCCCTTGAATGTCTGAAAATATCTCATGTACCAAATCTCTGATCCCATCATCCATCATTGCTTGAATATCCTAAACATTGGCTTCCAGAGACTCTAATTTTTTGTAAACATGATCCTTTGAAGAATATTATGAATGTGGAAAAAAATTTCTTATCAATCGCTTTCCACGTATCCTCAAACACAACCTAGGTGCTCAGGATTTCTTAATGCATCCGCAAAAATAACCTATTTACCCCCAACAACAAAGACCCCTAGTGTTCTCTTGTCCTCAAGAGAATTCTGTATAGAATATTTTAAAAAATATGTAATGAGTCACAATATATAAATATTTGATTTATCTTCAATAAATAAATAAACATCTTATAATCTTGTCATATAAAACTCTTGACTCTTCCGTATGATATTTTCCTTTTTCCTATTCATCCCCTCTTACATTTTTCATATCTAGTGGGGGGAAACCACTCTAGATGATGAGGACTCAACACTCTAGTTTTGATGTTTTTCATCAATCACGTGTTCTTCCATAATGTATACCCTCCCTGAGACAACTTATGAGGGTATACATTTCTATCTTTAGTCATTTAATGAGATCTCTTTTATTGGTACAAATTAATAATTAATAGTAATGATATCATTAACATGGTTATTAATAAAAAATATAAAAATTTAACATTTCACTTACTAAAAAGTCTTCACATCATCTACTTTGAACATTTTTTTCCTTGTATATTCATCTATAAATGGATATAAATCACATGGTTTTTAATGTTGTCTATTCTAAAAAATTATCTGTGATGTGAGGGATGATTTAAAATCCCTTTATCTCCTAGATTACAATGATAAACATTTCCTCTTGACTCCTCCAATGTTAGATATATCATATGTCATTAGATAAGAAGGGGAATACATATATTTCTATAAAATATTTATATAAGTATAATAATAAAAAAACAAGATTACCAAAATGGTCTCCCAAAATAGCGATAGTTTCACTTTGTAAACATTTCTACAATTTTAAAACAAATTACTAACTTTGCATTTACCCTGTACTGATAAAAAATTCTTGAACTATTTTTCATTTGGACCTATTGGAATTTCATTACAATCGAAGGCTATTGGTAACCTCTATTCTTGTCTTTGTGAAAATTATAATTTTGGTAAATGTGTGGTTCCATGTTTACTAACCATCTAACTCGTTTCCCCACCATGGAAGTAGATATCTCAAGTAAAAAAGGATTAAGAGGCTCATCAACAAGAGCATGTATAAGTTCCTCCATAGTGGTATGAGTACGATCATCTCTAGAATTATGTGGTAGATTAGAGGATTGATATATCATTATCCTATAAATAAAATAAACATCAATTAGTACAAAAATATACAAATCCAAAAATTATATACAAATGTAAAAAAATACCAATTATAAAACAAAAATAAAAGTAAACCAAATGTAACACATTTTTATTCATATTTTTTATAAAGAACTAGAATGATCACAATATTAATGAGAAATTAAATGACATAAATGAATGAAAACTAAACAATATTCCTTGGAGATGAAATGACATAGTAAAAATTAACAGACATAATAAATTAGTTTTAGAAAAAAATAATTTTATAATAAACTCAAATACAATATATTTTATTTTTGTATTAAATTTTAAATTTATAATAATTTTTTTTCAACAAAATAAATTAACAGATAACTTACTCAATGGTAAATATGGAAAAATAGACAAAACTAAACTACTATAAAACAATGAATTAAATATATAATTCATTTTTAATAAAGAAAATCAAATTAAAATATCCAAATTACGCAATTTTAAAATATAAACCATAATTAAAAATATGTTACCTATAATATTAGGAATTCACGAAGGAGTATTTTCCTAAATTCCTTTTTCATAATCATTTCATATGAAGAAAACATTTCCTTCAACATGTTCATCAAAATTATATGTTAATCATTCCATGGAAGGAGGGATCTTACATAAATCAGTATCTTCATCAACTTTATCATCACGAACATATTGTTTTTCCTTGTAAAACAATTTCCCATGGAATATTAAATTGATAAAGAATGTAGAAAATTTGTCTTACATGTGCTTCCATGAAAAAAGGATCATTTCTGTAATCCAGTTTTTTCAAATTAACTAGTGTCATTCCTAATTCATCTTTCCAGACATTGTTGTTATTGATAAACTATTTAATCTGAAACACTGAAACATGAAATTTAATGTAATTAACCTCCCATATTTCTTTAATGACTCTATAATATTTAGTTGATATGGAGATTGAGTTTTTTACTTTGGCACATGAAAAATTCAATGCTTAAGCCAACACCGACACACTATTATGGTTAACTGCACTTCTATTGTCCCGATCATTTGTATAAAAAGTGTACCCATTACTGTCATACACAAACCATGTTATCAAATTTAAAAATGGACCTACCACTAACAATTTCAATGTTTTTGATGCATATTGTTTAATGGTCTCTTTAAATAATGGAATAAATATTCTTTTATGCTCATTCAAAATCCATATATCTGGCTTCTTTGGATAACATTGTTTCAACTCCTTAATATGTAAAGTTATATATGGTAAAACATGATATATGTTATTAAATAAGTATAACTACACCTTATTTATCTATTCACCTATAAATTATTTGACTTTCAAGGATCAAATACACTTTTCCTAAAAATTAACTTGTTCATAGTGAGATGTATGAAAATCAATGTTCTCCATGTCAGAAAAAATAGCTTGTACCAAACTCTATAACCTCCTCAAAAATATACTTCTATAAAATAGGTGCTTCATGTCGATATGGATTCCTAAACTATCGCTTTTATATCTTTATATACTTTTCAAAAAAATACATATAATTTAGATATATTGGCCTGGAATGATTTATTTCTCATACCATGTGAACCATTAAATGAACCATGATATCAAAAAAGGATGGATGAAAATACATTTTCAATTGAAAATGTATAGAAACCAATTTGTTAGCCAAAATTTTGAAATCATTAAAATCCATCAACTTATTAAAAATTATATTAAAAAAATAACACACTTTCATCATTTTCATTCTGACATGGGTGGGTAATATTCCACACAATGGAATTGGTAGGAGTTGTTGCATCATGACGTGACATTCATGAGATTTCATACCTATCAACTTCAAATCCTTTAAAGATTTTTTTTACAATTTATGAATAACCATCTGTCACTTTTATATCATGAATACATTTACCGAATATAGTTTTCTCCCTCTTAGATAAGGTATGACAAGATGGGGGTAAGAATATTATCATTCCATGAGGAGTGGGATCCAACTGTAAACATATTCCATTGAGTGTAAATCCATCCTTATATTCAACCCATATTTAGTCTTTCCTATAGTATATATTAATGATATAATCAAACTTTCACATATTTTCCTCGTTACATTACTGACATCAATTTTATGATTCACCTCATGATATCTCCAATTTTTATCTCAAAATTTTATTACCGTTTCTTCCAAATATTTATATCATCACCAAATTTATGTGCCTTTATGAGTGTCACATAAATGTTTTTCACCCACTCAGAATAATAATTTGTGGAGAATGTATTTGGAGCAATATGAAATTCTAGTGAGCCATTTAAAGAATTTTTTAATCTTCTACTAGAGTGATCCATATAAATAAACATTCGATGACCCATGTATACTTTTTTCTCCCATGATGAAGTTGAAAACATGAAGTCTTTTTTTCATAAATTAGACAAGCTGTATACCCCATAACACTGTATCTAGATAAATTTCCATTTTCTAGGAAGTCATTTATAGTGAACATAATCATTACATGTAGTTGAAAATCATCCATTTTGTTAGAATTGTACACCCTTATAACATCCTCTCATAACAGTTTCAAATCATCAATTAATGGTGATAAGAAAACATCAATATCATTTCTGGGATTTTTATTCCATGGATCATTAACCTCAACATGATATATTTTTTATTTATAAAAAATTAAAAAGATAATTTTTAAATTACCATTAAAATAGGCCATAAACAATGTGTGCTACTGAGTCTTTGATATGGATTCATTCTATATGTGCACAGTCCAAGACTGAGATGTTTAAATTCATTTTCAAATATGGGAAAATGGTTATTAATGTTCTTCCACTATGGAAAATCAACTGGATGACATATTTTTTTATCACATATCCACACATCAACACATCATCTTAACATTTTTTTTCATCATGTGAATTAGAAAATAAGAATCTCAAACGTGGAATTATATGAAGATACCAAAATGATTTGGTAGGGTTCTCTAAAATTTCTAAATCAACATGTGATTTTTCATTCAACTAATAATGTGATGCCCCAAATTTTAGACACTCTTCCAGAAATTCATATTCATTCCCATATAGCACATAGTCATTCTGAATGGCATGTACTTCCCGTCAAGCATAATATTTTCTTGGCCTTATAACATTAATTTGGAAGATCATTGTCTTTAGGATGAATGTCTTAGAACAATTGTAGTAGATCTATAAACATTTTGTCACTCCATCCATGTTTCAAATTCAAGATTATCAATCATAATGGAATTGATAAAACAGTATGTTCCGTACAACTAGGATACAATAGTTTTTCAGCAACACCATATAAACACTCAATTGTTGATTGTTTCTCAATTTCCCCTACTTAAAAATCATGAATCATTTCATCATGTTTATCAGATTTATCACCTTACAAAGTACCATAAACAAAATATATTGAATTATGGAACATTTAACAATTCCAAATCCAAGGGATGTAGCTCAAATTAAACCCATGAAAAATTAAATGATCATTGATCACATTTCTTTTCAACTTATTCAAATTTAAACATTTCAGGGACGGATAGAAAAGAACGTTTTTTTTGGAACATTGCATTTAGAAAATTCCAAAAATGAAATGACACCTTCCTCATTTTCAGCACCAATTCAAGGTGCATTAATCCCACTCCAATTCATTATCTATAAAAATATCTAAAATAAATACAAAAAATGAGGTAACTTCTAATAAAATTTTGATATTATAAATTACATTACAAAAAATAGAAAACCAAGAATGGAAACATTAGAATGAAAATTGAAAATTTTGATTTGAAAACTCATTCATGCGGAAGGAATTACAAAATAGATTTCTTAAGAAAATCTATCAATTAAAAAAATGAATATAACATTATAAAATTATGAAAAGTTATATACAGTGATATCTATAATACAATATCTATAAAAAAATATATAGTATGAGAACAATTAATTCATAGTTGATTATTTATAAAAATAAAAACATTATTCTATATTGGAATTAACAATATAATCTAATCATAAATTGACACTTAGTTTAAAAAAATGTCACATTAAATTAAATCTGGAACTAATTTAAACATTAAAAAATTAGAAGAAAAATATACAGTCTCAATCATCTAAGGCATGCACTAAGAATTCAACTTTAACTTGTTCCAACAAGTTGAAAACCTAAACATTAGGTACCGTGTTTGATTTTATTATTATTTTTCTTTCAAATAATTTTATTTTATTATAATTTAATAAATCAACCCAGAAAACAACAAAGGGAATTATAAAATAAAATAAAATTTATATTACATAGTCAATAATTTAGGTGATACACTATTATGTTGAAACTTTTAATCCCTCAAAAATCAAAAGCTTTTGATCCCAAACTAGGATAGGAATTTTTCACATATATTTATTTAAAATTCATTATGATGTTTTACTCACAAAATGAAAGAGTAAGAATATTGAAAAAACTTTTTAATAAATTCAATAGAATATAGTGGCACCAAAATTTATTTTAAAAATCAATAATGATCCGTTATTTGGAAACTCTAACTATAAAAACTTATAAAATCAGATACACTCACACAATTTTAAGATCATTATTAAAAAAACCATATGGTATAATTTTAAATCCATTTTTTTTTTAAATACACTTTTAATAATAAAACATTTTTGATAATGACCATATAAACAACTACATACCAAAAAATCAAACAATGTCATGATAATATCATTAAATCATCATGAATCCAATCATTAATTCACCTAATTGAAGGATAAACATCATTAGGATCAACTTGAGATAAAAAGGATGAAAATAAACAAACAATGTATGGATTAATAACTTTTCATGTATTGGCCACACAGTTTGATGGGTCATTTTGATGCATAGTTTAGCCTATGAAATATTTGTATATTTGTTTTTCTGGTATCTATATGATTTATCTGACCATGTAAGATAAAAAATCACCTCGAATTCATCCTCTATTTTCATACCAAAACTCATGACAACTCAAATGTTTTTTTATATCAAAATCTGAATAAAACACCATAAATCCAAATAAAAACACATAAATAACCTATTAAAATGAATATCAAATTTAAAATTAAATCCTTCAGGTGAGCTAGTGGGAGTTGAGAAGATATACAATCGAATGTGGAATGATGATGTTTAAAAACCCCAAATGTATAAATATATTAAAGATAGAATGATGAACTCCTTGTTGAACTGTAGTATATTAGAGATTTGATGCCAAAGAATGAACAAAAAAGGGAAAGAAAAATTTTAGATACTTAATTAAGATGTGTAACTTGAGGAAGTTGAAAAGAATTATGGTTTGATTTAGATCATATAGAGATATTTTGACCACCCAAATTAAGAAAAGAAAAATTTAGGGCTTCAGAGGGAGAGAAACAAGAGCTATATCATGAAACAGGCAGACTATATAATGAAACCCTCGATCAATTCATAATTTTTTAAATGTTTATTTCCAATTGTTACAATATAAAAAACATGAAAAATGCATAATTAAGGGTTTTTTAATCAGTTATAGTATAAATGATGTTAAAAATCTCTATTTCACTTTGTTTATATTGTAGGATTGACGTGAATGAGTGGAGAATACATACTTTTTCACGTTGGTCTTGATAAAAAATGGTGTAAAAATAATTTTTCAAATAAATTTTTATAAAACCAACATGAAAAAGTAATATTCTTAAATTTTTAAGTCAGTTATAAATAATCTACACGAAAATTGTCCAAACACAATAGTTTTTTAATAGTATAGAGAGACGAGAGGTGGTTTCCTTTTATTTTGGAGGAAAGGTCAGAATTGAAATTACATACCAGATTCAAATATGATAAATTATTTTTATTTTGAAAGTGAAACCATGTTTCCAAAATATAATATATAAGATGTTAAAATGTCGAAGTGTCATAATTTTTTTTAATAAATTATTGATTTTTGTAGAATTTTAAACTATATCTTTTAACGTATCCCCATCGTTGACCAAATTTATCCTTAACCATGGTAATAAATTTCATTCTTAAAGGGATACAAATATACTTATATGGTATTAATTGGATCAATAGTGGTCAATGGATGAAATATTAGACAATATCTTATCCCTATTATCATATTTCATTATTTTTTGAATTTATAAAATAATATTTATCATAGAATACAATTAAAGTAATTTTAAGATCTATTCAAATATTTAGAATATAATAACATCAATACAAATTTTTTTTAATATAATGTAATTCACAATAAAATATAAATCATTATCAACCAAAAAATTCTTGTGAAACCAAAATTCATAAAAAAATTGCAGATTATAAATTTTTGAAATTAATTACTTTAATTTTATATTTCTTGCATAAGAACTATTTTTTCATTTTTTTTAAATAATTTAAGCTAATTATACCATCAAAAAAATTTAAAATATATCCACATTATAAAAAAAAATTATTTATATTCAAAATTAAACTTAATATCCATTCATAAAAAAAATTCTACCCTATATGAATGTATAAGAAAAATTAAAACCAAATGTTTCATTGATGGAATTTCTCATTACATAAAATAATGTAAAGGTATTTATAAATTAATTAGGAATTAAATGGGAAATATTTTTCAAATATATTATGCATTTGGTCAAATTAAACTGATAAAATAAAATATAGGAAATTGTATTGATGATTTTTAAGTCCAATTCTATATTTTTAACCATGTTTATCCCATTTTAACCTTTATCGAGTGGATAAATTTTACAAAAATTAATATTTTAAAATCCTAGGTAATAATAGAATAAATAATTTTAATTTTTATTAATATGATTTAAATTTTTATATTATTTATTAAAATATCAGGTAATTTTTTAATCTAAAATTATATTGTTTAAATCAAACACTTGTATTTTAAGGTATTTTAAAAGCATAATATATAAATTTTATTGATTAAATTTTATAAAATGTATATAATTTCTTAATATAAAGCTTCAATATTTACTTGGATGAAATATTAATAGTTGTTTTAAAATATTTATTTTTCACTGAACAATGAAAATTACCATTTTTTGTAAAAAAACATTTATTTTAAATATATAAGTCATTAAGGGGTCCCAATATGTTATGAATATGATCTAATTTAACCTAAATATTACTTATGACATATATAATACATTTAATTAATTTTAAATAAAATTTATATTCGTTTTTAATATAAGATTTTATTAGGTTTAAAGAAGGGGTTTTCTAAAAACTATTTTAAAATGCATAATATTTCTCCTTTTTAATTAGTTAAAATAGTATCCAATGGGAATTTTTTTTATTAAAATGCATATAAAATATGGAATTTAATGTTATTCTATTTTCATATAATCATTATTATTGTTAATGGAGTTTATATAGAATCATCCCTTTCTCAAAAATCACTCTCCTTGGAAACCTATTGTCTCACAACATCCATGAGATTAATATTAAAGTTGAATTTTAAAGTAATGTAGATTAAATTTGGAAAAAATTATCAATATTAGGAAGAATAATAATTTATAATTTATATTAATGTTGACTAATTTTTTTCAAAAATATTTTTGAATGAAATTAAAATTAATTATAGTGTATATGGTAAAAAATTAGTTTACGTAGTTGTTAATCTTAAAATATATGATGGGGAAACAACCCAAAACATGCCATAAACCTCTTTAATGGAAATATTTATAACATATAATAAAATTTCTAAAAAATGGATCATTATTAGAGGCACATGAGTAATGGGATCCCTCCTATAGTGTTTACTTTTTTTGTATTTAGAAGAATTCCACTTCTATACTATAAAAGGGAAATCACTCACACAACTTCTACATACCTCCCAATCCATTTTTCGTAACAAAAAGATTACCAAATCACCAATTGACATCCCTTATATCATCCTATAAGAATATATTTGGGAATAAATCCAACCAACCATGTCATTTTGTGCAAACCAAATGAGTTACCTGAAGAAGAGGTAATGTTCATCAACATGCATTTTTTGTTTTGTTTCTTTATTAAACACTTGCATTTTTTATATGACATAGTTAAATAATGATATTAGTGTCCTAAATATACTGATATGTTTTTATTCTATTTTTTTAAGTAAAAAACGCTTCCATCAAATAGATTATTAAATCATCATTCAGGTGTATGGCGGATTACCGCCTCACAAAATGATGTTGTTCTATTTTACATTACCACCTCTCATGATAGGGAATAATGATGTAAATAATATTTTTATATGATATTTAAAACATAATAATAAATTTTTATTTATTATATTATATAAAACCTTTATACATTTTATATCGTAAGAGAAACAGTAATGTCTCTTGTGTGTACGACAAACTATCACCTCACGAAGCGATGTGAAGTGTTTTTCACTAACATGGTTCATAGAAGGTAATAAGGGTCACTATTATAAATATATATTATATAAATGAAATAATTATTAAATTAATGAAATAATAATATATCTATAAATATAATAAATCATTTTCTTTTGATCTTTTTCACACACTTAAAAGTTGGTAATGTCGTTCATAGACGTGTGGACTATCTTCTGCTAAAAGTGACGTGATTATTTTATTTTCATAACCGTTTCCAAAGAATCATAAATATATAAGTAAATATAGTTAAATAAAATGTTATTTATGATATTTTTATCATTATGTAAAGATAAATTTTCTGTACCTTCTTTCCATAATGATCAGTGAAAAATAAAAACCTCACTCGTGTATATGTGCGACCTACTGTCTCCATGATTGTAGTGTTGGTTCATTTTTCATAACCATAATCCATGATTTGTTTTAAAAGAGTAATTTATACATAATTATGATGATTACTTCATGATTATTATTCGTTTTATATTTAAATAATTACCCCTTTGACAATAGGGAACCTTCTAATGTCATTTTTGACACATAAACTAAATATGATCAAAACCCACGACTGAATATTAATTGATTATATAATTTTATATAATCTGGTAATAATTGAAATAAAATTTATAATAAAATTGAAAATTTTTCTAAAGTAAGTAAATAATTAAAATATGTTTATTATTCTGGATGATAAAGACGCACATGACGAATCTGACTCAAGGAAAAGAACTTATTCCCAATCTTCTTTTGATGAGTCATATCCTGATGTTATGCACCTTTATTATTTCATAAAGTGTATATATATCCCCTTATACATTTTATATCTTGAATTTATCTGTTATAATTGTATTTAAAGTTTTTATTAATGCTATTATTCAATGGTTATTATGATTAATGTGTTTCCTAAGTGATATGAGAATTTTTTTTATTTAATGAAATCCCATTTTAATTTATTTCCAATAAATTTATGCTTCCCTTCCATATATATTTTTAAATTATTTTATATGAAAATAAAATATTTATAAAGTATTTTTATACTTTATTTAAAATGCGGTTTAAAAATAATATTTTTACATGTTCTATATGGAATGTTTTGATAAACAACAAAATGAAGGATCTATTATTAACATACATGGAAACGATTAATTTTACACCACCCTGACAATTATTTTATTTTAGGATTACCATATAATATTTTACATTCTCTTTAATAAAAATATTTTTTCATTGTTATTTGTGTATATTGGTATTGAAAATTGGGTTTTAATGGAAAAGTGGATTTTTATAATGTAAATGATGTTTTAAAAGAAAAAGGTTTTTTCCCATGAGTTTAAAATATGTTTTAAAATATCTTATGGTGGAAATGTGAAAGAATATTTTTTTTATTCATAATATGGTACTTTAATATTATACGAAGGGGTTCCCTAGATATCACTAGGTGATCTTGTCACTAATTTTATGTTTGGGGGACCCAAATAGCACAGACTTATCCCATTATAGTTTAAAAGATGTTGCATATAGATAGTGTTCCAACAGATCAGGTAGTGTCCATTATCTTAACATTAAAAAAGAATAGAGTTGCCAAATGGGTTCACCTATGGATTTAACTAGACTTTAGTAACTTCTGACATGGGTTTAAAATGGGTTATGAATTCTATTCTATAAGTCACGTAATTAGAGTTTTAATTACTTATTATGGGTTCAATGATTTTATTTGGGAAAAATATATGTTTTCTTTCGAGTGGAAATATTTTATTTCACATCATCAAATAAATTTAAAGATAAATGTAATTGTTATATGGGTTTTATTATATTTACATGACTAACAGTTCTCAATATTTATATATACCCTAAAGAGTTTTAATTCTAATCCCATTTTCCTAAATCATTTTACCATGACTTATGGATGGGATCGTGAAAATAAAAAATACAGTTGAATTTTTTTGAGGATTTTTCATGAAAATAAAAAAAATGATTTATTTTAAAATATTTATATTAAAAAAAATTGGATACTAATTAGAAGTGTCCACCTTGTATTTAACGTTTTTCATTTATGAGAAATGGCCTAATTATATAAAACAATAAACTAGAAAAGACACTCAAATGAATGATAATGAATTCTTGACATAGAACTCAAGATAATTTAATTTTTAAGATGGGGAATTATAGTTGGTATCAAAGGTCAGTTTAGATAATTGATGAGTTTAGGATAATGATAATAATGTTCCCTTCAAAGATTTTACTTATTAGTTATGCTATAATGTTATATCATTTGACTATTATAGTGATTCTTCATCTAAACTATTTTTTTTATCTTGGTATTCCACAAATTAAATAAGGAATTTGTAGTATGAATGAACGTAGAGGAAGATATCCTTCCGAATTAGCATCGTGAGACGGTTTGAATCGAAGGAAAATAGTTATTGTTGTGATTTTTCAGTTGAAAAAAAGAAAAATTGGTTATGTTATCCATTGTAGAGAGTAACAAGATCTACCATAAAGGAACAAGTATTTTATACAAAATTTCCCAAGACAACATTCCCCATATTTCAGTGGATCATCTAAACTTGTGGTATCCAAAGGATGGATTAATTCCACGAGAAGATATTTGGTTTTGAGGGATGTTTAGAACTCCAAAACAAAACTTTATCAATTTTTCATATTGAAGGTGAAGTTGATTAGTGGTGGTTTATTGTTAAGAATTCCAGTGAATAATGTGACCTTTATGCTATGTAATGAAAAAAATTCATTGATATTTTCCTTGAGAGATATTTACCTATGTTGGATTTGTTTTCGATGGGAAACAATTCCTAAAATAGATGTTGAAAGATGAATATTTTATAACATTATTTGATGAAAACATCACAAGATTAGATAAGTATGTTCCATATTTTATTCAAGACACTGATATTAAAATTAATAAATTCTACTAAGGGTTTAAAATATGTTTATGAATATCATTGACCACATCATAATTTAGAACATATGAAAATGTTATTCATTATGATAATAAATTTGAAATGGAGTTTTCTGATACCTATGTTCCCATAGATGACATTGATAAGAAAATATAACGGTGGTTGGAAATTAAGAAGTAAACTGATATGAATTGTAGAGGTAAACCCTGAAAATGTTCCATGTATGGGAAAAAATATTTCAAGGATGTTTGATAGGATTTAGGAAGTTTTACCGATGTGTAATGTTTGGCCACATAGATTGCAAATTCATGTAAAATAATCCATTAGAATCAAAGAGTATGGTATCTTATAACTATCCAATTGAAAGGTGTTTTATTTGTAATTATTTGGGTCGTTATGCTAATTATTTCTCGAAGATAGTGTAAAATGATGGAAATCATCATGATCTAAAACATAAAGATAGTGATGTTATTTTATACTACTACAGTTGAAGTTGTGCTGTCAAACAAAGTGGTGAATGGTATTTTAATTATTTATTTGAATTATGAAAATACCCCATTGGCCTATGGATCTTCACCATATTAATTTATGTTAAAGTTTCATGAAAATTTGGAATATCACCTAATGAAAGTAATCTATAACTTTTTTTGGATAACATTGGGATGAATTATTAATGAAACCAAGATTTTGAGGAATCATCATATTTTTATTAGTGGGATGGTCTTTCCTACAAATCTTGGTGATCTTTCAATAGTATTATTTGATATCATTCTTGGTATGTATTTTAAATTACTTTATCATGCTAAGAAAAATTTATGTTCTAAGAATGTTATCTTCAATGGCTTCGTACCTTTGATAAATTACTTAGATATGTGAAATTTATTTGAGATGGAAGTGAATGTAACCTAACTTATATTATGAAAAATGAATAAACTATTAAAATTTGTGATGTAATTGTAGAAAATGTATACATAGAGGTTTTCGGATGATTTTCATGGTGTTATTCCTCACTGATAGGATTATTTTACTCTTAACTTCATACCTGATGTTATGAATATATCAGAGACACATTATTGTATATATTCAGTGGAAATTGTCCAATTTATTAATAAATTTGTAGAGTTATTTGATAAAGGTTTAATCTAACCTAGAACATCATAATGGGGGTGTTAATCTCTGTTTTTCTAAAAATAAATATTATTTAATGAGACTTTACAATGATTATAGATCCTTCAACAACATCATAGTTAAGAATAAGTATCCATTGCCCTATATCAAATATTTGTTTGATAAACTATAGGGAAAAAATTATTTTTTGAAGTTAGAACTACGGTTTGGTACCATGAGTTTTAATTGAAGGAAGCATACATTCTAAAGACTGTATTCTAGACTAGATATAGGAAATATTAATTTTTTGTCATTCTATTTGGGTTACCTTATGCATCTGATGTATTTATAGACCTTATTAATATAATTTTCAATGAGTTATTGAATAATTTTATGGTTGTGTTAATTTCTATATTTTATTATATTATTAAATTCAAGAGAAACATGAAAGGAACCTAAATGTTTATTTGAAAACCATAAAATAAAAGAATCTGTCTGGTAAATTTAGCAAGTATGAATTTTAATTAAAAAATTAATTCCTTACGAATATTGATTCTAAAGATAGAATTGTTGTTGAACCTTTTAAAATGAATGTTTTTGAATAATTTCAAATAACTAGAAATATCAGATACATTCATAGATTTATTAGATTAATTGGTTACTACTGGCAGTTTTTTGAAATCATTTCATGGTTTTCTAGACCACTGACTAAGTTAACTAGAAAACGAGTTATGTTTATATGGAAAAAATAATTAAAATGTATGCTGATTTTTAATAAGATGGAAAAGCTCAGTCAATGGATCAAGTTAAAATTTGAATTATTGGATTTGATTAGTTTCTTACCAAGTGGCATTACCTCTTAGTTTATCTGAGGTACATAACATATTTAATGTTTCAATGTTAATGAAATATGTGCCCGATTCATCTCATGTTTTGAACCCTGAAGTAGTTTAGTTGGAAGAAATAATTTCCTAGAAGGAATAACATGCTTAGGTTCTTGACTGTAGATAGAAAGGTTTTTGTAATAAAGGGATTTATTAGGTTAAGGTTTTATGGAATAACTATATGGTTAAAGAGGTAACATGAGAATATAAAAATGGTAGGAGGGAAAGATATCCCCATTTATTTAATAATTGAATAAAAGTATGAGTATGAAATTTATAAAAGGGTGAAGGATGTTATAACTAAGGTAATGATAGAACAAATCAATTTCATATTTAATAATAATAATTAAATTGTTATATTAGTTATAAAAATCTTAAGTATTTTTTTAATATAAAAGGAAATTGTTTTAATTAAACATCTTTATTATAAAGTTTTATTTAAAAGAATAATTATATTTTTTAAAATTTGAATGTAATAAAATTAATATAATTTTTCAATTTATCATATTAAAATTTACTTAGGATGATAATTTGGATGTTTTTTTGTAAAATGTAAATTTTTTTGTGAATAAAGAAAAATAATGATTTTTGATAAAACATAACTTATCATGACAAATTAAGTAACATATGAGTCGAAATTTGTTTTAAATTTGATTTAAAGTAAACATAGTATTATTTTTAATATATTTAACAAAGTGAATCAATTTTTAATCAACTTTATAATGGTTTTTAACATAAGTTTTTGTGTGTGTTTGATGACATATTTTTATAAAAACTTTTTTAAAATGAATAATTTTATCCATTTTAATTAATTAAAATAATCCCTAATGGGTATTGTTTTATATTAAATGAATATAGTATATACCAGTAAATATTACTTATCTTCCATATAATTATTATAATTAGTCATGGAGTTAATATAAAATCATCTTTTTTTTAAAAAAAATCTTCCTAAAAACCCACTTTCTTGAAGTGAGAGGTAATCCAAGAGGATGGGGAGTGAGATCAACCATATCTCAAGGAAAAAACATGAACCACCAATGCAACCATAAATCACCTTATCATATTTAAAGCATACTGGGATGATAATACTCCCATATTATTATTTATCAGAGTTTTCAAGGGTCTTAGACCATCCTTCATTCCCTATCTCACTTCTCCTGAATGTGTATGCAATCAGGATCCCATTGTAGGAATAAAAATTTCTCAATGGATATCTAGTGTTCTCCATGTTACCTTAAAATAACAATGAAGATTTGGTGATTTATTCACGTACACTATTGGGATTTTTTTTCTAAACTGGCCCCCGGTGGATATCATCGCAAGGTATGTTATTTCCTCTTGGGGGTTGCAGAGCACTATAGAAATTGGGCTCCATGATCATTTATATTTTATTATTCATGTTCATTACATTGAGGATTTTTCATGATCCAAGTCTTTTGAGTCATGGAGGTGTGACAACTACCCATTCCTCTTGTTTCAGTGGATAATATATATCAATAGGGGATGCGTGTTTTAGTGTTCAGTTCTATGGATCTGGATTTCTAGTATTCCTCTTGTTTTTTAGTACCCTAGTTTCTTAATGGGTATTGGATACCATCTTTAGCGATTCTTGTAAGCTGATGGATTCAATTCACATATATTACGTCCCTGCTGTACGAGAGTATGCATTGAAATGGAATTGTCAAGGGATCTTCCTCATTGCATCTGGTTGTCGGTGGGTGGTGAGGATAACTATTTGAAATAAATCACCTATGAGGAGGTTGTTGGTTATTTTTCAAATTAATTTTACCAAGGGAATTGGAAATCCAAATACTGTTAGAGTGGAGGTATTCATCAAAGTGTCTACCCCCAGGTTGAGATGAAATGGTGAAAGTGTCCCCCTCTATAGATGATGAACATGTTTAGCCTCCAACTGCTATGCGTGTTCTCACTTACTCCAATATCCATTCCATCCTCTAGGAGACCCTTGGCTCCCCAGGTTCCGCACTAAATAATGCAATTTCACTACCTGATGTCCAAACTGGTAATGGCGATTAGTGGGCACGCAATGGAAACCCACAGGATACCCTAAATTCTCACTATTCTCCCAGGTCTTGTGGGATGGTGCCTAATAAGTAATTAACTATAGTGTCCAAAGGTTCCTCTAAGAAACAACATCTTGGTATTCACCTCTCATAGTTTTTTTAAGGGAATGTGTCTAGCACAGGGGATCGTTTGTTCCCCTCATTGGTTTCTATGGTGGAAATTTCAGTAGCTAAGGATCCCCATAGGTATCCAATGAATACGGGTAAACAACTGTTGGTTGATGAAGATGGTTTAACACTCTACCAATAAAGGCTAAAATTTCCATGTATTACTCCTCATCCTAGATGGACGGATTGGGTGATCTAGGAGTAGGGAATCTCTGTTTTCATCCATAACATGGGGAAGATAGTGTAGGAATTGATATAGTGGCTTCATTCATGATGGCTTAAAAAACTCAGGGAAATGGGGATTTTTTCTCTCCGTTTGATAGCTCCTCATTGGATCGAGGTGTGGAAACTTTCAAAGTTCCATTAGACCTGGGTGGCATTTCGACCTATCATATATCGTATTGTAAAAATGATGTGTGACCTCTGTTATGCAACTATATCATGAATATATCAATTTATCATCCCCCTTGCAGAGGTAATGTGTAAAGAATTTGGTACAATTGAACTAATATAATCTTATTTACATGATTATTTGAACTAGATGATTATTCAATTGAGTGATTAAATGATTCCTAAGACCGAATCCAAATTTGTGGATGAAAAAAAGGAGATTTCATTATGTGTAAGGTAATATTTTGAATAAATTATCTTTGAACAATGAATCATTTTATTATAAAGGATTACTCCCTTTATTTGGTTGTTTTATTTTCAAGTTCTCACATATCCCCAAAAGTGATTTATTTCTAAATAAAATATTTAATTTTCAGTCAAAACCTATTGTTTCATTGCACTAATGGGATTAATATTAATGTTGAATTTTCTAGTTATGTGGAATAATTTTTAAAAAATGATTGCATATTTGGAATCCATTTAATTTATAATGTCTATTATTGTAAACTTATTTTTTAATAAAAATTTTAGTGAAAGGAATGAAAATTAATTATTATGATTAATCTAAAATAATTAGTTTACTTAGTGGTTAATATAAAATTTAAAGGTCTGGAAATTTACCAAAACATGTCCAAAACATATTGTATCGACATATTTATATAGTATACCCCCTTTTATAAAATATAGTTCTTTATTGGGGAACATTATATAAAATCCAGATTTTTCTTATGGTTTGTTTTTTTTATGTTTCAGTTCATGTCCTATCTATTGGTAAAATAATTATTTCCTAATGTTCATGAAGGGGATATGGGATGTTCTAGGGGTTCATGGCATAAAATTAAAGAAAAATGAGTTTTTGGGTATATTGCACGGATTGCTCATGGTTAGTGAAAACTGTTTGGATCATCCCATATAACCATAAAGCCTTAGACAATGGCTTTCACATAGTTATCACATAGTTAATCTAACTATGTAGAATTCCCAATAAATTGTGCTAAATTAGGATTTCAAGACACTATCTCTCTCACAGTTTTTGTAAGGTTCGGAAAACTGTTCTACTAAACCATGTAGCCCAGTAATGCAGTGAGATTTATAAAAATTACATTACAGGATTTTAAACCCAAACTCAGGATTTCCTCCTTTCTCCCCCTTGAAACCCTAGTGATTAATTAAATATACCATAATCGTCCAAGGCTGATTCTCCCTAATAAATTGGTCGTTTGGAGTGTCATTGATTTACAACCAAATATCTGGGTAAGGCTAATCCCCCTATTTCTTCTCTATTTGGTTTAGGGTTCGCATTTCTTCATTATATCATTATGAACCTATAAAACCCTTATTTTATGATGATATATAGGTTGATATTTCAAAGGGTTATTGAAAGGGGATCTAGGGCCCCAATTAAGGGTGTGTTCACCAACGGATCCAAGGTAGGTAGTCTACAAGTTATATCCCACAGTTACATTTGAGTGTTTTGTGTGCTTGGGTTTATTTCATGGTTACCCCCTTTTTTCTTTTTCTCTTTTGATGAGTCTTGGTGTAATGGATGTCTATATGATTAATGGAAAACCTCATGGTCCACATGAGACACATGGAGGATGACTTGACAATTGTAGGGCCACCCATGGGGTGCATCAATACTTTCTAAACTTATATGTAAGTTAAGTATGGGAAAGGTTTCCTTGTGATAATGTAGAGCCCCTGATAATCATGTTCAAATGTTTAATGGGAGTGGATATGAATTATTTTCATGTGTTTATGCTTAGTAATTGCCTAATACATTGTTTGGAACAATAATAAATTTTTTCTAAATTAGTTAAATGGGGATTGTTCCTTGTAGCTAATTAATTATGTTGAAAACACCAAGAGGGTGGGTGTATGGGAAATTTTGACAAATGAGATTGGAAATGGATTGTGAATTGATGAATATGTTTAATGGGGTGAGTCTTTAGAAAGTGAATTAGGATAATGTGTTGTGTAGTGTAAAATGGAATTGGAAACATGCTATGGCATAACATTTAATTTCATGTTGATTTTTTTAAATCATTATTTTTATATTTATTGTTTCTATTGGTTGTGATATCATTTGTGTGTGGTGAATGGATAAATAAGAATGTGAAAATGGAGTGGTGGTGGGATTAATTATTGATGCTCCTCCCATGGGTAGGGTTGGACAGATGCTTTAACCTTCCTAGGAAAACATGGGTTGGGGTGTTGGATTGATACTATATTCCCCGAATAGTTGTATTGAATGCAAATACCTGGACTGCGGCTCCATGTTATGTGCAGTGATTACTTGATATTCTTATCCCTAGTGCGATAGAGACCAAACTTTTTTGATAATGCATAATGATAAATTCCTTGAATATTGTATGAATAAGTAAATGTCTAACTCTTGGATTATATGTTGAAGATAAACTAAATGATGAGATTTTGTATATAATGAACATGGAACAATAATCCCAATAGTAATAGAAAATTAGAGAAAGGTTAATGAGTGGTCCCCAAAAAATGTTTCCTTTACTTTCTGTATATTTTTACTCAAATGTACAATCTAATTGATTGTATAGTTTGTAGACACAGTTGGTGGTGGCCTGCTGAGTTGTAATAACACCGGCTCGGGCATCAGATGGGAACACAGGCAGATTTCATGTTGGCATGTGAGAACAAGGGAAAGGGCCATATGTTATAAAGTTGAGTTTGACATGGGATGTGCATGGATGAGGTTAAAAACATCGATTCAGAACCATTTTATGGATTCTGAAGTTCTTCTTTTTTTTTGACTCACTTGGACCTATAACATGTCATGACATATTTACTATTTCATTTGTGTTGTACCTAGTTTAGGAGATTTTTGGAAATGCATTTTATTGGCTATTTATTATCTTTTTTATATTTATATTGTGTTCTGTTATGGATTACTATAGTTAAGAGGGTATAGTATCCCCACATGACTAATCTAAACCCTCCCTGCTAGTCGGAAACCTCTGGTATATGGGGAGTTTCACTTGAGGTCATGTGACGACCTGACTCGGGGCACCGATTTAGTGGAACCCAAGTCAAGGTTGTCACAAAGTGGTATAAGAGGAGTTATTTTCCCTTTTATACTATTTGGGTATGGTAGATAGTTGATTAAGATAGTGTCGTGCCTTGGTAATGATCTCATGCCTAGGAGTAACTAACCCATGTAAGGTGGAAAACCCAAGTCATCTAGGGTGGTAATTGTTGTCCTTATTGTTTTTTTATACATTTAATGATATTTTACCATTTGGGGCTGAACATATGGTGTGATGTGATAGATTTATTATATTTTTATCATGTCTAGAATTACATTAGGGTGGTAATTAATGTATAATTCTAGGCACCTATGTATAAAAGGGACATGTATCATAGTTGGAAGACACACACAGGATGGGTGTACGATACATAATAGGTATAATAAGTTTTATTTTCTTGAAAATAGTGAAATTTTGTCTAATGGGATGATATAAATGGGTAAAAATTAAAATGAGAATGAAAAATAATAATTAAATAATAATTCATGATCAAGACTTGTAAGTTAATTAAAATGTTGTGGGAGTAAATTGGGATATGGAAATCATTTTAAAAATGTGTAAAAGGCTTTCCTTATAACCATGTTAGTTAGTTACCCAGTGTTAGACATGGCCTTGGGAATGATGGTTGATGGAAGTGTTATAGATATAATAAATCCCAATGAGAAGTGTATGTGAAATGTTTTGTTTAAGTTAGTGATGAGCCTTTCCATAAGCTTCATGAAATTTTCATGGTTGAGTTCTAAAAATTTCATGTTTTTTATTATAGGGAAATGACACCACAAAGGAATGTGCTAGTTGGGAGATAAGAGGATGTTGCCGAGAATGCTCCCCTAGTAGAAGAGAAATAAGACTTAGTGGTCTTGGATTATAATAAATAGAATTTTCATGATATATTTTCTCGTTTTATGTAGATGATGGAATGGTACCCATGGTGGGTCTCACCAAGTACATTTGAATTGACTAGGGAGTTTTAGCTACAACACCCTCTGTCCTTTTTCAAATTGGGTTGGCCAATGGAAGCTGAGTTATGGATAGAGTATATCCATATAATTCTTGGGAACATGGAGACACCTTATTATATGTGAGTTAAGATGGCAGCCTATATGCTTTGGGGTCAGGAAAAGTATTGGAAGAATATCTTATCTTAGACTAAACAATTATAGGAAGTGATGTCGAAGAGTTTTTAGGAAAATTTTCTGAAGTATTACTACCCAGAAAACATAAAGCAGAAGAAGGCTACAAAATTTAGGAGTTCAAAGAAGAGGCGATTTTAGTATTGAAGAATGTAGGCCGGTTCATGGACTAGAAATGTTTTGTTTCCTTCTTTAGTGGGAGATGAGGCATCTATGGAAATGAGATTTTAGGATAGACTTTGACGTGAGATCAGATCCTAGATAAATATATCTCGGCTGAAGAGGTTTGTTGAGATGATGGATTCAGCCCTCATCTTAGATGGAAACCTCAAAGTGGCCTACGAAATTAGACATGCAGTTCTGTTGGGTTGAACTAGAGGTACAACATCAGATAGTAGGATGAACTATTTCAAGAATTTAAACCCGGGAAATGGTGGACATCACGAAAATAAAATGGAACCAATCTATCAAGTTAGTGATCAAGTTTGCACTACCAGTGTGGAAGGCCAGGAGACGTTCAAATTTAGTGTTCCCAACCACCTTTTATGTGCAGTGCATGTGGAAATATGGGCAATGTGTAAAGGTTCTTATAGGAACCCATGATAGATGGAATGTGTTGGAGGACATATATCAATGTAGAGTGTAGGTAGGGGATCTATTACCTCATATCTGGTAGGAATTTACAGCCCCATAGGTTGTACCAGAAGTGGTGGTGGACCTAGAACTCCGAGGGAAGACCATTCATACCAGTAGGGTGGTCCATTACAGGGTACTGAGGCAAGATCCAAGGGTAGAGGTATAGGCCATCTTTATGCAGTTCATTCTACACATGGTGGAGGAGAGGCTAGAACTTCTACAGTTCAAGGTATGATTCTTGTAGCTTCTACACTTGAAAATTATCAAATTGATTGTTATTGATATCAAGTAATGATTACATCTCCTGATGGAGACACTTATGCCCTTTTGGGTGAGTGGGTTTTTTGAGTAGGTCATGCCTGGACATTTTGTCAGTAGTTGAAAGAGAAGATAGACCATGTGTCATTCAATGTTCTTGATGACATATAATTGAAGAAACATATCCTTCCTCCTATAGTGGTTTGGATACAACATGTGTTTCATAAGGACATCTCAGGGATACCACCTGAGAGAGATGTTGAGTTTATAATAGTATTAATGAAATGGGTAGAACCATTTTCCATTACACCATATTGAATGGTGCTAGAAGAACTCTAGGAGAATAAGGGCCATCTATAAGAGTTTGAGCGGAAGGGATTCATTCAACCTAGTATATCACTATGGGGATCACCCACGTAATTTTATAAGAAGACTGATGGTCCATTAAGGGTATGTGTCAACTAAATGATGTTGAATCAGATAACAGTTAAGAATAGATACCCTCTTCCCAAAAGTGATAACTTGTTTGAAATACTAAGGGATGCCAATGTGTTCTCCGAGAAGGATTTGATATTGGGATACCATCAGTTTAGGGTGATATCTTCTGACATATTGTGGATCACTTTCTATAGCAGGGCCGAGTTGTTTGAATTTTTAGGAAGTTTTTTGGGTTGACCAATGCACGGGTTGTGTCTATGGAGCTAATGTACCATATATTTCTCCCATATCTAGATCAGTTCTTGGTTTTATTTATTGATGAAATCTTTGTGCACTCAAAAACCCTTGATGATCATATCGAAAATCTTGACATCATCTTAAGAACACTATGAGTTCATAGTATTTATGCCAAGTTATCACGGTTCCAGTTCTGTAGTAAGAATGTTGATTTCTTAAGACACATTATATCTGAGTCAGGTGTGTTAGTGGATCTAGGTAAAGTGCATGTTGTGGTGTCTTGGGAGCAGCCCAAGAGTGTTTCTAATGTTTTGAGTTTTCTGGGTTTGGATGGATATTACCGAAGGATCATTAGGGATTACTCTTGTTTAGAAGAAACAGTCTCATTATTTACCATGAAGAGTGTAATGTTTGAGTGGTCACAGGTTTATGAAATTACTTTTCAATAATTTAAGATGTGGTTTATTAAAACACTAATTCTAATCTTACCTAAACATGGAAGGATGTACACCATGTTTTGTGATGCATCCATTGTTGGGATAGAGGCAGTGCTGATGGAGGATGATCGAGTTGTACCCTATGGGTCAACAAAGTTGAGACCACATGAAAGAAACTACCGTACTAAAGATATTGAGACAACTGTTATAGTTTTTTCCTAAAAGTTTTGGAGGCACTACATGTGAGGAAAACGATTCACAATGGTTTATGATCATACGTGTTTAAAGTATATATTCTCTCAGAGGGATTTAAATATTCGGTAGAGAAGGTGGGTTGATTTCCGTAAATCCTTTGATTTTAAGTTGGTTTACACATCAAAAATAGTGAATAGTGTTGTGTATGATCTAAGCTGGAAGACACCGAATCAGGTGGCTCAGGAATCCAACTCTAAATGGAAAATTATTTCTTTGTTTGCGGAGATTTAGCTGGAGGTATAGGATAGGAATGGGTATGGCCATTGCATCTTTAGATTTTGAGTCCATACTTTTGGTCCAGGAAAAAGAGAGTATGTTGGAGGATCTATAATGATTGTCTGTGAAAGAATGTCTTAAAGTAGGGGACTCACCTTCTAGTTTGGGCTTCGGTGGTGATGGAATCATCTATATTATTGTCCATGTGTTAGTAATTGTGTGTTTATGTTACGAGTGGATGCGTGAGTTACATGAATCAAGATGGTAAGTACGGCTGGTATTAACTAAGATGTATCATAATCTTTGTTGACAGTATTGGTGGTTGGGGATGAAGATGGATTTTGAGGGTTTCATGGCACAATACCTTACTGGTCAATAGGTGAAGGTCGAACATCAACATCTAGGTGGCTTATTAAATCATTGCCTATTCCAGAATGGAAGTAGAATGATGTAATGATAGAATTTGTTGTGGGAATTCCCAGGATGACTTGGAAGAATGAATCTATATGGGGCATTGTGGATCAAGTGACTAAAGTGTCTTATTTCTTGTCAATCTAGAAGACTTACACAGTTGATCAGTTGGGTGATTTTTATCTTTGAGAAGTAGTGTGACTGCATGATGTGCCTAGAATAATAATTTTGGATCTTGATATGTGTTTCACATCACGTTTCTTGTAGGTATTAAATAATGTGATTGGTACTATGGTTTTTTTTGAGTATGACTTATCACACACAAATATATGGGAAGTATGAGCACATAATTTAGGTATTGAAGGACATGGTAAGAGCTAGTGTCCTGGATTTTTGTGGTTCATGGGAAAACCAAGAATCACTATATGATTTTTCTTACAATAAAAGTTTCTAAGATACGATTCAAATGGAACCTTTTGAGGAACATTAGCGGAGACTGTATAGATCTTCGTCGTGTTGGTTTGAGGCTGAAGAATCTAAGACATTATGACTGAGTCTCATGTAAGAGATGTTATAAAAAGTCTGTTTGATAACTAAGCACCTGATGATAGCCTAGAGTGGGAAAAATTCATATGTGGATCAATATCATAGACCTCTTGAGTTTTTATTGGGGTATAGAGTGTTTCTCCAGGTGTCTCCAAGGTTGGGTCACCGTCGAATTTGGAGACATGACAAGTTGATTCCTAGGTACATGAGGCCATTTGAGATTGTGGAGAGGATCAGACCGATGTATTATATATTGACACTTTTATAATTGTATATTGATATACATGATGTTTTTAATGTTTCACAACTTAAGAAATGTCATCCTGATTCATCTCCTTTGAAATATTTTAATGATGTTGATCTTGAGCCAAAAACATCCTTTGAGGGGAATCTGGTTCGTATTGTAGATCAAAGTGAGAAGGTTTTATGAGGCTAGGTTGTGCCTTTGGATCATATTTTATGGTAGCATAGAAACATCTAAGAAGATAATTGGGAGTGAAAGTTAGATATGCGGGCCTAGTGTCCCGCTCTCTTTACATTGGAAACATAATGATGCCCGAGAATAGTGGCTCAAGAATGAGATATCCTATGCCAGGGAGGATGTAAGATTCATATTTTTTTAAGGAATGTTTTTGTTTATGTGTTAGTTTATGTCCATTATTTTGGTAAAATAATTATTTCCCAATGTTCATGAGAATGCTCGGTGATGTTCCAAGGGTATGGAACATGAAAATAGAGGGAAAATGAGTTTCTAGGCAGATTTTATGGTTTGTGCATGGTTAGTGAAAACCATGGAGATCATCCTAGGTAATCGTATATCATTGGAAAGGGTATTTCACATGGTTATCGCATGGTTAAGATAAATGTGTAGAATTCCTAGGAAACTGTGCAAATGGGGGATTTTTGGACAGTAGCTCTCAAATGGTTTTTGCACAGTTTTGAAAACTATGTAAGTAAACCACACATCCCTGAAAAGTTGAGAAATTTTCCAAAAATGAAATTACTGTATTTTAAACCCCAACTCGGTATTTCCACCATCCTTCTCCCTTATAACCATAGTGGCTAACCAAAGCTCCCAAGAGCTTACAAAGGGGATTCTCCCCCATCTCTAGGTCGTTTGTAGTTTTTTCGGTTGCGAATGATGTATCGGGGTAGGGCTAATACTTCTCTTACGTATCTTTTTGTTTTACGGTTCACATTTCTTCCTTATCTCTTTCTGGATCTCTAAAACCATTCCTTTCTAATGAGATCTAGGTTGAGACTTTATAGGGGTGTTGAATTAGGATCCAAGGCCTAAATTTGGGGTTTTTCTCCAATGTATCCAAGGTGGGTGGTCTACAAGTCATATCCCATAGTACTAATTGAGATATCGGTATTCTTGGGTTTATTTATTGGTTACCCCTTTGTTGCATTTTTGATGATTTGATGGGTTTCAGTGTAATGGATGTATAGATTATGAATGGAAACCCTCATGGTCCCCATGGGACACATGGAGGATGACTTGACCTTTGTATGGCCTCCCATGGGGTGTGTCGATACATTCTAGACATTGAAGTTAGCTAAGTGTGAGGGTAGTTGCCTTGTGAAAATGTAGAGACCTTGATAAAACTATTTAAATGATTAATGGGAGATGAAATTATTTATTGGTAGGTTTCTATGCTTAGTAATGGATTAAGGGATTTTTTATAATGGTAATAGAAATGGGTTAAATTAATTTAAATGGTGATTGTGCCCTTTAGGTAATGAATTTTGATGAAAACCCTAAAAAGGTGGGTGTACGAGAAATGTTGACACATGGTATTGGTAATGGATCGTGAATTGATGAATATGGTAGATGAAGTGAGACTTTGGAAAGATAATTTGGATAATGGGTTGTCTAGTGTAATATGTAATTGGAAACGGGCTATGGCATAACATTAAATGTCGTGTTGATTATTGTGAATCATGATTGTTATATTAATTGGTTGTATTGGTTATGATATGGTTTGTGTCTGGTGAATGAATAAATAAGAAATTGAACATGGTTTGTTGGTGGGATTAAGGACTAATGATCCTTCTATAGGTAATTTTAGACTGATGCTCTAACATCCCTAGGAATGCATGGGTTGGGGAGTCAGACTGATACTCTATGCCCCAATGGTTGTATTCAATGTAAATACCTAGACTAAGGCTCTAAGGTAAGTGTGTTAATTATTTTATATGCTCATACCAAATGATATACAGACATAACCTTTTCACTCATGTGAAATGATAAATTCCATGAATATTGTTTGAATAAGGTAAATGTCTGACTCATGGATTATATGTCGATGTTGAATGAAAGGAAGAGATGGCGTACAAAATGAGAATAGTACAATAATAATTATAGTAATAGAAAAGTAAATAAATGTCTATGAGTTGACCCTAAACTATATTTTGTTTACTTTTCATTTATTTCAACTCGCATGTACTATATGTTAGACCATATATTTTATAGACATCATTGGTGGTGACCTACTGAGTTGTACTCACACCATGATCAGGCATCCATTAAGAACTTGAAACGATTTCATGGATGTAGCTCAAGACAATAACAATGGTCCTATTCTAGAGAGTTGAGTTTGACATGAGACATGCATGGATGTGATCCGCAACTTGGAGTCAACATCATTTTGGGGAATCTGATGTTTTTCTTTATTTTTGGGTTCTGATTCACTTTGTACTGTATCATGAAATGACATATATTCTATTGATTTTGGTGTTTACCCAGTTTGGGAGATGTTTTTCTATGCATAATATTGGTTGTTTCATATTGTTTCTGCAATTTATATTATGTTCTGATGTGGCTTACTCATGTAAAGATGGTATAGTCTCCCTATATGACTAATCTAGACCCTCGCTGCTAGTCGACAACCTCTGGTGTACAAGGAGGCGCACTTGAGGTCACGTGACAACCCGGATTAGGGCAACAATTTATTTGAACCCGAGTCAGGGATGTTACACATTTGTAAAGGGAAACCTTCCAATAATGTTTATTTTTTGGAATTTACCAGAATGCAACTCTTTATCCTATATAAAAGGGAATTCATACTCCCCAATTCTTCACACCTCCCAATCTATTTGTATCGACATACCCCTAAAAATCACTTTGAAAAATCCCTAATCTCATCCTGGAAGCCTCAAATTTGGTATCTAACTAACCCATGAAGTCCTTTGTTGTAAACCAAAAGGAGGTACCTGAAGAAGAGGTAACACTCATCAACATGAATTTTTGTTCTGTTTCCATCTACAACCCATTAAATTATTCTTAAACTGTTATTATATAACAACCTTTGTATCATCAATATAATTATATTTTGTTATGTTATGTTTATGACCTATAAACATAAAAAATTTCATAAAATGGTTTATGAAATCACTGATATTTTGATATGGTGGACTACTGCATCGTGAACGATATCATTAATTTTTCCAATACCACCCTCATGGTAAAGAATAATGATAGTAATAATATATATATATATATATTATTTATGATATTTATAAAATTATCATTCCTTTTGAGTCATATGAACCCATTTTATATTTCATACTATAAGGGAAATGATACTTTCACATGCGTGTTCGGTAGACTACCGCCTCACAAAACGATGTGAAGAGTTATTCCCTAACGTGTTACATGGAAGGTAATATGGGTATCTATAATGAACATAAATGAAATAAATGAAATAATTATGATATTAATGGCCTAATTATAATTAATTAAATATATTATATCATTTTATTCTTACTTTTCACACATTTAAATAGTGATAATGTCATTCATGGATATGTGGACTACCGCCTCCCCGAAGGGGTGTGATTTTCTTTTTTAATCACAAAATAAAAATAATGATATATATAATGATATATAATTAGAAAATATAGTATTAAAAATATAATTATAATTATAGAAAGGAAAAATTTATGTACCTTCTTTCCATTATGATCATTGAAAAATTGGATCATTACTCATGAATACTTACAACCTATCATCACCATGATTGTAATGTTGGTTCATTTTTTTATAAACATAAACCATAATTGATAAAAAAACTATTTATGTATAAATATGATGATGATGTATTGATTATTTTTTTAATATATTTAAATAAAGACCCCCTTGTAAATTATTTGTCCTACAAAAGTCCATTTTGGCACCTAAACCGAATATGGCCAAAACAGCCGAGTTTAACGTAATTGATTAAGTAATTTTATATAACTTGGTAATAAGTCAAATGAAAGTAATAATAAACATTAAAAATGTTATCAAGAAATTTAATAATTAACTTAACTTTATTATTCAGAATGATAAAGACACATGTGATGAATCAGACTCATGGAAAGGGATTTCGTCTCAATATCCATTCATTGAGGCATATCATGATGTTATGAACCTTTATTATTTTATATGGTTTATATAAAACCCCTTTGACATTTTATATCACTATTTTATCTATTATAATGGTATTTAATGTTTTTTAATGTTATTATTCAATGGATTTTATGATTCAAGTGATTTCCAAGTGATAAAGGACTCATCCTTTAAATAAATCATCAATTAATTCCTTTCCCTCAAACAATATTTCTCTATAATTTATATGTTTTTAAATGATTCTAAATGGACATATAATATATTAAAATTACATTTTATATGTTATTTTAAAAGGTTATAAAAATGGAATATTTTTACATGTTCTATATGGAATTTTTGGATAATGACAATGGAATGGTCTATTTGTAACATACAGAAAAACAATGAATTTTCCTCCATTTTGACGATTATTGGATTTCTGGAATCCTTGTTAATATTTCATGCTTCCTTTAATTATTTTTATATATTCATTTGGTTATTTTGTTATCGAAAATAGGATTTCAAAATAAAATGGTATTTTTATATTGAAAATGGTGTTTTAAAAGAAAGGGGTATTTTTCCTATGTTTTTAAAAGTGTTTTTCAAATATTTTATGATGGAAAAGTGAAAGAATAAATAAATTTTATTCATTATATGGTATATAATCATTATATTATTGGGTATCCTAGGTAGTTCCCTATTGTCCCATTACATATTATACAATGGGGTGACCCAGAGAGTGTCAGGATAGCCCGTCATAGCTTAAATGATGGGTGTTCCCAAACATCCCTCTAATGCAATGGTTAATGTAATATTTCTCAATGGGTAAAAAGGTGGGAGTTCAAAATGGTTTAATCTTATATATTTAACTAAGATCCAATTAATTCTAACATAGGTTTAAAATGGGTTATGTATTTTACTCACTATGTCACCTAAAATGAATTTTAATTGCGTGATATTGGTTTAATGGATTTTCTATGAGAAAACTGTGTGGGTGTTTTTAAATAGGAAACTTTTAATTTCATATCCTTAAATAAAAATAATGATAATGGTAAATGTTATATAGGTATAATTCTATTAACTAGACTAATGTTTTTCCTCTTTTGTATCGCATACTGAACATTTGTTCTCATCACCTATTTTGAATATTTTTCCCCTAGATTTAATATTGGTTAAGGGATTGAAAGAAGTGAATTTTAAAGTACTGGATATTTTCCAAGAAAATAAATCATACCTTTTTAAAATGCTATATATTTTTTGGAAAATTTATACAAATTGTAAGTGTCTAATTTTTATTTTATGGTTTTTTAAAATATGAGTTATGGAATAATTCTCTAAAAAACTAAACCAGAAAAGATCAATAAATGAAAGGTAATTAATTATTTAGTTAAAACTCATGATAATGTAATGCCTAAGGTTTGGTCCTTTAAAAAAAATGACTAAAAATATTTGAATCAAATTTAAAAAAATAAAATCCTAATAATTGAAAATATGGATTTAATTTTTTTTGAATAAAATTTATAAGATAAATAAAATAATACTAGTAAAAATTCGTAAAATTCAATGAAAATCATTTTTTAGAATATTTTGTTTGTAAAAATAAAACAAATTATACAAAAAAAATTAAATGTTGATTATTTGTGATTTGTATAGATTGAAATTAATAAAATCGTTCTTATTTTATATTAACACAAAATATAAGATATATTAGGAATGCTAAATTACATAATTTTATGAAAGTAAATGAAAATTTGACAAAATATCTGTATTTTCACTATTCACTAAAAAATAATTGTTTTAAAAAAATCCTAAATGTTCACCCTAAGGTAATACTAACATGATGACTTTATAAATAATATATATTAAAATTAAATTTATAAAAATTCTATAAATTAATTATAATGTTTGGGGAAAAAATGTAATAAAAATAAATTTTCAAGAAAACTTATTTTTGAAGAGAAAATGGAATTAGTGAATATTGAGATCATTTTTATTATGTATAAATTAATACATTTGAATTTTCTAAAAAATTATATATACTCTCATAATTTGGTTATTACTATTCTTACCTTTGAGTTAAACAGAATGGTTATAATGAAAAAATTTGAATAATATTATTTCTATTGTATATTGTAGTTCGCTTAAATATTGTGTTATGTGTTAAAAAAGATATCCAGTATAGTATTTATTTATACTAAATTTTCAATATAACAATTTTACCTCTTAATTCTGTTACATACTTGTAATTTTTATCTCAGTAATCAGGGGTTCAATATTTAAAAAAAACCTTTGTATATTGTTGTGGAGGAGAAAAATATTTTGAAAATAGTAATAGAGGGCGATAGAGAACACGATCATGAGAAAATTAATAACCATTAAATAATAAATCTTCAAGGGATAAAGAATACAATAAATTCATCATAAATAAAGGTATAATAAAAATTTTTTATCTCAATATCCTATTCCTAAAGATGAAGTATTATTTTACTATTAAGATAGAGAACACAAGATAATATAATAACGTGATTTATTTTTTGTCTCTAAGAAATATTTTATGATTTTGTTGTTCTATGATCAATTTCCACTTTATCTCTTACTCAATGAAATTATAATTCATGATGAAATTTTGAGGACAAAACCAAAATAAATAATATTTAACTGAGCATAATATCCATAAAACAATGAATATCCATTAATCAAATCACTATATATTTACCAAAACGAAATTAGTGAGAACATTTTATCTAATATTGAGAAAACTTCATATTATAAAATAATAGAGTAACTTCTAAAACATTAAATATTACATCCAATGTTAATATTAAACAACTCTTTAAACATTTAACATTTAGACTCATGCAAAATATTTCTTTCCATATTCTAAAAAAATATTTTTTGAAAAAGGCCCTTAAATTTATAAAATCAATTGAACTTTTATCCTTAAACAAAATAAAGTAACTCATAATGTCACACACAAAATACATTAACATCATTATAATGTATTCATTTAGATCATGTTAATGCTTTCATAAAATAACATGAATCACTAAAAAATTAGAACCAAAATACATTAAAAAATTAACTATATCCATATTATTTACATAAATTAATAATTTATAAAATATACTCCATAAATAAAAAATGAAAAAAACATAACCAAAGAAAACAACAATCACTTCATCCTCAAATCATTGTTCGATAACTAGGAAATCTATACTAAACAATTAGCTTTATGAATATAAATAATCTATTTATCCAAACTAAACATTATTATCTCCACATCATGAAAATATGAAGGGATATCTTTCCCTTAGTAATAAGTTTTCCCAAAAAATACCACTTTTTCCCATAAATCAATTTTCTAGTTTACTAGTACCATTCAACATATTATTTTAAAATCCTTAATCAAATGAAACTATAGAACAATCTATAGACGTTTAGTGATTCTTATAACCAAAATATCATTGATATAACACTTAATAAACATATTTCTCAAATCCCATTACATAAAAATTTCATTAATTCTGTTTCAATTATTGGAATATCATAGGTGCTTTTTTATCCTAAGAGTTATCCCTTGGATTAGGGTATTGACTCCAAAAATTCCCAAATTCCCTACACATTAGACACTAAAATATAAATGGGTTTTTGGGAAATAATTTATTTCAATCGATTAAACAATTCATTTTTCTGAAACAATAACAAGCTATGTGTTTATATATTACACACCCATAAAACATTCTCATTCCATTGATACATTTCCCTAGGTTCTTTTTCTGACATTCTTGATTTGTAGGTTAGTGAATCTCCATTCCTCAATGGTCTTAATGAAACACCATTTTCACTTTTTTGGTTTGTTCAGAAACTCACCTATGTAAGTTTTTTAATCATATATCAAGATAATTATTTATGTAAAATCATAATATTTCACATTTTTCTCCCATTTAATTTGGTATATCATGAGAAAAATAATTTATTTTTCTATCACATTTTATAAAAACATGGTTTATTTAGGTTCTATTTCTTGAATAAAACAAATAAATAATTGTGTGAGGAGTAATAATCCTTATCAGAAACCATATAATCATAAAAAAATAATTCATAGTTTGTCTAAATATATTCATCAACATTTCAATATGTTATACCTTAGGATAAACCTAGATAATCCATGGTAATTATTTATTTGAATAATTTATATTCGATGAGAAAATAAATGTGAATTATCCTATGAATGTACCTCAAGAGTGCCTATACTGGTGTGAAATATAAGGCACACTAATAATGTATCCTTAATGATTGAGGTAAAACAAAATCTTCCCATTCCAAGTTGTTACTCCTAGGTGAATCTATATCACAGGTGTATCCATTTTCTAGTATCCAAACATCAATTTTTTACTAGGAAAACCACACTCTCTTATTTACTATAACATAAATTTTTTTAACAATAAATTGGATTACTCTAAGGGTTTACTCTAATGTTTTCTCATCCAATTTTATAAAAATAACTCAACTATACTCTGATGCTAACTATAACGGAAAAAAAATTATGAACATAAATATTACATATTTTTATATAAATATTCATTACATATCCTTATTCTCCAACACAGAACCATAATGGTTTTGTGTATTTGGTATGTAGAGAAAAAAAGGGGTACATAAAAGATATGTATTATCTCCCACATAGTTCATCAAAACTATAACACTTATTAAACATATCATACTTAACCACTTTATTTTTATCTTGGGGAAACAAAAACACATGAAAGGGTTAGATAAAATGACATGTAAGGATAAATGTGGGGGATATCAATCATAAGAGAGTATAGGATGATCATAATTAAATGATAACATAATCAGGTTCATATTCTCAAAAAAAAGATTCATAACCAGAAAATGTAATATCATCACCCCTAAAATCAATTCATATCCAAAATCATTATAAATAATGGTTTCAAAGGTGTAATAATCATACAAGATTCACAATATAGACAAGTGGAATCATACTCAATGGAAATAATTACATTTTAAACATATATATTCAAAAAAAATGTCCAATCATAATCGTATGAGAATTTATATTAAGAAATCATTCTCTTACTTCAAAATGTGAACATAAATATTCACTATCTTATGATCATATCTAGAAGCAATTATACTCTCCCATAAAAATGTGAAAAAATCTATTCTAATTAATATTTGGTATTATAATATACATATACCGATGAATCAATATCAAATTAACCATATAATTATAGGGGTATTTTAGATTCAGCCATCAAAATATTAAAAAAACCAATAATATTTATTCTAATAAGGTCATGAAAACATTTATCTTTTCATTATATATTAACCTATGAAATGAAAACATGTTTCATAAATATTTCATCATCATAATCATCAACCATCCAGTTAAAAAATAAGGATGGTATCATTAGATCATTAACCAAGTGATGTGTAAGTAAAATGAAGGGATGTTTTCAAGGATTAAATTACCTTAAAAGATAACTAGGTCATTTCATGAGTAAAATAAAATTTTCATTTAGAAATACCTTGTTTAAAATATTAAAATTTCAATAATATTTAGAAAAATGTTTCTTTTTATAAATACTTGTGTATTATATTAATGGAATCTTAAAAGGAAGTATTTGTTATGATGGTGGGAAAATCCAATATTATGGTATAATTTAAAATAAATATTCAGTTCAAGCCTCAAGTTAAAATAACATATTCTAAAATAAAAAAAATATTACAGTAATTTTTTTTATAGAAAGTGAAACATGGGTATTTTTTTAATTCAATAATTTCTGAAAAATAGAAACATTCTTGGTAACATTTTCTAGATAATATGGACCTAAGAGAAAAATATTCCCAACCAAAGAGTAAATAAATGATTCTTTTATTAAAAAAATATTTCTTAGAAATTTCATGTACCGATGAAAGGAAATGGGTAATACTAAATAAAAAATATATAATATGGCTGTATAAATGGATTAAAATATAATAATTTTATAATTTCCCTCAATTGAAGTTTATGCAAAACAACCTCCATTAAAATGAGATTGAAACATAAATCCCTTAATATTGTGATTACTTTTTAATCATAAACCCCATGTAATATATAACATCAAATGAAACTATAAATATCAGGAATATAAATATATTCATGATATATCATATAAAAGTAGATGTATATTCACCACATCTATGAAACGAGTGGGTAATATAGAATATATCTCATAGAAACAAAAGTGATATGAGAAACTCATATCTCAAGTATCTTTTTACTTTGTATGTGTTAAATCCCCATTTATAATAAATATATATTTATTGTAAATATATTATAAAAACTAATTTCTTCTTTTTATACATTATATGATTTAATTATAATATATTATCACCATTTCTTAATAATTATTTATTAAAATCATTATTTTGTTGATATCTAATTAATTTTTAGTCATGTTTTGTTTAATTAGTTCAATTAATCTTACATTTATCACCTTATCAAGAATTTTATTCATGTAATATCTATAATATTTAATCTCTACATACACTATCATAAATATTCATATAAATTTATTATGAAAAATGAATTAAATCATATTGTGGAGATAGTAATCCGTACACACACACAAGTGACCTTTCCACTTTCTAAAGGATTTAATGAAAGAATGATAAATAATAATAATTCATCTAATAATAATATCTAAAATATAATATATATTCATTAAATATATCTCTATTACCATCCATGTAATGTATATATAAAAAACTAATCATAATACTTCATGGTGGTGGTAGTCCACTTGAACGCACGAGAAACATTATCATTTAACAATGGATGGGAAGGTAAGAAGGAATATAATGTATTATAATTATATAAGAATATATATTTTATATAGTTATTTTATAATCATTAAATCCATTATAATTACTAACCATGAAATATGGTTATTGAGAATGAATCATATCGCTATATGAAAGAAGCAATCCACATGTACACACAAGGGATACATTCATTTCACATTTGATGGAAATGATGTGGAAAATTGTTGTGAAATAATCATAATAACATCATCTTATATTTATGATAATGGATAAAAAAAATTATAATGATCACAATTGTTTTATATAATATTTAAGAATAAATAATATTGAAAGTACTCGGCTAATCGTTATAGGTATTCATTGGAAACCCACCTTTGGACAAGACTAAAAGACATGAAAGGTTGAAATAATAATTAAAATGGGACATATAGTACATGGGGAGGGATATAAAGAGATGATTTTTCAGTTCATGGCTGGGAAAATAGGTTATTGAAGTGAGGAGAAGAGAGGGGAGGTGGTTTCCTTTTATAGTAAAGGAAATGACACTCAAAATTAATAAAAAAATTTAAATGTAATAAATTATTTTTTACGTGAATTTTATTTTTGAAAATATAATTGGTAACATAGTTTAATGTTCAAATATATTAAACTAATAATGTTTTTAGGTTTATTTGTCATTTTAAACTGTATCTTTTGGTTCAACCTTTTTATAAATTTATGTTTTCAAACCCAAAAATGAACTAATAATAAAATAAAATATAATTTAAATTAAAATTTAATTATTTAGGTTATGATTAATAAAATTTTACTTATTTTATTTTAAAACTAAATATAAAATATATTGGGTCTTTTAAATTACACTATTTAATGAAAAAAATTATAGTTTCACAGAAATCCGTATTTTTCACTATTCAATAAAAATTAAATCTTCTTTGAAAAATCACAAAACATAATAGAAATAAAATATTATAATGCATATTTAAAAATTTATATTCATTGAAATAATATTTCAAAAAATTGAATAAATTAATTATATCGTCAGTAAATAAAAAACAATAAAAACAATTTTTTTAGAAAACAAATTTTTGAAGAATAAAATGAAAATACTAAAAATTGGGTAATTATTTATTATCCTTAAATCAATAAATATGAATTTAATATTTCATTTATAAATATTATTAATAAATTTTTCATCACTATTTCTAAATTCCGTTTTAGTGGCTATTTTATAATAATCACATTTAAATAATGTTATTTTTATAGTATAGCACAACTTGCTTAAAGATTAATGTTGTGTATTAAGAAAGCTATTGAGTATAATATTATTCTAAAATAAATTATAGAGGGTTATCACCACCCGAATATTCAAGATATTATATTGTCATGAGAGAAAATAAAAATGGAATAAGCTCTTCAAGAGAGGATAAATTTGGCTAGGGGTTTTTGAGAGAATTGTAGACACACTACCTAAGGGCTTGGATTATTTTATATAGGCTACGAGGATTCTCCCCAGACCATGCAGATTCACTATAAATTTACACATAAATTTCAAAAATAAAAAAGTAATAAATTTTTGTTTCTTATAATATACATACACAAATTAACTCTCCCATGTTAATTCATAGATGACGTGTAGGAGGGTTAAAATGTTAACACCTTAATGTTCAAATATCTAGATGAATCATGATAGTTCCAATATTATAAATACATTTTATAATCTATGTTATATTTTTAACATATCTGTAAATATGATATATTAAAAAAGCCTATATAATATATCTTGTATCATAAAATATTATAAACCCGGAGTATAACATAGAAACATTTGAAAAATGGGTTTTCATAGGCTACGAAAACCTCTAAAATAATTTATGATATAATGTGAATTAAGAAAAATTAATTTTAGTTTCCATGTCAATAAATTAGGCACTATTTTAGTACCAGGTTTGTAATGTTCACACTAATATAGTAACCAATATTAGTGTCTTCAATCATCTAGGTACCAGTGTGTATTGAGATACACCATAACTCAGATAAACTTTATATGAGGCTTCAAGATTCACTATTTCAATAATTTACCACTTATAATCTAATTAAAAAAATAACTCCATCAATTAAAATAACTTAATAAATAATTTAATATGATCTCCTCCTCTTCCTCACTCAAAAATAGATAACTCTAAATTGATGTTTGAAATTTTAGGTGAATAATGTTGAATATACTATTTATTTTTATTTCATTCTCCCACAATGTGATTTCATATTCCTACTATAAAAATTCATCATTAATAATGACTAACAATTAAAAGAAATTTCCTCAACACATCAATTACCATAAATTTAATTAATCCTTATTCCGGATTACTAGTTTATAGAATATTCTTCAATTTCACTAACTGATCATGTATCAACCCTCTAATAAATTTATTCTTCAACTAATTTTTTTCAAGTATAAGACACTTGGTTCTTTAATATATGTATAAAATTATTAATGTCATAATGTAGTACTTTTTTCCGTGCATTTTTTTTCATGATCCTCCTTGACGTTCTTGGGCCAAACCATATTTATAATAAACCAACCCAAAGAATTTTATCTTGATACATGGTTTGGCTCATAAAAAGAACTAACAAACATTATTGATCACCTAGGATGTGAAAAAGTTATAATGTAATCAAATATAAGCATCATAAATAAATTTTCGCTTAATAAGAAAAATATAACAATGAGACCACATAGTGAACTAAAGAGAAATCCAAAAATCAATAAATAAATGGAAAAAATGAAATATTAACATATATATATGAATATTATGTGGTCTATATAAATATTCAACCGTGATAAAAAATAAATATAGAAAATCTATTAAATCCTAATGACATATGAAATCTATGGCATACCCCAACATCCATTTCTCCTAAACAAAAAAAATGATGAGTCTCTAAAAAATATAAGATACAATATACAATTCAGGGAAGTAGATCAAGAGAAAACCATCTATAAACATTTTGGAGTGTGTTTAGGGTGTCATAAAACAATCCTATTTGGATTCAACCACATAAGTTTCGGGGAACATTTATTAAATAAACCACTACTTTTTAGTTTGAATTGAAAAAATAAGCTACTTTTATATTTTGATTAATTTAAGTAACGTGATTTACTATAATTTAAAATAAAGAATAAGAGAAAAGAAATTAAACATTATAGTTAAAAATGATACAAGTGGAAATGAATATGGGATAAAAAATAATGATTTATTAGATACCAAACAATAATCATGGAGATGGCATTGGGAATAAGCTCATAGTAAAACTTAAATCCTCACCTTAAAATGTAATCCCCCCAAAGTGCAGAAAAATCATCCAAGAATAGGCACATTATGAATTAGCATGAAGACCTAGGGCCAATATTATGATGTCAATTAGCCATAATTTTACCATGAACAATAATGGACCCTTAATTGGTAGTATAATGATATATGGGATCTATGGTGTTACCATTAACTAGTGTGGACACATGATAGGTAGTACAATGTAGTATCCACTAGGTCAATTTTCAATGTAATCATATTTTGGTAATTTTACTAGGCTCCCACATTAGTGCCCAACATCTCCCATGAACCATCACTATATAAAGGAATTTAATGGTAAAAATATGACTCATAAAACCACACTTATAAAATAAATAATCATTTTTCTATTAGAAAAGTCATTCATTTTTATTTTCATGCCACATAGGCATTACAACTATAGAAGTGGTAGACCTGATAAAAAAACATTTTTTAATGCAACCAAAAAATTAATCCATTGTTTTAACCTATAAAAAATCTCAATAAATCATTATATAGCATGATAAATATATTCCAATAAATAATTAAAAATTCTTTCACATAAAATATCTAGTAGAATTTCAACGAACACCTATCAGGAAGAAAAATAATTAAAATATATATACACAAAATTTTGAAAATATTTGAAAAAATAAAACAATATTATAATTAAAAAATAAGTAAATATACCCAAATAAACATTAATTAATATTAAAAATAAAATTGAAATCTTCTAGTATTCATGGGTCATTTAAAATAAGAAAACACATTATATTAACAATATCTTCAAGATGATTTAATAACATTCTCCAGATATTATATTCATTATAGCACACTTATTACAACACCCTAATATATTATGAGATATTTCTATTTAAATAAATTAAATCCATTAATTTTATTATTTACTAGAAATACTCAGTTTAAAAAACCACAATGCACTATTAAAACATAATAATTTAATATGGATGTCTACAAATTACCATTGGATTAGTGGGTATGAATAAGAAAAACTAAATTATAAAAAATTATTATTTTAATATTTCTAAAATTCTTTAATTAGTTTAAAATTGGTTATAAATGAAAATAAAAGCAGTTGAAGATAAAAACGAATTTTTTTCATAAAATTGTTTTATGCACACAATGTGTTTGTACCATAATAAATAAAACTTATCTCTATTGGTTAATAATTATATTAATTTACATATAATATAATAAATTAAATTCTATAATTTTCTTTTAATTGTTTTTACAATATAGGTAATACAGGTAAACTCAATTTTTTTTAAATGAATTTCACTAAAAACAATTTGTTTCTGTTTTGGGCATGTATTTTAAAATGAATTTATTTCAAAAATAGAAATGGAATCTTGTAAAATTGATTAAATATTTGTAGTTTACATAATTAATATTATTTAAATATTCTAACTTAATTTTTGGTTATAATAAATAATAAAAATAGAAGAATTGTTTTACCTTGTTTATAGTTAAAATTTGTTATTTACGGGGTCAAAAAAAGAGAAAAATTTTAAAAAATCTGAATTTTTTTTCAATTTTATTGGTTTATGAGATTTAAAATTTATCCTTAATATCTGTCACGACCCAACCCAAGCCGGGCTAGAGCTGAAACTACCCCAATACCACCTCCATAGGCTTGGGTTTGGTGACTAGCACCAAAGGCATAACAACTTAGGGTGGCCTTTGCCTAAACACATGTACGCACAATGCTACCAACTAAATGAAAAGTTTATAGGAAAAAGAAATATAAGATCAATATTTTATAAATAAAATAAACATGTTTGATCCTCTGGATAGTAAAAAGGGTACGATAGTGTGTACTAAAAAGTAAAAGGAAAAAAACACACAGCCAAAACAGAATCATGTCCCAAACAGAAGGGAACTTGAAAGGAGTAACAGGAAAGAGAGCCCTACTCTTGTATCCAAACTCTGACCACCATACGTGGTCCACCCAGTACATATCCCTAAGCTCTTCCAAAATCCTGACGTACCTGTCTATCATTGTAAAAGGTATGACACATGTAGGGAGAAGCCCATGTAGGGGTGAGTATATACATACCAATTAGGAAACCACAAAAAGGCGAAGTGGGAAACCATAAGAGGTAGCACTAAAACGAAGATGTGCAGGAAAAATGTAAATTAATGTTATCATAATAGTACAACTCCACCCACCAATAGATATTATCACTCAAAGAAACTCAAACAATAGTGTAAGGGGATCTCCATTCCACAGATCAGCCCAAGAAAGTGATTAGCCATCATTTCCAAGGTTAAAACCATATGTGGGGTCATGCATCTCGTCGCATATTCCAAGGAGTTACAAGTCAAAGTGTATCAAATCACCAAACCTCAATACTATCCACTTTGGGCAGCACTAACTCACCCACATCGTTCTAGTTCACGTCCTAATGATGCTTATCGGTATGGAATGTGCCCCTCTTTATCATGAGACCTTATGTAAGACAAACCACATCTCATGTAATTGTTCTTCAAAGACGATTGTTCTTCTCTAGTAGTCATCTAGTTACTCTACTTCCCAGCCCCACTTGAGGGTAAACTCTACACTGTCATTGGGGAACACCACTTCCCAGCCTCGATGGAGGGTTATCCAAGAACATTCATCCGGGAACTCCACTTCCTAGACTTGGTGGAGGGTAAACCAAGATCTGCTCTGGCCATCCCAATTGGATGGTTCCTCTCAAAAAAGCATTGAGTAAATATAATCATCCCTTTTTTATGGTAAATCTTTGAAAAATTCTGTTGTAGTCATCGTGTGTCGCCCAAGATAGTAATCACACCCTGAACATCTCACATTATATATCAGAAGCCACTACAGAGGGCACCATCACATTCTATATGGAAGAGAAACTTATGATAGGCTACTCATATGCCAATGTCCATGTCCAAAAAAGGAGATATGAGAGATATAATATTTTTAACGTGGTACACGGTGTGAGAGGGGCCAACATTTTGTGTGGCCCCACCTATTTTCCTAGCCATGTACCTTTCCATTCTATGATACTAAACTGAAAATCCAAAAACCCTAGGCATGAGAGAGTACTCCCAGAGTACATGATACCTCTATCCAAAATGATGATGAGGAAGTGAAAGAATGGTCGATTGTCACCTATCGACCGATCAAGGTTCTGGTGCTTTAATAATGTGATTAGCAGTACTCAGGTCGAATCCTCTGTGATGATACTTTTTAATATTCGATTGTTTTTAGTTGATTTTATTCTGATTGGGGGGGTTTCAGAGCTTATGAAATGATTTATGGATTATGATTTATTTAACAAATTTATAAATATTTGGGTGATTTCATCATTAGTTAGTTAAGATTTTGATATCCTTGGTCCTATCTTTATATTACATTAAATTAACATCCATGTCATAAGTTGACGTTGATTAGAATTACCAAGTGTTAATGATTTAATACAAGACTTAACATATGTTAATGTTCTAATATTAATAATATATTATTTTTGGTAGTGTATTTATAGTCCCAATAATCCATGGAAACCACCCGTTAATCAAAACAGGTCATTAATCCATGACATGTTAAGTCCAACATACACAATGTAAATTCAATGAATACTCATTGAGCAAAAGCTATCAATCGCTTAACATCCATAAATTATAACTCACCCTAATTCGAGATTTTCTCATCCATTTAAATTATTAATATTCTAGTTATAATGATTATGATTAAAAATTAATAAGAGAAGAAAAATAAAGGGATAAGAAAATAGTGATGCGTTGAACAGACACACAAACGATAATGAGAATTAAAAACAGACTTTCGATTGAATGAGGATGGAAAATAAGGGAATGGGATTTAACATGATTTCAAATATTATAAGAACATTAATATTAAACTACATGAGTTTTATGAGAATATGTTGTTTTGAAGAAGAATCATTTATTAATACCTAATTACAAAAAACAAACACTTACATGATTATAATCAAAAAAACACAAAAGTAAATGAATGGAAACAAGGAGGAATGGTTTCTCAAGTAAAAACCTGAGTTTGGAAGATCTTCCCAACAATTTTGCAGATCCTTGGTTGCACCAACCTATCCTCGTTTTCTCTAAAATTACAACCTTTTTTAAAGGATAGGATGTGATGTATTTATAGCCCAAGGTGGTGGACTGTTTGCATCCAAAACTACCCCTCCACTTGGTTCGACGATTTGGACATTCATAAAGTTGAATCTAGAGATATAAAATTATTCAAAGTTGTAGAAAATCATTTTTTTCTGACTAATAAAAAAATTTCGAGGCATTTGGACTTTTGGAGCTATATTTATGGCTGTTTAATTAAACAATGTTAATCTGTCCATTTAAATCCATACTTTTTAGAAGGCTGAAATGTGAATGGGATTATCAATAGAAATATTTCTTCAAATCTGAAAACTTTTTCCACATATTTGGCCTCCTATATCTCCTCTTTCCCACTGAAAATCTCATTTTGATTTGATGATTACATCACGAGTTATGTCATAAATAGTGTATGGATCTTAATTTCATGCCAGAATGGTGGGCTGGACATCAAAGAATTAGTTGGGACCCTTGTTCAAGTATTTGTAACTTCAAATTTTAATCCATGATTCTTTTGGATAATCAAGAACATATGGTGGAGTTTACTAAAATTTGGTCTTCGTGATTTAGACTAGTAACTCAATCATCATAGCTAGTCAATATTCTTCACAGTTTCTTTGGGTCTTCCTATGTGGACCATATGACCCTCCAAATGGACGATTTATCCAATGGTTACTTCTAAGGAACAGTTGTAATTTTAGTAAGGAACCCAAAAAAATATGAATCATGAAATTTCGATAAGTAGGGTGAGATTTATTATTAATAAATTAAACATATTTGAACATGGTTGAATTCAAATAGTTCACAAAAATTATAATTAATATTTAGACTATAATATTTCACAGAAATTATGAACATTTCATATAAAATCAGTAAAGGAAGTATATAAAAAGTTATTAAAGTTTTAATAACATCAACTTCCCCACACTTATTCTTATGCATGTCCTCATGTGCAACAAATATAAAAAAATATTACAAAATCATTTTCACTCACCAAAGAAAATTAAAATTTTGATTTCCCCACTAAGGGGTGGTTTAGACAATTTCACTCATCCATATTGAATTCCACCACCATTTGTTAAAGAAAAAATGTTCAAAAAATAATTAATTTTCTCATTCTCAAATTTAGTATTGGAAAATGGTGTCACACAAAACTTACTCCTCTCCAGATGATAAAATTAATTTATGGAGATTCACTCATTCACCAACCAAAAGTGAAAATCTTAGAGTTTGTAAGAGCTCTCAGCTTCCAATCCATATCATAAAGTGAAAATAAATAAAGAGGTCTTTTAAGCGGTTTTTCTGTAGCTATGGGATGGTATAAATTTAATGTCTAAGAGAGAGAAGAAAAGAGGTAAACATCTACATGGGTAAAGAAATGAACAATTTTTTTTGAAATGAAACATGGAAGGAAATGAAAACACATATTTACAAGGGGATGATTGTGTGAATAAAGACAAAAGAGTGCAATAAAATGTGAAGGGGATTACAAGATTAAATATTTACAAAACAAAAAACTTTTCCCAATGATATAAGTGTTCTTATTTTTATTTTATTTTATTAATTTTTTAGAAAGTTGGACTTGAAAAAGATCACAAAATCATATCGCAACCCATGATTGATCTCTTTATGACACTAATTGTAATAGATATAAAAAGATAAAAGGTTCATGAAAAGTGAGTTTTGTCCTACCCAAGAAAAAAAACCAATTTTTTTGACTAATTTTTTTGAAAACTTCTCAATAACATTTACAAAAATACATAAATAAATGTACATTACATTCCCCAAAACACATTAAATGACAACCTCTCCCCCATACTAAATGGATGCTTTCCCACAAGCATATGATAACACAGTTAAATCAATAAAGGGTACCCAAAATAAATTCCATTCCCCCCACACTAAAATTTTAAAAAAAAATATGCAATGAAAATCCATGTTGATATTTGGTGGGAAAAGGTATTGGTCTTGTAATGTGGCTATCAATGAATATGTTTTCATAGGGTCGAAGGGGATTTCAAAAGGAGAATTAATGTTAGGGAAATGGGGGGCTATTTGGTTATTGTGGTTCTCACAAGGTTCATAAAATTTTTCTATCATATTAATGCACACTAAAGTAAGAAATTCAGCACGAAGGTCCACAAACTCAAGACTTGCAAATGGGGGTGAAAAAACAAATTTTTAAAAGATTTCCATAGGTGGCTTTAACATGAAAGAAAACCATGTTCCTCAGGGGTGGGGAAAACCCATTTCCAAATCAAAAATTAAGCATTCAAAATTTGTTGGGATTGACACAAAATTCTTTATCCAAATATATGATTAAAACACATGATTTTTTAGATGAAACCCTGTATTTTGACTCCCAAAAATAGTTGGAAAAAATGTCATAACATGATGGTTAGTATGTATAAATCGTTTGTTTTATTTTAGATTTTTATTTTATTTTTTAAGTGTTTTTAAAATACACACCCACACAAAAGAGAAAGAGTAAATAAAAAATATGATGAGGAAAGTTGTAAAAAACAAAATGAGAATGAGGGGGGAAGAAGAGAGAGAGAGAGAGAGAGAGAGATAAGTGGAGTTAAAGGGAAAGTGTTTCCCCTAGTTTGGATTTTCTGGGTTTCCATATCCATCTAGTGGTGGGTCAACTACAGAAGTTGGGGATCCAGTGGAAGTCAATGTTGTTCCAGGATTGTCTGTCCTCTCATAGTGATGCTTTAACCGATGTCTGTTTACCGTGAATGTCATTTTAAAAGACGAGTCTTGTAATTGCACTGCACCAAATGCGTAAACATTATAAACAATAAAAGGACCTTCCCAACGAGAATTAAGATTACCTAGGTAAATCTGAAATCGATATTTTAAAAGAAAAACCTTTTCAACTACATGGAATTCCTTTCTCAGGAAGTGTTTTTCAAGGAGAACCTTAGCCTTTTCATTATATAGATTGGAATTCTCATAGGATTCATGTTAAACATCCTCCAGTTCATCCAATTGCAGTAATCTTTATTCAACAGATTTTTTCCAATCAAAATTACTGGTTTTCACAGCCCAAAATGAATTATGTTGGATTTCAACAGGAAAATGACATTCTTTACCAAAAACTTTCCTAAAAGGTGACATCCCAATGGGTGTTTTATAGGCAGTTTGATAATCCCATTGTTCTTCACGAATTCTTTTAGGACAGTATTTTCTGGTGGGTATTACAATTTTCTCAAGCACTCTTTTCACATCTCTATTAGAAATTTCAGCCATTCCATTTATTTGGGGGTGATATACAGTTGAAGATTTATTTACAACACAATTATTTTTCAAAAGAGATTCCATGGTTTTATTAACAAAATGGGTTCCTAAGTCACTTATCAAGGAACATGGAGTGCCAAATCAGTGGAAGAAGTGTGTCTTTAGGAACTCACTAATATTATGCGAATCATCCATTCTAGTGGGTTTGGCCTTGACCCACCTAAAATCATAATCAACCAAAATAATAATGTATGAGAATCCATTTTAAGGGGGGAATGGTCCCATGAAATTGATGCCCCAAACATCGAATATCTCACCGAAAATTAAAGGATTTTGGGGCATTTCATTTCTCATTGAAATTGTTCCAAACTTTTGGCAAGTGGAACATGATTGACAGAACTCATGTGAGTCATTGAAGAGTGAAGTGTAGAAGAATCCTGAGTCTAGGACCTTTTGGGAGGACATTTGTGCTCCAAAATGGCCACCACCAGGAATTGATTGATAAAATTCTACGATGGAAGCATGTTCATTTTGATCAACACATCTCTTAATTACCATGTCTTCCAGAGTTTTCCAAAGTTTACTTTCTTCCCAAAAATAGTATTTTGAATCACTTTTCAACATAATTTTTTGTTCTTTTGAAAAAATTTCAGGAAAAAGAGTATAAACCAAGTAATTTACAATTGGGGCATACCATGGTATTTTTGGAGTGAGAGATTTAAAGTGATCAATTGGAAATTCTAGATCAATTATTTCTGAATGAGAAGAATTACAAATTCTACTCAAGTGATCAGCCATAGGGTTTTATTTTCCAGGTCTATCAATGATTTCAATTTCAAAATATTTATGAATTAATATCCATATTTTTATAATTGGTTTATAATCAATTTTCATAGGTAAAAATTTTGTAGCATAATAGTCTGTGAAGACGATGATATGTCTACATAATAGATAGGGCCAAAATTTATCTAAGGTAAAAATCACTACTAAAGGTTCCTTTTCAGTGACAGTGTAGTGAGATTAAGTTTCATCCAATGTTTTTGAGGAATAATAGCTTACATGAGTAATGTTTTTTCTTCTTTGACTATGAATGGCCCCAATGGATCTATAAAAAGAATAACACATCAACTCAAAGGGTAAGGACCAATATGGGGGTTGGATTATAGAGGAAGATGTAAGAGAATATTTGAGTTCATCTAATTCTATCTTGAAAACCTCATCGAAATGGAAAGTGACATCATTTTGGAGAAACCGAGTGAGTGGGATGAAAATCCTACTGAAGTTATGGATGAATCACCGATAGAAATCGGCATGACTTTGGAAAGAATAGATGTCTCGAACATATGTGGGTTCTAGATGTGATTGTATCACTTCAATTTTGTTTGGATCATCTTCAATACCATCTTTTGAAACTATTCACCCTAGAACAATCCCATTTGTAACCATGACGTGACATTTTTCTAAATTTAACACAAGTTTACACATGACACACTTTTGAAGGACTAGAGAGAGTGAATGAAAGAACGATTCAAATGAATCACCATAAATGGTAAAGTCATCCATGAAGAGTTTCATGAAGTGTTCAATGAATTCAGAAAAGATACTCATCATACACCTATGGAATGTTGCTAGAGAATTGCAATGGCCAAAATTCATTCTCCTATATGCATATGTTCCAAAGAGGCATGTGAAAGTAGTATTTTTTTGGTCCTGAGGTTCGATTGTGATTTGGAAGTAACTAGTGTATCCATCAATAAATCAATATTGTGACTTTATGGTTAATCGTTCTAGAATTTGATCAAGGAATGGAAGAGGGTAGATATATTTTCGTGTTTCAACATTCAGTTTTTGGTAATCAATGACCACACGCCATTTATTCTTCACTCGAGTTGTGACAACCTCTCCATGATCATTTGTGACAATAGTTGTCCCACCTTTGTTATGTATAACATGAAATGGACTAACCCATTCACTATCAAAAATTGGTTAGATAATACCAGATTGAATAATCTTGGAGATCTCTTTCCTAACTACCTCAAGTATGAGTGGATTGAGTCATCTTTGTGGTTGTCCAATTGGTTTGGATGATTCCTCAAGATGGATGTGATGCATGAAAAGATAAGGGTTGATCCATGGTATGTCATCTAGGGTCCATCCTAAGGCATTTTTGTTTTCTTCTAACACCTGAACATGTTTGGACTCCTCAGTTTCAATAATTGAATCAGAGATAATGACAGGATAACAGTGGTCATGAAAAAGGAATGAATGTTTTAGGTGTTCTGGAGGAGGTTTCAGATCAATCTCATTATTCATTTTTGGGCTAGAAAAATCATGAATGGTGGAAGGGCCTTCTGTTTCTTTAGATTTATTTTCCATAATATTGTCCAAGGTGCAGCTGCAGAGATCAGAGTTGATGTGGGATTCAAGTGAGTTTTCAAGTTCCTCTAGATTGATAGAGTATATGAATGAGAGGTCCACATCATCTTCACCATTTATTACATGGTTAATCATTGTGCATATTTCACAAGATCCATTATCATTAGAACATGATTAACATGATTGAATGGGGTTCAATTTAATCTCATAAGTTTTCTCAAAAGCATGGATGGAGTATGTAAAGTGATCCTTAGATGGGTATCACATGGCTTGGAAAATGTTGAATGTGACCAATTGGTCACCAAATTCATTGGAAAATATTTCTGAATGAACATTAATATTAGTTCTCTCTATCGTTAGGAATGGTCTTCCTAGAATTAGGGTAGATTGAGAATATTTCATCTCACCTTCCATGTCAAGGGAATAGAAATCCATATAGAAGATGAGATCATTCACATGAATAAGGACATCCTCGATTGTAACATCAGGACTAGAAGTGCTTTAATTGGTTAACTGAATGAAAACACCCATTGGATGTAAGGGACCAAGACCGTGTTTAGATAAGATGAATTTAGGCATGACATTAATTAAGGCTCCTAGGTCTATGAGTGCATCATTGAAGTGGGAACATCCAATTTGGCATGGAACTGTATAGGTCCCAGGGTCTTTGCACTTTAGGGGAATAAACTGCTAGGTGGAATCATTTTCAAAGGTCCTAAGATTCATCTTATGGGTACACAACTCCTTGAGAAGCATGGAATACTTATGGATTTGTTTTATGGCATCTAATAATAGAATGTTGGATTCAAAATGTCAAAACATGTCAAGAATTTCAGGATCAAGTTCAAAGGACTTATTTTTAATAGAAATGGATCGAGGAGAATGAATTCTATTCCTAAGTGGAATAGAAGGAGGTGATGGAATAGCTTCAGATTCCTTTTCAGGTATCTTTTTCCTTTAATTTTCTAGGTCAACATTCAACGGAGGGATAGAGGACTTATCTCATGGAATAGAAATTTATTTCCCTGATCTAAGTGAAGTTGCACTTACATTACCCTTGGGATTGGGTAATGGTTGTGCTTGTAGTATGGAAGAATTTGATTGTTGTTGCAGGATCAAGTGTGATGCATGTTGACCAAATTGTGTTTCAATGTTTTTGAGGATGGAATGGGTGAAGGAGGCATGATCTTCCACTACACTTTCCCATGGTTACCTGGAAGAAGATTCTTTTATTGGATTGGGATTACCTTGATTTTGGTTCTTGGGAAAGGGATTATATTGGTTTGGGAATTAGGAAGTCTCACTAGGATAGTGGAATCCAGGTGGATGATTGTTTCTTTGAGGTTGAGGAACAAAAGGATAAGTTTGAAGAGAATTACCACCACCTTGGCCATATTGGAATTGGTTTGGGTTCTGATGAGGGTATTGAGGGGGATGATAAATGGGATTCCCATATCTCAAGTTAGGGATATAGGTAGAAGATAAGTGCTCAGAGTGGGGTTGGTTGAAGTTCCTGACAAACTGACTTGATTGTTGAGGGTTGGGGTTCCACTGAGCATATGCTGCATTGATATCCCTTGGTAAGGATGTATCAGATTGATCCTCTTCCGGTTGTGGACATGTGTAAGTTGGATGATTTGTGAGCTGTTGATTCCATAGTTCTTGATAGGTCCAGATAATAGATATTATGAATAAGATGGGTTTGGGGCTTTGACTTCCATAAATAGTTATATCAAAAGATCTGTAAGTCACTCATCCACTCGGTCATCTTGTAGGGCTCTATCGATTGACTATCTTGGGATTGATTGACTTAAGCATGTTCTTCAGTATGGAATTGTTGTGTGTTTCCAGCCATGTTTCTTACCAGATCTCTTGTAGCTGCATGATTTTTATCAACAAGAGCACCACCGATTTCTTCATCAATGAGTGTTCTCTCCATAGCCAATAAATCCTCATAGAAGTATTGAATCAAGTGTTGGTGAGGCATTTGGTGATGTGGGAAGGGTTCGATAATATTTTTGAACATCTCCCATTACTCATGAAGTGATTCATTTGGGAATTGACGAATACCACTTATTCCCTTTCGGATAGAAGAAGTACGAGAAGTAGGGAAAATTTTCTCTAAGAAGATTCTCTTCATGTCTTTCCATGTGGTTATGGAACTAGGAGGAATGTAGTAGAGACATGACTTTGTAGTGTCTTCTAGGGAGAAAGGGAATGCTCTGAGTTGATACTTTTTAATAGTCAATTGTTTTTAGTTTATTGTATTCTGATTTGGGGTTTTTTATAGTGCTCATGAAGTGATTGATTGATTAAAATTGATTTAATAAATTGATAAATATTGGAGTGAGTTCATCATTAGGTAGTTAAGCTTGTGAAATCCTTGAGCCTTTCTTTATATTGCATTAAATTAACACTCATGTCACAAGTTGACATTGATTGGAATTCCCAAGTGTTAAGGTTTTAATCCAAGACTTAACATAACATAAGGTTATAATATTAATCATATATTGTTTATGGTAGATTATTTATGGCTCTAATAGTCCATATAAACCACTCTTTTAACAAAAAAATCATTAATCCATGACATGTTATGTCCAACATACACAATGTTAATTCAAATAATACTCATTGAGCAAAATCTATCAATCACTTAACAACCCTAAATTATAACTCACCACAATGAGAGATTTAATCATCCATTGAAATGATTAAAAACCTGATTATAGTGATTATTATGATAAATTAATAAGAGTAGAAAAATAAATGGATAAGAAAAAGTGGTGCATCAAACACGCACACAAACGATAATGATAATTAAAAACAAACATTCAATTGAATGAGGAAGAAAAATAATGGAAGGGGTTTTAACATGATTTAAAATATTTTAATAACATTAATAATAAACAAAAAAATTTATATTAGAATAATATATATTGAATAAGAAACTTGTATTTCGATATAATTACAAGAAACAAACACTTACACGATTACAAATAAAGAACAACACAAAATTAAATGAAAGGAAGCAAGGAGGAATGGTTTCTCAAGTAAAAACATGAGTATGGAAAACCCTCCCAAGGCTTTGGATGAGACTTGGTCATGCCAACAAATTCTCATTTTCTCTGATATTCCAACCCTTTCGAAAGAAGAGGAGGGGTTGTACTTATAGCACAATGTGGTAGACTGTTTTCCATCCAACATTACAATTTTTATTCCAAAGGGCACAACACAAAAACAATGGACAACGTACAACGTACAAGGAGCGTCGAGGATTACGGAGGGCATAAATAATGAAGACCAAGGGCATCCCCCCAGATCAGGTTCACCCCCTTAGGTTTGAGGTGAGAAACATGGTAAATATATTGAAACAGGTTACCTAGGGTTTCCATAGAAGCCAAATTGTCCGCCACCTTATTCCCCTCCCTCCATTTATGGATGACTTGAGTGTTGTTGCCAATGAGATCCCTATATCTTCGGATTATATATATAATAGACCAAGGTATCATTCTCGTTTTGCGCAAGGCTCCGCAGATGGTCAATCAATATGTCTCCACATGGGTAATATGGAGCTCTCGTTGCCTGCATAGGATGATGCCTGAGAGAAAAGCATGCGCCTCTACCTACATGGATGAGCCTTCGCCAAAATGCACCTTATATGCTGTGTACACACTGCCCGTGCAGTCCCGGACCTCACCTACGCCATGCATAACGCCCGCCACACAAGACCCATCAGTATTCATCTTGATTCCGAAGACCGGAGGGTGCCACCTCACCCAGACCCCCTATTGTCAGAGACCCATTTGCTGTGTGGAACGATGCACATTCAGGTTGCGCAGTGAAGGCGCGTCCGACCAGTGTCCCCCAACCTCGCACCAGTCAAGCAGGCGACAACGTGTGTTGGAGATGATGTTGTGACCCGAGGCTAGTACGCCCTCAAAACTGGACCTATTCTGTGCGGACCATAGACTCTAGCATCCCGTGTTGAAGAAACATGCCCACGACACGGTCTCCTTAACCTTCCCAGTCGAACCCTGAAACCTGCCCTCCAGAAAAGCCCCACTGCTTACCGCCACGGGGGTGGACCCAGTAAATAACCCTAAGTAGTTCCAGACCTGATTAGCCCACTCCCCTTCGAAGAACAGATGATCAAATTCTCTCCTCTCTTCTATTCTCACAGCAATTGCAACTAGACTCCATACTGATCCCAAGATTTTTAACATTGTCATCAGTTGGAAGGGAATGGTGCTGAATGCGCCACGTTAGGAAGTTATACTTAGTTGGGATCTTCTTGCACCACACGTGGCCAAACCATCCCCCTAGCTTCCCTTGAGTAGTGTCAATCCTGTGAAAGTCCTCTGCATTAAATTGACCTGAGGATGAGAGAGTAAAAACACATCGATCCGGGTTCGGGCTCAAAATGATGGGGTCAAAAAGCTCCAGCTAGTTTGCATCCATAAATCCCCTAAAGAAGTGAGGGAATTGACTCACCTCCCTGAAAGAGATCATCGGGGTTGGACATCCCGGGTAGCCTAGGACTCTCCCCGACCAATTGTGGTGCCAGAAGATGACATTTCCCTCCCCAATATTCCACTTTGAGGAATCAATAAATCTCGGGATCATGTTACCCAAATAACCCCCTTTGGCACATTCAAGGCTGGGAGAGCATGCACAGGAATGGCTTAGAGTACACTATTCATGAGAGTGATCCGACCACCAAAGGATAAAAAGTGATTCATCCAATTAATAATTAGGCTAGAAATCATGATCACCACATGGTCAAAGTCTCTAATGCACTTGCATCCTAGAGAAACAGGGGTTCCCAAATATTCCATTGGAAACATGTCATTACTCATCCCCCAGCTAAAACCCAAATCATCCACCCTTCTCGGGTTGCATGTGTCTGCTACGTAGAAGCCACACTTTTCTTTTTTAATTCACTGGCCACTCCATTGGCAGTAATCCTCAAGAATCTTGTTCTTGCCCTGCACGGATCTCTTTCCCACATTAATGAAGATAAGGTTATCGTCTACAAACATCAAATGGGAAACAGAAGGAAGCCTCAGTCTCCACCGATACAGAAGAATATTCCCTCTTGCAAGACCACTACCAATCAGCCTGCTCAAGGTATCCTGCATAAGGATGAAGATGCTTAGGGATAACAGATCACCTTGCCTGAGGCCTCTCACTGTCTTGATGAAGACATGTGTATGAACCAAAAAGGAAACTACCATCAAAACTGAACTAAAACACCTGAACATGATGTCTCAAGACTAGTTGGAGAAGCCCAACTTTTGCAGGACCCTGTTGATGAAACCCCATTCAATCCTATCATAAGCCTTGCTCATATCAAGCTTACTGGCCAAATTGGACCCCCGAGACTTGAATGAGAGGTCTCTTAACATCTCCTGTGCCACCGCTATAGCACGCTAAATAGATTGGTCTCCCACAAAGACATGTTTCTCCTTGGATATCTGTAGTTCCAAATTACCGACTAGCCTCCTGTTGATAATACTATCCCGAATTTTGTAAGTGAAATTACAAGTGATTACAGGCCGATAATGAATCAGGGATGAAGGAGCCTTGATCTTCGGTAGCAGAACGAGGGTCATGGCTGAGGCAATACGCAGGAGACTACCCCCTATGAAGAAGTTCTGAATGGGTTTGATGATATCCCCCTTAACCACCTACCAGACATGGCTATAGAAGGAACCAGGGAACCCATCGGGCCCTGGTGCACTCTCATGATTAAGGTTTTGCATTGCTGCCCGGATCTCCGACTCCTTCAAGACTCTCTCCAACAATTCATTATCATTAGGAGTAACCTGAGAAGGAACCCTCTCCCAGAAATCTTCACCCCCCGTTGGGTACCCTTGTGTCCTATTCGGATTAGTGCCCACGAGAAGGTCCCTAAAATACGAGACAGCCATGCCCCCAACCACTTCCCTGTCATCTGTGAAGAAACCATCCTCAAGAGACAGATTTGGTTTGACTGTACGCCGCCTCTCCCTGATGCATGCATGGAAAAAATATTTATTCTTGTCTCCCTCCTTAATACATTTAACCCTCACGCCTTCCTTTTCCCTGCTCTCCTGTGAGAGTAATAAAGCCTCCAGAGATTTCTTCTTTTCTGAGAGCTCGCCGAGGACGCCATCATCCCAATCCTCCTCAATGCTTGCCTCAATCCGCTCAACTTCCTTTTTTATCACATCCATCACCTGTTCAATGGGAGGAATACCCCTAGCCCATGTATGCAAAGCCTTATTGAGTCTCCTCAACTTCTTATGCAGACCCACCCAAAAACGGCCCTGGATCGGAGCTTCTATGCTTTCTCTCACAACCTGGTGAAAACTCGGAACACTGGACCAGTGCCTCATGTAACAGAATCCCAACTGCATATCCCTGGACCTATTTATAGACAACATGATGGGGGAGTGGTCTGAGCGACTCTGAGTCAGGTGGACAACCCTCGCATCGGGGAACAAATACATCGCATGACCGCTGTACAAACATCAGTCAATCCTGCTCCAACATCGACTGTTGCCCCTTCAGTTGTTGCACCAGGTGAAAGGGTCCCCTAAATACCCCAAGTCCATCATCCCCCTTACTTCCATAAATTGACTGAAGTCCCAGCTAGCCTGACTAGGGAATTCCCCTCTCCCCTTTCTCTCCACTTGTTCCGCTGCAATATTGAAATCACCGCCCAAAATCCATGGTTGATCCCCCGGATCAAACCCATTCAGTTCGCTCCAGAGGAACTCCCTCCTCTGGGCATCACAACTACCATAGATGAAAGATACAAAAAGGGATGATCCGTTATAGGAGACCCTCATCATGATATGCTGATCTACATCTTGCACTGAATCCACTAACACCTCCTTGTTCCATAGGATCCAAATATGCCTATTGACCGGCTCCACCTGCAATGAAGCATGCATCTTCACCTTACGAGAAATTTATTTGATCTTGGTAGAGGATTGATCGTTCTCAATAATCACCACCACTTTGACATTATGCTTCCTAACTTCTGATGCAATGAAATCCGACTTGACCCTCGCCCCAACCACTTGGGCATTCCAGATAAGAACCAGATTCATGGAAATAGAGGCTGCCCAAAATTGACCCCAAGCGACATGGTCACTTTTGGAGGGAGACTACACCTTCTATAGCCTTAAACATCCTCAGATAGTATCTTGTGACCACTCCTGATCTTCTTCCTGCAGGAATGACAGAAGAAGGAGACCAAATGGGAGATCACCTGGACCCCTTCCCATGCACCACCTGGCTGGGCGAACAGGCCATGGGTACCTTCAGCAGCATGATCTCACCATTCGAAGTAGAAGGGGAACCAATACTGAACAACTGGCCTATCTCTAGGGAGATCCTAGCTTCCCGAGGCACATCCACTCCTCTACCCCTGCCACTGCCGCCCTAACCCCTGGACCCAGAAGAAACCAAACACCCATGAACTCCATATGCCAAACCCAGCACCCTAGGACAGGTGTCCTGCTGAACAAGAAAAGGTCCCTGAGGTAAAACCGGACGCAAATCAGGGGCCTCCTTCAGTAGGGACTCCAACCCAATACCTGAAATAATCACCCGGGAGAAAGGCCAAGGCCTAGGCAAAGAAACTAGGGGAACCTCATTGAAGCTGCACTGAGAGGATGTAACCAGCCCCATCCCAGGGGAGCTCTCGGCGCACTGGGAAGCCTTCCCAACACCAACACAGGCCGCTGCAGGGGAGGATCATCCATTGGAAGTGCTCGAAACAAGCGGAGCCATCCGCACATGCACATGACTAGACACCCCAGCTAAGGAAACTGATGAACCTCCTGACTTGAGATCAAAGGCACCTGGAGGACGCACCCCTACATGTTGATTCCTACAACGTAGATCCGAATTCCCTTGTAAAGAACATCCCTAACAGAAATGAGGATACACCGGGTACCCTATGTCCTGATGCCAGGTGAACTCATCTTGCACTTTCAAAGACAAACTCTCCGGAAGAGGTAAGGACAGATCCAAGATGATGCAGATACGGGGAACTAACATCTCCACCCCATTGCGAGTGCGCGCGTCAGCGCTAAAGAATCCCCCTAACCCATCACCAATGGATGGTCCATTTTCATCATAGTTTCTTCGAGGTCTTCTTGTGTGGACCATATGACCCTCCAAATGGACGATTTGTCCAAAGGTTACTTCTAATTAAATGTTGGAACATGAGTAAAGAAACGTAAAAAACAAATATCTTCCAATTTGAATAAGCTGTGTTATATTTATTATTAAATCATTAAACATGCATGAATATGGATGAATTCAAATAGTGCTGAAAAATTATAATTAATATTTAAACATTCATATTTCACAAAAATTATGCACATTTCATATTAAACCAGTAAAGGGATTATATAAAATGTTATGAAAATATTTATAACATCAAATCCACCACACTTAGTCTTGTCCATGTCCTCATGTGAAAAAAATATAAAAAATATTACAAAATCATTTTCACTCACTAAAAAATATTAAAATTTAGTTTTCTCAACTCAAGGGAGGTTTAGAAAATTTCAGTCATCCTTATTGAATTCATCCACTGTTTATTACAGAAACAATGTTCCAAAACAATTCATTTTTTCAGGCGCAAATTTAGAAATTGAAAATGGTGGCACAAAAAACATACTCCTCTCAAGATGATAAAATTAATTTATAGTGATTCACTCATTCACCAGCCAAAAGTGAAAATCTTAGAGTTTTAAGAGCTCTCAGATTTTAATACATATCCTAAAGTGAACAAGAATCAAGAGGTATTTTTAATGGGTTTTTTGGCTATGGGATGGAAGGAATTTAATGTCCAATAGAGAGAAGAAGAGGGGTAAAACACCAAAATGGGTAAAACAATGTACAATTTTTTGTAAATAAATCATAGAAGGAAATGAAAACACATATTTACAAGGGAATGATTGTGTGAAGAAAGACACAAGAGAGGAATAAAATTTTAATTGGATGAGAAGATGAAATATTTACAAAACACAAAAATTCTTCCAATGACATAAGTGTTCTTGTTTTTAATTTATTTTCATATTTTTTTGAATGTTAAACTTGAAAAATATCTCACACTCATATCCCAACCCATGATTGATCTAATCAGGACACTATTTGTAATAGTTATAACAATATCAATGGTTGAGGAAGAGTGATTTTTGACCTACCCCTGAAACAACCCATTTTTTTTATTCTATTTTTTTGATTGATTTTTTTGAATTTTGTTTTATTTTTTTTAATACTTTTTAATAAAATTTACAAAATTACATAAATGAATGTAAATTACATTCCCCAAAAACACACTGAATGAAAACCACTCCCCCACACTGAAATGGATGCTTTCCCACAAGCATGTGATAACTTGGTGAAATCAACAATGGGTAACCAAAATGAAATCCATTCCCCCTACACTTAAATTAATAAAAATTATGTAATGAAACTCCATGTTGATATTTGGGGGGAAAACATATTAGTCTTGTAATGTGTCAATCAAAGAAAAGTTTTTCATTGGCTTGAAGAGGCATTTTAATGAGGATTAATATAAGGAAAATGGGATGTTATTTGGCTATTTTGATTCTCATGTGGTTTAGAAAATACCTCCATCATATTAATTCACACTAAAGTATGAAAATCAGCTCGAAGGTCCACAATCTCAAGACTCGAAAATGGGGGTGAAATATACACATTTTTAAAATATGGCCTTAGGTTTCCTTGGCATGAAAGAAAATAGTTTTCCTCACATATGGGGAAAATCAGTTTCCAAATAAAAAAATTAAGCAATAATTTTTTTTGGGATTGACACAATATTATTTCTCTAAATATATAATTAAAAAAATAATTTTGAGACGAAACCATGTCTTTTGACTCCCCAAAATGTTTTGACAAAATGTCCAAACTGGATGGTTAGAAAGTAAGACTCATTTGGTTTTTTTCATTTTTTATTTTTTTATTTTTTTAGTGTTTTGAAATTACACATCCACACAAAATAGAAAGTGTAAAAAATGTGATGAGTAATATTTTAAAAAAATAAGAATGAGGGAGGAAGAAGAAGAAGAAGAGAGAGGGATAGAGAGAGAGAGAGAGAAGAGTTAACGGGAAAAAGGTGCCCCCTAGTTTGGATTTTGTTGGTTACCATATCCATCCAGCAGTGGGTCCACTGTAGAATTTGGGGATCCAGTGGAAGTCGATGTTGCTCCAAGATTTTTTGTCCTCTCATGGTGATGAATTAACCGATGTCCATTAATTGTGAATGTCATTTTGGAAGATAGTTCTTGGACTTGCATTTCTCCAAACATGTAAACATGAGAAACAATAAATGGACCTTCCCAATGAGAATTAATCTTTCCTTGGTGAAGTCAAAATCAAGAGTTGAAAAGCAATACCTTTTCACCTTCATGGAATACCTTTCTCAGTATGTTTTTTTTTCATGGAGTACCTTAGCCTTTTCTTTGTATAGATTGTAATTCTCAAAGGATTCAAGTCGAATCTCATCCAGTTCAGCCAATTGCAACAATATTTCTTCACTAGATTTTTCACATTCAAAATTACAGGTTTTTATAGCCCAAAATGACATATGTTGGATTTCAACTAGAAAATTATACATTTTACCAAAAAACTATTTTAAAAAGTAGACATCCCAATGGGTGTTTTATAGGAAGCTTGATAATCCCAAAGTTCTTCACCAAGTCATTCTGGCCAGTCTTTTCTGGTGGGTTTTACAATTCTCTCAAGCACTCTCTACACATATCTATTAGAAAGTTCAACCATTCCATTTGTTTGGGGGTGATATGTAGTTGAAGTTTTATGTACAACACCATTCTTTTTTAAAATACATCAAATGGTTTTATTACAAAAATAGGTTCCTATGTCACTTATCAAGGAACATGGTGTGCCAAATCATTAGAAGATGTGTGTCCTTAAGAACTCATTAACAGTTTGTGAATAATATTTTTTATTGGGTTTGTCCTTGATCCACCAAGAAATATTAGCAACCATAAGAAGAATGTAAGAGAATACATTCGAATGGGGGAATGGTCCATGAAATCGATTCTCCAAACATCAAAGATCTCAAAGAAAATTAAAGGATTTTGGGGAATGTCATTTCTCATTGAAATTGATCCAAACTTTTGGAAAGTGGGGCATGATTGACATAACTCATGTGATTCCTTGAAAAGTGAATTCTAGAAGAATCTAGAGTCTAGGACCGTTCAGGAGGTCCTTTGGGGTCTAAAATGGCCACCACCAGGAATTGAGTGACAGAATTCTAATATGGAATAAAGTTCATTTTCATCAACACATCTTCTAATTACCTTGTATGTCCCAATTTTCAAAATTTTATTTTCATCCCAGAAGTCATATTTTGAATCACTTTTCAACTTCATTTTTTGTTATTTTGAAAATTTTTCATGAAAAACACCTGAAACCAAGTAATTTACAATTGGGGCATACCATGGTATTTTTGGAGTGAGAGATGAAATATGCTTAGTTGGAAATTCTGGATCAATTATTTCAGAATGAGTAGAATAACAAATTCTACTCAAGTGATCAGCCACAAGGTTTTCTTTTCCTGGTCAATCTTTGATTTCAACTTCAAACTACTTGTGAATTAATATCCATATTATTATCCTTGGTTTGGAATTACTTTTCTTAAGTATGAATTTTATATCAGAATGGTCTATGAAGACAATGATTTTGGCACTTAAGTGATAGGGTCATAATTTATCTAAGGCAAAAACTACTGTAAAATGTTTCTTTTTCAGTGACAGTGTAGTGAAATTGAGTTCCATCCATCGTTTTTGAGGCATAATAGATGAAATAAGGAATTTTTTCTCTTCGTTGACCAAGAACGGCCCCAATGGCCTTATTAGAAGCATCACATGTCAATTCAATGGGTAAGGACCAATCTGGGGGTTGGATTATTAAAGCAGATGGAAGAGAATATTTGAGTTCAATTAAGGTTCTCTTGAAAACCTCATTGAAATAGAATGTTTAATAATTTTGGACAAACTGATTTAGTGAGAGGGAAATACAACTGAAGTTATGGATGAATCATAGATAGAAACCTTCATGAATGAATATGGAATTGACGTATCGAACAAATGTGGGTTCTAAAAGTGATCAAATCACTTCAATTTTGGAAAGATAGATTTCAATTCCACATTTTGAAACTATGGACCCTAGAAAAATCCCATTTTCAACCCTAAAGTGACATTTTCCAAAATTTAACACAATGTTACACTTGAAACACTTTTAAAGGACTAGAGATAGTGAATTCATGAACGATTCAAATGAATCAACATAAATGTTAATGTCATCTATGAATACTTCCATGTAGTGTTCAGTGAATTCAGAAAAGATACTCATCATACACCTCTGAAATATTTCCAGAGAATTAATAAGGCCAAAAGGCATTCTCATATATGCATATGTTTTAAAGGGGCATGTGAAAGTTTTCTTTTCATTGTCCTGAGGTGCGATTGGTATTTGGATGTAACCATTGTATCCATGAAGAAAGAAATAGTGTGACTTTCTAGCTAATCGTTCTTGCATTTGATCAAGGAAGTGAAGAGTGTAATGATCTTTTCACGTTTCAACATTCAATTTTTTCTAATCAATGCACAGACGCGATTTCTTCTTCACCCGAGTTGTTACTACCTCTCCATGTTCATTTTTGATAACAATTACCCCAACATTCTTAGGTACAACATGAATTGGACTAACCCATTCATTACCAAAAATTGGGTAGATAATACCAGCATGAATAAGCTTGGTGATCTCTTCCATAACTAATTCATGTATGAGTGGATTAAGTCTTATTTATGGTTGTCTAATTGGTTTGGATGATTCCTCAAGATGGATGTGATGCATGAAAAGAGCAGGGTTGATTCTTGGTATGTCATATGGGGTTCAACCTAAAGAATTTTTGTTTTCCTCTAACACCTGAACAAGTTTGGACTCCGCAGTTTTAGTATGTGAAGAAGAGATAATGACATGAAAAGAGTGATCATGGAAATGGAATGCATATTTCAGGTATTCAGATAAAGGCTTCATATAAGTCTCAACATTCATTTTTGGGATAAACAACTTAGGAATGGAGGAAGGTATTTCAGTTGCTTCAGATTCATTTACCTTAGTATTGTCCATGGTAGAGTAGTAGATATCAGAGTTGATGTGGGATTCCAGAGATTTTTCAAGTTCCTCTAGATTGATATAGTCTATGAATGGGAGGTCCACATCAACTTAATAATTTATTACCTAGTTTATCATGGTGCATATTTCACAAGATCATTTATCACTAAAACATGATGAACATGATGTAATGGGGTTCAATTGAATCTCATATGTTTCCTCGGAAGAATGGATTGAGAATGCAGAGTGATCTTCAGATGGGTATCACATGGATTAGAAAATGTGGAACTTGACCAGTTGGTCACCAAGTTCCATGGACAAGATTATTGAATGCACATCAATCTTGGTTCTTGATGTCATTAGGTTTGTTATTCTTAGAATTAGGGGATATCGAGAAGAGTTCATCTCAACATCCATGTCAAAGAGATAGAAAACAGCAGGGATGATGAGATCATTCACATGAACAAGGACATCCTCGATTATACCCTCAGGACTAGCATCACATAAATTGGCTAACGGAATGAAAACACTCGTTGGATATAAGTTACCAAGACCATGGTTTGAGAAGATGGATTTGGGTATAAAATTAAATGAGGCCTCTATGTGTATGAGTGCTTCATCGAAGTTGGAACTTCAAATTTGGCATGGAACCATAAATGTCTCTAGATATTTTCACTTTATGGGAATAGAATTCTGAATGGAAACATTTTTGAAGGTCCTAATATGCATCTTATGGGTACAAATCTCCTTGCGAAACTTGGAATACATAAGTATTTGTTTTATGGCATCTATTAGGGGAATGTTTCCTTCAACACATCTAAACATCTTGAGCATTTTAGGATCAGGTTCAAAGGACTTCTTTTGGCCTAGATATGTCTTGAGGAAAAGGAATTGGGTACCTATGTGTAATGGAAGGAGGTGAGGGAATGGATTCAAATTCCTTTTTATGTTTCTTTTTCTTTTCATATTCTAGGTCAACATTCAAAGAAGGATTGGAGGACTTATCTTGAGGGATAAAAACTTTCTTCCCCGATCTAAGTGAAATTTCACTTACATTACCCTTGGGGTTGGGTAATGGTTGAGATGGTATTGGGGAAGGATTTGATTGTGGTTGATGGAATAAGTGTGATGCAAGTTGACCAATTTGTGTTTCAATTTTTTTGAGACTAGAATGGGTTAAGAAGGAAAGATCTTCCACTACACTTTCCCATGGTTTCATGGAAGAAGTGGCTTGACCCGGATTGGGATTACATTGATTTTGGTTCTTGGGAATGAGATTGTATTGGTTTTGTAATTGGGAAGGCTCACTAGGATAGTGGAATCTAGGTGGACGATTGTTTCTTTGAGGTTGAGGAACAAAATTACAAGGTTTATGGAAGTTACCACCACCTTGACCATATTGGAATTTGTTTTTTATGAGGGTATTGAGGGGGACGAGAAATGGGATTCCCATATCTCATGCTAGGGTTATTGGTAGAAGAGAAGGGCCCATAGTGGGGTTAGATGAAGATTCTAACAAACTAAACTGATTTTTGAGGGTTTGGGTTCTGTTAAGCATATGCATCACTAATCTGCATTGGTCCAGATGAATCGGATTGATCCTATTGAAGTTGTGGACATGTGTCTATTGGATGAGATGGGGAGCAGAAGATTACATATTTCATGATAGGTCCAGGGAATAGAGATTGTGGAGAAGATGAGGTTGGGGATTTGGCTACCACAACTAGTTGTACCACAAGACATGTAAGTTCACTCACCCACTGGTTCATGTTGTTGGTCTCTATCGATTGACTATCTTGATCTTGTTTCACTTGAGCATGTGCTCGAGCAAGGAATTGTTGTGTGTTTTCATCCAAGTTTCTTTTGAGATCTATTTGAGCTACCTAAGTTTTATCAACAGGAGAACTGCCCCTTCCAATGTCAATGATAGTTCTCTCCATAGCCAATAACCCCTCATAGAAGTATTGAATCAAGAGTTGGTCTGGTATTTGGTGATTAGGGCCGTTTTACACAAGCTTTTTGAACCTCTCCCAGTACTCAAGAAGTGATTCATTTGGGAATTGATGAATACCACTTATTTACTTTCAGATAGAAGTAGTATGAGAAGAAAGAAATAATTTCTCTAAGAAAAGCCTCTTCATGTCATTCCATGTGGTTATGAAACAAGGAGGAAGGTAGTAGATACATGACATAGTATTTTTATCTTGGGAGAAAAGGAATGCTCAGAGTTGATACTATTTAATAGTATATTATTTTTATTTGATTGTATTCAGATTGTGGGGTTTTGTTTGCAGAGAATATGAATCTATGGATTGATTTTTATTGATTTAAAAATTTATAATGATTGGGGTGAGTTTATCATTAGTTTGTTAGGCTAGTGATATCTTTGATCCTTGCTTTATTGCATTAAATTAACACCCACGTGACTAGTTGACGTTGATGGTAATTCCCAAGTGTTAAGGAATTAATACAAGATTTAAAATAACGTAAAGTTCTAATATTAATAATATATTGTTTTTGGTAGTGTATTTATGGTTCCAATAATACGTGGAAAACACTCATTAAACAAAACAAGTCATTACTCTGTGACATGTTAAGTCCAATATACACAATGTTAATTCAATGAATACTCATCGAGAAAAGATCTCAGTCGCTTAACATCCCTAAATTATAACTCACCACAATTAGATATTTACTAATCCACTAAAATTATTAATAATCTGGTTATAATGATTATTATGACTAATTAATAATAGAAGAAAAACAAAGGGAATACAAAAGTTTGGTGCGTCAAACACAGACACAAACGATAGTGAGAATTAAAAACAGACATTTTATTGAATGAGGAAGAAAAAAAAGGAGGGTTTTTTAACATGATTTCATATATTTTAAGAACATTAATATTAAATTACATAATATGTAAGATAATAAGATATATTTAAGAAGAATCTTTTATTAAAAAAAATTTCAAAAAACTAACACTTACAAGATTACAAATGAAAAACAACACAAAAGTAAATGAAAGGAAGCAATGAGAAATGCTTTCTCAAGTAAAAACATGTGTATGGAAGATCCTCTAAATTTTTTTAATATCCTTGGTCTTTCCAACCTATCTTCCTTTGCTCTAAAACTTTTTCCCTTTAAAAAGAAGTAGAGGGGATGTATTTATAGCCCAAGGTGGTGGATTATTTGCATTCCAAAACTAATCCTCCACATGGAGTGAAGATTTTGACATCCAGACAGATGAATCTCTAGATATCTCCTTATTAAAAGTTTTAGATAATAATGTTTTCTGCATAATCTAAAAATTTTGAGTCATCTGGACTTATAGATACAATGTTATGGCCATTTTATTAAACAATGTTAATCTGTCAGTTTTTTCCATAATTTTTAGAATTATGTAATGTGAATGGGTTTATCTATAAGAATATGCCTTCAAATATAAACACTTTCTTCAAAAACATTGGCCACCTATATCTCCAATTTCAAACTGAAAAATATCATCTTTATATGATGATTACATCATGATCTATGTCACAAATAGTGTCCAGATTTTAATTTCCAGCCAGAATGGTGGGCTGGACTTCAAAGCATTAGTAGGGCCCCTTTTTGGTGTAGTTGGACCATAAAATTTTTATCCATGATTCCTTTGGATAATAAAGAAACTATGGTGGTTTTTTAAAAAATTGGGATTATGGATTCAGACCAATAACTCAACCATCATGGTTTGTCCAGTTTCTACACAGTTTCATTGGGTCTTATTGTGTGGACCACATGACCCTTCAAATGGATGATTTGTACAAAGATGGCTTCTAATTATATTTTTTAATTTTAGTAAGGAACCGTAAAAACAATAATCACGCAATTTGGATATTTAGGGTGTGATTTATATTTAAATAATTAAATATTCTTGAATATGGATGAATTCAAATAGTGCTCGAAAATTATAATTAATATTTAAACATTAATATTTCACACAAAGTATGCACGTTTCATATAAAATCTGCAAAAGTAGTATATAAAAAGTTATGAAAATATTAATAACATTAGTGCCAATTTCTCATTGTTAATAAAAATGGAGAAGAAATAATTTTACTGGCATACCTCCTTAAACGACACCGGATAACCAAACAGATCACATAGTTGAAATCCGTGGAGAAAAATGAACTAGATCGGCTATTAATTTACCATGTATGGACATCCAATGGAAAATTCATATCTCACTACATTGAACGTGAATATAATCATGTATGGCCCATTCCTTGGTCCTAGAAAAAATTATATGTATTAGTCCATTAGGAACCTCCTGAAAAAATTCACGAGATGTACTAACCATTTGTCCAAAACGGATACCTGGTGAAAAAGTTGCATTTCACTGTAACACGTGGGAATCGGGTCTTATGGTTCCCATGCCTCAATATTGTTTTAAAAATCCAAAAAATATTTTTGAAACTTCCTTAATTTCAAGATCACAATGTCTCTAACGACCTTCTAATCCAATGTCGTATGGAAGAGTTACGACATAAGAAATATTTCGCTATAATAATAACAATAAAAATAATAATAATGGGTGTTTCGTGGACCCAATCCATGAACCAAAATTTAATATTCAGAATTTGACTTGAATCAACTATCTTAAACCTAGCGTTTCTTTTCCTCTAACATTTCGTCAAACCTTGGTCACGTGGAGGAGTTACAGATGAATCATGGTTTGACAACAACAAAAATTAATAACATTATTATATTAATATCAATATTAATATTATTTATAATTGATTTCTTTCAAACCTCATATCCCACAGAAAACCCAAACTGGTGCTTCCTTTTTTTCGTACATGCCCTAACATGAACCACACATCAACTCATTTATTATTTTATTTTATTTTTTATTTCCTTTCATATTAATCTTACATCTCCATTATTTTTTATCCTTCTTCTACAATTTTTCTTCTAAAACATTATCTTCTTCCATAAATCACAACTCATCACAAACATATATAACCCATCTCCCACCACCCTACAGACTCTCTAGAGTACCATCACACCTCTTCCTGGATAGCCGACCACCGCCTCATAGGCCGCCGCACTACTCTGTATAGACTTCCCCTACCTTTGGTCAACCCACTACTAGAAACATATCCTTTATCAACGATTTGAAACTATTGGTAAATTCTATACTACTATTGGTATAAACTATATCAATGGTTTTCCAAACCGTTGGCTGTGGAGATGTGGGGATAAACATATCCCAACAGTTATTTGAGAACCATTGGGATATGGTTGCAGAATGGATTATATACAAACGGTTTCTTGTAACCATTGGTATTGATATTTACCAATGGTTTAAAACTATTGGAAATATCAAAATTCATGTCTATACCAATGGTTTCTAAATCATTGATATAAAATTTTACCAACAGTTCCTCACAAATCATTGGGAAAAATTCAAGTAAAGGATCTATACCAATGGTTTGTAAACCGTTGGTATATTCATTAACCAACAGTTTACATGAAACCTTTTGTATATGTTTTATTTTCAAACGCATGCCAATAGTTTAAAACCGTTTTCATAGGCTTTATGCACCTGCAGTAGCAAGCCTGCCTCCCCCTGTGCACCTACAGTCTCCCCCCTCTGTGCTAGAAGCAATGCACTTCTAGCAGTTGGCATGTATCCCCCCTATGCACCTATAGAAAACCAAACATACAGAATTCATACAGAATTCTACCTATGCACCTGTACCAAACCAAACAAAGATATAGAATTTATATAGAATTATGAATACAAGAATTATGTATGAATTCATACAAAATTCCTACACATAAATAAACTACCTTCAAATATTTCCCAATGAATCATAGAGTCACTCTGCATTGTGCACATAAATAATTAATTTAGTAGGGTAAGAATAGTCATTTTAGGTTCAGACTCCCCCATTATTCTTGTAAGAGTGTAAAAAAGAGGGTGTACATGGAGGGGGTTATCCAGGGGGTTTGGTGTGCTATCCAATGGGGTAGGGGGTGTCTAGGGGGTGTTCGAGAGGTGGGGTGGTGTCTATGGGGTTGGGGGTGTTGTCCAAGGGGGTAGGGGGTTGCCAGGGGGAGGGGTGTCAAGGGGGTGCGGGGATGTCCATGGGGTGGGGTACCCAAGGGGTGGGGGTGGGTGTCCCGGTGGTGGGGTGGTGTTTAGGGGGTGGGGGATGTCCAGGGGGTTGGAGGGATATCCAAGGGGGTAGGGGTGTCTGGTGGGTGGGGTGTTTGGGGGGGGGGGTATGTTGTAACAAACCGCCTTCACCAAGATGACATAAGGGACAAAAAACTACCAGACCCTTCCTTCCTCAAGTTGAAGGACAGATAATGACCCCTAAGTCCCTCCTTCAATAGGCCTTAGAGTGGAGACTAGAACAAATGGTATAGAAGAAATCGCAATATGGAAGACATTACCCTTATTATTTAATAGGATCGGAAGTTATGATCGTAAAAACAAAAACAACTCCAAAACTAAAAGTTGAAGTAAGGTAAAACCAAAAATATATTCTCATATGCATGTTCGAAGTAAAGTTCAACACGTAAAAGAAAACTCCAAAGTGAATTACCAAAAGAAAATAAAAACAACAACGTCAACAATCCCAGAGTCCGAGATAATAGGGTCCGAAATGATCCTCAATGTCCTCCTGGAAACTTGAAAGTAGTTTTATATACATAGGGTGAGTATACAGGTTTACTCAGCAGGAATAACTAAAATCTCTCATGCACAAGTGGGGAGGCATTCTGATGACCCGTGATAAAAGGATATAACCAGAGAACCTAGTAAAGAAATCATCCACCCAATCCTCACCAAGGAACACTACCCAAATAATGCAAGTCATGTAATAGTAATAACACATTGATGTTTGGGTACACTGAACCACTTTCCCACTTTTTATTGAAGACATCCTATGCGTCAGACCTCCAATGCCATTCTCACCGTAGTACCAATGCCGCCCCAAAAATAATCTTTTGGGCCACCACAACCACAGATCTCCCTGCAAACACATGGGCCACCATAACCACATGAAACCACGCCCATAGAAACCTGGTCCATAACAACTATTGCCACACCAGAATACACATGGGACCGAAAAACTGATGCCTTTCCCAAATACAACTGGGCCTCAATCCAAAGACACATGAGAAACCACCTACCCACACACACCTAGTCCAACCACAACAATATACACTTCATGAATAATCTTGGGCTCTAATGGACCTCAGGCCTTCACAGCCTTCCCGAAGAGTCCTGGGTTACTCGGGAAAGGGAGAAAAAAAGGATCTAACAACCTGCCACTCATAGGAGTGTTGGGAAAAACACCCCCTTGAAATGGGGTTGTTCGGCATGAAGTTGTCGACTTGGGTGGGGCGGGAATAAGAAAAATAAGAATGAAATTATACATATAGGTAAAAAGGCACTCATCCCAGCCTAGGGGTTCCAAAATCATCCCATACACAGATACTCTCATTACTATTCATTCATAAAAAGCACAACTGCCACACTAAGGAAAAAATCATTCCCAGAAAACAATTCCCCATCGAACCCAATCTTGATATCATATTCAAGGGATTACATTTAAATAGTTCTTCACTACTGGGAAAATAACAAACATAGCTACAAGACAAGGAAGGAAAAATAGTCAAACAACAATTTAAGCATTCACACCAGCTTCTCTAGTAAAGTCACAACTAAAAAAGGGATCTGTGAGATCCTTTTTAGTACTAGAACAATAACAATCCACAACATATGGCCTCACATGTCACAAAATCCACAAACTAACAACTTCACAATAGGGGATCCCTCCCCCATCCATGTCCCCTCACAAGCATCAAGAAGAACAACCATACACATTTCCAGAACAGAGAAATGGAGTTTTATTATTTAGACAAACCATTAATTTATTTCTAATTTCCGTTTGGTTAACTAGGGTGACCAAAAAAGAATTATTTTTAATTTGGAATCCATTTAATCAACCGATTTTATGTGATTAACTAGTTCTTTATGTTACATCCATTCAACGACTGAATTATCTAGAAAACAAAGGTTCGTTAGATCCCAATAAAACACCACCAGTGGCCACAATTTTCAGTGGAAATAAGCCCATACAATTCACCACATATAAAAATTGTAAATGTGTATAGTAGCATCATAAAAAACCCCATTTATTCTTTAAAAAAATTATTATCTTCATTAGGGTTTGGTTTAATCCATCCCCATAAGAACATTTTCATACCCACACTGCATGATACCCTGTAATGAGAGACGAAGGAAAACCCCTACGTTGATGATCAAAAATCTAATATTTTATCCACGCGCTAAGAACTGTGGATGCACAACTTGCAGGGGAGGAACTCCATGGACTCAAAGAGTGAGAGGGAAAGGATCCAGCACAGGCACACCACTATCCTCATGAAGGTGGACTCCAAACACACAAAGGAATTGAAAAGAGACCAGCCAACAAGAAGAAATAATCCATGTGTGATAAATGGAGAGATCCTAGAGTTACAGGATAAGAAATCTTAAACGTATTTAAAGGAGGATCGTGGTTTCACCATGCGGTTGGATAGTTACACATGATGGAATTAATTGTTATTTAATAATTCAAATCTGAAATGTGGACATAACAGTTGTGAGTTAAATGGTTTCCTTTAAACAGGGGAAAATGGGTAACGGGGGTGGAGATGGAAAATACTGGAAAAAGGGTGTGAAACCTAGGAAAATGCCACACGTTTTGGTAAGTCAAGGGTCAGCTGTCTCTTAGGGTGATTTTAGATATCAGTTATGGGATTTTCATTTCTTTTAAAGAGGTGTTAAAACACTTTTACATCAAAATATATGTTGTGGGGTGTAATTGAAAAAACAAAGGGTGGGACACTATTTGGTGAGACACCAGAATGGTTCCACAGTCATGGTGCCACCGTTAGCAGTGCCACTTTTCCAAAGTGCGACCGTGATGGTGCGAGAACTATGGTGCCACCAGTTCTCTGGAACACCGTATGTGGTGCCACCATCACGATGCCACCGGTTTAGTGGAACACCGTATGGGGTTCAACCATTACGGTGTGTGACTTTGATAGTGTGACCGCTATGGTGCCACCAGTTTAGTTGGACACCGTAAGTGGTGCCACAGTTTCATTATGAAAGCATGACCAGTTCCATTGTCATGTTGCCGCCCTGACTAGTGCCACTATTTCAATGGAATAGTTTTAGGGAACCAAGTTTTTGGAAAACTCCTAAATGAGTCACTGTCCAATCTATTACATCAGATACCTCTCAAACTATTCTCACCCTCAAGAATCAAAACTAGACTCGATGAAAAGAGAGGGGCTCGATCCACCACCTCCAAAGATACCTCTTCGGAGTAAACCTCCATGAAACCTAGGAACAACTATCTCTCATCTATCTTCGGAACAACCATGGATAAAATACCGCAGTTCTCCCCCATGTAACCACACAAACATGTTATGGTCATACCATCTGGTCATATGGATTAGGGAGTTCCAACCTTCATGTCAAGATACTATCCACTTTGGGTGGTACTGACATGCCCGCACGGGTTTAACCACATCCACATAAATGTTTCTTGATTAGGGATCTGGTACTCCCCTCCCCACAGTCAGGAATCTCCACACACATCCTGAGAACAAGGGAAAGAGTCCATTTCATAGTTAACTTGGTCAAGCAATACATCACAAACAAATACAAAACAAAACATAACAAAAACTAAAATATATCTGGGTACTGGGCCTACATCTGTGCCTCTCATTCCTTGGTACTCTCCTCAAGGCCATCATACCTACATAACACACGAACCAATGGGATGGTTCATCTAGGAAGCACCGTCTTCTCAGGATTCTAAATCCTCACTAGTAGCTCTATAAATTCCGTGTTGTCATCAATATCCAGTTTCCCCCAGTCAAGGACAAGCAAATCATCATGTAGATACTGAGAGAGTTGAGGAAAATTGAAGATGTCGTGCACCCTCTGTAGAAGCTGTGATAGCACTAGCTGATAAGACACTTTGCCGACCCACAACAACACCTCGAAGGGTCTGACAAACCTTGGATAAGGAATAATACCTTTGCATAACATCAATCTCCCATGCTGAGTGGATACCTTCAATAACACGTGGTCCGTAACCTCGATCTCCAAGGGTCTCCTCCTATGATCGTCATATGACTTCTGTCGGTCCTAATCTACCTTTATTCTCTCCCATATAAGATGAACCTTCTCTGTAATGCTCTACACTACCTATAGGTCAAGAACACCTACTTTCTCTGACCTCTGCCTGGTACATGGGTGAGTGACACGACCTCCCATACAATTCTTTTAATGGTTCCATGCCAATGATAGAGTGATATCTATTGTTATAGGAAAACTATACTAGAGAAAAGTGTCATACCATTGATCCACCAAAGTCAAAAACACATGCCTGTTGCATATCCTAGAACATCTAGATGGTTCACTCTATCTACCCATCTGTATGGGGGTGGAATGTAGTGAGGAGGCATCGTTGGGTTCCAAAATCATGTTACAATCCTTTCCAAACCTCTGAGGTAAACTGGGTATCCCAATCCGAGATAATGGACATCAGAACTCCATGAAACTGCACCACCTCATCCACGTACCTCTGTGTTAAGGCATCCACTGCACTCGACTCCTTGACTGCTAGGAAGTGAGCTGATTTCGTTATTCAGTCCACCACTATCCAGGTAACATCACTACCCCTTGATCTCGTGTAGTCCCATGATTAAATCTATCAAGACATCATCCCACTTCCACTCGGGTAAATTTAAAGGTTGTAAAAGACCTCATGGGATGTGGTGTTTATCCTTAACCTATTGACACATGAGGCACATTCCCACGAACTCTTCCATTGGCCGCTTCTCCCTGGGCCACCAAAACGGATGCCTCAAACCCCATTACATCTTGGAAACTCCAGGGAATACCAACAGGGGTGAGTTGTAGAACTCACCAAGAACTCTTTTGTGCATTTCCACCTAGACAAACAACTTTCGATGAAACAACATCTAATTCTACCTGTCTTTGGATCATCCTCCCTGAGCATCGCCCTAGCTAACACGATCACACATATCTTCAGCCTCTATGTTTCCCCTCTGATACTCCTCCACCTGTTGCAATAGAGTGGAATGTACTATCACCTAAAACATACAACCTCTACAATCCTCCACACTTGCATCCAAGTGTAGGGCTTCCAAATACTCCATCCCCTTCCAAGCATCTACAAATTCTCGAACCGAATCTTTTTTCGGAATCTTACTCAAGGCATCAATAACCATATTTCCCTTACCTTTAATGTATGAGGTATAAAATTTTTAGTGTTGAAGAAACTCCATCCACCTCTGCTTCTGCAAGTTTTAGCTCTTACTGGGAGAAGATATACCTCAATTACTTGTGATCAAAGAAGTCCATGAAGCACTCCCAGATGAGGTAATTCCTCCACAAATTTAGTGTGAACACAACTACTACTAGTTCCAGATCATGGGAAGAATATTTACACTCATTGGGACATAACTGCCTAGACCCATAAGTGATCTACCTTGTTTTTGAATCAGCACACACCCCAAGACTTGGCCTGAATAATCATAGAACACCTTAAATGTCACCCCTTCTTCTGAAAACCTCAGTATTAGGGCACTAACTAGAATTCTCTTCAGATAACTGAAGGCTGCCTGGCACTTCTCACTCCATATAAAATCCTTGTCTTTTCGGGTTAAGGCTATCAATGGAACCACGAGTTAGGAGAATTTGGGCATGAATCTTCAGTAGTAACATACCAGACCCAAGAAAAATACAAACCTATTCCATGTTATTGGGTGATTCCCAAGAAAATACATCCTCAAACATTGATGGGTCCACTTTTATCCCCTTCTTAGACACCACATGTCCATGGAAGTGCACTTCTCATGTTCAGAACTTCCACTTGGACAACTTACCATAGAGAAGGTGTTTTCTGAGGACCTATAAAACCATCCTCATATGCTCGACATGATCTGCCTCTGACCATGAGTTGATCAGGATGTCTTCAATAAACACTACTATGAACTGGTCTAGATATACCCGGAAGATGGGTTTCATGAGCTCTATGAATGGCTGGTGCATTCATAACATCGAACAACAGGACCACAAACTCAAAGTGCCCATATCTACACCTGAAGGATGTATTTTAGATGTCACCCTTATTCAACCTCAACTGGTGATATGCTAACCAAAGGATGATATTGGAGAACCACCGTACCCCCTTCAACTGATCAAAAAGGTCATTGATACTCATCTAGGGGTAATGTTTCTTGACTGTCACCTAGTTCAGCCTATGGTAGTCCATACACAGCCTCATACTTCCATCTTCCTTCATTGTGAATAAGATCAGAGCACCCCATAGTGACACTCTTGGACGAACAAAACTCTTCTTCATCAGTTCATCAATCTGAATCCGTAACTCCCATAACTCAGAATGCTTTATCCGATAGGGAGCCATCAAAATCGAATGTGAACCGGGTTGCAAGTCTACACCAAACTCATCATCGTGTCGAGGGGGAGGAGTCACCCCCTCTCTGTTGAAGATATCCATGAACTCACGGAATATTCCTGGGACTTCCCCCATCTATGTATCTTTTGACTCCAGTGATATCATAGCTAACCAAGAAACGAGGGGCTTCACTCACTGGCTGTCCTCCTAAAAACCCCTCTCGCCAAAAAAAGCTACACACTGGTCGCCCATATATGAAAACATGACCCTTCTCCAGATGAATTAAATAATAGAACACACTGAGAACAACTATTAGATGCCTAAAATGACATCATATGGATAAATATGCACCAAATGAAGGCCCCCAAAGGAGTGATGTGGCCCCAACATCAGTCTATATCCCCAACAAACATAAGACAATATGGTGTGACCTCCAATTGTTTTACTCAATACTAGGGGAATGGTAAGTATCTCTGGTTCTAGACCTAGAGAATGGGATAGACTGGGTGAAACAAAGGAGTGTGAAGCTCCTAAATCAAACCAGGCACATGGATGAGTGATAAACAAGCTGATCGTACCTTGAAAGACTTCGGGCCCTGTTGGAATAGCTGCCTCTACGGTGTGAAATTGCCCACGCCTAGCTCCTCTACCCCTCGGCTGTCAGCCACCTTCTTGGACACACCCTGGTTGAGTCCCCTAAGGAGTTCCCAGAGGCCGGCCTCCTCCTGCAACACATTCTCTCGGAAAAGAGGGAGTACACAGTCCCTGCTACTACTGCTGAAAAGGCTTGTCTAGAAACTGCTACTACTGAGGTGGGCTCTAAACCTTCCCACCCCAACTGTAATTCACTCGGTCTAGGAACTGTATTCTAAGACTCCCATGACTACCACATATGAAGCATATCAGACAAGGGCCTACCCATAAGGGGAGAGGACTGGGAGATTGAAACTTGAACTGCTGGGGCCTACTCCCCACTGGCTGAAACCTGGAAGGCACTGACACTAGAGGGATTCTGCTGACCTCCTTCCTCTTTAACGAGCCCAAATGGATCCCCTCTTGTGGTACAAATCCCAGCATGTGTATCCTCTCCACCACATTGACCTTCTTATGGACCTCCAAGTATATCGGTAGAGTGATGGGAGTAACAAAATACCAAAGAGAAGGTCGGATTGCCTCCTCAAAATATATCGCCTAAGACTCCTCATTTGGAAATTGGTCCAATGAAAAGTGAAGGATACCCTTGAATTTGATCCTTAACTCCCTCACTGACATTCTCCTCTACTGAAGGTAGAGTAGCCCCTTCCTCTTCTTCGCCTTCATCATGGAAGAGTGGAATTATTCCCAAAACTCCCTCTCAACGTCAGTCCACAAAAATTCATCCTCTCTATTATCCCTTCAATATAGTGTCCACCACTGAAACAATGCTCCCTACACCTAGCTTATAGCCAGAGGAACCTAGTACTCTGTCGAAGCTCAGATCAAGTAGAAAGCTATCACCAGCTCCTCGAGCCTTCTCTCAGTCTCCATGTCTGAGACACTTCCCTCATATATCCCATGGGTCTGCTGCTAAAAGGCACATAACTTCTTCTACCACGGGTAATCCTACTCCTCTCGATCATCCCTTTGCTGATCAGCCAAACCATCCTCCTCATCCTCGATCGGCTGCACTACCCACAGTCACTTTTTGGGTGTCATAGCTATAAGGTAAACAAGGAATGCCTAATCCTGAGTTCTGTAGAATATTTATTTAAAAAAATCTTATACTTCTTATTTATTTTAAATACCCAAAATACCAAAAAAAACACTAGAACACAAGTAATTTTGATGAACATACATAACCTAGGGTTTCTACCCTACAATCAGTGTAGCCTCACATGGTCATTTAGTTCGTCCAAATCCCATGGATCAGATCACAGTGCCCCTAAAATCGCACATCCTAGCTGGTCTTCTCTGGTCTATTTCATGAAAAAATATTTACAAATATTTTTTCCCTACTATCCCATGAAATAATCACTGTGCCTTACCATAGACTCCAACCTATCTCTCAACCTCACCTTTAATACCATTCAGTCATGACCCGTTTTTACCAAGTTGAGATTATAGAATGCAAACTGCCAGACTCATCCATCCTCAAGTCGAAGGATAGATAATGACCCCCCAAGTCCCGCCTTCAATACACCCCAGAGTGGCGACTAACACCTAGGGTATATAATCACAATAATATGGAAGGCATTATCCTTTTTATTTATTAGGATCCGGAGATACGATGTTAAAAACCCCAAGAACTCTCAAATTGAAGGTAAAAGTAAATTAATACCAAAAATCCATTCCCATATGCATGTTCAAAATAAAGTGCTACAAAGTATAAGAAAACTCCAAAGGGATGTACTAAAAGAAAATAAATATAGCAATGTCAATGGTCCTGGAATCTGAGCTAATAGGGTTCAGAATGGTCCTCAAAGTCCACTAGGAATCTTGAAAGTAGTTTTATATATTTTGTGTGAGTGTACAGGTATACTCAGTAGAGAAAACAAAAAGCTCATGTTCCCAAGTGGGGAGGCATTGTAATTCCCCGTGAGAAAAGGAGAAAACCAAAGATCCTAGCAAGGAATCTATCCTCCCAAACACCAATAAGGAACACTCCCCAAATAATGCAATTCATGTAATGTAATAATAATAAAAAATCAATGTTCGGGTACCCCATACCACTTTACCACTGTTTATTGAAGACATCCTATGTGTTAGACCTCCCCCTCCATTCTCACCACAGTCCCACTTCCACCCCAACAACAACATCTTGGGCCCCCACAACCACAACTACGCCTGCAAACACCTAATCCAACATAAACCACACATAACCACACATGAAGACACCTAGGCAAGAACAAATACCACCACACTCGAAGTCACATGGGCCCGAAAAAGTACTTCCATGCCCGAAGACACCTGAGACTCATCCCAACGACACTTGGGAAACAACCCACCCACACACCCCATGGCCAACCGCAACGACATACCCTACCCAAAGAATCGTGGGCAATAATGGACCTCAGGCCATGACATCTTGATTGAAGAGACTTGGGCTACTTGGGAAAGGGGGCTGAAAATTAGCCAATAACCATCCACTCATAGGAGTATTGGAAAAAACACCATCCCCCTTGAAATGGGGGTTTTGGGCACAAAGTGCTCAACTTGGGTGGGGAGAAAATAAGAAACATAAGAACTAAGTTATAAATATTGGTAAACAAGCACTCATCCCATCCAAGGGGTTCCAATATCACCCCATACACAAATTCTTTCATTACTATTCATTTATAAAAATCACAATGGCCTCAAATAAGGCACAAATCATTCCCGGAAAAAAAATTCCCCAACGAGCCCATTCTTGTTATCATATTCATTTAATTCCATTTAAATAATTCTTCACTACCCGACAACTAACAGACATAGCCACAAGACAAGGAAGGAAAAATAGTCAAACAACTATTTATGCATTCACACCCAATTCTCTTGTAAAGTTACAAAAACAAAAGGGATTTGTGGGATACGTCAAAGTACTGGAACCAAACCATACCCCAACATACGGCCCCACATGGACCCAAATCCACAAACTAACAACTGTAGAACAGGGGATCCCATATCCATCCATGTCACCTCACAAGCATCAAGAAGAACAACCATCCACATCACCAGAACAGAGCAAGAGAGTTTTCCTATTTAAATACGCCATTCTTTTAGTTCCTTCTTTCTGTTTGGTTAACATGGGTGAAGACACAAGGATTATTAATGATTGGGAATCCATTTAATAAACTAGGTTTATGTGATTAACTAGTTTCAATGTTACAACCATTCAATCAAAAAAAATTAGAAAATATAGGTTCATTTGTGTGCAATAAAGGACCCCCAACAGCAATGATTTTCAGTGGATGTAAGTGAATACAATTAAAAAAATATTAAAAGGTAAAAGAGTACCACAACATCATCAAACCCACCCCTTCATTCCTTATAATACATTTATTATCTTCGTTAAGGATTGGGTTCATCCATCCCCATAAGAACATTATCATACCCACCCTGCATGATACATAGTAAAGAGAGTCAAAGGAAAAACCCTTACCTAGATGATCCACGATCAATGTTTTTCTCCACACACTAAGAAATGATGATGCGCGACATGCAGGGTAGGACCTCCAAGGACTCAAAGAGTGAGAAGGAAATGCTCAAGCATAGGCACACCACTAGCCTCAGTAAGTGGGACTCCGAACACACCAAGTAAAATAAAAGATACTAGCCACGAAGAAGAAAGAATCCCCGCGCGATAAAATGCGAGATCTTGGAGTTAAGGGGTATGAAATCTTGAATATCATTGAAGGAGGATTGTGGTTCCACAATGCGGTGGGATAGTTACACATTATGTAATTAATTGTTATTTAATAATTCTCATCTGATAGGTGACCATAAAATCTATGAGTTAAAGGTTTTCCTTTAAACAGAGGAAAATGTGTAATAATGGTGGAACTGGAAAGTACGGGAAAAATGGCATGACACCAAGGAAAAAGCCACACATTTTGGTAAGTCAAGGTTCTCATTGATCTTGGGTGATTTTAAATATCATTTATGGGCTTCTAATGGATTTGAAAGAGGTATTAAAACTATTTTATGTAAAAATATATGTTGTTGGGGAAGAATTGGAAAAAAACAAAGGGTGGGACACCGTTTGGTGAGACACCATAATGGTTCCACCATCACATTTCCACCATAAGCAGTGCCACTATTTCGGTGTGTGACTGTGATGGTGTGACCACTACAGTGCCACTATTTTGGTGGAACACCATAAACTGTTCCACCATCATGGTGCCACCAGTTTGGTGGAACACCATAAGTGGTACCACCGATTCGGTGTGTGACCGCGACGATGCGACCTCTATGTGCCGCCGTAATAGTGCCATCGGTTTCGTGGGCACAGTAAGTGGTGCCACCGTTTCAGTCTGTGACTGCGATCGGTGCCACCATAACAGTGCCGCCGTGACCAATTCAACCGTTTCAATGAAACTGTTTATTTGAACCATGTTTTCTGGAATACTCCATTTTGAGTCACTATCCAAACCATTACAACTATCCAGAGGGGTGGGGTAGTCCTTGGGGGTGTCCAGGGGTGGGGGTGTCGATGGGGGGGTTTCTAGGGGTTGGGGGTGTCCAAGGGGGTTAGGGTTGTCTAGTGGGGGGGTCGGGGGTGTCTAGGGGTGGGGGTGTTCTGGGGGATGGGGGTGTCCATGGGGGTGGGGGTACTATTCAGGGTGGTTGGGGGCTATCCATTGGGGGGGGGATGTCCATGGGGGGCTATCCAAGGGGGTAAGGTGTGTCCTGGGGGTTGGGAGGGATGGGTTGGGGTGGGGGTCCAGGAGGTGAGGTGGTCTCCAGGTGGTGGGGGTTGTTTAGGGGGTTCGGGGTGCTATTCATTGGGGTAGGGGTGTCTAAGGGGGTGGAGGCTATGTAGAAGTTGGGGTTGGGGGTGTTTCCATGGGGGTGGGGGTGTCTAGGGGGTGGTTGGGGGTGTTTGGGGGGTGTAGGGTGTCCAGGTTGTGGGGTGGTTTCCTTGGGAGGGGGGGCTGTCCATGGGTTTGGGGGTGTCCCGGAGGTGGGGGTTTCCCTGGGTTATGTGTATAGGGGGGGTGTCCATGGGGGTGGGGCCTTCCAGGGGTGAGGCTATCCAGGTGGTGGGGTGGTGTCCTGGGGGGTGGGGGATATCAAGGGGGTTGGTGGGGGGGGGTCTAATGAAGTAGGGGGGTCTATGGGTGGGTGGGTGTCCGAGGGGGTGTGTCCTAGGGGTGGGGGAGGTCCATGGGGTTGGGGTGTACAGGGGGTGGGGTGGCTGTCTAGGGGTAGGGAGTTGTCCAAGGGGGTAGGTGGTGTCTTGTGGGGTGTCTCGGGGGGATTGGGGTGTCTATGGGGGAGGGGGAGGGGGTTGTTTAGGAGTGCGGGGGATTTCCATGGGGGTAGGGGTGTCTAGGGGGTTGGGGTATCCAAGGGGTTTGGTTTGGGTGGGGTGTCCAAGGGGTAGGGGCTGTCTAGGAGGTGGGGTGGTGTCTTGGGGGTGGTGGGGATGCCCAGGGGGTTGGGGGTGATGTCTAAGGGGGTTGAGGGTGTCTAGGGGTGGGGGTGGTCCAGGGGTGGGCGGTGTCCAGGCGGTGTGGTGTCCTGGGGGTGGGGGTGGGGGTGGGGGAGGCTGTCTAGGGGGTTGGGGGCAGTCCAAGGGGGTAGGGGGTGCCCAAGGGTGGGGGTGTCCAGGGGGTAGGGGGTGTCCATGGGGGGGGGGTTGGAGTGGGGGGGGTCTGTGTGGTGTGGTTGTGTCCGGTGGGGTGGGGGCTGTCCAGGGGGTTGAGGGGATCTCCAAGGGGGTTGGGGGATATCCATGGGGGTGGGGGTGTCTAGGTGGTGTTTGAGGGGGGGGGGGGCTATCTAGGGGTTGGGGGTGTCCAAGGGGGTAGGGGTGTCCAGGGGTGGGGGTGTCCAGGGGGTGTTTAGGGGGTGGGTGTGTCGGATAGAGTGGGGGTGTCTGGGTGGATGGGGTGTGTAGGGGGTGGGAGGGATGTGGCTATCCAGGGGATGTCCCAGGGGTGTGGTGTTGTCCGGGGGGGGGGGGGGGGGGGTTGTCCAAGGGTGTAGGGGTGTCCAGTGGGGTGGTAGGGTGGGTTTCCCAGAGGTGGGCTGGTGTCCTGGGGGGGATGTCTAGGGGGTTGGGGGTGCTCTCTAAGGGGTTTGGGGTGTCCAAGGGGTGGGGGGTTTGTCCATGGGGTGGGTGGGGGGAAATCCATGGGGGTGGGGGTGTCCAGGGGGCGGGTGTGTCCAGGTGGTGGGGGTGGTGCCTTGGGGGTGGCTAGGGGGTATCTAAGGGTTGGGGGCAGTCCAGGGGTAGGGGTGTCTGAGGGTGGGGGTGTCCATGGGGTGTCTAGGGGTGGGGGTTGTCCATGGGGTGGGGGTATCCGGGGGATGGTGGTGCCTAGGTGGTGGGTTGATTTTCGGGGGGGGGGGGGGGGGGTTGGGGCTGTTGAGGCGTGGTGTGGGGGGTCCAAAGGGGTGTCCAGGGGTGGGGGATGTCCATGGGGGTGGGGTGTCTGGGGGGGTTGTCTAGGGGGTTGGGGGGAAGTCCAATGGGGTAGGGGTTTCCAGGGGGGCTATCCAAGGTGGTATGGGGTGTCTAGGGGTGTCTTGGCGTGTATGGGGGATGGGGGTGTCCAGGGGGTGGGTGGGTGGGAGGGGGTGTCCAGGGGTGGGTGGGCGGGGGGTTGTCCTGGTGTTGGGGGGCTATCTAAGGGGGTAGGGGTGTCTAGGAGGTTGTTTGGTGTCTAGTGGGTGGGCTATCCAGGGGGTTGGGGGTGCTGTCCAAGGGGGATGGTGGTGTCTAGGGGGTGGGGGATGTCTATAGGGGTGGCGGTGTCTAGAGTGTGTGTGGGGGGGGGATGTCCAGGTGGTGGGGTGGTATCTAGGGGGAGTGTGGGGGGGTGTACAGGGGGTTGGGTGGCTGTCCAAGGGGGTAGGGGTGTCCAAGCGTGGGGGTGTCCATGGGGTCGGGGGTGTGTCCATGGAGGTGGGGGTGTCTGGGGGGGTTCGGGTGGTGGGGTGGTCTCTATGGGGGGGAGGGGGGTGGCGGATTTCCGGGGGGTTGGGGGCTCTCCAAGGGGGGTGCGGGGAGGGGGTGTCCATGGGGGTGGGGTGTCTAGGGGGTAGGGGTGTCTAAATGTTTGGGTGCTTTCCATGGGCGTCTAGTGGGTGGGGGTGTCCATGGGTGTTGGGGGTGTCCTTGGGGTGGGGGTGTGTCCAAGGGGGGTAGGGTTGGGGGTGTCCATGGGTGGTGGGGGTGTCCACGGGGGGTGGTGTGTCTATGGGAGGGGGTGTCCAAGGGGTGGGGCCTGTCCAGGGGGTTGCGGGGGCTGTCCAAGGGGGTAGGGGTGTCCAGGGGGTGGGGGTGTCCAGGTGGTGGGGGTGCCCAGGGGGGGCGTGGCTGTCAATGGGGGGGCATGGGGGTGGGGTGTCTAGGGGTAGTAGGGGGTGTCCCAAGGTGGGGTGGTGTCTAGGGGGTTGGGGTGGGGAGGGGGTAGGGGTGTCTAGTGTGGTGCAGGGGGTGTCCAGGAGGTGGGGTGGTGTCCAGGGGGTGGGTTGTCTAGAGGGTTGGGGGTGCTCTCCTAGGGGGTTGGGGGTGTCCATGGGGTGCTGTCCACGGGGTGGAGGGGCTATCCATGGGATTGGGGGTGTCCAGGGGGTGGGGGGGTCTAAGTGGAGGGGTGGTGTCCAGGGGTGACTAATGGGTTGGGGGCTGTCTAGGGGGTAGTGATGTCCAGGGGGTAGGGGAGTCCGGGGGTGGTGCCCATGGGAGTGGGGGTGTACAAGTGGTGGGGGGTGTCCATCAAGGATTGGGGGGTTGTCTATGGGTTTGGGGGTCTAATGGGGTAGGGGGTGTCTGGGGGGGCTGTCCATGGGGGTGTGGTGTCCAGGGGGTGGGGGGATGTCCTAGGGGTTGGGGGCTGTCCACGGGGGTAGGGGTGTCCAGGGGGATTTCCAGGGGGTAGGGGGTGTCCAGGGGGGTGGGAGGGTGTCCAGGGGTGGTGGGGGTATGTCTAGTGGGTCGGGGTTTTCTATGGGGGTGGGGGTGTCCAGGGGGTTGGGGTGTCTAGGGGTGGGGTGGAATATTGGGGTTGGGGGGTGTCAAGGGGGTTGGGGGTATCCAAGGGGTTCAATTGTGTCTAGGGGTGGGTGTTGTCTAGGTGGTGGGGTATAGTGGTGTCCAGGGGGTGGGGGGGTCTAGGGGTGGTGGTGGGCTGTCCAGGTAGGGTACGGGGGTTGCCCAAGGGGGTGGGGTGTCTAGGGGGTGTCCCGGGGAGTGGAGAATCAGTAAGAACAAATCATAAAGTCATGTTTTATTATTTATAGATAAATAAATAATGATAATGGGACCTATCTAATCACACATATATTCAGGAATAAATCATCAAACATCAAAGTCCAGCAATATCAGTAAAAAATTTATTGGATCAATCTGTCCCTCATCACCATTACTATCATCATTATCATCATCAGCGTCACCCCCATACCCATCTTCATCCACATCATCAACCCCTCCCTCAACACACACATCCTCACCCTCTTACTCCACCTCGGCCTCCTCCTCTCCCTTCTCCTCCACCTTAGGCTCCTCCTCGCCCTCCTCCTTCACCTAAGCCTCCTCCTCACCCTTCGCCTCCTCTACCTCAAACTCCTCCTCTCCATCATCTCTACCACCAAAAGAACTTCCACCTGGTGCACCATATATAGAACACATCAACAAAATATATTCATCACAAGCTGTGTTGGCCTCTAGTGAAAGTGTTTGACATAAAACTTCCATCAGTTTCATAAATGCACTCTTGTACCTAGCAGACTGTTCTATCATCTCTATAGCCCTTTTTTCATCCTTTTCTGCTTGTGCCATAACCATCTAGAACTCAGTGTAAAAACAACTCATACCTAAGGAGGGTCAATACCTCATCAGGACTATACTCTTCCCAGGTCGGCAGCGTACTCTTCTAGGGTGCCCATCTCCCAACACCTGCTGTAAGTGATCATTTGGCCCAAAATTGTCCTGTTTCTGGGAATCAAGGGCCTCCAAAGAATCCTGTTACAAATATAAATTAATTACTATTTTACAAAATTGATGTTAAAATTTGAAATCAATAATGTAAAACTTACAATTTGATGCTGATTCGGTTCATTAATAACACTCCCACCTTTCTTCATTCGACTCAAGAAAAAAAAGTTTTTCTCGAGGCACACGTCCCTCAATATTTAATTTTCCCTCTACAATAACATTTAATGTAGGAAAACATAATTGAAAATTGGTTACCAATAATTAAATACATAACTTAAATTATATAACCACTTTGAAATCTAATAAATTATGGATCAAACAATAGAAAGTGAAAGTCATAAAAGAAAATTATAATCAATTGTTATTCCCGCTTCCTCTTAGGATCTCACATCGTAGTACGTCCCAATGTGTGGAGTTATTTTTAACATCAATGTTTTTTTATTTATTCTAGATGATTCCAAAATAAAATTTAGTAATAAAAAATATATTATTAATGAAGAACATGAAATTTTTCATTTAAATATCTCAAAGGTGATTAATACCTTAAACATGATTGTCTTGCAATGAGTAATCATATTTAGATATTGTTCTGTCATAAAATCATCCACTATGGGGACAACATCTAAATATACTCCAAATCTAGCATGCCATCCAATATACAACTGATGCTTATAGGCTCTCCAAATGTCACCTAAATCCTTTAGACGTGCTGGTCGTGCACCCTCACCGTTGGGGAAATTAAATCGAAGCTAACACCAAAATATTAATTCATATAAATAAATAATAATATATTTCATTAAAAATAAAATATTTTTTACCCATATCTCTTCCCATACATTATCCTTTACTTCATGTGGAAACTGTCTCCATGAGAGTGGGATGACAAGAATGATGTCAGAATATTTGGCAATCATTTCCATAAGACTCTAGCATTGATGCCTTGTTTTTTCAATCATCTAAATGTCTTCATTGTAGTCCACCATCAATTGTGTAACGCAGTTCCACACTGCACACATGCTAGTACACCCCATCCCTCCCCTCTTATCAGTAGATGTATTTGTTATGAAATAAAAAAATATATTTTATCAATACATTTTATAATGAAAATAAATAATGGTATAAATATTTCTTAGGGTTATATAAATATACCCGTGCTAGTATGATCAATGGGCATTGATGGATCTGCAAAAACTAAAGGAACACCCTATACAAGTGGAGTGGGTCCCAATGTATGCTCCGTAGAGATAGACTCTGGCCGAGCGAAGTTGAAGAATATTGAATATAGAAACCCAGAGAGATGGAAGAAGAAGTAAAAGAAGATTTCATGGATTGTTGGCTGAATGCTGGATGGGGACTGGGAATCATTATCAGATGTTGTAAAGATGGGTGAGGAGACTCAGATGTAAAGTGTGGTGAAAATATGGGAGGCATAAATATCCCATGTGTCTCTAACCACACATGGGGATCAAAACGTGGGATAAATGGTATGTTTTTGGGAAGGGAAAAGTCTAATCAGGTGCACTAACCAGATCGCCAAGCTCTCGCACCCCCCCCCCCCTCGAAAGAACACCCTGAGTACTGGGACCACTACTAGGCTACTCATCCAATAATTGTTCCCTATGAGGTGGATCCTGAAAAATTGATTAAAAAAATTAATCACATGACATTATATATTATTTAAATATATATATTTGAAATAAAATACTCACAACATGAACTAGTGGTGAAACACCCATCTTAGACATACGACGATTGTTGTCCATCCTTGTTTTCCATAGCCTCTCTTAAATTGGTTCCATTTCCAGCATTTGAAAACAAATATGGATTTAATGAGAAAAGGATAACTAATGTGTAACAAAAAAAACAAAATAAATGAGTTAGAATAGGGGGATTCATGGATAATTTAACTGTCCATTATTTTAAGTGATCTGGAATAGATATATAATGAATTAAATAAATCATACAAGATGTAATAATGAAATTAATTTACTTAGTAGGATGGTTATTTAGCCCAAGTAGATGATTCATGTTTCTATACATGTTGTTCATAATGGCCAGCAGGAAAACTCAATACCAGAAATACAAATGAATATTAATCTTAATTATTTAATTATTTAATTATTTTAAACAATAATATTTTTACCTTTAATTTTAACCAAGCAGGAAATTCATTGAAATGAAAAGTCTCCCTCCTTCTCAAAGATAAATAAATATTCTTTATATTTATCATTGCATTATGTTCCCTATAGAAAAAAATAGAAATAGTTTAATAGATATATTGGTAAGACATACATATATTCAATTTACTTACCTGATCTTGTCAACGAACAAATCATAGTTGACCAAAACTGTACGATGTGCCATCTCCTGCTCTTCAAGGCAAAATGTTGTCAGTGTATATGATCCAGGAATTCCTCCTATTTGAGGAACTGATGGAAAACTGGGTTCCATTTTCTCCTACTATTCTTTTTCATTTCTCATCGGTCTATTAATTCTAGTAGTAAGATCAGAAAAAAAACATAGAGAAGAAATCTATATATTCTTGGGCCAAGTAAACATTCATGATATAACCTTCTGGATGACTCCTGTTTTAGACATAAGAATTTAATGTGTACATATTTCTTTTAGTTAGATACATCCAACTAAAAGAAATAGGTCCTCCAAGAAGTATTTCAATTGGAATATGGATAGTCAGATTCAACATGCATGTAAAAAATAATGGAGAAAAAATTTTCTCTAACTCACACTAAACTAATGGGGTATCTTCCAACATTTTTTTGAAAAAAAGAATTGGAAAAATTATTTTCACAAAGATCTCTAAAAATTGGAAAAATGAATAACTAAAACCCTTAAAATATTAGACAAAATATGATAGATTTCTATTAGAATCAACTCATGCAGAAGGATGTGATAATCATGAGTTTTAATTGATTTTAGCTTCAACTATCTTCAGTTCAACTATTTAGATATATTTCTTGAATATCTATTAGGAACTTTAATAGTATCTAGTACTTCCAGAGATTGATTTTTTTGTAGGTTTTATCACATAATAACAACATAGAAAAATCCATTTATTTTCACCGATACACATAAGATGAAATTATCGTCTGATGCCCCAATCCACCAAGTCCCGCCACGACTGGAAGTCATCATTTGTATTTCCTTTAACATTTAGAGGAATCGAAAGAAAAATTTCACACATATGTTTTTCAATGTGAATTACGTATAAGAAATGACCTAACAAATTGGTTTACCAATATGGAAATTCAAAGAATATATTTCTCTTCTTACAATTTTAAAAGGTTTTAGTGGAAACATTATTTATCTTTCTTGATTTCATTTGACCCTTCTCGAAGGAAAAACTGAAATCTTTCAACTCATTAAGCACATCAGTTCCATACATATGCTATAGTGGATCATTGTTATCCAAGATATTGTCAAATCATTGATGATTATTTCTATATGGATGGTCCATTGGAAATAATCATCAATGTCCCATAAAACTAAAACTACAACAATGTTTCAGTCTTCTATATCGTGTATTCTTCATAAAAATAGGACATTATAGTTTTCCCTGTGTTCTCCATCTAGACATCATTGAATAATTAGTAAAATAATTGATCATCCACATAATCACATCACACATTGGAAATATCTCTATCGAACATGCATCGTATGTGCGCACAACCACATACCAAAAAAGTTTAAAATTTCTTATAAAAGGTTTCATGTATACGTCTATATCATCGCAGGGATCAGAAGGGACAAATATAAGTATACTCATGAATGTGAAAGGTTTTTTCATACAAAACCATGGGAGAAGGTTATAAATGTGTATAAAAACCATCCATGTGCTAGGTGAAGAAAGCATATTCCCATACGGATTTAAAATATCACATGAAAGACCCATCCTCAAATTACACATGTTAGCTACAAAATCAGGATTTCGAGAATCAAATATATGCCAAGGAAATCCATCTACAGGGGGAACCAACTCACCATTAGTCTTCTTCCTCTTGGTATCATTCCATCACATTTTTATTGATATTTCATCAAACATAAATAGATTCTCAGGTATGGGGATCAATGAATAGTTCCACATTACATACTATGTCTCATGGGATGGTGTTCTATTAACTTTTGGAATCCATTAGAATGTGCCAAATTTTTTCAATATTTTCGTTTAGTAGATTCCTCCTAGAATAAAACTGAAATCATTTTGGCCAGAATGGATTTTGTTTCTTGAAATTTCAATTTCCTAAAATAACATCCATGAAATAAAGTGATTTGAGGGAATATTTTCATCATATGGAAGTACGTTCTTCGAGGAGGTAAGAATATAATCTATGGAAGTATTAGAAATCCCACACATAGTTTTCCCATGAAACAATCAAGTTAAAAATTCCATATTTTTTATTTTACCGTATTGTCAATATATTGGAGTTGTGGAAACATCATTCATTTTTTTCTCCCTGAAAACATCATAATTTTCATTAGATGCATCCCGTGTGCTCATATAAAAGTCTTCATGGACCAGAATCCTTTATTTTTTATGATGAAGAATAAACGGAAATCAGTTATATAAAAAATTCTCCAATCGAGTCCTCTCAGTTGGATCATCAGCAATTTGAGATTTCATTTTATCCCATCTGTGATACCACACATAGTAGTTTGTTTGAAAACCATATTTGGTTATATGGTAGTGGACTTCTTTATGGCTCAACCAAGTTCTCCCCACATAATTTTTACATGTGCAGTGTATGTGACCACTATCTAAGTCATTGTGAAATGAAAAATATAAAAATATATCAAAATTGTTCTGAAGGTATCTTGAGATACAATTGGTTTCATGCATCCAACGTGAATCCATTAAGTAAAAAGAAATTATTATAAGTCATTTCGTTATATTAAATTCAATAAGATCGAAGTTTCATCAAAAATATATTTAAGTAAATGAGAATTTTTCACATTATATGAAACCTTAACTGTCACAGTACTCTCTATGAGAATCATAATATAAAAGGAAACAAAATATAATATTTTAAAAAATATATCTTTGAATAACTATACATGAGTGTACAAGATCATGTACACCTGTGTAGGGGAATTATTCAGGAGTTGAGAAAATTTTAGATCAAAGACATTTTATATTTTAGTAGATTATTTGAGTGATCACATACACTGCCCTTGGGGGTGGGGGAGTCCAGGGGGTGGGGGTGTCCAGGTTGTGGGGGGGGGTGTCTAGGGGGTGGGGTGGTGTCCAGTGGGGGGATGTCTAAGGGGGTGGGGGTGTCTAGGGGGTGGGGGATGTTTAGGGGGTGGGGCAGTCCAGGGGGTGGGGTGTCTAGGGGGTAGGGCTATATAGGGGTTGAGAGGGTGTTCATGGTGTGGGGTGGTGTCCAGGGGGGGCTGTCAAGGGGGGGTGTCCGTGGGGGTGGGGTGTCTGGGGGGTCCACAGGGTGGGTTGGGGTCTAGGGGGGTTTCCAAGGGGTGGGGGTATCTAGGGATGGGGGTTGTCCAGGGGTTGGGGGATGTCTTTGTAAGTGGGGGTGTCGAGGGGGTCGGAGTGTTCTGGGGGGGTGGTGCTTTCCAAGGGGGTGGGGGTGTCCACCCCAATTCTAGGGTCATAGAATACAATCTCAATAAAATTTTAGCATGACTTATAGCCAATTATAGATGTCCCAGAAGAATGTTGGTGTGATCCATGAATATCATACATATATATCACAACACCCCTAATTTCAAACACCCCTCTAAATATCATACGTGGATCTGATTTTATCTTCCTCTCTAAAAAAACATACCTAATTTTTAAAACACCTCAAAATTTAGAGCTAGGAATGCGGCTTATTGATTCCTTGAGATTCTAGTTGAGAGTTAATTCTAGGTTGTAATAAAAAGTGTAAATATATTATTTTCTATGTTTACAATGTTTTGTGTGTGGGTCGAAAATGATCTTATGTATGTTGATTAAGAATATGAGCCATGTTTGGATGGGAAAACACCCATGGGTGTATGATCCTTGTTATATCATTATGTGATTTAGATTTATACAAATGTTAAATTTGTATGACATCAATATGGATAGTGGATAATAACCTGAGTGTCATTTATTTATAGACACCACTTCTTCTTGGAAGGGTAAGAGTTAGTGTTGGTATGGAACATCAAGAAATGTTGTAACGTGTGAAAGAAATTATAAATTGGTCATATGTGATTTATTTTTTGTAGATTATTAGAGTGTACTTCCCTCCCCCTCTCTAGGAACCCCCACCGACCCCCACCTGAACACCCCCCCCCCCACCTGGATAGCCCCCCCTCCCTCACCTGGACAGTCCACCCCCCTCCCTGGACTACCCACACCCCATCCCCCACCTAGAAATCCCACCCCCAGGACAACCCACACCCCCTCCCCCACCTAGACAGCCTACCCCCACGCCCCATAGATGGACCTCCCTCCTAGACAGCCCGCACCCCTCCCCGACCTAGACAACCCACCATTACCCCCTTGGACAGCCCACAACCCTCCTTGGATAACCCACACCCCCTACACCACACCACTACAACACCCCCCTACACCCTCTACTACCCCTACCCCCTGGACAACCCACCTCCACCCGGACGACCCCTACCTCCTGCAGCCCCTCTTAGGGAAATTTTATTTAAAACCATTTTATTATTCAACAAAGGAAAACCATCATGCATTATCAATTACATTCAAAACAACCCATTAAATTATCAAAACATTACAAATTCAATTTATATGGCTCTATGGGTCACTTAAGAAATGTCATTGGGAAAAGGATAAATAACCTACATGGTAAATTCCATTTTAAAAACTAGGCCAAGAACATATGAGGTGGGGTGGTGTCTGGGGGGGGGGGCTTTCCATGGGGGTGGGGGATGTCCAAGGGGGTGGAGCATGTCCAGGGGGTGGGGGTTTCCAGGGGGTGGGGGGATATCGAGGGGGGGTGTCCAGGGGTGGGGGTATCCTGGTGGGAGGAGGGTGTCCATGGGGGCGAGGGGTGCCCGGGGGGATGCTTTCCAAGGGGGTGGGGGTGTCTAGGGGGTGGGGCTTTCTAAAGGGGGTAGGGGGTGTACATGGGGGGTGTCTAAAGGGGGGGTGTCCAGGGGGGTTGTCCAGGCTGGTGGCCCTATCTAGGGGGTGGGGGATGTCCAAGGGGGTGGGGGTGTCAAGGGGGTGGGGGGTGGCGGTGGGGGGATGTCAATGTGGGGTGGGGGTGTGTAGGGGGTGTGGGGATATCCAACGGGGGGTGTCTAGGGGGTGGGGGTAGCGGTTTTTAGGGGAAGAAATACGCACATAATACCTTGAAAATTACCTATACCTAGTCCTACCAATATCACAGTTTCATTTCATCTTCCAACCAACTACTTATTCATCCTCAATATCACTACCCTTACCATTATTCCTTGAACAAAAACTGTAAATACACAATCCAAATCCAATTTTCAACTACACTAAAGTCCATAGAAACTACCATAAAACCCCAATAAAAAAATGGAAAACCACCTACACCACTACCCAACCCATCCCCAATCCCATAAAATATACCATACTTATATCCATTACCCCCATAAAGACCATATGACTAAACAAACCCTTTACCTTATTTGAGTGGGGATACATCTCACCATCACCCATTAGTTCATATGGTTCACGAACTCTACACACAGAATAACTGGCTATAAAGACTTAAAATAAAAGTGATTCACATAATCATGACACGTGAGGTGTAGAAAAAAACCAATAACATATCAAATTTTTTGGTATACCATACGACCAACTGCACGAAACTCTGGATTAGGCCAAATCAAAACCAAAAACCAAAAAAAGATGCAAAAAATTAAAACTAAGATACCACATACTAATTTTATGTTTAGAAATAAAAAAAATATTGTAGATGGATCTATAGGGAGGAAGGAGTTTTGAAGGCTTGGGTAAATAGGAAGATTTTGGAGAGCTTTAGATTAGGGCATCAATCGCACGGATGGGGGAGCTGGAGCCACTGTGTAATTGGTAGAAACCTTTCCCAATGGGTTTCAAAAGTATTGGGAAATATATTGTTTACCAATGGTTTTTTAAGTACATTGGTATAAATTATTGAAATAAAATATTTCTCAACAGTTTGAGTAAATCATTGGGAAATATTCTTTCTAAAATCAAAATACCAATGGTGTCAACAAACTGTTGGTAAAGGTTTCTCTAAAACCAGAATACCAACAGTTTGTTCAAACTATTGCCATAAAACTGTTGGGAAAACCTCCATTTCAACCAGTGACCACTGTCGTGCTTCCATCTCTTGAGATAAATCTATCTCTTATGAAACACCACACATATCTACACAGATCTGCTGGAATAAACATTTGATTCAAACACATATCTGTTCCATCCTTTCATCACGCCACATCTCACCATGATCGCTTTATTGGTCTCAAATATGAACTTTTGGTTGTGATCCATTGCATCAAGGATCGATTTAAAAACAATTGTTATTTAGATATTCAAAAAAAATATTAACGATATCCTTAGATATTATTTCGGTTATCAATGATTCATCACCACAAAAATTATAAACAAAGAACAATAACAATAATTAATAAACTGATAAAAAAGGTTTATTCCAAGGTCTAGGTTTGTGTAAGGGAACTAATTGAGGAACAAGAAATAAATATGATCAACATTTAATCATAGGAGTAAAAATTAAAAAGATGAGTTCTACTTGGATCAGATTGATTGTAGTCAATGAAGATCTCCCATGCACAACAATCATAAGATGTTGGTGTGATCACCGTGATTCGATTCACATGGATCCAAGGCTTCATTGTTCTTCGTTCATCATTTGTCAACATGGAGGAGATGAGATGGGAGGATTTATCTTCACTAGACAAACTTAATTATGAGGCCAATCCCTCTAAATAAATAATTTATAACCTCTCATTGGGTTAAAATAAATCAATCCAATAATTAAATAAACATTTATGCAATTATTTAATTAATCATCCATGATGGCACACAATCCGACCTCCTGATGTGGAAAAATGTTATTCCCTATCTAGGGTAAATCCTAAATTCTGAACTCAACTATGGTCTCAGATTTATCATCAGAGTCCATGTTCATCAGTTACCCAAGTGTGGGATATTAAATAAATTAATTAATAATTTAATTCATCCATTTAACACACTGCCAATGAGTGAGGGGTCTAAACATACCACACTGAATTATTTTATGTCGCGCCTAGGGGAAACACCATGTTCCGTACCCAACTTTGGTTTCATATTTCTGATCTGATCAACCATTTATGAGTTATCCTTTATTACTTAATCAAATACATGTGAGTAATATAAAAAATACGTAATATGTTTATAATCTTAATTCTGGGCACACTGGGATTTATAATTTCACACCATCTAAGTACTTAGCTTTGGAATAATATTTGGAAATATTAAATAGAATTATTATTGAAAAATTAGGTCTATACATCATTCCCTCCTTTATGATTTTCATCCCGTAAAAGCAAAAGTAAACAACAGCCTGGAAAACTGAGCTCCCACCCAGCTCTCTCACTCCCAGGGAAACCTGTATATTTTCATGATTCCAAAGAACATGGAATAAAGGGATGGTATACCCTAATAACGTTTTCTTCAGCTGATTCCATGTGTAGGAACACACATGTGTCTCTTTAGTTGTGACAGCCCGTACTGTGGACAGATGGAAAATATAGAGGAAGTGTTCCTAATATGAACCTCAAGGCATAACTGTTATGCTAGTGTCTCTATTGAGAGATCAATATCTTAAACAAAGAGTCGAGTGATAAATGAGTGCCTAGAGCCTATGTCTACTAGTACTGAGGAAAGAGTAGAGTAAACAAAAGTCATACCTCTAATCATCCCAGTGCAGTTGGATCTTGAGCATCCAAAGCCTGTAGCTATTTGTGGCCCCAACCGCCAGCTCCCTTCGACTGAAGCGGGTGGCCCGGTGGTGGTGGTGGGAGTACCTCATTTCGTTGTCCCCCACCTATAGCACCTCTAACTTCTTTGTTGGATCCACCTCCTTGGAGAAATCCTAGGTCACATCGTTTCCAATATCGTGGCGGTCCATCTCTTAGTGACCTGGGATGCTCGATATTCCTTGTTTTGTAGTACCGAGACAAGGGAACATAACCATCACAAGTATAACATCATCCCTCCCTATTATTCCCTTGGGTTCTGTGCTGTCTTGAACCGACATGACCTTTTCCCTAAGTCGTTTCATGAAATGGTCTCATATCCTGTGATCTCTAGCACCTTCCTACTGCTAAAAAAGACTCATAAATGTCATGACTATTGCCTATTCCAACAAACTATCATCCCTCTACAAATAATCTATCCATCATAAGTTCTCGTTAAAACACACTAGAATTGGTGGGGATGCTCATGGATACTACTCGAGCTCAAATCTCTCTACAAATCCACTTCTTGAACTTCTGTGTGTGGAAGTAGCCATCTGATATAATATCCTGGGAGGAGAGGGTAAGATCAATAAACCATGTTGCATACTCAGCCACTGTCATCCCACCCAAATAAAATTATTGATACTCCTAGATCCAGAAAGAGAAAAAACATGAGGGGTATTACTCATCCTGAAATATATGCTAAATATTTTCCCACGTGAGCATCATCTCATCACGTATTTGGGTAATTAAGATCCCCCCCAGCACCCAGCTGCACCATAAAAGAGGATAGCTACCAAATCCACTCTCTTATTCATAGGGTCCACACTATTCCGAACCTAAAAACTACCAACTCCAACCTGTCCTCTTCCACCTAGGGGTTGGGCTTGCCAAAGAACCGTAATGGTCACTATCATTGAAACTCACGATGTGTGCTCAGTTAGCACACATCCTCAGCCTGCCCTTTTGGTACTGACTACTGGTCAATGGGTGGAGGCACTACTAGCTATCCACCCAGAGGAAGGGGGTCGAACAATGGTCTCTGAACTAAGAAATCATTTCTCATTGGGTGTTCATCATGAACCGGAGTGGGCATCCTCACTGGCTATTATCGCGGAGGCATCCTAAGAATAGTCAAGAAGTACTGCGGTCAGATGAGAATACATATATAAATACAAAAAGAATTGTAGAGATGACTCAAGAAGGACAATCAAAGACTCGAATCCTATATGATTCATGTAAAATTTTTCCCTACAACTGAAGTCTAAGGGTGCTAACTCAATAAGTGGTTAATCAGGGTTCGGATTAATGTATATGACGACTGCTAAACCAACAGTAGACTCCCTTTCCTAAGATCCCCTCTAGAGACACATAGATATAATTTCCATAAACACAACCAATAATTTTATGGGGTGATTCTGAACAATGTCCCAAGGAATGAACCTCCCTATGATATAACTTTTTCAGGACCCAACCCAAGACGGGCTCGAGCTGCAACTAACCCAAGCCTACCTCCATTGGACTGGTGTTGGTGACTTGCATCGAAGGCATAACTATGTATGGAGTAATTTCCCTAAACACTTGTACAAACACACGCACACAACCAAATCAAGGAAAATATGTAGAGGAAAAATAAATAAAAGATAAAAATACTATAAAAAATGAACATACAGGATCCTCTAGACGGTATAAAGGGTACTGTAGTGTATACTAAAAATGTAAAAGGGAAAAAACATGCCCAAACCAGAATCAGGTACCAAAATGAATGAAACTAAAATATATTACATGTGAGAGAGCCCAAAAACTATACCATAACTCTAACCAACATTTGCGGTCTATGCATTTCGTATCCCTAAGATCCTCTAAAATCCAGATCGACCAATCCGTCATCTACAAAAGACACAACATGTGTTGGGAAAATCCCATGTAGGTGTAAGTATATAAATACCCAGTAGGAAACCCTGAAAAGGTAAAGGGGGAAATAGTAAGAGGTATAATTAGAAAGAAGCTATGTAGGAACAAGGTACAATAATGGTAAACAGTAGAGTACAGCTCCACCCAACAATATATTTTCTTATTCTATGAAACCCAAATGAGAGTGTTAGGGGATCTCCATTCCATAGCTCGTCCCCCAAAAGTGATTATCCATAATTTATAATGTAAAAACCATCTGCAGGGTCCCGCATCTTGTCGCATCTTTCTAGGAGGAACTATTCAAAGTGTCTCAAATCACCACACCTCGATACAATTCCCTTTGGGTAGAACTGACTCGCCCGCACAATTTTCGGTCAAGTCACAAGGATTCATATCAGTGGAGAAATCACCCAAATTTGTCGTGAGTCCTTAGGTAAGTAAAACCACATCTCGTGTCACTGTGTTTCACAGTCAAGGGTCCTACTCTAGAAGACATCAAGGAATGCCACTTCCCAGCCCCTGCTGGAAGGTAAAATCAGCATATTTGTCTGGGAATGACACTTCCCATCCTCACAAAAGGGTATGACCAACATTTTCATTATGGAATGCCACTTCCCAACCTCACTACTGGGTAAGCCCAGAACGATCATCGGGGAAAACCACTTTCCAGCCTCGCTGGAGGGTAATCCTAAATCTTATCTAGCCATCCTGGACTAATGGTGCCTCCCAAAAAAAGCATTGATGAACTATGATCATCCCTATTGGATGGTACCTCTTGGAAAAACACCGCATAAATCATCGGGTGTCACCTGGGATAGGAGTTTTACACTGAACATCTCACATCGTATCTCAGATGCCACTAAAGATGTAACCATCCTATTCTACGTGAAAAAACACTCAGCATAAGATACTAATATTCCAATGTCGGATTCCAAAATAAATTGATACAAGAGATAGAAGATTCGTAAAGTGGTACACAAAGTGTGTGGGCCCCACATGTTGTGTTTACCCACCTCTTCTTCTAGCCATGTAACTTTCCTTACTCAGGTACTAAACTATAAATCAAGTACCCCTTGCAGTGCTAGTGTACTACTGGAGTAGATGATACCTCTATCCAAAAAGCTGATGAGAATTCATTGCTCATTATTAATCCAAAGGTATAAAACAAAATTTTACTAGAAGACCTCCTCAAATGGCACCATATAATGAAATGGATCACACAATTGTGATCCTTGGAGAAAAATACACAAGATCAACTATTATTTTTCCCTGAATGGATATCCTATGGAAAAGTTTTATATAACCACATTGCAGTTGAATGTTGTCAAGTGTGTCACAGTCCTTGATCCTAAAACAAATTATATGTATCATGCCATTGTGATCCTCCTGAAAAAATGCATGACATGGAGTACATATTTTCCCAAAATAGATACCCCATGAAAAGGTTTCATTTCACCGAAACACATGAGAACCGAGCCTTAGGGGGATCACACCTTGATCATGATTTAAAAATCCAAAATTGTATTTCAAACTTCTATATTAATTTAACGATCACAATGATGCTGACGAATCGCTAATCTGAGGTCGTATGGAAGAGTTACAACATAAGAAAGATTATTCAATAATTATAATATTATTATTTGGTGTTTCATGTACCCGAGACATGAACAAGAATTTAATATTATACATTGGACATGAATTGACCATCATAATCCTAGGGATTCTTTGCCACTGATGGTTTTTCAAACCGAGGTTGAACTATAGAGTTATGAACAGATCAGTGTTTGACAACAAAAAATAAAAAAACATTATTATTATTTTATTATTATTTTTATTTATAATTGATTTCTTTAAAACCTCATATCACACACACAACCCAAATTAGAACTTCATTTTTTTTCTTTTACTCCATTCTTTTCATGCCCCACACATCAATTATTTTATTATTTACTTTTATTTTAATTTTTTCCATTTCATATTCAACTTCTCTCTCCAATATCATTTGGCCTTATTCCATGATTTTTATTCTAAAACCCTATCTTCAAAAACAAATCATGCCTCATCAAAAAAGGAAAGCGCCCATTTCGCACTACCTTAAAAGACTCTCTAGTGATCCACCATGCCTCTACCGAGATAGTCTGCCACCACCACCCAGGCAGCCGCACACCTCCGCATGGACCACCAGCCACCTTATGTCAAACACCATCATGCCAACCACTCACGTGAAGAATCCATATCCAATTAGACACCACACATATCCCTGAATATCTATGGGAAGAATCATTCAATTCAAACATAGATTTGTTTCTTCGATTCATCAAGCCACATAGCACGTAGGTCAATTTATCGATCTCAAATATGAACCTGCGATTGTGATCCATTGAATCAAGGATTGATCACACATCAATTTCTTTCGGATATTCAAAAAAAATATTAACGGTATACTTAGATATTTTTTAGGTTAGCCTTGATTCATCGCCGCAGAATGATGAATGACAAACAATAACAACAATTAATAAACTGATAAAAATGTTTATTACGATTTTTGGGTTTTGTGCAAGGGTGCAGATTGAGGAATAAGAAATCAATATGGATAATGTTTAATCAAAGGCATAAAAACACCATATATGAGTCCTAAATAGATCATATTGATATTTTGATGGATATTACACTTGTGTAATGATCAGATGAAGTTTTTCTGTTCCTCATGCTTCGATTTTTCTGGATCCAAGGCTTCGTTGTTCTTCGTTTGTTATTCATCAACTGGGGGGGAGGGGAGATGAGATGACTTTATATCGCTAGAAAAACTTATTTATAAAGCCAAACCCTCTAAAAAAGAATTTATAGCCTCTCATTTGGTTAATATCAATTAATCGAGTAATTAAATAAACAATTATTTAATTATTTAATTAATCGTCCATGATGGCACATAAGAAAACTTCCAATGTTGACAAAGGTTATACCCCCTATAGGGAAAATACTACATTCTAAACTCAACGTTGGTCTCATATTAATTATCTGACTCCCCTTTCTTGAATTATTTAGGATCGATCCATTAAAAGAATAAATTTATAATTTAATTCATCCATTTAACACACTGACAATGAGTGAAGGGTCTGAACATCCCACACCAACTTATTTTATGTTGCGCCTTGGGGAAAAAAAATTCAGTACCCAAATGTGGTCTCAAGTTTCCAATATAATAAACCATTTAATATTTATCCAGTTTAATTTTTGAACTATGCATGTATAATATAAAATATACTTAATATTTTTATAAACATAATTTCAGGCACACCGTGCCTCAGAATTGCACATCGTCTTAGTTCCTGGATCTAGAATAATATTTAGAAATATTTCAAAGTCTAATTAGGAAAAAACTAGTTATCTAAATTTTCATTGATGACTTTTCATTTTACAGACACTTGACTTAAGTAATATATTAATTTATTTTAATATATTGAAAAATTCCAAGGGAGTAATATCGGTCCTTTATAAAATTATACTAAATTTATTCTCTTTCTAAAAATTAATGATCTGCATATCATTTCAAATACCAACCAAAATCAATTTCTAACATCACTTCTAATGTTATATAGGTTCTTTTTTTATTTTAATTCTATCCTTCAATGTTTTAAGGTGTGAAAGAAAGGCGGTTTTTCAATAAATAGTTATAACTCTAAATTGACTACTTTTAATGGATATTTTCTAATACCTCATCTATATGGATACCTTATCATTATACATATATCACTACTAGAAATATGATATATAAAAATTGATTAAAAAACTTTTTTATAGGAACCCTATACCATTGGTTTGGGAAAACCGTCTGTATAGGTATGGTATATGAAACCAATACCATTGGTTTGATGAGACCATTGGTATTAGTATTATTTTTGGACACCTGTAAAAATGGTTTTACTAAAACTTTGGTATGTTTATTAATTATAGAAACCTATACTAATGGTTTTACCAAAATATTGGTATATGTATTGTATATGGAGCGTATACCAATGGTTTTACCACAATGTTGTTATACGTATTGATTACGGATTCCTATACCGAAGGTTTGACTAAAATATTGGTATATGTATTAATTCTCAACAACTATTTGAATGTTTTGGGTAAACCACTAGTATAGGTTAATTATATCAATAGTTTGACCAAACTGTTGATATATGTGATGTCATTGTTTAAGAATATTAATAAAATATTAATTATTAATTTAACAGAAAAATATTTTATTACTTAAGTAAACACAAACACACATATATATAATAACACAAAAAATGTTCTAGGATATTTCTAAAGTGTTTTGAATATAAACAGTAGGTTGTGGGATAAATACCCAATGTTGCAAATTTTTTCAATCAAATACCTATACCAATTTTTTTTATCTCAACCATTTGTATCAGTATGTCCATAGAAATTTCATATACCTAGAAATATAGAACCATTAGTTTAGGGGTTCTATACCAATGTTTTTGTCAAACCATTGGTATCGGTCTATACCGACAAAAGATCACCCAACGGTCCATGAAATCATTGTTATAGGCTATATGAATTGTTTTAGGGGATATTGAAATGGTTAAAATTTGAATGTTTAGAATATTTTTTCCATTACTGTATTGATACATGATATTTAACATAAATATTCATTGAATGAATCCAATGGATCAAGAGGCTTAGTGTATTTGGATGATTAGGTACACAATACATCAAAAAGAGACTAAAACCGAATGAATTTATTATAATATCTATAATGATATCCTAAATTCCATTGAGACCATAAAACATTATAGGATGATCTAGTGAATACATATTAAAAATTGGTGTAATGAAAATCACAGCAATGGATTAACCCTAATAATGAAGCATAATGTGTGAGGAAAAAAACATTACATGATATCATAAAAGAGAATTATTAGGAAGAATCACATCATGGAATAATATTAATTACATGGTATCATAATATGATCACAATATATGAAATTGGAACCAATATAAAACATGATAGAAGAACACGTTAAGGATAAATTTCAAGAAAACATTACACGGTGGGTAGAGTCCAATCATGGATTAGGTTTATGTCCTAATCCCATACCTAAAATCTCATGACACAAAAAAACCAAATGTATTGGAGAGATATCTAGGAACATCCATAATAACATATTCATTCTTATGTGTTCCAAAAAAAATCAATCAAAAGGAATAAACATAAGAATTATCCTTCATATGAAATATGAATCATAATCTTGCCCCATAGCAAAATCAGAGAAGATTTCATAAATATTAAAAAGAGAAGATGCAATTAAATATTAACTACATTAATCTATGATTACATATGAATACGTCTAAGAACTAGTTTTCTTTTTTCGAGAAATAATTCAAATGAGAATTACATAAAATGATTAAGGTATAAAAAATATTCCCTTAAACAGCTTTGATTATATTGAAAAAATTTGTGAAATAATGTTACGGAATGTATTACCCTATAAATATAAGGGGAGTGATCTAGGAATATATTTAAATAATTATATACTTATTTTAAAAGTATTCAATAAAATTTGAAAGGGATAGGATGTGAGTTAGAGAGAGAAATGTCACAACACATATAAAAATGGTTGTTCAGAGAGATCCATTACCTTATGTTCTAGAATCATTATTCACTTTAAATTAATTTTCACCATAATGAAATTTGATTAATTAATTACCTAATTTTGATAACTTTACATAGATATTTGATTGACTCTAATTTTATTATGCAAATTTATAACAATTTCAATGAGAAATAAAATATAATTTATCTTTTCTAAGAGTATTCATTTTATGGTTCCATGGGTGGATCATGTGTAGATAATTATTAATGTTATTTTCAAATTAGACTACAACTCCAAAAGTGGAATTAAATGGTATTCATGTATATAAAAAAAAATTAATTGTCTATAAAACCCATATGTGTTCTCTTATTTGTATGAATTAATTAGTAAAAATGTTAATGTTAATCAATTAGTTAATTTAGGTTGTTTTATAGACCATTATGAACTCACTTTGTTATATTTATTGTTAATTGTATATATTAATTCAAAAACATGAAATATGTTATAATATAATATCTATCATCTTATTTAACCATTATAATTTTTTTATGAGCATACTTGAAAGAAGTAATGCTATGAATATGTTTTCCATGGAGGCGTTGAACCAAACAATGTGTAAAAATGTTTTAATTTTAGGAATGAAAGAAAGGTGGATATAAATTTAGTAGGATCCATGGCTTAAATGTTTTTTAGAGAAGGGGATGTATTTTAAACGGGTCATGAAGAGTTGTTATTTTGAATATTAAATTCATTAGTTAATTATTTTGGATCAACATTGTTTGTTTTATTGATTATTCTAACTACATACACTAAATGGTTTATGTGAGGAGAAGGGGTGGTATTTTTAACGGGAGGAGAGAGGAGTTTTTGGAATATTATATTCCTTATATTAGAATATTGGATCAAGATTATCAATATTATTGATTGTTGTCACTATATACATTAAATAGATCTTCTAAGTTCGAACTAATATTTTATTATGTTATCCATGACTATAAAATTAATTTATTGAGCTCATAATTTTAAATATCAAAATTTATCCTATTTTAAAATTCATTAGAAAATAATTATTGTTTAAATATTCCAGAAATTCATCCAAAACATTTTTCCATCTGTATATTCAAAAATCTCAATCCATTTTATGAAAATAATATATTAAATATGAAAATTTTAATTTATAAATAAAATAATAATTTATTTGAACAATACTAATTTTAGTATTATGGTCATTTTTTAACCAATTGAAAAATTACTTATTCTGAGATAAAATTATATTATCATTATAATTAAACATAACATTAATTTATAAATTCAAATTACAAAAATAAACATTATCTTAAATCATTATATTTGTTTGAAATGTAAAATTAAAACTTTTATGTTTTACAAAAAATAAAACGCTTAATTTATAGTTATAAAAAATTCATTTACTTATACCATGAGGTCATATATTCCTTTTATAAGATTGTAGGGTCCTGAAAAATCCGCAAAGTAAATTTTACCCAAATACTGCAAAGAATTGGGGCAAATAATCAAAGAAAGGACCGGTCCGTGAACCGGTCCCATGGAAGCGCAACGTGGCCAGGCACCGCGAGGCACCCCCTCCGCGAACCATTTTCGTTCACGAAATGGAGGAGGAGAGCCTCCGCGGTCGCGAGGTAGGATGGGCGCCAGTTCGGTTCACTGTCATGAACCGCCCCAACTGCGGACCATGTCGACCGGTTCAGGCTGCACCCGCTTTCGTTCGCGGAATAGAGGTGGAACCCTCCACATCTGCAGAGCACTCCTTGAGTTCGGCTCGCAGAGGGGGGGAGCGTTCAATACCCACCACAAATCGAAGATTGATCAAGTCAGTCGTGAACCGAGTATTTGGCTATGGGCCCCCACAAAAGGTGTTTTGTGGCCATAGATACATCCATTACCCACTCTATAAAAGGATACCAAGGGGGAAAGAAAAAGGGAATCGGATAACCGGAATCAGATTCGAAGGAGATCGGTTGATGGAAGGCTTCAGATTTCGCAAACAGCGAAATTCCCATCCACGAACCACATAAGGTATGTCAATTAAGAAGGAATTGGAAAACTCATAATAATTTGGGGAACCACAAACCTAAAACAACAAAAAAAAGGAGAACCGCGAACCATACCCTCTCTACAGATGACTTCCCCATGGACCAGGGAGTTTATGCCTCTTTTCCCATCTGTCGCACCGCATAGCACTCTCCTACACGGGCGAAGCCCCGACCGATGATCCTCTGACCGGCGCCGCCCTTAGCCACCATTGCCCACCTGGAACCCTCCGCGAACCACCTTGGTTCGCGGATTGAACCCGAAGCTGCGAACCACCCTGGTTCGTGGGATGCCAATCAGTCCGCTGACCACCCTGGTTCGCGGACGGCTTCTCCAGCCGCATGGAACATCCCTACGCAAAGGGCGCCACCACCCATACCTCTCGGTGGCTTGCCAAATACTTCAGTGTTCTCATTTCTCGATCCAGGTAAAATCCTTCCGATCCAGCCAAGTCCTCCGCGACTCCCTCAGTGGCCTATTCATCGGCCTAGAGCCGAGGCCTCCGCTAGAGCCACTGGATCCGCGTGGTGTAACTTTCAGGCGCATCAGCGCGCCATTTTGAGTTCACATAACCACGGTAAACAGGGGAAAAGGGGTTTCCCTGACCCTTGAGCAGATTCCTGAAGCATTCCTGGGTTCACATTCCCACGGTAATGTGGAGTCTAAGCTCAGGAATCCCCTTTCTGCCCCTCCACATGTTCGGGGTTCCTCGAAGATGGTAAAATAGCCATCAGAGGGAATCCCTCGTGCACTGCAGGAGAGGAGCTGGGTACAAGAGCACCCCCTTTCCCTCTCCCGCTAGGCTTTGTCACCCCGGGCGTCCATCTCGGAGTAAGACCCAACCTTCAGGGCCTCCTCAGAGTGTAATCCCCAATTCATCACCCTATTTTTCCCTCGTACGTACTCCCCACTCCGCTTCCCACGGACGCACCTTTCGCGATGTAATCCCCAATCCATCATTCTGGGTTGTCCCAGAGCATAAGCCCCATGCCAAGAGATAACTACAGGGACTTTGATCCATGCCAAAAGCATGGTACGTAGGAAGCCTCTACGAGTTTCAATCCCACCACTCGGTCATTTCTTCACATTGAGTTCCACCCTCGTCCAGCATGACATTAAACTATATATGAGAACTACGTGGAATTTGATCCATGCCTCCTAAACAGGGTACGTAAGAAGCCATCATGAGGTTCAAGCCCAACAGTCGGTCGATCCGACTATTCTCCACGTCGGTTCACCGCGCCACTCCTAGTACCGCCTTAAGCAAGTTCCAACTCTTCGGGGTCATTAATCCAAAGAGGGATGGTAAACCTCGGGCATAAATGAATCTGAACCCCTGTATCCAGTTGATCATTGCTATCCATGGTTGAATCCGTGGATACTATGTTCGGGTATAAACCAAAGATTCGCGAACATATGAATACATCTTAAATCTATAAGAGAGTCCCGGAACAGGCAATAATTCCCCCCAAAAAGGGCATGATGAGCCCAACTTCCAATCCTCTCGACCAATGCGAGTTCATAAGAGTCACTGGTCAGACCATCCGGCGAACGTCTTCCTTTGGAAAGTAGGTCCATCAATCCTTGGATTAGGATCTGTTGGGCGTTTTGTTGCCGAAAACCAGAACGAAACAGAAAATGGTAAACCCGATGTGAATCTTTAACCAAACATGATAGATTTAACCTAATCTCACCTAGTGCCCCCTTATGCTCTAAAGGAGGGCCAAGCAAGGTCATTAATTACGCATGGGATTATGAGATGCTACTTTGATGGGTTTGCTGCTTGTATTTGCTAAAAAAATTTGGCAGGCACTACTTTTAGAACTCCCTTCGATCCAGTGGCATCGCAAAGGAACTCACAAGTGCGCGCTTCCAATGACGCAAGGATGAGACTTCCTAAAAAACGGAGGACCTCGTCACCCACCCAGCATCTTCAACACTGGGTTTAGGATGCACTGATCTGAGAGTACCATGTGAATGGTACTCTCCCAATGGTGGAGGCGGCCATGCACGCCCTCCAGTCCGTCAAGATTCGCCGGTCGCCTGCCTAGTAGCGACTGCAAAGGTAGATCTAGACAGCCCCTGTCACTGTCTCCAACTGTTTCGGGAGTCTATCCCTTGAATGAAAAAATGTGTACCTCCCTTATCTTAGGGAGGCGGATGAAGTCGACGTTGAGGACTTCATCCCCACCAAATGGGGGTTCCGCTCCAAGGACCCCGCCAGAAGGCATCATCGCGGTCACGCTGCGACTCAACATCCTCCCGCCGAGGAGGATGTCTCCCTGAGGATCCAGGCCCACGCTCCCCAAGATCCGGCCCCTCGGACCGCCGGACGAGGGCGGAAGACGTACAATCGGGGACCGGTCATCACCCTTGTCCCTAAGGAGGATCTCCACTTCCCAGCCATGGAGACGTACCATGAACAGGCACCTACACCTGTTCGCTCCTCCCAAGCCCGCCATCCAGACATGGCAGCATCATACGAGCCGATGGGCACCCCTTCCGAGCTCCATCAAACCTGTCGCTCACATAGCATGACATCTACCAGGAAGGCACCTCTCCCTGCCCAGGGTCGTGATGCCCACCAGCTTGACGTGGTGGCGACCCGACACCTACTGTACCAGCTCCTGGAAGTTTCTCCAAATTCCTGCCATCCTAATATGGTGGCGATCAGCAAATCCCGCCACCCAGATGTGGCGGAAAATCATAGGCGGGCACGTCTCCCCGCAAACAAAGGCCACCGACTTGATTCGGTAGGAAATCAATATATGCATGGCCAACTCCCTGCGGATGTAAGTAAAGTCCACCACCCCAATGTGGCGGCGAGTGGATAGATAAACCGGCATATCCCGATACAGGGGCAGATTCGTTCACCTTCCCCGACACAGAAGAATTGTCAGTACGCATTGACCACTAGAGGACTGGAGTAGGATATTCCTACTCCGATTCTGGAATGGGTCTTCATACCCATTCCAGCCAAAGATGTCTCTCTACATATCCTGGAAATGATGGAGGAGCAGATATCGATCCCAGATCATATCTTGCAGACTTTCCAGAATGTAATTGCATCAGCGGAAATAGCAAGGACTTGGGCCCGTGAGCCCGTATCCCCAATTTAGGTGAGCCATCTAAGAGACGAGATAGCCACCTCGGAGTAGATCTTCATCCATTCTTCATCCTAGGATGGTCGCCATCTATATTTCGCGACGCAAGGGAAACCAGATCGAGAAGCTTCACTCATTCCAACTGGGGGACACTCGTCCCTCACGGTGCATGCTCCAGAGCAGGCATATATCCCTGCTAAAATCCAGGATGTCTGTCGGCATATCCCAGCAGCATCACGGGACCCAATTAGACATGGACCCGAAGGTGAAGTCCACTATCAACAGCGGACGGCCCTCGATGCTCGCAAAAGAGCACCCCAAACGCGCCAAAGGAAGCCGGAAAATAAAGAGAGGGTTCATGACTCCTCTCTGCTGGAAGCTGGGGTTCCCGACGCTGCTAAGAACATGTCAAAGGCTCGGAACCCTGCCCAACCATTACCATACTATAGGAGTGGTAGTAGTAGTTGTGAAGGCCCTCCACGCAATATTGCTACCAGCACCTTTGAAGGTCCTCCCCAGAGCACCCGTGGGGGCCTCCCCTGCGGGCATATAACGATCGGTCATGAGAGCTTCTCTCTTGATGAGAGTCACGGAAACCCTCCACGTGACTAGAAGGTCGAGAAGCAAAAAGGTCCTCCACTAGTTGCGGCCCAGCCTGAAGGTCCTCCCCATGGTTTACACTGGAATCACTCTCCATGCAGTGGGACCACATATTGTTATGGTAGTCCTCGCTATCATAGTCTCAACTACGGAGGCCCTCCCCATAGTGATGTCTCACCACAACAAGAAGGCACTCCCCTTGTCGTGGCCTTCCCTGAAGGTCCTCCCTAGGGGTTAAGCTACCACGGAACTCCACGCAGCCAGGCATCAGGTCACGGTGGTAGTCCTCACCACCCTGATAATGGAGGTCCTCCCCGTAGAGACGTCGAGCATTGAGAAGGCCCTCCCCTCGTTGCGGTAAATTCTGGAGGCCCTCCCCAGGATGTATCATGCAGATATTCTCCCTATGACAGCAGTAATGGTAGTCCTCTCCATTGCCACAGCTGTGATGGTAGTCCTCGCCACCATGGTCTCCATTGTGAAGGTCCTCCCCGCAATGGCCCCAAGCAACAAGAAGGTACTCCCCTTGTCGCGGAGTGTCCTGAAGGTCCTCCCCAGGATGCGCGTCGAACATCAAGCCATGATGGTCATCCTCACCATGATGGCAGTTGTTGCGAAGGTCCTCCCCGTAACAACACTACGCATCCAGAAGATCCTCCCCTTGCTACAATGTGACTTGGAGGTCCTCCACAGGGTGTGCACTACAAAAGTCTTCTATGTAGTGAAGCATCAAGTAGTAATGGTAGTCCTCGGCATTACGGTCGTCATTGTGAAGTTCCTCCCCACAATGACATAATATTTCGATAGGAAGTCCCTCCCCCTACCGAAGCAGGCATCGCATGTCCCTCGTATGCCGAGGAAATTAGAAGGATGATATCGAGCATGTCAGATTCCCAACATGTCGCTAGAGACGTCCTTCTTCGATCGCGCGATGGTCCAGGGCCGCGTTCATCTTCTGAACCACCTTGGAATCACCCACAAGACAATTCAATACCTTCCGGTCCCACAACCTCCGGTGATAGTGAGTGCCTCAGTTGGGCCAACCAGGTAGAGGAATCACTGGCAGAGGAGTATGTCGATATGTTGCACCTACGAAAACAACTGGACAAGGATGATATACCAGTCATGTTTTGGCCCACGGCCACCTCTCAGTTCGATGTACCCAGAGAGTTTTCGGAAGAATGCATGCACGAAATCTTCCAAAATATATGGACGACCCTACGCCGGCTGAAATCGAGCTTCCTGCCCTATGATGGGTATATAGACCACGTCATCACGATAGGGGACCTCCTACGTCATATCGGCCTGGAGGCCCTTCCCTCGACGTGACAACAACGCCCAGAGAGGTGCAAAGGGAATATGGAGGCAGCCTTCCTCCGTGGACTGCATGAACTGCACCGCCTCCTCGGCGACGCTCCAATGGGAGTCCATATCAAGGGATGAGAGGAACACAGAGCTCTTCATTTCACTCTAATCCCCACCCAAAAACCCCATTCAGCATGGTGTCTTGCAATGTTGTCACATCGAGACGGCAATCATGTGGTACCCCTGTTCAGGAAAGGCAACACACCCAACATGGTCGGGCCTTGAGTAAGTCCTAGAAGCATCAGGCCCGGCGGGAACAAGCCATTCAAGAACTCCTGAATCAGGACACTGAGAGCATACATAAGGCCTCTTGCCTAAGAGAGGCCAGTCAGTGATCTTTGCCTGCCTCCCCAGATGGGATTGATCCACAGGTGAATTTGGCACCAAATCCGATTCACCCCTGGATGGGGGCACGCGAGATCAAGTAGGTCGTGATACCCGCATCCACTGTCACAATCTAGGGTCAACCCCAGCCTGTAGGGCTGGGGGTATTTTTAACAACAAATTCCCCTGTAAGACCAAAAAAACCGGGAAGAGACTCAATGTCCAGGGAAGGAAGCTAGCCCCATCCCTCAGGGTTGGGGGCATTATTACCCCCCTCAACAACAACCTCCCCCACGAGAGTCGGTATTCTCTCGTCTAGGGAGGACAGTCATAAGAGGTGGTTCTCATCCTATCCCGTCATTTGAATCATCATCCCCTCCAAGAGAAAGGCGCACCGTAAGGTCGCATCAAAGAACTCTCTGCGTCACCCTTCGTCAAGAAGTCCGAGGGCAATCCCAGGTCATTAAGGGGAAGGCCAGCCGAAGACGCAAGAAATACTCCCCCTATTTGGAAGGTGACGTCCCCTCCACCCTACAATATGCGTTCATCAACACCATGGAGGCTAACCCCATGGGTGACACCGGATAAAATGAAAACCTGGACGGATCGAGAGACGATGGTTCCGATCAGGCTGTGACTCACAACAAACCCCCAGGTGTGCACACCCGGAACCAGAGGTCCATCTTAAATATGGTCGCCCCATTAGCTAACCTCCCTCTGCCTACCCTGTGAGCTTCCAACAAGGATATTAATAAAGGAACAGTTACCCTTAACCCATCCCCATCTCTCAATAAAAACGATCCACTCATGCTCGAAGAGAGGTTCGCTCGATAGGAAGAAGAGATGAAAGAATTAAGGCGACTTAACGCAGAGCTGCTCTAGAGGAACTGCCTTATTGAAAGTGCATCCCAAGAAGAGACACGTCAGGAACTCCCAGCAAGTGCACCTCAAAGGCTAAGGATTACCCTGGCAAATGAAGCATGATCAGGGCTCCTGCCCAATGATGCGCCTGGTTCGTCCAACTACCTAAACATGGATGATGAATACCAGGATTTCCCTACACTTAGGAGGCAACTGGAGCAAGTACACCCGAACCCTCCGAGGGTACCCTGAACAGAATATGCACCCTTGGTGCCGGCCAATCTGGATCCGCAGGCAATGCCTTGGTCAATGCCTGCCCAGGACTGGGCCCAACAGGATGTAAACCAGGGACTCACCAACACCATCGAGGCACTAACAGCTCGATTGGAAGCGATGGAAGGTCGACACGCTCCGGTACAGCTGGAGAGGAAAACCTACCCAGATTGGGTGACCAACACTCCACCTCCACCTAATTTTGAGATCCCTATATTCCTAATATTCAATGGATCAGGCGATCCAGAAAAGTATTTGATGCACTACGCATCCTATTACGACCCTATGATGGGGACTCCGGAACAACAAGATGCAGTGAAACTCAGATGCTTCGTAAGGACCTTGCAAGGATCCACCTTCATCTGGTATACGAGTCTGTCGGCCCAGTCGATAAGGAGCTGTGGGGACCTCCAATGGCAGTTCCTGTTCCACTTCAGTTCAACTTGCCTAAAACAACTTTCAGCGATCTCATGAACTGCAAGCAGAGGGAGAACGAGAGGGTCTCAGATTTCATTTCCAGATGGAAAGGTCTGACCTATTCTCTAAACATTCCAATGCCTCAAGATGAGATGCTATCCATATGCAACGATAATCTTAGAGATGAACTGCAAACACCACCCATACCAGTGGAGTGAACCAATGGCTTCCACCATCTCTTGGCCATTGCCCAGATGATTGAGGACTCCCTGCAGCAGACTAATTCAAAGTCCCGAATAGCCTCGTTGGCTCCTGGGAAAAGGACCCCTAGAGATGAAGCGTTCACTGTCACACTCAAGCCAGCCCCTGTTCCCGCTTCACCGCTCAGGCCTCCACCAAATCATCAAGGCCCCCCTGCATATCAGCGGTCGCCTCCCCCTAAATGGGATGATCAGAGAGGACCGAACCAGAACCAATTTGAAGAATGAAGACAAAAAGTATACTCGCTCTGAGACGATCAAGTTCGTGGCTACTTCATTGCCACCATGAACTGCAACTTGATCTGCCTCCCGGAGCCAAGGAAACCTGAAGAAGTCATCCATGATGATAGACCAGATTACTACCTCTACCATCGGATGTTGGGGCACAATATCTGAGAGTGCTTTGTCTTCAAGGAACTCCTACAGAGGATGGTAGATTCCAGAAACTTCGAGCTGGGATCACCCCTAGAACATGTGGAAAGTATATCTACCTCTGAATCTGACAAAGATGAGGAGTTTCATAAAGTCACCAGTAAGCATGGGAAGAAATTTGAAAATTGGATGACTCAGAAGACTATCAACTGATCCCAGGGCATACTCCGAGCTCAACTACAACAGCTGGTGTTGCCACCAGCAGCCCCTAGAGCCGCAGAGCTGACACCATCAGCCTCAAAACCCTCCACATGTCGGTCATCTGGACGGAGACGAAGGAGAAAACAATCACAAGAGGATCAGTCCGCGGTGGGGCCAAAGTTATTCCCGACCTTGAAAGACTTTATGCCCTCAAATTTGGCACCACAGGCACTGACCCACCAAACTGAACCCTCCGAGACAACTGACCAGGTTGACCTGTCAGAGGTTGAAGATCCAATATTTGGTTCTATCAACATCATCCATCTCATGGAATCATTCCATGAAGAAGGGTATGATTACGAACCCGATTTTCCTACACGTGGAGCCGGGAAGAGGAATCGCAGAGGCAGAAGATACTAGGGGAGGCGCAGCCGCGGCCGAAACCAACCCTACAGTTGGACCCTGGCCCAAACTGTCAATATTTCGGAAAACCATGGGAGAGCCCTTCAAGGGACTCAGCAGGAGAGGGAATTCCCCTCCACTTAAACAAGCAGCCACTCTAGCCTTGTTGTTCTGTGATACCCACAAGAGGAAGAGCAAGTGTCTGGTTTCCTAGTGCGAACAAACAGATCGGCCAGGCCAAGTCCTCAAAATGTAAGAACACCATCGACATCCATCCCCGAGGTCGGTTTCTCCTCGTCAAATGCTCCAGATCCCAAAGCACTTGCTAAGAATCTCCCGCCAATGGATAAGCGTCGACCGCTGGAGTAAACATACGACATTCTTAAGCAGTTGGTGTTAGTACCATCCATGTTTTCAATCCTGGATGCCCTGAGTGTGTCAGAAGACCTTAGGGACGCGCTTATCGAAGCTTTGATCAGCCCCCAGGAATTTCAAGCATAGGTATCTACCGTTGAGATTTACCAGACGGAGACTGACTCGGCTGAATGCAATGCGTTGATTTCCTTCACCGATCAGGATGAAGATGCCATCATGCAAGGACATATCAGACCGCTATATGTGTCTGTCACACTGAATGGTATTGAGATCCAAAAATTCTTTATATAAAATGGCTCAGAAGTTAACCTCCCTCCCCTACGGACACTTCATATGTTGGGCTACAATGAGGACGATCTAATTTCCCCAGCCACAACTTTGTTAGGTTATGACAATAGTAAGCAGAAACCAATGGGGCAGATTAGGATATAGACCCATTTTGGTGACCTATAAGCCTACACGGAATTCATGGTGGTCCGGAAGAGCACAGAATTCAATGCCCTGTTGGGAAGGCCATGTCTCTATAAGCACATGGTCGTTCCTTCATCCTACCACAATTGTATCAAGTACGGCGTCAATGGAAAAAGTGGGACGTTGCACACCGACAAGGCCCATTTTGAGCTCTCCGAGTCACATTACATCGACGCTGGGTTCTATGAGCAAAACAAGAAGAAGCCATTGGTCGACAGCGTCAACTGGTTCCCCTCTCCTAATGGCCAGGAAATGGTCCTCGATGACCCCCTCAGGAAACTTGGCAGAGATTATGTCCTACCCATAAACCGTGTTGAGAGTAGGAGTTCAAGTCCAGACCCTCATTCAGATTTCTTCATGACTTCAGCCACGATGGTCGAGCACGACAATGCGGGAACATCTACCAACCCTTGATTTGGGGAAGAATACTCATGCAGGGATGCCCACGATGCCTCTCCCTCAAAACCTTGAAGGCTCAGACCGGAAACTCTCTCCTCGTCAGATCAAGAAGATGAGGACTTGGGAGAAGAAGAAAGGGAAGATCTCAGAGCTGCACCTCCCGCATTTGAGGAGGGTATCACCACCACTGTGGACGAGCTTAGGGAAATAATCCTGGGTACCGAAGAATACCCGAGGCCCACTCTCATTAGCGCGGCCATGTCTCCCAAGGAACACGAGGTATATACCTCCTTCCTAAGGCAACATTGGGATGTATTTGCATGGAATTACATATAAATTCCAGGAGTCGATCCTGAGGTAGCGATGCATCACATGGGTCTTCTAGAAGACCACCGAGGCTACAATCAAGATGCTAGAAGGACACACCCCTCACATGTTGTCATGATAGATGCTGAAGTCGATAATCTCATTAAACCAGGCTTCATCATGGAGGTACAGTACCGCATTTGGTTGCCCAACATCGTCCCTGTCAAGAAAAAGAACGGGAAAATCCACATCGGCATTGTCTTCAGATACCTTAATCGACATTGTCCAAAATATGACTTCCTTGTTCCAATCACCGAGTTGTTAATTGATGTGACGGCAGGGTATGAGGCTCTACCCTTCATGGATAGCTATTTCAGATATAATCAAATCAGGATGGCCCGAGAAGTCTAAGAAGCCACTGGCTTTAAGGCCCCTCAAGGGGTATTCTGTTATAGGGTCATTCCCTTTGGTCTCAAGAATGATGGTGCCGCGTATCAGCATGCCATGCATCAGATCTTTAAGCCGTTCCTGGGGAAATTCGTTGAATGTTACATGGATGACCCAGTGGTCAAGTCCAGGCAGCGCTCGGATCACCTGTCGGACCTTGAGACCATCTTCAACAAGCTCCGATAGTATATCTTGAAGATGAACCCCTTGAAATTCACCTTTGGGGTTACCTCAAGGAAATTCATTGGCTTTGTCGTATGCCATCGTGGCATCGAAGTTGACCGTGAGAAGACGAAGGCTGTCCTAAACCTTCCACCTCTTCGAAATCTCACTGAGCTGAGGAGATTCCAAGGACACCTAGCCTATATTAGGAGGTTCACAGCCAACCTGGAAGGCAAATGTTTTCCCTTCACCAGGTTGATGAAGAAGGGTGTCACGTACCAATGGACGAATGACTACCAAGAGGCATTCGAAAACTTGAAGAAGTACCTCTTAAGCCCACCTGTGCTCATGCCCCCGGTCGATGGAAGGCCTCTCATTCTATATATGACGGCCCTAGAACGGTCGTTGGGAGCCTTCCTTGCACAGAAGAACGACACCGGCAGTAAAAATAGTCTCTATTACCTTAGTCGAACCATGATTGATGCTGAGACTCTATACTCAAATATCGAGAAGAGTTTTTTGGCCTTGGTCTTCACGGTTCAAAAGATGCGACATTATCTGTAGCATGATGAGGTCCATTGGATCTCGAGGAGTAACCCGCTCAAGTACATCCTCAGTCGCCCGATGCTAACCGGATGCCAATCCTGATGGACGGTCATCCGGTAACAACTTGACATCTGGTTCGTGCCTCAAAAATCCATCAAGGTCCAGGCATTAGCATACTTTCTGGCAGAGCACCCTTCAACAGGGACCACTTCACCAGATGCTGAACTACCTGATGATGATATCTTCTCAGTTCAAGACGAGGTCCCACCATGGGAAATGTACATTGACAGTGCATCCCGAATCCCCACTGGGAGGAGGATGGAGGATCCCAGATTCAACAAAGTTGGTCTGGGGATAATACTTGTGTCCCTAGAAAATGCAGTTTTTCCATATTCCTTCCTCCTGTCAGAGGGATGTACAAAAAATGAAGCAAAATATCAAGCCCTCATTGTAGGCCTGGAGCTCGCATTCCAAGCACAAGTACAACACCTTAAGGTAAAATGTGACTTGAAGCTGGTCATCAAGCAAGTCAATGGTGACTATGATATTAAAAAGGATAAGATGATCCCCTTGTTTGACCATGTCTAAGGGCTAATGGCTAAGTTCTCCACAGAACTAGAATTAACTTATATTCCCCGGTCCCAGAACGCTCAGGCTGATGCATTATCCAATGCGGCCACAGCCCTTGCCGACCCAGACCGGGATGAAACGAACATCAGCATTTTTCACCTTCAAATGGTATTTTTATTTGTTCAAGATAAGATGGAAGAGATCCACGAAGTCAGTCCTGTCCCCGAGCCATATGCTCCTGCCCCCGGCTGGATGACCCCCATTGCGAACTACCTTCAACAGGGAGAGATTCCATCAGACAGGGCTGAACGAGAGAAAATACGGAGAAGGGCAATCAATTTTGTCCTATATGGCAGCGCGGGTCAGCAATAGGTCCTCTACAAATGATGCCTCGATTGAGTTCTCCTCATATGCATTTACGGAGAAGAGACTACAAGTGTCATGACTGAAGTACATGCAGGAGCGTGTGGAGCACATCAACTGGGGACCAAGCTTTCCGATCAGGTTCGAAGGCTTGGGAACTACTGGCCGACAGTGGCATGAGACTGCGATCATTTTATCACAAAATGACACTCATTCCAACTTCATACACGAGCCCCCGGAGTTATATCATCAAGCTAAGTACTCCTGGCCATTTGCCGTCTGGGGGATGGAAGTCGTGGGACCATATCCTCCCGCCATGGCCAAACAGATGAAGTATATCGTCACAGTGACCGACTTCTTTTCCAAATGGGAAGAAGCCATACCCCTCATGGAAGTTGGGGCAAGAAATATTTTCAGCATCATGAAGACCAATATCATCACCAGATTTGGTGACCCTCATACTATACTGATGGACCACGACACCAATTTCTGCTCTGCTGAGTTGGAAAAGCTATACCACGAGTATGGTGTCAAGGATAACCACCCATCCTGCTACCATGCATTGTCCAACGGAAAGATATAATATTTCAACAAGACCTTTTCCAACATCCTCCAAAAATGGTGGAAAAAGACAAGAAGTCATGGCCGGATAAACTCCTCCATGCATTGTGGGATTATCGAACCACAATCTGCACCGCTACTCGGTCTACCCCGTACTCATTGGTGTATGGAATAGAGCTGGTCCTGCCCATTGAACTACAGCTTCCCTCACTCTGTGTTTCCATCTGTGATCTATTATCTGATGATGAGCATTCAGAAAAGTGGCTAGGTGAATTGGAACAGCTAGACAAGAAGCAGCTGCACACTCTACACCACTTTGGAAGTGTTCTAGAATCAGATCGCATGAGCCTTCAACAAAAAGGTTCGATTCCTGTCCTTCTTGGAAGGAGAATTAGTGTCAGTCCATAGGTCCCCAATTATACCTAGCAAGAAGCCACCAAAGTAGGAGCCCAAGTGGGAGGGAGCATATTTTGTGCACAAGGTCTTCTCCAACAAAGCATATGCCCTGATCTCCATGGACGGACAATTCACCATGGCTCCTACCAATGCGAGATTCCTGAAGAATTATTTCGCATAGAGACCAAGAAGTATTCACATCCTCACCGCATGACGTTAAACAGCATGGATTTCGTCCTTACCACACGACAATAAACTGCACAGATGAAGAAAAAAATGGGATGTAATCATCGTCCAAGCTGCATGACGTTAAACTGCCAAGCACCCAATGGTCCAAACTCTATGACCTTAAACTAAGAGTATTCTGTCCTCACCGCATAATGTTAAACTGCATGTACAAGGAGATTTAAAAATGCCCTCTTCCCCTGTGTACGGACCCAACCTACACAGGGTCTATCAGATTCCAGTGAACTACGTGAGGCTTGATTCCTGCCCTTCCAAGATACGTAGTGACTCTAGAATTCCACACCCTAGCCTAGCCACCTCAAAAAAAAAACAAAAATAAATCCCATTTCCCCGTGTACGGACCAGACGTACAAAGGGTGTATTCACGTCCTCACCACATGACGTTAAACTACATGGAGTCCGTCCTTACCGTACAATGCTAAACTACACGGATAACAGGAGTTAAGAATTCCCCTCCCCCATGTATGGACCAGACCTGCACGGGGTGTACTCATCATCCTAACCAAATAACGTTAAACTTTATAGACTCCGTCCTCACAGCATGATGTTAAACTGCATGGGTTGTACTTATTCCAGAGAACTACATGGGGCTTGATTCCTACCCTCGCAGGATAAGTTGTGACGCCAGAATTCCACACCCTGGCCCAGCCACCTCAAAAAGAAAAAAAAAACAAAAATTCCCATTCCCCCTTGTACGGACCAGACGTGCAAGGGGTGTATTCAAATCCTCACCGCATGATGTTAAACTGCATGGAGTCTGTCCTTATTACACAACGCTAAACTGTATAGATAAGAAGATTTAAGAATGCCCCTCCCCCCATGTATAGACCAGAACTGCACGGGGTGTACTCATCGTTCTAACCACATGACGTTAAACTGTATGGACTCTGTCCTCAACTCATAACGTTAAACTGCACTGGGTGTACTTATTCCAGAGAAATATGTACGGCTTGATTCATGCCCTCGCAGGATACGTAGAAACACCAGGATCCCCAGTCTTGGCCCAACCCCCTGAATAAAAAAAATGCCTTCTCTCACCCGTGTATGGACCAGACCTACACAGAGTATAGTTATTCCAAAGAACTAAATATGGCTTGATTCCTTCCCTTGCAGGATACATAGCGACACCAAGATCCACAGTCCTGGCCCAGCCCCTTAAAAAATTTCCCTTTCCCCCCGTGTGAGAACCAGACCGACACAAGGTGTACTTCTTGTCCTTACCGCACGATTTTAAACTGTACGGACAATGATGTTAAAAATTCCCCCTTCCCCCGTGTACGGACCAGACTTGCACGGGGTGTATATCTTCGTCCTTACCGCATGACGATAAACTGCATGGACTTCATCCTCACCGCATGACGCTAAAATCCACGGACTTCATTGAAACCCACCCAAGACACATGGAAATACGAGATGGAGATACTCTTTGCCCATTTGGATGCATCCTCTCCAAACATCAGACTCAACGACCCAGATAATCATGGATCTTCATAACCACTCATGGCCATCGGAAGTGAAAAGTCATCGACCCGTGGAAATCTTTGTACGACTATTCATACCATGCCCTCAGCGGCTCTGCATATTGATTGCCCCTGGACCGTCTACCAAAGGAAAGATTTCCACAGGCGACACTCTTCCTAGCTCCGTACGCTTACCAGCCTCAGAGCCCCCATACCATACCTCCTGATCCAGAAGTTTATGGAAAATTGGTTCACAAGTTCATTCCCATTTTCACATCTAGGTGTTGCCAGGGTATCCTTATCTGGCTAGCCTATGTGTCTGTCAGTGGTTCAGATAGCGACCTGCATCAACAAACATCAAGCCAGGACTAGGCTACTTTGACTCAACGGACAATTGCAGCGAAGATGCTTCTTGAATACCCGGACACCATTATCCCCACGTGCCGAACTCTGTACTCTGAGAAATCGCAGATCATCATAACCACTCATGGACATCGGAAGTGGAAATTTATTGACCCGGGGACACCATTGTACGACTATGCATACCATTCCCTCAGCAGCTCTGCATAATGATAGCCCCTAGATTTTCCATCAAAGGAAATATTTTATCCGGCTATACTCCTCCCAGCTCCGTACGCCTACGGGCCTCAGAACCCCCACACCATACCTCATGATCCGGGAAAGCTCAATGTTGCAGTTTACAACCTTCATCCACTGCCTTGTTCAAACTATATCAGAACATGTTGACTCAGTTATCCTTCGAGTGACTACATAAATAGTCACCCAATGGTCCGAGCTCCATGATAGATAAACTATGAGTACCTCGTCCTTACCGCATGACATGAAACTGCATCTAATAAAGGCACACCCCCACACAAAAAAAGAGAGAAAAGATCAGCGTAGGGGGCTCTTTGAAACTCAACAAGCAACCAGGGACGGATATCCCCGACATGTCCATACATTCCCCTGCCAAATGACAGACTTCGTGGGCTGGATAATTTTGGATCCTCATAACCATTCATGGCCATCAGAGGTGGAAAGTGATCGACCTGTGGACACCTTTGTACGACTATGCATACCATGCCCTCAGCGGCTCTGCATAATGATATCCCATGTCTCTTCCATTAAAGGAAAGATTTCCACAGGCGATACTCTTCCTATCCCCGTATGCTTACCAGCCTTAGAGCCCCCATATCACCTTTCCTAATCCAAGAAGTCCCAGAACCATGATTTACAAAAATCACCCCCCCCCCACGTCTAGGGCATGTTGAGGTATTCAAGCCCAGTTACATTCTGACAAAGATAAGACATTGCAAAAATACCCACCGTCCTCGCTACATGACATTAAACTGCATAGAAAACTTCAAAAAAAAGTCCCTATCCTCACTGCATGACGTTAAACTGCACAGAAACCTTCAAAAATGCCTCTCGTCCTTGCCGCATGATGCTAAACTGCAGGGATTATGTCCCAACCACAAGACGATAAACTACACAGTCATACTCGGCATGGGTTCAATGAGAAACAGAGGCTTTTCTTCGTCTTTCAGTGCACGGGTCAGACCTGCACGAACCACGGCCTTAAACCAGCGTGAGAGTGAATTACTTCACCTGTTCTCAGGAAGTTTATTCTAGATATTTACCCCGTATTCAGTCACCCTCTCATCATAAACCATACTCTGTACTCAGAAAAAGCTGAACTCTCATAATCCACCCCTGGTGGTCCCAAATCTCAACTTCCCTAAAGTTTATCAGCTATTGGAAGTGGATAGTCTTTGACATAAGGAAACATTTGTATGACTATGTATACCATTCCCTCAGCGGCTCTGCATAATGATCACCCCTGGCCCATCTACCAAAGGCAATATTTCCTTAGGCAATGCTTATCTCCGTAAGCCTCTTGGCCTCTGAGCCCCCATTTCTATCCCAGGATTCGGAAACCCTCTGAGCTACAGTTTACCAACCTCTTCCAAAATCCTACCTAAATGCGGCGGAACATATTTGATGAGATTACAGAGAACCAAGAGAAGTCGTTCCATTGCAGATGATGTCCGAGTTACATGACTTTAATCTGAACCAAGCCCCAACTATGCTTTACACTAAATAAATGTGTAGGACGGGAACTTTCCTTCCACACTCCTGATTGATACAGATGTTCTCAAAACTCTATCAGACGACACATTCATTTTCCAGGCCACCCATGGTGGATCCCATAAGCTGGACTTCCATGAAGTCCCATGGCCATCAGAAAAGGATATGCCTTTGACTTAAGGAAACTTTTTTATGACTATGCATACCATTCCCTCAGCGGCTCTCCATATTGATTTCCCCTAGCCCGTCTACCAAAGGCAAGTTTTCCTTAGGAAATGATCTTCCTACCTTTGTACGCCGACACGGCTCCCATTCCTTGAGACATGCCCTGCATGTCGCTCAAACTCAAACATGTTTTCCGCCACATGCGTTTGAAGGGCATTGAGACATCTTTTAATCAGTTGAACCCCATTGGGGCCCTCACCCCACCATATTTGGTTAATGTTGTTCGACCTAAAACATTAGTAGTGATAGTCTTGATGGCAGGACATTAAACCGCTCACAAATGAAAGAGGCACAAAGCCTGTTAGGCCGAGAACCCATAAAGGGAGACCTAAGCAAAAGCTGGGTTATAACCGCTGGGTCCACACTAAATGGGCCCATGAAAAATGAGGGCATTAAAAGAAAAAGACAAAAAATATAGTAGGATTTTCCTATAAAACTCTATAAATAGTCAGACTATGCTTGCTGGATCCCATGGTCCAGGAAAATGTTAGAGCTTGATTTATTTTTAGTCCTGGACTCGGATTATTCTATGTTTAGGGAATTAACATATACATCAATCGTACCAAATAGTTTCTATCACCGGAAAAGGTGACCAGGGCACTAAAGAGAAATATTTCTTTTTTCCACAATAAAGTGGCTAAGAAGGGAATCCACAATCTAGAGCCTCCTCTAGTGTGAAAGGTGATTACATGAGATTTTTGGAGGATTCCCAAAGCTATATCAGGCGCTGGTGAGAATCCTCAATTGTCTGAGAGAGATTCTCCAGTAAGGCCATCTCAGCTTCTGCACCTGCCCGCAATTCTTCTGACTCCTGAGTTGCCTTTGTGCTTGCCCTTATTTCCTCCTCCATCTGTCGGTCCCCTTCTCCAATCATGGTGGCGATGTTGGCCTCTTCCTGTTGTAGCCACTGTATCTCATTCCTCAATACCTCCAGGTGATAACGCTGCTCAATAACTTCTCTATGAAGCCCTATGACAACCCCGGTGTGGTCATGAGCCTCTGTTAGGCAGAGCTGTCGAGTTGATGAAAGTTAGGCTTTATATTGGGAAGTGGAAAGGTGAGATTCAAAATCACCTAGCCTCTCATGATCAGCGACTACCTTCTTGACTACTTTATAAACACCATGATAGTCAAAGCCCTCAAATCCCAGCAACATAAATAAATTGTGTAGCCTTAGTAATTTGGTCGGCATCTCGCCTAAGGGCATTTGAGAGATAATTCTCCAAATTTTCTCCCAAGCCCTTTTCCAAGCGGGTCGATGGCTGGAGAGGACCTATTGATCGGGCTCAGAATCACTCCCTGATGAGGACACATATTCAGGGATGAACTTCACCAAGGAGGGACCCGAGGCAGCCTCACCCGCAAACTCTGGCACTTCGGCAGCTTCGACCCCGATAGTTCTGGTCATAGGTAGAGCCGGGTCTTGCGACACAATCGTTAGCGCCAAAGGTTATGGTCTTAAAGCCCGAGATTTAGTGAGGCAGATGAATGCCTCTAATTAGAAAAGGGAAGAAAAAGGAGTCAGTTGCAGGAGACCGGGTAACTTACTCCTAATCATTTGGGCATCAGTATCCGCTAGCTCTATGCTACCACGACATCCAATCGAAGAGGATTCCACATCTTTGATAGGAAAGGGAATTCGGGGAGCCCCTTGAGGGGTCCAGGGCCTGAGGCCATGCCTAAGGCCAGCAGTTTCCAAATCCGTCCCCATGTGCTCTCCTATAGAGACCAAGCTCGATGAAATCACTCCCCTACTGAACAATATAATGGCCCGCTCCGGGTTCCCAGAAACTGGATTAATGACAGGCTCTTCCTCCATCATCACAAGATCCGTTGGACCTGGGGTGGTTGGCTCCATCAGATCTAGATCCCCCTCAGTTATCATGGGCACCCCGTTGTCCTCCGCAATTAAAAAGGTTATCTGATTAGCAGGGGTCTCAGATACCAGTTGTTCTTCCTCGGGAATATCTCTGACTGATAAATGCAGGAGTAAAGAATCCATATCGCCGGCCCCTCTGGCAGGGCTCACCATCTCGCCGTGCCCAGGCGTGGTTAGGGGTGATTCCACAGACGACAAGAAGGTAGAAGTTATAATCACTTGGCTAGCCACAGCCAGATCCCTGAGTGGTCCTTCCCCATATGTCAAATAGTTAACGACTGATGAAGTCTAAGAATGAAAGTTGGTGAATGAGCAAACTATAAGTCATGATTACCCGACGTTCCCTGTTTGAGCCATTCCGATAAGCGGAACGCCTGGTGACATCTCTGGATCTACCCAGGGGACAGTTCACCCATAATTCTGGAAGGGACAGGAGGAGTAATGACCCTAGCTGAGTCTGTGATAGTTGCTTCCATGAGCTCACCTGTGCCAGGGGATCCTTCCTCGATGACCCCTATGGGCAAAAGCGCATTCTCCCCCGGCGCGGTACCATGAGGGGTATACTCCGAAGAAGGAATCACCCACTTAGATTCTTCGTCACCCTGCATAAAAGGAAGAAACCTTAGAACCTCCACAATAAAGCAGGAAAGAAGTCAGAATAGGCGAGCAGAGAAACCTCTTCTTCAGGTTCGGAAAATTCGTGATGTCTATTCATTATAGACACCTGAATTCTCCCATAGAGATGATTAAAGAGTGAATGAATGTAAGCATCCATCTCCTTTAATGAGGATACTATTTCATCTAAATACTCTTCCAACAGCAAGTGGGGTGGAGCGAAGATCATCCCAATACCCAGATGTTTAAGAGGGCATGTTTGAAGAAACTCCCAAACTTCTTCATCCGATCCACTGACTCTCAGGTCATCCCAAATCCTCCAAGCCATTGGGAATTCGGACATGGCATGAATCTCCAACTGGGGAGGATCAACCTGAGACGTTTGGGCAGTGGTAGAAGCTGTTAATGGCACCAATGGCCATATTTGCGTTTCAGATCCCGCCACTTCTCTAGAACTCTCTAGGGCTACCTATGGACAGTACCTCAAGGGAAGGGAGGGGAATTCCCTTACTTCAACTGTGAGAGGGAGATCATTGAAATCATCGCCCCATGAAGAGCGTTCACTTCCTTCTTCCTCCTCATTAGTAATCGGGTGCAGCATGGCCTAGACTCAATGTGTCAACACCGCATACCCCCGTCGTGCATGAATATAGACCTCAAGGTCCCGGAGATATTGAAAGGCCCTCTCAGGGTCCGCATCATAAACAATGTCAGCGGGAGAAGATACGTAGCCGATCCCATCAAAAGCTACCTCTGATTCTTGAAGATATTGCCACTGAGGATGGGGGTACTGGTTGCGAAAGGCTGGCCGGGATTTGAATTCATCCCATTGGCCCCAAGCCATTGGAAAGGCAGCATCGATGAGGATAATCAACCCCCTTCGAGAAGCTTCGAGGGCGTGAGAAGTTACATCCATGTCTGTTAAAATCTTCCCCGAAAGCACAAGACTAGTCGGGTGACGAAGGATTTTTCCCGGCCTAGTTGGAGCACCATCCTTCTTTCACTTCCTTTTTCCCATTGATGGTGTGGGACTTGAGATGGTGGGCACCAATGTCCCTAGCTGGCCATTTGGGTATGATTGTACCCAAGAGTGAGCATAATTATTGGATAAGAAAGGAATGGAGTCCGTAAGCGTGGGGGTTATAACCTCACAGCCGGTATCCTCCTGGGTAAACATTAACCACAGTTGTCTGGACGCCATCAAATGACGGTTCTCGCGGGCACCATTAAGTGTAGGAGGACACTGTGCTTGGACGCAGCCAAATTGACACCCAAATCGGCAAGGCGCGTACCCCTCACATATCAGTTCTCCACCAATACGAGCCACCAGAATACCCTCTCGGTGGGAGAAGAGGTATCCCCGCTTGCTAAACACTACTATTATGGTGTTCTTAATTGCGCCAGATGGGGAAGAAAATGGTTGAAAATTGAAATGGTCATAATTTGAGACTTTACTTAATAGCAGACGCTTGTTTGAAACTGTCTGATGACTATCCTTCTCTTAGGTCGCCCACTCCTCGGGCATAACCCCACTGGTCAGTTGAAAGTATGGCTAGAATGTGGTGCCCAGAATATAAAGAGGCTTGATAAAGGTGTACCAGTTCTTGATGTGTATGCTTAACCATCCCCAGAGAATTTGGAAAGGTCAGGCCACTCGGTTTGGGCAATTCCTGTCAGTAATGTTACCAGGTAACTGGTAAATACTGGAAAGTACTGGGACAGCTAGGTTGATAACATTACCGCTAGCCAAGTGTGCTTCCATGAAAAAAGTAGTGACCCGCACACCACCAACCTCGTGTATGAGTAATAACCAGCCACTTAGGAACATGGCCAAAAAATAAGCTAAGCGGAGCAATCGATCGACATCCGGATTAAGCTCCCAGCCCCAGCCGTGAAAATTTCCTTGCTCCAAAGTTAGCCAATAGCTGCCCCCTGTTTATGGGACTCCATCATAGGGCAAGTCACGGGCCTACATGGGAGAGTGGTGGATTCATCAGATTTTTTCTCACTCACAAAAGCCTTGACCCATTCACGGTATGGGACGAGCTATTTTGGAGATGTATCCTCTGAGTGCTTCGGAGCCTGATTAATAAGCTGCTTCACTAAGTGGGGAGTCCTCTCTTCATTATCCTACACAGAGGAAGGAGGCAGGAACTCCTCATACATTATCCCAATGACAGGGACCCCCGAAATCTGAAAGACATCACACAGACTAATGCCCACTTCCCCATGGACCATATGGAAGGTGTTGGTGTCCGGGCTCCAATGGCTCATAAGTTGCCCGACGAGGGCTTGAGGTCGGTGGGTATAGGTTTTTGATTCCCAGGATGCTTCATACAAGCCTACGAGTCTCAAATCTTCCCCAAATTGTGCACAGCTCTGGAGAACACAGAAGGGCCACCCCCAATCCAATGACTTAAATGCTCCTCCCGGTTGGAGATCCCGATTCGCCAGCCAGCCACGCTGGTCTCTTACCATGGCACTGCAGGCAATACTCCGATAGCAGTGGATTGTTCCTTCCTATTGACGTGGTTATCTTGTCGAAGATACTAGAAGGTGATTCATCATCGATTTGACATCTTTACCCCTCGAGATAGGACGCCCACTGGTAGGTATCATGAACTGGGGGATAGTGGCGGTAAATATCCATGCTTCAGGATTGTTGTAACAAGAGGGTTCCGGAATCGGGGTATCGGACAATAAACTGAACCCATAGGCAGGAAGGCTGTTAGAAAAAGGATATTCCTGCTGTGATTTGGAGAGCTAGTCGGAAAGAAAGGAAGACGGTAGGGAGTGGAAGAATCCATCTTGAACAGAGCCAACCATGTCCTTCAGGCGTTGATCAGCGGTTGAGAGGGGCTCTGCAGCAGGCCTCGGAGCAGAACGAGGGGGAACCATATTTTCTCCCTGCACAATGAGAGCCAACAATTGGTTAGTCCAGAATAAAAACCTGGACAAAAATAACCAAATGTATGGTTAAGGATCCTTCATAATCAAAATCCTCAAGGAGACCTTGGAGGATGGTTTGCGATGACATCATCCCATGAACTAGCCCTTCGTGAAATCAGTCCGCGAAGCCCTGGCCTGCAGAGCGTTGGCCAGGAAACCTCGAACCAAGTTGCTTCGTGGAATTTCAATCATGAGTTTATTCAGAAGACTCAGATACTTTTTAAAGTTCAAGAGATATTTATTCTGCGGAGTGTCAAGACCACGAATCAATTTCCTCCGCATCCCGTCATTAGTTACTTTTTAATTAAATAAGATTAATGGTTCGCAGTCGGGAAGTTGGTTCGCAGGTGAAGGAGACCGCGAAGAAGGAATGGTTCGCAGAGGTTGCTGCCAGTTCATGGACGAGGCACTTCGCGAAGGAGAAAACACGTGGAGGTGAATGAGCTCTGGTTTCGAAAAGAATTCAGAAAAGGACAAGTGAAGGGCTCCCCGTATTTATAGGTATGGTCCTCTACCGGGTCCATCTTTCTACCGCAAACCATATCAGTTTCAGGACCACTTTGCAACGGAATGGCCTCCTCTTCGTTCTGATCGGACCCCATTCCGATGGGGGGCATTTTTAGGGTCCTGAAAAATCCACAATGGAAATTTTACCCAAATCCCGCAAAGAATTGGGGAAAATAATCAAAGAAAGTACTGGTCTGCGAACCGGTCCCATGAAAGCACAACATGGCCCGGCACCATGAGGCACCCCCTCCGTGAACCATTGTTGTTCGCAAAATAAAGGTGGAGGGCCTCCACGGTGGCGAGGCAGGATGGGCACCAGTCCAGTTCACCATCACGAACAGTCCCCACCACGGACCGCATTGACCGGTTCAAGCCGCACCCGCTATCGTTCTCGGAATAGAGCCGGAACCCTCCGCAGCCACGGAGCACTCCCTGAGTTTTCCTCGTGGAGGGGGGGAGCGTTCAACACCCACTGTGAATCGCGGATTGACCAAGTCAGCTGTGAACCAGTTATTTGGTAATGGGCCTCCGTAAAAGGTGTCACGTGGCCACAGGTACATTTCGTTCCCCACTCTATAAAAGGAGACCAAGGGGGGATGATAAAGGGAATCATATAACTAGAATCGGATTCGGAAGGAGATCGGTGGAAGGAAGGCTTCGGATTTTTCAAACAATGAAATTCCCATCCACAAACCACAGAAGGTACATGAATTAAGAAGGAATTGGAAAATACATAATAATTTGGTGAACCGCAAACCTAAAATAACAAAAAAAAAGAACTGCAAACCATACCCCCTCTGCAGATGACTTCCCCATGGACTAGGGAGTTTATGCCTCTGTTCCCATCCATCGCACTACGTAGCACTCTCCTATGCGGGCGAAGCCCCGACCGACGAGCCTCCGACCGACGCCGCCCTTGGCCGCCGCTGCCCACCTGGAACCCTCCGCGAACCACCCTCGTATGTGGATTGAACCCGAAGCCGCGAACCACCCTGGTTCACATGACGCCAATTAGTCTGCGGAACACCCTGGTTCATGGATGGCTTCTCTAGCTACGTGGCACTTCCCTACGCGAAGGGCGCCACCAGCCATACCTCTCGGTGGCTCTCCAAATACTTTAGTGTTCTCATTTCACGATCCAGGTAAAATCCTTCCGATCCAGCCAAGTCCTATGCAACTCCCTGGTTGGCCTATTCATCGGCCCCGAGCCGAGGCCTCCTCCAGAGCCACTGGATCCATGTTTTGTAACTTTTAGGAACATCAGCGCGCCATTTTGAGTAAACATACCCACGGTAAACAGGGGAAAAGGGGTTGCCCCGACCCTTGAGTAGATTCACGAAGCATTCATGGGGTCAAATTTCCATGGAAATGTGGAGTCTAAGCTCGGGAATCCCCTTTCAGCCCCTCCACTTGTTCGGGGTTCCTCGAAGATGGTAAAATAGCCATCAGAGCGAAGCCCTCATGCACTGCAAGAGAGGATATGGGCACAGGAGCACCCCCTTTCTCTCTCCCGCTAAGCTTTGTCACCCCGGGCGTCCATCTCGGAGTAAGCCCTGGCCTTCAGGGCCTCCTCAGAGTGTATGCCCCAATTCATCACCCTGGTCCGCCCTCATGCGTAATCCCCACTCCGCTTATCACGGACGCACCTTTCGCGATGTGATCCTCTGGTCCCTGCTACCTCATGTTTCTCACACCGAGCATGACTCACGTGGGCTTAGAGTAAGCATCGACCATGAAATCCTCCTATGGGCCTCCTTAGAGTGTAAGCCCCAATCCATCATTCTGGGCTGCCCCAGAGCGTAATCCCCAAGCCATGAGAGAACTACGGGGACTTTGATCCATGCCAAAAGCATGGTACGTAGAAAGCCTCTACGAGGCTCAAGCCCACCACTCAGTCGTTTCTTCACGTTGAGTTCCACCCTCATCCAGCATGACATTAAACTGTATATGAAAACTACGTGGACTTTGATCCCTACCTCCTATACAGGGTACGTATGAATCCTCCATGAGTTTCAAGCCCAACAACCGGTCGATCCAACTATTCTCCACATCGGCTCACCGTGCCACTCCTAGTACTGCCTTAAGAAAGTTCCGACTCTTCGGGGTCATTAATTCAAAGAGGGATCGTAAAACTCGGGCATAAATGATTCTGAACCCTTTTGTCCAGTTGACCATTGACAACCAGGGTTGAATCCGTGGATACTATGTTTGGGTATAAAACAACGATTCACGAACATATGAATACGCCTTAAATCTATAAGAGAGTCCCGTAACAGGCAATAATTCCCCCCCCCCACAAAGGGTGTTATGAGCCCGAATTCCCATCCTCTCGACCAATGTGAGTTCTTAAGAGTCGCTGGTCAGACCATCTGGCGAACGCCTGCCTTTGGAAAGCAAGTCCATCAATCATTGGATACGGAGCCGTTGGGCGTTTCGTGGCTGAAAACCAGAATAAAACAAATATTACCAAATATGTTTTTACATTTCTCTAGATGGGGATACTATTTTAATGGTTATAATGTTATTACAATGGCCACATTACAATTCCAACAGGTAAGTTAAAATTATAATTGTCATATTACATTTCTAGTGATCAAATTTATAAGGGTTGTATGGGTTCTATAATTTCTATAAATATATGAGATTTTATTCCCTATTTATTCAATTTTATTATCTCCAACGGATATAAAAATTATCAATTTCAATATGAATAATAAATTTCTAATATTTTCCTTTATTCCTAATAAGTTGTTCTGGAGTTAGGTTGTTCGGGTGGATCAAGTATATCCAAATTTTAATATTTTAGTTCTCAAATTTTCTAGTTGTTTATCCTAATATAATATTGTCAATTAAAATGTATATTTTATTCTACAAATGTACTATTTAAATTAATATAATAAAATATTTTTAGTCTTATCATGTTGTTCATGTTCATTTTATAATATTATATTACATAATATAACACAACTATATAATCAAACGGAAAATTATATTAATAAAATTATATGTTTTCACATTCTTCTCCCCTTAACAAATTACATCCTTGAAATTTAATTTTACATACTATGTTGAAAAAATGTGAGGGTACTTTTTTTCATCGATTACTATAGTTCCTATGACACCTCCTTATACTTATGGATTCACCATATTACATTGGCTAAGGGAATTTTCTTATTTTATTTATCTTTATCTCTATAGTCAAAAATCTTCACCAAATGTTCCTCATAGGAGAGATAATTTTTAAGCATAACCCCCTCTTAAATCAGTATATGTGAGGGATTTGGTATTTATTTCCATAGGAAGGATACATGGATTACATAATGTAATTGATAAAGGTCTGGTTGGATTGCTAATAAATAGGCCAAAACTCTGTTGTGGTTGAGAATTTGAAAGGAGATGATATACCAGAGACTTATATTTTCCAACTTCTAAAATATAATTAATCTATTCCATGAAGATATATATAGTAAGACATTTTCTCTAACTTTAGACTCTAGTTATTTTCATAAATTTCCAATAAAAATATTTTTTTCCAAATTGAATAGCCCTGATATGATATTGAATGGTCTTAACCTTTTATACCGTTTCCTCAACCATTTCAGGTCCCAACAGCTTTTATATTCCAACCTCATCCCACCACATATGAGATTTAGATATATTCACATAAATGGCTTCATATGGATCTGTTTTTATGATTGAGCAAGTGATATTATAATATGAGAACTCAACGAAAGGATGATGTTGATCCCATTATGCTTGGATTCCATCCAGCATGTTCTCAATATATCCTCAAGTGTTTGGACATTTCAATCAAATTGATGATTATTGTGGGTGTGATATTCCACACTGAAGTTCAATTAAGTGTTTGTATCATTTTCAAATATTTTCTAATATCTGGTAAAAAATTTAGGATCATGATGGGATACAATCGACAGTGGTATTTCATATATCCTCACCACTTCTCTATTTTATATCCTTTCTTGTTGATTAAGTGATATGTCCTCTCAAATTTCAATGAAGTGAGAATTTTGTTTTGTAATAAAATCCACAAAAACCCATATAATTTTTTTTTCTTTTGGTTATTTTCAAAAGACCAGTGAAAAATTTTATAGAATTGTTTTCCTATTTCAATCTATGTATTGGTGTTCCTTTCATCATCCCCTTAGAATTTTTCCTTAAATCTTCACCTACTAACATACTAAAAATTTTGATGTATATTACATGACCTCATTTTTTATATTGGCCAAAAAATAGTACCTTCAGATATCAAGATACATCTTCATGATTACTAGGTGGATAGAGAAGGACAGTCTATGTGCATCATCAGAAATCCATACTTTATTTAGTGATTTAATGGTACACAAATTCAAGACCCAAATATTATAACTCCTCCATCAATTTTGGACTCTGAAGATTTACCATTTCTTATTGGTTACACCTTAGTCTATTTTTCAACATCACGTAATTAAGTATACATTATCTTCTCCAAATGAATGGTTGAATGATCATCTAAAAAATAATGATGTTGTTCCTTACTTTGTATTCCCTATATCCATCCTTTGTAAGTTTGGAAAGTTTGGATCATTAACAATTAGGAAAATTTTTATGGTTTCTTTTTCATTTATACTTATATCATCTTACACTATATTTTTAGTCCCTATGATGGTAGTGTATTGAGTAGTAATAAAACTTGATCATATCTAATCATATTTGTTGGTGCATATTAATCTCCCTACATGTGAATATATATTTGAGACTCTCATGTACATATATATTTCACAATTTTTACCGTAGAGATAATTCCACCATATTTTCAACGTGAAGATCACTATAACTAACTATATATATTTCATTGGGTAGTTCTTATCATGAAACTTATACTAACTTATGAAACAGGACATCAAATTATCATTTTATACAACTATTTATTCTAAAACTTTCTTTGATGAATCACTATACACCATATAAATTTCCCCACATGAGGTTAGTGTGAGGACTGGTGAAGTGATAAGCCTATTATTCAATTCCTTGAATCTATCTTCACATTAATCACTCCATGAATATATTAATCCATTTTGATCTATCTTGGTTAGTGAGTTTGAAAATCATGGGTTGTTTCTCTCAATTTATTGGCAATACCTATCAAGTCCATGAAAACTACAGATATATATTAAAGATATTGGTATGGGAAACTCCTAAAATTACTTTGTCTTAGATGGGACCAGAAATACCCCTTTATTGGTGATAACATGGACTAATTATGAAAATTAACCCATATATAACTCACATTTATTGTAATTTTCATTAATATCATCCTTTCATAAAGTATGTATAACAGTATTCAAATACACCTCATTCTCCTCGCTGATTTTAGAGTATATCAGAATATAACTACAAATACTAAAACGAATTTTTTGATGTAATCTATAAAGGGTAAATTTATCCAATCAATAATGTTTTTTACAGTGTTAGTGATTCTAAAGGTAATCAACTGGAACTCATAGTGTCTATACCTAGTTTAATTGGTAGTCTTGGGAATATCTTCCTTCTTCACCTTTAATTAGTGAAATCCCAACAAAAGGCCCACTATAGAGAAATATTGGCCCCCTAAAAGTTGATTTAGTAATATAGATAATGGTGGTAGGGGATACTGGTTTTTATCATAATTTTTTATCTCAAATTAATCAATGTAGAGGAATATTGACCCATCATTCTTCTTGATGAAGATTAGCATCATACCACATGGTAAAGAACAAGAGTATATAAAACCCTTTTTAAAATTTATGTGTAACTTCTTATTTAGTAATTTTAACTAAAGTGTGGATATTCTATAAGGATTCATGTATATGATCATCAATCAAGAATTATATCAATTGGGAACTCAACCTATCATTCAGGTTTAAGACTAAGAAACTCATTAGGGAAGATATTAGCATAATCCCTCATAAAGGGTATGTCATAATGTATGATTATATCCTTTTTCTCAACCATTTGGTCTAGATATTCTTGATTATAAGAAAATTATATCCACACATGAGTGTAAGAATCAAAATGAGATTCATCATTTTTATTAAAAAATTATATAATTAGTGTATGACTGAAGATGTGAAGAGTATTATAACTTTACTAATTAGTGATTTTGGATTTATATAAGGACAAAAAATCAATTCCCAGTATAGAATTAAACTCTACAAAAGGGAGTAGGGAAATATTTTCTATGAGATTCAGTCCATAAGATTTTTTTTGTGTGGACTTATATGCATGTTATGTAGAAATTTCATTGTTTATTTTTATCCAAAATTACATAAACTCCATTTTTTAGGTGCTTTTTTAATAGTTATAATAAATATAATAAAAATTAATAAATATATAGATCTGGAATCAAAAAGTAAATTTTTATTCTTGAATGACTAACCAGTATACATGTAACCACGTTGTTAATAGGATCCACCTCAGTAGTAGTGATAATATTTCCATTCCTTTCTCTATTGGAAATGGAGGTTGTTTTCAAGAAATATCCTCAATAAAACATTGATTAGTGGGATTAATTATATCCTTTTATCATTTATTATCTTTATAAACCTATTTTACACACTTAAATAATCTCTAGGTTCCCATCATAATGTTTTTGGGATTCTTTACCCTACACTTTTGACATGTGAGATGTTGTATTTTCGTTCACCCATGAGATTGATTTACTGATCCTCCAAAGATAAAACTTAATCTTATTATTTTTATTTACTAGCCCATGAGACCACTGAGAGGCTCCAATATCCATATCAATATTGAGGTAAGAAAAAAAATATCATCCTAATTTCTAAATTCTTGAATATCTAAAGATATTCATAGACTCATCCTTAACCCAAAAAAGAAATAGTCCAACTTACTTTTGGTGTTGATGAAAAATTCAATGTCATATCATGAAAGCCTTTTGAATTTTCCATCATACCCCCTAATAGAATCATATTTAACTTGATTTAATCCAGGGAAAACCCTTTCATTTTAATGATTTAGTGTTCATCGAAAATATTTATTAGAAAATATTTTCATTAATACTTCCCATTCCATGGAATCAATTTACACTTTTGACTTCTTGTTATCAATCAGTGTCTACCACTGATCAAATTCCCCCTCAATGCGATAAATGGCCATAAAAACATTCTATTTTTTCAACCATTGGGGAACATAAAATATAATCACAATGGATTTAATATATTATTACATAGTGAGGAGATCATAATATCCAAAAAATTGGATGCCTTTTCCATATAAATGACTATACTGCTACATTATCTTTCTTTGGAGATGGTGGGAACTCCAAATGATTCATGTTATTATTAATATCATGATTCATATTATCCAGTATTTCCATTAAGTTATCAACTCCCTCTACTATAAGGATAAGAATATCATTAGGACAATAATTAAATTTCCAATCACATTGGTTGTTGGCATAGTTCCTCATATTTCTAAGCATTAACAAAAATAAAGTAAAAATTGATATAAAAAGGAAACTATGGACTTTGAATGAATAAAATATAAAATAAATTTAAATCATAACTATTTATTATATAGGTATCAACCATGATTATCCACGTTCATTCTTCTAATTGGGTTTATTGACCTAACAATCTATTCAAGTCATTTATAATTATTTAAAAAGATTTTTTTCCCAAGCATACACTATGGGTGTGTAAAACTTGTTGTGAAAAAAGTATATTGATTATCCACCAGGTGAAGATTGATTTAATACCTGATTATTCCTTTTTTGGGTTATTACCCCATGTAAAGTTATGCCAAAGCTTCATCCACTTGTAGTATCTATACTTGGATGGAATTTCATTGAAACCACACACTCAATAATTCACCAAAATTTCAGGTTATTCTCATATAAATGGAATTATCAATAGGGTTATCACTGTATTATTGAAGTCCTAATCCCATAATATTAATATACCTTCCTATTATACCAACTATGTAAACCCAAGAATTTTAGACATATTATTACATGATTTTTATCAAAAATATCCATTAAATACATCAAAAGGATTGAGAGGCCTAATTTATTTGGAAGACAAGGTAAAGAATATATCAATAGATACGAATAAAAAATATTTACTTTAAAAAAAAAATTATCTCAAATATCCATTTTATCTCCTAAATGGAAAATGATAACCAAGGTTATACATAGATAAAAGGGGAAAGTTAAAAACCCAGTAAGAGAATAAATATGATAATGAAGCATAATGTGTGGGTCAAAAACATAACATGATATAATATAATATAAGGCTAAAAAAATAATGTCAAGGTTCCATAATATGATGTACAAGGTATCATAAGATCATGAAAAAAATGGAAAATCTGAATTAAAATATAACATGGCATAACCATAAATCAATGATAACTACTAAGACAACATCACAAGGTGGATAGAGTCCCATCATATACTAGGTTTACTCCATAATCCCATGAATAACAAGTAATGAGATAAAAAAAATTAACTAATGAATTAGATAACTATATAGGTGAACCGATCATAACATGTATATTCTTATATATTCCACAAATTTAAATGAATCATAAGTTATAAACATTAGAATTACTAATGGAAAGAAATGTGTTTCATAATCTTCCCTCATATCATAATCAAATGATATTTCATAAATATTACAAAAGGAGGAAGGAATTAAATATTTTGGAAATTAATCTATATAAAGATAATAATATGTCCCAAAATATTGTATTAGTTTGGTAACAAATACATTAATGAGAATTACATATAATGATTAAGGGATATACAAGTTCTCCTTAATCGAGTTTGATTTTAAGGAAGGCATTTGAGAAATGAAGATAATGCATGTATTACCACATAAATAGAATGGATATTAATCTAGTAATATATTTAAATGATATGTATATAAATTAAATGTATTTTATAATAATAAAAAGAGTTTGAAAGTTATTTAGAGATTCAAATTCCATAACCTAATGAAAATTGGTTGTTTAGAGAGATCCCTTACCTTTTGTTCCAAAATAATTCTACACTAGAACTAAATGTCCTAAAAAAGAAAATTCGCTTCATTAATAAAATAATTATGAACCATTTAAATCAATATTATATTTACTATAATTTTATTATTCCCATTTAAAACCATTTCAATGAGATATAAATTTAATTTCACTTTTTTTAAGAGTGTTCGTTCCATTGTTCCATGGTCAGATCACTTGTAGATAGTTATTGAAGTTATGGTAAAATAATAATATAACACATAATTTAAAATTAAATTCTATTCATGTACTTAAAAAATATTTAGTTTTTCCAAATACCCATGTGTGTCTAATATAGGTTTGATTAAATCCATAAAAATGTTAATGTTAGGCGGTTAGTTCATTTTGGCAGTTTTACCGACCATCATGAACTAGATTCATTTTTTATTTTTATGAATATATATTAATTGTAGAAAAATAAATAAGTTCTAATATAATTATTTTCATATTATTTACCCATAATAATAATTTTATTCTAATCCTTGATTTCAGTTGTATAAAACAAATTACATTGTTCATGGAGGTGTTTAACCAACCATACTATATGCAATGTTTTCATTTTAGAAACAAAATAATGTGGTAAATGATTTATATTCCTTTAAAAAAATTAAATTCTAGTTTATTTATGATACTAGAGTCATAATTTCACATTGAATGGGGGAAATGAGGATAAGGTATAAGAATACATAAATTTAAAAGTGGTAAATTGAGAATATTACCGCTTAAATGTGGTCTCCTTGACATACTACTTAAGGGACATGGAATTGGTATTTTTTTAATATGATAAGAAATAGGAAATGGGGGAGATGTTTTATAAGAGATATGGGAATAAATTCTGAAATATACATGGCTTAGATGTTGTGAGGAGAATTGGTAGTGATGGGTGGCATTTATAAGAGGAGGGGGTGTTTTTTGAATATTATATTAACTATTTTATATTTGGGCTAAAGAATATAAAAATTATTATTATTTTCAAAATATATAGTAAATGATTATTTATAGTTTGAACTAATTGGTTCTTAAATCAACCATAACCCAAAAATTCATGCATTAAACGTATAATGATAAATACAGTAATTTAACACTTTTATCTATTCTCAAAATATTCATCTATTTTAGAGAAATACCAAAAAATACCATTATAATTTTTAGATTCGTATATTCAAAAAATTAAATAAACTTCCTGAAAATATTTTTCTAAAATTGGCAATTTTTCTAAGTGAAATTAAAACATTTATGTTTTACAATGATATAAAACATTAATTTATCATTTTTATAATAAATTATTTACTTGTACAATGATATTATTTTATCAATTTAAAAGATTAAAAAATTTTATTTCAAATTCTCCTAGGGGATGTTTCTATTCTTATCGGTGGGTTAATTTTACAAGGGTAAGAGTGATATTCCAATAGTCAAATTATTATTCTAACGTCCAGATTACTATTCCAATGATCAAATTTGTAATGGTAATATGAGTTCCCTATTTCTATAAAAATTTCATATTTGATTTGTTATTCATTAAATTATATCTTCTCTCATGATTATAAATATAATTTCATTTCTAATATTTATATTTATTTTTTGATATTCTTCATTATTTCAATAGTGTTGTTTGAGAGTGGGGTTATTCTGATAGATCGAGTTGAACTAAATTTTCATATTTTAGTTACAACATTTTCCATTTCTTCCAATTATAATTTTTTCAATTATTGTGGTTTTTTATTTCTCTAAATTTAATTTTAAAATTAATATAATAAAATTTAGATAGATTTTTTTTGTGGTCCATGTGCGTTATATAATATTATATTACATAATATGGTAAAACGATATAAGAATAGAGAAAATTATGTTAATAAAATTATGGGTTATTCCACTCTAAATCAGTGGTATCCATATTAGAATAATGAATTTATCTTCATAAATATACTGATTTTTTTTTGTGATGATATGGAAACAATTTCAACATCCATTCCATCGAATGGGAAATAGAAGTATCACTCGTGCGTATGTGTGTTATACCACCTCCATAATGCGACCTGATTAATATTCCATTACCACCATTAATGGTCAGATAATATGATGAATTTAATGTTTATATAGTATATTTAAAAAATAGTAATTATTTTTTAATTATAATTTTTTATCTACCTTGTACCCTTTTTATCCAGTGTGAAATGATTTGATCACTCATGTGTACATGTTGAAAACCACCTCCACAGAGATATGTGATCCATTTTCCTTTACTCGTTACATGGATCTAATAAAGATAGAAATAAATAATACATATGATATTTATAATATAATTATTTTTCTATAAATGAGAATTGTTATTTAAATTTATTTCATTCCATCCATTGAAAAATGGAAACAATACTAATGTGTATGTTAAAATTACCATCTCTACGAAGTGATTTAATTCGTTTTTCATTTAAAGAAGAATCAAATTCATATGAACAATTGATATAATAGTGATATAATTTCTAATACTAGATCTTATAACAATATCATATATGGATTATATAAATACATAATACATAAATGGGTAGGCATACACCAAATAACTATGATAGTTTTTCTCTCAAGACCTATTGAATCATAATGGGGATATATAAATATAGGTCCCACCAATCACATAATAGGTCTAATGTATCCATTATATGAATGAAACATATAATTAAAGATATCATTATTTTCCCTTAGTAATCTCATACATAGACATGGATGAATATTCAATAATTTTCCCTATATAAATAATGAATACATGGATTGTCAAGACATTAGGAGTTAATGGTATAATATAGCTATCTAGGTGAATACACATCAATAAAATTTGAAAATATAGGTTATTCAAAATATCCTGAATGTAACCATATTATTTAAAAGATAAGGTAATAATATAGTCGATGAATTTCCTTTTCTATGGTTATTTAGAAATATTGATCAATGAATTCATTAGTTTGAATTATTATGCGATAAAAAAATGGTAGACAAATCCCATTTAAAAATCAGGATAATGAGAAATATATATTATATATGAATTAGGGATACAAAAATAATTTAATTCCAAACTACTTTGATGGAATTCTTTGGTAACAATGGATAGCATTTTCCAAAATTAATTTGAATCTACAATAGAGTAGATTATGTCTCACCTAAGGTAATTGTTGTCAAAATTCCATATACAAACACCTATATTAGAAATAATACATCCATAATAAAAAACATACATGGAATATATAAAGGTATTGATAATGTAGTTTATTTATATGGAAATAATTTTTCATGATAATAACTAATGAAGGTGGTATAATGAATGGTAATAATATTATCTCATTCATAAAATAATAAAAAAATTATAATAATGATGAATAAAAAATATGTGATGTAAATGTGTAGGAATTAACAATGACTAAAAATTATAAATGAATCCAGGATATTCTGAACATTTAAATTGTAAAATAATATCTAAATATTTATAGAGAACTCATTAAAACCATAAAAACATCTTGGGATTATTCATAAGAGTATAATGGAAAGGTGAAACCTTATTAATAAATTTTTAGATAAGATGAATGGGTGGATGGGTGGGTATTGATAACTCATTTGTTTATGATTTTATTAATAAATGAGTCAAAATTGCATAAATTTTTTTAGTCTTTTTAATGTTAGTAATATAAATCAAAATTAAATTTTACTCTTCAAGTATATTCAAAAAAAATAATTGTATAAAATAATGGAGAAAAAAGGAAGAACAATGGTTATAGAAACCACCAAAGCTAGAAATCCACTATAAGGTAATGAAATATCTTTTATGTACATGAAATATATATAGGGTTTTGTATAAAAGTCATGAAAGGGAGTAACAATATAGTCCAGTGTTGTGAAAAGACACTATGGATTGGGGAAACACCACTTCAGAAGAAAAAAACACATAAAAAGGTGGAGAGTGTGCTATGACTTATAAATAGTATAGATGGATGATTAAAAATATATTTTAGTTAAAGGAGTATTAATTATAGTGAAAATAATAATTTCATCGTGATTGTATTCACTGATCCTTGACCATTTGGGGAGGATAAATAGTGGAGAATTTTTTTTTGATTGGGTTAATATTGTTACACTATTATAAGTGTAGTTTTATTGCCCCTTGATTTTCTATGTAATAATGAAAATTGTATCACAAGTATAACTTCACTAGTATTACATTAAATATTTATAAATCCATCATGGTGTCATCATTTTAGTAAATTGATATAAAATTTTAGATTCATGGAAAAACATTTCTAGGTTATTATGTGACTTGGGCGAGATATAATAATTATACCACAATCAACACACTTATACTATAGAGAAGGGAATACAGTAGAGAAATGATTGGACAAATATGTTCATTGTGACATAGAGAGGACCCTTACACAATGGATATGGAATTTTCTATACATTTTAAATGTTTCTAACCACCACCATTCTGGAAACATAAAGATATATTTTTTGGTGATATATGTGGTATCACAATAATTTAATAAAGTCAATATTTAAATTGTTTTATTTGGGGTTAGTTTATGATTCATATATATAGATATATTGGGATTTCAATGTTAAATATATCTTATAAAAATTTAATGATTATTCACACTTTTCACAATTCATATTACATTCAACTTAGAGGATCACTAATGAAGCACTTTACTAGAGGTTTTAATGCTGGAGGACGTTTTTAGATTTATTTTTTTGGTATTGCTCTCATATATATAAAAGGTAAATTATTTTGTATTTATGAAAAAATGAGTGGGTAATCACTTATTATATGTTTTTAATGAATATTTATTTAGTGTTGAAGTACTTTGTTTAATAGTTCTCTAGGTTTTTTTCATTCACCAATTTTATATATATTTAATCCTTTTAAGAATTATTATTATTTCATTGATTGGGGAGATTCTTTTAACACATTAACTAACTATAATATTTCTTCTTGATCATATAGAGATCTATGAATTATGTTTATTTTTTTGGTTTCTCCTAATTTTTGAAATAATATAATTACATTATAAAAATAAAAAATGTGTTTTGTGATTGGAAAGATAATTCCAAGAATAAGGGGTTTATTAAATCAAATAATAATAATAATAATAAAATAACCCATTATTTATTTCTTGGTTCAATATATCATCATCTTAGATTTATAAAAACTAAATTTTAATTATAATTTTTAGTTTATATTTAATTTTTAAAAATTAATAATTTATTCAACTTGTACCTTAGGATAATGTTTTTATCCTAGGGATCCTTTTTAAATGGGTTTGAACTCACACTTGAAATTTTCTATGATTTCTTAGTAATTAGTTTGAAATATAAATATAAAAAATTAATAACATAATTACCCATTGTAATTAATGACACCTTATTGGAGTTAATGTTTTTGAACCATTTATAAGGATTTTTTACATAGTTAAAGCTTAATTTTGATATATTAGAAATAGTTTCTTATAGTCACCTTTATTTTTAATTTAATTATTTTTGTTATATTGTGTGAAATTGTTTTAATTTTAGGATTAAATATTTTGGATGCATGTGTAATAAACTATTTGAAAAGGAAAAGATATTACTAGGTATATCTTAATTTAGAGTGTAACATGACGAAGCCAAAGAAATAAGAGAATATATATGTAGTAGAGTAAGAATATAGGATGGATAAAGTATTGTAAGGAAGAAAAATAATGTAAATAAAACTCATTAAATATGCTTATCAATATGTTTAAAGGTAAAAATACGTTTCATAGAACCACTAGTTACTAAAACCTCTATGAGATAATGTTTAAAATAATTTAAATTATTATAAATTCAACAAAATTCATTAGGATGACACATAAAGACCTGAATGAACAATTTCTATGTTTCCTATAAGTTTTTATTGATTTACAATTCATTAATTTTATCAACAATATATTTAGAAAAAGATTTTTCAAAATTTCACTAAGATCCAAAAATAATAAACATGTCCAAAACATAGAACCATAATTCAAAATTTCATGTTATGGTAGGTAAATATTATTCTTAACATAATTATTTCCCCAAAAAATAATAATTAATCTTTAATTAACAATTCTAAATTTAATATAATATAGATTTGAGTCACTTCATGCTACATGGAATAGATTTAAAGAGTTTTTGGGAAATTGATTCAATAATAGTCAATAAGAATTTTAATTATGAAATTTTTTTACAATGGGTTGTCTATATGTGATAGGATGGTTACATACACTACATCAAGAAGATCCTTAAATGATAAATTTTTAGAAGAGAATTTTGAATTTTTAGATGCGATTTATAGAAATAGTTTTCAATGGAAATTTGAGTAAGGATAACAACCAAAAGGATCCCATATTATGAACTATAGTATAATAAGAAATTATATTTCAATAATTATTGATATAATTATGTAATTTATACACTAAGGATAAGGTATGTGAACAAAATATGGGAATTACATATATTTTATTTGTCAAAATTATTTACAGGGATCAGGTTCACAAAAATAAATTCAATGATATCAACAAAGAGTACAAGGGTTTCAACAATAAAACTATCAACAATTTAAACCGAAATCCATTAATTAGAAAAACCCTTTCTAGTCATCATGAATACTTCCAAAGATACCACCAATGATTTGAAATATAACTAAAAATATCCAAGGTATTTCCTAAAGACTATGGAGATTTAAGAATGAAAAATTATAGATCAATTCATTAAGAGAACTAGAGGAGTAATTTTAAGATATTATAGTGGTTAACCCATGAGGATAATTTTATATAATCACCCTTATAAGGGAAAAAACCATATAATAATGTTTTTAAGAAAGTGAAAAACCACATGATAAGAAATATAAAATAGAAAAGAATTTTTTTGAAAGAGGAATTATATGGAAAATTAATTTTTTAAATAAGTTAGAGAATAATCACAACCTCTTTAAAAACAAAAAATAACAATCCCAAAAGTAATGAATCATGTGAAAAATGATGATCAAAAGGCTATGTTTATTAATTTTTTTAAGATACTTAATTTTAGAATTACCTTTATAGAATCCTTGGATAATATATTCACATATAAAAATTTAAAAATGAATTGTTTTAAAATAAGAGAAATATTGGAGAGATATTTATAATACTACCCCTATAAGAATGTTAATCTGTGGTGGTGAAGATTCTGCATATGAAGCAATATGATCTGGGTAGTTTTTAATTCCAATTAATATTAAATATTCTTATTTTGGAATATCATTGTGTGATTTGGGTGTGATAATGAAAAAAATATATTATACTCAACATAAAATTTCTTTTTATTCGAGGATATGAAGCCTATAAAATTTTCTATTTAATTGATGGACACAACGGTGAGATATCTATGGGGTTTGACTGTGAATGATTAATTAATGTGGATAAGTTTTGTTTTCCAGTATAATTTATTATAAATGAAAGGGATGTTGAGATAACAAACCTTATTCTTGGAAGTCCATTTTTTTAAATTGAAAGGGAATTTATTGATTTTTAAAGCTTAGAGTTATCATTGAGAGTTAATAGTGAGAATATAGATCTGAACATTCATCATGTGACTTATAGTTTTGAGGAATAACGTGGGGACTTGAGTGAGGAAAAAATATTTTTCTTAGATTATGTGTCTAACATTAATGGTAATAAATAATGTTGTTTTATAAAGAATAAATCAGATTGATAAATTGTTTACAAAATAGTAAACCAATTTCCTCTTGAATTAATTTAGGATGGCATAAAATATTTAGCGAAAGTAGAGTTAAAAGAGTGATAAAAAGTTTTGTTAGTTAATGAATTAATATCTGATTTTTTATAATTGAACAATGAATGGTGGATTATTGATATATAAGTTGTGAAAGTTATTCCTCCTAGAAGTATTAATCAAATTTCATATAAAGGAATAATTCCATTCTATGGGGAGGTTATCCAAAAAAACCATCTTGATTAGTAAAAATATATCCATTATTCTGTTACATGATGTGGTAAGGTCCTGTGAGTTGAACAATGTATGACATAAATAAACATTACATCATTTTAGATAAATATATTGTAAATATGATAGGAATAAATTCCCCATAATTATAATTGTTTTATGTATTTATAGAGTAGATACAAAAATATATATTTTTTGAAGATCTTGAACATCTCCCAAAACATTCATCACATATATTTCCATTATTAGACCAAACCAACTTAAAACCATTCTTCATAAACTATGTAAATATAAAAATAAGAAATGGTGAACAATGATTAAAGGAAATGGAAAATATAAAAAATATAAATGAATGATCAAAAGTGACCCTAAGATAAGAAAAAGTTTATAGAAACATGATCAAAACATATTTAATTCATACCAAATGAGTCAATGAAAATTAATCTTGGGTCAGGATATAATTTGGTGTTAGAAAAGAATTAATTTATCATAAGAGTAGAGAATCATCAATAATCAATCATGGTCTACGAGAACATATCATAACCATTATACATAACCTTGTGGAATATAAAAAAGAATTCAAAATAATTTATTTAGTCAAGGTTCACTTACTAGACAACCGTAGTGGACAAATTCAAATAGTAAATTGGGTTTAGTCCCAATTCTAATATTTCCATTAGGAATGTCCACTCCCAAGATTGTTATAGTAGAAATATTCCCTGACTGAAATGGTTTCTCTCCCAATTCAATTCCATATTATCTTATGAGATATCAATATTTACCTAATTCATTTGATTGATATATAATTCTCAGCCTACACATCACATAATGAAAACCAAACAGATGTCTTCCACATGATCATAAGAATTTGAAAAATTCATTAAATCATAATCAATAGAAAGTAAGCGGGTTTCATAAATATTTAATCATCTCATTATATCATAACCCATGGAATATAAATGGGTTCCATAATGATTTCATCATACATAAATTAACCCAGGGGTAAGAAATAGGTTTTAAAGAATCATACAAAAATCATCACCATCATTATCCTTCTAGAGATTAAAATTCGACGGTATCTTAAGATGATATGCCTAGTGAATCAAAAAAAAATTATATGATAATTATATAGACGAAATTAAATTTAAAATATAATTTGACCATTTCATTGAAAATATAGAATATATCTCCTTATTTTAGTATATTTAAAAACTGAAAATTCCCAAAATATAAAGAAAAATATTTTCATTAAGAATTACCATAGAAATGTATAAATAGTGATTCAAATAATAGATTAGTTATGAAGGAAGTAAAATCCATTCATTTTTTAAATACTAAAAACAACGATTCCACTAACACATTTGATAGAAAGTCAAAATTACCTCATTCAGAAAATCACAAGAAGATTCATTTTATGTAAAGACCCATAAATTTCAAGAAATATATTTTTATTAAATTATTTGGAATATTACGAGTCTGCGGTTTCTAATGACACCTGATTCCGATGCCCGGTGTTCCCAGAATCAATTTATGAATTCTTGTTCGGATACATTCAGTAAACATAAATACAAGTTATTCTATCTTATGAACCGGTGCTTGGAATTGAAATATGAGGACACAGATTAACTCGTAGCACCGGTATACACTTAAGGGGACCTTTACCGCAGTTGCATTTTATGTAGGTTGAAAGTTAATTTTGGGAATTTTATTAAACTAAAAAAAATTATTTTTTATAATAATTTTATAAAGGTGGTGGTTAAATCCACCAATGGGAGGTTAGGGGTGGGTCCCACACCCGACATAACCTCCCATTGGAGGATAATGTGTGGTGGGTACCACATGAGCACATAACCTCCCTTTAACCCCTTAAACCATTGGGATTATCATTAATGTGCCAACTCATCCATGTTTTAAATTTATGAATCGATTGAAATTCTTTCCAACCTAAGGATAATTAATTAAGTGAATCACTTAATTAATTGTTCGTGTGTTTGAAATATTTTGAAAGGCATGGAAATATAATTATAATATTTGGAGCCAATTATTTCATTTGTGTTGGAAAATTTTCTTTTGGGGAGGCTCTGGAGAATTAAAAGAAAGGTGTTCCTCTCTCGATGAAGAACATTGTTCTTCAAGGAAGAACATCTTTGAAGAAGAACACGAAGATCTTCTCCAAAGACATTTCCTCTTCAGACGCACCCCGACGTCAACAGAATCGAAATCCATATTCCATAGCACCCGACCACTGCGACGTTTGTCTTTTGTGGTTCGTCGACGTGTAACGTCATATATGAGGTAGGGTTTTCGTATAATTTTAAGTGAATAAATTATCTCATTCTTGTTGAAACCTTTGGAATGTCTTCAGACAACTGCTATCACCAAACGTGGAGGGAATGGGCCGAACGAACACGGACCGGCGACCCTCCGTTGAACCTTGTTCTTATTCGCAATGGAGGTGGAGATGGAAGAGGTTGTGGTGACCAGAGTTGACGATGATTGAAGGCGGCGGTCGTGCATCAGCCCATTAGAGGACTGCGGCACCGGGTGTCATGCGGGCGGAGGAGACTGTAGCCTGCAATTGGGCTTCTCGGCTAAAGAAGAACCGTCCGGTCTCATGATCGACCGAGCAGGAAGAACCGGCTGGCTTTAGCCAGCCGGGCTGGAGAACCGCGGTGCCCCTTTGGCGCCATGGTGCGGAGAACCGTGGCATGAACTGGGCGGGCCGCTTCGGCGGATGAACTGGCTAGCTCGTCAGCCGGCCAGGCGGGAGGAACTGCAGCGACTATGAGCGACGTGTGCAGAGGATCCGTGGGCCGAAACCGAGGGCTCCTCGCACCGGAGGAGACCGGTCGGGCAGGAGTGGCGTCGCCGCTCAGCACCACAGTTTCAGAAAACCGGGGGGCTTCCCCCCCCCCCCCCCCCGCACCGCTCAGCCAGTAGGCCATGCCGCAGCCCGCCGGGCTGGGCCGCGTACCACTGGGCTGGGCTGCACCCCATCGGGCCGGGCCGACCCCTCATCCAGGTCGTACCCGCCGAACCGGGTCGGGGCGACCTGCCTGCCCACTGGGCTTGACGGGCCGGGCCTGTTTCGCGTAAATGTGAATATCATTAAGACCGCGCATCCGAACAACGCGCTGTTTGTGGCACTGGGACCCTTGCGACGAGGTGGTTCTTTTCCGATACTCTATGTGAGTTTTGGAAAACTTTGGAAAACATCCGGGTTTGGAATGAGCGTAATTCCAAACGGGCCCCTAGAATGGAAAAGTCAATAACTCTCAGACCGGGCGACCGATTGACGCGTCGTCTATCACGTTGGGTTCCTTTTGATGAGCCAGAACATTGGGATACATCAACTCAAGACTTCATGATAGTTTATGTATCGACCCATTGGCTCGAGGAGTAGACCCTCCCAGAATCGAGCATGCTGTGTGCGGGAACCCTAGAGCTGGCTGGGACTGAGACGACTATTGTACTGGAATCCTCCATGGGTTCGATAGTGAAAAATACTATACTAGAATCCTCCATGGGCTCAACAGCGATTACTAATGTTCTTTTATGTTGTGTGGGTCCTGCAGTTTGACCACTGTACTTGTATCCAGTGTGGGTCCGACAAACTAGCTGGTCTTGTATCCTGTGTGGGTCCGACAGCTTCGATGAATCTGTGGCTACATCTGATCATCTCTATCTCTATATGAATGATGTATACCTGTGTGAGCTGAGTCTTGACTTTCAATCATTATCATCGATGTGATTGACTTCTTTCCTATGTGGACTGGGTTGTGTTTGGGCTCGAGAGTTGGAGCCGAATAGTGAGTGATAACTTAGGTATATGTATGGTAATATAACTAAGTAGAGTTGGTTGATACTTCATGATCATGTATTTTTTATGGGGTTTATCCTTCGTGGATTCTGGGAGACCTTCGGGGGTCTTGGGGTCCCTACTGAGTATCATATACTCACCCCTGCACGGGCTATGCTCGCACTACATTGTGTTGGATGAAGACAGCGGATAACACTGATCAAGGTAGAGACTTGTACAGCTGGATGGTACCCAGTGGTGGACCACTTGGAGAGATGTACACAGAGCATATGGACAAACCCTAGCTGCTGAGGAGGCCATTTGTACCCACCCTTCAGGTGGGATTTCCAAGGGATGACTCAATAGTTGTTGTTTTACTATACGGCAGTTATACTAGCTTTTCAGTTGTACTGTACTTAATGTTGGGATTGTATTTCAGGCCCCTTTTCCTTTCAGCACATACTTTTGTATACAGTATTACAAAGTTCTTACTTCAGTTGCGTACTATTTTGTGTTTGTTTACCTTCATAAAGGAAATGCCTTCCCAGATTAGGGATTTACACCATTGGTGCTAGTAACCATCCTCTGGACTATGGAAGGCAGGCTTGGGGTAGTCAAGGCACGGGCCCCGAGGATGGGTCGTGACAAATTGGTATCAGAGGAGTCAATTCTACCACAGAACTCAGGACTCTAATCATTATTTTCTATGAATAAATAGTGTTATGAGTATTGAGTGTGGTTTTCAGTACCACGGAGTCTAGTGTTGGTATGGCGGACGACGTATCCAAACACCCGGACCCTGACCTTTGATTTCTGACTCAGTGCCCAAAAAACACCGATTACATGTGTGTTTCAAAAGTTTTCTTTCTGATTACTTTGTGTAGCTCACCAGGTATACTGTTTGACCGTGGCACACCTGTTTCTTTTCAGGATGGCCCCACTGAGGCAGCCGGTTAGCGTTCCATGCTACGTATGATATGGTATCCCACCGAGCAACGAGGCCTCGGTGCAGGGCCCCATCACAACGGAGGTAACAGCAGTATCACTACCCACTGAGCCACCGATACCACTAGCACCATCAGCAGAGAGTGCATGTCGTCTGAGTGCGTCGCATGAGTTACAGCGACAGAGGCATCCTAGGTTCCATGGAGAGACGGACCCACATGCAGTTGAGGATTGGCTGGGGGCTGTCGTCATAGTTTTTAGATTGGTAGGGACACTAGTCGACCTTATGGTGATCCTTTCCGCGAGTCTCCTGCACGCAGTAGCTGGTAGATGTTGGAGCCTGATGGTCCCGGTGAATGATGAGGCATCTTCAATATGGATAGACTTCGAGAGTCTCTTCCGATCGGATTTTGTCCCAGCCACCCTTCGTGCGGTGCAGATTCAAGAGTCACTACATCTGCAGCAGGGTAGAATTACCGTAGCTCAGTACTCAGCGAGGTTTACTGACCTCTCATGCTAATCCACATATATGGTGCAAGACCCATTCTTCAGGGACCGAACCATCGAGCAGGGACACAGGAATGAGATCAGGGCTTCGATGATTCCCCTCAGCATCCCGACACAAGAGGGGGTGCTGGAGTGAACCCTTCTAGTGGAGAGTTTTCTCGCTGAGCAATCACCAATGGTGAGACCTACCGTAGGAAGACACGTAGAGGAGTCTTCTGCTGCTGGTAGTAGAAAATTGATGCATAGGTACAAGAAAACCATGACATCAAGTGGGCGACCTCAGGATAGAGGTTTGGTTGTGCGGGGAACACAAAACAGTGCCAACTTTACGAGGAGTAGGCATTGATATGCATGCGGCAGGCAGGGAAACATGGCTCATGACTACCTGAACTGCCATAAAAACGAGCAGCAGACAATAGAGGGACTTCCCAGGTAGGGGTGGAGGTTATACTCTGGTGGTCCACTGGGAACTGGTGGACTAGGGAGAGGAGATGTCCGAGCAGTGGGTGTTGGACAACGTTTTCAGGCTCTACCTCCACCACCACCAGGAGGTCCACCCCAACCATCGGGAGATGGCAGACGAAGTTGGGCTCAGCTCTAGGCAGTCAAGGCCTACAACCACGGTGCACCTGAGATGATTCAAGGTACTATATATGTCTACTCCACCCTTGCAGTAGTACTTATAGACACAGGTGCAAGTCATTCTTTAATTGCTGCTGCCATTGTTAGGAGCTCGGAGATTCCGATGGAGTCGTTGGCTCGATCCTTACAGCTAGAGACTCCTACGAGAGCAGACTCGACAATTACGCACTCGTTTCAGCAGTGTGATTTTACTCTAGGAGGTGAGAGCTTTGGCTGAGATATTCTTGTAGTGGCATCGAGACCTTACGACATCATCCTGTGTATGGACTGGTTATCTACAGTACATGCCCAGATTGACTGTATTAGGTGAAAAGTGTGGTGTATCCACATTGATGGGACCAGGTTCACCTTCACTGGTGAGAAGGGAGCCTTTGAAGTGTAGGAAGGACTTACGAAGAGGAGAGGGAAGCCAATCACACATCAATTGGCTAGTATCATCTGTGGAGCGGTTGATGTGTGGAGTCCGAGTTTTCCTGTTTTGGTGGATCAGTATGCAGATGTTTTTCCGGAAAATGTTCTAGGACTACCTCCTCCCAGAGAGGCAGACTTCAACATCGACTTGAACCCCGGGACAACACCGATATCTACTCCATCATATCGGATGGAACCCGATGATCTTCGTGAGCTGCGGGTACAGGTAGAGGACCTGTTGGGGAAGGGATTTATCCGACCCATTGTTTCACCCTGGGCATCTCCGATTTTTTTTTCAAGAAGGCAGATGGGATCTTGCGACTATGTGTCAACTACAGTCGCCTGAATCTGGTGACCTTGAAGAAAAAGTTCCCACTTCCGAGGATTTACAACCACTTTGATCATCTCAAGGGAACACGATGGTTCTCGAAGATAGACCTCAGATCAGGCTATCACTAGCTCAGAGTTCGAGACAAGGATGTGCAAAAGACGACCATCAGGTGTCGGTATGGACACTACGAGTTATTGGTTATGCCCTTTGGGGTAACAAACACACCAAAAGTGTTCATGAGTCTCATGAACAGGATCTTCCAACCTTACCTCAATCGATTTGTCGTAGTCTTCATCGACGACATACTGATTTACTCGACTACTGAGGAGGAGCCCGTATACCACTTGCGGGTAGTACTGGACACACTCCAAGAGCACTAACATTATGGTAAGCTCTCAAAGTGACAGTTCTATATTCTATAGGTTCACTTCATGGGGAACGTCATCTCAGAGGCTTTGGTAGCAGTGAATCTAGAAATGATCAAGTCGGTGCTCACTTGGGAGCCATCTAGTAGTGTGACGGAGGTTCGGAGTTTTCTTGGTCTGGATGAGTACTCTCGAAGGTTTGTTCCAGACTTCTCCAAAGTTGCAGCACTGCTTTTATCTTTGATGAAGAAGGGGAAACCCTTCGTGTGGTCGGAGAGATTCCAGCAGAGATTTCAGGAGCTGAGGAAGAGATTTACAAGTGCGCCCATCTTGAGGCTATAGGAGGAGGACGTAGGGTACATAGTTTAATGCGACGCATCAGGGACCAGACTTGGGTGTGTCCTGATGCAGGAGCGAGCAGTGATTACGTATGGTTCACATCAGTTGAGACAACATGAGAAGAACTATTCTACCCATGACCTGGAGTTAGTATCAGTGGTCTTCGCCTTGAAGATGTGGTGGCACTATCTGATAGGCGAATGTTTTACAGTCTACTCTGACCACCAGAGTCTCAGGTACATCTTCTCGCAGAAGGACCTAAACCTGAGACAACGACATTGGCTCGAGTTCCTCCAGGACTATGAATTCGAGATAGCCTATACTCCTTGGAAGGGGAACTTTGTAGTAGTTGCTCTCAGCAAGAGATCAGGCATTCAGCTGCTAGGAGAGGTGACATAGCAGCTCGTCGTGTTGTAGATATCCGTTGTGGATAGAGATAGAGAAGCCTTTCTTCATTCTCTCATAGTCACTACTCCACTTATATAGTGATTCAAAGAGGAATAGCATGGGGACGTTGACTGTGAGACACGACATGCTCAGATATCCATAGGGCAGGCGCCTGATGAATTTTCTAAAGGAGGGGAGCCCATCATCCTCTTCAGGGGATGTAACGTGGTACCAGTTTCACTACATGAAGAAGTGTTGTGGGAGTTTCACACTTCCCCTCTAGAGGTACATCATAGAGTGGTGAAGATGTATCAGGACCTCAGATGGCAGCACTGGTGGAAAGGTATGAAGAATGATGTAGCAGTGTTTGTCTCACGATGCCTCACTTGTCAGCAAGTGAAGGCGGAGCACCATGTACCAGCAGGCTTGGTACAATCATTAGAGGTCCCAGAGTGGATGTGGGATGGGATAACCATGGATTTCGTGACTGGGCTTCCACGTACATCCAGAGTACATGACTCTATCTGGGTGATCGTAGACCGACTCACCAAGTCGGCCCACATCCTACCGATCTGAGAGCAGGGCTCAGTAGACAACTTGGGACGCCTCAATATTCAGGAGATCATACGGTTTCATGGTGTTCCATCAACTATCGTCTCTGATCGATATAATCATTTCAATTCCTGGATATGGAAGGGATTACAGGAGGCTTTTGGGATGCATCTTTTCTTGAGCACCACCTTTCATCCTCAAACGGATGGTCAGAATGAGAGGACCATTCAGACTCTCGAGGACAAGTTCTGTGCATGTGTCCTCAACATTGGTCGTAGCTAGGAGGATCACTTACCCTAGGTGGAGTTTGTGTACAAAAAAAACTATCACTCCACTATCGGGATGGCACCTTACGAGGCACTGTACGACCGACCTTGCAGATCACCTCTGTGCTGGACTTACCCAGGGGAGTCACCACTTGTAGGACCAGAGATGGTTCAAGCTATGACGGAGAAGGTGCTGATCATCCAGGGGAAGATGAAGACTGCACTGAGTAGAGAGAATTCCTATGCTGATAGGAGACAGAGACCATTGGAGTTCGAGGATGGCGAGCACATTTTCTAACAGGTCTCACCTCGACGAGGTATACAGAGATTTGGCCAGGGTGCAATGTTCTCTCTGTGCTTCATCGGGCCGTTCCAGGACCTCATGATAGTAGGAAAGGTGGGTTACAGCCTGTCTCTTCCACCTCAGCTGCACCAGGTGCATGACGTCTTCCACGGATCTTAGTTATGTAGATACATGCACGACCCGACCCACATCATCGATCATGGAGAGATGGACATCTATGATGGGGAGAATTTCAAGGAGGTCCTAGTGGAGATCGAGGATCGACTGGAGTGGGTCCTACTTGGATGGTCGATTCCTCTGGTGCACATTTGCTGGCAGCATGGGAACCTCCAGGAGAGAAGATGGGAGTGGGAGGATCTGATTCATGCTCAGTTCCCCCATTTATTTCCCTAGTTTGTGTTGTAGCTTTACGGGGACGTAAATCCCTAAGGTGGGAGTAATGTAAAGACACATAAATTTCAAGGAATATTTTTTCCTAAAATTCTTTGGAATATTACGAGTCTGCGGTTTCAGACGGTACCAGATTCCGAGGCCCAGTGTGACCGGAATCAATTTCTGAAGTCTTTTTCGGGTATGTTCACTAAATGTATGTGCGGGTTTTTCTATCTTTTCAAATGGTGCTCAGAATTGAAATCTGAGGACACCGATGAACTCGCAGTGCTGATATTCGCTTATGGGGACCTTTACCGCAGCTACATTTTATGTAGTTTGAAAGTTAATTTTGGGAAATTTATTAAACAAAATAAAATTTATGGGTTGTATAAGTTTATAAAGGTGGTGGTTAAATACAACAAAGGGAGGTTGGAGGTGGGTCCCACACCCCATGTCACGACCCTTTCTCGGGGCCCGTGCTGTGACTACCCCAAGCCCGCCTTCCATAGTTCAAGGGCTGGCGACTAGCATCAAAGGCGTAAATCCTGATAAAGGGAAGTCATTGCCTTTATATAAGTAAAAAAGCTCAACAGATTATGCAAGATGAAGTAAACACTAAGTAAACATAGTACAAAAGTAAGTACTGGAAAGTAAATGGGTTAGAATACAAACCCAACTAAAGGTACGAAATAACAGAAAAGAAATAAAAACTATAGTAAAGTAAACCGGAAACCACTGAGTCCTCCTACGGATATCCCACCTGAAGGGTGGGTACAAATGGTCTCCTCAGATCCTCAGGTCCGGCCGTCCGCTCCGTGTATGTCCCTCCAAGTGGTCCACCTCCAAGTACAGTCCCTCTCCACAATACTCCACCTCAATCAGTGCGGTCTGTCGTCTGCATTCAGCACAACGTAGTGCGGGCATAGCCCATGCAGGGGTGAGTATACGATACTTAGTAGGAACCCCAAGACCCCATAAGGTCTCCCAGAATCCACAAAGGATAAAACACAAAAGAAAGATACAAACGCAAAGTATCAACCAACTCTACTTAGGTATATTCCCATACATATACCTAAGTCATAAATTCCAGTTCGGCTCTAACTCATGAGCCCAAGTACAACCTAGTCCACACAGGAAAGCACAACCCAGCCCACATAGAAAAGCAAGTCAATCATATCGATGATAAAGATTGAAGTCAATACTCAGCTCACACAGGTATACTTCTTACGAAGAGGGGTGGAGATGATTATATGTAGCCTCTGAATCATCTCTTCTACTGAACCCACATAGGATACACGTGCAGAAGTCGTCACTGCCGAACCCATGTAGGATCCATGTACATTAACCATCCCTACCAAAACCACATAGGATCCAAGTACAGTTGTCATCGCTGCCGAACCCATAGAGGATCCAACTATAGTCGTCCTCACTGCCAAACCCATGTTGGATCCAAGTACAGTCGCCTTCATCATCAAACCTATGGAGGATCCCGGCACGGTTGTCGTCGCAGTCGCAGCCAGCTCTAGGGTTCCCGCACATAGCGTACTCGATTCCGGGAGGGTCCTCTTCTCGAGTAATGGGGTAGATACATCAACTGTCACAAAGTCCAGAGTTGATTTATCCCAAAGGTCCGCCATGTCATAGGGGGATAAACCAAACAAAACACGTCCAAGACACTGAGTACAAGAAGACAAAGACATTTTCCAAAAGTACACAGCGTGTTGGTATGGTCACTCATTGTGTCTTCAGACCTGGGGTACTGCCCATGTACCACGGCCTACATCAAGGGCTGTTCATGTAAAAATTAATTACACAACATGGTGTATGGTTACACGCCATGTCCAAACATCTGGGGTCGGATCCGTGTACACTGGCCATGTGCCCATACACGGCCTCAACCCGTGTTCTCCAACCCATGTAACCGGTACACAGATTAGCCGTACCACAGGCCATGTCTGGATATGTGATAGTGTACATGCCCGTGTACTCCACACCGTATCCGTGTATCCCAGGGTTACACGCCATGTCTCGCGAAGCTGTTTCTGCCATTCTGCGAAGAGAGTACACGTCTTGCGTCTTGGCCATGTACTTTTTCCCATGCCCATGTATTTCTGAAAATACATGTTGAGTCTCACATAGCCTCCACCTCCTTGTAGTGTGGAAAGTACACACCATGTGATAGAGGTCACATGCCATGTGTTAACCATGTGGCGTCCGAATCCCGAGCCACAGAATTCTCGTACTACACGGTGTGTTCTCCAGGAGTACACCCCGTGTAGTCTGGAATTTTCCAGAAATGACGCCTCTGGCCAGCGCGCCTCCCATGATGCCGGTTCTTCATTCCGATTATTCGTTCGTCACGAAACTTCAGACTCTAGGTTGCACCATTGTCCCGAAGTCGATTATAGCATTTTCGGGCTTCCGATCGGCTCCAAAAACACATTCTGAATTCTCGCTCGAAGAATGGTCGAGGAACAATCCATCCTATTCAGGTCCGAACCGTCGCCCGCTATTGTCCTCGCACCTCCGCTAGGTTTCCGTGATGTTGAGTTTTCAATTTGGGATTCTTTCATTGCTTAACGAACTCATAACGATCCGTTTTTTATCACCCATGAAGAACACGAAGAACCACCAACAATCACAATATTGGAAGGGGATTTAGACCGTGTTAGTTTGAGCTAGTCTCTTCGTATTAGTTCGGTAGCAGGCAGTTAAAGAGAAAAAATCAATAAGGAAAGAATATTCAGTCATTGATCTCATCAAAACACACCCATACCTCAACAAATGATGTCAAAAGTCAGCATCGCGAAAGACAGCGTTGCGAGGTGAGTATTTGTAGATGTCCTCGGAGTACGTCTGAGGAGGAAGTGGTGTCTCCTCACTTGTCGCAAAGAAGGGAATGGAGGAGCGTTGTCGTTCTTCGTTGGAGGACCGGTGTTCTCACAAAATCTCAAGAGCTCTTCCCAATATCCCTTCGCACAACGAAAGTCCTCCCCCTAAAATAAAATAATAGGCTTACATTATTATTTTATTATCACATTCAATTTAAATTTCAAATTCAAACCACTTCCTTTATTTAATTGATGTGGTTGAACTCATTAAATTAATGTGTTGGAAAGAGTTAATGTGGGGGGGAGGAGGAGGTGAGAGTTCTCATAAATGGGAATGTTTTATGGGTGTTAAGATAGAGTTATGGGAATGTGAAAGGCTTGGGCTCGTGCTAGCCCCACCTCACAAATATCCTTACAAGGGTAGTTAAGAGGTTGTGGGTCCCATCTTAACTTCCCCATGTAGGATATAACCACTTAAGATATAGAAATAAAATTGCCCCACAATTTTATTCTCTTCGCATTTTGTCCACAAATTTTAACTTCTCCTCCCGTCCAAACACATCTATGGTAAAAATCCTCTTAAGAAATTACAGGTGTTGCGAGTTCCTCGGTGCCCTTGGTTTTCAATTCCGAGCACTGGTTCAAAAGATAGAAAACCCCACTCATTCGTTCACTAAACGTATCTGAGCTAAACTTTAGAAATTGATTCCGGGTACACCAGGCCTCGGAATCAAGTGTCGTCTGAAGCCACAGACTCGTAAAATTCCAAAGCATTTAAGAAAAAAATTTCCTTGAAATTTCTGGGTCTTTACATTACTCCCACCACAGGGATTTACGTTCGCGTAAAGCTATAACATAAACAAGGGAAACAAATGAGGGTACTGAGCATGCATCTGATCCTCCCACTCCCATGTGCTCTCCTGGAGGTTCTCGTGCTGCCAATGAATGTGCACCAGAGGAATCGACCATCCAAATAGGACCCAATACTATTGATCCTCGATCTCCTCCAGGACCTCTGAAAATTTCACCCCGTCATCGATGTCCAGCTCCCTGTAATCAATGATATGTGTCGGGTTGTTCAGGTATCTCCTCAGCTCAGATATGTGGAAGAAGTCATGAACCCGGTGCAACTGAGGTGGAAGGCCTAGGTGATAAGCCCCCTTGCCAACCCTACTGAGAACCTAGAATGGTCCGATGAAGTGCGAAGATAAATTGCCACCCCGGCCAAATATCTTTAATCCACGTCAAGGTGAGACCCGTAAGAAAATGTGGTCACCATCCTCAAACTCTAGTGGTCTTCGTCTCCTATCCGCATAGGACTTCTGTCTGCTCTGTGCAGTCCTCATCCGCTCCTGGATAATCTGAACCTTCTCTGTTGTAGCCTGAACCATCTCTGGTCCAACGGGTGCTAACTCCCTAGGGTCATTCCAGCACAGGGGTGATCTGTAAGGTCGGTCATACACTGCCTCATATGGTGCCATCCCGATGGTGGAGTGGTAGCTGTTGTTGTACACAAACTCCACCAAGGGTAGGTGATCCTCCAAACTACGACCAAAGTCAAGGACACATGCATGGAGCATGTCCTCGACTGTCTGAATGGTCCTCTCAGTATGGCCATCCGTCTAAGGATGAAAGGCGGTGCTCAGGCGTAGCTGCGTCCCAAAAGCCTCCTGAAACCCCTTCCAAAGCCGGGAAGGAAAGCGAGCATCTTAATCAGAGACGATAGTAGATGGAACACCTTGAAGCCATACGATCTCCTGAATGTAGAGGCATCCCAAGCTCTCTACTGAGCCCTGCTCTCTGATCGGAAGGAAGTGAGCTGACTTGGTGAGTCAGTCTACAATCACCCAAATGGAGTCATGTCCTCTGAAAGTATGAGGGAGCCCCGTCATGAAATCCATAGATATCTCATCCCACTTCCACTCCGAGTCCTCTAAGGGCTGCACCAAGCATGCCGGTACCGGGTGCTCTGCCTTCACCTGCTGGCAGGTGAGGCATCGTGAAACAAATTCTGCCACAAGCTTCTTCATACCTGGTCACCAGTGCTGTCGTCTGAGATCCTAGTACATCATCACTAATCATGGATGTACCACCAATGGGTAATTGTTAAACTCTCTCAGCACCTCGTCATGTAATGAAACGGGTACCATGGTACGTCCCCTGAAGAGGATGGCATGCTCTCCTCCTACAGAAAATCCATCAGGTGCATGTCTTATGGATATCTATGCATGTCGCGTCTCACAGTAAATGTCCCCACATTGAGCCTCTCCGACCAACTGAAGTAGTGGAGGAGTGACTGTGAGTGACTATATAAAGGCTTCTCCATCTCTATCCAAGTAGCATATTTGCAATTCAGCTAGTTTCTCTGTCGCATCTCCAAGTAGTTGAATGCCTGATCTCCTACTAAGAGCATCAGCTACCATGTTCCCCATCCCATGAGTATAGACTATATCAAAGTCGTAGTCTTTGAGGAACTCAAGACATCACCATTTTCTTAGGTTTAGGTCCTTCTACGAGAAGATGTACCTGAGACTATGGTGGTCAGAATAGACTGTAAAGCGCTCGCCCAACAGATAGTGCCACCACATCTTCAAGGCGAATACCACTGCTGCTAACTCCAGGTCGTGGGTAGCATAGTTCTGCTCCTACTTCCTCAACTGTCATGAACTATAAATGATCACTGCTTGATCCTGCATCAGGACACACCCGAGTCCGGTCCCTGATGCATCACAGTAAACTACGTACCTTATGCCCTCCTGCGGTAGTCAAATGATGGGTGCACTGGTCAATCTCTGTCTCAGCTCCTGGAAGCTCTGCTGACATCTATCTGACCACACGAAGGGTTTCCCCATATTCGTCAAAGATGAAAGTGGTGTTGTAACTCTAGAGACGTCTGGCACAAATCTCCGATATTACCCAGCCAGACCTAGGAAACTTCGTTCCTCCATCACGCTCCGGGGTGGTTCCCAAGCTAGTATGGCCTCGATCTTCGCTAGATCCAATGCAACTCCCACCTCCGAGATGACGTTCCCCAATAAGTGTACCTCTCGAATCCATAACTGACACTTCAAGAGCCTACCATAATGCTGGTGCTCTCGGAGTCTATCCAGTACAACCCGCAAGTGGTAGGCATGCTCCTCCTCGGTAGTCGAGTAAATCAGTATGTCGTCAATAAAGACCACGACAAACCGATCAAGGTAAGGCTGGAAGATCTTATTCATGAGATTCATGAACACTGCTGGTGCGTCAGTTACGCCGAAGGGCATAACCAAGAACTCTTAGTGGACATACCGACACCTGAAGGCCATCTTCTACACATCCTAGTCTCGAACTCTGAGCTGATGATAGCCTGACCTGAGGTTTATCTTCGAGAAACATTGTGTTCCCTTGAGCTGATCAAAGAGGTCGTCAATCCTCGGGTGTGGATACTTGTTCTTTACGGTCACCTGATTCAGGCGATGGTAGTCGACACATAGTCGTAAGATCCCATCTGCCTTCTTGGAGAAAAAAATCGGAGAAGCACAGCGTGAAACACTGGATCAGATGAATCCCTTGCCCTGCAAGTCCTCCGGCTGTACCCGCAGCTCTCAAAGCTTATTGGGAGTCATCCGATATGCTGGAGTAGATATCAGGGTCGTCTTGGGGTACAGTTCAATGTAGAGATATACCTTTCTGTGAGGAGGTAGTCCTGGAACGTCATCAGTAAAAATGTCCACATACTGATCCACCACAACAGGAAAACTCGGAATCCGGACATCAACCGCTCTGAGGATGAGACTAGACAACTGATGTGTGATCGGCGTACCTATCCTCTGTGTAAGTCCATCGTGCGCTGCGAAGTCTCTCTTCTCCCCACTAAAGGTGAACCTGCTCCCATCTATGTGGACACACTTCAATTTGCACCAAATATAGTTGATATGGGCATGGAATGTAGATATCAAGTCCATACCCAAGATAACGTCGTAAGGACTTGACACCCCTATAAGAAGATACCAGCCGAAGCTCTCGCCTTCTATAGTAAGCTCACACTGTCAGCACCAGGGTGTAATCATCGAGTCTGCTCCCGTAGGAGTCTCTATCCATAAGGATTGAGCCAACGGCTCTGTTGGAATCTTCGAGATCCGAACAAGGGCAGTGGTAACAAAATAATTACTCTCTCTTGTGTCTATAAGAACTTCAACAAGGGTGTAGTAGACACATATATTACCTCAAATCATCTCAGGTGTGTCATGGTCGTAGGCCTAGACTGCATGGAGCTGAGCCTTCCCCTTTCTGCCAGCTCCCTGTGGTCAGGGTGGCCCTCCTGGTAGTGGTGGTGGTAGAGCCTCAAAGCGTCGTCCACCACCTGATGCTCGTCCAGCTCCTCTGCCTTGTCCGCCTACTCCCTGCGGACCACCACGGTAAAACCTCTGCCTCTGCCTGGGAGGTCCCTTTATTGTCTTTTTCTCCTCTTCATGGCGGGTCGGGCAGTCACTAGCCATGTGGCCCTACCCGCCACATGCATAGCACTGCCTGCCCCTCGTATGGCTGGCTCTGCTGCGTGTTCCCCACACCTCTGAACCAGTATCCTGAGGTCGCTCACCCGCTAGCATCATCCGCTTGGACCTCTACGACATTTTTCTACTGCCGGATGTAGAAGACTCCACTACGTGTCGCCCTACGGTAGGCCTCACTGCTGGTGTAGGCTCAGCAAGGAATCCCTTCGCAAGAAGGGCTCGCTCCAGTACTCCTGCCTGCGTTGGAATGCTTAGGGAGATCATCGAAGCCCTGATCTCATGACTCAGTCCCTGCTCAAAGGTCCGGGCCTGGAAGAATGGGTCCCGTACCATGTCTATGGAGTAGCACGAGAGGTCGGTAAATCTCACCGAGTACTGGGCCATTGTCGTGCTACCCTGTCGCAGCTGTAGTAAATCCTGGATGCGCACCGCACGAAGGGTGGCTGGAACGAACTCCGAGCGGAAGAGGATCTGTAAGTCCATCCAAAGTAGAGATGCCTCATCATGCACCTGGAGCATTAGGCTCCACCATCTACCTACTACAACATGCAGGAGACTCACAATAAGGATCACCATAAGATCTTCTAGTGTCCCTAACAATCTAAAGACTCAGAAAATACCCTCCAGCCAATCCTCGGCTGCCTGAGGGTCCGTCTCTCTGCGGAACCTTGGTGGCCTCTGTCGCAGAAACTTGGGCAGCACACTCATGCGGCGTGCACTCTCTGCTACCAGGGATGGTGGTATCGGTGGCCCAACGGGTAGAGGTACCCCTGGTTCCTCTGCTGTACTGGGGCCCTGCACCGAGGCCTCATCGCTCGGTGGGCTTCCATCTCACACAAAGCTCAGAACCCTAGATGGCTGCCTTCGTAGGGCCATCCTGAAAAGAAACTGGTGTGCCACAGGCAAACAGTATACATGGTGAGCTGACACAAATTAATCACAAAGAAAACATTTGAAACACACATGCAATCATTGTTTTCGTGCACTGAGTCAGAAATCAGAAGTCAGGGTCCTGGTGTATGGATACGTCAGCCGCCGCACTAAAAATGGACTCCCTGGACTGATAACCACACTCAATACCATTAACAATATTGTGTCATAGGAAGAAATTATGAGAGCCCTAAGTTATGCAGTAGAACCTCCCTCTGATACCAATTTGTCACGACCTATCCCCGAGGATCGTGCCGTGACAAACCCAAGCCCGCCTTCCATAGGCCAGGGACTGGCGACTAGAACCAAAGGCGTAAATCCTGATAAAAGGGAAGGAATTTCCTTTATATAAGTAAAAAAAATCAATAGAGTACGCAAGATAAAGTAAAATCTATGAAAACTGAGTACAAAAGTATGTACTGGAAAGTAAATGGTCCAGAATACAAACCCAGTTGAAATTAAAGTACAATAGAAAAGAAAGAACATTTGTAGTAAAGTAAACCAGCAACCACTGAGTTGTCCTTCGGATATCCCACCTGAAGGGTGGGTAAAAATGGTCTCCTCAACTCCTCGGTTCTGGCCGTCCACTCCGTGTATGTCCCGCCATGTGGTCCACCTCCTGGTACCGTCCCGCTCCACAAGACTCCACCTCGATCAGTGTTGTCTGTCGTTTGCATCCAACACAATGTAGTGCGGGCATATCCCGCACATGGGTGATTATACAATACTCAGTAGGGACCCCGAGACCCCCAAAGGTATCCCAGAATCCACAAAGGATAAACCACAAAGTAAAGATACAAATGAAAAGTATCAACCAACTCTACTTAGGTATATGCTCATACATATACATAAGTCATCAATTCCGGTTCGACTCCAACTCACGAGCCGAAGTACAACCGAGTCCACACTGAAAAGCACAACCCAGTCCACATAGTAAAGTAAGTCAATCACATAGATTGTAAATATTTATGTCAAGACTCAGCTCACAATGGTATACAACTCATGAAGAGTGGTGGAGATGATTAGATGTAGCCTCTGAATCATCTCCTCTTCCGAACCCACGTGGGATCCAAGTACAGAAGTCATCGCTGCTGAGCCCACGTTTGATCCAAGTACAGTAACCATCACTGCCAAAGCCACGTAGGATCCTAGTATAGTCGTCATCACTACCGAACCCACAGAGGATCCAAGTACAGTCATCCTCACTGTCGAATCCACATAGGATCCAAGTATAGTCGTCTTCATCGTCGAACCCACGGTGGATCCCGACAAGGTAGTCGTCGTAGTCGCAGCTAGCTTTAGGGTTCCCGTACATAGCGTACTCGATTCCGGGAGGGCCCGCTCCTTGAGGAAAGGGGTAGATACATCAACTATCATGAATTCCAAAGATGATTAATCCCGAAGGTCTGCCATGTCATAGTGGGATACACAAAAAAACGCATCCAAGACACTAAGTACAAGATGGCCAAGCCATTTTCCAAAAGTACAGGGTGTGTTGGTATGGTTACATGTCGTGTCATTAAACCTCGGGTAATGCCCGTGTACCACGACCCGTTTCAAAGGGTTGTTCGTGTAAAAAGTTAGTACACGGCGTGTGGTATGGTTACACCCTGTGTCCAAACATCTGGGGTCGGCTTCATGTACGATGTCCATGTGCCCGTACATGGCCTCAACCCGTGTTCTCCAACCCGTGTAATTGGTACACGGGACAGCCGTACCACAGGACATGTCTGCACGTGTACTCCACACTGTCTCCGTGTATCCCCGGGTTACCCGCCGAGTCTCACAAAGCTGTTTCTTCCATTCTGCATAGAGAGTACACGTCGTGCCTCTTAACTGTGTACTTTTTTCTATGTCCATGTATTTCCCAAAATACACGCCGAGTCTCACATAGCCACCACCTCCTTGTAGTGTGGCAAGTACATGACATGTGATAGAGGCCACACGCCATGTGTTAACCATCTGACGTCCGAAACCTGAGCCGCAGAATGCCTGCACTACACGGCGTGTTCTCTAGGAGTACATGCCATGTAGTCTGGAATTCTCCAGAAACGACGCCTCTAGCCATCATGCCTCTCTTGATGCCGATTCTTCATTCCGATCATTCGTTCATCATGAAACTTCATACTCTAGGTCTCCTCGTTGTCCCGAAGTTGATTCTAGTGTTTTCGGGCTTCTGATCGGCTCTGAAAACACATTTTGAATTCTCGCTCGAAGAACGGTCGAGGAATGGTCCATCGTGTTCCGGTCCGAACCATCACCCGCTATTGTCGTCGCACCTCCTCTAGGTTTCCGTGATGTTGAGTCTTCAATTTGGGATTGTTGCATCTCTTAACGAACTTATAACGATCTGTTGTTCGTCACCCTTGAAGAACACGAAGAACCGAAAAAAATCAAAATATTGGCAGAGGATTCAAACCGTGTTACTTTGGGCCTATCTCTCCACATTAGTTTGGTAGCTGGTGGTTAAAGAGAACAAATCAAGAAGGAAAGAAGATTCAATAATTGATCCAATAAAAACACACCCCTACCTAAATAAACGAGGTCGAAAGTCGGCGTCGCGAGGTAAGGATTTCTAGATGTCGTCGGAGTACGTCCGAGGTGGAAGCGGTGTCTCCTCACTTGTCACGGAGAAGGGAATGGAGGTGCGTTTTCGATCTTCATTGTAGGACTTATGTTCTCCCAAAATCTCAAGAGCTCTTCCGAATCTCCCTTCGCAAAATGAAAGTCCTCCCCCAAAAATAAAATAATAGGCATCCCTTATTATTTTATTATCAAATTCAATTTAAATTTCAAATTCAAACCACTTCCTTTATTTAATTGATGTGGTTGAACTCATTAAATAAATGTGTTGGCAAGAGTTAATGTGGGAGAGAGGAGGAGGTGAGAGGTCTCATAAATGGGAGAGTTTTATGGTAGTTAAGATAGAGTTATGGGAATGTGAAAGGTTGGGGATCATGCGGGCCCCACCTCACAAATATCCTTACATGGGATGTTAGGAGCTGGGGTGCCTATTATTTCATTTGCGTTGGAAAATTTTATTTTGGGGAGGCTCTGAAGAATTAGAAGTAAGGTGTTCCTCTCTCGAAGAAGAACATCGTTCATCAAATAAGATCATCTCCGACGAAGAATGTGAAGAACTTCTCCAACGAAATTTCCTCTTCGGACGCACCCCGACATCAACGGAATTGACGTTCGTATTCTGCGGCGCCCGACATCTGTGACACTCGTCTTCCGTGGCTCGGTGATGTGTAACGTCATATACGAGGTAGGGGTTTTGTTTAATTTTAAGTAAATAAATTATCTCGTTCTTGTTGAATCCTTTGGAATGTCCTTGGCCAACTGCTATAGCCTAACATGGAGGGAATGGGATGAACGAACACGGCCCGATGAACCTCCGTTGAACCTTGTTTTTATACGCAATGGAGGTGGGGATGGAAGAGGTGGCAGAGATAGGAGTTGACGATGACCGAAGGTAGAAGAGGAAACAGCGGTCGCTCACCTGCCCGTTAGAGGACCGCGACACTAGGTGTCGCGCGGGTGGAGGAGACCGCAGCCCGCAACCAGGACTCTCAGCCGAAAAAGAACCGGCCGGCATTAGCCGACCGGGCTGCAGAACCGCGATGCCCCTTTGGAACCGCGCGACAAAGAACCGCGGCCTACGCTGGGCGGACCGCTTCGGCGGATGAACCGACCGGTTCGTCAACTGGGCGAGCGAGAGGAACCGTGATGCCTATGGGCGCCGTATGCGGAAGATCCGCGGCCCACAACCACTGGCCGCTCGCACCGGGGAAGATCGGCCAGCTTTGGCCGGCCGGGCAGGAGGTGCGGCACCGCTTGACGTCGTTGTTTCAGAAAACCAGGGGGCCGCCCCCCAGCTTCACTCGACCAGCTGGTCGAGCCGCGTCCCGCCGGGCCGGGCCGTGCCCCTCCTGGACGGGTCACATTCCATCAATTCGGGCCGCATCCCACAGGTTCGGGTCATGCCCCATCGTGCCGGGATGACCCCTCAACCGGTTCGGACCCGCCGAACTCGGTCGGGCCGACCCGCCAACCCACTGAGCTTGACGGTCCGTGCCCGTTTCGATTAAACACAAATATCTTCAAGACCGCGCATATGAACGACACGTCGTCTACAGCACTGGGACCCTTGTGATGAGGCTGTACTTTCGAGATACTCTAAGTGAGTTTTGGACAACTTTGAAAAACAGTCGGGTTTGGAATTAGCATAATTCCAACAGGGGCCCTGGATTGAAAAGCCAATAACTGTCAGACCAAGCATTCGATTGACACGCCGTCGGTTGCATTGGGTTCTTTTTGATGAGACAGAACTTTGGGATACATCAACTCTGGAATTTTTGACAGTTGATGTATCTACCCCTTGGCTCGAGGAGAGGACCCTCTCGGAATCGAGCATGCAGTGTACGGGAACCCTAGTACTGGCTGCGACTGCGACGATTATTGTACTGGAATCCTCCGTGGGTTCGAAAGTGTCGACTACTGTACTGGGATCCTCTGTGGGTTCGAAAATGATGAATATTGTTCTTGTATCCTATGTGGGTCTGGAAGTTTGACCTATGTACATGTATCCTGTGTGGGTCTGACAGAGTAGCTGGTCTTGTATCTTGTGTGTGTCTGACAGCTTATCTGGTCTTGTATCCTATGTGGGTCCGACAGCTTAGATGAATCAGTGGCTACATCTGATCATCTCTATCACTATAAAAATGATGTATACCTGTGTGAGTTGAGTCTTGACATTTAATCATTGTCATCGATGTGATTGACTTCTTTCCTGTGTGGACTGGGTTGTGCTTGGGATTGAGAGGTGGATCCGAACTGTGATTGATAACTTAGGTATATGTATGGGAATATACCTAAGTTGGGTTGGTTGATACTTCATTATCATGTCTTTTTTCTGTGGTCTATCCTTCATGGATTCTGGGAGACCTTCGGGGGTCTCGGGGTCCCTACTGAGTATCGTATACTCACCCCTACACGGTCTATACCCGCACTACGTTGTGTTGAACGCAGACGGCGGACAACACTGATCGAGGTAGAGACTTGTAGAGATGGATAGTACCCGAATCTAGACCACTTGGTGAGACATACACAGAAAAGATGGATGGAACCGAGGTGCTGAGGAGGCCATCTGTACCCACCCTTCAGGTGGGATTCCCAGAGGATGACTCCGTAGATGCTATTTTACTTTACTAAAGTTGTATAAGCTTTTCAGTTGTACTGTACTTACTATTGGGCTTGTATTTCCAGCCACTTTTCCTTTCAGTACTTACCTTTGTATCCAGTATTACTTTTTTCTTACTTCAGTTGCGTACTCTGTTGTATTTTTTTACCTTCATAAAGGAAATTCCTTCCCATCTTTGGGATTTATGCCTTTGGTGCTAGTCGCCAGCCCCTGGCCTATGGAATGCGGGCTTGGGGTAGTCACATAATGGGCCTTGAGGACGGGTCGTGACATTTTAAAACATTGAAAAAAGTAAAATATGTTAGAAAATGACATTAAATAATTATGTAACCAAAGAAAATATTATTCATGGAAGAATTATAAAAAACATGGAGATGGAATAAAAAGTTATTCGACCAATTAAGAATATTGTTAGATATTAAAAAAAACATTTTTTAAATCATTTTTGGTAAAAAATATAGTTAAATGGTTCTAATAAAGGATAACAATAGGTATATACATTGATGAATAAAATGTATGTAGTTAATGGAGGACTTCCATATAATTTCCCTTAATTGATATTTAATATAAACAAACTCGAAAACAAATTAGACTGTAACATAATACCTTACCACATTGGAAAATTATGAATCATTAAAAGAACACTAAAAGTAATTAATGTGTAGTATATACACAACATAATAGAAAAAGCTTGTGAATATGGAATATGTTTCATTGAAATAAAAGTGATATGGGAAACCCTTACCTTAGGTATCATATTGCTTCATATGAATTCAAAACTCATTTATAATAAATATAGATTTATTATAAATCCATTATAGAAAAATATTCATACACATATTTCTATAGTCATTCCCCAATAATTTAAAGAAATATTTTTTATTAACAATTATTCATTTCAAAAAATATTAATGTGAAAAATCATTATCTTTCCATATGTGTTTGAATTTAACAATTATATTCCTTGCACCTTGGAAGCAGTTTGTAGTTAACACAACCTTAGTAACATGAAATTGACATCTATCTTTACTAAATTGGAATAATGTACTAGGAGTCACATCCTGAAGGGCCAAATAGTTTGGTATTCCTGGTAAAATAGATACATACATGATGTCCATAATATATTTGAAAAAACATACATCATAATATTTTTGAGAATAACATCATTCCCTCTATGATATACTTGACAAAAATCATATACACTTTTTATATTCCTAGAATAGAAAAAAAAATCGGGGTGAGAAAAAATTCTCAGTAAGGATTAAGAACAACAAAATCTATCTAGAATAAATAATTATAAATGACATAGTAAGGTAAATAATTGATCAAACATTCCATTTAAATAATTTGACTACAATTTTTAGATAAGACACAATAAATATGGAAAGGCAAATAAATGGAAACACATAATATATAATAAATAACATTAATATCATAACTGGATAAGGCATAATTAATATAAATATGAAAATAACTGAAAAACACATTCCATTTAATTAATAAACCGAGAATAAAATTAATCCATATATAATATCAATATGACAATATCAGGAAAAAATAACTAAATTTTCAATGAATGAAATTGTTAATTATTAGATTTAATTATCAAAGGCACCATGATACCTCTTCCATAAACATATTTCTACAAGCCAGTTTAAAAAAGATGACCAGGAATACACCAGAAACCCATTTAACTAAGTCTAACAAACTAATTGAGATCATGAGACTATCAATGAATATAGGGGATATCAATAACTAGGCCCCAACTATTTATACATGTCAAAATTATTTCTTATATGTTGAATGATCTATTTAATTCATCCCCAATGTTCATTATCATCAAATATCCATATTGAGTAAAAAGTATACATTTTTCTATATTTATAGATATAATCAAATAACATTAAATGTATAGAAAAATATTTTTAAGTGATATAGGGTTTATGAAATTAAATTATTTATGATAACTAATATGGATATTAATTAGAAATTTAATGTGCAATGATCACATGTATGGTAATATTTCAAGATAAAGTTTATAACTACAAAAAATGAATCATGAAAGTGAGTTTCAATACATAATCTAAAAAAAGATAATAAAAAATAAACAGAAAAAATATGTATAACATTAATAAAAAATATAGCCATTAGATAAACAATAAAAGGTATTTTGAATGCTTATATGAAATACATTAAAAATACCTTTAAAACATTCTTGATGAAAAGATCCATTTAATTTTGAGAAATAATTTTTACAACTAAATGTTCAACAAATATTTTGATGAAATATTTCTTTGGAAATAATATTTGGAAATTATAATGGAATCTCTTTAACATTTAGTGTTCATGACATAGGGATAATTTTTACATGCCGAGTACGTTAAAATAATTATTTCTCTCATATTTTCAATTATAACCAAATGTGCCTTATTTTGAAAAAAATGAGGATTCCTTTCATTTTTTTGGTAAGAATTCAGTATGGGTAAAAATTTATTTATTAAATCATACTGAAAAGGTTTAAAATAATTTGAAAACATTTTTATATAACAAGGATTTTGATGAATAGTATTTACGATAGAAGATAGAAATGAAGTCATCTTTTTGGAAACATTTTACCTATAATTTAAATTACCAAAGTGTAGAGAAATGGTACTATTACATAAAAACGTCCATGAATAACCATATGATAATAAAATTAAAGGTTTTATTAAACAATAATCAAATTATTTTCTTCAAATGAAATTCTAGTATAAATATTATCCATAAAAATGATATTGTAAAAAAAACCCATGAAAAAGTCATAACAAATGAGTGAAAATTAATGAATGAATCAAAAATGTGTATAAAATATAAATCCATATAATAAAAGTAGAAATTAAAATAATATAATTATGTAATTACACACATAATCTCAGAATATCAAAGAGAATGGAGATGTAATACAATGCAATGAATAGAATTTAGTTTATAAAATTATTTACCACATAAACATTTAATTAAAATACCTTGGTCGAAATAATTAAATTTGAAACACAAAATACAACAAATCCTTAAAGAATCAATATATTACATGTTAATGGGGAAATATATACACCATATAAAAGAAATTATTCTCCTAACTATATAATATCCCTCAATAATGGAAAATTGAGATGATATCCCTTACTACATGGTGACATTCAAGTTAAACACCGATGTGTGGAAAAATTCAAATTGAAACATTCAATATAATAAATTATAGTCAATTCAAGATATTAGATATAAAACTAGAAGTGTGTACAGAGTTGAACATTTGAATTTCTATTTTTTAGTTCCCAATTTTTAGAAATTATATTCACTTAAAAATATGTTTACTAACATTTTATATCCCATTTGTTTTAGAATGTTTTTAAAGAAAAATTTATTTTATACCAAACATATATATTTTTATAATGATAAACTAATATAAATATTAATTATTTGATCCTATAAATCAGACTTATGGCATGCCGATAAATCAGATGAACTATTGTTTTTATAAATAGATAAACTAATGTCATGTCTATCAGATTGAAAAAATTCTTGATCGTCAGACTAAAATTGATACTAATGCATTAGATTGAAAATTTTTCATTTTATTACATTTAATATCAATATTTATGTCCATGAGAACATCCAAAGATTATGACTCGAGTGATTATAGTTAAATCTATCAAAATAAATACATAATAGCATTTTAATGGTGCTAAATAAAATTACATTGGACAAATGAAGTAGAAATAATTCATATCTATCATGTTCAAGTTCAAAATTATTACAAGAATTCAAACTGTAAGCTATTAGAGGCCATCACAACCAACTCAGAAATATGAAAATTGGGATATTTCTTATAAATAGTAGGTCATTTGAAGATCTAGGAGATGATGCATTCACATCTCAAGTAATCTAAATATCACTTTAGATGAACATGTTAATCCAAATCATTGAAAAGTTTTATAGAGTTGATGTTCTAATTAATCCTTGAGAGTATTTTAAATTCATTAGAAAACATATAATTTTCAATTTTAGGTATCTGGAAATGGAACTCATCAAGATTTTTCAAGGATAAGAAGATGATGAAAATTACCCATCAGATCGAGGGATTTTTAGGCTAGGAAGACAAAGATGTCAATCCTTCGAATCGATTTCTTCTAGGGATTGGAAGATGAGGAATGTGAACCATAAAATCTATTGCTTCCAAGTTTAGGAAGAAAGATATATCTATCATCATATCATTGGGTTTATTTTTAATGAAATATGAAGATGATATAGATCCATAGGATTGAGGCTTTATTGGGGACTGTAATATAGGGCCACACTGATATATCAAATTTATGGCTTTCCATGAAAGGAATGATAGACCATTATAGTAGGTTCTGAAACAATGGATATATTTAGAAAATATTTCTGAATTCCTTAACACTTATGTATTAAGAGTAAATTATTTTATTAAATATTGTTAGTCATTCATACAATTATTTTGGTATAATATTTCTAATTTATAATAGTTTTACGTCACACTATGTATATACATTAGTCATTTAGTTTTATACATACTTTTAAAATGACCTATTTTATCAGTGCGTATGTGATACCAACAAAAATTATAGTAATATAATAATATCTAGATCCCATTTAATAATATGGTCATTGGGTAAAATTTATGTTCAATCATTTTTACTCAAGATGGTTTGTATTTTTTTATTTTAATTTTTAATATAAAATTCACAAAACTCTTGTAGTCATCAAAAAATATTACAATACAAAAAATTGTATCAGAAGAGGTTTTAATACGTCAAATTTATAGTTATTTATTTTTATATTTACTACATGTTCTTTATGATTTTATAAACTACTTGTTTATTAATGTTTTTTACACTAACGTGTTTTGGAGAAAAGTGTTTCTATTTCTACTAATGTGGTTGTTTTAAACATTGCCACATTAGAATATAATAATACCATTATAAAAACTATGAATCATGGAAATTATTATCAGTACTAAATAGACTGAATGAAAAATTTCGTTTTTAATACTGTTGTTGATAAAATAGTTATATTTACTGGTGATAATATGATTCAAAAAAATGACGTTACAAAATTTACTCATCCGTAAAGGAAATGACATCAACCAAATTATAAAGAAATGAATTATCCAATTAGTTCTATATTAATGAATATATATAGTCAAATATATTTTTCTAAAGCTGCGTATAGATTATAGAAAATTTTATAAGTTACATACAATGGAACAAACAATGTTTTTGAGACTAGAAGATCTATCATTATATTTTATTGTAAATGTTTCAATTTCTTGCATTGAGAATGAGTATCTAAGCTGTATGAAAGATTTAAATTTTTTTAATAGTTAAAATTCTCTGAAAAAAAGATCTTATGGATGGAATCATGGTAGATAAAATCATAGAGATAATGAAAAATGAATGGAAATCAAAGAGGGGAGCCTTATATGATACAAGGAATATTTCAAATATTACCTTAGATGATCTTATTAGTACTCTCATGAAAATGAAGGTAGATTAAAAATATATAATGTGTTGTTGAAAAAGAAAACTTTTTGAGTTTCTTTTGAAAAAATATCTAATGTGAATACTAATGAACAAACAATAGAACATGTTGTGAAATATTCTAAGAAGTTGTTCAACCGGATTCAAGTTATTTAGAATGAATTGGAAATTAGTTCAAAAATATTTATATAAGGGTTAATGAAATTCATGGAATGAAAGATTTTTAGTATTGATATAATAAAAGAAATAAGGATAAAAATGAAAAGAAGTAATCTTTGGATGTTATTTGTTATGAATTTAAAAGGTAAGACATATAAGACCTAATTTTTTTAATCTCAAAATGAATGGTAAGAAATATTTAAATACATAGAGAAGTTATAAAAAGTTTTATAAGAATAGGAATAAGAATTGTTTGTGAAATATTTTGATAATTGGAGTTCAAGAAGAGGATATAGTTTATCTGACATTTTTTCAGACAAGTAATCATACAAACAAAGAAATATTGGTTTATTTACAGAAATATGATAGGTGATTAAATTTTTTATGGTGAAGGTAAAAACAGATTAATATCTTACAATCATTATATGAAATTAAAATTACCCTAAATTTAATGATCAAAATAATTATATATTTTTTCATGAAGAATATTCCTTAGTTGAAGAGATTATTACCTTACCTAGTTTTGAAGAATTCTTAATGTTTTCAAAACCTATCGAGAATGAAAATTACAAAATTTCTAAAAATCATGGTAATTAAAAATAAAAACATATTATAGTAAATTCATGAATTTATACTTTAACTAAAGAAATATCATGATTTTTTAAATATCTTGATAATTCTAATTTTGGAAAAAAAATTCATTCAAAATATATTGAAAAATCTATTTCTCAGAAAAATATTTTACAAACTAATTTTGTAATTATTTTTTAAATGATATTACTACTAAGTATAAGAATATTGTTTTCAAACTAAAATATAACATTTCTTGTTTAAATAAATTTTTTTTATATTTTCCTCTTGGAAATTTTTTTTTAAAAAATTTATAAACAAATTAGACTATGAAGTGATATTACTGAACTAGGTTTTACTAATAAAAACATGTTTTCATTAATATTTAATTTGTTCGAAAGGTTATTCCTTTTTACAAAAAAAATCACAATAGTGGACATTTGGAAAAAATAATCTCTTAATAAAATCCATTCTTCTGGTTTTAATGATGCTTAATTTTAAAAATTAAAGAACATTTCCCATAATAAAAATGTCTAAACAATTTGGTTACCAAATATTTTATTTTTTAATATGAGCATACCCAAGAACATTTGGTTTCAACAAAAATTATTTTTGTTTTCAGTAAAATAAATTCTTTACCAACAAAAATCATATTTGGTACATGGACAGTGGTTGTTACAGAAAAATACAAGAAACGATGATTTCTTTAAGAAGATCATAATATTTAATGGTTGAAAAGTAACATACAGAGATAATGCTCAAAAAGAAATCATTGGTATATGTAATATTGTTTTTCTTTCATTTTCATTGAAATAAATTTTTTTATTTTTTATAACTCTTAATGACAAACTTATAAAGATAATACGATTATTTCATGAGGGTTTCCTTTTTAACATCATGAATGATAAATATATTGTTCATAGTTATAATTATGTGTTTATTATTTCTGTCAATAGTAATTAGAATGATTATACTATAAACATAGAATACCTTAAGAGCCAAGAAATAATTTTTCTTAGTAAAATTTAAGATTAATCATGGTTATGGAATAAATTATCAGGACACTATAACCATAGAACATTATTAAAGTTTTCTAAGAGTGGAATTTGTTAAGGATCTACCAAAACATAGGTCTGATACTCAAATAGTCTTTGATCCTTATCAATTTGGTAAGAAACACAAGTAAATTTTTAAATATATTAATGATGTCTCAACATATAATTATTTTTAGTTACTGTAAATTGAATTATTTGTTCCTAAAAAAACTATAATTATCATTTGAAAATATTTTATATATTTTTTAATTGATGGTTACTCTAGATATACTCGGGTCAATTTTTTAAAAAGAAAATCCAAATCCTTTAGTTTTTTTCAAACATTAGTATCCAAAGTTAAAGATGAGAATAAAAACTCCGATATAACTATTCATAGTGATCATGTTGGAGAATTTGAATATACTAATCTTAAAACTATTGTAGTAAAAAGGGTATTATACCTAACTTTTTAACACCAAGAACCGAACAACAAAATGGTGTAATCCAAAGAAGAAATTGAATTTTATAGAAGATTACAAGATCAGTGGTGAGTGAATACTATATTACTAATCATTTTATACTGATTGAGTTAGTAAATTTTGTTATAATATAAATTATGTTTTAATTATACATTTTTAATAAAAATCTGATGAGTTTCATAAGAGAAGAAAACTAAAACTTCTCAAACCTCGATGTTTTTGGATATAAACTATACATTCTCGTTACTAAAGATAACCTATACAATTTTTTGTTAAAAATTTGTTGAATGAATAATTTAAGGTTATTCATCAAATAATAAGGCTTATATAGTTTTCAAAAAAATGCATATACTTTTGAGGAAATAGTACATGTTATGTTTGATGAAACTGATCCCTTTGTTTTAAAACAACCCAAACAAAATCTTCAGATTTTATTTCTAAAAATTATTTTCAAACAATGTTATAATGTTATTCATTGAATAAAAGGATTGATGAATATGTTTTTTATGTTATACCACTTTAAAATATTGAACATTTTATTGAATAATACAATTTAAAAATACCATAAATAAATTGTTTCATAGGAATCAACCTAGTTCTAATATTATTAGTGACGTAGATCAACCAGTTAAAACTAAATGTTCATTGAGAAATTAAATTGAAAATATATAATTATTATCACAATTTTAATGTAAAAATCCTGATGAGTATTTAAATAATGAGTATTAGATAAAATTTATTCAAGACCTGTTCAATGTGTCTGAAAAGAATAATGTTTGTACTATCGTTGAACGACCTAAAGATACTTCTACGATTGGAGTAAAATGGTTCTATCATAAAAAATTAAATGAAAATTTTATAATATTTAGAAATAAATATAGACTTGTCACTAAGGTATTTCAATCAATAATACATAATTTTCTATAAAGAAAATTATACTTAGGTATCCATACATAAAGCAATTCATATAATTTTAGATTATGGGGAACTCTTGAAATCCAAAATTTTCTAGCAGATGTGAACAATGATCTCCTTAATGTATAGTATTATACAGTTTTTTTTTATGAAAAAACACCTAGTTCTGAAAAAATAATATCCATAACATGTTTGTAAAATTACCATGGAACTATATGGACTTAAACAATCCCCTAGAGCTCAGTAAGATATATTGGATGGATTGGTTTTACAAAAAAAATTACGGTGGATATAGATCAATCAATTTTTATAAAACAAGTTAATGAAAATATTATGATCATCCAAATCTATATTGATGACATTATATTTGGTTCAACACAAAAATATTTAATTTATCCCTTTTCTAATATCAGGAAATATATGTTTGAAATGACTATGGTGGGTGGGTAAATATACATTCTAGATTATGAAATTTCCTAAAAACTATAAGGAAATTTTATATCAAAAAAGAATATAAAAGATATTATTAATAAATTTGGATATGATTACACTAAAATTATTAGTACCAAAATGAGAACCTAAATGACTCTAGATATTGATGAATATAGGAAACCTATAGATCAAAATATATTTAGAGGTATGATTGGTTGTTTACATTACATAACAAATGGTCATCCTGATTTAATTTTTTCAATATTCTTATGTTCTAGATATTTAGACAATATAAAAGAGTCCCAAATTAATTATGTTATAGTGAATGATTCATTACCATAAAGGAACAATGAATTTAGGTTTATATTAATCTTCTGAAAAATATTTTGTGTTATTTTTTTTCAAAATAATACATTGGTGGATGTAGAATGGATAGTAAAAGTAATTTAGAACATTCCATTTCTTAGTTTAAGATTTATTTTCATGTAATTATAATGAACAAAAATCAGTAATAATTTACACTACTGAAGCTAAATTTGCGGTGGCTATATGTTGGTTTTCTCATGTGTTGGGGATGAAACACACCCAAATGACTATGGCATGAGTTTTACTTGAACTCAAATTTTGTGTGATAAGAAAACATCAATTACATTATATTAAAACCCCATTAAATCACTCACATGATAATAATATATACATAAAACACAAATTCCTTTGGAATCACACACAAAAAAGAGATATTATGTTATGATTCATCTGAATACAAGACCAACTTAATGATATTTTTACAAAACCCCATAGTTTTGGTTAAATTTTAATATAATAAAAAGGTAGGGATGATCAATTTAATTTGAATTTAATATCTAATTTATTTTTACAAATATCCATATATTAATGAACACCTTTGAAATTTTCTAGTACAAATGTTTTTTTAGTTTTCTAAAACTTTTTTTTCTAAATCATTTTCTAAAACATTTACTTATATAGAAACTTTTACATTTTTAAAATAAATTTTTTCCTAATGTTTTTTAGTTTTATAAAATGTTTCTACTTTAAAATATTTATGCTTTTTAGATTTCAAACATTTATAATTTTTTTGTCATAATGTTTATATAACATAATTAAAACTAAATATGCTACTAAATGATTTTTGAAAAAAAAATATTTTCAGATTAATCATTTTATAAAAATTATAGACCATAATTTTCTTATAAAATATATCATAATATGTTTATATTAAAAAACCATTATGTATAAGTAATTCATATTGATGAAAAATTTCTACTCTAGAAGGTATTAATCATTTATTTTTTCTCACACATTCATGACGTTAGTTTATCAATGATGATGCTTATATATTATTTTATTTTTATATACTTTTTTTGTATTAAACATAATGTTTTCTAATTAAACTATTGCATATTTTGATAAATGTTTTCTTCAAAACCATTAAGATTTTAGATTTAATTTTAAATCATCCTTTGATTAAACCATGCTCATTGGATCAGAAAAAAAAGTTCTTATTTAATCCCTCTATTTATCATAAATTTTAATAGTCTTCTCATATGCCTATATAAGGGTGAGTCAACAATTTCCCCGAACTGTTTCTCATAGAATATTATCTTGACTTCCAGCAACACATTTAATTTCTTGTTTGATGTCTTTGAATCGATCCAATATCTGCATCATTTTTATGAAGATGGCCAATGCTAAAGATTTTATGAAGAGATAAGTTTATAGAGAAATAATATTTGAGATATCCTTGTATAAAATCATATTACAAATATTAAAATATCCTTATTTTTAAAGGATGGAAAAAATTTAAAGTTGAAAGACTAGATAATGATTTTGATAAATATTATCCTAATATTGTGAGAGATTTTTTGGGGTTCAATAAATTTTTTTTTAGGATATGATAATATACAAATATTTTTTACTCTTATTGTTCAAGATTAAAATATTTCTCATCAACAAGTAGATAAACTAGTGGAATTAAATCTAGATTTTTAAGCATATATTCCTTCTCAAAAATTACCTGATATTCTTGGAAATTTTATAAATTCTAGGGATGAATCATCATTTTTCACATATTGTCAGAAAGAAATATAGGTTTTTCATATAACTTCAAATTCAAGAGTGGTTACCCTTTGGATGTATTGATATTTTATTTCATGAAAGGGTGACAAGGAAACCCTGGATATTTTGGATAAATTGACCATATATTTCCTGATGAACATGAAGAAGATCAATATTGTTTAGATTGATATTATAAAAGAGAAATAAATCAAAAAATATTTAAATAAAATGAACAAATTGAGTTTTACATTGTTTTATTAATAAATTTATATTGAACTTTATGGATGATTTGAATATATATAGTGAAACATATTCTATGAAAGAAAAAAATTCTTTGATTGGCGAAGAGAGTTTGTTAATAATAGAATTAATTTTTTATAAAATGTTGATAAAGTATGTGGAAATAATGGATAAAACCATGTCATATGTATGGCCAAAAAAAGATAAAGAAGGTGAAAATTAAAAGAGAATGACTGAATATTCTCCTCAGATGAAACATAATAAACTAAAGTCAATGTCAGATGATTTTTTTATAATATTGTGGAACCTAAGGCTGTAAATAAACCCATTAATCCTAAGTTTAGTCTTGATAAAGCTAAGTCATTATCCTTGAAAAATCATACAGTTTATTAGTTAAAATAATCATAAAAAATAAGGAAATAGAAAAAGGGTAGAAGATGCTAAAATGGATGAATGTCAAATGATGGGTAAAAAATATCTTTTAAGGTACCCATTTTATCCATTACCCTTTTCTTAATTATACAATAACCTCAACTGTCCATAAAAATACCTTACACTGATAAGAAAATTCCTAATTCTAGTCTATAGTATATAGACACATTAGTGGTTCCTGTAATAGTTCTAGCATCTGGAGATAAATGGAAAGGTAAAGATAGAGTTGAAGAAGTTCAAAATTCTGTAACATAATCATAGATAGTACAAGTTTATAAAAATTTTGGGAAGTAAAGACCATAATTTGTTAATAATTTTGGAACAGGAGTTCTATGAACTATGAGGAATGTTGAAAAAGGGAATGAAGCATGAGAGGAAGAGTAACAAGAAGAGAAAGAAAAATAAATACAATATGAATTAAATATTGGGAATGTATATTAGATTCATCCTCATCAACCTATTATATTTTATCCTTATATGATAAGAAAGTATATATATGTTTTATTAGAAGTAAAATCATCTTTTAAAGTGGAGGAAAACATCTTTAAATGGAGAGAAAGAAGATAAAAATTCCTACGTCAAAATTTTTGGAAAAAAGGAAACTGAAAATGAGATAGATTTTACAAAATTATTTGAGGAAGGGGAAGAAGTAGAAAAAAAAGACAAAAAATGGTTCATCCAGACCATATATTTTAGATATACTATCATAATCATCTGATTCAGTGGCCAAAAAATCCAAAACAACATTAATCACATGTTATATGATTTGAAAAAATTATAAGACTCAATTCCATTCCTTAAAAAAATTGGTTTCATATTTAAACTAATTCAATACTCTCTAAATGAAAAATTAGATTCCCTAATGATTTTGAAAAAAACACAAGTTCACACAGAGGTAGACATAAATTTTTTCAAATGAATTACTATGGATAAAAAGATGTGATTCTATTAGATGGTAAAATATTTATGAAATTTTGATAATGATCTAAAGGAATATGATGAAAAATTTGGGAAAATAAGGAAAATACATTTTTTATTGTTGATTATTTTGATAATCAATTAATATATGTATAAAAAAAAGTTATGTTTGAAAATAACAAAATTAAATGATTTGAATAGTACAATAATGAAGTTAGAATTGATAAACCAAAGGTTTAAAATTTCAACAATTAAAAAAGAATACCTCATTCATGAGAAGATAAGTTAGTACCTTTGTAGGAAGAAAATGAGAAAGTTAGAGAGATGGTTTTGATATTAGGGGCAGTGAATTAGAGACTATCAATCTTAGAGAAATCAACGGTGAATTTTGAGACTCATTTTTAAGAAATATCATGGAGATGTCATTAATTTGAATGTGGCTGTGAAAAATAAAAATAAAAGTGAAAGATTAATTTTTAACTGATCTCTTGATGTAATTTTTGATATTTTTCTTATTTAATGTTAAATCTGAATTTCTTTTAATTCAAACACATTATATTTGAATGGATTATAATTAATTTTAGATATATGTGATTTCTTTTTGTTCTTTTATAAATATTTAATTCCCATGAAATTATTTTATACGTTATTACTTTTCTAAATATTCAAGAGATTATAGTTTTTCCCTATGCTTTTTTGTAAATCAAAATGGGAAGAAGTTTTTGTGTCTTGGGGTTATGATTAAGGGGAAAAATATTTGAGTAGTTTTAGGTAGATTTTTTATTTTGGGAAAGATACTCTTAAAAATATATATATTTAACATGATGGGATGATTAATTTTAGTAAGGGGGAGAATTCAAAGAATAAATACCTTCTATCGGATTAATAAAAGATGATAATAAAGAAGTTAGATAATTAAGGGTAGAGTAAATATAATAAATGAATAAATTTAATTATCATGTATATATTTAAATTTTTAAAATGAATAATGTGTTGTACATTTTTACAAGTTATTTTTTATTTTAAGAGTTGTGTTTTGTGATTTAAAAAGGGTGGATATTATTGTGTTGAATGTATTATATTCTAATTTTCCATTTTTTTGAAATCACACACTTTCTTAACAACTATGTTCATTATATTTTTTTATCCAAGGTGTTTTAGTATGATTTTGTAGAAAAAAATATTTTATACCGAACATATAAATTATTATAATGAAAATTGAATATAAAATATAAATATATTAGATGATACATTAGACTAGAGGTGTATTTGATATATCAGACCAACTATTTTTAGACCAGCGGTTAGACTAATAGCCTTTTCATCAGAATAAAAAAGTTATAAAAATATTATTGTTTTTGATATTGATGAATAATATTAATAATTGTTTCGTATATTATAGATAAATTAAATATGGATGTCCTTATAATTATTTAAATATTATAATTAAAGTTATTATATTTATATCTATCTAATTCAATACATAATAGATTTGTAATGGTGATAAAAAATCGACATAAGAAAAATTAAGTACAACTCATTCTCAGCTCTCATGTTCAATATCTAGAGAATTATGTGATCTAAAAATGAAAGTTGTCTAAGGCCATTGAAACTATATCACAAATTTTCACAATGGAAGTATTCCTATAAATTTTAGGTTATTTGAAGAGATGAGTGGTGATTCATTCTCAACTTAATTCATCTAAATATCTCTTTGTATGAGAATCTCATTCTAATGCATTTTAATCTTTTATAGTGTATAAGATCAATGGAATACTTAAAAGGATCATAAATTATTTATATCATATTTGAATTATTATTCATTATGTATGAATATGGTATTGTTCTTGGTATTATATGGATATGATTACGGTGAATTTGGTCAATCATATTGATGGATTATCAGTCTAGGAAGATTGATGTGCCAATCCATAAGATAAAGGGATCCTAAGGATAAAAATATGGTGAATCTGATCTACCAGATTAAGGGCATAGATATCCCGGAAGATAGATCCCCAAATCATCCTATTGAGGGCCTTGTTGTTAAATAAAGACATAGCTAATACAGGTCCATCAGATTGAGATATTCTAGGGAATATGAAGGCATATCCATACCTATATATCAGATCAAGGGCTTTAATAGTGAGGAAATAATGATCTTTATAGTAGGTATGAAAACTATAGATATTTTTAATCATGATTTTTGACGACCTTAACACTTATGGTAAATGCGTAAATTATTTTATTTAAACTTGTATGTCATTATTACTATTATAATCATTGATAATTATTATTTATACATGATTTAATTTAGAATGTGTAAAAGATTTTGAATTTTTTTATACTTGACTTTATAATAATCTATTTTATTGGTGTGTGTGTGATATCGATAACATTTTAGATAATCAAAAAATATCAAGATCCAATTTAATACTCTAATCATCAGACAATTTTAGACTCTTATCATTTTTACATAAGAGGATTTCTATTTTTTTAAATTATTATTTAAAATAAAATTATCCCTCTACTGTACTCATCATAAAATTTTACAATCAAAAAATTAGGAAAAATTTTAAAATAAATTATGAGGAAAATAATAAAATATACCTCAATGAATGAAAATTGAGATAAAGTCCCTAACCTCACACTTATTTGTTATTGACCATGATTTAACCTCTTGTGTAGTTATTATAAACATGTCACTAAATTTTAAAAGAACCAAAATAATATTTATAATTTCACATATGATCCTTTTATAACATGTTATCACTCTTTTGTTAATAATATTTCATTATTTTTATTAGTTTGTATGTAAATTTCCTAGTTTTATCATTCTTGTTTTGTGATCAATGATCTGGTTCATTGACATATATAGTTACATCATCTAAAGAATAATAATCATGGTATAGTTAAAATATATATTAAAAAATTATATTTTTATGAAAAATAATGAAATATGGGTTTGAGAAATGATGTACATTATGGTCATGGAGACGGTTGGTCATATATATGCATGAGTAACATTTCCATTTTTCAACAATCATTATGGTAAGGATTTAAGTAGTATTTTTTCTTTATTTAATGATCAAAATATCATAAAACCAAATTAATTATTTATATATATTTATATATCATACATTTTGTTTGGTTATTAAAAGTGAGTCACATCTCTTTGTGATGGTGGTAGTCCACATGTACACGAATGTCGTTATCATCATTACGTGAGGGAAAAATTAAGAAATAAAATGATATATTGCCTATTTATATTAATAATTATTTAATGAATATAATAATTATTTCATGTATATCACATATAATAATTAAATTTTTCAATACCACCTTCCTTGAAAATCATTAAGGAAATATGAGTCACATCGCTTCACAAGGATGTAGTCAGTAATACACACGAGTGTTGTTATCGTATCCCCTAGAAAATGGCATGTAAATAAATATATAAGATATAGTTACTCTATAGGTGTAATTATGTTATAAATATCAGATATATAATCTATATAAATTATCATACAAAACTATGAAAGGTGTTAATAAAAAAACAATTGACATAGGTTCGCATGGCGGTAGTCTGCAGTATAAACAAATGATGATTTCATATAACATTTGATGGAATTTAGGATGGTTTTAGTTTTTTAACTTATAAAAACAACATATTGGTATATGGAAAATATATAGGTTTTTATATCATCATGTTTTTATTGTAATTTAAGGTGGTGGAGGAAGAAATAAAATAAAAATTCCCATGGAAGAACATAACCACTTCTTCGGGTAACCTCCATAGGATTGCACAAGCAGCCTTCCTATATTATATTTCTACCAAAAATAATTCCTATAATATGAGGAAATTTACTTTTTAATTTTATTTTCTAAGGTTTCTGTGGAACCAAAATGGGTTTAAGGTGTGAAAAAGAAAGGATATAGGGTGGCCATTTATAAGTGAGGATAGTGAAACACCAGTAATTTTTTAAATTGAAAAGGTGTACCAACATTTTTTATAAGCACATAGGGTCAAAAAATGGATTATTTTGGATATTTATATATGATAATATCTAAATTAGTTGGTAAATATATTTTTCACAGGTTTTTATGTCATATTATCCCTTATTATTTTAGTTTACCTCTCAGGAAACCCATTTTCACCTTCACTATAGTAAATAATTTTTATTGTTTTCATTATTAATTTTGGCATAAAATTATGTTTAACTTATCAGAATATATAAATTATTATGTTAATATATATTGAATCCATTCTAAAAAATTAAATCAATTGAAGTGAAAAAACATAATTTAAAAATAATTTTTTAGACGTGAATAGAAAATTGGTTTTCAATGAGAAAATGCTCAAAAGACTACAAAAGTAATTATATTAAAAATATATATGAAAATAATTTGAATGACATAAATTGGATTAATATATATTCAATTAGCAAATTTTTTTCTTTATAATATATGAAAAATACAATTTATCTTTATAAATAGTTGAAATAAAATGGAATTTCTTAATTGAAATTCAATATATTTCATTATTAATAAAAAATGATAAAATTTAGAAAATTCCCAAAATGTAACCATTATCTAATTTAGATAAAATTATTTAAAAAATTATGTTCTTATTTTTAAATACAATTTCTAAAATTAATAAAAATCAATTCCAAACCATTTCTTCATAGTGGAACTAAACCATTTTTTAGAAAAAATATATTTTGATAATATATAATTCACTTCCTTTAAACTAGTGATTATTTGATTTATAATAAATTGATATCCAAAATTCTCATAATTTATTTAGTAAAATCTAAATCCATTAATTTAATTACTATTTTATAATAATATACCATATTACCATTAATTTAGTCTTGAGGTTATGAGTTCTGTAAGCAACCAAAAGAGATTAAATTTAAGGAAATATATTTTATGGGTTTTTATGCTCGATGTTTCATGTCACATTATCTATAAAATAAAATTTTCCTATTTTATAATTTATGGTCATTAAATTACCCACACCTTATATAAATTGCATCCTCACAATTTCAACATGATCTCGATAACGAAGTGATTGGCATTTCGAAATATCATTTTCAAAAAAAACATATCATAAATGGGTTAATAAAATATCCTCTTAATAAGAGAGAAATGGATGTACACGGTTTATATGTAATAAAACATAACTAGGTTTCTAATTAGGACAACATTGGTGGAAATTGAAGATATATACACAAAAGAAAATAATAAATAATTATAGAGATTGAAAAAGGTCATTGTCCACCAGTAATTGAACAATAAATTTAATGCTATGTGTCATAGAACCATTAATCAATGACTATTTAGAGGACTGTTGGATTCATCCAATATTAAGTTAATAGGAAAAAAAATTTGTTACAAGATCCTTTTTCCAAAATTTAATGGATTATTTTACTATGTAAGAACATATGAGAATATAATTACTTGATATGAATTTATATCATAAAAAAATATCATCCATTGGTTGCACATTGATCAATTTCCAATTAATTTCATACTCCAAGAAAGAAAATTTTATTTTTTATGAAAAAAACTAAAAATCACTTTTAACAGATCATAATATCCATAAATGTGTTATAAGTCTATTAGTATATGTCTAACTATTTTGAAAATAGAATATAGTTATAACTAATAATCCAAAATAATAACAGGAATGTAGAGGATCAACCAAAGTTGATCCAATAAATTATTAGAAGAAAAGTGAATTATAGAGATATTACAAGTTGGATTTACATAAATGTGAGTAAGTCAGCCCATAAATATCCAGGTTAAAAAAAATTAATGTATTGAGGGGGCCTGTGTGACCTCAAGGTTCTCATCTCCGTGATTTTACTTTTTGAAAATGCATCCAAAACTTTATTTTCCTCTCTATAAACATGTGATACCATGACATGATGTTGGTTCACCTAATTGAGACATTGAATCCAAAAAGGCATTACTCTCCATGGTAAATTATTAATCCTTATTTTATGGGCTTTGACAACAAGTTTTGAATCTGACTTAATCCAGAGTGGATTCTGGTTTATGTGGAAAACATATTTTATGGCATAGAGGATGGCCAAGATTTCTTCCTCGTAAGTAGATCCAATCCCAGTGAAATTGAAAAATCATCCCTTGACAAAAACACAATATGTATGGAATACACCTCCACATATTTATGGTCATAGAATTCTTCATGTGGACCCATCCACCAAAGATTTCACCCATGAGGAAATTTTTGAGATCCATCGATTGTATTTCACCATTAATGGCTTATTAGGTCTTCTAGATATTCCAAGCAGCCTCAAGATGTTTCGGTTAGTTCTTCTGTTATACATTGTCTATACCTACAGTTTTGGTGCTTCATGTGCCTACCATTTTATAGAAAAGACACCTAAACAAAAAACTAGTTTCATAATGTCTAATAGAGTGAAATTATTATCCAACTAGATAAATTCATAGACCGAGGTAGTGTCATCATGAAGATGGTTATGAATATTCTCTATGAGGCTAGTCTTTCATATGTGTAGTAGGAGATCTTGGAACTTCCTTCATGAATATAAATTAGTTCCAAATATATAGCTAATATACTTGCACAAAATATGTTCATAAGAAAATATCCAAAACGTGATTATGAATGTTTTATTCATCCTTTAGAAATTAGTGGCAAAATGTGAAAATATGATTCCTAGTTCTCTTTCATTAATCATGTGCAGGTAGTCTTTTTTTTCAACATTTTCTAAAGTAAGATGAATCTTTTAGGATGTACTAAGGGTAACATAAAATTGAGGATCCACTATGGTGGTGGATTGGATCCTTAACACTTCAAGAGATGGTATTTGGTGAAATTGAAATAGCCATTTGTGTTGGTCTATCAAATCAGGGTATCATGCTCTATGGAATTATAGGATGGAATTTCAAGGCCATATTATGTTTAAATCACTTTAGAAATGTTTTTATTGGATATATATTCATTAGTGGAAATAATATTCATTTTTGAGGGTATATGGAGTGTACTAAAAGATGTATCTAGCTATGGATTCCTCCAAATATTAAGAGTTGAATGTTTTCTCACTGGCCACTTTGAATCTTTCAAAAGGTCATTGAAGGAGTATTTGATGGATGACCATATAGATTATTCAATATAAGATCAATTTCCATTTAGAAACCTCCATTTAATGGTGTCATGAAATCTAGATAGGGATTATCACATGTTAGTAAATTTTAGGTAATCTTATTGATAATATCGTCTTTTATTATTCTGATATCGTTAATTATAAGCCCCCCTAAATAAATAGGTTCCATACAACTTTAGTAAGAAATAGTTATTATCTTCAATTGGTGCACTGATCTTATCCATAAAAATTTACATACAACACATTGGATATCATTGATGAAATTCCTTGGACATCTTAATAGAGAAAAATAGTACACTAACTTAGAGGTGATGATTTTGTTAACAAGGAACACCCTTCTAGATTGTGAAATAGCATTCCCATTTTATCTATCCAATTGATTAATGATACCCAAGAATATTCCCCCATGATAGAGGATCTTTAACTTTCCACAGAATATTGGAACACGAAGATAATTGAATGGAAATGATACCCTTTTAACTCCATGATTTCTAGTAACCATGTTTTTTTATAGCCTCCCTCCCCTCACGTAAATCTTTTCCCATCCCATTGAGATACTTTAATAGGGTATCTATCAACATTTATGACATAAGGTGAATTGATCCTCCTTTCAATCATGGTCTCCACTACTCAATATCTCATTGAACTCTATACCTCTCTTATTTGATGAGTCTAAGAGTATTTTTGGTATAGGGTTTTAATCATATTTGAATAAAAATGATTAGGCATAATCATAATATATTTCAATCCCATTATAATCCCATTTCATTGATCATATTTCCCACATTTTTCATCATATTCAATGTCAACATGATCCAATTTGGTTTAAACCATTGATTAGAACCAAAAACCATTTTGTGAACAACAATAATCAGAGTGGGAAAACTGTAAAAACATTTATATAATGATTAAGTAATGACAAATTATTTTCAATATAAGACAATGTATGTTTATTCATGGTCATTAATATTAATTATATACTAAAATAATTCAAAATGGTTTGTAAAGAAAATGTGATTTGTCCTATGCATATCCCCCAGGAGTGTCAAACTAGGTGCACGGTAAGGAGAACTTTCATGCACTAGGAGATGATTAGGTAAAACCCAATTCACCACTTTTTGAGTTATTACCCAGAGGTACATCTATGAAAAAATATGTCAACTTATACTATTCAAAAAGAGTTTAATTACGATGGAAAATCACACAATATCTTCCTTAATAAAACATAAGTATGTTTTTCTATACATATCCTCAATTTCTATCATCGGGTTATGACCCCAAATCTATGTTTTCCAAAATCTCGTTCCAACAGTTTATACTAAACATCCTCTAATTGAAGCTTTATCGTTCCAACCCTATAACTCATATTCAATGTATTACTTTATTTCATTTATATAAGATACATGGACTCACATCATAAAGGGGTTAATATTTTTGTAGTCTCGGTAAACTAGATACATACATAATTCCCATATAAAATTTAGAAAAAAAAATTACATCATAAATTTTATCAATAATAAACTTATTAAATCTTGAATATCTGATCATATCAATATTGGATTCTCATGAATGAAAAAAATAGAGGTGAGCACAAATTTATAGTATGGGTTATGTATAGTGGATGATGTCATGAATCGATAAGAATAAAAAACATTACAAGGTAAATAAAAAAACATTCCATTTATATAAGTTGAATATAATTATTTGATAATAAATACAAAATATGGGAGGTTAAATATCTAGAAACAAATCTTAATCAATAACATGACTATAAAACTAGATAAGGAAAAAATAACATGCAAGGTAACTGAAAAAAATTCCATTTAATTAATAATTTGATAATAAAATTCATCGAGAGAAAATTATCATTATGAAAATATACAGGCTAAAAATAATTTAATTCTATATGATGGAAATTCTAAATTATTGGATTTCATGATCTCATGAATCATAATACATGTTCTATGAATATATTTCCTCAAAAGAGTATAAAAATGATGGTTAATTGTTAAAAAAACCCATAAAACTAAGGATACCCAACTGATTCATCTCATGAGACGACTAATGGATCGAATGGATATTTATAATTAGGTCCCATCCTTGTCTACATGTAAAAACATTCCTCATATATCAAATGATCCATTTAATCATTGAATAATGCATCATACAATCAAATACCAATTTTGATTAAAAAGAATAGATTTATCAATATTTTACCATATAAAATATTTATTATAATTATAGAACTATCAATGTATAATTGATATACTGTTTTAGATGTAAACATATAAATTAAAACTAATATGGATATTTAGGGGATATTTATTATCCATTGATCAAAGTTAAATGAATATTTGATGGGAAATATAATGTCTAAAAAAATGAACAAGAATGTGATGGTTAATACAAACCTTAATAAAACATGCCATAAATCATCCATATGAATAATAATTGTATTATAAATCCATAATATACCCATTATAGATAGAATAAGGGGTTTTTGTTTTTAATGTATAGAAATACCATAATAGATCATTAAGTTGTACTGAGTATATTATAATTTTCATTTTGAAAATCACTTTATAAAACTAAAAATTCATAAAATATATTGAAAATAATTTTCTTTGAAAGTAATCCTTGAAACATATAAATTAATCTAAAAAACTTTTATTGGTTATGATAGAAGTAAATTTGATACATGCCAAGTACATTTAAAACATATTCCTTTCACATTTTCAGTAAATTCCAAACTTGAAATGTTTTAAAAATGAAATGATGATTCATAAAACATTTTTATAAAGTCATTATGGGTGAAAATTCCAATAATAAATAATTTTGAAAAATAATAAATATTCTTTTGAAAACATTTTTAGAAAACATGGTTTTTGAAGAAAAATGATTACTGATAGAGGAGAGAACTGAAGTCAGATTTTATGAAAGCATTTTCTCCAATCAATTTAAGTAAAAGTGATGAAAATGGTACTATTAATAGAAAAAATTAACTAATAAACAAATTAAACCAATATAAAATGAATTATTAAACAATGATAAAGTAATGTGCCTTAATGGGAATTCATGTGTAAATAATCTTGATTAAATTGAGATAGTTAAATAAACCATTGAAAAGATTATAATGTTTAAGTGTAAATTAATAAAAGAATCAGTTATTTCATTCAAATTTTAATCCACATGAAACAAGTGTAAATACAACATAATATAAAAAAAAGTTATTACATACATAATCTATGAATATTAAAGGAAACTAATAAGTAACATAACCAAATTAAATGTATTTGAGTTATGAAATTTGTTATAACTCGGTAACATTTAAATTAAATCCCCGTGAATTAATTAAATAAAAATGATACTTAAAACATGATTAATTATTTATTAATAATGATATTAAATTTAAAAGGGAAATTATATACACTATATAATAGAAATTTAGTGCATAACATTACAATATGTCACAATTAAGGGAAATTGAGATTAAGTCCCTTACCCCTCAGTAACATTCCAGTAAAATACCCTTGGATGAAATTATAAATAATAAAAAATAAAATACCCTGAATTATGAAGGATTCATGATATTACCTGTAAAAGGGGTAGTAGGTACACCATATAAAATAAATTTTGTGTACAACAATAAAGTATGCCTCAATGAATGAAAATTGATAAGAAGTCCCTTAACTTATGCTACCTTTTAACTGAACATGATTTAATATCCTTTATAGTGGTTTTAAATATGTTATTAACATGTAATAAAACAATATTAATATTTATAATATCATATGTGATCCTTTGAAAACATTATATCACCCATTAGTTAACAGTCTTTCATTATTTTCGTTGTTTCGAGTGTTAATTTACTTATTTTTTCAGGAATTTTTTATTCATGAAAGATTTGGTTCATTGACATATTATATGGCTACATCATATATATAATAAAAATTATTATTATTATCCTATTTATATATCAATTATAATTTTTTGAGAAATCATTAATGATGGTTTTGAGAAATGAAGCATGTTAAGATCATGGAGATAGTTGGTCATACGTACACATGAGTAATGATTCCATTTTTCATTGATCATTATGGAAAAGAGGAAATTAATATTTTATAATTTAATTATTAAAATAATATAATAAATAAAATTTCAATTATTAAAATATACTTATATATATCATCCATCAGGCGTGGTGATAAAAAGAGAGACACATTTCTTCGTGAGGGCGGTAGTCCACATAAGAAAAAATGATGTTTAAAAATTATGTGAGTAAAAAGTTAAGAATACATTTATATATATTATATTAATAATGATAAATTTTTCATTAGTATCATAATTATGTAATTTATACAAAATATACTCATTATTTTTATCTCTACCACCTTCTATGTAATTCTTTAGTGAAGGACGAATCAAATCACTTCGTGTGGTGGTAGTCCACCATACACACAAGTGACAATACGATATACCATACAGAACAAAAATTATAATGGTATATATATTATAAAATTAATCTATAGGTATAATTATTTTATAAATATCATATATATATATATACATTATAACTATCATCATACTTAGGGAATATTGATTATGTAACGAATTTTATGGAATTGGGGATTGTATTGAGCAATTATCTTAACAAAAAATTGTATAAGTAATATACTGATATTATAATATTATCATGGTTTAATAATAATTGAAAGAGGTGGAAAAATGAATAAAATAAAAACACACACTGATGAACATTACAACTTCTTCAGGTAACCTCTTTAAGATTGCACCAAAACCCATCCTAGATTGAATTTGTAAAAAAAAATATATTAATATGGAGTTATGGAAGTTTTTAATTCTTTTTTCTTTTATTTATTGAATCAAAAGGGTTTTACCATGGGAATAATAGAGGATAGGGGTGGATTTTTATAAGTGTGGTGAGTGGAACAGTTGTAATTTCTGAAAGGAAAAAAGTGTACCCACGTTTTTTACATGCCAAAAGGGTTCAAAATGGAATAATATAGAGTCATATACATGATAAGATCCAACTATTTATTACTAATATATTTTATAAATGTTTTTATGTCACCTAAACTATTATCTTTTCATTTTAACACCCACTAAACACATTTCAACCATAACTATGGTAAATAATTGTTACATTTTTCTCTATTCATTTTTTTCCAAAAACTACGTCGACCTTATTAGATAATATAAATTGTTAAAATTACAAATATTAATTAAAAATTAAAAAATTACATTCACAAAATTGGAAAAAACATAATTAAAATTAATCCCATAGACACAACAATATTGGGGGTTTTCAAAGTAAAAAAGTGTTAAATGATTAAAATTATTTTATAACAAAATTCTACATAAAAATGGTTCCAATGTGATAAATTTAATTGAGGGATATATAATTTTTATAATTTTAATTTAAATTAAATTTAAAAAAATATTTATCTTTATAAATAGTTTAAACTAAAAGTCAACATTTAATTAAAATTTAGTATTTTTCATTGTTCATTAAAAAAGAAAATTTTACAGAAAATGACCAAAAATACACTATATTTTTTTGGTATGATTATTTAAAAAACAAAATTCCATTTTAGGAAATAAATTTTTTAAAATTGGAAAGAAGTAACTTTATATTATGTTCACAAGGAGTATCTTAACCATTTTTTAGAAAAAAAATATAGTTTTTCATACCAAAATTATTTTTCATTTAAATGTTTTTTATTTTATTTATTATAAATAGATAGTGATAATTTTAATTTTTTAGATAGTAATATCAAGAAAAACCAATTTAATTTATATTTTATAATGATATTCTATATTACACTTTATTTAGACATGGTGTTTCTTGTTTTACAAGCTATTGAAGAGATTAAATTCAAAATGAATATATTCTATGTTTAATTAAAGCTCAGCATTGTGTGTCAAGTGCATTATCATTTTTTCATATTTTATAATTTATAGGTGTTATATAGTTTCTTCATTTATATAAACTTAATAATGTAATGAGTATCATTTTTACACATTTTACAAACATTTATAACCATTTATATAAAGAAGTGATAAAAATGAATTATAACAATTTTTGGAGAAGACAACTTATACATAAGAATGAGTGATATTTCCACCTTCTAGTTGATATAATGAGATAATGTTAAACAATTATTCAAATTTATACAATAATATTTATATCATAAATATAATATATATTAATTAAAGATATCCTTATGAACATCCTTATAAATAGAAAATGAAAAATCAATGACATCCCTTCAGGGAGGGGGTAGTCCGCATGTACGAATGAAAGACCTTGTGATTTTTCAACATTATTTAAGGAGATATAAAATGGATATACCATTAACCTAAAAATACTAATTATATGAAGAAGTCTTATTTCATCATTTTATTTTTTTTATATAACATTTGTGGGATGTTTAATGGGAAAGAAACCTAAAAACGATCAATAAGAATGTCTACCTCTTCTTCGGGTATCATCCTTATAAAATTATCACAATGATTCTTAGAAAAGTCCTTTGGGATGACTATAAAATCAATATCATGGATAATTATGGTTGGGTTGTATTTTTTAATATTTTTTTTGATATAAATTGCTAATATTTGTTGTATAAGAGAGGAGAAGAGGTTCACTTTTATAAGTCATGGGAGTGACATACTTGTAATTATTAAGAGTATTAAATTATAATAACGTCACTCTCATGGTAATGTCGATCCAATGTGACTCAATGTTGAAAATTTTAGGATATAGGATCAAAATACACAGAACAAAAAAATTAATACGTGTTCTAACATTATCTAAACCCTTATCTCTTTAGTTCAACCACTCCCAAATCCTTTTTTACCTTTACCGATGTAATGGATTTTACCTTGGTTAATTTTTAAAATGAACAAAATTTAATTTAAATATTAACCAAATATCATAAATTATGATTCCAAATATTTTAAAAAAATTATTGGATTCGATTTATTCATTATTTAAAAATTAATTTCAATGTAAGTGTGAAAAATATGTTTTTATAAAAAAAGATTTTAAGCGTAAAGATAAATTTAAACCAATTCATTTCCTAATTAATACCATATGGTGAATATTAAAATATTTTTTTGAATATATTTTTCACATATTTCCATAAAATCATTCGTCAATAATGATTAATTTTATTCATTAATATAAAAATACAATGCATTTATAAAAGTTGTTTTTGAAAAAAAAACATTTCTTTTCTAATTTCAAATAGTTTTAATTTCATTTCTAACTAATTAATAAAAACTAATTTCAACTTATACATGTATGATTTTTTTTTATAATTTAGTTGTCCTATTCATACCCCTTAATCTAATGTCAATGAGAAACAAACCACATTTAATAATAATATATTAATTGTATATTGTGGTTCATTAAAAATAATGTTTTATGTATAAAAAGATATCAAAGACATAAAAACTAATTTAACTATAAATATATCATAAAATATGGGGGGTATTAAAATTTAAACCCATATAATAATTTGACCCTCAAGATTTAGACACTTTGATATAAGAAATAGAGGACTCTTTTGCCTCATCACATCTTTAAGTTCCCACATTACATCCTGAAATTTAATTTCTTACCACAATATTATGACTAGTTTAGTGGACTTATTCTACATCAATTTATCTATTCTATAAAAAATATACATTATTTTTTAATCATAATAAAGATCATTCTCTAGTGGTATGTCCTATGAGTTTATTAAATTTGAAGGACCAATTTTTTACATTCTCTAAAGAGATACATGGAAGTCATTGTAAACATAAGATAGAATTAGGGGATGAACAAAAAAATAAGAATATATATTGATATAATCAATAATTTAATGGTAACAATATATATTGTGTTTTTTCCTTCACTTATTCAAAAATATAATGAACATATTACAATGAGATATTCGTAGGAATAAATTTTCATGAACCTCAAACTCTTGTTCTCATTGATGGTTGTCATTATACCGTTTATATAAACTCTTGGATACCCTGATGTTTTGTTAAATGGATATAACCCTTTCATCCATTTCCAAATAATGATAATGTCTCAATATATATATATTTTAAAATTCCAAATAAATTGGACTTCTTCACCTTCTCCATAGTTGGATTCATAAAATCCATATAAATACTAAAGTGAAATGTACTTTTGTATGGAAATAATAAAAGAGAAATTTGTTGATAACAAAAACATTTTAAATACATAGAAAAATATTTATATATTTTAACTAGGGTTTTAATGTATATTATAGAACTTTTATCAAGAGGAAAATTTTCTCTTATTGATATAAAATTTTATGTCATTATAAGGAGATTGAGTATAACAAAAATAACATTATGGACATTATATTTTTTGGGGAGTCCAAAAAAACCCCATAGTAATGTTTTTATATTTCTACTATGGTATAGGTAATTTTTATAACATAAACTTATAATTTAATATCTCTACCCTAACTTTATGACATACTGGTATTCACAATACAAACTCCATAATTTCTCTTTCCATGTTTTCCCACCCGAAATATTTTTCCAGATATATATATATATATATATATATATATTAGTATATCCAGTGTGAACAATGAAGGATGAACTATAAGATTCTTACAAACAACTGATTAATCAAATATTATATTCATTTGAATAATAATTCATTGTTTATCCTTATTATTCAATCATAAATGTGGTTTATTTAGAAATATTTACCACCTTTTATGGTAGTTCTAAAACATCTTTTTGTGCCCTTTTAATCCTCACATGGATGGATGGTTGACCATTCTTCTAAGAAGATATGATATGTCCGCATTCCTCATTATGTAATGATCAATGTTCTTAAAATCCATATGTACTAGAACTCTTTCAATACAAATTATAAAAAAAAATCATGGTCCCCCAGACTTAGTGCATCAACCTCGCTGTTCTTCTTCCTTGGGTGGTAGTGTATTTCGTAGTCATAATATTTAATCAAATTTGACCATCTCATTTCGTAAATATTCAATTTTTTATTTGTAAATATATAATTAAATAATTCATAATTAGTATATATCTCATATATATCACTATAAATATAATAAAACAACATTTTAAATTAAAACATTCCTACTAACAACTCCATATCGAGAATCCGGTAATTTTTCTCATTAATTTTCAATTTAGTGAGGCATAATCTATCACTATAATGTTCTAAATTTATATTCATATTATTCTCATATTTTTTGAATGACTATAGATCATAATTCTGTCTCCACTATTTCGTTGTAATGAAATATGTTAATTCAAAAAACCTCTCTTCAATTCCTTGATACTTTTTTCACATTCTTCAATCCATAGGAAATTGGATCACTTCCGAGACAAAATGGTTATTAATTTTAATTTCTATAAAAAATCTATCAGAAAGAATTGGTAGTATAAAACCATCCTTGGGTAATTAGAAACCATGTTGACCATAATTGTTTTGGTCCATTTCACAATAACATAAATACTTTAAGTTTCCACAGATATATCCTCACATTATAATATGTAACGCAACAAGGATAATTTACATATAATGATTCTAAACATAAAAAAATTATCATAAAACTTCTCCTCCATCATGGTCTTAAATATATCCTCAAATTATCTTCATGATCTTATTTTCTCTTATAACATACAAGCATATCATCTCTAAAGTGTACAGAAAAATGATCTATAAAATCTCTAAGGACTTTATTCATTGACCCATGTGAATAATCGGGGAAATGGTATGTCCAAATGGAATATCTATAAATTCATATTGAACTTACCAATTATGAATCTATGTCTTGGGTACATTCTTCTTGTTAACCCTCAATTAATGACATCCTGATCAAAAATCAATCTTGGAAAAGTATTAAGATCCTCATAATTGATGAAATAAATCATCAATATAGGGTTTATAATACTTTTTCTTAATAGATATTTTGTTAAGTTCCTGATAATCAGTGAAAATAAAAATTTACCCAACTATTTAACTAAAAAAAGGAATATGTTCACCGAATGGTGATGAAAATTGGGAATACTAATCCCTTTTCTAGATTCACATAGAGTCGATTCTTTAAATCTTACAACTCAATTAGGGGTATTCAGTAATGATTCATTGAAATATTTATGACACCAGGTTTGTTTTTTATTAATAAATAAACATAAATACTTGAAGGTAATATTAAGAATATATTCTACAAATAAATTATCATATTCTTAAAAAATAAACATATCTTAAATTTTGAATTTCCGCCCAAGTATTTGAGATAAATATCCATTCTTAATAGGTAGTATGTCCTATAAAATAGAAGTAATTTACTTTGGAAATCCATATTCATCCTAACACTAAATAAAAATTAAAATTTTGTTTAGTATAACAAATATGGATTCAATTCCCTTGGATTTTTTTGGATTTATATGAGGATATCTAAGTGATGTTCAAAATCAATTAAAATTACCAGAGGAAAAATGATAATGTTTTCATAGGTTAAATTCATGAAAACATTAAAATTACATCAAAAAATATTTAGTAGAGGATAATTTTATATTGACCATTTGGATCCACTTATGTGATTAAAATAATATTGTCCCTTTATGGGTCTATGATTTAGCCGTTGGATTATTGTACTAACATTAATAATGCATATGTTCTACATAAATATCACAATGAGATATTAGTCAAACCTTATAATGAAATTCAATTCGCTCCTCTAATGTGATATTCAACCACAACACATTATCCTAGGAAGATAAGGGGTTATATTAACCATTAGGGACATCCCCAATACACTAAAGGATGGTTATATATTCCAAGGGATTCAAAAATCTTATAGGGGTATTTTCTCCCAAGGAGAGAAACATAATCAAAGACTATTCTAGGACATAATATGATTCACGACATAAAACCCAAAAAACTGAAATTAAATAATCTAGAAGATAATGAGAGTGACAATAGAAATTAGAAAACATAAATAAGGTATGAAAACTAAAATCATTATGGACTCCATGATACCAAATTGGAAAACAAAAAATCTTCTTTAAAAGGCCCTGCATGCTTCAAATCCGAGAAACCTACTAATAGAGATATGGTACCCAACTAGATATGTATTAGACTCTTACATTTATTTTATAATTTATAATAACATCTACATGCACAAAAAATTATATATATATATGAGGTGATTACAAAAAACTCCATAGGGAAACACCAAAACATGTTGATAATTCTACCGATACAAGAATAAGATAGCTAAAAAAATTTCTTTAAAACAAGAGAAGATATCATCAAATATGTTTTGAAAATACATAGTTTCACATAACTATATAAAAATTACATTCCACTTTGCTTATGATTTATCATCACATAGACACCAAACACAAGCATCCTACATTTTTAATAGTCCTAACTCATGAGAAAAAAACCCATACTTCCCATACTACATATTCACAATTCCATTTACCAATTTCCCCACTAGAACCAACACCAAGTTATTACGCAAAAATGTTTCATCAACAAAATTGCGTACACTCATAATCCAAATATGAAAAGTCCACAATCAATTTTTTTTATTTAAACCCTAAAACTCTTTTTTTAAACAATTATATAAAAACCTCAAGGTATTCACTCATAATTAATGAATAAAAAGATATAACCAAACTTGTTTTTCCCTCGATAACACATTTGGGGTTTTATAAGAAAACAACACTAAATAATTTAGAAATTGTAACTTTTATTTTCTATAAATCATTTGTGGAGAGTTTAAATCCAGATAACTTTTACCATCATTATGAAAACCCTTGAATGAATGATCATTCATGGAACCAATACCACAACAGTCCATGAGTGAAGATACTTCTACAAAGTGTAAAAAATCTTTAAGGATCATCTTCATGAAGCCTTGATTTTAGATCCATGAAAAAGATGATGTGAATATAAGTTCATATGGAATAAAAATCAATTTAAAGCAAAACTTAATTGTCAAAAAATATCACACTTGATTTCCCTTATATTTACACTATTATTATAATTAAAAAAAATTATATTTTTTACAAAAAACATGGGGTGGTGGGTTCCACCATGCCCAAGGTGATCTTTAATACATGATCCCCTCGGAAACTGCCAATGACATGTAAAAAATACAATATTGTTTTAAACACACCATTCCTTATACCATGGTGTTGATATTTTATTTTAAACATGTTACATAGTAATTCCGCCACCCAATGTGGCATGTTTAAGGGAAAGAACATCCATGGGAATTTTGGTTCTACCTAGGTTGCACAGAAACACTCATAGTGGACCACACCCTACACCATAATGTGTTTCTACCCATGGCGCACATATAAAATTATTAAAACTCTGTAGAGATCTAAGAAACCTATTTATTCCTTCCAAACCAACATGAAAATTATTTAACATAAAATTATATAGAATATACCACAAACAAAGGGTGTCACATTCTCCCCACAATTAGGATTTCTATCCTTGGATAGTGTGAATCCATCAATGTTTTAGAAAAGTTATGGACATGTCTCTCACATATGGTTCTTACATTACCTTGTATCTTCTTATATTCAACATTGTTTAAAAAATATTCTAAAATTATATCGATTTAAAATAGAAGAACTTATCATGCAGATACAGAATACACAATGGGTTATGAAAAAATGTTACATATTGTTTAATAGTTACCTGAACCAAACTGAGCACATGTTCTAGACGTGATTGATATTTACTTAATTACAAGAAATTGAAAATGTTATGAACTAAACTAAATATTTTTATTAGATAAAGTAAATAATAAATATTACTAATCCATTCAAGGATTTCAAAGGTTCTGACACAGTAAATAGACAATGTCCCTTTCTAACCCAAATGATGATGCCTGACTCTAGGAGATATTTTTAAAAAATAAACATTATCCCCTGAAAAAAAATAAAAAGTAATGAAAATGTTCAAAAAAATTACAGTATGTTTGGGATGTCTCCATTTAATTGCTGATCATCGGAATCTTCTTATCCATATATTGAATAAACCATAGACTGATTAATGAAATTTCTCTAATTTTCTCCTAGTAAAGTGGAGGATGACATGGATGATGATATAATACAATAAAAAGGTCCATATGAATCAATGAAAAAAAAATTATGCGAAATCTATTATAGGTAAATAACCCTCCCACGAACCTTCAAATATGATTACAAAGGACCAGAGGATATCTTATAATGTCTCAATTATATGTTTGAGCTTCCCATCCATTTAAGGATGGTACACCATGCTCTAGGTCAATTTGGTTTCAAAGTATTTTCACAAGGATCACCAAAACCTTTAAGTGGATCTAGTATCCCTATCCAAGATAATTGACACTAGTACTCCACGTAATTTCATAACATATCTGATAAAATACTTTGAAAATATTCAAAAATGATATATTATATGAAAAAAATTAAGTTGAATAACATTTTGAGTCAGTCCACCATCACCTAGATGGAATATTTCTTCTTAATGTTTCTAAAAAAATGCATGAAATATTCACATCTCCATATAGGTAAATGATATGATTTCAGTAACTTGACTTGTTATTTATTCTCTATTATGAAATGTTAAAAAATTAATCATTTCATAGAATAATATCCCACTCGTTATTTTATAAATGACCAAAAAAAATGTTTCCTTGAAGCCTTTTATGTATTTGGGATTTCGTTATGAATTAGCCATATATAATGGTGATAAGATGAAATAAAAAGTTCATGATATGTTGGTAGAATAACTATCAGATCCTTAAAATGGAACACTATTTTCCCATCACATTTCAATCTATAAATGGTTTCCACACCATTATGTTTTGACCATATGGTAAAAAATTATGATCATATGTATACGCCTCATTGATTTACTCTATAAGATTTGTAATATTATTAACTTGTAAAACATATACTGCATTTAGCTTCTTATAAAAATCGATGTGCACATAAGAATATATGCTCATTAATTTCCCTTAAAAATTAGAATATATAACCAATTTGATATATAATTTTCATCTTAAACCATCATCGCAAGAAGTACATTAAATTGGGGTATAGGACAAGTTAATGTAAATCATCTGGATATACTCAATCTATCACAACTATTTGAGTTTAAAATATATTTGTGAAAATATTGTTCTCAAACATTAATAGTCAGTGAACCTAGAGAACGTATTTTAAAAAAAAAATAATGAACCAATGTTTTTAGGGCATGGACTACTGTAGTTAATTCTAAATCGTTCACCAAGTAATTATTTTCATGTATTCATTGTTGTAATTATCTATATGATTGTACATGATTCAATTTCATGATAACACAACCCAACCTAGATTTAGATGAATAATATAAGACAATATATTTTATACCTAGTTTTAATAAGATCAGGAAAGGTTCAAAAGTGAGATGAGACTTATGAATCATAAAGGATTTCTAAAACTTATTACTCCATTGGAATGGATTTACTTTGGTTAATAATTCCACCCTTAGTGAAGAATGGTGTGACAAAAATAATGAAAAATTACTGATAATAACATTCATATCCTAGAAAAATATGTAACTCAAAAAAACTCTTTGGGGATTTTCATATAGTGGAAACCTTCACCTTTTCAGTGTCTATAAATACGCTATTCTCAAGTATGAAATTTACTGGAAGGTGAACATCTCGTATCAATAATTCACACTTATTATGTTTTAGATGGAGTTGGTGTTTTAGAATGGTACTCAAAATGATCTACAAGTTCATTTCATGATCCAGTATAGTACTATATTGCACCAAAATGACATAAAAAATACCACACCATAGGAGTTTGGGAAACATTAAAAGATACAATTAAATAAATAACATAAAAAATTTCGACTAACCCGTATGACCAAATGGAATTAAATGGTAATGATAATGACTATAGTGACATATAAAACATATTTTTAGAAATAACCCCCTCCAAACTCAAATAAAATGACACCCTAATAACATGTCTATTTTTGAGAACAATCTCCATCCATTCAGTTGATCAAACACATCATTTATTCCAGGAATAGGTCAATTAATTCTTGATCATAACCTGATTCACATTATAATAATCAAAAAAAATGTTGAGATAAATCATCTTCCTTTTTTATAGCGAGTACCAGATTTTACCAAATGATATGTCCTAAGTTATATGAATCCATTTAATTCTAAATCCATATTTTCATCCTTCAATTTACTCAATTAAATTGGTTCAATTCTATATGACATAAGTGAAATAGGATTCATCCTTCGAATAATGGTAATCAAGAATTCTACTTCCCTTTTCTAATGAAAACCTAGACAATATTTTTTATAAATATATCATAATTCCAACTGATAATTGAGAGAAATTATCTATTAAAAATAGTATCATCAGTCCTCAATGTCTCTTTTTATAATTGATAATAGACTACTCTAGAGATCAGTTCTTATGGTCCTACTAATTTAGTATTTACATGAAAATTCCCTTGAAAGTGTTTGACCAATTCATCTTGATTTTTGAATTACCCGAGTGCAACATAATAGTCGATGTGATATTTGATGGATACTAACAATTCCATTACATGAATTAAATAAAATATAACCATTTCCTGAATATAATTGTTCCAATCATACCAGATTCCATTTTTTAAGAAACAACACACAAAATGAAATCATTGAAACTCTTATCATCTAGGAGGTGTCTAGATTCTCATCAAATGCATCATCATTTCCACTGTAAAACCCATTTGATTTAGTACATGATGATCATTGAAAGTATGAGATGAAATTGTATCAAACTATAAATGAATAATAATATATTTTATAATAATGGAAACTAACAAAATAAATGGTCCCACTTGATCCTACATGACCACCTTCTTAGTGACATAAAACTATTTTAAAGCTCATGTTGAGTAGTCTTTTCCTCTAAAAGGAGTATGTTTTGACTACAGTGACTTGGTGTATCTTGGGTCACCCTAACATGGAAGATTTTGGGATTGAGAAATATTATGAAATGATTAATCTATCTAGATATAATATTCCCAATTCATATTAGAATCATTTAAAAAACTATCTATTCGTCATTAATGCAGTGACACTAATGGTCTCCCATTTGACCACATCGATAAAAATCATGCTATGGAACAACATAATACTTCTTTCAATGGTCCAATGAACCTCTTTGAAAACATCTTTAATTATTTACATGTTAATAATGAAAATAAACTGTAATTTTATTTATTCTATGGTACCATGATTCCTTGTTAATAGGTATCCCTAATTCACTAGTTTCTAGATTTAGATTTCCCACTTGTTCCTATGTAGTAAGAGGTGATACCTACAGAAGTATTTCTAAAAAGACCACATTCTACCATTGATTAAAAATTTAAAATTTCTATATAATAATCAATATATTGAAAAATATCATTGATAAAATGTTTTGTAATTGTTTTCCCTCAAATATACATTCCTTAAGGTTCATATTAGAAGCTACATTTGATGAAAACCAAACTCTCTTCATGAAATTAGAAGAAAAATCCACCACAGTCAGGTTCTCTTACTTTATATTGAATAAGTATATCATTTTTGATACCTTGAAAGTATTATGATAGAATTGATTATTAAAAAAAATCCTCAAAATATTTATGATTCATGTTTTTATTAATATTTTGTTTGAACAACCGAATCCCATCATTATAACTCATGATCCTACAGTGTGTACACTTCTCGATTAACTTTGGTATCAGTCAATGTAATAAGGTAACAATTTTTTTTGTTAATATGAGGAAGTCAAGATTTCACATATTCTAGTTCTCAATCCCAATAAAATAATAAAATATTCTATCTTCAAAATGAAAAAACATGGTTAATATAGTGTGGTTGCTCATTTTGATTTCTTCTTTCTATGACCTGAAAAAAAATTGTAATTGCTTGTAAAAATTACTAGTTCACATGTGGTTCAGGTTGAACCACATTTTTTGTATCCTCCTTGGGCTTATTCTAATGTTTTATATCATTTTATTTATTGATATAAACTATAAAAAAATTACCACATAGTATCCATAAGAACTTTTACTGAAGTATTATAATATTATATTCCATAATAAGAAATGTTATGACAAAAAAATTATAATGAACAATACAAAAAACATGAATGATGCGGTCCCAGTGGGATGTTCATTTGATTATAGATGATACTATACCCACTACAACTAACCCCACAATGATTAGTTGAATACATTTCTATATTAATTTAAGAAATAACCATTTCACTTTAACATCCCTCATAAATTGATGTTCAATATAGGGGAGTTAGATATCTCTTTTTAAGCTATAAATATGAATGGATAACACATCTTATCTATTTAATGACAACCTAATGAATGGATCGACCAAAATAATACCACTTGTAACATCCATCCCCAATATAGTGGATTGGGAAGAGGTATGGGTGGTTCTCACCTAAGGTAACATACCTAATATACTCAGGGATGGTAATAAATATCATGGGATTCAACAAACAATGAGGGATGATTTTACCTAGAAAAAATAACTTACAATAAACAGTATGAAAACATGGTATGATGCATGATAAAAAATGAAAAGAAAACATATGAAATAAATGATATTATAATTAAAGTGATAGTGAAAATTAATCTACTTATGAAAGGTCTGACAATTGAAAATAATAAAGACACTAAGGCACTAATGTGGAACCATGAAGACTCCACTACATCATACCTCCATGATCAAACTCATACCAACCTACCTATAGTAACACAATACTCTGCTAAAAAATGACAACACATATCCCTTTATTATATCATGGGAAAAAATATTCATACATAGAAAGGTACTTATGATGGGGGAGATTATGAATACCCAGCAGTCAAACCCCATAAATTCTCGAGCACACCACTAGCTAATGACAAGCTAAGTAACAGTTTTATATAAATTAGGATAATATTTCATCAAATTAGTTTAAAAAACATATAGCATTAAAGAATAATAAACTAATTACATTAAAGTTATAATGTCTTTTATCATTATACACATGAAAAATGCATTTATCCAACAACTAATATGTCCTAAATAACGAGGAAAAAATGTATCGTTCAGGTAAAAAAGATATAAATTCTTCGTTTACTGACTTTTCCCACACAGAAAATCCCATGTACATACCCAACAAGTAATTTCCAATGAAAATATGTACAACTACCAACCATGAATGCCAATTACATAATAAACTATTTTTATGTACACTAAAAAAACCCTTTCAAAATTATTTTTATGACCCCCTTTGAGGAATCACCCTTGATTCATGACTCAAAACCAATAACCAAAACGTTTTTTCCATCAAGAACACATCCAGAGCATGAAAAGATATTTCATGAAAGGGATCATTATATAGAAGAAAAAAATGTGTGGAATTCCACATACATATTATGATAATAAACGAAAATCAATAATGAATGATTATTTGTGGAACCGATCCCACAATATGGCTATAGTTAAAACTCTGAGTCAAAGGGGATAACATAATCCACAACCACCTTTAAGAATACATAAATTGAGATCCAAAATGAAGATGAAGAGAACACATATTAATCTAAGTTAAAAATTTATTTAAAAAAAATTAATAATCCATAAATCTTCCACGTTTTTTCCCTTCCATTTCCTAAAAAAATAGAATTCAAATTAGAAATTTAAACAATAAATTTAACTAACCCCATGACATGTAGTGTTGCACCGCCATAAAGGTGATATTTTATCAAATATCCCTACATAAACCACCCCTATAATGTGTTGAAAAAAATAAATATTTCTTCAATACACCATGCCCTAGGCTATAGCGGGGTGAGCTCCTTAAAAATTAGTTTCATAGGCAGCCCATCACCCCCCCCCCCACACACACACAACACCGAAGCTCACAACCGCTATTTTTCATTTTGTTCATGAAAATACTAAATAATAAAACACCCAGAATATCATGACCTACACTAATATATTTTTCTACACACAGTACACCCACAAATTCCCAAACTCTCTTGAGGTCTCTGAGAAACATACCAGAACAACAAGAAAGGATTTAACATAAAAGGACAAGGAAAGTACATCAATTAAAGTGGTGGTCAAATTCAAGATATTCATTTTTTCATAAAAATTAGTTTGTATATTCCCTTATTTCCCAATCATAAAACACAATCTTGTTGTTTTGAGTAATTTCCCTACACGATTTTTCCATATTCGTGACATATAGAAAGCACAATCTTCTTCTCTCTATTAACTTTACCCCATGAACATTCCATAAATCTATTTTTCTTTTATTTAGTTCATTCATAAACTCATTTACTTTCAAGTTTATAATCATAATTTGAAATGGTTGATTAGGAACAATCACATGTTTTTTTCATTCAATCACCAATTTCATTTGGTTACTGATAAAAAATGTTGTTAATTTGATTATAAAATTTATTTTTTACATTATCCCTCAAGGTTACAACCATGGAATAAAACCAAAAAATATTATTGTTAGTAAAAAAAATCAATAAATAGAGTAAAAAATAAAATAATTATGAAAATAATATTTATAAGGCCCTAAATTATGAATGCCTATGTCAACCCATGACACTTTAATGTTCACCCCATTTAATTATGTATCATCTTTAGTTTTTAACGATTATATGATCTCATTCATCCCAATTTATCATAAAGGGAATTTGAATTATCAAAATCATATCCCAAAAAATTCTACCTAAGTGTTTAGTCTTAGGCATACTCATCATGCATTGAGTTGATATTGATTTAAAACTCAATCATCCTTTCTAAAGGTTTTTACCACTAGGATTATCTATTCCATAACTTCATTCAATGTCTAGTATCCAAACATGGAGGTAATTTATATAAAATCAAATAATTTATACCTTTAGAAAACATTATGATGTTATAATATAACTAAACTATCCTAAGTCCTTTCATTAAAATTTTCTAATCCCTATCTCTACAAATTGAAAAAACTATTCTCTGATACCATTTACGGTGTGAAAAGAAACAGATGCATAAATATTACATTATTTGAAATAAATAGTCAATTAATTTCACAATAATAGACACCCCAAAAACATAATGGTTTAGATTATTTAGAGAATAGATATATAATCATGATATATCATGTAAGATATTCAATATCACCATCAAAGTGTTTTTTCATACATAACCATTTTTAGACATACCCTACAAAACAAATTCATAACCCTTGTAAAAAATAATATAAGAAGGGTTGACCCTAGAATCTTGGTAAGGGTAAACATAGGAAACATAAATAATTGTTCATATGTGAGAATAAGATAAGAATAAAGTTATGAGAATATTATTATAACATAAAAATGTCATATTTATAGTAACTGAACCATCATGGTCCATTAACCTAGTCATGTAAAACCATAGGTATCCTATAATACCTTTTTTATCTTCCCTACTCTCCATAGGCTATTAACCCCCATGGTCACTTATTAGAAAAATAACAATCCCCATTGGACAACACACATTATTTTTGTGTTTTTCCCTCGCTCATGTACATACTTGAAAAATTCCTAGGATATCACCCATCCAAATATCTACATCAGGAGGAACCGATTTAATTGGGGATTTCCAATCAGATAGGATCAGAAAATGAAATTTACACCATTTTGATGTGGGTAATAACATTTTTCCCTTTTAAGTCTCACTTTTCTTAGGATATTATAATATTCACCCATTTAAAGAAAAATACCCTCATTTTAGACCCCAAACCTCTATCCTAGGAAGTACCACAACACTTTTGGATGAGTATGGAAATGTGATACCATTTTTAGTGACCTAACCACCCCATTCCATGAGCTAAGTCATCTGAACTCGGTGATCATTCATAATTTTTTGGTTTCCATCCCAACAAACCATAGGCTATTACCCACCTAGGTCACTTATCAGACTAATAACATCCCTAAGAATAAGGGTCTCCACAATTTAAGGTTTAGTAACATTTATCATTTAAAAGTAACATTTTTCTAGGTGTATTACACTCTCCACAAATATATATAAAAAACCCCTCATTATGGAACCCAAACCTCAAACCCGTCTAATTCATATGCACATCCATCTGGGTATTGTCTATGATTGAATTTTGTAATAACGCTACCATCGTAGGACATAAACCAAGTAATATGACCCCATGGGTCACCTATAATACCCAGATATCCTTCCTTTCACAACACAAGATATCACCCATCAGGGTCACCTACATAACTAATGACTATCCCCAAAGGTCAAAATTTATTCATTTAGTGTGTTTTACCTCACTCACACAAACTGTAGGAAGTTTCCTAGGTGGGGGCCCATCATGATCACTACATTAAAAAAACCTCTTTAGATATGGAGTTGTAATTCGGTAGGTACTCAAAAAGAAATGTGCACCTTATTAACATGGGTAGTAACATTTATCATTTTTATGTGTCACTTTTACATCTATGTTATACTCTATGAAGCTTTTCAAGTCGCATATATGGTTTAATTATATCCTTATTATTTAAATTTTGAGGTTTCAATAGTTTTGGGGGGATGGAGTTATAATGTTTTTATTTTATGGGGGAGGACTAGAAAATATATTGGGAACACAATTAGCCAAATAGTGTGGTGAATTTGTGGGTTTTATTGTTTCATTCCAATGTATTATGCATGGAATAAGAATCATTTTTTAGATCATGAGAGCCCTAGGGTGAACCATGCAGGTGTCACAGGACTTGAGAATTATTTTCCAAACTATGAAACATATATAAAGGAAACAAGGAACCTCATTTTTTCAAAGGATATAGGCCCCACATAGTCCGAACACTGTTTGAAAAACCATGTGCCCTAAAATCAATCCCAAATCCAAACCAAAGAAACATGAAATTAACCTATTTACCTATTGTATTTTTTATATATAATCACCTGTAAAAAATAATAGAATTTAAATAATCCCTCTCTAATTCTGTTAAGACCTCTCTCTTTGGATTCATGATGATTTCCCTTTATTTTTGGTAGATATCTTCACGGTATAATGTATTTTAACTACTTTTATATCTTCATCTTATATCCTCAATTAATATCCTTTGATTGTATCTTTAAAACCAAATTGTTGATGTGATTACTAGAAATATTAGGTTTTATAGAGAATTTATGATGTTTCTTATAATTACCTAACCCCAAAAGCTCTATGATGGTGAAATATTTTAAAACACTGGAATTATTAAAAGGAATCATATCTTAAAGGACTGATCAATTTAGTAGTCTTAGAAAATAGATTACATATTTCAACTTTACATTAAAATTTCTATCAGAAAATAAATAATAGATAATCCTTTGAGAAGGACATTATTCCCTTTTTTAACCCTACAAATCAATTATTAAACACTTATTTGCATCTTAGGAAAATAAAACATAAGTAAAGGGTGAGCTTAGATGCTCAGTAACGATAAACAATATAGTGGAACCATAAAAAATAACCATAAATGTTTATGCCAAGGTACAAAATTAAAACACAAGACTTATAAAACATTATCTTCATCATAATATGGACAGAATAAATTAGATAATTACATTTAAACATTCATATGGATATTTTACTCTTTGAATAATCCCATGTAAAATCAATAACTAATCTCAAAACAAGGGAATAAATAATGCATGACATCTTAAAGATACCACCATGTATTCGACCAACACACCATACCTAATTGGGTAAGACATTAGCCAAAAACCAAAAACAAATTCTCATGAGACTATTTATGAATTGAGGGGCTATAGTGGTCCCCTCTTGACAGTTACAATGTCTAATTAATTCCTCTTATAAAATGTGTAAAACATAACCAACATAAACATTCATATTAAAAATATAATATGAATTTCAATACTTAAACTATTTTCCATGAATGGTATAAAAATAGAACATACATAGTCAAACATATAATAAACAATCCAATACCATATGAAATATTGTATTATAATAAATCAACCTCAATCTAGAATAATATCAAATAAAGAATGTCGACATAGTTGAAAATAATCAGTAAAAATCTATGAGCAATATATCCCTTTTTCAAGAAATAATATAAAAAATGTACAATTTATAATTAAAGTAAATTAAAATTTAATTTTGAATCAATGTTTCCCATACCACTTTGAAACTTTTGAAAGAATTAAAATTTTAAAACAATCATTTTCATATAAATAAATCCTTAATATCATTTTGAAAACATGGTAATTAGTTAAATAGATTTAGGAAAATAAATCCTTAAAATATTTAAAAAGATTATATAGTGAAATATTCACTTCCTTAAAACATTAAAATATTCCTTTTGATTTTTTATAAGACATTGGCGTGGATGAAAAATATGTCCCAGTAAATACTTACACATAAACAACCTCAGATAATAATAAGAGTGTGGAATTAACCTGTAATTTAGGTCAGATACTCTTTGTATGTGTCTAAAACTACTATATAATGTTTTTAAACATATTATTAACATATATAATAATCATAAAAATATTTATGAAATCATATATGATTATTTTATGACTTTATATTACCAGTTTATTAACAATTCCTAGTTAATGCAACATTTTGGGTATGTGTTTTGACTTTTCATTCTTGATAAATTTTCTTATATCCTGATTTACATACATAAAGAATGTATAACATGATTTATATATCATATATATTAATAATTGAAATATATATTTTACATAGATATATGAAATGGAATACCCCTCTCACAGAGAAGGTAGGACGTACGTACACATGAACGTTGTTTCTGTTTTCATATTGTATAGAGGTATGTGAATGGAATAATTTATACCTATATACATATATATGTATATATTATTATTATAGTATCATTATAATTTAATATATTTAATAATTATTCATAATATATATATATTTTTTATAATCATTGATGGATGGTGGATGTGGAAGATGAGTCTCATCGTGTCGTCAAGATGGTAAGTCGTACGTACGCACAAGCGACAATATCATTCCTTTAATGATTAAATGATATCTAAGTGGATGGTATATTCAATATATAGAATAATAATCATGGAATATTAATTATTTATTTCTATTATAATCATCATTATACCCATCTAAATATAGTAATGTGGAATAACAAATTACACCAATGCGTGAAGACGGTAAGTCGTACGTACGAACGCATGGTGATATTATTGTTCGTAAGATGGATAAAATGATGAATGTAGTTGTCCCAGGCTTATAATAACATATAAATATATGTATCATACTTTATTTATTATTTTTTCTGAAAAAATCATAGAAATATGAGGTAGGGAAAAAATAACTTTGAATGAAGTGATGAAATGATTACCTATTTTTCATGTGTCTCCTTTTGATTTTCAAAAAAAGTAATCCTTATGTTGGTTTTCTACCTAAAGGGTGGGCTCTAGGATGAAGCTTAAGAATTTGGGAGGATTTTTTTGTCGGTTTTGGGCAAGAAAAAGTTATTTGGAACTGTGAAGAAAAGAAAAGAAGATGTTTTTTTATAAGTGATGTGAGTGGCACATTAGGAAACAATTGAAATATTAATTTTTTATAAAGTTATTTTTGGTTTCTAATAGCTGAAAAGTGATTAATTTCTAGGATAATTCGTGGATGTCTCTAAATACTCTCATCCAATATGTTTTAGAAAAATTTAGGTCACAAATTTAACCATATAATTTAGATTTAATCCATAGCTAAATAGTTTAACTCTTACCATGTCTTCTTGTATTTTCATAATATATGGTTACTATAGTGAATATAAAATTAAAAGAGAACCAAAAATGGATTATAAATGAAATTTTTATCATTATATAATTCATTTTTATTAATCATTGATCTTGGGGATTTTTATATAATTTATTAATATAACATTTGTTTTAAAATCTCATATATGACAATTTTCGCACAATTTAGTAATTTATTTCTGTTAAAGTCACAAGAACATGATTACATAGAAACAAAATCCACTAAATCTAATATATTATGTTAGATTAATTCATTAAATTCATGAATTTCATAAAATTATTCAAATTAAATTTATTTTAATATTTAGAATACCATTTATTTGATACCTTCCATAATAAGGCAAACATTGCATCATTATTGTGTCATAAATAAATTTAATTATTTAATTTATATAAATTAAAATTAAAATACCATTATGTATCTATTTTTTATCTTTCCAATGACTATTTATAGTTGAAAATAACACTTATATTACTCTAATTAAAATTGTTTTGGTAAAAGATACATGTTTATGTTATATTTATCATTACTTTAAATTATTTCTTATAACATGTCATTATCACACCCAAGTGGTCACATGGTGTCCTAAAATGATCCTATGGATTATCATGGTCGTATATACATCATGAAATAGGAATAAGACACCTTTGGAGTATTTTGATATTATTATAATATTTTTTTACCCTTATTTACCAAATTTAACCTTTAACAATGTTAAATAACAATAATTACTGAAGTTACTATTCATAATGTCCAATAATAAGTTACATATTTATGTAATTTTGACCTTTTGATTACAAATATTGAATCAAATTTTCATAATTCAAAACATTTATTTTATTGAAATTATTTTAAAGCTAATTCCTACTATCAATTCCAGAAAGTGGGTGTTTAAGAAGTAAAAACTATCAAAAGATTGACATGTGTTTATCTCAAATTTAAATGTGAAATTACTTACAATGACCTAAATTATATTAAATGAAAAAAATATAATATATTTATACTTTAAAACCAATAAAATTAATAATTTAACAATATAAATTATTTGGATTAAAAAATATGTTTTCAATTAAAATTTAGTATTGTTCACTATTCAAAAAAATATGAAAGTTATCAGAAAAGTACCCAGAATTAATCCAAAATAAATTTTTATATCCCAATTATAAATGATAATTTTATTTCTTAAAATTTAATATTTAAAACTTTCAAATATAGGATTTAAAAAGGGTTCTCTCTTAAAAGGCATGAAAACTACATTTTTTTTAACCATACTTCTTTTATCTGAAAAATTTAATTTGTCCTTATATTATTTCTAAGAAACAAATATGATGAAAGTTAAAATCATATGGTATATATAAATAATTTCAAATGTGGTCAATACTATTCATATCCTCCTTTTAAATAACAGGTTTGATAGCCAATGGTGCGCTTGAACTCGGTGTTGTGTGTCACACAAGCTATTGAATTATTAAGAAGAATACCATGGAAGCTTGGTGTGTTACATTATCGCATCCTTAAATAAATTTTATCAGCTCAATTTTAGAATTTGGGATTGTTAAATAAGTTTTTATTATTAAAATCCCTTTATTTTAATCCAACATTAGAAAAATTGTTGAAAAAAATAACCACTTTAAAATAAAGAAAGGGAAATTAGAAGCTTACAAGAAATAACACATACAAGGGTTCTGTGTTTGAAAAAATGGAAATGAATGAAAATTTAACCATCAAATTCTAATGGAGAGTGATAGAGAATATTATTACGGCAAAGTTAACAAAAAAAGCTATAAATCAATGGTGATCTAAGGGATCATTTGATTCATCACAAAATAAAGTAATGGGGTAATATATTTTGTTTTATGACCATTTATCTAATATTGTGGAATTAATATACTTAATAGTCCAAGAACATAAGGAATCCAACTTATTTGACTTGTAAAGCTTTATCCTTAAACTAATTCCTACCACAAACTCCTATTTCTCTTCAAAAGATAAACCTCAATAAAATATAATTTATATTAATTGTATTATCTTCTAAATATAAAATTATACCATTTAAATAATGAAAAATATGTTATACTAACCCAAGGCTTCTTGTAGGCCAATGGAGGGAGATATATCCTTGTACCACTTCGGTTGTGGGTTTAATTTCAATAGCCTTTTCCTATGCAACAGGTTGTTTCCCATCTTATGGGTTATACTTTTTCTCAAACTGGATTATTATAAAATCCCATAAATGACCTTAAGAAATGTTTTAACATTAAAAAATATGAAACAATGTTCAACATAATTCATTCCAACGATTAGTGTTATCCAAAATACTTCTTTACAAACTCTATATACAAGTCCTCTAAATTTCCAAAAATCAATTGTAACATCAGATTACCCAAAAAATGTAATGACACTATTATTGTAACGTATTGAATATATTATTACCTTCATCATATAAAAACTATAACGAAAAAAATTACTACAGTACAATACCGACATTTATCAAATAATGCTTACAACAAGAATATAATTCATGAACGCAAAAACAAAAATACTTTAATTATTCCTCTTCGACCGTAGTAATAGCTTAATATTGACCTTGATCCATTTTCTTCTTCTGAGGTATATATCCTTGACGCTTAAGAAATTCATGTACATAGTGTATAATCTCCTTGAAATTGAATCACTGCACATTATTTAATTCTTTCTTTTATGTGAAATCATGAGCATGGTGGCCTTCTTCTCGATACTTGTAACATGATATTATCCCTAATAATCCTTTTTCCAAGATGTTTCTTTCTAAATTTATGGTAGGAGGTAAAATCAACCATTCCCTTCTTCCCATTTTGTTTGATTCTTTTCTCATGATTCTTAGTAGCCCCCTTCATCTCTTTCTTCCCTTAAAAGTCAAAAGACTGGGAGAATTCCTTCTCTATCTTGATGGAACATGAGAATATATTTTTATATAATGATACTTTTTTGGAGACAAAAACCCTTAAAAGGAATGGTTTTATTCAATCAAATATTCGACCAATCATTCTTCTTGGGGTACATATATAGTCTACAATATATCGTGATAATATTCTGAGGTTAGCCTCAAATTTTGCGACATTCTCATCCCTTTTTTTCCAGAGACTAGAAAATTTACTTTTCATATAAGATCGTTGTTCACGATGAAAGTATTTCTCTAGAAAAAATTCATTAAACTCCCTCCATTCTATATTTTTTACTTCTTCATCCACCTAAATGTTTTGAATTAATGACCACCATTGATCTACATCTCCTGAGAGTCGGTAAACAACCCTGAAAATATTCTCTATTTCATTACCTCCCAAAGAAAGAAATATTTTCTCCTAAGAACTATTCCATTTCTCGACTAAATATGTATTTTTATTCGCATTGAATTAATGATTTTTTTTGTCTCATGAAGCGGTCTAAAATTGATCCTCTATGTTGTGGATTAGGGTTCTCCATATGTGTAAGGTTCTTATTCCAAACCTGAATCAGCTGTCCTAGTATAGTTATATGTTGTTCAGCACCAATGGTATTTCCAACTCCACTATAATTATCTTGAATAGGGGGAAATACATATACATATTACATGTGTGGATATGATTTCCATTCCTTCCATTAGGAACAATTTCTAAACAATGGAATACACTAGATTAGATTATGAATTATAATGAATAATTCCATCTAGTAAAATACATATCATAAATTGGAAAATTTATGCATAACTAACCCATAATCATAAATATGATTCATTTGAGTTCATATTTACACATAAATATTTCATAATGTTTTTTAAAGAAAATAAGAATTATCCTAAACATATCCCCTATGAGTGTCAAACTAGGTGCCCAGTAAGGCGCATTATTGTGTACCGAGTAATCCTGAGTCAAGCCTAAAACACCTTGTCATATTTTTAAACCCTAATTACATCTCTTCCAGAACCACTTCCACATGTAGTATCCAGATAGGGTTGTATTTCTTGGAATATCCACATAATATCTACTTTAATAAAAATTCTACGGGACCCTTATATACATATCCTCAAAGTATATCTTAGGGTTATGATCCCAAATCTATGTTTTCTAAATCTATTTCCAAGGTTGTTTCTGAACATCCTCTGATACCAAATGCAATGTGCTGACCACATAAGCCCAGAGCTCATACTTATTTTAAAAAATTGGAATGATTACATGGAATGATTACACGGAATGAAGTCCCAAAGGACCGATCAATTTAGAAATCTTGGAAAATACATTACATACATGAAATTTACATTACAATTTATAAAATAAAACACAACAAAGATAATACTTTGAAAAAAACATTATTCCCCTTGCTTAACCCTGTATATAAATTATAAAACACTTCTTGGCATCCTCAGAAAATAGAACACAATAAAGGGGTGAGCATAGATGCTCAGTAAGGATAAACAATATAGTAGAATCTATCATAAATAATCATAAACTTATAAGGGAAAGGTAAAAAATTAAAACACATGAATTTTAAAACATTTTCTTCATCATAATATAGAAAAAATATATAAAATAATTCCATTTAATAATTCACAAAAATATTATACTAGTCTAATAATCACATGTATAATCAATAAATAATCTCATAACGAGGGAATACATAATGAGGGATATCTTAAACATATAATCAAGGTTTAATTCAATACACCATACCTAATTGGGTAATAAATTATCCAAAACCCACACATAATTTTCTCATGAGACTATCGATCCATCGAGGGGATATAGAGGGCCCTTACTGACACTTTCAAAGTCCAATCCATTCCTCTTATGATATGGCTAAAACTTAACCAACATAAACATTCACATTAAAACTATAATATTAATGTTAATAAATAATCTATCTTCCATGAATGGTATAAAAATAGCACATCCACAGTAAAACATAACATAAACCCTCCAATAAAATATGGAAGATTTTATTATATTAAATCAACTTGAATCAAGAATAATATCCAATAAAGGATGTTAAAATAGTTGAAAACAATCAGTAAAACTCTTTGAGATAAAAAATAATTTTTCATGAAATAATTTAAAAGTCACATAGTTTTTAATGTAAGTAATTTAAAAGATATTTTTTAATCAAAGTTTCCCAAAACACTTTTATGATTTGAAAATGAATTAACACTTAAAAACAATCATGTCTAAATAAATAAATCCTTAAAATCATTTTGAAAATATTGACATTAATTAAATATATTTAGAAACATAAATCTACATAAATCTTTAAAAAATTTTAAAATGATTATCTAGTTAACAAATAACTTCCTTAATAAATTAAAATATTACTTTTGAAATTTTTTAATAAAACATATACATGGATGAAAAATATGTTCTATTAACTACATACACATAAACAATCTCAAATAATAATGTGATTGATGAATTAACCCTTAACATAGGTTTGATACACTCTGTACGTGTCTCAAACTCCTGCATAAATATTTTGAAAATATTATTAACTTATTTAAGAATCATAATAATATTTATGATATCATATATGATTTTTTTATGACTTTATAATACGCATTTATTGACACTTCCAAGTTAATGAAACATTTTGGGTATGTGTTTTGACATGTTATTCTAGATCATATTACTTATGTCATGATTTAATTACTTCTCTAATTTATAATATGATCTATATATAATATATGTTAATAACATAAATATATATTATAGATATATATATGAAATGGAATACACAAATACTGGAGACGGTAGGCTGTATGTACGTATGAACGATGTTTACATTTTCATATTGTAATGAAGTAAGTGAGTGATATATATATATATATAATTACAGTAGCCTTATTATTTCATATATTTTATAATTATTCATAATATATATTTTTTTATAATCATTCTTGGATGGTGGATGTTGAAGATTATTCTCACCGCGTCGTGGAGACGGTAAGAGGTACACACAAACGAGCGACGATATCATTATTTTAATGGTTAAATGTTATTGAAATGGATGGAATATTAATTATAAATAATTATAATCATTTAATATTAATTATCTATTTCCATTATACTCATCATTATACCCATCCAAATAATGTAACGTGGAATAACAAATTACACCACATCGTGGAGATGGTAAGCCGAAAGCACGCACACATGGTGATATTTTTATTCGTAGGATGGATAAAATGATGAATATAGTTATCCCTGTATTATAATAACATATATATTTATGATATTGGATTTATTAATTTGTTATGGAAACAACATAGAAAGAGGAAGTATAAGAAGAAAATAACATTGAATGAAGGGATAAAATGATTACCTCTACTTTGAGTGTCTCCTTTTAAGTTTCAAAAAAAGACTCCATAAGATAGTTTTCTTCAGAAATGGTTGACTCTATGATTTATTTCAGAAATTTTAGAGGAGTATTGGGCATAATTTGTTCAATAAAATGGGATTTGGAATTTTTAATAAAAGATAATGATAAGTTCCCTTTTATATGAGAAGTGATGATCACTTTAGGAAATGCCTGAAATATTTGTTTATTATAAATTTATTTTCGGTTTCTAATAGCCCCAAAGTGATTTATATAGAGGATATGATGAATATGGGTCTAAATACTCTAAAAATAGTTTTTAGACATGTTTATCTCACAAATGGGACCTTATCTTTTAGATTTAACCCTCAGTAAAATAGTTTAACTAATATCATGTCTTCTTGTATTTTCATAATATATGGTCACTATAGTTACCATAAAATTACAAGAGAACAAATATTTTGTCATTAATTACATTTTTAACATTATATAAGTCATATTAAATAATATTAGATTTTTAGGATTTTTATATCATTTAATGAAATCATATTTGTTTTAAAAACACATTAATGTCAATTATGACACTATTTAGTAATTGATTTATGTTTAAATTATAACAACATTAATCTTTCAAACCAATGACATTATATCAAATATCACTTTTTATAATCATAAATAAAATTCATTTATGTAATAAAAACCTTCAAATTACATTTATTTTAATATTTATAATATCATTTATTTAATACCTTCTTTAATAAGGCAAACACTACATCATTATTGTGTCATAAATAAATTTAATTATTTAATGTCTAAAAATTAAAAAAACCATGGTGTAAGAAATATTTTTATATTTACAATAAATAATTATAGTCGAATATATCACTTATATAACTCCATGTAAAATAGTTTTAGTAAAAGATACTAGGTTGTGTTATATGTCACTTTACTTTAAATTAATTCTTATAATATGTCATTATCTCACCCAAGTGGTATCATGGTGTCTTATAATAATCCTAAGGATTATCATGGTCTTACATATATAATAAAATATGATTATAACACATGTTATCATAGTTTTATATTATTATAATATTAATTTTTACCCATATTTACCCGATTTACCCTTCAACTGTGGTAAATAAAAATAATTACTGAAGTTACTATACATAATGTAAAAAAGTAAAAGGAAACTATTTAATCAATTTGGAAATTCTGATTATATATATGGAAGCCATTTTTTCAAATTCAAAACATATAATTGGTTGAAATTAATTTTAAATTAATTCTTGTTGACTAAACCAGAAAGCAAGTTTAGAAAAAGTAAAAACTATCAAAAGATTGACAAGTGTTTATGTAAAATTTAAATGTGAAATTACATATAATTACTTATATTATATTAAATGATAAAAATATAATATAATTATAAATTAAATACAGTCAACATTATAATTTAACATATAAATTATTTCGATTGAAAAAGTTGTTTTCAATTAAATTTTAATTGTTATTCTATTCATCAAAATATGTAAGTTTATCAGAAAAGTAACAAAAATTCATCCAAACTAAATTTTTTTGTCCCTATTATAAATAAAAATTTAATTTTATCAAATTGAATATATAAAAGTGTCAAATATTTGATTTAAAAAGGGTTTAATATTAAATTAAGGAAAAAATGAATTTTTTGAAAAATACAACTTTTATATGAAAAATTGAATTTGTCCATATATTATATCTAAGAAACACAAAATATTAATGTTCAAATCATATGGGATATATATAAAATTAAAAATTTTGTTCACAATATTCATAATCACTTTTTAAATGGCTTGTTTGAAAGGATATGGTGCTCTCGACCTCAGTGTAGCATGTAGAACAAGCTATTGAATTATTAAGAAAAATCATACAGTAGAAGCTTGGGGTGGTACATTTCTTATGTAACTCGGATTTTGATGACTGAATGTACTCATTCAAAATCTCCATTTTTGAAGGAAACTCATTTAACCACCATTTGAAAGGTAGGTGTGTCAATATAAAGGTTCTATCAAATGACTTACATAATGTTTTTATAAATTCCACTCTTTTTTATTATGGAATTTCGTAATTTGGGAAAATTGAATTTTTAGTGGTATCAAAATGGTTTTTAATGGGGATATACATTAAAATATATTATTTCATTTCATGTATTTGATGAAAATTCTTGATAATAATTTTCAATCTAAAATTCATTTTAAACCAGGAATTGGAGATTCCTCAGGATGAAAATTTGCTATAAAAAGTTATAATGGTTTATTGAATTATTTTTATAATAATAGTCTAATGGGATCTTGGTTTTCATTGGGTATGGAAATAAACAAACATTTTTTAGTACGAAATGACTAGTTTTTATGTTCATGATATTGATGGAATATGGAAAGAATCAAGATCAGTATGATTCATGTTATTATAACTAGTGATCCTTTGAATGATTGAGTATATATTCCCATAGACTAAATCCCATTTTGTGTTTGGTGGTATATTTTTGGATTCAGTACCTGTTGTATTTCACAAACAATTATGGTATACTATTTCCATGAATGATTATGATCACTTCCTTTTTACTATTGTTCATGTTGTCTTCATATTATTGGTTTATGTGAATGTCATATTTTTTAAAGGAAACCAATGATTGTTTTAAATGATTTATTTCATTTAAAAATTTAATAATAAATTAATTTTGTTTTAAAGATAAAACAAATAGCCTCATATTGATACATTGTGAAAATTATTTGGTGGTATCATACTGGACTTTGTGCTCACACCCTAATTTTTCATTTGGGTGTTTATAGATTTATATTTTTGGGACTCAGGTTATGATATGTGTATAATGTAGTTCATTAGATTCTATTTTTTATTGAATCCTTCTAGGGAGACATTTCAGTGGTGGTGGTTGGTCATATAGAGACTTGTATTTGTTATTTTTTATTTAAATTTTCAAGATTATCATTTATTTTGGGATTTGGATTATATTTATCATGATTTTTTACATTACTTATTCAATATATTTTTTTTTCTCTCATCAATTATAAATTAGGTATGTTTGGGTTTTGTTTGATCTATACCTTGTGGTCGGTTAATTTCAATGATTTTTCAAGTTGAACCATGCTCTTTTATAAAAAAATGGCATTAGAGACAATTAGAAACCAAAAGTGTTATGAAACTACCAGATTTATGATCATGTTCTTGGTAGATAGAAGTTTGGATAATTTGAATGCTGGTAATTCTGGTGGAGGGGTACCCAAGAAACATAATTATATTCCATAACCCAAGTTACCATGGGTGGGTAGATAGTTTTTATCCATATTGATCTTGGTTATTGGGGTTATTTAAGGGGTCTTAATATCGGGTTTATTTAAATAAACATATTTATTTTTAATGATTTCAACTCTCATCTATTGATTCTATATTTGTTTAACTTATTATTTTATAGAAGCCTTAACATTGATTGATAAAAATTTTCATATATTTGGAATTTTATCATAGCGAATGGAATGTTTTAATTTTTTTATATTAGATACTGACTCCACAAATAACACATTATAATCTAGGAGAGAAAGTTGTGATACATGTTTTTATTGGAAACCCCATGTAGACCCTTCTTTAGTGGAAATAGTTATCGACACAATTCAGACACTATGTTAGGTAGGTAAGGAATATTGGGATAAACAATGGAAATGCTTGGAATTTATCCAGAATAATCCATCCATATTCCATGGTGATAAATACGCCTAGAATTCTATGAGGGGATCTAGGGTATTAATAATATTTTCCACTAATTGAAGAAAACAAAAGACTGTATAGTGGGTTTTCCCACTTGATCAAAGGAATGAGAATGAAATTGCGGCAGTCCATTATTAAAGTAATGTTGCATAAGTATCTCACCCAAAAATATTTGAGGAAGTTCTTAAACTATAAATTTTACCCTAAAAATTTTTCAGTGAAGAAGTCTAAATAATTTCTAACCTTAGATTAAGGGGACCATTATGTTATGAAGTATTCAACTATTATTTTGTGTCATTCCACATATCAGCCAAGACTATTTCTATTCACTACCTTCAATATTGGATATTTAAGATGAGTTTGAAGGAATATATTGAGTTGATTAGGACTCCATTATTCTTAACAAATTTTTATGGGGTGGTGGAAAAGTATTTAATAGATGAGGTAGTCATAGACATGAAGATAATATTAGTTGGAACATCTGTCATTATAGGAAGTATCTAGATCATGTCATATGGCCGAAGAAGAAATCACAAAGGCTCACACATTATGTTAGGATTGGTGTTAGGATATTCATTATATTATATAGTTTTTTATCGATTTGTGATACCTAGTCAAACGAGGAACAATTGTAAAAAGTACCCATGTTGTGTCATCACTTTAGATAATCTGATCTCCTCGAGTGATTTTTTGGGAAAATGTCCCAAGGTAGTTGTGTTAGAAAAAAATAATATAAAAGGAACTCAATTTCATTTATATGCATTAAATGATGTTAGGTATCAACCTCATTCCAGAAGATACTCATATAGCTTAGGGAGCTCTGTGATGAGTTGATACTAGATGTATTTATATAGTAGAGTTTTCCCTATAAGAATATTAACCTAGGATAACAATAGTTAGATGCATAATTAACTAATTAGCAAACAATATATAAATGGTTTGGAGGGACTTTGGTTAGTTATAAAGTAGTATAAACCCATACCAATAGTTTTTTCTAAACCGTTGGTATAAGTACACTATACAATTGGCATGGAAACTATCAGTGTATTTCATATGAAATACCTAGACCAATGGTTTTAAAAAACTATTCATATAAGTAAATGAAAACAAATATTGGCTAGTTTTTTATCCGATTGCTACCAATAGTATTCCAAAAATATAAACCCTAATCTACTTTGAATTTTTTAAAACTTATGCGATATATATGTGTGTGTGTTTGTGAGTGTGTGTGTTTTTTTTATTAAATATTTATTTAAAATATTCTATTTTTAATTTTATTTTTCAAAATAATTCATAAAAAATCATGTACATATAACAAAAGATACCAAAACTGTTGGTATGGGTTTTGATCAATTCGATGTGTTTTGGTAAAACTATTGGTCTAGGGTCTCTATAATGGACCTATACCAATGGTTCTCTGAAAATATATGGTATAGTGTCTATACATGTTTCATATATGAAGATTGTTGTCCAAAATATTTGTATAAGGTATCTTTAAGGTACCTATACCTATGGTTTGGGACGAAACTGTTGGTATATGGTCTCCATAATGAACATAAGCCAAAATTCGTTAAAAAAAATTATTATAGTGTATCCTTAATGTACTTGTACCAATAGTTTTGGGAAACCCATTGGTATAGGGTTTCTTCAAGGGACTTATATCAATGGTCTTCCAAATCATTGGTATAGATCCATTGGTTTAAATCCTATTTCAAGTAGTGATGTTCATTTCCTCCTCTATCATTATAGATTTATTTTATATAAGTATAAATCATTATATTATATTAAATTTTTATTAACGTTTTGGAATCACATGTGGAGCATATGTTGATCATGTTGGAACCTTCCAATAAATTGGGAAAGATTTCAGGATAAGGATTTAAATTTTACACATGATGGATGATGATTTTAACCATCAAGGTGGTGTGGGATTTCTAATTTGAGTATCCTGATTTATTTTAATTTATAATTTTCATGGATTTGATGATAAACATCATGTCCTAGATCGAATGATATCATTTTCAAGTTTAGTTTCTCCCCCTTAATAGAGTCCCTTACATCCTTCAGGGTGAGAGGTATCCCAGATATAGCAGAGAGGGGCCTATTGTTTCTTATATGTAGTGACCCAAAACTATATCATATTTTCTATTTAGAATAAATTAAATTTTGTTGATATCTTGTAAAACACACAATATTGAGTTAGTTTACAATGCACACAACACCTCGTTTAAACAAACACTTATTTAGACATATTTGGTTAGTCAATTAAATTCTAAAACATTTAGTGAATTTATATAGTGGATTTATAAAACATTTATCCAGTCAAATATTTTTAAATTAATCTAATATAGTAGATAGGAATAAGATTAGAACAACCCCAATTATATATATATAACACAATATTTTTATAAAAGTAGTTTTACAACCTTTAAATGGAAAAACTACTAAAAATATAATTTTTGGTACATTAATAAATTTAATATATGAAAAAATTAAATTTTCACGCTTTAGTGCCAAAATTATCTTAGGGCGATTTTTTGGTTTTTCCTTGGATTTTTTGATGAATAGTTAAAAATTCTGAATTTTAATAAAAAACTATTTATTAATATAATTTATTTATAAGAATATTGTATATTTTAAATTTATTTTTAAAGTAAAATTACATAAATTATATATGAATTAACATAATTTATGTCATTGTAATCAATTTCACTTTGAAATTGAATAAAAAACATAAAAACCTTTGATTTTTTTTACTATAAAAACAACCTTTGTCATCCTATATACATGATTAAATTTAAATTAATTTATTCCACTTATGTTATTGTAATTTGGAAAAATGAATTGAATATTTTGAATCATGATAATTTATAATTTCTAATAAGGTAGCATTATTTCTGGAAAAATAATTAGTTTATGAATTTAAAATTAATTTCAAAGATTAATGTAAAATAAAGTTTAACAATGGACTAATGCATAATCCAAAGGGCCAAAAGACCAATAAACATGTAAAATATAGTTTTTATGTACTTATTTAGACCTTATACTAAATTTTCATAGATTTTTACCATTATTGGAGACACTTTACATGGAAAAAACGTGGGTGGAATTGCCTTTTCAAAAATTTACATGAATTTAACTCCTCCTCCACTATATAAAGGCACTCACCCCTCCCACTAATTCACACCTCTGAATCCATTTGGGTCCTCCAAAACCTACCTATATATGATCCCAAATTCTATCCCCATATATTAATTCCAAATTTTGGAGGGAAATAAATCCAAGTATGGTTTTTTTATAAACCAATAAGAGTTACCCAAATAAGATGTAATGTTATTCGTTGATATCTTTTGTTTCATTCAATTATCCAGGACAATAATTATTATTATAGCATGATTATGTAAGAACATATTAATATTAAATATAGTTAAATGTTTTTATGATAATATTTTCACCTAAACTTTCACACACATCAATCAAAATGGGATACACGATCATCGTTCGGGTGTACAACAAACTACAACATCACAATCCAGAGTTGTTCGTTCATCCATTTTAGACCATTAAATGTTGTAAATAATGATATATTCACACTTTTTATATGAGATAGATTATATTTATAATGTAGTTAGGATTTTTTTAATAATTATATAAGTCATACCTTCATGCTATCTATTTTTTTGGAATATGATATCATCATTTGTGGATGGGTGGACTACCGCCTCCTCAAATCAATTTGATTTGTTAACACAATACATGAAATGTATTAAAAATGGATTATGAAAGAATATGTGGAATTTATGACATAAATATTATACTATAATTTTAATATACATATATATCATTTACTAGTCATTCTATAGAAAATGAAAAAGGAATGGAAGTACAGTTCATGCGTACGTACGACCTACCATCTCTATTAAACAGATCATTTCAATTCTAATATCAAAATATTTTCGAATTTTATAAATAAATATATATTTAATATATATGATATTTAAATCATGGTTTAAATTCTTTATATGATGATATCGTGATCTAATTTATACTAACATTAAGTAAAAAGTCAAAACAAACATGACAAACTGGGCAATTTACACCCAAAATAGTGAAAATAACGAAATATTGTTAACAAATGGGTAATAAGATATAATAATAAGATAATATATGATATTTTAAATACTATTGTGGTTATTTTATAAGTTTATAACATTCATAAAACCACTTTAATAGAGTTTCTATGATGTTTACACAAAATGGAAATACAAGGTAAGGGACATCTTCTCAATTTAAATTTAATTGATATTTTTTTATTATTATGAACCAATTAACTTTAATGTGGTGTATATACTAAACCAGTTTATTTTAATATCACTATATACTCATAATTAAAGGTATTAAAATTGTAAATTTTAATTATCTCACCATATGGGTTTATCTTGAAAATTACGTATTGGTAAAATTTATCTTTAAAATCTCACATTCTTTTGTGATTGTTGAATTTTTCTTGAAACAATCAATTTATTGTAACACATTTTCATTGGTAATTTCCTAAAATATACCAATTATTTGGTGATTTATATTATTTTTTCTTAAATCACATACCATTTTTAGGTATGTCTTTTACATAGACAGCTATTTGATTTTCTAGTGAAATATTGATAAATCTATATTATCTATTCAATACAAACATTTGATAATGCATATTTTTTATTAATTATAATGATTAATATATATGAGTAATTATTTGGATATTTAGTGATGAGTGGGGACCATACAATATATAACCCCTTAATGCATTGAAATGTTCTCAAGTGACAAATATGTTGGCCAAATGAAATAGGTTTCTACACATAGCTTTAAACTGCCTTATGAAAGGACATGAAGGTATATGTTTTCATGTGCCTCATACATGACATCCAACAATTAATCATTATTTCAAAATAATTATTTACTATTATTATTATCCAGGAAATTATTATATGATAAAATCTAAGTATGCTTTTTATCCTCATTTGATTGAGTAAATGACATGTGTTTTGGTTACATAGATTTATATATTGATTATTCCGTATATTGTAATTTAAATGAAATTCGTTTTCAGTTATTTACCTTACCATGTTTATTTATTCTTATTGATTCTTTATTTCATCTGTTGTACAAACCCTTACTAAGCTTTTGAGGAAACCCATATTTAGTTTCTTTTCCCTAGGTTGTGAAGAGGAATCCTTTGAATGAGTATCAAGGATGCTGACATTTTACATACATTATTATTTATTTTCCATTAAAAATATAGTATGGGTATCATGTATGTAACCTATTTTCAAAAACAACTAAGTTGTTCCATCCATTTTGATTTTAATCTTTCATCTAAGCTAATGTAATAAAGTAAGGCACTAGCCTGGGCTTCTAGGGTCATTGTGGTACAGTTCATATCAAAGAATGTTGAGTAAAAATATTGGAAACGCGATTTAGAAAAAATTGATTAGGGAACATAACCCAAATATATAATTTGAGGATAAATATAGAATAACATCCAATAAATTTGGTAAGGTAGAGATTATGTTGGTATTCATAGAAATACCTACCTGATAGGATACTAAATGTGGATGTTGTTCGGGAACAGATGTACCTAGGTGTAACAACTCAAAAAAAATTCATCAGGTCTGACATGAGCATAACCTAAATCCTGACAAATATCCTTATAATGCACCTAGTTTTTAACTCCTAGGGATACACTTAGGATAATTCACATATTCATTACAAACCATTACGATGGATTTACAATAATATATTTTCTGAAATAAACAAAATTTTATGATTCTATGATTTCTGTTCCATTAATTTATGTTGTATTCTATACCATATTGTTAATTATACATTATAATTTTATAATCTAATAAATTATATTCCATTATATAGAAATGGGGCCTGGAAGGATGAATGGTATCAAAACTCCGGGAAAATGTGGTGTTTTATATGTTGAGGAATCCAATATAGATGATATTGGAATGGATAAAATTTTTGGGGAAACATCAACCAAGGTTCTGTCTCACAATTTTTGGGGTGGTTGTGGTCTTTGAAAAATCATATTCCAGTGAATCGGTATCGTTGTGGTTTATGAAGAAAATGATAAAGCTTGTGAATTTACCTAGTATTTTGAAATTTTGGACCTCATAATTAGGAGTTTATTTTATGGAAAAGGAAGATTTTCTACCAAGGTGTTCACATAATTTAGATCAAGGACCATGAATCATAGTTCACTGACCACAAAGCATAGAGTTCATAGACCGCATAATAGCACAATAGTGTTATACAGACCTCAAAGGAGGTTCAAAAACCGTGAAGTTCACTACATGAGCTACAAAGTGAAATCAAATTTTGGAAGAATTACATTTCCTGAAAGGCTTGTTATTCATAGGAGGATAATATATTTTCAAATTGAGATGGAGATTTAAGGGGATGGAAAGGGTTTTGTCAAAATAAATCATCCACCATAAAGGATTAAGGTGATATACGAACCACATAGGAGTCCATGGTGAAGTATGTACCAAATTGTGTTTTTGGGTACTTGTGATTAGTGGGGTTTTAGTTATATATTTTCTTATATAATGGGAATTAATAACATCAATATATAGAGATAATTTCAGTATATGAGATCATCAAAGGATGAATTTGGGGATGTCTAAAGTAGTTCATGAGGGCAGATTCTTTGATGGAGGAAGTATTTTGCAGGGAACAAATTCCATGAAGGGGATAGTTCATTAGAACAACTCATGAAAGTGGTGTATGGGGATTGGTATCTCACTAAGGAAAAGAGACCATGTGGAACAAGTATTCAACATGGAATCAATCATCTGTGAAGAAGGGGTAGTCCGTGAAGAAAATTCCATCCATCAAACACTCACTCCACACGAAGCAATGTAGTTCATGGTGGATTAATAGTAGTTTTTGGAGGATTTAAGACATTTCACAGAGGGATAAAGGATGTTCAAAAGGGAATAAAACAATATCAGAGAGAAATTTATTCAAAAATAAATCATGGAAATGTTGATTTCATCTATCAGGTGAAATCAAGACTTCAATATAGAGTGTATCTACTGTATAGGATGAATTCTATATTGATAATCAATGGACCTACTTGTCCGTTAACTTCTTGTGGATCCATTCCTAAGGATTAATAAAAGTGATATGAAGAAAGTGATATTTTCCATATGTAGTCATCCATTTATAGAGAATTAGGGAGTGAACCTTTCGAAAATAATGAGCTGACCCAAAGCATTGTAAAGGTAGTGATCCTAGGCATATAATTAATCATTGATGAATCTTGTATTTTGGTAATAATCCTTAGTGGATTTCATACATTGAAAAATTGACATTGTATGATCCATTAATGTTTCCCAGTGAGTGTGAATCAGGTAAAATAGTTTTTTCTCGTTTATGATTTCATTTTCATTCATACATTGATACAGGAAATAGTAAAAAAGTTTGTTATGTTTAATAATGAAAAAATATTTGAAGGGGTATTTTATAATCTTTTATATCATTATTCACCCCCCTCATAGGGTTTTTAACATAGTTGGGATAACAATTGGTATTGTAGATAATGATTAATATCTATGTTTCTCTCTCAATGGTTTTAATGGAGGTTTTCAATCACAATGGGATTCTGATCTTAGATGGGATTAATTTTCAGTTATTGAAGATTCATATATAGAACTACTTCTGATCATTATGAATGGATTTCTGCATATTAATGTCTTGACTTTAACCAGGGTATGAACTATTTAATTTTTTAGTCAAATTTCTTAAAGCGACCTAGAGAACACGACCACGTGGTATGCTGCAGGTCCTGAGTAGCACATAATGTTTTTTATGGTTGTGTGAGATTATGAAAAATAATCCATTATATAGTGGTTCAATGTTTCGAGTTAAAAGTAATTAAAAGGGTCAATATAAATAAAAAAATAAAAAAATTAAAAAAATGAACAATGAATAAAAATAAATAATAAAATAAAAAGAGGTTAGTGGAAAAGTAAAAAAATTAAATTCAGATTAACCCATTTTTCTTTATTTATTTACCTTTCTCCTTCCCTTTCATTTTATTTTATTTTATTTTATTTTTTCCTTATTTATTGATTTATTTTTCATTTTTTTATATCCTTTATTTTCATCTCCTCCTCTCTTCTCTCCCTCTCCTCTTGTGCATTGTTCCCCCTATCCAAGTGGGGTTCCTCCCTCCTCCACTGCTTTGTAATCCCACTACACCTATGATTATTCCCCATTCTCAACACCTTCATAAGCATAGTGAAACTCATGGTAGGTCTTATCATTCACACCAATTATTATTTTTCTTTCATCCATTCTCCTTTGAAAAATATTTTGTGTACGATTTTTACTAGAAATTGGGGGGGGTTGTTAAATCCTAAAATTTTATCTGTTTTAGGTATAATATAAGGTTATCACAGGACATTGGGTAGAATAAAACTATGAGTTAAGGTTTATATGTTCCTTACCATAATTTCATTGCATCATTAAATTTTCACCATTGTGCTGCTCATCAGTTCCAACCAGTGAATCCAAATAAATGCGTATTAATTTAATTAAACTATTTTTCCTTGTTCATGTTACCTTTATTTAAGTAGAACCCCTTCGTATATTGTTTACAAGCTGTGGTACACCCCTTTGGGAGTGTCGACATAACTGGCCTATTTACTTTTGGCCTTGAATCATTAAATTATCATTTATATGTTCAGGTGCGATAATTTGGGATGATGTTTTAAATTGAATAAATTATTTAGGAAAAATAATAAACCAAGAATTTGGTTTTCATAGAATTTATTTTTTTCAAAATTATTATTGTTGTAAATCTTTTAATGTTTTGAAATTATTAAATTTTGTTGCCTCTACTACTACTGATAAATTTCTAGTTTTGTTTAATATTGTACTATTATTATTTTCTATAGTTTTTAAGCTTGAATAATTAGTAAACACATGAAATTAAATGGTTAATAAAAGGGATTATGATTTTATTAATATTTTCATAAAATATTATATACTCCCTTTACTAATTTTATATGAAATGTGAATAATTTTTGTGAAATATTATTGTTTTAATGATAAATATAATTTTTGATCATTTTTAGAAGTAGTCCAATTGAGACAGTTTACTATTTTATTTATAATTATCACCCTACTAATCCAAATTTTATTATTATAGTTTTTGAGGATTCTTAATTAAATATCCTACATTTAATTATAAAGAATCATGGTCCACTTATACAATTTGAAGGGTCATTTGGATTAGACAAGATGGCCCATATAATCTGTGATGAAACTGGTCCATCAATGAAGATTAAATTATTGGGATCAATCCATAAGTTAAAATTCATTAATTCTCCTCCAATGTTCATGGGAAAATATAAGGAGTCCTGGATGAAAATTTAAAGGCCCAAATCAAAATAAATGGGGCCCAACTGATTCATTTAAACTCATCCTACCATTCTAGTTGAGAAATAAAATCGGTTCAGTATTCATGACATATCTCATGATGTAGTCATCCAATCAAGTTGATATTTTGCAGTGTGAAATAAGGGATATAGGCAGACAACTTTATTAAATAAATAATTCTGATTAGAAGTCATCTTCCTATTGAAAAACCCATTCACATTCTGGCCTTCTAAAATTTCTGGATTTAAATGGACATATTAACATTGTTCAATCAAACGGTCATAACTTTGGATCCATAAGTCCAAATTCCTATATATTTTTAGTGTAATCGTAAAACATAATTATATTGAACTTTGAAGAAGAATATATCTTGATATTCAGCTGTCTGAAGTATAAAATTATAGATGCAAGTGGAGAGAATGATTGGGAATGCAAGCAGACCACTTCTTTAGGCTATAAATTCATTTTCCTCCTCTCCTTCAAATGACTTGGCATTTTAGAAAAGAGGAGTACATATTGGTATGACCAAATCCATTCCAAGGGCATGGGAGAACCTTTCATACTCATGTTTTCACATGAGATACCCTTCCTCCTCTTTTTGTTTCCTTTTACGTTTGTGTTCTTCATTATTGTAATCATGTAAGTCTTTTCTTTGTAATTTTGTTTTAATGAAAGTTATTCTTATGTATCTCTTATTCTCATCCAAATTCTATAGTTTGATATTAATGTTCTTAAAATAATTTAAATATTTTTGAATCACCTTCCCATTTTTTATTTATCATTCAATCTACAGTTCGTTTTTAATTATCATCATCGTTTATATGTGTGTTCATCGCACATATATTTTCTTATCCCTTTATTTTTCTTATCTTATTAATTTATCATAAAAATTATTATAACCAGATTAATAATCATTTCAATGGATGATTAAATCACTCATTGGGGTGAGTTATAATTTAGTTATGTTAAGTGATTGAGATCTTTTACTCGATGAATATTCTTTATATTAACATTGTGTGTGTTGGACTTAACATGTCATGGATTAATGATTTATTTGGTTTAACATGTGGTATCCATGGATTATTGGAACCATAAATACACTACCATCAACAATATCTGATTGAGATTAGAACCCTAAGATAATTTAAGGCTTTGATAAAAAGTCCTAACACTTGGGAATTCCAATCAACATCAACTTGCGACATGAGTGTTAATTTAATGCAATATAAAACAATGTTCAAGGATATCACAAGCTTAACTACCTAGTGATGAACTCATTCCAATATTTAACAAATTGTTAAATAAAAAATCATCTATAAATTATTTCATAAGATCTACAAACAAACCCCCCAATCAGAATACAATAAACCAAAAACAATCGACTATTAAAAAGTTACATTGCTAAGGATTCGACCCGGGTGCGCCTATAGACATTAGTAGAGCGCCAGAACATTGACTGTTCAAAAGGCGACAATCGTCCATACTTTCAAATGGTACCATTTTCAGGGATGGTGTTTTAAGTATTCATTAGTTTCTTGTTATTGAAAAAAAACAAAATTTCAAAAAATTTGAAAAAAACACAATGAAAAGTTCACATTCAAAAAAAATCATAAACTAAATGAAAAAACCATCTTCTTCTTTCTTCAAACATCTATTTGAATGCCCCATAGCTTCCCAAAAAACCCATCAGATTTTTTTGAACCTGAAATTGAGCAAACTTCTCGCCAACTTAGGGGGAACATAAGAGATAATCACCTCATTCAATAACCTATCTTTGTCCAACCAATTGAATTAGATATGGTCAATCCTAGAGAACAAACACTTAAAGAACTTGTTACCCCAGATATGAATAACTAACTTTATTGTATTAAATATCCCAACACCGAGGAAAAAATCAAACTCAAATCAGGTTTGATTCATCTTCTCCCTCATTTCCCCTGGCTAGCCGATGAGGATCCACATCTCTACCATAAAGAGTTTCAATTTGTGTGATCTACCATGAAGCCGGAAGGGGTTTATGAGAAACAAAATCTTACTTTGAGCATTCCCTTTTCCATAGATGACTCCTACAAGTCATGGCTTTACTACCTCCTTCCTGGTTCTATAACCACATGGAATGACATGAAGTGACTCTTCTTAGAGATATTCTTTCCTGCTTCTGATACTGCTTCTATCTAAAAGGAAATAAGTGGTATCCGTTAGTTTCAAAGTGAATCACTCCATGAGTACTGGGAGAGGTTCAAAAATCATGTTTCAACCTACCCACACCACCAAATCCATGACCAAATCTTTATCCAATACTTCTATGAGGGGTTATTGGCTATGGAGATAACTCTCATTGATTCCACAAGTGGCAGTGCTCTTATTGATAAAACACATATTGCTATAAGAGATATCATAAGTAACATGTCTGAAAACACACAACAATTCCATACTTGAGAACATGATGAAGTCAAAAAATCCCCAAATAGTCAATCTGTAGAGTCGAACAAGATGACAGAGTGGATGAGTGAACTTACAGGTCTTCTGCGACAACTAGCTATGGCTACCAAAGCCCCAACCTCATCTTATCCCCAATCAATATTTAATGGACCTGTCAAAAACTATGGAATCTACAACTCACCAGTTCTTCCAATTGACACATGTCCACAAATTCAAGATGAACAATTTGATTCATCCGAACCAATAGAGCACAATGCAACATATTCTCAACAGAACCCCAACCCTTAACAATTAGGTCAGTTTGTTATAAATTTCAACAAACCCCATTCTGAGCCCTTATCTTCTACATATAACCCTAACATGAGATATGGGAATCCCATTTCTCATCCCCCTCAATAAACTCATCAAAACACAAACCAATTCCAATATGATCAAGGTGTTGGTAAATTCTAACAACCTTACCCTTTGATTCTCAACCTCAAAGGATCAATCCTTCTCTTCCACCTCCAGGCTTCCACTATCCCAGTGAGCCTTCCCAATTCCCAAACCAATACAATCGCTTTCTCAATAACAAAAATCACGGAAATCCCAATCTAGGATAATCCACTTCTTCCAAGAAACTATGGAAAAGTGCAGTTTATGATCTTACCTCCTTCACCCATTATATCCTTAATAATATTGAAACCCAAATTGGTCAAATTTTATCACACCTAAGCCAGCAACAACAGTCAAATTATTCCCAACATTCAGCACAACCATTACCCAACCCCAAGGGTAATGTAAGTGCAATTTCACTTACATCATGAAATAAAATTTCTTTGTCTCACGATAAGTCATCCAACCCTACTTTGAATGTTGACCTAGAAAATGAAAAGGAAAGGAAATATGAAAAGGATCCTGAAACAATTCCCTCACCTCATCCATTCCACTTAGGAATCCAATTATTTTTCCTCATGTTTTTTCTAATCCAAAGAAGTCCATTGTACCCAATCCTAAAATGCTTGACATGTTTAGACGTGTGGAAGTCAACATTCCCCTCATAGATTCCAAAAAACAAATCCCTAAATATAGAAGGTTTCTTATGTAATTATGCACCCACAAGAGGCAACTTAGGACCTTTGAAAATGTTTCCACCCAACAGTCTATTCCCATAAAGTGAAATGATCCAGGGACCTTTATGGTTCCATGCCAAATAGGATATTCAAACATTGATGATGCACTCATAGACGTAGGAACCTCAATTAATGTCATGCCCAAATCCATATTCTCCAACTTTGGTATAGGTCCCGTACATCCATTGAGTGTTTTCATTAAATTGGATAATCGAAGTACTGATAGTCCTGAGGGAATAATAGAGGATGTCCTTGTCCATGTCAATGATCTTATCTTCCCAGCCAATTTTTATGTCCTTGACATGGAATGTGATAGAAACTCTTCTCGATCTCCCATAATTCTAGGAAGAAAATTCCTAATTATTTCTAGAACTAATATTGATGTCTATTCAGGCATTTTATCCATGGAATTTTGTGACCACCTATTCAAGTTCAACGTTTTCCAAGCCATGTGATACCCATCGGAGGATCACCAATCATTCTCAATCTATGCTTCTGAGGAAACATATGAGAGTCAATTGAACCCCATTCCATCATGTTCATCATGTTCTAATGAGAGAGGATCTTTTTAAATCTGCACAATGTTTAACCATGTCATAAATGGTGAAGTTGATGTGGACCTTCAATTCATAGAATCTATCAATCTAGAGGAACTTGAAAATTCTCTTGAATCCCACATCAACACTGATCTCTACTGCTCTACCTTAGATAGTATGAAGTAAAATGAATCAAAACCAACTGAAGTCCCTTACACCATTCTTAAATTTTCTAACCCCCAATTGAAAGATCATACTGATCTGAAACCTCTTCCTGAACTCCTGAAATATGCATTCCTTTTCCATGATCACACTTATCCTGTCTTTATTTCCGCTTCAATTACTGAAAAAAGGGGTCCAAACATGTTCAGGTGTTATAGTAAAACAAAAAGGCCTTAGGTTGGACCCTATATGACATAACAATAATCAACCCTACTCTTTGAATGCATCACATCCATCTTGAGGAATCATCTAAACCAATTAGACAACCACAAAAAGACTTAATCCACTCATACGTGAGGTTGGTAGGGAAGAGATCACCAAACTTCTTCAAGCTGGTATTATCTACCCAATTTTTGATAGTGAATGGGTTAGTCCAATTCAAGTTATACTTAAGAAAAGTTGGACAACTATTTTCATAAATATACATGGAGAGGTAGTCATAAATCTTGGGAAGAACAAATGGAATGTGTGCCTTGATTCAGAAAAATTGAATGTTGGAACATGAAAACATAACTACCCTCTTCCATTCCTTGATTAAATGAGGGAAAGTTTAACTAGAAATTCACAATATTTCTTTCTTGATGGATACACAGGATACTTCCAAATCCCAATTTCACCTCAGGACCAAGAAAAGACGACATTCACATTCCCCTTTGGAACATATGCATATATGAGAATGTTTTTTGGCCTTTTAAATGCTCCCAAAACCTTCCAGAGGTGTATGTTGAGTATCTTTTTTTAATTCATGAACACTGCATGGAAGTCATCATGGATGACTTTAAAATTTATGGTGAGTCATTTTAATCTTGTTAAATTCACTCTCTCTTGTCCTTCAAAAGTGTTTCAAGTGTAACCTTGTGTTAAATTTTGAAAAATTTCACTTCATAGATGCAAATGCGATTGTTCTAGGGAACATAGTTTCAAAAGATGGTATTGAAGTTTATCATACCAAAACTGATGTGATTCAATCACTTCCTGGAACCACTTCTGTTTGAGACATCCATTAATTCCATGGTCATGCCAGTTTCTATCAGTGATTCATCTATAACTTCAGTATGATTTCCCTCCCACTCACTCAGTTTCTCAAAAATGATGTCACTTTTCATTTCGATGAGGTTTTCAAGAGATCCTTCTTTGAACTCAAAATTTCTCTTACATCTTCCCCGATAATCCAACCCATAGATTGGTCTGTACCCTCTGAGTTAATGTGTGATGCTTCTAAAAGGTACATTGGGGCTATTCCTGGTCAAAAAGAGAAAATATTCCTCATGTCATCTATTATGCCTCAAAAACAATGGATGAAACTCAATCTCATTATAATGTGACTGAAGAGGAAATTTTTGTAGTTTTTTTGCATTAGATAAATTCCGGCCCAATCTCTTTGGTTCCAAAATCTTAATATTCCGAGGACATTCTGCTATAATGTTCTTTACTCAATAAAAGTGATTCCAAACCGAGGCTAATAAGATGTATCCTAAGGCTCCAAGAGTTTGAACTTGAAATAAAAGATATACTAGGAAAAGAAAACCTTGTGGATGATCACTTTAGTAGAATTTCTAATTCTTTTCATTCTAAAATAATTGATCCTGAATTCCCCACCGAGCACCTTTCATCTCTCTCTCCAAAGTTACCATGGTATTCCCCAATTGTAAATTACCTGATTTTTGGTGTTTTTTCTGAAATGTTTTCAAAATAACAAAAAAAAATTGAAAAGTGATTAAAAATAATATTTTGGGTTGAAATTAGACTTTGGAAAATTGTGGTAAACATGGTAATTAGGATATATGTCGATGAAGATGAACATTCCTCTATCTTATAATTCTATCACTCACATCCTACAGGTGGAAATATTAGACCACAACAGACCTCCCAAAAGGTCCTAGACTATGGATTCTTCTGGAATTCAGTCTTCAAGGACTCACATGAGTTCTGTCAATCATGTTTCATTTTCCAAAAGTTTGGAACAATATCATATTGTAATGAAATCCCCTAAATGCCTTTAATTTTCTGTGAGATCTTCGATATTTGGGGAATCAATTTCAATGGACCTTTTCCCCCTTCAAGTGGATTTTAACACATCCTTCTTGAAGTTGATTATGTGTTTAGGTGGTTTAAGGCTAAAACCACTAGAATTAATGATTCATATACTATTAGTGAGTTCCTAATGAAACACATCTTCTACTAATTTGGCACACCTAGTGCCTTGATATGTGACTTAAGAACCCATTTTTGTAAAAAAACCCATGGAATTTCTTTAGAAAAAGAGCAGTGTTGTACATAAAAATTCAATTTCATATCACCCCCAAACAAATAGAATGGATGACCTTTCTAATAGATAAGTGAAAAGTGTGGTTGAGAGAATTGTAAAACCCACCCGAAATGACTGGCCCGAAAGACATGGTGAAGCACTTTGGACATATCGAACTTCCTATAAAACACCCATTAGGATGTATCCTTTTAGGATAGTATTTGGTAATGCATGTCATTTCCTAGTTGAAATCCAACATAACTCTATTTGGGCTTTGAAAACTTGTAATTTTGATCTTGAAAAATATGGTGATGAAATATTGTTGCATTTGGCTAAACTGGAGGTGCTTTTACTTGATTCTTATGAGAATTCCAATCTTTACAAAGAAATGGCTAAGGCATTCCATTCCAAAAAAATCCTGAGAAAGGTATTTCATGAAGGTGAAAATTTAATGGTTTTCAACTCTCAATTTCAACTTCACCCAGGTAATATTAATTCACTTTGGGAAGGTTCTTTTGTTATTACTAATGTTTACCCATTTGGTGTGGTGAAAGTCCAAGCCCCTTCTTCAAAAATGAAATTCATAGTTAATGGACATCAGTTAAATAATCACCATGAGAGGATAAAAAATCCTTGAACCACATCAACTTCCATCAGATCCCCAACTTCTATAGATGACTCACCACTGGATGGAGATAGCAACCCATCAATTCCAAACTAGGGGGAACCTTTTTTCCCTTTAACTCCTCTTCTCTCTCTCTCTCTCTCTATCTCTCTCTATTTTTCCTCTCTCATTCTAATTTTTTTTACCACTTTCCTCATCACATTTTTTTACTCTTTATCCTTTGTGTGGGTGTTTCTTTATAAAAAACTAAAAAAACTCGAAAATAATTAAAAAAACAAAAAAATCATAAAAAATATATGAAAAATCAATATTCATGCTTACCCACATTATAATTTTCAAATTTTTTCCAACAATATTGGGGAGTCAAAAGTCATGTTTTCATCTCGAAAATTTTATATTTTTGTCATGACTTTGGATAGAGAATATTGTGTCAAAACCAACAAATTTTGAATGCTCAATTTTTTGATTTGGAAAATGATTTTCCCCACCCATGAGTTACAACATTTACATTCATGATAAGGCCACCTATGACCATCTTTTTAAAATGTATGTTTTTCACCTCGATTTGTGAATCTTGAGTTTCTGGACCTTCGAGCTGAATTTCCCACTTTAGTGTGCATTAATATGATAGAGGAAGTTTATTAACCCAATGAGAATTATAATATCCAAATATCCTCCCACTAACTATACATTGATCCTCCTTTTGAAAGCCCCTTCGAGGCTATGAAAACATTTTCTTTGATGGCCACATTACAAGACCAATACCTTTTCCCACCAAATATCAGTATGGATTTTTATTTAATAATTTTTTGAAATTTATGTGTGGGGGGGGTAATGGATTTCATTATCAGCACCCTTTGTTGTTTTCACCATGTTATCATATGTTTGAGGACAAGCATCCATTTCAGTGTAGGGGAGAGGTTGTCATTCATTGTGTTTTGGGGAATATATAATAATTCCATTTATGTAATTTTTTAAATATTATTGGCAAGTGTTCAAAAAAACCAAAATAAAAATAAAGAAAATCAATCAAAAAAAGAATAAAAAATTAGGTTGTTTCTTCATCAGGTCAAAAATCACCCTTCTTCAACCTTTTATCTTGTTATAACTATTAAAATTAGTTTTGTGAAGAGATCAATCAGGGGTTTGGATATGAGTGTGAGATCTTTTTCCAGTTCAACTTTCAAAAAATTGAAAAAAATTAAATGAAATGAAAAAAACACTTTTGTCATTGGGAGAAGTCTTGTGTTTTGTAAATATTTATTTTTCTAATCCCCTTCAAATTTTATTACCCTATTGTTTCTTTCTTCACATAATCATTCCCATGTAAATATGTTTTTCCATTTCCTTTAATGTCTTATTCAAAGAAAATGTACATTACTTTTACCATGTATGTATTTTACCCCCGTTTTTCTATCTTTTGGATATCATCTTCCTACTATCATATACCCATAAAAAACACAAAAAATACCTATTGATTTTTTAGCACTTTAGGATAGGGAGTAGAAGCTTATAGCTCTTTCAAACTCTAAGATTTTCACTTTTGGTTGGTGAAAGAGTGGAGCTTCATAAATTAATTTTATCATCTTGTGAGGAGTATGTTTTGTGTGCGACCATTTTCTCTTTATAAACATGAGAATGAAAAAATGAATTGTTTTGGGAACATTGTTTCCGTAAAAACATGTGGTGGAATTCAATATGGATGATTGAAATGGTCTAAACCTCCACTTTTTAGGGAAAACCAAATTTTAATATTTCTTGGGGAGTGAAAATGGTTTTGTCATGTTTTTATATTTGTTTCACAAGAGGAAATGCACAAGACTAAGTGTGGGGGAGTTTAAATTATGAATATTTTCATAAATAATTATATACTCCCTTTAATGATTTTATATTAAATGTGCATAATTTGTGTGAAATATTAATGTTTTAACACTAAATATAATTTATAAGTATTTTTAAAAGTAGTCCAATTGAGTATGTTTACCATTTTATTTATAATTATCACACTATTGATCCATATTATGTGATTTTTGTTTTTTTAGGCTTCCTAATTCAATATCCAACATTTCATTAGAAGGAATTGGGGTCGAATTATTCCATTTCAAGGGTCATATGGATCACACAAGATGACACATAGAATCTATAATGAAACTGGCCCATCCATGAATATTGAATTACTAAGATCAATCCAAAAGTTATAATTCATTCGTTCTCATCAATGGTTTGAGTGACAATGTAAAGAGTCTTTGATAAATATTTCAAGTCCTAACTCTGAAGAAAAGGGGCACATCTATTTCATTTAAACTCAGTCCACCATTCGGAATGGTAAATAAAATCAGTAACATATTCAGGATATATCACATGATGTATTCATCCAATTAAGCTGATATTTTTTTGTGTGAAATAGGAGATATAAGAGACTGACTTTGTTGAAAAATTAATCCATATTTAAAGTAATCTACTTTTTGAAAACCCATTCACATTTTTGACTTCTAAAAAGTCTTGATTAAAATGGATAGATTAACATTATTTAATCATAACGCCATAACATTGGCTCTATACGCCAAAATGCCTCCAACTATTGAGATTCATCGTAAAACATTATTATCTAAAACTTTTATGAAGATGATATCTTGATATTAGGCTTTATGTATTTTCAAAATTGTGATTCAAGTGGAGGGACAGATTCGGAATTCAAATAGTCCACTTTATTGGGATATAAATTTATTCTTCTCCTATCCTTAAACAGAGTTGGCATTTCAGAAGAGAGGATCACATATTGGCATGACCAGATCCATTCTGAGGGCTTGGGAGGACCTGTCATACTCATGTTTTTCACCTGTGATACCCTTCCTCCTCTCTCTGTTTCTTTTTACATTTGTGTTCTTTGTTATTGTAATTTGCTAAGTCTTTTCTTTGCGATTCCTTTTTAATGAAAGTTTCTTCTTAAGTATCTCATATTCCCACCCACCATCTATAGTTTAATATTAATGTTCTTAAAATAATTTATATATTGTTGAGTCCCCTTCCCTTATTTTTCTTTCTTATTCAATCTATAGTTCATTTTTAATTATCATCATCGTTTCTGTTTGTGTTCGTCGCACCAATCATTTCTTATCTATTTTTTTCTCCTATCTTCTTAATTTATCATCATAATAATTATAACCAGATTAATAATCATTTCAATGGATGAGTAAATATCTCATTGGGTTTTTTAATAATTTAGGTATGTAAGCATTTGAGAGATTTTTCTCGATTAATATTCTTTCAATTAACATTGTGTATGTTGGAATTAACATGCCATAGATTAATGACTTGTTTTGTTTAACGTTTGGTTTATATGGATTATTGGAACCATAAATACTCTACCATCGACAAGATCTAATTGAGATTATAACCCTAAGACAATTTAAGTCTTGGATTAAAGCCTTAACACTTGTGAATTCCAATCAATGAAAACATGGGACATGGGTGTTAATTTAATGCAATATAAAGAAAAGCTCAAGGATATCACAAGAATAACTACCTAATGATGAACTCACCCCAATATTTATCAACATGTAAAATCAAAAATCATCCAAAAATTATTTCATAAGATCTATAAACCCCCCCCCCCCCAATCATAATATTATCAAATAAAGACAATCGACAATTAAAAAGTACCATCACTGAGGATTCGACCCGAGTGATACTATACTATTAGGTGATACTGGTTCTCTAAGGTGAAACTGAGGACAAAACCATTGGGGATTTTAGTTATTGATTATAAAATTTATTATTTATGTGAATTCACCATTGGGTGACGCAATTATTTTATTTTTTTACTGGTATTGTTGTTATTGAGATAATAAGTTTTACTATTTCAGCCCAATGACATGAGGGATTTTCATTTTACATGCATCATATTAGGAACCATAGGGATTAAAATGACATGCATATTACCATTCCATATCTAGTTTCAGTTTGCATCTACCTATTTTTATATGAGTGTGGTTGTGTTTAGTGTAATATATTGTAGTACTTATTCGTTATAAATATAACGATTATATCTATCTTAGTGATCTTTATAATTACACATCTCTTTATAACTATACCCAGTTCTTAGAGTGGGATATCTATTGTGTAAAACATAGAGGCAAGTGATGTACCTACATTTTTTACTTACATTCCAAACCTTCTATGCCATGTTCAGGGAGGCCTTACACGTGAAGTTTTCTTAATGATCCTTTACTTTTTTACCTCGTCATCCATATAATCTAGTACGATGTCTGCATTTGAAAATTTTAGAACAAGGATACCATGAATTCTTCATGTCTTATACCAGGAGAGTAGCAACAAGAACATTCTAGAGTTGGTGGGCCTGGACCTCCTGTAGTACCTCCTATAGTGCCTATAATAATACCTCCATTAATACATTCTACCGATATTTCATTGGACATTGATGGCCAGTTCAAGGATAAACTTCTCAGGTTCATACAGTTAGTTTAGAGTTTCCCCAGTCCTGCCCCGGCTATGGTAGAGCTTATGCGGGACTTTCTATTTAAGAATCCTCCAACTTTATCAGGGGATGATAGTCCCAATGCAGTATAGCCATGGATAGAATCTATTAAATCCATATTCTACTATCTTGATATGCTTCCATATTAGAGGATAAAACATTTTGTATTTATACATCTTGAATCCACCAAGGATTGGTGGGATGTAATTTCGTAGGAAGACCAACCTCAATACATATTTTGGGTAGACTTACAGACAGCTCTCTATGATCACTTCTTCCTGTAGACCCTAAGAGATGATCGTGCAAGAGAGTTCATACATATTTAGTAGGGTTATATGATAGTGTTATAGTATTCTAATCACTTCACTGAACACCAAATTTTTTATCCATCTCTGATAGGTGACACACAGATGAAATCGAGGTTTTTTGTGGATGGACTTGGATATGCTATCCACTCACAACTAGACGTCATTAATTTGAATACTATTACAGAGGTAATGAATAATGCCGTATTTATAGTATAAAATATCAGAGATACTGATCTTGTGAGACAAGGAGGTTCAGTTATGAGGTTGTGTAATGGTCCTTAGGATGTAAGAAGTGACCTTTCAAGGGTGAACGTGGGTGAAATTCCATCCAAATGACATATACTGATGGTACTGTGATATGTCATCTGTGTGGTAGGACTGTCCATAAGAATCCCCAATATACATGGAACCTGATGGAATGCTGATATTTTTGAAAGATGGGGAACCTTCGGCATCTCTACCATTCTTTTCCATCATCATCCAGTGGATCTGGATACTTTCCCGTGCATCCATCAGGTGTGTGATCTATGATACCATGTCATGCTAGGAATTCATTTCCCACTAGCCAATCTGTCCAATGAAGTGGAGGCAGTGACTGAGGAAATCATGTTCCAGAATACTAGTTTCAGTAGAGTGGACCTACTTAGTATGGGTAGGAAACATATCATGGCCGAGGATCAATCCTTATATATATAGTTCATGCATCACTAGTGGAGACGATATTAGGGAAATCGACAGTTAGAGGTACTACCCTTGAATCCTCTACTTCAGTTTCATCCCTTTTTGATACTGGTGTTTCACAATCTTTCATCTATATAGTGAATTTTTAGAGTTTGGGACTTTCCGTCGATTAATTATGTGGTGTTATGTCTATCGAGAATACATTGGGGGTTAGAAAAAAGGTAATATTCCAGTTCAAGGAGTTCCCCTTGAGATAGGTGGGTACCATTTATTATGGAATTTTTTCATCCTAAAGATGAACATATTTGATGTCCTTGGCGGTATGGAATGACTCGTTCATTATCACGCCCAAGTAGATTAATATCTCTGTTGAGTTTAATTCACAATAGCTTACTATAGAATGATTATAAAAAAGGTATAATGGGATATCCAGGAAGATCGATCTAGACATATTCTTTCCCGGATGGAAGGAGTGATAGATTAGTTTGAAAGTCTTTTTATGAGCTATCAAAGACTACAGTTAGTGGAGTTACCTCTTGTTGTGGATCATTTTAAGGATTTATTACTTGGTGATTTTTCTAGAATACCTCATGTGAGGGAAGTTGGGTTCACTTTCAATCTAGTTCTAGGTGCGGCACTAGTGTCCATTCCACATAGGATGGCACCAAAAGTTCTACAAGAACTCATGAAGTAGCTTTATGATCTTGAGGATGAGGGTTTTATGATAACTAGAACATTTTCTGAGGGTTCACCTATCCTTTTCTCCAAGAAGGCAGACGATACACTCAATTTGTTTGTGGATTATCGCTGAATGAATTGGATTATGTAAATAATTGGTGTTAGTTTCCTCGTATAGATGTCATTTTCGACCATCTTATAGGAGAAATTGTTTTCTCCATGATTGATCTGCAATTGGGATATCATCAGGTGCTTGTGAGAACATTTTGGATATACCACATACAACATTCAAGAGAAGGTACAACCTATATGAGTTTTTTCTTATGCTTTTCAGTCTGACGAATGCCCCTACATTTTTCATGGATCTGATGATTCAGGTTCTCCACCCATACCTTGATTACTTTATGGAATTCTTCATTGAAGACAACTTTTTGTATTTTAACTATAGACATGACCATGAAACCCATCTTTAGATCATACAGAGTATATTGAGAGAGAACAACCTATACAAAAAGCTCAATAAATTCCTCTTTTAGATTAGAATGTTTCAATTCTTAGTTCGTATCAAATCAGATATAGACAGATTATTCAACCCAAGGAAGGTAAGTGTAGTGGTTTCTTGGGAAATCCAATAATTATTTTGACATATTTAGTTTCTTAGGGATTTCTGGATATTACATGAATTTCATTTAGGATTTCACCTACTTAGTAGTGACTCTTACGACTCTGACTAAGAAGGGTGTGTATTTCATCAAGTTAGAATTTTGTGAGAAATATTTTTCAGAGATAAAGGGAATAATCATGTCAACTTTGATCCTGATTCTTTCTGAGCCATACAATAGTTTTACTATTTACCGTGATTCTTTAGGAGTTGGACTGGGTGAAGTTTTTTTGTAGGGTGATCGATTTGTGTCCTGTAGATCTCACAAGCTAAGGCCTCATGAGAAGAACTGTATTACACACAACCTAGGATTAACAAATTTGGTTCATTCTCTGTGCTGTATAAGATACTACTTGTTGGGTGAGTTGTTTTTTATTTACACAAATCATAACTTCATGATATATATTTCCACATAGTGAGACTTAAATTTGAGGGAGCGCAGGTGGCTCGAATACCTATAGTAATTTTAATTTTAGATTGTTTAAACCCTTGGTATGGGTAATTACATGGAGGATGATTTGAACCAAAAACACAAACCCAAGTCTTCTAGGTAGAAAAAAGTTATTACAAAAAGATGGAATTGTTTTTTGATATGCATCTAGTAGTTCAGGTGAAGCGTAGACAAAATGTTCTACCATATCTTGCAATGAAATCCTCTCTTCTAGGGAAATCCCAAAAGGAATAGTTATCTAATCCTAAGGGACTAATTTTTAGGAATATCATAATAGGGGAGAACCCACCTCCTGGTTGGGTTGTTGATGGAAGTGAATATCTGTTATAATGTGGCGGTCTATGAGTGCCTTCTGATTTTCAAGAATATCTAATGTTATAATCTCATGCCTATTTGGGGGGTAATATATCCTAGAATTACCTAGATTTAATGTGATATACATCTTCGGTAATTGTGTCTAGGTATGAAGAAGAAAATAGCAGGTTTTATTAGCTGATTTTCCACCTATCATTAGGTGAAGGCAGAGCACGAGTGACCTACTGGACCCCTAAAACCTCTATTCATTCCTATGTAGAAATGGAATGACATAACCAAGGATTTAATTATAGAATTAATACGACTTACTCATGGTAGAAATGTTGTATGGGTGTTCTCTAATAGGTTCAAAAAATTCAAGAACTTCCTACCCATCAAAGAGACCTTCTCTATTGGTGAGTTAGGGTTATTATATATTCAGGAGATATTGTGACTTCATGGAATGCCCCATTCTATCATGATAGACATAGATTCCCATTTCACATCATGATTATGAAAAGGGTTGTAGAAGTAATTTGGATAACATGTTCTTTTGAGTACTTCATATCACCCACATACTAATGGGTAGTCCAAGAGTGCAATACAGGTGTTAGGGGATATACTACGAGAATATATCCCTGATTTTGGAGGTTCATGGGAGAAAAATATTCCTTGAGTTGATTTTTTCCTATAATAAAAACCGCCATGAAATAATTGAATTGGCTTCATAGGAGACCCCCTAAGGTAGATGGTGTCATTCACCTCTATGCTATCTTGAAACATGTGAGGAAACTATTTTGGGTCCTCATATCATTCAAGTGACTTCTGAGCATTTCTAGTTGATTTATAAGGGTATGGATTCAATTTAGTTCAGTTAGACTTCCTATTCTAATTTTCATCCTAGACCTCTAGATTTTGAGGTGGGACATCAGGTATTTTTTCCTATCTCACCGCGGTTGGGTCATAGACAAATCAGGAGACTGGGGAATTAAACGGCAAGATATGTCAGGTCGTTTCAGATAGTGAAGTGAGATAGGCTGGTATTCAATTAGGTGTTGTTACCTTAGCAGTATCGTTCCATGAACAATTATTTCCAAGCATCTCAAATTTGAGAGTATCATCCAGACCCATCTCATTCATTTATCCCTAGTGACATCGAGATTGAGGCAGATACATCATTTGATGAGCGTTTGACTCATATCATTGATCGTAGCCCAAAGGATCTCCAAGGTAGGTCCAACACTCTAGACCGTGTGATATGGAAGCACAAATGCATTCAAGAAAACACATGGGAGTAGGAGACTGATCATTCTGGATAGTGGTCGAAGATCTTCTCATATGACGTTCAACAACCCTTAGAAGGGAAATATAGGGATGAGTTTTCTTAAAGAGGGGATGGTGTATCATCTCAACTTTATATTTGGTAAGAACCAAGTAATTATTTATTCCAATTCTGTCAAATGACCTGGGGAACATGTCTGCATGATCTGCAGCTGGCCCCGAGTAGCATATAAGTTTTTTCATGGTTGCGTGGGATTATAGAAAATAATCCTCCAAGCCCTGGAACAATTTTTCATGTCAGAAGTAATTATATGGATTAAAATAAATTTAAATAAATGAAAATGTAATAAAAATAAATAATAAAAAAAGAATTTAGAGGAAAGGTGAAAATAATTAAAATGGACTTATCCAATTTTATGTATTTATTTATTTTTTTCATTTTCTCATTCTCTATTAATTTATTTTATTTTTCCTTTTTTATTTTTTTTTATTTTTTTATATCCTATTTTTCTTTCCTTTCTTTATTTTTTTCTCCTCCACTCTTCTCTCCCTCTCCTCTTGTGCATCACGGCCCCCTTGTCTAGGTGGTGCACCTCCATCCTCCTCCACTTTGGATGCCAGTTGTACCTCTGATTCCTCTCCATTTTCAATGCCTTGATAAGAGATTTGAACCTCTCTGTAAGGATTGTCATTCGAACTTATTAATTTTTCATTTCATCCTTTCTCCATTTTAAAATCTTCTTAAAAAATTTTTTTACCTAAAATTGGGGTTTTTTGTTAAATCCTTCAATTTCATTCGTTTCAGGTCAGACAAAGGTTTTCATGGGACATGGGGTACACTAAAACTATGAGGTAGGGTGTATATGTTCTTTCCCATCATTTCATTGTTTCATTAAATATCCACCTTTGTGCCGTTGGTCGCTGCCTGTAGGAAAATCCCTAATAATGCGTATTAATTTAATTAAACTATTTTCCATGATCCTTGTGAAATTTGTTTAAGGTGAGCCCCTTCCTAGATTGTTTATATTCCATTGAAAATCCCATTGGGTGTGCTTACATAATAGGACTATTTACCTTTTACTTTGATTCATTAAAAAATCATTTACCTATGTATGTTTGATAATCTGGGATGAAATCTTAAATTGAATAAATTATTTAGGTTGAATCATAATCTATGAATCTTGTTTTCTTTTGAATTTGTTTTTCCTATATAATTGTTGTCAAAATTATTATCATGAATTGAAATTATTTAATTTCATTGCCTCTTCTTATACATATAAAGTGAAAGTTTTTCTAATATTTTGTTATTTTTATTATCTTTGGATATTAGGATTGAATAATTAGTAAGAATTTGCAATTAAAGGGTTAATTAAAGGGCTGAAATCATGAATAATTTCTCTATGACATACATTACTCTCTTTTTATTTAAATGAAATTGGGCTGAGGAGTGAATAGGGTATCATATCAAGAACCCACAATTGGACTCTTCGTACTCGATAGGATGAATTTTATGTACCAGGAAGTGGGGTATTAGGTACACCATGAAATGGATACCCCATGTTTTTTATTATATTGTTGGGTGATAATGGTTCTATAAGGGGAAACTCAGGAAAACCCCATTGGAATGAGGACTATTCCAAGAATCGAATGATACACAATCCCTTACATGCAATACTCAGGACGGTCTCATGGTTACCATACCATGAGTGATACTCGTACTTTTGAAATGGATCATATTTGATGAGCACAGTGACATTGGATATAAATGAATGGATGTACCATAGCGATACGTTAGGGATGAGCTCGGACTCTACCTCCAAAATTATCAATTTTTATATAAAATCGTGAGATGTTTTTATTTATACTGAATACTTTTTCATTATTCATTGTGATACCTATATTGTGACTTTAGTGCGCCTGCTGTTGACATATGGAGTAAACCCCCAAGCCAAAGAACAGGCTTGGGTATATTCCCTGTTCCATGGTGTTTCATGTTACTTAGTCATTTATATATATATATATATATATATATATATATATATTGTTTCATTCTGTTTCTCATTTAGACTTTTTTCGTAGGTCGAAGAAGGTTGTGTGGTATAAGTGTCTTCTTAGGAACCATGGACTAGATATAATTATTTTATTTATTTTAATAGCTTGCATTTATTATATATGGCGCCCTATTATTTTTATATAGCATGAAATGTAAAGGTCATGAAACTGTGAGTGGCAGCCTACTAAGATTATATCTCACACCCTACTCTGGCACCATTTGGTACATGAGGAGACTTTATGCTCATAGTTATGTATAAAGGGAAGCATGCTGCTCTGAATTCTTAACTTTTTTTTTCTGTTTTTGATGAAGCATTGGGGGCAGAGGACTAATTCTACGCTCGGGATTCTATGTCATAGTTTTTGGCCTTTTTTAGTAGTTATTTTTAGAATGAAGTATATGTTTGTACTTCGTACCCTGTAAATTTTATTTAATTAATTTTGGTATCATTCATTAACATCATCCTGGTATTTCTTATATCTATTATGCTTCTATAGTTATTATTTTTTGGGTCATTTATCTTATTATTTTGTTGGATTCTTATTCTCTATGATTCATCTAGTTGTTATATATATTTTTTACCACTGTTGCATACCCTATCCTATGAGGGAATAGTCTTCCCATAGACTTACCCAAGGATCTCACTGTTATTCATCATCCTCTGGCGTTTGGGGAAATGCGCTTGAGGTCTTGTGGCCCATTGCCCTGGGGCAGGTTTTAGTGTCACTCAAGACCGGACACTACATTTACAACATAGATATATGATATTTCAGCTAATATTAACAGTGGTTCATTATCAGAAGATGAATGAAGGCAATTGGACACAAGAACCCAAGGTATTAACTCTTTTGGGGGATCCATTTATAATGAAATATTTACAATGATGATTTCATGTAAAACATCACATGATATATGGGGTAAGATTATAAATATTTATGAGGGTGACTCAAATGTCATAGAATAAATGTTACATGTACTATTGAACAAGTATGAGGATCTCATAATGCACCTACAAGAGTTTATTGAGGCATTCTTTAACAGGGTCAATGTTATTGTGGATGACATGAGGGCTCTTTGAAAAATTAAGGAAGGTGTAATGATTGTTTAGAACATACTGAGAATAATTCCTCCTTGGTTCAATCTAAAAGTTTCAATATTGGAAGAAAAATATCCAAAGGACATGACATTTATTATCTTGCAAAATACTCTAGTTCCATATGAGATGAATGTTTTTGATAACGAGTCTATAGAAAAAAAAATTCTAAAGATGTGGAAATAAAGTCCATGAAGAAGATATCCATTGAAGATAGACCTGAATAAGAAGAGATGGATGAGGTGATTTCGTTCATTTCCTCAAATATACCATGATGAAAAGGAAAGTTTAATGGGAAACTCCCACTTCCATGATTTTGATGCGGAATTGATGGATATCATGAAACAAGGTTCCCTATGAATTTTTAATAATATGATGTGAATGAAGTGGAAATTACCAGGATTAATGCCTCCTCCTATGTGAAATTTATGAAACTTTTCAAAAGAAATGTCATAAAAAAGAAGAAAATTATTCCACAAAAAAATACAGTTCAAAAGATTCTATGGCTAAGGAGATGAGGAACAATAAAGATCCTTGAAAAAATGAAATGGTGTTGGTTGTCCGTAGCTACCCTAAATCGGAATAAATATGTAGTGACATAGTATAAGTATAAGGAAAAGTTGATGTGTTAGATCAATTAGGAGCTTTGGTATTGGAAATAGAAGTTAGGAGAGTAAAAATAGAGAACGACTACAATGTGGTTCATGATGAAAACATTTATATAAAGTAGTAGAAATAATAGAAGTATAAGATAAATAATGAAATTGAAAAAATGGATTCTTAAATTTTTGATAGCTCAAAAAATTCGATTGGTGGAAAGACCAAAATTGGAGAATAGAAATGAAAAATCGATATTGTGAATAGAATCAAAAAATAACAAATAAATTTCATCAATGAACTTGGAGAAGAATTCATCAGCCTATGATGAAGTGTTAAGGATTAGGAAAAACTCATGACCCTTTTTATGACATCAGGAAAGATGACCATTGAGAGAATAGAAATGATAAAAGTGGAGTATAAAGGTTAAACATATCATAAGAAACAATCAAATCTAGATGATAAGGGTGATATGGGACTCGATCGAAAAAAGAAAGTAGTAATGGATGATGTCATATCATAAGAAAATTCTCTGAGATTGAAGGTTTATTTTGGTATGATTAATAACTAGATGTTTTAGACAGCCCAAGGGAGAACCAGTAGTATAGTTGTGATATAATGAAATGCACCCAACATTTTATATTATTGTTGTGAAAAAAAGGGGATACTCAAAAACAATTTGCTTCATATCTTGCAGATACTAAAGGAAAAAATTCCAATAGAGGATGGAAAACAATGGTAAATATTCTAGGTCATCATTGGATGGTACCACCTTCTATTGTGAAGGATCTTGTTTCATGGATTGATATTTCTCATCAACGATGCAGATAAGTGTGCTGAATAAGACTAAATATTGATACAAAATATTGTTCAATGTATTATTAAATGGGATGAAATTAAAAAATCAATTTATAGACATGAAAGATATAGATGTTACATCATACATTGAGGAAGATCAAGATTATCGATTCATTTTAGGTATGAAGTGAAAAAACATGGATAAAAAATAAATGAATTGATATGCTACATATTCTAGAGATTTACATTAATGGATCAGATCATTATGGTTAATAGATCCTTAATAGTCGATTCACATCCCATATGACAGGAAATAAGGATATTTTTATAGGAATAAAATTGGATAAGGAAGGTGTTTTAAAATTCTTAAAAGATGAATGCCTGAAGAATATTAGCTTGGGAAAAGACAAATTTAGCGGAAAATAATTGAGACGTGCTGATGTCTTTGTAGTTTGTAACGTCCTGGTTCCAGGAGTTTCCAAGTGGTGCACCATAGCGACTTGGTCACATGGCCTCAAGAGCATTTCCAAGAATTCTAGAGGCCGTTGTCTAGAGGCCAGGGCCTTGGGTGTGATAGTGGGGAGACTATGACCTCAAAGGTAGAGTGACACAACAGAAGTAAAAAAAATATCAATAGAGGAAGTAGTAAAACATGAAATAATCAAACATTAGAAGTAATAAACAACTTGAGCACAAGCATATATATAAATGATGCAAGATAAATATGTCTAGGAAAACATCCAAACAAATCACAATTCTGGAATACATTTCTAAACCTAAGTACCAAAGAAAAGAAAGTAAACAGCTCCACAGCATCGCAAGCCTTAGCCTGGTCCCTTCCTCCCCACCTCCACAGAAATCAAGTACCAGAAGTAGAAGGATGATTTCCCATATCTATACCTGCTGCAATATATTATGTATGGGAACAAAATAATGACCCAAACAGGGTGTGATACTACTCCCAATAGGCAAAGGCCCAAATATCTATGCCTAATTTTTAGTGAATGTATATGGAAGTCCATAAGACAAAAGAATAAGTGAACACAAAAGTACTCAAAAGTAAATAGTCCTACAGATTTGTTTACAAACATTTACTTTTAAGTATTTAATAAATCAAAAACAAATACAACCAACACTTTGGGTAGTTCTCATAGCCTAACCCCTCTGGTTCACAATACAAGAGAAGATATTTCAATGACTCCTTGAGGAAGAACTCACAGTCAATACTCGCCTAAGTCATGTGTGGTCAAAGACTCTCTGGGAAAGAACTCACCATCGACTCCCCCTATAGTCTTTTAACAACAACACACAAACACTCTAAGGAAGAACTCAATTTAAATTCCTCTAGTGGCCTCTTAATGTAACTACAAACACTCTGAGGGAGAACTCAATGTCAATCCCCCCTATGGTCTCACAACAAGATAATTAAAACAGATAATATGGGAAAGCCCTCAACCTCAATTTCCCCTATGGACTCACTACACCCGGTTCCCACAGCCCCGTGTTAAGAAATAGTGTACAAATGATAATCAACCGCCAAAGTAAACATCAAGAACTACTTGGCTTAAAAACTACTGTAGATCATAGCATGTTAGTCAATAATCACTTCTTCCGAACAATACTAGGCATGGAAAGCAAGCAGTAGCCTAACAGGAAAGGCTAGACCAAACAGTCAAAAACAAGAAAACATGAGAAAAATAACCATATCCTGGAAAAGATAACCATACTCTCAACAATTAACCTCTATCCAATCGAACAAGGCATGAAAGACAAATAAAAGGCCCAAAACCATAAACACATAATACCCCGAACGTGGGTATTGGGATCTTTTGCACATATAAATTAAATAATTTCTATGGAAAGGCATAAATCACCTACCTCTACATCGCGAGATCGATATACATGAACATCAGGTCTTGAATCACCCTATAATTCCATAGATCTAAAAAAACATTAAAAAATTTCAACCGAGGATAACTTGTGAGAGAGATGAAATTAAGAAACAAGGTTCTAGAAGAAGGATGAACTCACCAATGAGATTCCAATGAAATTGACGGAGTTCTAATCAGAGAAAGAATGGTGAGTCAAGGGCTCAGAGAATATCTATTGTCGTACGAATTCTCCAAGATGAGACATAAGAAAAATAAGTCTGTTATATTTGTCAGACACGACCTCGGTCCGTTTAATGAAAAAATAAAGTACACGAAATGTTATTTAATAGAACATAGTGTGTACTTTCCTTTTCTAGCCTCTGCATTAGGCGGTCTCTCGGTCACCACACACAGCAATGTGCTTTTCTGTTACACGACTAGCACATAGTCACTAGTGGCAACTAGGTACATGACATGTACTTAATGTACACGGCTTATAATCCTAAAATTTCTTTAACTCCTCTTTTCCTTAAAAAACCAGAGAAGAAAAACATACCTCAAAAGAAGGTCCAGGTTCTTGCAAACTTCCCCCCCCCCATAAAAAATGTGTCCTCAAATTTCCCTAGCAGGGAAGGGTAGAAAAAGAATCCTCGAACAGCTTCGGCCACTATGATCGTATGTCACCCTCCCTCTCCCAAGTCTCATCCTATACTAGCCCATGATGCCATAACACTCATACAAGAGGAGGAGACCGGACACGGAGAGCCTTATCACTTCGATAAAAAATCTGGAGAGGATGCTCCTCGAATGAGACTTTTGCCTTCAACTCAACCTCTTCAGGTTGAAAAACATGAGACGGGTCTGAGAGGTAACGCTGATGCTGAGAAACATGAAATTCATCATGCATAACCTGATACCTCTGAGGTAACTATAGCCGAAAAACAACCAGAACAACTCTCTCCAACACCTCAAATGACATGACGTACCTAAGAGAAATATTAAAATGTCTCATAATCCTCCTCTGTCCCAACCTCGGTGTGACACACTTGGAAACCTGATCTTCGACCTCGAACATCAGATGTCGTCTTCGTCGATCATCATGAGACTTCGGTTGTGACTGTGCAGTATCCATCCTTTTCAAAATGAACTCTATATTCTATGTGGTCTCCTGGACAAGATAAGGTCCCATCATAGGTGCCTCTCATACCTCTATCCAATATAAGGTTGATCAGTATGGCCTACCGTACAAAGCTTTATAAGGTTCCATCTGAATAGATTCTTGAAAACTATTATTGTAGGGAAACTACACAAGAGGTATGTGCTTCTCCCATGAACCTAAAAAATCCATGATGCATGACTAAAGCATGTCCTCAAGCACCTGAATCATTCACATAGACTAGCCATCTGTCTGGGGATGGTAAACTATACTCAGAAGCACCTATGTACCCAAATCCCTATGAAGTCCCTGCTTGACCTGGGAAGTTAAATGTGCATCCATGTCTGAAACAATGAAGTGTGGAACTCCCTGTAAATGTAAAACCTCTTAGATGTACAACCTTCCCATCTCATCAATAATAAAGGTCTCCATAATAGGTATGAAGTGATCAACCTTTGTGAGTCTGTTAATGATAACCCATACTGCATCATTCCCTCAAGGAGACCTTGGAAAACCTGTCATGAAATCCATCGCGACATCATTCCACTTCCACTTAGGAATGGGTCACTCCTAGAAAATCCCTATTGGTCATTGATGCTATTTTTCACCTGCTGATATATATAACACCTCGTCACAAAACCAAAAACATCTATTTTTATACCTGGCCACCAATACTGACAGTGTAGATCAGGATACATCTTGGTGATTCCAGGATGAACTTACCAAACCAAGGAATGAAAGTCTCGCATCAGCTCCTCACATATGTCTTCTGACACCCATATGCACCCATAAAAACTCAAGAACTCATCCTCACCTATGGTCTATCCAAGAATAACTTCCTTTCCTGACATGCTCTATTGATGGACTAAGCCTTCATAATCTAATATATTCCTTATTCGCAGTCGATCAAGAAGAGAAGAGTTAAAAGCTATATAAGGTAGAAAATTATTCATCTGTTTGTCATTCACCACTAAATGCAACTCGGAGAACAGATCCATAATTTTACACTCACTACTAGCCTCCTTAAAAATATATATCTGAGTCCACCTTCTTAGTCCATCGGCCACAACATTTTCTTTTCCATGTGTGTAGGAAAGATCGAAGTCAAAAGACTAAAGGTACACAACCCACCTTCTATGTCTCAAATTTAGGGAACACTGACTGAAGATATACATGTGACTTTTGTGGTCGATGAAAAACACAAAATTCTCTTCCAATAGGTAGTGTATCCAATAGCGTAAAGCGTGAACAAATGCGGAGAAACTGAGATCATGCGTCATGTAATTTCTCTCATGTGGACTCAACTATTGAGATCCATACGCAATGACTCCTTCCCCCTACATAAGAAAAGAACCCATACTGATACCTAATGCATCACATTACATAGTATAACTATTTCCCGGCTATGGAAACAATAGTATTAGTGCTGAATTAAACCTCCCTATATTCTCCTAAAAGGATGACCCATAAGAATCGAACTGTAAGTACTTAACACCCTTCTTATTCAGTCCTACCAGAGGTACTGATAAGCATAAAAAGTCATGTATGAAATGTATGTAGTAACCATCCAAGACAATAAAAAATTGTACCTCAATGATGTTATTTGGATACTCCTAGGAAACTACTACTCTCACTTTCTGTGGATCTACTGATACTCCTACCTCTGAGAGAACATAACCCAAGAAGTGAATATGATTCATCCAATAATAGCAATATGAGAGCATAGATTATAACTAATTCATTCTCAGTGTACAAAAAATCATTGCATGTTGTGTGGCATGGTCGTGTCGAGTGTGAGAGTACACAAAGAAATCATCCAAGAAGACAACCATGAAATAATCCAAATACCGATGGAACACTCTGTTCATCAGTGCCATGAAAACTGCAGGCATGTTCGTGAGACCGAACGACATAAACACATACTTGTATAGACCATACGTACTCCAAAATGTTGTAAGAGGTATATCTTATGGTTTAACATGCAATTGATGATAACCATATCTCATGTAATTTTTCGAGAACACCCAGTCTCCTCGAAGCTTATCAAAGAGATCATCAATCCTTGGTAAGGGATATCGGTTCTTGAGCGTCATCTGGTTCAACATCCGATAATCCACACAATGTATAAGGGTACCGTCCACCTTCTTCGCAAATAGGATAAGTGAACCCTAAGGAGAAGTATTGGGTAAGATGAAACCCTTTTCCTACAAATCCTTAAACTACTTCTAGAGTTCCTCTAACTCTGGTGTAGCCATCCTATACGGAGGAATGGACACTGGTGTCACACTAGGCACAAGATCAATAGAAAAGTAAACATCTTGCTTCAGAGGAAAACCTGAATATTCTTCCAGAAACGCATCCATGAAACAATCCACCACTGGAGGAAATTTCTTCTATAAAGTCCCCTGGTCATCTAGATATAGACTAGAAATATGGGCTGTAACTCTTCCCAACCCATGATGCTCGGGTTCCTCTCTTCTCACTTGGACATCCCACTCCCCCTTATGAAGAAACGATCCACCCTATGGTGATGTGAAACTCACCCTACGACAATAGAAATAGACAACTACTTTGAAGAGAAATAAGAATTACATTCCAAGAATGATGTAATAGAATTTCATCTCTAAGACATAGAGGTCCCAAAAGAAGTGACACCCACCAACCTCAAGAGGAAACTCTTTGAAATAACATACAGTAGCCATTCTAGTTACCAAAGAAGTGTCTAGCATCAAGACATTAGCAGATGAAACGTTATGGAGCTCAAGGCGATCCACAATGGCAACATATCTAAATCTATGGGAAGCCACTGTATCGAAATGTGTAGAAGCTAATACTTAGGAAATAGGGATCGTACATCGAACTGTAGAGGGTCCGAGATCCTACTCCTACTAGGTTTTCTCCACTACCAAATTTTAACCTGCACCGCGGCCTGGTGACCCTGCCTGACCACTCTGAGCTGATCCACCCTTTTGTCACTAAAATCCTGTTGACTGGCTAACATATCCATGACTTCCACCATGGCCTAAACAACAAGAAGAACACCAGTTCCCATACTAGTGAGAAACTGGGGGTGCTTCTCCTGAATGTGGAGTCATCGAAGAACCCCTGTCACTAGCTACTGGTGAGAAGATCTAATGGAAGCACTGATGATATCCCATATTTCCGAAAGATTGACACTCCACTGGGTCTCTCATGAAATGTGTCCTTGTATACCAGACCCTCACACACATGTAGCATACCACCTAGCTACCTGGAGGTGCATCCTGCCTATTCGGATATCCACATATAGACTCCCTATGGTGCTTCCTGCTATAATCCAAAGAAGCACAAACTCTGGATGTAGAACTTCCCTGACTCATAGATCCATAATCCCTCAAGTTTCTCTCTACGATTAGCACCTGGTTGAATATAGAAGTGATAAAAGTCATCGTGATGATGTTCACCTGAGCCCGAATGTCCTTCCTGCGATCATAATCAAACATCATTAATAGTAACAACTCATCTCCCCCAAGAAAGTGTGTGATACACTGTAGCTATGTGAAGTGAGAAGAATACTCCAGAACTAAAAGAGTACCCTATTCCAAACTCATGAACTCTCGGGCTCGATAGGCCCTCAAAGTCTCAGGGTAGAAAAATTCAAAGAAGGCACGTTTCAAATCATCTCATTCCATGACCTACTGGCATCCCACCTATGAGATCACATCCCAACATCTCTTGGTGGAATCCCAAACCATATACACAATGAACATTACCCTCCCCTCCATAGGAATATCCAGATTCTCGATGATCATCAGCATGGCTTCTAGCCATGACTCTACAGGTTGGGGTCCTTCATACCCTAAGAAAGTGGGAGGATGTAGTTGTTGAAAGACCCAAATCAATTATTCCTTCGACGGGGAATGATGCGGTACACCCTGGAAGGTCTGTTTCATCCTCATAAAGCCCTCTCAGAACTATGCATCGACACCTGCATCTAGCATAACGGTTGGGGCCATGACAGGAACGATTTGAGGATCTGCTGGGGGGCCTGATCTACCATGTCCGGTGTCTGATCACTTCCCTACAACTGGCATAAAACCATAGGAAATCAGGGTGTCATGACTTTGCAAGGTCAAGCATACAACCTTAGATTCAGATTATGAAGGACTGGATCATATAAGTGTATTAAGGAAACAAGAGAAAGTAAGAACTCAAGTTATTCAAAACATGGATACATGACTTTTATATCCACTACAAAGTGTGTTCCCTGAAGTCTCCACATGGGCATGTACTTTTGTCTACCCAGTATGTGTAACACCCCATACACACAGCGTGTTGTCCTAACACACGGTGGGTACTTGAATCCTATTCCCCTCCTCGAGTTCTTCTACACGGCTAATCCACATGTTTCTCTTAGAACAAGTCTACATGGAGTGTTAGTTCTGGACATAGAATGTACTAGATGAACTTCACTGACCCATGTTTTTAGTTACACAGCCGGTTACACGATTGACTATACATGGAATGTTTATGACTGACACGACATGTACTAGATGGATTCCACAGCCCCGTGTTTTTCATTACCAAGATAGATACAAGGGTTATACTACATATTTTTCTCAATCTTGACATGACATGTATAACATAAGTTTTATCCATTTGTATAATTAGCCACATTGGTAGACACATGGTCTACACAACACGGTATGTACATCTGATACACGACGTTTCTCACCAATGATTTCCCTACCCCTTGTCTCTACCCACACTTCCAGTGACATGGTTAGATACAACACAACCTGTACATATAGTACCCGGCGTGTACTTAAAAAATAGTTCCTTCCTGATTAGAAGGACACAAGGCACGTATTCATCATTACACACTATGTATTCTGGGGTTTTCTTGATAGTAAGCCCCAAAAACTACTCCGTAACCCACAAAATACTGAAATGAACAATAATGTACCTAATTATGATCTGTGGGGGCCTATAATCCCCATGAATCAAATCTTGGAATCTTATACATGTTTCATATAAACATAACAGAGCAATGATCCACGAAATTCCGGTCTATGGGGTCCCAAAAAACCTCAAGAACCAAAGTTTGGCATTCATTCCAACTAAATATTTATACAATTCAATACCCTATCAACTATCATGAATTCTTATCAAGGAATCTATGAAAAAAACATACATATCTAAAACAACTTCTATCACAACAACATGCAATTACTAATGCACCCAAAATCACATGGAAAGAATGTATGACATGTAATCTCTTGAAAGTTCCTATATGATGCATGAGATTGAATACCCTCATCTAATTGGGTTGCAATAGAAATAGAACCACAATAATATCCACAATAAACCAAAAAAATCTTTGAATCACCTAATGTTGAAATCAAAATAACTGTAAAACTAAAAAACTAGAAAAATTGCAATAATGTGGTAAATTCACTTTTCCCAGTACCCGAGTTGGCTACTATAGGGAAAAAATTATTTCCAAGTACCTGTTTTCTTCCAATCCCTGACTATAATCTCCAAATATCAAGTCAAGGAGAACATAATTCCTTTGATACCACTTTGCAACCTCCCGGTTCTTGGAGCTGCCCAGAGGTGCCCCGTAACTGGTTGGTCACATGGCCTCAAGCGCATTTCCCTAAACTCGAAAGGCTGCCAGCTAACAGCGAGAGACTTGAGTTTGATAGTGGGAAAACTATTCCCTCATTAGAAGAGTAACACAACAGAAGTAAAATAGATAGAAATAGAAGAAGTAATAAAACATGAAATAAGTAAACAACAAAGGTAATAAACAATTAGAGCACACAGATATATATAAATGATGCATGATACATATGTCTAGGAAAGAATCCAAACAAATCACAATGTAGTAATATAGTACCAAACCGAAGTATGAATGAAAATCAAGTAAATAGCTCCACATCATCTCAAGCCTCAGCTTGGTCACATACTCCCCAGATCCACAACAATCAAGTACCTATAGTAGAAGGGATATTGCCCTTATCTATACCTACAACAATATAATATGTTTGGGCCCAAAAGCATAACCCAAATAAGGTGTGAGATATATCCCAGTGTGAAACCACCAAAAGATCTGTGCTTAATAGTGAGTGAATATATATGTCAGGCAATAAGGAAAAAGAAGCAGTGAACACATAAGTACTCAAAAGTAAACAATCCTACAGCTCATTTACAAACATTTACTTTTATCTATTTAATCAACCAAAAACAAATAAAATCAACCGACTGTGTAGTTCTCATAGCCTAACCCCAATAGTTTACAATAAAAGAGAAGATATAGATATGAATTTCTGAGGAAGAACTCACAATCAATTCCCCCTTTAGTTTTGTGTCATCCAAGACTCTCGGTGGAAGCACTCATCGTCAATTCCCCCTATAATATTTTACCAGTAACCTACAGATACACTGAGGAAGAACTCAATGTCAATTCCTCCTATGTCCTCATAACAAAACTATAGACTCTCTGAGGGGAAAATCAATGAAAATCACCATTTGGTCTCACAACGTGATAATAAAAACAGACACTCTGGGGAAGCCCTCAATGACAATTTCCCCAATGGTCTCACTACAGTAGGTTCCCACAGCCCCTTGTTAATAAATTGTGCATGAAGAATAATTAAAATCCAAATTAAACATCAAGAACTACTTCTCTAAACAAACATCCTCACTTCATATCATGTCAGACAATAATCACTTCATCCTAACAATACTAGGCATAGAAAGCAAGACACAACCTAACAGGAAAGGCTAGACCAAATAGTAAAAAGTAAGAAAACATGAGAAAAATATCCATATATTGCAAAAGATAACCCTATTCTCAAAAATAAACATACATCTAATCAAACAAGGAAAGATAGTCAAATAAACAAGCTAAACCATAAACACACAATACCCCGAACGAGGGTATTTGGCACTTTTGAACATATAACTCAATGACTAACAATGGAAAAGAACGAACCAACTACCTCAGCATCGTGAGATTGATATATGTGAACCTTAGGCCTTTAATTTACCTTAAAAGGTGTAGATCTACAAAAACATTAAAGAAGGTCAATTAAGGTTAACTAATGAGAGAGAGGACAATAGAAAACTAGGTTCTATAAGAAGGAAGAACTCACCGATGTGATTCCAACACAATTGATGAAGTTTGAATCAGAGAAAAGATGGCTAGTCAGGGGCTTGGATAATATCTATAGCTATACGAACGCTCATGGATGAGAGAGAAGAAAAAGAAGTGTGTTTTTTTCATCAAACGTGACCCCGATCCATTTAATCAAAAGAAATAAAGTACATGGAGTGTTCATGCATTTTCCAGCCTCTCCTTTTGGGGGTCTCCAGGTAACCACACACAACCAAGTGCTTGAACATTATATAGCTAGCACCCAGTCAAAAGTGGTAACCATGTACAAGGAGTGTACATAAAGTACACGGCGTGTACTCCTAAATTTTTCATAACTCCTTTTTTTCTCAAAAAAAAACCTGAAATTAAAATCACACCTGAAAAGAAGGTTCGAGTTCTTATATTATTGAAGTTATCAATCAGAACTCAATTAGTGTCATTCAACAATGTGACTCAAGTCATGGAATAAAATTTACTAAGAAGATGTGTATCAATAAAGGACAAGATGGTGAAATTGTTCTATTTGGAAAACAACAAACAGGAATCTCCACCTTGTGAATGGAGAAGAAGATATGTGCTATTTATTCAGAGATGAATAATACTATTTGTTTCAAAAATGTTGTGTTCATCTATTCCAAACATACCTTGAAGATTTGGTTAAATGTGACGTAACTTGTGTTATCACTAAGATACCACTTAATTGTACTTATATATGTGATTCTTCTAAATAGGGGAATATTATCATAAATACATACAAGGAAAAAGATGAAAATACAATAAGAGTTATTGAATTAGTACATGAAGAAGTATGTGGACCTATAACACCAAGATACGTTAAAGGGAAAATGTATTACATTGTTTTCACTGATCGTTTCAATAGGATGGAATGATTATTTATCATCACACCCAATTACGGTGTGTTCATTTGAATAAAAAAGAATCATAGGGAATCTGATAGGTTTCTTGGATATATAATTATGATGTTTCTTATTGATAATGTAAGAAATTCACAAAATGTCATGTGGAATATTAACTCGAGAAACTCAGGATAAGGTATAAAGTTTTATAAGTAATAAATCATTAACAAAATGGAGTGGTTTAGAAGAGAAATTGGATCTCCAACAACATGTATAAATCAATTATAATGGAAAAGGCCTGATAAGGGATATTATGGAAAGATTTATTCTTGATATCAGTATACATATCTAACAGGGCTCTGTTGTGTCCAAATACATAAAAGACTTTATACGACATGTGATGTGGAAAGAAGAAAAAATTGAAATACATCTAAAACTTTGAAAGTAAATGTTTTTATCAATAAATAGAAATAGTTGAAATTTTAATAACATATATATGAGGTGATATTACTTGGATATTCATGGAAAAGAAAAGAAAATAAATGTTTCAACAATAGGCTTGGAAATATTGTTGAAAGTAATGATGTCACTATAGTAGAGAATGAATAGAATATTCGATAACATAATGAGTAGTTTCATGGTAAATGTAATGGGGATGTATGAACCTCTGGGGGGGGGTGAAGTAGGGAATGATGATTTAGAAGAAGATACTAGCATTGAATAGAAGGATATAAAATCTATATATTTAAGAAGATGAAGATTCAAGGTGAAATTGACTGACAAAACCTAATTGGTGACACATTAGCTAAAGTTCAACATCTTTATGAATAAATTCATTACAACACAAATCATTCCTATCTTATGTAGAGACTATATTTTTTGAGGACGATGTTAGAGATGAGAACTGGGTTTGGGCTATGAATGAAGGGCTTTACCAAATAGAAATGAATGAGATTCGGGGGATTGTCATTAGTAAAAAATGGGTCTTTTATAATAAAATTTATTAATATCACTTATTGATTATAAAAAAAGAACAATATTTGAGAAAAATGGTACTATAAGATATAGGGTATTGATGATGATAAAAAAAATTCACCTATTGTGAGGCTAGATACAATTTAACTGTTCATGGCCATATTAGTGTAATGAAAGTTAGAAGTTTTATATATGGACGTTAAGTCTACATTTTTGAATGAGGTTATAGATAAAGATATTTACATTGTGAATCTGATTAGATTTAATTATTCATGAAGATGAAAATAGTGTTTTTTAGTTTAGGTAGGCACTATATGGTCTGAAAAAAGCACTATGAGTGTGCTATTCAAGACATGATCTTTTTTAAAGAATCATGATTTTTTTGTGGTGGAGTTTATTATAATATTTATGTAAAAAATTATAATAATAAAATAATTATAGTTCGTTTATATGTTGAAGAAACAATATTTGGAGGATGAGAAGAATCATAGAGTAGAATGATCACAAAATTCATGAAAGTGATTTTAAAATGTATTTGATTTTCGAAATGATGTTTTCCTTGGTTTACATGTGACATAGGGAAGGAATGGAACATTCACTTATTAATATAAATATTCCAAAGTGGTTTATAGTTGAATTAGAATGGGAAATTATAAGGAGATGAAAACTCTGGTTTTCACCAGAATAAAACTATCACTAGATGATGAAAGTAGTGTAATTAATCTAACAAGATACATGAATATTATTGGTAGTATATTGTACTTGACATATAGATGACAAGATAATATATTTTTTAAACATTACAAGTAGAGTGGTATCAATGTAATTATAAGGAAACCCACATTATTTTAGTAAAAAACTACTTTTTTATTTCAAGGTCACAATGGATTTTAGTTTTCTGTATAATGAAAAATCATAGTAATAGTTATTGGGCCATAGAAATGTAGATTAGAAAGAATCATAGGATGATATAAAATCAATGGTAGGTGGTTCTTTATATCTTTGAGGATTGCATATTTCTTGAATAATCAAAAAATAAGATTGTATTTCATTGAGATTGAATAATCTGAATATATTGGGCCATTCAAGCTTGCACAAAATTGTTGTGGATTAAGTAGTATATTTTCTATATGTGAGTTATATTGGAGTCTCCAATTAGAATCTATTGTGATAATTACAGAGCTATAAATCATAGAAAATTCATTCCATCACTCATGTATTTTTCATTTTGAAATCATGTATGGTTTTTTCAAGTAGAAGGTGGATCAAGGGCTTATGAAGTTAGAGTATGTGCCTAGAGAACTGCAGGTTTTATACATTCTAAGAAATATTTTACCCAAATAAGAATTCAAAGGGAATGTATTGACTATAAGAGTATAGTCAACTCCATGAATTTTAAAACGTATAGATGGGGGACCCCCTATCCCTGAGGTATGGTGTGTGTTTACTTAATTTGGTGATATGTGATCATTACACTATTGAAAATCATACCTCGGATTCTTTTTGGTTAGTTAGAAAAGGTTGAATATTTGATAATATAAATGGGGAGAAAAATGTCTTAATCAGGTTAGGGGAGAAGCTGATAGTGGAATAAGTTGAGTTGGGGGAGTTTGTTTATCTAAAGATGCTAATGGTGATCAATCAAGGTTTCATATCATGATAAAAAGGGTTCGTCATCAAAAAAGTTGAGTGGTTTTTCAATGAAGTGATTCATTGATGAAATTTGTATGCTACTCTTATTTCTCATGCCGAGAATCAATAATGTGGGCATAGAGTTAGTGTTGAGTAAATCATTTTTATCAATTTGAATCGCAAGAAGTGAATTTTGGTAGATGATGGGAGAATATTTAAATAAATATCAGAATGTGAAGCATTTTCAATAAACCTAAAGGGGGATACTGTAGGGAAAAAATACCTCATGCTTCCATCATGGTGTTTTCAAGGAGATTTTGTCTGTGAAAAAAATATAACCACGAATTAGTATGGTTTGGTGTTACTAAAGATGATGTTTAAGGTCTAATAGTTTCCTAGTGTTTTCCATATTTTTTGGCCTAAAAATTGGGAGTTTCTATTATGGAATGGAAATGTTATCCTAAAAGGAGTTCATAGAATATAGTTTGAAAATAGTGAATCATAATTTGTAGACCGTGAATCATAATTCGCAGACTGTATAACATTGACTTCATGGATAGCATAGTAGCACAATTGTGTTATGGGTGCCACATATGAGGTGTTCAAATCGTGAAGCATGCTATAAGAGATACGTAGTGAAATCAGTACATAGGTGGCTTATAGTTCATGCGTGTCTTGTCATATTCTAAATTGATGGGGGTGATTTAAGGGGATGCAAATGGATTTTTTGTGGATGAAATTTTCCAGCTCAAAGGAGTAAGGTGTTATGTGGACCACATTTTAGTTCATGGTGAAGGGTGTAACACATAAGGGTTTTCGGTATTTGTTAATATATTGGTTTTCAGGATTTATATTCCTATATAAAAGATCCCAATCACATCATTAGATAGAGTGAATTTCATTAGAAAATATCATCTCTAGAGGAATTTGGAGATTTTTAATGTAGTTCGTGAGGCAATAGTTTATATAGAGGAAGTATTTAATGGGGAATACATTTAATGAATGATATAGTTTGTGGTAATAGTTTGTGGAAGGGTATTTTGGGGCTCTGTAACTTGAAAAAGAAAAAGGACCATGTAACATAGGTAGTCCTAGAGGCATTTGACATACACAAAGCAGGGGTGGTCCGTGAAGAAAATGTCGACCATGTGCCACACATTCCCCGTGGTGCAACACCATTCACATATGATTCAGGGAAGTTCATATAGGATGAAAGGATGTTTTTTGATTGAGAAAAGAAGTTCATAATGTAACTAAAATAGTTTAGGAAATACATTTATGCAAACTACAAGTTTGTAGAAATGTGTATTTCATCTACCGAGAGAAAATTGGACTTCAATAGAGCATCTATCTATAATTGAGGATTCATTCATTATAGATAATTATAGTACCTACATGTCCATAAAATGAGTGTAGATCCTTTCCCAATAAGTTATAAAATTAATAGGAAGATGGTGATCCTTCACACCAACAGTGAGACATCGATAGAGAGTTAGGGAGTGACCATTGAGATAGTAGTGAGCTACCCTAAACATTGTAAATGTAGTGAGCCTAGGAATAGAAGTGTTGTAGCCTGAACGTTGTATTTTGTAGTTAGTATTAATGGATTTGGTACATTAGAACATTGTCATTGTATACTTATTATAAGTATCACAATAATGGTGAAACATGTAAAATCACAACGTCTCATGAATGGTTTCATTTATATTTACACATTGTTTTGGGAAGGTGAGAGAAGATAGTTTTGTTTAACAACAAATCATGATCTGAAGGGGTAGTTGTTTTAATTTTTCATACCCTGATTCACTCCCCTATTATGGTATTTAACATTGTTGGGATAAAAAAATGTAAATATTTTGTCCACATAATTAGGTTATGAAAAATAACCATACCTGAATGGAAAAACATATTAAATAGAGAGAATATTTAATATTATAGAGATTTATATAATAGAATCCCCCATTAATTAGAGGGACAACTAATCCAACTATTTATGAATAATGGATTAATCATATGGAGAATATATTTATGTCCTTGTGATGCACTGAAATAGAAATTTTATTCTTTTTGTCTATTCTTTCAAAGGTTATGTTGATCAATTTGTTGTACCTCTCGAACCCCTCAAGGTTTTATTTTCATGATCACAATCACCCTCATTTTTATCTAATCCTCTTTCAAGTGTTTTTGGTTGATAGGAATCAAATCAGGTGGCCAAGGAATTGGGCCTAGAAAGTGTGCTGGCAAATGGTCTGAAATCCAGACCACCGGCCAGCCGGTGGCACACCACCGGCCAGCCGGTGGCATCTGCTCTCAAGAAGGAGCCACTGCCTTACCACCGGTCAACCGGTGGCCTCAGCACCGGTCGACCTGTGGCACCCAGCACAAATAGTGTTTGCTACTGTCTTGCCACCGGCCAGCCGGTGGCTCCTCACCGGTCGACCGGTGGAGCCTGGATCAAGACTCTTCTTCTCTACCAAGGCACCGGCCAGCCGGTGGAGATGTACCGGTCGACCGGTGGCCCCTGGACCAGACTTCTCCTCCACTGCCAAGGCACCGGCCAGCCGGTGGAGCTGTACCGGCCAGCCGGTAGCACTGGTCAAACTAGCCGTTGGCTTTGACCAGTCAACTCCAAAAGCCTCCCAACGGCTCCGAGGCCTTTTCCAACGGCTCCAAAGCCCTCCAACGGATACTTGAAGGTTCCTAGCCTATAAATAAAGGCCTAGGAAGCCCCGGAACAACATACAAGCCACCGGACACATTGTTGATCATTTTGGCGAAGCTCCGGCGGATTGTTCCAAGAGAACCCCAAGTGCTCCATCCATTTCCACATCCAAGAGCACCACTCAAGAAGCTTGGGAAAGCACGCTACATCAACTCCATCATCCAATTGGCGCCCAAGTCTTCCCAATCACGGTTTTTCTTGTTTTATATATTTTGAGCTTAAAATTGGGTTTGTGCCTACAAACCCCAACCCTTTTCTCATCCTCCCTTTCTTTTGGGTTTCACACCACCATTAAGGTGTGAAGAGGTTTTCTCAAGCCTTTCCTTTTAAAAGGCTTGTGTTTCGGTGAGCTAGCCTTCACCCGTTAAAAAGGCTAGTGGGTTCTTGCTCAACCATCAAAAGCAAGTGGGTTCTTGCTAAACCAATAAAAGCAAGCTGTAATAGGTCCTAGTGCTACCTTAAAGCCTAGTGGGTTTCTTGCTAAAACCATTGAAAAGCAAGCGGTAGGAATCTCTCAACGGTTGAGTTGGGAGCGGAGACGTAGGCCGGGTTTTGGCCGAACTCCGTTATCAATTTCGTGTGTCTTGCCTCTTTATTTTCCGCTGCACTTTACTTTGATTTTTAATTTGTTAATCAATTTTTTTTTAAAAGGCAATTCACCCCCCCTCTTGCCTCCTTCCCTCGCTTTTTCTCCGACCTAACATTTGGTATCAGAGCGAGTATTTGAATAATTCCCTAACCGGTTTCAAATTAAAGATCCTATTTTATTTTTTTGATGGCTTCTACCGCTTCTTCTTCTCAAAACCTCGAAGGTCATTCTTTGGATCGTGCTCCATTCTTTGATGGAGCCGATTATACTTTTTGGAAAACCCGCATGTCAACCTTTTTAAAAAGCATTGGTTATCCAATTTTTAAAATTGTTATGCAAGGATTTTCCCTCTCCTCTCCCGATGAGTCTAAATGGACCCCCGTAGACATTGCAAACTTCGAGCTTGATGGCAAAGCCATGAATGCTCTACATTGTGGGTTAGATCGTTATGTTTTTGATCATATTTCTTCTTGCACATCTTCTAATGATATTTGGAAGCTTTTAGAACTAACCTATGAAGGTACTAGCGAGGCTCCAAAGCAAGAACCCGCTCAAAAGCAAGAACCCATTCAAAAGCTAGAACCCGATGCAAAATCCGTACCCGTTTGCCCACCTCACAAGAAAAGGGCCAAGAAGAAGAAGAAGAAGGCTTCAAAGGCAACATGGAGTGATAGCTCCACCTCTTCATTCTCCTCCTTCTCCTCGAGCGACCAAGGTAAAAAATGCCTAATGGCAAATCACGAGGTAACATCTTCCGACTCCTCCTCCTCTTGTTCTTCAAATTCAAATTCTTTCAATCATATGTCATATGAAGAACTCCAACATGCTAGAGACCAACTTGAAAATGGTTTTCATGAACTTTCTTCAAAATTTGTTTCTTTGAAAAAGAATTTCAAAAAACTTTCCTCCGAAAAAGAACAACTTCTCAAAGAGAAGGAGGAACTCTCCCTAAAAATCCAAAATTTCCCAAATGTTGATTCTTTGGAATCAACCATCAAGGACCTTAGAGAATCCCTAGCCAAGTTCACCCAAGGGGAACAAAATTTGAATAATTTGCTAGGTTCCCAACGCATATCCCGAACCACCCAAGGGCTTGGCTATTCCAAGCAAGCTTCCTCCTCCCATGCACCCACTGTTTTTGTAAGGGGGAGCTCTTGTTTTAAATTTTGTAACTATTGTAAAAAACCCGGGCACATGATATATGAATGTAATTGCAAAAACGCCCGGTATGGTAGGCCCAAATCGATTTTTTATTCGGATGAATTCTATAGGAGAAGACCCGCTACAAGGCAAGTGTGGATTGAAAAATCCCTCTTAGCGAGTCTATCCGGGCCTAAAATTGTTTCTTTTCAAAATCCCACTCCCCGGTGATTTATTGTTTTTATTTAGGGGGAGTTAGGATCTTTTAAGCCTTTTTGTGTATTCAAAGTTTTCATTTCAAACTCAACACTTGGCTTCAAAACTTTCAATTCAAACTGTTATTCAATTTTTCATTTCAAAATTTTCAACAATTGATATCATTTTTCAATTGATTTAAAATCTAGTTTATTCATCGTTTTCCCTCAATCAAGTTTTATGCCCCACTCTATTTTGATAATCACAAAGGGGGAGAAATTCCTTGATTGATTGGGGGAGAGTCTTCTCTATCATGCTTTGATTTATTTTCAAATTATCCTTTAAGAATGTCTTTAATTTCAGTATTTTACTTTGATTGTTTTGGTGATTGTGATCATCAAAATAGGGGGAGATTGTTGTACCTCTCGAACCCCTCAAGGTTTTATTTTCATGATCACAATCACCCTCATTTTTATCTAATCCTCTTTCAAGTGTTTTTGGTTGATAGGAATCAAATCAGGTGGCCAAGGAATTGGGCCTAGAAAGTGTGCTGGCAAATGGTCTGAAATCCAGACCACCGGCCAGCCGGTGGCACACCACCGGCCAGCCGGTGGCATCTGCTCTCAAGAAGGAGCCACTGCCTTACCACCGGTCAACCGGTGGCCTCAGCACCGGTCGACCTGTGGCACCCAGCACAAATAGTGTTTGCTACTGTCTTGCCACCGGCCAGCCGGTGGCTCCTCACCGGTCGACCGGTGGAGCCTGGATCAAGACTCTTCTTCTCTACCAAGGCACCGGCCAGCCGGTGGAGATGTACCGGTCGACCGGTGGCCCCTGGACCAGACTTCTCCTCCACTGCCAAGGCACCGGCCAGCCGGTGGAGCTGTACCGGCCAGCCGGTAGCACTGGTCAAACTAGCCGTTGGCTTTGACCAGTCAACTCCAAAAGCCTCCCAACGGCTCCGAGGCCTTTTCCAACGGCTCCAAAGCCCTCCAACGGATACTTGAAGGTTCCTAGCCTATAAATAAAGGCCTAGGAAGCCCCGGAACAACATACAAGCCACCGGACACATTGTTGATCATTTTGGCGAAGCTCCGGCGGATTGTTCCAAGAGAACCCCAAGTGCTCCATCCATTTCCACATCCAAGAGCACCACTCAAGAAGCTTGGGAAAGCACGCTACATCAACTCCATCATCCAATTGGCGCCCAAGTCTTCCCAATCATGGTTTTTCTTGTTTTATATATTTTGAGCTTAAAATTGGGTTTGTGCCTACAAACCCCAACCCTTTTCTCATCCTCCCTTTCTTTTGGGTTTCACACCACCATTAAGGTGTGAAGAGGTTTTCTCAAGCCTTTCCTTTTAAAAGGCTTGTGTTTCGGTGAGCTAGCCTTCACCCGTTAAAAAGGCTAGTGGGTTCTTGCTCAACCATCAAAAGCAAGTGGGTTCTTGCTAAACCAATAAAAGCAAGCTGTAATAGGTCCTAGTGCTACCTTAAAGCCTAGTGGGTTTCTTGCTAAAACCATTGAAAAGCAAGCGGTAGGAATCTCTCAACGGTTGAGTTGGGAGCGGAGACGTAGGCCGGGTTTTGGCCGAACTCCGTTATCAATTTCGTGTGTCTTGCCTCTTTATTTTCCGCTGCACTTTACTTTGATTTTTAATTTGTTAATCAATTTTTTTTTAAAAGGCAATTCACCCCCCCTCTTGCCTCCTTCCCTCGCTTTTTCTCCGACCTAACACAATTGTGTTACTGGATCTAGAATACAAGGAAGGAGGAAGAAATAGAACTAATGTAATTAGAACTTTTGATAATACGTTATTTGATAAAAGTTTCCCTCATGATCAAAAAGTTTAGATGAAGATACATTTACTAATATTAAATAACAATGAAAAATAGGGTGTTGAATATTAAGAAGTAATCTTTACAAGTTTATCCAGGTATGCTACAGAATTTATATTAAACTAATAGTGAAATATTGATCACTTTGATTAAGGGATTTATCTATGTATCTAAAGGGAACCAGTCTCCCAAAAATTTTCATCTAATGATGAAATAGTTTAAGGTTCCATCAATATAGAGAAGGAATTTTGTAGAATAAATATATTCAGAGGAAACAAATACATGAAGAGGTCATCTATGAACCATGAAAAGTGGTATTCATCAAAGAGGAATAAGAAGTTTGAGTGATTTTCATCATGTGAGAACTTTGGGAAAAGAACCTTGGGGAATGGTTGAAGGGATTGTTAGTTTTTTATATGTGTGAAGATAGGGATCATCAGGCTTATGTTTCAAAGGGGAAGAAACAAATAAAGGATTTCCAATGCTATAATTGTAATGGGATGTGGAACTGCACAAGATAAATCCCTATGTTTCAATTGAATCTACCACAATATTGGCCTTGTGGAGATGGCCAAGCTTATGTAATCCCAACAGCTAAGTTATATGTACCCAATGATATAGTGTTTGGTACATTAATCATTTCTTAAAATTTATTTAATTCCTTATTTGATTCTGGATCACCATGCTCTTTTATTTCTACCCAGTTTCCCACAAAAACATGACATTTCTATTTTTATTTAGAAAGAGATTTTGAAGTCAAAACACCTAAGGTAAGTATTATTTAAAAAATATGGGATGGGATTTCCATTCTATGACACATTAATGTTTTTATTTGTTTATATTATGATCATACTTATGGTTAGTTTTGATATAATCCTTAGTATGAAATTCATCTCAAAATATAATGAAAAATTTACTATAAGAGGAAGGAAATTATGATTTGGGAGGAAGATGTAGAATTCATTATATTTAGAGAATATGACTCTTCACATGATTATTATTTTGATCCAACCCTATAGCCCAACTAAATTAAATTCTTTGGGAAGAATAGAAAAAAACATCTTGTGATGAATAAGGTAACCTTAAAATTGAGGATGTAACTATTTATCATGAATACTTGGCATATATTATGAGGAATTTCCTAGAAATCCCCCAATTTGTGAAGCTGAATTTTCCATTGACTTTTTCATTGATAAAAGGCAATATTAAATACCCTTTATATAATGTCTACTATTGAATGACTGAAACTGAAGAAAAAACAAGAGGATTTATGTAATAAGTGATTTATTCTCCCAAGTGTTTCCCCTTGGGGAGAACGTATTCAATTTTTTAGGAATAAATATTGATCCATGTGGTTATGCATCGATTATAGGGAAATTAATGTTATTGAAATAATGAATAAATAACCTCTACCTCACATTGATGACTTATTTGATCAACTTCACAGAGCCTAATAATTTTCAATGATTGATCTTTGTTTAAGGTATTAAAAATTATGAGCGATAAAGAAATACATTCTGAATACAACATTTCTTATCTGGTATAGACATTAAGAGTTTATAGTAATTCCACTTTATTGAACTAATTCCCCGTTTTTTTAAAGACCAAATGAATTGAGTATTCCAATAATATCTTAATGATTTTGTTTTTGTATACATTTATGATATTCTACTCTATTCTAAAATTGTTTAGGATAATGATAATTACATAAGGACCATTATTATGACTCTTGGATGGGAGAAATTATCTAGTAAATTTAGAAAGTTTGATTTCTGGGTTGAAAAAGTTAATTTTCTAGGCCATATTGTTTCCAAATATAAAATATCATTTGATCCTACAAACACAAAATTAGTAAGAGAATGAACTACAACAAAGAAAAAATCAAGGTATGTAGTTTCATGGGTCAGGAAGGTTACTATTGATGATTTTTTTCATAATGTTTCTTGATTGGCTAACCTGTTAACCATGATTTCACATAATGTGGTTATGATTTTTTGGAAAATGTAATGAGAAGAATTATTTAGTGAACTAAAGGGATGATTATTAAATTCCATTATTTTGACTCTACCATCTGGAAGTGGTAGGGTTTTTCATAAATATTATTGCATCGAAAAAGGGAATTGGTTGTTTACTAATGATAAATAACAAATTTATTGAATATGAATCAATGAAATTGATGACTCACTAATAGAACTATCGAACCCATGTTCTCGAGATAGAAATTGTAATCTTTTCTTTGAAAATATGGATACATTATCTCTATCGTGAATGATGAGTGATATAAATCAGTCATAAAAATACTAAAATGTACTTATCATAGAAAGTATGGAGACATTATCTCTATCGTGAATGATGGTATAATCTATTCAATGATTATGTTTTTTCAATACACTACCACCCAGGAAAATAAAATAAGGAATACTATATATTGAGTAGAAAGGATCATGGGGTTTTAGAAAAAATGAGGATTGAGAAGGGTCCTTTGTTATTGAATCTTGTAAGGATGGATATGAGAATTTACAAGGAATGGGAGTCATCAATCATTATTTAAATTATTGAAAAATTAATTTATTAGAGATTATGAATAATTCTCAATTTGATGATGAGATATTTCAGAAGAAAATTAAAGGTGTGAAAAATGGAAAATTAGGAGATGTTGTTTGTGAATATGGTGTTGTATTATTTGGAAATAGGATATGTGTTCCATCCATTCCTGAGAAAAAAAATAATTTTTGGATAATTATCATAGATCAAATTTATCTATGCACCATGGTAGAACAAATATTTATTTGGACTTAAAGGAATTTTTCGGGGGATTACATGAAAGAGAAAATTGATGATTATTGTAATGACCAAAAATATTATAAATGAAGTTTCACTTTATGTTTTAATTAAATTTCTTATTATGTAATATGGATATAGAATAAACAAGAAATTAGTTTGTTATATGATACTGTATTTAAAACACTATTAAAAATATTTACCATTTTTAATATATCCTTTGAACAGTAATCACATGATTAGTATAAATATAGAGCTTTTAATAAATCAAATTGACTTAGAAAAAAGAAATTATGTCCTCAACCAATAGAATCATTACGTATGAATCTAGTTTATCAAATATTTTGAGGGAGAAATAATCTCTAGGATTTTCCCTCAACCAATCCCAAGGAGAGATCCAACAACTTAAGCATGAGAAAAACCGTTTATGGGAGAAGTTAAAGCTTATCCAGATCATGACCCAAACCATGTTCACCAAAACGACCCCATACAAGTTTCAATTTTGAGAACCTTACTCTTATGGTATACCCCTGTGTAAAAAAGAGATATGTATCAAGACCTTAATAAATTGAACATTTATATTCTATAAAATAACGTATTTACTTTATTTCTCATAGTTATTATGTAAATGATATTGATTTTGAACCAATTAAACAAAAAAAATCATGTAATATTCAAATTTAGTTAAGGGATTTATTTTGATGAATTAATGGATGTTAGAAATAAATATTATTGGAATAAAACTTTATTATTAAATTCGGTTTATTAATTATAAATGGTCATATAATTTTTTTGATGTGAAATGAACTTTTTATAAGTGTTCAAAAACTATTATTTTCAACAACCCAAATTTTTTTAAATAAATCATGAATCATATTTTAAAAATGAAAATAAAAATATTTAGAAAAATACCTCGAGAAAATAAATATTAATTTTTGAATCAAAATGTTGAATATTTCAAATGGTGAATTTTTCATAATTTTCTGAGACAATTGTATTTTTGGGTAAAAATGAAATACTTTCCAAATACAAGGTGTATTTTATGAATTCATAATTATCCAAAAAAAAATTTAATAAATGGAATAATGGTTTTCCTTGGACAAATATATGTTTTCTCCATAAAAATAATTTTATTTTAATATCATTCTATTAATTTTATAATGCCTTTATGAATCCTCCAAAATTTATAATATATTTTATTATTTTTAATTCATTTCATTAGTGAGTGACTCACTTACACATAAGATTGGGTAATATTTTAATATTTTTGGCCCAATTACTAATAAAATAATTATACCTCCACACTTTTTCAAAATCCATGTCTAAAAACCAAGATAAGGTGTGTGATTTTTAAAATTTTATTATATAGATTCAAAAATATATGTCTGTGACATATTAAACAATTCTCCTCCAATTTCATATGTAAACTCACATATTCTCCTACTTAATTTCACTAAAACTAATTATATCATGTAATTAATCTTGTCTCCACTTTCTATAATCCTCCCAAGCAACCCCAATCTTTCAAGAATCCCCTTTTCAAGCTTTTGGAGCCACACACTCAAGTAAGGGTTCCTTCCTTTCTCATTTTTAACCAAGCTTCATTATATTTTAACGCGATTTTACATTCAATTAATAATTATGGGGTATGTTTTTAAACCTCCTCCATAATCCCCTTATTATTTATAAATGATGATAAACCCATTATCACCCATTAATACCTCCCTTGTACACGTGTTACCATTCAGAAATTTCATAAGAATCCTTTCCTCTCTCTTTTTTTCTCAAGACTATTTATTATCATATTCCATGTTTTTCTAATTCTATATATGTTTACATATCATTTAATGTCACTATTAATGTAAACATAATTTTACAAATTATTAGTGACCCATTTCACTATCATCAATCTATTTTATGAATTTTTTCGTCACGTTGTTATGCTGTCCAAATTTTCACCATGATTTTCCAGGAAAACCCAATTTTATAGTGAATACCACACCAATTTCCCATCAATTTACCCAAATCTATGAAAATTTGACTATTTATTAGGGACTAACATGTATTTATTCTATACTCTATGTTTTTGGAATAAATTATAATGATGAATGAATCCATTTTTTAGGACCTATGTGACACACTTATGCGTAACAATGAAATGAAAGTGATAGATGCGCCCAGAATTATATAGTGCTCAAATAAATTTGGTAATGTTTAGTATAGTGATATGAAATTTTTGGATAGGGGTGTTCTGTATTCATTTACAAGACATTTTCCACCGTGAAATCTTATTGGTTTATCATTGACCTATGTTTGTGATGCAGTGCTTTAAGTTTCCTCCACATTTCCCATGTTATGTTATCATGCTATATCACGCCTTATTATAAATGTTCTATTATTACTAAATGATATTAATTTTCTAAAATGTATTATTATCCTCATCTTATTCCCTTTTTATTCCATTATTAGGATTTATGGCTCACTTATTTCTAATTTTTTTCCCTAGGTTATCCAATGCATTTTTAAGCCCATGCATGTCAAAGAAGTTTTCAATAAAGATATTTTAATTCATGTTTATAGTTGTAATGTAATGTACCAAATTACCTAGGATACACTACTTATTGTTATTTCAAATTGTTAAACTCATAAGAATACTATGCACTATAAATAAAGGAACAAAAAAATGAACATAAGAATATATGTTATGAAATAGATCATTGATAATATAGATTGATAAATATAAATTCATAAGTCATGGAAATAAATTTAATTTATATGTTGTCATTTTAATGTCATCGGATTATCCTTTTGTGTTTAATAGCCTTACATTACCCATACCAAATTTTAATTTTATAATATTCAATGGCCATATATATGATAAATCCGATAAAAATCATTATGAATGAAAGTGTGACGATAGGCTAAATGAGATGAGAAAACCAATGGGAGAAATAATCATGAACTTCATGATGATACTCTTCCAAATAATACAAGTTTGAATAGAATACTAAATCTGTAGGATAACCCTAATCCCAAAAAAAATAGAAAAAGTTTCAATTGAGATCTTCTTGTGAATAATGCCTCCTACATTTAACGGTTCATCTGATCACTTAATCATGTAATAGTGGATCAACATCATTGAAAAGATATTCTCACTCCTTAAATATTCTAAACAAGTTATGGTTGTTTTGGATGTTGATCATATGGAGGGTGAAGCTGATCCATGGTGGAAATTGATCAAAAATATGAATCTTGAGGAATAGATCATGGTGATGTGATGTATGGATTTCTAGAAAAAATAATTTGATAAATATTTCCCCCACACCCTCTAACATAAAAAGGATTGAGATTTACTTTCCCTCACGAAGAAAGAAAATTAATCTATAAGGGTGTATGAAGAAAACATCACAAGGATTTAAAGATATGCCTATAGTTTTTTTGTTCCTCTAAGTGAAAGGATGAATGATTATTTTATGGGATAAAGCCTATCCTGTGGAAATTCCTGGAGAGTTGTGGCTTTGATAGCTATGAGGAAATTTTCAGATGTTTCCTCAAAGATGAAATGGAGATCAAATAATATTTGAGGTATCATGTGGATAAGATGAAGAATGTGGAGAAAAATTATGATAGTCCAATATAGAGATCTAACGGTGCCAAGAAATTACAATATCCCACTTGACAATGGTGTGGAAAGAAGCACCCTAAAATTTCATGAAGTAGATGAGGAAATGAATTTGGTGTGAGATTGGAGGGCACCTAGTAAATGAATTCTAATACTAGAAACTTGCTACTATGAAGGTGGAAGGTAATGATGCAGTAAACAATTAGTGTATTTTTTATTGATTCAACTACAAGGAACAAGGGAATTTTTCAAATAAATTATCTATGATAAGGGTTTTCAATGAATTTCAACAACCCCCAAGGAAAGAAGGGAGATATTTTTTTAATGAAAATTACCAAAGTGGACACCGAAAATGAGGTGGTGGTTGGTATGCTAGTTATTCATTCAATAATAGTTAATATACCTTTTGATTCAGGTTCTATGAATTCCTTCATATCATAAAATTTTAGTATAACTATTCAAACACCATCACAAATCAAGGAAGTGGAGTTATCGATAAAGATAGAAAATGGGGAAATTATTACATCCCAAGTATATAACTCCTCCCCTAACATAATATGTGGGATGTACTTTCTGTAGAACCTTGTCGTACTCCATTTGGTGTAATTTGATGCAATTATGGTCACATATTGGATTTACTTATATTGAGGCCACATAAATTTCAACGAGTATGAAATTATTCTTCATATCACAAATCAACCACCAATTATGTACAAGTGCAAGGAGGAGGTAGAATCTTATTTTGCACCATCATACCAAGAATGGATATTATTGTCCTATTATAATGAGTATCTAGCTCAAATGATTGATTATAAGTAAGGAATCATCCTTGATAACATGCCCATTGAGAGGGAATACACAAATTTTTCCATGAGGAATTTCTTAGTCTTCTTCCAAGATGAGTTGTTGAATTTTCAATCTATATTTTACCTATTGAATTATGACTATTCGAGGATTCATATGGAATGGATGTTGTATAACTTTATGATCTAAAGAAGAAACTACAAGAGAATCCAGGTAAATGTTTTATATGACCACGATTCTCACCATGGGGTGAACCTATAATCTTCATTAACAAGAGGGATGGGTCAATGCATGTTTTCATTGATTATCTTGAGTTCAAAAAGATCATTATAAAGCACCAGTATTATCTTTCTGGGATTGATGACATGTTCCACTACTGGAAATGTGATCTTTCCCCATGCATCTATCCCCGTGGTTTAGAAAAACCGTGGGGATATCTATTGTTTTAGTATCTATTCCCACGGTTTTAATAAAACTGTTGGAATCCAATACACAATTCCCCAAATTGCATCACGCTCCTCTTCACTCTTCTATTGCGCTCATCCTTACACTTTCTTCCATCGTCCTCTTCCATAACACTCTTCCTCGCTTCCCCAACTCCCAACCCTCTCCTCCCCTCCCCAAAAATCACCTCCCAGCCATTTGAACTTCGCTGATCGACCCTATCCTCCCCTCGCGGCCCTCCACCTCCTAGTCATCTGACCACCGCGTACCGGCAGTCTCCTCCCCTCCTCGGCCTCCACCTCCGCTCCCAACCTCCATACCAACCTTCACCTCATCCTCAATGTCTCTTCCTCCGCCTCCCTACCGCCATCTCCAGCGACGTCCCCCACTCATCTCCCTCTTCTCTCAGCCTTCGCCTCCACCTCAACTTCCCCCTGCTCTGGAAACATCCCATCCTAGTCTCTGCCTCCCTAACCCCAACTCTGACATATAGGTATGAAGTTACTTCAAATTTTTTTCATTCTATTATATATAAATTTAGTTGAGGATTTAATGAACAAAAAAAAATTAGGATTGAAAACATTTTATCTTCTAGAGATGTGAGATGTCCACAAGGCGCCTAAAAACATTCAATTATGTCATTGTTATGGTTCTTGTTGATGAAACCAAAGACCATTGACCTTATATTCCCTTTATAGGCATTTTTAGTTTTTCATTTAAACCCCCAAAATAATGGAGGAGACCAAAAGACTTCAAGAATACCATGAGGGAGGAGGAATGTTTACCTGGAATATTGAGGTGTCGCATCACTATAATGTTGTGTACCAAGCTGTTGTAATGCCATTTTTCTAATTGGTTTTCATTCTTAATGGGATCTATAATTTTTTTGAAGGATGATTGTATAATAATTAGGGCTCTATCATGGAAATAATTATTCCTCCCTCCCCAAATTACACACTTAATTTCAATACAAGTGACTATAAACATATTCATTTGTCGTTTGGACATCTGTATATTCAAAACCTCTTGTAGGAAACTGTTAATTTTTTCCTTGTGTAGGGGGTTCATATCGAACAAATCAAATAGAGAATTCCATAATGATGCATAGTTTTATAGGTAAGGAATAGATGGTCCATGTTTTCTCTTTTTTGGTGGAACATGGAACATCTAAATAATGATATAATACCTATAAAATATTTTAAATAAGAAAAGAAAACATCATTAGTTTCTAGTAGAGTTGGAGGTTATGATAAAATATAAATTAATGATTATCAAAGTGGTACTGTGTTAATAGAGGGATAGTAATGGACTACCTATTCCATTTATTCTATGCTCAAGGCATTTTTGAAGTCTTATCACTTTTCTAAAATAGTAATTATCTAAGCTATATATCCAATTGAGCCCAAGGAATGTCAATATTAAATAAAAATAATGTATATTATGAGGTTTTATCTATAATGGGACCTAAAACCGGTGATCAAGTTATGAATTCCACTCAAGAATCTCATTAATGGGATAATAGACCATGGTGGTGAAATTGGAATATATAATATATGAGTTTTAACCATGAGTTTGTTAGAGATCCTTGGGGGAAGAATTGTTAGGGATGTGATAATATTGTGATTTAGGGAAATTAATTTCAAAGTCATAGGATATGTTTTGATTAATTACATTTAATAGGGAAAGATCCAGTTGAGTTTTTTGGGAGATCATCAACTATTAGGGGTACAGTTTTAGTCACTTTTTCTTTTCCTAGTGTATTTTTTTGGGTATTTTTGTACATCACTAATTTAATTTTTCATCCTTAGAATCTATTTTTTTTAATATTGATCTTTTTCTTAGTCATTGAATCTAAATAAATTATTGGGAAGAAGATATGATCTCTTTAGAATATTACATAAATATTACATAAATATTAATAACCATTGATATCTTTGGTACTTCATTATTTGGTATATGACAGTGTTTTTATGTTATTAAAGGGATATATTAGTTGATATATTTTTTGGATCACACAAACTAGTAATATATATGGGTGGAATTATTTCATTATTTTATTAGTTTTATATTTTTATAGGAGAGTGGTATTATCATTAATTTTGGGATATATGTTAATTAAAATAGATAAGGATGATCACATATTAGATAGAAATGATTTTTCTTAGATTATTTGTGGGTTTGGTTAATATTGTGTTTCATTATTTGGTGTATCAATTTCATTTGTGTTTATTAATTACATTACAAGATAAAATTTTGATATGGAGGTGGATTATGTGATAAATATATTTCTAAGTACTATGACTATCAATATTCCTCCATATCACAAAGATCTAGGTAAAAGTAATAAATTGAAAATTTAGTTTGAAGATTAAGAATCCCTGAAATTCATTAGATAATGTGTGTGTCCATAGGGTACTGAGGTAATTTTTTGAGATGGATCATTAGTGTTTACTATTATTAGTAAATTATTGATGGTTTAACAAGGCTAAAATCATGATTAGATATCCATTTATTTGAATTTATATTTTTGGACATGCAATAAGGGGTTTAATAATTTTTTAATAAAGATCTTTAGTTGGGTAATCATAAGATTATATTATTAGATAACGATGTGATAAAGTATATTTTTAAAACAATATATTAACATTTTCAATTTTTTAGTGATGTTATCTAGGTAACAAATTCACCAAATGTTTTTACAGATGTGTTTAATTATATTTTCCACCTATATGACAACACATTTTTTAGAACATTATTTTATGATAAGTTGATATATTAATAGTAAAATATTAATAGTTAGTGGAATTTTTTTATTATCATAGATAATTTATAACATCATATAATTAATGATAAAAATAATAATTTTATTTATCAATTATGAAGGTGAAATTTCATGGGCATATTATTTCGATGTCTTGAAATATTTGGATCTTGGAACTATGAAGGATATGATGTTTTGGGAAGTACCTAATAATGTAATTGATATTTGGAGTTCCATGATGATTACTAGTTATTAATATAATTTTATTTGTTATTTCTCCCATATTTTTGTTTAAATGAATTTTTTTATGAAGAAAATTGTGAAGTTACTATGGAATAATAGTAATCATGAAATATTTTATGATTTTAAAGTCCTTGACCTCAAACTTATTATTGTATAACCTAATCCAAGGAATCACTTTGAGATTTTTAAAAATCTCCTAATGTGGGATTTTTTAACATACAAAAAATTTTGTTATCCCTAATCCTGAGTTGACAGTGGTAGTGTGTGAACATAAAATCTGGTGAAATTTTTTTTTGGTGAGATGTTTATAGTGTATATTGATTATAGAATCTTGAAATATAGTTTATCTCATTGATATTTTTATCATTCATATATAATATGGGATAAAAATATTCAATCATTATATTTCAGAATGATATATACTCCTAGGACACGATATATCTCTATAGACACTTGGAGAGGGAAATCTCTAGCTAATGTGGTTCCGAAGCTGAAATATGGGTGAAAAAATGTCACATTTGTTATATTTTTTCCTGATGTATTTTAAATGGGAATTAATAAATTATTAAACAATTTAAAATAAATTAATACATTATATAGTGAGTAAAGTATGTCTAGATACATTATTTAATGTTTTGGGTTGTTTATAATAGAATATGTAGTGTGGATAAGATTCTCAGATATTCTATTCATATTTATCCTTTTTTAAATTTCAAAGATTTGTTTTGTTTTTTAAAGAATTGATGGGTTCTATTTATATTTATCAATGGGGGATTCATCTTAAAATAACTAACAAATAATATAGGGTTCAACTTCACTTCTAGTTGATGGTAATAACACATGATATTTCTCTATTTGTTTTCTTACTAGTTTATAAGAAAATTTTCACCATTAAAGTTGGGTATGATTTACCCATTTACCATTCCAAAATAAAAATTAGAAAAATTTACCAGTTATTTTTTATTAGATTTTTTGTACACTAATGTTAAGGGATGAATATCTTGTAATTAAGTATCGGTTAAATAAATTTCTATAATATGTTTTTACTTGTACACTAAAAAAATGATATGCTGGGAAATATATATGTCTGAATAGTTGTGAGACCTTATAGGGTATCTAATATCATTGTATCAGATCATGAAGTGAGGTAAAAATTGTTGTTTTATAGGTCTTTTGGAAGGATTTAAATATTTAATTTATGTTTAATAACACATATCATCCTAATTCTTATTGATAAACTAATCACACTTTGACGTTTCTTTAGGATATTCATCATGAATGGTTTCTTGAATTTTGTAATACAAGGGAGAATGTTATTTATTTGGATGATTTTATGTATATCAACAAAAAAATTCCTCAATTGTTATGGGATTATTTTATGAATTATTTTTGAGAAAAAATCCCTCAGTATATCATTGAAGCATTTTTGAGGAGATTGTGTTTGTTGACAATGTGGGCCTCTGTGTTGTGTTTATTGAGAAAGAAAACCATGACGTACAAATTTAAAGACAAAGGGGATTTCATGGTGGCTTGTCGATTTCAAGGGATTTTGTAAATGATCCATGTTTGATTCAAGAACGTCGGTGAAGGAATGGTCGATCTGGAGGCAGTTCAAAAAGAGCAGATACAAGGTGGCGTCGTTTTCCAGTGTTTTCCAAATTTTTGGACCTCAAAATTGAAAAATGGAGAAAAGTGTTTTTTGAAAAGGTACTTGCGCGCCAGTGTCTTAGAGTCTTGGAAACTTGCGCGCCATATGTTTTTCAAGATCAGAACATCACAATATGGCAAAGGAAAAAGGGGCACTCAAGTTTTGGGTTTAGTCGTGCAAGTGACTTGCGCGGTAGAGACTATGGCAGAAAGACTTGCGCACTGAGAGGATACTTGCACGCCGATGCTCAGGGTGTCCAAATGCCTATAAATAGAGGCCGACCCCTTCCTCATTCATAGCGAGTTCAACACTTTGATAAAATAAGAGCTCCCGTCGCGCAGGTGTAGTGGTCGCGCAAGTGGTGGTCTGGTCGTGCAACTATAAATATATTCAGAAGATGCACGCTAATTGATAGTTGTCTGCCCAAAGTGGTTTGAGAGAGAAAGGTTATGTGTCTCTCAAGTTTAGAGTTTAATAAGGGGGTGTCGCGCAAGTGGCTTGGTGAAACTTGCGCGCCTGGTTTTGAAGAAGTGCGACAGTTGATAGTTGCACGCCAAAATTGGTTTGGGCATAGAAGGGTGTGAGTCGCGCAAGTTTGGAGTTGAATAACTAAGAGTCATGAAAATGGTTGATATGAACTTGTGTGATGGCTTGGAGAAGTGTGCCAGGTGTGTTTGAATCATGCTAGTTATTTTATGGCTGTGCAAAATCTGGAAGATTGCCTGATACCTTCGGCGCAAAGTGAGATTCATCTATGGGTGAAAGTTGGACTTCAACAGAGCATCTACATACAACAGAGGATGCATTAATTAGTGATAATGAAGAGACCTACAGGTCTATAAACTGTGAGTGAATTATTTCTAGATCAGTGAGAAAAGGAAGAGGAAGAAGGTGATCCTCCCCACCGGCAGTGAGCCAGAGAGAGAGAAATAGGGAGTGGCCCTTGGGAAAGAAGTGAGCTGACCCTAAAACATTGAAAAGGAAGTGAGCCAGAGAGAGAGAAATAGGGAGTGACCCTTGGGAAAGAAGTGAGCTGACCCTAAAACATTGAAAATGTAGTGAGCCTGGGAATAGAAGTGATCTATCCCGAAATTTGTAAACAGTAGTGTGATTTTAGTGGATTTGGTACATCGGAACATCCCAGGTGTATGCTCCCTGTATGTATCCCAGTGAGGGTGAACCATGTAAAAATCGATGTGTCATGTGCATGATTTAGTTTTTATTTATATTGTGTTATAGGAAAGAGATAGAAGAGAGTCTTTCTTAATAGCGAGACAAGATCAATAGGGGCAGTTGTTTTAATCTGTCATACCCTGATTCACCCCCCTCTCAGGGTATCTAACCGAGTGGACCTAACAATTATATATAAGGTTATTTTGGATACTTTAAGATGTATATAATCTCTTAGGAATCATTATTTGGGATTATAATGGTGTAAGAAATTTTGATTGAGATTAGTTTGTCATAAAAATAATAGTTACAAATCAGAGTTGGGGGATTCATATGTATATTCAATACTCCAACCCTATAAGTTTTTTTAATATATTACACATTTATTTAGGTATCATCTTGGTTGGGGAATTTATATTTGGGAAAGAAAGGTAAATTGGACCATTATTTTTTAAGATCAATTATAATTTTGGAGAATATTGGGGAGGTTTCTTAATGAACGGTGTAAACACCAAAGTAATCAGTAATGAAAAAAAATATCATGTATATAAATCGAGAATCAATGTACTCGATCTATCTCATATGATGTAATGAACCAACCCGTGTCAAATAAATATGCCACCCAAACAATCCCATTGCGCAACATAGGTAAATTAGGAATACATAAACCAGAAATGAATCTAAGAAAAAAAGGAAAAAAACAAGAGTGAAAACATGAAATAAATTATAAAACACAAAATTCATACAATCTAGGAAAAAAAATGAAAAACCAGAAAGTATTTCCAATCCTAATATGACCAATAGTCACCTCTAGACAAACCCAAATTAAAGGATACCGTAATAAGAGAAGCCAAAATGCTATATGATACTCTCCCTTTTGCCTAAATCAAATAATAAAACATCTACAAATTCCCAAAACCAAAGGTAGGGAACAATCCCAATCCTAGTATAATACCACCATAGTTTCAACATAAGGTCTAATATCAAGAATTAATCAATTATAACTTTTTAAAACAAAAACATTTCAAAAAAAATTCTCATAACAAATCCACTAGTAAATCATTTTCCCTTTGGTTTTCAAAAAAAAAATTCTTATTATTAAACCATATATATGGAATGTAGAGGTGATAAACATGAAGTAATTTTCTAACAATGAGAGGTAAACAAATTAAAAAAATATCAATGAAATTTCTTATCATGTGAAGCTCTGTGATACAGTCTCATATACAAACATTTGATAAATAGTAAATGATAAAAGAAATCATGAGAGAAATAACCATAAATGAAAATGAACCTCACATTAGGCTCAAGACTCTGGGACACTACATAATAGACACTAAAATCCTAAATATACATAAGGTTCTATCTAACTGATATTGGGACAACCCAGTTGATATCAACAAATGTTACCTTTTATACACACACAAAGGCTACCTCTATCTCTTTACCAACTCACCCATTATGGTTTACATTGTTGATCATCCCTTTATAGGATAGAGGTAATAATTTTATCTATGATATGTAAAGGGTTGAAATTGGTTATAAAAATAAAGGCACTTGGAATAAAAATGTGAATTAACTATTATGTTTTTATGTTCTAAGAGTTTTATTTTCTATAGTACATATCCCTTTTTTAATTATGGTTTACATTTTTGATTGGAAGATAAATTTTATTTTTCGTGATATAGAATGGATAGAAGCTGGATGTATCGTACCGATAGGATTTCAACCACTTTTCAAAATAATTTGGATAATTTTTCAGATTTGGAATTTGAAAGTGCATCAGATGGAGGTTGTAACAATGTCCATGCTATAAATGTGTTGGAATAAAATGGTTAAGCCGGGACGAAGTTAACTACCATATAATGAAATTTGGATTTCAAACAAACTATTATGTTTGGTATCAACATAGAGAGATGATTCAATGTTCTACTGGTCACGAACAAAATGAAAGAAGTGGAAAATATAATTTGATATTAGATCGGTTTCTATTGGTCCATCATACCGAGAGAGATAGTATGCATATGAAAGAAGACAATGATATCAACACAAAAGGGGAAAATACTGAACATGATGATAAGAGAGTGAAAATTTTATTGGATGATTCCAGAACTCCTGTATATCAGGAATGTACTAAAATGACCAAGTTGTAATTTTTAATGCATTTATATCATGGGAAGCCCATGTATTAAATTTCTAATACCACTATTGATTACAATCTTACATTTTTGAAGGACTTGCTTCCTGATGATGTTGATATTCCTTCAAATAATTAAAATGAATGAAAGTTAATTAAGCAACTTGGATTTGATAATAATAAATTCATTCTTGTCCGAAAGATTAAAATTTATTTTGGGAGGAAACAACTAACCATAATGACTATAAATAATGTGGTACATCTCGATTGAAGACAGATGTAGATGGAACACCATCTCGAGTGGCACAAAAATTCATGTGGCACTTTACATTTATTCTCAGACATCAAAATCTATTCATGTCTACAGAAATCTCAGAAAATATGTGATGGAATGTCACTGGGATAATTAAAGGTAATGATGAGTTGGTTCATTCTATAGATGGAATATCATGACAGAAATTTGATGCACAACATCCCGATTTTGCAGTTGTGGTGCGTAATGTCAGGTTGGGTCTATCCTGTGATTGTTTTAATTTGTTTGGTCATATTCTTACTTCTCACAGCTTGGCTAGTTTTTATTCATGATTATAATTATCCTCCATTGATGTGTATGAAAAAACCATTCACTTTCAAACATTTACTGATATCTAGACCTTCTGATCCTTTTAATGATATATATGTCTACTTGTTGCCTTTAATAAGTGAGTTGAAGCAACATTGGTATTTGGGTGTGAAGACATTCGATGCTTATTCAAAGAATACATTTCAGATGTGTGCTGCCCTTCTATAGACCATAAATGATTTTTCTGCTTGTGGAATGACATATGGGTGGATCACAAAGGGAAAACTATCATGCCCTGTTTGTATGATGAATACACGATCATGAAGGCTTAAATATCATCGTAGTTTCAGTTTCATGGGGGGAATTGAAATTTTTTTCCAATGGATCATCTATATAGGATGAATCGTTGGATTTTTGATAATACCATTGAGACTGAACAACCACCTCAATGTATGTAAAGAAGCGATTTTCTTAATGAATTAAAAGATTTTAGTTTTTCATTAGGTAAAGGTCATTTGAAATCAAAAAAGAGCAAGAATGTTGACACTGAAACCACTTACAATTGGAAAAAGAGAAGTATTTTTTGGAATTTCCATATTGGTCTACCAATTTGTTACGTCATTGTTTAAAAGTAATGCATATTGGGAAAATATATATGTGAAATTTTGCTTTCAATTATTCTGAATATCAATGGGAAGACCAAAGACGACTTCCAATCTATTCGAGACTTGTTCGATTGGGGTATTCGACCAGAACTGCATCCTATGTGTATCAGTGAAAACAAATGGAATTTTCCGTGTGCCTCCTATGTGATGACACCATCCGAGAAAGATCAATTTCTGGTAGTATTAAAAATTATCAAGGTTACCGATGGCTATTCCAACAATATATCTAAATGATTCAATAGAAGAGATGTGAATTGAAAATCTCTGAAAATGCATGATTATCACATCCTTTATCATGAATTGCTTCCAATAGCAATTCGGCATTTTTTATCCAATAATTTAACTGTGACAGTGATTATATTATGCAATTTTTTTAGAGACCATGGTGCTAAAAGGTTTTCCAATTCATTATTGATAAAAATGCAGTAGGAGGCGACATTAATTTTATGTAAGATGGAATAAATTTTTCCTCCATCCTCTTTCACTTGAATTTTGAATTTAATGGTTCATCTTCGAAATGAAACACTTCTTGGGGGAAGTTTCTTTTCAATGGATATATCCAAATGAAAGAAATTTGTGCTTAATGAAATCATATGTTCGAAAAAAGAATAATTCGTAATGTTCGATTGTGAGGGGTTATGTGGGTCAAGAATGTATGGATTTTTGTTCAATTTATTTGTCCGATGTAACCACAAGACATAATCAGCCAATGAGAAATGAAGATGACTAGTATTGGGAAATTAGGCCTTCATATACATCTCTTCCCCAAACAGGAGGAATTGTTGGGTCTTATAAAATGGCTATATTGTGCCATGATGAGCTGGAGATGGCACATCACACAGTCTTGTTTAACTGTGTTTTGTTTGATAACTATATCAAGTATGTAATTTGGAAATTTATATGTTATATCATATTATGAAATTTCACATATACCTTACACTTTTATTATCATTTTATGTTGGGAACATAAAAAAATTATAAGTACAGTTCATCGATCTTTGTCTTTGAGTAGGAGAGAGGCTTGGCATAGCAAAGAGTTTCCATCTTGGTTCAAATCAAAGGTATTACAAATAATTTAATTAGTATAAAAAATAGTTATCCATTTAACTATATTATTAATATATATTTTAGGTTTTGAGTTTAACTATTGACTCCATTTCTCAAGAATTTAGAGCTTTGGCTTTTGGTATTAATTCTATGGTTTGGGAATGTAAATCATTAATAATCAATGGGTATAAATTTGTTACAATGGATAGAGCTATTAAAATGAGAACACAACATGATGGAATGATGTTAACCACCACAATAGATTATTATTCCTGTGTATCAGACAGCCTGCCTCAATATGAGGATGACTATTATTATGGGATAGTTAATAAAATATTGTTATTTGATTTCTACTGTTAAGGTAGAGTCACTATGATGAAATGTAAATGGTTTGATTCAATGAGACAACATGGTATATTTATTAATGATTGTGGATTCAGAGTTATTGATAGGAGTCTATGCCTACGTGCCGATGAACCATAAATTTTGTAATCAATGGATAAAAAAGTGTTTTATGTGAATGAATCTGAGACTCGATTATGGTGTCATTAATAAAGTAATCCCCAGACAAATTTTTCTTGATGCTAGTGATGAAATTTCCATTACTAAATCCCCCGTTGGTGTTGGAAAAAATATTGCATTTGATGAATCATATTGTCCCATTGTGAGAGTTGATGTTGAACCTGATATAGCGGTCGATAATATATAGAAGTAGCCATATATGTTCACTATTATTTCAGTTTATATTGACATGAGATTCTAAAGTTAGTATTACTGTGATTACATTAATTAAGTCTTAGTTTTGAATGAAATGTTTGTTTTTTGTATTTTCTGGTGTCGTTTCATTAAATCATATTTATTTTAATGTAAAAAACAGGGTCTAAATCTAGTTATTAAAATATGTATAACTTGGTAATGTAATTTTAATAATTGTGTTAGTAATTTTCTTGTAATAATTTGTACAATTAGTAATTAAAAGAAGTAAAATTGGTTCTTCTTATGAATTGATGATATATGTAAGTTGTATGCATGATTTGTAAAAACTATTTCTAAAAACATTAAATTTCATTATTATGTAGAATATGACAAATACTACAGAAGGTCGAAGGAAGCGACTATTTGATCTCGATTGACCGGGGCATGAGTGTGCTTTTCATTCACTTCCATCCGTGATTATTATAATTGTAATGTTTTTTTCTTTATTACATATAATTTCTTGTTAATATTCATTATCAAATTTTTAGGGACATTCAGTTCCACCGAATTAGACTCATAATCCGATTATCGTGGGAATGAGTGGGGATGTTGCTAGACCTAGATAGATCACCCTTCATACCCATTTCTACATTGACCTACCATCAGACACCCCTTCCACCACACCATTCCATCCTCGTCTTGAGTCATTGGGGATGTTTTTATCCATGCCTCTATCATCATCTTAGTTTCCTTCTTATTCACATGACATGTCTTTGCTGCCTTCAGGGATGATCCCACTAATGCCTCCATCATGTAATTTTTCCTATTCATTCTATACGATGACTACACCACCTCCACAGATGATTCCAACTTTACTATATCCAAATCCAATGATTTATCCCCCATCCTACTACCCATATGCTACTAGGACTACAACGCCTCCAATTCATACCGTCGAGCCAGCATATGATGAGTCTGTTCTGTTAGCTTCCACTCTAGTGCATGACTGTCACATAGAGAATGCATTGGAATAGACACTTCCAGCAGAAGATGCTGAGTTAGGACTACCCACAGATCCATCACAGTCTATTGAGCAATCTACAGACGGGTTTTTGAATATAACTATTTCAAATTATATCACTTTATTTTTTTCGTGTTGTACCGTGAAATAATTTTACTTCCCCCCTCTTTTTCCTATTAAGTGGGATCTTCTACTAGGAAATGTGGGCACACTCTGATGAAAGAAGTTTGGAATCTCCATAAATTTCTAATGGTGGATTACAATTCACAAAATCAGATGGTAGGTCCAACTACAACGCAGTGAAAAAGATTCATGGCCTCTTTGGCCATTTGTCATGTTATTATTCCAATGTAACCGGTGTCATGGAGACATATTAGTAAAGATATTAAGGACAAATCATGGGAGAAAATATGGGTAGGAATATTATATAAAGTCATATCTATATTAATGGTGTATTTAAATGAAATAACATGTTCATTTCATATTCAGTTTAACTTTCCCAATGGAGAAGCTGCTAAGACTGAATGGTTGATGGATTTTTGGGAGTTCTGGCACTCATAAAAACATGAGTTTTATGTTGGTTGGAAGAGCATGGTTGGTACTGAATTAGAGGGGGTACCCATATTCCCCAACTTTCAAAAAAGTCATTATGAAAAAATGATTGCACATTGGAAGACTGCTAAGTTTGGAGTGATCTCAATCTTTAATGGTTGACATATAAAATTTAATTCTTATAACATTTACTGGAATTTTTTTAGGATGTGTTAGAGAAAAAAATAAAGAATAAGGATTCAATGAAATATTTGCACACATTGGGGTTCACTTCAAAGCCCGGTCCTGAAATGTACCAGTAATTGTAACCGGGTATTGTGATGTTATACAAGATGATCTACTGAAAATATTACTGAATTGAAATAGGCCATGTTTGTTCATTTCTGATATATGGTACTAATCTAGATTTGTTCATTTCACATTTGCTACAAGTTAAATTGTACATCAAAGGTCATGTACCTCGTTCCAAATTATTTTTCTCCAGAAGAAAGAAAAAGGATGGAAGTGCAAAATATGCACATACAAAAGATAAAATTTTAAGGTTTTTTATTTATATTTTAAATATTTGTAAAAAATTAATAATTTAATTTTTTTATAATTTCAACAGTCTTCCTTGGAGGTGCTCAATGGTAAGGAAGATGACAACTTTGGGACACATGATCATTTAAGTCAGGTATTAGGTGAGGAGAACCCAGGGAGAGTACGATGTCGACCAGGGAAAATAATTATCCCCTCTAAGTATTGGTCGTCATCAGTCTCCTCTGAAGCCTCTTAGAACTCTGAGATAGAAATTGCATGTGCTTAATCAGCTCAGGTAAAGAAAATAGTTTTAAAGGAGCATGAAAGTATTAAGTTGGCGACGGGACATTCCATGAAACCTATGGATGTTTTATGTCAGTCGATCCCATCATAGGATGTTTAAAGTTTTTAATCATATATGGTATCAATGATCTCTTTGAATGATGCGTCAGGTGATACCAATGAGGGTCATAGTGGAAACTATGGTGGCTACGATATATCTGTTGGTGGTGAGGATGTTACTGATACTGCCGTTGGTGGTGAGGCTGCTGAAGATGTTACTGATGATGATGATGATGTAGATGATGATGGGCGTGGACTTGGATTTGGGGATGTTGGTGATGGGGGGATATTAATCCCCTCCATTTTGGACATAGTAGGGAGACTTATGTATGTTCTTTAAAAACATGAATTGAAGAATTGTATGGATGAGAATGGTTAATTTTTTTCCTTCTAAAAATTTATTCATAAATTTTCTCATGAATTTACATAATGATAACATTAGAATCCTTATTCATTCATTTGGGTAAGTGATTCTCTTACTACCATAGAATACTTAGAACTAAATGATATCCCATATAGTGACATTGAAATCCTTTTATTATGTCTTTATTTTTCATAAATTATTGAATTGACAAAACCAAATTAATGTAGGTAAAAAATGAAAATATTCCTCAGTAGTTATTTCTAAAATTTTCATTTTTTGAAATATGAAGTTATTCTATTGATTGAGCTGGTTTGGTTTTTTTAGATCCCAAGTACCTGAATGATATAGTACATGTTATAGATATTTTTTGGTTTATAGGTAGCTTTGTAAGAAGGGTGTAGTAGGGCCTGGGTGCAGGGGGTGGGGCTGGGTGCAGGGTGAGGGGGGGTGGGGGCTGGGGGCTGGGTGCTGGGTGCTGGGGGTGGGGCTGGGTGTAGGGGGTGGGGATGGCTGTAGGGGGGTGGGGATGGCTGTAGGCGGAGGGAGGGAAGAGGGGGATGGGTGCAAGGGGTGCAAGGGGTGGGGCTGGGTGCATGGAGAGGGGGGAGCAGGGGTGGGGCTGGTTACAAAGGGCAGGGGTAGTGGGGGTGCAGTTGGGGGGTAGTGGGTTTCCCACTGCAATGAGATTTAGTGAGAAGGTTCTTAAGAATTGTTAGACCAAGATTAAAACTTAATCAATGTGGAACAAGGTCTATGATTTGTTTTAGATGATTATTGTAAAGTTATTTCTTATAAATGTCTTGAGACTTCTTGTCCTGTTGAGAAAGGCGATCACAATATTTCTGGTGAAAATTAGATAATCCATATGTATATTTTTCTATCAATTTTTTTTGCAGATTGATTTTTTTATTAATTGCGAATTTCTGGGCTACTTGAGTATTCATCAATTTTTTTTCTATATTCCCCTCTTATCCCCCACTCCCTACATTTGTGTTATATTTGAATGTTGATACAAATTTTTAGGCCATGTTTGAAAGTTTTCTTTGAAAGGGATAGAATGATCATTAATGGAAACTTATGTAATGAAACGACATGTAAAGAAATTGAATTTAATGTTAAATTGTATTGTAGTTTCATGATATAAAGGATTGCCCTTACATTATCATTATATAAAATTTATCAAATAGTAAAATGTAGAACATTTTATATGATGCCATTATTATCCTTCCAAGATAATTTCATTTTCTCCACATTTCCAATATTTGGATTCTTTTTATTCCATCTTGGTGCTAGCATAAATGTTATCCTAGTGCAATAAGTGGAAGGTTTTAAGCACCGAATGTTTTTACATTGTATTCCAAGGCATTGGGAGGGGAAATAATATAATAATATTGGATATCAGACACATTATAAATGATTATTCATGGCTTCAAAATAATGTGTTTTTGGTTTTACAAGTCCATGATCAATAATAATAAAGTTAGACTGACTCACTATATTCTTGCATGTACCCTAGAATTTGTTTTACTCTCCATTGGGTTTTTCTAGGATTAAGAAGTTACACAAGATATTGTTTAAAATAATTCTAGATCCGGTGTAATCCGAAAATTTGTGTAAAACATGGAACATATTTTACGAGTGAAAGTGGATTTACCCATAGTATTATTACTTGTAATAATATTATAAAATTTCTCTAAAAAATTAGTCAAATAGTATTAGTGTTAGAGTTCCTTCTACTGCTTCTATATGTGGGTCCAAAAACTAAATTTTCTTTTGTTTACTCTATTGATTTCTACTTACTATGATGAAGGAAGGGTGGATGAGGCTCTTGTGTACTATCCTTGAATGATTTTTTAGGATACTATTTTCATGCTTGCTATTTCAAATATTCCAGCCCACACTGGTGCTAAAAACGTCACTATTTCTTCTGATAATAAAGTGAAGCCCAACATCAGCTCTGATTCGTTAAGCTCTTATGAAAGTGATTCCAAAGGAGTGAAAATTTATTAACTATGAATTGGAGTGATATATGGTTATAATTAGTTGATATGATTCTAAAAAACCAATACCAATCTTCATTTTTTTCATTCTTTTTTAATGATTATTAAACTATGTTCTATTTTAGGAGCCTCCTGCTAAAACTTATCCTACTTTGAATGGGCAGTCTACTCTCTAAAAAATTCATTTTTCTACCACCAAGGTTTCTGAGAGTGATTCCTTTAGTTCTTCTAAGTTGATTATGATTAATACGTGAGGGTTCTTATTAATTCTCCTACATTATATAAACAGCTCCAGTGTTTTTTAGTTTGATATAATTTATATAATCTTTGCAATTCATGCCACTAATTGTGCATTGGAAGTTTTTGGGTAGGAAAAATTACCTAATAAATGACTTGGAACTGTGATAAAATGTAGACCATAATGTCTTCATGAAACAGAAGAGGAGTTTTGTGATGAAACAGATATAGATAGCTTTGATGATTATTCTTATAAGTCAGTGAGTATGGTTTATTTTATCTTTATCTCTACTAATATTTCATTTAATGAAATCATTCTCATAATTATTGTGCTTGTATGACATGGATGATTAAGGTGCGTTTTTATGAGTGTTTTCAAATATTTCTCATGGTTTTTTTCTATCAAATATTGTACTTAGTAATCTATGTGTGTGTATTGTTTAAAATATAATGAATATTACACTCAAAATGCTCATAACACAACAAAAGAAGAACCTTTAAATTTGTATTCAAGTGAATGTTTATGCATAATAAACTCTACAACCATATTAAATTATGGAAATGAATTATGAATACATTTTAAACAACTTTAAATTTTTATTCGAATCATATTAATTCTATTCAGTACATGTCCAGGGAAACAAGAAAACAAGGGTGTGTTGATATCAACATATATGGCTTTGTCATTCAAGAAGTTCTTAATATTGGAAAGGATGACCATGGATTTAATTTTTGTAGAATGATGACTAAAAGTGGCTTTAACCCAAGTATTATTACTTGTAATAAGATTAAAAACATTCTATGAAAACTGAATCAAATTGAAGTGGTGTTAGAGTTCCTTCTTCTGCTTCTTACCGTGGGTCCAAAAACCAAATTTTCTTTCGTTTACTTCCTCAATTGCTGCTTACTGCAATAAAGGAAAGAAAGATGAGGCTGTTGTGTATTTTCATTGAATTAATTTCTCTAGGATACTATTTTTAAGGCTATTATTTCAATTAATCCATCCCACACTGGTGCTAATAATTTCACTATTTCATCTGACAAGAATGTGAAGCTCAGCAGTAGCTTTGATTCATCAAGATCTTCTGAAAGTGATCTTTAAGAGTGAGCATTTATCAAATATTAATAGGAGGGGTATATGGTTCTCATTTCCTGGTAGTCTGCTAAAAAACCATTAACAATATGAATTTTTTTTGTTTCATTCTTTATTAATGATTATTAAACTATGCTATATTTCAGGAGCCTCTTGCTAAAGCTTCTCCTACATTGAATGAGCAATCTGCTCTCTAAAAAGTCATTTTTTCTGCAACCATGGTTTCTATGAGAAGTGATTCCTTTGATTCATCTAATGTCATTTTGATGATGATGTGATGTTTTTTCTTAGGGAGTTATTACTCCTATATTATTTAATATTTGAATTTCTATATCATAAAACATTTAATAGTTTTCCAAATCATAATATGGAGGTTCTGTTATTTTCAATAGCAGTATTAAACGCAAGTAAATTGATGATTAATACCAATAATCCAATATTTGACACCATAAAAAACAGTTTCAAATACATATTTACATTATTATCACTAGAATAAGACTAGAAGTGGTTAAATAGCATTTATTACATTTTCACAGATTCTACTGTAACCCTTATATTAGGAGTTCTTACAAAACGAGCCCATACTAACAACAATATTTACACTGGACAAGTTTACATATTTACACATTTGGTTTCATTAGTAGCAACATTATTCTAGCATTTATTACAGGAGTAGAATTTACACTAGTAATGTTTATACTAACACCATTATAGTAGAAATGCTTACACTGAAACTATTTTTAGCAAAGTTACCTTTACAAACACCTCTTCATAATGCATATGTCTAGGAAATACAAGGGTGGAAAATCTGGGAAACATGGAAAGAATTCTTCTAAAGCTCTATCTGTAATGACATGATCATCCCACTCACTGGTGCTGGGGAAGAGGATAAGGGGTTTTATGGGGGTGGTGGTGGTGTGTGGGGGGGGGGGGGTAGTGCTGGGGAAGAGGACATGGGTGTGTGTTGTCGGAAAGGGGTGAGGGGGAAGGGGGTGGTGGGTGGGGGGGGCTGGTGTTGGGGAGAGGGCATGGGGTGTGCTGGGGAGCAGGGAATGGGTGTGTTCAGGGGGGTGGGGGAGCGGGAAGGGGAGGGTGTGGGGGTGCAGGGCGAGGGGGGCTTTCCAGGAGTGTGCCTGGGGTAGGGAGGGGGGTAGTCCAGGAGTGTGTAGGGAGGGGGAATGGTGTAGGGGGGGCTGTCCAAGAGGGGGGTGTAAGGGGGGTGTCCAAGGGGGTTCTATATAAAGGGGAGAGTGGGGGTGTGCAAAGGGTGAGGGGATGTGCAGGGGGGTATGTCTAGGGGGAAGGGGTGTGCTGGGTGGGGGGTTACAATTATTACGGGGGCTGGTGCTGGGGAAGAGGGCAGGGGGAGCTGGGGAAGAGGGAAGGGGTTTGTGCAGGGGGGTGGGTAGGAGGGGGGGCAGGGGTGTAGGGGTGCAGGGGGAGGGGGGATGTCCAGGAGTGTAGGGAGTGGGCAGTCCAAAAGTGTGCAAGGATGGGGTAGGGTACAGGGGGTGTGTCAAGGGGGGTGTGCAGGGGGTGGGGTGGGAGGGGGCAAGGGTGTTGGGGTGCAGGTGGAGGGGGGATGTCCAGGAGTGTGCAGGGGGTAGCGAGGGGTGTCGTCCAAATTTTTTCAAGGAGGGGGAAGGGTGCAGGGGGAGGGGGTGTCATGGGGGGTGTCATGGGGGGTGTGCAAGGGGGTTCTATCCAGAGGGGGGAGTGGGGGTGTACAAACGGGGAGGGGATGTGATGGGGGACTGTCTAGGGGGGAAGGGGGTGTGCTGGTTGAGAGTGTGGATGGGGTTACAAGTATTTAGGGGGGGTAGGGGAAGAGGGCAGGGGGTGCTGGGGAAGAGGGAAAAGGTGTGTATAGGGGGTGGTGGGGAGGGGGGTAGAGATGTGGGGGTGAAGGGGGAGGGGGCTTTCCAAGATTGTATTGGGGACAGGGTGGGCGTAGTCCAGGAGTGTGTAGGGGGAGGTTGCTATCTATTACGGGGGTGTCAGGGGGTGCAAGTGGGTTCTGTCCAGAGGGGAGAGAGGAGGTGTGCAAAGGGGAAGGGGATGTGCTGGAGGGGTATGTCATGGGGGAAGGGAGGGGTTGCAGTGGAAGAGTGGGGGTGTGATGGGGGGAGGGGTTGTTTAGGGGGGAAGGAAGGGGCTGCAGGGGGTGTCGAGGGGGAGAGTGGGGGTGTTCAAGGGGGGAGGTGGTGTGCTGGGGGGGGGGGGGGGGGGGGGTTAGTGCATGGTGGAAGTTACGGAGGAAAATAAGTGGGTGCCTAGGGGGAGTGGGGGTTTGTAAGGGGGGAGGGGGTGTGTTGTGGAGGGTAAGTCCAGTTTGGAAGGGAGAGGCTGCAGGGGGAGAATGGGGGGGTCTGTCCATGGGGGGGGAGGGGCTTCAGGGGGTCTATCCATTGGGTAGCTCCTATTTCGGGGAAAAAATATATACCCACAGATTGAGAACCGTGGGTAAATAATCTACTGCATTAGTCTCAATACCCATGGTTCTTAAACCGTTGGTAAATATCTACTACAGAACTCTCTATACCCACAGTTCTTAAATAATGGGTAAATATGCTACTGTAGAACCCTCCATAACCATTTTTTACTTAACTGTGGGTATCTAATTTCTCTTGTAAAAATGTATACCCACGGTTCTGTGAACCGTGCATATATATGTGTACCCAAAATTTACCAGAACTGTGGGTATGTTGAAATTTTTGTGGGAAATAACCATGGTTTCTATAAAATCGTGAGTATTGGGAAATCTCGATGCCTCAGGAGCCCACAGTTCATAAAATCGTGGTTATATCCTATACCCACTGTTTAATGGGCTATACCCACGATTTCAAACCGTGGGTCTAGGGAACATTTTCAGTAGTGTTCGATCTACTATGTGGATGAAATAAATTTTCATGGTGGATATATGGTTGTGATGTTATCATGTTAGGGTGAAGAAGGAGGATATCCAAAATACTACTTTTCATACTGGGTACGAGCACTATGAATTCATAATAATTCTATTAGGACACACTAATGCTCCAACAATCCTCATGGAAATGAGGAATATAGTCCTTTGATATTAACTCATCATAATTTTGGTAGTATTTATAGATGATATTATAATATAATCCAAAATTAAGGAGGATCATGAGGAGCATTTGAGTAATATTCTAAAGATCATTCAGAAGGAATATATTTATTCCATGTAAAAATAATTTTACTTCAATTTGATGAAAATATCGTTCTTGGAAAATATCATCACAATAAATAAGATATCTATAGAACCTTACAAAATAGAATAAATTGAAGGTTTTCCAAGACCAACATCTGTGGATGATATCCATAGTTTACATGGGTTAGGTGTGTATTATCACTAATTCCAAAGAAAATTCTCATGATTTTAAAAGAATCATACCAAACTAACTCATAAGTGAGTCAAATTTTATTGGAATAATGAATTCAAATAAAGATTAAAAGAGTAGAAAATTAGACTTATCAATGTGCATGTTCTCACACTACCCAAAAATGGAGAGTTTTTATGGTATTTAACACTGCTTCAAGGAATTTCATGGGATAAATGCTGATGAAAAAAGGAAAACTCACAGCCTATACTTCAAGGAAGTTGAAAGTTCATGAATACAAATAACCAACACGTGATCTGGAGTTGGATGTATTTATTTCTTCATTAAAAAATTTGAAGCGTTATATATTTGTGTAGAAGTGTGAAATATATATGGATCAAAAAGTCACATATATATATTCACTAAAAAAATATCTGAAAATGCACAAAAGAAGATGGTTAGAGAAAATGAAAGACTATGAATTCACATTTCAATACCATCATTGGAATGTAAATAATGTCTTAGATTCTCTATGTTGAAAGGATCCAAAATTTATATCACTGATGAGAATTGAGAAGGATTATATCTTCAGAGACATAAAGAGTATGGGCATGGGAATAATAAATGTAGGAACATCATCAATCTCAAAAATAAATGATTTCCCAACCATCTCTTCTAGAGTGGCTAAAGGATTATCCAATAGTTGATGTGGAAATTTAGAAGAAAGTGGAAGATATAAGGAATGGTAAATCCTCATAGATCAATATTAATGATGAAGGAGTTTTGAGATTTTGTTGAAGACTATATGTACTCTCAAATCCTGAGTTAATGAAGGATTTTTTAGATGATTCACATAGATTAACCTTCTCCATCCACCGAGGATGTGAAATGATGTATCAGGATCTCCAATAACACTATTGGTGTGAAAATATAAACAACGATATTGAGAAATATATATCAAGTTTTCTTGTATATCAGAATGTGAATGAGGAATGGAAAAAATACAGGGGGGGTAAAACCATTAACCATACCTACATGGAAATGGGAAAACATCACCATGTTTTTTGTCATCGATCCTCCAATGGCATTGTTTCCACCTGAGGTGGTGCATTTCAGATGATGATGAAATGATCTGGAAAGAATCATCAATCGTATATTTTTCTAGGGAACGTTTCTTGTCAAATTCACAATTTCTTTTTGTTTCAACCTATTCTGTGTCATTATACCTTAATGTAAGGTTGGAATAACCCCACAGGGACTGGGTAATTTTCCCCTTATGTATTATGAAAGAGATTCCACAGTCGGATGGTCCCAGTGGGTGATTTCATGGGGTCAATAACTTGTGAAATCAGTCCTCCTAGGATATAACATCCTTAGATGGTCTCTTATGGGTTTATTTGTGGATCTAGGAACACCCTACATCCCTGGTATCCATGATTCATCGACATGATTTCCAAAAGTACGTTATAATTGGAAAATTATCTAGCTAATGACACTTAAGGACTCCATTGGCCCAGAGGATGGGAAGTCAGGATCACCACAACCCTATGGGAGGGGAATTATTTCATATTTGGGGACTCTCTTATTGATTTATGACTTATACAAACATTCTCGAACCATTGGTTCATTCCGGAAGAGTGTGTCCATGGGATACCCTTGTGTTGTGGGATCGTCATAGGAATACATGGATTTGATTCTACAGAGGTAATGCTGACATGAGAAATTCAATAAGGCACTCTAGAGTTTATCTTCATCCATGGAGAATATAAGGTGACTTTATGTTGGTATTAGACCCATAAGATGGGTTTCCTACATATCCTTAGTAGAGGAATCAGAACCCACATAGTTCTGGTGAGATGAGGCTTACGTATCCTTTGGTGTACCCTTTTGGAAGGGTACCCATTTGAGCTCGGGCCCTCGAGTAGGCATCCTACAAATCTGGGTTTGAGCCGGAATTAGAGTTCTCATAGTCCATAATTACTGAGGATTTTACATAGAAGCATCCCATTTAGGGGCCATTATTGTGTGAACCCTTTTGTAAGGTTACCCTTTTGAGATCAAGCCTTTATGTGGGAATCCTTCATATCTTGGTTTTGATCATGAATCAGAGTTTTCATAGTTCAGGATTGTTTAGGCTTATTCCCAGAAACTACCCATTTAGGGGATCATGGTTGGGTGATCCCTTTTGGAAGGGTACCTTTTTGAGCTCGGGCCTTCGAGTAGGCTTCCTACGTATCTTGGTTTGACTAGAAATCAGAGTTCCCATGGTTCATAATTGATGGGGATTATGTATAGAAACATTCGATTTAGGGGGTCATGGTTGGGTGAACCCTTTTGGAAGGGAACCCTTTTGATATCGGGCCATCGAATAGGTGTCCAACCTTTCTTGGTTTGAGAAGGAATCAGATTTCCCATTGTTCGAAATACCTGGGGCTTACGCATAGAAGCTGCCCATTTAGGGGGTCGTGGTTGGGTGAACACTTTTGGAAGAATACCCTTTTGGGCTCGGGCATTTGAGAAGGCATCCTACATATCCTGGTTTGACCCAGAATTAGAGTTCCCATAGTTCAAAATTGTGTGGGTGTTGTAATCACCACAATCCTCTAAGGCCACTTGAGTCATGCTAGGTGTCAGAAGCAAGAGAATGTGAGATATCCAACCAACCACACACTCCTCTCCTACCAATTAGAGAGGGTGATTCTATAATGGAAGTAGTCGTGGAAACCATGGGAGAGGGTGAAAAACGATGAACCTTTTAATGTGAGGTTACATTAAAGGTCATGTAGATTGACCTTCTGAATATTGGGGACTTACCTTAGTGGGAGTTGCCCAGAATGCGTTCTGGTAATGGGAGGAGTGTCTTCCTCATCACAAGGGGAAGTGATCATAACCTCTTTGACTGATCACCATTCTTCATTGAATGGAAAATAAGGTGAACATCATTAATCTGTAGAATAGGTAGGTTCACATTGGCATCCCATGTTTGGACTCCGAATTACCATGGGAATGTAGAATTATAGACATACCTGGAGTCTGAACCCTTGTGGGGAGAACCTTCATGACTCTGCATACCATGAGTATTTAGACTCAAGGGGGTGCACTAATGCACCTAATGTTCTGATCATATGGGTCTGGTGGCTTTGGAAGAGGCTTTGTCCTGATGCTGAGGGACTTGTTCATAGAGGCAAGATGGAGTACGAGACAGTAACAGAGGGGTAAGATTGGAACCAGAGGAAAGAGTACCTGAAAACACCCCATTGGCATACTGTTTTCTTATGAGGTATGGGTGAAACATCGTATACCAAACTGGTATGGGGGCAGAGGGGTCATCTGCATACTGAAGTAGTAAGCGGGAATGGGTATGGACCACCATGCATGATAGTGGTACACAGTCCTGGATGCAGTCCATCATGCCGCTTTGGCTTCCATCTGCGTACTGATTTATTACATGACACCGAGATACATCCATATAGTGATAAACAATGAGGAACACCATATTGGAGGTAGGTCTAGGAGAATATAGTTTGTGGGAAGTTCATACATGAGAAATATGTGGTTCACTTTTTCACGAATTATGTTCTTGGTTCACTTATTATTATTATGTTCCCTTGTTTTATGATTCGTGGACAGTTATACCTATGAAAGATGTGGTTTGAAATTCGATCCTTGCATATGACTCAAGACTGAAGCCGGAATATTCTACAAATTATTTCTTCCGACCACTGGGGTCCCCTTTGAAAATTCTTCATTTATCCCCTCTCAATTATTTCTTTTCTATTTTTATAGCGCTTTGCGGAAATTGTATCTGTGGGATTTCAGTACCTTTTTCAAAATCCCATGAAGAGATATCTTGACCTGTGAAAGACATGATCAACCAGGATTTTCTGAGGCTATAATTCAGTAGTACTAGTTCGCAGAACCATGCCGGTTTGCTTCATCTGTTAACTACTGAGTTTGTGAGACTGTATGCAGACGACCTTAGTGCACATGATTCCATTAGCAGTGCATTTTGTGATCGATTGGGTTTACTGTGCATCGCTCCACGGGCAGCGCTTCATGGGTTGTTCTGTGTACTATTGGTTTGCTTTTCATGCAGCCCGCAAACCCTTCCTGGTGATGGTACACAGTCACTTAAAATCTTTTGAAAACATGAATTCCATCAATCTTCTTATGATGTTTGTTACTCAATTTGAGTCTATTCTCTTTACCAGAATTTTATAAATGCTTTATTCCTTCTACAAAGTGATAATAGTTGCATTTTCTTCCCTTTCTAGAACATTCAGGACCATAAAAATTCCCCCATTAAAATGGGTTCTATTCGGAATGAAGAGGATAATATTCTGATATAGAAGCATTCTTGAACTGAAATGGTTCATGGTAAAATAGATTGGCCTGGTAAGAGAGGACCACACCTATATATAGGTTCTCTTTCCAATTGAATTTGATTTTTTTTGTGGAAAAATGATCTATTGAATATCCCTTGGCTTCCTCTTCCTTCGCGTAGTGTTTTGTTTTGTGAAAACCCCACTCGAAAATAGCTTCATACGTGCCGAGAACCCAAATTTGCGCCATTTATCTACCCTCGAACAAAATTTTGGATTTTGTGAACGACATTGTGAAATTTTGAAACTAAATTCCAGACTTTGCATAAGAGAATGCTATACTAGTTGTGTGTCCGTACACCAAGGATGAATTGGAGAACCTAACTCTAAACCTTAATAATCTTAACATTAAACTTATATACCACAATTTTTGAAAATGAACATAGAGAGGCCTTGGTTCGCAGAATACTCCTTCCGCGAACCCTTTTGTTCTCTCTCAAATGCTATGTGGGCCAGCATCTCATGGATTCTTCGCATACCCTAGCTATACGTAATATAATTTTTGTCCACATACCACATCAGTAAGAGGAAAGTATCTCTGTGTATCGTGTAACATAAAGGGATTTCTTCCATGTATCATGAATCATGCGGGTAATGGCCACTGCGTATCATTTCTGGGAACAGAACACATATCCCATATACCGACATATTTTTCTTTCCTGTATCCATTCATCAGTATCATTTGTCCAATATATTTCATTGGACTGGATTTTTATCATGTTTTGGATCTTCCTGTATAGGCTACAACGACTCTTTCACAGGATGCCACTGACATCACTGCTTCTTCTGAGGCTCCAACTACATCCCCTCTTTCTATTCCTAATGAAATATAGAAGAGAATAACGGCTTTGGTCAATGATAAAACTCTGGTCATTCAATTACACCAATCTCTGGAGAAACTTCTTAAGACATGTCAATGGGAGTAACTGGCATCAGACATGCTTCCTTATTATGGGATCGATCTGTTGTTTGACATAGTGATCCCATCACAAAATCCGACCAATCATCCTAATACCGGGATAATTAACACCTGTATCCTGAAGGCATTGATTTTTTCTTTGCGGCGGTTCCTTCATAGGGATGTTTCCTTTATGTCTATAACAACATGAACTTTTGAATAACATTTGTTTCCTGAATTTCTGTGTTATTTTATTTTATACTCAAGAAAACTATATCCTTTAATTAATTAAGTGAGTACAAATAAAACAGGACCATTGGGATTCAACTGTTATATGATTGTTGGTTAATACTACTATTGAAAACTATACTCTTAAAGTCATGATAATTGTTTTTAAATACAAAAGATCATGGTTAATTAATAAATAAAGAGGATTTGACGGCATCATCCGATAGACTTGGGCCATATGAATCCCATCTGTCGGAGCTTGGGAAAGAGGTTGTTTCACTAGGATTTACTCTGGACCAAGACGAAGCTGAGCTTCAACAAGTGAAGCTTGAACAAAATTGCGTATGAGAGAAGTTCATGCTGATTGAAATCACCAATCAGAAAATGTTTCCTAAGATTCCCCCAGATTCTATCACCATAGCACACCTTACACTTAGGTCCTATACCGGTGTTATAAGGGGCTATATATGAGTCCTTAGTTAAATTTTCTAATCCTTTTGTATAAATAAAATTGTTATTTTTTATTATAATAAAAATTGTGAATTTAAAATGTCAAAATAAATATAGAATGCATTTATAGAAGTTCCATATTATTGGTTATTTTTAGGAAAAAGGGTACTTTAAAATATATTTGTATACTTTAAAAAATTTATAATGTGAAATGATTTTCAAAAATTGGTCTTCTATTATTGTGAACTGTAGAAAATTTAGAGTATAATAAGACCAACTTAATTTTTAGTAAATAGTAAAGTATGAATAGTAAAATTACCCTTATTAATATCAATCTGACCAATGGAATAGTAACCACATTTAAGAAAGTATAAATATAATTTAGGTATCTTGAAAGGCAATTTGATACAATAGTGTAAGTAAATAACAGTTTCAGAAATTATTAGTTAAGTATTTGTATTTTTTTGGCTAAATAGTTTTTTTACAAAAAATGTTAATAACTCCAAATTATAAAATTATTTTCATAAAATGGAGTTAATTTATGAATACTTAGAATCGACATTATGTTAGGGTGAATTTTTGATATTTTTATAAAATGTTCTATTTTTTGGTGAATAGTGAAAATACAGTTTTGAATTTCGGTATATTTAAGGACATCATTAATGATGCAACAATGATGTAATAGTTCTGGTAGACTTTTGAATAGTAATATACATTATGAGGTGTCCCAAGTGGGCAATACCATGGAAAATACCATGGGAAAGACAATGGTTTTTTAAAAACCACTAATGAGGTGTCCCTTGGAAATTAATAAAATATTCCCCCACTTTTCCTATAAATACCAACTCATTCCATCATTACATTCATTAAAAATTAGTCCTAAATTAGTATATGGTCTCTTACCCCCATGGAGTCCTTCCAAGGTTCCATGAATCTCCCAAGGTCACAACCTTTTAGTTTTTGAAGTTACTCTTCAAGGTCAGGGAACCTTTCACCCTCCTCTATTTGTAATGACTTTGTTTATTTTATGTTTTCTTGTTACCATTTTATTATGTGGGGTATGTTATTATATATCATTATTTATGCACATTTAATTTCCAAATTATTAGTAAATCATTCTGATCTCGTCAACTAATTTTCTGAATTTTTATGTGACGCTATTAGGATGCCTAATTTTCATAAAAGAACTTGCATCTTCTCTATTCATTCAGGTTTCCTTTTCATGTAGTATTTTATTAAAATATCCATAAATTGATCTTATTTATATTTTATTCTATCCCTGAACTTTATTATTAGTTATTTAGGAGTGTTTTACCCTTGTCCCCACTCTTTTTAATGTTTTCTAGAAACATGTTATGTAGACATTATGCTGTAGAATATTTGTCCCAAAATCTCTCTCTTTTTCTCCAGAAATTATCTTGTTTTATTAATGAAAATACCTAAATATATTTTCATTTCCAGGGGTACTCATCAAGAAATAAAATTAATCTATTTTATTCTAGAATTGACATACATATAACACTCACTCCATTTACATGGGTTATAAATGACATAATGATCTTATTTTGAAGCACTTTTAAAACGTCACGATTTTGAAGTGAACCCCATTTCTTTTACTCTCTAAGGGTTATTTATGAAATGTATGATTATGATATAAGTGGAATACATGAAAATAAAGAAATATTAAGGGTGTTATCTGATAGGTCACTAATGCATTGGTTAAATAATTTAATCTACAGAGATAACAAGTTTTATGACACCTTGGTGAATAACCTTGGTAATGTTTATGACATCTTGAGGAAGGTCCTTGGTGATACATTTAGGAATGTATAAATTAAATTTTGTAGCCCCATTTTCAAGTTATATTTCATGTTATTATTATTATTATATACCACTTTATTTCCATGTTCTTATTGATACCACTCAAGTTCGCATGTAAACCGTTTCACTTGTTTTACTTACTGAGCCTTCTGATCACCATTTCCATTGACGTATGTCTCTAGGATATGAGATTCAATAATCATACCCAGGATGAAATTTTCAAGAATATATTCATGGGGACTAAAATAATGTTTTCCGTTTTTATGTTTTATGTTCTGGATTTCCAAGGATGTTGGCTTTAAATATCATATGTTTGTAAGATGTAATGAAAATTTTTGTAATAAAAAGGTGGGATACCATAGTATGTATCAAATTACAGCTTAGATATTTGTGGACATTTGGAAATGAAAACATTAGGAAAAACCCTATAGAAAAGTTTAAATATAAGAAAAAATTATGGGTATTTTAGTGACATATTAATTAAGGGGTTTCGGAACAAATAAATCCTTGTCTGGATATGATGAAGTGGATGTGGCACTGGAATAGATGTACATAGGAGTGAAAACTCAGACAAGGAGTTTTGAGCATGACCCAGGGTATCCTAGTACACAACAATGGGCCCTGATGCACTCATTTTTTTACAATATCAGAAGATATGTTTGGTTAATCCCAAGATTTTTATAAATAATTATCAAGGATATATAGAGAAATGCAATTTGTTAAGAATGACGTTATAAGACATAAAATCCATTATAGTTAAAAGATTATTAAATTAAATAAGATTATAACTAAGGTTTTATTCTTTTATAAAATGGCAGTAAGTAGGAGGAACTGTCCAAATGGTGACTGCAATGGACCTTATGCTGATGTCCCTTCGATGGATGCCGAAATGGAAACTTTCGTGAGAATAATGAACCAATTGACTCAAGTTATGGGAAATAACCTGAATCAAGATGAGAAACCAATATCACTATGAAGAAAACAACATTATCTTGATTCCTTTATTCTTTAATGACCACCATAATTCAATGGATCAGCCAACCCATTTATTGTTGAACTGTGGATCAACTCTATCGAGAAGATCTTTTCTGAGCTCTACTATTCGGAACAAGATAAGGTCACCCTGGATGTTTACTGCTTATAAAGAGAATCTGATCGGTGGTGGGACATTATTAAAAACACAAGGAAAATAGTGGAGGCCAAAGCTATTGAGTGGGAATAGTTTAGAGGTATATTCTTCAATAAGTATTTCCCTCATTCTATGAGAACAAAAATCGAGATAGGCGAGACATTCCCATGACACCTAAAGAATTTTCATGGATCCTAGTGGGATAGTTGAAAGATTCTTCAGTGGACTAAGATCTCATTTTCGGAAGAATCTAGCCAACTGAGGCTATGATAGCTATGAGAAGATTGTGATGAGAGTGATTAAAGTCGAACTGGAGATAGGCGAGATGTAGTGGTCTCATAAATCCAATGACTAAAAGAGATCAATGGAGCCCTTATTAGGGAGGAACATTGTCTAGGGAAGAGGATGAAAGAAAGCTCAACATCCCACATGTAATAAATGTGGGAAGAAGCATTCGAGGAACTGCTTTCTCAGGGGAAGGAAGTGAAATAAGTGCGGGTGAGAGGGCTATATCAGATGTAATTGTCTTAGTGAGGTGAAGCCTCAACTACCAAAAAATAACGTGAAAGGGAAGATAGTGCAGGCCCTACTTGATGTCCTATTATATAAGTTTGGACAACATGAGAAAATTTCCAATCACTATCTAAATCCAAGAGTAGTGGAGGGGGATTACCATCAGCCTTATTGAAGTTCAAGGGAGAAAGTTCGTACTTTTTTTGTCATAACAGTTGATATTGAACCTCTGAAAGATGTGGTCGAAGGTACTATTATTAATATCTCAAAGCAATAAATTAGATTTTTTGATTCTCGTTCAACTCATTCCTTTATTTCCTCCATGTTTGCAAAGAATTTAGAATCAACCCTGAATTGCTAAAACTTGAGTTATCAGTCAAGACTCCGGGTGGGATTTTCCAAGAATTGTTTGTGTTTAGAAACTATTGTATTTAATATTGTGATGACAATATTATTGCAAATCTATTATTCATTCAAATAATGGAGTTCTACATTATACTAGGTATGGTCTTCATCTCAATGTATAATGCTAAGATCATATGCATAATCAAGGGAATCTCAGTAGTCTTGAATGGAAAACCTACAATTATCTTCCAAGGATAGATATCTCAACCTAATATTTGTCTCAAAGAACCTCTTATATCTTTTTTATGTGGTTGATCGGTGAATTTGTAGAAGGAAATGAGAGTATAATCATATAAAATGTTCCCATAATCCAGGAGTACATTGATGTATTTCCTGTTTAGTTACCTGAACCTCACAAAGAAAGAGAGGTAAAGTTATTGATTCAAATCATATGTGGATCTCAACTGACATCAAAGACCCCGTATAGAATTGAAAATGTGGAGATGGAGAAACAACTCCAAGATTTTTTGGAGAAGGTGTTTATCCATCCAAGTTTTTCTCCATGGGGCACCTATTCTCTTTTTGAAGAAGAAGGATGGATCGATGTAGATATGCATTGATTATAGATAAATTAATGGGATCACAGTGAAGAAAAATACCCTCTTCTAAGAACTGATGACTTATTTGACCAACTTCGTTGGGCTCAATCTTTATCTAAGATTGATCTTCAATCTGGCTATCATCAATTGAGGTTGGAGAGAGACGATGTTCCAAAAACTTCCATCTGATCAAGATATAGGCATTACGAGTTTGTTGTTATGCCCTTTGGCCTGACTAATTCTCCTGCTAATTTTTTGGATTTGTTGTATACAGTCTTTAAAGACTACCTTGATAGCATGGTGGTAGTTTTTATTGATGATAATCTGATATATTTCAAAATTCATGAGGATCATGAGGATAAACTAAGGGTTATTTTGAAAACACTATGAAAATAGAGCCATTTGTACAGTTCATAAAATTTGAATTTTAGTTACAAATAGTATCTTTATTTGGGAACATTCTAAAAAATGATGGAATCCTATTTGAACCTGAAAAGTCAAAGGTTTTAAAATAGTAGAATCTTCCAACAACAATTAAATATATTTGTAGTTACCTTGGATTAGAAAGATATTATAGAAGGTTTGTGAAAAACGTATCATCGCATTCTATTCAATTAAATAAGTTAACTCGAAAAGGGGTCAAGTTAATCTGGACAAAGGAGTGTGATTAAAGTTTCCAATAGCTGATGAAGAGACTAGTTACTGCACCTATAATAACTCTACCCTCAAGTGGAGAAGGATTAATTATTTTTAATGATGCATCTCTGAAAGTTCTTGGGTGAGTCCTCATGAAAAATGAAAAATTCATTACTTATGAAAATTGATAGTTGAAGACTCGTGATCTGTACTTTCCTATGCATTATTTGGAGCTGGTTGTGGTCATTTTTTCTTTTGAAGATATAGAGGAAATATCATTATGGGTAAAATGTTATATATACATAGACCGTCAATGTTTGACGATTATTTTGACACAAAAGGAATTGAACATAAGACAGAGGAGATGGTTGGAAATTCTCAAAGAATATGATTGTTCAATTCATTATCATATCGGACGAGCAAACAAAGTCACTGATTCATTAAGTAGAAAAGACCTAGTTATTCTGTCAATGTCGTGGATTAAAAGAGATCCTTTGATCAATGACCTAGTAAAGATAAACATGGGAATTATAGGGGATGGGTCATCATTAAAACTATTTCAACTGATTTCTCAATCGTCAATACTAGAGAAGATCAAGAATGCCCAGAAATAAGATCCTTCGTTACAAAATATGTTTGAGGTTGTAAAGGAAGGGATGTTTCCTGAGTTCAATATTGAGGAAGAAGGTGTACTGAAATTTTTTATTGGACTGTGTGTTCTATCTATTTTGCAAATAAAGAAGGATATAATGGATGAAGCTCATAGCTCTACATTCTCTATATATCCTGGAAGTAAAAAAATTTATAGATACCATCGTGATCATTATTGGTTGGATAATATGAGAAGGGATATTTATGAATACACTTCAAGGTTCTTGGTATGTCGTCAAGTGAAGTCAGAGCGACCAATTTCTAAAGGGGTATTACAACCACTACCTATACGAGCATGGATGCGGGACAATATCACTATGGACTTTTTCACTGGTCTCCCGAGAACTTCTAATGGAAAAAATGAAATATTGGTTATTGTGGACCGTCACACCAAGATTTCCCATTTTATCTCTATTTGGGAAGATTTCTATCTTGATCAAATTTCTAGAATTTATGCAAATGAAGTTGTAAGTATGCATAGGGTTCCACTTTCTATTGTATCTAATCATAATACAAGGTTCGCATAAAAATTATGGAGATGTGTTCCACATTCTCGTTGCATCAAATTGAATTTCAGTACGTCCTATCATCCCCAAACTGATGGACAATCTGAAATTACTATTCCGACACTCGAAAACATACTATGAACATGCTCAATGGTATTTAAATGTGGATGTGATCAACATATCCCTTTAGTTGAGTTCTCTTTCAACAACAACTTCCACTAGAGAATTCAAATGGAACCTTATGAAGCTCTACATGGGAAGAGATGTAGAACTCCTACTTTTTGGGATGAATCTAGTGAGAGAAATATTCTTGGGCTTGATCTTGTGCCAGAGTTGGTAGAAAAAGTGCATTCCATCTCGAAACACATTAAGGCTGCTCCAAGTCGACAAAAGGGTTATGCCAAAAACCATCTAAGGGATATGGAGTTTGATGTTGGTGACATATTATTTCTTCTAATTCACCATGGAAGAGTGTCATGAGGTTTGGGAAGAAAGATATGATTATCCCTAGGTACATTGTCCCCAATGAAATCCTTGATCAGATAAGAATAGTGGCATATCGGCTTGCACTTCCTCCAAATCTAGCACAAGTTTATAATGACTTCCATGTGTCCCTTATGAGAAAATACATAACTGACCCTTCGCATATACTAAATCTAGAGGTGGTACAACTTGAACATGACCTCTCTTATGAGGAGTAGCCGGTGGAGATCATGAACCGTAAAGGCAAGGTTCTACGCAATAGGACTTCCCGCCTTGTTAAGGTGTTGTTGAGAAACAAAAAAATGTGAAGAAGGCACAGGGGAACCAGAGGAGTATATGAGGTATAAGTACCCACACCCTTTCTCTTCTAAGCGTACAAGTAAAATTTTTAGGGAATAAATTTTTTAAGGGGTATGAATGTAACGACCCGATCTTTTGAAAAATATTTGTTCCAGGAATTTGTGTGTTATTTTATTGTATACTCAATAAAACCATACCCTTTAATTAATGAAGTGATTATAATTAAAATGATACTAGTGGGATTCGATTTTTATATGACGATTGGTCAATATGACAGTTGGAAACTATAGACCTAACATTTCGATTATTGATTTTAAATACAAAAGATCATGGTGATTTAATACATAAAGAGGAGTTGAGGGACTCATCTTGTATATTCGGGCCATACGAAGCCCATCTGTCGGAGATTAGGAAGGAGGTTGTGTCACTAGGCTTTTCCTAGATCAAGACCAAGCTGAACATCAACATGTGAAGCTTGAATGGAATTTCCTATAGGAGAAGTTCTAGTTGATAAAAATCCCCACTCGGGCAATGTTTTCCGATCCACCCCAAGATTATATCACCATTACACACAATACTATTATGTCTTATACAGGTGTTATAAGGGGCTATGTAACGAGGCCTTTGTAACTTTGTGTAATCATTTTGTGTAAATAAAATTTTTATTTCTTATTATGGTAAAATATGTGAATTTAAAATGACAATATAAATATAGGATGAATTTATAGAAGTTCCATATTATTGGTGTTTTTTTGGAAAAAAGATATTTTAAAATAATTTTGTATACATTAAATAATTAATAATGTGAAATGATTTTCAAAAAATGGTCTTATATTGTTGTGATCAGTATGAAATTTAGAGTATAATAAGTTCAACATAATTTTTTGTAAATAGTAACGTATGAATAGTAAAATTTCCCTTATGAATAGTAATGTTACCAATGGAATAGTAACCTCACTTATGAATAAATAAATATAATTTAGGCATCTTGAATGGTAATGTGATATAATAGCATAAGTAAATAATTATTTCATAAATTATTAGTTAAGTATTAATATTTTTTGGGTAGATAGTGTTTTTACATAAAAATTAAATATCTCATAATTAGAAAATTATTTTCATAAAATTGAGTTAATTTATGAATTCAGAGCATCAAAAATAGGTTAGGGCGAGTTTCTGAGTTTTGTATATAATTTTTAGTTTTTCGTTGAATAGTGAAAATACAATTTTCAGTTTCGTTGTATTTAATGACATCATTAATGATTTAACATTGATGTAATAATTCTAGTCAACTTCTAAATAGTAATATATGTTATAATGTGTCCCAAGTGGCCAATACCATGGGAAAATACCATGTTAAAGCCCATGGTTTTGCAAATACCACTAATGAGGTGTCCCTTGAAAATTTATAAAACATTCCCCCACTATTACTATAATTTACAGCCCATTCCTTCATTACATTCATTAAAAATTCACCCTTATCAATGATTAGGTCTTTTCACATCCCATTGAGTCCTCCCAAGGTTCCCTAAATCCCCCCATGTCAAAACCTTTGAGTTTTTGAAGTTACTCTTCCAGGTTCGGGAACCTTTCACACTCCTCTTTCAGTCATGACTTTGTTTATGTTTTGTCTCCTAGTTTTTATTTTATTATGTTGAGGTATGTTCTTCTATATACAAATTGATTTAAATTTTATGTCCAAATTATGAGAGACCCATTCTGCTCTCATAAAATAATTTTCTGAATTTTTAAGTGAGTCTGTTTTGATGCCAAATTTTCATAAAAGAAACCACAGATTCTCTTTTCTTTCATGTTTTCTTTTCTTGTGGTATGTCATTCAAATATCCATACCATGATAATATTTCTATTTTATTTTGTACCTATACGGTATTATGAGTTATTTATGAGTGGTTGATCCATTTCCACCTCTTTTTAATGTTTTCTAAAAACATGTTATGTAGCCATTATGCTACAGAATTTTATCGCAAAATCTCTCTATCTTTCTCAAGAAATTATGTTGTTTAGTTTATGTGAATACCAAAATCTATTTTCATTTTTAGGGATATTCATCAAGACAAAAAATTGATCTATTTTATTTGGGAATTTACATATATATAACCCTCACTCCCTTTCCATGTGTTATAAATGCCATAATGATCTTATTTTTAAGCACTTTTAAAAAATCACGATTTTAAAGTAAAACCCATTTCTTTTACTCTCTATGGGTTATTAATGAAATTAATTATTATAATATATGTTTATCACATTAAAATAAATACTTATTAAGGGTTCTCCCTGATAGCACTCTAATGAATTTGGTAACAATTTTTATCTCTAAAGATGACAAGTTTTACGTTACCTTGGTGAATAAATTTGTTAATTTTTATGAAACCTTGGGATTGGTATTTGGTGATATGTACATGAATTTTTAAATTAGAAGTTATAGAAAAAATTTCATGATATGTTTCAAGATATTATTATTATTAATATATGCCTCTTTATCTCCATGTTCTTATTGATACTGATCAAGTTCACTTGTAAACTGTTTCACTTGTGTTATTTATTGGGCATTTTGATCATCCTTTTCCTTTGTTGTATATCTGTAGTTTATGAGATGAATTAATCATAGATAGGATGAAATTTTCAATAATATTTTCAATGGGATTTTAATAATTTTTTATTTTTTCATGTTTTATGTTCCTGATTTCCAGGACACTTGAATTTAAAGATCCTCTATTTGTAAAATGTAATGAAAAGTTATGAAGTAAAAAAGTGGGATGCCATAGTGTCCTTGTTGAACTACACACCCTGATATTTAGATGAAGTGTAGATGAAGCCTAACCCCACTTCCCACTTCTACCAAAGCATTGCGTGGAAATCTATAGTGAATGAGCATCATGGTAGGTATTCCCAATAGGATCTTCGCTCTGGGGGCTCATTTTTCTTAGATTGGAGGTGGCCTTTTTGTGTTCGCTAGAGCTGTGAAGAATTTCAAACAAAGATGCCGACCACGGGACTATATGAGGTTGCTTGGGTTTTTTAGACATACACTCACCATCCCACTGCCCTTATCTCACACCTCCTATGCAAGTGAAGCCGAAACACTAATACAATTTAGTTAACCCACCGGGAGGTCGACATCAGTCTTTGGGACATCTGGAAAATATCGGGGGTCACTATAATCGAGGACATGTATGATGAATTCCTACCTACCTCCATTGCTTGGGACTATGAGTAAAGAACCCCTTCTTTTTCCTAGAAACTCATCATTCATGAAAAGATACTTTTGAATGAAATTTATCCTTTTCTAATGCAGGATGTTTCATTTCATTAGTGGTTTGGCGCTATTGTTAAGCATACTGATCTAGAGGTTGATCCATAGATACCTAGTAAATTTTCTACCAAAACCATCTAGATGTGACTGGGTACCACCTAGACCACCCTAGAAGAGTGGTATTTTCATAGGTGGGGATGGGGGATCATCCCTAACGTCGATTGATTATTTCAACTAGTGGATTTCTTGGTAATGTTCCTGAGCGGGTGGCTCTTAACACTATGGGAATTTTGTGGTATAAGAGCCTAATATTTTATTATGGCTGCTAATTTGGCCACATAATGGTGTATTAATTTAGCTATCCTAGTTTTGTCCAAGATTTACCACATACTAGGTCGATTCATTGAGGGGGTCCACCTTACCAGATGACTGATTCATTCTAAATTCTATGGGGCTTAATGAGAGCCCACATAGGAGGTTATTATTTTATATAATCCTTACAAATTATACATTACACCCTCTAACCATATCTTCAAAGTACCAGTGGGGTCATGACGGTGGCTTGGGCTTCATCGAATAAGTAAGAGGACAAAACTGAAAATAAAAAGAAAGACTAAATAGCTTATCTCAATGTTTACGAATTTTTCTTTTATAACCCTTATGATTCACCTTCTATTAATTTTAAAAATAATAATTATAAAGACTTTTTCAACTGAGGTTAATTCTTTTTTATGAGATAAGACATCCTGGTATCTCATATTATAGGGGAGCTTATTTGCGAGGGATATGCCCCCTACAGATTTATTCATCAATTTAACTATGTCCAAAAGTTCTATTCTCCTACTATTAAAATTTCTCATATTGAGAAGCATCTTATGATAGCCTATCAACTATGTCTAGTGTTCCCCTGGGAGGACACCTAGTTCCTGGCTAGACATCCGCATCCTAGGGATTCTGTGCCCTTCCTTACCAAAAACTATGTTGATGCCTCGGTTAAATCATATCTCAATATCTAATTGCTCCACCTATTATAGATAGTTGTATTTATATAGGGGTGGGAAGTACTGATGCCTTATCCTCCCTATTCTCAAAATTTCAACCACAATCCTTAGAAATAGCGAGGAACGCCACTGGTCTATCCTCAATTTCAATTACCAAAAATGTGTCAGTTGTCGAGCCAAGCCATGCTGTTGACGTTGAATCAAGTCCCTATATTATGATGTTCATTCATGACTATATTTCATCATCAAGGAGTGACTTCGAGACCAATCCATAAGAAATTTTCGATCTTTTTCAATTTTTCAAAAGGCATGGAGGAAAATTTGGAGATTAATTTTGAATACCCATTGCATGAGATTCTAGTGATTTTTCCTAAATTGCTCCATTAGTTTTTTTCCTAGGTTTTGGTGGATTTTACTATCATGGTATTATTGATATTTTGTGGTAGGTGTTCATTTCTGAAAATGAAACTGGTATTCATGAATCTCTACATTCCACAGTAGAGTTGATTGCTCATCTACCTGTTTCATGGAAAATTCTCATTGAAAAAGCTACCAATCCTTCTGGAGTAATTGCAAGGTTTCAAGAAGAATTCAAAAAGAAAGAGACCTTGGTAGAACAACTCGACCATGAAGTGGAGATAAAAAATACAAATATTGTAATAGCTTCATCTGGAGTGAGCACGGACCGCAACTGCCCTTGAGGAGGGGCCATGACAAATGAATAAGGGAGAAAGGAACATCCTTGAATCCATGAGAGATACTGAGGCAACACTGGCATGCATGGAATCCAAAATTATAAATTTACTTTTGATTTTCCATGCCATTTTGGATTCACATCAATTGTTTATAAAATTATGCGACTACTTCAAAAATCTCTTGTAAAGATAATGTCTTTCTTATGAGGAGAGGTTCTATGTTGTTGATTCCCACCATATATTTTATGAAATATGATAGAACCTATTTTCCCTCAAATGATTCTTCTTTTTCTCTTCCTATCATATCAATTAATCACAATAAATTATATAAACATCATTTTGATATGGTATTAATATTAAAACATGATTCAAAACTAGTAAATTGAAATAATAGAATCGGGATGAAATCGTTTTCTCATCTGTGGGACTTAGTGAGTGTAGTTCGACTATTGCTGAGGGTGTATGGAAAACCTCATGAAATATTGTCTCTTTTTCATTTTTAACCTATTTTTTACCTAAGAAATCTTGATATGGGATTAGCGGGTATAACATGGCTTTTTCTTAGGCCTCCCTTTTTGGATTTTCCACCTAACATGTTTCATGTCTCTTTTAATAACTCGAATTTTTTGTCTATTTAAATCATGCATGGTTTAAGTTTGATGAAATAGTACTTGAATGTTATCCATAGGTTCCCTTTTAGGATTTTCACTTTGGAGAGTATGGATTGTTTTCTAGAAGTTCATTGTCCTTCTAATCAAACTTATTACTGATGTTTCTGGTTGAACAGCTTTGACCCAAATTAATGGGGAATGATCCCCAATTCAGTATTCGTCAGTCGGGAATTTTTTAATATCCTTCGAACAAGGATTAGTCATTTTTATTTACTCAAAATTTCTTAATTTTGGACATGCATGAGGCTTGGGAGCCATTTTTTCAGTACAGAGGTAGGGAAAGACTCTCATGGGGACAAATTTTAATTTTATTGACAATCATTTTTTAGGAGATGTATGCAGAGCCACTAGGGCATGATGTGGATAGTCAAACCAAGGTGTATGCAGGACACTAGACTTCAATCTTCGAGGGACTGGTAGGATTTGAAACAAACTGAATTTATTTTGATGTTGGGAGACATAGTGGGTGGCAGGTTTGAGTGATGGTGTATCAAAATATTAGGGACATCCATATCGGCTTTTAGTGGGTAACTGTTCCCACATGATTCTTTTTTATACAAGGGAGAGCTGGTGAATTGTTAGTTCTATTACAAATACTTTTCATGACATGGAAATTTTTAAAGAAGTGGGTATGTAAGACTTTATCCATGGGTTTTCAATATTTGAGGGTTTGACAGGACATGAATGTCATATGAGTGCACGAAAACTGGAATGGACTCTCCTGATAATGAATTTCCCTTTGATTGACAGTCATTTTGTATGCGGTGTATATTGAGCCTCTGTGGCATGATGCGCATTATCTGAAAATGGTTTATATAGAACACTGGCCTTCCATCTTCGATGTTTTGGAATGAATATAGATATTGGACCGTTCTGGACACGGTATTTGATCTGTAACAAGGGGTTCAATTGAAAACATTAAGGGAAATTTATTTTAACTGAACTTATTTGGGAAAACCAAAAATGTAGGGGGGTTTCTTTTGTATATGAATCAATTTGACACATATGGATGGGGTATCTTTATTTTACAGAATCCTCAAAAGAAACCAGAGATGAGTGAGGCCCTCATGTTTTTATATATCATGGATGTGGGTATGAAAGATAATGCAAACCATGACTTTGAGGGACCTTAAATCAAGGGGTATGTTACGAGATTTGGAAGACTATTGGGTATACTGATATAGGAGAGGAATATCTTCAAGATGAATATTCCTTTTATTGATGGTTATTTTGTAGTCAACATATGCAGAGCCACTAGGGCATGATGTACATAGTCAAAAAAATGTGTTCGTAGGACACTGGCTATCCATATTAGATAGTAATGGATGATTATCGGGATTCAAAATCACTCATTACATGAAGTATAAGGTAAGGAAAGAGTGTATCCAGATACATTATAGATATTCAGGTTATGATTTACTCATGGAATCAGGTATCCCTTACGTAGATTTGACTCAAATGAAGAGTGAGGTGTTTATCCAATATTAGGTCTACCTTGTCATTTAATATCATATGACCAGGATGTGGGGTTCCTTACATGGAAGGGAACCATGAAATGTATTTTTGGGTCCTGCACTCAGGAACAAATTCTTATATTATTTTTTCCATAAAATCACTATGTATCTCTCTCTATGATTCCCAAGATCATGTGATCTATGCTTGGTGTGGGAAACAAGGGATTATGAGGAATTCAGGTCACCACCTAAGAATAGAAATATCAACAATTGGGAGCACTTCAGTCTTGAACCAAGCTATGTAGTTTAACATCATATAATTATTATTATTTTGTCCTTGTAGTTTAACGTCATTTGTTAAGGACATTATGCTACCAAAAATATCATTAGTATATTGGGGATGATTGTGATCGGGGTGTCTTGGCATTCCAAAGTTGTGTGTGATTATTGAAGGTGTAATCCATAGTTCCTGGGGGTACATCAATCAGGAGAGATGGCATGGGGCTTGGAATCCATCGGGCGTACTACGGTAGGAAAGGACTCTCCAAGGGATGAATTCTCCATTGATTGTTGGCTGCTTTGTATGTGACATATGAAGACACACTTAGAAAAGATATGAATAGTCAAACAAAGGTTTCAACATGACATTGGACTTTTATCTCAGATAGCCTTGAATGTTATGGGGATCTATGTTTTCATAGAGTATGGAGTTTGTAAAATGGGAAATATGTGTATTGGAATGTGAGAAATACCTAACCCATTATTATCCATGAACTACTGAATATTCTATATAAATTTTACTCATATGTATAAGGGGAATCATGATATTTGGACTTCTTATGAGTGGTGGGAGTGTGGGATCTTGTAATTTTGAAAATCTGGCTATATGTTACCATTGAAGAATCTCGCAGTTTACTGTCATGTGGTTAGGACCTTTCATTGACTCCCCGCACAAGTCTAGATTACGCACGGAGGAAGGGAAATTTTCATTTTTTAAATGGTGGCTATGTCGGGATACTAGATCGGGGCATCTCTAGGTAACCTGGAAGTCCAGGAATCAAGTCATATGTAGTTCTGAACCTTCCCTACAAATGTTTGGTCTATGCATAGGGACATTCGTGTGAATGTTTTTTAGTGGCTGGGCATGGATACCAAATATGAGAATCACTACATATAATACGAGGGTAGGAATCAAGACACACATAGTAATGAATGTTCCCTATACCGATCTGGCTTAGACATTGGGGTAGGATATTTTTTGTTACATCCGCTACAGGTTCCGGGTCTACCATATTTCACTATAGTTTTTTTGTGTAAGGGAATCTTTACCATTGATCCTAATCTCACATGATTCATACTCAATGGGAGAAATAATAAGTAATAAGGGTTTCCCTCACTAGTGTGGGGAGATAGAGTATATGATAGAGGCAATTTTTATATGGTGAGGGTGGGCCAAGATTGATGATCAAGGCATCTCTCCATATCCAGCAAGGGTTTGAATCAATCCACATGTATTTATCTAAGATATCTTTTAGTTTATCATCATGTGATTAGGATGATTTGTGCAATGCAATTTAACATCTTACTATTTGGATGATATGTATTGCAGTTTAGTCGCACACCATAAGGATATGAATCAGTGTTTAATGTCATGTTTCAGGGACAAGTTCCTTATAATTAACATCATGTGGATAAGACTATGAATCATAGTTTAGGCTTATAGGTATGGTATCATGACATCACAGTCACTATAAATAATATTTTAGGGTCATAGAGTTTGGACCATGACATCACACGTAACTATTACATGAAATACTTCTTTAGAATCATTGATTTTTTGGGAGTCATAACAAGATATATGTCCATTGATATTAGGGAGTATGCTCCATTGGAATATACCCTATATATTACATATGGTCCCTTCTAATTTGGTTCAATATTTAGTGTCTTCATCCCATGTATCATCAGGGTTCTGAGGACTAACACTAATTCTCCTTCGAGGAAATTTCAATGGAAAACCTTTTTGTTGAAGGCTCGTGTGATCTGATTATGATATTTTTCCAAATTGTGTAAAGTGTGTATCCTTTTCTCATCAACATAATCCAACTCATCAAACCATATCTGGGATTGCTCATCATTGGATAGTTGATCAAAAATGGACACACAAAGTGACGATACAAGAATTTCGATAAGCAAAACTGCCTCTGCCCTATTTGCTAATGGGTGCACGGTCACCTTCGTGGCAGTGCGGGTCATGGTCCTATAAGCCCAAAAGGCATGAAGGAGCTTTTCTATACATGATTTATTATCCTTATCTACCATATTTTGGAGTATGTGGGATAGATACATGTTTAAAGCCTCTATCATCCCATTGGTTGTCATGTGGTAGTGGGATGAATAGTTGGATTTGATTCTGTAATCCTAGTATAACTTGTCCAACACAGTAGAGAACAAGATGGTGTTGTTTTCCATAAGTACTATATAATGGATACCAAATTGGTAATGATGTTTTCCTTCACAAAGCTAACGATCCTTTTTTTCCCCGACATCTTTAAGGGGTATGGCTTCGGCCCATTTGGAATGGAATTCGGTTGTTGTGATTATGAAATTGAATTGTCTTGCTGTGGAGGGGTGATATTGTCCCACAACATCTATCCCCCAGGTGACACATGGCCAGGAGTACAAAGATGTATGAAATTACTCCAGGGTTCGATGAATAAAATTGACATGACAGTGGAAGGAATGCAACTTCTTAGAGAATATGGCACAATCATGTATCATAGTTGGAAAGTAATAGCCAAGCAATTGAATTTGATGAGAGAGATTGGTTGCTTATTGGTGTGCTCCATAATCTCCGACGTGCACTTCTTTCATGACGACAACAGTCTATTCCCTATCAAAGCCCCTGAGAATGACTCAATCTAGGCCTCATTTGTAGAGAACCCTTTCTTGGTTTACCCCATTGTATAAGTCAATGTTGATTGCCCGTCTTTGGACCTGTTCCCTTCTTGCCCTATCCGATGGGAGTTACCCCTTTTGAAGGTAATTTTTTATGGTTTTCATCCAGGAAGTGGAGTGACCATAAGGCTTAGAAATGGGGCTGATTTCGTCAGTCTCCTCTGTATTGTTATGAAAAAATTGAAAGAACATATGACGATAGGAAATGATAAGGACCATTTCATCCTTGTCTAGATCATCCAAGGTTGTTGATACATTTTCCAAAGAAAAGGCTTGATCATTTTGTGATCTGGGGTGTTGTTTAATGTTGGTTCTAATGGTAATTCTGCCATCAGTTATCGAACATTGTTCATCAAGGGGTCCAACACTTCTTTCTTGTTGGAATATTCACTAATGACCTATTTGATAACTAGCTATAAATCACCTTTTATCTTTAGGTGTTTCACTTGTTCATGGAGGGAAAACTCTAGTCTAGCAATGTTGTCCCAAAATTCTGCTTAATTATTTGGAGACCCTTCCGAAAGTAGGAAAGAGTAAGGAAAGTCCGCCTTTTGGGGGATACAAGTATAACTCCCAACCCCAATTTTTTGAGCTTTGTATCCTCCATTATTTTCCTTTTAATGATTCTAGAAGCACCATTGAAGTTCATATCTGATGCCTGGGGGTCCTCTTGGATGTAAAACACTTCTTCATCTGGAAGTTCGGCATCCAATGGTGTTGTTTCTTCCGAGGGGTTCTCTACTATGAAGTATGAAAATGCCTGGCCTTTGGTGGCCTTTTAGGGTATGTTACATCTGTAAAACTTTCTTAATATTACCACCCATCATGACAGGCATCCAGTTATCATGGGATGACTGAGGATATAATTGAGTGGGTTGCAGCAGAAGGCCAGGTGGACCTCATGGTGTTGTAGGTAATTCCTGAGTTTCTAAATAGTGAAGATTAGGGATTTGTTTTTCTTTTCAATTTATGAATATCTCTTTTCAGCATCAATAATTATTCAGAAGAGGTAATAGAGGCTGTTCTCGCTCCAACATAATTCTTCAGTGCGAGAAAGGAGCCAAATGACTGTTTCAAGGTGGTTACAAACAAAATGAGTGGTCTCCCCTCAACTAGAAACATCAGCACCAGGGGGTTCAAGAGATATATTTTGAGATTGTTGAACTCTTAATGGAAATCATTATCCCACTCATACAAAACCCCATTCTTCATTAACCTAGTGAAAGGGAAACATTTACCCACTAGGATGGCGATAAAGCACTAAATGTAGGCCATGTGCCCCTAGAGACCTCTCAACTGGGAGAGGTTGTGAGGTGGGGACATGCCAAGGATGAATTTTGTATTCTTAGGGTTGACTTCAATTCTAAAATGGTGTATGATGAATCCGTGTAATTTCTTAGAGGTAACGCCTAAGGTACACATTAAGGGATTCATATATAAACTGCGATATCACAATTTGTTAAGGACAGTTTCAAGATTGACTAGGTGGTTTGAAAACTTTCTTAATTTAACCACCAGATCATCGACGTAGCACTTGATGGATTTTAGCAGGAAGTACTTGAAAATGAAATTCATGGAACATTGAAATGTGGAGAATACATTTTTTAGACCAAAGGGGATCACCATATAAAAGACCACTCTCTGAGGGGACCTAAAAGAAGTAGTTTCTTCATCTCCCCAAGCCATATAGATCTAGTGGTATCCCTAATAGCCATCCATGAATGAAAGGACCTCATATCCAGCAGTTGCATCGATCAAAAATTTTGTGATTGAGACTGGTAAATTGTCTTTTAGGAAATGATGATTATGTTCCTTGAAGTCAATGTAGATTCTAATTTGTCCGTTATTGATTTTTACAAGGACAATGTTCTCAATCCAGATCAGATAATAGACTTCTCGTATGAATTTTCCTCTGATCAGCTTTTTAACATCATCTTCTATTTTGTAATCATGTGTGAGTGGGTCCTTCTGACTGCCTTCTTATTTCCCCAGTGATCATATGGTAAACCCAGATGAGAGTGGAGATTTTAGGATTGGCCCCCGAAATTTATATGTAGTTCCAATAAAACACATCTTGATTATTCCTTAGTAAGGAGGTATATGCCTCCTTCTCCTTAATAGGACTATCCACACTAATCATGGTGGGCCAACAGTCATCTTTGGTGCGCAGGTTTATCTCCTTATGTTCAACGATTATGGTGGAGACACCATCTTCAAATGAAAGAGGGGAATCTTTGAGGTATTCTTCTTATTCTTCTTCTTAATCTTCTTACTCCTCTGAAGGAGAGAGGATTCTCAAGAAATACTCTCCAATGTTGGGAGGGAAATTGTCATTTTCCATAGTGATTATGGTGAGGGATGTTTGGGGTGCCGAGGATAGTTTAGGAGCATCTTTGGTAGGGCTTTTCCTGTCATCATATGATTCAGCTAGTTCATCCATGTATTTGGAAATGGTTCGTATAACAGAGATCATGCAGAAAATTGAATCTATAACCAAACATTCACTTATGCATTAAACTTTGTTGATGGGTTACACATACTATTCCCCTTATTGTTCTATGTGGTCAATGGTAGCCACTTCAAATCCATTCGGGGCAACAATCCAATCAATTTCGTCGGTCGTAGACTTCTTCTCTTCCAGTTCATTGAATGGTGCATCGATATAATGAGACTCACAAGACTCTAGAATAGATTTATCAGTGTGAAATGTCGAATTGTTTCCATAAGTGAAGTATTTTATGCACTGATGGTATGGTGACTGAATTGCGGCATCCTACTGTAGCCAAGGCCACCCTAACAAGACGTCTATGGATGTATGTTTTTCCACTACTAGGAACTCAGAATCTGACAAGAGGTCTCCAAGACATGTTTTAATCTTGATTCTCCCCAGTGGTTTATTTTTTCAAACACCAATAGAGTTGTGGTGAAAAGTTTGATGTTGTCTTCATCATAGCCTAGATGAAAAATCATTTGCAGCGGGAGGAGGTTTACTCTAGAGCTTTTGCTGATGAAAATCCTCCAGGCATCAACACCAATTATCTTAAGATACACATATAAGTGTTTGATGTTCCCTTGCATGATGCATTCTTCATCCCTGTTTGTGAATAAGCTGACGACGTGAAAAGCTTCCTGATTGGACTTTTTCTGATAGACACTAGCTTCTACTACTTCATCTTAGAGTTCCTAGGGACATAGTAAGGTTTCGATGAGTGCCTCTCTATGATCTACGGATAGACTTAACGTATCCTAGATTGACACCATTGCTGGTACTAATTCCAACTAATTTAGATTATCTTATTTCTTCTCTAAATTTCGGAGTTTCCTGGCTTAGGGTTTCTATTTTATTGACCCCTTAGTGGCTTGATCTATGGAGAGAGATGGTTCATCATTGGTAATATGAGATGGGGGTGTTATAGTCATTTCCAGGTTCTATCAAACTGGTCCACCAGTACACCATGGATGATTTGATATTTGTTCTTCCACTAATGGATACTCCACGATTACTAGGATGGGATTTCATCCGGTAGGGGACGAAGAGCATTATGGTTCCCATTTTTTCTGTCGGATGCTCCTTCCACGTGTTTATGTGATGTTAACGATTTGAGTTATGGCATGGCATAGAATTTGACTCCTACCATGATCATTACTTTTAATAATCTTCTGACCTATGTCGAATCATTCTCCAACTATCCAGTTGGGCATGGGGAATTCAGGTTCATGGCCATAGTCTCCATAAAACAATGTGTCCATCATGTGAATGACATTAAGGGAGTTGAAGATCAGTTTTGGATCTGACAATGTTTATGTCTGACTGTCTCCTTATGATTGTTCCATTTGGAGGGGTGGTTCTCATTATACCAAGTCTATTTTTGTGATGTTCGAAAATTTCAATAATAACTTCAACATTGGTGTCATCCCCTTATCTTGATCCTTTTTTATTCCCCTATCTCCCATAAATGACTGTGGGAATGAGGATTGAGACCATTTAGCATCCAGATCTTTTGGTGGCATGGTTGATTGTTTCAACAAGGCTTGGAGGATGTCAGGAACTTGGTAAAATATATTATGGGTCATCCAATTGTCAATTTTTTCTCCTTATTATAAGAAAATATTTTCCATTCCTCTCCCTCTCATGATTCTGAGGTGGTAACATACTCCACTTGTGTTGGTGGTGAACCCAACTTAACATGCTGGGAATCACCCATATTTTTTAAGATATATTTGAAGACAACGTATTCTTGGATGGGGTGCCCTAATATTGGTGATAAGGAAAATAATTTGGATGGTCTTCGAGACCCACTTCATTATCTTTCTTGGGCTATGGTAGCCAAATCAAGTTGCAATTCATAGAGGCTATGACGAAGTTGTGGACCTGGTCATCTCAGAACGAGTAGACTTCATTTCTTTGTTCTTAAAACTAAATTCTTTTAGAAACTTGTCACTCATCATGCCGTGGTGGGGTAGTTGTTGGCATCCAAGGGGTCCTTCACAGTTTGGTGGGGGCCTTGCAAGTGGATCTGGGGTCGGGGTGGCATAATCATGACAGAAACCGCTTCAGCTTTTCTGGCCCTTTTCCTTGGGGCTAATGGGGCCACTTAGGACTTGAGATTGGTATGTTACAAGGAGTATTAAATCCTTTGGGAAATGACCGAGAAATCACAGAACCCACTTGTGTACTTCACCGGGATGAGTGGTATTTGTAATCCATCATGAAGATTATTGATTCACATAGAGATCATTTCATCATGGGGAAGCTGTCGGTTCAAGGAATAAGTTATACCTTTCCATATAGAAATGAAGTGTGACACTCTTTTTTTCTCTTGATGATTGTATTTTATGAGGTCACTAACTATTGTCTTAGTAATCTTTGAACTAAACTAGAAGAGAAACTATCACCGTAAGTCACCCCATCCTATGATTGGGTAAGCTGGAATGTCAGTATACCATATGGAGATCGAGCCCTATAGGGCTCACATGAAGCACCTGAGTTTTACTTCTTGTTGCTGATCTGGAGTTCCCATCATGGGGTCAAGGTAAGATGAATTGTGAATTAAATGTTGTTTCAGGTCCCTGAGCCATTGAATACTAGGAATATGGGGTTTATAAAGTTTGGTGGCGGTGGAACATTGGTCACCCAATCAGGGTATGGTTTACTCTCTGGTTGTATCAGTGCACACCACCCCTCCATGGCTTCTATTCAAGCTATTAGTTGCTTGATGATGTTCAATTTCCCTTGATTCATATCCCATTGGGATTGAGCTTGGGATGGTGTGGAAGTTTCCAAATCTAGGTGTGTCGGTGATGTTGGAATTTGTGGGGGATACCCACCTGGGGGTATCCTTTGTGGGTTTACCTAAATATATTCTGGCTTCATTCCCAGTGGTGGGAATTTTTTATGTCCTTCTATTGCTGGGATTAAGTATATTGATGGTCCCAGTTCTAGATTGGATGAACCACTGGGATTTAATTCTTTCACTGAGATGAGTGCCTGTGGAATGGGATCCCCTTTTGGGAATACCTACTGATGTTCCGTAGGGGGAGCACATCTAGCAAGATAACTCCCTTGATGCAACTCAACATTAATTCGCCTGAGCTCTTCCATTTCTTCCTCCTTATTAGAGAATCATTCCTCCAGAGTGAGGGTCACATTATCAGGGGAGGAGGAGGTGGGTCATGGATGACCTTTTATTTATTCTTCTCCTTGTTGTGGTTTTGTGAGGGAGGTTGTGGTGGATTAACTGAGGGGGTGCCCAAATTTAGGACCACTTTCAGGTTCTGTGTATGCACACCAACAGGCTTGGTGTGGGACATCTCTAGGAGAGAACCATCTTCTCGTGCATATGTTCCCTCTATGTAATTTCTTATGAGATCCATGGGGTTTATGTTTACCACATTCACTATGACATACTGCATTGGGGGTGGTGTACCTGGTGCTGAATAGTCGGAAGGATTTATAAATCCATTATTGGATTTTTCTCCTTCCATTCAAGGGAATTATTCAAGTTTCTTGGTGAATATTAACCCAAAGGGATCCATGATACAACCTTATAACTCTCCTTTTCTCTTGGTGGGTGTGAAAAATTAGATGGGGGGGAACGAGTGAACTTTTTTCTCATAGTTCATCCCAGACTGGAGAAGGCCAACATCCGCTGTATGGGAACATGAGTTAAAAATGCCCATGCCCATCGGGCTAGGGTTTTTACTGCTCTTCCATTGAAACTCTACTATCTGGATTGGTTGGTCTTATAGGGGCATCTAGTTTTAAAAATCCCCCCCCCCAGCCATGTGGGATGGGGTTGTTCTTGCATCGAGGTAGTAGCCACCGGTATTGCCACTTTTTCGATTTCATGCACTCTTGTGCTGATGTGAGAAGAGTATGGCATTGTACCCTCATTGAGTCTATGGGATTTTGAAGACATGAGCACTAATTTCTGGTTTCCTTCCTTTATGAGGTTATTTTGATGGATGTTATTGGTTTCCTGACTCAAAATTTTTTTGCTGGCCTGATCTCTTTAGTCTTGATGCATTTGAGACTTACTCTAGGCCGATTTTTGTTGAGTATCCCATCATTCTTGAGGATGGATTTAATTTGATTTTAGCCTTTGGATAATGAAATTGAGAGATGTCATTTACAATGAGGTTTTTTGTATTAGACATGGGGTGAAGTGTAGAGCTCCATGTTCTTCCTATCCATGAATATGAACTCTAATTGAGGCATCAAAAATGAGGTGACGCAAATTGTGCAGTGCATGGAGTAATTCCAGTTCAAGGGTTTTCTTTCTCCTTTCTAATTATGGATTCCAGGAAGATGGGAGGGATTCCAGGTCAATTAGATGGATAATCTATCTTAACCTGTTGAAATGTTCTACAGACCCTTAATTGGGCATGAAATTTTCATTTAGCTCACAAAGAGTCATAGATATGTTGAGACGAATGTCATGCATACATTCCCCAGACAAATCCTCTGATATTTCAGTTGAGAAGTGGGTGTAGGATAATACATCACTCGTATATTATCCTTAGCTAGTTGTATTCTCACATGAAACATATCTTGCTGTTGTTATTTAGGGGGCTCCTCTACATCATCGGACCAACTTGACCACTAGTTAATTATTTAGTTCCAAGCATCCGGGCTGTTGGGAGCCTCATTGATATGCGAACGGCACGGGGGTGGGTCAGAAGATGAGTGTCGCCACTGACCTTCCTCTGGTAGGGAAAAGATATCACTCTTCCTAGACTGAGTGCCTGATATGTCTAGATCTCTCTTTCCAGGTGCCTACGAATTGGAGGGTTTTCTCATATTTTTTTCAGTAAGGGGAGGACCTTATTGCCAGTATGTCGTTGGATTATGAGGATGACCTTCGCAATTGGTGATTCAATGGTGAGGGCTATAATTTCAACTCGAATCCCGACTGTTGGAAATATATTTACAACATATACCCTGGGGAGGACCATTAGGATGGGACACAATAAGGTGAGGACCTTATTTATTCTTGATTTCACTAAGGGTAGGACCTTCTTAGTGACTAATATGATGGAGTGGACTACTATCACATATTGACACCCAGCTGTTGGGTGAATTTCTGCAATGTACATCAGTAAGAGGACCTTCAGGATGTGCTGTAATTAGGGGAGGACTTATCATTGCATGAAGTTATAATGGGAAGGGCCTTCACAGAAACTGCCATTGTGCGGAGGGTTTTTGCAATGACTATTATAATGGAAATGACTACCATCATGACATGATGTCCAAGTATAGGGAGAAACATATCTACAATGTATAACATGGGGAGTACCATCAGGGAAGATGACAACAAGGGGAGGGGACTTCATGATGTCTGATATTCAGGTAAAGAGGAGGGGACTTCATGATGTCTAATATTTAGGTTAAGGGTAGGGCTACCCTGACGCGCATCGCGAGGTAATCTCTCATGATCAATTATTCCTGACCCACAAAGTGAGCCCCCATAGGTGCTGTTGGGAGGAACTTCAGATCTACTGGTAGAGACATTATATTGAGGTCCTTCACAACTGATACTTGCTCTTCCATAATTTGTTAAAGTATTGATATAGTCTTGATCCTTTATTGAGATTTGTTTGAGGGAGTAAAGAACCCCATCTTTTAGTAAAGATTGATTATATATGCTCTCTTCATTTTGCATTTTCCTTAGGTGAATTCTGTTATTGAGTGCTCTCTTGTGAGTAACAGAGGACACATGTTGTCGGTAACAATCTTCGTATATGGATCCCAATCTTGTCGGGTCCTATGATTCCACTGGGATACGCCGATAGAGGTCTTATGTTTTGGTAGAGATACATGTCTGCCCTATAGTGTCCTCCACGTTGGAATTGAATCCCCCCGTTGTAATGAGTATTTTTTTACCAATCCAGTTGTTTGTGTATCATGGGATATTTCTGTTGACCCTCCTAGACAAGATAAGGGATATAAAACTTCTCCGGAGTGACTAATCCACATTGCAAGTAAGTCATTCTGTTCGCGGAAACATGGTTGTGGGCCTGGTTTCTCACCTTTTCCTCCATTTCAATAATGTCTTGACATGTTTGGATGATACGGTCTAGGATCGATGCCTAATCTTCCATAATTTGAAGGGTGTGATGAGATACATAATTGGATATAATGAGTATGAAGGCCCATTCTGCTATCATAGGTAGAGTTTGTGCCTACTCTGGTCCTCCACATGTTATCATCACTGGTTTCCACTATATTTGATAGGTGGTATTTTTCTACACGGGCGGGGATTTTCGTTTTCTCACATGCCTCTGTATTTGTCTCACTGGATTTGTATGCATCCACATGAATTTGAAACTACTCATATTTTCATTCAGTCCTATTTGGATGGCTTGCTTGATGCACATCAATAAGTATTTGTGCCTGCATATAGGTGGTTGGCATCTTATTTAGTTGATGATCTTGATATGCATCAGTAGGTATTCGCATATTCCTATAGTTTTCTGCTCTGTCTGCATAGTGTAATAAGATTGCACTAGATGAAATGTGCATGTTCTCATATTGTGCCTCCCTGTATCTGTGGTGGGAAAGAGTGGAGGAGGAAGAGTTGTATGTCTTCCTATTGAATGCCACCACATTTTAATAATGGAGTTTCTCCATAAGAACCAGGGTAATAGAGTTCTCCTAATTATAAATTTTCTTCCCTTGGTGGGAATCCTGAGGTTCCTGGGTCTCCCAGAAATCAGTAGGTTCCCTCAGCATAAGGTTCTCTTCAAGATGAGGAGGCCTGGTCATCTGGTGTCAGCAACGACACTCTCTGGTAGTGGCCCGTGAGTAGGACCCATGTGCAGGTGAGATGATATTTTCAACATTGACATAATCATCCTCCCTAAGGTAAGGGAGGTACTCATTTTCATGTACCATGGACAGGCTCCTGATACTATTTGAGATGACTACTGGGGTCACCTTGTGCTGGGGTACCAACCGCAGTTGAGGAGGCGATTGGAGAGCCTTCACTAACTCGAGTACTATTCTCACGGCCTCCACCAAGGGGAGAGTGCCATTTCAATGATACTCTTTGATCATCATGTTGGATACCCAGCATTGAAGATTCTAAGTAGGCGAGGGTGTCCTACTCTTCATTGGGGCCCCATCCACCTACGGGATCGCTGATGCGTGTGTCTAGATTGGTTTTTGGGATATCATTTTGGTCGAAGGTTACTCTGTAAAAACCTTCAATATACATATATGATATATAGACCAAAAAACCCATAAATGAAGAATTCTTTTGGAAATAACTGTATTTGACGATCAATTTTGGCCTCCCCCATTTTGTTTTTGTTTTGACGCGAAGGGTATTCAGTGGAGTAAAACTACCACCTTGGTTAATGATTCAGGTTGGGTTCACCATTTTTGTTTTGGTCTGAGGTGGCATGTTTTAGGTGATGATGAAATGGTCTGATGAGAATCATCAGCTATTTCTTTTTCTAGGGATAGTTTCTTTTCAAATTTACCATTTCATTTATTTTGACCAGTTCTGGATTATTATACTCTAACTAAAGGTTGGATTAACCCTACAGGTACTAGATAATTTTCCACTTCTGTATTGCGAGGGATATGTCACAGTCAGATGGTCCCAGTGGGTGATTACATGGGTCAATGTACTTTGCAATCAGTTATCCTAGGATATAACTTCATATGATGGTCTCTAACAGGTTTATTCATGGAGCCAGAAACATCCAACATCCCTGGTATCCTTGATTCATGGATCTACTTTCCAATGGAAGGCGCTCGTTGGACATTGATTTGGCCAAAGACACTTAAGGATACCAATGGTTGAGAGGATGGGAATTTGGTCTCACCACACCCCATTGGGGGAGGGGGGAATTATTGCCAATTATAGGACTCCCTTTTAGATTTATGTCATGTTCTAAAATACACAAATCCTTGGATCATTTCCGAAGAGTGTGTCCACGGGCTACCCCTAGTTTGTAGGACCATCAAAGGCATACATGGATTGGTTGCTATGAAGGTATTATTGACATGATCCATAAAATAAATAACTTTAGAGTGTATATTTATCCAGGGAGGATGGGAGGTGACTTGAGGTTGGGATCAGACCCATAAGATGGGTTTCCTACGTATCCTCATGAAAGAAATCAGAACCCACATAGTTCAGATGAGTTTGGTCTTTTGTATACATGGTTGAACCTTTTTTGAATGGGTACCCTTTTGGGAACAGGCCTTCGAGTAGACATCCAATATATATTGGTTTGACCAGGAATCAAAGTTCTCGTAGTTCTGAATTTCAGGGGCTTGCGCCTGGAAGATTCCCATTTAGGGGGACATGTTTGTCTGAACCCCTTTGTAAGGATACCCTTTTGACCCCAGGCCTTCAAGTGGGAATCCTTCATATCCTTATTTTGATTAGGAATTAGAGTTCCAGTAGTTCATAATTACTGGGGATTAAATATAGAAACTTCCCATTTAGGGGGTCATGGTTTGGTGAACCTTTTTTTAAGGGTAACCTTCTGAGAACTGTCCTTCATGTAGGTATCCTATGTATCCTACTTTTACCAAGAATCACAGTTCCCTTTGTTCATAATTACTTGGGATTACACATAGAAACTACCCATTTATGGGGTAATGGTTGGGTGAACCCTTTTGTAAGGGTATCCTTTTGAGCTCAGGTCTTCGAGTAGGCATATTATGTATCCCTGTTTGACCAGGAATCTGAGTTCTCATAGTTCAGAATTACTAGGGCTTATCCCTAGAAGCTACCCATTTAGGGGGGTCTTGGTTGGGTGAACCCTTATAGAAGGGTAACTTTTTGAATCAAGCCTTTGAGTATGCGTCCTATGTATCCTAGTGTGACCAGGAATCAGAGTTCTCATAGTTCAAAATTTCATGAATGTTGAAATCACAAAAAACCTCTAATCCCACGTGAGTCATGATTTGTGTGAGAAACAAGAGTATGTGGGAGATTGAACCAACCACATGCCTCCTCTCCTTCTGATGGGAGAGATAGATTCTACGTTGGAAGAGGCCGCGACGACTGTGGGTGGGGGTATGGAGTGAAGATCCTTTTAATGTGTGGTGACATTAATGGCCATGCTGCATGGCCTTTGAATAATTAGGGACTTACCTCTGTGGGAGTGCTCTGGAACGTGTTTTGGGACAGGGAGGACTGTTGTCCTCATCACAAAGGGGAAGCTAACATAACCCCTTTGACTGATCATCATTCCTCATTGAATGGAAAAGCAGGTGATCACCCTTAATCCCTAGAATGGGGATGTTAATGTAGGCATCCCATGTTTGGACTCCAAGTTACCATGGGAATGTTGGTTTATATACATCCCTTGAGTCTAAACCATAGTGGGGAGGGCCTTCGTGACTCATATTACCATGAGTTTGTCAAATCAAGGGGTCACACTAATGCACCCGATGGTTTAATCATTAGGGTTTAGTGGCTTTGTAGGTGGATTTGTCCTGATGTCGAAGGATTTGTTCATAGAGGGATGATGGAGGAAAGGACAATTATAGGGGGGAAAGATTGGAACTGGAGGAATGAATACCCAAAAACAACCCATTCTGCACACTGTTTTCTTCTGTGGGATTGGGTAAGCACCACATACAATAGTGTTTTGAAGGCAGAGGGCTTGTCTGCAAACCGAAGTTGTACGTAGGCATGGGTGTGGACTACTGCACACCATAGTGGTACACAGTCCTGGATGATGTCTATCATGCTTCTTTGGGTTCCTTCCGCGTACTGATTCAGTACACAACACTGAGTTAAATCTGTGTAGTGATACACTACGTAGAACACCATATTAAAGGAGAGTCTGTGGGACTGTTGTTTGAGGGGAGTTCATCCATGAGAAATATTTTGTTCGTGGTTTCACCAATTAGGTTCTTGGTTCACTTGTTATTATTATATTTCCCCATTTTATGGTTCATGTATCCCTGTACCTATTGAAGATGTGGTTTTCAAAGTAGGCTTCGCCGATTATTCATGACTGAAGCATAATCGTTTTTTAATTTTTTTTCTTCCAACCTCTAGGGTCCCCTCCGATCTTTCTTCGTCTATCCACACTCAATTCCTTCTATTCTACATTAATAGATTATTGGGGTAATCTTATCTATGGTAATTCCACACAATTCTATGAATCCCTTGAAGATATATCTTAACCCATAGAAGACTCGGTCAATCAGTGTTTTCCGAGGCCACAATTCGCAGAACCCTTCCCGTTTTCGTCATCTTCGAACTGCCAAGTTCACAAGATAGTATGTGGAGGACCATTACACACATGATTAGTTTAGCATTGTAGTTTGCGATCGACTGGGTTTGTTGGGAATCACTCCTTAGGCCAGCACCTTACAAGTCATTCCACGTACTTGTGGTTAGCAGTTCATGCGTTCCGCAAACCCTTCCCTGTGATTGTACGTGGGTCACATAAAATCATTTAAAAACATGAATTACTTAAAGTTTATTTTAATTTTTGTAACTCAATTTGATTACATTCTCATTTCTAGGCTTGTAAGAATGCTTTCATCCTTCTGCAATGTGATCGTGAGAGCGTTTTCTTCACTTGGGAGAATTTTCCAAACCCAACACACATCAAGAAGGAATAATGCTACAATGGTTGTGGTGGATCATCTTATAAATACTTCTCACTTAATTGTGATTTTTGAGTAATTATATCTGTATCTACTTGCACATATATACATTAGAGAAGTAGTGAGGCTCCATGGAGTACCACTATCGATTGTATCTGATTGAGATCCCAGATTCAACTCTATGTTCTTGAAGTGTCTTTAATATGCTCTAAAAACTGAGTTGAACTTTATCCCATCTAATCAACCTCAAACTTGTAACCAATATGAGTGTAATATCCATAAAATTGATGAAATTTTGAGATCATTCTCATTTTAATTAAAAGGATTATCGGATTAACATCTTCCTTTGGTTGAGTTATCTGACAAAAATAGTTTCCAATCATGCTTCCAGAAGGCTCCTTATGAATCTTTTCGTGAGAAGAGGTGTAGGAGAGATACATGATGGGATGATGTTGGGGAACGAAAATGGATAGGACCTAAAATGGTCAAGTAAATAATGGATAAGGTTAATACATTTTAGAAACAAATAAACCTAAAGAGAAATTCATACAATCATCAAAGAGACCAGGTGTTTGTTATTGGAGACATGGTATTCCTCCACATATCTCCATGGAATAATGTGACAAGATTTGGGAAGAAGGGAATGATTAGTCTAAGATACATCATACCCTTTGATAGTATTGATCACATTAGATCAGTGTCCATTAAACTTTTTCTCCCACCTAAACTATCATGAGTTCATGATGTATACCATGAATCACCCTTGAAGAAGCACATACCTTACCCCTCACATATACTCAATCCATAAGTGGTAAAATTAGGGAATGATATTTCCTATGAGGATCATTCAGTGATGATCTTAGATCTTAGAGAAATATTTCTATGAAATAAGACAATACACCTTTTAAATGTGATGTGGAGAAAACCCATGTTTGTATAAGAAACATGGAAAATATAAAAAGTGATGATAAAAAATTACCCTCATCTGTTTTAAGGGGGTGAAATGAATATTTTGAGGCTGAAATTTCTCAGGGGTGCTAATTTTAACGTTCCAAACTATTATAAATGAAGTTTCTCTTTTTAATTTAAATATATTTCTTGTTATGTTATACAATTATAGAAAACACAATCCCTTACTTAGATATATCTTATTGGATTTAAAAATCTATTATGAATATTTAAAATTGTTAATATAGTCATTGAATAGTAATCACATTATTAGTATAAATATAGGTATTTTTAAAAATCCATTTGACTCCGATAAAGGAGGCGATGACCTCAAGCAGTCAATTCATTCTTATTAAGCAAATTTATCTGAGTACATAAGGGAGACAATATATCTGGGATTTTTCCTTGACCAAGACAAAGCTGATATCTAATAACTAAATAAAGAGAAAAATTGTTTATGGGATAAGTTCATGAATAATGAGATCACGACCCAAACCATGTTAACCGAATGGCCCATGAAAGTCTCACTATCATACACCTTACTCTGAGGGAATACGACATTGTACGAAGTGGATCTATACCAAGAACATAATAATATGAATATTTTTATTTTATAGAATAATTATTTTATTTACATTTTTATTTTTTACTTTATAAATTATTTTTATTTGTATTTAATTAAACACAAAGTGTATTTTCGAAAAATATTAAAATTCAATTAAGGAATTTATTTTTATGAATTAATGGATTTTTGAAATAAATAAAATTTTCATAAGATCTAATTATTAATTTTTTTATTAAATATAAATGGTCTTATAATTTTTATGAAGTAAAATGAACTTTTTAAAGGGGCTAAAAACTGTTATTTTCAAAAACCCATTATTTTTTCAATAAATTTAGAATATTATTTTAAAAGTGAAATTGAACGTATAAAAAGTTATATAGATAAAATAAATATTTTTTTAAATATAAATTTCTAATTTTTCTAATGGTTGTTTTTTCATAATTTTTTGAGAAAGTCAAATTTTCCGGTAAAAAATAAATATTGTATAAATATCTAGTGTGATTCATGACATCATAATGACCCTAAAATGATTTATTTAATACCATGATGTGTATCCATGTAGAAATAAATGTTATCCACTTAAATTAATGTGATTTTATGTTTATTTTATTAATTTTATCATTCCATTATGAATCCATAAAAATCCATAATATATTTCAAGATTTTAAATTCATTTATTTAAAAGAGTGATGCACCTCCACATAAGAAAGGTATTATTTTAATATTTTTGAATATTTTCATAATAAAATAATAAATACCACCCCACATTGGATGATCCCATGGGAAAAACCCCCTAGATAGGTATTTGGTTTTGAATATTTTAGTATATAGAGTAAAAACTTGTGTTTTTGAAATTTTAAAGAACTGTCCTCTCATTTCCAATATAATCCCACCACAAATCCTAATTATCTTCAGTAAAAATACTTCTATATCTTCCTTAATCTTACTTACCCTCTATATAATCCTCCCAAGTCTCCCTATCTCTCAAGAATCCCATTTTCAAGCTTTTCGATCCACACACTCAGGTATGCACTATTTCATTTCTCATCTTTATCCAAGTTTCTTATTTGTTATGACATTTTATTTTTAATTACTAATGATGGGTTATGTTTTAAAACCTCCCCATACATACCTTATCTTTTCTAAATGATTATATATCCATTTATCTCTCATAAATTCCTCCTATATACACCTGTTAGCATACCACAATTTCGTAAGCATCCTTTGCTTTCTCTTTTTTTTCTAGCTTATTTATTATCATATCCCTTATTTTCAAAATTATATATGTGTTGAAATGTTGTTACATATACCTATTAATGAAAAATTAATGAATAAATAATGATATACCCATTTATCTCTCTTCAACCAATTTTATGAATTTTTAATTGATGTCGTTATGATACTGAATTTTCATCGTGATTTTCCATGTAACCCCAATTGTGTAGTGAATACCATACCCATTTTATATCAATGGTTTTAAATTTAAAGAACGTATAACTTTTTATAGGGGACTTAAATTTATTGATTAAATACTCTATGATTTTGGAATAAATTATGTTGATGAATGATTATAGGTTTTATGATCTATGTGGCACACTTAAGCATGAGAATGAAAGGAAAGTGAAAGGTGCACCCGGAATTAGCCTGGCCTTATTTAGAAACGTGATTTTTAATACCATACAACTAAAATCTAAAAAAACTCAAGCATATATTTTTCTAAATACAGAGTCCACACATGCCTGGAACATTTTTTAACATACCATGTGGCCTAACCATGCACTCTAATGAAAAACACTTAACTATCTAAATTGATCAATTTTTCGATTGTCATTTTTATATATAATAACCCTCTAAAACCTTTAAATCTCAAAATAATATATCTAAAAGGATCCATAGTTCAATATCCATGGTTTCTTGTTGATTTCCCTACCTTCATGGTGGATATCATCAGGGAATCTTCCAGTTTTGATATTTTTTTCAATATTTTCTCAGACACGTCAATAATATATTCTCCCATTGTCTCATTGGAACCCTATTGGGGATATGATTATAAAATATATTGGTTTTGATGGTAAATTTCATATGTTTCTTATGGATATTGGATTATGAGGACAATATATACTTGTTTCTATTCTATGTTTTCAATGGAAATTTGTTTTTTCCTCTATCAGTAAGCATGGTTTTTCAATAAAAAGTTTTAATCACATGAATTAATTATTATTCTTATAAATTCCTTTTAGTGTGATCATAATTATTTTTATTTGATGAAATTTCATGTTAGGAGGAATAAATGGGGTTTTAAATGTGTTTTAACTTTAAAAATATTCATTCATTCCATTTGTTTGATGAAACAACTTAAAAATCATATTCAAAATAAATAGGATTTTGAATAATGGAAGAGGTGATAATTCAATGGTAATATGTATTATAAAATGTGATTTTGATTCTTTTTTTTATACGTAGAATAATGGGAACCTTTGGTGTGTCAGGTACGGACATATGAAAAACTCAATGAGTGTGGAACCGCTAATGGTTATCTTCATGATAATGATATGATCTGACTAGAATCAATATCAGTAGGATTCATATTATAAAAGATAGTGTTCCTTAATATTTTTTAATATATATTCACATTGCCTAGATCCCAATTAATTATTGGTTTTATACATGTTGGTTTTAAGACCTATTAAATTTCCCAATTGATTTGGGTATAGTATTTCCATGGATGAATATAATAAGTTATTTTTATACTATTGAGTGTGTTTTTTTCATATTCATAATTTATTTGAATATGAAATGTTTTAAAGGAAACCAATGGTTATTTAAAAAAATTTATTTCATTTCCAAATGAATTTATAAATTGTTTTTGAATTAAAATTAGATGTAGTAGACACATGTTGATTGATATTTTATAGATTATTTAGTGGTATCCTATTATTATATTTGACCATTCCCTAATTTTGATATTGTATGTTTGTTAAATTTGGTTTTCTTGGACTCTAGGAATGTGAATGTTTTCATTTAGTTCACCAGCTTCTCTTATCCATAGTCGTCTTCTAGGGAGATGGTTTGGTGGTGAAGGATAGTAAGATGGAGACTTGTATTGGTCTTCATTTTAATATATTTTCACGATTTTCCATTATTTTAGACTTTTTATTATATGAATAGTAAATTTTTATATTAATTATAGTGACAAAAGATTCACATACATTGATATTATATATTTTAAATGAATATTCATTACATTACACAAACACATGATTGATGACAATAACTATTTAGTGGCTTTGGAAACAAGGAACCCAATATTCATTATTCATTAATGATCTTAAAAGGCTCCAATAATGATCATCCCATTTAGTAATCCCACTTAAAAACCATTATTCATAATTGTGAGAATTTTAACAAAAGAATGGGTGAGATCAGATTCTTAGTAACTGTAAACAATGGAGATATGTAAACATAACATGATGAAAAGGGTATAAGAGCTTTATCATACCATTTTAAAAACATACCCTACATATCTAAGATCATAATATTACGTAATGGAATAAATATTGGTAATTACTAAGATATGAATCATAATGGAATGATATAATGCGATCCATGAGATCACAACATTGGAATAAGACAATGAATTTTATCATGTGGATAATCATAGAAAATATTATGTCAAGGATACCCACTAAGGAATTCATTACATGTTAGGGGTGGGATAACAACCCATGTATCTACTTCAAGATTAGGATAAAAGCTCACATAACATATTTTTTTAGTCTCGTGACAACCACCCTTGTACCCTCCTTTTTAGTATGGTTCTAAACAACCTCATACTCTCATATATCATATAAATTTTATCATTTCCAAATAAATTTCATGGGGATATAGGTATCACCTATCACATAATTAAAATCATAAATATTTTCTCCACAAGAACACAAAATATTCATCATATCATTACCCATGAAATGAAATGGTTTTTATAAACATTTAGTCATATCAAAACATCATGAAAATATATTGGGTAAAAAATAATTTCTTCATTTCATAAAATAATAACACTTGAAAAAATAAGGGGATTTTATATGAATTTTAAAATGGTATAACCCATGGAAGATAAATAGGTTTCATAAACAACATTTTATCATAAACAAAAACCAATCATAGAATTAATAAAAATGGTATCCTTGGATCATATTCCTAATTAAAAAAGTACCATCAGAGGATATAATCCTAGATAGAAAATTATTTTAAATAAACACATGGAATATTTATTTTAGGTAAAATAAATTTTCATTGAAAATTAATTTTTAAAACATAAAAAAATTTGGAAATACTTCTCTTTAAAAATAAACCTGAAAACATATAAAAGAATATTTAAAAATAATTAAAAACATTTAATGAGAAAAATATTTTTTCCTAATTGAAAAATATATTTTAAAACATAAAACATGTTGAAAATAATTTTATATTGAAATAAACATGAAAAATTAAAATGGTAACTTCAATGAAAATAGTGGTCAGGATAGTGGGAAATTTCCTTTACGCCATACGAGTTCAAAAAATTACTTTCAAATTTTAAATTAAATCCAAACATGGATTATTTGGAAAATTAAATGAATGTTCCATAAAAAAAATGTTTTCAAAATTAATAAATGGGTAAAAAATATCTTTAATAAATCAATTTATGAATGTCGATAACATTTTTGAGAATATTTTTAGAAAACATGGTTTCGGATGAAAAAGTATTTTCAGCAGAAAAGATGATTTTCCAAAAAAATATTATTTTGAAATAATTAGTAAATAAAGAGGTAAAATAAGGGTAAACCAATTATAGTAATGAAATAATCATTTAAAAATAAAAAAAATTCTTGAGAGGTTGATCATAATAATTCATCATTGGATGCATTAACATAAAAATCCCAAAAAAATGATTACATTGTAACATGAAACACAAACTACATTCATAAATTAGAATCCTATGACCCACAATATAATAACATTATATTAAATGTAAAATTTTAAAAAAAATTAATATATTCATGATATATAATGTTTTATGGGTCATTATATAAATCTCATATAATAAGATTGGTTAATTACTTAGCTTATTTCCTAAAGAAGGAAAATTATGACAAAAATATCTCACCAATTTGTTAACCATTGAACCTTATATCCCAAGAAATAGAGATTATTAAATAAATTTTTAAATCCAAATAATTTTTATGATATAAATCAAAAAATAAATTCATGGGTAGTATATAAACCACATAAAATAAAATTGTTGTGAATATGGATTGTGTCTCATAAAAGTAATAAATGAGATAAAAATTCATTACCTTAATTCCCAACATTCTTTTTACACATTAAAAAATATTTTATAATAAATATATGGTTTTAAAAATTTATTAACGAACCATAATTATATATATCATAACATATATGGTATACTTCTGTAATTTTATGATTCGTTAATTTTCAATTCTATGTTAAAGTCACATTTCAACAATCACTACATTGTTTTTCGAGTATATTTATATATGTATTTATGGTTGTCTATAAAATATATATATATATGAAACATAATAAACTATTCATGGAGATGGTAGGTTATACCAACGTACGAAAGTTGTTTCCATTTTCTATAAATAAAAAATAAAGAATGGTAAATGATATATTTTAATTATAATAATCATTTTTATGTCATATATATCACATGTTTTCATTACAACCACCATTAATACTTTTAATTTATTATTTGAATGAATCTAATCACTTTATGAGGTGGTATTCTGTTGTACACATTAGTGACATTATTGTATACCCAAAATATGGAAATAATGGGGGTATTTATAGTATAATAATTTAATAAATTCATAAATATTATACATAAAAAATAAATCCTTCACTATTTCCTATATTTATAAGTTGTAATGGAAAAACAAATGACATCGGTTTGTGAGGCCATAGTCTACTATATACTCGAAAAATGATTTTGTAACCCCTTTTTTGATAGAGGAGATGGATTTAGGTCACAAAATTTACATAAAAACATATTTATATATAGAATATATAGAGTTTCTTATATCATAATATTATAGTGTTAATTTAATGTTGTTTACGAATAAATACAATAAAAATGCTCGTTGATGAACATTACCTCTTCTTCAGGTATCCACCTACGGTTTTAACTAGTAGCCTTCCTTTGATAGATTTATATTTGAAATAAGGATTATAGGATGACAGGAGTTATTTTTATAATTTCTTAGGGAAGGTATTGGAGAAACTAAATTTTTTTACGATGTGAAGAAGATTGGAGAATGGGATTCCTTTTATAATTTGGTCAAGTGCCACACTTGTAATTTATTAAAAGAAGAACTTCCTACATTTGTTTCAATAAAAAGGATATAATAGTAGACTATTATATATATTTTAATGGAAAGGTCTAAATATTTCTATAAAATGTGTATTGGAAAAGTTTTTGGTTATTGTTAACCCATATCATTTTAGTTTAACCCCCAGTAAACCCATGTTTACCTTAAATGAAGAAAATATTTCTTTACTATTTTTACTATTATATTTAGTCAAAATTTAATTTTAAATCTTTAGATAATATAAATAATTATTTTGGAAAATTTGGAATCCAATTTTTCAAATTTATCTCAGATAAGTTTCAATATTTAATTTAAAAATAATCCCACACATGTGATGATGAAGCAGGATTTTAATGATATAATGTCCAAAAGTTTACAATGTTTTATCATAATTAAATTTTATATTTATTAAAATGAAAAAAATGATTAATATATTTACCATTAATATAATTTTACATTAAAACCAACTAAAAATATAATTTATCTACATAAATAAATTAAATTAATATGATGTTTTGAATTAGAATTTAGTATTTTTCACTATTCAACAAAAAAATAATGCTTTTCAGAAAATTTACAAAACATTATCCTTAAAATAATTTTGATATATGGAATTAAAAATTGCGTTTATTTCATATTATTTATTTTATAACTGTTGGAATAATTAATTTTCCCAATGTTAAAAAATTGTAAAGAAATAATTTTTTGAGAAAATAATATTTTCGAAACATATAGAGACTTCACTTCAAATTATGTAATTTTTTATAAATACATTTCTATTATATAAAATAATTATAATATGTTTTTTAATTTTTTTTGCTATTAATATCACTTTGGTTTCTATCTAGGTTTTAATGGTCTCATTTAAATATCTATATTAATAATATATCATTTTTTAAAACTCAGTGTTTTATGTAACACAAGATGACCAAATGTTGTGTGTAGCGCATGCATAAATTGGTGTTTCATTTAATGCATCATTATTTTTTTTTGTAATTGAAAACATATAATAAATTTATTTTATTATAGCATAATGATTTTTGAAAATCCTGGGTGGTTATATTCTACACCTTAAAATAAATTTCACACTTGAAATTCACCAATTTGACATAGAAAACTGGGGATACTTCTTCCTCATTACATCCTCAAGTTCCCACTTAGATTCACCCAGATAATGGTTTCTCCACTAAACATTGACCATGTGAGTGGTCTTATATCAAAGGAATTTCCCTATTTGATCGATAATCCCAACCATATGTTCCTCACAAGCAATGTCATGTTTCAGTGCTACAAATTCTCTATTTTTCATATGATGGATCAGGTATGTACGTACTCAAGAGTGATAAGTGGAACACATCATGAAAATGGGAGATGATATTTGGATCCTCTAAATTATATTCTACTATCTAGATATGATCATGTTTTTTAATCTGACAAAAATACCTAGTGAATTGATTACCCATATTTCTTCCTATGAGAAATTCATAGAATGAACTTCTTACCTGCTTAAAATTATCAATCCTGTAGAAAAATAACAGTTCAAAATTGATATAAAAATTTTGTATTAATTAAATGTTTATAAATGGATCCAAACTTCTCATCCATACCATTATCTTTCTCAAGTCTCAACAAATTTATTTATTTCAACATTGCTCGAGCGATAGATATTATAGCAACAAAACTCAACTTGAGGATTTTGTTGATCCTAAACACCTTTGGAAACCATATAATATGATCTTATAATATCCTATATATTTGAATTATTCTCATAGAGTTAACATCCTTCTGAGGATGATGAAGAATGCTAAAACTGATCTATGTATCAAGGCTTACTAAATACATTTCCAAAACATCTTTGTACACATCAAATCCTAGTCAGATATAATTTTATATGGTACCCCATATTACCTTACCACTTCCTTAATGAATATTTTGGCATGCCGATCGAAATAGGAATCATTTTTAATAGGGATGAAGTGTGTTGATTTGTATACTAATTATTACAACACATAATTACCTCAACATCAGAGACACAAAAAACCCCAATGATTAACAGTACCTTTAATCATATTTCCATAAATTTTTAATTAATTATTCTTTAAAAAAAATTTCACTAAAAAATATACAAAACAAATGGATTTTACTACCATAAATGCATCCTAAAAAATCCATATTCTTGATAATCCCCCATCACAGGGAACCTCATAAGGGGTGTCAATGCCACTAAGAATATGATTAACCTTATACACATAAGAAAATGATTTCACTCATAACTATTAAGTTAATATTACTTGGAAAAATATAATCTTCCAAAAATAAATTATGCATTTATTCCTTATATAAGGTATTGTTCGATATAAAAACATTTTCATTGAAAGAATTAGTTCATTATTGTACCAAAATAATATATAATGTGATATAATTATTTCGGAAACCATGTAGTGGGAGATAATCACATTTAATTTTACTAAAGGATGATTAGAAAGATTTTAATATAAACCAAGAATATAAAATAAAACATGAAATTCCCCACTAATGAGGGGTGGATGAGTGTGACCACCTATAATAATTCACTTCATCCATTTTGATTTCATATGATTTCACTTTTTCCATTACACTCAAAAATTATTTTTTCTTATCATCCAAATTAACACTTGGATTGGGGCATTGATTAACATAATTCTTAATCTCCTTACACTTGAAACACTAAACTGTGGGTGGCTCATTCTGTTGAGTTGTCCCTCAATTAATTTTATCGATCGACCTCTTTACATTACTTCAATAATATTTTTTTCAATGGCCTATCTTCCCACACTTTTAAAACCCTCTTGTTCTATTCAATCCTTCACCTGAGTGACTCTTTCAACATTTTTGGAATGAAGGTGATAGAAATTTCTTCCCACCAAGTGATTTATTCATGCTCTCATGAAAATAAATGTTATTTTCTTATTAAAAAATGGGTAGGGTTGGATTTTAAAATTATTATTTCTACTTTCAGTGCACATTGAATTACTTCTTAGTAGATTATATAGTCTCTTATAGCCAATTATTTTAGAAGAAATTGTATTAGGACCAAAACAATTCAACCAGTTTTTCTTTCAGGGATAATAATTTAACTAGAAGAATAATATTAATGTCTTGTAAAATTACCTTCGTGCGTGCCAAAAGATTCACTATCATCTAGTTTGAGCACGAGAAAATCCTTCACCGTCATTGTTTATGAAATATGAGGGAAGTATATACTTAAAAATATCTTCTTCAAATAATAATATTATAGGGATTTAATTACCTCATTTTGAGTTGTATTATAAATAAGGTTCCACCACTAATCTAATTCACTTTTCAAATGATAGTCTTCAAAAATGATTTTTTCATGCTCTAAATAATGATGAATAGAAAATATTATTTCAAAAGAGTTGACCAATTTCACAATGACTAGTTGATCAGTGGAACAATTAAAAGTGGGTGGAAATTATCTCATGAAGGATTTTGAAGAACATTGTTCTCTCTTTTTCTCATTTTGAATATTATCATGATTCATATCTTGATTATGTTTAAAGTGTATAGTAACATGATTTTCAATTATTTCTCCCATAATGTCAAGTTTCTTAGGAGGAAAATCATTTCATTATATGTCACACTCTATATTGACATGGTTCCCTCATGTAATGACCATTGAATAAAAGAAAAATAAATGTTTGGGAAACACTATTGATAATATAAAATCACATAATCATAGAAAATAACTTATAGTAAGCCTAAAACATGAATCTTACTTTTTGATCTATGACAGCATAGAATTATCCTAGGAAAATACTAGTCATGAGAAATTTAAATTTTTATAAAAGGTTTATAATGGGTTTTGGAATTTTCAAAGCATATCCAATGGGAGTGTAAAATTAGGTGCACAACATGGTTTATTTTCATACACCAGGTGATGATTAACCCCAGATCAATGCACTATTTTCATAATTATTACTACCATGTAGCTCTATTACAGATCCATATCTATATATTGTATCAATAAATGGATGTAATTTCTGGGAAACCACTCTCTCTATCATTTACCAAAATTCTATGACATTTCCCAATATATTGACTAATACTTAGACTTATCGATGGACACATTCATAGATATATCATTATAAATATCACCATGAATGTACTTAATGTTTTTTCATCCATGTTCTGAAAGGAAAACTAAACATCCATCTGATACTTACTAATGTAATTCAAAAATACCATATAGGGATATTACATATTTTCAGTACAATATTCATTAAAATACAAAAACACAGTCATATGGTCTTTAAGAGTTTGGTCCCATTATAAAAATGGAATTCAATACTCATAATTCATTAATGATATTAAATGACTATAAAATTATTTACTCATTTAGTACACCGATATAAAAATCATTCTTTTTAACCTTGGGAGAGGAAACATAAGAAAGTGTGAGATCTAATTCAATGTAAGTGTAATCAAGGGGGATACATAAGAATAACATGAGAAATATTATATGATAACCCAAGAATAAAATTTGAAAATTCTACCCTGTATATCAAATATCATAATCCTAATTCATTGAATAAATATTGGATGTTCCTTAGTCATGAATAACAAGGGAGTAAAGGAACATGATCCATGAGACCATAACATTGGAATATGACATAGATTTTTTACATTTGAAAATTAATATAAAATATTATGTCAATGATACCCACTAAGTCATTAAAAACATGTTAGTCTTGGGATAAAGACCCATATACCTACTTCGGGATTTGTCTCACTACTAGTGAACCCTATTTTTTGGGTTTGGGATAAACCACCCATGTACCCTTCTATTTAGGCTTGGTTTAACCACCCATGTAACCTATGATCTCATAAAACATTTATCATTACACAATGAATTAAAGGGAGATAAAGGTCCCACCTGTAATATTATTTAAATCATAAAATGTTTTCCATAATATCTTAAAATCTATATCTTAATCAATGAAATGAAATATATTTCATAAATGATTCATCATATTATAACATATGGAAAACATATATGTTTCATAATCATTTCATCATTTCATCATAGCATAACCCATTGAAAAATAATTGGCTTTCATATTAATTTTATCATGGTATAAACCATGGAAGTGGAATTGGTTTAATAATGTTTTTCTAAATAAACAAAAACTATTAAGATAAATATTAAGAATGGAATACATGGATCATAATCCTTGTAAATAATAAGTATCATAATAGTATGTCATATTATAAGGATTGTTTTGAATGACCTCTTGGAACATTTCGTTGATGATAAATAACATTTATGAAAAACAAAATTTAAAACATAAAACATTTTGAACATACAATTCTTTGAAAGTAAAATATAATCGTTATAAAGGAAGCCTAAAATAATCATTATAATTTTTATTTAGAAAAAAATAATTTCTACATTAAAAACCACTTTTTTACACATAATGTTTTCTAAAAAACTATTTATTTGAAAATAAAAGTAAAAATAATAATAAATGATTCTTTAAATAATATAATGACTATGATGGTGGGAAATTGTTTTCCTATCATACATATTAAAAAATATTACATTCACATTTTTGGTAAAATAAAATTGGGAATTTTTTATAAATTGGAATGAAAATTCATTTCAAAAAATATTTTAAAAATTAAAATATTGGAAATAATTTCTATAATGTATCAATTTAATGGTATTATAAACATTTTGAAAACATTTTTAGATATCATGTTATTAAAAGAAAAAGGGATTTTGACCAATAATGTGATTTTTATTGAAAACATTCTATTAAATTATTTTGTACATAAAGAGATGAAAATGATTTGAAAACATCTATTATAATTATATAACCATAGGAGAATAAAATTCACAAGTTTCTTGATAGATAGTTCCTAATTTTTTATCATTAGAAGAAAAATCTTGTACAATACTGATAAATGGTGATTTTATAACATAAAACTCTTACAACAATGAGAAATTTGAATCGTAAGCCCAATGAAATAATATCACTAATTTAAAAATATAATATAATAATATTAATGATATTAATGATATAACATTTCAATGTTTTAGTAAATATATATCTCTTAGTTGATAATAAGTGTATAACATCTCTAATATCCCAAGAAGGAAAATAAAGATGAAACTCCCTTACTAATTTGGTATAAATTGAACCCTAAACCCCATATAATAGAGATATTTTAATGGATTTGTAAAAGACAATAATATTGATTATAATAACCAAAAATAATTTCATGCATCGAATATACACTACATAAAATAAGTAGGTGGTGAATATGGCGGGTTTCTTATAGAAGTAAGATGTGAGATTGAAATGCATACCATAAGTATAAACTTTCATCATACAAGTTCAAAAATCCATGATAATAAATATAAGTTTATTATAAATAAATTATTGAACCGTAAATATGATTATAAATCTACATATGATATAAATTGGAGCTTTTATTATCCATTTATCGTCCATTCTATGTTAAATTCATGTTTTGATAATAACCGTTTTTTTTATGTTTGTTTTGATGTGTAGTTTTATTTCCTCCTACATTGATCATGGTTCCATAATATAAATAATATTTACCATTATATAAATATCATATATATTAATTATATATGTTTTTTTGTTAATATATAAAACATAGAGATGGAAAATTAAATGCATAGTTCATAGAGATAGTAGACCCTACACATAGAGGTACACTGTTTCTATTTTATTGAGGTATTATATTAAGTAAAAGTAATTGACATAATTCAAATAAAGAATCATTTTATTTAATATATATCATATATTTTCATTAAAACCACCATTCATATATTACATTTAATGCGTTGTTTTTTACACTTTCACCGGGGTGCGCATCCATCTGTGGAGGACGTGTCTATTGTTACCCTGCATTCCTACTTTCCAAAGGCGGGAAAAACCCATCGATTATAGATGGACGTTTTCTCCTTGATCGAAATTGGATAATGGGATTTTAGTTCCTCCATCTGTGGACTCTTCCTCAGAACTCTTTTCCTTGTATGGGTCTCCCTAATAAACTTAAGACGTTGATCGTGAAACTTTTTTTAGTTCCATGTCTTTATGGACGCCGGTTAATTATGTTGCTTCTGTCAAAACATTTCATGGGGTCCAATCTGGACAGAAAACTTCGGTCATGGGAGTAGTCCCGTTTGACATAGTTGGTCGGTCTGGATGCTTGAACACTGATACATATGAGTTTCTTCCACTTATGGTAGGTATTATCGAGGGTGTTGAAGCACGTGGCATCCCACGTCAAATGCAGGGAATATTATGCTATAGGTATGTGTCTGAGGTTTTCCTCAGCTTCCCATGTTTATCACAGAGTATGCCACAAGCCTAACATCTAGAGGAGATAGATAAGACAGATCAAAACATGAATGTGAGTTGATAAGGTAGGTGAAACCCATGGGGGGGAACACTGATGCTGAGAATAACACATGGTTAGTATCCCAATTACTGTTTGGAGAAGGAGAAGGTGGGTGACATAATCTCACCAGGATCTAGCTGTCCGAGTAAAAATCAGGATGGATGTGGATTTTTGAGAGTGGATGGAGAGTGAAATGGAGACGATGCAATGGCAACAGTAATGTTGGTATTGAGCCTCAAAGAGACTTCCTATGAATACTCATGGTAGGGAAACAAATTCGATTTAGTTCAGGATGGGGGTATAGAATCAGTGTTTATGAATATGACAATGACCCGGTGATATATTGGGTATTTTTTATGGTTAGCATCATGATATGGTCTGATGCACGGGGCTAGACCATAGATGTGGGTCCCTACAAGGGGACACCAAATTTTACCAATATTTGTGGGTGAAACATAGGGAGGCTACCTACGTACCATGCCTAGGATACTGGGATCAAACCCGTGTAGTTCATCTTTTAATGGATTGCCATCATTTGGGGATGAAAACAGCTTACCGCCAGATGGGGTAAAATGGATTACTGTAGGATGAGGTACAACAGCTTACCGTTGTATGGGGAATACAATGGATTTCCATCTATTGGGGAACACAACAACTTACCTTCAAGTTGGGAACAAAACAAATTACCATCGATTGTGGAACACAATTTCATATCGTCTATTGGGGTTGGACCTCGGGGAGGCCTCCTATGAACCTTGTCTGGGAGGCAAGGATCAAAACCCACAAAATTTGAATGGGTACAGTTTAACATCTTGTTGGATGTAAAGGGGGAATATAGTTTAGCATCATGTTGGATGAGGGTGGAATGATGTGAAATGTTTGGGACTGAGGGGTGTTGGGATTGAACCTTAGCGAGGCTTCATATGTACCTTTCCTTAGCATGGATCAACATACAAATAGTTTGGAAAGGTTGATATAGTTAAAATCAAGATACACGAGGATGAAATTGTGTGAATATGTTCGGTACTGATGGGTGTTGGGATTTAACCTCAGGTAGGATTTCAACGTACCCTACCAAGGAGGCAAGGATCAATGTACACATAGTTTGGGAGTTTTGGATATAGTTTAATGTCATGGGGGATGAAGGTGAACTGATGTGATGGGGTTAGGAAAAGTAGGTGTTGAGCTTTAACCTCAGAGAGGCTTCCTACCAACCATGCCTTTGCAAGGATCAAAGTCCACATAGTTCAGGAGGATGGATTGGGGATCAAGATCTTGGGTAGTCTAGGAAAGTTTCCAGGGTCAATTATTACTCTAATCCCATGTGTGTCATGCTCAATGTGAGAATAAAGAGGTAGTAGATATTGGAAAATCACGTTGCAAAAGGTTTGTCTGTGGGAGGTGGAACGGGTCTTACACGTAGTTGGTGCCCTAGAGAATAAAAAGGTGATCACACATGGATAGTGGCCTATGGAGATGGAGATTATGACACACTCCAGAAGAAGTCTTGGTTGCGAAAAATCCCAGAGGGAGAGGGACGGTATAACAAAGGTCCCTGTTACCATCTTCACTCTGATCTTTTCCACTGAAGAAGAAAGGAAGAGTAGGGGTGCTACCTCCTGCATGAAAGGCTAGGGGCTTACACCATGATAGTTTCCCTTCCCCGCAGACAGGCGCCACTCCAATAGAAAAGATCTCATTTCATGGAGGAAGATCTTACTCCCCTAGAGATGAGTGGGCACAAAGAATGTCCGAGATAGGTCACCCCGCGTATGATGAAAAGGGAGAGGCCACAATTTAACATAATGTGTTGGGGATGATGGATCTTGATAGTTTAACATCCTTTAGCTCAGATGAGGTAGGTTCACTCCACACCCCTAGGACTTACATAACTGACACACTTTAACACTTGGTAAAGGAAAGGCACCAGTAATACCATGTATAGGGGTTGTGGTTGATGGATCTATTGAGGGGCCCCCATTAGTGTGGATTTGTCAACAATAAATAGTCATTAGGGTGACTATGCGACGAATTATATGGCTAAGCAATGAAATGTGATGTACCGCCCACGGGACCTTGAAATAACTTCTTACAAACATGGAGGGTCATACGGGAGAAGCGTGTGTATGATAGAGGTGTCACATATAAGAGGGGTTCATACATGGTTCCTTATGGTATGGAAGACACCTGGAGTGCACAAGGAGGGGTGATAGAGGATGGGGAATACACAGAGAAGCTTCTCAGGGGCCGCTAAGGAGCGGAAATGGTGAATTGGTCTTACACATGTAAGCATCACGTGATGTCTTCCTCATGTCTTCCATGAAGGCATCCCTACTCTCTGGTGGGTTGAGGCACATAATTGAGGTCTAAACCTATTCAGTAGTGCACAAGAGGGATAACACCATGGGTGTTGGAATCAATCCGAACAAAGGAATATGATAAGAGTGAATTAGATTCCCAACATTCGGAACGCAGTGATGGTGGTGTGATGATGGAGGATAACTATTGATCATGTTTGAAACACAACATCCATATCACTTTTGCCTGAAATAGGGAAAACCCTATGAAGGTCAACTTATGACCATGTTCGAAACATAGGACCTGACTCGATGTTTCATCCAATGTCTTCTGGAATGTTTGCCCCAAATGGTAGGTGAGATGACGCGGCATGGGCCCCGGTCTTTATGGGGTCCCTTCAGACATGAAATAGGATGAAGATCCGAAGGAAGGACACATTAAGCATGAGGTGGAGTGGTGGAATGATCAAACCCATTCTAATGCTCATGAAATTACAACATTGTAATTAATACATGAGGCATGTTATACTTAGCACATAAGGCACCTATTATTTAGAACAGGAGGCATCATATTATTGAATTATAGGTTATAATATAGTGTATAGTCATGTAGATAGGACTATTATCATCTTATTCTTGGTTCATAATGCATCTATTGATTAGATCAAGAGGTATTCTATATTTTTCATATAGGGCATACTATAGTTTAAAGTTATGTAGAGAGGACTATTGGCATCTAACGCTTGGGGCAAAAGGAATGTCCTATTCAAAACCAGAGGCATCCCTTATTTGTCACATAGGGAGAAATACAGTTCATAGTCAGGTAGAGAGGATTGTTGGCATCTTCTACTTGGTGCATAAGGCATCTCTTGTTTGGAGCAAGAGGTATCCAAATTTTTTTTGTATGGGGTTCACTATAGTTTAAGGTCATATAGATAGGACTTTTAGGACAAATACTCCGAAAACTTTATGGTGTTGGGACTTACGACATAGTGTCCATTTCTATTTCAACCTGGTATAGAACTCAGGTGATGGGGTTTGGATGAGTTTCTTGAGGAAAGGTTCGACTCAACGTACTATGGGAATTGATGATGAGAATATCAACTCATGACATGGGAAATGAACCAAGCGGAATATATCGAATCAAGGAGTTTCAGGGTGTGTGGAGGAGTATATCAAATCATGGTATTCCATAGGTGGAAGGCAGGTGCAAATAAGGGTGAAAAAGAAAATGCCGACCTCCCGGCCTGAAGAGTGCACGATTTGACTTTCCATTTTTAATGAGGGTATGTGAAGGAAGTGAAGGGACCAGCCTGAAGGGCCCGGACGGTAGTCACGCACTAACCCAGAGTAGGGGTGTGGGTGCTATGGACCCATGGTATGGACTAATGGGCATAGGGATTGACATTGTTGTAGTAAGATGGGCCACACCCAGGATGGGTTGCGCACAAGGTTGAACTGTATGCATAGGTGCATGCTAAATTGGGCATCCTAGCACTGTTGCACTAACGATTGAAGTCTTAATCATAATATTGAACAATTTTCATGAAAAATTGGTGTTTTGCATGCTAGGGGTTGTTTTGAACGAAATTTTGATGTTTTTTGTGCATTAGGTGGTTTTGCGCGCACATGCCTTAGGCGGAAAAGGGATCAGGAAAGGATCATACCACAAAGGGCCCTCACGAAAGAGGACCCATATGGGATCTTTCTCTCAAAATCTTCCATGGAGGTTCCTCTTTTCCACACAGGTTTGAAATGGGTAGTCTTATGTGCATCAGAGTAGTGACTGGCCTTCAGAACCCTTGGAACAAGTTGGATAACTTGTATTTATTGGTGAAACCTTAGGAGGCAGTGCACGTAAAATTCTGAGTGCACAATTGGTTTTTCGCGTGACCTATAGAAGGTGCTTGTGAAAAGGGGCGTTTGACGTCGCATTTGGCGCGTTATATGTTTATGTGAGGTGTTACACAAATAATTTCTTTATTTCATTTAAGATTCCCTTATTGTGTGTAATATTATCTTTTCCAAGATAGATTCAAATTTTTGCGCTTAAGATTCTAGTTTTGCATGCAAATCCATAATTTTCCCCAAAATCTTCCTGGATGGCCATTTCCAGCAGTCTACCATCGAACGACCATAACATCTGATCCGTAACTCCGATCGGGCTCTACGACTAGTGAAATTGAAGCCTAAGAAACTAAAGTTCTATTCTATCATATATGGAAGAATTCGCTGAATTACATGGATGTGTTTTCCTGGTGCCAAAAAGGGTCAACAAATCACATAGCTTCAAGAGGTGGTAGTCTAGAGTACAAACAAATGACAATATCATACTCTCAAAAATAGAAATCAGGAGGTTATATTGGATTTAATAATTAAAATACCATAATAAAATCATAAATACAAATATAAACAATTACTGTATTATTAGGTCTAACTATTTTATGTGGTAATGAATAAATGAATGATAACAGTTCATGAGCCGGTAGTCTTCCGCATACCTGAATATTGAAATAATATCCCATTTTATCATTATGGAGATAGTTTTAGGTCATGGAAATAACACAAAATATTATATTTATAAGGGATATATATATTTTATTATATCATCATGTGATAATAAAAATTCAAGGGGAGTAAGATGAAATAAATCAAAAAACACTCATTGATGAATGTTACCTTGTATTCAGGCATCCTCAATAGGTTTACACCGAATGAAATCCTAATATGAATTTATGTAAAACATAAGTCTTATAGGATGATATGATAGAATTTTGGAATTGATTTTGGTATTACATCGCTGAACAAAAAGGGGTTTTAGGTGTGATATGTGGTGGAGAAGGGGTTTACTTTTATAAGTGAGGTGGGTAGCACACTTATAATATATTGATAGAAAGAATTTATACCATGTATCTTTTATATAAAAAAGTTTAAAATAATGGACCATTCATGAGAATATAATGGAAATGGAATATATATGGCCATAAAATGGGGTTTTGAAATGTTTTGAGTTATTTTTAAACATTATCATTATATTTTAACCCTAGCTAAATGCATTTTTTACCTTAAGCGCGTAAATAATTTTTACTTTTTTTTCTATACATTCTGGTGAATATTTTAATTAAATGAATAAAAAATTAAAATATTCTTATTCCAAAAATTAAATATGTTTTTTTTATTCCATTCAAATAAGTGGAAAAATAAAATATTAAATTAATCTCACAAACGGGTGGAGAATACTGGTTTGAAATAGAAAATGTCAAAAAGATTATCGGGGTTTTGTATAAAATTTGAATATAAAATTTATTCTAATGATATAAATTAGATTAATGGATGTATAATTGAACTAAGTTTTATTAAAAACCTATTTAAAATTTAATTTAACTTTATAAATAAATTTAATGAAAAAAAATTAAATTAAAATTCTATATTTTTAAGAATTAATAAAAAAATGAATCTTTTAAGAAAAATAACAAAAAATCACACAAAGATATTTTTATATTATTATTTCAATAAATAAATTTTATTTTGTCATATAATTTTTATAAATTTTCTGAAAAATTGTTTTAATAATGTTCACAGAAGGAAATAAAAATCAAATTTTTTGGGAAAATAGTATTTTCAAAACATATAATGACTTTATCTAAAGTGATGTATTTTTTATCAATACGTTTTATTTATATAAAACCATTATAATTAATATTTAAAATCATTTATTACTGTTAATATTACTATTTTTATTATCTATGTGACATCAGTTATGTTTGGAAAACTATTTTAAAAATATATATAGGTTTTTGTAACTGTCAATGTTATGTTCAACATAAGATAACCCTTTATTTCATGTTCCAAAAGATTAATATAGTGTTTCATGTAACACAAGATAAAATTGGTATTGCATGTAATGAGAAAAATATAAATTATTAGTTTTATTCGAAATGAAATATTTCCTAAAATCTCAGTGTGTTACATTAAATTTTTACTATAATATATTTTCTTATATCCATTCAGTGATTCATGATACATGTTATGTTTTTCATTGATCTCCAACTCTTTGCATGGAATTATAGGTGATGTGTCATATTAAACCGAGTTAGTTACTTACAATACCAAATTATTCAACAATTTTTAATCACAATTCATAATAATTTTTTTAGTAAAATAAAAAAGACATAAGAGTTTAAAATTATCAATTATCAATCATGAACCATGAGATAACATCATAAGCATAATACAAGAGTTTATAGAATATAAATAAGCATTTAAAATAATTTATTTAGTTTATTTTCACTAAAATTAATATAATATATGGTAAATTCCCATAGTGGATTGGGTTCAATATCCATTTAATCATTTATATAGTTGGGATTCACTCTCATGACTCTCATAGTGGATAATGTCCCTTACTAAAAAGGGTACAATACCCATTCCACTATGTATTCTCTCTGGAGATAAAAATAATTAACCAATTCAATGAAGGAATATATATTTTTAAGCTCACCCATCACATAATGATATATATATCTATATATATGTTCCAAAAGATCTTAAAACATTCAACAATTAACCATATAATGACCCATGCAAAGGAAACGAGTTTCATTAAAATTTCATCATTTCACCATTGAATAATCTATGCAAAAGGAATGGGTTTTATTAACATTTCATAATAGATTTATTAATCCCTATGATGAAAATGAGTTTGATAGAATCATACTTAAATCATAACAATCATAATCCATCCTATAATGTCCTAGTATTCTCATTTGTAGAAATTAAATCTTTTTAGATGAATATCTGTGACATTATAAAAACTAATTCTTGAGAACTATAATAGTTTAGTTCCTTTGGAAAAATTGAACAAAATATTATTATTTCATGAAAAAAAATATATAATAGTTTCTTCCCTTTCAGCGTGCTACAGTTCATTTCATCACAACGATGACTTCTCTTGCAAGGAGGTTCGGGTGTTCCGACGCTGGTTGTCTGCTGTAGAGGCCTTCAGACGCCATTTTCTTGCTCTAACCTCATGTTCCCTTTTTCCACTCTAGGTCAGTTATGGATTGGTGGTTATATGTGTTTTTCGGTTGGGTGGCATGGCGGTTGACGGATCTTATGGTGATTCTAGTCACTTTCTCATGTTTTATTTGTTCTTGGTTTTCTCCTCATTTCTGTTGCCCCTATTTGGAGATCTAGACTGCTCAAACACTGCTCTAACCTAATTTTATCATTTTCCTCTCATGGTCAAAGCCGGATTAATGGTAAAAACCTAGTTTTGGGAGGTGTGGTTCGGCAGCCACCATCATTCTGGACATGGCTCTTCGACTCTAGTTTGGGTTTGTGTTTTTCGGTTTTCTTCACCATGTTTTTGGAGATGGTTCGTTTGTTTGGTTCTCGATGGTGGTGTGTTTATGGATTGTGATTTTTCTAGATGAACCCTTTCTTAATTTTGGTTTTGTTGATTTGGTTATTACTAGCTTGATGTGATACGATTCTATGGTGCGATCGATCTTTGTTACTTGTTTGGAGTCGATTTCAATCTGTGCTTCTGGTTTTAGTGATGCATGTTTCTGGATGTTGTGGCAGCTATCAGTGTTGGGTGGCCATGGTGATGAGATCCATGTCAAGGCCCAAGTCCAATTTCTCTTCTATTACTCCAGGATTCCTCTATTATCTCCTATTTGGATATGCGTGTTGGTTTCTCTAGTGTTTTGGGTTGTGAGTTTGAGCGGTCGTCAGTGCTCCAGGTGGTGTCTCGCAGTGGATTTTTCTCCTTCTTTGGGTTCAGCTTGTGGGATGTGGTATGATTGTTTCATGCGAGCGGTTGTAGATGACGCAAGAAGTCTGTGATGAAAACTACAATTTATATGGCAACGTTGACTGCGGTGTCTGAGAAGGCAACCGATGTGACTTTGGTAATGCCCGCGTATCTCGGTTCCAGATCTCCTCGGGTTTTTTTAATTTTTGAATTTGTATTTTTAATTGGCTTCATGCTATTGTTCCCATGTGATGATTTGACTTTTCTGTTTTAGTTACCACTCTTCTACAAAGTAGTCATTTTTAAAATAAAAAAAAAGCGAATTTTCAGTCAGATGCTCAAAAATGGAAAAAACGCATATACATAGGAATATCTCAAGAATAAGGGTATATGAACATGAGAATTATTTTTGAAAACCAAATCCTAAAAATAAAATATCCAAATCCATAGTCATGGGATAAATATTTTTAGTTCATAATATGTGAGTCATAAAGAAATCAAATAACTTGATCCATGATAGAATAACATTCCATAAAACATATAAAATTTTTATGAGCATTTGAATGGAAAATAATTTCCAAAGTAGTCAATTCTCACTACCAAGGATATAATAGTGGAATTGTTTCACTCCCCAAACCATCATAGTAGTCGAGGTTCACTCCCTTGACCACTATAAAGAATAAGGTGCCTTACGGAACCCCCTTCACTCATAGTTCCAGTCATTTATATATCAAGATTTATAAATATTTCCTTAATTCATTAGAGGGAGACATAGGTCTCACCCATCACATAATGAAAATTACAGGTTCATATTCCATAAATTAATAATCCTTTAATCATATCATAATCTATGAAATAAAATGATTTTCATAAACAATTAATCTTATAATTACCTGTGGAAAAGAGACAGGTTTCATAAGAATTTCCTAAATTCATTATTGAATAATGCATGAAAAGAAGAGGTTTTGATCTATGTTATATCAGTCAATAACCTATTAAATATAAACAAGTTTCATAAACATAATTTCATCATAAATATAAACCATTCAGATAAATAATAATAATGGTATCCTAGGATCATATCCCCATTAAATAATAAAGATCCTCAAAGGATTCCATTATAGATGGATAGTGTTTTTGAATTAAAAATACATAGGAATTTTTCTTGAGGAAAATAACCTTTCATTTATTTTTTTATAAGTAAAAATTATAAAATATTTTGGAAATCCTTTTTGTTGAAAATAATCATGAAAAAATATAAAGGGATCCTATAAAATATTTTTAACATTTCATGAGAAAAATATCCATTCAAATTTTGGGAAAAATCTAAATAATAAAACATTTTGGAAATCATATTCAATTAAGACACTTTTTTTAAAAAATAAAACCTTTTCAAAATATTGTACTTTTAAAACTACCCTGAAATCGTGTATGGGATGATCGAGATCTTTGAATGGTCATGAAAGAAATAAATAACATTCATGTCATGAATGTTAATAACAATGATCATTTTCACATTTTTTATTAAATAAAAATTTGTACTATTTGGAAAATGACATAGAGATTCCAATCAAAATATTTTCTAAAATGGAAAACATGCATAAAAATGTATTTAATAAACCTTTTTAAATAATTTTAAATGTCATTTTAATTTTTTTAGAAAAAATGATCATGGAAGAAAAAGTGCTTTGAACAAATTTTGTTTTGTGGAAAATGTTAAATTGATCTATTATGTACATAAATAAATGACGATAATGGGAAACGATGTATTCCCATGACATAATTATAAACCGAATAATAAATAATGAGATTGTAAAATAAATCTCTTACCAATTTGGATTAATTGAATTGCTTGAAACATTACTGAATAACATTAAATAAAACAAAATATATTATTTGAATAAAAAATTCTTGATATTAAATGTAAAATGTTCTATATATTAACCTCATAAAAGAAGGTAGGTGTAAAATGTGACAAAGTCTCAAAGAAGTAAAATTTAGATAAACATATCTTTCCACATTAGTAATATTTTGAATCATAAGCCCAAATAATGCATAAAATAAAATGAAATATATGATATAATTAAAATAAGGATATTAATAATAAAACATTTCAATGGGGGAAGTATATATGAAAAATAAAATAAACTAGTTATGGATTTTCATATATCTCCCATAAATAAAATAGACTCAAAATCACATACTGTAAGTCTTGATATCCTTTATACAAGTTAAAACCACCTATAAAATTAATATAAATACATTATATATATATATAATAGAACTATAATTACTCATCTCATACCACATATGATTTAATTACATCCTTTTATTAACTATTTATTAACAACTGCATGTTAAAGTAATCTTTTGGGTAATAACCACTTGGTTTATCATAAATGTTTTGATTTTTTATTTTTTCCTTTTAATTTGATCCTACTTCCTATATCTACAGAATAATAATCATGATATAATTTTAATATATATAAATAAATTATACTTTTATGAATAGTCATGAATGATGGTTTTGAGAAATTAGGCACATTATAATCTGCGAAACAGTATTCCATACATACACATGAGTAACATTTCCATTTACAATGATCAATATGTAAATGTGGTAAGTAATATTTTTCCTTTACAGAGTCATAATTATATAATAAGTAACATATTATATATTTAAATATACTTTTAAGTTTCATCAATGTGGTGTGGTGATGAAAATAGAGAGTCACATCGCTTCATGAAGGCATTAGTAAACACGTATATAAACTATGTTATCATCTTTCTATGAGTGAAAAGGTATGAAATAAAATGATATATTTTATATTTAGAATGATATATTGTTATAAATTTTGATATTATTACATTAATATCATATATATTATTTAATTATATCATCATTATTTTCCATGTAATGCATTTGTAAAATCTAATCAGATTACTTCGCGGGTAGGTAGTCTATTGTAGACCCGAACAAAGTTATCATACCCCCTACAGAATAGAAAGTAAAAAATTTCATACATGATATCATTTATCCAAATGTATAATTATTTTATAAATATCATACATTTAATTTATATCATTTATCATACCCAACTGTTATAGGTGGTAATGGAAAAACAAATAACAATGGTTCACGATGCGGTAGTCTTCTGTAAACAGGAACAATGATTTCATAACTCATTTGTTGAAAATGAAGATATTTTTATGGAATCAGCTTAGAGAAACATCATATTAGTCTATATATTATACTCAGGTTATTATATCCTCATGGTTTATAATTAATTTAATGATGTGGAGGAAAAAAAATATAAAAAAGGCACATTTAAAAACATTAGCTCTTCTTCGGTATCTACTATAGGATTGCACCAAAATAATTAATATGTTGGATTTATTCCAAAAATAAGGATTATAAGATGAAATTCAGTAATTTTTTATGTTATTTTGTCTGGTAATTTTTGATCCAAAAGGGTTTGACGGTGTTTGGAAAGAGAAGTGGGGGTGTCCTTTTTTAAGTGAGGTGAGTGGCACACTTTTATAATTTAAATAGAAAAAGTTTTCCCCAAGTTTTTCTCATTCCAAAAGCTTCAAAAATTAATTATTATCGATAATTATACATCATATAGTCTAAATATTTCCATAAAAAAGTATTTTTTACAAGTTTTTTTTTTTGTAATTTTATCCTTTATCTTATTAGTTTTACCCCATTGTGAACCCATTATTTTTAATCTTCAGTAATTAATTTTTACTATTTTCACTATTAATTTCTATAAAAAATTGTGTTGATGATATTAGATGACACAAATTATTCTTATCCCAAATATATAATCCATTTTTCCAAATGAAATTTATAGAAGTGGAAAATTTTGAATTAATATTAATCCCACTGACACAATGAGAGAGTGGGTTCTCATGGAGAATATGTTCAAATGGTTATAATGTTTTATGTAAAATTTAATTAGGAAATTGATTAAATTAAATAATTAGGATTAATAGATATAAAAGGTAAATAATTTTAATTTTAATTTAATTTAATATATAATTTATCTTTGTATATAATTAAAACAGAATGTTTGTTCACAATAAATTTTTATTTTATTTTTCACTATTCATCAAAATTTTAATATTTATATAGAATTATAAAAAATTATCCATAAGATAAATTATATATTATGATTAAAAAAATAAAATTTTTAATTATAATATTTTCATTTTTAAAAAAATATTTAAAATAAGATTAAAAAAGGTAGCCAAACTACTTGTTAGAGAAATAATGTTTTTAGAATAAAATTTGATTAATTATTATCTATTATTTATAAGAAAATATTATGAAAATGAAAAATTATATTGAATGTATAATTTATAAATTTTGTTAAAATAGTTTCCAGGATTATTAAGTTTAATTTTCTCAGTTAAAATGTGTTTGTTTTCATACAAATAGTTTTTCAGGAAAATATTTGCTTCATTTTCAAAAAAAAATCTTTTCATTTTTTAATTAATTTTTCACCAAATAATTCACTATATATACATGTTCAAAGCATATATTTTCATAATTTAGTGAATTATATTAATACCCATCATTCTAATGGATATGAAATAACTACCATAATACTAATTTAATAATATTTCATGTTGGTTTTAAACTTAGTGTTGCATGTAAGGAATGATGAGCAAGGTGTTGCATGTACCTAAGATAAAATCATTGTAGCGTGTAATTGAAGATGTGTTATGTGTTAGAAAAATATAAAAATCATTAAATTAGATTAAAAAAATATTTCTTAAAATCTCCAGGTGATACATGTCTAGAGAAATAATCTTGATTTTATAATAAGATCAAATCCATAATGAAGAATAAAAATCATTAAATGATGTTGAAAAATATGAAAAATACCTTTAAAATTTCATTTGAATATTTCGTTGAAAAAATGTAAAATATTATTTTTTTAACATCCCAGGTAAATGAAGAATAATACATATTTCATATTTATTAATATTTGTGAATTAAATATTAATTATACTTTAATGGTGTTTTTATGTTCGATAGCGTACCCGATACGCAACAACGGTTTTCTTTGGAATCTTACGTTGCACACTAATAATATAATATTATTATTTTAAATGGTGGTTAACTCCTAATAATTTTATTGGTGGTAATAAATGAAACTATCTACAATATGATTATACATGTTTGTTAAATTTATTTACATTATCCAATAAACAGTTACATGCTTAAAATGTGAATGAATCTAATTTTAAGCATAATTTTCAATAAAAGGATGATTTATCGCCTTTTAATGGAGAACCCTCTTTAAATATAGTTTTGGTCACATTAATACATTATAATTGACCAAACAAAATCCTTATTTAGAATGGGTACATCAAATTTTACTTTGGGTAATTTTTTGGTATTTTCCAGATAAAGTTCATTTTTTAATGAATAGTGAAAAATATTGCATTTTATTTCAACAGTGCCTTTTAATATAATTTATTTATATGGTTCGATTATCTTTTTATTTGGTTTTAAAGTGAAATTAAAATATATTTTTACCATTTAATCCAATTTTGGTCATTCTAATTAATTTCACTTTGAAATTGGACATAAACAAGTATCAATCTTTTGATAGTTATTGTTTCTTAAAAACACGCTATTTGTTTTAACAATGGGAATTAATTTTTAAATTAATTAATTCCAATTATAGTTTTTGAATTTGAAAAAATAGACATCAATTTTTAATTCATAATATCGAATAATTCTTAGTCTGAATTTATGGTATTTTTCTGAAAAACTTCAATTTTAGATGAATAGTGAAACCACTTAGTTTTAGTTAAAAAAATGACTTTTTCATTTTAATGAAATTTTACCAATTATGTGAATTGAATTTATAAAATCCAACATACATGGTTGTTATCAAGAAGTAAAATTAGGTTTAATAAGATGAAAATAAATTTTGGTAAATAGAAACTTTTGACTTTTATTTACCGCGGTTAAAGTTAAATAGGGTAATTCAAGGTTAAAAGAATATTATAATGATTCAAAATTACCTTAAAACTTGTCCAAACCTTATTGGTTGAGTCATTTACGACCATTATCATATTTGGGTCGATTTTGGGACCCCATTTAGCCACTTGGGAGTGACAATGACAATTTATAATAATTAACTTAAAGTAAAGGAAAATATGATAAAAGAAAATATCTTTTAATAAATTAATTTTTAAAAGAGGTTATATAAATTATCATTTTGCATATAAATATTCATGGGAAATATAAAAAGATTTACTAAATGATAGTATATTATTTATAATTTTTATACATCGAATAAATTAAATTATTTATGACACAATAACGATACAGTATTTACCTCATTAATAAATGAATTAAATAGAAAAGATTATAATGATTAAAATATTATCCAAAACATGTCCAATTATGATTGGATGATTTTATTTCTAATATGAGTCATCTTATATTATAACTTATTGATTCTTGGACCTTTAGACACTGAATATAATTATATAATAAAATAATGTTTTCAGACTTTCCTAAAGAGCCCCTCCTCTCCCTTATAAAAGGAGACCACTTCTAGCCAATTCAAAACACCTCTAAAGCCATTTTTCTCGTCCAAACTCTGGCCAATTAAGCTCCAAAAATCCCTACCCTCCTCCTAGAAGCCTTAACATAGGCATAAGGCACTTCAAGAAGTCTTTTGGTTCAAACCAAAGGGAGTTACCCAAATTAAAGGTAACGGTTTCTCTTAAATTGTTTTTATTTATTTTACTTCTCCAACCCCTAAACTCTTTTTATTACATTATTTTGTAAGAACAAAAGTATTATCAATATACTAGGATGTTTTTATGATAATTATTTGTACTAAAATTACACTCACCTTCATCTAATGGATGAAGAACATAATGTTTATGTGGATGGAAAACTAACGCCTCACGAAATAATGATTGTCCAATTACATCTTACCGCCTATCATAGTGGCCATTATGATGGAACTATATTTATATATGATATATATTATGTTTATTATTTCCTTATGCTTCTGTACTTCCAATTTATATCACGCCTTTATGGTTTCCAAAGTGGGTAATACGATAATCTCATTTGAGGAAGTGCGGACTACCGCCCCCTCAAAGTGATTTGATTTGTTAATGACTTATGCGGGATGTATAAAGGGTGGAGTTAACGATATTATATATGATATTATACTGGAATTATAATATACCTATGTATAATTATTTTTTATTTCCATTAAAATAAGAAATAAAAAAATTAAAGTAGTGTTCATGTGTACGTACGGATTACCGTCTCCATGAACGATGCATTTCATTTCCTACCTCTAAATGTTATGTACTATTATAAAAACATGTATATACATGATATATATGATATATATGATATCAAATCGTCAATATCATAATGGATATAATTAACCTTTGACCACATGGACACCTTGTAAATATAAGGTGTTCATTTTTTACTCAAGTACCAAATATCGACAAAATGAACGTTATTAACTTAAATGATTGCACAATGATTATAACATGGTAATAAGGGATATAAAAGGAATAATAAACTTGAAAAAAGTTTTTAGGAAAGTAGAAAATTAACTTTAGTTTATTATTCAGGAGATTAAATAACGATCGAGTGAAGTCGGACACGAGGTAAGGGACTTCTTCTGAATCTCCTTTCTTTGAGACATTTTTAGTTTTATACACGACATTATTTTATACGGTGTATATACCCCTTTGAATTTTCATTTTATTTAAAGGTAATATTTTTATACGAAGTGTTTTACTATATGACAAAAGGAATTTTTTTTACCTAAGCGGTGACAACGACCTTTCCGCTGTCGTGAGTATTATTTGATCTTTGGCTTCCTTAACAAGAAGGAATGTTTTTAAAAGGAAAAATAAATACCAAATACTCTTTTTACGTATTTTGGTATTGAAAAAAAATTTGAGAATGGATTTATTATTTCAATATCATGAAATGGTATTTTTTATTACAATGTGGAAATGTTATCTTTCCTTTATGCTTATGTTATGTGTTATGATCAGGTTGTGGATCTTGGAGATTATTTACGTATACAGGTGGTTCTGTGATAAACCTAGGGCAGGTGAGCCCGAGATAGCTCTCCAATTAATTGGGTAATGTGATGGAGGTAAACGTGAGTGTTTCTCCTAAGTGGTTTTAGGGAATATGTTGTGATGGGTATTCCAAAGTAACTCTCTATGTAGCTGTGATGGCTACAATGTAAGTATGATATGGATGGCGCAAGTTACCTTTATGATTTATGATTTCTATTCGTCTTTGATAAATCTTATTATTTCATGAGGTAATTAAAAGAGTTCAGGTTTTTTATGTATTTATGAGAAAATCTTTTCATTCATTGTTTTGTAACCCTTACTGAGCCTTTTTTGCTCATCCCAAGTTTTGAAATGTTTTCAAAAGACTTAAAGATGAATAGGGTCAAGGATGTGATCAAGGAAAATTCGTGTTGTCTTTAACATGGAAATAGACATGACTCTTTTTTTAAGATTTTAGGTTTTATAAAAAAAAAAGGAAACTATGTTGAAGTGTCTACTTTGTAATCTTTTGAGATTTAATAGTTATTTCCTAATTCTCTAAAACTCTAAACCAGAAAAGAAACTCAATGTGAATTATTCAATTAATTCAATTTTATGTAAGGTTTAAGGTCGGGTCCTTATAGTTGGTATCAGAGGTTGGTTTAGATAACTTAAGGTGTTAGGGTATTGTTAAAGTAATATCTGTAAAGTAATTTATTTTAATATTGACATCATATAGCTCTTCCAAATTACCATGTCTCTTTGCCTAAGATATTTTCGTGTTTAGAATGGTTTTCCGTAGAGGAAACAGGGCAGCTGTGTTGGGACGACATCAGGAGGAATACAACCTTCCAAATCACCAACCCATGATGGTCAGAAACAGAACTGAACAGTTTTTTATAGTGATGGCACAGTTGACTCAGGCTATAAATGGTGGTGGTATCCATGTACGAGATCAGCCAGAGCAACCACAGAGGAAAATGTCAGAAGTGGAGCATTTCATGAGGAAACATCCCCCATCATTCAAATGATCAACTGACCCTGTGCTAGCTGAAGGGTGGATTAAAGCACTGGAGAAGATTTTTGATGTCATGGGTTGTTCAGAACATCAAAAGGTTATCCTTTCTGTTTATCGTTTTGAAGGTGAAGATGATCAGTGGTGGTCGATGGTGAATAATATCAAGGATAGTGAGGATATTGATGCAGTCGATTGGGATGAATTCAAAGGTGTGTTTCATGAGAAATATTTTCCAAAGGTGTTTTGTCTTAGGATGGAAAAACAATTCCTAGAATTGAGGCAAGAGGATGACTCAGTGGCTGCTTATGAAGAAAAATTCACTCGACTGGCAAGGTATGCTCCAAATTTCATACGAGATCTTGATAGTAAAATCAACCATTTTTACTCAAGATTAAAGCCAGAGTATCGAAGGTATTTAGCTTCTCCTGAGTTCAAAAGTAATGAAAAACTTGTTATTTGTGCAGAGAAGGTGTAAATTGAGTTTTCTGATGATCATGTATTTTTTGAAAAACAACACAATAAGAGGTCGAGGTGGCAGTTGAAAGGCAAGAACTCTTCAAAAAAAGTCTGATGGTAAGAAATGTAAGTTTACAGTTAGTGAAAATTTTAGTAAAAAGCATGCTGGGGAATGACTTTTGAATTCTGGTAAGTGCTACTGATGGGGTAAAATGTGACATAAGGCTCATAATTGCACTAAAAAATATCAGGGTAATGGTAAGACAAAATCTGATTTACAATCAGTAAAATGTTTTAAGTGAAATGAAATGGGTCATTAAGCAAATGAGTGTCCAAAAAAGAACTAAACCAAAGTAAATCTTCCAGACTACAAGCAGAAAGGGGTGGTTAAATCCTTTTCAACTACTTCAATAGATGTTGGGTCATTATATAAATTTGTGTAAGCACAAGGGAGATCATTATTTTTTGAAGATTGACTTGAGTTCTAGGTACCATCAGTTGAAATTAAAGGAAGCAGATGTTCCAAAGACTACGTTTCATACTAGATATGGCCATTATGAATGTGTAGTTAGGCCTTTTGGGTTATCCAATGCACCTGCTGTATTCATGGATCTTATGAATATAATTTTCCGTGAGTCTTGGATAAGTTTGTGGTTGTGTTCATTGATGATATTATGTTTTATTCCAAAATTAAGGAGGAACATGAAAGTCATTTAAGGGTTGTCTTGAAAACCGTAAAATAAAAGAAACTATTTTGGAAATTTAGAAAGTGTGAGTTTTGGTTACAACAAATTTCATTCCTTGGTCACATTGTTTCAAAAAAATGGCATAATTGTTGATCCAGTTAAAATGAAAGTTGTTGAAGAATGGCCAAGAACCACAAATATAGCCAAGATTTGTAGTTTTCCTGGTTTGGCAGGTTATTACCAGAGGTTTGTTGAAATATTTTCAATGTTATCGAGTCCAATGACTAAGTTAACTTAAAAATGTTTTATGTTCATCTGGACAAAAAAATGTGACGATTGTGTTCAGGAATTGAAAAGAAGATTGGTGAATGCTCTAGTTTTGGCACTACCATCCAAAAATGGTGAGTTTTATATCTATAGTGACGCTTCGTTGAAAAGACTTGGATGTGTCCTTATGAATAATGATCAGGTAATTGCTTATGCATCACGTCAGTTGAAAAATCATGAGTTAAATTACCCTACACATGATTTGGAATTCGCTTCTTTTGTTTTTTATTTAAAAATTTGGAGGAGTCATTTGTATGGAGTGAAGTGTGAAATATATACTGATCAAAAAAGTTTGAAGTATATATTCACTCAGAAAAAATTGAACATGAGACTTAGGAGATGGTTGGAATTAATCAAGGATTTTAATTTCACGATCCTTTATCATCTAGGGAAAGAAAATAAACTGGCTGATGATTTGAGTCGAAAAAGTAATACTTCATTAACCATGTTGCATTTGGAACAAGATCCTTTGGTTTTTGATTTGATGAAATTTGGTATAGAAGTTTTTGTTTTGGAAATTCTTCTATTTTGTTTCAGGTGTCCGTGAAATCATCTCTATCAGACAGAATTAAGCAAGCGCAAAAGGAAGACAGTGAGTTGCAGAAAAAGGTTATGTTGGTTCAGAAGGGTAAGTTGACTGATTTTAACATTGATAATGATTGTGTTTTGATATTTGGGAAGATATTATGTGTTCCTTGTGATTCACAGTTGATGAATGAGTTGTTATGTAAAGCTCATAGTTCTCCATTTTCAGTTCATCCTGGCAGTACTAATATGTACAGAAATCTTCGGGAGTATTACTGGTGGGATGGAATGAAAAGAGATATTTCTGATTTTACTGTGAAGTGTTTGGATTGTCAGCAGGTTAAAGTAGAGTGACAGTTACCGAAAGGAATGCTTCGGCCTTTACTGGTACCATAGTGGAAATGGGAAAATATATCTATGGACTTTGTTGTGGGATTACCAAAGACATCTCGAGTTAATAATGCAATCTGGGTTATAGTGGACCGATTGACTAAATCTGCTCATTTCCTTCCTATTAGAGATAATTTGTATCTAGATCAACTTGCTTGGTTGTATGTTAAATAGAAAGTCAAGTTGGTTGGAGTTCCCCTCTCCATTGTATCTGATCGTGATCCTAGGTTCACTTCTAACTTTTGGAAAGGCCTTCAGAAGTCATTGGGTACTGAATTAAATTTTAGTACAGCTTTTCATCCTCAATCAGATGGGCAGTCAGAATGAACAATTCAGAACTTGGAGGATATGTTACGTGCTTGCTCCATGGATTACCAGGGATGTTGGAACCAACATCTTTCTTTGGTTGAATTTTTCATATAATAACAGCTTTCATTTCAGTATACAGATGGCTCCATTTGAGGAATTATATGGAAAGCATTGTCGAACTCCAGCATTCTGGTATGAAGTAGGTGAAAGGAAGCTGATGGGACCAGAATTGGTAAAAGATATGGCAGAGAAAGTTTAGTTGATTCAGAATCACATAACAACATATCAGAGAATACGGAAAAGTTATGTAGATAACCGGAGGAAGGATCTTTCCTTTGAGGTAGGTGATCTTGTCTTTATCAATGTTTCTCCATGTAAAAGTGTGATGCGTTTTGGTAATAAGGGAAAGTTGAGTCCAAGGTTCATTGCACCTTATGAAATTCTGGAGAAAGTTAGATCAGTTGCATATAGAGTGGCTTTACCTCCATGTTTATCCCAGATACACAATTTTTTCATGTTTCAATTTTGAGAAATTATATACCAGATCCATCTCAAGTTTTAATCCCAAAGGTAGTTCAGTTGGAAGAGAATATCTCTTATGAAGAACAAACACTTCAGATTCTTGACCGTAGAGGGAAAGTGTTGCGGAATAAGTTGATTCACCATGTGAAGGTTTTGTGGAAAACCCATATATTTGAAAAGGCAAAATGGGAATCTGAAAATGCAATGAGGGATAAATACCCCCACTTATTTCGATAAGTGAATAAAAATTGTGAGGACACAATTCCCAAAAGGGGGGAAGGATGTAAAATCCTAGGTAAATGAAGAATAAGACATATTTAATATTTATTAATATCTGTGAATTAAATATTAATTTTAGTTTAAAGGTTTTTCTATGTTCGATAGAATACCTGATACACAACAACCGGTTTCTTTGGAATCGTACGTTGCACACTAATAATATAATATTATTATTTTAAATGGTAGTTAACTCCTAGTCGTTTTATTGGCAGGAAATAATGAAACTAACTAAAATATTATTATACATGTTTGTTAACTATATTTACATTATCCAATAAAAAGTTAGAGGCCTAAAATGTGAATGAATCTAATTTTAAGCATAATTTACATTAAAAGGCGGATTTATCACCTTTTAATGGAGAGCCCTCTTTAAATATAGTTTTGGTCACTTTAATACATTCTAATTGACCAAATAAAATCCTTCTTTATAATGGGGACATCAAAGTTTACTTTGGGTAATTTTTTGGTATTTTCCTGATAAAGTTCATTTTTTAATGAATAGTGAAAAATATTGCATTTTAATCCAAAAGTGCCTTTTAATCTAATTTATTTATATGGTTCGATTATATTTTTAGTTGGTTTTAAAGTGAAATTAAAATATATTATTACCATTAAATCCAATTTTGGTCATTGTAATTAATTTCACTTTGAAATTTGACATAAACGAGTTTCAATATTTTGATAGTTATTGTTTCTTAAAAACACGCTATTTGTATTAACAACGGGAATTAATTATTAAATTAATTAATTCCACTTATATGTTTTTAATTTGAAAAAATAGACATCAATTTTGAATTCGGAATATCAAATAATGCTTAGGCTGAATTTTTTGTATTTTTCTGAAAAACTTCAATTTTAGATGAATATTGAAACCACTTATTGGTAGTTAAAAAACCGACTTTTCATTTAAATGAAATTTTACCACTTTTGTGAATTAAATTTATAAAATCCAACATACATGTTTTTTATCAAGAAGTAAAATGTGGTTCAATAAGATGAAAATAATTTTTGGAAAATAGTAACTTTTGACTTTTATTAACCACGGTTAAAGGTAAATAGGGTAATTTAAGGTTAAAAGAATATTATAATGATTAAAAATTACCTTAACACTTCTCCAATCCTTATTGGTTGAGTCATTTATGACCATGGTCATATTTTGGTCGTTTTTGGAACCCCATTGACCCACTTGGGAGTGATAATGACAATTTAGATTAATTAACTTAAAGTAAAGGAAAATATGATAAAAGAAAATATCTTTTAGTAAATTATTTTTTATAAGGGTTTAAATAAATGATCTTTTTTCCTATAAATATTAATTAGAAAGATAGAAAGATTTCCTACATGATAGTATTTTGTTTAAAAATTTTAGACATCGAATAAGTTAAATTATTCCTGACACAATAATGGTGGAGTATTTTCCTAATTAATAAATGATTTAAATAAAAAAGATTATAATGGTTAAAATATTATCCAAATCATATCCAATTATAATTGGATGATTTTATTTCTAATATGAGTCATCTTATCTTCTACCTTAATGATTTTTGGATCTTTATAAACCGAATATCATAATATAATATAATATTGTTTTCACACTTTCCTAAAGAGCCTCTCCTCTCCCTTACAAAAGAAGACCACTTCTAACCAATTCCACACACCTCTCAAGCCATTTTTCTTATCAAAACACTGCCCAATTAATCTCCCAACATCCCTCTCCTCCTCCTAGAATCTTTACCTTAGGCAGAAGGCACTTCAATAAGTCCTTTGGTTCAAACCAAAAGAAGTTACCCAAATTAAAGGTAACAGTTTCTCTTAAATTGTTTTCTTTTATTTTACTTCTACAACCCCTAAACTCTTTTTATTACTTTATTTTGTAACAACACCAGTATCCTCAATATACTAGAATGTTTTTATGAAAAGGATTCAAACTACACTTACACACAACTCCATCTAATGGATGAAGAACACAATGTTTCTGTGGATGGAAAACTAAGGCCTCACGAAACGATGAGTGTTCAATTACATCTTACCGCCTCTCATGGTGACCATTATGATGGAACTATATTTATATATGATATATATTTTTTTTATGATTTAGTTATGCTTCTGTAATTCCCATTTATAGCACGCCTTTATGGTTTCCATAGTGGGTAAATACGATAATCTCATTTGAGGAAGTGCGGACTACCGCCCCATCAAAGTGATTTGATTCGTTAATGCCTTATGTGGGATGTATAAAGGATGGATTTAACGATATTATATATGATATCATACTGGAATTATAATATACCTATGTATCATTATTTTTTATTCCCATTAAAATAAGAAATAGAAATTAAAGTAGCGTTCATGCGTATGTACGGCTTACCGTCTCCATGAACGGTGCATTTCATTTCTTAACTCTAAATGTTATGTACGATTATAAAAAAATTTATATACTGGATATATATGATATATATGATATCAAAATCATGAATATCATTCTGGATATAATGAACCATTGACAAGATGGACAACTTGTAAATATAAGGTGTTCATTTTTTACACAAGTACCAAATATCGACAAAATGAACGTTATTAACTTAAATTATTGCATAATGTTTATAACATGGTAATAAGTGATATAAAAGGAATAATAAACTTGAAAAAGGTTCTTAAGAGAGTAGTAAATTAACTTTAGTTTATTATTCAGTAGATTAAAGAACGATCGAGTCGTGTCTGACACGAGGTAAGGGACTTCATCTTAATCTCCTTTCATTGAGGCATTTTTTGTTTTATACACAAATTTATTTTATACGGTGTATAAACCCCTTTTCCTTTTCATTTTATTCAAAGGGAATATTTTTATATGAAGCGTTTTACTAAACGAAAAAAATGAATGTTTCTTACGTAAGCAGTGACAACGACTTTTCCGCCGCCGTGAGTATTGTTTAATCATTGGCTTCCTTAACAAGCCAGAATGTTTTTAAAAGGAAAAATAAATACCATATACTCTTTTTACGTATTTTTGTATTGAAAATTATTTTGAGAATGGATTTATTATTTCAATATCTTGAAATGATATTTTTTTATTACAATGTGGAAATTTCATCTTTCCATTATGCTTATGTTATGTTATAGTCATGTTGTGGTCCTTGGGAATAATTTACGTATACAGGTGGTTTCATGATAAACCTAGGGCAGGTGAGCCTGAGATAGTTATCCCATGCATTGGGTAACATGACAGAGGAAGATGTGAATTTTTCACCTAAGATATTTTAGGGAATATACTGTGGTGGGTATTCTAAAGTAACTCCCTATGTAGCTGTGATGGATACAATGTAAGTGTGATATGGATGCCACAAGTTACCTTTATTATTTATTATTTCTATTAGTCTTTAATAAATCTTTTGATTTCATGAGGTATGTAAAAGGGTTCATGTTTTGTATATATTTATGAACAAATGTTTACATTCATTGTTTTGTAACCCTTAATGAGCCTTTTATGCTCATTCCATGTTTTGAAATGTTTTCACAGGACTCTTTTTCTCAAGAGTTCATGTTTTATAAAAAAAGGAAACTGTGTAGAAGTGTCTACTTTGTAATATTTTTAGTTGTAATAGTTATTTCCTAATTACCTAAAACTCTAAACTTGATAAATCCTCAATGTGAATTATTCATTTAATTCAATATTATGTAAGGTTTAAGGCCAGGTCCTTATAATTTTCATTCAGTTCATATAAAAATTAAAATTCAAAAAATATAGGGAAAACAATTTTTATTGAATGTAACCATGGATACTTGTAATGTAATATTCAAATAAATTAATATTTATGATAGTGACAAAACTATTTATTATATTAACATTAAAAAATAAATTTATTTCACAGATTTTTTAAAATGGAAAAAGTAACTAATGCGGAAATGAAAAAATATTCCACATAATGCTTTTAAAAAAAATGAACTATGTTTGAAATTTACATTATATTATAATTTAATACAATAAGCTAGAATTTTTTAAACTATTTTAGAGAACATGGGCATATAAGAAAAGGTTCATCCTCAAAAGAGGAAATAAGGTCATGTTTTTTGAAGAATATCTTCAACAATCATTTTATGTACAAAATATTGAAAATAATACTAATAAATTTAAATTAAATGAATAATTATAGGTGAATAAAATATATGGGTTTAATGGTTAAGTACTTTTTAATTTCATCCAATAGAAATTTAGTATAACTAACCACAAAAATAAATAAAATTGTAATATATTCTCTTACTACTAAGTAAACTTTTGAACAAAAAATAATGAAATAGAAAGGGTTAGATAGATTAGTAACACATATTTTTTAAAATTATCATAAAATTAATTCATGTTTTGTATATACACGAAATAAAATAAAGATAAGGTGAATATGGAATGTATCTCACAAAAATAAAAGTGAGATGAGAAACCCAAAGCTCATGTATCCTCTTGCTTTAAACATGTTCAAAACTCTTGTATAATGAGTATATATTTATTATAAATATATTCCAAAACCATTTTCATATACATATTAGTATATAATTTTCCATCATATTTTTTAATTTTCCTTTTTATTATTGACACCTCATTAACCTGTTTAAACCTTTACCTAATAAATGCTTTTTTACAGTAGTTACAATTCATAATTACCATACCTGAAATTGACTTATTCACAGAAATTTATAAAAAATGAATAAAAATATACCGACCATTTTATAATATACAATTTCTATAAGTTATAGAGATTAATTATAATAAAATAGTGTGAAAAAAAAGCACTTTATTTAGAAAAAATAATTTTTAATCATAATACTAAATTTAATCCAATTCCTTTCAAAGTAAAATAAATTATATAAATATCTATTTTTTGAATATATTATATAAATATTTATTAAAATCATTAATTAACATGAATTAATTTAATTCATTATGATAAGAAAACATTTTTTATATAAAAATATTTTTATATAAAGACATTTCCTTTTTAAATTTATAAGATTTTATTTAAAAATATATCAAATATTAAAACCAATAAAATAAATTTATACATGTTTAGAGACTATTTTTTTTATTTATATATTCATATTCATACCATCATATCAAAATATGGGTGGAAATAATGAAACTTCATAATTTTATTTAAACAGTTTATCATGGTTCATTTAAATTTAGTATTGCATGTAAAGTATGTAATCAAATATAATATTCTAATTTATTCAAAATTATATCATAAAATTTTGCGGTTTTATATATTTATTAGAAATAATTCAATGAAAATTAACTTTTATAGTGAATTTTTTTTGTTTCAAATTATTCTTTATGAATTTATATATTGATTATTTATAATGCAGAATTCAATATCTCGTATCTCTTTAATAATTATTATAATAGATTTGGTAACATCAATTTTTAATTATATTTTTTTTATTTAGTGGCTATTATGAATAACATAACAATGTTTATAATAAAAGAGTGAACATAATAAGCTTCACTGGATTGGGGAGTATTGTTTTGAATTCGATATATTCTTATACTCCCAAAATTTAACTTCTTATTTTTTTAGGAATTTTCATTCCACAAAAAGATTCCTTACAATATTTATTATATATGATGAAATTTTTTTCATAGATATAATATTATAATTTTTTAAAATGGAATATATCAAATAATTGAAGGAGTAAAATGATGGGTTGATAAGTAGTTATAATCATTAGAATATTTATTGGGTGAATATTTATTTGGAGTGACTGGTTGATTTATATGGATGAAATTTCTTAAAAACTTCTATATATTGATTTTATAATGTTAATATTGATTTAATAATTATTGGTTTTTCCATGAGTGATTTTTTAATATAATGTTTTTCATTCCCTATAGGTATTGTAAACATTTTTTATTCATTCTAATACACTCATTATTGAGTGTTTTATAGCATTTTCATCACTAATCTAAGAAGGTTTTGGAACTTTTTCAATTCATGTTGAATTTTAATTTCATAAATATGATTGATTCCATTTATTAAGTAATTTTGTCACATTTTATGTGTTATACATACCTTGACTAAGATATTTTATTAAAACCATAATAACAATGAATTAATATTTTTTTAATAATTCATATTAGAAAACAATATTTACATTCTACCTCATAGTTAGTAATATTTAATGATATATTATTAAATATGTGTGTAGGAAAATACATTTCAAAAAATTAATGGGGATGAAATTAAATAAAATATTAATTCATTGAATTATAGTTTTTTTTGGGAAAATCATAAAAATTTACCTTTAATTATAATTTTATTCCAACCTTGCCTGATAAAATGATTTATATATATTTATAATAGGTAAAATATTTCACTCAGGAAACTTTAATGATTTTTGAGCATATGATATGAATTTAATGGATTTTATGGGTGTATTATTTGGAAGTTATCATATAGTGGGAAAATTATTCATTGAAATATTCAATAATTATTATACATTGTACTGTAAGAGTTAAGACTCCTGTTGATCATTAGTGTTAAATTTTTATGATAATTACATACGAAGACAATTAGCTAATAGACATCATAAATTTTGTTGTAGCCCTATTTATTTTTAATATTTTTTTCGATATAGTGTTCTAGATATCTATAATGCATATTTATGAAGTTTTAAAACTTGGAATAGACATAAGTGTACATAAATATTTTTATGTGATGAGAGAAATATATATTTGTAAGAAAGATGACATGTTTGTATAAATAATAACAATAAGATGAAATATCTGAATGGTGGAAAATATTCATATCATCAATTCAAATGGAAAACTAAAATACGTTGGTCATTGGTTTTCATTAAAAGTGAGGTGTCGAAAATATGTTTTTTATATTGTTTGAATGTATATTACTCTTTGAAATGTTTTTTCTATTAGTGACTATGATTTTAAATATTTCATATGAAGTATTTTCATTGTAATGTTCATCTATTTATGTTTGACGACTAGTAAGAGTTTAATTGTTGGGAACCATCATAAATTAAACTCTTTTATGTTATTTTTATGATCATCTAATTAATAAATGGATTTATCTTGCTTAATGTTTTATTGGTTTTCATGTTAATGGTAGTAATTATTTTAATATTTAGTATATAATTATTTTTGGAGACAATTAAATATATATAATGAAATTGAAAATTATGGCCATCCCTAGCCATTGTAAAGAACAGAGTCGACCAAACACGATGAGGAAAAAGCACATATCAGTAATAAAGGAAATATAAAAAGGTGACACAAAGGAGTAATTATAGGTAGTCACAACAATGTTCAATGTCATGGAAAAAATATAGTGTGGGGAAAAAACACAATACATGAACACCGCAATATATTAGATAGGTAATGATCTTTTACAATATTAATAAGAGGATTTCTATAAGATAGAAACAATGATGTGGGGAAAAGCTTTTAGATTACTGTTAATAAACCCAATATTTTATGACAATTTGAATTATTACATGACCAATTGAGGGGAATAAATATAGGAGACACAAGTTTTTATATGGAAAAGACAGTGTTGTGATTGTATGTGTTGAGATGAGACCACTATATTCTCACTATAATATATGTAAAACCATCAAAAATAGTATTTCACGATTATTTCCCTCAAAAACAAGTGAAACTCTATTATGTTATCTTTTTTTGAATTACATAGGAAATTCAGGATCCATGACCAAATTTTTTGAAAATATGACTTGATTTACATGAGATAGAACAATTAATACATAATAGATTCTATTAAACCATATAGATTTGGATCAAGTGTAAAACATATAATAGATATATGTTTATTATGGCTTGGTAAGGAGCCTTGTGATGTGAAGATGTGTATTTTTACATATTTGAAATTTTTTCCATCCTTAACCATTTAGAAACCTGAAGATATATATTTATGGATATTTAGGTATCTTTATACTCAATTTTTAGTAAATACATTTAATAATTTTATTTTTTAGTTAATGTGGGATGTGTTTATTTAAATATACAGATATATGAAGGGGATATATTTATTTTTAAATGAAGTTATCATTATATATTTTATGTATCTTTAAATATTCATTTGAGATTACTAAGTCACTACTAGAGTACATGGTTAGAGGTTTAAAGGCCATAGGTATTGTTTAATTTTAGGTATTTAGATAATCTTATCATTTTAAGAATTAAAAAATTATTTGGTATTTATAAAATAATGAGGGGGTAAATTCTTGTCCGTATTTCTATAATTATTAGTGATTGAGTGTTGAAGTACTTTTATTTTTAGTGAAATATTATGATTGGTTTTTTTAAACATTTGTCTCTAATATTCTTAATTATTTGAACATGTAATTATTTCAATGATTATGGTATATATTTTTAATTCAAAAAATAATACATATATTTAATCTTGATCATAATGTTATTTATACAGATTTTTTTTAATTTATGGGGTTTAGAGGATGCTCTCTCAACCATAGTGGTGGTAAATGCCTACTAAAGTTAATGATCTATCATAAAGAATCAATATATATAATTAATAGCATAAATGAATAGGTGTAACATTATTGTTTTGATTTACATATCAATCATAAATACTAGTTTTTTGTTGATGTAGATGACATAATAATAACTATTAGACTATTTCATCCAAAGCGATGACATGAGCCACTAATATTCGCATTCATAGCGAGAGGAACCGTGTACACTGAAGGCATTCTGGAACCTTCTACATGTTATTAATAATGATAAATTTGGAGGAAGAGGGAGATTTAAATTTGGATTCATATAATCATATGTTCTTAATAATTATTTTGAATACCTTTATTTATGATCTCTTTATTTTGTGGAGATAGTCAATCATCAGCTTCATAAACATGAAAAATGATATATATTACATGAAAATATTTCTTGTAGGATATAATCATTAAAATAGTTTAAATGATTATGTGTATCAAAAATTAATCAACCATTTTATCCACAACTGAAGGTGAAGAAATGGGATATGTGGTCGAATCAATTCACTCATATTCCATAACATAAACCCATCATACGCTATGAAGAAGGATAATAGTGGATTCTCCAAGCCTCTTACAAAATGGATATATCATAATCTCTGAAATGTTTCACATGTACATAAGAAGATATGAATCCAGGGATATAATAAAATATAATATCATTATTTGTTTCATTTCAAAAAAAATATCCTTCTTCTAATAAAATCCCAAAATTAATTTATTCAAGACTTCACACTTCACTATGAATCCATCTAAACTACCATGTATATATTTTATTAAACACTCTTAAATTTGGAAAAAAATTGCTCAAAATTTAAAAATTATTTTGAGGTCTAAAAATGTGAAATGATGGGCCATTATATTATTTAAATCAAATATTAAATACTATCTTCAGTGAATTCATTAAATATAATCCTCTATAAAAATATTTGTGCTCCTCAACATATAATGTGGCCTAGTGTGATCTTAATATAATATACTCATATACCTATTAGAACATGTGCACAATAAGATTTTTCATTCACATCAGTTTTATACCTATATAACCCTTTTTACATGACATATAATAGTAATAATACCACAAAAAATCAAATCTAGTATTCTTTATCTCATACATTCATGATTATATGAAATAGTCTATCCAGGTCAATGAATACATCAAATTTCAATCATCTTGAATATGAACACTTGAAATGTTCATAATCCAAGTAGATGAGAACATTACATTTCACTCCACTAATCAAGGACAGTAATATCCATTGTTTAATTCAATAAAATTTCAACATGCTTAAACTCATAATATGTGTGTAAAAATCCCATATTGGTTGTTCTAAATCATATAAGATGATAAAAAACATACCAAACCACACGTAATTATCTACGCCTCAATGATTTCATAAGAAATGTATTTTGATTTTTTTCTCGGATTTCCACCAACCATAGTTTATGGGGATTCATAACAACAATGAACCCATAATTATATTAATAACCTTATGAAAAATCATGAGATATACTATTTTGGGTGAGTCCAAATAATTAGTTTCTACTTATTATCCCACGAGTCTATTAATTAAATATTTTATATAAACCTTTTATTGATTATAAGATTACACTCAGGCTAATTTCAATATATCATTCCAACCCATAATACTCTATGATTATTATCAATTAGTTACAACTCAATTTCAAAATTTACGGGGATAATTATCATTTCACTTCAAGAAATATAAGAAAGAAATGTGAAAGGATAATAAAGTGTAGGTTTACTTTTTTACAATATAATCTATTTTTTATTTAAGATTGAATAAAAATAATAAACATAATAAACTTCCTAAGATATAAAATATAATAGAACACAAAATTAGAATTATGTATGTCCTAATTTTAGGTGTTTTGTTAAACTCTTTACAACTTTAGCTAATTCTAACCACATGTCTATAGAAACAACCAGTAAAATCCCTATCACTATTCTCTTTATTTAGTAGCATCTATGAAAAAATATAGTTTCAATAATGGTGTGATATTAGAATCATATTCCTAATGCTCATCTCCTGGAATATATTCAAATTTATTATATTCCCAATATCAAATATTATAATGTTAATTAAATCTATATTATACACAGAACTATTTGTGAGTTCATTATAATCATCCTTCAAAGAAAATTTTATTCCATAAAATTTTTTGATAACTAATATTAATTTTTTAATTAATACTTCACCAAAACATCCGAGACTCGTTTAAGATATATAGTTATATTCAATTTAACATTTAAAAAACATGATATTTTATTTGTTAAAATAAAACATATATTAGTATAAACATACTCCCACTGACCTCTAAAACACTATATTCTCTATAGAATATAATTATTAGATTCAAAAAAATAATTGTGATTATGGAAAAATTATTATTTACTTTTAGTAATAATATATTAAAAAACCAATTTACTATATATTATAAATGGTACTCTATTTGATTCAATCATTTTACTCCACATAAAAGAAATTATTCAAAAACATATGCCACTAATCAGTGGAAAAAACACCTTCTAACATATTTGAACAGACATATGGATAAAAAAATTTCTTAGGATCAATAATTATTATAAATTTATCCCTTTAAAACATTTTATATAATTCAATGAATCATAAACCATGTTTATCAACTAATAATGTTCATTAAAATAATTATTGTTACAACTTGTCCCCATAGGAACCCAATTTTTTTCCAAAAACGTTTTCTCCCCACCATAGGGCCCACCCATAAACAAAAATAGGCCTTCAAAATATTGAATATCTCCATAGTCTAACTCATAAACCTTCTAGTTTCTTTATCCCAATTCTCACACACCAAGGAAAACTTACTTGGATGTCAACCATCCTAATTTCTACTCATGAACAAACCTCTATAATTATAAAGTTATAATTGTTGGAGTTTGTTCCCTAGAACAAAATTTTTTGTACTTTATGAAAACCCTTATTATTAGTTTTTAATACTAGTAAAGTCCTTATCACATCATGATTGTTCTTCTGCATAACATAATATATTATAATATCTTAAGAGTAGGTATCATAATAAAAGGTTATAGTAGTTCTATGCTCTAATGAGAACCCAGAAGTGCTATAAAACAATTCTTAAATATATTTTGTATAGGTAGAAGATATAATTTGAGGGGAAAATGATACAGGATATCAAGGATGGAAAATCAATGAATTTGATCACCTTATCATGGTTTATGCCCATTTTAATATCATGCATATGATATTATGATAATGAGACCCACCTATAAAAAATCCACATTTTTATGTGTCCTTGGATGTTCTAATATATGAATGTGTATATGAGACATTAGATTTTATTATTATTAATGTATATTATAAGTCCTGTACTTTGATGTCTTGAAGTAAACTATGATGACTTATGTTAATAATGATGTAGGATACGCTAGGTGCATCACAATTTATATTTCATTAATTAATAATGAGTTAATGGATTTTACCCATATGTTCATTAATTGAAGTTAATATCTCAGGACATTTTATTGAAATGATTTATTCTATATAAATCAACGGCTATGGTTTTCTATTAGGATGATCATTTTCACAATACTCAATGAAAGAAAAATCGATCACATTATTTAATGGAACCAAAATAAAACATTATTGATTAAAGATTTCATGATAAAAGGATGATATTACTCAGCGATCATCCATATGAGGTATTATTTACTTTTTACAATAACTTATTTCTATCTAGGTTCCATAGAGTTTTACAAGATGCCAACTTATTTTACATTAGGTTGCTTCACCAAATTCCATTGAGAAATAGGCCTAGAGGTTTACACATTAAGTATATCCAGAATCTCAATTAAATTATATGTTATTATTTATTATTTAATTTTTTTAATAAATATTATTCCTAATCATTGATTAATAATTATTCTTGTTTTCTTGATGACATATATTCCATCATATTCTATTCAAGAGAATATTATTTTCGTGGAATGTTTAATAAATATGCATTTTTTATTTAGTCAATATAGTATTTATTATTTTATTGGAGAATAATGTGGTGATATTTATTTAATAAATAAAAATATAATATTTAATTATGGATAAATATTATAAAGTAATGAAAGATAGATATAATTGTATAGTGATGAATATTATATATTTAATATTATTTGAATAAATAATATTGAATTTTATTTTTCGTGTTCAGAGAATGTTGAGAAATAATAGTTTTATAATTATTATACACATGTGTGTTTGAATGGTTTTATAAAAATAATAATGGTAACTTATAGAAGTTTTTATTTCTATCCCTAGTGATATAAAAAAATTATATTTATATAAATCCAATTAATTTTTTGTATTTTACATAACGACACCTAGAAAGAATTCTCTCAAGCCAGAGAGACCCCCTATATGAACAATCCAATTAATAGAGAGATATCTCCATCCTCTTTCGACTCTTGTGTGTAGAGTGATCATGGAAAAATCTTTTTATGTGATTCTCAAGGAAATCAAAAGTGAACCTCATAGATATTATGATCTATCGCGCTACAACATGGAGATTACTATGGTGAAGATCAGTGATTTTTGGAACAACTATAGATCACCACTAGACAGAAAATACTCATAATTCCTACAAAAAATTATAATACAACATAGGCCCCTTTTCAGATCCATCATTGAAAAAGGAATTCACATAATGTAATTATTTAATTGATTTAATTAATTAAGAATATTATGTGATTATAATGTTCATAGTTCCAGTGTTCTACACCTGTTTTGTTTTCTTTTTCTCAACACCATTTATTATGATGTTTGTCATCATGTAAATATCAGATCAATCATCGATCATGAAAAAAATAAAAAATGGGCATGACCCATCACATTATTCCATTATTCATGGAACCTTCAAGTTGTATCAGAGTTCTCACATAATATTTTATAATTATTTAAAAGATCACTGATTGATTGAGGAATTTTTCATTTTATTTTCAATTAAATTTTTATTAAACTTTAATATGAATTGCATGATTGGTTTCTTTCTCTTCATTTTCTCAAAATATTGATCACATAAATTAATTTTATGAAAAAAATAATATTGAGGTTCTCATTCAGAGGTGGTGAAGACTATGTCCTAATAACATAAGAGTAAACTCTGTATACCTAGAGGTTCATGTCATGTACTAGTGTTAAATTAAATAATAATTAATTGAAAAATAATGAAAAAGGAGTGCATTGATGTCGTCATGTGCATTTAATTATGCACCACATTTTGATCAGTCCATCCTAGCATATAGTTTTCTAGAGTACATATCGTGTAGCCTATGTACATTATTTTTAGTATTTTAGCCCTAGAAAATTCATGTATCTTCTTACATAGGCCACCTAAAGGGTTACTATTTCACTTACTGACTAAAAAACGTTGAGACCTTGTATATTCCATTTACATGAATTTTTCATAGGCATAAGTATACACTGAGTCTCTAGGAATGTGTCTCGGATAGAAGGTGAGAAACATAAACACCTTATAGCCAGTATGTACATTCTTATTTCTTCTACCAAATTGATTAGAATTAAAAATTATTTCATATAAAATGAAGACCATAGAAATGTGTTCTTTTGTGTGTTTATTTAGTTTATTGGACACACCATCTGTTGAGTTTAAATAGAAAAATATATTTAATTAATATCTATGTAATGTTTTGGTCTACATATTATGTATTAGTTGTATAATAGTTATTACTCTATGTAAATTGATTCATGACACCTAATAAAATAAATTTAGGTAATTCATGAAATGAATGAGTTGATAGCACACTTCAGGAAATCATGTGATAAATCATGTATGCTACATGTCACAAGAGTAAATAATATATGAGCATAATATATGTTCGTTAGTTCATATCAGTACTCACCCTTTTTCCACCAAATTATATTTAAGTACATAGTTAATTTTAAATTAATTTTAGTTGTATTTTTAAAAATTATTGTGGATGGGAATCTTTGAGAAATTTAAATGATAATTATGGTAAATTAATTTATTAATTAAATAAGATAATTAATAAATAAGAGCACAATTTAGCATAAATAAGAATTATTAAGTATTTTATACTAGTTTTGTTAATTCGGAAATTCATTTCTTGCTTGTGGATGACCATGAGAATAGAAAAATCCTTTTTTATGTGACAGAATTCATTTAATTTATTATTAAGTAAATTTTTTTCCTACATGTCATCTCTCATCTCATTATGTAATTGTCTACATGGACATGGTTTATTTTTAAACCCTTTTCCCCTCACCTACGTGTGAGTAAAATCATATTTAATGGATTTATCACCCATGATAGTAGAGGTAGTTCAAGTTTGGAATCTATTCAAAACCAATATAGGAGAGATTCTTAGGTGGAAAATTCAAATATGTATCACAAAAAACAATTAGTTCGAGGTGATTTTACCATTTTTCAATTGTTAGTTTATCATTCCCTAAGGAATCTAACCATTAGTAAAACCTTATGATCATTCCACTTTATTATTTTACTTTCTTAGTCACATCGTTGTTTTTTTATGGACCTCATATCACGATGAAATTAATTAATGAGATTAACAAGCATGTTAGATATAAATAAAATAAATTGGATTATGAATAAATATTATCATAGACTGATTGAAAATTAATTTTTTTTATTCGAACACATTTGAGGAAAAATTGAGAAACCATACACGACTTCATGACATCCTGACATCAAGACTTAAACAAAAAAACATAATGGACCAAAAATCAAGATCAAGGAAAACCATCACCACAAGAGATAAGCTCCTCCTAGAAACTATTATAGTATGTTCAACTTCCATTATTTCATTGCAACACGACTAGTGGTCTCGTGCCAAAGTGCATGGGAATGTACATATGGCCATAGCCACGCCCTCTTAAACATCCGATTATGAGAAGACATGAAACAGTGAAACCTCTTGACCTGAACATCATCTGAAGCATATCCTTGTATGAGAATGGTTGATGAATTACATGTTCCGCAGACCACCAAGGACACAATAAAAAACAATTCAAAAAAACCATAACTAACGACCTTACATCCAAAATATATTAATGCAAAATCCAACATAGAACAAACAAAACGCTTGTTGTCATCAATAAATGTCAAAAATCCATGAAGGAGAGAAATATTCAAGGGAAATAACTTGGCCTGATGAGGCCAAGAAAATGTAAATCAACCAAACCACGTATTTAGCAACCACCATTGCATGGACTGAACTTGCACATCCAAACCTATAAACATACCCAAATCTCAAATAAGAGAATCACATCAGAAATAAAATGAATCCAAGTGAAAAATCAAGGATCCAAGAATCATCACCCCAAGATCTAAATCCCAAATGTCGGTCACCAGAATGTGGTTACGCCACAAATCAAACCGATCTGAAACTAGATCTCGTCCCCACCAGAAATCCCACCGAAGAAGTTCACAACAAACTTCAAATCAATCAATCCCCAGAAGAGCATGGTGACAACCCTCAAACGTCCAAAAATGTGACTAAAGGATGAAGTCGTTCCGACAAAACCCGATCGAACCCACAATCGCTCTGATGGAGTAAGATGGGGAACAAAGCAACCTTCATCGCAAACAGGTTTTTATACTCATGGATAATGTGCCGACAGTGCCGCAGAAGTCAATAGAAAGAAATTAATGACACCAAATTAGGAGGGTTGATCCATGAACTCATAAAAGAGACTGCCAGAATGTTAGCAACAAATCCGCCACGAGGGATATTAGGCGGTGACAGGGGAAACCCTAGCGCCACAAGCCCCTTATGGGCTCATGTTTACTCCAAATAAATATAATCATAGACATGGAAACCCACTTAACTAAATCAATATAATTTATAAAATAATGTGATAAGGATAATAATTAAATACTTATGCATAAAATAAAGAAATCCCTTAATTAATTATATTAAGTCGGTATAGCCATCCCCAAATTATGTAATAATTGAGCATCAGTTCAAAGTTCTTGACTAGACTATGTTGGGATGAATTCATTTTTTGGACAATTATATAATTATGTTATGGGTTGATATAACTTCGTTCACATTAATGGTTTACTTACATGGAAGTACATAATGTAACTGAGATTCATGGTCTATGTAAATCCAAATAATGGATTTTAGGATTAAAAATTCCACTCAATAGATCAAGGAACTGTGAGTTAATGAAACTAAAATTGCAAATAACAAGTAAAACCATTAATGTTTCCTGACCAACTAAATTTGGGGAAATGAGAATTGGAATATGGATCCTTTCCACTTGAATTTCCAAGGGATATGATATTCCAAATCAAATGGTGAGAGATATTGGATTTCAATAAAGTAGTGGTAAACTAATAAATTCAGTATCTATTTATCTATAAAAATTTTGTTAGATAAAGTACTAAAATTATAATTACATTATTTGAAGAAATAAAAATAAAAATGACTGAAAACCGATCACTATGATCCATACTTTTGAAGGATAATCTTCTCAATGGACCAAATTATTAAAAATGGAAAATTTTCTTAGGCATTATCTTACTACAAGAAAGGAAATTATAAGGGTTTTAAGAGCATATTATTGACGCTCCTAGAAATGAATATAGTGATAAAGAGTTGTATCCCTATGAGAAACATTTTAATTGTGCTAAAAATGTTAATTTATTAAAGTTATCATTCAGATCCCATGATATTATGAAGTAACATGTGGTCCTAGATGTGTATATCTTGTTTTATCACTTTCAGTATCTTTGTCATGTGAAGGTGAGAAAAAGAGAGATACAAGATCTTCAATGTTTTGGTTATAACTATGTTCAGAGAGTCTATTCCAAATGTAACTTATGTAGTCAGACTTGTTAGCTACATTGAATACTTGGAAATATTAAGGAATACCTTCCTAGATGAGTTTCTAATATATCACACACATTCACCAATTCACAAGACCTTCTCAAGTTTTGTTGTAAATTAAAATATGAGAAACAATGAGGTAATTATTTTGGATATTATTTACTTGATTCAAAAATAGGATACAGACATGGGGCATGAAAACCCCATAGTTATTATAGTGAATAAGTAATGGAAGAATAAAAAAATGTTGCCAAACAATCAGAAGTAAAAATATCATGACCACTATCCTTCCAAAAAGAGAAAGATCCATAAAAAGTGCTAGAAAAGGGAGGCTGTATGTTGTACATGTGGAAAGAAAGGACACTAGAAGAGAAACTACACCAAAAATTAAGGGAAAGATAAAGAAACATTAATTATTTAGTGATATCAGTCAATATCTACACATTGTTTATGAGGTACAACTTATGGTTCTCACATCTATACCCAAATAAAGGAACCAAGTAGATTTTGAAATATTTCTAGAGGATAGGTTCATTTCATAGTTCATAATGGTGCAAGGATAGATACTATAGACATTGATGACTACCACCATTCATTGAAAACAAGAATGATTTTGATTTTAAAATATTATTATGTACCAAATATTATTAAGAACATAATTTCTCTATCATACCTAGATGAAGACCGGATTATTTCCATGTTTGTAAATAAAGGTTTTTTTATAAAGAAAACATATGTTATGGTCTGAAACATTTAATCAATGATATTTATAAATTAAATTATGATGAGAAAGTATTGGAAATTATCAAATATTCATTTTTACATGACACCTAAAACACCCAACTATGGAAACCCCCTCTTGGTCATGTAATCAAGAAAAATTTTACAATGATATATTACGATTTTTATTTCGACTAATACGACCTAAAAACACCTGAATGATTTCATTACAGTTTATGAGGAAAAATTTCCATTCCTCTATTTAGTGGAAATGGTGAAATGGCCATAAAGCTTCTAGGATTGGTACACACTGATGTGTGTGGACTATTTCTAATATAATTTATATGTGGTTATTCATACTGCATAACTTTTATAGTAGACATGTGTGATATGGTTATGTCCACTTGAGTAGTTATAAGTTTATGTGATTTGAGAAATTCATGGAATTCATGTATAATGTTGAGAATAAATGTGGGAAGAAGATAAATAAACTTCTATCAGATTGATATTATGAATATATTAACCAAGATTTCATCAATTTTCTACATGATTTTTGGAATCTATCAGAAATCACACAACCATAAAAATTGCAATGGAATAGTTTAGTAAAAGGAAGAATTGATCCTTGTTTGGAATCATAAGGTCGATCATGAATCATGAAGATATTACATTATCATTTTGGGATACATATTAAAAATTGTGTCATATATATTAAATTGAGTTCCAACTAAAGTGGAAAATGGAATTCCCGTTGAGTTATATAGTAGAAAGAAACTAGTTTTTTCACATACATGTGTATGGGGTGGAGAGGTGTTTCTCATGGCCTTCACCAAAAAAACTAGCACCATGGGGAACAATGTGAATCTTTATGGGGTATCCCCAAGAAACATAGGGACACTACCTATAAAATATCATAGAAAAGAATGTGACTATCACTTGACAATCCTACATTCTTGGGAGGGAGAAAATCTTAAAAAATCATAGTGAGAGAAATATTCACTTTGATAAAGTTGATGCTCATGATACACAAGATTTGGGAGAGGATATAATTCAATAGGTCCCCATATAATAATTTGTTTCTAATACAAAATTATTTAATAGGATCACAACATAGGTAAGAGAACCATATAGATAAGATTTTCTAATTACTCAATATGGTGACTCATTATTTGTAAAAAATGATGAACCTATCTAATTAAATGTGGTAGTAGAGATATCAGAACTATGAGATGGAAAGAAACCATGAATTGTGAAATGGATTGCATGTATGTTAACCAATTTTTGGTTATAGTCAATATGGAAGCTGATGTAATTCTTGTAGCATTAAAATGGATATTCAAGAGAAAAATGGACATGTTAGATAAATTAAATACCTATAAATCAAGGAGTGCGCCTAAAGGGATTAAACAACATCATAGAAATTACTATGATGAAATCACTTAATTAGATTCCCTATTTAAATACATCTGAATTTTTAATGCTATAATAGCTTACAGTGACCTTGAAATTTGGTTAATGGATTTAAAAATTGGATTCCATATTGGGAATATTCTAGAGGACATCTATATGAGAAAACCGAAATGGTTTATGACTCTTTGTGATGCCAAAAATATTTTCAAGTTGTAATTATCTATTTATGGATTGAAGAAAGAATCTATGTTATGGAACATTCAATTCAATGAAGAGTAAAAAGAATTTGGTTTCATTAAGAATGAATGTGATCCATGTATTTATAAGAGGATTAGTGGGGATTTGGTCATTATCGGAGTAGTATATATTAATCCATTATTAATTACTAGAAACAACACGCCAATCATATTATTAGTTATGGAATGATTAAAACAATATTTTTCCATGAACGACTTAGGTGAAGCAGTCTATATTGTAGTGGTAAAGATAATTCATGATAGATACAAGAGGATATATGGACTATGTCAAAGTACATTAATTGAACTAACAATAATGTGATTTAATATGGAACAATACTAGATTTTATTGGTTAAAGTTTCACATGGTTAACATCATTCTAATAAAATGTGTTATCAGACACAATTAGAGAAATAGAAAATGAGAAAGATTCCATATGATTCAGGGATAAGATCAATCTTATATTCCATTTAGTGTACTAGAGTAGATATTTATTACGCATTGATCATGGTAGGAAGATATCAATAAGATCCAGGAGAATAACATCTGTTGTATTTTAAGGTTATCCTTAAGAATATGATAAGAACTAAAGATATATTCCCTGATTATAGAGTAAACATGGATCTGGTCCTCAAGGGTTATATTGATTCATTTTGTTAAATAGATCAAAATGATATGAAGTCACAGATAGGATATGATTTCTATGTCAACGAAGGAGCTATGACATGGATGATTTTAAAGCTTCTAGTTGTCACTAATTCTACTTGGAGTCTTTTTGTATAGAAACTTCTGATGCTTCCATGGAGATTGTTTGGATATGAAACATTTTCTAGTGGCTTGATGTAGTTCCATAGATTAATGAACCTATAACATTATATTGTGATAATGTTGAATTGATGAATCCTGAAAAAGTGAAAACGTCACACCAAAAAACAAATAATATACTCTGTATGTATCACAAATTGAAGTATTTTTATAAACGGGGTGAGGTTGGAGTAACAAGAATACCCATGGAAGAGAACGTGGGGGACCCCTATACTAAAGTCTTATCTCAATAGAAGCATGAGTACCAATTTAATAGTTTATTTATAACTAGGTAGTCTCTTAATTAGTTTCATCATTAATTTATTTAATCATTTATATAATTCCATCATTGATTTACTGGATGACCTATATTAAATTGTTTAATTTTTAATGTTTTTGGAAAGGTGAACCGTTGGTGCATGATTAAGGGATACCATGTGTCAATCATAACAATTATTATCTAATCGAGAATAGATGAAATTTATTGTTGGAAGATGGTTTTATGTCCATTCAACGTAACCATGATGTGTGCCCTAACCACTATACTAGGGTGTTTAGAGTTCTACATAGTTTGGAAAACTATGCAGTCAAAACGTGTGGGAATTCCATTTTAAAAAAAAAATATTTTCATTTATGTATTTTCTTTTCTTTTTATTCCTCATACTTTCCATTATACCAAAATGAATACCCTAACCATTCCTCTTTTTCACCATTTAAACCCTATTGAGTCCAAGACATGATTCCCCTTATCCTTCTATCCTCAACATCATCATCCTATTGGGTATCTTCATGATTATCAGTTTGATTATTCATCAAATGTCTCTCTATCTAATATTAATTAACTTTTATCCAGTTTATGTCCTATTATTTACTTCTTAGATTACATGGATAAACCCTAACCTTATTTTTGGGTTTCTTTTGGTTGGTTCATGGTACCATTCATTTGTGAGCCCCGGTTGAGGTATGCTTTTATCACGACTGTGGAAGGTGATGAGTTCTATATTGTTTTCAGGAAGGGTTTCTTCCATTATTTTTATTTAGAACAATTTTAGATTTTAAATTTTTTATATTATAGTTTTTTATTTTATATATGGTTTTAGACACCATTGATAAGGAATAGTTCAATCATTTTCAAATGAATTGAGTTTTAGGTAGGTAGCCCCTTGTTTTAGTGAATTAAATTTTGGACCATTAATTACATGAATTTTTAATCACTTATTTTAATAAAAATTGAAGATATCTAATTTATATATTGATTTTTAATGGAAAAAATGCTTCTAAATATATTTAATTCAATGTTAAATATTTTCCCCAATTACTAGTTTTTTAAAAATCCAATTTTCTATAATTTCTCTTTGTTTGTTATGATGAAAGTCCATATAGAACTTGTAAATTTATTATGTTATTTTCTTAATATTTTATTGGTTATTTTATATGAAATATAATCTATATACTTAATAATTTTCTCATTTCATGTAAATCTTCAAATTCCAGGTATTATTGAATTATTTCAAGGTTAGGTTCAAATTTAAAGTATAGGGATGACTTATAACATTGAACCCACAATAAGTTTGTACCCATATACATGAGTATTCATATATATATATATATATATATATATATGTATATATATATATATTCTTGTGTGTGTGTGTAAAAATTCAAATTTGAATATATGAATTTTTAAAAATGGAAAACACACACATATATATATATATATAAGTTTATATGAATGTAAAAGTGCATGTGCAACATTGTATATTTAAATTGTGAACTGAAACATGATTTCAAATTTGTATTTACGTGGATTTTCTTTTTAAAAATAAAATACTGAGGGATAATTGGGCAATTAATTTTTTATAGTGAATGCATCCTTGGTGTTCCCATTGTTTTGGGAGGGTATCTATATGGATGGTAAAGGAAGTTTGGATTATCATATATAATAGCCTATTCTGATTTGTAATTGGGTTTTTATGAGTATTAAATAACTCACCACCCCAATTTCAATATCATGACATCATCGGTGTCATCTAAAGGGTTGAGATATGGTTACAATTTAGACCCGATTATATGTACTAGATCCACCATGGTAGGTTAAATCCATTATGGGTTGTTCAACCAATGAGGATAGTTGGGAGAAGAAATTGGGTTATACACCTTGTATCACATTGAAAGGCTAGAAAATGGATCGCAGATGTGTACATATAGGGTCTCCTAACATAATGATTAGGTTCTCTCTATGATCACAAACCCTATATTTTATTTTAATTGGAGGAATTCATTATACTTAATCCTTCCTTAATTTTTATACCATGTTTTTCAGAAAAATTATTTCCTTAAAGTGTATTGAAAACATTTTTTTTAATAATTTTTAGATAGTTCGTGTTTAATTAGTTATTTTATTAAAATTGGCATTGAATTTGTAGTGATTATTTTTATTTAATGAAAAGATAAGATACTTTTTATAAAAGAGTATTGAAATTTGATTGGCTTAGAAATGAAATTTTAATTTTACAACTATATATGACACTTTTATAATATATATCCTCTATCTAAAGTATTTTATTTTTGTAGTGGTTACATGGAGTGCCTAATGAGATTATTTATCAGGCCTATATTTATTATTTTCAATTTTATTTCACATATTATCTATTCCAACCCATGGGGTGTTGAGATTATTTTTGTTGGAGGGTGACCTGTAGTTTTATTATATGGGAAGGTGTGTTGGTATTTTGTTTATTTTAGATTCATTTATAATATCATCAACATTTGATAGTAATAATTTATATAGATTTATGGTAACCATAACTACTGATAGATGGAATAAAGGAATCTGATCAGTGATTTTTGGTTGCCTTTTCCTTACGTAGGTGGGATAATGTGCATGTGGTAGGGACTTGTATTCTTATTTTCTTCAATTTTTATATTATATTGATGTCTATTATTTCATTCATTTTTCATTTGGTGTGGAAATCTAAATTACATATACTATGTGCTAAAATATTATTCCATTTACACTAATAATTTTCCTAATTATTTATTGGGTGAAATTGGTCCCACGTGGTAATTCTGTTTCCCAAACTAATTGTTTCTAACTTAGGATGAACAAGAATATTTGTTAGAGATGTTGTGGGTCGACTAGGGAATTAGTTGGAGGGATAGATCGAGCTGGTTTTTGAAAAAATTGTATCATATATTGTGTTCATTCAAGAGCTTATGTTTAAAAATTCCTTTTTTATTTTTGAATTTATTGGTAGATAGAAATAATAATATCACGATTCAAAGGGAATTTTTGATAAGTTTTTTGAAAAATATTTCTTATTCAAAATCCAAATTTTAACTAAAAATTAGGGGTTTGTGTCTTGATTTTTTTAGGTAGTTTAATTTTTTGGTGGTTTTGGGATGGAGAAGGGGGTATCTAGTGGTACTTGGTGAGCTCACAAGGCCTTTAAATGCATGTGGAGCCATATTACATGGTTTGTGATGAATCTATTTGTTATTTACACCATTGAAAAATGTCGCACCCACATATGAGTCCAAGCTAGGTACTGAAACTAGTAAACTCTTCAAATTATCCATTAGAATGTTTTTTTTTGTTTTTTTATTAAGGAATTTTATTTATATTTCAGATAGGGTGGGTTTTAATTTTCAAAATATTTAGCATAAAATGGAGAGAAATTTTTCAGGGAAATAAATTAGTTTTGATAAATTAATGAAAAGAAAAATCCAGTTTTTGGATTTATAATAATTTGTTTTTAGAAATAATTATGTTCAATTCAATTGAATTAATATTTTATCCCAATTTTCCGTCTAATAAACCATTTAAATTAATCAATTTAAATTTCACCAATTTCTATAAACACATCCCACTTCAAAGGAGTTGGGGGTTTTCCAAATTTAATGCCAAAAAAATTTCCAAAAACCCCAATTCAATGGAATTGAGTTTTTAATCAAATAATTGAAAGTAATTGAATTTAAATCAAACACTTTATATTAAAATAAATTTATGATTAATAAATATTGGTCGGTGTAAGGAAACCACCTACCTCAGTATCAAGGGATCATGAATCACCAAACCCTAACTGAGATTCTTTAATGAAAAATAATTATAATCAAATCCCTGTAATAAGGATCAAACATATATTTACAATCCCAAAAAAAAATTTATTAGATCCAAAAAGAAACAAAAAAACAAAAACACCCTAGGGATAAAGAGAGAGATATCAGGAGAATGAGAATGACAAGATTAAACCTACCAAGTGAAGATATAAAGACGTTTCCCAAGCTTAAATCCACTTTTGGGAGGGGTCATAAGATCCCAAAACAATTTCTCAGATCTCTAAGAAATAGAGAAATCGATTATGGGTCATCCTGGTTCATCATGGACCAAACAATTAGGGTTTGGGATTTTAAGACATAAAATCATATTTAAAAACTCATTTGCATGGTTTCCTAGGAAGAGTTTCAAGGCTTGAAAAAATGTGTAGACTAACCATACAGCCCATTTAAATGGGATGCATGGTTTCTCCTATGAGGGAAAAAAGTTTGTTAAACTATGTTCAATCTATGCAAAACTACACTGTTCGAGTTTTCAGGGTTTACACTGGGAGAGTACACAATTTTGGAAAACTCTATGACAACTATGCACTAGCGTATAATTTTCCAAATTTCCAATGTTTCTCATGAAAAAATCCCAAATTCAGCCCAACCAAATCATGATTAAAAGGAGGAGTTTAGGAATACTCATAAATAGTAACATTATGAGACAACCTCCCCACCATAGAAACAATCTTTTCCCAAAAATCCTGTGAAGAATTCTTCATGACAAAAATATGAGGCCAATGTTATCTCATCATTGTCGCCCTCTCCCATGTCTCATGAGAATCAAAACCATGTCACCATAGAACTCAAACCAAAGGTATCATCCTCTCATGAAGTAACATGGCTTTAGAATCAACTATCCAAATTGGTGGTTCAGTCATGGATAAATATTGGTCATCCTCATGATCACACTTGCTCAGATCAGGAGATAGATTAGAGAAATTCTTTCTCAGTTATGATACATGGAACACATTACGTATCTAAATTATTTGTGGTGGTAGTGAGAAGTGGTATGAAACATTCCACACATTCTCAATAACCTCAAAATGTACCACAAAATGGGGATCACGTTTCCTTTTCCTCCCAACCCAATGATGTCCTCGCTAGGGTAAAACTGTCAAGAACACATGGTCACCATCTGATAATTCCAAAGGTCTAAAAAAATGATCATCATAAGACTTATAACAACTTTGGGACATTCAAAAATCATTGACAAATCAACTACATCTTTTATATCATCTCTTGGACCAAGCTCAGTCCAACGAAGGAACTTTCACCAATCTCTAACCATCACTATAGTGACTTATAAGGATGATAATATAAGGCCTCAAAATTATCAATTCTATCCATAAAAAAGTAAATATTGTTCTATGTAAACTCAAACATCACTAAGTGATCATCCCAAGCCCCACTAAAGTCAAGAACACAAGTGAAAATCATATCCTCCAGAATTTGTTTAGCTCTTCCCATTTAGATATATGATTATATATGGAATGTCATACTTAAACTAATTTAAGATCATAGTGATTCATGAAGTCCTATCAGAAAATGATAAGTGAATCAAGGATCCAAATCAAAGACTATATCAGATGGTACCCTCCGAAAAATGAACAATCTCTTTCACATAGATATCCTAGAAGTCCTCTACTTTGTCTATATCAGGAATGGGTATAATGTGTGCCAATTTTTTCATCCGTCTGATCACAACCCCAAAGAATTATTAATTCTATGGGTACGCATAAATTCAACCAAAATTTCCACAGATATGTCATCCAACTTCCATGTAGAGACTAGAAGTGGCTGAATCAAATGAAAAGTTTTATGGTTATCACCCTTAACCGATTGGCATGTATAAAAATGATAAACAAACTCAATGATTCCAGAAATCGTACCTAGAGATGAAAACATCCACCACATGTCATAGAACATTTTCATGGTTCCTGTGTGCACTTCCATTTGGAAATATAGAAATCCCCCATAAAATCTTTCCTTGCCAAAGATAGTACAACAAAAAGGTTCTGAAAAGAAAATAATTCCATATTTGGAGAACGACCAATCATCAATGGTCTCCCCACAAAAAGATAATCTCTAATTCTTTGAGACTAATCATCAAGATCTTGTTACTGAAGAATCAATGTGATAAGATAGGATGTCAACATAACACTAGCCAAGGAATCCTCAATCTCTGATTTTTGGTCTCTAATAAGCAACAATACTATGAGATACATCAAGTATCACTCTTTCTGTGATTATTTCACTACCTTGGTAGAATGTTTCATAATAAATGCATCTATTATGACATTATGTTTCTCTAGGGTATATGAAATATTTAAATAAAAATATATTAGGTATTCCAGCCAATTCCAATTGTGGATTTTCAAATATTTTTGAAAGAAAAAATGAATCGAGATCTCATGGTCTAAATAGATGGTAAACCATTGTCTTTAAAGGTAATATCAACATATCATAAGTGCATTCATCACAAATTTATCTTTGAGTTCATGGGTTGGATAATTCTTCTTTTGTGGACTAATATGAAAATATCCATAAACAGTGACATGATCACCCTACATAAAAACGCAACCCATTACTAAACCCGATACATCACAGAATACTATATAGCTTTTCCTGGCCTCTATAAAAGTCAACACTTCCATGGTAGTAAAAAAATTCAACTCAAAAAAATAATTATATCATTTTTCTTCCTACTAAAACTTTACTCTCTTCCATGTTAGACCAGTCATCATAGAAGCCATATTTATGAAGTCAATTACAAATTGATTATAATTCCTAGCTAAACCTAAGAAGGTATGAATCTCAAAAACACTTCATTGTTGTTTAAATGACATAATAGACTTCACCTTTTAAGGATCAACTGGTATTCCCCATTCTGGAACTATGTGTCCAAAAAAAATTACTTCCTGAATATCAAAATCACATTTTGAAATCATGGCATAGTGTTAGTGATTTCTATTAAAAATAAAAACTGTTATTAGATGATGCACATGATACTCCTCAGACAAATAGTAAACGTGGATTTCATCCACAAACACTACAAAGAAGGTATCTAGATACTCATGGAATATTATTTTCATTAAATACATGGAATCTAAAGTATAATTTGTTATACCAAAAGGCATGAAAAGGTATCATAATGTTCATAACTACTCTGAAAGGTTATTTTCTGAATGTCATATTCTTTTGTACTCAAATGATTATAACCAAATCAATTTTATTTCTTCAAGAAACAATTTTCCCCATTTATATAACCAAAAAAATCCACAATAAATGGAAATAATTATTTTTTTCTCTATCATAACTTGATTGATTTTTCGTTAATCAACACATAGGCGAAGTGAACCATCTTATTTTTTAGACAAGAGAACTAGAATCTACCAAGGTGACACACTCGAGCATATGAAGCATTAACAGAAAATATAATCCATCTTTGAATTCAACTCCTACATTTTAGCTAGTTCCATGTGGTAATAAGGAATTGACATTGGTTGAGTACCAGTAATTAATTAAATTGAAAACTCAACTTCCCTTACCAGTGGAAAACCAATAAAACTAGAATGAAACACATTAGGAAACTCAACAACTTCTAGAGGGAGATCACACTCAAATATTTCCAATCCAGATCATAATAAAACACTGACATAACATTCCCCAACTCTAGAGAGTAAGGCATGGCTCTACTTGACCTTGGATCTTATCATAATCTGAAGACATGCACCACACCATCAAATGTAGTGAAATAGACCCATTGAAGATAGAAAAACATTACATGATTTATTAGAAATGATTTAATCCATCCCAAAAATGACACAAGAGTTTTCATGTAGAGATCCAATAAAATAAAAAAAATCACAACATGTTATAGAGAGAGAACACAAATAATTTTGTGTAGACCCAAATCTCTCTGGGTACTAAGGGGTGTAGTAATATCCATTTCACTACATAAATTCTTTGTATGATATTCAAGAAGATTAACAATATATCTTGAAATAAATGAATAATATTTACTAGTACAAAACATACGAGTCACTAATGATGAATCTATAGTAATGGTACCTCTTCGGGTCAATAGACCCATATCCACTTCCTTTGGATACTATTCCACTATGTGAAGAAGGTTTATCCAAAATTCTTATAGCTAGAACCCTTTATCCTTATAGAATATGATTTCACCATATTTTTAAAATATATGGAAGATTACAATACACTACATGGAGGGGAATAAACATGGGGGAATCTCTTTAGGTGACATGAGCATTCAAAATAACCACAAAGCTTCGGTGCCATAGTGAAAACCTCCTTTGAGTGCCTGAGATTTCAACACGGTCAAAAAATAAAAGGCTCCATGCTTTGAAATGTAAGAGTTCTAGAATGACCTCCCAATCAAGATTGACCATTAGAATCATTACGCTTTCTCTTTCCCTTATATGAATGAATTTTTCCACTGTGAGTGAATTAATCTCTTGATAACCTAGACATACTAGACAAGTCCATTTCAACCATTAATGATCTATCATACACATTAGAAAAAAAAGGTATCTTCACCAAAAAACTCTGAGAACAAATATGTTATTGAATTCCTAACTTGAACTCTCAATCCTTAATCATCTCATTTGATTCTATATCGGCTGAAAACTACACAATCTTAGAGAAACCATTTTCATAATATTTCACTCTTCCTTTATCCTACTCATCTTTGAGAAACACAATGGCCCTGGATCAAGGAATCGATTCTAGATAGAACTATTTGGTGGAAAGAACCTTGATTCCTTTCCACTATATTCCTGCAGGTTTCATTATTTTCACCATCATGTCCTACCATCTCTTGCTTTTACCCTTCTTGCATGAAAGAGGTATACTTAACTATGATTTCATCCAGTTTTTTCAGGAACCCAAATAAATGTTCCATATATCTCATCAATTCCTCAACCTCTTGAGGATAATTTTATACCTTTAATGGTGCAAGATTTTGGTGAAGTAACTCTTGAGGTGAAATCTTCAGAACATCCCTCTGAGGTTCCATAGCTAGAGAATGAATGATCACCATAGGTGGTTCATCTCCCAGTGCATGGAAAGCGCACACATTCCCCTCAGGAAGACTAAGACCTAGCTAGGAACTCAATCATAACTACCTCATAAATCTAGACAAGATTTTATAAAGGTGTACCAACATAGAGACAATAATATCATCTTGGATATCTGATGCCACTTTGTCATGAACCAGACTGGGTACCCTAGTAACCTTATAACAAAGCTGAAACTGACACAGTGTGAAGGGATTTCTTGATCCCTGCATATTAGTGACTAGGATCTAGTATCATACAAAAATAAAAAGGGAACAATTTTTCCACAAACATTGAACAAGTAAAGATAAAAAAGATAGTATTCATACAAAAGAAACTCCATAAGAAGGTATGTACCATAAGTAAAACAGAAAAACACCCATGGTACTACAAAAAAATTACTAGAAGATAAGGAAAACTACACAAGTCCCAACTCAAATGAAACTCACTAATTCAATAGATTAATAGCTAGAACCACCTCTAAGTGGTGCTTTACACCTAATTGAACCTAGAAAGAGATAATTTAAAAACACATGATGATAGAGGAATGGTGTGAGTTAGAAATTCCATTTGGACCTCACCAAGGATTATATAACAAATACCAATATTAAATTAACCAAAGAGGGATTTCAATTTAAAATATACAGGTTTTTCATTTCAACAACATATTTAAAAAATAATTCTTTACATTACAAATGATGGAAATAATTTTAAACAAAACCTTGACATTTAAATTGATGGAAATATTTATAAAATAATGTATTAAATAAAAATTGTATATAAAATAGTTTTTATAATTTAGAAGGCATGTAATAAGTTTTTCAAAAAATAATGACATATATTTAAAATACAAAAAGAGAGCCACATGGTCATAATCCTAAAAGGTATAATATTTACAAGATAAAGGATTCCAAATGATCAATTTGACATGACAATATATACATACATCTCTTTGGTTTTAGGTAAAAGTGGACTAATCACTATCGCCTAAGTGATGTGACATGCTTCATTTAAATTTTAGAATGTTATAGAATCATATACAATTGACCAATTAACACACTAAATACCTATGGTTTTCTTGGGATCTATTACAAAAAAAATATTTGAAATTAATTACAATAATCCTTAAAATACAATACATTTTCTTTCTCCATTTCGAATATGAAAATTTTCTATTTAAAACCCATAAAATTGATTTTTAATAAAAACATGCCTTTACCCCAAGATAAAAGCCAAATTAGTTTCTCAAAAACATTTTAATCCATTTTCACTAATCATAATTTGAAATCACACAATTCCATTTCACAAATTCACTTTCACGATTAAATTAAAAAAGTTATTTTTTCAAAAAAAAATCTTTATTTTCCCAATAAACCCCCTAATTCCCTGGAATTTGGGTTTTTTCACAATTTTCCATAAAATCCACAATTTAAATTAAACAATTTAAATTTCAACAATTCTATAAGTATGCCCCAATTTAATGGATTGGGGGTTTCCTTAATTTCATTACAAAATCCATTTTCAAAAAACCCAAATTCAATGGAATTATGTTTTTATTGAAATAATTGAATGTAATTTCATTCAAATCATGAAATTGAAATTAATAAATAAATTTTGGGTTAATAAAACTTAGTCATCATAATAAACCACCAACCGCGACATCAATAGATCATGAATCACCAAACTATAATTAGGATTCATCAATGATCAACAATGATCATGAAATCTGGGTAAGAAGGATCAAACCATTGTTTAGAAACCCAAAACAGAGGGTATTAGATCTATAATGAAACACAGGGATCCATGTAACCCTAGGGAGGAAGAAAGAGATATTGGTAGAATAAGGAAATTAGGAGAAAACCTACCTGGGAAGATTGAACATCATTCCTTAAGCTTTGATCCGCTTCTGTGAGGGGTATGGGGGGATGAAAACTCTTCTGAGGAGATCCAAAAAAGAGAGAAAATGATTATGGGTCATTCTCGTCCATTGGGGACCTAAAAGTTGGGTTTATGTTATTAAAACATAAAATTTTATAAAAAACCCATCTACATAGTTTCCTAGGAAGAGTTGTAGGGTTTGACAAACGGTAAGGACTAACTGCGTGCCCCATTTAAATGGGTAGACAATTTCTCCAGAGAGGAAACATGGTTTGTTAAAGTGTGTGGAAGCTTTGAACACCCCCATAGACATGTTTTCATAGTATTCTATAAGAGGGAGCACAATTTGTGCAAACCATGGACCAACCGTGCACATCCTCAAAATTTTCCAAATTTACAAAGATTCTCCTTAAACAAGCCAAAATGAAACCATACTAAAGAATTATTAAAAAGAGGGTTTTAGGAATAAATAAATAAATTATAGTATGATAAATTTACCAAGTAAAATAAATTAGAGGAAAAAATTAATTTAATGGTGGAAAACATAAAACCCAAAAAAAATTATTTTAATATAATATTATGCATGATATCTTTCATGACAAGAAACATCAAGCATTATGTGAATTGTGATATACTAGATAAATATTATTTAAATGTTATAGTTATAACCTATTTTTTAAATTGGGAGTATGAATAAGAAGAAAAAAGTTATAAAAAATACAAATAAATGTATTATATAAGGAATTTATATTTATTAATTTATAACAAATATGTAATCAATATTTAGTATACACATTTTATGCATTAAAAAATTGTTTTTTCTAAAATGAGTTTTATTGAATATTTGTAATGGAATTTACAATTAATTTATAAAATTCATATAAATTTTATTTTTTTGGAAATTAATATTTTTTCGAATCAATATGTAAGTAGTGGTATATGATTAGTTTTTTGATTTTTCTTAAAAACATTATTTTTTATTGAATTGTGCACAAATAAATTTTTTTGTAAAAATATAATTTAGTTTAATTAAAAAGATGATATTCTAATGAATAATGTATTTTATATTTTCTATTTAAGTAACATAAATTTCCTTTAACTATAAATAATTAAATTAATTAAATATGAATTTGTATTATACATGATTTTTTTTAGTTTATTTTTTTCATAAAACATATTTTTATAAAAAGCATTTTTTTTTGTGTGAAATGTGTTTTTATGTAAATTAATTAAATTATTAATTAATTAATGTTAAATTAATTTTTTTTTTTGAATTTTAATTAAATAAAATATTTTAATATTCATCTAATTATTTTCAAAATTAATGTAATGAATGTAAATTCAGTCTTATGCTTAAAATTTCATTGTTCTGAAAATGTTTTCTATTGCATTTTTCAAACTAATATTAAAGTAAATTTCTACCACTTATATAATTTTAATCTTTTATAATGCATTAAACATATTTAGTCAGCATATTATATGAAATTTAAGAGGGTCAACATAATTTTTTGTCATAAGAAGTATTAAAAATAGTAAAATTCAATTACAATTTTTATGGTTAAAACAGGTTTACAGAGGGGTGAAACCAAGAGAAAATGATAATAATTACAAATAAACAAGTCTAATTATTTTTTAATAAATTAATTACGACTTTATCATATACTAAATTAAAATTTAAGTAAATTTTAAACATTATTCACTTAAAAGTGGCCTATAATTATTGAAGTCCTTTATGTAATCCCAAGTGTGTCCCTCCCCTCGCTTATAAAGTGGAACATTTTATCCTCAGTTATTCAAAATATTTTTGAAAAATACCTCTATAAATAACTTACAAAAATAATCCCTTGATTTTTTCCCTTCATTCATGATCTTTTGATCTTTTATTAAGACCACCTTATGAAGGATTAAGCCAAAGGAGGTCTCTCAATGAAGAGGTAATCGTCTTTACTGACACTTTTAATGTTTATTTATTATTCTATTTAATCTAAATGTTGTGAATAATGGATATAGTATAAAAATAAACTAATATTTTATTATGATTATGGTTCAATAATTTTACACCTCATTTCCATCAAATGGAAAATGAATGTATCACTTGTGTGTACATGTGGATTACCTTCTCCATTAGCGATATGATTGATTTTCCATAACCAGATTTCATTAATGAATATTATAGTGGGTTTAATATTTATATATATTATTTATGAAAATATTATTATAATGGAAAAATAATATTTTATCATATTTTTTACCTTCTCAACCATTGGAAAATTATAATCCCACTCATGCATACGTGTGGATACCTACCTACACTAAGCGATGTGATTTTTTTTCATTTAAACTATACATGGATGGTAATATGGATATAATTAACGAATAAATATGAAATTTATGAAATAATAATTAATAATAAAATATTAATTATTATTATTTTAATTCCTTTTTCTATCCACTGAAAAGTGGAAGAATCACTCATGCGTTCTTACAGACTACTATCTCCAGGAAGTGAGGTAATTATTTTTCCATGATGGATTTATGTGAATGGGTATAAAATTGTATATCACGATTAATGATGACAAATGTGAAATTATTAATATTATATACAATATATAACCATGGTTGAGATGAAAGGACCATGATTTACTAATTGAAACACACATGAAAAATGATGCAGTTAACACTCGAAATGATATTGATAATTACATGTTGTTAATTAATGGGTGATATGATATTTTAAGTAAAACATGTATGATATTATAAGTATTAATATGGTTTTTTATAGAATTATAAAAAATTTCAATTTATATATTGGATATTAAAATCACTTACAAAGCAAATTGTGTTTGAGGTAATGGTTTAATTCATAGTATCATCCTTATTTAGGATTGTTTATATTTAGGTTTACAATGGAGTAATTATAAAATAATTCTATATTATACGTAATCTATTTTCTTGTAATCTAGTTATTTCATGAAACTACGATTTTAAAATTTATTTTTCACACACTAAGTACTCAAAACTTTGAAAGAATTTTTTAAAGAAAATCATGGGTATAATTATTGATACATAAGAGTAAAGAATTTTAAATATTTTTTAATAGAAGTTTGTGGAATAAAAATTGGAACTATATGAAAGATGAAATATTTGAGATCAAAAAATAGTAGTGAGTTTTTTTTGAAGTATTTTTTGGAATTACTATATGAATAGAGGAATTAAATATGAGAATAATATTATAATAAAACCTAAATATAATTATTTTAATTGATAATGAATAATCTATAGATTAAAAGAAAAACAAGTATTCTTCAAAATTTTAAAATTCATAAGGCATTTTAGGCATAAAAAGAAGGAACATAAACTTACATAATCAATATAAGTCCTTCAACACCATTTTAACTAAAATTACTTGAATAACATTGGTATAGAAAATATTTGAATGGTTATCATGTCATAATTTTCATATTTTTATCCTACATGAATATGATTGAAAAATAAAGAGAGAATCATGTAGCTAACTATTGAGAATTCATGTTTATAGGCTATGCATATTAATAATTTGGTTTTTGTGTTTGGTGTAATGTAAAGAAGAAACTTTTTGTATTACCAAATATTATATTCAATTAGTAGATGTTTTGAAAAGAACATAACATAAAAGGATAAGGAAGTTGAGGATAATGTTTTAACATCAATTTTTGTGGATTTGAATGATGGTTTTAGAGGATCACATGTTCCAGAAAGTTAAGTTGTTTCTAAATATTTTATACAGTCTCATATTCAGAGAGTAATATTAGAGCATATTCCAAAATATTTAGAATTTACACTACTTGAATTCATATTAGATATATCAGGGACTTAGGAATATTTTTAAATAGTTTAGGAAGGAGGAGATACAAAATTTAAAATTCTAGAAGAATATTAATCATTGTTTAATTTGATAATATCATTAAGGATTATATATCAAGTGTAGAGGAATAGAGTTTATATTTGTTTCCATCTTTTAACAGATTTAGGAATACCGAAGAATATAGAAGAACCAACAACTTTAGGTGATTTCATAAAGTGTGCACTAGGAATGAAAGAGGAGTTGAATACACTATGAGTAAATAATACTTGAGAGTGAATAGAATTACCACAAAAGAGAAAATAATTTTAAAACAAGAGGGTTCTAAAATTAAAATAATACATTGATGTAAGGAATTTATATAAATAATATATGGTTATGAAAGTATTTTAATATAATGAAGTTATTTACTTCTGTGAGTTATTCACCTAGAAATTAACACACACTATCGTCATAATTATTTTATGTTTGGTATCTTCATGAAAATTTTCTATTTCATGGACAATTGAAGTCAACACTTAGTATACAAGCTATTAGGAGGTATTTATGGATTAAAACAAGAACCAAGGTATTGTAAATAGAAGTTTGAATCCTTACTAGAAGAGAAATGTTTCAATGAAATTATTTATAATCACTCTTGTTACCTGAAGAAAATCATCCCAAATGAATTCATAATTTTACTTTGGTATGTGTATGATATTCTATTATAAAGACTAAATATTCCATTGATTTATCTTTTGAATGAGGATCTATTTGTAATGTTTGTGAAGCAAGATATTGGTAAAGCTATGTACATAAATGGAATGATTATTGAATATGATTATAAAAACTAAAAGAATGTTTTACCCTAATGGGATTACATATTGAATATTTTTTATATAATTAGAAGCAATGTCTGTAAAAAAAGTTTCAAATACTCCTTCTAGTTAATTTCGATTTTCAATGGACAAATAAAAATGAACAAAAAATGATAAAGAGTACATAGATAAAGTTCTATATTCATCATAAGTTAGATGTTCGATTTATATTATGATGTGTACACATTTGATCATTTATCATATATTGGAAGTGGATATTTGGTTCATGGAATATCAATAAAATGCTCCATTTGATGTTGTAAAGTGGATTATTTTTTATATTAAAGAAAAAAATGGAAAAGTTTTTTCATATATTATGGTCTAATAATTTTTTGTTGATGTGAAATTTTGGGGTGATTATGATAAAAAAAATATCACAATAAGATAAGTTTAATCTTTTTGAGGGACCATTTTATACCAGATGTCGAGTTAACAGCCAATGATCTCACTTTCTAAAAAAGAAGTAGAGTATGTGGTTGTTATGAAAGAAGGAAATGAAATGGTATGGTAAAGGAATTTAGTTAAACAACCCTGATTTAACAAGGGAAACGGGATTTTTTATATGATAGTTAGAGTGAAATTTAATTTTTAATGAATCTATTGTTTCATTCAAGAACTAAACAAATATATTTAAAGTACCATTACATATGGATTACACATGAATATTGTGAGTTAGAGGTATGGAAGATAGTTTTGAAACAAATTCTAGGGGATACATTTACCAATAGCTTGGGTCCTGAAATTGTAAGGAAACCTAAAGTCTCAGTTGTTATTCGGTGAATAGGGGAGAAGAATTATATTAACATAATCTTAAATAATTTTTATTTATGTTGAAGATGGTTCACTGATGTTTTCTATAAATTATGCTTTATACGAATAGTTTTTTGTAATGGGTGATGACTAATTTAATTGATTTTCATTATTAAACTAGAAGGATTGGTTCCAAAGTACTGTCAATTCATTAGAGTATTGGTAGTGGATGGGCATATTTCCTTTGAATATTCGAGAATAATTTTTCCAAAATGTGGTGGTCTAGAAGAGGTTTTTTATGATGTGCTATGAGAAAAAAAAAATTTATATAGTAATTTCAAAAGATTAGAAATTTCATTTATTCTATGATGTGTTGGATGGTTTACCTGATATAGTGTTCACAATAAATATTTCTATAGTATAATTCTATTATAAACAATAGAAAATATGAACTCGAAAATATTTTTATGGATAGTGAAATAGGACGACCAGATGTTACTCTCTATATATTGAGTGGGCCCTTATGATAATGTGTTTTAAAATTTTCCTGGGTATATTTCTTTAGTAATCTAGTTTGAATTCTAAGGTCTCTATGTTTCAGTTTTAACACCACAGGCTTCCACAGTACACTTCTCTTTGAATAATACAATAGCGTGTGTTATATGCAACAGCGAGTTCTAACACACCAAAACTATTCAAACTAGCAATTATGAATAGTAATACCCAATTTTTGAAATTTTATAAATTTTATCATTCAAAATGGGCTTCATTTTCGGATTCGGAATATCAAAATTAGCTTATGGTGAATTTTTTGTATTTTTTCAGAAAACTTTCAATTTTTGATGAATAGTGAAAAACACTGAGTTATAGTTTAAAACCAAATTTTATATTTAAATAATTATTTATTTTATTTAAATTTATTTTAGTTAAAAATTGATACCTAATACCTATATAAGTTCAATGTAATTCATTGGAGTTAGTTAATAATAATTTCAGATATATAAAAATTTTATTGAACTTTTTACCGTCTTTTACCCACATCCTAGGACTATCTGCAAATTTACATAAAACTTAATTTCACAAATTCTATGAGTTTAATTTAAAAAATTTGAGAGACACGGTTGATATCAATAATTAAAATGTGGTTCAGTAAGATGAAAATAAGCTTTGGTGAATAGTATCTTTTTACTTTTATTTACCACGGTTAAAAGTAAATAGTGTAATTAAGGGTAAAAATGATATTATTATTACCCTAACACATGTAATAATCCTATTTTATAAGCATAATTAGATGAAAAAAAACCTTAGTCATATAATATGAACCCATTTGTCCCACTTGGATTAGATTAGGACACTTATTATTATTTAATTCAAATAAGAGTTAAAAGAGATAAAATCAATGTTTAATAAATGAAACATTTTTAATATAGGGTTAAACATAAGATATATTAGACTATAAATATTCATTAGAAAGATAAAAATATTTCCTATATAATTTTATTTTATTTATATTTTTTATACATTAAATAATTTAATTTATTTATGACACAATGATGTGTATTAATTACCTAATTAATGAAATATTAAAATAATTGATATTATAAGTATCCAAATAAATGTAATTTGAGACTTTTTATAAATTCCACTAATTTTATAAGTTAATGTGTTATATTAGGGTTGGTTAGCTGAATTGTTTTCGAATTAATAATGCAGTTATGAATTTAGAAAAAACAAAATACTAAATAGTGTCAAAATTGATATAAAAACGTTTTTAAGACAAATATTTTATTATTAATTGATATTCTATTCCTAAAAATATAATCTTCCACAAAATAACTTATATGATGATATTTTTATACTTAATTAACCACTTGGAGCTATCTTTTATGTATATGGTAAGTTTATTAACCATATAATATAAAAAATACAAAGAGACATGGTAAATGTCAAACTATTTAACTAAGAGTTAAATCTAAAAGATAAGGTTAATATAGTGACCCAACACTGTCTAAAACCTATTTTCTGAGTGTTTTTTGACCTATCCCCACCTTATACTTTAAATAACCCATTTTGGTGCTATTAGAAACCAAATATTACTATATTATAAAATAATATTTCTAACATTTCCTAAGGTGCCCCTCACCCCTCTTATAAAAGGGCGCTCCCCCTTCTCTCTAATTGACACCTTCAAAGCCACTTGGCTCGGAAAAACCCTGCCCAAATACCCTCTAAAATGTCACTAATTCATCCTAGAGGCATTTATTTAGTCACAAATCCATTATAAGGATCCCTTTTGATCAAATCAAAAGGAAGAACCAAAAGAAGAGGTAAATATTTCATCACCTCTTTTAGGTTCCTTTATTCTACCACTTCCTCTTTATTTTTTGTTTCCATTATAAAATAATAATTACAGTATATTTTATATAATTTGATTTTATTATAAATATGGTACAACTAAATTCATTATTCAATCCATCCTTTGAATGACATGTCACCTTATGTGCGCCCGTACAACTTACCGTCTCCACGTCGTGGTGTAATTGTTATTCAATACATTATTATTTGGATGGGTATAAAAACGATGTGTAATTTATGTAAATAATAAATATAACATGATTTTTATTCATTATATATGATATACCATCCAATTATATGTTATTTTAATATCAGAAGAATGATATTGTCGCTCCTGCGTACGTACGGATCACTGTCTCCACGAACATGATGAGATTCACTCCTAATAATATCCATTCAAGAATAATTTTCATTTTATGATTAAAAATAATGTTTAGAGATATGATATAATTAGGTATATGAATAAGATACATCCCATCCATAAAACATATGACTCACATAACAAATAATATAAAGGAAAACGAATCCGTCAACACCTGAAACGACGATAATACTAAGATATTATTAACAAAGCAATGTTAAAAGATCATATATGATATCATATTAATGTATATTATTCTTGTATAATTTAATAACAATTATTTCACCATTATAAAGGATTTTAACCTACCCTTGACCAAAGAAAATTACAAGTTAACGGTTAATTTCACAATCTCTTCATTATCTGAGGTTGTTTATACGTAATTATCTACTGGGATCTCTTTATCATCCACAACCATGTTTCTTAAAATGTATTTCAAAACATTTTTCATTATTTACTAGAAAATTGGTTAAGGTTATTTATACCCTTGTTTTACCTTATATGTATTCAGAGGAATCGTTCTGTCATTTTCCAAACAAGGCACTTTATGACCTTTTCGACAAAATTAAGGTAAGAATGTTTTTTAACTTATATGGAGGGTGCGAATATTTTCCACTATTATAACATCATAGAATCTTCCCTTACACGCTTATAATATTATTTTCAAAATAAATGTTTTCTTTATAATTATGTGACTCTTAAATGATTTGAAAATAGAACTAGATATTTCTCTAAAAAAAGGTTTTTATTTCATCTATGACAACATTCTTTGAGGGATTTTATGTTTATTTGAAGTTGATTTATTATGATACAAAACATTCATATTGTATTGAATGTTTTGTGATATGTTTGACTATGGATGTTCTATTTTCATACCATTCTTGGTTTATGGTTAAAGTGTTGACATTTCATATGCTAGTTTTAATACGAATGTTTATGTTATATTTCATCCATTTCATATGAGGAATGTATTAGACTTAGTAATTGACGGGTGGAGCCCACTCTAGTTCCTCGATGCATTAGTAGGTCTCTTCAGACAACTAGATGTGGAATTGGCTGAGGCCTTTATCTTTTTTATATATGGTTTTGGCTGAGGCCTTAATAATTTTTAGAAGTCCTGGCTGAGGCCTTGAAAAAATGTTTCAAAATGTCTGGCATTATACATTCTCCAATTATGAAAATATTATTGATGGTTCATGTGGTCATTCATCTAGTAGAATACCCATGATTATGTTTTATTATGGAATTATTTACTCATCTCATATTCCTTCCATAAAAGTATTCATGTTTATTATTGGTAAAGGCATGTAGTTTCAATTATTCACCATTCTTAATATTTATGTTATCTTCCATTGTATTACTTACCCATACTGAGTGTTTGAGCTCACCCCTTTCTTATATTTCATTTTCCCAGGATATGAAGAAGTTAGTTATGAGTGACTTGTTGGTATATTCTAGGAGTCTTGGATGTTTATAATAGAATAAATTCATGTTGTATTTCTTTTCAAGTTGTAAAGTTGAACTTATATATGAATCTTGTTTCCAATAATACTAAACTGATCGGTCTGTCGAGACATGATTTCCTTGTGATCATGCTAATGATACGTAATAATTCACCGACTCTAGGATTCTGGGGTTAGGGTGTTACATTTTTTATCAGAGGAATTTTAGAAAAAACCTTGGAAACTTGATTTAGATAGACTCTGATAAGATCACACAGCCCTAAGATAGAATTCGAAGATTAGTATAGAAGAACTTCCTAAAATTTTGGCATTGTAGAGATTTTGTGAGTTTTCCAAGAAATACATCCTTGTCTAGATACTATTAGGTATAGGCGTCTCTAACACAGATGTACCTAGGGGTAAAACCCGAAAACACATCTTCAAGCTAGACTTGAATGGGAACTAGTGCATGACAACGGGCCTTACTGCACTCTTGGTTACGACACTCCTGGGGGATATACTTAGGATAATTATCATTTTCTTTAAAAACCATTATTAAGGACCTATGAGTATATACTTCCTCAAAGAAAACATTTTTATGATTATGGATTATATCCATAAAACTGTTCAATTTATGTCAAGTGTTTTACAAGTTTAGATTTATTTATTGTGATTCATAAACTAATCTAGTGTATTACATTGTTTAAAAATGGCACCTAGTATAAGGAATGGAAACTGTATCAGTGCACACACTCCATTTAGGGATTTTCCTCCTACTCAAGATAATTATAGTGGAGCTAGTGATATAACTGGTGCTGATCATCTTTTCACCATACTGGGACAACTCACACAGGTTATGAATAATAACCTTACATGTATGGAGCACCCTGATCCATAATGCAGAGGATCAATGTTAGTCCACTTCATGAGGAAACAAACACCAACATTCACTGGGGTACAAATCCATTACTAGCTGAGCAATGGATAAATTCCTTAGTGAAAATATTCCACACCTTGGGGAGTAGCGAAAGGGAAAAAGTTTTCATTACAGTTTACCGCCTCACTGGAGATGCTGATCAATGGTGGTCATTGATTCAAAACACAAAGGAAGATGATGATGTATCAAATATGGAATGGAGTGAGTTTAAAGTAATTTTCTTAGAAAAATACTTTCTTCATGACCATCGAGCGGATATGGAAAGACAATTTTTGAGTCTGAGGAAAAAGGAGGATGATAATGTCGCAAAGTATGAAGATAACTTTACAAGGTTAGAGAGGAATGCTTGAGATTATATAAGTAACCCAAGAAGTAAGATTTAACATTTCTTTGATGGGTTAAAACTGTTTCCCTATCATGATTTAGTATCACAATCCTTCTCATCATATGAAGATATTGTCTCATGTGCTATCAAGACAGAAAAGGAATTCTCTAAGTCTTGTGACTTTAAAGAAAATCAATATAAGAAGAGATATGTGGAATGCTCTAGGAAAAGAAAAAAGGAAACTAGGAAGAAGGGAGTAATTTAATTTTCACCCAGTGATAATTGTGGAAGGAAGCACCTTGTTGCCTGTCTAAAAGGAAATGGAGTATGCTACAAATGTGGACAGAAAGGCCATCTCACTGGTGATTTTAAGGGAAAGAAAGATGATACCAATGTTCAATGCTACAATTGTAGGGAGATGGGACATTATTCAAATGAATGTCCTAAGCGTCAGGGAAACTTACCTCAAAAAGGGCCAAGGGGTCAAGTCCAAGCTTATGCGATCACTACTGCTGAGGTTGAAGCCCCGAAAGACGTGGTGGTGTGTAATTTAATGGTTTACTCAAGTTTAGTTGATTCTTTATTTGATTCTGGATCATCGCACTGTTTCATATCTTCCTAGTTTTCTAATAAAATTTGATATTTCTAATTTGATTTAACAAGGGAGTTGTTAGTCAAAACTCCTAAAGGGAGTATTATTGCTCAATGTTTTGTAAATCAGTTCCCATGAGGGAATATAAATGTTCTTTATCTATTGATATCATCGTCATACCCATGATTGAATTTGATATAATCCTTAGTATGTATTGGCTTTCTGACCATGATGAAAAAATTTATAGTAAGAAGTAGGAGGTTACTATTTTTTATGACGATGATAAAAAAACACCGTATCTTTAGAGAAGAATTGTTTGAACCTAATTATTATCTAGATCCACCCCAACCTGCTCAACTAAATTCAATTATTGGGGAGGAATTGAATGAAATAATTGTGTGTGAGGAAAAGAATGTACAAAAAGAGGATGTTCCTATTGTGAAAGAGTATGTTGATGTATTTCCAGAGGATTTACCTGGACATCCTCTAGAATGAGAAAGTTATTTTTCCATTGATTTAATTCCTGGTTCAAGGCCCATATCGAAGACCCCTTATAGAAGGGACACTTTGGAATTAGTGAAACTGATGAAACAACTATAGGAATTGAGTAATAAAGGATTTATTCACCCTAGTTTTTCTCCATGGGGATCCCTTGTCCTTGTTTTTAGGAAGAGAGATGTATTTATGAGGTTGTGCATTGACTACAAGGAGATCAATGCTATAACAATAAAGAACAAGTATCCCCTACCTTGATTTGATGATTTATTTGACCAACTTCATAAAGCTCAATACTTTTCACATATTGACCTTCGATATGGATATCATCAGTTGTGTGTGAAGAAGGAAGACATTCCGAAAACAGCATTTCGAACCAAGTATGGGCATTACAAATTTACAGTAATGCCTTTTGGATTGACTAATTCACCCTCTATATTTATAGATCTAATGAATAGAGTTTTCAGGGAATATCTTGATGAATTTTTAGTGTTATTTATTGATTATAGCTTGGTATACTCCAAAAACTATGAAGATCAAGAAAATCACTTGCGCATTATCTTGACGACTCTTAGAAGACATGAATTATATGGGAAGTTTGGCAAGTGTGAATTATAGATTTAGTATATTTCTTTTCTTGGCCATATTGTCTCTAAGGATGGAATCTCTGTTAATACTTCTAAGATGAGCACAATCCAAGAATATCCAACAACAACGACTATAACAAAGGTATTCAGTTTTATTGGTTTAGTTGGTTATTATTGGTGTTTTGTCCAGAATTTTGCCTGAATGGCTAACCCATTAAACATGCTCATGTGTAAAGGGGATAAATTTATTTTGACAAAAGAGTGTGAAGAAATCTTTGAAGAACTGAAGGGAAGATTAGTCAATGCTACTATATTGACTCTACCATCAGGGAATGATGGTTTTGTTATTTATAGTGATGCTTCAAAGAAAGGACTTGGTTGTGTCCTTATGCATAGTATTAGGGTTATTTACTATGCATCACTATATCTAAAATTTATCAGAAAAACTATCCTACTCATGATATTGAGTTAGAAGCTGTAATCTTTACTTTAAAGACTTATAGAAACAATCTCTGTGGTGAAAAATGTGATATTTATACAGATCACGAGAGTTTGAAGTATATTTTCTCACAGAAAGAACTCAACATGAGGCTAAGGAGATGTCTTGATTGCACGATACACTACCACCCAGGGAAGGAAAATAAGGTGGAAAATTCTTTGAGCAGAAAAGATCTCGGTGTTTTGAACAAGATGAGAGTTGAAAGGGATCCTATTCTCGTGGATATAGTAATGACGGATATTGGAATAACCATGGAAGGTGGATCATCAATAATTTTTCAAATGGTTGCCAAACGGTCTTTATTAGAGAGGATAAAAAGTTCTCAAGATGATGATGAGGATTTTCAAAAGAAGATTAAAGATGTGAATGATGGGATATTGAGTGACTTTATGTATGAAGATGGAATTTTGAAATTTGGGAAGAGACTTTGTGTTCTTGATATACCTGATCTAAAAATGGAATTGTTGGATGATGCTCATAGTTCCAATTTATCTATACACCTTGGTAGCACCAAGATGTATAGGGATTTGAAGGAACATTTTTGGTGGGATAACATGAAGAGGGAGATTGCAGATTTTGTGTCAAGATGTATGGTTCGTCAACTTGTGAATGTTGGAAGGCAACAACATGGAGGAGTTATGCAGCCTCCCCCCATACCTGAGTGGAAATGGGATAATATTACGATGGAATTTGTCATGGGACTACCAAAGACTCCTAGATGGAATGATGCAACATGGTTTATTGTTGATAATCTAACCAAGTCAGCACATTTTCTTACTATAAGAGAAGATTTACCACTTGAACGTCTAGAAAGACTATATATTAATGAAGTTTTGAGACATCATGGAGTACCCATATCACTTATTTCTTATCGTGATCCCCATTTTATATCATGATTCTGGAAAAGTCTTCAGAAATCCCTGCATACAGAACTTCATTTGAGCACTTCCAACCACCCCTAAACTAATGGAAAATCATAACAAACTATTAATACATTATAAGACATGTTGATATCATGCTCACTTGACTTTCAAGGAATGTGGGATCAATATTTACCTCTGGTATAATTTTCCTATAACAATATATTTCATTCAAGTATTCAGATGGCAGCATATGAAGCGTTATACTGAATGAGATGTCGCACACCAACCTTTTGGGATGATGTTGGTAAAAGGAAACTCGTAGGCACAAAACTTATGGAGGAAATGATTAAAAAGGTGAAGGTAATCCAAAACCACATCAAAGAAGCTCAAAGTAGGTAGAAGAGCTATGCCGATAACCAAAAGAAGGATTTGGAGTTTCAGGTAGGAGACCATATTTTCATGAAGTTATCTCCATGGAAGGGTGTTATAAGTTTCGGTAAGAAAAGAAAATTAAGTATCAGGTACATAAAACCATTCGAAATTCTAAAACGAATTGGGGATGTAGCTTACCGGTTTGAAATGTTTCCATGCCTCTCCAAAGTTCATGATGTGTTCCACATATCACTGTTGAGAAAATACATGCATGACCCCACGCAGGTACTCACCTATGAGGAATTAGAGCTGGAACCCGATTAGTCTTATTGCGAAGTGCCTATCAAGGTTAATGATACAAGATAATAAGTGCTGAGAAACCTGACGACTCATCTGGTAAACATTCTATAGAGAAACCATAAGATAGAAGAGGCAAGGTGGGAACCCGAGGAGCTTATAATGAAGAACCACCTGAGTCTTTTTATGCAGTGAAAATCTATAAATTTCAAGGATGAATTTATTTTATGGAGGGGAGAATGTAACACCCCAAGATTCCATGGTACGATTCTCTTTGAATAATACAATAGCGTGTGTTGTACGCAACTTCAAGTTCTAACACACCACAACCAATCAAACTAGCCTTTGTGAATAGTCTTACCCAATTTTTGAAATTTTATAAATTTTATCGTTCAAAATGGGATTCATTTTTGGATTCGTAATGTCGAAATTATCTTACGGTGAATTTTTGGTATTTTTCTGAAAAATTTCAATTATTGATGAATAGTAAAAAACACTAACTTATTGTTTAAAACCTACTTTTTTATTTAAATATTTATTTATTTATTTAAATTTATTTTATTTCAAAATAGATACATAATACCTATATATGTTCAATGAAATTCATTGGAGTAAGTTTATAATAATTTTAGATATATAAAAAGTTTATTGAACTTTTTACCGTCTTTTACCCACCTCCTAGATGTTTTTGTAAATTTACATAAAACTTAATTTTACCACTTCTTTGAGTTGAATTTCATAAATCCGAGAGACAGGGTTGATATCAGTAAGTAAAAATTGGTTCAATAAGATGAAAATAACTTTTTTTGAACAGTATCTTTTTACTTTTATTTACCACAGTTAAAATTAAATAGGGTAATTAAGGGTAAAATGATATTATTATTACCCTAACACAAGTCAAGAATTCTATTGGATATGTTTAATTAAACCAAAAACAACCTTAGGAATAAAATACGAACCTCATTGGCCCAGGTGGATTATATTAGGACACTTATTATTTTTTAATTCAAAGAAGAGTTAAAAGAGTTAAAATCAAAGTTTAATAACTAAATTTTTTTTAATATAGAGTAAAACATAAGATAAATTCGACTATAAATATTCATTAGAAAGATAAAAATATTTCATATATAATTGTATTTTATTTTCATTTTTTAGGCATTAAATAATTTAATTTATTTATGACACAATGATGATGTAGTAATTACCTAAGTAATAAAATATTGATATAATTGATAATATAAGTATCAAAATAAATGTAATTTAAGACTTTTTATGAATTACACTAATTTTATATGTTAATATGACATATTAGGGTTGGTTAGATGAATTTGTTTGCGAATTTATAATGCTGTTATGAATTTATAAAAAACAAAATACCAAATAGTGTCAAAATTAGGATAAAAGAGTTTTTAAAACAAATATTATATTTTTAATTGATATTCTATTCCTAAAAATATAAGGTTCATCCAAATAACTTATATGATGATAGGTGTATCATTAATGAACCACTTGGGGTTCTATTTTAAGTACATAGTAATTTTATTAACCATATAATATAAAAATACAAAGAGACGTGGTAAATGTCAAACTATTTAGAAAGAGTTAAATCTAAAAGATAAGGTTAATATAGTGACCAAAACCTATCTAAAACCTATTGGTTGAGTGTTTTTAGACCTATACCCACCTTATATTTTAAATAATCCATTTTGGATCCATTTTAAATAGAAAATTATTGTATTATAAAATAATATTTCTATCTTTTCCTAAAGTTCCCTTCACCCCTCTTATAAAAGGGCATTCACCCTTCTCTCTAATTCACACCTTCAAAGCCATTTGGATCAGCAGACCCCAGCCCAAATACCCTATAAATTGTTCTCCATTTAATCTAGAGGCCTTCCTTTAGTCATAAATCCACCCTAATGAGCCCTTTTGATCAAATCAAAAGGAATAACCCGAAGAAGAGGTAAATATATCATCACATCTTTCTGGTTCCTTTATTCTCCCAATTCCTCTTTATTTGTTATTTCCATTCTAAAATAATCACTCCAATATCTTCTATATACTGTGATGATATTATAAATATAGTACAACCATATTCATTATTCAATCCATCCTTTGAATGACATGTCATCATGCGTGTGTACGTATGACTTACCGTCTCCATGTCGTGGTGTAATTGTTATTCAATACATTATTATTTGGATGGGTATAATAATGATGTGTAATTTATCTAAATAATAAATATAAAATGATAATGATTTTTTATATATGATATATCATCCAATTATATGTTGTTTTAATATCAAAATAACGATATTGATGCTTGTGTGTACGTACGGATTACCGTCTCCACGAACACGATGAGATTCATTCCCCATCGTATCCATTCAACACTAATTTTCATTTGATGATTAAAAAAATGTTTAAAGACTTGATATCATTCTGGATATGAATAATATACATCCCATGAAAAAAATATGACTCACATAACAAAGAATATAAAGGAAAATGAATCTGTTAACACCCGAAACGACGATAATACTAAGATATTATTAACAAAGCAATGTTAAAAGATCATATATGATATCATATTAATGTATATGATTCTTGTATAATTTAATAACAGTTATTTCACCATTATACATGATGCTAAACTACTCTCGACCAAGGAAAAGTATAAGGTAAGGGTTAATTTCACAATCTCTTCATTATTCGAGGTTGTTTATACGTAATTAACTACTGGGATCTCTTTATCATCCACATCCATGTTTCTTAAAATGTATTTCAAAAAAAATTACTATTTATGAGATAATGTTTTAAATTCATTTTTACCCTTATTTGACCTTAAATGTTTTGAAATGAATCTTTCTGTCATTTTCCTAACAATTCACTTTATAACATTTTTGAAAAAATTATGGTAAGAATGTTTTTTTAACTTATACAGCGGGTGCGGCTATTTCCCACCATTATAACATTGTCGAAGCTTACCTTACAAGCTTATAAGAATATTTTCAAAATAAATGTTTTCTTTATAATTATGTGACTCTTAAATGATTTCAAAATAGAAAGATATATTTCTCTAAAAAGGATTTGATTTCATCTATGACAACATCCTTTGATGGATTTTAAGTTTATTTGAAGTTGACTTATTATGATACAAAACTTCGATATTGTATTGAAGGTTTTGTGATATGTTGGACTGTGGATGTGCTATTTTTATACCATTCATGGTTTATAGTTAAAGCATTGAAATTTCGTATGCTATTTTTAATACGAATGTTTGTGTTATATTTCAACATTTTCATATGAGGAACATATTAGACTTAATAAGTGATGGGTGGAGCCCACAATAGATTCTCGATGCATCGGTAGGTCTAATGAGACAACTATATGTGGAATTCACCTAGGCATTTCCCAATTTTATATATGGTTTTGGCTGAGACCTTAATCATTTTTAGACGTCTTGGTTGAGGCCTTGAAAAATGTTTCAAATGGTATGGCATTATACATTTCCTTATTATGATAATAATATTAATGGTTCATGTGGTCATTCGAATAGTAGAATACCCATGATTATGTTTTATTATGGCATTATTTACACAACTAATATTCCTTTCATAACGGTATTCATGTTAATTATTGGTAAAGGCTGGTGGTTTCAATTATTCACCATGATTAATATTTATGTTATCTTCTTCTGTATTTATTACCCTTACTGAGCATTTAAGCTCACCCCTTTCTTATGTTTCATTTTCCCAGGGTATGAAGAAGTTAGTTATGAGTGACTTACAGGAATAATCTAGGATTATTAGATGTTTCTAATGGAATTAATTCATGTTTTATTTCTTTTCAAGTTGTAAAGTTGAACTTATGTATGAATCTTGTTTCCAATAATACTAAATTTATTGGCCTTTCGAGACATGATTTCCTTGTGATCATGCCAATGATATGTAATAATACACTGAATCTAGGCTTCTGGGGTCAGGGCATTACATTAGTGTTCTATCTTATAAGAATATAAATTTTGTAATGTTTCTCCAATGGACAGAAGTCTTTTTATTCCAAACCATGTAAAACTGAAGGGTTCCTCTCGAGCTTAAATTAACATTCATTTGATGGATGTTTTTTTTATCCATTGGAGTGAACTATGATGCTTTTTTCTTAACAAAGTGTTGTGATTTGAGTGAAATATGTTTCTTCCGTGTTCTAGAACATTATGGTTAAAGATGTCCATTCAGAATATGATTTTAGTACATTATTTTATAATATTTTCATATGAAAATTTATCTGAATGTCAGGGAAGGAAATATCAATAGAATATGGGAGTCAAAATGATTTGGTGATGGAATAATTAGTTCATGTATAATTAATTTAATAGAAAAAAACTTTCATTTTTCATTGAAATTATATATTTCTATACACATAAGAATATAATAATAGATGGTACATGAGCATCCACTCCTCCACCTTGTATTAACTAGGGATTAGTACCCAATTTTTATTGATTTTGAGAGTAGTAAGAGAAAAATAAAATTATGTTTAATAAGAGAGAGTCAAATGAGAAGAATAAGGTCATACTATAAAGTAAAAAATGCAAAAGTGGATATAAAATAAAATAAAACTAAAAAATGGGATTAAATCCTAAATGAAATCTGGATCAAAAAGAGGACCCACTGGTGGGGATTCAAAACCCCTACACCAAATGATTTACTACTCTTTTATAAGTATTTGATCTTCACATGATCTCTCTACATTAGATGTTTAGGTGAGAGGATTATTCACATATCCAAATTCTAATTCATCCTCTAAGACCATCTCTTAAATATTCAAAATATCATAGAATTTCCTTTTTTTGTTGGATGATGTTCATGTGGAAAAAATATTTAGGTCTGCAAGGTTTTTTTGGTAAGGGTTGGGCATGGATGACACGTGGCCAAAGTAGGGGATCCCCTAAATTCTATTTATTCTTATTGATGGTTACTATAGAATCACATATATATATATATTTAGTGGACTAAATGTGGATAGATGATGTAGGTTTTATGATTTAGTAACATTCATGGTACCTTGGGTGATACTAGAATAATGTTAGTGTGTCTATATAGAGAATACAATATATTCATAACAGTTTAGAAATTTATGCCTCGTCATACACACTAAAACACTTCATGCACCCCACATAAAACATAGCATGGATTGGTGGCCTTTTTATTATAATGGGTGTCAAAACCTCACTCAAATGTGTTTTGTGAGGGTGTGGTATGGATGACATATAACATGTGTGACTGAATCAGTCCCAAAAAATATAGATTCTCCATAGACCAACCTCTTACCTATTCCTTCTAACTTTCACATCCGAGATTTCCTCATGTTATATATCAATTTTCCATTCTAGGGATAGTTTATAGTCCTAGTATTACATTCTATGGTTCAGTCCTTTTTTCTTATGTTTTATTTTAATCCATTCATGTAAAAAATTAAGCATATATAAAACATTAATCATAACATATTATTAATTTATTTTTTTGTAAAATATTTTCAAAAAAATAAATTTATTAAAAAACATGAATTTAAGTTATTTCCCATTTTATTTACAATTTTCCTATTATTAATAAAATATTATTAAAGCCAATACAATAAAGAACTATGGGGGTATCAATGAAAAATAATGAAATTCAAGGGAAATTGGTTTGTCGTAACAAACGATTTTATTCTACACAATTCTAGATAGGGATTGGTCAATCATACATTATTAATCATAGAATAGTGATGGATATGGTTGAGAAAGTAAAATTAATTTTTTAATGGTCAATAACTTTTTATAGATACTGTAAATTACATATAGGTTATATAAAATGATCTTTTAAATCTTAGTTCAATGATCATGTATTTCATAATGTTTCTCCACAGTTAGATCATATGAGTATGGAAAAGATTGCAAAATTATCTCATTGGTTTGCTGAACCACATAAGATCTTAGAGAGTATTTGGGAAAAAATATATAGATTAGGATTTCCACATCATTTTACTTAAATTAATATCAGACCACATTTTTCCCAATTCTAGATTTATGTGCCCAATCCTTCTCATGTTATTGAGTGTGATGGCATTGAGTTAAAGGCTAATGGTTCCTATGTGGATAAAATATTTTTTATCATCAAACAATGTAATTAAATTATATCAAGTAAGTTCATTTATTCAGACAAAAATATGATAATATTATGGAATACTTTTTTAGGAAACATTGGAACTTTAATTTGTGGTTAATTACCAATAGTTGAGTCTATTTCCATTGAATGATTGCTGATTCATCTCGATGAAGAAGGATCGATGGTGGGTAGTTTATAATTGAACAGTGTATTTGAGTGTATTTTTTTAAATTTTTCCATTGTTTATGTATTAAAATGATGTAAAGGGAGTTATAGAGGTTTTTAATGTGAATAAATGTAAGTGGATGAAAAAAAAGAATTTATTTGGTGAATAAATTCCACTAGATACTTTGTCTTGAGAAACTAGGTACCAAATTGTATTTTATGTGGATTTTATAACAATTCAACCTATATAATAGGTACTTTGTGGATCTTAAATAGGTACCCAGTGGCTATATAGTGGTATTTGTTCCCTCCCTGTGTACCCAATTGTTTTCGGAAAAAAATATAATCAAGAGAAATTTTGTAATTTTTTATAATCCTAATTTTATTTTTAGTGAAGTTAACTTGCTTTTGTTTACTCTATAGCCCATTGAATCTCCCCCCAAGTGATCTATCCACTATAAAATTCTTAAAAAAATCCACCCTACTTTTATCTCTATCCATATTGATACCAATATTCCATAAGTGTTTGTCTTTAGTGAAGGAAGATTTCTTAAATCCATCATTTGGTGTTATTTTTTGTTTGGAAATATTCCAAATTTAGTCTCATAAGGTTAATCAGTTTGTGATAATTTCTATAACTATAATATTATTAAATTATATTGGTTAGAATTTACATGGGGAGAATTGGAGTAAAACCTTCCAAATACTAGTTTTTATATTTTTTGAAGAAATCACATTTGTTTATATAAAAATCCATCCCTCTCTGATTGCCTTAGGAAGAGGAGGAGGTTCTATGGACAATATGTGATATCCCCAAGACACAGAAGGATATAAATAAATGTGATGTGATTAAAATAAAATTATGGTACAATTTTAACTATAACCCCATTAAACCTATCAATATGTACATAAAAACCAAGATGACCTATATGATGCTTGAGAATAAATAACATAACACCAAAAAGTGTTGATATAGAAGAATATCAGATTAATAAAAAACAAAATCAAGGTGCATGGATATATATCCAAATAGAAATACATTGAAACCAATGTGGAACTATCTTAGACCAAGATACAAACACTCTCCAAATATAGCTTCCATAACCAAACCATTACATCAAGGATCACTACTAGAGAAGTATGAAAAATGACCCTTCCATATATCATGGAAGAAGAATTTTTTGAATGCACAAAAGTTCCCAATAAGGGGATGTGTATTACACTCTGTTGGATTTTCCAATATACATACAATCACATGCCACTAGTACAAGAACAAGTTATTATATTTTATATAAAACAAAGGTGGTAATATTAAAATATTTTTTTAAAGAGAAAAAATTAAAGAATAATTTTTCAAAAAATAAATTATTTCTATTTATATTCCACATTGAACTTGAGATACCCAATCCATGTTCTATACCTACAGACACATTTATGCCGAATGAAAATTCCAACACTCGTGAGTAAAAAAAATTTATCACTAAGTCATCACTACTAGATATTCCCTTTTCCCTTTCCAATTAGCATTGATCAATAAATCTATTTCAAAAATGACATAGATAATAATATATGAACACATGAAACCATGGATCAACCTATTAGTTCTATTATACTATAAAAACCCATGATTATATCATCACCAAAAATTAAAACCCATATATAAGTGTACTATACACCGATCTAAGGTTCCAAACAAGATAACAAAAATAGATCCAAAATAATAAGGATAAATATAACTCGAATGTCTTATTTGAATAGTTGAAGGCCTAATAAAACATTGTAATCATAGTTTGAATGTCAAATATGGTCAATAATCACCTTGGGTAGCCATGTATGTATAGAGGGAGGAAAAAGGAAAATTTGTCAGGGTTTACCAGCACTGGGAACTTCAAATATAGTAGGGACCCCACTATTCTAATCAGGAATTGGGAATTCATGTTGTGAATTTCTTGAGAGGACAAATATGCTGAAAAAAGAGTCACATAAATTTAATTTTATGAAAAACATCAACTCCTTTCAGGAAACAACTTCACATAATGAACCTCCTAATCATTATACATAGTTAGACTCTTACACTATGAAATAATTTCATAGCATATTCCTAAGATGGATCACATCATGAAAACACTATTCAAAACTTGAATATTTCCTACTATAATTTCTATAGCCAGACTCTAGGATATTCTACCCTTTACTCTTCTGAACACTTTCTAGTTAACAAATCCATGGCATAAAGCATAAAATAGAATGGAAAAAATAATTTAATACTCATGTATTTGGTGTTATATTTTCCCCACTATTGGGCATTCAGTCCTCGGGATATTGGAGGCTAACATTACCCTTGAACAAGGTTGTCCATTTTTCCCACATAAACTTTTCCCATTACCATTGTTATCTTAATACATAACATTATTCAATAGTAATCACACTAATAAAATATATATCTCATTAAGGTTCTTGTCTGGTCTTTCCAAAACCCATTCTGGTTCATGGATAGAAGTCCCATCTAGATGCAGAGTAACATGAACGCAATTGATCACATGTTGTGGATTATGATGATATTTCATCAGTAGGGAAACATGGAATACATTTTTAATAGCACTAAATCTTGATGGTAATACTAACTGGTATGAAATAGTTCCAATAAATTCTACAACCCTGAATGGTGCCACATGCCATGGAGATAACAACCATTGTTTCCACAATAATTGATGAACATGTTTTGATGAATCCTTATTGAAAACATAGTGAATGACATAAAAAGATAATGGTTGGAAATTATTAACATAATTTGAATTATTTCTTATTTGTGTCATAGCTATCAGCATCTAGATCAGTTTTATTATATCTATAGCCTCATGGATAATACATGGTCCAATCAATGATGTTGATACTATTATTAACCAAAATAATTTTGGATGATAAAGAAAACAATAAAAAGACTCAAACAGTAGAATTTTTATTATTAGATGATAGTTTATGTTAAATGATAATTCAAAAACGGTCACATCATCCACCCATTAACCACCAAAGACCATGATTCTCATATAGAGAATATCTTCTTATGTATGAATAGATTGTTCTGACTATCCAGCTATCTGTGTGTGATATTTTGTTCTCATAGTCCATTCACTTCCAAGAGCCTATTTTAATGATCACCAAAACTAACTATTGAAAAGGGGGTCTCTTTTAGATACAATTGAATATTCAACTCCATGTTACCTAACCACTTCTTAGATATAAAATTTTTATAAGTCCTCTATTGTGTTCAATTCTCTAATAATGATAAGGTGTGATAACATAGTAAGTTAATATACTACTACCCCTATAGTTTCATGTTTTTATAATATTTATTATTTTCCTATAGAAAAATAAGTTAATATTTTCTATAAGTTCGGTATGGGTATAAGAATAAACTATAGTATACCAGACATTCTTTTTTGTTCAACCTTTACCTTTTAACATGCTAAACATTTCATCAAATGGAAAATAATCATTATTTTCAAACATTCAAATCCAAAATTTACATTCATCACCTTTTCCATTTTCTAAACCCATAAATAAATAGCCCATCAAAATAGTGGTATGCTGAAAAGTGATGTACCTGACAAGATTGACGAACTAAAATTTGTTTCATAAATCATATAAAAGTGTTTGAATATTTTTTCTAGTTTTCATAAGTCTCCCCGCAATTTTTGTTAGACTCAATGGTGATACAATTAGGACTTGATCTCTGAACATCTATTACAAAATTTATCAATTCCAGAACCAGAATGGTTGGAAAGAAAACAATGTTCTCACCATTCGCAACAGAATCTAAATAAATATCAACATTAATTCTTATCAATTTAAATTAATCACATGTTTTTTGGACTACTTTTTATATTATTTCCACTATAACACATATGATATATAATTGCCTTTATTGAGTGTCTATACTAAGTTGGAATAAAATATATGGAGGTACTCAAACCATATTCATTACCTAAATTTCAATTTTTTACTAAGATAAAATATATTTTCAATTATCATATTCAATAAAAATGTGAACATTTATCTAAAGAGGTAATGAATCTGTGTCTTTATGTAATGGAAAACTGTAACTAATTCTAGGTTGTGTATATGATAATTCCTCCCATGCACTTAAAAATTACATAAATCATAGGTCACAATATCATTTCTCTTCAAGAAAAATATACTATTACCAGATCCACATGCATCACAATACCCCACATAGTAGTTACCTAGTTCCAGAAATATTTGGAGGGGTGTTGGGGTGAGATGGGTCTTATGTTACAAAAATAAGTTATGATATTCATCATTATAGAAAAATGGAAACCCTTTTTGTGTCAGAGTGGTATTAGGAGAAAGGGGTTTTGAGAAACACCTAAAAAAGTAGTAATAATAATCTGTAAATCCGAGAAAACTACATAACTCAAAAAAATTCATCAATGTATTCCAAGAGACTAATGATTATATCTTCTCAGGTTCAACTAAAATTACTTCATTGGAAATGAAATTCCTAGGAAACATACTTCTTGTATTGAGAAGTCATAACTTGAAATTTTATCATTAAAACGGTGATATTAGAATTTACTTAGTACAATTTACATGTTCCCTTTATGATCATTATTATTTTGAGAGTATACCAGAATATCATAAAAATTATAAAATAATAAAGGTACCTATGTAATATATGGTTTATAAAATCCATAAAAACAATATGTGTGTTTGTTAGACCAAAAAGAATGACTACATATTCATAACATCCATAGCGACTCTGAAATTGTTTTTTAGGATATCTCCTCCTCAGATTATTAGTTATTAATATCTGGAGTGTAGATAATATTTATATAAAAAATGGTTCCCTTTAATTTATCAAATATATCAACAATTTGAGGAATAAGATGTAAATTTCTGATCATAGATTGGTTCAATTTATGATAATAAACACATAAACAAAGAGAATAATCTGCCTTATCAAAAAATGTTGTCATCCATGGTAGTGTACTATAGATGAAAAATACTTTATTTTATAACTGTTAATGATGAACCTTTAACTATTGAAACTCATTTGGACCAATTGCATATGATTGTAAATAAATAGGTCTTGTTCCTTAGAGTATATGGATTCAAAATTTTGTTTCCCACTCAGGTTTTAACTCTTGAAAATCATTAGGAAAATCATCTAGGTATAGGGAAAAAATTTAGGAAGAGTCACATTACCTATTTTATCTACATCCTCCAAGGTTATTTCTGTCATCTATCCATATATGTTTCTATCCACTATCACTAAAAGTCCTCTACATGGATTTATATCCAAACCCCCTTTGATAATGTGAAGGTTTCCATATTGGGATGTAAATGTATCATGTTTCACATAGAATTCGAAATGGTAATAAATTACAACAACCCATTAATACTAAAAATTAAATAAAAAACATATATCTCTAGGACTATACAATCACTAAGAAATGTAACTATATCAATGGTTTTGGAACTATTGAGCATTAAAATCCTAAACACTCCCACTATCAAAGGGGTGTCTTGATACTCATGACATGAGGTATCATCTCCTTGTGTAGTGACAATTTTTTATCCACAAAATGATAAAGGAAATAATTTGATCCACTGATGTCAATCAATACATGCATAATAGAAGAGTTTAGAAGAATTATACCTTGAAATATAGAGGGACATGCTCTCTCACCCACAATACACTATCTTAATCCATAGAACATTTATTATACTATCCTAGGATAACTCTTTCTTCACAGCTATGGTGTCATCCAATATACTAAATATTTCATAGAAACATCATTCTTCACCTTTCTCTACTTACATGAACTTGCATGATGGGAATATTTTATTTGAGCCTAAAAAATCTGAGGTTGATTCGAGCCTTTTAAACCTACTTCTCTCCAAAGTTTAAGAAGAAAATTCTTTATATGGTGTCATTTATTACATGGGTGTAAATTATTTGATGGTGTAGTACAATCATTCAACCTATGTATCCATGAACCACACTAAAAAAACTGGTTTTGCATCAGATTCTCTAGGAAAAGTAATTGATCTATAATTTGATTGTGATGTGTGCCGCCTCTATGAGAGTATAAATCACTCATTCTATTATTTTAATCTATATAGTTGAAAAATATTACCATTGGTACAAAAAAGCTACCTCTCATGGGATTCCCAAGAAGGTACCTTTCATCCACTATTTCCCTGTTAACCATCTCTATATAATCCAAATTATATAGAATAACAATCATGGATCAAATTTGTAGTTATGATCCAGACTCAAAGAGACAATCCCTGAAGGATGAAATAGTAGCTACTTCTAGGGAAAACAAACAATCTTCTTAAAAATTGATGTATACAATGTCATATATATTTTTTATTACTTCAAGATAAAGAAATATATTGGTCTTGAAATTTTGAATGTTTGTTTGTAGAATTGTTTATAGAGAAATTCATTAATATCCTCCCACATAATTCCTTGGTTGACAATATATTTGAAATAAAAATACAAACATATCCATTAACGATCTTTAAATATATATATTTATAACTTAATAATCATCAAAGATGGTGTACCGAGTAAATCAAATAATTTATTCATTTTGTTTATCCGCAGTTTTTCCTTATCAAGTTTAGAATCCCAATAAAAAATGTTGGATTTTGTTTTTGAGACTATAAAAAATGCTCTACTTTCCTCAACCCACCATTTAATTTTCCTCTTTCAATGCCTTGAAACTATTTCACAGTACTCTATACAAGTTATTGGTTCACATGTGGCTCTAGTGCAACAACATTTTCAATAGATTATTCAAATTAATTTTTATGGTGTCTCCCTAGGTTAATTTTCTTTTAGCAGAACAATACACAAATTTAGAAATTTATCTATAGGAAATAATGTCCTGAATAAATATAAAACATTATAAGAAATTATCATTACCATGAGAAAAAATATGTGAAACCAAAATTCCAAAAATAAACCATTTTATCCATGTATCCAAACATTTTAATAGAAGAAGAAAAATGTCATCACCTAGTAGGAATTATCAATACAATGCATTATTTTCTACACACATCAGCTAAACCCAATGTGATGTGATAACAACACACCTAGAAGTGTATTATAATTCTTTTTTTTCCCATGATGACCTGCTAAATTGATGTTAAATATAAATTTGAAAGATATGTCTTTTTATTCTATACATTTCATGTTCTAGCTGTCCTATCTCCTTGATACCAGCCAAACTCGATGAACAATCCAATGTGATTCCATTTGTAACAACCCACCCCTCATTTATTGTCTTGAGAAGTGCTGGAGGCAAAATTGACCCTAGGGGACATCCCTAATAAACCAAAGTTTGGAAATAAATGAGAATGTCTTAAGAGAATATTGGTGGAAGATTTCTCTAATAACCCATAAAACATTACCAGAAGAACATAACTACCAAGAAGAACAATATGATGCATGAAAATGAACCACACAACTCAATGATTTACCAATATATAACAATATTAGAGTAACAACAAAAAATAAATAAATGTTCATGGTTATGAATCCAAATATAAAGTAATTATCACCAATGTGGAACCATCACAAACCATTATGCAGACACTATCTAGCTCCAAAATCATTAACCAACCCATTATGTTAATGATCAGCAATAGATAAGTACAAAACATGACCCTTCCCTATATCTTTGTAGATGACATTTAAAAATACACCAAAGTTACTAAGAAAGGGGACTGTATAGAACTCAGTAGGATTACCCCAAAGACATCGCATCCCATTCCACTTTGAAAAAAACATGTTGGTACATTTTATATAAAACAAGGGTGAGAATATAAAAATAGTTCATCAAGGGAAAACAATTAAAAAAATTATTAAAATCAATCAAGTTACATTCCCTTTCAGTTTTTTCTTGACATACCCAATCCATTTCCCAAACACAGACACACTTACTAAATGAACATAAAAATATTCGCGAGTATAAAACAATATTTCCCCATGTAATCACTTAGTGATAATAGATTATGCCTCTTAAAATGAAACCATGCCCCATTATTTTTCCAACATGGCCTTGTACAATGCAATATGAACATATTCCATCGTATATGTCAAGACAGTCATCGATATGAAATATTTTTCAATAGAAAACATTTATTTTGAAAATGAAATACTTTTAAAACATTTAATTAAATCAAATTACGAACATATTTATAAACTAACCTTTTTAAATTACATAAAAATAAGGATTGTTCACATAAACCACTCAATAGATTTCCAATCAAAACATGAGAACCAATTTTCATGATTCAATCCAATAAGTTCTAGAATTGTTGAGTTAGAGAGTATCCCCCTAACATGACTACATTTTCACAATGGATCATAAATTACTTCCTGAATCAAACTATTCTTTTCTTTCCTCTATAAAAACCCTATATGATCTCATCATCACAAATTAAATCCCATAATTCATGGTACCCCACAAAATTCTATGTTTCCATACAAGTTAACACAAAGAGATCCAAAATGTGTTGGAAGAATAAAACCCTAACCTTTTATTTCCATAATTAAAACCCATAATAAATGTAGTAATTGATGTATGAATGTCATTGAGTGGTAGTATTAGAGGAAATGAACATTCATGAGACCACACTGCACACACCCTATGATTATCAGTCTACCACGACAGCTTAATTAGAGTCCCTGAGGGTACAAAATATTCCCTTAGTGATTTTGGGTAGTGGTTCCACCCATGACCTTTGGAAGTGAAAAAATTTATGTAGGTAATCGTAGGTCCATCAGGGACTTTTTTTAGGGTTCACCTTTAATTCGGGCCATTCATAATGCACCTAGGTGCTCAAGTAGGTTTGATGGATGTCGCATTGTGGATATTTTTGTGGATTAGTTTGATGAAGATTTTACATTTCATAATCTAGCATTTGTGGATAGATTTGGTCATGAAAAATATTCTCTTATATTTTTTCAGGTCAATCATGAGCTCTTCAGTTCTCTATAATCCAATGATGGTTTTGGTTATATCCTGAGCAGCATTATATATTAATCTTTTTCCAAGGGATGATTTGGTGATGGAATAGTCCATAGATGATTAATGTATGTGGTTCTAGGAATTTTTATATTCACTAATGGTTGTTGGAGACACATAATGGGAAGGAGAGGATTCAGGTAGCCAAGTGGTTCAAGTTACCAATTCTATCTCCTTCACTTCATAATCCTTCCATTCTGCAGTCAGTGGGTGATGCATTGCTGAGTTTAATTTTCTTGGATAATGGAAAATGGAGTGTTTAGTATTTTTCTTTCCCCTACATCTATGTTTAACATGATCAAAATTCATTTCTTACATCACATGTTTTTATCGAGGATTGGTTATGGATTTTTATTGTGGAAACTTATGTATTATTAATAATTTTATAGGTTTTCTGAGAAATTTCATATCCTGGGTAATTTATTTTATTTTTAAATAAATATTAATATTTAATTCATCATATTAAACCCCGAGTATCCTCAATACTATGTGAATCCTCACCATTTTCTATAATTCCAGCTTTTAGGGGCTCTGAGCCTATTGTTTTGAAGATACGTGATTTAGTTTTGGAGGAACTCTTACTCCTATTAGGAAGTGGAATTGTATTCTGAAAAAGTGGTGAGATATTAAAATGTGGGGAATATGACTCACACGCTTGAAACATGTTCATACTTATCAACCATTGTGAAATTTTTTCCCTATAACATCCTATATTCCTTTCTATAGGGAACCAATTAATCATAAGGATTATGCTACAGTAAATATTGAATTCATTTCAACATGTGTTCCATCACATTCTCCGTCTATTCATCTTGGAATCAAAGAACCAGATTTGTGAGTCCCATATATTCCAAATGGTTTCCTTCTCAATAAGGAAGTCTTGGAGGGGGTAATGGGGGAGATATATATTTATCTAAACTCATATGATATGATGCTGATTTTTTTCTCTTCCTAGAGGGGGTTCCATCGGTGTTTCAAATGTTGTCAGTTTGATCTGATAGTAGATTTTCTATTCTAGGGGATGTCGAAGATGTAGTGAGGGAGAAAGTTTCTTCAGGTTCTAGGTATGGGAAAATAGTGAAAATCGATCCTTCTTCAACTGTCGGTAGGCGTATAACGTGGACTAAATCAATAGAGGAAAAAACCACAAATTTGCCTTCAAAGCATGATGCCTTAGGCTACATGTCCCTCCCACACATGACTGCATTAAATAATCTAATTGCCCGAGACAATTTATAAAAATGTTTCACTTAAAATATGAATGTATATAGGATAATACTAGAAAAATACAGATTAAAACTCACACTTTGCATAACAAAAATTATAAATCCATTTAAAGCCTCATCACGTGATGAATTAAAAAATTATGTTAATTCAATGTATGGACTAATTCATATGTTATACCACATGTAATTAAGAAGAAAAAATATATATATATTATTAAACTGGCACCCTAATTTCTTGAAAAAACACTAAAAAATAATTTCAAATGAGGCATTAAATCATATAAAAATATAATTCTTCTACATATATAAATAAGTCAAAAAACCCCATTTTTTAAAAATAAAAAACATTAAACTTTTTAATGTTTTAATTCACATAAAAATATATCAAAATGTGAACTAAAATTTGTAAAAACTATCTCATTAAGAATTTGTAAGAAATAAGAAATCATCATCATCTTCATCTTCATCCCCTTCACCACATAGTTTTCTTCTAAAGAAACATAAAATTGAACATATAAATTTACAATAACATAATATATTAATTCAAAAACAGACTTCAAAATAGGTAAAAACAATACCAATTGGTCTAAAATCATGAATCAAAATTTATATAAAAATCAAGGGTTGTATTTTTTTTAATAATGTAACACATATATTTATTTAACACATGTCCTCCAATGAAAAAATTTGATCCAGATGATGAAATTATCATAGATATTCTTAATAAAGTTTGTTAAATAATCCAGTTTAAATAAAATCAAAATTATAATGAAATAGTTCATGAAATACCAGATTATATTGAGGAACATCACAAACCTTATTAGGGTACTTTATAATTGAATTCAAATAAAATTACTTCCCCTTGCATTTGTTGTGGTAAATTCTTCAATCAACTCATCATAATTCAAACTATCAAAAAATTAATGATCTATTGAAATCATTTCTAATTTGTATAATATCTCTTATGACATGGTCATATGATGATAAGTTTTGATAAAATTTAACATAGAAAAATTTATCTCAATTGATGTATCCTTAATGGGTATTGTTAAAAAATTGATATATCACCCACCAATTTCATCTGAAACCCTCCATCTTTCCAATAAGGCTTTTTAAATTCATGGATATAAATTTATTTTATTAGATCACTTGGAAATATTTACTTGAAATGTATGATCTATTTAAATAATTCATCTCTATAGATATCATCATGTTCATTGTATTTTAGAAAACATTGAAATTGCGGGAAATGTTTCTTAAATTATTCTTAAGAAATATTTCTAATACATTACATTGAAAAAAACAATTATTTCATCATAGTTTTAAAATTTCATATAATTTTACCTCAATGACATAAGGGAATTATGAATAATTCAATGGAAATAATTTGTTTTAATTTTTTCCTCAAGATAAAAATTTAAAATACCATCATCTTTAATATCCTCTTTAATTTTTTTCTTCCTATAAAAAAACTTTTTCTTCAAATATGGGATCAATACCAACTTCGATTTCATGATATTTTCATTTATTAATTAACCCTTCAAACCCCTCTGCTCAAAGTTATTCAAATAAAAAATTCAACAATTTTATTTTTTTACATGAATATTTGATATCCATCTCTTTCCTTTGAAGGATTTTACTGATATGATTAACTGTATCAAACATTTAGTACCAAATACATATTCGTAGGATGAATTCAAAATTCTACAATGCATTAGTACAAAATCCTTTAGAATCTAACATCATAACATCATAATGTTATTAAATATTGGTAATTTTATCAAACATATTTCTTAACATGGATGTTTGTCTTCTAGTTGCTCTAATATTGTTGATTTGACTTTCCCAACGAGTTATTGATAGTTGTTTTTGTGTCAAACACTTAACATGAGTTCTTAAAACATCCCATCAATGTGGTGTACCTAGAAAAAAAATGTATAAATCTTTTTCACATAATCCAAAAAATTTCTATCTTTCACACTATATTTTTTAATTTCATATATAGAAACATTTAGGCTCTAACATCCACATAGTGTGTAAAATACTCTTGGATTAGAATCAAGAAGCCTTTTTGGACACCTTGATGTTTTCCTTTCATGTTAGATCCATTATCATAACATTTTCCTCTTATTTCATCAATATTTTGTTTAAGATCAATAAAATAATCATCAAGTGACTTAAAATTCCCACAAATGGAAGTGTCAATAACATTTATAAAGATAAGAAAAAACTCTTCCACCTTAACATTAAATTATTCATCGATATCCACACAAATTATAATGATTAACTCCTATTGATTATGAATTAGATCGGGAGTTCAATCATGGATAATCGAAAAATTCATTGCTTTCATGATCCTCTTAAAGTTTGTTTACTTAATCGCTTTCCACAACAAAATTAACAATTCATTATGAATTTTAATTCTAAGATAATGCTTTTGAATTTCATTTTTAAGAACACGATGAGAATGATATTTCGTTACTAGATAAATTCAGCAAAAAATAAAATATGTTTACAAAAAAAGACCATTATCCTTCTCATAAATATTTTCATTTGCACCGTGTAATTGTAATTTATTCTGTTAAACAATCTTCAAAACTCCAATTAATCTAGTTAGTACAATTTTATAATGAAATTATTTTTCAAAGGGACATTGAATATCTTTTTCAATTTTTTGATTATTTTCAAGTCCTCCATTCGTGTCCACCCACTTCACAACATTAAAAATGTGTTAAAAATTTCATTTATTATCTACAAGCATTATTGGAAGGTTTTTACATTAATTAGATCCTACTTAGATGAAATAATTTTTTTCTGATTTCAACTTAAATAATTTACAACATAAAAAATATATTTTCCAACTCATTAGAATACAAAATACACTTCTTATTATGTTTTTCACCATTATGAATAAGAAGAAAATAATTATTTGAATTAAATTGTCTCCCGTGAACAACTTCCTCCGTAAATAAATCATTTTCTTTTAGTATTCAAATTAGGCCACACTGAACAGATATAATTATATGAACATAATTGATACTTCTCCATAATCCTATATTATTATTCACATCCACATATTTTACATGTTCAATCATGGTTTAATCTCCAAGATCATGAATCATATGAATATTATTTCCATTTTGATTCTCATTATAATCAACAACCACACCAATATTTATCATATCAACATTTTGAGTCATAAGTTCATCTATATATTTTTCATTCACTTTAGAATCAATTTTCCATGATATTTCTCATTAAATTGAATTGATGAACTCTCTTTTTCACTTATTACAACAAATAATTTAAAAATCAAACACACTTGTGATTTTTATATTTCATTATTTATTTTCTAGATTTTTTTGTCTTGAGATATGGAATTATAAATTCTCTTCATTGTAATATCTAAAAGTTATAAATTATAATTATAATAATTATAATTAATTTGGAGATATAACATATTTAATGGTAATAGTCATATTTCAAAAATAAAATCATATATTCCAACCGATAAATTTTTAACTTAATAATCAACAATTATGGTGAATATTTCTCTAACAAAACAAAAACAACCAATATAAATCAATTTATAAATTTTACAATGAAAATAAGTAAATTATAAACTCAAATTGCTATCACCTATGTAAAAAACATTAAATGTGGTTATTTGAAAGAAAAAAAATCAAAATTAAAACACTAAATTGTAAATTTTGAGTTGATTATGATAAATTAATAGTTTTCTTATTCTTTTAGCTATTAAAAGTTAATTAAAAATCTAAATTACTATGTTTTATAACATGTTTTAAAAAAAATTAAGGAAAAAATATGTTTTAAAATGAAATGCATAATAGTTTTCTTTCATTTTAAAATTTTATTATTTGAATTTTTATTTCCTAAATTTGTCAGATTTATATAATATAATACAATTTTTAATACATGGTTAGAGCACGGATTAACATAATATAAAATTCTTATAGATGATTAGAAAAAAATAGTATTTCAATCGCAATTGATTATTTTAAAAATTGATAAAAAAATATAATAATATGATCTTAAAATTAATTAATCATAAAATAAATGAAATATAAATGTAAAACTAATAAAAAATAGAAAAAATAAAAATTGTAAATGAGACAGGTAAAATAACTTTGATTTCATAGTTATATATAAATTATAAAATTTAAATAAAATAATTAATAAAAATAAATATAATGATAATGATAATTAAAAAATAATTAAGAAAAAAACTTATTATCATTGAACAAGTCCCAAATTAAAATTAAGATAGAAAAATTACATTTAAGATGAGTGAGAAACCACCAGATTCATAATTGAGATAATTTGTGAAAATTAAAAAAAACAATTAATAAAACTAAAATTATAAAATTTATAAATAAACATGATGATAAAATACACTAATTAACAAAATTCAAAACACAAATTGAAATTTAAATATCCATATTCCAATTGAGATGGGTAAGAAAATAGTGAATATGAGATTGTGAAAGTTTCTACAAATAAAAAATCAAATAAATAAAAGTATAAAAATGATAATTAAAATTAATCATTAAAAACCGTAATTATAAGAAAAAATTCTCAAATTGAAATTTATAAGGGAAATTAAATTTTTTTACACCAAATACACTCATCAATCTGTAATTTATTCAAGAAATTCATAATGTTTAAACAAAATAGTTAATAAAAAATAAATTGACGAAACAAATTTATCAAAAAGGAAAAAAACATACTATATAAGAAATATAATAGTAAGGGAGCTATGGGTCATTTATTGCCTAAAGAAAGGGTCCAGTCCCATACAAAACATTGTTAAAAACATGATCACTCCATGCTAGTTGCGATTTAAAAAATTATGGTGGGATGGGTAGACAACCAAAAGGGGGTGGGATAGGAGAGATTATCTACAGGTGAAGAGGGAAGTAGAAAGGGTGTAGTTTGGGTGAGAAAATAGTCGGACAACAGAGAAAATTGATATCTTTGGGACTAGGGAGACACCAAAGGAGAGTGTGGCACAAGAGAAGAGGTAGATTCTATGACACTAGTGTCAGCAAGGCCACCTGGAGAATGCATAGGGGATAAATGATTAGGGTTTTGGGATGGATGGATGGGGGTGTGTGTTTTAATGTAGCTATTTGTGATGCCCTAGGGTAGGGAGGCTCTGATCTCACCTATCATTTAATAGTTTATATACAAATCTAAAATTATCGGGGATTGGGTTCAAAGTTGGAGATGGACGTTATTGAAATTGATTTTCAATGACTTCATTCCCCCAATTTACATTATTTTATAACCAAACCAATATATTGATAAAATTTAGTTTTACTCTAGTAACACGGATTTTTTGGGCCACGTGCATAAAATTACAAACAACATTCACATCATGGTTATCTAGAAACAAGGTATTTCAGTTGAATACATGGATTTTTCTACAAATCTTTTAACCACTAGAATAAATTCCGGAAGAAACATTATTTTTTATTATTACATTATGAAAAATATGAGACTATGGATAGAATGATATTATCTATCCCTTTACAAGTTTTAACGAATCAGCTCTCTTGATTTTTTCGGGGTGATTTCATTACCATTGTAGATACTTTGGAGGAAAAAGGAGGAGAAGCATTCACTATAAAAGCAATACAATATTTCAATGTGTTAATAGAATCTAAGAGCCTCACAGATATGGAATTATCTGGAATTAAATACATGTGTTTCAATAAATGTAATGGGAACACGATAATTTAGAGTAGGCTTGATCAGTTTATCTCCAACATTCAAGGGCTTAATTCATTTTCATGGACCATGGTCACTCATATCACAAGAATCCATTTAGAAAACTCTTCACTTTTGTTGGATCCAATGATGTAGGAAAAAAGTTACAAAAGTTTCTTTTATTATAACAACTGGCTTCTATTGGATGGTTTTTTGTGATGTTTATAAGATCATGGGAGTTACTAGAGTGGGGCACTGCATGGGTGGCTCTTGTGAATCATCTACATTGACAAAAAACGTATTTTTAGGTATGTTTTTCTAATAGAATGGATGGGGACTTCATCCTAGAGTGGATAATGGATAAAATAGTATTATTGAAGGAGTTTTTTCAGTTTTTATATAATGAGGACTATCTTATTTATCTGACTAAAAAATTTATTTGTTGAGAAACTCTTATAGATGGAGATATTGTGTAGGGAAAAATCTAGAGAACTCAGGTGGAAATAGTGGGATCAGAATAAAACTTATTTTTAGTTTTGTTTGAATAATAAAAAACTGACCAAAATTATTATAATACCATAAGAGGATAGATAATTCACAACATATGTTGAATTAGCAGCGAAGATGGCGTTGGATTATTTTGAAAGTCTCCTGGATGGAATGAATGAATGTTATAGAGATAATGGAAGTAGGGTTTGTGAAAAAGATATTTTCAGGAGAAGCATTTTATGATTGATGTAGGAAAGATAAATGGCATATTAGTTACTATTCCAGGAGAAGAAAAGATCAAGGAGACTATATTCAACATTAAGCAGTAAAGTGCGTCTTGACCCAGTGGATTTCTATGCGCATTATATGTAGCGGCATGAGATATTGTCAAGGTCCTAGAAGAGGAGGTGGTATAAGACTTATTTAAATATATAATGCGTAATAGGGCTATGTGTTCCCCCATGGTGGCTCTTATTTTAATGGATAAAGACCTTATAGAATGGAATCAATATCAGACAATTTTCTTATGAAATTTTTCTTACAACATAATTTCCAATCTAATATATAAAATATTGTGATACATTATTCAAATATTGATATTGGAGGATCAACATGGTTCTTTTCATGGGATAAGTATCCAGGGGTTATTTATATTACAAAATAAATATTGTAGTATTTGAATAAAATGGATATTAGATCCAACATTACAATCAAGGTAGATATGAATAAGTATTATGATAGGTTGGAATAATGATTCATTATTAAGGTCATGAGAAAATTTGGATTTCATGAATAGTTATATGATCTATGATTTAGATGTTAAGTATCATTATTGTTCACTATCTCCATAATGGTAAAGGGATTTGTTTTTATTAAAATTGTTCATGGTGTACGGCAAGGATACCCTTTGTCTATAAAACACCTTTTCCTGGCTCAAGAGGCTCTTTAAAAAAATAATTTATTATTATAAATACAACTTAGTGCGCAAACTGAAAAAACCTGAATGTCTAACCCCAAAAACATCAATCATGATAGGAGATTACAAAGTTATTAAATGAATGTTGGAACCTATTATAATATATATACCTATAATGTTTCAATAAAAAATCATTTACCTTTGGATCCAGTTCATCTTGGAAAATATCCTCGAAGTTGTTAGCCATCATATCCCATGCCTGTAATAATTCCTCCACAGATAACTTTTTTTGTTAAATCCATATACCAGGATTAAGTATTGGTTGTTAATCCAGTTTCTATGCTCATGATTTTTGTTCACATGAATTGGTCTATCTACAATCCTAATAGTATCCTTTCCAAAGGCAATAATAATCAATGACTCCTCCAACATTTATTCAGCATAATGAAGGAGAAGGTCCCTCATTTCCACTACCTCCCCACACTTTTCCCACCACAATCATGTTTTATTGTCCAATTATGCATCATATTTTAATAACATCATTTCCAGGAAGCCGTAGGTTAACTATCGGGTCCAAAATTAATATAGACTCTCCCTGGGGTTGGAAACCCATCATTTCACCCATATGCTCAATGGTATAGTCCTTATAGCCCCCATCCTTGTCTATTTTAGTTTCAAAAAATATATTTTAGATTCTCTCCTTTACATGCTCTTTCTTAGAAGAAACATTATCTATCACCTAGGACATATTTTCCTAGGATGGCCTTGTTTCTATTGGTTGGGTCAGATATGGATAATATTTATGCACCTTGGGTCCCTTACTCTTACTTAAAACACAACTCCCTAGATCACTGAGTCATATCCTCCCCTTATTCTTTCTTGGTCTATGAAAACCTCTACTAAGGCCTTCATTAGAACTATCATCCCTGACTTGGACATCACTTTCCCCCCAGACTCTTCCCCTAAAATTTTGGATATCTCAACCCAAACATCATCTCTCATTCTTTCAAAATAATTTATTATATTCAAATAGGATGTGTTCTAAATTAGTTTGGATCCAATATTAACCTCCACTCACACCTCATATATTTTCTAAGGTTTCTTCCAGATCATGAAACACCTTATACCTCATTCATTTGAAAAATATACCACCTCATTCATGGTAAAACCACTACCATGTTTCACCACCCCTACTTATGAGCTCTGAGATGAATTTCAAGGATCTGTTATCTGATAGAACCTTCTCATAGTAGTCGTCATGTGGTAAAACATATTTTGGAAGAATATTAAATTTTTAAGGTCATATATGGATGCCCCTAAGCCTATTATATAGGTTTCACTAGTTATAGTGGGAATTGGGATGGTTATTTCTCCTGGTTCCAAATCAAATTGTTGATTCAATTCAAGAGGCTCTTACAAGGATAACACAATGAGTCTTGGTGGATGGAAGGATTATGACATTTAAGAATAGTTAATGGAGTGGGTTGGCATATCATCTTTTGTTTCTGGATACATGTTATTTTTTATCAATGGAATGAAAAGATCAATTAACGGGTTAATTTCAATTATAATAACATAAGGAAAATTGAACAAGAAATTTTTCAATCAATTGAAGACAAGTTTTTTCATCTCTAATTAATGTTCTAGAGGTTGTAGCTGTATAATTCATGGAAAACATGGAATTTAGTGGTAGAAACATATAATTGTGTACATTGGAAACACTATATCATATAAAATATTTAAAAATGCCTTATTTGATGGTATCATCCACTTGATCATGAGAAGGATTAACAATTGAAAAAAAAAAGACACATCAAAATTTGAGGATAGATTAATTTTAATATAAAAGTTATTAATTATATTCCAATTCATGTTCATTGTGTTATCAAATCATATAATGGGACTATTAAAAAGATAGATAATATCAATATGGAATTATTAGAGGATGAAAATCAGAACAGACAATGTCACTGGGTGTCTTGGAAATGATTGGAGGAGCTGCTTAATAGGGGTAAAATTGGTATTTTTAGTGTCTTGAAACCAATGCCTTCCATGGAATCAATGTTAGCATGGAATATTTTTAAAGTAAACTCCTTATGGGAGTAAGTTATGAGAGACAGATATGGTAACAAATTGGAGTTTTTGACATACCAAACTATAAAATTTTCAAGACATTCATGATGAATTCCAGATAAATTGGTGGATATGAAGGAAAATGTATGGTGGGTTGTCGATCATGGAGGAAAAATGGGATGGATAAATGTTGTTCATTCTAGGGTTTATAATTCTAAATATATCATTCATGGAGGATAACAAGAACCTAGACTTTATTAGCACAATCCTTAACCATATTTAGAATAAAATCTAAAAGAATATATATTTAGTTGAGGAACTAGATATGTGTGTCTTCTTAGATTTTACTTTAGTAATATTTAGTGGCTGGGATTTTAGAGACATAGAGCATGAAATAAGTGAGAAAAATTAATTAAAATAAATAATTTGGTGCAAATAGAATCCAGGTAAGATGAAAATTCTATTTTTGGATAATTAGGAATCAATCACTTCCTATGGATGTGTAGAATAATTGAATGTTCTTAATATGTAGATATCAATATAGTACTACACCACATCAAGAGAAAGATGGAACATATTATTTAATGTTGATTAGGAGAAGGGTTTATGGAACTGTATATGTCATGGGATGAATATTCATGGGTGTGGTTATTTAATATAAGAGATTATCGAGGATTGGTTTCAAGGTACTAGCTAACAAGGGGTTGTGGTCAAGATTCATTTAGTTTCCTTTTAACCTATGTATCAGATTATTTAAGAATCTAGGAAAAATGAATGATGAGGAAGAAGGTATTATTTTATTTTCCTTAAGGTATAGGTGAAGGTCGTAGTGGCGGAGCTGGGTGCACTAATCAATGGCAGGATATCATCTATAATTTTAAAAAGGTTTCTACCAAGTATTTCAAAAATATGGAAGGTGGATGATCCAATAAAAGTAGATAGGTTAAATGGAAGACATATAACAAGGCGATGAAACAGAATTTGGATGGATTGTGTATTTATAGTGAGATGAGAGGGGATATATTGGTGGGAGAAAATAAGGGTTTAGTAATTTTGGGCTTCAATTCCTTTTATGGGTCAAGAAATTCCATAGGAGAAGAGGAAAGTGCTATAGTCACTAGTCTAATGTTGTGTAGGCTCTATATTATTTAGATTTCAAAATTTGAATTTGATACCACTATTCTAGTATGGTGCCTTGAAGGAAATGATAGATCACCCTGGGATTTCTCATACTTTGTCAAGATATGAAAATATTTTGGAAACCAAGGAATTTATGTTAGCCACAATTAGAGAGAGGTGAATTTTTAAACTATTTATTTATTTAGTGAATTGATTCTTGGAGAGAAAATTATCCTATAAAATAAGTTGGTGTCTTTCCTTGAGGACTATAACATTATTTTCAAGAGTGAATCCTTTGCCCTCCATCATTTACACCCTCCATGAGCTGGGATCATCTTTATTTGACCTATATTTTTTTCAATAATGAAAGGTTAATTCTAATTTAGGATGTCAATGTATAAACATCTATAATCAATGAAAATAACCTAGGGTTTCCTTGGAAGTCAATATGGGGGGAAATGAAATCATTTTATGGTTTACCAACACTGAACACTTCAAATATGTCTAGGATAAAACTATTCACAATTTGGATTGGGAATATGTGCCATTAAATATTTCAGTTGTCATGTTCCCCAAAAAAACCGATCACCTCAGTTTTATTTCCCTAAAAAAACCCACTCACATCGATAAAATTTTTACATCATGAACTGCCTCAGTAGTATATTAGGAGAAACTTTTATGCTATAAAGGGAATTCATAGAATATGAACAAGCTGATTCATGTACTGAAATAACCATTCATGATTTGAATTTTTCCTCAATCATTTTTAGTAGTTAGAATCTACGATATTATCCCAATTACAGTTCTGAACATTTTTTAGTTCACTAACCCATTAATCCACACATAAAATAGAATATATATAATAAGTGTGTAACTAAAACTTGGGGTGCTACCCCAAAACTTTTTTATATATTTTCAAATAAGATTTTTTTTTAGTTTAGTGTGAACCCACAAAATAATCAAATTCACAATTAATATTTTAAACTAAATAAATATTTTAGATAGCCCAAATTAAACCCTATACGGAAAAAATAAGGTTGAAATTCGAAATATCTAATGAAATAAGAAGCACAAAAAAATACCCATGCGTGTTACAGGTTATGTGGTTACCTTAAACATTAAGGGGGGTCTAATTTTAAAACAATACAAAGTAAACAACTATAAATTCCAAATTAATACCACACTAAAAGTCAACTACTCGACATATAGAACTACACCTAAAAATTAAAATTTCAAAATACAATAAAAAAAATCTTGTCAGCTAATTATATTTATAAACTTGAGGACCTTGAGTCATACACTCTAATGCACATTGTCTCAGTCAACTAACAATCTATAATTATGAACGATTCACTATAATGACCACCTAGTTGTGGAATAAAAATTAAATTGATGTAGAAATTTTTATATTCAACATGTAAGGGTGACTCAATGAGTAAAACCACCAATAAATAGAAATAAAGAAGAAGATGAAATGAGAAAAGACAAAATAAATCTACCTCACTATCGAAGAGGAATAATAAAACACTAGTATCAGCAAATCAATACCTCTAAAGATTTGTAAATTAATCAACCAATAACAAATTACATCTATAAAACCTCACTCCTCCATAATCCACAATTTTTAAAAACCATACCACTATATAAAATTAATAAACCTGGCAAAGATTGGGTTTAGAATATTAGAACATTCTAGATGAGTTGAGGGAAAGATGAGGTCGATGAACCACTCCATTGAGAAAAAACCAAACAAACAAATAGGGTAAAATTTAGTGGTGAAATTTCTAGATTGAACCAAGAAAAAACATTCCCTCCATCACATCACATGCAATGTTAGTCATCTAGATGATTGATGAAGATAGGGTCAAGCATGATGGTATTTTCCAAAAGAGTTGAAACATAACCCTCTGATAATGAACAAAATAGTAGTGAAAATCAAAAGGAACCAAAAATCTAATAGAATATTTATTCGAAATGAATATTTCTCCTAAATAAACATTTTCTTGGACTGATTCTGAATATTGATCCAATTTCCATGAGTTTTTATTTCCCATATAATAGTTGTGTTTTTTGTTGTTTAGGACACAAGTTATTCTTGGTATGTATTACTTATTATATAATTTATAGTGTGAAATATTGTAATAATTGAAGATTATTATCATAATTATATATATATGTATTCTATTATAATATTATAATAGGTAGAATGGTGTATATATTATTATAAACAATGTTTTGAAACCATAATACAACAACGATGGAGACTATGGATTTATATAAGAGTATTTAGGGAACTTAATATGGTTTACCCTTCCCTAAAATATATATGAATCTTAGAAAAAGATAATTTTATCAAATTACTCATACAAATGTTCCAATTTTATATGATTCGTAATTCATAGGTTTTACTAGTATGGATTCTGAGAATTTCTCAAAAACCTGTAGTTATTTACAACCATGTACTTTCCAGGATGTGTAAACTAGTATCCCAGGTTGACTTATATATTATATTATATCACATATATAATAAACATTTGGTTTTTAAATTTTTTTTCCTTCCAAATTCCTATTGGTATAGCATACACATGGTATTATGGTAGACAGGCAGTGGTTGGTTAGTGACCACATACTTGGTTCGATGTAATCACACCATACAAAAGTCCTTTTGGGATGTATATAGATCATATCATTCATGTACCAACTATATTAAAGGTATTAGTAATTTGAAATTCCTATGAATTTCTGATATTACCTGAAAATGCATTGTGGATATAACACCCCAACTCTAAACCCAATGCTAGTTATTATTTTATATCATTTTCAAAGAATATTATAGATCACTTGACATAGGATCTAAAAGTTTAATAGTTTTAGGAGACTAAATACATACATGATCATTATATTAAAATTTAAAACATAAAAATACATCTTAAAAATTCAATGAAAAAATTATTATCCCTTCTATAATTTTCATAGATAATTTATTGTACTATTTTTGTTTACTTGGGGTGGTATGGGAAAAAATAAAGGGGTTAAATATTTCTATAACCCACCCATCATAAAACAATTCCAACACATCTATCATATAAAAGGGTTTGGATAACATTTTTCAAAATAATGTTCCAGAAGGTAACATTTATATATACATGTATTTGTAATAAATATTTATCCATATAAAAGTAATTCATATATGTATTGTTAATGTTTCCTTATTTTATTGATTTTTATTAATATCTTGGTTAATAAACATAAATATAATTTGAATTTTAGGAGAATCAAAACAGAATGGATCATTGATAATTATGTAATCTAGTAGGATACTTGAATCATATTGGAATTTTAATAGGTTTCAATGAATGCAATGGTCAGAAACAAATTAAATCATATAACAAACCCATATTGAATGAATTTTATGGAAACATAATGTCTTATTATTGTGTTATAATAATAAGAAATGGAAAATTATTATTCACATTTTAATAATATATTTTTAATAAGGAAACATGACATGATCATAAATGAAATTTTAAAGGAATGCAAATTAATTTCCAAAGATAAATGTTGAAAAAGGTATGATAACCCTTACTTTGATATATTCCTTCCAAAATGTTGATAACGGTCTTCTTAAAATTCTATATTTTGGGTTATTAAAAGTAAAATTCAGATGAGGGTTTGGGAACCCCTTCCCAACTAAATTTCTTGAAAAAATCACTTAGGATCGACATTAAGAGATAAATTCATAGAGATTATGAAACTCTTATCTTGGGAGGCTTACTGATAAGGAAAATGTGATACAAACATGATCAATCATTATGGAGTGGAAGGTAATGAGATAATTACTGGATATTTATATGAAATGGGAGGGGGATTTTTATATTAATTTCAAAACATAGGACATAAACTTTTTCATTGTGGGAAAATTTAGAACCTTTAGCATGGAAATTATTTTAGAACATGGTATTTGATATTTAGGGCCTTGTTTTTTTACTTCCATAATATTAAGAACTGAACTCTATTATATTATATTTTTTTGTAGTCGGAAAATATTTTTTATTCATGATGAATTGTTTATAAAATATTAAAATATAGTTTAGGATTTGGAAACTTCAATATAGGTTTGAAAAAATTCATTTTATTATTTTAAAACATGTAATATTGATTAATAATGTTTTTTGAAAAAAGAACTATATTATTAATTACATCATATTAAGTATTTATTAGGGAATAATATATAATATATATTTACAAAGTATTTTAATATTTACACAAACATTTGATTATCTTAGAAAATTATTAAAAATTCATTATTGGATTAATTTTTCATGCAAATTATATATTTTTAGTCCATTTTAACCATAATTCCCCACTTAAGAAATTTAATTTTAAAACAGTATCATATGTGTATTTTTTAAAAAAAATAGATAGATTATATTTAGAACTCTTCTTTAATAAAATTATTTTCATTGTAAGTTGTATGTGGGTGATTGTTTTACTATTCATTAATCGATGTAAATTATTAATAATTTTATTTAAAAATTATATTATGTATTTTATTTGGCCATTATATATAAAAGGGTTGCATTACTATTATATTGGTCATAAAGGGAAGTTGTTATTGAAATGGTCTAATTCCCAAGGGTAAGATTCCAATGACCAACATACCCTTAAAACAATCATATTATCCCTTATATGTAAATTTCTTTCTAATATATAAAATCATTCATATCCTTATCTTAGTTACTATACCATTTGTATCCCATTGGTAATTATTTTCTTTATAACAATAATGTGTATTGTATACTTGTATATCCTTTTAGAGTATCATTCTCCATATTTCAAGATTATAGTGATTATATATATTGTTACTTGTTTTTTAGTACTAGTTTCAACTATTATATTGAGTATAATCTTCTATTTTTGTGCCATAAAATTATAATAAAACAATTGAATGTGCATTGTGAAAAATCTGTTTTGATGAAGTGTTTATTTACAATGAAATAATATAATATCTTACATTATCTCCTCCATAAATAAATTCATCCTTGAAATATTTTATATATTCTATTCCCTAAACAGATGTGGGTAATTTTTTAGTAATTATTCTTTAGTATCCCACATTGTATCCTCTATCTTCTGATTTTTCAAAAGCATTTTCAACATCTGAGTTTTCTGATTCTAGAACAATTTTTATAATGTCATTAATCTAGATAGGCTCTTAATTATAACAAAAATTAACCTCCATATCCATTTCTTTAGTGGTGAGCATGTTTTTTGGGTTTATTATATACTTCCTTAATACTAAGACATGGAAGACACCATATACTATTGAGGGTTTTGGAGGGGTAGTTTATAGTGAGACCCAACTTCAATTCTATCCAAAACTTCCAAATTCCCAACGTACCTTGGAATGAGATTCCCCTTTTTAAAAAATATTATAACTCCCTACTATTTATAAAAATTCAATAATAAAGGATCCTAACATGAAATTATAATTCCTTCCTCACATCATCCATTTTACTATTTTATCTACTTTAAGCTATCTCTATATGAAATTTAATGGGTCAAACGTTCCCAGTTATATCTCCAATGAGTTGTAGACCAACTAGCATCATTTCCCCAACAACATCACTACCGGTTGGGGTATGATATCTTTTCCCATATAAGCCTTAATATTGTTCCATTTTAATACATTGATTGATGCTAATATTGTATAAAACTTCCACCAAAGATAGATACCACTATCATGTTCCTTGGATGTCAAGTGAAAACAACCCCAAAATTTTCTCAAATGTTTGGATATTATTTTGATACCTACCATTTTATATATGATGATGGGAAGTTATACCAATTTTAATTTTTTTTCAATATAATTCCCCTTCTGATTATATAAATGTGTCATATTTAGTAATGTATTATAATATATAGTATATGCAGCGCATGTTAGAGAAAACAATTATATAATATTTAATTAAAAATTAAATTTATAGAATAAATATATCCATAAAATTTAATGTGTTATAGTGGGTACAAAAATAAAATATGGTTAATTCAATTAGAAAATTTGGATCTACTTGATCCCCTTAAATGATCACAATCACAAACAACACTGTATAAATAATAAATAACATTAATAATAAAATATTCATTTTTAAAATTAATATATATAAATATATGAGATAAAATATATGTGAATAATGAAATAATTAAATATTATGTATTTATAGAAGGTAAGGAAATCATATAAACATTAAAAATATGACTGTGGTATTAGTAATATAATAGTTGGAATAGTAATCTCATCTGTGGGAATAGTAACATGAGCATTACAGTATTATCCTCACCTATGTAACTATAAATAAATATTTAGTTTTCCTATAAAATGACAATATATCAAAATTTTATCTTTATAAAATTAAATAAATGTTTTTAAAATGATAAAATTTGTGATAGGATTTTTGTAAAAAATAAATGTTTTATTTACATTTTTATGATAAATATAAAAATATAATTGAAAATTTATTTTAATAAAATGTTATTATAAAATAATATTATGATTCATTATAAAGATAATTTAATTTTATGATATCATAAGTAATTTTTCAAATGTTTAGAATATTAATCATAATATTAAAATAGATATTTTCAAATAAATTTTAGATTTAATATTAAAAAATATAATACATAGAAAATTATTTCCATAAAATGGGTTTCATTTTTTTAATCTACACATCAGTAAATTGTAAGGTAAATTTTTAGTATTTTTAAAAAAATAGTTGATTTTTTTTGGGAGTATTGAAATATGGAAAAATACGACATTTGAAATTATAATTTAAATACACAAATTAGTGAGTCCTTCATGATCTAATAAAACAATATATTAAACTATAATGAAATTATTACTATATATATTCAAAATTTTAACACTATTGGTATTCTTTTCCCAAAATAAAAAACTAATTAATATTATATGAAAATATTATCATCATGTCGCCTTATAAACACCACCACTCACTTACCCTTCTTCTGAAACATTGTAATATTATTATCTTTCCCATATTATACCCAAATATCTCCAAATACATCTTCCCATGTCCACGATTTTTTATTGTTACCAAAATTCCATACCAATGTATCCTAATATTTCATCCAAGATAGGATATCTAATGAAGTAATGTTCTTAACAGAGCAATCTGTTAATCTTAAATTATTCTAACACCTGTTAAATTATTCCATAAAACATGAAATAATTAATATATTATAATAAATAAGTAATAATTTTATTTTTTAAAAAAATATTAATTATCAAATAAGGTGTCAATTCATTCTAAAATGAAAACAATTGTTCATATTATGGTTGGTTTACTGCTGCTATGAACACTATAGCTTGTTTTTCCCCACTTCCTTCATGGGTTGTTATAAAAAGATTATTGTTGTTAAATATGATAATAATAATTATATTATAAATTATTTCATGTTATTAAATATATTAATAATATTTAATTTAAAAAATAATCTAGTTTATGGTGGTCTTTAAAACCCACTCAATGAACTAACTATATAACAATAGTGTTTATATATAATAAATCATCCATATGTCAAAAAAAATTTGGATATTTGGGACCATTTCAAAATATATATGTATATTAATATAATTTCATTTAACTATGGCTGTTGTGGTTCCATTTTGAAAATAATTTCAATAATTTCCAACATACCAAAGTGACTTTGGAATTGTGAAACATACTCCCTCAGGAGAGATGGAATAAAATTAATTTCATAAAAAATATTTTAAATGAAAATAAAATAATATTTCCTAATAAAATGAAAATTTAAAGTGTTCTTAATAATGTATTTATGTAATTTAATTTTATTATTCAAGATTTTAGGTAATCGTAGTTAGTGATTTAATGACCCGATGTAAGGGATCTCTTCAACCCACCCTCTTATATTTATAGTATGCTTTGTATCTCTCTACATAAAATTTTCTCCTCAGTTAAGAAATAAAATAATTTTATATTTAATAAATATTTCCCTTTCGTATATACCTATGTAATATATATTTTCTTTTCAAGGTATGTAAATGAATTTAAAGGTCTCTTCATAAATCATTATTTTAAGAAAACCCAATTTAAGAGAACATCCAATTTTTTATTTCATATTGAGAACCACCGAATGATATGTTTTTATCCATAAATGGTTTTATAGAAATTTTGATTATTTAACATTGAATCATACTATATAAATTTTTTTAATAAAAATTAATATTTTTCTAGCATATTTTAATATTCTAAACCATTTTCCTAAAACATTTCTAAATAATTCCATTCCCATATTACTTATCCTCCATTTTGCTAAACTTTTCATCAAATAAACATCACATTTGAAACTATTTATTATTTAAATAACTATAAACACTCAAAGTATTTAATTTTATATTGTTGTCTTAATCTAGATTATATATCCATTTTTATTTATTTGAGGAATGATTATCTAACCCATTTATTTACAAGAATATTTCATATGATTTTTTCATAGGTTGGACTTCGTTGTGTGGAACACATATCCATGAACATTTCATAATGGGTGTTTCTATATAGATCTATATTTCATTGGGTAATGTTTATATCCCATGATATGATATTTATGGGATTAGAGAGTATACCTAATATATTATGGGTCTATGTCCACAAGGTTATGATGTCTCAATAGTGAGACTTGACAAATGATTATAATGTCATGTATCATGATGTTCCCACATTCATTTGAAGTAATTATTCAATGATTCCATTTAATTTGTTTAATTATCCTATGTGATCATTATTATTACTTGTCCTTTATGATAACATGTTATTCCATTTGACTCGTGTAATTATCATTTGTCACACTTATTCCCTTACAAGGTTTTATATCTTACCCCTTTTGTTTATTTGTCCCCCATGTTATCCTATTTAGTATTATAATATTAAATAGATATTGGATAAAATTATTTAAATTAATATTTTTATTTTTTATTTTTTGATTCACTTTGATGTTATATTAACTTAGTATATAAAATATACCATTCCTATCGATCCTTGATTTTTTTATTCGATATTTATAATAAAAATTTTGAAATCATATATATATATATATATAGGAGGCTTGAGTCCCAATAGTCAGTATAAGTTGAAAATTATAGTTATTTTTTGGAATTCAGATAATAATACATTACTAAAAACCATATGTATATGTATAAGTATTGGGAAAAAACATTGAATTTCAGTTAATTATATAGAGAGTGGATTATAGGAAATAAAATCATTATCTGGATAATACAAGTGGAAGTGTAACTACCCTGGATGTACGTTGGGGTAATAACTTCGAAAGGGTTAATTGTTTATTTTGTTGACATGTACCTGGTGTAGGAAAAATAATTATTTCTATATATCTTTTTTTGACACCCATGAGGGATATTAATTTTTAAAATCTCAAACTCCTTATGAACTATTATGAAGGACTTGAATAGATTGTTAAGTAAAAAGGTTTTTAGAAATATTACTCTAGAATACATTAATTAAAACCTAGAGAATAACAATTTATGATATAAATATCATTTATCAGTAATAAATTATCAGTTCATAATTTCTATATTTATATGAATATTAGTGAAAATATCTTATCTATAATTGTTTTCTATTTTAGTTGATGGTGGTAAATATGAGGAATCATTCCAACAACCACTAAGATAAGAAATATAATGATTTACCTGATGAGATTCCTAATGTTATGGGAATCATAGTCAATAACATCATGGAAGTACAAGATCAACTGACTGAATTAAGGAATAATAACATGAATTTAGTGGAACGCCCTCCCTATAAGAATGGGAATGTTCTGGTTTGGTTTCATATGATAAAAAGGCCTCAAACCTTTATTAAATATTCAAATCCCATAATATTGGAATAATTTATTAACTCTATTTAGAAGATATTAATTTTATTCAAATTATATGAATGAGAGAAATTCATTATAGACATTTATCACCTAAATGGAGAAGTCTAATAGGTGTGGAAACTGACCTTGAACATGACTCCCAAAGAAGAAATTAAATCCAAGAATTCTAAAGGATTAAATAAAATATTTTTCAATAAATATTATCCCTTAACTCTATATATTAAAATATATAGGGAGTTCCTTGGACTAAAGATCAATAAAGATGAGTCTATTAGGGAATAGAAGAAAAACATTGCAATTCTTGCACAATATGTATCTAGATTTAACAACAACAATGAAAGAAAGGTAGGATGCTTATATGATAGATCACATCCAATTAAAATAAATCCTATATAGATTTGATATTTTTGTTGATATTAAGATATTTTACACTGTTCCCTTAAGTATAAGATAAAGATTCTTGATTATCAATGTTATCATGGAAATAGAGATAAAAATTGGAAGTTGAAATTCAATTCGGGTGGATTAATGGATCAATCCCACAGATTAAAGAAAAATTGAATACCCATACTTCAAAAGTGTGGGGAGTAGCATCCTAGAAACTATGTTACGGGAAAAGGTAGGTTATTTAACTATGAATAATAGGTGAATCATCCAAGTCAATATTGAATGGAGAAAAATAATACCACTAATTTTATGGAAGAAAATATGGTTCCAATAAATCCTTAACCTATTATCCAATTCATCAACTACAAGAAACACCAATATTTTGTATTCCAATGAACTAAGACAAGGGTGGTTAGATATAATCATTTAAAATAAATTCTATTGAAGAAAGATAAAGGAATGAATTAGGTTTCCACTACTTCTAGGGTTTATCCCAATAATGAAGTGCTGATAAGTATGATACTTTTTCATTTAAGAAGGGGGAACATATTTTTTTATTATGGTTATAAAACTTATTTCATGTCATGAGTGTTTTATATAACTGTTCTAAAACCACCATAAAACACATTGGTTGAGTTAACTTTTTGAATTTAAAAGGGGGAAATTATTACATCCCTTATATATAACTCCTTTCTGATTGATGTTAGTGGACTAGACCTACTAAAAAATCATGTTATAATACATATCGAATCATTATCACAATTAGTATAAGTTTTAGGAGGATGATTCTCATATGCAATCTTCTATTGAAGAATGTAGATCATTAAATTATGAGTAATAATATCTTGATCAAATTATTGAGAAATGGATAGAATCATGTTAAAGACATTACCATCGTGATGTACTATACTAAATAATTCCATGAAGGGTTTACGGGTGTTCCTCTTAATATATTGGATAAGTTCCCAATTGAATATAAACATAGAAGATTTATCAAACCAAGACTCCCTATAAAATTTCCACCTTAAATTTGGAATAATTAAATAAGAATTTAAAAAAGAATATATATATAAGGGTTTCATAAGCTTGAGCAATTCACCATGGAGTTTAAAAGTCAACTGTTTCATGATAAAAATTTCATCAATCATCCTCTACATTTATGCTCATGACAGCCTTTTATATAAGGTGTAAATGCTATGAGTTCATAGTAATTCCATTCAAAATCACTAAACCTCAAGAAATTTTTATTGAAATAATGAATGTAATTTGTATATATTATCAAAATAATTTTTTTTTAATCTTTATATATGATATTCTGATATACATCAAAAGAGAGGACAAGTATGGGGAGTATTTGAATACAATGAAAAATAATTATTACAGGATAATTTATATAAAAGGTATAATAAATGTGAGTTTTGAATAGATGAAGTATCACTATCGGGACATGGTATCACTAATATATGGATAAATATAGATCCTTTGGAGACAAAGTAGATTGAGGACTTACCCAAACCATCTATAGATTCTTTCATCTATATGGGTTTTTTATGATTTCTGATAAAATTCTAAAAAACATCCAAAACCATTGAAAAAAGTAATTTTAAAGGTAGTGATGTTTTTATAGACCTATCATTGTGAAAATATATTAATGTAATTGAAAAATAGGTTTATCGATACATTGATACTCACACAACCCTTATGAAGGTAACATATCATGGTATATAATGATGCTTAAAAAAGTGACTGGGTTGTATAGTGATGAAAAGTGATAAAGTGAAATCCCAGATCATAGTGAATTTGAAAACTCTTGAGTTGAACTACCCAATACATGGTATGGAGTTGAATGTAGTCATTTTCACATTGAATGTTTAGAATAGATATCTCAATGGGGAGAAGTGTGATATATATATAGATAATAAGATCCTTAAGTATAATTTCACATAGAAGGTGCATAATATGTTCCAAAAACTATTTTTAGTTCAAATAGATGACAATGAATACTCGTACCATTACTATCATGGGAAGAAGAGTAATGTGGAAGCTTTCATAAATAGAAAGGATCAAGAAAACATCTAAATGATGAAAATTGAGAAGGTTCTAATCAACTTATATTTACAATGGATGGATATAGAAGTTATAATGGATGAAAAAACATCATACCTAGATCAAATTACTACTCATCCATCCATTCTAGGGAAGAAAAATGTTCATAAAATGGGTTATATAGAAATGTATAGAACATTGAAGCTATAATAAAAATGAAAATCCCATGTGTTCATAATTGACAGAGGATTTTAAAAATTTTCGTCACCATGATTTATACCATCAAATCATGTGATTAATAAGGTTTTATTTAATTATTCTTATAGATTGACGTTATCCATCCACATATGGAGTAAATATATTTCAAAGTCTCTGACAGAATTATTGGTGGGTAAATAGGAAGAAAGAGATCATAGAATATTAATCAAATTTCTTAATATGTCTAAAAGTTAGGAATTCAATTAAAATTTTCAAAGGAATGATGAAACCATTACCCATACCTATATGGAAATGAGAAATATCCACATGGACATTTTAAGTGGTCTTACAAAGACATCTAGTGGAAATGACTACATATAGGTTGGGTTAGATCATCTTTTAAAGAATAATCATTTAATAAAAATTCATGTTGACTTATCATAGTATCAACATTCAGGGATATACATTAGGGAAATGGTGATTCCATATGGAACATCATTATTGATTGTATCTAATCATGATCTAAGGATTACACTGAAGACCATGAAATGTATCCAACATGATCTAAATATTGTTTTGAATATTATTAAAAATTTAACCCCCAAAATAATATCAAATTTAACCAAATAATCCATATACTTGAGGGAATATTTATATCAAGATAAATAGTCATCAAAGGAGGATATTATCAACATCTTCCTCTATTTAATTTCACATAAAACAAAATAATTAACTCATGAATCCATAGGACTCCATATAAATCTCTTAATATGATGATTTTTATAACAACTATGTTTTGGGATAATGTTTGTGAACACAACTAGATTGGACATAAAATGGTTCATAAAATGGTTTAAAATTTCATGATCATTCATCTCTACATCAAGAAATCTTAAAGTAGAAAAAAATAGATTTTTTGATAACCTTTATAGAGACTTAGTGTTTTAATCTTGAGATAATGTGTTCTGGTATATATCTCTATCCAATATTTTCTATAGATTTTGGAAGAAGTTATTTATAAGTCCTAGAAAAATCAACACCTCTGATATTACTAATCACATCAGAGTTGTGGCCAATAAACTGGTGCTCCCACCAACCATGTCTCAAGTACATGACATGTTCAATGTATCCATCTTGAGAAAGAACATATCAAATTCCTCTCATGTAAAAAATATAGTTTGATTACATTTGGATCATGATATCTCTTATCAGGAGAAACTGGTGAAGATCTTGGACAGTAGAGACAATGTTATAAAAAACAAGAAAACCAACCTAGAGAAATTATTATGATAAAACCATATGTACATGGAGAAAACATGGTAAAAAAGGGACCAAATTAAATATAATATAACTCAACAATTTTTTACTTAGTGCAATGATATTTTTTGGGAGAAATTTAATATGGGGGGAAAGATGTAACGACATAGAATGTGTTACAATTGAAAAAAAAAAGAAAATAAGATAACTATAATATGAAAATTTGTATATTCTTGATCCCTTCGAATGATAAAATTCATGAACAAGACCATAGAAATTAAATAAATTATTTTTATTGGAATATTATTTCTGAAAATTGAAAAAATTTATAAATATCAATTGAAAATAGAAGGCAATGAAAAATGAATGAAATTTGAGGCATTTATATAATGTAGGGCACCCATATGATTGTTAAGAATCTGATCATTAGAATAGTAATCTGACCATTGTATATTAATATAATCATTATAAAAAAACATAACCTTTATAATAGAAAAATCACCCATGGAATTATAAAATAATCATTAATTATATTTTTAAATTAAAATATATAAAATTTATATCACGATATAAATACTTAAATGTTTTAAAAATAACAAAATAAGTGTTTTTTTTTTATAAAAAAATAGTTTTTATTTAAATTTTCTGTGATAAATTTAAAATTTTTAAAGAAATGGTATTTTTAAAAAAAATTATAAAATAATATTATGATAAATTAATATGATAATATTATTTTATGATACCATAAGTACTTTTTTAAAGGGCTTGAAATTTAGCATAATATTAAAAAAATATTTATAAAAAAAGTATTTTATTTAAAAAACAATTTTCTCATATTTAGAAAATTGTTTTTATAGATTTATTTTTGTATCTTTTGATTCTATATTTCAAAAAAATTATGTTTAAATTTTTGGTATTTTTTTAAAATAATTGCATTTGTTGTGAGAACTAAAATGTGAAAAAAAACCATATTTGACATTATAATTTAAATATAATAATTAGTGAGTCATGGTATATTTAAGAAACCATTATCTATGACTCACATGAACTAAATACTATATAAATTAACAATAATCAAAACTATAGGTAGTTTTTATCCTGAATGATAAACTAATGAATATTATATTCAAAAAAATTCATCTCCTACTCTTATAAATACCACCTATCACAACCCCTTCACCCCACAATTTTTATGATTCTTAAATTTCATATATTATTCATAAATATCAATCTATCCTCTCCATATTTGCAATGAGTTATGGTTTTAAAAGTAGACAACAAAAAGGAGTCTTGAGGTGTTTTCCAAGAGAGGACATCCAATAGAAATGTTCTTAACCAAAAATGCCCTTTAATTTTCTCTTCTTCTACATCATTTTCACTTTCTATATCCCACTTGGAATATTGAATATTTTATAATAAATATTTTGGAATTTTATTATGTTAATTGAATATCAAGGATTATACCCCGATTTATTTTATTATAAAACAAAAATGATTGTTCATATTATAGTGGGATCAACATATCCAACAATAAATTACTTCATTTTTCTCCACTACATTATTGTATGGTTAAATAAATAATATTAGGATTAAATATTATTATAAAAATATAATTTTTTATTATTTCTTGTTCTATAATGTATTAATAATCATTTAATTAAATAAAAAAATCCGGTTCAACATAGTCGGTAAAACAACCTAAGTGAACTAGTTGTATACTAATAGCCTTTAAACTAAATGAATCATCTTTATGTCAAAAAACATATGGATATTTGAGACTAGTTAACTTTTTTAAGGATAAGGATATCATTTCGTTTCACTTCTATTTTTTAATTTTGTTTTATAATATGTTCAATAATTATCAAGAAACAAAAGCGACTTTCGAACCACGAAACAATATCCATATAGAGATTAAGAATGAATACGATGTATTAAAAAAATATTTCAAAAATATATAAAATAATATTAATTAATAAATAATAGATGTAAATAATCTAAACAATGTACTAAATAAATTAATATTGATAATCCATGATGTAAGGAAATCAGACATAATGATTCAAGGACTCGAGGTAAGGGAGCTTTAACCACCCTATTTTACTTATGTTTTGAAATATATCTCTCTACCTAAATTTAAAAATATAATTTTTTGATATAAAAATTCTATATTATTTATATATATCGAATATATACATATGTTATAATTGTTTTATTTTTTAGATATATACAATTTTTTTATTTTCTCTACAGAAATATTTCACTTCAGTAAGCCTATTTTAAGGTAACATCTTATTTATTACTTCATGTTGTGAAAAAATCCATGAAATTATTTTAATCATGATATTTATTTTTTGAAATTAAAATTATTTTAAAGATAACTCTCCTAGTTATATTCATGTTTTATGAAAAATATGATGCACTTACCATATTTACAAATTCCTAAGCATTTTCACAATACTTCACTTAAGAAGTTCAATTAAAAAATCTATTCCCATTTGGAGGCATATTTCATTAAATAAACATATTATTTGCAAACTTTTCTTAATTTAAAATCAATAAACGCTCAAAATATATAATTATTTATTCTATTTTTAATCCTTAATATATGTGTGCCTATTATTATTTGAGGTAATATTATATAACCCATTAGTTTCCAAGGGAATTTAAAATTCTTATACCTTGTGTTGGATTTCTTTATATTTTCAAACATATTCTTGTAGATGTTATTATAGGTACACCCATATAGAAATCCAATTCATTAGGTAATTTTTATATATCTAGAGATGATATGTATGGGAATAGGGATTAATCCTAATCCACTATGGGACACTTTCTATTATTCTATGATGTCTCGGTATTGAGCCTTGACTTATTCTTATGATATAGTGTATCATGATGTTCCTAAATTCATATGATTATATTATTATATGACTCCATAATATTTATTCCATTCCACCATGTTACCATTCATGTACCTTATCCTTTATAAGATCATGTTTTCCCATTTGACTAGTATGTTTGGCTAATTTATCTTACTTATAACCTTATTGGGATTTATATATCTCCCTTTTAGTTTATGTACTCCCTATGTTATCATACAAATTTTGAGAAGTTAAAAGGGATATTATAAAGACCAAGGACTTTCAAACATATATATTATATATTTTTAATTGAATAATCAACATATTTCATGAATACATACTCGAGGAACACAAAGTTTTAGTATAATTGTAGAACAAATAACCAATATTCTTATTTAATCAAAGATGTTTAATATATCTCACTATGATAATCCCCAAAAGTACTCTTTATAGACTTACAATACTTAAAACCTTACATCATAACTTGGGGAAAGTAAACATAACAAAGGGTGAGCGTAGATACTTTGTAAGTGTAACATCCCAAGTAAGTAATGAATAATAGATATTTTTATCTATGTCTATTAATAAATTAGATAGTGTTTTAAAGTCTTAAAATGAAAATAAATCCAATCTTAAGCATGGAATACACCCATATTTTTTAAAAGATTGTTTTACTGCCTTTTGATGGAAAACAATTTTTAAATATATCTTTTGACAATTTTATAATCTATATTTGTCAAAATAAACTTATTCTTTATAATTGGGACATCAAAATTTACTTGTGAATTTTTGGTATTTTTCTGACAATGTTCATTTTTTAATGAATAGTGAAAAATTCTGCATTTTACATCAAAACTGCTTTTTAATCTACTTTATTTATATGATTAGATTATCTTTTTAATTAGTTTTAAAGTTAAATTAGAATATATTTTTACCATTTAATCCAATTGTGGTCATTAGGATTAATTTCACTTTGGAATTGGGCATAAACTAATGCCAAACTTTTCATAGATATTGTTTCAAAAAAACCCGCTATTTGTTTTGACAACGGTAATTATTTTTAAATCAATTATTGCAATTTATGTGTTTGGAATTTGGTAAAATTGATTACATATTTGGAATCATAAGTTCCAAATTATGTAATCAAAACTCTTTTGTTTTTGGACATTATGAATAGTAACAACGGTAATTATCTTTAATTATCTTGATTAATGAGTAATCGGGTAGTTAAGGATAATAAAATGATATCATAATAATACAAAATGACCACAACATGTGTCCTAAGGCTACTGGTTGTCTCATGTACGACCATGGGATGTATTGTGCCAAACTTTGGGGACCCATGAAATCACTTTTGTGGAAAGTGACTTGTTATCGTTTTATTTCTTTTAAAGAAAGTAAATATAACACGAATGTATCACCTGATTAAAACATTTTTTATTTTGTCTACATAAATGATATTTTAGACTATAAATATTAATTGGAAATATAAAACTATTTCCTACATCATAGTATTTTTTCATAATTTTTAGACTTTAAATAAATTAAATTATTTATGACATCATGATGATGCAGCGATTACCTCATTAATAAAGGATTTAAATAAAATGAAATAATAATGTAAACTATATGACCAACACATGTTCAAAACCTATTGGATGGTTGGATTTCGAACCCTTATCACCTTACCCTCTAATTATAACAATTTGGGACCTTTTGAATCCGAAAATCATTTTCAAATAAAGTAACTTTTCTTTACTTTCCAAGAGTGCCCCTCCTCTCCTCTTATAAAAGGACCCCACCTCTACCTCCTTACCCACACTCCCAAAGCCTTTGGCTCGACAAAACCTTGCCCATTTTGTCTCTACACATCCCTCTCTTACTCTTTGAAGCCTCACTTTGGGCAGAAGTATTCCCAAGGAAGCCTTTGAGCTCAAACCAAAGGGAGTTACCCGATTTTAAGGTAATGTCTTCACTTGAGTCCTTTTGTTTTATTTTGCTTCTGCAACCCCCTAAACTCTTTTTTTTTCATTTATTTTGTAACAACTCCAGTATCTTCAATATACTAGGATGTTGTTATAAGAAGGATTCGAGATACACTTACACACACCTGCATCTAATGGTTAAAGGACATACTGTTTCTGTGGATGGTGAATTTATGCCTCCTGAAACAATGATTGTTCAACATTCTTTTAACACCTTCAAAGGTTGCCATTAAGATGTCACTATATTTATATATGATATATAATATGTTTATGTTTTCCTTAATCTTCTGTATTTTTCATTTTGGGCATACCTTTATGGTTTCCATTATGGGTAAACGTGATATCTTCATTTAAGGAAGTGCGGACTACCGCCCCCTCAAAGTGATTTGATTCGTTAAATACCATATGTGGGACGTATAAAGGACGGAACAATGATATTATATATGATATTATAATGGAATTATAATATACCTTTATATAATTATGATTCCATTCTATAAAATACGAAATAGAAATGAAAGTAGCGTTCATGCGTACGTACGGCTTACCGTCTCCATGAACGGTGCATTTCATTTCTTACCTCTAAATGATTATGTAATATTATAAATGCATGTATATACTGGATATATATGATATATACATCATGATTATAATTATGTATATAATTGATACATGAACAACTTGTAATTATAAAGGGTTTATTTTTTACTCAAGTACCAATGCTCGTTAAAACGACCGTTATTAACTTAAATAATTACATAGTGTTCATGACATGGAAATATGTGATATAAAAGGAATAATGAACTTGAAAAAGGTTCTTAAGAAAGTAGAAATTAACTCAAGTTTATTATTCAGGACATTAAAGAATGATCGAGTCAAGTCGGACCCGAGGTATGGGACTTCGTCTCAATCTCCTTTCATTGAGGCATATTTTGTTTTATACACAACCTTCTTTTATACAGTTTATAAACCCCTTTTACTTTTACGTTTATTCAAAAGGATATTTTTTATACGAAGCATTTACTAAACTACAAAAGGGAATGTTTTTGTCGTACGTATGCGGCGACAACGACTTCTCCGCCGCCGTGACCATTATTTGAGTTTCGGCTTCCTCTACAAGCCATACCTTTTTTTTAAAAGAAAAATAAATACCATGTTTTAATTTTCTTTTATTTTGGTATTGAAAATGGTTTTCATAATGTTTTTATATCAATGTTTTGTATTGATATCTTGTGATTGAAAGGTGGAAATGTTATGTTTCCTTTAAGCATGTTTTATGTGATACGATTATGTTGAGGTTCTTGGGCATTATTATGAAGATGGGTGGTTCCGTGATAAATTAAGGGTAGGTGAGCTCGATATAGCTCTCCAATGCATTGGGTAACGCGATGGAGTGAAATGTTAAGGTTTCTCTGAAAAGATTTAGGGAATATACTGTGATGGGTATTCCAAACGTAACCAAGAGGGTTACTCCCTACGTAAGAATGTTATGAATGCCTCATGTTACCTTTATGTCTTATGATTTCTATTATTTATTCATGATTTGATGAGGTATGTTAAAGTGCTTATGTTTTATGGGTAAAGTATGATTTCATTCTTATGTATATATGTACCCATGTTTCCTTTCCATATTTTTATATCCCTTACTGATCTTTTTATGCTCATCCCAAGTTTTTTTGAAATGTTTTTCACAGGTCAAGGAAAAGGTACATGATATTATGATAGTGTCAAGGAAGTGTCAAGAAAGAATCCATGTTTTATTTTAAATATGTTTCCATTGATGGGATAGAATAATACTATCTTTATGTAACCACTTTGTTTATATGTGGAATGTAATGCAAGTTTTATGATCTAATTCTCTAAAACTCTAAACCCGAAAAGATCATCAATGTGTAATCTTGTAATAACTCAAGATTAAGTAAGGTTTAAGGCTGGGGCCTTATAGTTGGTATCAAAGGTCGGTTTAGATAACTTTAGGAGTTAGAATTCTATTAATTTATTATCCAAAAATATTTTTTTATGGTCAAATTGAAGTGATATAGTATTTGAAGATTACCATGTTGCTTCATCTAAGACATGTTTGTTCAGAATGGTTTTCCGCAGAGGAAACAGGGAAGCAGTGCTAGGAAGGCATGTAGAAGGAAATAACCTTCCGAATCAGCATCCTGAGATGGTCGGAATTGGAACTGAATAGTTTGTTTCAGTAATGGCGCAGTTGACTCAAGCAATAAATGGTGGTGGTATCCATGCACGAGATCAGCCAGATCAACCGCAGAGGAACATGTTAGTGGTGGAACATTTCATGAGGCAACATCCCCCATCATTCAGAGAATCATCCGACCCTGTTCTAGCTGATGGGTGGATTAAAGCACTGGAGAATATTTTCTATGTCATGGGGTTTTCAGACAATCAAAAGTTTACTCTTGCTATTTACCGTTGCGAGGGTGAAGCAGATCAGTGGTGGTCGATGGTTAAAAATATCAGGGACGCTGATGATATTGATTATCTCGACCGGGATGAATTCAAAGGTATGTTTCTTGAAAAGTATTTTCCTCAGGCTGTTCGACTTAGGATGGAAAAACAATTCTTGGAATTGAGGCAAGAGTAAGACTTAGTGGCTACCTATGAAGAAAGGTTCACTCGATTGGAAAGGTATGCTCCAAATTTTATCTGAGACCTTGATAGTAAAATCAATCGTTTTTACTCAGGATTAAAGCCAAAATATCGAAGGGCATTAGCTTCTCGTGAGTTTAAAAGTTATGAAAATCTTGTTCGATGTGCTGAGAAGGAGGATATAGATTTTTCCTTTGATCAAGTGTTCTATAACAACTAGCAAAAGAAGAGACCAAGGTGGCAGAAGAAAGGGAATAATTCTTCAAAAAAGTCTGATGGTAAGAAATCTATGTTTCCAGTTTGTGATAAATGTGGAAAAAGGCATGCTGGGGAATGTCTTCTGAATTCTGGAAAGTGCTACCGATGTGGTAAGATGGGACATAAGGCTCGTGATTGCACTGAAAAAGATCAAGGTGAAGGTAAGACCAAATTTTAATTACCGTTAGTGAAATGTTTTAAGTGCAATGAGATGGGTCACTATGCAAACGAGTGTCCGACAAAGAGCTTGAGTGATGGGAAGCAGTTAGACTACAAGCAGAAAGGGGTGGTTAAATCCTTTGCAACTACTTCAGCAGATGTCGGGCCATCCAATGAAGTTTTATCAGGTACTTTGTTTATTTTTTCAGATTATGCCAGTGTGTTGTTTGATTCGGGGTCCACACATTCTTTCATCTCTGAAACCTTTTCTAGTAAAATGGGAATACCATCACAAGAAATGACTCCTAAACTTTTGGTAAAAACACCTGGGGGAAATGTTGAGGCAAGAAGAATTTATAAGAATCTTCCTATCCTTATCTGTGGAAAGAACCTACTTGAAAACCTTATTGTTCTACCTCTCGTAGAGTTTGATGTTATCCTGGGTATGGATTGGCTCTCTATTTACCATGCAAATATTGACTGTAGAGCTAAAGAAGTTTCTTTTCAGAAAGAATTTCAGTTTGTGTACAAGATTGAACCCTTATTGTTGATAACTTATCAAGAGGCCAAGAAACTTGTAAAAGATGGAAATGAATGTTACCTTGCACACATCGTTGAAAATAAAGGAACTGTTCAGATTAATGATGTGCCAGTGGTAAATGAGTATCCTGATGTTTTTCCTAATGAGTTGCCTGGAATAATACCAGATCGGGAAGTTGAGTTTACCGTTGACTTAGTTCCTGATGCTAAGCCAATTTCAAAACCCCCTTATCGAATGGCACAAATTGAACTTTTAGAGTTAAAGGAGCGATTGCAAGATTTATTAGAGAAAGGTTTCATTCGACCTAGCCCATCACCATGGGGTGCTCTTGTTTTATTTGTTAAAAAGAATGATGGTTCAATGAGACTTTGCATTGATTATAGAGCCTTGAATAACATCACTGTTAAGAACAAATATCCTTTTCCTCATATCGATGATTTGTTTGATCAGCTCTAGGGAGCTCAGTATTTTACAAAGATTGACTTAAGATTGGGGTACCATCAGCTGAAGGTAAAGGAAGTAGATGTTCCGAAGACCGCGTTCCGTACAAGATATGGCCATTATGAATTTGTAGTAATACCTTTTGGGCTAACCAATGCACCTGCTCTATTCATGGACTTAATGAATAGAATTTTCCATGAGTTCTTGGATAAGTTTGTGGTGGTTTTCATTGATGATATTTTGGTGTTTTCTAAAAGTAGAGAGGAGCATGAAATACATTTAATGGTTATCTTGCAAACATTAAAAGAAAAGAAACTGGATGGAAAATTCATCAAGTGTGAGTTTTATTTGCAACAAATTTATTTCCTTGGTCACATTATTTCTAAAGATGGGATAACTGTTGATCCTGCAAAAACAAAAGTTGTGGAAGACTGACCAAGACCCCCAAATGTAACAGATATTCGTAGCTTCCTTGGTTTGGCAGGCTATTACCGAAGGTTTTTTAGAAATATTTCACGGTTATCTAGTCCAATGACTAAGATAACTTGGAAGGGTGTTAATTTTATCTGGACAAAAGAATGTGATTATTGTTTTCAGGAATTGAAAAGAAGATTGGTGAATGCTCCAGTTTTGGCACTACCTTCCATGAATGGTGAGTTTGTTATCTACAGTGATGCTTCATTGAAAGGACTTGGTTGCATCCAAATGCAGAATGATCAGGTAATCTCTTATGCTTCACGACAGTTGAAAACTCATGAGGTAAATTACCCTACACATGATTTGGAATTAGCTGATGTTGTCTTCGCTTTAAAAATTTGGAGGCATCATTTGTATGGAGTGAAGTGTGAAATATATACTGATCACAAAAGTTTAAAGTATATATTCACTCAGAAAGAGTTAAACATGAGACAGAGGAGATGTCTGGAATTAATCAAGGATTATGATTGTAAAATTCATTACAATCCGGGAAAATCAAATAAAGTGGTTGATGCTTTGAGTCGAATAAGTAATGCTTCATTAGCAATGTTGAGTTTGGAACGTGATCCTTTGGTTAAGGATTTGATGAACTTTGGAATATAATTTTTTGGTGAAGGATGTTCTTCTGTTTTGTTTCAGGTATCAGTGAGATCATCTCTATCAGATAGAATCAAGCAAGCACAGAAGCAAGACAGTGAGTTGCAGAAAAAGGTAGAGCTGGTTCAGAAAGGTAAGTTGCCTGAATTCAACATTGATAATGATTGCGTTTTGAGATTTGGGAAAAGTTTGTGTGTGCCTTGTGATTCACAGTTGAAGATAGAGTTGTTATGTGAAGCTCATAGTTATCTGTTTTCAGTTCATCCTGGTAGTACTAAGATGTACAGAGATCTGCGGGAGTATTACTGGTGGGATGGAATGAAAAGAGATATTGCTGATTTTACTGTGAAGTGTTTGACATGTCAACAGGTTAAAGCAGAGCGGCAGTTACCGAAAGGGATGCTTCAGCCTTTACCAGTGCCAGAGTGGAAATCGGAGAATATATCCATGGACTTTGTTGTGGGATTACTGAAGACATCTCGAGGTAATAATGCAATCTGGGTTATTGTTGATCGCTTGACTAAATCTGCTCATTTCCTTGCTATACGAGATACTTTTTCCCTAGATCAACTTTCCCGATTGTATCTTAAAGAGATAGTCATGTTACATGGAGTTCCCCTCTCCAGTGTATCTGATCGTGATCTCGGGTTCACTTCTAACTTTTGGAAAGGCCTTCAGAAGTCATTGGGTACTGAATTAAATTTTAGTACAACATTTCATCCTCAATCAGATGGGCAGTCAGAATGAACAATTCAGACCTTGGAGGATATGCTACGAGCATGTTCGATGGATTATCAGGGAAGTTAGAACCAACATCTTTCTTTGGTTGAATTTTCATATAATAACAGTTTTCATTCCAGTATACAGATGGCACCATTTGAGGCGTTATATGGGAAGCGGTGTCGCACTCCATCTTTCTAGGATGAAGTGGGTGAAAGGAAGTTGATGGGACCAGAATTGGTAGAAGAGATGGCAGAAAAAGTTCAGCTGATTCAGAAACACATGAGAACATCTCAGAGTAGGCAGAAGAGTTATGCAGACAACAGGAGGAAGGATCTAACTTTTGAGGTAGGTGATCATGTTTTTCTCAAATTCTCACCATGGAAAAGTGTGATGAGATTTGGTAAGAAAGGAAAGCTGAGTCCAAGTTTCATTGGACCATATGAAATTCTGGAGAGAGTTGGATCAGTTTCATACTGGGTGGCTTTACCTCTGATTTTATCTCAGGTACACAATGTTTTTCATGTTTCGATGTTGAGAAAGTATATGCTAGATCCATCTCATGTTTTGAGTCCAGAGGTAGTTCAGCTGGAAGAGAACCTATCTTATGAGGAACAACCGGTCCAGATTCTTGACCACAAGGAGAAAGTGTTACGAAATAAGGTGATTAATCAGGTAAAGTTTTTGTGGAAAAACCACATGATGGAAGAGGCAACATGGAAATCTGAAAATGCAATGAGGGATAAGTACCCCCATTTTTTTGATAAGTAAATAAATTGCGGGGATGAAATTTTCTAAAGGGGGAAGGATGTAACATCCCAAGTAAGTAATGAATAATAGATATTTTTATCTATTCCTATTAATGAATTAGATATTGTTTTAGAGGCTTAAAATGAAAATAAATCCAATCTTAAGCATGGAATACACTAATATTTTTTAAAAGATTGTTTTACTGCCATTTGATGGAAAACCATTTTTAAATCTATATTTTGACAATTTTATAATCTATATTTGTCAAAATAAACTTATTATTTATAATTGGGACATCAAAATTTACTTTGTGTGAATTTTTGGTATTGTTCTTACAATGTTCATTTTTTAATGAATAGTGAAAAATACTGCATTTTACATCAAAACTGCTTTTTAATCTACTTTATTTATATAATTAGATTATCTTTTGAATTGGTTTTAAAGTTAAATTAGAATATCTTTTTACCATTTAATCTAATGGTGGTCATTAGGATTAATTTAACTTTGTAATTGGGCATAAACTAATGCCAAACTTTTCATAGATATTGTTTCAAAAAAACCCGCTATTTGTTTTCACAACGGGAACTATTTTTAAATCAATTATTGCAATTTCTGTGTTTGTAATTTGGTAAAATGGATTACATATTTGGGATCAGAAGGTCCAAATTATGTAATCAATACTCTTGTTTTTGGACATTATGAATAGTAACAATGGTAATTATCTTTAATTATCTTGATTAATGAGTAATCAGGTAGTTAAGGATAATAAAATGATATCATAATAATACAAAAAGACCACAACATGTTTTCTAAGGATACTGGTTGTCTCATGGATGACCATGGGATTCCTTCTTCCAAACTTGGGGGCCCCATGGAATCACTTTTGTGTAAAGTGACTTGTTATCTTTTTATTTCTTTTAAAGAAAGTAAATATAACAAGAATGTATCACCTGATTAAAACATTTTTTATTTTGTCTACATAAATGATATTTTAGACTATAAATATTAATTAGGAAGATAAAAATATTTCCTACATCATAGTATTTTTTTCATAATTTTTAGACTTCAAATAAATTAAATTATTTATGACATCATGATGATGCAGTGATTACCTCATTAATAAAGGATTTAAATAAAATTAAATGATAATGTAAACTCTATGACCTACACATGTTCAAAACCTGTTTGATGGTTGGATTTCGAACCCTTATCACCTTACCCTATAGGTATAACAGTTTGGGACCTTTTGAATCCGAAATTCATTTTCAAATAAAGTAACATTTCTTTACTTTCCAAGAGTGCCCCTCCTCTCCTCTTATAAAAGGCCCCCACCTCTACCTCCTTACCCACACTCCCAAAGCCTTTGGCTCGACCAAACCCTGCCCATTTTGTCTCTCCACATCCCTCTCTTACTCCTTGAAGCCTCACTTTGGGAAGAAGTCTTCCCAAGGAAGCCTTTGAGCTCAAACCAAAGGGAGTAACCCGATTTTAAGGTAATGTCTTAACTTGAGTCCTTTTGTTTTATTTTGCTTCTCCAACCCCCTAAAATCTTTTTATTAATTTCTTTTGTAACAAATCCAGTATATTTAATATACTAGGATATTTTTATAAGAAGAATTCGAGCTACACTTACACACACCTGCATCTAATGGTTAAAGGACATACTGTTTCCGTGGATGGTGAATTTATGCCTCCCGAAACGATGATTGTTCAACATTCATTTAACACATTCAAAGGTGGCTATTAAGATGTCACTATATTTATATATGATATATAATATGTTTATGTTTTCCTTAAGCTTCTGTATTTTTCATTTTGGGCATACCTTTATGGTTTCCGTTATGGGTAAACGTGATATCTTCATTTAAGGAAGTGCAGACTACCACCCCCTCAAAGTGATTTGATTCCTTAAATACCATATGTGGGACGTATAAAGGATGGAACTATGATATTATATATGATATTATAATGTAATTATAATATACCTTTATATCATTATGATTCCATTCTATAAAATATGAAATAGAAATGAAAGTAGCGTTCATGCGTATGTACGGCTTACCGTCTCCATGAACGGTGCATTTCATTTCTTACCTCTAAATGATTATGTAATATTATAAATGCATGTATATACTAGATATATATGATATATACATCATGATTATAATTCTGGATATAATGGATACAAGAACAACTTTTAATTATAAAGGGTTTATTTTTTACTCAAGTACTAATGCTCGTTAAAACGACCGTTATTAACTTAAACAATTACATAGTGTTCATGACATGGAAATAAGTGATATAAAAGGAATAATGAACTTGAAAAAGGTTCTTAAGAAAGTAGAAATTAACTCAAGTTTATTATTCAGGACATTACAGAATGATCGAGTCAAGCTGGACCTGAGGTATGGGACTTCGTCTCAATCTTCTTTCATTGAGGCATATTTTGTTTTATACACAACCTTCTTTTATATGGTGTATAAACCCCTTTTACTTTTACTTTTATTCAAAAGGAATATTTTTTATACGAAGCATTTACTAAACGACAAAACGGAATGTTTTTGTCGTACGTATGTGGCGACAACGACTTCTCCGCCGCCGTGACCATTATTTGAGTTTTGGCTTCCTCTACAAGCCATACCTTTTTTTTAAAGAAAAATAAATACCATGTTTTACTTTTCTTTTATTTTAGTATTGAAAATGGTTTTCATAATGTTTTTATATCAATGTTTTGTATTGATATCTTTTTATTGAAAGGTGGAAATGTTATGTTTCCATTATGCATGTTTTATGTGATACGATTATGTTGAGGTTCTGGGGCATTATTATGAAGATGGGTGGTTCCGTGATAAACTAAGGGCGGGTGAGCCCGATATAGCTCTCCAATGCATTGGGTAACGCGAAGGAGGGAAACGTTAAGGTTTCTCCGAAGAGATTTAGGGAATATACTGTGATGGGTATTCCAAACGTAACCAACAGGGTTACTCCCTACGTAAGAATGTTATGAGTGCCTCAAGTTACCTTTATGTCTTATGATTTCTATGATTTATTCATGATTTGATGAGGTATGTTAAAGTGCTTATGTTTTATGGGTAAAGTATGATTTCATTCTTATGTATATATGTACCCATGTTTCCTTTCCATATTTTTATATCCCTTACTGAGATTTTTATGCTCATCCCAAGTTTTTTTGAAATGTTTTTCACAGGTCAAGGGAAAGGTACATGATATGATGATAGTGTCAAGGAAGTGTCAAGAAAGAATCCATGTTTTATTTTAAATATGTTTCTATTGATGGGAAAGAAGAATACTATCTTTATGTAACCACTTTGTTTATATGTGGAATGTAATGAAAGTTTTATGATCTAATTCTCTAAAACTCTAAACCCGAAAAGATCATCAATGTGTAATCTTGTAATAACTCAAGATTAAGTAAGGTTTAAGGATGGGGCCTTATAGTTGGTATCAAATGTAGGTTTAGATAACTTTAGGAGTTAGAATTATATTAAATGATTATCCAAAAATATTTTTTTTATGGTCAAATTGAAGTGATATAGTATTTGAAGATTACCAAGTTGCTTCATCTAAGACATGTTTGTTCAGAATGGTTTTCCGCAGAGGAAACAGGGAAGCAGTGCTAGGAAGGCATGCAGAAGGAAATAACCTTCCGAATTAGCATCATGAGATGGTCGGAATTGGAATTGAACAGTTTGTTGTAGTAATGGCACAGTTGACTCAAGCAATAAATGGTGGTGGTATCCATGCACGAGATCAGCCAGATCAACCGCAGAGGAACATGTCAGTGGTGGAACATTTCATGAGGCAACATCCTCCATCATTCAGAGGATCATCTGACCCTGTGCTAGCTGAAGGGTGGATTAAAGAACTGGAGAAGATTTTTAATGTCATGGGGTGTTCAGACAATCAAAAGGTTAGTCTTGTTATTTACCGTTTGGAGGGTGAAGCAGATCAGTGGTGGTCGATGGTTAAAAATATCAAGGACGCTGATGAGATTGATGCTCTCGACTGGGATGAATTCAAAGGTATGTTTCTTGAAAAATATTTTCCTAAGGCTGTTCGACTTAGGATGGAAAAAAAATTATTGTAATTGAGGCAAGAGGAAGACTCAGTGGCTACCTATGAAGAAAGGTTCACTCGATTGGAAAGGTATGCTCCAAATTTTATCCAAGACCTTGATAGTAAAATCAATCGTTTTTACTCAGGATTAAAGCCAAAATATCGAAGGGCATTAGCTTATCGTGAGTTTAAAAGTTATGAAAATCTTGTTCGATGTGCTGAGAAGGTGGAAATGGATTTTGCCGTTGATCAAGTGTTCTATAACAACCAGCAGAAGAAGAGACCAAGGTGGAAGGAGAAAGGGAATAATTCTTCAAAAAAGTCTGATGGTAAGAAATCTAAATTTCTAGTTTGTGATAAATGTGGAAAAAGGCATGCTGGGGAATGTCTTCTGAATTCTAAAAAGTGCTACCGATGTGGTAAGATGGGACATAAGGCTCGTGATTGCACTGAAAAATATCAAGGTGAAGGTAAGACCAAATTTGATTTACAGTTAGTGAAATGTTTTAAGTGCAATGAGATGGGTCACTATGCAAACGAGTGTCCGACAAAGAGCTTGAGTGATAGAAAGGAGTTAGACTACAGGCAGAAAGGGGTGGTGAAATCCTTTGCAACTACTTCAGCAGATGTCGGGCCATCAAATGAAGTTGTATCAGGTACTTTGTTTGTTTTTTCAGATTATGCCAGTGTGTTTTTTGATTCGGGGTCCAAACATTCTTTCATCTCTGAAACCTTTTCTAGTAAAATGGGAATACCATCTCAAGAAATGACTCCTGAACTTTTGGTAAAAACACCTGGGGGAAATGTTGAGGCAAGAATAATTTATAAGAATCTTCCTATCCTTATCTGTGGAAAGAACCTACTTGAAAACCTTATTGTACTACCTCTAGTAGAGTTTGATGTTATCCTGGGTATGGATTGGCTCTCTATTTACCATGCTAAGATTGACTGTAGAGCTAAAGAAGTTTCTTTTCAGAAAGACTTTCAGTTTGTGTACAAGAATGAACCCTTACTGTTGATAACTTATCAAGAGGCCAAGAAACTTGTAAAATATGGAAATGAATGTTACCTTGCACAAATCGTTGAAAATAAAGGAACTGTTCAGATTAATGATGTGCCAGTGGTAAATGAGTTTCCTGATGTTTTTCCTGATTAGTTTCCTGGAATAATACCAGATCGGGAAGTTGAGTTTACCGATGACTTAGTTCCTGATGCTAAGCCAATTTCAAAACCCCCATATCGAATGGCTCAAATTGAACTTTTAGAGTTGAAGGAGAAATTGCAAGATTTATTAGAGAAAGGTTTCGCTCGACTTAGCCCATCACCATGGGGTGCTCCTGTTTTATTTGTTAAAAAGAAAGATGGTTCAATGAGAATTTGCATTGATTATAGAACCTTGAATAACATCACTATTAAGAACAAATATCCTTTTCCTCATATCGATGATTTGTTTGATCAACTCCAGGAAGCTCAGTATTTTTCAAAGATTGACTTGAGATCCTGTTACCATCAGCTGAAGGTAAAGGAAGCAGATGTTCCGAAGATCGCGTTCCGTACAAGATAAGGCCATTATGAATTTGTAGTAATGCCTTTTGGGCTAACCAATGCACCCGTTGTATTCATGGACTTAATGAATAGAATTTTCCATGAGTTCTTGGATAAGTTTGTGGTGGTTTTCATTGATGATATTTTGGTGTTTTCTAAAAGTAGAGAGGAGCATGAAAGACATTTAAGGGTTATCTTGCAAACCTTAAAAGAAAAGAAACTGGATGGAAAATTCAGCAAGTGTGAGTTTTTTTTGCAACAAATTTCTTTCCTTGGTCACATTATTTCTAAAGATGGGATAACTCTTGATCCTGCAAAAACAAAAGTTGTGGAAGACTGGCCAAGACCCACAGATGTAACTGAGATTCGTAGCTTCCTTGGTTTGGCAGGCTATTACCGAAGTTTTTTTAGAAATTTTTCACAGTTATCTAGTCCAATGACTAAGCTAACTTGGAAGGGTGTTAATTTTATCTAGACAAAAGAATGTGATGATTGTTTTCAGGAATTGAAAAGAAGATTGGTGAAGGCTCCAGTTTTGTAACTACCTTCCAGGAATGGTGAGTTTGTTATCTACAGTGATGCTTCATTGAAAGGACTTGGTTGCGTCCTAATGCAGAATGATCAGGTAATCTCTTATGCTTCACGACAGTTGAAAACTCATGAGGTAAATTACCCTACACATGATTTGGAATTAGCTGATGTTTTTTTCGCTTTAAAAATTTGGAGGCATCATTTGTATGGAGTAAAGTGTGAAATATATACTGATCACAAAAGTTTAAAGTATATATTCACTCAGAAAGAGTTAAACATGAGACAGAGGAGATGGCTGGAATTAATCAAGGATTATGATTGTACAATTCATTACCATCCGGGAGTATCAAATAAATTGGTTGATGCTTTAAGTCGAAAAAGTAATGCTTCATTAGCAATGTTGCGTTTGGAACGTGATCCTTTGGTTAAGGATTTGATGAACTTTGGCATAGAATTTTTTGGTGCAGGATGTTCTTCTGTTTTGTTTCAGGTATTAGTGAGATCATCTTTATCAGATAGAATCAAGCAAGCATAGAAGCAAGACAGTGAGTTGCAGAAAAAGGTAGAGCTGGTTCAGAAAGGTATGTTTCCTGAATTCAACATTGATAATGATTGCGTTTTCAGATATGGAAAGATTTTTTGTGTGCCTTGTGACTCACAGTTGAAGATAGAGTTGTTATGTGAAGCTCATAGTTCTCCATTTTCAGTTCATCCTGGCAGTACTAAGATGTACAGAGATCTGCGAGAGTATTACTGGTGGGATGGATTGAAAAGAGATATTGCTGATTTTACTGTGAAGTGTTTGACATGTCAACAGGTTAAAGCAGAGCGGCAGTTACCGAAAGGGATGCTTCAAACTTTACCAGTGCCAGAGTGGAAATGGGAGAATATATCCATGGACTTTGTTGTGGGATTACTGAAGAAATCTCGAGGTAATAATGTAATCTGGGTTATTGTTGATCACTTGACTAAATCTACTCATTTCCTTGCTATACGAGATACTTTTTCCCTAGAACAACTTTCCCGTTTGTATCTTAAAGAGATAGTCAGGTTACATGGAGTTCCCCTCTCCAGTGTATCTGATCGTGATCCCAGGTTCACTTATAACTTTTGGAAAGGCCTTCAGAAGTCATTGGGTACTAAATTAAATTTTAGTACATCATTTCATCCTCAATCAGATGGGCAGTCAGAATGAAAAATTCAGACCTTGGAGGATATGCTACGAGCTTGTTCGATGGATTATCAGGGAAGTTGGGACCAACATCTTTCTTTGGTTGAATTTTCATATAATAACAGTTTTCATTCCAGTATACAGATGGCACCATTTGAGGCGTTATATGGGAAGCGGTGTCGAACTCCAGCTTTCTGGGATGAAGTGGGTGAAAGGAAGTTGATGGGACCAGAATTGGTAGAAGAGATGGCAGAAAAAGTTTAGCTGATTCAGAAACACATGAGAACAGCTCAGAGTAGGCAGAAGAGTTATGCAGACAACAGGAGGAAGGATCTAACTTTTGAGGTAGGTGATCATGTTTTTCTCAAATTCTCACCATGGAAAAGTGTGATGAGATTTGGTAAGAAAGGAAAGCTCAGTCCAAGTTTCATTGGACCATATGAAATTATGGAGAGAGTTGGATTAGTTGCATACCGGGTGGCTTTACCTCTGAGTTTATCTCAGGTAAACAATGTTTTTCATGTTTCGATGTTGAGAAAGTATATGCCAGATCCATCTCATGTTTTGAGTCCAGAGGTAGTTCAGTTGGAAGAGAACCTATCTTATGAGGAAAAACCAGTCCAGATTCTGGACCACAAGGAGAAAGTGTTACGAAATAAGGTGATTAATCAGGTAAAGGTTTTGTGGAAAAACCACATGATGGAAGAGGCATCATGGGAATCTGAAAATGCAATGAGGGATAAGTACCCCCATTTTTTCGATAAGTAAATAAATTGCGGGGATGCAATTTTCTAAAGGGGGGAAGGATGTAACATCTCAAGTAAGTAATGAATAATATATATTTTTATCTGTTCCTATTAATGAATTAGATAGTGTTTTAGAGGCTTAAAATGAAAATAAATCCAATCTTAAGCATGGAATACACTAATATTTTTTAAAAGATTGTTTTACTTCCTTTTGATGGCAAACCATTTTTAAATCTATCTTTTGAAAATTTTATAATCTATATTTGTCAAAATAAACTTATTCTTTATAATTGGGACATAAAAATTTACTTTGTGTGAATTTTTGTTATTTTTCTTAAAATGTTCATTTTTTAATGAATAGTGAAAAATACTGCTTTTTACATCAAAACTGCTTTTTAATATACTTTTTTTATATGCTTAGATTATCTTTTGAATTGGTTTTAAATTTAAATTAGAATATATTTTTACCATTTAATCTAATGGTGGTCATTAGTATTAATTTCACTTTGGAATTGGGCATAAACTAATGCCAAACATTTCATAGATATTGTTTCAAAAAAACCCGCTATTTGTTTTGACAACGGTAATTATTTTTAAATCAATTATTGCAATTTCTGTGTATGGAATTTGGTAAAATGGATTACATATTTGGAATCCTAAGGTCCAAATTATGTAATCAATACTCTTTTTTTTTTGGGCATTATGAATAGTAACAACGGTTATTATCTTTAATTATCTTGATTAACGAGTAATCGGGTAGTTAAGGATAATAAAATGATATCATAATAATACAAAAAGACCAAAACATGTGTAATAATGCTACTGGTTGTCTCATGGCCGACCATGGGATGCCTTGTGCCAAACTTGGGGGCCCCATGGAATCACTTTTGTGGAAAGTGACTTGTTATCTTTTTATTTCTATTAAAGAAAGTAAATGTAACAAGAATGTATCACCTGATTAAAACATTTTTTATTTTGTCTACATAAACGATATTTTAGACTATAAATATTCATTGGAAAGATAAAAAGAGTTCCTACATCATAGTATTTTTTTCATAATTTTTAGACTTTAAATAAATTAAATTATTTATGAAATCATGATGATGCAGTGGTTACCTCATTAATAAAGGATTTAAATAAAATGAAATGATAATGTAAACTCTATGACCTACACATGTTCAAAACCTCTTGGATGGTTGGATTTCGAACCCTTATCACCTTGCCCTCTATTTATAACAATTTGGGACCTTTTGAATCCAAAAATAATTTTCAAATAAAGTAACATTTCTTTACTTTCCAAGAGTGCCCCTCCTCTCCTCTTATAAAAGGCCCCCACCTCTACCTCCTTACCCACACTCCCAAAGCCTTTGCCTCGAACAAACCCTGCCCATTTTGTCTCTCCACATCCCTCTATTACTCATTGAATCCTCACTTTGGGCAGACGTCTTCCCAAGGAATCCTTTGAGCTCAAACCAAAGGGAGTTACCCGATTTTAAGGTAATGTCTTCACTTGAGTCCTTTTGTTTTATTTTGCTTCTCCAACCCCCTAAACTCTTTTTATTCATTTCTTTTGTAACAACTCCAGTATCTTCAATATACTAGTATGTTGTTATAATAAGGATTCGAGCTACACTTACACACACCTGCATCTAATGGTTAAAGGACATACTGTTTCCGTGGATGGTGAATTTATGCCTCCCGAAACGATGATTGTTCAACATTCTTTTAACACCTTAAAAGGTGTCCATTATGATGTCACTATATTTATATATGATATATAATATTTTTATGTTTTCCTTAATCTTCTGTATTTTTCATTTTGGGCATAGCTTTATGGTTTCCCTTATGGGTAAACGCGATATCTTCATTTAAGGAAGTGCGGACTACCGCCCCCTCAAAGTGATTTGATTCGTTAAATACCATATGTGGGACGTATAAAGGATGGAACTATGATATTATATATGATATTATAATGTAATTATAATATACCTTTATATCATTATGATTCCATTCTATAAATTATGAAATATAAATGAAAGTAGCGTTCATGCATACGTACGGCTTACCGTCTCCATGAACGGTGCTTTTCATTTCTTACCTCTAAATGATTATGTAATATTATAAATGCATGTATATACTGGATATATATGATATATACATCATGATTATAATTCTGGATATAATGGATACATGAACAACTTGTAATTTTAAAGGGTTTATTTTTTACTCAAGTACCAATGCTCGTTAAAATGATTGTTATTAACTTAAATAATTACATAGTGTTCATGACATGGAAATAAGTGATATAAAAGGAATAATGAACTTGAAAAAGGTTCTTAAGAGAGTATAAATTAACTCAAGTTTATTATTCAGGACATTAAAGAATGATCGAGTCAAGTCGGACCCGAGGTATGGGACTTCGTCTCAATCTCCTTTCATTGAGGCATATTTTGTTTTATACACAACCTTCTTTTATACGGTTTATAAACCCCTTTTAATTTTACGTTTATTCAAAAGGAATCTTTTTTATACGAAGCATTTACTAAATGACAAAAGGGAATGTTTTTGTCGTACGTATGCGGTGACAACGACTTCTCCGCCGCCGTGACCATTATTTGAGTTTCGGCTTCCTCTACAAGCCATACCTTTTTTTTAAAGAAAAATAAATACCATGTTTTAATTTTCATTTATTTTGGTATTGAAAATGTTTTTCATAATGTTTTTATATCAATGTTTTGTATTGATACCTTGTGATTGAAAGGTGGAAATGTTGTGTTTCCTTTATGCATGTTTTATGTGATACGATTATGTTGATGTTCTTGGGCATTATTATGAAGACGGGTGGTTCCGTGATAAACTAAGGGAGGGTGAGCCTGATATAGCTCTCCAATGCATTGGGTAACGTGAAGGAGTGAAATGTTAAGGTTTCTCCAAAGAGATTTAGGGAATATACTGTGATGGGTATTCCAAACGTAACCAAGAGGGTTACACCCTACGTAAGAATGTTCTGAATGCCTCAAGTTACCTTTATGTCTTATGATTTCTATGATTTTTTCAAGATTTGATGAGGTATGTTAAAGTGCTTATGTTTTATGGGTAAAGTATGATTTCATTCTTATGTATATATGTACCCATGTTTCCTTTCCATATTTTTATATCCCTTACTGAGCTTTTTATGCTCATCCCAAGTTTTTTTGAAATGTTTTTCACAGGACAAGGGAAAGGTACATGATATGATGATAGTGTCAAGGAAGTGTCAAGAAAGAATCCATGTTTTATTTTAAATATGTTTCCATTTATGGGAAAGAAGAATACTATATTTATGTAACAACTTTGTTTATATGTGGAATGTAATGCAAGTTTTATGATCTAATTCTCTAAAACTCTAAACCCGAAAAGATCATCAATGTGTAATCTTTTAATAACTCAAGATTAAGTAAGGTTTAAGGTTGGGGCCTTATAGTTGGTATCAAAGGTCGGTTTAGATAAATTTAGGAGTTAGAATTCTATTAAATGATTATCCAAAAATATTTTTTTATGTTCAAATTGAAGTGATATAGTATTTGAAGACTACCATGTTGCTTCATCTAAGACATGTTTGTTTAGAATGGTTTTTCACAGAGGAAACAGGGAAGCAGTGCTAGGACGACATGCAGAAGGAAATAACCTTCCGAATCAGCATCCTGAGATGGTCGGAATTGGAACTGAACAGTTTGTTGCAGTAATGGTGCAGTTGACTCAAGAGATAAATATTGGTCGTATCCATGCACGAGATCAGCCAGATCAACCGTAGAGGAACATGTCAGTGGTGGAACATTTCATGAGGCAACATCCCCCATCATTCAGAGGATCATCTGACCCTCTGCTAGCTGAAGGGTGGATTAAAGCACTCTAGAAGATTTTCTATGTCATGGGGTGTTCAGACAATCAAAATTTTAGTCTTGCTATTTACCGTTTGGAGGGTGGAGCAGATCAGTGGTTGTCGATGGTTAAAAATATAAGGGACGCTGATGAGATTGATGTTCTCGACTGGGATGAATTCAAAGGTTTGTTTCTTGAAAAGTATTTTCCTAAGGCTGTTCAACTTAGGATGGAAAAACAATTCTTGGAATTGAGGCAAGAGGAAGACTCAGTGGCTACCTATGAAGAAAGGTTCACTCGATTGGCAAGGTATCCTCCAAATTTTATCCGAGACCTTGATAGTAAAATCAATCATTTTTACTCAGGATTAAAGCCAAAATATCGAAGGGCATTAGCTTCTCGTGAGTTTAAAAGTTATGAAAATCTTTTTCGATGTGCTGAGAAGGTGGAAATGGAGTTTTTCGTTGATCAAGTGTTCTATAACAACCAGCAGAAGAAAAGACCAAGGTGGAAGGAGAAAGGGAATAATTTTTCAAAAAAGTCTGATGGTAAGAAATCTAAGTTTCCAGTTTGTGATAAATGTTGAAAAAGGCATGCTGGGGAATGTCTTCTGAAATCTGGAAAGTGCTACCGATGTGGTAATATGGGACATAAGGCTCGTGATTGCACTGAAAAAGATCAAGGTGAAGGTAAGACCAAATTTTATTTACAGTTAGTGAAATGTTTTAAGTGCAATGAGATGGGTCACTATGCAAACGAGTGTCCGACAAAGAGCTTGAGTGATGGGAAGCAGTTAGACTACAAGCAGAAAGGGGTGGTGAAATCCTTTGCAACTACTTCAGCAGATGTCGGGCCATCAAATGAAGTTGTATCAGGTACTTTGTTTTTTTTTAGATTATGCCAGTGTGTTGTTTGATTCGGGGTCCACACATTCTTTCATCTCTAAAACCTTTTCTAGTAAAATGGGAATACCATCTCAAGAAATGACTCCTGAACTTTTGGTAAAAACACCTGGGGGAAATGTTGAGGCAAGAAAAATTTATAAGAATCTTTCTATCCTTATCTGTGGAAAGAACCTACTTGAAAGGCTTATTGTTCTACCTCTAGTAGAGTTTGCTGTTATCCTGGGTATAGATTGGCTCTCTATTTACCATGCTAAGATTGACTGTAGAGCTAAAGAAGTTTCTTTTTAGAAAGACTTTCAGTTTGTGTAAAATAATGAACCCTTACTGTTGATAACTTATCAAGAGGCCAAGAAACTTGTAAAAGATGGAAATGAATGTTACCTTGCACACATCGTTGAAAATAAAGGAACTGTTCAGATTAATGATGTGCCAGTGGTAAATGAGTATCCTGATGTTTTTCCTGATGAGTTGCCTCGAATAATACTAGATCGGGAAGTTGAGTTTACCGTTGACTTAGTTCCTGATGCTAAGCCAATTTCAAAACCCCCTTATCGAATGGCTCAAATTGAACTTTTATAGATGAAGGAGAAATTGCAAGATTTATTAGAGAAAGGTTTCATTCGACCTGGCCCATCACCATGGGGTGCTCATATTTTATTTGTTAAAAAGAAAGATGGTTCAATGAGACTTTGCATTGATTATAGAGCCTTGAACAACATCACTTTTAAGAACAAATATAATTTGCCTCATATCGATGATTTATTTGATCATCTCCAGGGAGCTTAGTATTTTTCAAAGATTGACTTGAGATCGGGGTACCATCAGCTGAAGGTAAAGGAAGCAGATGTTCCGAAGACCGCGTTCCGTACAAGATATGTCCATTATGAATTAGTAGTAATTCCTTTTGGGCTAACCAATGCACCTGTTGTATTCATGGACTTAATGAATAGAATTTTACATGAGTTCTTGGATAAGTTTGTGGTGGTTTTCATTGATGATATTTTGGTGTTTTCTAAAAGTAGAGAGGAGCATGAAAGACATTTAAGTGTTATCTTGCAAACCTTAAAAGAAAATAAACTGGATGGAAAATTCAGCAAGTGTGAGTTTTCTTTGCAACAAATTTCTTTCCTTGGTCACATTATTTCTAAAGATAGGATAACTGTTGATCCTGCAAAAACAAAAGTTGTGGAAGACTGGCCAAGACCCAAAAATGTAACTGATATTTGTAGCTTCCTTGGTTTGGCAGGATATTACTGAAGGTTTGTTAGAAATTTTTCACGGTTATCTAGTCCAATGAATAAGATAACTTGGAAGGGTGTTAAGTTTACCTAGACAAAATAATGTGATGATTGTTTTCAGGAATTGAAAAGAAGATTGGTGAATGCTCCAGTTTTGGCACTACCTTCCAGAAATAGTGAGTTTGTTATCTATAGTGATGCTTCATTGAAAGGACTTGGTTGCATCCTAATGTAGAATGATCAGGTAATCTCTTATGCTTCACAACAGTTGAAAACTCATGAGGTAAATTACCCTACACATGATTTGGAATTAGCTGCTGTTGGTTTCACTTTAAAAATTTGGAGGCATCATTTGTATGGAGTAAAGTGTGAAATATATACTGATCACAAAAGTTTAAAGTATATATTCACTTAGAAAGAGTTAAACATGAGACAGAGGATATGGCTAGAATTAATCAAGGATTATGATTGTACAATTCATTACCATCCAGGAAAATCAAATAAAGTGGTTGATGCTTTGAGTCGAAAAAGTAATGCTTCATTAGAAATGTTGCGTTTGGAACGTGATCCTTTGGTTAAGGATTTGATGAACTTTGGCATAGAAATTTTTGGTGCAGGATGTTATTCTGTTTTGTTTCAGGTATCAGTGAGATCATCTCTATCAGATAGAATCAAGAAAGCACAGAAGCAAGACAGTGAGTTTCAGAAAAAGGTAGAGCTGGTTCAGAAAGGTAAGTTGCCTGAATTCAACATTGATAATGATTGCGTTTTGAGATTTGGGAAGAGTTTGTGTGTGCCTTGTGATTCACAGTTTAAGATAGAGTCGTAATGTGAAGCTCATAGTTCTCCGTTTTCAGTTCATCCTGGCAGTACTAAGATGTACAGAGATCTGCGGGAGTATTACTGGTGGGATGGAATGAAAAGAGATATTGCTGATTTTACTGTGAATTGGTTGACATGTCAATAGGTTAAAGCAGAGCGGAAGTTACCGAAAGGGATGCTCCAGCCTTTACAAGTGCCAGAGTGGAAATGGGAGAATATATCCATGGACTTTGTTGTGGGATTACTGAAGACATCTCGAGGTAATAATGCAATCTGGGTTATTGTTGATCGCTTGACTAAATCTACTCATTTCCTTGCTATACGAGATACTTTTTCCCTAGATCAACTTTCCCGTTTGTATCTTAAAGAGATAGTCAGGTTACATGGAGTTCCCCTCTCCAGTGTATCTGATCGTGATCCCAGGTTCACTTCTAACTTTTGGAAAGGCCTTCAGAAGTCATTGGGTACTGAATTAAATTTTAGTACAACATTTCATCCTCAATCAGATGGGCAGTCAGAATGAACAATTCAGACCTTGGAGGATATTGTACGAGCTTGTTCGATGGATTATCAGGGAAGTTGGGACCAACATCTTTCTTTGGTTGAATTTTCATATAATAACAGTTTTCATTCCATTATACAGATGGAACTATTTGAGGCGTTATATGGGAAGCGGTGTCGAACTCCAGATTTCTGGGATGAAGTGGGTGAAAGGAAGTTGATGGGACCAGAATTGGTAGAAGAGATGGCAGAAAAAGTTCAGCTGATTCAGAAACACATGAGAACAGCTCAGAGTAGGCAGAAGAGTTTTGCAGACAACAGGAGGAAGGATCTAACTTTTGAGGTAGGTGATCATGTTTTTCTCAAATTCTCACCATGGAAAAGTGTGATGAGATTTGGTAAGAAAGGAAAGCTGAGTCCAAGATTCATTGGACCATATGAAATTCTGGAGAGAGTTGGATCAGTTGCATACCCGGTGGCTTTACCTCTGAGTTTATCTCAGGTACACAATGTTTTTCATGTTTCGATGTTGAGAAAGTATATGCCAGATCCATCTCATGTTTTGAGTCCAGAGGTAGTTCAGCTGGAAGAGAACCTATCTTATGAGGAACAACCGGTCCAGATTCTTGACCACAGGGAGCAAGTGTTACGAAATAAGGTGATTAATCAGGTAAAGGTTTTGTGGAAAAACCACATGATGGAAGAGGCAACATGGGAATCTGAAAATGCAATAAGGGATAAGTACCCCCATTTTTTGATAAGTAAATAAATTGCGGGGATGCAATTTTCTAAAGGGGGTAAGGATGTAACATACCAAGTAAGTAATGAATAACAGATATTTTTATCTATGCCTATTAATGAATTAGATAGTGTTTTAGAGGCTTAAAATGAAAATAAATCCAATCTTAAGCATGGAATACACTAATAATTTTTAAAAGATTGTTTTTCTGCATTTTGATGGCAAACCATTTTTAAATATATCTTCTGACAATTTTATATTCTATATTTGTCAAAATAAACTTATTCTTTATAATTGGGACATCAAAATTTACTTTGTGTGAATTTTTGGTATTTTTCTTACAATGTTCATTTTTTTATGAATAGTGAAAAATACTGCATTTTACATCAAAACTACTTTTTAATCTACTTTATTTATATTATTAGATTATCTTTTGAATTGGTTTTAAAGTTAAATTAGAATATATTTTTACCATTTAATCCAATGGTGGTCATTAGGATTAATTTCACTTTGGAATTGGGCATAAACTAATGCCAAACTTTTCAAAGATATTGTTTCAAAAAAACCTGCTATTTGTTTTTACAACGGGAATTATTTTTAAATCAATTATTGAAATTTCTGTGTTTGGAATTTGGTAAAATGGATTACATATTTTTAATCAGAAGGTCCAAATTATGTAATCAAGACTCTTTTGTTTTTGGACATTATGAATAGTAACAACGGTAATTATCTTTAATTATCTTGATTAATGAGTAATCGGGTAGTTAAGGATAATAAAATGACATCATAATAATACAAAAATACAACAACATGTGTCCTAAGGATACTGGTTGTCACATGGTAGACCATGGGATGCCTTGAGTCAAACTTGGGGGCCCCATGGAATCACATTTGTGGAAAGTGACTTGTTATCTTTTTATTTTTTTTAAAGAAAGTAAATATAACAAGAATATATCACTTGATTAAAACATTTTTTATTTTGTCTACTTAAATGATATTTTAGACTATAAATATTCATTTGAAATATAAAAATATTTCTAAATCATATTATTTTTTTAATAATTTTTAGACTTTAAATAAATTAAATTATTTATGACATCATGATGATGTAGCGATTACCTCATTAATAAAGGATTTAAATAAAATGAAATGATAATGTAAAATCTATGACCTACACATGTCCAAAACCTATTGGATGGGTGTATTTCGAACCCTTATCCCCTTACCCTCCAATTATATCAATTTGGGACCATTTGAATCCGAAAATCATTTTCAAATAATGTAACATTTCTTTACTTTCCAAGAGTGCCCCTCCTCTCCTCTTATAAAAGGCCCCCACCTCTACCTCCTTAACCACACTCCCAAATCCTTTGTCTCGGCCAACCCCTGCCCATTTTGTCTCTCCACTTCCCTCTATTACTCCTTGAAGCCTCACGTTGGGCAGAAGTCTTCCCAAGGAAGCCTTTGAGCTCAATCCAAAGGGAGTTACCCGATTTTAAGGTAATGTCTTCACTTGAGTCCTTTTGTTTTATTTTGCTTCTCCAACCCCCTAAACTCTTTTTATTCATTTCTTTTGTAACAAATCCAGTATCTTCAATATACTAGTATTTTGTTATAATAAGGATTCGATCTACACTTAAACACACCTGCATCTAATGGTTAAAGGACATACTGTTTCCGTGGATGGTGAATTTATGCCTCCCGAAACGATGATTGTTCAACATTATTTTAACACCTTCAAAGGTGGCCATTAAGATGTCACTATATTTATATATGATATATAATATGTTTATTTTTTCCTTAATCTTCTGTATTTTTCATTTTGGGCATACCTTTATGGTTTCCATTATGGGTAAACGCGATATCTTCATTTAAGGAAGTGCGGACTACCGCCCCCTCAAAGTGATTTGATTCGTTAAATACCATATGTGGGACGTATAAAGGATGGAACTATGATATTATATATGATATTATACTGTAATTATAATATACCTTTATATCATTATGATTCCATTCTATAAAATATGAAATAGAAATGAAAGTAGCGTTCATGCGTGCGTACGGCTTACCGTCTCCATGAATGGTGCATTTCATTTCTTACCTCTAAATGATTATGTAATATTATAAATGCATGTATATACTGGATATATATGATATATACATCATGATTATAATTCTCGATATAATGGATACATGAACAACTTGTAATTATAAAGGGTTTTTTTTTACTCAAGTACCAATGATCGTTAAAACGACCGTTATTAACTTAAATAATTACATAGTGTTCATGACATGGAAATAAGTGATATAAAAGGAATAATGAACTTGAAAAAGGTTCTTAAGAAAGTATAAATTAACTCAAGTTTATTATTCAGGACATTAAAGAACGATCGAGTCAAGTCGGACCCGAGGTATGGGACTTCGTCTCAATCTCCTTTCATTGAGGCATATTTTGTTTTATACACAACTTTCTTTTATACGGTGTATAAACCCCTTTGACTTTTACGTTTATTAAAAAGGAATATTTTTTATACGAAGCGTTTACTAAACGACAAAAGGGAATTTTTTTTTCGTACGTATGCGGTGACAACGACTTCTCCGCCGCCATGACCATTATTTGAGTTCTGGCTTCCTCTACAAGCCATACCTTTTTTTTAAAAGAAAAATAAATACCATGTTTTAATTATATTTTATTTTGGTATTGAAAATGGTTTTCATAATGTTTTTATATCAATGTGTTGTATTGATATCTTGTGATTAAAAGGTGCAAATGTTATGTTTCCTTTATGCATGTTTTATGTGATACGATTATGTTGAGGTTCTTGGGCATTATTATGAAGACGGGTGGTTCCGTGATAAACTAAGGGTGGGTAAGCCCGATATAGCTCTCCAATGCATTGGGTAACGTGAAGGAGTGAAACGTTAAGGTTTCTATGAAGAGATTTAGGGAATATACTGTGATGGGTATTCCAAACGTAACCAAGAGGGTTACTCCCAACGTAAGAATGTTATGAATGCCTCAAGTTACATTTATGTCTTATGATTTCTATGATTTATTCATGATTTGATGAGGTATGTTAAAGTTCTTATGTTTTATGGGTAAAGTATGATTTCATTATTATGTATATATATACCCATGTTTCCTTTCCATATTTTTATATCCCTTATTGAGATTTTTATGCTCATCCCAAGTTTTTTTGAAATGTTTTTCACAGGTCATGGGAAAGGTACATGATATGATGATAGTGTCAAGAAAGTGTCATGAAATAATCCATGTTTTATTTTAAATATGTTTCCATTGATGGAAAGAAGAGTACTATCTTTATGTAACCACTTTGTTTATATGTGGAATGTATTTCAAGTTTTATGATCTAATTCTCTAAAACTCTAAACCCGAAAAGATCCTCAATGTGTAATCTTGTAATATCTCAAGATTAAGTAAGGTTTAAGGCTGGGGCCTTATAGTAAGTGTAAAAATAGGATATGACAATATAACATGTGCTTGAGGGTTTGAGAACATAAGAATAACATTATAATACAACACCTTTTATATCATAGATCTAAAAATGGAGTCATATAAAAAATCTTACCATTTCATAATATATGAGTCATAAAGGCATAAAAGATCATGATCAATGAGAATATAACATTGAAATACGACATATATTTGTAAAATAAACATGAAATTATAACATTTTGAATATATATAAATTTAAAAAGGCTCACTAATTAAATTAAAAACAAGATATCAGAATATTTTATAAATATATGGACATAAAATAAGGTCTTTAAAACCCCTTATGTAAATTAAAGTATGTCCTCACATAACATTATGAAAATTTAAGTAGATCCACACATGACATTATAGACATGAAATAAGGTTGACAAAAAACCTTGTTGACCTGAAATCTAGGCTCATGCTTATTATTATGGACTTGAAAACCATGTCTAAACGTAACATTGATAACGTGAAATCCATCCACACACACAAAAACTTACTCAGGATTCATCCATCTTTACCCAATGAATTAGGGGGAGGTAGAAGTCACAACCATCAAATAATCCATACATTAATGTGTCATAAGATAATAAAAAATTAACATTAGAATAAATCCTTGAAATAAAATTGACATCATAAACATTTAAATATATAATAACTCAAATAAAGGAAACGGGTTTCAAAATTGTCTTTTAAATTCATCATAGCATGACCCAAGGAAAAGAAATGATTTTCATAAAAAATATCTTTATCAAAATAATAAATCATCTAGACAAAGAATATGGATTGTATAATTGGATCATATCTCTATTAAATCATAAATAACATCAAAATATGTCATCTTATATCGACAATGATTTTGAAAAATCACATGGATCATTCTCAAGAAAAACATCTTATTTATTATGAATATAATTTTTTAAAATCTAAAAATTTCCCAAATATTAAAAATAAAATTTTATCTAAAATAAACATTAAGAACATGTAATTTAATCCTTATAACATTTAGTAGTCAGGAATGAAATAAATTCCATTCATGTCAAAAATCTTTAAAATAAACTTGATTTTCAAACATTTGGTAAAGGGGGACAAAAGTAACCCATTTTTAAATTGTTAAGAAATTTAATTTAAAAAAAATAAAATATTGTAATGACCCAAAGTTTCATTAAAGGAAATCCCTCTTGATCTAATTAAATGTCTCTTTATGTAAAATGTTTATATAAAATGTAAACATCTTTGGTTTTATGTTAAGAATTTTGATCATTGCTAATATAGTCGTTGAACAGTGATCACATGATTAGTATAAATATAGGGCTTTAACAAATCCAATTTATTCAGAAAAAAGAAGCGATGGCCTCACCCAAAAGAATTGCTCCATACGAAGCCCATTTTTCAGAGCTCGGAAAAGAGGTGGCGTCCTAGGGTTTTGCTCTTGACCAAGACCAAGACGAGCTTCATCATGTCAAGCTCTAATGGGACCGTCAATGGAAAAAGTGGAAGTTTATAGAGATTACCACTCGAGCAATGTTATCTGAGCCACCCCAAGAGTCTGTCACTATCACACACCTTACCCTTAGGTCTTATGTGGCTGTTTTAAGGGGTTATGAAAAAAATCTCTAGTATTATGTTCATGTACATTATTTTTGAATATAATAATGAATATACTTTCTTGTCATTATTGATACATTGTAAATAGTTTTTAAAGTTCAAATAGTGTTTTTAGTTGTTATTTAGTTAAGAATAATATTTTATTAAAGTAAGGTATTTTTGAATTGAATAATATATTAATAAAATATTATTATTGTTATTAAATTATTTTTTATTAAATATAAATGATCTTATAATTTTATGAATGCAATCGAAATGTTTTTAAGGTTTGAAAGCCATTTTTGTCAAAACCTGTGAATTTTTTATAAATGTCGGTATTTATTTTAAAAGTGAAAATTAACATATTTAGAAAAAAAAATTAGATAAAATAAATCTTATTTCTAGAATTAGGATGTCGAAATTATCCAACGGTGAATTTTTCATAATTTTCTGAGAGAGTCAAATTTTTGGGTAAAAATTAAATACCGTTTAAATATATAATGTTTTTTATGACATCATAATGACCCAATAGTGATGTAATAAAATACTATAAGCTTTATGTTCAGACAATATATGTTTTTACATTAAAATAATGTAATTTTGGGTTTGTTTGACTTATTTTACAAAGCATTAATGGACCCCTCAAGACTTATTAAACATCTTGTCTTTTAAAATTATTTTCCATGGGAGTGTGACTCACCTCCACTTAAGAAACCCCATTATTTTAAGAAGTTCTGACTTTGTACATATAAAATATTCTTTTCCTCTCCCCTTTTCCAAAAACCATGGGCAAAAACCATGAGCTTATTTGTGGTTTGGATTAGTTTAATGTAAGGGGTTCCAAACCTAAATAATAGAGAATTCACTCAGCTTTCCTATATAAACCCACCCGATCTCCCACTTACTCCTCACTCAAAGCTTTTGGAGTTCATCAAACCTCTTCCATACTATCTATATAATCCTCCCATGGTGCCCCAAGCTCCCAAGAATCCTCTCTCAAGCCTCTCTCAAGCCTTTGGAAGCACACTTCCAAGTTAGGGTTTTTCTTCCTTTCACTTTTTTGTCCAATTTTCTTAATATTGTTATGACCTTTTAATTTCAATAATAAAAGTTCGGGTATGGTTTCACACCTCCCCCATACATCCCTCTTATTGTTTTCATGAAGGAAGACCCCTTTCTCTCTCATTAAATGCCTCCCTTGTACACCTGTTACTATGCCGAAATTCTGAAAGGAACTTCTCTCTCCTCATTTACATTCAAGCAATACTTTTGTTTCATTAATCTAAATTCCATTACAAATGTTGGGACACGTATCTATATGACCCCCTTACTGCCAATTTCATGTAGATATGATGAGTCTCCCCTTTATCTCTCATCAATCATTTTTATGAATTCTTTTATCACGCCGTTACGCTGCCAAAATTACACTGATTTTCTAAGCCAATGCCATTGTATAGTGAATATCATGCCCATTTTTTCATCAAGGGTATTCACCTTCATGCACATTTAATTATTGATTATAAAGTTTCATTCCACATTCCTTTTTCATGGAATAAATGATTATGTTTTATGAATCCATGTTTTATGATCTATGTGGCACACTTATTCATGAAATGAAATGTTTAAGAAGGGTGCGCCCTTATAGAGCTCCAATGCATTGGGTAAAGTATAGTATCATGATATGTCATGTGAAATGAGTGTTGACTCATGATAATTCAAGTGCAATGAGGGTTTACCATTTCTTCATGTGCAATGAGGATTTACTCATGCTTCATGTGCAATGAGCCTTGGCTCATGCTAATTCCATGGTAAGTGTTGTTGCCACATTTCCATGTTATGATTATCATGCTTTATCATGCCTTTATGTTCATGTTTCTCTTATGATATATTGATATTCCTATTGTCTAACATGTATTGTACTCCTCATGTATTCCATGTTTATTCCCTTACTGGGCTTTATAGCTCACCCCTTTTCTTATGCATGTCCTCAGGTTATCCCATGCAATGCTAAGTACGAGGGAATGTAGTGGTCATGTATTGAAAGTTTTCAATAAAGATGTAGTATTTCATGTTTTAACTTGTTATTTAATGATCCAAAGCCCCAAAGACACTATACCTCTTGATATTCCATGACATATCAAGTGAATATTTTATGTAATAAATCATGTTTAAGTGTGTAATAAAAGCAGGGCTATCATAGTTGGTATCAGAGGATAGGTTTAGTTATTTTTGGGATTAGGATTAGAAAACCCTAGTAAAGACTTATAGACAAGACTAAGTATAATAAAAACATCCCTTATTTTAGTAAGTACTGAGTATGTGGTTTATCAAAAAAATACATCCTTGTCAAGATACGAGCAGGTATAGGAGGATTTGGAACAGATGTATCCTAGGGGTAATACCCGAAAACACCGCTTTGAGCGAGACTCGAACGGGAACTGGTGCATGACAATGGGCCTTGCTGCACTCTTGGTTATGACACTCCCGGAGGATACATTTTGATAAATTCACAATCTTAGTATGAACCCTTATTAAGGGAATTAGAAAAAAGGCCCCTAGGAATATATATTAGAGAGTAGATAATGAAAATCATAGATTGAATCCAATAGACTCATGAGTTAAGGAAATAAAAGTTTATTTATATGTCATCATCTTTTTTATTTGGATTATCATTTATGTGTTACGCCCTAACAATCCTTTTATTCCAGCCAATGGTCGATAATAGGAGGACTCGGGCTAACACCTGATGTAAAGATCAGTGTGATGACTGTACTAATGAGATGCCCAATCCAATGAAAGTGGGAATGGAGAACTTTGTCACGCTTATCTCTCAGAAAACTCAAGCTTTGAATAGAAACACGGGTCAAGAGGAATTTCGAAACCCCCCTAAGAAGGAATAAGTCACTATCAAGTGCTTCATGAGACAAAGGCCTCCTACTTTTAGTGGATCATCTGATCCCACGATCACTGAACAATGGATAAACTCCATTGAAAAGATCTTCTCCATCCTTCAATGTTCTTTACAAGAGAAGTTTCTCCTGTTGGATTATCGTATGGAGGGTGAAGCTGATCAATGGTGGAAGTTGATCAAAAATATGATGCCTGAGGAGGAGATCGAGGCTTTGGAATAGAAGGATTTCTAGAAGATGTTTTTCGATAAATATTTTCCGCACATCCTCTGGCTTAAGATGGAAAGAGAATTCCTTTCCCTCAAGAAAAAAAGAAGAAGAATAATCTGTTGGAGAATACGAGGAAAACTTCACAAGGTTTCACGATATGCTTTCGGCTTTGTAGTTACCCCCGAATTCAAAGTTGACCGCTTCTTTGATGGGCTGAAGCCTAGCCTGCGGAAAGCATTAGTGATCCGTGACTTCGACAGCTATGAGGAAATTTTCTTATGTGCCCTCAAGGTCAAAATAGAGATCGGGGAATCATAGGGATATGATGGTGACAATAAGAATAAGGTGGAATTAAATGCTAGCTGTCCGATGGATAAATCCAACGGTGCTAAGAAGATCCAACACCCCACTTTCCAATAGTACGGAAAGAAGCACCCTAGAAATTTCCTCAAGGTGATGAGGAAATGCTTTAGGTGTGGAAGAGAATGGAACCTAACTGTTAACAATCAGCAAGAAAGACACGCGACTGCGACATAGGATAGGAACGCTCAATTCGAACCTCAATGTGTTGTTCATTGATACAACTGCAAAGAACCGGTGCATCTTGAAAATCAGTTCCCTAATCTAAAGGTTTTCAGAGGCAACCAACAAACTCCAAGGCAGTAAGGAAGAGGTTTTTCCATCACTTCTGCTAAAGTGAACCCCGACAACGAAGTAGTGAGAGGTACTCTAGTAATACATTCAATAATAGCGAACGTACTTTTTGATTTAGGTTCTACACATTCTTTTATATCTCAAAAGTTTAGTAGAACAATCATAGCACCACCGCAAATCATGGAAGTGAAGATATCGGTGAGTACAGAAAATGGGGAAATCATTGCATCCCATGAATATAACTCCTCCCCTTTCATAATATGTGGATTGAATTTCCCGGAGAACCTTGTCATACTCCCTCTAGTAGAATTTGATGCAATTCTTGGCATGGATTGGCTTTCCTTATATAGAGCCAACATAAATTGTCGGGAGATGGAAATCGCACTCCATACGGAGAATCAACCCCCGATTCTTTACAAGTATAAGGAGGAAGATGAATCTCATTTAACACCATCATCTCAAGCATGGATATTACTTCCCTATGAGCACGCATATCTGGCTCATATGAATGAGTCAAAAGAAGAAACCATCCTTGAAGAAATGTCTATTGTGAGGGAATTCGCTGAAGTGTTTCCCGAGGAACATTCTGGTCTTCCTCCTAGAAGAGATGTTGAATTCTCAATTGAACTTATACCAGGGGTGTTACCAATATCCAAGAATCCATATAGAATGGTTGTCATGGAGTTTAAAGAGCTGAATAAACAACTACAGGAGAATCTGGATAAAGGGTTTATACGCCCAAGTGCTTCACCATGCGGTGCACCAGTCCTCTTCGTCAAGAAGAAGGATGGGTCAATGCAACTTTGTGTCGATTATTGTGAACTTAACAAAATCACGATAAAGAACAAGTATCCTCTTCCATGTATCGATGACATGTTTGATCAGCTATGTGGAACACACCACTTTTCCTAGGTAGATTTGTGGTCGGGATATTATCAAGTAAGGATGAAGAAGGAAGATGTCCCCAAGACTGCTTTTTGTACAAGATACGGGAACTATACATTCATATTAATGCCTTTAGGACTCACTAATGCTCCATCAATATTCATGGACTTGATGAATGGAGTCTTTAGAGACTACCTCGACAAATTTGTGGTAGTCTTTATAGATGATATTCTAATATACCCAAAACCATGGTGGATCATGATGAGCATTTAAGAACTATACTAGAGACTTGCGCAAGGAGAATCTCTAGGCAAAGTACAACAAGTGTGAGTTCTGGTTGAAGGAGGTCTCATTCTTGGGCAATATCATAACAAGAAATGGGATATCTGTGGATCCCTCCAAAACAGATGCAATTGAGGGATGGCTGAGGCCAACATCGGTAACGGATATCTGTATCTTCTTCGGGTTAGCTAGATATTATCGACAATTTGTGAGAAATTTATCACGATTGTCCAACCCTCTTACCAAGATAAATCTAAAGGGAGTAAAGTTTTCTTGGAATGATGAATGCAAATAAAGCTTCAAGGTGTTGAAAAGGGGGCTTATCACTGCGCCCGTGCTCACTTTACCTACAAGTGGGTAAATTTTTGTGGTATTCAGTGATGCTTCAAAGAAGGGCTTAGGTTGTGTGCCGATTCAGAATGATAAAGTGATATCCTATGCCTCAAGTGAGTTTAAAATCCATGAGCGAAATTTTCCAACGCATGATCTGGAGTTGTCGGCGGTGATCTTTGCCTTGGAAATCTGGCGGCATTATCTCTATGGGGAGAAATGTGAGATATATACTAACAACAAGAATCTTAAATATATATTCACACAGAAAGAGCTTAATATGCGCCATAGAAGATGGATAGAGCTCATCAAGGATTATGACTATTCAATACATTACCACCATGGGAAATAGAACAAGGTGGAAGATTCCCTAAGTAGAAAGGACTAGGGATTCTATCAATGATGAGAATTGAGATGGATCTAATCTTCTTAGACTTGATGAAGATGGACATAGTAATCATAAAGAGGGGAACATCATTAATCCTTTCACAAATTATTACTCAACCGTATCTTTTGGAAACATTAAAAGATGCTCAAAAGGATGATGTGGGAATTCAAGAAAAAGTGTAAGCTATTGAAAAAGGAAAATCCTCGGAGTTTAATTTTAATGAAGAAGGAATTGTGCGATTTGGGAAAATACTATGTGTTCCATCAAGTCCGGAGCTAAAGAAGGAACTTTTGGATGATGCACATAGTTCAAATTTCTTTATTCACCTATGGAACACAAAGATATATCGAGATCTCCGAGAAAACTTTTGGAGGGATAATATGAATAAGGAGATCGTTGAATATACATCAAAGTTCCTAGTGTGACATTAAGTGAAGGCAGAGAGGCAAAAGTATAAGGGGATGATGCAACCATTGCCCATACCAGAATGGATATGGTAGAACATCACCATGGACTTTGTCATCGGACTTCTGGGGACATCCAAAGGCAACAATGCAATCTGGGTTATTGTGGATTGTGTTACAAAGACTGCACACTTTATTTCTATTTGGGAGGATTTATCATTGGTTCAACTGGAATGGATATATATCATGAAAGTGGTAAGACTGCATGGAGTACCACTATCTATTGTGTCAGACCTAGATCCAAGATTCGCCTCTATGTTTTGGAAGAGTCTTAAACATGCTCTGAATACTGATATAAACTTCACTTTGGCCTATCATCCAAAAATTGATGGAAAATCCGAGAGAACTATCCAAACACTTGAGGACATGTTGGGAGTTTTCTCAATGGACTTTAAAGGAGGATGAGATCAACATCTTCCTCTAGTTGAGTTCTCTTATAATAAGAGATTTCACTCGAGCATCCAAATGGAACCATATGAAGCCCTATATGGGAAAAGGTGCAGAACACCGGCATGTTGGGATGAGGTCGGTGAACGTAAGCTACTTGGACCATAAATGGTTGAAGAAATGATGGAGAAGGTGAAAATCATTCAACAGCATATTAAGGAATCCCGGTTTCGACAGAAGAGTTATACAGAAAATCATCGACGAGACCTTCAGTATAAAGTTGGAGACATGGTTTTTCTATGCATATATCCATGGAAGAAGGTCATGAGGTTTGGAAAGAAAGGGAAGTTAAGTCCAAGTTACATCGACCCCTTCGATATTCTTGATCATTTTGGGGCTGTGGCTTATTAACTAGAACTTCCACCTACCATGGACAATGTACATGATGTCTTTCATGTATCCATCTTAAGGAAGTACATATCAGACCCTTCACATGTACTCTCTTCTGTGGTGGTACAGTTGGAGGATGATCTTTCTTATGAGGAGCAACCAGTGAAGATCTTAGATTGTAGAGAAAAAGTTCTACAAAATAATAAAATGCCCCTCATCAAGGTGTTGTGGCGAAACCACAAGTTGGAAGAAGTGACTTGGGAATCGATGGAAACGATGAAGCTGAGTTACCCACATCTGTTTTTGTATGGGAAAAGGAAATTTCGAGGGAGAAAATTTCTTATGGTGGGAATATTGTAACGACCCAAAGTTTCATTAATGGAAATCCCTCTTCATATAATTAAATGTCTCTTTATGTATAATGTTTATATAAAATGTCAAATTCTTTGGTTTTTTAAGAATTTTGACCGTTTCTAATATAGTCGCTGAACAGTGATCACATGATTAGTATACTTATAGGGCTTTAACAAATCCAATTTACGCAGACAAAAGAAGCGATGGCCTCATCTAGTAGAATGGCTCTATACGAAGCCCATTTGTTGGAGCTCGGAAAAGAGGTGTCATCTTTGGGTTTCACTCTTGACCAAGACCAAGCTGAGCTTCATCATGTCAAGCTCGAATGGGACCGTCTACGGGAAAAGTGGATGTTGATAGAGATTACCACTCGAGCGATGTTATCTCAGCCACCCCAAGAGTCTTTCACCATTGCAGACCTTACCCTTAGGTCTTATGCAACTGTTTTAAGGGGTTAGGTAAAAAATCTCTATTACTATGTTCATGTACATTATTTTATTATATAAAAAGGAATATAATTTCTTGTCATTATTGATACATTGTATATAGTTTTTAAAGTACAAATAGTGTTTTTAGTTATTATATAATTAAGAATTATATTTTATTAAATTAAGGGATTTTTGAATTGAATAATATTTTAATAAAATATTTTTATTATTATTAAATTAATTTTTATTGAATATAAATGATCATTTAAATTTTTTAATGCAATTGTAATTTTTATTAAGGTTTGAAATCCATTTTTGTCAAAACCCATGAATTTTCGATAAATGTCGGTTTTTATTTTAAAAGTGAAAATTAACATATTCAGAAAAAAAACATAGATAAAATAAATGATATTTCTGGAATTAGGATGTCGAAATTATCCAACGGTGAATTTTTCATAATTTTCTGAACGAGTCAAATTTTCAGGTTAAAATTAAATACCATTTAAATATATAATGTATTTTATGACATCATAATGACCCAATAGTGATGTAATAAAATACTATAATCTTTATGTTCGGAAAATATATGTTTTACCATTAAAATAATGTGATTTTGGGTTTTTTTGACTTATTTTACAAAGCATTAATGGACCCCTCAAGACTTATTAATTATCTTGTCTTTTTAAAATATTTTCCATGGGAGTGTGACTCACCTCCACATAAGCAACCCCATTATTTTAAGAAGTTCAGACTTTTTCCTTATAAAATATTGTTTTACTCTCCCCTTTTCCAAAAACCATGGGCAAAAACCATGATCAGATTTGTGCTTTGGATTAGTTTAATGTAAGGGGTCCCAAACTTAAATAATAAAGAATTCACTACCCTTTCCTATATAAACCCACCCAAGCTACCACTTACTCCTCACTCAAAGCCATTGGAGTACGTCCAAACTCTTACCTACTCTCTCTAGAATCCTCCCAAGGTGCCCCAAGCACCCAAGAAGCCTCTCTCAAGCCTTTGGAAGCACACTTCCAAATAAGGGTTTTTCTTCCTTTCACTTTTTTGTCCAATTTTATTAATATTTTTATTCCCTTTTAATTTCAATTATAAATACTGGGGTATGGTTTCACACCTCCCCCATACTTCCCTCTTATTTTCTGAATGATGGGATACCCCTTTCTCTCTCATTAAATTCCTCCCATGTACACCCGTAACTATGCCGAAATTCCGAAAGGAACTTCTCTCTCCTTATTTACATTCAAGAAATACTTTTGTATCATTAATCTAAATTAAATTACAATTTTTAGGACATGTATCTATATTACCCCCTTATTGTCCATTTCATGTAGATATGATGAGGCTCCCCTTTCTCTCTCATCAACCATTTTTTATGAATTCTTATATCACCTTGTTACGCTGCCAAAATTACACCGATTTTCTAAATCAATTCCATTTTGTAGTGAATACCATGCCCATTTCTCCATAAAGTCTATTCACATTCATGCACATTTTCTTATTGATTATAATGTTTCATTCCACATTCCTTTGTCATGGAATAAATTATTATGTTTTATGAATCAATATTTTATGATTCATGTGGCACACTTATGCATGAAATAAAATGTTTAAGAATGGTGCACCCTTATAGCGCTCCAATGCATTGGGTAAAGTATAGTATCATGATAAGTCATGTGCAATGAGTGTTGAATCATGCTAATTAAAGTGCAACGAGGGTTTACTCGTGATTCATGTGCAATGAGAATTTACTCATGATCTATGTGCAATGAGCCTTAGCTCATGCTAATTCTATGTTAAGTGTTGTGGCCACATTTCCATGTTATGATTATCATGCTTTATCATGCCTTTATGTTCATGTTTCTATTATTCTATATTTATATGCCTATTGTCTAACATGTATTGTACTCCTCATGTATTCCATGTTTATTCCCTTACTGGGATTTATAGCTCACCCCTTTTCTTATGCATGTCCTCAGGTTATCCCATGCAATGCTAAGTACGATGGAATGTACTGGTCATGTAAAGGATGTTTTCAATAAAGATGTTGTATTTCATGTTTTATGTTATTATGTAATTATCCAAATCCCCAAAGACACAAGACCTCTCGATCTTCCATGTTGTACCAAGTGAATAGTTTATGTAATAAAGCATGTTTAAGTTTGTAATAAAAGTAGGGTTGTCATAAATATGTTCAATTATCATTGAAAATTAATATATGAAATTATATTTTTTTTAGAAAGAAAATTATTGAAATCATTTTAGAAAAAATGTATGTTGAATAAAAATGGGTTTTCACTAAAGAGATAAATAAATTTGGGTTTCCTTAATAAAATTGTTTTGGTATCTTCGGTATGTAATGAGGGTAAAATGAAAGGAAATATGAATTCCCTAGAAATAAAAATCACATAATAATATTTTTGAGTTTCATGAGATTTATATAATAATATTTTATCATCATAAGCATAATAATAAAAAATCATGATAAATAATGAGATTGTGACATAAAACTTTTTCCACATTAGGAAATTTTTAACAATATAATACATGAAAGAAAAAACAATATAAGTATATTTATATCCCCATAAATTTCATTAATAAATTCTATGTGACTTTATTTTAAAGTATATACACCAAAAAAAGAAACAAGTGGTAAATATGGCATGTGTCCCATGAAATAAAAGTGAGACGAAAATCCCATACCACTTTGAATAATTTTGAATCATAACATCCATTAAATAATAATAGCAAATAAAAACATATATAGAGAAAATAATTTAATTTATGATAAAACATTTCAATGGTTAGTTATATACACAACACAAAATAAAAAAATGGTTAATATGATATATGTCTCTATTAAATAAAGGGGAGATTAGAAAACCCTTACATAAAGTATCGACCTCCATAGTACTTGTTAAGAACAACTTTATAATAAATATAATATTTTTATAAATCTATTATATAATTATAAATACATATATCATATCATATATGATTAACTAATGATCACTTTTTAATCATTTATTAACAATTCCTTATTAAAATATTATTTTTGGTGATAATTAATTCATTTTTTATGTTTTTTTTTGGTTTGGTATTTTTGGTACTTGTAATTTATATTGGTTAAATAATATATATAATTTTATAAATATTATAAATATGATATATATTCATTAAATATTCAATTGCAATAATTATTTAAATTTAGATATAGGAAATGAATGACATCGTTCATGGAGAAAGTATGGCATACATGCGCATGAATGTTGTTTCAGTTTTCTTAACGAATCAAAGGAATGAATGGTAAATTTTAATTCAGATTTATAAAATTATTTTTAAATCATATATATCATATATAATCATTAAATTTATCTTTATTACCATCCGTGTAAAAATAAAATGAACAGTGTATCACATCGTTTCATGGAGGTGGTAGTCTGCATGAATGAACGATTGATGATATTGTTTTCTAAAAGATTGGAATTTAAAAAAGTAGATATGATATTATAGTTAATGGAGTATAATTATTTCATGAATATCATATATGTAATTTATATTCATCATTATATATATCCATGAGTGGTGGTAATAGAAAAATAATTACATCTATGTGTGATTCGATTATCTTCTATACACTTGATCGATAGTTTCATTTCCTATTTGATGGAAAAAATGACTGATATGTGTTATTAAATTAAAATAATAACAAATCTATATATTTTAGGTAATAACTTTATTATATTGGCACAATTAAATTGGATTTTAAGGAGGTTTAAGAAGAAATAAAATGAAAATTCTTGTTTAAAAATGATAGCTCTTCTTCAGAAAACCTTTTTAGGTTAGAATGCAAATAATTTTTTGTAGGGTTTTGTAATAAAAAAGTATTTTAGGATTATTGAAGGGAATTAATAAAATTACTTTTGAATTTATTTTATAGAAAAAAATGATATATAAGATTGTATATAGGAGGAGAACAGATGTCCTTTTATACGTGGGGAATGAAACCCACTTGGAAACTACTTAGAAATTTCCCAAAAGAATCCTAAATAATAAAGTCATTAGGAAAAAAATAACCCCAAATTAAAATATATTATAAATTGGGATATTATAAGGTTGATATATCTCTATAAAGTATGATTTAGATATATGTTTTGTCAAACATACCCTGACATTTTGGTTTAACACCACCCCCTAATAAACCAATTTTAACCTTTACCATGTTAATTAATTTTAACCATTTTTACATTTCATTATGAGAAAAAATTATGTTGAAATTATTATATATTAAAAATTATTCAGATACAAATATTTTATCCATTTTATCAAATTGAATATTTAGATATGTATAATTATATTTAAAATAAAACCTTCAGATTTGATGAAAATGCGGATTTCTAAGGGAATGGTTTCTATAAGAATATAAATTTTTTACATAAAAATTGAATATAAAATCAATTTAAATGATTTAAATTTTATTAAATATATTATATTTGAAAAAATAATAATTTTAAAATCATTTTGAATTATAATTTATATTTTTAAATATTTTTAATGAAAATACATCTTACATTAAAATCAGTATTTCTCCATATTCAACGAAAATTAATTATTTAGATTATTATAAAAAAAATCTATCTAATATAGTTATTAAATTTTGATTTCAATTGTGAAGTTATTTATTTCAACTTAATTTTATAATTGATTGAAAAAATAATTTTAATATTTTATAACAAAAAATTATTGAAGTCATTTTTTCAGAAAATAATTGATTTTCGAAGCATATAAAGACATTAATAAAAATTAAGTTCTTATCTATGAATATTTTTCATTTTTATAAATCTAATATAATTAATTATAAAAATATATTTATTCCAATTCATACATTTGTGTTTTACGACAAGGTTATAATGGTCATGATTAAATGATAATATTAACATTTTATCATGGTTTGTTAAAGCTCATTATTTCGTGAAATACTGGCTAATGAAGATATTATATTTATTAGAAAAAAATATTTCATGAAATAATAAGCTTTTATATTCTTATATTTTTAAAATAAATTTTCGCTAGATATTCCATCACTATGATAAAAACAAATGAGGTTACATCCTCATTATCATATCCTCCAATTCCCACGTAGCTTTTTCAAGTTTATTGTTTCACAAAAAAACATTGACCAAGTTAGTCATTTTGATTCATATCACATTATATCTGTGATCCATAATATTCAGATACTATTCATCATAGTAATGATCATGATACGATAGTAAAACCTTTGATTTTGTATATGTGAAGGATCTGTTATCCACTTCCTCAAGAGAGATGCATAGAACACATCATTGACTTAAAAGAGGTTCGGTGGGAGCGCTAAGGAATAAGAAACCATTCATATAAAATCATAAATATAGAAAGGGAAAATAAACCTAGGTCTCAACATTACCTTCTTTATAAATCTCATAACCTTATTCCATGGATAAATTCATAGAAACACCTTCCCACCAACATCAAATTTCATATCACGTAGACGATTATCAACATAAATTTTTAGTCGAATTTTAGAAACCCATATGGGTTGATGAATGGATCTAACCATGTCTACCATTTTCCATTATCTCGGTTTCTAATAGAATTATTTCTAAAAATTTCTCCCAGAACATTGTCGTGTTATACTTTTTTCCATAGAGGGATTAATAAGGGGCTATCTGATTGCTTGAGTAAAATCTACAATTGTAAGAAAACTGAAACAGAGGAAGATGTTGAGGCCAACCAACTTTTATGTACATAAAACAAGTTGATAGTATTTCCTATAGGTTTTGAATTTTTCTACCTAATAAACAATATATATATATATATGAATCATACATTGTGTTCAAACTTAGTTTTGTATATATGGACTTCTAACGACTTTTCATGAATATTAACGTAAACCTAAGATCATAATTTGATAGAACAGAATGTATCACTTAAACAACACTTAAAAATTAATTAATTTATATCCTATAAATATGATCTACAGTGAAATATTCACTAATAGTGATAGATTATGTTTAATTTGTAAGGTGGTTGACTACAACCCATAGAGCATTATGTGATTTAGATGTTTACGGGAATCTGATGAAAAAATATAAGGTGATGATTTACCAATTTCATTCTGGTATGGTAAATGGTTGAAAATCATCCTTATACATTTTTCTCTTAGTATTATATTACTGACATACCAAGAACCGATATACAAACTTTTCAATACCTCTCACCATTCCATCCCACAAAAAATAACATTTCAAATATATATATGTCTTTATACTTCCTCGATGAATTAAGGATGAACAAATATTATCCCCATACAACATATCTCTATTTAAAAATGCGGTTGAGGGGACACCAACATGATTCCTAAACCTTTTCAATTCATCACAAAATGGTTAAACTTAGAAACATTTATAACATTCTTTTGTTGCTCAACATCTTCCTTCTATGGTATTTTAATGATCACTTGGACAGACAGTTAGAAATTCCATTGATAAATATATGATTTCTACCCTTCCATCAAGATATCTAAATCCATTCTAAACAAATGTAGAAACATTTAATCTTTTATAATACTCATCATATATAATTTTACATAATTAATTATACTCAAATCATTTACAACCCTGTTCACCTTCTTAGGGTGGAAATGTATTGAGAAATAATCATCTTTAATTAGAAAAAACAATATTCTAGTTCATGTGTCAATATCTATCTATATGAATATATAATTTTATCAATTGTGATTAGTAATTATATCACACTTTTCCTGATAAATATAATGCCTCTATATCTAAAACGAGAAATTTATCACAGCTAACTCCAATCATGAGTTGTGTGTAATTTTTCTCATGGTCCTTCAATTTTATTAAGACATAATCTATAACCATATCATTAATAATTATAATTCATCATAATACCTTGTTTGATTTATCACTATATATTACCAATCCCTTCTCCACTCTCTGGTAATGTAAGAATATGTGTAATGACTAATCTTCTCTTCAGTTCCATGAAATTTTCCTCACATTCATCCATCCAAATGAACTTTGATCACTTCCATGTTAAATTAGTGAGTGTATTAGTTAGTAAATATAAATTCCCTGAGAAACATCGATAATATCCATCAAAAACAAGAAAACATTGGTACTCAATAAAAGTGGTCAGTTTAGGCCAATGTTCAATAATATTATTATTTTATGAATCCACTAATATACCCACTCATGGGATTATATGACCCAAAAATAAAACCTTTTGTGTCAAAAATTAACACTTTGTAAATATTTCATATACTCCATCCTTCGTTAGGGTTTTTATTACAATTATCATATGATTTTCAGGATCATACTTCCCCTTTAAATATATAAGAATATCATCTATAAATACTACGAAAAACTCTTGAATTTGATCTCTAAAGACTCTAATTATTAAATTATTTATGATATTAGGGGAATTAAAAAAACTAAATGGAATCACTATAAAATCAAAGTGTATATGAAATATATGAAATTTTTTCTTGCATAAATCCTCTTTCATGGACCTTAACTGATGATATCCATAATGAATGTAAATCATGGAAAAGTATTAAGATCCAGACAACTGATAAAAAAATTCATAAATATTTGTAATTGGATTATTGTTCCTAATTGTTATCTTATTCAGTACATGATAATAAATGAAGAGACGTATCGATCCATATTTCTTCATAACAAAAAGAATAGTTGAATCCCAAGGTTGCACACTTGGCAGAATGAACACCTTTTTATAATTCTCCTAGAGTTTCTTCTTTAATTCTTGGAACTCTATTATGGAAATTATATAGGTAGTCTTTGTAATAAGTGTGGAACAATATATGTGTTATATTTAGAATCCAACATAAGGTTTCGATGGGAGACTGGTAAACTATTTTGGAAAGACACTAACAAACTCATATACAATAGTCATATCATCGATGCTATGTTTCTCCCCAACTATCTGAGATAATGTCACCTTTTGAATAGGAATCAATAACCATAATATGGATGTGATTTCTTTTTAAATTTCATATTTTTCACCACACCGATACATGATCATAGGTTAGTTAGTATTACCCAACCTGACTTACCTTCCATGAAAATTGATTGTGGATTTATGAAGACAAAGGTAATGTTTTCCAAATATAATATCAAATCAAACCATAAGGAGTATAATGATATTTGAGGGAAACACATTCCTAAAAACGTAAACCATAGAATAATCATTGATAAGATATGCGATCATCATGACATTAGTGGTTTCCACAGGTAATTCAATATCTTATCATTGGGGATAATAATGAACATCTCAAGATACTTTTAATGGTATATATATACTCATTTAAATAAGATCAAATAGGTAAATTCAATATTTGGTCATTCCTATTACCACCTCAACCTTATAATTATATCTTCAATATCCTAGAAAAACCATAATGGTCAGTATGACCATCATTATATTTCATAGGGGTGATCAATAATTCATAGGATTTCTAGATAAAGACACTTTATTTTAAATATATAATACATTAGGTATAACCTAGGTAATTCGTGGATAACACATATTTAAATCCTTCATGATGTCTTGTAAAGAGTTTGTGAATTTCCATATAATATCCCCTGGGAGTTCCAAATCAGGTGTACAGTGTAACCCATTTTCATGCACTATTTGAAAATCGAGTCAATATCAATGAAACCTTTTTAAAGTTATTACATCTAGGTATAACTATTCTAGATCCATATCCACATTATGTATTCAGATAGGGATGTATTGTCTTGGTAAACACTCTCTATAAGTAATCAAAATTCAAGGACATTTTTTCCTATAATTTGAATTATCCTTATACTTATCCAAATGGTTCTCACTAATGTTTTATAATCCTAGTTTTCAAAGGGTAACTAAACCTTTCATATAATACCTACTATAATTACCCAGGTATTATATATATAGATACTACATGTTTTTAGATGAATATTCAATAAATTTCACATATTCACACCCAAGGACCATAATGGTGTATTGTATTTGGAGACTAGATACACAATATACATATTTCATGAAATATCTTCATTATCTTCCAAAAATATCTTACCACATATTACACTTCACAGACATACCACACTTAAATATTTTCTTCATTACCTGGGGAAGCACTACAGTAAAAAAGGCATTTAGCGGCGGTTTGATTTAACATTTCGCAGCAGTTTAAACCGCCGCTAAATAGATTGGCGGTGGTTTTGAAAAACCGTCGCGAAATCGTGCATCGGGAAACTATTCGTGGCGGTTTTCCAAATTTTCGTAGAACCTTTCGCGGCGGTTTATTAGCTGTGGTTTAAACCGCATGCACATGCCCATGCCCATACACATGCACATGCACATGCCCATGCACATGCACATGCACATGCACATGCACATGCACATGCCCATTCAATATAAAGAAATATTCTGTTTGGTGAGATTTGAACCCCTAACCTCTTGCATATTTTCCAAATACTTTACCACTCCAGCAAGCTCGTCATGTGGTTAATAAACAGAATTTAATATACATATATATATTAATTGAAAAAACAAATAGTACATAACTAATAGATATAATAAATAATAATAATAATAAATAATAATAATATATAATAATAAATAATAATAAATAATAATAATCAAATAATAATAATCAAATAATAACAATTAATAATAATTAATAGTTAATAATTAATAATTAATAATTAATAAATTATAAATTATAAATTATAAATTATAAATTATAAATTATAAATTATAAATTATAAATTATAAATTATAAATAATAAATAATAAATAATAAATAATAAGTAATAAATAATATTAAATATTAAATAATAATAAATAATAAATAATAATAAATAAATAATAATAAACAAATAATAAATAATAATAAACAAATAATAAATAATAAATAATATATAATATATAATATATAATATATAATATATAATAGATAATATATAATAAATGATATATAATAAATAATAATAAATAATAATAAATAATAAATACAAAATAAAAAAATAATTAATAATAAATAAGACATAATAAATAAAATATTATTATTAATAAATAATGAATAGTAAATAATAAATAATAAATAATAAATAATAAATAATAAATAATAAATAATAAATAATAAATAATAAATAATAAATAATAAATAATAAATAATAAATAATAAATAATAATAAATAATAATAAATAATAAACAAATAATTAATAATTAATAATTAATAATTAATAAATATAAATAATAAATAATAAATAATAAATAATAAATAATAAATAAATATAAATAATAAATAATAAATAATAAATACTAAATAATAAATAAATATAAATAGTAGATAATAAATAATAAATAAATATAAATAATAAATAATAAATGATAAATAATAAATAATAAATAATAAATAAATATAAATAATAAATAATAAATAATAAATAAATATAAATAATAAATAATAAATAACCAGTAACAAATATTATTATTAATAATAATATTTTACTATAAATAATAAAAAATAAACAATAAATAAATAACAATACATAATAATACATAATAAATAATAAATAATAATAAAAAACTAAATAATAAATATAAATAATAAAAATAAATAGTAATAAATAATAAATAATAAATAATAATAAATATGAAATAATAATAAAAAATAGATAATAATAAACAAATAATAAATAATAATAAACAAATAATAAATATAAATAATAAATAATAACTAAAAAAGATGATAAATAATAAATAATAAATAATAAAAAATAAATAATAAATAAATATAAATAATAAATAATAAATAACCAGTAACAAATACTAATAATAATAATAATATTTTATAATTATTATTAATAAATAATATATAATATATAATAAATAATAAATAATAAATATATATATATAATAAATAATAAATAACCAGTAACAAATAATAGATAATAAATAAATTAAAGTATATTATAAATAATAAATAATAAATAATAAATAATAAATGAAACAAATGAAAAAGTATGAAAAGAGGTGATAAGGGATGAAAAATCATGAAAACGCATGAAAACGGATCGAGAAGCATGAAGAATGAGGCATTAAAAAGAATGAGAACGCATGAAAACTCATGACAACTCTGGAAAACCCCTTAAGAATTCAACATAATCATCATAATAACCCACAAGAAACCATTGATAAATATAACAAGTCCTGGAAACCCAAATAAACAGTAATAAATGGAGCAACCGTTAAAACCCGTCAAAATGGTCATAAAGTGACAAAAACATTGGACTCAAATTAACGGAGATAACTTATGATCCGAGAGTCTGTTCCAAATCCCCGACCAGGAAAATCAAAGATCCTAAAATGATCTTCGAGCTGATAGGTCAAAGAGACCGAATGGACCGATGGATCGGAAATTATGATTGTTTAAAAAAAACTGACGGGGAACGGGTGCTAGAAACGAGTCATCGAAAAACATAACAAACATAATACCCTCTAAGAAGGTCATAACTTATGATCCAGGAGTCCATGTGGGCACCACGAACAGTCAAACCGAAGCTTATATAATGACCAACGATCTGGAAGGCGGAGGAGTTCGAACCGACACACGAATCGAAAGTTAGGTCTGTTTGAAGACAAGTTCGACGGGACACCGGTGACGAAAACGAGGTTTCTGAGGATGTTTGAGGAGTTTTTGGGGTCTAAAAACATGACAGAAGATTTCTTGTGTCTAACAAGTGCGTAGCTATCTTCATTGGCTTTGATTTGATATGTGGTAGAGCCCAAACGGACACCCGAAACGAAAGTTATAGTCGTTTGAAGTTGGAGAACCTTTTTCAACTTTCTTATAACTCTCATATCTTCCGCACCTTAGACCATCTCATGGTTTTGATTATACGTACTTCTATATCTCTTCATGAGATTCTCTTTTACTGGTTGTGGTGCTCCAACGGACGCCTGGATCAAAAGTTCTGGTCGTTTTAGTGATTTCGGGGTTTCTCATGTTTTTTTTTTATTTTTTTCTTTTCATTTCGCGGAGGTTTTACCCAAACCACCGCTATTTCACGGCGGTTTTTTAAAAAACTACCACTAATCCTCGAAAAATTTAAAAAAAATAACAAAATTTTAAAAAAAAAATATTACACATTTCGTGGCGTTTTTTAAAACCGCCGCGAAATACCAGCCCGAAAGCTATTTCGCGGCGGTTTTAAAAACTGCCTTGAAAAAACCGCCGTGAAACACCTGTTTTCCTGTAGTGAAGGGAACCATAAGATAGGGTGATATAATATTCTTAGTAAGGGTAAACATTGGAGATTTCAATATTACATGAGAAAAATGGTATGAGAACTTGAGAATAACATTTTAAGATAACACTCTATATATCAAAGGTTATAAACATGAGTCATGGAATAAATCCTAGTAGTTCATAAGACATGAATCATAAAGGGATTAAATAAAATGATCTATAAGAAAATATAATTGGAATAAGACATAAATGTTTTGCATAAACTTTGTCTTATAACATTGTGAGCATGAATAAATAAAAATAGGTTCCCTAATGAAGTTAAGAACATGAAATCAAACAATCACATAAACTTATGGACAAGAAATAATTCCCTCGCATAACATTATGGATATTAATGATATCCCTTACATAACACTATTAACATTAAAGAATTTTCTCTCATAAACATATGGACATAAAATCATGTCAACACATAACCTTGTGGATAAGAAATCCATGCCCATAATTAACCTTACGGACGTGAAAACTTGGTCCGCATATAACATTGTGAACATAAAATCAGTTTAACACCTAACATATTTAATCATGATTCATCTGTATTTACATATTTCATTGGAAGGAGATATTGGTCCCCCTCATTAAATCATCCATAAATTATTTTTCCACAAAATCATAAAATATTCACCATACAATAACCCATATAAAGGAAATAGGTTTCAAAAATATTTTATCATAGAATAACCCATTGAAAGGAAATGGGATACATGATTACATTATCAATTCATCATAGAATAAATTGTTTAAAAGGAATGACGTTCATAAGAATATCTTCTTCATAATCATAAACCATCCCAAGAAATAATAATAATGTCATCTTATATGGATAGTGATTTTTAAAAATCACTTCAAACAATATTCGATGAAAACACCCTATCTTTTTTAAAAATTTATTTTTAAAATCTAAAAAATTTAAAACAATTTAAGAAGAAATTTTCGTTGAATTTTATTTTGAAAAACATTAATCGAATCCTAAAAAAATTGAGTACTAATATGGGATAAAAATTCTATTTGTGTTTTAAATGTTATAAATAAATATTATTTTCAAACGTTTTTTAATGGTGTTAAACGTGGTAGATTTTTAAAATGTTAATAAATTTAATTTCTAAACCATATAAATGATGTTTAATGTTCATTTAAAAAAAATTGAAATAATTTACCTATGTTAAAGAAAAATCTATAAAAAAATTTGGAATATATGAATATAGAAGAAAAAGGGTTTTAACTAAAGACATAATTAAAGTCAGTTTTCTATATATAAAAAATTAAGTATCTTGAGTATCTGAAGAAAGGAAAATAAAAGAAAAGATTTTATTCCACATAGATTTTAAAATTGAAATAAAATTGACTATTTTATTGATAGATAGGTCGTATAATTTTATCTTTAGAATAATAATCGTAAAAGATTTCAATAAACAATGATATTGTAACATAAACCTTTTAGCAACATGGTAACATTTTAATCATGAGACCCATTATAGAAAAAACCATATTTGGATACTTAAATCCCCATAAATTTTATTATTTTAATCATAATATATATTCATGGTTAGTATATACACCACAAAAAATAAATAAATAATGAATAAGGAATGTTTCCCTCCTAAACAATGTGGCAAAAATGCCTTACAGCATAGGAAAATTTTCAATCAAAAGACCTAGTAAATAATAACATCAAATAAAAAATTAAATATATTTAAAATAATTCCCCCCTAGGTGGGTAGGGTGGAAGGGGGTGGGGTCTGCGGTGTCCGTCGCAGGGTCGAGTCCTCGAGCCATTTTCCTTATAGTGTTCATATATAATGGAACCTACATTTTTATAATTAAAAGAAGGATATTCAGGAAATAACATTTAAATGGGGAATTATATTGAAAAAAATATATAAACAAGTGATGGAAATGGAATATGTATCCCCGAAATAAAATAGAGATAAGAAATCCATTTACATAACAATTCCTTATTAAAATAAAATTTCTGGTAATAACTGCTTCATTTTTCATGAATGTTTTGGTGTGGTATTTTTTTATGTTTACATTGATCATAGTCCCATAATATAAAGAAATTATTCATGATATAAATATTTTATATATTTAATATATATGTATTTATTTGAATCAATAAAATTAATATATCAAAAATGAATTACATAATTCATGGAGATGGTAGGTCGTGTGTACTTATAAATGTTATTTCCATTTTCCCCATCAATAAAAAAAGGTAAATATTAATTCAACTTTATATTATCATTTTTAAATCATATTTATCACTTATATTAATTAAATTTATCTTTATTACCATCCATTTCAATATAAAATCAAAAATGTATCACATAACTTTATGGATCAAGTAGTCCCCACATACACATGAGCGATGTTATTGTTTTCCAACATATTGTAAGGCAAGAAGGTGGATGTGATATTACAATTAAAATAGAATTATCTATCATTAATATAAAATATATGCATAAAATTTATCATTATATCCATCTGTGAGAGGTGGTTAATGAAAATGGCTTACATCAGTTTATGAGGTTGTAGTCCTCCATACAAAAAATCAATGGTTTAGATTCCCATTTGATATAAGAGGAGATAGATATTGATTATTTCAATAATTTAATAACATATAATTATATGGTATACACTAATTTTAATATCTTATCACAATTGATTAATATTTTAATGAGTTTAAACAAGAAATAAAATAAAAATTCTCAGTTAAGAAAGATGTCCCTTCTTCGGACAATATCCATAGGTTTTCACTAAAATAAATATTAACATTGTTTCCTACATATACTAAGGACACTAGGACATGGGTATTAAAGTAGATAAATTATTTGGGCTGAGAATATCATAACCAAAAGGATTTATATGTATGAAGAGTGGAGGATATGAGAAGTCCTATTATAAGAGGGGAAAGGAACCCACATGTAACTACATATAAATTTCGCAAAGGGACCAAAATATTAAATTAATTGACCAAAATTGTTTTTCCAAATGAACATATATTAAATATTAGGATTTTTCATTTCCAATATATTATCTTACAATTATATTTGGAAAATATTTATTGGTAATCGTGCCCTTATTTTTTGGTTTTACCGCCATGTAGCCATGTTTTAACCTTAACCGCAATGATTAATATTAAATGTTTTTAATGTTCATTAAGAATAAAACTTATTCTAGACTTATTATAAAATATAAATTTTTTTGATTAGAAATATAAGATCTATTTTATCAAATTAAATACATATAATTGGATGAATTTAATTTAATATAAAACATGTAGGCATGATAAAAAAGTGATTTTCCTTGGAGAAATTTTTCATAAGTATATAATCATTCAATTCAAAAATAATATATACAAAATATTAGAATTACCTAAATTGTATTAATTATATTAAAAATAAAAAAATTACTTTTAAAATAATTTAAAAATATAATTTATATTTTCAAATACTTTAAACAAAAAGGTAGTTTTCAATAAAAATCATTATTTTTCATTGTTCATCAAAAAATAATCTTTTTAGAAAATTTTCAAAAAATAACTATATTATATTTTTGACATTATGATTTCAGAAATAATTTTAATTTTTTCAAATGAATTTTATTAAAAACAAGGAAATTAATTTTATTACTTTTTTGTTAAAAAAATAAGGAAAATCTTTTTTTGAGAATGGATTATATTTGAGGCATATAAGATCTTTACTAAAAATTAAGTACTTATCTCTCAATATTTATTATTTATATAAAATCATTGTACGTACTTTTCAAAAAAATATTCATATACATACAGCTAAATTTAACGTCTAGGTTATAATGGTCAGGTTTAAATGACCATATTAATAGTATATCATGGTTTTATAAAGCTCATTGTTTTGTGTATTACAAGTTATAAGGAATGAATTTTTTTTGAAAATATATATTTCATAAAATCTCAGAGTGTTACAGATCATGGAGTATAATATGAAGATTAAATTAATTATTTTTTATTTTTAAATTCACATTTTTTTAAAACATATCCTCTAAATGAAATTTTACCTATCAATTATTGGGTTGTGTTTATTGGATATTTTTATTAAAAAAAATTAGTCATATGTGTGAGAGGCTTCTGTCACTATAATAGTGCACAAATGTATCCCAGTGTTGAAATCCTATTAAATACTCAACTAAGATTTTATTTTGAATCTAGGTTCATGATTATATATGATTTTTAAAGGTTCACCAAGAAGTTTCACAACATAATAAATATAGATTTGTGTAAGATAACCAATCCTTATATCCTCTATTATTATTTATTAATGAGTATATATGGTTGCGAAATCCAAAATGAACCATATATAATAATTATTTATATGTATATTTGGGATTCCACTAATTAAATTTACTGTGATATTATCCCAATTCCACATTATTATAAGGAAAGGTTTCACAACACCCTTATGTTGTTGTCATTCAACCTTTTACTATTGGCACTCCTAGAGTATAGACCCATGATTATAAGTTTCCAGCTTCAATTCTTCCTACCAAAAATATTTTCATAAATACACATAAATATTTGTGTTATATGGTTTTATAGATAAATTTGAACATTGTGCCTCATATAGAAATTATCTTTGTAGTTTTTTATTAAAGGTAAACACACACTTTTCAAACATCAAACTATTATCTTTACAGATTAATTATATCAATTTACACTCATTATTGGATTTAATCTTCTTTTGTAAACTCTTATAATCTTTTTATCAACTATTTATCTTTTATGGAAAATGTGTTTTGGAAATTACTTTGAAAATGAATGATTTTTTTCCTTAACTAATAATTTTCAAATATATTTATACTAAAACCTTCATTATAGGATTATTTCCCATCCTGATCATGGATCAAACTCTATGATCCTTTAAAATAAATGCATCAATCACCTTGTTTTATATCCTCGGGTGGGTGTGTATCATTAAATAAAATATCTTGATCAGTATCATCAATCAACCTCGGAGCATTCTAAGTTCAATCCATGTAAATATGTGACTTCTAATTTTGTGCTCTATATAAATTTAACATAATTCACCATAGATATAACAAGTCAATATGTTCAAGTAAATTAATATAGATTCTAACTTTAGATCATTAGTTGGGAAGTTTTATTCATTAGTATTTAATTACATTGATGGATAAGAAACAACTATAAAATTATATATAAGTTTTCAACTTGATAATTTATTTTATGAATTACAATATATTAAAAATCTTTCATTCCATGATGATAAGGTTAATACTATTGGATTGACCAGTAACATATTTGGTTACTAAAATCATTTTCCAACTTCCATTGAGCTATTGAATTTGACTGATTTACATGTTTTAATGTTTAACATTTTTCCAACATGGAAAACATTTAAAAAATTACACAATAATATCCTATTAAAATAAGGAAACTACATATCTCAGTTATATTTGTTAGTGTGTGGTGTTCTTTTACTACCTTTTCCATTGAAGTATCAACTGATATTCCATTCTTAGTGGAAATATTTCCATAAAATGAATCTTCTTATTTACTTAATTGAAAATTAATAAATATACTATAAAAACATCATTTCTTTAAGAGTAACATAAATATTTTTTAAATGAATCTCATTCTATTAGTTGATATTATAGAATATAAAATTTTCATTAATAAATATTACTATAAATATTTCAATACAATCCTAGATAAAATTTTTCAATAAACCCGTTAGAACTCAGGGTTAATTATTTAATCAAAATGGAATTAAAATAATCTGGTAATTTCTATACCTTGAACAATATTTCTCCTTTGGTATATCATCCTTCTCCACCTTTAATTGATGATAAGTAGGATGGATATTGATCTTTTATAAGCATTTATGTCCTTAATGTTAATCAAAAAATTCATCCATGCATGGTAAATGATGCATTTTATTTATAGTAATGGAACTGATTTCACTATAATCAATGTATAAACATTCTGGATATATCCTTCGTTTCTATAAATAATCGTGGTGCTCTCCATGATGAGATAATAGGGAATGTGGATCACTTATCGCACAACACCTCCAGTTTCTTTTCTAAATCACAAATTTCACTTGGACAATTTTCTAAAGAGTCGTAGATGTGGGTTTATCATTATGGTTGATTATAAGGGAAAACATAAAATCACATTTATGTTTATGTTTAAGTAATTATTTTTGAAATTCATTAAAGTATTCTCACAAAAGTTGTACTTCATACATTATTAGGATATATTTCGCACCTATATGTTTTTCTTTATCTTTATCTCCCACAATGATTTTATTATGTTGAGCTACTATAGGTGACTCCCAACAAGACTCAGATAATGTAGTCACTTTAAAAATAAAGGATTTTATGCCTATGATAACTGTAACATCCTCTCAATAGTAAATTATTACATTATACTTTTTGATGTAATCCATCCTAAGGATTAATATAAATCTAACCATAATTATATAAATTATGTTTTAAACTATTAAATATTTTTTCATATTAATAAAAACTACCCAACATATCTTTTTTTCAATGTTTTTCACTATGTTTCAATCGACAAAAGATTTAATAGTGTATTAAGGGATGATAAAATGTTTGTAGAAAACATGTTGGATAAAAAGGGGTGCATAGATCTTGAATAAGATAGCGCATTAACATTGAGTTTATGATTAAAGTACCTACAATAATTCTAGTTGGGACAAAAAATTATATTTTATAAGTATTATAGGGATATTATTTCTCCCTTGGATGCTTCTGAGTGAAATTCATATTAAATTTTTGGACTTTTTTGGACTTCTTCCCCAAATCCTTTCAATAAAAACATTAGAAATTGGATGTTTCTATTTTTACATTTTCATTGATGATATTTATAGACTTTCTCTACACACATATAGAAAACATCCATTCCATTAAATCATTCCCCATATTGTTTCCATCCATTGTTACTATATATGGGTAATTCCACCCTTCCTTTATTCTATTTTTTCATATTTCTCTCTACATGGAACTAAAACATCCTCTTATTCTATTATTTTTTATTGAATATATAATAATTATAGAATTATTTTTCTTTATTTAGAGAACCTGACTCTCTCTCCTCATATTTTGAAATTTATGTTAATTTTTTCCATCCAAAAGTATTTATTTATAACATCAAATATGTTACTGATCTTTGGTTATGGATTATGTATGCTATTTAGAACATGTCTTGGTGAAATTGAAAATTTAGACGCATGTTAAAAAATATTTTCATCTTTATTTTATCTTAAATTTATGAATTTCATTTTTTATTTTGTTGTGTCTCATGAATAAAGTTATTTTAAAAGAGTATCACCTAAGAAGACGTTTATTTCACACTCTTAATCTCCATACTCTTTATTTTTTTGAGTCAGTGCCCCCCATTAATCAATAAATCCCCAAAAATTTTATATTTAAATTATAATCTTATCACTTTTAAAAATTTATAAAGAGAGGAAAATATTTATGATGCACTTGATTTTTTTTCAGCTACTAAGGGATATGTGGTTCTAATAATGGATGGAGTTTTCATCATCATGATTCCATCCAATATTATTACACCATGATGATGGGAAAAGGGCTATTCCAAGTGAGAATTTATACTGGTCATAACTAGAGAAAACTATCCTAATATAGTTATAATATTCTCTTCTCAAACACCAGACTCATTGATTTTTTAGAGAGGGGAATCCGTTCGTTGATTATGAGTTCTAATTTGACCTTAATTACTTCTATTACCCTCTTTAACTTAACTATGTCATAACATAATAAATATTATATTAAATTAAAAAAAATCTATTATAAGTAAATTATTCTCTAATTTTTAAATAATTTCTGAAGGGTTTATCATAATGCTTGTGTTTTCTATCTATGTTCTTCTAAATCATGTTCTCAAGGATAATAAAAAAGCATCCTCTATTACCAACTACAATAACCCAAATATAGTCACCATGATTCTGTGGATATTCTATTACATTTTTATATAATACAAGAGTTCACATTACATGTGAATCAGTAGTATAGTAGTATTAGGAGATGGCAGACATACATGATCCATACATTATATTCAAAAATATAAAAAATAATTATAAAAATATAAAAAACCTTATTATTATTTATAACCATTACTAGGATCATTCACAGTAATCTTCTTCGATCGCTGGGGGAAAAGGGAAACAAAATAAAGTGGAAAGATTAGATTATCAGTATGTGGTAGCTTTTCATGGAATCTGTTATAGAATAAAGATGATGATATATAGTGGAATAAATAATAATAAAATTATTTCATATAACTAATGACATAAGAATGAAATATATTCATATAGAACATATAAATGGAAATAAATACTCACGTGGATTATATTAAATGATTTTCTAGAGATTGATTATAAAATTTTAGGCATAATAAACATACCATCAAGAATTTATACCAAGACATCATTCAAAAATGGGTAATTCGTACACCAAATACATATTCTGGTTTTTCTCATGATACCTACCAATCATTGAGCGGTATATAATTCTATTCCCCACTCATCACATAGTTTGACCAATTCATCTCTCATATGAAAGATGTTTTATGACAATACATATCAGAATGTTCCAAAAGTTACAACATACATGTATATGTCTTAGTAATATATAATATTCCATATATGAGTAATGGGTATATATATTATAACTTTTTTCCATCAATTTAACTACAAGGACATCTAGTTGAATATAATTAAATATAAAAGGAATTGTATGTTATTTGTAATATAGTTGACTGTAGCCAAATGATTTTGTATCTTGGAGAATATATTTATCCTATAAGGATGTTAACAGGTTTTAAAGAAAGTAATTGTTAGAGACCAATGAAAAAATTTGGAAACCCCCTTTTAAATTATGTCTTTGAAGATATGATGGATTTTTAGCGTGTCATAATAAGTTGTAATAGGGAATTATTGTTCAAAATAAAATCATGAATTTTTAAAAGGAAATACAATATCATTATAAATATAAATATAATTGCATTCAAATGAATTTTGAAAGTGAAAGAAATATAATGGTAAGAAAACCCTTATTTTTAATTTTACCTTCTAAAATACTGTGAATGAACTTATTAGATCTTTAGAGTTTGGAATATCAAAAGAGAAATTTAGATAATGGTTTGGAAACCCTTACCATATCATATATCTTAAAAAACTCTAAGGACCAGATTTGAGAGAGAAATAGGGTGTTTGTTTGAAACTCTTACCTACAATGGTAACATCATAAATATTCTTGATATATAAAATTAAATAAAAGAAATGATCAATGGTTTTGGAGTAGAGAATAATGGTATAATGAGTTAGAATTTATATAAATTGAAGGGGAATTATCTGTTCATTTATAAAAAAAGGTATCGAATATTATGCTATGAAAAAAAAGCATTAGTCTTACAACATTTTAAACCAAATTAATTGATAGTTTATCTTTGTGTTTTGAGATTAATAGGTTTTGGACCTGAACATATAATTACTAGGTATGATATTCCACATGAAATGATACTTGAATTGGTTTGCCACAGGTACAAGGCATTTTCTCGATCACCCTAGGCTGGAAACAAGTTCCATGATATCATAAGTGATAATGTGGGAATGAATTCACTTTTAAGGGTCAAAATATAAAAATAGGGTCCCGATTGGAAACATAACATAATATATCTAGACATTAGTGAAACATGAAAAAATAAAATAATCATTATTAAACAATTATATCAAAACATGGAATTATAATAAAGAGAAATACAATAGATTAAATCATGAATAAAAAAATATTTTAAAATAATTGACAAACTGAAACTAAAAAAAATCATGTCTGATTGTTGACACCCAATACTGACTACCAACACCTTTGGACTCTCAAGTAACCAATGCGAACTAATAACCACACCTATTTTGGAAATCCAAGACCTGGGAACTCTATCTTAAACATGGTGAATATGTTCCCACAAAAATTAGTATATTGTGTGTGAGACATTGTTCAATAGGATACCTCCATGAGTCCATATCATTTATTTTATAAGAGAATCAATGTCCCCTATTTTGCAAATAAACTAATCACAAATAAGTTTCCATTTCATTTCAATGGTTTTAAAACAAATTACCCACAATGCACCCATTATGAAAGGATTTAAATTAAAACCAAAAAATTGAACCATTCATTCCACATTTAAAAATAAACATTATTTAACAATACCCTTTCCTTATATTAAAAAATTCACACCCTCTTAGTATAATGAAAGAAAAAACTATATAACATATTTCATAACCATAAATAACCAAAAAATTAATTTAGAATAAAAGAAAAGTAAAAAATGCACCTAATAATAAACAATATGTAATGAATAACCTATGACACATATCATGTGGCAACTCCATAGGGACTAATGGTACCATACTTAAAACACATTGGATGAACCTCAAGACTGTAGGTTTTACAATCCAACACTCATTAACCTAATTTATATCAACTAACCTCATCAAATACACATCACATAGCTTGGTGAATCTAAACTAAGGGTTTCAATATAGGTAAAACTCAGCTAGAAACACATTGTCCCTAGATCTCACACATAGTATCATAAGGTTCCTCATGCAATAAAGAAGGGTGGAATTTCAATATTTACACATTTTTAATCACAGGAAAACAATATATCCCAATGTAACACAACATAATAAAATTATTCACATGTTTGAAACCCCCCTTGACACAATAATCAACCCATAATAATAAGAATAAATCATAATTAAATAATCCATTAAAAATATATTCATAAAAACTTTAAAAAATAAAATGGGGTCAAAAATATCTTGACCTATCAATCAGTCCAACATAATTTTGAAAAGTCATAACTGAGCCCGTTAATTATCATTTATAAAAATATATATTTTATAAATCCCATTGAAAAAAATTGGAAACTAAACACAATCCAAGTTAAATAAAACTCAATTCCAAATCCAAAATCCCAGTCAATATAAAAAATAAATATTTCATTTCATAAATTAATAATAACAATTAAAATAAGTAAAACAATATAAAAAGGGAACTCCACCATAAAAATCATTAACGCCCTAAGTTTTTATGAAATTTTTTTTGATCAAATAAATGTTCATTGATGACATTAATTTCACTCTACACCAATTTAATCGTTTTTCATATGCAACAACAAATTATGATTATGTTTCATGCAACACTGAGTTTCTAAGAAATAACATTTTATAGTTCCTTGAATGAGATAGTTATAGCCTAGATTTTAAATATATAAATATGAACTGTAATAACTAATTTTTAAATATTATATATATTTGTTTATATAAATGAATCATATTTAAAACAAAGCATCTAATTTTTTCTCATGTTCTAAAAAATTTGAAAATAATATTTTCTCACATAAAATGCTTTTTCTGTCCTTATCTAAAAAATAATAAAATTAATTCAAAATAAATTGAGAAATTTAATTCTATAAACTAAAATAAAATTTTTAATTCATAATTACAAAATTATTTTAGAGACAATTTGCTGTATTTTTTTGAAAAACATCATTTTCTAGTGAATAATGTAAAATAATGAATTTTAATTCAAAATTTCATTTTTGTATAATTAATAAATATAAATAAGTTATATTTTAATTTATTTTTAAAGTATAATTATATTAAATACACATAAAGTATTACATTTTAGTTCATTCAAACAAATTTCACATTGAAATAGGATATAAAATCATTGCAATCCTCAGAACATTTTTACTATGAAAACTCGCATCATCGTCCCATTTACGGGATTAAATATAAAATAATTTGTTCCACTTATATGATTGGAATTTATAAAAATGGATTAAATATTTTAAATTATAAAAATTTATAATTTCTATTAAGTAAAACCTATTTTTTTAACAAAATATTATTGAAGGTGATTAAACTTAATTACAACAGCTTAGAGAAAAGTTAGCTTAACCAATAACTCAACCTTAAACATACATCCCAAAATGACCCACAAAGTTTAACATTATCCATTTAATATTTATATATATACCCTATCCTCTATTTTATAAGTTTTTTACAACTATTTTATCCACATGGAATGGGAAAATTATGACTAGAATTCCCTTTTCAAAAATCTACTAGAATGTAACTCCTCCTCCACTATAAAAGGAAACCCACCCATCGTACTTATTCAAAAATATTAAACCACATTGGATCATCAAAAATATTCCAAAATATACTCCCAAAATTATTTCTATAGTTCTAAATTTTTGTATAAATCCAATCAAGGAAACCCTTTGGTGCAAACCAAGAGTAATTACCCAAAGAAGAGGTAACATCTTTCCAGAAGATATTTTGTTTTTTTTCTAATTCTATACCCCATAAAATATTCCTATTACATTATTTTATAATAACATAATTATAAAAAAAATTAAACTTTTACTCTAATGGTTAAACCTACTCGTACACATAGTTATATCCAATGGGTAATGAACATACCATTCGTCTGTACGATAGACTACTGCCTCATGAAATGATGTTGTTAGTTTTTCCTTTACATCCTCTTATGGGTGATAATTATGATTTATATACTATTTTTATATGGTATATATGATATTTATTATGTATTTATTAATATTTATTTATCTTATAATACATTCCTTCATTCTTTCCATTTTGTATAAATACGATTACTTCATTTACAGACGTGTGGACTACATCCTTCTCAAAGTGATGGGATTTGTTCACACTTTACATTAAATTTATTAGGGATGAGTTTAGTAAAATTATATGATATAATAATTATATTATATATATATCATTTACTTGATTCCTTTCTTTCAAAACTACAATAAAATGGAAACAACATTTATTGGTATGTACTACCTACCATCTCCATGAACAATATATTTCATTTCATATTTCTACCTTTTATTTATTATTAAAACTATTTATCTAATTAATATATATATTATATTTATATCATTTTTTATATTATTGAAATAAGTAAATTATGATTTAGTTAAGAGGATCAAGTATAATATGTCAAAACATATATAAAAACAATGCTGATATTACCCGAAGCGTAACACTAAGATGAAATTATTTACAAGAGGGTAATATATTGTCATATATATATTATTAGATATAAGAATATTTTTATGTGTTATATTTATAATTAACTTATATTTATTGTACAAGATTTTTTAATGAGTATGATGACAGTCAATACTTAATGGTGAGAGAAATTATAGTCTCACTTTTATTTCTTAGAGACTTATGTATTATTCACCTCTTGATTATTTTGTGTTATTTATAAAAATCCAGTGAATGTATTATTTTATTATTAAAATTAAATATATTATTATTGACATACCCTTTTTGTTATCTCTATTTCATGGGGTTTTACAGTCTAGTAGTAACCAAATCAGTCTGGTAAATTGGTCTCAATTTGAATTATTTGAGACACATGTTTTTTTATAAACTTATGTTCTTTTAAAAAGATTATATGCTACAATTTTATATTTTATTTCATGAATCACCATATTTTAATGACATTTTAAGATTCATATAATTTCATTTTCTTAGATTTTGAGTCTGATTTAATGTTACCAACTGGAAAGTGTTTATTTAAACAATCTCATCACTTATCGGGATAGTTTATGATTATGCTTTCATTTTTGAGATATTATGATCCATTTTTCATGAAAACCAATGAATTTTATTCTCCTTTGGTTATTCATTGTTTCATCATGTATTAGTACCATTTTTCTAATCTTTGGTACTTAATATAATTAAGAAATAGTATTTCGTGAAAATCTATCCTTATTTATCTCTTTTTTCTTATACGTGTTTTATTCAAAATCCATATTTTAAAATTTGTTTTCAATAATACTTTTAAAATGATATTTCAGTTTCATTTTAAATGAAAATTTTTTTAATGATGCTTTATGGTCATTAAATATTCTATGATAAATTCTTAATCTATTTTCAATGAGAACATTTTAAAAAATGTTTCATCTTTTGAAAATCATTTTCAAAGATGAAAGGATTTTTTCCTCAGGAAATTATTTTAAAATATCTTCCAAAATTATTTTACATAAAAGATAAAACTAATTGGTGTTATTCATTAAATTAAAGGTAAATCATCCAAAGGTTACATTCATATTATATCTATGAATGGTTTATTTTTTTCGGGCAGGATGTTTATGAAACTTGTTTCTCTTTCAAGAGTTATATTATTATGAAACATTATTATTTTAATGGGTTATTCTTTGATGAAATTATTATGAAACATGTATCTTTTTCCAAAGCTCAGGATATGATTACATGTTTATGGCACCCATTTCATTTCATGGGTTATGATGATACTATTTATGATCTTGCATCACATGCATATATGATTTAATTATGAGATCGGTGGGACCTATATCTCTCTATAATGTATTGGATAACGATTTATATCCCAAGAGATAATTATGGGAATCAAGTAAATATTATTGATCAACTATGGAAGATGGGGAAAACCAATCCACTGTGGGAATATGGGGAAACTGTATCCATTATGGGAAGATGGGGAAACCCTATACCTTATAAGGAAAGAATTGTGAATGGGAATGGTGGTGTGTCTTTCCTAGTAAGTTTATTCCCCATGATGTTCCATGATAAGTTTTGGAGAATCACATTTACTTATATGGAATTATGTTACATGTTTATTTTTCTACCTCAATTCCATGTCTTATTCATATTTTATGCTTTCTTGTATTATTCTATTGATATTTTATGACTCATGTTTTATGAACTAAAAATATTTATGCCATGATTCATGCCTTTGATATTCGATATGTAGGGTATGATCATTGAATGTTGTGATCACATTCTCGTATTCTTATGCACATGTTTATGATTTCATTTCTCCATTTCTAACCATTACAGAGAATCTAATCTCACCCCTTTTTTATTTCCCATTTCCCTAGGTTAGGAAGATATATATTATGTATGGTGTGCTAAAAAGGGTGATAGTCAGGAAGAACGTAGTGGGAGATAATGTAGATCACTTATGTATAAGTTTTTAGGCTTATATGTTTCTAAGGGGACTAAAATAATACGGTCTTTGGGCATTTGTTAGAGTAATGTATTTAGTATTATGCAAAAATGATTTAATTTTAATGTACATAAGTTAAGGGTTTCTATAATTGGTATTAGACCAAAAGTTTAGGTAAACTTTGGAGACTAGGATGGGAAAACCTTTGTGAGGACCCTAAGGACATGTCTAAGGATAAGTCTAAGAATGAGTAAAAGTATAGGAAAATGTCTTCAAATTTTGGTAAAGTATAGAGTGAGTGGTTTCTTTAAAATACATACCTTTCTAGATGTTGAATGTAGATGTGGCTATGGAATAGATTTAAATAGGGGTAAAAACCCTAAAAACACTACATTGATCTAGGCTCAATCAAGTACTAGTGAAATACAATGGGACTTACTGCACACCGGGTTTGACACTCCCAATGGATATGCTTTGGGAATTCATGAACTCTTCAAGAACCATTATGAAGGATTAAAATATATATTATCTATGAAAAAATAGGATAAACCTAAGGTTTAATAAAAGGTATCATAATTTTGACATACTATAAGAGGTTTTTTATGATTATAAGGTTCCTCACTATGTCAACTGTTTCTTACTCTATAATTTTTTATTTTAGTCAACGGATGTATCTTAAAGGAAACATGTTAATAGTGATTTATATGGACAATGATATGGTTTTACTAATGAGAAAATGAATTTTATGGGATTTGGAATGAGAAATATCACTTCTTTGCTCACCTAGATTTCTCAATCTATGAAACATGATGGAAATCAAAACGACCAAAAAAGGGAACAACATTCTATTGAGTCCTTCATGAGGGAACACAACCATCATTCAGTGGATCTTTTGATCTAATTATTTCTTAACAATGGATCAGTACCAATGAAAATACATTCTCTATTATCCAGTGTTTTTAACATGAGAAAGTCCTTCTAGATTTTTATCATTTAGAAGGTGAAGTTGACCAGTAGTGGACTTTAATCCAAACTGTGAAGAAGAAAAATGAAAATGAATCCACAGATTGGGTTGAGTTAAAGAATTTATTCATTAATAAGTAATTTCCTCATGTTCTTCGCACAATTATGGAGAAGGAGTTCGTTATTTTGGATAAAAGGTATGATGAATCTATCTGTACCTATAAGGATAATTTCACAGGACTTGAATGGTACACTTCTAGTGTTATCATCCGACCAGAAAGTATGGTTGAACAATTATTCAGTGGCTTAAAGCCAAGTATGAGATGGGAGTAAGCCATTAGATAAGTTGGTAGTTATGAATAGATTGTTCATTGTGTTATAAACATTGAAACGGAAGTTGGAGTTATATATAAATCTCAAGGTTTTAACAAGAAAAGGAAGATTGAGTTTAAAAGAAAATGAAAGAACCATGGAGAGAAGAAGATGAACCTTCCTTTATCCTATAGATTGGAAAATAAGCCTGGAGGAAATTTTATTCTTTGTTCAAATTAATATTTTAAGTTCATAAGCGATGTCCATCGAGAAATTGATTACTAATATAATGGGAATATGTTGGCTAACGATGCAGATAGAGCGAAAGCTGTATAGAATATACCTCCCACACTTCAGTGCTTCAAATATAATGTTGATGGAAATTATGCTATCTAGTGACCAAACCTAATGGTTTGTGATCATTATCGGTGTAAAATACCTCTTAAAATAAGGGGTAATATTAAATATCATGTGATCACTATTTCTGATGAGGGGGTAATTACAACATGTGGAAGGTACACTTATGACCACTATGGAACTACTAAGGTCATACTTGATTCTAGATCCACCCCCTCATTCATATTAAATGAATTTTATAAGGGTATTAATATTCAACCCAAACAATTAAATTTAGAATTTGAAATGAAAATCCCTAATGATATGATTATTTCACCTCAACACTTTGATTCCTCTGATGTTGAAGTTTTTGGGAAATAAGGATCCTATAAATGTTATCATTTTCCCATTGGTTGAATTTGATGCCATCTTAGGAATGAATTGGATTTATCATCATAAATCCCACATAAATTATTGATAAAAGGAAGTTACATTTTATACTAAAATATATGTATCATCACATATTAATGTGGTGATATGTATGAAAGTACTATATAGATTAATTCTACTGTATGGGTCTTAATTGCAATTCAGAAGGTGTTTTTTTCAAAAATGGTTGGGGATAAAATCAACATCGGTGAAATTCCTATTGTTCAAGAATTTTTGGATGTCTTTCCAATTGATATTCCAATCCTTCCTCCAAATCATGAAGTTGAGTTATCCATAGAACACATACCTGGTTCCACACCAATTTTAAAATCTCCCTATAGAATGGATGCAACTGAGTTTCATGAATTGAAGAAGTAACTCTAGGAAAATATTGATAAGGGATTCAGTTGGCCTAGTGTGTCGCCTTGGGGGGAACCTATTCTTTTTGTGAAAAAAAAATAAATATGGATCAATTCAACTCTAAATTTATTATTGAGAGTTGAACAAGATCATATTCAAGAACAAGTATCCCCTTCCCCATATTGATTTCTTATTTCATCAACTAGAAAAAGATCAATACCTTTCCAAGATTGAACATTGTTTTGGATATCATTAATTGAGGGTCAAGAAAGAGGATATGCCCAATAATACAATCCTCAAAAGATATTTAAACTATGAATATATAGTTATGCCTTTTGGTCTTACTAATTCCCATATAATCTTCATGGATTTTATGAATAGAGTCCTTAGATATTTCCTTAAAAATTTTGTGGTATTCTTTATTAATTATGTTTTTATCTATTCAAAGAGAGAGGAAGATCATAAAGACCACTTAAAATATTTTAAAGACTATAGTGAAGGAGAAACTCTATGAAAATTTTGAAATGTGTGAATTTTGAATAAAAAATCATTTTTTGGTCATATAATCTCAAAAAATAGTAGAGTAGTACATATATTAAGATGAAGGATATTGAATGTAGGACTAGACCAACCATGGGGATTGAGATCCATAGTTTTCATGAATTAGTTAGATATTATGGATAGTTTGTGGGGAGTTTGTCATGAATATATAATCCTCTAAAGGGTTCCATCTTCCTCAAGACAAATTAGTTTGAGGAAAATTTCAAGGAACTGAAGAGAAGGTTGGTCAGCACACATGTTCCTACAATACCCTACAATGGATAGTGGTTTATAATCTTCAGTTCTGTATCCAATAATAGATAGTGATGTGTTATTATTCCGAATAACATAATTATCTCTTATTACTAATGACAATTTTACATTAATGAGAAAAACTACTCATACCATGATTTGGAGTTAGCAATGGTAAATTTTCATTAAATATATGGAGTAATTATATTTATTGGGAAAAGTGTGATATATATACCAATCATAAAAGTCTGAAATATATATTCACATATAAGGATTTGAACATGCATCAGAGAATATGGTTACAGTTGATAAAAGATTATGATAGCTCAATATATTACCACGATGGGATTGAGAACAAGGTGGATGATGATTTTAGTCTAAAGGATTGTTCTAGCTTATCCATGTTAAGGATCAAAGAAATCAAATATTTCAATATTTTAAAAGGATGGATATAGAAATATTGAAGGAATTGGGAAAATCATATCTTTCTCAATTGAATGTTCAGCCATCTATCCAAGTAAAGATTAAAGAGGTATATAAGGAAGATGTAGAACATTTCAAGAAGTTTATTAATGTTTCTGAATTTAACCTTGATATCGGTGGAATGATAAGGTTAAAGAACCATGTATGTGTTCCTTCCATACTGGATTTGAAGATGGATCTGTTAGAGGAAGCTCATAGTTCTTAGTTCTCTATTCATCCTTGATGTATTCAGATGTATAGAGATGGTAAAGAATACATTTGGTATTATATAATGAAGAGGGATATCACTAATGTTTTATCTCTATTCATGGTATGCTAGAAACTGAAGGCTGATATACAAAAGGCAAAGGGTATGTTTCATCCATTACCCATACAAAAATGGAAATGAGAGAACATCACTATGGATTTTTTTTCGGACTCCAAAAAAACCTTTAAAGGGTTTAGTTTTATATGGTTTGCAGTATATTTCTATAATATGTCAGCACACATCATCTCTGTCCGATAATAATTCTCTCTGGACCAGCTTTCTAGGATATACATTAAATAAGTTGTTGGGTTTCACGGATTACCACTTTCCAATGTATTTAATCTGGATAAAATGTTTAAATCAATGTTTTTTAAAAGTCTTCAGTGACTACTTGATGAAGAATTTAGTTTCAACACTACATATCATCCTCTTATGGATGGTAAGTCTGAAATAATTGTTTAAACCATATAGGATATGTTGAGATCTTGTTCATTGGATTTCAAAGGTGTTTGGGATCAACACCTTCCTATAGTTGATTTTTCATATAATAGTTTATTTCTATCAAGCATTCAGATGACTCCATATGAATCCCTCTATAGGAATTAATTTTGAGATCTAACATGCTGGGATTAAGTTGGAGAAATAAATCAATTGGGACCTGATATAGATGATGAAATGGAAAATAAAGTTATAACCATCCAACAACATATCAAGTTAGCTTATTTTTTGTAGAAATTTTTTGCTGACAATTATCGATGTGATCTAGAATTTAAAGTTCATGAGAAGGTGTTTCTTGGAATCTCTCCATTGTAGTAGGCAATGAGATTTGGAAATAAAGGGAAACTAATCCCTTAGTATATCAGTCCCTTTTAATTTATTAATCCCATCATGATGGTATCCTATCTCTTGGAACATTCTAAAAATATCTCCCAAGCCCAAGATTTGTTTCATGTATCTCTCATAAGGAAGTACATACCTTACCCATCACATGTACTAAACTCTAAGGTTATACCACTGGAGGAGAACTATTCTTATGAGGGACAACAAGTTGAAATTATGGATCTTTTGAAAATACCTTTAAAAAAGGGAAGGCAGAAATATTATGAAAAGAACTTTAGATATCTTACAGTATCAAATAAAATTTGATAAGAAGAAAAGAAATCTATCCAAACAGACCTACAAAACACACTTTCTTGCACAATGTCTAGCGTAGGTCCTCTCAATGCAACACCAAGGTGCAACCACCTATGACGATGACTTATGCTACAGACCTATGCCGAGGACCTATGATGTTCTATAATTTTTTACACCCCTGTACAGAAAAGCTATGATTTGGTCCTACACCCAACACCTATGCTGACAATTCCCTTCAACCAGGTCCCCTATTTCCTATAAGTTGGACCTTTGGGCTCCCCATTTCTATTGCTGGAAAACATAGAGAAATAGTCGAAGATCTCATTGAGAAGTACCTTCACCCAAGTCCCCAATGTTTCATAGGTAGCTCTAAAAAACACAAAAGAAGGGAGAATTGAAAGTGGATATGCGATATCAAGGCCCCATTAGTGTCTAAAATATGACACATGTTGGAGGATCCTTCATCCATAAGAAGAGGTTACCTATGCGAGGTCATTATCCCTAATCAGGGATCTTTGTGAGACACTTTCAGGGGAACTAGAGAAGTCCCAAGGTTCTTAGTTTAATTCCTCATACATGTTTTGTCCCCCAACGATCCATTTCTCAATAAATATCTATCCCACACAGCCCTTTTCACCCGGTGCAGAGCACTTTTAGTTTATCCTTGGACCTCCAAGACACAACTATGTAGCACACCTACCCAGTGCACCTACGCTGAGAACCTGTGCTCAGGACCTATGGGAATCAACCTTTAAATCCTTTTCAAAGCCACACATAGTAGGGTTTGTCCATCGGTGGTCCCCTTATCTCATAGGGACTAAGTTGAAACCTCCACCAAGAGCTCTGAATTTACACCACCCTAGAGAGTGGCACACCAACATTTCCTCTATTTGGGTATGTATTCCAATAGTTAGAGGTTCCCTACACTTTTCTGGTTGGATGATTATGGTTCCCAGGGTTTATGTGAGTATATATCCCTATGGCCATGAGGTACCTTACCCTAAGGACAATATTTGGGAGTTCCCGGTCTGGAGTATTGGGGTTTGGACCATGTTCGACCCTTCTCATCTCTAAGACCTAGGTCCCTCAATTCCTGGTAGGTAGGGCCAAGATCCTACTTACTTCTCCCTTCAACAGGTAATTAGATCCTCCTATAGTTGTGGAACAAATTATTGGACAATCATCCTAGTGTAATCCACTAACCTTTCATGTAGAAGGTTATCGTATTTTTCCTCTCTACATATTTCACCTTTAGTCCTTCCTAAAATTGGACCCATGTCAAATGTAAATTGAATAAAGGGAAGCATTGTAGAAATGCCCTCTTCTGCTATATCCAAGGACACTTCCCTCAAATACCCAACCTCTTCCACCATCAAAAGAGGGAAATTGTGTGTGGGTTATTGAATATTTCACATCCTCTTGTTTCACACACCAAATGTAACTCGTGTGGTCTTAGAGGTTTGTAACAATCACAACACCCATAAAATACACTTGGAATAATGAACTATGAGAACTCTGATTCCCACCATGATTGGGATATATAGGAATTTTCCAAAGGCATGACCTCAATATCATCTCATATAGGAAATAATAAATAATACCCCCCCCCCCTAATCAGGGAATCCTCCTCAATTGTAAGCCCCAATTCTAACTCCCTAAATCAGGGCCTCCTCCTTATGAGTATGCCCCTAGTTAAGTCCCCTAAACCTCCATGAGTTAAAACATCTTGCATGGATCCTTTTACCAGGGAATTCCCTTTAGGATTAATCCCCAACCAATTTTTTCAAAGGGTCATACTTCCTTTTGAGACATACCACACTAAGTGGGATTTAATTCTCACCATAACTGGGATATGCAGGAAGCCTCCCTAAGGTTCAAACCCAACATTCACAATCAAACATGTTCTATCTAGGCCATATACCTTATAGAATCTAATGAAACATGGAAGCTCACATTCCTTCCATATTCCTTGGGCTGCTTAGGTATAAGTCACACACCAATGTTTGACTGGGAACCATTGTCCAAGATTTCCTTGGAACATGATGTTAAACTATATGGTTGGGTTCATATCAGACAAACTTAAAAGTTATGATGTGTCCCATTAATTGAACCAAACTATGTGGGATATGATTACTTTCACAAGGATACATAGGAAACCCCCTATGGGTTTGATCCCAACATCAAATAACTTTTGTCTCCTTAGATGATGATAAAAACTACAGCAACATTTTTCTACCTAGATGATGATAAACTCTTGCGTAATCTTCTGTCTCCCTAGATGATGAAATTTTCTAGATTGAAATTTTCCCAACTGGATGACCATAAACTCCATAGTGCCCCAATTTGTGGCTTAGAAACCAGAATCATCAAGATAATGAAAAAAGAATCTCTAATTATTATATATGAGGATACCATCAATGTAGAATCCCAGATACACACAAATATCTCCATTGATAAAGAACCTCAAATACATACTAATGATTCTAAATTCCACACATGCTAATAATTTTTTTTTAATCATGGGATGGCCTACTTCATACTTGGTAATTAATGAAGGATTAACGAACATATCTTAAATCTATAAGAGAGTCATAGAGTAGACAATAATTCCCCCCAAAAGGTTGTGATGAGCCTGACCTCCCATTCTCTCGACCAATGCGATTTCTTAATTATCATATTACATTAAACCTAAAAAATGTATTACTTTATAAAGTATGTCCCTTTTAATAGAGAACCATTCAGTGTTTCTATTCCCATAAACAAATATATTGGAAACCATTCAGAAATATTGATTCCTAACTAGAACACATGTTCCTAGAGAAATAAAAAATGGTTGACCCACTGTGAATCCTTAACCATGATGATAGTGTTACCAATCTGTCGGTCCCTTATCAATTTATAAAAGAGGTCCATACAAGGCATTATTTTAGTCTTTTTGCTTGAATGAGATTTAGGAGTTAATTTTTTCATATACACATGAACTATTTTCCCAGAACTCCAAACAATCCAAATGGCTTCCTTCAAGTTTACCCATGTGAACGCCCCAGCTACTGATCAGGCCAGATCCTCTTCTACGCGAAGAATTCATCACTGACTCAATATCTTCAACACCGAGTCTCTAACACACTAGTAAGATAGTACTATTAAAACTATACCATCCCAACCTTGGATGCTACCTGAAAGTCCCTCCAATTCAAGAATAACCCTTGATCGTCTGGTCAAATATGAACTATGGTCCAAAAGAAAATGGTGAAAATCACCATTTTCAACCATTTCATGAGCTTATCCCTTGAATGATATCACAAAAACCTCTCATATTCTAGGGAGGTCGACCAAGAGGCCACTTATGACCTCGTACCAACTATAATTTGGTCCTTAATTAGGGATTCTTCTAATAACCTCAATTTCCAGTGTTGTTTGACAGTAAAACCTCAACATTTGAGGGTGTTTCCTTCAGCTATCCAACCTATGTCCCTCATACTTGGGCATGCAAGATGGACCTTTGGTGATAAAAACATGCTAACAAGGAGTATGATACTGCCTTTTCCTCTTCCATAGAATCCCACCAACCTATTTTGGTAGAAAAAATGATTGATAATATACACCCATTCACCATCAATTTTCCAACAAACAAAATCAACTAGTAGAATCCAATAAATCTTGCCATTCTAATCTGGTGGAGTACTCTAATAAGGAACATACACCTTCTTACACCCATCAAATCTTCCAGTAGCCTCATCCAGTAGCACATAGATAATACAGTTGGAAAATCCTAATGATGAATAGATGGAAGACTCAACTCTTTTCTCGAACACACAAGTTCTATCAGTATCCACTTATAAGAAATGGAGGATTAGAGTAGGTACATACCCCTACTCTAGATATATAATGTATTTATATTCTCATTCCAACCATTAAATTCATGAAGAAAATATTGGAAATGGTGAAAGGGAAGATGAAAATTCCTACTCATACACTAGAGACTTTCCATGCTGTCATCATAGAGAAAATAAGAGTACCTGAGTGAAAAATCATAACTCTATCCCCAAAAAGTAGGGTGGATCATCAACATGTTACCCCACATTAGATACATACCTATGTTCCCATCTTGGATGGTTATGGGGTATACTCTACCATATCATACAGACAACCAGATTGAGAACATATACCATCTCCATCTAGAGATAATCATCCTATTTTGATGGCCACTCCAAGGAAGGCACATACACCTACCCATGGAAACTACTTTTCCCAACAAGTAGATCCAACTTCCAGTAATAAGGCATCCAAGAAAAAGTTTTATCAAACACGGTTGGAAAATAAATAGCTAGTTTGAGATTTGGCTTCTCTTAAGGCTAGACTTCCTGGAACCCTCATAAATTTATCTATTAAAACTAAATATCCTACCCTTGCATAACCAAATTATAATATTTGTAGTAGTAACTCTAAAGGTCCTCGTCAGACACTTCTTCATGAAGTTTCGCTTCATGGAAATTTAGTCAATATCGATATCATATTTGTGGATAAGTTTCATGACAACCCTCCATGTGGCCAGAAGACCAAGGAGCAATAGGGTCTACCTCTTAATGTAATCCACCATTATAGTCCTCCCCATGATGGAATTCACTGCAAAAGTTCTCCCCGTAGTATTGATTCAAATTGTCAAAAGAATTATCCAATTGACATTATAGTGATGAGAAAATCCTCTTATCTTGAGTAACTAGCAAACACAAGGCCATTCATATCAGATTTCTTGTCACTGGTGGGTGAAATTCTTTCTCAACCAGAAGATATCTCAAGGTGACAGTTATTCTCCATACCACCCTTGGGCCATTTATCTTCGAATACAATAGAGGAAATCTATACCAATCTTAATGCTTTTGATTAAGTGGCGGGAAAACACCAACAATGGTCCGATAAAGTAAAGAAACCTCTATAAAAAGATAAAGAGAAAATATTTAAAATGAGAAAACAACTGGATAAGGGTGAAATACCAGTCACATTCAGGTCTTTGGACACTTCTCAATAAAATATTCCAGAGATTTTTGAAAAAGATTGTATTCATGATACCTGCATCAAAATATGGAAGAATATTCATCATCTAAAAGAAAAATTATTATAATTTGAAGAATATCAAATTCAATTCAAGGTAATATAAGGGTTGTAGCACCAAATTGACTTGAAATCCTTCTTATATTCTTGAAATATAATGATCGGGAAACAAAAGAGAGGCATTCAATGTGCATCTCTCAATTCATTAATGAAGTTACAATAATTGATTACAGATACCCCATAGGGTGTTTATATCAATGGATGGGATACACATGATATATTTCATTTAACTCCACTCTAAATCCGTCAAATCCTCCCAATAATGGTTTTATGAAACGTTATTTCCCCAGGATGGTTACAATAAATGAATTCCATTCATGAACGAAGAGATTCTCTGCAAGAACAATCCTCGACCGGCTTCCAACAAAGTCAGGTCTAAAGAGAGAACACTATTTAGATACTTTTGCATCAAGAATCTGAGAACATCAAGCAGACCTCCCTATTAGAGTATTTCATCCATCATATTGTTTAAATGTATTAAATATAAAAACTTCTTTTCAAAGTAGGTGATTTAAGTGAATTCCAGATAATGCAACCATCCAATATTCAGACTAGAATTTATAAAATTAGAAGAGAATATGTGATGATATCATCCATAACAGTTCAGAAGCCACCCCTTCCAATTAGGTTGGGTACTTTTTTAACTAAACACTTAGAGTCAATAAATGGATCCCAAAGGATTGAAAAAGATAAACTGGAACAGCCCTAGCCCATAGGGCTAGGGTCTTTTTCACATTTACAATACCATCCTCAGTAGAAGTTAGATTTCTATCAATTAGGAAAAAATCATCAAAATGAATACATGACTGAACTATCTGAGGATTACCTTAAAGATACTATCTGTAAAATAGTTCATGGGGAACTAGTAAATATGATGAAAACGTTTCATGGAGGGCGCTGAAGAAGGAAATCTCACAAATACATTGACAAGATGCCAGTAATTCATTATATATTGGATAATTTCATCCATTCCATCATTGAAGATCCTCCAAAAAATGAATCTAGTTTAGGGGAGCCATAGAATAAATTTCATGTTCATAATTCGGTCCACATCAAAGAAAATGAAGGAGGTCTGCATACCTAAAATAAGAGGCTTACCCAAAATTTTTGTATCCCATCGAATAATCTACTCCTGCCTCTTTGAAAGGAACCTAATGAGGGAAATTGTAATGGTCAGACCATGTCTCACATTTCCCATTGATAAGGTTATTCCCTTTTTCTTGAAGAAATCTATTCTCAGTAAGAGGAGTATATGGAGTTAAGAAGACTCAATGTAGAGTTACTCTAAGGTGTAATTCCTACTATACATGCTTCATAAGAAGAACTTCAGCTTTCAATTCTAGTAAGATCACCTTAGAAAAGAGGGTTTGTTTCAACTACATATGTGGATAAAAAATTACCTCCATTGGGTATGCATCTAGAATAGGTTAAAGCACATACTTACTGGCCAATCCCCATGGTTTATCCATGCAATATACCATCAGTACCTCCTCCAGTGTTCTTACCTATTTTTTTACTAGTTCAGTCTCCATCCAATGCACCTATTCAGGTCCATGCTCATCCAGATATTCCTTGAATGCTTATGAACACCATTGGGTCAGTGCCAACTTGACTAGAAGCTATGTAAGGATAGTGTGCACCAGTTCAACTAGAAAATAAGTCTTATCCCAAATGGGTGGATCCAACCCCTCCTCTTCCAAACCATGGGAATCTCAAATTTCCAATCTTCAATGGTTCAGGGGATCTATAACATCTCTTAACACATTGTTTCTCTTGTTTTTATCTCTTGATGGGGATCCCTCAGCAAGAGGAATCATTGAAACTCATATGCTTCATTAAATCATTGAAATTTACATCCTTTGTACGGTATGCACGTTTGAAGTCTTGATCTATCACTAGATGGGAAGATTTCTGTCAAAAGTTTCTTTTCTAGTTAAACTCAACACTAAAGAATACAACTATCTCCAATCTCACAAACTGAAATCAAATGGATAATGAAAAGTTTTCATATTTCATTTCTCAGTGTAAAGGATTAACATACTCCTTGAATATATTTATCCCCCAGAAAAAATGGATTCTTATTTGTGTAGAAAATCTATTTGATGAGTTTCGCAAACCATTAATCCATATCAAATACATAGGAGGTTATAGGGATCTATCATAGATTTCCCTATATGTGGAAATCCCCATAATAGATACCAGATCCAAAACATGAGTAATCACATCAACGTTGGGAAGAAGAGTAGGAAAAGTAGAGTCTGATACAGTTAAAATTAAGTTGTCCATGTACATGTTCCTACTTCAAATCCCTCATCATACCATAGGGCTCCACCACCTGAATGTCAGTAGTAATGGCTGCCTCATCAATATGATCCAAAAGATCAACAACGGAGATAGATTAAGGTATTGAAAAACAAGGTCTATTCTTTTCAAAATGACCAAATCCTAGACTACATCATCTCAGCTTCGGAGAAAAACATAGTTCAGTTGCAAATCCCAAAGGAACCTAATAAAGAACCATATTAGGATGTACCAAACTATTACCCCTTCCATCATATGTTGGGGAACCCCATCCTAGATCCTTTTTTAAGGACCTCATACAATAGATGGTATAATATAGGTAAGTAAATATAAATAGTCACCAGGCCTGGTAGCATGTGTTACTGATACCAATCCATAGGAGGAAGGCGAGTGGTAGGAATCCAAAAGTAATAATTCATAGAAATTTAATGATTGGATGATCAGGAAAACAATCAAATGAACTCATTTCATTAAAATATCATATTTGAAATAGAAGAATTTTTATCTTGTTCCTTCCATTATAATAATGTTATCTTCATCAAAATCCAAATTCTCTAAAGGAAAATACTCAAAGAAGAAACATGTAATTGAGAATAAGGAGAAAGAAGAAGAATAAGATTTTGTGACAAGACTGAAGTTTTCCTTGACCTTAGCGGTTTCCATATTAACCATCTCAACAACACAGGAACTTCCATGATAAATAGCACAATAATAATTTCCTTGTCAAGTAAAATCTATAGTATATAAAGACTTGATCATAATTTCTGTTAATGTAATTCACTTAATGAATCCCTAATGAAATGATAATTTGGATTATAAACCTAATTTACCATCACATGATTGGGGAATTTAGGGAAGTGGTCATCAGTGTTGAGGATACAAGGGAATACATGGTTATGATAGAGGTCAATACTCCAACCACACCCCTATTTGAACTGTTTATGCAGTAGAAATACATGGGAGAGCCCTCTAGTGGGATCAGTAAGAACAAGGGAATCCTCCCACACATGAAAGGGTCTTCCATAACATGATCATATTAGATGATCGGTTAGAGTCTATTCCACCACCTCCATAGCGAGTGGGATAACATAGCTGATGTAATCCCCCAAGAGAAGAAGTACTTACAAATTCTGCCCTGAAAGATGGTCCATTCACATCAGGAACATCAAATTCCAAGGCACCTACAAAAGAGAATCTCCATTATACAAAATGTAGACCTCTAGATCAAAAGTATGATGTGTTAATTCCACTAGACCAAGTATCATCAAATTTATCAATCCTAGATTCCCTATGTTTATCAAACGATATCTTGGATGCACTCATTGTGTTTTTTCCAAGACCTCGAGAGTTTTAAGTCGTGGTTGTTTCCATAGAGGTTTACCGTATAGAGGATGACCAAGAAGAAGGCCACGTGGTCATATCATTCATGGACAAGGATGAGGATGTTGTCATACAAGGACACATATATCCCTTATATATATTAAATAATATTAATAACACTGAAAATATGACGAGGCTTCATTGATAATGGATCTAGAGGAAAACTCATTCCCATTCGAACACTTCTTTGATTGGACCCCACTGAATCCAACTTTTCTCCCTCTGCATTAATGTTATAGGGTTACAAAAAGAATTTGAAAGAACCTCTTAGCGAGATTATGCTCAGAACTCAGTTTGGGGGTCTCATATAAGATTTAAAGTTCACATTTTTCTAACAATAAACAATTTTAAATGTTCTTCTTGGAATAACTAGGATACATCAACATGAGAACATTCCTACATCATACCACTAATGTCTTAAATATTGCATCAATAGTCAAATTGGGACATTTCATGGAGTTAAGGACCTGTTCGGAACATGTAAAGATCAATACATTGATGCGGAGTTCTATCATAGAAATGGAAAACTGTCCATGGAAAATGATGTTATTATAATAAATGCATTGAATGGTCTAGAAAAAAATCGCATATTACCCATTCAATAATATCAATGTATATTATGTGCTACCAATTAATAAAATTGAAAGGGTGGGCCCAAATCCAAGCACTCAGTCAGTGGATCCCATAATTTCATTTGTGGTAAGTGAACCTGACAGCATAGAATAAATCATTGACTCCCTAAAAATGATGAAATTCTAAACGAAGATGTATTAATTCAATCCACTAATCATTATCAAGTCTCTGCTTCATCAAAAATAATAGAAGAATTGTTCTCACTCATGAAAAAAGATAGTGATGTCAATTATTTTCCCATCATCTTCCCTTCAAAACTTGAAAAGGACCCTTCATCATTAATTGGGTTAGAGATGGTTGCCTCCTCTTTGGGATCTCCAAATACTAACTCCTCTCATAGCTCTAAAAAAATTCAATATCACCTATGCACTAAGAAGAGGAATACAAATTAATGCATAAAGAAGAGTAAGACCTCAGGGATTCCCCTCCAACATTTGAGGAAGGTGGCTCCACCACTATGGATGAACTCAAAGAAATAAATCTGTGTACAAAGGAAGATAAATTCACCACTCTGATTAGTGAGTAAAAGACTTATAAAGAGAAAGATTTGGATACTTCCATTCTGAAACAACACCAGGATGTGTTTTCTTATAATTACAAATAGATGATAGGTCTTGACCCTGAGGTGGCCACCAATAATTTTATGATTACCAAAAGATAATCAGGGATACAAGAATGTAGCTATGAGGAAACACTAAACTAATTCCTCCAAAATTGTTCCTAACTTTAAAAATATTATAAAAGTAGACATCATTCCAGAGGTAGAATATTCAACCTTCTTAGAAAATATTATCCTGTTTAAAAAAATAATGTAAAAAATTAGAGTTTTTATTGATTTCATAGATCTCAACTGGAATTATCCTAAAGATTAAATCATAGTTATAATCATATAACTCCTAATTTATGTAAAATTTTGCTTCAAGGCCATTTCCTTAATAGATGAATAATCTGGGTATAAACAAATCTATATGGCCCCGAAAGAGGATGGATTTATAGCCTTAAAAGGTCCTCAAGGTTTATATATCTATAGGTTAAAGTCATTTGGCTTGAAGAATTCTGGTGAGAAATATCAACGTGTAATGCACAAAATCTTTAAATCCTTCATGGGAAATTTTTATTAATGCTATGTTGATAATTTAGTGGTCAAATCCAAAGTTTTTCTTGATCACCTAACTAACATGGAAACCATATTTATCAAGATTCGATTTCATAATATTATGATGAACCCCTTGAAAGGTTATTTTGGGTTAAACTCATTAATATTTCTCATTTTTTTAAACCATCATGACATCGAATTAGATCCTAAGAAAACTAATGTTATCCATTGAATATTACATCCTCAAAACTTGAAAGAGTTGAGATAAATTCAAGGACACTTGGCCTATATCTAGTGCTTCATAGCTAATATGAGAGGAAAGTTTTTTCCCTTCACCCAATTTATGAATAAGGGGTCACATATCAATGGAACAATGACTACCAAGAGTTATTTGTTACCCTCATGAAGTAACTCTTTAGTCCACCAGTATTGATGACAACTACTTAATGAAGACCATTCATTATTTATGTGATAGCCTTGCAGCAATCACTAGGTGCCTTCCAAGCATAAAAGAATGATGTTTCGAATGAAAACAACCTTTAATATCTCATTTTAACCATGATCGATGAAGAGAATCAATATTCATATATTTAGAGGAGTTTCCTTGAATTAATATTTGTATTTTTGAATATGAGGTACTACCTACATCATCACAAGGTCCACATGGTCACTCAAAATAACCCTCTAAAATTTATCCTCAGTCGCCCTTTGTTGATAGGACTTCTAGCATGGTGGGTAGTTATTCTGCAGTAGTTTGATATATAGTTCACACTTTATAAAGTAGTGAAAGGAAAATCCTTGACAAACTTCCTTACTAGGAACCAATCTTTGGAAGAAACATCATTGGATACTAGGCTACCTGAAGAAGAAATTTTCTCTATTCAATGTAGCCCCTGAACAAGGAAAATGTATTTTGATGGTGCTTCCAGAAGTCCAACAAGGAAGAGAATGGAAAACCCTAAGATTAAAAAAGCTGGATTTGGAATTATGCTTATCTCCCTCGAAAAGAAAGTGTTTCCATACTCCTTCCTGTTATCATATGGTGGTACCAACAATGAGGCAGAATACTAGGGTCTAATAGCAGGTTTGGAATTTGAACTCCAAGTACCATTGAAACACTGGGAAGTTAATGGTGATTTATAGTTTAAAACCAAACAGATTAATGTGGACTAAACCATTAGAAAAGAATTGATAATTCCTCTATGTGATTATTTCTTAGGATTAATTGTATAATTTCCCACAGAACCAACATTTTTTTATATCCCACATTCACAAAATGCTCAATATGATGCATTTTAAAATGCTACTACAGCCCTGGAAGATCCAAAATGAGATGAAAAAATCATTATCATTGCTCATAATCATGTGGTTTCATCTATTATATAAATTAGAATAGAAAAAAATAAATGAAGTCATCCCCATTCCAAAACCATTTGGTACTACCACTGGACAGATGAAACCTATCCTGGAATATCTCTACGATAGAGTAATTCCACCAAATAGAATTTGAAGAGATAAAATATGGTGATGATTAGATTATTACACTCTTTAAAATGGCTCAAATAACTATAATATAATCTATATATGGGTATTCTATAAAATTATCCTCAGATACATTGATGGGGAAGAAATCATGGTTGTCAGGAATGAAGTACATGTAGGAGACTATGGTACCCAACATTATGGGTACAGGCTTTTAGGTCAAATACAATTTCATGGATACTTTTTGCCTTCAATGATACATGATTGATAATATTTCACTAAGAATTTTCCTCTTTTCTAGGTTTATGCCAACTTCGTCCATAAAACACCAGAGTTTCTCATACATCCAAATACTCTGGGGAATTTTCTATATTGGGAATGGATGTAGTAGGACCTTATCCTCCAACTACAACCAAGTATTTCATGTATATCCTTACTAATAACAATATTTTCTCCAAATGGGATGAGGCAATACCACTCTTGTAATCTAGGGCCAAAATAATTATTAAATTTTTAAAAGATAATATAATCACAAGATTCGGTGTCCCTTATTCCATATTAACATAAAACGACACCAATTTATGTTATGATAAGGTAGGGAAGTTATATTATGAATAAAAAATCAAATCCAACCAATAATCCCACTATTATGTAGTGGAAAATGGATATATAAAGGATTTTCACAAAAAAGTTTCCAACATACTCAATAAAATGGTGGGTAGGTACAATAAATCATGTCCTGATAAACTATTTCAAGCATTATGGTCTTACAGAACTACTACCCATACTGCCACATGGTCAACCTCATACTCATTGGTATATGGGATATAAGGAGTTCATCCCATTTAAATTTAGTTTTAATCCCTTAGATTTTCCATCTGTGACCAATTATTCACTAATGAAAAATCCTAGAAATTTCCGAATGAGTTGGAGTGACTTGATGAAAGGATGTTGAATACCTTACATCACTTGGATGTTTATCCAAACCAAATAGTATGAACTTAAACAAGAATTTTTTCATTCTTTCATTCCTCCAATGAGAGTTTATTTTGGTCATCAGGACTCCAATTATACCCGGAAAGAAGACTCTAAAGATTAAATTTGTGTAATCACAGAAATTACATCTGATTTGTATGACGATAAACTATATTACAAACAACTTCCATGTTGCATGATTTTGAACTACATAGCATCATTGTCCCTATTTCAAGAAGAAAAATTACATGACATGAGGTCTAAGTCACATGACCAGAAACTAAAATACACCATTTTTCCTTAACACATTACATTAAACAGTATGGTTGATGTATTCTTCATTTTAAATTTAGTAATTCCTAAAAATTACATGATTTGACATTCCTTGTGGCCACTTAAAAGGTTAGTATCTTCAATAAGTAATAATCACTCACATTAGTTCCACTACTTGCTTTAATTTAAGCCCCATTTTCCCCCTATATTTGGATCATACACACCTGGGAAACCATCTTTAAGAACTATGTGTGGTTTCATTCTCATTCCAATGAGATGTATAGTGATGCCCATATCTCCAATCTTAGGTCCAACCATGATAAAAAATTCCTTCACTCTATTTATGTAGGATTCAAATATGAACATGGAATATTTCTTCAAAAACTACATGTGGCTTGATTCTTGCTTCTACAGGTTATATAGTGACACCTGGGTCCTATACTCTAGTCCAACCACAATGTTTCTTTCACATTAGGCTACCTTTATCCATACCACATGATGTTAAACTACACATTCATCAAGAACTGCATGTGGTTTGATTATCATTCCAATGGGATATGAAGTGACACCTGGATATCTAATCTCATACCCAGTCATGACTAAAAAAGTTATAAATTCCCCTTTCAGTATGTATAAACCAATTGAATATTGGGAACTCTTCCAGAACATATGGATTGATTCTCATACTATCTTGTATCTCGGGCCCAACCATTATTATGAAAAATATATATAAAATATAAAATCCCCCTTCCTCACATTAAACCTCAGATGGGGTGGGGAATATCTTTAAGAACTATGCGTGGCATGATTATCATTCTAATGAGATATGTAGTTACACCTGGATCTCTAATCTCAGGTCCAACTACAATGTTTAAAATAGTCCCTTCCCCCCTATGTGCATGAATCAAACATACACATGGGGCATATTCTGATAAGTACATGTGTCTTGATTCTTACCCTATAAAGATACGTTGTGACAAATGAATTCCCAATCCTGGGTCCATTGATGATTAATCATTAATCCCATTTACTTCCTATGTATGAATTTGGTCTACATAGGGAGAATGTAAAGGACCATGTGATGCTTGATTCTTACCAATATGAAATACATTTTGATACCCATAATTTCATTTTTAGGTTCGATCACAATGTTTCCATCACTTCATGTTAGTTCATTTGTGTCCTTACAACATGACGTTAAACTTCATGGAGTTTCAAGAACCTCGCATGGCTTGATTATTTCCCCAACAAGATACATTGTGATGCTTATATCCTACATCCTCATCTAGTCAACATTAAATCCCCCCTCCATGTGTGTTGACCAAGACTATGAAAGGAGACCAATTTTTAGAACTACATGTGGCTTGATTCTCATTCATATGAGATATGTAGTGATGTCTATATTTTCAATCTTGGGCCCAGTCACTTCACACCATAAAAAGCCTCAACATTCTCACATATTAATAAAAAATTTCTATGGAGGAAATTTTATTTTCGGTCCTCTCCTTAGAGATCCCACCATGGAAACAAGAAATTTCCTTATCTTAGAAATGAGTCAGATCAATGTAAGGGACTCTAAACTCATGGAGAATATCAGTCCAAATACTTCCCTTGTGAATTAGGCATCACCCCTTTTGAATTTATTCCTCTTAATATTGAGTAAATTCATATCTTCATAATCATTCTTTGGGTTTTTTTGGTAGAATGTATGATAACTGAGAGATATTATTCCTAACTATGTAGTATATTCCCTCGGATGGCCTTGCAAAATGGCACCAACATAACAAGACTATCAGCCAAAGGATTCCATTTTTTGGATATGAAGAATATGCCCTAGTTGGCCCAACAAAATAAAACCCCCATAATGGGTTTATCAGATAGTGGTAACTTTTTTTAATAGAGAGTCATCTTCTTTCCCTCTATGCATTGATGATGGTATGTAGGAATGCATAGTTTAAGGTGGGAATCCTTTTCATATTTTCCCATATCTTTTCTCTTGACCCAAAAGTCTCTAAGACTATAGTTTACACTTTTACCCTCTCAATTATTCAAATCATATTCGAATAACCTTGGGTAATTTAACCATAATACCATTCATTGGTTTCTTAATATTTTATTCCAAGTCATATTACATAAAACTACAGGCACCATACTTCTCGTGCTTGGGTTAGACCTTCATAGAGATCTTTTTCCTCCAATTATATGGAATTCATGACGGGAAATATCCCTTATATATTTAGCTACTTTTCTCCATAAAACCAAACTCTATACTTAAGTAATCCCAAAGAACCATAATCATTCATTGGATTTTAGCAAATAGAATTTCATAATTCTTGAGATCTCATTTAGCTAACCATGCAGTGCGTTCCCCAATTGGCCTTGTATAAAATTTTCTAACATAATGGGCATGTCAGACTGTATATTCCATAGTTTGGATATGAAACACTTTCCATGGTTTTCCCTTTATAATAAAACCCCCATAACATGTTTTTAAAAAATATGTAACATAGTTCTTGGAAGATACATCCTTTAAATTCTATTTTCCCTTTTTCCATGCATTCTCTAGATTCAGAAATCCCTAAATCACAGCTTACAATTCTCCTTTATATAATTGAATATGGTATCACATTTTCAGAAAAATTACCAAGAATTTGAAAACATTAAAATCTTAGATCAAATATAAAGACCCTAAATTAAATACCTTAATTTCCTTATTACATGACATTAAACTATACAACATAATGTCCAGGCTATATAAATTTAAACTGCACAACCCCTTAATGTCCTTACTACATGGATTAATACAATACAACACCATTATCCTTTATTGGAAAAGACCCTTATCCTCCTTACATTAAATATTTAACAACATATACCCTCCTTAGAACACCAAATTTTTAAAGGAGAGGTTTCCCCATTCATGGACTATGTCAGCACAGAAAGCCCCTTTATTCTCAGACACCTTTCCTTGGAAAAGTCTGCCACTATGGTCTTGAGACATCTAAATGTTAAACCCATTTGTTTATCAGAAATATAATATCATAATTCCTTTTAACTCCTTTACCTAACTATGCAGTACATTCACTAGTTTTCCTTACATAAATTGCTCACATAACACGACTGATGATTCCCCTTAGAAGTATGTGGAGAATATTGGGACCTTCCCAGCAATCAAGCCTTGTTTGGGTTTTTAATCTCAAAATTCATGGTTAAATATGTTCAACCTAATACACTAGAATTATTAGTCCAATTTCAATGACTTTAAACTACCTAAAAAAAGATACATAACACTCACTAGGCTGAAAACCAGGAAAGTGCATTATGGAAAAAAGTTGTGTATTAGCTTGCTAGAACTATACAATGTGTGGTTTATGCTCTATTGAGAAATAAAAAGTTAAAAGACACAAATTTTTTATGGTTGTCCATATGACCCTAGAAAAATTCAAACTATTCTCACAAGTCATGTTCTCTAAGATAAAACAATTTAGAGTGCCCCCATCCCTTTCATTGTAATTAAGATTAGATGGAATGAAGATGTGATATGAAAATCAACTTTGATGTTATGATTATAGGAAAATTATTAGTGATGAAGAAATATATGATTGGAGTCAAACAAAATTCATTTATGTATAAAAATCAGAGTAACAACTACAAAATGGAGCCTCTCTGTCTTATATAACAAAAGGATTTTAGCATAACTCTTCATTTTTTCGACATGCTCTTGATCCCTATCAACTGCTTGTTGAAGCTCAACCAGCTGACTTGACTCAGTCTCCTCAACTTTGAATTGTGCATCCACAGAATCCTAAATGGTATATACCCCTTCTTGGTAGGCTTCTCCTAATGATTGATTGAGTTCTACAAGTCCCTCCTAAGAAGCATCCAACTCTTTCTGAATACATGGCACTTTAATTAATTACCCCTTGATTTTCCTTCATTAATCTGAAAATTTTATGTTATAATAGGCGTTGTCCTATGATATTGTGGCTCAAAAACCTACAACATTGGTAAGAAGTATAACTTATATAAAGTCTTGTCAAATATTAGGCTCTTCATCAAGTCAGTTAATGGTTTCCTTCAGAGTAGTATAGATCAGATGATAATAAAATCCTCCAAATCCCAATACTCTAAAAACTGTTGTAAGTCAGCAAAAATGTGAAGGAATCACTTCCAAATTCTTCTCTGTGATCATTTTCTAAATTCCTCTCCATTTATTACTACACATGATACTAATAGAAACCTCTATCTCTATGTCTAAATCAGAGTCGTTTTCATGAGATAGAACATATTATGTAATCAAAGTACTTAAAAAAGTGCCTTGCACTGCTCCCTCTGAAGTATTGGATGTTTCACCTTCACTTGCTGGTCAAGATAATATAGAAGCTTCACCTTCAGACCTAACCACAGAAGCTGATAATACTAAATGAAGTATCATAATCATTGTTATCTTCAAAAGAGTATCATTAATCATGAATTATCAAGATACTCAGGGAAATTTACCCAGTAATACATCAGTAATCATGCATTATCAAGATACTCTGGCCTTAGTGAATCAAGATCCGCACCAACACCTACCTTAGTCTATCAAGGATCCACATTTCTCCCTCTTAGAGAATTGAGAGTATCAATATTAACTGCCATAGAATATTTTGGCATAGGCAAAAAATTTGATATATTATGGAGAAAATTATTTTATAAATAGAATTTTATACCTAGAAGAAGTGTATTTGACATTACCATCACCTCATCCATCTCTATAATATCATGAGAAGATGTAGCTACATCCTTTGAAATTTCTTCTTTAAAAATAATAGATTCATCAACATGAATATGTACCATCCCTGAGATTTCCTTCTCAATCCTTGAAGGAGTAGTTCTAGATCACTTAATAGATGAAAGTGATGCAAATCCTACAAAAAAGATGAAAATGGTTGGAAACATGTGTCAAACAAGTGGTAATACTAGATGATAGCACAAATACTCACTTTGGAGTACTCTCAAGACCAACTTCAATACTCTCTTTCACATATTTTCATAAGATAATAGAGAGATTGTACAACTCTTCTTGGAAAAAAAGAACTGATATAACGACTGATGATTTTCCATCACCATTACCTCTATCATGGTTTTCCATCCTAGAGAATTTTATAGAGATACAAGTATTTCATCTAATGATTTTATGGGGATTCCCATAGGAATGTACTTTGGTATCTCTGGAACCTTTCCTGACATTTTCCCTTCTCTGATTTCAATCTATAAAATTAAATCGCATAAAAATAAGTCATGGTGGATGAAGAAGCAGAAACAAAAAAAAATAAAATAGAAATACATTATAAGTATTAACATAAAGTTCCCATTCATCTTCATGGTGAACAATTATCCCTTCACATATTCATCGATCCACTATGTCATATATTAATTTTGAGGCTGGGATATGTTCATTGATTTCATATATAAAAATCTCTAACTACTGAAAGAACTCCTTTACATCATCCAAATTACTATTTGGATGAAAATAATAGGGTGCTTAAACATCACCCAAAAACATAATTTGATGTCCATGATGGAGAAACTCCCATGCATCCTTGTGACTACAAGTCATGCTTTCCCAATATTATATTTCTAAGGGTCACATATAGTATTGATTTTTTGAGGCTGGATATGGGGAAAATTCAATGCCCTATGACTGGAAAGCCTTTTCAGTCCTCCTTTCTCCTTCAGAGGAATGAGTGGATGAGAATATATCCTCCTCTGGATGTTCGTGACTCGATCACCTCAGAACTGGGGGTGTTGTATCCCTATTTTTTTATTGATTGGTAAGATTTCTATGAGAACGTTTTTAAGGCATTGAATCCTCTTCATCATCTTTGGTTTTTGACATCTTTCCACGATTTCCATGTCCAAAAGTTGTTATGTCCTCAACCTATATGTTCCTTTCATTAAATCCCCCTGAGTGTATGAAGAAATCTCATCATTAACTTATCCATCCTCTAATCCAATTGATTCCTCTGATAGAGGTAGCTTAATTGACATTTTGGATTATTTTAAATCAATTAGAATCCATAATTGTCAGGAAACCATTGGATGCTTTTCATGTTGAACATATATGGGAGGGAAGGTGCTTGATTATTGAAGACATTGGAACTAGTGAGAAAAGATACAAGGTACATGACCCTCAAAGATATATCACTACTGATGTAGATGACTAATACACTATCATTGAATTATATCATGTACACCATCGTCTTATGATTATCATCCATACCATTATCAACAAATGTTCCAGTTGGTGGGTTACCAAATGGAATAAAGATGATGTATTCAAATATATTTCGCACCTTCAGTACCTCATGAGGCTTTAGGCTCAAAGCCTGAATCCTGAAGACATTCTGAACAAAAGGGGTAAAATGACTATTGTGGATCCTAACTAAATTTAACACCAAATATGAACTGAAATGATCTGAAATCTGGCCCCACGACAACTGAAATGTTCCCTCAAGTCTAAAATGAACATTCCCATTGTATAAATGCAACAGGTTTTGATAGATTCTTGCTAAAACAAGGGAATCCAACATAATATACATCCCCTATGATAACATGGATATAATAAAAAAAGTCCATATCCTCCCACCACCACCGAACTCATTGACTGGAAGCACATAAATTCTTAGCCACACGAAAATTAATCTATCCAGTCACAACATTAAATGAATCTTTCATTTGAAATTGAATCCCCAATGTTTGTAATCACCCTACTCCAGTGTGTCCAAAAACATACCTAAGGAAACCCACTTATCTGTAGTAAGGAAAATGGTAGGACATGTGTAAATAGTACAATTATATATCACTAGTTCTAAGAAATCTTCTATCCAAATTTTCGCTTTGATGTTAGTTCTAGGACAAGGATTATTATTTTCTCCCTACTAGTCCTTCTCTATTTTTAATAGGTCATAGACCAATGGTGGTGTTCTCTCAGCATCAACCCATTTTCTATTTGGTGGGATAAATTCTTCATAAATATCATTTAAAAAGGGAGCCCTAGAAAATTGATATACATAATAAAAACTATTTCCAACCTCACCGTGAATCAAATGGAATGAATTCGTTTATGGACTCCACAATCTCAGTAATTCATGAATGATATCATTTTTATAAACATATGTCCATCCTACACAAACTGCTTCATAAGTGTAAATGTATTTCATCTTGTTCCTAAACTCAGTGCATGTTTGGAATACCCAAAATTCTCACATCCATTCAGTCCTGACTCCCCCTCCAGAACGGAGATCTGAGTATTCTTTACATACATTTGATTGATCTTTCATTGAATCATATTAATGAGTCCATGGCTCAAAAAAATGATAGTTCATATCTATATTACCACTATTCAGATGTAGGAATCATCAAATAGGTATTGTTCCATCATTAATAGGTACACTATTGGCAAAGATATTTAAATAAGGACAACTGATGTGTTTTACAGACCATGTCTTCGGGAAATATTTCTTATTTGCTGGAATGTGAGCATCCTTAAAAATCTAATTCTTATAGATAGGTAGATAGATTCTTTAGAGATATTCAGGTTGATATGAAATCAATCCTTTCTCCAATTTAGGAAGGGTACTCTCAATGACGTCATAATAGTATGGTCCAATGTCTTTTATCATTTCATTCTAGCACAAATCAACTTCCTCGGTTGAAGTCATTAAACAAACCATATGGAACATGGAAGAAAGGACCAATTTCTATAATAAATTGTGATATTAAATATAGAATGTTTAAATTTTAACATAGGGGAATTCATGAATTTGTAATAAGAATATATTCGTGCAGGAACTTCGACAAGGTATCTCACGCAGGTCCTTCAACAAGGTATCCAGCATAGATCCCTTGATAAGGTCCTTCTGGGCAGCTACTTCGACAAAGTGACTCCACGCAGCTTCATTTTTTTGGTAGCTATAGCTTGATAATACCTTTAACGGACCTTCATGTGGGAAAATCATAATGTAGCTGGATGAATGATTTGTACGAAGAGAGAAAAAAAATGGAAATAAAAGTAAAGAAATTGTCAAAGACATGAGGGCATTTGTATGAATCATTTTCCAAAACCACGAGCCAATGAAGAAAGACCTATTATGAGGAAATATGCGGGAAATAAACATGTAGGGTCTATGTGATCCACCATTAATTCTTCATAATATTTTCCTTATATTCTTACCTCCGGACGAGACCCTCATCTTGTAGTCAATTCCAATCCTAATGTGGGAGGGGGATTTTGTTTACACTCCCTTTTAAGAAGGGGAAACAAACGTATTATGAAAATAACATTGGATATCTAATAGTATCAAGGAAATTTGAGAAGACGCATAGAAATATATCCAAATAGACCTACATAGAAAACTTGTGCGCAAGAAGACCAGTGCAAGTCCAACAAGTGCAACCAAAAGATGTAACCCCCTACGTAGAATACCTACGCCGAGGACCTATGAGTCTGTGTAATTTTTTACCCCCATGTGAGGAAAAGATACACTTTGGACCTACACCCAATACCTATGAATAAAAATCCCTTCAACTAGGTCCCCTCTTTACCTATAAGTAAGACCCTTGGTCTCCCAATTTCAACAACTAGAAAACATGGAAGATCCCCATAATCTCTCATTGTAAATCACCTTCACCCAGGTCCCCAAAATCTCTTAGGTAGATCTCTAAAACATGAGATAAGGTATAATTAGAAGTTTATAAGCAAGATCAAGGTCCCTTCAGTGCCTAAAGTACAAAACCTATTTGAGAATATTTCTTCTATAAGAAGAAGAGACCAACGTAAGGTCCATATCTCTAATTAGTGTCATGCACAAGACACTTTCAAGGGAAACAGAGGATACCCAGGGTGTTTAGGTTAAGGTCTCACCCATGTTTTTTCCCCCAGTGATCTGTTTCATAAGGTATATCTAGCCATGTAGCCCTTTTCACCCTATGTAGAGAAATTTCAGTTCCTCCTAGGACCAGGGTGGTACAACAGTATAGCACAACCTATGTGGTGCACCTACACCAAGAACCTGCACCCAGGACCTATGAGAATAAAAATTTAATCCATTTTCAATTCCACTCATGGAAGGAACTCTCCTTCCCTGGTTACCTTTTCTAGAATGGAAGAATTTGAATCCTCCACCAAGACCTCCTAGATTTTCAAAACCTTGTCCAGTGGTAGACCATTATGTCCTCCATTTGGGTTTGTATTCCTATGGGAAGATGATCCATTCACGTGTCTGGTTGGATGATAATGGTTCTCGAAGTGCATGTGAGTATGTATCCCCAGGTTCACAGGGAGCCTTACCCCAGGGGTAGTGTTGGGGAGTTCTCGGAATAGAGTATTGTGGTTTGGACCATGTATCACCCTTCTCGTCTCAAAGACATGGAGCATATAGTTCCAAGAAGGGAGGGTGATGATCACACTTGCTTTTCCCTTCAACAGGGAATTAGATCCTACTACAGATGTGGACAATATTATAGGTAAAATATCCTGCTGTAATCCTCTAGTCTTTCATGTAGGATGTTGCAATCTTTCTCCTCTTTACAACCTTGACCTTCATTTCTTCTTTACATTGGACCTGTTTCCAATGTAAATTAAAGATATTGAAGTGCCATAGGCATGGCCTTGTCCGCCATATCCATGACCTCTTCTACCATAGCCCTATCCACTTCCACAAGTGATAGGGGAAAAGTATGTGTGGATTGTTGAATCTTTCACATTATCTTGTTTCTCACACTAAGCATGACTCACATGGACTTAGGGGTTTGTAACAATCACCACACCCATACAATCCACCTGATATAATGAACTATGAGATCATTGATTCCCACCATAACTAGGATACATATGAACCCTTCCCATGGCCTGAGCTCCATATCATGTCATCTATGAAATGAGAAATCATACCCCATTAATCAGGGCATCCTCCTTAGGAGTGAGCCCTAAATTAATCCCCTAAAAATCTATGAGTCAGTAAATCTATACTAGACCCTTTTACAAGTGCATCCACTTTAGGATTAATACCCAACCTATTTCTCTAGAATGGCCATACTCCCCTATGAGACTTACCAAACTATGTGGGCGTTGATTCCCAGTATAACTAGGATACGTAGAAAGCCTCACTATTGTTAAAACCCAACAATAACAATCAACACTATTCTATATGAGACATATCCCTAGGAGGCTCTAATGAGACATGAAATCTCATATTCCTACCATGTTCCTTAGTATGATTAGGCATAAGTCCTGCACTAATCTTTTACTTGGATCCTTTTTCATATAAGTCCTTTCTACATTATGTTAAACTGTACAGTTAGGTCCTTATAACATAACCTTAAAAGGTATGATGTGTCCCATTAAGTAGTAACAAACTATATGGGTTCTAATTCCCTTGACAAGGATATGTAGGAATCGCACCTATGGGTTTGATCCCAACATTAAAACAACTTTTGTCTCCCTAGATGATGATAAATTAGAGAGTAACCTTTTTCTACCTAGATGACAATTAACTCTAGAGTAAACTTCCATCTCCCTAGATGATGATAAATTCTAGAGTGACATTCATTAACCTAGATGACCATAAACTCCAGAGTTCCCCACTATGTGGCTTAAAAACTCGCATCATCATGATAACAACCAAATATTCTCTTAGTATAATATAAGAGGATACCGTCAATGTAGAATCCCAGATAAAAATAGATTTTTCCATTGATGAAGAACATATAATACATATAGATGATTCTAAATTACACACATGCTAATAATTGAATGTTAATCAGGGGAGGACCTTCTTTATACTTGGGAATTAATTAAATTATTCACAAAAATATCTTAAATCTATAATAGAGTCCTGGAGTAGGCAATAATTCCCCCAAAAGGGTGTGATGAGCCTGACCTCCCATACTCTGGACCAATGTGAATTCTTAAGTATCATAGTCCATAAAAACTAAATAATTCCTACATTTTGAAATAATATCTATTTTGATATAGAACCTTTGGTTGTTTCTGGTTCCATAAACAAATTCGTTGGAAATAGTTCGGAAAATAGTGATTCCTAACGAGAACACTAGTTCCAAGGGAAATAGGATCCTATAGAGAAAGTTCTATGAAATAATAACACTCACATAGTTAATGTTTTGTGGAGAAAAAAAAATTGGATAATCTATGTGGGAACTTTAGGATATTATGAGGTATAATTATCCTCATTTTTTGTATCATAATGATGAGTTTAGAGGGAAAATTGATTTTAAGGTGGGTAGATTGTAACACCCTAATTTTTTATGACCCTATTTTTTTAATAAATTAATTTTGTTCAATTTCTTTTGATTCACAATAAATAAATTTTATCTTTCATCATATTATACATTAAGTTAATAATGTGCAACATGAAACACCAAATTGTACTTTTTTTACACTCTATAATGAGTTTTTAAGAATTTTTTTATAATTATTTGAACGAGAAAATAATAAACTATACGTTAAACATATTAAAATGAATAGTAACAACTAAATTTTAAATTTTATTCATAATTATTTTATATAAATTAAACATTTTGATAATAAAACATGTAATATTTGGTAATGACTATATATATTTGAAAATATTACAATCTCAAATGAACTGATTTTTATGTCCTTTTATAAATCATAATAAAATTCCTTTAAACCCATATAGAATTTTAATTTATAAAATAATATTCATTTTTCAATTCATAATTTTATAATTTTCTTAGTGTTAATTTTTGGGATTTTTTAGAAAAACGTTACGTTTTGATGAATAGTGAAAAATACTAACTTTTAATTCAAAAATGCATTTTCATCTAATTTATTTATATAGTTAAATTATATTTTAATATAGTTATAAAAAGTATAATTAGATCATATATATATCAATTAATACAATTTATTTCATTGGGACCTATTTTACATTGAAATTTTATATAAAAACATTTCATACTTTTCAACATTTACACTTTAAAAACTCGCTTTATCGTCCCGTCTGTAGGGCTAAATTTATTTCAATTTCAGCCACTTATGTGATTTTAATTTGGATAAATGGATTCCATATTTATATTTATAATAATATATAATTTAAAATAATTTAATCTTAGTTTTTTACCAAAAATATCAGTGATAGAGATTAATATTAATTATAGCGTTTAAGAGAAAATTAGATTAACAAATGACTAAGACTAAAACTTAAGGTCCAAAATGACCTAAAAACTCGTTAAAAATACGTTTTATGTTAATATTTATACCCTATACTCCATTTTATTTATTTTGGTACATTATAGTATACACTTTTTGTGGGAAAAACATGGTTGGAATTCCCTTTATATAAATTTTCTAGAATGCCACTCCTCATCCACTATAAAAAGGCACTCACCCCTGCGACTTATTCACATTGATCAAGCCCATTATATTAGAAAAAATATTCCAAAATATCCCAATAAAATTAATAAATTTATCCTAGAATCATCCCTTTTTTAATAAATCCTATAGAGGAAACTATTTGGTGCAACCCAAGAGGAGTTACCCAAAGAAGACATAACATCCTTCCATATGCTATTTTGTTTTATTTTCGTTGTAAACACCCTAAAATATTATTATTACATTATTATATAATAACATAAGTATATTATATATACTGATATGTTTTTTATTCTTTGGGTTCTAACTACACATATTCAAACATCCATTTAATGGGTAACGAACTTACCAATTATGTGTACAATGGACTACCAACTCGTGAAATGATATTGTTTGATTTTTTATTTACAACGTCTCATGGGTGGGAATTATTATAGATATACTATTTTATAAGATATATATGACATTGATGATTCATTTATGAATAAATAATTATTATATAAACCACATCTTCATGTTTTCCATTTTGTGTAAATACGATATCTCAGTTTGTGGACGTGTGGATTACTACATCCTCAAACCGCTTTGATTTGTTCACACATTATATGGAATGTATTAAGGATGGATTTAGTACACTTACATTACATATATGAAATAATAATGATAATATAATTATAATATATATATATATATATAATTTACTTTCTTCCTATCTATCAAAATGATAAAAAAAATGGAAATAATGTTCATGCATACATACGACCTAACGTCTCCAGGAACTGGGTATTTCAGTTTCAACTTATAAAATTAAAAAATTATTATAAATATTTATATAATTATTATTTATATATAATATTTATATCATGTTTTATATTCTGTAAATAATTTAATCATGTTTAAGTATGTGGATCAAGAATAATAAGTCAAAACAAGTATAAAAAATATATCGAATTTTACCCAAAGCGTACCATTAACCTAGAATTGTTTCTAACTGGGTAGTGAAAAATCATATATGGTATTAAATATAGGAATAATTTTTCAATGGTAGTTTTATAATAAAATTATATTAATTATATAGGAGGTTTTAATAAGTGTGATGAGACTCAAGACATAAGGTAATGGGAATTCAATTCTCACTTTTATTTATTCGATACTTTTTACTTATTCAACCATTGTATCTTTTTTGTGGTGTATATAATTACTAGGAATGAATTATATGATTATTTACATTAAATTTATTTGAATTTACATATCCATTTTATTACCCCAATTTCATGGGTTTTTATAGTTCAAAAGTTACCAAATTAGTAATGTTGTTTTTTCTCAATTTTTATTCTTTGAGACACATGTTTTTTATGCACCTATATTATTTTAGAGGTTTATATAATAACATTTGATATTTTATATCAGGAATCATCATCTTATCATTATACTTTATGCTTCATGTATTTTTATTTTCTTACATGGGGAGTTTGATTCAAATTTCCCATGTTTTAAAAGTTTATTTTAGCAATATCATCGTTTATTGGGATCATTTATGATTATGTTTTCATTAATGAAATTTTGTGATCCATATTTCAAGAAAACAAATTAATTTTATTCTCCTATTTTTATTCATGATTCCATCATGTATTGGTACTAATTTTACACTCTTTGGTACTTATGATAATTAATAAAATGTTTCTAATAAAATCTGACATTATTTATCTCTTCGATCAGATACATGTTTTATTCAAAAACCATGTTTTCTAAAATGTTTTTAAAACTATATTTTGGTCTCATTTTCATATAAAATAAATTTTAAAATTTCTTAATCGTTTTCAAAGATTTTATTATATATATTCAATCTATTTTCAAATACTTTTTTTAAAAAAATGTTTCATGTTTTAAAAATAGTCTTTCAAAGAATAAAGGATAATTTACTCTAGAAATACTTTTAAAGGATCTTAAAAAATTATTTTCCATATAATATAACATATATTGGTGTTACTAATGCATTTATAGGGAAATTATCCAAAGGTTTCATTAATAATATTTTAATTAACAGTTTATGTTTTGATGGAATGATGGTTGTGAAACTCATTCATCCTTCATGAGTTATATTCTTATGAAACCTTCTACTTCTCACAAGTTATGATTTCATGAAATGATTATGAAAACTATAATGATTTCTATAGGTTATGATATTATTACATTTTTATGGAACCCATTTCATTTCACAGGTTATGATATGACTCTTTATTATCTTGTAAAACATGTACGTATGATTTCATTATGAGATGGGTGGAACCTATGTCTCCCAAAAAAATTTAAAAGATTTATATCTCATGAGATATTGATGGGAATAATGTTTTTGGGCTTGATCCACTATGGAATATAGGGATACCCAATCTATAATGTGAATATGGGATCCCTAACATTTCAATATATAAGATAATACAAACAAAAAATAGAAGGAACAGGAAATCCATTTGGTGATTACTAGGTATTAGGGTTCTAAACACACAAGAGTGGGGATGAATCATCAAATAAAAATAACATGAAATGAAAGAAAAATACAAACCTGGGTAGATTTCATGGTTTACATGCATCATTTTCCAAAATGTGTGGTGACCATGTAATACCTACTATCCCAAATATAACAACGTCACATGGATTATGATAAATAGTTCTGCAAACCATGTTCCTAATAGTTTGGTACTTGAAGAGTTTAAGAACATCAATTTTTTAACTCAACACACCCTAAACATAATAGTGAAATCAACTGTAAAATAACAAACAAAAAATTGACATACCATTCTATCGTAATTCTCTCTATAATGACACTTTATACTCCTAGAAATCCCTTAAAACAAATAAAAATGTGAAACCAATGACAAAATACCCAGTCGACTTCCCATTTCCTAAAACCTAAACCCAATAGCACAAGATCCAAAAAACCCACTAATTAGGAAAACCACTTTAGAATGAGTTAAGATTCTTTGATAAAAATCATTACAACAACCAAGAAGGAAGAATAGTCACTAAATTAAATAAAAAACAATGAAAATGAGAAAATGGGATTACCATTACTTTGATAATCTTTTAATTTGAGTGTATAAAAACTCATACCACCAATCACAAGAGTCTCCAAAATTCCATTCTAGACCAAAAGTACAAATATAAACTCCAGCTCTAGATTAACTAAGATCACAAGAGACTAAATTAATTGTAAATCAAAACTAATTTAATATAGAAGATAGCTCAAAAAATGAGGATAAAAAATAGAGACCTTTCTCAGGTCACAACACCATTTAGGTTATATTTAAAATAGTGTAGAGATTGATGAACTAATCTAAAATAATTAATATATCTAAGAATTACTATGATTCCACTAAAAATTATAGGAAAGTACAATATTCCTCCAACCATAGAAAACCATAATACATCTAGACTAACAAAACCTAAATTTTAATATTCCCTTAAAATATCATAAATTTTATCTGGCTAGATCACTATGATAACACACTCCCTAAAAATAATAGAAAATCCCCAAACATGATCATTCATCAACATTGAATGTCATGGTTATAATTTCAGGTCATGAAACTACATATAGTGTATGTTAGGGTCAATCTCACAGAACACTAAATCAAGGTGTTCTATAATTAAAATCATATCCTACTAGTACTCTCGGTCTAAACAATAACTAAAAAATCATCCCTGTTACCCAAGCTCGCAGAAAAATAATCTTTTTCTTATCCATTAAACAGTCCTTAACTCATGGTCCACAGCATTAAAAAATGACAAAGAGTAACCTAAAATAATTATTTATGGTCAACTAAAGAGACAAGAACCCAAGGTCAAAATATCATTTGTATATTATAAAAATGAAACATATATGGTATATAGAAGATACAGAATATGGTCCAACAAAAATAGATATTAGGAAATTGGATACCACCAAAACCAGTAAATGATTTTCGATTATCTAGTGGATGAAATTCTCAAGACTACCACCCTTTTCATAGATGGGATAAATAAAAAAATATTTTATCTGTTTATTTTACAACTCCTTATAATGTTATTGAGATGGCTACATGAATGTTAATTAATTGGAGATCTCATGTATGAGGGAATAATATTCCCAAATTTACCACAGTAAAAATATTGAAAAAAATCTCTTTATATTATTTAGAGAAATAATTTGAGGATTTGCCTTCCCATCATAATCATTTAATCTTTTACGATTCTCATTGGTCAGATCACCATTATTACACCATATGGGGACAATTAATCAATTTTCCAAGGCTTCCCTACCAATATTTCTTCAGCGATAATGGAATTGTACACCACTTTTATATAGTTTGTTAGGTAGAACATAAAAACTAATAAATATGGTTTATAGGAAGGAATTTAGAAAACAAACATGTATTTTTCAATTTATTAATAACTAAATTTTTGGAAAAAAAAACCAAGACAATGAAATATTCCAAATAATACGTAACTGACTGATCAACATAATGAAAATCCATAAATGGTCACTCATTATTAATTATAACATCCTAAGAATAAAACTATTGGATTAAGGAAGCATTGAAATATCACTAAGATAAAGGACAAAATAGTTCAGTATGGATAATGATAATCCTGTAATCTAAACCGAAAACTGTGAACAGGGGAATCGTTCACCTAACCCTTGAGGTTTTAGGAGTTTGTGGCGAATAAAATATATCTTCAACCATATATGGACATGCCACAGCCACATGGGAGCCTTGATCACCACAGAACACAAGAAGATATTGTTTCAGAAACTCTCATGCTATACATGTGAGCCAATATGAACACGGACTTTCCACTCCATCAAGTGTCTGAGTATATTCTAATATTTTAATGAAAACACTTGTATTAATAAGATTACTACCTAATGAATTACCTTATATACTTTTAAATTCCGTTCTAATGAGTCACATTATAAAACATCAGAAATTATATCATTAAATAAAACAACATTAAAGTCCTTATAAATTGATCAAACATAAGTCAAACAAATAAATATTTTCTAACCACCTTAAAGTCCCACACGAATAGGATTTATAAATAAGTAAAATTCCCAATTCAGAAGAAACTTAACTAAAAAAATAAAAATGACATGAAACCCTTTAATTTCCATTTTAAAAATTCTTAAAAAACATTATGCCCAAAAATAAAGGAAACCACCTTCTTAAAAACTAATATCACCACTCACATTAAAAAATATTTTATCATTTTTTAAAATAAATAATTTTTTTAAAAAATTTAAAATTTTAAAAATACATCCCAAAATATCGAAATCAGGGTTTTTAAAACAAGCTCAAGTTTAAAATAATAAAAAATTACATTAAAACATTATTAAAAAAAATAAATATGCAATATTTAACTCAAATAATAAAAAAAATATCATCAATCATAAGATAATGAAAAGATATAAAATTACTGAGAAGAAAAAAAACTAAACATTATCCACTTCACATAGTTTAGTGACTCTATTTATCATACCATATGCCAAAATTGAATGTTTCATTAGTATATTTAGAGAATACCACCCATGGAATGCGCATGGTCTAATTAAACATTTTTCTTAACTGTGTGACTCATGATTTCCCTCTATGTTCACTCTGGAACAAATAATTTAGAGATACGTCTCTTAGTGACTTTTTAAAACTTATAGTCGAAGAAACTTATATCAAAATATCTCAAGAATAACCACTTATAACACTTAAATTCAAAAGAATACTCCTGGCCATCCATGAAAACTCAATTAATAGCATGATGAAGAGTTGGAAAAGTACTTTAAGACACTCAACACTCAAGTTACATTGATTCTAACTCTGTTGTACAACCTACACCCAAATAATAATTAGAATTTGATACCATTTCCATTGACTCGGGCCAAGATTCCACCTGAACGAATACATGAACTAATCCTCCACTAGCTAGATGCATGTTCCTTGTTTTATTAGGCTACTGTAAAGTTACAGGGTATCATAAGTGATAAAGTGGGAATTATTCAACCTTCAAGGATCCAAATATAAATAAAAGGTTTCAATTGATAACCCATAATGAAGTATATAGACATTTTAAAAACATTCAAATATAAAATAAGTTGTTCTAAACAGAGACATGAAAACACAGAATAATAATAAAAGTAAATTCAATAGGTGATGTCATTCTTATATAGAGAATTTAGAAGAATTGAAAAAATGAAATAAAATAAAAAGTATAATACTAGGGTGATAACACCCAATAAGAACCCCCAACTACATGTGACACTCAAGTCACCACAATGAATCAGAAACCACACCCACATTTCATAAGTGAGGGTAACTAAACCAATCTTATATTCATGAACAAATAAACATTTATAAAACATGAATAATATACAACCAAAAATGTGAGTATATAGGGTGTGCACAATAGGCCAGTATGATACCACCATAATCCTATTTAATTCCTTTCTTAAGGGAAACCATGTCCCCTAGTTTTAAACTAAATAAAATAAAAATAGGTTTTCATTTCATTTCCATGGTTTGGAAAAAATAACCCTCAATCGACCCTTTTTGAAATTATTTCATTCAAAAAAATAAAATGAAATATTTTCACAAATTCAAAAACAGAATTTAGAAAAAAAAAATCATTCCTTTAAATTAAAATTGAAGCACACACACCCAACTTAAAAAAGAAGTAATGGAAAACTAGAAAACACAATGCACAACCATAAATAAATAATACATTAATTAAGCCTAATTAAAAATCTAATAAACTCTCATATAAATAAAAAATAATGAAATCATATCATGTGATACATGTCATGAGGAAATTACATAGGGTCTAATTTGACAATACTCAATGTATATAGGAATAACCCCTAGCCTGTAAGTCTCATAGTCTAAATCCTATCACCAAAATTTTTTTCACCTAGCCTCATCAAAGACACATAACATATCTAGATTTATCTCAACTAAGCTTTGTTATCCTGGGTAGACACTCATATAGAAAATCACCATAATTAGATCTCCCATATAGTATCCTAATGTTTCTTATGTAATAAAAAACAGTTATAAGGAACCATTTACCTAAATATCAATCACATGACAATGAATCCCAAGGTTTAATGTCACAATCATATTCTTCACACCCCTAACATACCCCTTTGCAAGATACCCAACACAAAATCAAATGAATGAATAAAAAATCAACAATCCATCACATGTTTATCCACATACAACATCATCAAATACAAAAATTCTCAATAAGGTTATAACCAATCAGTCAGTAAGATATCATTCCAAAATTCACCAACATGGCCATTTATGGATCATTTATATTTTATAAATTTTGGAAATATATTTACAAAACCATTTATAAATCAAATATAGTCAATATCAAAACACAATCAATGCAAAATACAAAATCACAATCAATAAAATAAATCATTATTTCATTTTAAAAAATAATATAATCATTTAAAAGTGAAAAAATATATCCATAAAGGGAAATAAACATAATAAATCAACATAAACCAAAAACACCCTAAAAACATTTTTCAAGAGGAAAATGACCATAGTAATTTTTCTGAAACATAATGGAATTATAAAACACCATTAAAAAAATTTTACATGAAATTATGAAATCCAACCAATTTATCAAATAGGAAAACACAAAAACATGGAAAATATTTGATAACAACAAATCATATATCAAATACTTCATTAAATTAGTTTTAATTAACATGTAATGGTTATTGAATCCATGGATGTCCAAAATAAATGTGAATAAATATAATCACAAACCTCAACCCATGAAACAAAGTCTCCTTAAAATATAAACACCAGATGAGGTCCCCTACGACGGTTTGTAACCATTTAAAACCAAATTCCCCAAATAAGAACAACCCTAACTATGGAAATAATCCAAACAAGTATATTTGGGTTATGTAAGAATATAAAAGGTGATAAAGTTGAATAAGGTTGTAAGTGATGGAAGGAGGATAACTAACCATTCAATATATATGTAAAGCCACTGAGAAACTAACAATAATCCACCATTAAGGGGTTTAGAAGGAAGAGGAGTTCCATTAGGATGTTTCTAAGACATAGGAGGCATAGTTGGGGAAGAGTGGGGAGGAATCCATAAATAAAAAACAACATGAAATGAGTAAAACTATCATGCAAGAGTAGGACACATGATTTTCCAACACAGTTTACAAAAGCATGTGATAGCTATAATTCCAAAATGAACCTAGTCCCACGCTTTACTTTTTATGATTCCCCAAACTATGTTCTTAATTGTGTGGACCGATGAAACATCCAAAAATAATAAATTTTCACCAAGACACTCCCCAACCTCGATAGAGAAATCAATTTCACAAAAAATAGGAAATGGAAATTTTAGGGTATCACAGAACTCTGTTAAAAAATTATATTTTTGAAATTGAAAGTATTTTTTATTCCTAATTTTTTTAAATTATAATATATTATTTAGGAATTGAAAAATTTATTATAGGTTTCAAAAATAGTTTTTTAATTTTGAAAGATATTATTTTTAATAACAAACTTATTTTTGGATAAAAATTTCATTATATTATTTATTACAACATTTTATGATTTCATAATAATTATAATATTTATATGTTTTCCCTAAAAATAATTATTCTTATAATATTTTAAAAAATGAACCATTTCCTATGTTTGATGTGTGATATTACTTTTTAAGTCCAATTTTAAATAATATTTTATATATAAGAAATTAAATATTTAATTAAAACCCTTAATGTATGTTAAAACCATTCATTTGGATCCAAAAATTTAAAATATATTATTTAATAAATCATGTTTCTATTCAATGTCTTACATGGGTAATTATATTACAACTTGTTGATCAATATAAATATTTTGTAATTATTAATTAAATTATTATGAAATAGTTTTTTTGTATTTTTATTGGGACTCGCATGTATAAGGGTTATATTACTATTAAAATGGTCTTGGGGGATGACATTGTTCTAATGGTATGATTATTATTTGTCTAATTCAAATTCTCACCTTAACTTTCCAATATTTACTTTATCCCTCATGTTTACACTTCATTCTAATATCTATAATCATTCAAATCCATATTTTAGTTCCTAAACCATTTCTATTACACTTATTATTTTTCTCTTCGTAATGGAAATGTATCTTGTATAATTTTCATGATTTTAAAGGCATGATCTTCTGATGTTAAGTATTATGATACTTACATAAACTATTACATGTTCTATTTTACTACATGCATTTGTCATCGTGAATGTAATGTTCTAATTTTTTGTTGTACTATTATGTTGAAAAAATTGAATGAGAACATCACAATAGTTTTTGTATTCAATTTCTTATTTATTATGGTTGAATCTTTGGTGTTACATTATATCTTATTTTTGATGACTCACTCAAATATACAGATGCATATAATTGTTTTTTCCTATTTTGATATCATATTTTTCAAACATCACATTATTCATGTATCATTTTTTTTGGTATTTTTAAATTTTTACATATGGGTTATGTTATAGTCGAGCCTAATTGATTGAAATAATATGTTTATACTATTTTTATCTTTATTTTTAAATAAAAAATAATTATGGTTTTATTTCATCATACATGTATGACAAGTACCCTATGAATAGATGTTTTATTTTTTTTGGAATGTATATTATAGAAGAGATCGTGGTAGTTTGTTGGCAGTATTTGATAATAACATAGATAGAAAATGGAAAATTCATTCACAAATCATTCAATTTATATATCCATAAAAATATTTCCAACTTATGATTATAGAGAAGCATTCATGGGAATTTTGGGAATTTGGGTCAAACATTTAAATATGAAGGTAGTTAACATATAAGAATATGGTATGGGGAGAATGGGACAAAGGAGAACTCTCCCCATATAATTTTATGTGTCAGGAAAGTAGACCAAAAAGGGGATTATCAAAGGTGGATAAAATACATGAATACCCATGGTTTTAGAAATAAACCAAATAGGGATTCTCTGAGTAATCGATGGCCCCCACCAACCACATGGTGGCCAACTAGAGAACTAGTGAAAGCCTACATGGATTTTAGTGAAAACTCAAAAATTATCATCCCACTCATTTTCCATCATGTACCTATTGGAACTATATTGGGTACCCTACATATTACTTCCACCAACTCATTAAACATTTCATTTTACTAATACAATAAATTCTAACTCCCAAATTTTTTAACCATCTCAAAATCTTTAAACACTCATTTTTTATCATCATAAAAACATAATAAAAATCACTATATTGATTAAAAAATGAAAAATTTAGACAAATATATAATTTTAACCATCAAATTACCATGATAAATCCATTTCCACCCTCATTTAACTGGATACAAACTACGAGTCCATGAAAAATCACCACCATAATGATTTTCATCACAAAAAAAATCCAAAATGGTCATTCATTTAAAATTATTCAGCCCCTAGAATCACTCAGTCAATACCACAACCCAAAATCATATACCATTATTCTTGTCACAATTATGATACTTAACTACCAAATCACAATTTACTACTAAATACTCAAATTCCTAACACTGGAAAAGAGATGATAGAATGCTTATGATTCCTAAATTAATAAAAAAAATATAATATTAACCTTGTGGTACTCTTAGACATAATAATTATTCATGATTCATGATTTATTGATGTTCCACTAACTTTATGAAAGTATCATGTATCTATATGAACATAGAACTAGTTTTGTTAAGTAAAACCAAATATATATACAAAACCAATTAAATTTTTTTTACTTATAAATAATAATTTCTTATAAAACCACAAACCAAACATACCATTTTCATTTTATATTTTTAAAAAAAAATCGTTTTAGATAACATTACAAGATTTTTAACAAAAGTAATTTAATTTCTAAAAAAATTAGTAAAATTTCATAATCCACATCATTTTAAAATAAATAATTAAAAAAATCATTTGATTCAACTTTGAAACAATTAAATTATATATTAATATCCCAAATATAAAAATTATAATACACTTTTAGCTGTCTATAACTAGTCAGAGAAAAAATCAATAACAAAAATAACATTATTATGTGAGTTACTTTCATTAACAAAGTTACCCCTAAAAATTGATTCAGGAAAACATTGAATACATTTTTAATTTCTTTTAATTAATATAAGTTATTCACATAGTATTTTGATAATATTATATATAGATGGTTTTCATATGATATTGACTATATTATGAATTATCAAAAGTAAAAATTGGATCATGATATAGACCAGTGAATTAGAACCACTTTTAGCCACTCCTAACTTAAAATAAACAAACCAAAACCCCAAATTTTATATTGTTTATAGACGAAACTATTAGAAATACTTAGTTAATTGAGACTCTATAATAAATAGGTTTATTAATATTATTTACGGGATACTTATTTTGTACCAAACAATCATATCTACTATCTAAAAAATCTCATAATAAATGAACAATGTACACATATTACTTTATAATTGTCAGACCTGGATCTTTTGTGAACCTAATATAGACTGACACATACTGAAATAATATTGAAAGATCACTATATTATGAAGACTATAACTAAGGGTTTGAGTTATTATAGGAGGATTTATGCCCATTTTTTAGCATCAATATGGTCCCACACAAAAATCTATTATGAATTTTTCTTGTTCTATCCATATGTCAAACATTACAAAAATTTACCACATGTATGTTAACGGGTACCTACCATAACTATATAATTATATCACAAACCATATAAATGTAAGTGTCAAATATATAAATTCACTATAAAAAGGTAAAATCATACATCACTCTAAATATAAAAATATAATGAAATATATACTATAATTAATAAAATCAAAACAAATATTTTGATATTCCATATAACTCTTCCACAACTTATAGCCAATCCTGTTGTGTTTTAAATGTTAAAACCCTTCTCAAAAAGTAGTTAAAATAAAATAATATTACTATTTTTTCTTAGGATTAATCCATAATTATCATAAACATTATCATTTTAATACAAGGAGATAAAAAAGTTATTAATAAAATAAAACAGTGGATGATAAAAGTGAAAACCAAGGACATTGAAATAAGTAATTTAATTATGAAATAGATGTAGGGAACCATCAGAATAATTTTTTTAACCTATTCCAAAAACATTACTAACGTGTTTAAATCATCTTCAAGATGATTAAATTATTTTCATGCATAATGAAAATTAATTTCATGGAAGGAAATTCTTCGAAAAAAATTAAATTTTGTTTGTGATAGACTATAGTGAGGATCCTAGGATTCTAAGACTCCTAATCACCAAAGCCAAAATAATATAAATATAAGAGATATATTGACCTTTAAAGGTACAAATAGAGATTCCAAATTTCATATAAATCACTTATTTATGGATAGGATAACCAAAACCCAAGGGTTATCTAAGAAAATATAACCTAGCCCATTTAATTGATTCTATAGCACCAACCACCAATAACTTTTTCACCCTGCAAACCTATATATTAATTTTAATTCTTTGGATTAGAGAACATTATTTATTCCATATCTATATGTTCATATTTCTATTTGAAATTTGTATCTGGATGGGTCTCCGCCTAATCAATTCCCTAAAACACATTTTCTCTTCAAATTGTTATGAAAATAAAAAGCTCTCTAGAATTCATAATAATTTTCAACATCATATCTACTATGATAAATGATATATATCGAAATGAAATTTCATTTAAAAATTTATATAATTCCTTCAAATGGATGAAAATATAATTATTCCCATTTTCTATATCAATCTGTCAACCATACTAACAATAAACTTGGATTTCATGATATTTTTGAATGATATAAGATCTTTATGGATATCCAAAATCTTGTCAACGTGGATCCACAAGTAAGATTTAAGAAATCTTTCTATGAATATATGATATAAGAAATAAATACATGGATTTATTGTTTTTCTAAATTTATATTCCAGTGAGATTATGTGCCTTTAAATGGTGAATTAATTTGGGATTTCAACCTTTATTATTTTAAATTTTATGAGACAATTTGTTGGAGGAATGGATTGAAGATGATGGTTTCTAAGTGTAATATAGCCATATGAGTGTACAGAAACCTTAGGTATAATATAGTAGAAAAAACCGATTTGAGTTATTCTTGATGAATATATAATTATTTTTTCATAGATGCCAAATCATGTTAGCCTCTATATTTCTTATTTTATCATGAAAACAATTGATAAGTTGTTTGAATTCATTTATATATGAAGATACAGATTAAGGTATAGATAAGTTGGAATTAAAAATATATTTTAATACCAATTATCCTTATATAATATAATATTAATTTCCCTAATAATTTATCTTATATTTGAAATTATTTTTGGTAGATAAATTATAACCCATTCTAAAATATAAAATCACTGAGGAGAATCATCTTAGTAAATGAGATCATGAGGGTTTCCATTTTATTTCCACATGCAACATTCACCCATAAGTTTTACATATTCAGGATTTCATAGAAAATTTTCACTCGCTAATTTCATGGTCTTCACTAGGATATGGAGGTTAAGTTTCCTTTTATTTTTAAGGGTGGAGATCCATTTACAAAAATCCTTGTAATGTTATTTCTATGATTCAGAATCCCATAAAAAATATAATTTCATTAAATTTATTTTACTATTATTTTGGGAACCTTAAATATAAGGAAAATGTGGATATGAAGGGATATGAGGATTATTTAGAAAAAATAAATCATCCCACTAAATGATATAGATATATTAATCTAATTCCATATGAGAGTTATCCATTTCTCCACCAATGAATCAAAATAAAAAAATATAAATAATAACCGATATGAGTAGAGGTCCAAAATAAATGAATGGAGTTGTTTTGAATTCATAACCATTGATTAGGATTTTCGATCATGTAAATCTATAAGGGCATTGATGCATCTAAACTTCTCTTGGATGTGATCTTCTCCAGAACACTATTGACATTATACATTTATTAAACATTATTCAAGGAAAAAATAAATCCAAGATTATTATTTCTAAATAAAATAATGTCATTGTGGAATTTAATGTGAGGGTTTTTTGGACACCCATATCAATTTTCTATCTTTCGAAGTTCCCTCAACCAAAATATTATTAATTCTCCCACAGTAGATATCTTTATCAAGGATGGTGATTATTTCTAAAATTTGGTATAACTATTAGAATATATGGGAGGAATTGATGAAAAAAAAATTTCCCCATGAATATGATGGAAAAAAATGGGATTTTATTCCACAAAATAGAGGATCACAAATGAAATTCAATAAGCTTAATTTTCTGATATATTTTATAACAAACCCCCATTCTATTTAATAATTGTAATTTTATATATCCTATTAGACTATAAAATTTCCACTATAAATTTTATGATCATTTTTAGAACCATTTATTGTGTTAATCCCACAACTCATTGAATTGTCATTCATGATATTAAAATATATTTCACATTATAAATGATCTGGGAACCATCAAATATAGAAAATAATAAAATGATCATAATTATATTTTAGTAAGATATATTTTAAATTATAATTTTTTTAAAGTTTTGTAAAAATAATTGGTGCTTGATTTTTGAAAATAGAACTAGAGAAATTATAGCCACTTATATGAGAATGTTTCCACCTTTGTAAATTTATTATATTTACTTAATGGGGTCCTATTGTATAACACTTGACACAATGTAGAATAAAACACATGGTAATATATAATACTTGGAGAAAATTTGGATCTCAATATCCTAAATGATTCAATGACCTCTTCATAATTTAACAAATAAATGAGAGTATAGTTTTAATTATGTGAAAATGTAGTGGGAGTGGAATTGAAGAACTCGCCTATCATGCATTAATACCCATATTTTTGATGTAGTATAAGGAACTCTATATCTTATCTGAGTAGGGAATAAAATTTTTGAATTGAAATTAGTTCTAGTTAACTTATAATATTTTTTTTATTTAGGTATCCTTTATTTGTATATTATGATTTTAATAACTATATATTTTACTTATAGAATAAAAAATTGGTATGTGTTATAGAATTTATCTAGAAACTAATGTAATTATACTATTTTAGGAGACTATATCTCATATATAAGAAGAATATATAATGGAAAAAAATTATTTATGTGAAAAAAATCTAACTGAGGATCGCTTCAATAAAGTTATAGCGACTGGTTTGGTTCATAAATTTCTGTGATTTGTTCAAGACAAGATATGCTAGTAATATTGCACTTCTTAGACCAATATTTGAGAAATGGTTTAGGTATTTGGACCAATGTTTTAACAACCATGCTAGGGGTTCAATGAAAATTATATCATAGTAAGTTAAAATAGGATGAAGATAAATAAGTTGGTGAGAAAACCAACAAGAGAAATGAAACACTACCATACCATTTGTGTATTCCCCAATTTTTAAAACCAATGTAGAGTGTCCATATAAGGAAATGATATATGGGTAACCTAAATATTTTTTTAAAATTATTCTTTAAAAGTTACCTAATAATATATTTAGTCTATTATAGGTCTTTGTACAATGATTCTGATTATTTAAAAATAGAATATGGTCACCTAATAATTCTATATCAAGTAGAATATTTGTATCCATAAAACTATTAAACAATAAAATGTATTTTTTATAGAAATATATTCTCCATATTCTTAATATAGTCTATAATACTTTTATAATAACCCATCTCACCATGTAAGGGGAACCTATTCAATATTTCACAAGGTTTGATAATGATTTATCAGACCATAGAAACCACATTAGGGAAGAAAATATAGCATCCTGACATACCAATAGGTGGACTCCCCAAGACTACCACCACTAGCTCTGGGGATATTGAATATAACTGAGTTATCCACACCATCATAGGCGTTATTACCTCTAAAAAATCTTGACCTTTTATCATTCATCATCATCCAGCCTGACAAGTTTGAGATAAAAATTAAAAATATAATAGATGCATATATATAATGAAATATTTTTTATTCAATTTTAAATAATTTAAATCCAATCACCCTGTAAAACCATTCCATCTTGAACATGTCATCCTGGGATGGAAGTCACGTTGGGGTTATCATAATGAGATCATTTCTCAACTAGCTATCCATTTCTATTTTCCATATATTTTCTCCAAGATCATCCAACACCCAAATTACTTTATCGGAATAGAAATAATCCCAATAATATCCAAGTACACATGTAGGAGTAATTATGATAATACCATATATGGTTATTCCAAAAAGTGAACTAACCTCGTAAACTTCTAGTTCAAAAGTACGTCAATTGTAAAAAGTTATTAGAATAAAAAATCTCATATAGAATCCAATAAGCACTACAATGATAATGTTTAATCATTACAAATCAATTCAGGGCTAAATTTTGATTTACCCACAAATAATAAAACTTTTGGAAAAATAAAAGAAATCAAATCTCATGAAATTTAATAGTTTTCTCCATCAAGTAATTCAATCTAAAATCACTAATAGGGATATTTTAAAGTAAACACACATAAAAACCAATCCTAAAACCACTTTTTTACCTAAAAAACTCTAATTATCTTTGAATTTCAAAAGAAAATAAACATCTCTAGTTAGAGTAAATACACATATCCATAACTAGATGTGTATACATGCTTAGAATACAAAATAAATACACATTTATCAAGATAAATATATTCTTTATAATGGGTTCTCTATCCCTTAGGGAGGCCCATTAAAAAATTTTCATATCCCACAAATCATTCCCACTTTCTAATTTTAGGTGCCCTCTTATTTACTGGGGGTGGTAATAATGGAACCTTTTTTCATATAAGGGGATGATAAGTCATCTAATCCCATAAGGTGTCTTATTTCCTAGTTTGGTACTCTCTTATAGATTTTGGACATATTCATGAAACTCGTATAAGTAACAATACTAGTAATCTTGATAATGAGAGAGAACAATTGATAGTATGTACCATCATGAACATCATTACGTATCATTGGTTCTCCATATTTCCCAGTTATTTTATTAATATATGGTTTAATGAAACACAATTTTGAAATATGGATTTAATCAATATCTAGGGAGTTGTCATGTGTTATGAAGTCATGATTGGGGATTTATCAGGAGCATCCTATATATCCAAATCAGTGAAATCAGAAATGTCACATTTATGATTTTATTTTGAGGTAAATTTCTTTTTTTATTTTGGTATTTTCTTCATTAAGGGAATTTTTTTAGAGTTTTTGGGTAAAATTGGATTTTTGGATCCAATCGTAGGTAGCGCACAATTGGTGCATGATTAGTACAAACCATGTTCCTTTCAGGGAGTGGTTGTGTGCCCTAGATAGTGGCACAGTCCATGCCACATGGCCTACCACCCAGGCATGTGACCAGCTATGCATCCAAACTACTGTTTTTTAGGGGCGCATATCTACCGCATGAGCGTACATCCACCCCTAGGAAATGGTGTGGATGGTTTACCCTTAAAAATGAGAAATCATGGTTTCCACACAGTTTGGGAAACTATATAGGATAATCATGCGACCTATCTAGGTCATTAAAAATGGTGATTTTACGATTTTCCACTCATCGAATTTAAACCCAATTTCACCCATTTCTCCCATGATATGGGATTCCTTGCCCTAAAAACCCCTCAATATCTACTTTCCACCTTTTACAATCAAATATTGGGTGGTTTTGGTGTGGATATTCAAGTAACCATCATGTAAGTCCCTTCCCTTCTCACTTCTTCCATCATCTTGGGTTTTTTGTATTTTTTCTTAGGTTGTCTTTCCTAAAGCAGTTTCGGTGACTAATAAGAGATTAATCATGTTTTTTATGGTTGTATATTGATATTTATGTTGTCATTTTACCTCTTTAGGGTCTCCTTTTGGTGTGCTTGTGGTTTTTGAACATATTATGGATGTTTTTGAGGTTGAGGTTGGTGGTTACATGCTTTAGCATTATTAAATGATTTTTTTATGATTGTATGGTTTCTTAAATGTATTATATGTATTATGTGTGTGGTGATAAATGTGTTTTCAAATAGTTTCAAGGTTTTTATGTGTTGAAAGTTGGGTTTTCAAGTGGAAATGGTTGTGTTTCTTGTATGAATTTCTTATTGTTCTTCCAAATGGATTGTATGAATTGTGAAAGTGGTGAAAAGAATGTTTTAAAATGGATTTTGTGTCTGTATAGAATTAAAATATATTTTTTCTACGAAAAATGGTGGGTTTTTTTTTTAATGTTTATTGGTTTTTGCATGAAAACTGGAAACCTATGTCACACGTGAAATTGCATTTGAGCACAAATGGAATCCTTATTATCTTGCTGGGTGGAATAGAACTTTTACTCTAGTCATATCGGTGGGGTTCTGTCCTGGTTCCTCATAGCTATATTGATGATCAAACACTTACAAAACAATGATGATGATTGGAGACCACTAGACGTTTGGATTTATTTATCTCTAGTGTCTCATGCATGAGGATATTGTGGTACATGGTTGTTATATCATTTTCACTGAAATACGAGGTTCCTAGGGTCCCACTACTAGTAGTTCCTTTAGGGATTACCCATGGTGCTCTCATGAATTTTTTTTCACACAATCAACATACATTGTACCTTACACTCAAGTTTCATTGAAAAACATTCTTCTAATGAAAATATTTCCATAAAAAAATTTCTTTATAAAATTTCCAATTTATTTCTTAAAACATTAATGTTAGTTTTCCTTCTAATGTTATGGAATGGAATCTTTATTTCTGTGTGGTAATGGAAATTGTATCACGCCCTACATACACCCTCTGGTTTATTTTTACATTTTTATATTTGACTTGGGTAAAGGCCTGATGTTTTTTAGTGGTGAAGGTGGATCTAGTTTATACTATTCATCATCTAGTATGTCTTTGTGGAGGTGGAATGATGGAGTTATTCCTCTTATTTCATGAATGTTTTTGGGTTTTGGTCTAGTTGGTTTCCCTATCCATTTTGGTTTTAGGTTTTTTGTTAAGGTTGTAAATTGATTAGCTTGAAATCTATTTATCTCATTTGATTATGTATTTTTATATTGGTTCAATGTTTAATTTTTTAAGAATTGTTCATTTTTGTAAAATATGGGTGAAATCATTCAAAAAAGTGAAATGTTCATACCCACGTACGAGTTTCTATCTAATGGGGATCAGGAAAACCCTTCGAGTGACTCCACGAACAAGGTCAAGTGTCGGGTTGGATAGAATCCTAGGATGGTTAATGAAAAAATTGTATCAAAGGAGGTTTCCCACTTTTGGTGGGTCAACATATTTGGAAGAGTCTAGATAGATGGGATCTAGGACTATCAGGGTTTGAGGTTTTGGTTGTGAGTAGGGTGTCTATCCAACAAACCTCGTGATAGACCTTGAGACAGCATGGGATGTTTTGAAAATGGTTTGACTTATCCTCTAAGTGAGACATACAAGTTACAGACTTTTCATGGACACTAGGTGTGGTGAAATGGTTTGGTGCTGTTCTCTAGTTTGTTTGGGCGTTTTCTGAATTATGAAAGTGTTTGGAGTATTTTGTTACTACTGAAAATATTTATAATGGTGTATTGATGGTTTTTCTACGTGGTTTTTTCTTGAGGTATTAAGATGATTCCCCATAGAATTCATGTGCAACCATGGGAAGAGGGCCAAGTGATTTATCACTCACCAATTGATTAAATGATAGTGAAAGCCATGGTCTGGGTTGTCTAAGACATGGAGAAGGGAGCGAACCCTAGTCCTGGTTAGGTCAGGGAAGCTGAGCCAGGTCCTAGAAAAAATAAAGATCAGTAGGCCTTGAAGAAAAATACTCCTTCCTTCTGTGGAAACACAAATTTCCAAGAATAACAGTATTGTATTGAGAAAATAGAAAGTATGTTTGAGTTTCTTGACACTCCTAAAATAGTCAGGGTAAACTGTTGTTCATTTTTATTGTAAGTTCCCAATCATATGTGGTAAGACTCAATGATTCAATATAGGATGCATGAGAATATGGGTTGGGAGGACTTTAAGGTCACCTTAAATCAGAAGTATTCCCCTGATACCTGGGGATTCACCAAAACTAGGGGGTTTCTGTTTCTTCACTATGTGGATTATAGAAAAATGGAGTATGTCAACCTCCTTGTTGAGTTAGTTTAGTTCACACTAAAGTTAGTATCTAATGAGCATCTTAAGTCTCAAAGGTTCGACATGGGGTTGAAAATTTATATTTAATCCCAGGACTTTATATTTAAATTAAATACATATACTGAATTGGATGATCATGCTTTTATAGTGGATATCAATCAAAGTGGATTGACTTGTTTCTCTGGAGTAGTTTTAGTAGTGGTACATTTAAGTGGTAGTTCATCTAAGAAGAAGAGAAATATGGATGACCAAGAGAATGAGGGAGGTGATAGATTAGGCCACAGTTCTCAAATGTCGTTTTTTGTGTCTTTAGACGCAGGATCACCATTAGTGTGGTAAGTCACATAACGTGATGTTTTTGCACTCATCGACACCCTCACACTGCCACAGGTGTGTACACATGGGGAACAAGTAGTTGTTTTATAGATACACACATCCATATTAGGTTGGTGTGGCTTTAGAAGCATTCAGAGGAATTTTCTCCCAGTCAGAGCTATCCAAAGTAGTGATCTCTCGGTTTGGAGGTCATGGAGGAAGTATTTGATCTTATTTAGGGAAAATTAAACCTAAGGAAGAGGAAAAAGTTAGTGGTCATCCTTATTCTTAGGTAGATATGAGTCATCATCATTTCATGGACCAGGAACAAGTAGAATATGTTATTGAGCCTATGATAGTACAATGTACGATTCTTATTGCATCATCTATAGATGTTGTTCTGTTTGATATTGGTGACTTCATTTCTTTCTTATCTTCCCATCTTGTGTATGTTTTGAAATTTCCAACAGAGGTAATTCATTATGTGAGGGATTTGGTGATGTTTTTGGGTAAGAAAAAAGAGTAGGGGTCAGGTGTATATCTTGTTCCCTAACTATGTCATTGGTTGAGCTAGAATGGGATCTTCATGTTTTAGTGGTGGGACTCTTTGATGGTATCATTCATATGTATGGTATGGTGAGTTCTTCGGCACAAATCAATTTTTATTAGTGGTGAGTGAGTTTCATGGAACCAGATTGATTCTCTCTAGTTCTGCGGTCTGAATGGGATCTTCAGTGAAGATGTGTAGGACCTCCACTATCGGAATTGGGCAGTCTAGTTATTAATATCTTATTTCTCATGTTGGAGGATAATGGAGGTAGTGGTTCTATGAGTTTGTTGAATCATGTGGTGGATGATTTCCCTAGGGAACTTCGATATAACTTTTTTGGGTTTCCTATAATATGAGATTTAGAGTTCACAGTTGATTTGGGGTAGAGAAACTAGACCATATCTCTTCCCTTATACCATATAACCTCCACTGAGTTGAGGGAATTAGAGATAGAACAAGATGATTTTGAATCCAAAGGATTTATTCACCTGAGCATATCACCTTGGGTTTTGCCTATCTTATTTTCTAATATGGCCAATGGATCTCTCCCAGTTTTTATCAAAAATATGAATCTTAAAATGAAGATGATCAAAACTAAATTTCCCTTTACCTGTATTGATGTCCTTTTTTATCATCTGGGGGTAATTTTGTTCTCTAAGATTGATCTGTGTTTCAGGTATCACAAATTCCAAGTCAAGGATGTGGATGTTCCAAAGACATATTTCTAGACCAGGTACATCCATTTAGAGTATTTGGATGAGTCTTCAAAATTAAAGGATTATCTAATGGTATTTGTGGAACTCATGAACAGGGTGTTCTATCAATATCTCGATTCATGTATCGTGTTATTCATGGATGACATCATGGTTTATTCAGGGGATGAAGACGAGCATGCGCAGCATTTGAGTATTTTTTTGGGAACTCTTCGGGATCATCACTGATATTATATGCTTTCCCAATGCACCTTATGGATTCCATAGGTGATGTTTCTAAGTCATATGAGCTCTGAACAAGGGGTTTTTAGTGGAACCCGATAAGATCAATACAGTGATTTCATGGGAGTAGCTGAAAAATGATTTTGAGGTCAGAATAAATTGTATCCTAATAGGGTATTATAGTTGGTTCATTATAGATTTCTCTTAGATTTATTCTCCCATGATTATACATACATAGAAAGGGGTGAGGGTTGAATGAATCATAGTGTGTTAGGTGTTTTTTTGAGAAGCTTATGTAGTGGTTAACTGAAACCCATGTTTTGATGTTACCAAAATCTGGAAAAGGGTATGTGGTCTACTACGATTCATCAGGTATTGAAAATGGGTGTGTGATGAAGAAATATGAGCATGTGTTGGTGTATGAATACTTCCTACTCTAACCACATGAAAATAATTACCCAAATCATAACATCGAATTGGTGGTCATGATACATACCTTGAAGGCATGGAATCATTATCTCATTAGAGAAAATATTGGGCCTATACTAATCATTAGAGATGGGCCTACATTTTCCCCCAGAAGGATATGAACTTGAGTTAGTGAAATTTGGTTGAATACCTTCTGGGTTTCAATTTTGATATCGTGTACACCCCAGGAAAAGGCAATGTGGTAGTAGACGCCTTGAGTAGAAATATGGAAGTGAAAGCCTTGAAATAGTCCAGTGATGAGTAGAACCTAATAGGTATTTTTTTACAGATGCATCTGAGGACCAAGGATCACATTGTATGTGAATTCATAGTCAGTGTTCAGTTGGAACCATCACTCATATAGTTGGTTCCATTGCAGCAGCCTGGTGACGAGTTTTCCCACCATCATATGTAGTTCTTAAATGGGGGGGAGGTTTTTTGTGAATGGTATTTGTCTCTTTATGAAACTATTTCATTCAAGGGTTTCTTCATAGTAACATTATCACTTTAGAATTTGGTGATGGTCGATTGCCACCAGTCTCTATGGGTAGTTCATCCAGGGTCCACCAAGATGTTTTATGATTTGTGTTGTATGTTTTGGTGGCCTGGTATGAGGCAGGATGTTTCTAACTTTGTATATCAGTGTTATAAATGTTAGTAGGTTAAAGTGTTGAACCAAATGAAAATGGGTTTTCTTAATCCATTACCCATTTCTTACTTGGAGTGGGATACAGTCTCCTTGTATTTCATTGTCAGATTACCCCATACATTCTAGGTAAGTAATGCAATTTGGGTAGTGATTGGACATCTAGACAAAATGGACCATTTTATCCCTATCAAGGATTCATTTAAAGTAAATGAGTTAGGTCGATTTTATATTCAGTAGACAGTGAGGATTTATGGTGTCCCACTAGAAATTGTTTCTGATTGGTACCCCAGTTTCACATCGAGATTTTGGGAATGTCTTTAAAATAAAATGGGGATAGAGGTCATGTTGATCATGGAATACCATCTAAAAATTTATGGTTAGATGGAGTTGTTGAATCAATCTTATAAGACAAGATCTGAGCAGGTGTATTGGATATTTGAGGTTTGCATGATAACCATTTGGGGTTGGTCATGTTTTTTTATAATAATAGTTAAGAATCCTTAATTAGAATGGATCCCTTTGAGGTGACTTATGGTCGATCATTCTGTCCACCTTTGTATTGGGTAGATATTGGTGACACCTCATTTTTGGGACTGAGTCTCATGGAGGAGACATCTGAGATGGTATGTTTGATCATGCAGCAGTTGTTGATAGCACAGATTTTCTATAAGTCGTATGCTGATCAGAGGCCCCAAGCATGGGAATTCTTTGTGGGTGATCACGTTTTCTTAAGGTATATTATCATTTGGGTCATTGGGGTATTGGTAAGAAAGGGAGGCTAACATCGAGTTACGTCATACCTTTTGATATTATAGAGAGAGTTGGTAAGGTGGCATAATTGTTATCCTTTACATCCCTATTGACAAAATTTCATGATTTATTCCATGTCTTGTTGTTGAAAAAGTATAATACAAACCAATATATTATGTTTAATTGGGAAGAGTTGGAATTGGATTCGGATTTTTCAATGTTTGAGCATCTAGTTTGAATTGTAGATTCTCGGGGGAAAGTGCATCATGGGAAATCAATACCATTAGTTCAGGTTTTTTGACAACATGGTAATGATGAACATGATAAATGAGAGTGTAAATATTTGGTTAAAGAGAATTACCAATTTTTATCCTCTACTCAGGCTTTGAGCTGACTTTATGAGGGTGTAAATTTTTCATGGTGGGGATTATTGTCACATAAATAATTTTTTTGAGGTCCTTTTCTTTTTTAATTTGGTTTATCCTTTATTAGATGAATTTTTCAATAATTTTTGAAGAAAATAAGATTTTTAGAACCAATTTTAGTTGGAGCACGATTGGTGCATGGTTAATAGAAACCATGCACCAGCTAAGGAGTGATTGTGTGCCCTGGAAAGTGGAACTATTTAGGCTTCACGTAAAACATCATGGGAGTGCAGTAACCAAGAACTCTAACATGTGGTTTTATCTGGGCTTCACGTTCTACCTCAATGGCATGCAGCCTCCCCTAGGAAACAATGTGGCCTATCCAGGTCATTAAAATATTATTTTACCTATTTCCCTCATCGAATTTAACCCCAATTTCACCCCTTTCTCACCCGATTCCAGATTCCAAAACCAAGGAACCTCTCTATATCATCCATATTTTCTTGGAACTCCAACTTTGGTGTGTTGTTTTGTGGATCTTCAATGAGCCTTCAGTTATGTCCCCTATCATCTCACTTATTCTTCCTTCTTGGGATCTTCCCTATTATTTATTGGTTTCTCTTTCCTACAAGGGTTTTGGTAAAATAATGGCTGATTAAACAAGTTCTCTTTGGTTGGGTATTTACTTTTATGTTGCTAATTTACCTTTTTAGGGTCTCCTTGTGGTGATGTTTTGTTTTTCAATTGTATCCTAATGATTTTGTGCTTGAGGTAGGTGGTACCCTACTTTTGAGATATTATATGATATTTTTTGTCTTTTCGAGTTTCATAAATGTGTTATATTTATTATGTGTGTGGTTGGAAATGTGTTTTCAATGATTTTCAAGGTGTGTACGGGTTTAAAGATGGAATTTGAAATGGAAATTGTTGTGTTTCAATTATTCACTACTGGAAATCTGGGCTATAGCCATAGATTTATAGCCAAGGTTTATAATAACCAAGGCTATATCTAACATAGAGCCACAACCCGAACGATGGTTGTGGTTATACCCCCACACCCCTGGGGATTTCTCTACACCTTCCCTCTCCCACACTCAGGGCTTACTCCACCCCAACCCCCTCCCTCACCACGATGCGTTTCATCCCTTTCTTGTTATCCCTCCCCCGTGATTCCTCCTCCCCCTCCTCCCCACATCCCCAAAGACGTGGCCTTCCCACATCCCCGGTGATGCGGCTCCAGAACACAGAAGTCATATTCCCACCTACACGGCCTCCATACCTCCCTTTCTACACAGCTTCGGCAACCCCCCCACTACACCGCTACGCTTCACCTCTTCCATGGCTCACTGCCGCTCAACACTTCTCTGATATGGCTATACCTGCATCCAGAGTCCTCCTCATATGTGGCCACCCCACCTCCTTGAGATCCTTCTCCTCCGATGTGGCCACCCCACCTCCATACAATTTCTACCATAGGTTTCCTTGATTTCAGATCATCAGCCTCTCTGATTTTCACTGGTAAGATTTATTTGTTTTTATTTATAATCTTTTTAAGTCATATATGAACTGATTCTGTCTTGTATCTATGAAAATAACAAATTGAGATGAAGGAGATGAATCAAAAGTTCCAAAAGGTAACACTAAAGTATATTGTGATGCTAAATAGAGAGGGAAGGTGTTTGATAGGGATAGAGGCCACATCAAGTGATGGAGATGGCACCGTCGAATGCATTTTCATGAAAAGACGAGGCCTGCAACATCCAGGCTTGCCTCACTAAGAAGAAATTTGATCTGAAAAATTGTTGGAAGGAGATTCTAATGTGGTAGACTTGTTGTAAAGACTGTAAGGGAAATTCAACACATTGTGGTTCAGTTTCTGATCTTTTAAAGTAGTCTGGAAAGTTAATCTAGAGAAAATGGAGGAGGTATAGAAACATTATAAAGCATTTGGGTGTGTTAGGTCGATGGAATCATTTTCTGTTTTTATTTTTCTTAAAATTTTTTAGATTAAAAATATTGACTCATAAATTGTTATCATCAACCAAACGCAGGCTACCCATTACATTTTTCCTTTAATTTCTTTTTTTGTGTTTTGATGAAAGAATTTTTTTGTAGCCTAAGATGTTTTGACACTTTATGTTCTGTGAATGAATTTATTTATTTGAGTTAATAAATTCCATGTATATTGTGATTCAAAATGGTTAATATAGAAATAGAAGATAATTTTTTCAAAAACTAATGAACTTGATTAAATATTGGATATGTTTTTGTAACTTATTTTTTCTGCAAAAAACTTATATATTTGATGATTTTTTGGATTTATATTAATGGGAATCAATGAAAATTGTGTATGGATAAGTTTACCATTGTGTGCTAAATTATTCTACTACATTTTAAGTGAATCTTTCCTTATGATTATAAAGTATAAAAATTAATTTTTAAAACTAAACTACACTAGGATGATGCGGAATAATTTTATTTATAATAAAAAGTGATTCTGGAAGTTAAAATTATGAAAGAGACATTACAGATATAAGAATGTGTTATCTATATATTTATCTGGAAAAGATGTTTATAAAAGAGGACTTTTCATGAATGGAATAAAGATCTCTAGGTATTAGTTCTATAAGAATGAAGTACTGAGAGGATGTACATTGTTAAAAGATGATTCATGGATTCAAATTGAGTTATATTTGGAAGATGAGGATATGAAATTATTTTTAGGGATTTTAAGATAACTATTAAATGCATAACATGGTCTATGAGGTTGGTATTGGAGTCATGTATCATTTATCATGTTCAGTAGACACACCGATCACATAAATTTAAGAAGTCTTTATATCTCACTTTTTCCCCATTATTTTCTTACAGGTGGTTTCTTATGATGTGGCTATTTCTATCCACAGCCATCAAAGGCAGTGACTTCGAAATTGGATTCAGTTAAGTTTTCTTCTATTTTTTTCTTTGGCTCAATTTTAAATAGTGCTTTTGTGATTTTTGGTTTTCATATATTTTTGTAGGGTGTTTGGGATCTTGTTGAGGTGGATTCGATCTGCTATTTGAAGGCAAATCACCACGTATTCATATGTAAGCATATATATAATAAGTTCTCCCACTATATGTATGCCCGCCCATGGTAGCATGATTACATATAAGGTATAGGTTTGCTTATGTATTTATATGGAAAACGCATATGTGTGTGGGTGATAATGGGCTTATTCATGTGAACATATATATAAGTATCCTCTTGTGCTTGTTCAAGGCCATGCAGACACGTACTTAGGGGTTAGGGTGTCCTTATATATATGCCAAGGTGCATATGTCTAGACGATGAAGGGAGAAGCTTAGAGTTGTCGCTGATAAAAGTGTCAAGCACCGAGTGTGGCTTGGCTCCTTTGAGGTATGGTCCCTCTTCCAGCCTCTTTAATTGAGTAATATTTTAAATTTCATTCCACTACCTTCATAATTTTTCTTGTTTATATTAAATTTTAATTCTTTGGATAGTGTTAGTAAGATATTTTTTTCATTTGATAATCAAGTCATTGTTTTGTAATAAAACACCTTTAAAGGAGGTGCATTGTCTGCAAAAACTCACTATGGGGATTACCACAGGGTAGGATTTTATTTATGATCAATGAATCGATTGTTTGTATGTCGTTCCATATTATGGTTTTCTTTTGTTTGGTGCTTCAATTTTATTGTTCAAAAGTACATTTTTTGAAATTTTTTGATTCCCAAATTGGTTTTATGGTCTTATTTGTAAAGTATTTTGAATATCATGTATAATTGTTTCAGTTGTAGTAAGGTTTAAAGATAACATCAGAAATAATTTAAAATGAAAATACATTTCATGAAGTTTTTTAATTTTGAACATTTTTAGTGATTAATTTGAAAATGGAACATGTGGATGACCACGAGGATGATTCTTCTCAACATTGGGTATAGTTATTCTATTTCTAATCTATTCCCAAACATTTAATGGAGTGTTAAAGTTGAAAAATTCCGTATTTTTGGGTTTCTTGAATCACTATCCTCTATTTCATAGTGATTGAGGTTTATTGTAGGTGAAAGAGTAGTTTGAATCTGACAGGACATATTGGAAAATGACTTTCTAGCCCTTGTCTTTTTTATGGTTATCATGATTTGAGTGATCAACTGTGTTAGGTCTTATAATGGTTTTAACATTTGATATAACATCATAGGGTGGATCAGGGTATTCTATTCAAAACCAATTTAAACACTTTAACTTAAATATCGCACCTCCTTGCTTTGATCGTGACCTATTAAAGTTAAGGGGAACTCTTTTTATATATTTTGATTAAATTGATCTAATTACCAATTCACTTGACCCATTATTAATATATATTCAATATGTTTTCTTAACTCAATTTTGGTGTGCATGAAGTGGACCATGTTGTTTGAGGATGCCTAAGGGGATACTTCTTGTGTAGCCAGAAATGGACAGTGGGAAAGGATAGGGGGAGGGGTGCAAGGGGGTGTGCAGAGGAGGGGGAAAAGGGTGCAAGGGGTCAAGGGTGTGCATAGGGGGTCGTGGTGTGTGAAGGGCGAAGGAGGGTGCAATGGGAGGGGTGTTGGTGCAGGGGGAAAGGGTGCAAGGGGGGAGGGATGGTCCTGGGGCTGGGGGTGTGCATGGTGAGGGGGTGGTGTGCAGTGGGGAGAAGGCAAGGGGTGTGCAGGGGTAGTGGGCAGTCGGAGTGAAAGGGGCAGGGGTGAAAGGTGGGGAGGGTGTGTTAGGGGTAGGTGGGGGTGAAAGGGGGGAGGTGGTGGGGCATGTAGGGTACATGTGTAGGGGCAGGGGTGAAATATCTTCTTGATAAAAAAATATCACGAGTTTTTAAGAATAATATAGATTAGGTTGATCGGTTTCTTGGGTTATTCATCAAAGCTTAAATCATTGTGATTTGAGCTAAATGAGTGATGTTTAAAAAATAATGATCTTTATTATTGATAATGTTATTTAGTATTGGGATGTACATATTAATATGAATATTATTTGTTCATTGTTGGTTATGGATTCATGTATCCTTTATCATGTACAGTTGACACACTGACCGCGTATATATAAGAAATTGTTATATCTCATTTCTTTTCCCACAATTTTCTTATAGGTGGTTTCTTATGATGAGGTCGGTTCTATCCACCACCATCATAGACAGTGAGTTCAACATCATATTTGCATAAGGTTTATTATGTTTTATTAATTGTCCCAATTTTAATTAGGTCTTTTTTTATTTTTGGGTTCTTTATATTTTTGTAGTGTGTTTTGGATTTTGTTGAGGTGGATTCCAGTCGTCGTTGACTAAGGATTACATGTGTATTCATAGTTAAGAATATATATATATATATAAGTTCCCCCTTTAAACATATTCACTCATGGTAGTATGAATATATATTTTGGGGCTAGGTGTGCTTATATAAAGATATGAAAAATTAATACATGTGTAAGTGTAAAGGGGTATATGCAACTATAAACATATATCTAAGGATCCTCTTGTGAAAATTTGGCCATGAAAATATGTACATAGGGGATATGTGTCCTTATATATTTGTGAAGTGGAATATGCGTGCAAGTAGAAAAAAAGATTCGAGTTGCCATCGTCAAAAGTAATGCGTCTTGAGGTTGAGGTCGGTTCCCTTTGCCTAAATCATTAATTTGAATTCTATAATTGCCTGATTATTTTAAATACATGTTTCCATAATTGCTTTATTGTTTTAAAAAATTGTTTTCTAATAACCACTAGATTTTTCAAGAAAGAATATGAATATATCCCTTGAACTTATTTATAGACCTTGTAGAAAGAGGTAAGAAAATGATATTAGTTTCTAGATACTAGAACAAAAGATATAAAAACCAAACATTGATCATCCTTAGAGACATTCATGATGTCATTCAACATCCCATTAAATTCATCATAAAAGACCACTACTTAATTTAATGATATATTAGTTCCAATATCAATCTTCCTTACACCTTCTCGTGTATCATTGAACTCACCCATAATATTCCTCTTGAAATATTGCATAAGGAATGGCATTAACATATCACACTATAGGGGATGAATCTGTAAGGATACATAATTCAATTTTTAGCCATTCCTTCCCTACTAACTAGCTTCAAGGAATTTTAGTTGGGCAGGGGGTGTGCAGGAAGGTGGTAGGGGCATGGGGTGTGTAGGGGAGGGGTAGGGGAGGGGGTGTGCATGACGAGCGTGAAAATGATATTTCCAAATTTTAGGCATACAAATGACATTGTGTCATTATAATATATTATAAAATGAATCACATTATGTGTTATTATTATGTTTGGAAAGGTGCATTTCCAATTGAGGGTCACACCCACTTCTTTGTTGACACTATATTTCTGAGTCCCATGTTAGACTTTAGTGAAGACATCCACTATTCCATCATTCAATATTATATAAATACCGCCTTTGAAGTCATGTGGTACAATCGTATAACAAAAACACTAGTTCTTGAATACTTCTTGGTTCCACCTCTCACTAGGTTCTTATTTCCCCATCACAGAACCACTTTTTACTAGTGTTGTGTTCCTCATTCACCACCCAATGCTATTTGAAGTTGATAAGGCCCTTAAGATATGACCATGAGAGTTATCTTATTATTTTCTAATCTCCATGTATTTTTCTTGAGAAAATCTATTTTTAATTATTTTGAATATATTCCACATAAATAATTCATGAACTAAAATACATGATTGTAACAATTGAAATAAAATGATTCTGGGAAACTATTTTTTTACCGACAGTTCTATCAACATTGGTGTGTTCATTGAAAGATAAGATGTTTCAAATAAATGTAGAATAGGACCAATTTGATTATTGGATGCTGAAGAATATGGAAGTCAGCAGTTCCAATAGAGACACATCATCAGTTCTAACCTACTCTCATCTAGTAAGAAAAAAACATTCAAATACCATTTAAAATAATTTTTTAGCAGTTATTAGACACTCACCTACCCCCAACACAACACCACCCCCCACACTATTCTCTAAATATACAACCCAATCCCATGTTCCCATCATCAAAACTCTATTTAAATTACAACTTTTACTCAAGGTGGAAGGACTAAATAATTCAAATAGAACTTCCACCTTTTCATAGATTATAAATTTCTTGATACAGTTCCATCTTCCACTTTAGAACATCACAAAACCTGACCTCCTGTGTTGATTTTTCATGACATTTAAATATTATGGTAATCATCTTCACATTTCATTCCAAGATAGAGGAAAAAATTACTCAATGAGAATATGAATTTTAATAAATGTTATGTTTTTCATACCTATTAATGCCTAACGTTGGAAGTGTTGTTCTTAATCCCAAATTTTAGAGGAACTTTCATCTTCTTATAATTTAATTCTTCCTCAAATGGCTTCTAAAATATCAATCAGTTTCCCAATAATCCCCCATTTGTATTTCATTTAAAATTTCCCCTTGACATATGAACCATTCCCACAACCAAACATGCACCTCTAGTTGTGTTTTTATGGGAAAAACTAAAGCAAACAGACAATTCAATCAGATTTTGTATTTGAAATAGAGAAAAGGATTATAAAAATTATGAGGTATGATATCTATAATTCATAGAGAAACCATTACATACTTTTTTAAATTGTACATTTTCCTCATAAATAATTTCATATTCATTCCAAAAATATTCAACTTATAGGCATCTGAAGTAATCTTTCTAGAATATTTTTTTATTTTATTCTCAGAGTGAGTTATCTCTTAAAATATTATAGATTTTCAATATGTATGCACCATGTTATTTCTTGAAATAGAATTCCCAATGAGCCATATTATATTTGTAATTTCCTAGCTTTCTTGTTGGCTCTGTGGTTTTGAAAAGTGGTTTCCCAAAGCTAAAAAACTAGACTGGCTTGTTCTAAATCACTTACCTTAATAGCCTTATGTTTAGAAAATATATTCACTTTATTTTATTTATTGTTGAATTCACCACTATAATCAAACCAATTTTTTATCTGGATCCTCAGAGTTGATATTACCACACCACAAAACCTCTAAATTAGTCATATTAGCCAAAGAAATCTGAAATTGGGCTCTAAATGCTACTAGAACCAATAGAGAAAAAAATTACATATTTAAAAATAGATTTAAATGATTTTGGAACCTATTAAAAAACTATAGTATAAAGAAAATACCCTTATTCCATTTAAAATAATTTAAAAATATGATGAAACTCTTTTCAGTGCATTGGTCTTTATCCTCTATACATTCCCTTCAGTCAAAAGCCTTTTCATTCTCAACACACAACCATTTAAAGAATCGTGTTGTATTCTTTTTAGATTCACATCCCTCCCTTCATCCTTCCACCACATTTAGATATTTATATACATATATATTTTCCATAGGTTTTCTCTTCAACCAAATAGGTTTCAGAAATTTTGATGATGGACATTGGAATGGAAACTCCACATGAGCCTGTTGTAATGTCATACATGAAATGAAATCCTTTAACGCCCACCAACACATATAAATAATCCAATATGTGCATGATTACCATAAAAAATAAAAGTAACTTGCATTTATGTATCAATATTCATCTACTCTTACTCCCCATTTTTCATCTTGGACTGCAGTGTCATAGTAAAAAAAATAGATCTTGGTGACTAGTCAGTTTAGAATGATCATGTTCTTGTTCAAACACCTCTTTCTCTTCATTTCATTTCATCTGTACAGGCTTTAAATTTCCAATAGGACCCGCAGTTTAAGTTTCCTCTTTACTTTTAAGTTCCTCTTTTGTTTGAGTAGTCATATCTTCTAATTATTCCACAACCACACCTCCAAATCTCTTAATCAATACTACCTTGAAGAGAATCCAGGTGGGACCATTCTTTTTCAGTTCAAAAAAGAAATAAAAAACCTGAGGAATTCCATGTATAATTAGTTCTTCCATCAATAACTTCATCATTTCCTCTGTTTTTCATTTTGATAAATTTTCTTATATTCTTCCAATCAAGTGTAACCACACACCAGACACCATTTTTGAATTGATTGTTTTTCTATTGATTTCATCTGTTGTATGAGTAGATAACTAGTCCAACTATTGGGGCCATTATGCCACTGTTAATTATCCTCCAACACTATGTGGATAAGATCCTGAATCTACTAGGGTAGGGGGTCAGTCAAGGGGGGGTCTATCCAGGAGAGGGGTGTGCAGTGGGGGTGTCCATCAGGGTTGGTGCAAGGGGTCCCAACAAGGATGGTGCAAGGGGGTGTGTGATAGGGGACAGGGTTGTGCAGTGGGGGGGTCCAACAGGTGTGGTGAAAGGGGGGTCTAACAGGGGTGGTTCAGGGGGTGTAGGTGGTGTGAGAGGGGGTGTGTGCAAGGGGACAGTGGTGTGTAGGGGGGGGTGCAGGGGATGTTTAAGGGGGTGCAAGGGGGGATGTGTAGGGGGGTGTCTAGCAGGGGTGGTGCATGGTGGGTCCAGTGGGGGTGGTGAAAGGGGTGTCCAGTAGGGGAGGGGGTCTATTCAAGAGGGGGTCTATCCAAGAAGGGGTGTGCAGTGGGGGTGTCCAGCAGGGTTAGTGCAAGGGGGTCCAGCATGGGTGGTGCAAGGGGGTGTGTGCAAGGGGACAAGGGTGTGTAGTGGGGGGGTCCAGTAGGGTTGGTGCAAGGGGGTCTAGCAGGGGTGGTTCAAGGGGTTATAGCAGGTGTGGTGCAAGGGGACGGGGTGTAGGGTGTGTGCAAGGGGGTGTGTTCAAGGGGACATGGGTGTGTAGGGGGGCTGGAAGGGCTATTTAAGGGGGTGCACGGGGGGCTGTTCGGGGGGTGTTCAGCAGGGGGTGCGAGTGGGGTCCAACATGGGTGGTGTAAGGGGTGTCCAGAATGGGAGGAGGGTCTATCCAAGAGTGGGGTGTGCCATGGGCATGTCCTGTAGGGTTGGTGAAAGGGGGTCTAGCAGGGGTGGTTCAAGGGGGTGTGTGCAAGGGGAAAAGGGTGTGCAGTTGGGGGTCAAGCAGGGGTGGTGCAAGGGGGTCCAGCAGGGGTGGTGCAAGGGGGGTGCATGCAAGGGGACATGCGTGTATAGGGGGTGAAAGGGATATTTAAGGGGGAGTTCAAGGGGGACTGTATAGGTGGGGGGAGGTGCAAGGGGGTCTGTGCAGGGGAGGGGTGTCTAGTAGGGGTGGTGCAAGGGGGTCTAATAGGGGTGGTGTAAGGGTTTTCCAGGAGGGGTGGTGTAAGGGGTGTCTAAAAGGGGTGTGTATGTGTGCAGGGGGGTGTGTGCAAGGGGAAGGGGGTGCAGGGGGTGTCTAGTAGGGGTGGAGCAAGGGGTGTGTAGGGGGTTTGTGCAAGGGTACATGGGGGTTCAAGGGGGGTTGTGAGCGGGGGGGAGGGTAGGGGGTGTCTAGTAGGGGTGGTTCAAGGGGGTCTAGTAGGGTGTGTGTAGTGGAGGTGTTCATGGGGGTGTGTAAGGGGACTGGGGGTACACGGGGGTGTGAAGGGGGTGCTAGTGATGTGTAAGGGGGTGTGCAATGTGGGATGTTAGGGGGGCTGTCTAGGGGTGGTTGTCCAGAGGGGGGAGGGGGTCAGTCCAGGGGGTGTCTATCATGTGTGGTGGGGTTGTCTGTCCTATGGGGGGTGCAAGGGATGTGTAAGGGGTGAAAGGGGAGATGTGGGGGGGGGGCTATTGTGCGGAGGTGGCTATCCGAAGGGGGGTGGAGGTCTATCCTGGGGGTGTCCAGAAGGGGGGTGTCTGTCCTGGGGTGGGGGGCCTGCTGTCCTATAGGGGGTGCAGTGGGGGTGTCCAGCAGGGGGTGGTGAAAGTTGTGTGAAGGTGTGTAGGGGGGTGTGTCCCAGGGGGCAGGGGTGTGCAGGGGGGTGCAAGGGGGCACGGGGTGCAAGGGGCCATCACCGACTGAACGGTTATGGTTTTTTTGGGAAATGTGAAGACCTATAGCCATGTTTTTAAACCTTGGCTATATTTCTATATCCACGATCCAAAACCATGGCTATAAACATCTAGCCACAGTTTAAAATTGTGGCTATAGGTGATGAGTTATTTAAGCATATTCCACGGTTTTCAAACCGTGGCTATAGGGTTTTAACTATGGTTAGAACCGTGGCTACATACCTTTATCCACGGTTCAAATTGTGGCTACATGCCTCTTGCCATGCCAATACCAACCATGGTTTACTAAACTATGGCTATAACCTATAGCCACGTTTTTTGGGCCTATATCCATGGTCTAAAACTGTAGCTATTGCCCATATTTCCAGTAGTGATTCCTTTATTGTTGTACTTATAAATGGGTTTTAGGGATTTTGAAAGTTGTGAGAAGAATTTTTTAAATTGTATTTGGTGTACATATTGAATTTAAAGAGTTTTTTTCATTTAAAATTTGTGGCTACTACCTGTATTCATGTTTCTTGGTTTGTTAATGTGATGTAGTGACCAATTTGAAATTTTTAATAGAATTTGATCACAAACAAAATCTTATGTATCTAGGTCGGTGGACTGTGAATAGTAATCTAGTCAGATTTTTGGGGCTAGGGCCTAGTTCCATCTAGAATTATTGATGATAAATCACTAACTAAACAATGATAATGATTGTAGACTACAAGAACATTGGATAGATTCTTCTCTAGTGTATCATGCATGAGGGAATTGTGGGTCATGGTTTTTATACCATTTTCACTGAGATACAAGGTTATTAGGGTCCCACTAGTGCTACTGTCATTATGAATTACCCATGGTGCCTATTGAGATGTTCTGCACATCATCAACATATGGTGGACAATACACTCATGTTTCCATTCAAATAATATTTATTTTTAATGTGTTTCCAAAAAACATTCCTTAAAATTTATCCAATTTCTTTCTGAAAACATGAATGTTAATTTTTCTTATAATTTTATGGCATTGAATCAGAATTTTTGGGTGACATCCTACTAGGAGTTCAATCACACCTGACATTCACGCTCATGTGTATGTATATCATGTTATATTTGTCCCAAGTAAAGTAAATATGTTCTATAGCGATGAAGGTGGATATGATTTCTACTGTTTATCCTCTTACTAGAATTGGTGGAGGTTTCATGAGGGATTTGTCCCTCCTAACACATAGAATATTTTGGGTTGTAGTCTACTTGGTTTCCCACCCCATTTTGTTTTTTGTTTTTTGGTCAAAGAAGTAAATTTATTAACATGAAATCATTGTATCTCATTTGGTTATGGATATTAATCATTATGTGATGTTTTATTTTTATGAATTGTTCATGATTTTTCAATTTGGATGAAATAGTTAGTAAAAGTGTAATATTGATAAAAATGAACTACTTTCCTGTAAATGGGGATTGGGAATGCTGTTTAGGACATGCCACGAGCCATCTCATAGGTTAGGTTGGATGGAATCTCATGCCTCTTTGTGTAAAAATTATATCAATGGAGCTTTCACCATTTATTAAGGTCACAATGTTTGGGAGAATTTAGATAGATGGGAGCTTGGAGTATATAGGATTGAGGTTCTAGTTGTGAGTGCATTTTCTAGACAACACACCTCATAGCAGTCCTTGAGTTTCTGTGGGATGTTTTTAATATGGATTGAATTATAATCTTGGTGAGATGTGTGGGATACAGAGAGTACGGGGACATAGGGCGTGGGTTTAGTGGATTGGTATTATTATTGAGTTCTTTTTTGTCGTGTTCAGATTTATGAATGTTTTTGGAATTTAATATAATTGCTGAAAATATTAAAAATGGTTGGTTTGTGACTTTTCCTTATGTTTTTTTCTTGATTTTTCAAGATTCTACCCTAGATACTTCCTATGAAACCACAGGAAGATGCCAAAAACAATTACCCCTCAGCAATTGATCAGAGATTAGAAAAATCCATGGTTCAGGCTATCCAATCCTTGGGTTAGGGAGTGGGCTCTGGTCCTACTCAATTCAGGGAAGCTGAAAAATGTCCTAGAAAAGAAAAATCTCAAGAGTTCCTCAAGAACAAGCCTCCCATCATCCATGGAAACACAAATCCCCAAAAAGTAGAGGATTTCGTAGAAAAAAATAGAATGGATGTTTAAGTTTCTTAACACTCTTTGGATAGTCATGGTAAAGTGTGCTTCATTTATATTTAAAGGTCCTGGTAAGAGGTTGTGTGAAATAATGATTCAAGTTGGGAATCTTGAGATGATGGGTTGGACGAACTTCAAGGTTGCCTTCGATTATAATTATTTCCCTGAGGCAATGGCCTACACCCAAACCTAATAATTTATGTATCTTCACCCAGGGGATCATAGCGTAATGGAGGGTTCCAACCACTTTTCTAATTTAGTTCAGTTCACAAAAAATGTAGTCTCTAATGAGAATCTAAAAGGTCAATGGTTTGATATGGGGTTGTAAATGGATATTGAATCCAAGTTATTTGTATTTAAATTAAAAACATATACTGAAGCGGTTGATCATTCATTGATATTGGAGGTTGGTCATAGTGGAAAGTCTTGTTTCTCTGGAGTAGTTCTAGCAGTGGGATTGGGAGGTGGTATATTATCTAAGAATAAGTCTAAGTATTATAATTGGAATAAGGGAGGTTTTAGTTCAATCTACTATTCATGATAGTCTTCATCTGTGGATTCAAATGTCCAATTACTCCTATTCAATCAGTGCGGGAAAGTGGGGAATGGGCATCTGCATGCTCAGCTCCACCCATAAATTTCCACCATTGTGGAAATATAGGGCACATGAAGTGTTTTTTCAGAGCCACATGTCTATATGAGGATAGTGTTGCTTTATAATTCTTTAGAGGAATGTCATCCTAGTCATACTTTTCAATGGTAGTGAGCTCTTGGTTTGAAGGTTGTAGCGGCTTGACTAGATGTTCCTAAGGGAAAATTAATCCTAAGGAAGAGATGTGGGTTATTGGTAATCAATAGGATCAAGATGACATGATATATCTTCTTGTTGTGTACCATGAACCAGTGGAATCAGATGCAAGACCTGTGACTGTTTGAGGTTTGATTTTTATTGCACCATCAATAGTTGATGTTCTGTTTGATTTTGGGGACTCAATTTATTTTATTTAATCCAATATTGTGGATTTTTTGAAATTTCCAACTAATATTATGCCTTATGCGATGGAGTTAGTGATTCCACTAGTTAAGAATAAAGGGAAAAGTTTTAGGTGTCCATATTTTGAACTCACTTTGTCAGAAGTGGATCTATAATGGGATAATCTAGTTTTAGAGATGGACCAAATAGATTTAAACCTTGGTACGTATTGGATAGTGAATTTTCACAAACACATACATTTTTATTGTCAAAGAGTTAGTTTTATGGAACCAGATTCAAGATCTCACATTCTTTAGTGTGAATGGGATTCTTAGCAAGACGTTCAATACCTACTCTCTTGGAAATGGGTATTTGGTTTTTCAAATTTCAATGCTCATATTAGAGGATGATGGTAGTAATGGTTTTTAGAGTGGACTACCTCGGGTGGTGGTTGAATTCCCCGAGGTATATACATATGAATTTTCAATGTTTACCCAAGACATTTTCATGGGGTTCACCATTAATCTGACACTAGGAACACATATGATATATCTCCGCTCATATATTAGGTTCCCCACCGAGTTGAGGGAATTAATCATACTCCTGGACGATTTGGAATCCAAAGGATCCATTCACCAGAGCGTCTCACCTTGGGATTCCCCTGTTTTATTTTTAAATAAGGCTGATGAATCTCTCTAGTTTTTTTATCGATTATTAAAATCTGAATAATGTGATGATTAAGAATAAATATAACTTTCCCCATATTGATTACATTTTTTGAGCTAAAGGGGTAAAGGTGGAAATCGAAGATCGATCTGTGTTGCGAGTATCAGTAAGTCAGAGTCAGGGAGAGAGATGTTACTAAGACATCATTACAAATTAGGTATGTCAATTTAATATATTTGGTTATACCATTAAAATTGATGAATTCTCCACTTATCATTATGGAACTCTTGAATATGGCGTTCCTTTGGTATATTGATTCATTTTCCATGGTGTCCTTGGATGACATCCTGGTTTATTTAGGGACCAAAAATGATCGTGAGAGGCATCTAAAGATTAGGTTGGGAACTCTTTGTGAACATCTACTATATGCTCAGCTTTCCAAATTCACCTTCTGTATTAGGGAGGTAACTTTTCTAGGTAATTTTATCTCAGAACAAGGGGTTTTGTGGACCCCAAGAAGATTCCAACATTGATGTCATCAGGGGAGATAAAGAAATTTTTTAAGATCCAAATATTTATTATCCTAAATGGTATTACCAGAGTTTCATTAGATATTTATCTCAACTTTATTTTCTCATAACGTTGTTTACCCATAAAGGGGTGAGGTTTGAATGGAGCCCTTAGTGTTAGGCATCTTTTGAGGATCTTAACCAAAGGTCGACCATAGAACCTATTTTATTCATTTTTTGATTTGGTAGAGGGTACATGTTCTACATCTATTCATCAGGTATGGGTCATTGGTGAGTTCTAATACAAGATGAGCATGGGGTGGTGTATGGATCCCTCTCACTCTAATCACTTGAAAAAAATTACCCAACTCATGACTTGTTTTTTTCAGTTGTGATTCATGACTTCAAGGCATGGAAACATTATCTCTTGGAGGGGAATATGGTGATCTATTCTGATTATAAGATATTTTCCTACTATTTATCCTAGATTGTTCTGAACTTGAGGGAGCATTTTTGGGTTGAATACCTTCAAGGGTTCGATTTTGAGATCATGTATAGCCTAGGAAAAATAAATGTCGTAGCAGATTCCTTGAGTAGAAATATGATAGTGGAATCCTTGAAAGAGTCTAATGATGAGTGGACCCTAATGGGGATTTTTTCTTAGATGAATCTCGAGACCAAGGAGCACAAAGGATGTGCATTCTATGCCAATGTTCAGTTGGAACCCTTATTCTTGGAGTTGGTATGATTGGATAATCCTAGAAATGAGTTGTTCCTATAAACTATATAGCTCTTGAATGTTGGGTGGAGACTTGTTATAGCTCATTGTCTCCTAAGGGAGTTATATTTTTCATCGGTATCTTCTTGGTACCATTATTATTTTAGAAGGTGATGATGAAGGACAGACACCAGTCTTAGTGGGTAGTTCATCTTGGGTCCATCAGGATGTTCTTTGATGTGTGTCATTAGTTTTGGTGGCCCACTATGAGACGGGGTGTGGCTGAATTTGTATCTTGGTGTTATACATGTCAGTAAGTTAAATAAGACCACTAAAGGACCTTCGGTTTGTTTTATCCACTTCCCATTCCTACCTATAATTTCAATGAGACCGCCCAGAAATTCATTATCGTCTTACCACATACACTCCAAGGAAGGAATGAAATTTGGGTAGTGATTGATTGTATGACCAAATCAGCTCATTTTATCCTGGACAAGGATTTAGCCAAAGTGTACATGTTGGGTCAATTGTATGTTTAGTAGATATTGAGGTTCCATGGTGTACTCTCAACAATATTTTTGGACAAGGACCTAGGTTTCACCTTGAGATCTTGGGAAGGATATCAAAAGTTGATAGGGTCACAAGTCATGTTGAGTATGGTATACCAGCTGTAAAAAGGTGGTAAAATTAATTAGTAAAATAATATCCTATAAGAAAAACTCCAAGACTGTGTGTTAAATTTTGGAGGTTTGTGGGATTACCACATGGGGTGGGTTGAGTTTTCCTATAATAACGGTTATTAATCCTAGATAAGAATGGATACCTTTGAGGTAGTATTGTAGATTCCAGGTGTAGTGGAAGCATGCAATGGGAAGTGCCTAACTTTTCATTTTTACGTGTTCAATGATAAATCCGAGATCTACATGATGATATATGCCTTATTCCATGGAATTGAATCTAATAAGGAATACAACATAAATCACACCATAACAAGAGAGTGGATCATCACATATTATTTATAATTAATTTAATTTAATAAGAATTTCCTTGATGTAATTCTTTCATATTTATGGATATGGAAATAGATCGAGGAAACACCTTCGTTTCATTATAGAATCAAGTGTAGATTACCTCTATAGGAGATCCACACTTGTTCCACGAATCTCCAGACATTTCTAAAGTAATCTGGCGATGCTAGAATGATATATCCTCACACTTGTGTCTTCTACCTTTGATTACTACAGTAATTGCATCTAAAATGATCTCCTGGATATAATGGAGGAAGATTGATCTTTGTTCTTAGGGGATATCATGGAGAATAGATGTCTCAATGGATTTAGAGAATTATCCAATTCCATTGTGCACACCCCAAAAATAATAATTTTTCCATCGAGAAAATATCATATCTGGGTTTATATATCGATAAGGTTAAAATAAAATAATTTCAAAAGTGACCTTAAATATTTATTTAATCATAGAGAAACCCCCATGTCAATTAATAATATTATTATTATTTCCTGACATTCTCTTAACTTGCAAATTAAAATTAATATTATTTAATCAAATAATATTCAATATTTATTATTTTCTCACTGGACCTAAAATCGTGATCCATAAATCCTTCATAATATTTATAGGAAATTAAATAATTTCTATTTATTTATTAAATAAATATAAATTCATTAATCTCCAATAAATAAATAAATATTATATTCTATAAATAATAAATAAATATTCCACACACATTATATTCTCTTGAATAATAAGCGAATAAATAATTGAGATAAAAAAATGATTTATCATTAAACCACATGTGGGAATAATATTTATTCAAATTTTTAGGTAATAAATAATAATATCTTATATAGCTAAGATTTAGGATACACTTAGTGTGTGACCCTCTAGGCCTCTTTCTCATTGAAATTAGATGAAGCAGCCTAAAGTCCAAGGTTAGTATCTAGAAACACACCAAGAAATCCATAGAGAAATAAGTTAATTATGTAATGAAATAATACCTCATATGGAAACCTACTATCCAATATAATCCCTTTATCACTATATATCAAATCAAGCATGTTGCATGTCCATTCCATCAACCCATGTACTCAATGTCTCTTTCTTTGACATTCCAGAAATATAACTTGCATATAGATCCTTATGGACATGGATTTGTTAAGTCAATATCATTTCAATAAAAGGTCATTAGATATTAACTTTAACAAATGAACATAAATGATAAATACTCTCTTTAATTATTCATTAATTCAATATAACTCGTGACACAACCAATGTATCCTACCTCACGGAGGACAACTATCATCATTGTTTTCCTCAAAACATTAAAGTACATGACTCAAAATACTCTTTAATAAACACAAAATCTAATGACCAATACACACATTCGCAAATAGGAACATCCAATGTAGCATATAAATGTGTATTTCCTAAGGGAGGGTCTCGTTCTCATAATATCCTACTGGATATTACCATGTATGTACACCTAGAGAAGGTGCCCAAATTTCCTATGAGTCTCCACCATTGATATCCTATATAATTTATGTCCCTTAAATGATATCATCAATCTATAGAACATATATTTTAGAATATTTTTGAATCACTTCGGTGTTCTCATCATAGCAGAGAACTGATGTGACCTTTATGTACGATTGCTACTCATGGGACATTATCACATACTATGTTACATAGAAGAACAATCATGATGTGATAAGTAGTTTATTAATATTAAAAACAATGAATACATGTTATCCTATTTACATAGAATTTGATTATATGGAACCAACTCCAATAGCTATATGGTCGGTCGTGTCGGTCACCTTTGTGTTGGGAAGATATTTGCGTGGCCTCATTGTTGGGACTGAGTCTCATGTTGGAGACATCTGGGAAGGTCCATTTGATTAAGTATAGGTTTTTTTCTTCTCATAGTCACCATAATTTTTATTCTGATTATTTGCATAGAGCTATGTAATTTTTTGTTCGTGATTCGGAGCTTTTTAGGTGGCTACTCATTTGGGTCACCGTCTTCTTGGAATGTCAGGGAAGCTAACACCGATGTTTGTCAGACCTTTTGAGATTACTGAGAGATTTCGTAAGAGGGAATATCAGTTATATTTTCTATCCTAATTTATTTTAAATCAGTATGTATTCCATGTCTTACAACATAAAATTTATTATCTGGACTCGACTCAAGTGTTGAATCGGGAAGAGTTGGAAGTAGAACCCATTTTGACTATGTTTGAGAGGATAATGTGAATTTTGGGTTATCGTGAGAAGGTGTTTCATTTGAAATCCAAATAATTGGTTCAGGTTATTTGGAATAATGATAATTATGAGCATGAGGCATGGGAACCTAAATATTAGGATGAAGAGGAGTATCCATTTTTAATCTCTGATCAGGCTTCAAGCAGACTTTCCGATGCTTGAATGTTTTCGTGGTGGGGTGAATTTTCACATATATGGTTTTATTTCAAGGTATGTTTGTTTTTTATTTTGGTCTTGTGTTTATTGATGGGGTTTTAGTATGTTTTATAAAAAAATAATATTTTTTACCCCAAAGTAGGTGGTGTACAGTTGGTGCATTGTTAGTAGAGACCATGCACCAGCCAAGGAGTGATTGTGCGCCAAGACCAATGGTTTTGTCTAGGGTGCACGGTCTACCGTACAGGCATGTAACCTCCCCCAAGAAATCATGAATGTGGTTTCCTTCTAGATAGAATACCCTGAATGGTTTCCACATGATTTGAAAAATCATGTGGGCTAACCATACATCTACTCTAGGTAATTAGAAATATTGATTTTTCCATTTTCTCTCTTCAGATGTAACCCCAATTTCACCACTTTATCCACCCATTTTGGATTCTTCATCCTAGGAAAGTCTCCCTCTCCCCCTTTATACCTTGTACCATCCAATTTGGTGGGTTTTGGTGTGGATATTAAAGTAACATTCATGTAAGTACCTTCTCTTTTCAATTCATCATTCATCTTGGGTTCTTCCCTCTTATTTATTGGGTTCTCTTTCCTTCAATCGTTTGGTTGACCTAAATAGGGATTAATCAAGTTATCTTGGGTTGTATATTTATGTTTTCATTATGAATTTACCTCTTTATGGTATATTTTGGGTGAGGTTGTGGTTTTCCACCATATTCTAGAGGTTTCTTTGTTTGAGATTAGTGGTTCTATGATTTTGAAATATTATATGATGTTGGAATTCTTGCATGGTTTCCTAAATGTGTCATATGGATAATGTGTGTGGTGATACAAATATTTTCAATGTGTTTCAAGGTTTTCATGGGTTGGAATATTATTTTTCAAATGTAAATGGATGTGTTTCATGTATGTCATTCGTGTTGTGCTTACAAATGGGTAGTATAAATTTTGAAAGTGGGGTGAAGAATGTCTTAAAGTGGATTTGGTGTGGGAATAGAATTAAAAGAGGTTATATCTAAGAAAAATTGTTGTTTCCATGTTAATTATTTATTATTGGAGTTTGTTCATGTAAAGTGATGACCTATTTGACATTTGAAAATGGAATTTGATCCCAAATGGTATCCTTGGTGTCTTGGTGGGTGGACTAAGGCTAGCACACTAGTCAAATAGTTGCGGTCAAGGCTGGTTCCTTCTTACAGGATTGAAGATAAATCAATAAATAAACTATCGTGAATTTTAAAGACCATTATAACTTGGGATAGATTCATATCTAGTGGCTCGGCATGAGGATGTGGTGGGTCATAGTTACTATACCATTTTAACCGAGATACAAGGTTTCTAGGGTCTCAATAGCACTAGTTAATTTAGGTATTACATGTTGTGCTCTCTCACATTGTTTTGCACACCATCAACATAAGGTGTACCTTACACTGATGTTTATTTTAAAATCATTCTTCTTTTGAAAATGTTTCCTTAAAATTTATTGTTTAAAATGTTTTTAATTTCATTTTTAAAATGTGCATGTTAATTTGTCTTATAATGTTATGGCATGGAATTTTAATTTTTTACGGAATCCCATTGGGCATTGTATCACATCCTACATACACCCATATGTGTATGTAAATATTTTTATGTTTGAACCAGGTAATGGAAAGACGTTCTATAGTGGTGAAGGTGGATCCAGTTTCAAGTGTTCATCCTCTTGAAGGTGTTGGTAGAGGTGGCATGAGTGTTTTATCCCTCTTGTTTCATGGAGGTTTTGGGATTATGGTCTAGTTGGTTTCCCTCCCCATTTTGGTTTCAATTTTTTCATTAATGCTGTAAATTGAATAACTTGAAATCATTGTATCTCATTTGTTTGGGGATATTAATCATGTTGTGATGTTTTATTTTTCACAATTGCTCATGGTGGTTCAACATGGGTGAAATTATTCCCAAAAGTGTAATGTAGATACACAGAAACTAGTTAACATCCTGAGGAGACTTGGAATTTCCTTCAAGCCATGTCACAGGTTGGGTTGGATTTGGGGTTGGATTTCATCCTGATAAAGTTCATGAAAAAAAACAATGTAGGATAGTGTCTATAAATAATACATGTCGTGCCTTTTACAGAAGTGTGCACAAATTTGGTTCCATTTGAGGCCCTATAGCCTTAACCAAATGATGTTTCATTAAAATTCATTCATCTAAGACCAAATGAAGTGACTTTTAATGTCAGGAATCCAAGACCAAATGAAGTGTGTTTTATGGTTATTCATCTAAGACCAAATGATGTTCCATTTTAATATTATATGACTAAAACCTTGATATATTCTAGTTTCAATTCATAAGAGTTGGTCTGATACTGACTAGTTTAATTTCATCTGGAATGGATTATATTTAACTCAATTTAGCATCATGTGATAGGGACTACTAAGTGAAAGGAACATATAAATAGTTTTAGTGGGACTTATGCATGAAATTCCCTTTGAAGTTTATTATGTTTTCTGGTAACTAAATAGAATAGGGTATGGTTTGGGAATTAAACTAGTATGAGACATAGCTAATATATGTATCTTTGATAGCTCATGTGAATGTGATCATCAATTATAAAATTGTTGAATATTACACCAAGTTGGAGGCCCATTACATGTATGAAATTGATTTGATGGGTAATATGAGGTTTTAAACTTATCAAAAGGAATCTATCAAACCCATTTAGATTAATCCATCATAGATTGATAAATTAGACCAAATATGAGGAGTAAAGGGGTTACAAGTAACCATAATAAGGATCCATTGTGAAGTAACTAACCATGGAAGAAATAATTCATGATGAGGGACTAATGGAAAGAGGAAAACATATAATTTATGAATCATGAATTTCACATAATATGGAAGTTCTATGCTTGTGGGTAGGGTTTTCCAAAGTCATGGAGTTTAAAGGATATATATCAAGCTGAACTTATATAGGTGGTACTTCATAAATATTTTATTAAAGAGTCCAACATAAATGATCTCAAATAGAAGGATCTATGAAGTATTTATTTGGGGAATGCATACCTATAAAGGCCTTATGTGGTTCCCTTCCCACTCCCTCTCTTAGGCTGAGACTTGGAAGTCACTTGATAAATTTTATTAAAGGATTTACATGATTTTATAGTTACAAAATAGGGTTATTCATCCCTGAAACACAATAATATTGGAAATTTACCAACTTTTATGAGCGTACTGAGGGTATTTATAATCTAGTTGTATAACAATTTCTCCATGAATTGATGCAATTTTCATCGTAATAAAAGTATAAAGTCATGTAGGGATCTCACTACATTGTTAAAAACAACTCCTATGGATTATGATACCTAATATAAAGGTTACCACACTTATTTCTTGATAAAAAGGGCATTTTCCTTTTCCATTGTTGTGTTTGTGAAGCAACGACAGTTTGTATTTATGTTATCACAAATCCTGGAAGCCTTGTCTCTAAAAAAAATTCCTGGGGTTGAAATAATATCATTTGTCTGATAGGGACTTCTCCTATGAAAAAACTATAACACTTATGAATCCCATGGATGGTATGTGAAGTTTCATTGTCCATACCATAAGATTAATTTGGTTGGTAGATAAATATTTTCCTATAAATGCACAAATAAGTACGGGTTCTTCTATTGTTATTGTTACAACCATGAAGCATCAATTGGATAAATATTATGAAAACTCAAGTTTTATCTACATAATCTCCCCAAAGAAACTCCCATCCAGGAAAATGGAATGCATCAGTCTAGTATTCCCAATAAGATTCCAAAAACTACATCCAAGCCACAAATGATGTACCTTTCAAGAAAGAACATAATTTTTCACTATAAAATTCTTTGTATCCATTTTTTCATCTTTAATTTATATTTTTTTATTCTAGTATTCTCATAAATTCTAGTAAAATTTTACCGAAATCAATAAATTTCCCCCCATAATTCGATCTATATAGAATTAAGAAGATTTAATTCATAAGAAATCAAGGTTTCTTGCATAATTTCTATGTTTTTTACATAAACACCCTTCCCTATATATATGTTAGGAGGGATAAATATTAAATTTTTATCTTAGGGATGTCTCACTTGATCATAATAAAATATTTTATTTTATGATCTATAATTGAATTTCTATATGAACCAACCTATATTTGAATGATTCTCCCCATGAATAAAACTACCCATGAATTAATCTTTTCATTGAGCTTTAACCACTAAAGTAGAAACATATATTCTATGTGAACTATTTCCTTTTTAAAAAATATTTAATTTGATTCCAAATTCGGTGGTATGGTTTATTAATGGTGTGACCTATACATATTTTATACATTATTTTTTAAAAAAATTATTCCTTAAAACTAATTTAGAGATATAAATTCTATGGTTATACATTGAAATGATTCCAGAACAAACTAATCGAGCTTCCACCTTAAGGATAATTAAGATGATCAAAATTATCAAAGAAATTTAATGATTTCTTATCCACTAATTACACTTAGTTATTTCATTGATAATTGGAGTAATTATTTGAGATTATCCATTATCATGGAGATCAAAATTATATTGATTTAGTTTACCAGTCTATGTACCAATTCATGATCATTTCCTATAGAATAAACCAATAAACTTAATCAACCATCACCATGAGATTTCCTTAGACAACATTTCCATGGGAAGACACATCATCAAGGAAATCAAAATACATATGGCTACAATATTGGTTATACTCCTCTAACTATAGAAAAATGAAAATGCATTAAGACCCCCTCTCTATTGTTACTTATACATCTTAAATAGATCCAATGAAGACTTGATATTGGGGTGGGCATCGAGCCAGGACATTCACCGTAGATGTATCTTATATATGAATTAGTGTTCGAATTTTTGTGAGTGATACAACTACTCAGAGTTTGGGGAGGAGCATAGGGCATTATGATTAAATGATGTGGTCTAGGTTACATAAAAATTTTCCTACTGAAATAAAACTATCATCCTAAAAATAATAAAAATAAGGATCCCAGACACAAAAATAATGAATATTATTCATGGAGTGATCAATATAATCTTATATTTTGTTAATACAATTAATGGGTCTTAAATATTTCGAGATATGTTTGATAATTTTCTTCAACAAGCTTCCATATAGAAAATTTTGAAAAGAGATCCATAATATTAGTGGATATGTTATGGCTATGAATGGTGACATATATTATTATATCCCCCTGAGTTGATGTTCCCTTAACCATTTAGATATAACTCTTTATTATGTATAATTGTAGTGATATAGAAACATTGATGACCAAAAAATTTCAACTGACCAGAACCATGGGATTATGAGTACCTATTATTCAAAAATAGAGGAATTACATTATATTAAATTGGGTTGGGAGGCCACCCCTGGGGCTAATAGACTGGCTCACCACTAATCCTTTCTATATATGTTTTTGAGAAGGTATTTCCTACTGGTTCATGAGTCTCACACCATGGTAAGGGTTAGGAATTTTTTAATTGAATCTTAGTTAGTAAGAAGTCTAAAATTAAACCTAGTTATACCATTGATGGATACGCTATATTGTTATTTCACACAAATTTATATGGAAATACCCCATTCAAACATATTTTACCTTTCCATGTGTTGTGGGGTTGTATCATGACCCACATGTTTGGTTATTCACTCACTAATGAGCAAGAAAAGATAGATTCTTGGTTTAATATATTCTTCTAAATCATAAGAAGAGTTGTGTTTCTCCCTCTTAGTGATAGAGATACGGGAAGCATATTAAATTTATTAAACTGCTTTATCTTCTCACTGTATATATCATTAAATCGAAAAATCACTAATAACATGATTGGAACACATACACTATGGGAATTCCTAGTCACAGCATTAGAAGGTTCTATGGATACAAAGATTGATGGGGACACGACCTATAGGGCCTATGTGTTTTATATATTTTGGTTGTAATTGAATTTCATATAAAATAATTATTCGTTCCCACCCATAATCATGAAATTTGAATAACACCCTATGGCCACATGTTATATTTAGTTAATGGTCATGTGGGAAGAGATGGGGACATGAATCCTTGTATCACTATTTAATACCATTTTCAGGTTGTTCACTGAGTATGTTGAAACCAAAATCAGGTTATACCATAGAGTATAGTTAGATGTTATATTACACCAATTTTAGGTTCCACTGATAACTGATGATGAAATAGAATAGGGGGAGCTAACGAATGTGGGGAGACATTGTAGGATACCCCCATCAAGGAAGCATATAGTCGCCCATATTCTAAGTTAATGTTTTTGGTACATAGAATCATCTCAATTGAGGAGTGTGGTAGTTATTATTATACCTATACCTAAGAGATACATGTTCTTAGAAGCCTTAATGTAGTGGGGTTTTTTGAGGAAACTTCATTCATAAACGAGATCATTGATTTAATCTGACTGGATGAAATTGTTCTAATAGATTTTAGGTAGGTGACTATAAACTTAGACATATCCTTCAAGGATCATTTTTAATTAGGGGAAAACTATACCATGGATCATGAAGAAGATATCCACTCACTCAAAGGATGAAAATTTTACTCAAAATTAGTGCACATATTAATATATCTCCATTTAGAAGGTGATGAAGATAGTTATGTTGAAGGAGGTAATGAAAAGTGTCCTCATGATGCAAGGAGGAAGTTTACTGAAGACATTTCTTGTCAAATATATCATTAGAAAGAGGTAAAATACATTCCCATTTTCACACAACATGTTTTCACTAATTTCCTTATTAATTTATTATTTAACCTATATATGAGTTTAGAGGGACTTAAATTCCAATTATATCTATAGATTATTCATTTATCAGAACATTGACTGTATTAAGTGATTACACTAGAAATAAGTTAAAGGAAAAATATTCCTCTAATTTATGTCACAACTCTGTGTAGTGACCTATGACCCTTAAGGGGGGTTTCCAGTGTAATAGATAATAATTTATACAAATGAAAATTATTTTGAATAAATATATAATATGAACTAGGCATGTTCCAAAGAGCTTTATCCCTTTATAGGATCAGTAGGTAAATTATTTATATGTACACTTAATTCCCAAGATTCCTTTTTAATTTCATGTTAATAAATATTATTATTAAGGCCTATATTGGATCTTCCTGTGTTTATTGATGTTTCATTCTAAATATCACATACCCTCCACAAACTCTTAAGAAACCATCACCAACAAGTCGATTAGTGAAGCCCAATAGAACACACTGTTAGATATTGACCTGAAAATTTCATCCACTATGTCATCATAATTATGATTAGTATATTTAATTAAGGACATTGAAAATCTAGTGAACCATAATAGATCATTTTTTATTGAATTAAATTTATCTCTATGGGAAGGTGTGTTATCATAAAATTATAATTTCTTTATCATTCATACTAATCAATGTTTATTTACAAATCTATATCTTTATGTTTCTATCTTGGAAACACTTAGTTAAAATATGTGTTCTAAGCCTTTATCCCCACTTAAAAGTATAGTTATTTTGGTAGTGGACCTACTTTACCCCAAATCAATGTTGGGATCATAGTGAGAAGACCCTTTTGTAATGAATTTTAGTGGGAAGAATGTGGATTAAATGGTAAATTCAATAGTGAGTTACGATGGGTATCCACATTTCCTAAAATTCAATTTTCCTTCATGTCTATCATTAAATATATTTTTCATATTTATTTTTAAATCCCTCCCTCAAATCATAGAGACCCATCTAGTTACTAATTTGGTGCCTTAGTTGATGGAATTAATAGAGGTATTAATGAGTTAGATGGGGACTCAAAAGGTATATGTAACACCACTATATTTTAAAATTTTATTTCCTTTATAAAATTAATTTTTTTCAATAGTTTTATCCACAAAAATCACTAGACTTAAATGAACTTTCCATATTTTTATATAAAATATTAATATTTAGCTATTAACATTAAAACCTATTCATTTAATTAGTATAAATTTAATTGGAATAACAACATTAAGAGATATAGGTATAAAAAATATAAATAGAATTCAATAATTTTATCTAAAATGACAAATAATATCATTTATTATCTAGAAAATTTATTTTTTCAAATATTTCTATTTTATGTGATATTAATTTCTATTTGAAGAATAATATGTCTAATGATGATAAATTATAATTTTTATTATTAATTTCTCAAAACCAATTTCCTTCAAAAATGATATGATGTAAAAATAACAACAATTAATTTTTGAAAATACATTTCTAAAAAATTGGTATTCTTTATATTTTATGATTTTATTCTAAAATTGAATTTATATATTTTAGAATTTTAATTTTAAAGTATTAAAATAACTTTTAGTTCTATAATAACAATATTATCTTAAGTAGGAATTTTGTTTTTTTCCAAAAATATTTATATTTAGTTGGAAATTATTGTTTCTACAAAACTAATAATTTTTAATGATTCTACATTATATATGCATATCCAAAAAGTATAAAACCATTTTAAGTAATAGAATATGTATTTATGTAATACAATTTTACAATTTAATATACTATCTAAGATTATATATTCAATGAACAATAATTTATAACTAAATTAAAATGATATTTTAATAAAAATGGTTCTTAGTATTTTCTGTAAATGAAGCATTTTCAGGGCCAAGAACCATGTTGGATGCCCATTAAATCCTCATAAATATTATTTTTTAAAAAAATAAACCAATTTATATCATGTGAATTGATAATTTTATTTACTATGGATTACGCATAAATTGTAATCTTAAAACAAACTTTTTCAAAAAACAATTTTAATCGTTATGTGCGCTAATCTTAAAATTAACTTTTCATGAATAATGGTGCATGCAGATAATAAATATGGAATAAGGTAAGTATTTTCATCTCAAATTCCTCTCTTAGATACATGTTTGGAATTATGAAGCTAAATTTACTTAGGAAATTTCAATAATAAATATTTGGTATATAATATCATAAATTATATTTTAATCATGAAATTTGATGTTAAATTACAATCCCTATTTTCCTAGTTTTTTGGATTAAAATGTCACTCAAAACATAAGGGTTATCTATCTGAAATATCAATTCCTTATGTGACACCCCGAGTTCAAAAATAATTTTTATGTTTTTTTAATCTTCCAAAGTGCAATAAAATACATAAAATTATGAACGTAGAGATACACATAGTAAGAAATTTATTTATACAAAGACGATAATACATCCTTGACATACAAGAACTAACCCATTGAATCCACTACTATCGATAATAAAATAATTGGAATTCCTCAGAGAAACATAATGATGTTGATCGGGTAGTTCACATATTTTGGATCTGATAGAAACACAAAAATTATAGTAAAAACAATAGCAACAAAACTACGAATAAGAGAATCATATAAAACCATTTCCAAAATAAGTGGTGTGAGCATCGTGGTATTATTTTTCTGTCAGTTTGAATGGACCTTAGGCATTGTTATTTATAATGTTTTTATCTGACCATTATAAAAACTATCTGTTAGAACTTTTAATATTAAAAAAATGACATATGACAACTCTTAATATATAAATAAAATAAATAGACAATGTTGATTTGAATATTATTATTTTAATTTTAATTGATATGCACTAAAAAAACTTTTGGTATTTAATAAATTTTCTTATAGAAAAAATAATATATATATATATATAAATTAATTTCAAATATGAAATAATAAATTAACAAAATTATAATTATGAAAACAAAATATTAAGAATAATATTTGTTTTGTATATATATATATATATAAAGAAAAATGTTAATTTAAGATATTAATATTAGTGTTTTAATTCAACATCTAATTTTACATTGTTTTAAAATATGGTTATACTATAAAAAACTTTATAATTTTAATTTTAAAATAAAACCAAAATAATGAAATGAAATTCAAATAAAAATGTGAGATAAATCTAAATTAGGGGTAGGGTTTCATGTGATGAGGTTGTGAGGTCAGAGGGCGATCGTGACTAGGATCCAAGGTCTTCGGGACAAGACCAGGGCAACCACAGGTCAAAGATGGGTCATCTTTTCGAGTTGAGGCTGAAGTAGGTTCGATGCGAGTGTGAGTCTGCTCGATGTAGAGGCTGATTTGTCTTCAAATGTGGTGTTGAGGACGATCTCTATGGTGAGTGATTTTGACCGCCAATATAAATAAGAGGAGAATGTTTTGGATTTAATTGCATGTCAAAACCAAGTGAGGTATGTACTTCTAGATCTGAGTTGTGTTGATGAGATTTGGGGAAATCGATGTTTAGTTTTTTGATGATCTTTTTCGTGTTGTCAAGATTTGCAAGTATATTTTGTTTATTCATGTATTTGGTATCAATATTTAATTTTTTTTAGATTCATTTTTGGGTGTATTAACTCACTATTTCTTCATTTTCCATTGACTTTTCCTCTTTATATGTCGACATATTACTATTACCTATATTTCTATGGGGTTCTTCATAGAAATTTATCTGCTGTCTATTTCGGTTGATTTTTTTTTCAATCTAAGGATGATTTTTGTCACTGTTTGATGTTTTAAAATAATTGAAAATAATTGTAGTCTATTTTGTCAATAATTTTAGTTCGATCGCATTTAATTAATTTCTTTACTATAATTTTAGACTTAAGAATTGAAGACAATAAATTATGGATAAGATTCTGATTATAAACTCAACAACTGGATATATATTTTTACACGCTTACATTTATCACTTTTTTATTCTTCAGTGATGTTGTCTTATAAAATATATTTATTTATTCCTATCAAATGAACCAACTTTCTTTACAAAAAAATCCACATTAAATTTTTTGAAAAATTTTAATTAAAATATTGCATTATTATGTGTATAAATTAGGGTGGAGTGACATTTTGTAAAAATCAATATCCCATCCACTTTACTTTATTTCTATCATGGAAGAAGATCTGCTCTGCAAATAAAAACTGTAAGGGATATTTTTATTTAATTTTATCTATTTCCAAATTTATAGTAAGAGATAGTTAGTCTATTTATTTTAAAAAAATTATTCTTAATTTAAATGGGTTCTATTAAGGGAATGATACTTTTAATTACTGGTTTCTTTAAAACTATACCTTCTTTAGGAATAAAGATATTCATTTATTTTATTTTTAAATTAGAAACATTATTTGCATGGTTAATCCATCTCTTAAAATATTATTACTATTTTATATATATTTTGTTAAGCGTTACTCAAATTTATCAAAAGGTTTTGACTTCAATTTTGTTTTCAAGAAAATTTGAATAAGGAAGAAAATTACCTATTCATTTAATTCAAAATCAACATGGATTTATATTTGAAATTATCATGGGAATATAATATTATATATATATATATACACTTACATGATGTTCAAGTATATAATTGTTTTAAATAAATTATTAATCATGTATTAACTCACATATGAATTTACAAATTAAGAATGTCATAATTTTATCATGTGCATGACATATACTAGACAAGATTATGACCATACATCAATCATTTAGTTATCATGACATTTATACATTAATATACACATTTACTTAAATTCATGTTCCTTAAAACATAATTAGATCTAAATGGATGACTGTATTTAGTAAAGAAATTATGTTTTGATAATTTTTGTGCGCAACACATAATTATTTATTTTATTGATTGATTTTAAGACGATGGAATTATATGTTCTCTATTATTATTAGTTTACCTTCATGCATAAAATAAATTCAATAAATGCATAAAATAAATTTAATAAACTTTTCTTTGAAATTTCTAGTGTGTGGATGTTGATTTAACTTCCATGTGCTTATGCGAAGTCATGTATCGTGATATCTGATCATACAGTGTTGATTATGTAATTTTCAGTAAGGATTAGTATTTATTTCTTTCAAACAAGATTATAAATATATTTTCAAAACCAAAACTCCCGTGAATATATATATATATATGGAAATATAAGAAAAAACAGTTTTATAAAAAACGGTACTCAAACTTCGTAAATACGATAGATAATTGGATAGTGAATCCATCCCTGAAGTGGGTAATCCCAAGATAGCCTTAAATGTTTCGAGTTTCCTCGTTTGTTTTTTTTAAGATATTACTTAATATTTTCAACTGAATCACTGGATTAGTTTAAAAGCATTTTCAAAGTATAATTATTTTGTTAAAAGCGTTATATTAATTTGTAAATGTTGTTTTACAAATGTATTCATAATTTAATTTTTCTAAATGTTTTATTGAAGAGATATTTTAAGGTGATTTATGAAAGGTTTTGAAAACTCCTAACCAGGAAATTGAATGCTCACCCTTTGTTTTGAAAATTATTTTTCATAGGTATCTTAGAAGTTTATTTACAGATGTCGTCGCATTTGGAGTTAGCGTGCGGAAGTGTAGTGGAAATCTGTTTTCTTTCAACTCTGATAAAATGGGAAATGTAATCTAATTTATCCAGAACCTATTCTAGTAAAAGTTACTCGTTTTTATAAAGTTCTTTATAATTGTTCAGTTTCATTTAAAAAAATTACACATCATTTTTCAAACACCGAGTCCGGAAGAGTGGGCTTAGGGCATTATAATTGGTATCGGAGGAATGGTCTAGATAGCTCTAAAAAGTTAGAACCCTTCGATAGATTGAGTATCCTTTCTTAGTCAAAAAATTCTTCTTGGTAATTTTCATATGGAAGGAAGGAGAACTCAAACGAGTCTCTTAGGAATTTCTGATTAATTACTAGCTATGATCATGGAAAAATCATACAAAGAAGAATCTCAGCCCTATGAAGCCATACGGCTTTCCTGTAAACCACTTTACAATGTATTAGGCATGCCTGATATACTTCCTTTTCATCACGGTTTGTGTTTTTTCATTGAAGACATCAGAAAGATTCAATGTTTCCTCTATAGATTCCAAGGGGCTTATTCCAAAGGACTTTTTATGTGCTTTACCCTTTTTGAGAAACAGGAATCAATCTCAGCCTTTTATAGAGCAGTAGAAGAAGTAAATCATCATGTAACTTATATGTGTCGTCTTTTAAGCTTTTGTTTCGCAGGAATAATTTACGATGACATTGAAACATTCAAAGATGGATCCATGATACTTTCTTATAGGAATCAAATTCAAGTTGACCTTCTCAGATACTATATTGATTATCATTCTTTGAGGACTGTCTTCTGATGCTTACATCCATACAACCTTTCTTAAACAATTTGGTTTTGGGAAAAGGAGGTGGAGAATTTAAAATATACCTTGAACTTTAATCTTATAGGAAGATATGGTAACCATGGAATACAAATTTATAGCCCTTGGGGTTATCATGCGAGACTCAGAATAGATGGAAATTAGAAGTGATAAGTGTAAATGAATTGTGAGGGTGAAATTCAATTAAGGGGATGGGGGGAGAATATAACACCCCAGGTTTAAAAATAAGTTTTATGTTTTTAAAAAGTCCCAAAATGAAATAAAATACAAAAACTTCTGAACATAGAGATATACGTAGTAAGAAATTTATTTTTATGAATACCATAATACATCTTTGACATATAATAACTAACCCAATAAACCCCCTGTTATTGATAATAAAACAATTGGAATTCTTCTAAGAAGCACAACGATGTCGATTGGGTAGTTCACATATTTGGTATCTAATATATGAACAAAAGTTATAGCATGAACAATAGCAACTAAACTATGAATAATAGGAACATATAAAACCATTTCCAAAAGCAGTGGTGTGAGCATCATGGTATTATTTTTGTGTGTGTTTGAATGGTCCTTAGATATTTATATTTATAAAGTTTTTATCCGACCGTTATAAAAAATATCTGTTAGAACATTTAATATTTAAAAATAGTATATAACAACTCTTAATATATAAATAAATAAATATAAAATGGTGATTTGAATATTACTATTTATCTTTTAATTGATATGAAATAAAAAAAATGTATTTAATAAATTTTCTTGTAAAAAATAATATATATATATATATTAATTTTAAATATGAAATTATAAATTATGAAAATTATAATTATGAAAATATAATATTAATAATAGGATTTGTTTTGTAAATATATTTATATTTATAAGGAAAATGCTAATTTATGATATTAATATTAGTTTTGTAATTCAACAACTAATATTACATTGTTTTAAAACATGGTTATACATATAAAGAAATTTATAATCTTATTTTTAAGATAAAACCTAAATAATGAAATGAAATAAAAGTAAAAAAAGAGTTAAATCAGAATTAGGGGTAGAGTTTTGCGTGATGGGGTTGCAAGGTCATAGGGTGACCGTGACTAGGAGTTGAGGCCTTCGGGACAAGACCAGGGCAAGCACAGGTTGAATTCATTTTGTCTATGGGAGTTGAGGCCAAAGCATGTTTGAGGCGAGCATGAGTCCAATCGATGTCAAGGCCGATTCGTCTTAAAATGTAAGATTGAGTACGATCGCTTTAGGGAGTGATTTTCACCAACGTTTGAAATATGAGCAGTCTGTTTTGGATTGAAATGCAAGTCGAATCCAAGTGAGGTATGTGCTTCTTTATCGGAGTCGCATGGATGAGATTTGGAGAAATTGATGTTCGGTTTTTTAAGATCTTCTTCGTGTCGTCAAGATTTTCATGTATATGTTATTTATTCACATTTTTTGTATCAATATTGAATTTTTTTTAGATTCTTTTTTGGGTGTATTAACTCACTATTTCTTCATTATCCATTGATTTTTCTTCCTTGGATGTCAACATATTACTATTACCTATATTTATATTTTTTTTCTTCATAGAAATTTATCTGTTGTCTATTTCTATTGAATTGTTAATTCAATATGAGGACGATTTTTATTGTTGTTTTATTTTTTAAAATAATTGAAAATGATTGTCTTCTCATTTGTCAATGATTTTAGTTTGATCTCATTTCATTTTTTCCATACTATCATTTTAGACATAAAAATTAAAGATAATAAATTAAGGATAAGATTCTGATTATATACTCAACAACTGGATAAATATTTTTAAATGATTACATTTATCACTTTTGTATTCTTCGGTGATAATGCCTTATAAAATATATCTATCTAATCCTATCAAATGACCCACCTTGATTTAAAATAGAACATGACATTAAAATTTTTTAGCAAGTTGAATTAAAATATTGCCTTGTTGTGTGTCTAAATGAGAGTGGAGTGACGTTTTGTGAAAATAAAAATCCCCTCCAGATCACTATATTTCTACCAAGGAAGAAGATTTTCTCTGTAAATAAAAACTATAAGGGATAGTTTTATTTAATTTTATCTATTTCCAAATTTATATTAAGAGATAGTTAGTCTATTTATTTTAAAATTTTGATTCTTAATTTTAATGGGTTCTAGTAAGGTAATGATACTTTTAATGATTTGTTTCTTTAAAACTATACCTTATTTAGAAATAAAGACGTTCATTTATTTTATTTTTAAATTAGAAAAATTATTTTCATGGTAAACCATCTCTTAAAATACTATTACTTTGTTATATAAATATATATATATATATATTAGTGTTACTCAAATTTATCAAAAGTTTTGGTCAACATTTTTATTCTAATTGAGTTTTTATTTTCAAGAAAATTTGAATAAGGAAGAAAATAACTTATTCATTTAATTAAAAATAAACATGTATTTAAATTTTAATTTATCATGGAGATAAAATATTATATATATACACACACAATTCTATGATTTTCAAGTACATAATTGTTTTAAATAAGTTATTAATCATGTATTAATTCACATATGAATTTACAAATTAAGAATGTCATAACTTTATCATGTGGATGACATATAAAAGTCAAGATTATAACCATATATCAATTATTTTTTTATCATGACATTTATACATTAGTATACATATGTACTAAAAGTCATGTTCCTTAAAGAATAAGTTCATATAAAAGGATGATTGTATTTAGTAAATAAATGTTGCTTTGAAATTTTTGTGTGTGACACATAATTATCTATTGTTATTGATTGATTTTAAGAAGATATAACTATATGTTATCTATTGTTATTAGTTTATATTCATGCATAAAATAAATTTAATAAATTCCTCAATGAAATTTAATAAACATGTCTCTGAAATTTCAAGTTCTTAAATGTTGATTTAACTTCCATGTGATTATGTGAAGTCATGTATCATGAGATCTGATCACACAAAGTTGAATTTGTAATTTTCGGTAAATATTAGTATTTATTTGTTTGAAATATGATTATAAATATATTTTAAAAACTAATATAGAAGTGAATATATATATATATATATATGTCAAGCTAAGACAAAAATGTTTTATAAAAACCGGTACTCAAATTTTGTAAATACATTAGGGAATTGGATAGTGAATTCATCCCTCAAGTGGGTAGGCCCAAGATAGCCTTCAATGTTTTGAGTGGACTTAGTTGTTTTGTCTTTAATAGAATGCTTAATATTTTTATCACAATCACTAGATTAATTTAAAATTGTTTTCAAGGTATAATTATTTTTTAACAGCATTATATTAATTTTTAAATGTTGTTTTAAAAATGTATTTATAATTTAGTTTTTCTGAATGTTTTATCAATGAGATATTTTATTGGCATTTATGAAAGGTTTTAAAAACTCCTTACTAGGAAATAGAATGCTCACCCTTTTTTTAAATGATTTTTTCATATATATGTTAAAAGTTTATTTCCACATGAGGTGATTTTTTGGTCCTCGCATTGTCAAACCATGAATTTCCTTACTTTCCTCAAAAGAAATCTAGGTAGGTGTCGCTTTAGTGGGAGGGACTGGATCTGGGGGGGTCGGAGCAAATCTACTTCGGCTTGGAAGGGGGATCAGACAAGTCCTCATTCCCTACTGGACTTCATACAGATGAAATTATCATCTCTGGTAGTTGATATTATATACCAGTTGTAATGGAACCCAAAATGATCGGGTCCAACATAGGGGTTGTCTTCATTGAATCTTTCAGCTTTAGAACTATGTTGCAATATGAGGGAGGATTTGGAAGCCCCAACATATCAATCTTATTATGGGCACTTGTTACATGCATTGTGAGTGCTTTCACAGTTTTATTCTTGTCCCTAGATCATTCTGATTCTGGAACATGAAAAGTCTCATAATTCTTTGTGCGCAACCAAGGGCTAAATTGCATTATAATATATCCATTTTCATTTGATTCCTTGGAAGCACATTATTTTTCATCATTTCCAGTACGCCCATCGAGGAAGAAAAAGATGGGCATTTCTTCATATTCCCAAGAAATCCAGATCGTCCAATCATCTACTGTAAGAAACGTGCCCCTTAGAAGAAGGGGATAAATGTCAACCAAAACTTTGATTCTCACCAAGGGCTCATCGGTGAAAGATATATATATACTTAAAATATAATATTTATATATTAATATATGTATATTAGTATATAAAATTATATATATAACATACTAATTTTTTAAATACTAAAATCTATTTATATTGATATAAATATATTATAATACAAATTTAATTTCAAATTACTGAAGGTTTATGCTTATATATAATTTTTGTATATAAATATATTATAAAATTATATATATAACATACTAATATTTATATATTAATATATGTATATAAATATATAAAATTATATATATAACATAATAATTTTTTAAATACTAAAATCTATTTATATTGATATAAATATATTATAATACAAATTTAATTTCAAAATACTAAAGGTGAGGTGGTCCGATTGTTCAATTTAAGCCACACTACTACAGATAGTGCTTCTATCAACGCTAGAAAATGATTTTAACGGCACTAGAAAAGCATTTTTAATCTCAGTGAAGATAAAAGGGGTCCCCTTTAATAGTGATAAAAAAGCACTGAAAAAGGGTGTCCTTTATCTGCGCTAAAAACAATGATAAGCCCCCCCCCCCTATCAGTGCTATTTTAGCTGGGATAAAGGACACTTTTTATATGCTCTATTTTTAGTGTTGATAAGGACACACTTTATCAGCACTTTAATTAGCTATAATGAAGGGGGCCTTTATCCGCACTGAAAATAGCACTCATAAAGTGGGCCTTTATCGATGCTCTAAATAGTGTTGATAAAGGGGGCTTTTATCAGCACACAAAATAACGATAATAGAGGCCTAGTTTCTTGTGATGTATTGTTTATATAATAGCACACCCACCTACACCTGTACAACAAACATACACACCACTTGCACAAGGCACACAAGAAAAAAGCAATGCACACAAGAAGAAAGTAGTGCACACGTGGGTTTGGAAAACAGTGCTATATACATTTTAAACAATATTTTATATAATTCCATTTACAATTATCAAAAAAATATTTAAAACATTAATGTTTCATCCTTTGAAATCTCTGATGCCCTCTAAAAAATGTTCGCCCATGGTATTAGTTTCCGAACAAATCATCCCAACTCAAGAAAAAGGTTCAACCTTTATAAGAAAACAAATATTATGTAAGTAATAATATAAAGAAATAAATTAAGCATTAATATAAAAGAATACATTAATAAAATTTCAATTATTAATAAAAAATACACATTTTTAGTTATACAGGTCACACTATGCATCGTATTGAGGTGGGGTTTCTTCCTATATGTCACAAATGACTTATGGATCATTTACCTAAAATATCAAAACAATCTAAACGGGTTTTCTTAGTTTTTAGTATGTCCCTTTTTCAACTAAATTTAATATCAAAATTAAATGACACATTTGGATTTATACCGGTCACATAATTCATTGGATTGAGGTGTGGTTGATTCATACACATTAAAAATGACTCATGGATCATTTCTCTAAGGGATCAAAACAATCTGAGTGGGTTTTCTCAGTTTTTAGTATGACAGTTTTGTTTTTTTACTAAAATATCATTTCAAACTAAAAACACCCATTTTGAGTCATACCGGTCGCATCGTGCATCGGTTTTAGGTGATATTGCTTCATACACATCACAAAGGACTTATGAATCGATCTCCTAAATTATAAAGACCATCAGAGGGTGTTTTCTTGGTTTTCAGTGAGTGAAATTTTTTATGCTAAAATGTTAATTTTAAACTAATAATGGACACTTTTAGTCATACTGGTCACACTGTGCGTTGGATTGAGGTTCGTTTGATTAAAAAACATCCCAAATGACTCATGGATCATTATCTTAAAGTATCAAAACATTCTGAAAGTACTTTCTCATTTTTCAGTATGTCACTTGTTTTTTTACTTAAATTTAAATAAAAACACATTGGGATTTATACCAGTAACATTGTTCGTCTGATTGAGGTGTGGTTGATTCCTAAACATCAAAAAAAAAGAATTATGGATCATTTTTCTAACGTATCAAAGCAATCCAAATTCATTTGCACAGTTTTCAGTATGTCATTTTTGTTTTTTTACTAAAATATCATTTCAAATCAGAAACATGATTTTTTAGTCATACCGGTTATATCATGCATCTATTTGATGTGAGACTACTTCATACACATCATAAATTACTTAGGAATCACTATCCTAAATTATGAATACAATCAGAAAGTGTTTTCTTGGTTTTTAGTGAGTAACACTTTTAGAGCTAAAATGTAAATTTTAAATAGATAACAGACACTTTTAGTCATACCAGTCACATAGTTCATCGGATTGAGGTGTGGTTGATTCTTACATGCCACAAATGAGTCATGGATCCTTTTTATAAAGTTTCAAAATAATTGTAAAGCGTTTTCTTGGTTTTCAGTATGTTAGATGTTCTTTCTTACTTAAATTAATGTCAATTTTAAATAAAAAGACACATTTGGATTTATACCAGTCACATAGTGTGTTTTATTGAGGTTAGGTTGATTTTTACATGTCAAAAATGACTCATGTATCATTTTTCAAAATTATAAAAATAATCTGAATGTGTTTTCTCAGTTTTTAGTATTTCAATTGTGTTTTTTTTACTAAAATATCATTTCAAACTGGAAACACGCATTTTGAGTCTTACTGGTCGCATCATGATTCGTTTTGACATGATATTACTTCATACACGTCAAAAATAACTTATAAATATTTGTCTTAAATTATGAAGAAAATCGGAGATATTTTTCTTAGTCTTCAATGAGTGAAACCTTTTGAGCTAAAATATCAATTTTAAACTGATAACGGACAATTTTTGTCACATCAGTCACACCATTCATCTAATTGAGATGTTGTTGATTCATACACATCACAAATGACTTATGGAATATTTTCCTAAAGTATCAAAACAATATGAATGTTTTTTCTCAGTTTTCAATATTTCACTTATTCTATTCGCTAAATTTATTGTTAATTTTAAATAAAAATACACACTTAAAGTCATTATGATCACACCATGCCTCAGATTTAGGTGTGGTTGATTCTTACAGATCACAAATGAATTATGGATCATTGTACTAAATTATAAAATCAATCCTAATGCATTTTGTTAGTTTTTTGTATGTCACCTGTTCTTTTTACTAAAAATACTAACAATTTTAAATAAAAATGGACACTTCGAGTCATATCAGTCACATATTCATGCTATTTGGGTACATTATTCTATTAGGTATTTTTCCTATTCATTTCTAAACAAATATATATCATCTTGTGAATATAATTCTTTTTGACAATTATGGTAGTACTGAAAGAATATAAATACACAAACGATTAATTAATATTTTAAATGAAATAATAATTATCTTTGAAGATACATATTTAGGGATGTTGGATTATTTATGGAATATTATCTCTTTTATAAATTTACAAACATAATAACCACAGTGTTTTATGTTTTTTTAGACACTGTAGAAATATTGAGAAAAATAAGTAATTTTTTTATATGTTTTTGGATTGTTAAATCTTATTAAATATACCCTGATGCTTATCTATTCATAGTACTTGTGATCTTACTTTTCCTTTTCCCCTGGCCTCATTCCATGATATAGATGATATTCATGCACCGCCCTATCATAACAGAATCTACATTAAAAGATAATATAATTTATATAACTAGATGTTTAGTTCTAAAATATAGGATGTAGTGTATTACAAATTGAAAAACATCATCATGTGTGGTCGGTTTGTTGGATATCCATGCATTGAATCAAATAAATAAATATTTGGAGTATCCAAATTGATCACAATGATCATCCAATGCTGCCCAAAAACACAAAAAGGAATAAGTAATAAAAGAAATTAAAATATATTGGATATGATTAAATTTTTTAAATGTTACCCCTATATCAGTGGTAATAATAAGAGTAAGTCATCCATAATTTTGTTGTTAAACCATTTGAGCAGGCATGCCACTGTTTCACCCTCTTTCTTGGATTCTATTTTTTTTGTAGAGGTGAAGTGAGGACTAATGAGTCCAAATTTTTTTCATCCAGAAATACCTTCAAATATTTTTCATATATACGCCTAAGAAAAATATGAAAAATATTTATTCATAATTATCATAGTATATTAGCTTTTGGAAAATCAAATCAGGATAACATACATCATGTATATATTTACCTCTGAGATGACTAGCCAATCATATGTCAGTATTTCACTTACATTGTCAACACTGATGAAATTTGGATATTCCCTCAATACGTATTTTCATCAACAACAATTGTGTGAGTACCACCGTCTTTCAACTTTATATCCACATGAGCCTTCAATTATAATAAATGCATATATAAAATGGGTGGGTTTAAGGTGCATTTGGTAGATTATTTTGATCGATTGGTTGATCCTTGAGATGGTTTGGAGATGTTATTTCTTTTCACCCCCTTTTTTGTGTCTTTTTGTAAAAAAATTCATTGATTCAAAACAGTTTTCAATAAAATATAAATTTTTATTCTAAAAATAAATTGGAAATGGATACCTCCTTGTCAAAATGTCTTTTTACATGTTGTGACGGCCATGCGATGAATGTTTTAAGATATTTTTCAATATTATTAATATATTCATCATCAATTGGAATAGGTATCTTGGTTCCCAGCTCATGTTCTATGTTAATCAACACTTTGACATGACCTATTGGAAGTGGAATGTTGTGTATCATGGCATTCTGGATATGGAACATTGTATCCCTCGCTACAAGGCGATGGGCGGGTATATATAGATACAAATAACAATTATTTTTACCATGTACAATATCAGTATGAAAATACTACCAGTGTCTATCTAATTCACAATTCATAAAAACAATTATTAGAACATTTATTACCTTAGCTAAGATAGATTTTTTAAGGGAATGGATCACCTCAAAGCTAGTGGGGATGGGGCGGTATCTTCATGCGCTGGTTGTTCTTGAGTTATTTCTTATCCCCCCCCCCCCCACCATCAAATTTTCTATAAACTCTATCTAAAATTTTATATGTTATTCAAGGATATATTTTATTTCTCTCATCATTTTTATTTCTTCACTTTTATCCTCATCTTGTTTTTTTTTCAAAAAATTTTTAAGGTGTCACCCCAAAACCCGGACCTCTAACACGACCATACTTTTCTAGCAACTTCAAAGCCACCGAAAGTATGTCTGTATCCTATTTTTATGTTTTTGATACCTATGACTATGTTAAATTGAAAATATAGGAAAATAAGTAATAATTGTTATGTAATATCGATTTAAAGAGAGAGAAATATTATGACATACTTAGACACATATTTCCTACACTTTTTCTGTGTTTTCATCAATTATTATCCCATATTTATTTACATGTGCCTCCTTCCATAGCACATGGAATGGGATGGAAGTGACTTTGGATTTGGATTCATCAATCTATATATAAATAGAGGAATGTAGTTATTGTGTTTTTTTATTTCACATAAAATTATTACAGTATATTTAAAATACATTCCAATTTTTTTCAAGTGAATTATACCCCATTATTTCTTTACGGTAGGGGTACGCTGGTTTTGCTACACATTCCTTATTTTTAGAACTCAATTACTATTTCATTAATAAAAGACTGTCAATCAAAGTGGTAAATACACATATCTTCAAACAACGTATTACCAAACACAATGTACCTGAAAAAACTGCTCTGCACGACAACTAGTAATTGTATCCCACACTATGTGGGTTATCAGGTGTTCATAAATAGAAGGTGGGTGTGAGTTTATTTTCCCTTCAGCATCTTTAAAATAACATATCGTTAAAATTGTGTGAAAGACTCAATGAATCCTTCCAGAAGCCCTTAATACATAGTCCTTGTTCGAGGCATCCACTATAAATTCACCCTAAAAGGGATGATGAAGAGTCAACCAATGTTTCATTATTTTATTTTTTAGTAAATTAAAAATATATGTTGTTATACAAGAATTGGCCTCTGAGTGGCATCCCTCTCGTATCGCGTTATGCTGGGGTTTTTCTCAGTGGCTTTCTAAAGGGGGGAGGCTCATCCTGTTGAGCAGATAGTTCTTCTGTGTCGCCTCCCCTTTTCTTTCTCCATCTTCTATTTCCTTTTCATGTTTGTAGGATTGGGTTTGTATTATGGGTTTGAGTTCAGAAGCTTCGCGGGTGTCATCGTCGGTGTGCCCAGTTCTTCTATACAGGACCCTTCTGTTTCCCATGTTTAATCCAGTGTGGAATCCAGTGAGGGTTATTCCATGTTTAGATCTATCCTTCTCCAATCCCTGAGTGGTTTTTCTATCTTAGATCTACTCAGTTCCTCTCAACGGTGATGCTCCCTCGAGGTGCGGTCAGATCTTCCTGTCCTAGGTGATGAATATTAGACTTTATTCTCCCTCATTTGTGTTCCTCCTCGGTTTTCAGTGATTTGGTGTCAGAGGGTATCTTATGGATGTGGTGGGGTATCTATCTTCAGTTCCAACGATGGGTTTTATTCTTCAATGGAGGTAGTGGAGTGATAAGTCTTCACTACAACTGTGATGCGGATTGTGTGAAGATTACGGTGCTTTGGGACTCTTCCCTTGGATCTGCTTGTGGGCAGTGGGATGTTTACCATGTCAGAGGTTGATGAAATTGTGGACTTTAGTTATGACTAGAAGAGTCTGAATTAGCCTCAGGAAGATGTTCTCTTCACCAAATGGGTTTCAAATACATCCATTTTAATCTGCAGGTTCCTGTCCATGAGGCATTTTGGACTGATTTTCTTGTCTTATATTTGTGTTTTTCTTGGTTGTTTATTGATTTTATCATGATGTGAATTTTACGTTGGCATCAGAGGACCATTGCTCAATATATTTGGCAACCAATTTTCTATAAGAAGTTGTTTCAGATGAGGTGCAGGGAAATTGTTTTCACAAATTCATGGTTATTCGCAATCAGATGTTTGAGAGGGTATGGCTACGACCATCAGTTCCAGGCCCGTGCACTTTTTCATGGGAAAGTAAGCCGTTCAACTTTGAGATAGTGTAAGTGGGGTTTAATGTTTTTGTCACTAGGATAATCTTTCATCTTGTGGTGTGGGTTGTTTTTGGTCTTGAGCTTTTGGTCCATTGTCGTTTTTTGTTTTGTCTAAGTCATTGATTTCATGTGATTCCCCTCACCCCTTAAAAGGGGTCTATCTCAATAAAAAATTAATTTTCAGTTAGTAAATTAAATAAATGGTATCATAATTTTACATAATATCTCCCCACATCAGTGTCGTAATCCTGGTGATAACATGGTTCCACGACTGTACATCAATCGACATGCATTTCCAAGTGATGATTCCAATGTAACTACTAAACATGGACTTGTTGGGGTTAACAAGTTGGCCATTTTTGTTCCATCCAACCTCGTATTTGATGCCTTTCTATTTTTCCTTAAGTATTCTTCCTAACACTGTTAAACTATGATAGTCATTTTTTTTCTGTGCCGCCAGTATTTCGGTGCGTATCATTTCCTCATTTTCAACATCATCAGTATGTTCCTATAGAGCGCTAGCAATAGTATGTGTAGATGGTGGTTATACCTCTACACTGGGAGCAGCAGCAAAAATATGTTGAGAAAGTTTTTGGTCCTCTGCACTATGAGTAGCAGTAGGTTTAGAGACCTGTTCTTCCTCTACATTGTGAGCAGCATCAGTTTGTGAGACATGTTGTGCCACAGTATTAGGATAATCATCACATGTATAAGTCATTTTCTGCAGAATTAGTTTAACATTTAATTTAGATTACATAAAATAAACAACAAATAGATAATATCATAAGGTAACATGATGTATATTACAAAAAATATATAACCTGATTATTGAACTCTCTTTATTAAAGGCGAAAGGGATGTGAACCCTCAATCGACTATCCAAATCTCTTCATTGTGGTATCCTATGACATAAAAAACACTATCTACATTGGGAACTCTGTGAAATGATTATAATTTCCCAATGAAAGGGTCATCCTCCATTGAATTTTTATTTAACCCTTTAATGGTTTTAGTCAATAACAGAACAATTGAACAATTTTGGTTTGCGGGAAATGTATCAAAAAATACTTGTACTTCCTATGATTCCATTATAAATGGTTCATCTTTATACCCCTCCTTACTGAAATAAACATTCATGAATCCCAACTCATCTATTTTAACAGCACTCATGTTATCAACCAAATTATATTCAAAAATAGGCACTTGTAAGTTGGTATAATCCAACTCCTGTATTTGTTTGATGATGCCAAAGTATGACATATTCGCATAAAATGAATTTTTGTCCTTAACAGCAAAAACATGCATCACTTCTTTTACAAGTGTACCTCTAATATTATATATGATAATTTATTCATCATATTAATTAGTATATAATGTATAACCATTAATTACATAAGCATCACAATGTAATACATACACACTTGGTCCTTCGACTAGCCATCGAAGTCATTCTAAAATTGACTGCGGATTTTTATCTGACACCTTAAATATATGTTCCCAGAACCATCCTATAAATTGTCGATTATATGTATTTGATATCCATTTTTCATCCCTTGATGGATTTAAATGCCTAATAATTTCTTTTTTGGTTTTGACATATGGGTCAACCTCCAAACTGTTATGAAAAATGTAAAGGTAGGCTTACTCCCCATCTATAATATTGATTGTGACAATCTCTCTTCTAGAAATTCCTTCACCCAAAATCCTCCCAATGTGGTAAAATTTTTGTAGACCAATTCTTTCCACACCGGAAAGGTATTCAGTAAAAAATTTAACGGTTTCCTCAACAATATATCGCTCCGCAATACAACCATCTAGCCAACTTCAATTTGTGACTTACCCTTTCAAAATATTCATACATTGTTAAATGGGGTACATCCATCTATAGTGTATAGGACCACGTAGTTGAATCTCTCTCACCAAGTAAACCATCAAATGAACCATCATATAAAAGAATGTCAGCTAGAAGAACATTTATGATTCACATAATATGATGGAAATTTCTCTTTCCATACTCGAATATTTCTTCAGGTCTATAACATTGCTTTATATAGATCTGAAGAAGAAGCAGAGCTTCATTAATGTATAATATAAATTCTTCGGAAAATTTCAATGTAAAGCTATAGGAATTAGATCTTCCATCAAAATGTGGCAGTCATATGATTTCAGACCCTTTAACTTTAAATAGTTCATTCACACGATGTTCTTGATATTTTATGAATACCCCTCTAGAACCATTACATCATTTAAGAAGTTGAAAAACTGAAATCTAGCCTTATTGGAAATACCATAAGTATCTAGAGGATGAAAATTTGGTTTTTCACTCTTCATTAGTGTCAACTCTTCTTGTATTATCATGTAAACCAGGTCTAACCCAACCATAATTCTATAATTTCTTTTTTCCAAGTGTATTTAGAAATGTGTCAATGACACTGTCACATAAATTTCTTTCAACATGCATAACATCAAGAAATATCATGAAGTACTGAAAATTCCATTACGGTAATTCAAAAAAAATGATCACTTCTTCCAAATGGTTTTCTTATGGTTTTTCGAAAATGATTTACCAAAAGAAGTGTCCACATCTTCTACTTTTTCAAAGAGTTGATCAATTATTAGTATAGACGGTGTTGTACATTCTTTTCAACTTCTATCAAATGATTTCATCCAAGATCGGTAGTCATGTCATTGGGGTAGAAATCTGTGATGTCCTAGAAACATGGTTTTTTAAGAATGTTTCAACCTAATTGATTGTGTATCTTATTCACAGACAGGACACCCATGAATTCCTTTAATGCTATATCCTAAAAATTTTCCACAAGAAGAAATGTCATTTATCATCCCATACAACATGGCTCTCAATATGAAATCTTCATTTCTATAAGCATAAAACAACTTAACACCTAAATCACATAATAATTTCAAATCCTCAATCAATGGAGCCAAATAAACACCAATTTTATAACCTAGTTGGTTTGGTCCTGATATAATCAAAGATATCATGATGTGTTTTCATTTCATGCATAACCAAGGTGGAAAGTTATAATTTACCAACACAACTAGTCATATAATATGAGTGATACTTTGAAAACCAAAAGGATTCACTCCATCTGTAGATAATGCAAGACAAAGGTTTATCAGCTTGTTACCAAAATCAGGATACACCTGATCGATTATCTTATACTAAGAAGAGTATATCGGGTGACATAGTTTCCCATTTTTATTTATTCTGTCTTCTAACCATGTCAATTTCCCTGTGGTATCCTCACTTACATATAGGTTCCTAAACATTGGGATGATTATAAATTACCATACAACTTTCGTAGGAATGGATTCATCTTTATTGTATCATGAATCACCACCCTTTGGGAAGTCTCAAAGTGATTTGTGTTCCGTAAGAAATACTATATAGTCATTCGGGCAGGCATGTATTCATTCAAAGATCATACCCATCGAACGTAATATTTTTTTCGCATCATATGTTCAGTTTGGGAGCTCATTATCTTTTGGGACCATATCATTCAATAGAGAAAGTAATTCTATAAAACAGGTTTCACTCTATATATTTCCTGAATTCAAATTATACAACTTCATTATGGATGACAATGTTGTGTATTTAGTGAAACCTCCATACAAAGGTGTCTTTTCACAACTCTTTAACTGCTCAAAAAATTTTGGGCAATCACAAAGTTCATCTTTGGTTATCCTTTCCATTTTTCCAATATGATCTTCATCATCATTCACATCTATAATCACATCCTCGATATGGTCTTCTTTATTTTCAACACTTGTAATCATATCAGATGATCCATAAAATGAACTGTTATCCCAACCACTAGCTACATTCTCTTTTTCCCAATTTTTATTCCAACATTTATAAATTTGGTCTATTCCATGACATATCAAGTGTTCTTACAACTCCTCTGGACTAACTTTTCTTTACTAACAATAGCGTAAACACACAAATAGGATTTGAGAAGGGTCATATTCATGATTTTTTTCAAACATGATGAACTGTTTCACTCCACCTTCATACTCTCTTGTTAAATGATTTGCATCGATCCAATATTTATCCATATCCATCCTATTTAATTCGGTGAAATTAGTATTTAAAAAAATAAATACACAAAATATTGATATAATGTAATGGTTTTCCTAATTATATAAAAATATAAACATAAAAAATTATCAAAAAACTACAGTTCAAATGTCCTTTGAAAAATATTTAAAAAATCACACTTGAAATCCCATTAAAAACAACAATTTACACAAATTCGTATTTAAAATAACACTCCCGTTTTAAAATAAATCAATCATTTCCGAAAAATCTTTCAAAAACCCAAAATTCCTTTATTTTATAGGATTCAAGAAAACTTCATGGCCCAACAATCTTAATCATTTAAAATGAGTGGAATACCTATAAGAAACATTTCAAAACACTTGTATCATTTTAAAAGATACACTTAGGAATTTTCAAAAATTAATAGATCCCAATAGAGACACTTTATAAAAGATACATAGAAAACACCTCAATTCATCCCAAATCAATTAGTGTTTTATGATCTCATAACATTATTCCCAAGGTAGGTGTAATAATAATAATTTCCATAAGAATTTGATATTGTGATCCCCGCTATTGGATATCCCATATCAATGCTTCCATTATCCAGTTATATCAATTATCCTTCACAAAAACTCTAGAGTCCAAAAGGATATGTTCCATAGTTAGTTACCACACTCGTAACCATGAAATACTCATCTTCTAGTATACTACAAACACTTCATTATCCCAATGATCTTTGGCTCACAACAAATCATTTGGTTGTACACCCCAAGAACAATGTATATGTCTCTCATATAAAGTACTATTGGTTCCTTCCTTTTTAAATACACCTAATAAAATCTATAAGCATGAACACATTACATAATAAATAAATTCTCAAGTATCATTACTCTCACAGAAAGAATTTCCCTATACCCCCCATCACTAGAAGAAACTATGTTGCTTTCCCGATCATTTTAAGTACATCATGTCTCAAGTAAAAATAAGAATATAACTGTGGTACAAAACAAATAAATAGTATGATTTTATATAGTCTGTTTTCTAAAATATTCAAAAAGACTATAAATTACATTACAAAGACTAGTCACTCTAAAATTCTTAACTAAACTCATATCAGTTTCCTTTAGAATAAAAGTTATGAGAGTATAATTATACGTCTCAAGAGAATTCTTACCTCTCAAAAACTCATTCATGTTGTTATCAACATTAAGTCACAAAATCGTATAGAACCTTTTAATGAAAATTTCATAAATAAAATCTAGGTTTGATTCCTTTGATGGACGCATCAACCTAAATGTCGTGACCACTTCATAACATTGAATATCAATAGTTAATAATTTATTCATATAATTTGTTAAAGTTTTAATAAAATAATAACATATATAATAAGATATAAAATTATTCTAAGAACAAAATATTATTTTATAATCACTTGAATTGTATCATTTTCCCCTTTAAGGGGATTCACCATAAAGTGCTTGTAGGTGGAAGGATTCATTGCATGTGTTGCTATGGTTATTTGAGTAGGGTGTTCATAAAGTGTCTCATCTAGCTTTGGATAGGTAGGGCTAACAAAAGATAAGTTTCCCTTATAAATTAATTTATTCCTTAATA